>OX463233.1:159594879-161994879 GCA_949820135.1 Sylvilagus floridanus
TTGCTTTCCCAGGTGCATTAGCAGGAAACTGGATTGGAAGTGGAGCAGCTGGGACTCAAAGCAGCACCCATGGGAGGCTAGCACTATAGGCAGTAGCTATCCACTTAGGCCATAATGCTGGCCCAGAATTTTTACTTTCAATTGGTGATCATATGTATAAAAATATTAGACGTGAACTAATAAATAAGAGTTTTAGGTATTTCTTAGTACAAAGATTAGTGTTGGTTGAACTGTGTTTCAGAAAAGATACGCTAATATCCTAACACCTGATACTTGTGACTGTGACCTTACTTGGAAATGGGACCTTTGCAGATATAATTAAAATGTAAGCTGGGGCAGGTACTGGCTACAGCAATTAAGACACCTGCTTCCCATGTTAGAATATCTAGGCTCAAGTCTTGGCCCTGGCTCCCAAATCTGCCTTCATGATCACACAGACCCTGGCATGTTCAACTAGCTGGGTCTCTGCCACCCACATGGGAGACCTGGGTTGAGTTCCCAGCTCCTGGCTCTGGCCTGGCCCAAGTCCAGCTGTTGTGGGCATATGCAGAGTAAACCAGTGATTGGTTGGTAGCTTTTTCTGTGTGTCTCACTTTTTTTTTTTTTTTAAAGTTTATTTATTTATTTGAAAGGGGGGGGGAGGGAGAGAGGGAGGTCTTCCATCCACTGGTTCACTCCCCAATTGATCGCAGCAGCTGGAGCTGCACCAATCCAAAGCCAAGAGCCAAGAGCTTCCTCTGGGTCTCCCACGTGGGTGCAGGGACCCAAGGGCTAGGGCCATATTCTACTGCTTTCTCAGGCCATAGCAGAGAGCTGGATCAGAAGTGGAGTGGCTGGGACTCGAACCAGTGCCCATATGGGATGCTGGCACTTCAGGTGGCAGCTTTACCCACTATGCCACAGCATCGGCCCCAGTGTCTCACTCTTGCAAATAAAATAAATAAATAAGCAAGAATGATACACTAAGTACCCTTTTTTTTAAAAAGGACGACGGATGTAGACGCGTTTCCAAAGATGATACACAAATGGCCCAAAGAGCACCTGCTCAACATTTTCAGTCAAGAAGGAAATGCAAATCAAAACCACAATGAGATAGCACTTCATATCCACTAAGATGGCTGTAATCAAAAAAACAGAAAGATAGTAAGAGCTGGTAGAGATGTAGAGAAATGGAACTGCTTATCCAACACCAGTGGGAATGGAAAGTGGTACAGCTACTCTGGCAGTTCCTCCAAATGCTTAATACAGAGTTAGCCACTCTATCCAGCATTTCTGGTTATGTGGCCCAGGGAACTGAAAACTATCTATATAAAAACTTGTACATAAATGTTCTTAGTGGCGCTATTCAAAATGGGCAAAATAGGCCGGCGCCACGGCTCAACAGGCTAATCCTCTGCCTGCAGCGCCAGCACACAGGGTTCTAGATTCTGTCCCGGTCACTCCTCTTCCAGTCCAGCTCTCTGCTGTGGCCCAGGAGTGCAGTGGAGGATGGCCCAGGTCCTGGGCCCTGCACCCGCATGGGAGACCAGGAGGAAGCACCTGGCTCCTGGCTTCAGATCAGTGCGGTGCGCTGGCTGCAGCGGCCACTGGGGGGGTGAACCAACAGAAATTTAAAAGGAAGATCTTTCTGTCTCTGTCTCTCTCATTATCCACTCTGTCAATAAATAAATAAATAATAAAAATTAAAATTAAAAAATGGCCAAAAATGTGGTAACCCAAATATTCACCACTGTTTATGGTAGATAAACAAAATATGGTATTGCCATACAGTGGCAAATTATGCATCTATAAAATAAATAGAAATGAATATTTACTTAAATGAAGAACAAGTTGTTACAGGAAAATGTGACCCCAAAACTAAGGAAGCATATCAAGAAAAAAATTACAGTGAATCCAATGCAGAAGAAAAGCCAAAAAAAGAAAATCTCAGAATAGATGGGAAAAGTCGTCTCCGGACCTAAGTTAGAGTAAAGGAGGAAAGCACTCAGGAAAAAGATGAAATTAATGGTTTTAAGACCATGGATAAAAACTACTGACAGGTATATGAGAAATGTTGAGTTATCCAGGAAAGAAAAGAATAGTGACTTATTCCTATATCAGGCAAATAAATAATAAGACAATTACTATTTTTTCAGAAAAAAGGAAGGGAACAGGCATTTGGCACAGCAGTCCTGTATCAGAGTACCTTGGATCATATCCTGGATCTACTTTTTTTTTTTTTTTTTTGACAGGCAGAGTGGACAGTGAGAGAGAGAGACAGAGAGAAAGGTCTTCCTTTTGCCGTTGGTTCACCCTCCAATGGCCGCCGCAGTCGGCGCGCTGCGGCCGGCGCACCGCGCTCGTCCGATGGCAGGAGCCAGGAGCCAGGTACTTCTCCTGGTCTCCCATGGGGTGCAGGGCCCAAGCACTTGGGCCATCCTCCACTGCACTCCTGGGCCACAGCAGAGGGCTGGCCTGGAAGAGGGGCAACTGGGACAGACTCCGGCGCCCCAACCGGGACTAGAACCCGGTGTGCCGGCGCCGCAAGGCGGAGGATTAGCCTGTTGAGCCATGGCGCCGGCCTGGATCTACTTTTTTTTAAGCATGCGAAATTGGTTTTTGTTTGTTTTGTTTTAAAGATATATTTGAAAGTCAGAGTTACACAAGAGAGAAGGAGAGGCAGAGAGAGGTCTTCCATCCGCTGGTTCACTCCCCAATTGGCTGCAAAGGCTGGAGCTGCGTCAATCCGACGGAGCCAGGAGCTTCTTCAGGGTCTCCCACGTGGGTGCAGAGGCCCAAGGACTTGGGCCATCTTCTTACTGCTTTCCCAGGCCACAGCAAAGAGCTGGATCAGAAGTGGAGCAGCCAGGACTTGAACCAGCACCCATACGGGATGCCGGCACTGCAGGTGGTGGCTCTACCCGCTACACCACCGCTCCGGGCCCCCTGGCTCCACTTCTGATTCTGGTTTCCTGCTATTGTGCATCCCGGAAGTCAGCAGGTGATGGCTTAAGCGCTTGGGTCTTTACCACTCAAGAGGGAGAACTGAACTGAGTCTGAGTGCCTGGCCCAGCCCCAGCCGTGGCCGGCATTTGCAGAGCGAACCATGGAAGCGCAGTCGCGCTCTATCACTTTGCCTTTTAAGCAAATAAACCTTTTTTTTTTTTTTTAATGACAAGATTTACAAGAAAGGAAGAGTTAGTTGAAAACGAGATAAGGGAAGATAAACTAAGAGCTAAACACTTATCACTGGGAAATAAGTCAACAGAACGTGTTAAGCCAATCAAGGAATAACACTGCAGGCGTATTTATTTGTAATTTCTAAATAACGTCAAGAGAGCTAGAAGAATGGGCACAGGAACTGGAGTGCAGGCTCTTCGCTACAAGCCTTTAACGCTGCTTAATTTCTTTAAACTGCTAATTACGTAGGGGAAATGCATGTAAAACGTATCTTAAAGTCGTTTCTACAGCAGCGAGAGACCAACGGCCCCGCACTTCAAAAGGCGAGGAGATTCGTATCGAAGGTCCAGAAGTTCCCAACAGCTTCTCCCAGGAAGCCGTCGTGCACACCTGCGGGCCCGCTGCTCGTCACCCACGGGTGGCTGCCACCCTCACGGGACGGGCAGGGTCCCCAGGGCCACCAGCTAACCAGCGCTGGGGCTGGGGGTCCTCGCTCATTCCCAACACACTCGACTATACACATCTGCACGGAGCCAGCTGATCCGCCAGCCGGGGACGCAAAGCCCAGACTCCCACGGCCCAGGAGCGGGCATCCACGGTCTAGACCACTGTCCCGGCCCCCGAGGTCCGCGGACACCGGCGTCTCCCTCGGGCCACGCAGGAATCGCCGCCCCCCTAGCCCGGGCCCGCGCACGCCTGCGGAAGCTGCGGCGAGACCACGCGGACCAGCAGGAGCGCCGGCCGAGGAGGAGTGCGGACTCCGCGCGCTCTTCTCACCTCTCCAGCCCCGCGTCTGAGTCGTGTCGCGCGGCGTGCGCCGTTGGAAAACAACGCGGAGACTCGACAGGCCCCGCTTCGAGGCACCTGCGTTCGCCGCGAGCCTCGCACCCACTCAGAGGCTGTGCACACGAGCCTTCCGGCCTGGCCCCTGGGAGAAGTCGCCTCGGGAGCCGGCGGACGTCCACCCGCCTCCTCAGGCCCGCGCGGCCCACGCCCGCCTTGGCGCTTCGCGCGCCTCCGGACGCCGGTCTCGCGCCGGCCCCGCCCCCGTTTCCCTGGCGACGCGGCGCGCAGCACACACGCCCCGCCCCGTAACCTAGAGTTCGCGCAGCCTCAGTGAGCCCGGTGACACACCTCCCCTCAAGCCGCGGCGGCGGGAGATTGGCCTCGAGGTCTGCGGGTGGATGCGCTGTCTGGGCCACCCCGCAGACGGGTCTGCACCTACGTGTCCGCTTCCTACGGTTCCCGTTAAGAGCGGGAGCGATGACGCCCACTGCGGCCAAGCATTAGTGATGAGGCGGACGCGGGCGGAAGTCCTCCTTCCCCTACCTGCGAACTCTCGCGTGAGCCGCTCTGGCTCCCGGTTCTCAATGGTTTTCTGAGAGCGCGAGTCAGAACCCGTGAGGGGCGCGCGCGCGTGGACGGAGGTCTCGGCTGCCCGGACTTAGGAGAGGGAGCCCTGCAGCCCTAGAGTTAGAAGCCTCTTACCTCGTCACATAACCCTTGCTTTTAAAACGTAATTAATAAGCAGCTTTTTTAAAATTTGGGTGCACGCTAATCTTTTTAGAAACCGAGTGGGGGCAGGGTAAACGGGACGTTCTGATGCCCTTGTCTCCAGGGCTTTGTGAAAACGTGAAATTTCTACTAGAGAAAGCAACAGCTTGCATCGTGTGAATGTTTGAAGGATTTTACGGTGAAAACGTGAATAAATAACTTGGGCGACTCAAGGAACACAGGTAGTTCGTATTTGGCTCCATTTCCTAGTCTTTTTTTTTTTTTTTAAATCACCAAGCACGTTTAGTGGGAGATACACCCGACAGACCAGGCGGGCACCTCAGGAAAGAACTGAGACCTGGTCGTTAGCTTTTATTTATTTTTTAAAAGTGTTTAGGAGAAATTCTACTTTAGCAGACCCAAGAACTAACTTTAGGCACCAAGTAGTTTTTTTTTTTTTTTTTTTTTAAGATTTATTTATTTCAAAGTCAGAGTTACAGAGAGGTCTTCCATCCACTGGTTCACTCCTCAGAAGGCTGCAACGGCCAGAGCTGTGCCCACACGAAGCCAGGAGCCAGGAGCTTCTTCCAGGTCTCCCACACGGGTGCAGGGGCCCAAGGACTTGGGCCATCTTCTGCTTTCCCAGGCCATAGCAGAGAGCTGGATGGGAAGTGGAGCAGCCAGGACTTGAACCGGCTCCCATATGGGATGCTGGCACTGCAGGCGGTGGCTTTACCCATTATGCCACAGCACCAACAAGTAGTTTTAAAATGACAAGAGTTTCAAACTCCTAACCAATGCTGTAATATGGACTAGCTGTAAAATTAGCTTAAAAGGACTTTTATTTAAGGATAAATCCACGTACCTAGGCCTGGAGGTACAAGCTGACTTGCTGGTTACTTCCTTCCTATCGTGTGCATCTGCCACCATCAACTTTGGCCAGTTTGGGACTGGGCAAGAGGCTTTTCCACGAGAGTATAATGAAGGTAATTAGGCCCATCAGGAACGACTGGAAGGTAACAGCCGGTACAGCAGTACTTAACCTGGTGACGGGTTCTGTTAAGTACTTCTCGTATGTCAAAAGATGGTAGGCACCAGAGGGCGGTGTAGACTGCAGATAATTTACGGTTCAGCCTTTGGTAGTTTCTGACTTCCTACCCCTTAAAGTCTGACAGCATGAGGTGACAACTGTGGAACTCTTCAAACCCCGGCTTCTTAGAATAGGGGATCATCCTTGGAGCAAGACAACCTGAACAGGAACAAGGCATTCAGCGAGGTGCAGTCCCACACTGCTGAGGGTGAGCTCTCACGTCCAGGCTTCTGTTTTTCTATTATTCCTGGATGGCCGATTCCCCAGACTGACTGAAGTTTTGTTGTTTTTTTTTTTTTTTTTTTTTTTTTTTTTTTTTTTACAGGCAGAGTGGACAGTGAGAGAGAGAGAGAGAGAGAAAGGTCTTCCTTTGCCGTTGGTTCACCCTCCAATGGCCGCCGCGGTCGGCGCGCTGCGGCCGGCGCACCACGCTCATCCGATGGCAGGAGCCAGGAGCCAGGTGCTTTTCCTGGTCTCCCCATGGGGTGCAGGGCCCAAGCACCTGGGCCATCCTCCACTGCACTCCTGGGCCACAGCAGAGGGCTGGCCTGGAAGAGGGGCAACCGGGACAGAATCTGGTGCCCCGACCGGGACTAGAACCCGGTGTGCCGGCGCCGCAAGGCGGAAGATTAGCCTGTTGAGCCACGGCGCCGGCCTGACTGAAGCTTTGACTTCCCTATGCCAAACTCTGAACCCACAATTCGGTCTCAAACAGGTTCTTACAAATAATTTCGTAAAGCACTAGAAAAAAAAAATGTTCTCCTTTATTCTTTCCAAGGCCCAAGGGGGTTCCCAAACTGCTATTTGAGAATTGATTAGTTACAAAAGAGGGCACTGATAATTACAAGTGATCCTTCCTGCTGGAAACAATAGCAAAAGCTACAATGAAACAAGGACTTACAAGCTTCCAGCTTTTGCCTGGCACAGGTGAAGAGTTAATGGCTGCCCTTCCTTAGTAAATTACTATAATTCTTAAGTAATTACCTTCTCCTTTCACAAGGACAGACTTTGAGAGGTGAAGAAATGGGTTGAGACCCACATTCCACAGGACACTAACGAGCCCAGTTCAAGAGCAGGTCCTAACTAGATGGACTGGAGGGCTTGGGAAATTAGTGTCAGGCCCCAGTCACAATAGCTGTGATGCCTTGACTTCATGTACGGCTGTGGCAGTTGTAAAACATGCTCAAATTCTTTGACACTCTGCACATATTTTTTAAAAAACAACAAAAAAAAGTCGTCTAAGTTCCTTTCCCTTGAATACAGGCCAGCCTTAGTGGCCCCAAGAGAACAAACGTGGCGCATGGCAGAACAGATTTCAAGGCTAGGATAGAAAAATGTAAGGCAGCAACTGTCTCGTTCTGCCTGGGGACACTTGCCCTTGCCATCTAGTTCCCACACTGTGAAGAGGCTCAAGCCACAAGGAGAGGTTTTATGTGTGTTTTGGCCCACAACACCAGTGGTTCCGGCTCACAGCCACCATCAACTGCCAAACACATGTGGGCCGTTAGGTGATCCTAGCCCCCAGCCTCTGAGCTACCCCAGCTGATGCTGAAGGCAACAGAGACCAGCTGTCTCCAACAGGAACCACTGACAGATTTGGGAGCAGAAGAAATGGTTTCAGGGGGCTGCTGACGTGGCATGACAGGCTAAGCCTCCACTTGCAGTGCTGGTTTGTGCTCCAGCTGCTCCTCTTCCAATCTGGCTCTTGGCTGACGGCCTGGGAAAGCAGTGGAAGATGGCCCGAGTGCTTGGGCCCCTGCACCCAGGTAAGAGACCGGGAGCAGCTCCTGGCTTTGGATCAGCTCTGCTCTGGCCATTGTGGCCATCTGGGGAGTGAACCAGCAGATGAAAGACCTTTCTCTCCCTCTCTGTAATGGCTTCAGCCACTGTGATGTGGAGTGGTTTCTCATAGCAAAAGAAAACCAGACCAGTGCCTTTCGTGGTGTATTTTCTCCAGGGCTCTCTCCAAGCCTGGAAAGTCCCCGCTACTTTTCTGCTTACTAGATGAGGAAGTGGATGCCCGGCTCAGGCTCTCACGCTTCACCGTAAGTCAGAGCCAGGATGTAACAGCTCAAGCATGGGCCGCCCTCACTACACCATGTTGGCAAGGGGAGTCGACTTTTCTCAGCTTTAGGAAGAACCAAGATTCCAAAGGAAACTTTTGTACAAAAAAAAAAAAAAAAAAAAAATGGCTGCTACTTGCTTATAAGCATGGAGCACTTCACAGATTTACCAGCCATTCCTGTACAGGGTCATGCTAAACTAACTCCATTTTTAGTGTTCACGCTGCCCATCGAGCTCCTTAGATCCTATTGAATCTTGACATCTGTCCCCTGTGTGTCTCGTCCTCCCCCTACAAACCAGCGCCAAGGATATAAATGAATAGCTTAACTTCCCACAGGCGGTAAGGGATGGGGCAAACTCAGGCCCAACTAGGCAGACCTTTCTATCCTGCCTCCTGCTCGCAGGTTACAGTCTTGTAAGAAACACGTGGACATTAACAAGGCGGAAAAGAAATCCAGGGGCGGCGCTGTGGCGTAGTGAGTGAAGCCGCCGCCTGCAGTGCCCACATCCCACATGGGCACCGGTTCAGGTCCCGGCTGCTCCTCTGCTGTGGCCTGGGAAAGCAGCAGAAGATGGTCCAAGTCCTTGGGCCCCTGCACCCGCGTGGGAGACCCGGAAGAAGCTCCCTGGCTTCAGATCGGCACATCTCCAGCCATTGTGGACAATTGGGGAGTGAACCATCGGATGGAAGACCTCTCTCTCTCTCTGACTTTCAAATAAATAAATCTTAAAAAAAAAAAAAGCCAGTTATCAGCGTTCCCTGTTGCCGAGGGGAGCTTAGCGACCACCCCCCAGCCTGGTTTCACAGGTGACGGGGTTCAGAGGAAATCAGCCCGCGAGTGATCTCACGGCAGCTCGGCGGTCCCCACGGGATGGGAAAGGCGGGCCGGCGCCATCCCTGCGGCCCAGACCCCCGAGCGACCCTCCTCCGCACTGCTCACGAACCGCTCTCTGCATCCGCGCCGCCGGTCGGCCCGAAACGCTTCGCATCCGCCATCCGGTCCTCCCCACCCCCAGGCTACTCTAGTGCTTCTTCCCCTTCCCGTGCAGGCCAAGGAAAAGATGCAGCTTTTGGGCGGGAAAGACCATCTCCAGCGAATCCGTCAGACGCCTTCATCAAAGGCAGTCGTGACGAGTTGACTCATTAATAATACAGCACCCCGTATTCTCGCTTAATCATAAACTCAGACAAGAGTAAGACTCAGATCTAACTCACACACACAAAAATTAAAAAGCTGAGGTCCGAGCCCTTCTGGGAAAAAAAAAAAAATCACCAAATCCCCTAACGCACTGCCCAAGCACCAGCGAGCGAGACTCCCCGACGCGAACCTCACAAGCCGAGCGGCGGCCAAGCTCGCTAGGCGATCGCGCCGGGGCCGCAGACACGCAGGACCACCGCGCCCAGCCGAGCGGCGTGGCGCGGCTCTCCAAGCCCGGCCCGCTCCGCCCCCGCATCGCGCGTGAGAACGCGGCGTCCTCTCCGGGGCTGTCCACGGCGACCGCCTGAGCACGCCGGGGACGACTTCCGCCGGGTCTGCCGCGGCCACCTCTCAGCAGCCGCCGTCTCCTCACGGCCGCCGCCTCCCGCGCCGGCCGGGCCCGCGCGGAGGACCGGATCCCGGGGAAAGGCGCCGCGATGTCTGGCTTTTCCGCCCGGCAGCGCGGCGGACACCTCACATCCGGGCGCGCGGCGGCGAAGGCGGCGCCGGGGCCGGAGAGCGTGCTGGGAGTTATTAAGGGAGCGGGGTGGGGGGCGGGGTGGGAGGGAGGCGGAGAGGAGGGGCGGAGGGCCGGGCCGCGGTTACGGCGGCTGACGAGAGACAGCCCGAGCTGGTGGGGAGGGGGGGCGCGAGCGAGCGCGAAGGCCGCGGGGAGCAGCGCTTGGACCGGCGCGGGCGGCGGCCAAGGCGAAGGGCCGCCGGGCGGCGGAGGCGCAGAGGAAGGGCCTGGTGAGGGCGGCGGGGGTCTGGGGCGCCGTGCTCCCTTCCCCACTCTGGGCTCACGGCGGAGAGGAGGGACGCGGGCGGGCGGGCGGGCGGGCGCGCTGCTCCCGGGGTCGCGTGCGTGAGTGCGGGCGCCGGGGCGCGCGCGCGGGGGGCGGGCAGGGGCGCGAGGCCCGCGGGGCGGCCGGCTGGGCTGGCGGGGCCCGAGCCGCCAGGCTGGGCCGGGGCGGACGGCGGCGGGCCTGCGCCCGCTCCAGCTCGAAACGCCCGGGCCGGGGGATTTGGCCTCCCGGTTGGCTCCGGCCCGCCTCCCCTCCGTGAGTACCGTCCCCGCCCTTCCTCCGAAGGAGGCCGCGGGGCCGTGGCCAGGGCCTGCTGTGCGCGAGGGGCCGGGGGTTGTTGGGGTCGAGCCCGGGGACGCGGAGTTTTCGAAGCTGGATCCGGCGCTGCCCTTCCCTTGTCACGGACGCCCCTGACATGGCCACAGGTGCGGCCGGGCCGGCCAGGGGCGCGCGGGCCCCAGCCCTGCTTCCTGAGTCCTGGATAACAAGGGGCAGCTGGCGCCGTCCCTTGGCAAGTGACAGGGCTTTTTACCACGACCCGACTTTGCCAGCTCCGGAGCCCCAGCCACTCTGCCACCTGCCCCCCACTTCGGGAAAGTTCCCCGTCCCCGTGGATGGCAGCGTCTCGTTCTCGTTTCTCTTTGTAGTAAAGCTCCTTATAGATTGAGCCTTGGCTTGGGCACCTTCCGCTGGCTTGCTCGCTTGATGCTTAGACTGTTTTGCTCGTGAGCATAACTTTAGTGCCGGGGGTTCTGGTTCTGGGTGGGTGGGTGGGGCTTTTTTTTTTTTTTTTAAATAGGATTTTTTAAAAAGTTTCAGTACCTTAAGCAGCCAGAACTTCTGAAAATCGACCGTTCTTGATGACAGTTTTGTGATGGCTTATGTTTCAGGTGCGAAGAATTCTAGACCAAGGAGCCATGGATAGGAGAAGTGTGGGGGAAACAGAAAATGGAGATGCTTTCGTTGACCTGAAGAAGCTGCGGGCCTCCAAATCACCACATCGTTACACAAAAGTAGGCGTTGTTACTAATGAAATAGTGTTGCTTTATAAGGGGAGGGGGTTAGTTACATTGTGTAGATGTGGTGAGCGTCCTCCCATTGGCCCTATAGACTAAATATTAACTACATTTAGCAAAGGGTTGCTTGGAGCGTTTTTCTGGTAGTGGGATTATGGAGAGTCTAACTTGGAATTTGATCGAGGTGGCTTTTAGGTGAAGGGAATATCGAGTCAGATTCCATATGATTTTCTGAATCTGGGTTGCGGCAAGCTGGGCAAACAGTTGTGAAATTGCCAGTCCCCGGCTTGCCTTCTGTGGCCTGAGCATTCTCTGAGCTGCCTCTCGGAATCAAGAGGCAAACTGTAAGAATGCCCTTGGGTGTGTTTGATCGCAGTTAACTGAACTTTAAAATTCTGTTTACTTCTTGGTATTAATTGGATGTGGGCTCTTGGAAGTAAGGTTTCCATCGGATTGTATAGTTACTAAAAAGAGTGCCTCAGAATCTTTTCTGCTACTGATGTTTTCTGATAGGACTCAGCCATAAATTCATTTCTGGGTTTCTGAAATGTTCTGGAGTATATTGACGTCAAAGATTGTGTTGTAGTTGGACCTGTATCTGTGTTTTAGGCCTACTGTTAACATGGCTTCATGTCTCTGGTTTCCTAGGAAACTGATTAAAACCACACCTACTTTGTATACTGGCACCACAACCCTCACCTACCTGATAAAATACCAGGATTAATACTCATTTTCAAATTTCAGATTTCAAATTTCAAGTTAATACTCAATTTCAAAAAGCAAAACACCTGATGGGGAGGACAGTGGGTCCTCATGTGTAAAACATCTCCTGGTTACCTGCTGTCGTAGCATGGGAGGATGGGAGTTGCTGGGAAGTTGTGTCACTCTGCGTGCAGATTGGTCTTCCCAGCCGTAGCGTAGGTAGTGTTTCACTGTGTGAACTTGTTGTGGAAAATGTTGGCAGCTGAACTCTGAATGAAGAAAAGCTTATCCAGCGGAGGGAAACTGGTTTGAGGTGTTCATAAGCATACGTGGTTTCTAATTTCCCAGCACTTTTTGAATTAAAGTTCTGACTGGTGGTTAGGTTGGAGAGTCTAGGCAGAGAGCCTTTTGAAACATTTCACACACTGGTCTAGGGTGGCATTCATGTAGATTTCTATATTTATGCTTAAATCACTTTTAAGAGGATGTGATTGATCTCTCTCAGGATAAGGACTCAGGTTTGAAGTAAAGGTTAAGAAACTCACTGTTGTACATTTTTGACCATCCAGCCTCAGAATTCTGTCAGACCTAGATAAATGTGCCTTCAATAACTGGTTAAGAAGCATTTTTTTTTTTAATTGACAGTAGAGCTTGCTTTTAACAGTCTTTGTACCAGGTTTAGTCAGGAATAGGTTTACTTTCTACTTCATTCAAGAGGACTTGGCAGAGTGCGGGCTAAGTAGTGTGGTAGGTAGGGTTGCTGTCTGAGAGGCAGGCATCCCTTGTGGGAGCTGGTTTGAGTCCTGGCTGTTCTGCTTCAGATCCAGCTCCCTGCTGATGCGCCTGGGAGGGCATTGGAGACTGTCTCAGGTGCTTGGGGCCCTGCACCCATGTGGGAGACCCAGAAGAAACTCTTGGCTTCTGGCTTCGGATTGGCCTAGCTCCAGCTATTTATCAGATGGAGGATCTCTCTGTCTCTCTCTGCCTCCCTGTAACTCTGCCTTTATAATAAATCAATATTTTTTAAAGACTTAGAAAATGGCAATTTTTTTAAAAAAAGACTTATTTATTTGAAATGCAGAGTTGCAGAGAGAGACAGACAGAGGTCTTCCATCTGCTGGTTCACTCCCCAGATGGCTGCAACAGCCAGATCTGGGCTGATCCAAAGCCAAGAGCCACGAGCTTCTTCTGGGCCTCCCATGTGAGTGCAGCAGCCCTAGGACCTGGACCATCTTCGAATGCTCAGAGAGCTGGATTGCAAGTGGAGCACGACGCCCATATGGGATGCCGTCACTGCAGACCGGGGCTTTAACCCGCTGCGCCATAGCACTGGCCCCACAAATGGAAATTTTAAAATAAGATAGAATTTAGGCTATGTTAGGATAAGCCTTTTATATATAACGTGTTTCTCAGCACGCAAGTAACTGTGGGACACGAAGAACCTGTCTCTCTTAGGAAGGAACATAAAACTATCCTGCATTCTGAGCACTACAATGAGTATTCTGTCAGTTATACAACTGGAATAATGTTTGAGCCATCCTATACCCTGTTGGACATTTTGAGACAAGTGATGGCAATAAAGCATTTAGTAACATTTCTGTCACTTCAGGTTTACAGGCTAGAAGGTCTAGAAGGAGTCAGAGGAAACTCTTCTCATGAGTGATTTTTAAGAGAGTTATTTATTTGAGAGGCAGAGAGAGAGATCCTCCATCCTCTGGTTCATTCCCCTGTTGGCTGCAATGTCCAGAGCTGGGCCAGGTGGAAGCCAGGATCCAGGAGCTTATTCCAGGTTTCCCACACCGGTACAGGGGCCCAAGCATTTGGACCATCTTCCACTGCTTTCCCATCTTCCACTGCTTTAAGCAGAGAGCTGGATCAGAAGTGGAGCAGCAGGGTCTTGAACTGGCATTGCAGATGGAGGCTTTACCTGCTGTGCCACAACGCAGGCCCCATGAGTGATTTATTTTGTAGGTGCCGTGTTCTGTGGAAACTTTTTTTTTTTAACTTTTATTTTTTGACACGCAGAGTTAGAGAGAGAGATAGAGAAAAGTCTTCCTTCCATTGGTTCACTCCCCAAATGGCCACTATGGCTGGCACACTGCGCTGATCTGAAGCCAGGAGCCAGGTCCCTCCTCCTGGTCTCCCATGTGGGTGCAGGGCCCAAGGACCTGGGCCATCCTCCACTGCCTTTCCGGGCCACAGCAGAGAGCTGCAGTGTTGAAGAGGTGCAACCGGGACAGA
This sequence comes from Sylvilagus floridanus, assembly GCA_949820135.1. Classification (NCBI taxonomy): domain Eukaryota; kingdom Metazoa; phylum Chordata; class Mammalia; order Lagomorpha; family Leporidae; genus Sylvilagus; species Sylvilagus floridanus. The sequence continues at coordinate 159,608,651 of OX463233.1, forward strand.
ATCCAGCGTCCCAATCGTGACTAGAACCCAGGGTGCCAACGCCACAGGTGGAGGATTAGCCAAGTGAGCCACGGCGCCAGCCGGAAACTTTTGTAAATAAGATCTTTACAGTATTGAAAACAACACGCACACATTGACCAAATGAGAGTGCCCCAAACCTTTGGCCCTTAGTTGAGCATTCGTTTGCCTTCTGGGAGAAGGTTAATAGTCTGCCACTAAGAACGCAAAGTGTTCTTTTCCCATGAAGGTGGAAGAAGACAGATGTTTGGTCAGGTGCTTCCCAAGGTGCATAGCAGAGTTCCCTTGTGTGTGAGGACATTCTCTAGTCTATCTTGCTCCTCAAGCATCAGTGTGCCTGGGGATCCCTGGAGGACTTGGTGAAATGTGAATTCTAAGTGGGCCTAATGAATGGGATTTGTAACCAGCCCCCAGGTGGAGCCCATGCTGCTGGCCCACTGAGCTTTTTTGAGTAACAGGGTCTAGTTCCTCAGAGAACTTGATAAACACTGGTGGCGCAGCAGAGCAGCTCACATGCATGGCAGTCTTAGGGTTCAGAGAGTTTGTTGTGCTTCCAAGACTCTCGGTAACGTGAATTGGTCATGTTGGGAGCTCTTGGGCCTACCCCGAAGCCTCAGTGATGAGGAACGGGATGATTACAAGTGGGTTTACTGCATGCACCTGTTAGGCTGGTGTTCTTTTTTTTTTTTTTTTTGGACAGGTAGATTTAGAGACACAGAAAAAGGTCTTCCTTTCCATTGGTTCAGCCCCCAAATGGCCACTATGGCCGGCGCTGTACCGATCCAAAGCCAGGAGCCAGGTGCTTCCTCCTGGACTCCCATGTGGGTGCAGGGCCCAAGCACTTGGGCCATCCTCCACTGGGCTGGTGTTCTTGAGCCCTTACGTTATAAGCTCGGGTTTATTTGGCTAGGCCAGTTTCTAAGGCCAGAAGCTATGTTTTCATAGTTTTTAAATGTGCATTTTAATAGTGATGAGTTGTGTCAAAGAACATTTGGAGGTTATGGTGTGAGATCCGATCTGGAAGTCGTGGCCGAAAAGGGGATTTACACAGTAGTTCTCAAAATGTTGCTGAACTGGTGCTAGCACTCTCTAATAACTTGTTAGAAATGCAAATCCCAGTCCACTTCCCAGTCATACAGAGTCAGAAACAGCCCAGCTGATGTTCAGATCCATGTTTTTTTCTTCAAGTGATCAAACTAATCTCAGATGAAATGTGCACACTTGTGCTGTTGCTTTTCTGCTCCTCTGTTTCACCACCAGCTCCTTATTAAATGCCTTCACTCACCAGGTGGACCAGGAATAGAGGCAGAAGACACTGAGAACACTCAGCTTGGTAATGACCAGTGAGTAGTAAGCTTGCGTGTTAAGTCCACCCACTAAAAAGTAGGTTTTGGATTATCTGAGTTTAGCCTCATGTGGGTGCTTTATTGCCTGGTCTGGTTGTAAATTGAGACCGTTTTAGTCGTTAGTGTCTGCAGCACACTATAATGATTTTAAAGCATACCACCCTGATTTGTGGCTGGTAGGCCAGCTGGGTCATGGCAGTGCGTATAGCCCTGTTTGTGCCTTTGCCTTAAAACCATGAGGAAACCAGATGAGCAGTCTGAAGGGGACATATCTGAATACCCCTTGCATTCAACAGAGGCAGGAGACTAGAAGTCCAGCCTCTAAGAGGAAAGTAACTGATGTGCATCCAACTTGAAACTTGGGAAGCAGATGTCAGCTTTTGCTATACAAACTTCTTGTTTGTTAACATTGTATGTAACTTTCATGAAATGAGTTGTAGTAACCTCTAACAGGTGGCATTCCAGTGACACATTTAGCTACAAACTTCTGAAGCTAATATAAAAAAGGATGCCAGTTTATTCTGGGAAGTCAGAACTATGGCATGAAAAATCAATATATAATCCTAACATGTCAGCTGTCCAGAAAACCTAGCTAGCTAAATAGAAATTCTTTTTTTTTTAATTTTTTTTTTTTTTTTTTGACAGGCAGAGTGGACAGTGAGAGAGAGAGAGAAAGGTCTTCCTTTTGCCGTTGGTTCACCTTCCAATGGCCGCATTTATTTCAAAGAGTTACACATAGCAAGGGAGAGGCGGCAGGGCAGGGCAGGGAAGGGGGTATCTTCTAACCACTGGTTCACTCCCCAGTTGGCTGCAACAGCTGGAGCTGCACGGATCAGAAGCAAGGAGCCAGGAGTTTTCTTCCAGGTCTCCCATGCAGGTGCAGGGCCCCAAGGACTTGGGCCATCTTCTGCTGCTTTCCCAGGCCACAGCAGAGAGCTGGATCCAAAGTAGAGCAGCTGGGACTTGAACCTGTGCCCATATGGGATGCTGGTGCTGTAGGCAGCAGCTTTACCCATTATGCCACAGCTCTAGTCCCTGGAAATTCTTAGAGGGTCTAGTGGACAAGAGCATAGAGACTATTTTTCTTTTTCTTTTTTTTTTTTTTTTAATATTTATTTATTTATTTGAAAGTCAGTTACGGCCGGCGCCACGGCTCAATAAGGTAATCTTCCTCCTGCGGCGCCGGCACCCAGGGTTCTAGTCCCAGTCGGGGCACCGGATTCTGTCCCGGTTGCTCTTCTTCCTGTCCAGCGCTCTGCTATGGTCCGGGAGGGCAGTGGAGGATGACCCAAGTGCTTGGGCTCTGCACCTGCATGGGAAACCAGGGGGAAGCACCTGGCTCCTGGCTTCGGATCAGCACAGTTCTTTGGCCACAGCGGCCATTGGGGGGTGAACCAACGGAAAAAAGGAAGACCTTTCTCCCTCTGTCTCTCTCACTGTCTGCTCTGCCTGTCAAAAAAAAAAAAAAATGCTTAGGGGAACAAGGTGGGGCTGCAAAATAGAGCTCCTTGGCAGCCAGCTTCAGATCAAGACACCCATTCTCTAAATGTTACTGGACCACCTGCATTTTAATGTCAAAGCAGAAAGCTCTGTTGAGGATGGTTCTGTTTTAGGTTTCACTCTAGTATTTACCTGCTTGCTTACATGCTGGTTACAGTGCTTTTATCGCTTGCATAAGCACATTTAAAATTAAGGTGTGTGTGTGTTGTTTGCTTTAAAGATTTTATTTATTTTGAGAGGTAGAGCCACAGACAGAGGGAGAGAGAAAGGTCTTCCATCCACTGGTTCATTCCCCAAATATCCACAACGGCCAGAGCTGGGTGGATCTGAAGCCAGGAGCTTCTTCTAGGTCGCCCACACCTGTGCAGGGACCCAAGCACTTGGGCCATCTTCCACTGCTTTCCCAGACCATATCAGAGAACTGGATCAGAAGAGAGCAGCCGGGACACAAATGGGACTCCATATGGGAATCCAGTGCCACGTGGCTTAGCCTACTGTACCACAGCACCAGCCTCTGGTCTCCCCCACCACCACCAAGGTTTGTTTTTCTTTGAAAGGCAGAGTTACTAGGAGAGAAAGAGAGGTCTTCCATCCACAGGTTCACTCCCCAAATGGCCACAATAGCTGGGGCTGGACCAGGTTAAATCCAGGAGCCAGAAACTCTGGTCTCCCAGGTGTGGCAGGGATCCAAATACGTGTGCCACTTTCTACTGCATTCCCAGGCCATGTTAGCAGGGAGCTGAATCAGAAGTGGAACAACGGAGGCTTGAACTAGCACTCACTTGGAATGTTGACGTTGCAGGCAGCAGTTTAACCTGTTGCACCACAACGCCAACCCCTAAGGTTCATTTTTACTGTGTTGGCCAGACCAGCAGAAAAACACAGGCTTTCCTATCTTTTCATTCCCATTTTCTTAGTTTCATATAAATTCTTTGACTAGAAGAAAGTCTTGGCCGGCGCCGTGGCTCAACAGGCTAATCCTCCGCCTTGCGGTGCCGGCACACCGGGTTCTAGTCCCGGTCGGGGCGCCGGATTCTGTCCCGGTTGCCCCTCTTCCAGGCCAGCCCTCTGCTGTGGCCCAGGAGTGCAGTGGAGGATGGCCCAGGTGCTTGGGCCCTGCACCCCATGGGGAGACCAGGAAAAGCACCTGGCTCCTGGCTCCTGCCATCGGAGGAGCGCGGTGCGCCGGCTGCGGCCATTGGAGGGTGAACCAACGGCAAAAGGAAGACCTTTCTGTCTGTCTCTCTCTCTCTCACTGTCCACTCTGCCTGTCAAAAAAAAAAAAGAAGAAGAAAGTCTTTGCATCAAGTCATTAAATGCTTGGATGAGTTCAGATACTAACTCCTGCTTAGCACCTCTGCATGATCTGGTTAGATTCCTGATCTGCCTGCAAGATCTGTTGTAAACAGTACTCTTTGAACAGCCAACTTCACGGAGAAAGGATGACAGAATGTGTCCCACACAGCTCCTCAAGTTGTTAGTGCACCTTTGCCCGGGCTTTATGCTCTTTTCAGAACAGCTGTGTGACTCTAGAATGAAGTCAGTTCAGCACTTGTGTGAGAGCCTGCTGGGCCAGGACCAATACTAGAGGGCATAGGGCGGGGAGGGATTGGAAAAGAAGTTTGTTAAAGACAGATCCTAACCTAATTGCTGCTCTCAAGACATTTGACGCCTTTAGGAAGAGCCCGGCACGCAGGTGGGGCACTGAGGAACTTCAAGAGTACTTTGACCATCAACAATAAAATAAAAATTTTTTGAGATTAATTTTTATTTGAAAGGAAGAGACAGACAATGATCTTTCATCTGCTGGTTTATTCCCCACAGCCAGGGCTGTGCCAGGCTGAAACCAGGAGCCAAGAACTCCATCCAGGTTTCCCACATGAGTGTCAGGGGCCCAAGTTCCTGGGCTATCATCCCCTGTCTTTCTGAGCATATTAGCAGGGAGCTGGAGCCAAAGCATAGTAGCCAGGACTTGAACCAGTCTTCTGGTTTGGGATGTAGGCATCACCAGTGGCGGTATCTGCCATGATGCCCCCCCCCCAAATTGTTTTTTTTTTTAATTCCACCTTAAAATTAAAATTAAGCTTGTTACACCTGCATTGAATGTAGCTCACAAAGACAGAGAATATCCCCTTTAGACCTCTTTTATAAATGTGACTTAAGTGATATTCTGTATGTCAGAATGTCAGCAGAATGTATGGTCCCTTCTGCATGGTACTGCTGCAGAAAGAAACTGGATGAGGACTTTAACAACTGTTGCTTGGGCTTACATTCGGATTCATTTGCTTCTGGCTTTAATACTGATGACCGGGGTCGGATATGTTAGTAATTTCCAGGTGGGAGGCTTGACAAATTTTCTTCATCAAAAATTGCTACAACTAAGAAAATCTGTTTATGCTTCTTGGGTGTGTGCAGCTCTTAGGCAATTAGCAGCTTGTTCTTGCCTGGTCAGGTTTTAGTAACCTGTGTAGAAAATGAGTTCTCTTTGCATTAACTTTTCTGTTGTCCAGATGAAAATTTTAGTGGATTTGTCTGTGACTGGTGAGTTCCTGTCCTTAAATCTCAAATGGGCAATCTCATATTCTCTTCAAACACTCAAGGGGAAGCGCCACTCTCAGTTACACTAGACATTTTCCAAGGAGTTTGCCTTTAGGCAAAGTTGAAAGTCTTGTTTGGAAATACCTCAGCAGGTTTCCTTTCCAGGAATAATTGATGTTAAGGGCTCTTGATGAGATGACAAGTTCAAGAACACTTCTCTCTGAGATTGAAAGGGCCATGGGGCAGGGACATGTCATCTATTGCTGGGCACTGAGCTTGGCGCATAGGAAGAGTTCTGTGGAGAGTTCTGGAAAGAAGTTCCTGGTTTCTGTCCTCCCCACTTGAGTGGGATGTCCTCTCAGGTGAGATATCATATGCGCATCTTAGGACATTGCTGAGAGGCAGCGTGTTTAGCTCTCTAAACTGGATGAGGAAGATTTTTTTTTTTCTTTCTAAACGTCTAGGTGAGCTTTGGGCTGCATTTTGAGAAACGGTCAATTAAAAGCATTAATTCTTAGTTTCTGTGGGGATCCACTGGCAGTCTTCTAAAGGTAGGATATTGGAGAAATGTATTTATTTATTTATTTTTTGACAGGCAGAGTTAGAGAAACAGAAAGGTCTTCTTTCCGTTGGTTCACCCCCCAAATGGCTGCTACAGGCGGCATGCTACGACGATCCGAAGCCAGGAGCCAGGTGCTTCCTCCTGGTCTCCCATGCGGGTACAGGGCCCAAGGACCTGGGCCATCCTCCACTGCACCCCCCGGGACACAGCAGAGAGCTGGACAGGAAGAGGAGCAGCCGGGACAGAATCCGGCGCCCCAACTGGGACTAAAACCCGAGGTGCCAGTGCCACAAGTGGAGGATTAGCCAAGTGAGCTGTGGCACTGGCCAGAAATGTATAATTTTAACATAGATTATTTCAATGAGGCAGGGATGTATTACATTCCTCAAGGCTCTGGAACTTGTTTATGAAACCCCACTCTGACTGTAAATATAATTCTGCAGAGATATTTACAGTCCCAGCACCTTTTACAACCCAGGAATTTGTATTTTTTTTGTTTGTTTGACAGGTAGAGTCAAACAGTGAGACAGAGAGAGAAAGGTCTTCCATCCGTTGGTTCACTCCCCAAATGGCCACCATGGCAGGTGCTGCTCCGATCCAAAGCCAGGTGCCTCCTCCTGGTCTCCCATGGGGTGCAGGGGCCCAAACACTTGGGCCATCCTCCACTGCCCTCCTGGGCCACAGCAGAGAGCTGGACTGGAAGAGGAACAACCAGGACTAGAACCCAGTGCACATATGGGATACCAGCGTCACAGGTGGAGGATTAACCAAGTGAGCCACAGAGTTGGCCCCGGAATCTGTATCTTTATTCAGTTGGGTGATGGTGGTTTTTGTTTACCCAGTTGGAGTCTATTGGTGAAGAAAGTGGCTGTTGTTCCTTTGCACCCTGGTACAAATGAAGTTGGTAAGGTTAATGCCAGTGTACAGCCAGCTTGCTACTCTGCCTCCTGCTCTTACAGGCCTGTCAGGTTTGTAGGATTGCTTACTGGAGCATTTATTCACACTGTGTGTATGCCACACAGGAAAAGTCAGCAGAGAAAATTGGAATACGACAGCAGTGGTAGTGAGAATGTTTTTACCAACCTGAGCTACTCTGGTGTTTATCAGTCTATAATGAAAGCAGCAAGTCTATAAGAAGAGAAATGACAGGGAGCAAAACATTAACCTCTGGTGACAGTCACTTCACTTCATTTACTCAAATTTTTGAGATATAATTTATGTAAAGAAAATTTGCCCTTTTTAAAGTGTACCATTCAGTGGTTTTCAGTACGTTTACAAAGTTATATAATCATTCTAATACATTTCCATCACCTGAAACAGAAACCCTGCATCCATACACAGTTACTCCCCGTTGTCTTCTCCCCCAGCCTCTGGATTTACCTGTTCTGAACGTAGAGTCCCATGGTGAGTCTGGGCTCTTTCACTTAACTGAGTGTTCTCACTGTTCATCCTTGAAAGTTGGACATATCTGTACTTCACTCCTTTTCATTGCCGAATAACATTCCATTTTGTGGATACAGCACATTTTGTTTATTCATCACTTGATGGACACACAGATTGTTTTCACTAAATGTGGAATGGCCAAAAGGCTTTTGTGTGTAATAATAAGGGGATTTGTGTACAGATTTGGTGACCATGTTTTCAGAATTCTTTGGTCTATACTGAATATTAGAATGGTGGGGTTGTGTGGTATAACTGATTAGCTTTTGTTGTTTAAGGATTTATTTGTTTGGAAGGTAGAGTTACAGAGAGGGAGAGACAGAGGTCTTCCATTTGCTAGTTCACTCCTCAGATGGTCACAGCAGCCAAGGCTGAGCCATGCTGACTCAGAAGCTTAGAACTCCATCCACATCTCTGCTGCTTTCCCAGTTGCATTAGCAGGGGCTGGATTGGAAGTGGAGCAGCTGGAGCTGAATTGCTGCCCCTGTGGGATGCTGGCATCTCAGATAGTGGCTTGACCAGCTGTGGCACAATGCCGGCCGCAACTGAGTAACTGAGAAATGGCCACTCCTCCACAGCAGCTTTATTTTTCCTTCAGCAGTGTTTGAGAGCTCTTGCCAACATTTGTTATTTTGCCTTTTTTAAAAAATTATTATACCCATCCTAGTGGATGTAAATTGGCATCTCACTGTCATTTTGAAATGCATTTCCCTAGTGACTAATGATGTTGAACATATTACATGTGCTTGTTGGCCGTTGTGAATCTTCTTTGGAAAAATATTTACTGAAATGACTTGCCTGTCTTTTTTTCTTTTTTCTTTTTTTAAGATTTATTTATTTGAGGGAGTTACAGAGAGACAGAGGCAGGGGAGAGAGAGGTCCTTCATCTGCTGGTTCACCCCCCAAATGGCTACAACGGCCAGAGCTGGGCTGATCTGAAGCCAGGAGCCAGGATCTTCTGGTTCTGCTACTTGGGCCATTTTCCACTACTTTTCCAGGCCATAACAGATAGCTGGATCAGAAGTGGAGCAGCTGTGACTCGAACCAGCACCCATATGGGATGCTGGCTTTACAGGCGGCAGCTTTACCCGCCACACCACAGCGCTGGCCCCTTGCCTGTCTTTTTGTTGAGTTGTATATAGTGTAGATACTAGATCATTATCAGATACGTGATTTGTAAATGTATTTTCCCATCTTGTGGGTTGTCTTTCCATAAAGGGTATTTTAACAAAGGTAACAAACTGCCTTACTAAAAGGGAGATGAGCCAAGGAGAATGACGGCTCAGTGTAGTAGATCATCCTAATGGAATCCTGCAACAGAGACAGCCCAATAGTTTAAAGTTAAGAAAATGTGAATTAAATAGGGACTTTAGTTGATACCTATGTATCAGCTGTCTCATTAATTTTAACAAATGTGTATCATACTAATGTGTAGTGTTCATAATAGGTAAAGTTGGATGAGGGATACATAGGAACCTCCTCATATCAAAAATATCAAATATTCCAGCTCTCTGCTGTAGCCTGGGAAAGCAGCAGAAGATGGCCCGGGGCTGGCCTTGTGACATAGCAGGTAAAGCCACTGTCTGCAGTCCCAGCATCCCATATGGGTGCCAGTTCAAGACCCAGCTGCACTATTTCTGATCCAGCTCTCTGCTATGGCTTGGGAAAGCAGTAGAAGATGGCCCAAGTCCTTGGGCCCCTGCACCCATGTGAGAGACCTGGAAGAAGCCCCTGGCTCCTGGCTTCAGATTAGCACAGCTCTGGCCATTGCAGCCATCTGGGGATTGAACCAGTGGATGGAAGACCTTTCTCTCTGTTTCTACCTCTCTCAGTAACTCTTTCAAATAAATAAATCTTTAAAAAAATATATAGCAAATACCTGGGGCTGGCATTGTGGCAGAGCAGGTAAAACTGCCACCTCCAACACTGGCATCCCATGTGTGGGCACTGATTCGTTTCCCTGCTGCTCTACTTCCAATCCATCTCCCTGCTAATGGCCTGGGAAAAGCAGTAAAAGATGGCCCAAGTACTTGGGCCCCTGCTACCCATGTGGGAGACTTGGATAAAGCTGGCTCAGCCTGGCCCAGCCCTGGCCATTGTGGCCATCTAGGGAGTGAACTAGCAGATAGAAGGTAGATCTCTCTCCAAGTCTCTCTCTCTATCTTTCAAATAAAAATATATCTTTTGGGAAAAAGAAGTATCAAATACCTAATACCAAAAAGTCAAAATATATCGAATACCTAAATATAAAAGTTAACTAGTAAATGCTTAGAAGAAAACATGGGTGTATAAAACTGGTTTAAGTAGAGACACCTTAGCTATGATACCCAGGGCACAAGTGACAAGGGAGAAAAAACAGATAAACTCAACTTCATCAAATTAAACTTTTATATTTCAGAGGATACTATTAGTGAAGAAAACAGCTTTTCATCCTCTGTAGTCTGAGTTTTGGCCATTGCACTTGGCCAGAGATACACCCCTGCACTAATGGTATTAAAATATTTATGATCCCCACCAAAAGGACCAAAATTTTATCTTTCTGGATGTTTTGTAGCTTTGTTAAAATGTTTTAATCATTTCCAGTTGACTCCTAAGTAAATAGGTAAAATCATCAAAGTTTTAGCAAACCAGTCTGGTAGTAGAGAGAGAGCACCTATCACTTGGGCTCCCTATTATCTTTTGGAGTTAAAAGTTTCAAACAAAATCTCATTGTTAGGAAACTGACATATGAAGAATATATACATTTGATTGTGAAATACATTGTTTTTGGTTTAACACTAGGGTTTTTGGCTTAATGTTTGGATTTTGGGGTGTGGGTAGAAATGGATTTGCAGTAATCTTTAAGTTACCTCTGATGAAGAAAATTGCTTTGCAGTGTTATGTATTTCCTGTATGGCAAGGTTCTTCCTGTTTCTATGGGAAAGTTCTTAAGCCCTCCTAAAGGGTTTCTGTATTGTGATATCTAATACCTGCATAACTGCTGTTGGGCCTTGCATCCACAAATGTCTCTCACCCCTGCAGCTCTGATCCCACGTTTGGCCTGCAGATTTCTCCACTGGCTATTTTGCTGGGGGTATGTCATTGCTTTGACAGTTCTTCAGAATTTTGAACAGCTTCTAGGCATTTTATCTTTTTCCCCCCAAGATTTATTTATCTATTTAAAAGGCAGAGTCTCAGAAGCAGATAGAGCAAGAGGTGTTTGATCTGCTGGTTCACTCCCCAGATGGCCACTACAGCTGGAGCTTGTCCTGTTTGAAGCCAGAAGCTTCCTCCTGGTCTCTTATGCCGGGTAAGAGGCCCAGGCACTGTGGCCATCTTCTGCTTTCCCAGGCTATCAGTAGGGAGCTGGATCGGAAGTGGAGCAGCTGGGATTCAAACTGGCGCCCAAATGGGATGCCAGCACTGTAGGCAGCGGCTTTACCCATTATGCCACAGTGCCAGCCCCTAGGCATTTTCTTTTTAAATATTTTTATATTTATTTGAAAGGCAGAGTTAGAGAGGGAGGGACAGAGAAAAGAGATCTTCCATTCACTGGTTCACTCCCCAAATGTGCACAACAGCCAGGGCTAAGCCTGCAAAGCCAGGAATCCAGAACTCCACCCCAGTCTCTTAAGAATAGTAGAGGCCCAAGCTCTGGGCCATCTTCTGCTGCTTTCCCAGGCACATTAGCAGGGAGTTGGATTAGAAGTGGAGCAGCCAGGGCTCATACTGGTGCCCACATGGGATGTCAGAGGTTTAACCCCCTGTACCATAGCACTAGCCCCATTTTCTTTCCTTTCCTTTCCTTTCCCCCTCCCTTGCCTCCCTTCCCCTCCCCTCCCTTCCCCTCCTTTCCCCTCCCTTCCTCTCCCTTCCTCTCCCTTTCCCCTTGGCATTTATTACATGCAGTGCACGGTGGGGTGGTCACTTGGTCCACCAGTGGCCACATTGTGGGGCCATGCGCATGCTCTCATTTTTGTGTATTTGAAAATCTGTTTCTCAATTTTACATGTTTTTTTTTTTTTTTAGATATTTCTGCCCAATGAGACATATAATTCACAATGATTCATATCCTAGTTTCTGTTTTGTTTTTAAGATTTATTTATTTTTTTTGAAAGGCAGAGAGAGAGAGGTCTTCATCCACTGGTTCACTCCCCAAAAGGCTGCAATGGCAGGAGCTGGGCCAGTCTGAAGCCAGGAGCTTCTGAGTCTCCCATGCAGGTGCAGGGACCCAAGGACTTGGGCCATCTTCTGCTGCTTTCCCAGTGCATTAGCAGGGAGCTGGATTGGAAATGGAGCAGCCAGGACTGGAACTGGCACTGCAGGCGGTGGCCTTACGCACTACGCCACAGCACTGCCCCCAATATCCTAGTTTTAAGACTAAAATGTGGCCTGCACCGCGGCTCACTAGGCTAATCCTCTGCCTGCGGCGCCGGCACACAGGGTTCTAGTCCCGGTCGGGGCACTGGATTCTGTCCCGGTTGCCCCTCTTCCAGGCCAGCTCTCTGCTGTGGCCAGGGAGTGCAGTGGAGGATGGCCCAAGTGCTTGGGCCCTGCACCCCATGGGAGACCAGGAGAAGCACCTGGCTCCTGCTATCAGATCAGCGTGGTGCGCCGGCCGCGGCAGCCATTGGAGGGTGAACCAACGGCAAAGGAAGACCTTTCTCTCTGTCTCTTCTCTCTCACTGTCCACTCTGCCTGTCCAAAAAAAAAAAAAAAAAAAAAGACTAAAATGTCCTTTGGCCCTAGAGCATTTTGGTGTCTTAAAGAAAACATTTAGAGGCTTCAGGTTTCTGAAGATACTGAATGAACTTGTAGTGTGCTCACATGAGGGATGCCCAAATGCTGGAGAGCAAATCTGTCCCTCCATCCTTGCCCCAAGGTGGAAGCAGTGATCTGAGAAGCATCCTCCCTCCCATGTGAGGCCTGTGCTATGAGTGGCAGAGGTCGCCACACAATGGCATTTTTTTTTTTTTCCCAAATCACTTGAAGCACTTTACTGGTACTGAAAGTTTGAGAATTCCTTTGTTTTACTTTATTAGGGAGATAGTAACGTTTGTGTATATGAGCAGGGTGTGTGTGTGTCTTACATTTGTGTACTCAAGAATGCTTGCATTTCCTGATTTTGCTGAAGGGGCTTATAAGCAAACTCACTGCCTAGGCTTTGGTTTCTTTTTACCATTCTCCACTTGAAGGAACAAAAATTTCTCAGAGAAATGGATGTTCCTAGGGCTGAGATTGAATAGATACATGATAAGCCAGAAAATAAGATAGTGCTCTAAAAAAGAAAAATTATAGGGCCATGGTGAAAGGACATAGTAGCTAACTTGAAGCGGTTCCCACTGGCAGAACATGTCAGTCCATACCCATGCAAGCAGGCAGGTGAAGGAGAGGTGCGTGTTTACAGTGTAATGCCAAGTGCTGGCTGATAAACAGAGCTGGATTGGAAAACGAAGAATGGTTTGGGCAAGAATCATTAATGGTTTCTGACGCATTGGGTTAAGCACTGCTTGGGCCACCGCTGGAGTCCCAGGTTTGAGTCCTAGCTGCTGCACGCTTCTGAGACAGCCTCCTGCTACTGCACCTGGGAAGCAGTGGATGATGGCCCGAGTACTTGGGTTCCTGTCACTCATGTGTGAGACCCAGAGGGAATTCCTGGCTTCTACCTCCTGGCTTTGGCATTGCCCAGCCCTGGATGTTACTGACATTTAGAGGGTGAACCAGCAGATGGGAGATGCCTCTGTTCCCCTCTTTGTTGTCATTGTGTCTTTCAAATAAATAAATCTTTTTTAAAATTTGGGGGGGGGGGTATGTTGATGAAGGCCATGGTATTTGGCCTGTAAAGTGTCCTATAGGATGGGCATTTTGCCTAGCAGTGAAGATGTGTGTGTCTCCTGGGAGTGCCAGGTTCCATGGCTGGTTCTGACTCCTGACTCCAGCTTCCTCCTGTTGCAGATCTTGGAAGGCAGTGATAGCTCAAGTAATTGGGTTCCTGCCATTCATGTAAGAGACCTAGAGTGAGTATTCCAATCCCCCATCTTCACCTCTAGCCCAGTATCAGCCATTGCAGGTATATGGGGAATAAATCAGTGGGTGAGAGTACTCACTCTTGTGCATGCTCACTCCCCTCCTCCCCAAATAAATACAAATTTAAGCAAATGAAAATACAAGTATTGACCTACAGATTGCATACTTACTGCAGGTAGGAAGATAGAAACTGGAAAGTAGCCAACAGAGAAACTGGAATACCTTGACCAAGTGATTAAAATTAGCGTTGCTAATGGTAACAAATGGGCATCATGGTCAACCAGAGTGTTCTTTGAGAAGGATACAGTATCTCTTCGGTTAGTGTTCTGCTCCAGTGATGTTTCACTTCAGCCTTTTTTTTTTTTTTTATAAAGATTTAGTTATTTATTTGAAAATCAGAGTTACACAGAGGAGAGAGAGAGAGGTCTTCCATCTGTTGGTTTACTCTATGATTGGCCACAACAGCCGGAACTGTGCCAATGTAAAGCCAGGAGCTTCCTCTGGGTCACCCACATGGGTGCAGGGGCCCAAGGACTTGGGCCATCTTCCACTGCTTTTCCAGGCCACAGCACAGAGCTGGATCAGAACTGGAGCAGCCGGGACTCGAACTGGCACCCACATGGGATGCTGGTACTGCAGGCAGTGGCTTTTACCTGCTATGCCACAGCACCAGCCCCTAGCCTCAGTCTTAATCACAGGGGAAGACATCAGACAAATCCAAAATGAATAATTGTCTCTTTTAAAAAGACTATGTTCTTCAGCAGTGCCAATGTCATAATAGGCAAATATTCCAGAAGAGAACAAAATGCTAGAACAGCTACATATCTGATTCTGTCCTGGACCCTGTGTTGGAGGGTGGGGAAGGTAAACATAAAGGACATTATTTGGTCAGCTGACAAAATTGGAGGTGAGCGGGTAGGTTAAAGTCTTAGTAATTTCGGTGGTTATATCAAACACACAGGCCATCTTGCCCGGGACGTGCAGAAGGAAGCCTGTGGATGCCAAGGGATCCATTGTATGTGATGTTAGCCGAGGGTGATAAAATGGTCAGTGACCTCATTTTCTGTAGGGCCAGATTCTCCCATGAAACCAGATATGGGGGCCAGTGCTGCGGCGTAGTGGGTATAGCCGCCGCCTGCAGTGCCAGAATTCCATATCAGTGCTGGTTTGATTCCTGACTGCTCCACATCCAATCCAGCTCCCTGCTATGGCCTGGAAAAGCAGTAGAAGATGGCCCAAGTGCTTGGGCCCCTGCACCCACATGGGAGACCCAGAAGAGGCTCCTGGCTTTGGATCAGCACAGCTCTGGCTGTTGCAGCCAACAGGAGAGTGAACCAGCTCATCCCGTGAGCACTCTCTTTCTCTCTCTCTCTTTCTCTCCCCCGCCCCTTCTTCTCTCTCTGTGTAACTCTGACTTTCAAATAAAATAAATCTTTAAAAAGAAAAAAGAAACCAGATACAGAGTTGCAATAGAAGATCCACATTATTGGGAAATTGATACTGATATTTAGGATGACACATGACTTACACAAGTTATTCTCAAAGGGTTTAAAGGAAATATATATATATATATACATATACACATATGCATAGAAAATTATGCAGCCCTTGGGGAGAAGAGTAAGCACATGAGTTCAGGCAAATAGTATACAGGTATTTTTTGTGAGAACTTCAAGAAAACCCAAGGGGCCAGCCTTGTAGCATAGCGGGTAAAGCCACTACCTGCAACGCCAGCAGTCCATATGTGTGCCAGTCTGTGGCCCAGCTGCTCCACTTCAATCCTGCTCCCTGCTAATGGCCTAGGAAAAGCAGCAGAGGATGGCTGAAGTGTTTGGGCCTCTGCCACCAAGTGGGAGGCCCAGATGAAGCTCCTGGCTTTGGCCTGGCCCAGTCTTGTCCATTGCAGCCATCTGAGGAGTGAACCAGTGAATGAAAGATCTTTCTCTCTTGCTCTTTCTAACTCTCGCTCTCTAATAAATCTTTTATTAAAAAAAAAAAAACATTTGTCCCCTTGTAAATCAGTGTCTAATAGGTGTAAAAGTAGTTTTATCTATAGCTGAAGCTTTCATTCCTTGATGCGCATTTAGTGTTGTGGAATATATTACTGGAACTAAGAAATGTTTTAGCAATACACTGATTCCTGTTAAGTTACTTGATAATTCTGTTTGAACTTTTTCATGGTCCAACTCCGTTGCTTCCTGGAATAAGCCAAGAAATAAATAAGAATTGTATGACATGCTTAAAATGGACACTGAGAACAGAAGAGTGTAGCCTGAGAAACGTGATTCAGAGATCTCCATTTGATTTCTCTTTCTAGGAGGAGCTCTTGGATATCAAAGAACGGCCCCATTCCAAGCAAAGGCCTTCCTGTCTCTCCGAAAAATATGACAGGTATGGGTGTCATTCTAGTCATTAACTTTTTAATACACCAGCATTAGCAAATTGCGAATTGTGTTTTGAGGGTTAGGGTAGAAGGAAGGATAGGGGAAGGGTTTCAGGAAGTTATAACATAGGTTTCAATTCTCTCTTAATGAAGCTAAAAGGGGAAAAAGGCCCTGACAGGGTCACACAGAAAGCAGAATGAAGAGTTGAACCCAGGAGTCTCCCCAGAGCTTTCCTCCCTGCTGGTGGTTCCTGTGCTGTGCCTTAAGTGTTTCTTCCAGGGCCTGCCCCAGGCATGCTGATCCGCAGGGTTCTGAACCTTTATTTGTCCCCTGCTCCTCCACCACTGAGCCATTGCATTATTGCATTTTAGTTTCCTTCAAAAGAGGTAGAAGACTTTCATTTGAAAAATCCATTAGCCAAAATGGTCTGAAAAACTGCAGTAACCTTGTATTGTATTTCTTGTGGTCGCCTCATTAATTCCTTAAATATCAAGGTAGATGTTTCATATTGGCTTATATTTTTCACATTTCAAGTATTCTGTGTGTTTAATGTATTTGGTGCAGAAGACTTTTGAAAACTAGTATGTACAATAAGGCCTGTTAAACCTGGATGCCTTACCACCTTTCACTGATGAAGGTGATATTTGAATAACGGCTGTTCCTGTGATTAGGATTTTTCATAATTCTCTGATTAGCTAGTTTTTCTTTGCTAAAGTTAAAATTTTTTATGCTTCAAGTTAATATTTGTTAACGGCTTTCTTTTTGGCGTAAAATGAAGTTGCTGTGGGCAGATACACTAGCTTTTATTTATTTATTTTTTTTAAGATTTATTTATTTGAAAGAGTTACACAGAGAGATGAGAGAGAGGAGAGAGCGAGAGGTCTTCCATCCGCTGGTTCATTCGCTAATTGGCCACAATGGCTAGAGCTGCGCCGATCAGGAGCCAGGAGCTTCTTCCAGGTCTTCCACTCAGATGCAGGGGCTCAAGGACTTGGGCCATCTTCTGCTTTCCCAGGCCATAGCAGAGAGCTGAATCAGAAGTGGAGCAGCTGGGTCTCAAACCAGTGCCCATATGAGATGATGGTGCTTCAGACCAGGTGGTTAACCCTCTGCACCACAGCGCCGACCCCTAGCTTTTATTCTAAATTAGAAACTTGTGCCTAAGGCCGGCGCCGTGGCTCAACAAGCTAATCCTCCTCCTTGCAGCGCCGGCACACCAGGTTCTAGTCCCGGTCGGGGCGCCGGATTCTGTCCCGGTTGCCCCTCTTCCAGGCCAGCCCTCTGCTGTGGCCCGGGAGTGCAGTGGAGGATGGCCCAGGTGCTTGGGCCCTGCACCCCATGGGAGACCAGGAAAAGCACCTGGCTCCTGGATCCTGCCATCGGACGAGCGCGGTGCGCCGGCCGCAGCGGCCATTGGAGGGTGAACCAACGGCAAAGGAAGACCTTTCTCTCTGTCTCTCTCTCTCACTGTCCACTCTGCCTGTAAAAAAAAAAAAAAAAGAAACTTGTGCCTAGTATTAATAAGAGTGATGGAGGTGAGAGCTGCTCATTCTGTCCTCTCTTCTCTGAGAGGATTAAAATTTGTTGGGCTCTTATGTTCTGAGTTATCCTCACAGCCATCCCATGAGATAGGTAATACTTCCTCTGTTGGGGGGCTTTGAGACGAAGAAGTAGACTCACTTATGCAAGAAATGTTCAGTTAGTACCTGCCATGTGTGGTCAGACCTGCACCAGGTGCTCTCACACACCCTGCCCTCATGGAACGTTGGTTGTGGAAGGACTCACACAGCTGCTCCTGCGAGGAGACTGTGACAGGCTGTGAAAGACAAGGGAGGATTTCAGTGCTGCTGAACAGCATGGCCTGCCCTGATCGGGGGGTTGGGAATTCCTTTCTGCAGGAGGCATGGTCCAGTGACTTGTCCAGAATGCCCTCAGCGGTGGCAAAGCCAGTTTAGTCCCAGGTTGTTGGCCTCCAGAGCCTCTGCTCTCTGCCCTGTACTGCTTGCCGTCCCGATGGAGAAGAAATAAGATAACATCTACACATTTTAGGTTCCTAAGAGCTGTCGGTCCTGCTTATGCAAGTACTGAGACTGTGCATGGAAATTTGGGAAAATACCAAATATTCTAAGTGTTACTTCTGGTGAAAAAATTATCCTCCCTACCCCTTTGTTAATCTTCCGTAACAAGCTAGGGGTAATCAGTATTTGTGGAGCATCTTGTCAAAGGCCGGCCACAGGTACTGTGATCCATATGTACTCTAGGGGACAGACCATTGATTCTCGAGTGAGCAGTACTACGTGATTGTCAGTAAGGTGTTAACTGAATTAATAGCTGTTGTTTTCATCCCGAAAGAGATAATCATTCTGAAAGCACTCATAAACTTTTATTTAGAAAAGAGGTTTCTATAAATAATTACCTCAAGAGGTTTGGACATTAGGCTCCCTGTGTAGTTCATGGGTTCAAGTGCTAACTTGGTGCCTCTTGGCCTGCAGTGATGGTGTCTGGGACCCTGAGAAGTGGCACGCTTCTCTCTATCCAGCTTCAGGGCGAAGCTCACCGGTGGAAAGTCTGAAGAAAGAGTTGGAAACAGACCGACCTTCCCTAGTGCGCAGGATAGTAGGTGAGCACAGCCACTCCTGGGAGCAGTGATTTTGGGGATGTGATGTTGGCTGCTAGCTTCATTCTAAGCTGTGAGAGTGTTAAGCATTGTAGAGGAATGTCATTATCAGGAAACTGATTTGCCAACCAAATTTTTCATAAGTTAGGGTAAAGTCGTAGTCTTCTTATATAGCAGTGGCATCCAGGTTGTGTATGTGCTTTTGAATTGAAAGTGCTGATGCTTACTGGATTGAAAAGATGTGGTTGGTAACATAGAGCTGTCCTGAAAATACTTCCTCTTACATATGAAAGTAGTCCTCAGGTATAAATTGGTTCCGGCAATTCTTAATTCATAGTGAACTATGATCTGAATACAGGGTTTGGAAATGGTTTGAGAGTAGCAGCACAGTTTGATCTTTCATACCGTTTATGCCTTTATTCTAGAAAAGATATTTATGAATGAAGTGGAGGTAGTGCAGTGGTGTCCCTCCAACAAAAAATTTATCATGTGAATCATTAGTCACAGAGACTAATAATAGTCACAGAGACTATTAAAATGATAAGACCTGGAAAGAAACCTAAATGTCCAATAGTAGAAATGGGTTGAGTCAGCTTTGATACTTAGATATCTAGTAATGTTACCTTGTTCTTTTTTTTTTTTAATGTTATTTATTTGAAAGAGTTACGCAAAGAGAGGAGAAGCAGAGAGAGAAAGAGGTCTTCCATCTGTTGGTTTACTCCCAATGGGCCACAACGGCCAGAGCTGCGCCGATTCGAAGCCAGAAGCTTCTTCGAGGTCTCCCACACGGATGCAGGGTCCCAAGGATTTAGGCCATCTTCCACTGCTTTCCCAGGCCATAACAGAGAGCTAGATGGGAAGTGGAGCAGCCGGGTGTCAAACCGGCGCCCATATGGGATGCCAGCACTTCAGGCCAGAGCATTAACCCACTGTGCCATAGTGCCAGCCCCAACCTTGTTCTGAAAATGTGTTGCAGGCATGTTTCTTGGCAAATGATATTCATGATAATACAAAGTCATAACCAAGTTGTACAAAATGGTACATAGTGTATCCTTGTTTTTGAAAAAAAAAAACAGACTGCACAGAAATTCTAGAAATGTTTATGCCAAAACATTCCAGTAGCTGTGAGAGGATTAAAGCCAATTTTTCTTAAGGTGAGCTAGTTTTTAGTTTTCTGGTTTTTCTAGGAAGAGATTTTTCTGTGTGGTGACACTTTTTTTTTAACACCTTTATGGAGAGATAATTTAGATACAGTAGCCTGCTGTATGATAATTAGACTTATATACACCTGTGAAACCATTACCACAATCAAAGTAATAAGCATTGACATCACCCTGGAAAGTCCCCTAGTATCCCAGAGTCTCTTCCATTAACACCTCCTCACACTTCTGCCCCTGGAAAGTGCCAGTCTGCTTTCTATCAGGATACATTTGTTTGCATTGCCTAGATTGGAAGTGGAGCAGCTGGGACTTGAACCTGCATCCATATGGGATGCTGGCTCTGTAGGCAGCAGCTTTACGCCGACCTCACATTTGTGGGTTTCTTTTGTCTTGGTGGGTTTTTTTTGTTTTTTTGTTTTTGTTTTTTTTTTTTTTTTGGACAGGCAATGTTAGAGAGAGGCAGAAAGAAAGGTTTTCCTTTTTCTGTTGGTTCACCCCCCCAAGTGGCTTCTACGGCCAGTGTGTTGCCACCAGCGCGCTGCGCTGATCCGAAGCCAGGAGCCAGGTACTTCCTCTTGGTCTCCCATGCTGGTGCAGGGCCCAAGGACCTGGGCCATCCTCCACTGCCTTCCTGGGCCACAGCAGAGAGCTGGACTGGAAGAGGAGTAACCAGGACAGAATCCGGCGCCCCAACCAGGACTAGAACCCGGGGTGCTGGCACCGCAGGCAGAGGATTAGCCTAGTAAGCCTCAGTGCCAGCCTTGCATTTGTTTTTAAAAAATTTATATGTTAGTATTTTGCCTAAAAAAACTTTGTGTAACCCAGTGACAAGGATTTCCTCTTATATTTTCTTCTGTAATTTTTATAATTTTAGTTTTTACTTTTGTGGCTATTATCCATTTTGAATTAATTTTTGTGTATGATATCAGATATAGATTCAGATTTATTTTGGGGGATATGGGTATCAGTCTGTTTAGCACCTTCTGTTGAAGAGACTTTTTATTAAAGATTTATTTATTTCACAGGCAAAGTGAGAGAGGAAGAAACAGCATCCATGTGCTGCTACACTCCCCAAATGGCCACAAGGCTAGGGTTTGTCCAGGCCAAAGCCAGGAGCCCTGGAGTTCCATCTGGGTCTCCCACGGACTTAGTCATCATCTGCTGCTTTCCCAGGTGGAGCAGCAGGGAGCTGAATTGGAAGCAGAGCAGCAAGGACTCCAGTCAGCACTCTGAAGTGGGATGCAGGCTTCTCGATCAGCATCTTATCCTGCAGCCACTCTAAACTAGGACCCTGATACTTTTTAAGGAGTTGTATTTTTCTAATATTGACGCCTACTGTTGATTCTTGACAAAAGCATTTGCTAACAGGACTTAGACAAAATAAAGACATGATAAAGACTAATCTTGGAAAGTAGTTTATCATAAAGTACATTCGGTGCTCCAGGGAGAAAAAACAGGACTCAGTCTTATGCAAATACAATGTCCATGCTACTCTGAATCTGTTGATAAACCCAGTTTTTCAACCCTCCCCCTAGCACTGATGGAATTAACACCTATGGGGAAAAGTACCCTTTTTGGTTTGCTTAACTTTGTCTCTCCCACATATTTCCAGACCCACGGGAGCGTGTGAAAGAAGACGACTTAGATGTTGTTCTCAGCCCACAGAGACGCAGCTTTGGCGGCGGCTGCCACGTGACAGCTGCTGTTAGCTCCCGGCGCTCGGGCAGTCCCTTAGAGAAAGACAGCGATGGACTTCGCCTGCTTGGCGGGCGTCGCATCGGCAGTGGAAGGATAGTCTCTGGCCGGGCCTTTGAGAAGGACCACCGTCTCAGCGAGAAGGACCTGCGGGACCTGAGAGACAGAGACCGCGAGAGGGACCACAAGGACAAGCGCTTCCGGGTTTGTCTTCAAGCCCCTCTGGGTGCCCCGAGTGCCTGGGGCCTTGCGACTCAATTCTATTTTGCTGCAGCCTGCTCTTAAACCAGATCAGAAGAGAGAGAAATGGGGGCCGGAGTGGCAGGTGGTGATGGGCCTCCAGTCTCCAGTGTAGTGTCTTCATGTCACTGTTGAGTGTTGTTCAGTTCAGTAAGACCTTGACGGAAGTAGCAATGCTTTGACTAGAACTTTACTTTTTTTATTAACCTTGCTTTATTATACTTTTCCAGAGGGAGTTTGGGGATAGTAAGCGTGTCTTTGGCGAGCGTAGAAGGAATGATTCTTACACGGAAGAGGAGCCTGAGTGGTTCTCAGCTGGACCCACAAGCCAGTCTGAAACCATTGAACTTACTGGCTTTGATGATAAGATACTGGAAGAAGATCACAAGGGGAGAAAAAGGACGAGACGGAGGACGGCCTCGGTGAAGGAAGGTCAGCACACACCCTGGGAGGGAAGCTCACTGCTCTGAGACGAGCTGGAGCCGGCACAGGTGGTGGGGAAACAGCCAGCTTTGGATGTTGCAACCTGATTTTGAAATTGCTTCCTATGTGAGAATTCACCGAGTGCAGGCTGTGCTGGGTCTGCCGGCCACACTACACTGAAAAGCCTCATGTTGCCATGTGAGAGCACCGTGTACATGGAACAGTGAAGGGTTCACACCCCCAGAATGAGGAAACAGGTTGGAAAGAATCAGGAGTCTCACTGATTGTATGCTAGACACAGCATGTTTTTTCTGTCTGTTGACTTCTAACAATCCTGTGCAGCGTGTGTGATTTTTATGCCCATTTCATTGATGAACAAGTGGAGGCTCAGGTTTAAGGCCTGTGTGTCTTGTCTGTGATGGCTGAGGGAGTAAGCAGTGAAGTTGGAGTTGAACAAGATGTTTTTGGGCTTCAAAGCCCACCTCCTTCCTCGTGGGTCAGTTACCTCTGAGGCCTCTCCCAGACTTAGTTCTCTGAGCTGAAAGCTGAGGTCGAATGTCTCCCTTCCTAAACAGTGAAGAATACACTGATGGAATCTGAACAGGTGGGCTTGTTTCTCATAAGAGAAAAGCAGTCAGTGCCTGTGATAACTTTCAGGGTTCCTTTTAAATTTTAATTATTTGAGACCAGAGAGAGAGCCACAGATAGAGCTCCTGTCTACTGGTATACTTTGCAAAGCCCACAGTGATGGGGAGGGGCCGGGCACCAGAGCTGGGAACCAGGAACTCAGTCCAAGTGCCCGGTGTGGGTAGGACAGGAACCCAACTACTGAAACCATCAGTCTGCTCTGCAGGAAACTGGACTGAGAAGCCAGATGTTCGCCTCAGATCTTGTTCTCCAGCGGGCACTCGGTCATCATTCCAGTTCCTTTATGCCTCTAGTTGTAGATACACTAGGCAACGAAAGGGGAAAGCTGTGTTAATCCCTAAGTGGATAGTCCGTGCCACCATAAAGTAAGGCTTGTCATTTAAGCAGAATTAAGCTAGTGGGATTTATTTAAAAGGATAAAGAAAAGAAGGGAGACATCCCAGTACTCTTCTCCTGATACACCCTAAAATACAATAGAATGTTGACGTTATCTTTTTTCATGAAACTGATAGGACACTTGGGAGGCTTTGCTATGGAGTTGCCTCTTATTTTCAGTTGAACTAAAACTACAGCAGGTGCGCCTTCTCTCCTGAGGAGAAAGGTCAGGCTCTGGTGAGACGACACTTGTCCTCTCTCCTTAAGTGAGATGAAATTAGGTTTCAACCATTCTTTTTTTTTTTTTTTTTAAGATTTATTTATTTATTTAAAGTCAGAGTTAAACAAAGAGAAGAGAGAGAGAGAAGTCTTGCATCCACTGGTTTACTTCCCAATTGGCCACAACGGCCATCGGTGCGCCAATCCGGAGCCAGGAGCTTCCTCTGGGTTCCCCATGCAGGTGCAGGGACTCAAGGACCTGGACCATCTTCTACTGCTTTCCCAGGCCATAGCAGCTGGATCGGAAGTGGAGCAACTGGGACTTGAACTGGCACCCATATAGGATGCCAGCACTGGAGGCAGCAGCTTTACAGGCTACGCAACAGCGCCGGCCCTGGTTTCAACCATTCTTACATCCACAAGTGAAGGAGCCAGAAGAGTGAGACAGATTGGCAGCAGCCCCTCCTCCTGACAGACTGGGGCTTGGGGAGAGGGGCTAGCACGAGATCCTCTCTTGGCAGAGCCTTGAATAGAAACCAGGGACCAAGTTCACCCTGTTGTTAATGGCAGAAGGTCCCTAGGCTGTCTTGGCTGCTGTATAGAATGAGCTGGTACTCTGTAGATTGATCCTGGCTGCAGAACTGAAAGGTGAACAAACCCAAGTGTTATTCCCAGGGGAGGGATGATGCGTCCTTTCAGTCATTTTTGTGTCATATCCAGCTTTTTGCTGAACTGAGGTGGCAGCAGTTCCCTGTGGCACATACTATTGCTGGGAGCAATGAACAAGGCAGACATGGTTCATTCATGCTGCCAGATATTTTTTATATTTACTTGAAAGAGTTACACAGAGAAGGAGAGGCAAAGAGAGAGAGAGAGGTCATTCATCCGCTGGCTCACTCCCCAGGTGGCCGCAACAGCCGGAGCTGTACCGATCCAAAGCCAGGAGCTTCTTCTGGGTCTCCCACGCAGGTGCAGTGGCCCAAGGACTTGGGCCATCTTCTACTGCTTTCCCAGGCCACAGCAGAGAGCTGGATCAGAAGAGGAGCAGCCAGGACTTGAACCGATGCCCACATGGGATGCCGGCACTGCAGCTGGTGGCTTTTTCCCACTATGCACAGCGCTGGCCCCCCGCTGCTGCCAGATTTTAAAGCTAGTAGATAATGAGTACCTCTGGAGGGCCCAGAGTTTGGTTATAGTGGTGAGTCAAACAGTTTGAATATGAACTCCTTTTATAACCAGGGAAAGTAGAAATTGTTCTGTTTTTAAAGATTTATTTATTTGACAGGCAGAGTTAGAGACAGAGAGAAAGGCGTTCTTTTTTCTGTAGGTTCAGCCGGCGCACTGCGCCGATCCATTTTTATTTGAAAGTCAGTTACAGAGAGAGAGAGAGAGAGACTTCAATCCAATGGTTCATTCTCCAGTTGGCCACATGGCTGGAGCTTCGCTGATCTGAAGCCAAGAACCAGGAGCTTCCTCTGGGTCTCCCACGCAGGTGCAGGGGCCCAAGTTCTTGAGTCATCTTCTGCTGCTTTCCCAGGCCATAGCAGAGAGCAGGATCAGAAGTGGAGCAGCCGGGACTTGACCTGGTGCCCATATGGGATGCCTGTGCTTCAGGCCCGGGCATTAACCCACTGTACCACAGCGCTGGCCCAGGGAGAAATTGTTTAAAACCCCTAGTGATGGAAAAGACAATTTTGGTTTTCCTGCTTTGTAATGAAAGCATGTGCTGATTCTAAAATGTAATAAAGTGTTCTTAGTTATCTGCCTGGGCTCCTGGCTTTTGAGTGTGTCACAGTCACTGGCCTCTGCTGGTGTACACTGCCACCCACTGGTGCTGCTCTAAACTGTCAGGCACTATCTGCTTTCTAGAGAACTCTACTGGCTGAAGTTGCATGCACCCTTTTTGCTGCTTTCAGAAGCCATTCATCTGTTGATGTCCAGTCTCAACACAAAATCAAAGTAAATCAATAGTTTCTTTTTCTTTTTTTTTTTTTTTTTTTTTTTTTAACAGGCAGAGTGGACAGTGAGAGAGACAGAGAGAAAGGTCTTCCTTTTTTTTGCTGTTGGTTCACCCTCCAATGGCCGCCGCGGCCGGCGCACCGCGCTCGTCCGATGGCAGGAGCCAGGTGCTTTTCCTGGTCTCCCATGGGGTGCAGGGCCCAAGCACCTGGGCCATCCTCCACTGCACTCCCTGGCCACAGCAGAGGACTGGCCTGGAAGAGGGGCAACCGGGACAGAACCCGGTGTGCCGGCGCCGCAAGGTGGAGGATTAGCCTGTTGAGCCACGGTGCTGGCCAATCAATAGTTTCTGTTGTAAATGCATGAGCAAAGTGCAGATGCACCTTCCTGGCACTCATCCCTGAACTGGGAAACAGAACTTCAGCAAATGTCTGTTGCTTGTCCTGAAGTGGGCATGGCAGGTTCTGGTTGATAAACGTGGGTCAGGGAGAAGCACTATCAAGGGGGAAAGGACACAGATTGCTTGGCCTTGATTAGGTTGTTGAGTTGATTACTTTTCCTGGGGCTCAGTCCTTAACTGTAAAGCGCTAATGCAGGCATTTCAGTTTAACGGTCAGTCTTTAAGGAACAGGGTTTGCCACCGGCAGCTGGCCACAGATGTGTGCTGACCCACTGGAGACATGGCCCGTTGCCATGTCTGTTGGTGACATACGTGTGTCTCACTGGTTGCTCTGAGCTCTCTTCAGGTGTCTCTGAAAGAGCCTTGCCGCTTGCTCATGTGGAGACTTTGGGTAGGCCAGCAATGGAACCTGTCAGCTGTTTCATATCCCTGCGTTGCTGTCTAGATTTTTGGAGGGTTATCAGAATGAAAGCAGAAGATTGCATTTAGCCCCTCTTGGTCTAGAATATCATGACTGATTGTTGGAGACTTGTGCAACTTTCTATATTTTTTTTTCTAGGAAGACTTTATAATCTTGGAAACTACAGACAGGTCGCTGATAGGTGCTTTTGCCAGAGGGGCTGTGGGAGTTCTTTTCATCATATAAAATACTAAATGCATAGTATTTCTCAGTGCATTTTTTTAAATAAACAACCTCCAAATGATTTTTTTTACCCTAAGGATTTTGCTTTTTACCCATTCTCTGGCTAAACTAAGATATTAGATACCAGCTGGCACAGTGGCTCACTTGGCTAATCCTCCGCCTGCAGCGCTGGCACCCTGGGTTCTAGTCCCGGTTGCTCCTCTTCCACTCCAGCTCTCTGCTGTGGCCCGGGAGGGGAGTGGAGGATGGCCCAAGTGCTTGGGTCCCTGCACCCACATGGGAGACCAGAAGGAAGTATCCGGCTCTTGGCTTTGGATCGGCATAGCCCCAGCAATAGTGGCCATTAGGGGAGTGAACCAACGGAAGGAAGGTCTTTCTCTCTCTCTCTCTCTCTCTCTCTCTCTCTTTCTCTCTCTCTCTGTGTGTGTGTCTCTTTCTCTCACTGTCTATCTCTGCCTGGCCAAAAAAAAAGAGAGATATTAGATACCTTAAATATTAGCATCTGGTCAATTCACTTAGCCCTTATTTTCCACAAAAGAAATAACTGAATATTATTGACTTTATATATATATCTGTGTGTGTGTATATATATATATGTGTGTGTGTGTGTGTATGTATGTATGTATGTATGTATATAATTAAAGCTAGTTGCTAGTGAGCCTTTTTTTTTCTTGGATTTTTATTTGAGAGGTAGAGCTACAGAGAAATACAGGTCTTCCATCTGCTACTCTACTCCCCAAATGGCTGCAATAGCTGAAGCTGGGCTGATTGAAAGCCACGAACCTGGAGCTTCTTCCTTGTGGGTACAGGGGCCCAAGCACCTGGGCCATCTTTCACTGCTTTCCTAGGCCATAGGCAGAGAGCTGGATCAGAAGAGCAGCAGTTGGGACTCAAACTGGCACCCATATGGTTTGCCTGCACCGCCGGCGGAGGCTTAGTCTTCTGTGCCACAGTGCTGGCCTCAATATTACTGACTTTTTTTTAAATGAGTTATTGTCTAGGCTCTTAAGTGTTTGTGTTTGTTTTTAAGATTTGGGTTTTTTTTATTTTATTTATTTTTTATTTATTTATTTTTGACAGGCAGAGTGGACAGTGAGAGAGAGAGACAGAGAGAAAGGTCTTCCTTTGCTGTTAGTTCACCCTCCAATGGCTGCCGCGGCTGGCACGCTGTGGCTGGTGCACTGCGCTGATGTGATGGCAGGAGCCAGGTGCTGGGTGCTTTTTCTGGTCTCCGATGGGGTGCAGGGCCCAAGCACTTGGGCCATCCTCCACTGCACTCCCAGGCCACAGCAGAGAGCTGGCCTGGAAGAGGGGCAACCGGGACAGAATCCGGTGCCCCAACCAGGACTAGAACCCGGTGTGCCGGCGCTGCAAGGCGGAGGATTAGCCTGTTGAGCCACGGCGCCGGCCTGTTTTTAAGATTTATTTGAAAGGCAAAGCTACAGAGAGGCAAAGAGGTCTTCCATCCACTGATTCACTCCCCAAATGGATACAGGGGCCCAAACACTTGGCCACCTTCTACTGCTTTCCCAGGCCTCGCAGAGAGCTGGATGGGAGGTAGAACAGCCGGAACTTGAACTGGCGCCCATGTAGGATGCTGGCCCTGTGGGCAGTGGCTCTACATTGTTGACTTTTAAGTGTGCCCAGCACTAAAGTAAGACAAGGTTGACTGGAGCAGGTTTCCATCCCTTAGAAGGCTCAGTCTCACCAGTTACTGTATAGTGTGATGAATACTCAGACATAATGCAAGGGTTATGAAAAAGGCTGTGAATAATTTACTTGGGAGGGCAAAAATGGGTAAGCAGGGCAGTCTTCTTAGAGTAGATGACATTTGACCTTTGCCTTCAGGGGTGAGCTACAATCAACCTGTCGGCAAGTGAGAATCACTCTTGCCCATTTCACATGAGTAAATATCTTAGGCTGCTGTGCTGTGTGTTGAAGTGGTGGGACAGGTATGTGGACAGAGGCAAAGGCACATTAATTTAGTTCAATTTTTAAGTAGTATACTTGCAAGAACTATCTTTTGGAAAAAAATATATTCAGGGCAAATGTTTAATATAGCAGTTAAGCTGCTTAAGATGTCCGTTCCCACATTGGAGCGCCTGGGTCAGTCTCTGCCTGCTCCTTGTTCCAGTTTCTTGTGACGCAGACCTTTGGAGGCAGCGGGTGATGGCTCAAGTGGTTGCATTCCTGCCATCCACATGGGGGATGTGGATTGAGTTCTGGCTGTTGGTTTTGGTGCTGACCAGCCCTGGCTGTTGTGGGCAGTGGGGCAGTGAACCGGTGAACCAGCAGATGGGAGCACTCTCACTCTGTCTCCCAGCTAGTAAACTAATTAATTAATTAAATCATTTCATGTGATTTTTAGAAATAAAATTTTCCCATTCAAGCAGAACTCACTACACTATAGGAAACTTGAAGTATTTGAGGAAGGGGACCCTGAGCTCTCCCTGTCAGCTTTGTGCCCCGGCTTGTTGGTAAGGCTCTTGTCCTCCTCTGGTTCCCATAGGAGGGAGGCTGTGCAGTGGTCTTACTCTGTCCAGGGCAGTACCTGCACAGGAAGTCAGCTTTGAACATGATCTGTGGCTCTTGTGCATGTGTGTTGAAGGCCGCAGCGGCAGAGCCGTCCTGGTTCCCTTGCTGAAGCTGTTCTGTGCTGGTTCTGCTTTCAGGCCTAGTGGAGTGCAATGGCGGAGTGGCTGAAGAGGATGAGGTGGAGGTCATCCTTGCACAGGAGCCTGCTGCTGATCAGGAAGTGCCAAGGGACGCTGTCTTGCCTGAGCAGTCTCCAGGAGAATTTGACTTTAATGAGTTCTTTAACCTTGATAAGGTGCCATGCTTGGCTTCGGTGAGTGTAGTAGCACACTTACTAATGTGGATAAAGCAACTGTAGGGTTAAATCTGACATGAGTATTTACTTTTTTTTTTTTTGCTGGATGCTTTGGGGGTTTTGGCTTTGAATATGTGAATTTTTATTGGCTTTGTCTTGAAAGCCTCAGTGGAAATGACTAAATGAGAATTCTGTACCAATTAGCTTTTTCTAAGCTGACCCCATTGTAATAGAAATTCTTCAGACACTTAAAAAAATTGTCTTCCCCCTGTCCCTCGCATTGGTTCACTCCCCACATGCCCACAACTTCCTGGCCAAAGCCAGGAGCTGGAAGCTTAGTTTGTGTCTCTCATGGGTGGCAGTGACCCGAGTATTGGAACCATCGCCTGCTGCCTCCCAGGGTGTGCATGAGCAGGAAGCCGGACTGAGAAGCAGAGCTGAGACCTGAGCCCAGCAGTGGTGTGGGATATGGTGTCTTACCCATGAGGTCGGATGCCCAGTGCCCGTATTGTCTTTTTTAAAATTGAATGGTTTGTCAGTAGGAATGGGTGCTGGTTTTTTGTTTGTTTGTTTTTGATTTTTATTTAAAAGATAGAGACAGATCTTCTATCTGTTAGTTCAATCTCCAAATGCCCACAATAGCCAGGGAGGGCTGAGCCAGGCCAAAGCCAGGAGCTTCTTACTGGTCTCCCATATGGGTCTCAGGGGGCCTAAATACTTGGGCCATCTTCCACTGCTTTTCCCAGGCTGTTAGCAGGGAGCTGGGTTGGAAGTGAAGCAGCCAGGACACAAACCAGCATCCATATGGGATGCCAGCAACTTTACCCGCCATGCCACAGCACCAGCCCCACGATGAGATACAGTTTAAAAAGCTATTTGGCCAAAAGTGTCTGTGCTCCAGATTGTTTTATTGACAGCACCAAATATGTGCATTTGACCAGTCCTTTAGTGTCAGTGGCTCGTGGAATTTTACTTAGATTCTATTCCTTAACTAGCTGCTTATTGTTTTATTAGTACACGAGCAGACAAAACTAGCACAGGAGAGCAGGCAACATCAGCTTGTCTCCTTTGTCGTCTGCCTGCTCCTCTGTGCCCAAAAGACGGCCACCCAGATTGGCCGAGGAGGTGGAGCAAACCACCAATAACTAGGACTTCTTAAATTCCCTGTGAAGAGCCAGCTTTTATTTCCACTCTGTTATTAACAAAGTCACGGCAATACCAACTTGCTGTGAAAGTTTTTGAGCATTTGCTCCCGTTTGGTGAACTTACATGTTTGAACACCACACTTGTCCACAGCATTGCATTGCTTGGAAACATGTGCAGTGTGGCTCCAAATCAGCTCTGGCAACTGTTTGGTTGTCTTTTGGTTCACTCTCATGATGAGGGTCATATTCAGATGTGATCTTAATTTACATAATACAAACCGAGTGGTCCTCTCAAATTCTTAACTTCTTGGGGCACAATGATTAATTTGAAATATTTCTTTTTGTTTTTTAAAGATTTATTTATTTATTTGAATGGCAGAGTTATAGAGAAGGAAAGACGGGGAGTGATCTTCAATCCGCTGTTTCATTCCCCAAATGGCTACAGTGGCCAGGGTTGTGCCAGGCTGAAACAGGGAGTAGAGCAGTCAGGACTTAAACTGGCGCCCATGTGGGATGCTGGCACTGTAGGCAGTAGCTCAACCTGTAGTAACAGAGTGCCAGCCCCAAAGTACTTTTTAACATGAGAGGTTGAGTATCTTTTCATAAATTAGTCACTTGAATTTCCTTTTTTTTCCTCTCAAGGATTTGATCACCTGGAAGGTTGAGCTAGAGAGGAGAGACAGAGAAAGACTTTTCCATCTACTGGTTCAAGCCCCAAATGGCTGTAACAGCTGAGGCTGGGCCAGGCTGAAGCCAGGAGCTTCATCCATTCCTCCCACATGTTTGACAGGGGCCCAAGTACTTGAGCCATCTTCCACTGCTTTTCCAGGCACATTAGCAGGGAGCCGGATCGGAAGTGGAATAGCCAAGACTCAAACCGGCGCCTCTATGGGATGCTGGTGTGACAGGCAGCAGCTTTACCCACTGCTGCACAAAGCAGGCTCCCATGTGATTTATGTTTACATCAACTGTTTAGTGACTCGTATGTTTTGCATTGTCTTAGAAGACAGATGGAAATCTTGCAGAAAGTTTTTATAAGTAGATCAAAATTTGAAGACAGAGGAAACAAGCTCTTGGCAACGAAAATGTAGACAAACTGAAAACTTTAAAAATGTGTATCTTCCGTCTGCTGGTTCACTTCCATTATTGCAGCAGCTAGAAATGGGCCGTGTGGAACCCAGGACCTGGAATTCCATCTTGTTCTGCTATATGTGTGGCAGGGCCTCAAGCACGTGAACCATTTCTCTGGCCTCCCAGAGTGCACTAGCAGGATCAGAGGCAGCATAGCTAAGACTCGAATTGGCACTCCAGCATGGGACAGGCATCCTAGTGACAGAAACAGAGTAGCCGGGACGCGAGTCGGCCCTCCAGTGTGGATGTGGTGTCATGCAGGCTTAACCCACTGTGTCACAACACCTGCTCCCTGGCTTCACCCCTGATTCTGAGCTTCCTGGGAGGCAGTGGATGATGGCTCTCGTGGCTAGGTCACTGACACCATGTGGGGAGTCCCAGGTTGAGTTCTTGTTTCCTAGCTTTGGCCTGGCCCTTTACTTTTATAATGCCTACTTACTGTATTCTTTGTATAGTCTCCAGTTTTTCACACTGAGACATCACTTACAGTGCTTACCCTTTAATGCAAAATTGGTGCACTTGAAAGTCAGCATTACTTATGTGTGAGAGTAAGTGGAGTGGGACTGAAGATGAATAATTCCTCTGAAGATAAGAATCCCAGAAATAATCATCAGATTGGGCTCTTCAAATTCCTGAAAGAAAAGTATTTTGTGGCTTAATTTGAGTATGGATCCTGAAAATATTCTTTGAGATAATAATAAAAATGTAAATCTAACCTTCCCCTGCTAAACTTTGAAAACTGTGGGTTTCAGACTTCAAATCACAGTAACCAGTTCTGTCATTGTTGTACCAGTTGTTAGAAAAAATTTTGTGTTCCATTTATCAGTGCTTATAGAAGGGGAAGTATGTACCTTATTTTTAAGAATATGCCTCATTTAAATGAAAGAGAAACAGATCGTCCATCTGCTGGTTCACTCCCCATGTGGCTGCTATAGCCGGGGCTGGACTGAGCCAAAGCCAGGAGCCAAGAGCTTTCTCTGGGTCTCCCACATGGGTGTGGGGGCCCAAGCAGTTGGACCATCCTCTACTGCTTTCCCAGGCATGTTACCAGGGAGCTGGATTGGAAGTGGAGCAGCCAGAACTCGAACTGGTGCCCTTATAGAATGCCAACATCGCGGGCAGCAGCTTAGCCCACTGTGCCAAAATGCCAGCCCCATTGTTTTATCTTTTCTAAATATTGATAGGAATACTGAAGAAATATCAATTAGGTATTTAAATAGATTTTTTGATAGAATTGAAAATTCACATTTTAGAGTTTGTTGATCAAATTTGTAAGAAGGATTAGTGGGGTTCAGCATTGTGGTACATCTGGTTTAGCTGCTGTCTGCAACCTGCCTTCCCGTATCTGAGTGCCAGTTCAAGTCTCTGCTTCTCTGCTTCCAATGCAGCTTCCTGCTAATGTGCCTGAGAATGCAGTGGAAGATGACCCAGGTGCGTGTTTGGGCACCTGCCACCCATGTGGAAGACCAGGATGGAGCTCCTGGCTTCTGGCAGTTGCAGCCATTTAGGGAGTGAACCAGCATATGGAAGATCTCTCTTTCCTCTTTATTTTTCCCTCTCTGTTGCTCTGCCTTTCTGATTAAATAAATCTTACTTTTAGAGGATTGGCAATAGAATGATTATTTTGAAACAATGTTGAAGAAATTATCTCTGATCATAGTATACCATTTTATTGCTCTTTTTATTAAGTTGAAACTCTGGAGGTTGGATTTGAAAGAAAACAAAAACCTGAAAAGTACCCACTAAGCTCAGGCGAGTTAGAAATCAGTTGATGTTGGCCGGCGCCGTGGCTCAATAGGCTAATCCTCCACCTGTGGCGCCAGCACACCGGGTTCTAGTCCTGGTCGAGGCACTGGATTCTGTCCCGGTTGCTCCTCTTCCAGTCCAGCTCTCTGCTGTGGCCTGGGAGTGCAGTGGAGGATGGCCCAAGTGCTTGGGTCCTGCACCCACTTTGGAGACCAGGAGAAGCACCTGGCTCCTGGCTTTGGATCAGTGTGGTGTGCTGGCTGCAGCGTGCCAGCCGCAGCTGCCATTGAGGGGTGAACCAATGGAAAAAGGAAGACCTTTCTCTCTGTCTCTGTCTCACTGTCCACTCAGTTGATGTTTCCTTTCATATTCTGACATTTTCTAAACTTTGACTTGGAATGAGGGTCTTGATGAGATCTCTTTTTCTCTCTTGGCTTCTAAAATGGTCAGGATTGAATTTCATATGATGTTTTTTACAACCTTGACTGAGTTTGCAGAGGCTTTCTGTTCATAGTTCCCCATACATGACTCCTGGTGAAGGCCGCCTGTGTGCTTGACGGGGAAGCCTTTTTCCTGGTGCCAGTTTCTATTTTGAAGCTGCCATCTCCGAGCACATGGTGGGACTTGGGGTTTCTAATGTGGGAAGGAATAGAAAGTGGAAACAGTGGTGCATGGGCTTTGTTAGGATATGCCTAGAAAGTACATCATGGTTGGTTGTGATCCAGTTTGTGTTGCAAATAAAAGGAAAAAAATTAAAGGTGTTAAAATCCTGAGTTCTGAGGTTATTTACCTTCACGTCAGCACCATGCAGGATGTTTTCTGAGTAAGTGAGCTGTTCTTAAAATTTGAACCTTCTTGTCCTCTTTCACCTACAAATGATGGTATTAGCTCCCATTGTTTTTCTCTTCAGATGATAGAAGACGTCTTGGGAGAAGGCTCTGTCTCTGCCAGTCGGTTCAGTAGGTGGTTCTCCAACCCGAGCCAGTCAGGGAGCCGATCCAGCAGCCTTGGGTCGACGCCACATGAAGAGCTGGAGAGACTTGCAGGTAACATGGCTTCAGGTTCTGGCTTGAATGCAAACTGGAACTTCCTCTGACAGGATTCACTCTTTGTTGGAAGTCCATTAGGGTCAGAGGGTCTTTGGAGAGTGAAAAACCTTTCCTTTATGTCCTTTTAATACTGTTCAAGATAAGTTTGTGTGCTTTATTGAGACAGTTAATTTAGAATATGTTTGTTTGCAATATCAGGTCTGGAGCAAGCCATCCTCTCTCCTGGACAGAACTCGGGGAATTATTTTGCTCCTATACCATTGGAAGACCATGCCGAAAATAAAGTAGACATTTTAGAAATGCTACAGAAAGCCAAAGTGGATTTAAAACCTCTTCTTTCCAGCCTTTCTGCAAATAAAGAAAAACTTAAAGAGAGCTGTAAGTGTTGATGAGAGTCTGCTTCAGATATCTGAAAAGCTCTGGATGCTCATGGTTCTAACCTCTGCTGTTGGACCAGAGGGAATATGTAGTGCAATTGTTCATGTTCTGTTACCAAAAAAGCCTCTGTCAAGCAGTGCCTTGACCTCGAGGACCTGGTAGGCCCCATGGTAAGAACACTGCCTCCGAGCCTCAGCTTGTAATGCTCCCAAGCCTAACTTGGCAGTTCCCACAACTTTGCCCCCGTCTACCACGTTCTTGCTAAGGCTCCAAGCCCTCAGCATAAAAGCTGCAGTGACCACAGCGCAGGTAGCAGTCTTGCTGATGTTGGGCTGTTTGGAGTCCTGCCCTGCCTGAGGTCGTGGAAGGCTCATCATATGCTTCTGCAGGACGCAGAGCAGGATCTTGTCACGTTTCAGAGCATAGCACCCCAAGGTCGTGGTCCCCCAGTTTCTGACATGTAAAGATCTTCGGTCGAGTTGAAGCTTTCTCTTAATAAGTACACCACGAGGTCCTTCCTGCCACCAGGCAGCATGATGTCAAGTGTTTTCAGCTTGTCTAGCTTCGGTGTCAGCCTTCACAGAACGCTCCCTTCAGTTGTGAAGGAAATTACTGCAGCTGAGCCATGATGCTGACCAAGGAGGAGCCCTGCCACAGCCCCTCTGCCTGGTTAACTGGCATGTTCTCGTTTCCAGCACATTCGGGGGTCGTGCTTTCGGTGGAGGAGGTGGAGGCAGGGCTCACGGGCCTGAAGGTGGACCAGCAAGGGAAGAACTCGACTCCCTTCATGGCAGAGCACTTGGAGGAGCCCCTGAGTGCCGGAGCCCGCAGTCGGCCCCTCAAGAAGGACGGCGACATGACTGCTTTCAACAAGCTAGTGAGCACCATGAAGGCGAGCGGGACTCTGCCTTCTCAGCCCAAAGTCAGCGTAAGTATTTGGCCAAACTCAAGCCTTTCCTGCTTTTCCTCTTCTGTTCACTTCCCACCGTGATACGTGGACTTCTGAACAGGCATCCTGAGTGATGTGGAAATTCTTCAGTGGTAGGCAGAGTAACAGGAAGAGACAGATCTTTCCATCTCCTGCTTCACTCTCCAAATGGTGGCTACAGCAGCTAGTTCTGGGCCCTGTTGAAGCCAAGAGCCAGGAACTCATCCACATTTCCCTCTTGGGTAGCAGGGGCCCAAGCACTTGGGCCATCTTCTGCTGCTTTCCCAGGCACATCAGCAGAGAGCCGGATCAAAATGGAGCAGTTGCAACTCGAACCATGATGCTGGCTCTTTCAATTTTTTTTTTTTAAATATTTATTTATTTGAAAGAAATAGAGACGGAGGAGAGGTCTTCCATCTGTTAGTCACTCCCGAAATGGCCTCAATGGCCAGAGCCGAGCCAGTCCGAAACCATGAGCCAGGAGTTTCTTCTGGGGCTCCTGCGTGGGTGCAGGGGCCCAAGCACTTGGACCATCTTCCACTACTTTCCTAGGTGCATTAGCAGGGAGCTGGATCAGAAGTGCAGCAGCAGGAACTGAAACAGGTGCCCATATGGGATGCTGATACTTTAACCCACTGAGCCACAGCACCAGCCCCCCCCCCATTTTTTTTTTAAGATTTATTTATTTATTTGAAAGAGTTATACAGAAAGAAAAGGAGAGGCAGAGAGAGAGAGGTGTCTTCCATCCACTGGTACATTCCTCAGTTGGCTGCAATGGCCAGAGCTGAGCCAATCAGGAGCCAGGAGCTTCTTCCGGGTCTCCTAGGCAGGTGCAGGGGCCTAAGGACTTGAGCTATCTTCTACTGCTTTCCCAGGCCATAGCAGAGAGCAAGATCGGAAGTGGAGTGGCTGGGGTCTGAACCAGCTGTGGTGGAGCGGGTAAAGCCACTGCCTGCAGTGTCAGCATCCCAAATGGGCACCGGTTCAGGTCCCAGCTGCTCCAGTTCTGATCCAGCTCTCTGCTATGGCCTGGGAAAGCAGTAGAAGATGGCCCAAGTCCTTGGGCCCTTGCACCTACGTGGGAGACCTGGAAGAAGCTCCTGGCTTGGCGCAACTCTGGCTGTTGGAGCCAGTTGGGTTGAGTACCAGCAGATGGAAGACCTCTCTCTCTGTCTCTTTCTCTCTCTGTGTAACTCTTTCAAATAAATATGTACATCTTTAAAAAAAATGACATGAAGTTAGATTACAGGGTGACTGCATTTCAGTAAATGCAGTGTACAGTATATGTTGGTCATTGTCCTAACAGTTTTTAGAGTGATTTTTAGCCATGGTGTGTTAATATTGCTGTCACTTGTCCAGATAAAGTAATGGGAAGCAGAGTTAACTCTGAATAATGAAAACATAAGTGCAGATTTACTCTACTTATTAAATTACAGAATTTACTGAACCAGGTTTTCCCTCTTTTTATCTTCACCTCTTTGCCAGAGAATTTCAAATTAGCCTTAGTGTGATTGATTGATTGATTGATTGATTTGAAGGGCAGAGAGACAGTGAGGCAGAGATCTTCATCTGCTGGTTCAGTCACCAAATGGCCGCAATAGCCAGGGCTGGGCCAGGGTGAAGCCAGGAGCTTCATCTGGGTCTGCCATGTGGGTGCAGGGACCCAACTACTTGGGCCATCTTGCGCTGCTTTCCCAGGTGCATCAGCAGGGAGCTGGATCAGAAGTGGAGCAGCTGGGACTCACTGGCGCTCAGACAGGGTGCCAGCATTGCAGGGCCGTACATTATGCTTGTACCAAGAGAAGACCGTTGAGTTTTAGCATTCCTCATCTGTGCTCCAGTTAGTGATAGGAAGTTCAACCTGCTGTGTTAGAGGTCCCATTATTCCTGGCCTTGGGCTGACCCTCTGCCTCTGAAAGGTATCTCAGATAGACTACTAGTTCTTTGTATATGGCCACCAGTTTCAGAGGGATTTTCTTGTATGCTGCTTTAGTTATTTCCATACAGAGAATTACTGGGTACAGATGCTTTCAAATGGGGACCAGGTGGGAAGAATGAAAACTGCCCTGTGTGCGTTAGCGCCTTCATGTCTTGGTGATGGGTGTCCACTGCAGTCGGTGGGTCAGCTCTTGCATTTAGCGGCTGCTTCAACTGAGAGTGACTGAAGAAACAGGCAGGAGAATTCAGGAGCGTGAGCGTTCTGTCCCAGCGAGGCTCCTGTAGCGTTAACGCAGCTGCCCCTGAATCGTAAGGGGAGTCGGTTGTTGAGGATTCAGTGCTCTAAAAGTAGATCCGATTTCAGCTGAAGGAAGGAGCCTCACACACCTGCTTAGAGGAATGAAAGCTAAGACCCAGGTGACTGAGGAAAGACTAGCATAAACTCAGCCTAAGCTGGGTACCTGTTGAGGTAAGCACACCAAGTGTTAGCCCACAGTACCATTCAGTGTGCATGTGAAGTCGTAAATCAGTGTCTGAAAACAGTGTCTTTGATTAGTACTTCTGTGTACATTGTTTCTCATCCACCTCCACCCATTTAGGCTTAGTCATGCTGTAGCATCCCCCAGTAGACATGTTGCTTCAATCTAAACTCCATTTTAAATTGAATTATCAGACCATCTTCCAAATATAGAAAACCATATGGTATAAAGTTGCCCATTTGTTTTTGTTGGGTGGAATTAAATGATTCTTGCGGAGATTGCCCATTAAAATCATGCATTTAGTCTCAGTCCCAGAACTGACATAAAGTACTTCAGACTGTCACACCCTGGGAAGCTGCTGTGGGCTTGACAGCATCATCTAGCGGCAGTGACACAGGGTTGTACAGAAGTGCAGGGTGGGTGTGTGGAAGTTCTGCTTCAGTGAAGTGACAATAGGTTGGAGAGTTTGAATTTTGTCCCATGAGACCCATTTTAAAACAACTTGCTTAAAAATGTCCTAAATTTCCTGAAACATGAAACTCTGAAATACAACAATGTGACCAAACTTCTGTGTTAATTAGGTTTTCTGTTTGTTTTTCTGTTTTTAAGGTTGATTTATTTGAAAAGCAGAGAAAAATCTCCCATCTCCTGGTTTACTCCCCAAATGTTTTTTTCCTTAAAAAATTGAATTATTTGAGAGGCAGAGAACTCCTGTTTGGCAGTTCACTGCATAAGTGCCTGCAGTGACTGGGGCTAGGCAGAATCTGAATCCAGGTCTCCAAGAACTCGCTCCTTGAGCCATCACAGATGCTTCCCAGGGTCTGCGTTAGCAGGAAGCTGAAGTCAGGAGCTGCTATCGCACCCAGGCCCTCTGACACAGGCTGTGAGCTCTTAACCACTTGACCAAACTCCACCATATGTGGTGACTAATTCCTATTAAAGATAGAGCAGTAAGGGTTCTCTCAACAATTTAAAATCCAAGTTATGAAAATAGTTTGAGGCTTTTACTGAGTGTGCTTCGATTTCACTGTTTTTTCTCATCCTTAGGTCTCCGTGTTAGGAACAGTGGGGTGGAGGTTAGTGCAGGGAGGGTCTCTGAGCAGACTTCGCATGTCCACTCCCTCCCAGATCTCTGGACCCGGGTGATGACAGAGTAGAACAGTTGGTCTCAGTCTTCTGTGACATGAACATCATTCTGCTCTTAAATGTCAGCTCCTTACGGAGTGTTTTATGCTTTCTTGTGGTCCCCAGTTAATCCATAACATGTGTTAAGGTTAAAACCAGTTTTCCTTTGACTTTTTTAGCGAAACCTTGACAGCCATTTGATGTCCCCTGCTGAGATCCCAGGCCAGCCTGCCCCTAAGAACATCCTGCAGGTACTTTCCAATCTTACGCTGAGGCCTGGGCGTCCTGGACAGTCAGCATCCGAACTGGCTTTGTGTAGCTGTGCAGCCCTGGGCCGCAGAGCACGAGCCCTGTTGCCTGGCAGTCAAGGGTGTGACCTTGCTGCCTGACCTAGCTCTGTATTGCTGTCACTCTCAGGGAGGAAGTGGGCTGGCAAAAAGAGGTGGCAGAGTAAGCCCTTACTTCTGGTTTGCAAGTTCCGTGGACTTGGAGTGTCCGAGCTGTGTTGACAGCACTGGTGTACAGAGATGTTGCCAGCTGAGCATTCAGTAATGTGCTGCATGTCCTCTGCCGAGTCCTTCAGTGGAGCATGAGGGACCCATCACGTGCCTTCCAAATGCTGACCCGTACCCGGAGGTTATTCACAAGGGTCTGACTTCTCTGCCTCTAGGAACTTCTGGGTCAGCCCGTTCAGAGACCTGCGTCTTCCAATCTTCTGAGTGGCCTCATGGGAAGCTTGGAGCCTACGACATCGATCCTGGGCCAGAGGGCACCGTCTCCCCCCTTGTCACAGGTGTTTCAAACTCGAGCAGCCTCAGCAGACTACCTTCGCCCAAGAATACCGTCACCGATTGGTGAGTGTCCTGACCTGACCGGCGCCCTAGCTGTCTTCCATGCACATCCTTAAGAGCTAAGAAGTGTATTTGTTAGCTCCTCTGGGGTGGTGAGGGGGGTGGGCATGGTTACCCAGCTGCCTCCTAGGTGAGTATGTTCATGTTTCTTTTTTTGCCTTATAATTAATCTAATGGATTGCAGGTCTTCAGTCTGCTTCCTTATTTAGGGAGAGTCCAGACGAGTGAATGAGCCTCCTCTTGACTCAGACGGCAGAGAGGGGCCACCCTCTCCAGGCTGCTGAAGTTGCTGTCTGTTGTGAGGCTGTGACTGAAAGCAGCACTTGCGGAGAGCTGGCCCGGCAGCGTGTGCCGGGATCTCGGGTGTCTGTGGTCCTGGGGGACCACTGTAGGCTGCTGGCCAGTGTGGCCCTGCACGGGGCCACAGAGTCGTCTGCCCACAGAGAGATGCCATGAAAAGGAAGTGGCCTTCAGAGCGCTGGGCTCTGCTGGGGTACCTTCTGGCTTAGTTATAGTGGGCCACGTCGCTGGGCAGGAAGGTTCTCTCCCAGGCCAAGGGCGTGGCCCGGAAAGGGACCAGCTGACAGCGTAGTGGGGAAGGTGACTGTGCCAGAAATTCATACCTTTAGCTGCTCTGATGGACACCCCAGCCCACTGTGGGGCATGGGGGAGTGGGCTGCCGTCCGCTCTGATGGACACCCCAGCCCACTGTGGGGCATGGGGGAGTGGGCTGCCGTCCGCTCTGATGGACACCCCAGCCCACTGTGGGGGATGGGGGAGTGGGCTGCCGTCCGCTCTGGTGGACACCCCAGCCCACTGTGGGGCATGGGGGAGTGGGCTGCCGTCCGCTCTGATGGACACCCCAGCCCACTGTGGGGCATGGGGGAGTGGGCTGCCGTCCGCTCTGGTGGACACCCCAGCCCACTGGGGGGCACGGGGGAGTGGGCTGCCGTCCGCTCTGATGGACACCCCAGCCCACTGTGGGGGATGGGGGAGTGGGCTGCCGTCCGCTCTGGTGGACACCCCAGCCCACTGGGGGCATGGGGGAGTGGGCTGCCGTCCGCTCTGGTGGACACCCCAGCCCACTGGGGGGCATGGGGGAGTGGGCTGCCGTCCGCTCTGGTGGACACCCCAGCCCACTGGGGGGCACGGGGGAGTGGGCTGCCGTCCGCTCTGATGGACACCCCAGCCCACTGGGGGGCACGGGGGAGTGGGCTGCCATCCGCTCTGATGGACACCCCAGCCCACTGGGGGGCACGGGGGAGTGGGCTGCCGTCCGCCCGGGAGCCGGTGCTTCCTGAGGAAGGGCAGCTTGGGCTGGTGACGTGCCTCTGCCTCGCGGCGTGTGCCGCCCTCACACTGTGCCCTCACTTTCCCAACAGCTTTCACGCCGGGACCACAGCCGCTACTCGGAGACCCATTCCAAGGCACACGCAAGCCCACGAGCCCGGTCTCGGCCCAGGTCAGCCTGCGCTTTCCCACCTCACACCTGGTCTGTGCCGAGGGGGTGGAGGCCCGAACAGAATCGAGCCGCGGTGCTCGCAGAGGTTCCCAGCAGCGGACCCGCATGGCTTTGAGATTGCTGAGTAAAGAAAAGGAGACTTGGGTTCTGTCCCAGGCGGCAGCCGCGGTCGGGCAGCCTGCAGGACGGAGCTGGTGGTGGGAGGGGAGGGGAGGGGAGGGGAGAGCGGGACGAGGAGCCGCGTAGGCAGAGCACTGACTCGTGCTCCGCTGCCCTTGGTCCGCAGATGAGCCCGCTGGAGTTGCAGCAGACTGCCCTGGAGGGGCTGGCCCTGCCTCATGACCTTGCAGTGCAGGCCGCAAGCTTCTACCAGCCTGGTCTCGGCAAGCCACAGGTGGACAGAACCAGAGATGGATTCAGAAACAGGTAGATGATCCTGCTCATGTGAGAGTCCAGTTTCCTGAGATGAGCAAATCAGTCCCCACGGGGTGACTGCCGCACATGCTGGTGGCACTGCCCAGTACGCGGTGGGGGCTCCGTCCCACTGGCCCAGTCCTGCCAGCCAAGGAAGTCAGACGACTGAATTCTGCAGGGGGCATAGGGCGTTCATCCTGTGTGGTTTTCCTGTGTGCTCTTTATACGTTTCTCCAAATTCCATTCTGCTGGTTAGTCGTGTGGCAGGCAGCTTACCGCCTACCTACTCTGCCTTACAGCATTGTTAAGAGGAACTGTATTTTAAGTATTAAATGTTCTGCCAGTTCAAGGATTTATTGCTACAGGTGTAAGCAGCACAGGGCTCAGAGCTGCTTACAGGTCCCTCCCTCTCCCAGGCACAACCAGTGTGGAGTGAGGTGAACCCAGCGGTAGAGGAAAGCCAGCTAGGGAGCCACGTGGTTCTTTTTTGGAAAATAATACAGGTAGTGAGAACTGCATAGAACCCGTGGGGACCTTGTGACAGGGAGAACCCCTAGTTGATTACCCAGAAGGCCTGTGTGAGCCTGGGCCAGTGCCCCTTTTCTCTTCCACAGTGGCTGCTGCCCAGCCTTTTACTACCTTACCTGGGTTTCCATCAGCAACATGTGCATCCCTGAACACCAGTTCAGTGCTAACCGTGTAATACTCAGTCATGAAGAGGATTTGCACTTGGTTGTAATTCTTGAAATTCCGGCCAGTGCCTCAGTGCCCTGATTCCACTGGTTCTCGAGGAACCTTCCGAAGACACTGGCACTAGCACAGCCTGTCAGCGGTGCTCCTCGGTCTACCTGAGCTCAGGACCGGCCTGCTGTGCCCCTTGCCTGCTTTCTCCCATAGCATCAAGAAGTCACCTACTGGGCTGGCGCCGTGGCTCAACAGGCTAATCCTCCGCCTTGCGGCACCGGCACACCGGGTTCTAGTCCCGGTTGGGGCACTGGATTCTGTCCCGGTTGCCCCTCTTCCAGGCCAGCTCTCTGCTGTGGCCAGGGAGTGCAGTGGAGGATGGCCCAAGTGCTTGGGCCCTGCACCCCATGGAAGACCAGGAAAAGCACCTAGCACCTGGCTCCTGCCATTGGATGAGCACGGTGCGCCGGCCGCAGCACGCCAGCCGTGGCGGCCATTGGAGGGTGAACCAACGGCAAAGGAAGACCTTTCTCTCTGTCTCTCTCTCTCACTGTCCACTCTGCCTGTCAAAAAAAAAAAAAAAGTCACCTACCCACTGGCACGAGGTGTGACATTCAAAGCATCTTTTTTTTTTTTTAAAGATTGATTTATTTATTTGAAAGGCAGAGTTAGGCAGAGACAGAGAAGTCTTCCATCCACTGGTTCACTTCCCAAATGGCTGCCACGGCCAGAGCTGCACCAATCCGAAGCCAGGAGCCTGGAGCTTCATCCCACATGGCTGCAGGGGCCCAAGGACTTACGCCATCCTCTGCTGCTTTCCCAGACCCTAGCAGGGAGCTGGAGCAGAAGTGGAGCAGCCGGGACTCAGACACCATGTGGGATGCCAGCACTGCAGGCAGCAGCTTTACCCGCTATGCCACAGCGCTGCCCCCTCAAAGCATTTTTGACATGAATTTTTTTATTTCATTAGCTCTGTAAGGTAGATGGTAGTAAATAACTGCATTTTACTAATACAAAAACTTAATTTTGAATAAAAAATTCATAGAAAATGTAATTTAAAGATAAGTTCATTTGGGTGCAGAATAGTATTGAGTCCATTCACAAAATGCTTATTTGGGATACTCATTTTCCATGAAATGTTTTAGGATTTCATATGTATACTTTTCCATTTTTGCAGCATTAAAAATAAACTTTTAATTAGCTGACCATGAATTTTTAAGATGTTCTTACTTATTTCAAAAGAAGAATGACACGGAGAGGAGAGAAGAGACAGCGAGCTCTTGCATGTGCTGGTTCCCTCTCCAGATGCCCTCAAGAGCCAGGGCTGGGCCAGGCCAGAGCCAGGAGCCGGGAGCTCCATCTCCCATGTGAACAATAGGAACCC
Source organism: Sylvilagus floridanus (assembly GCA_949820135.1). NCBI lineage: Eukaryota > Metazoa > Chordata > Mammalia > Lagomorpha > Leporidae > Sylvilagus > Sylvilagus floridanus. The sequence continues at coordinate 159,652,368 of OX463233.1, forward strand.
AAGTACGTGGGCACATGAGCAGGAAGCTGGCTTAGAAGTGGGGAGTAGCCAGGACTCAAGCCCACACTCCCCCCATCCTTGCATTTTTTTAACTACCTTTGTAGTTTTTATTTTCTGCCTATCTCCCTGCTTTCTCTGCCTTGAATACAAGAATTCAGGGTGATGTCTGTTCTGTTGCTGTTCACTGCTATAACTCCCACCCCCTAGAATACTGTCTAGCACGTAGTAGGTGCTCAGGTGTGTTTACACTCACCTGGGACTCCCAGACGAGCAGTTGGCCTCTGGCTGGGAATGCGCTGAGCCGGCTGCTCAGGCTGTCTGTCGGTGCCGCGGCAGTGGGGCTTACCTGGTACTAGCTGGAGAAACACCGTGGCTTTAGGAGTCTCAGAATTTCAGAAACATTGATTATACTTGGGTTTTACCCTTTGTGGCACAAGGTTTGATGTAGCTGAAATTCAGCAAAACTTTCATTAGCCAGCAAACTCACATACTTTTTTCTCCTCTCAGCCTGTTTATTTCTGTCAACATTGTTTCCTGTTTTCTTCCCACCTTAAGAACCAGTAGAGTGGCTGGGGAGAGAAGTCTGTTCTGTATTTGGGAGGGCTCAGATCAGACTTGCCTGTGGACCAGGTAGCAGGGCGTGCCGCAGACCTGGGTCCAAAAATACCAGATCCTCTTGGTTCTCTGCTTTGGACTGGTTTATCATGGAGCACCAGTTCTGTGCCGGATACTTTGCTAGTGTTGTTCCCTGTCCTCTAAAGCACTGCCAGACCTTAGAATGAAGAGCTTCCCCAGCCTCCCCCACTGCTATAGTCTACAGAGAACCCGTACGCAGCCCAGATAACTGCCACCCCAAGTCCCTACCCAGTCATCTGCCTGAACCGTTGGCTTCTCCCTGGTTATACCCAGTGTAATGGAGCTGCTTCCCTGTGAAGCTTCCCAGAGTCCCTGGACTATCCTGTCATTCCTCTACCCGGCCATTTTCCCAGCATGCCTGTTGGAACTTGACCTCTGTGCCATGGTTTGCCCTAGGCTACCACCCCCCCTACCCGGTACTGACCACTCGTGAAAAACAGGCCATGCCTTGTTAGCCTCCGCTCTGCCCTCAGAACTTCTGCATATGTTACACACTTCGTAAATGCTTAGGGATATTGGACAAGGGAGAGAGGAAGTCAAATCTCTAAGCAAGCCAGTCTTGAATACTACATGGGTCTAAGGCTTGGGGCTGGAGTGACGGGGCTAACAGTGGTAACTTTTTGTTCACAGGCAGCAGCGAGTGGCCAAGTCACCAGCACCTGTGCACCGAGGGAATTCCTCTTCCCCCGCGCCTTCTGCCTCCATCACAAGCATGGTCAGTGACCTTCAGCGACTGGGAGTGACTGTCCAGCTGCTCCCTCTGGGGCGGTGCCTGTGCCACCCTAGTACATGGCCCTAAGTGCCCGTCAGTGCCTTCCACAGAAATCCTAATGTGATCTGAGGATTCTTCAAAAAGTTTATGAAACATAAAATCCAAAGGATAAGGGCAGGCATCTAGCTGACTGGATTCTGACTCCAGTTAAGACACTCACGTCCTACACTGGGGTGTCAGGATTCAGTTCCTGCCTTGGGCTCCGGCTTCCCACTAACACAGACCCTGGGAGGCAGCAAGGATGGCTAGATACTGGGTTCCCGCCATCCCTGTGGGAGACCTGGATCGGAGTTCCTACCTGCAGACCCAGCCCTGGCCGCCACAGGCATCTGGGGAGGAAAGCAGCAGATGGGAACGCTCTCCTCCTCTCCAATAAAGGAAGACAATTTTCTTTTAAAGAACAAGTTTACTTTGGTGCAAAAAAAAAAATTCAGTGTGCAATGTTTCTTGCTGCACACTCGCCATGAACTTTTTGAAGACCCTCATGTACTTTGATAGCCACCTATCTCCTATCCTTGTCAGCATTCTGGGGAGGCCCCTGTGATGAGGAAAGTGTGTGTGCGCCAGTGCATAGACAAGCCTGGGCCCTAGCACACAGGGTGCTCAGCAGCTGCTGTGGGGAGGCAGAAGCGAGGGGGAGGGTCCTGGGGGCAGGCACGGTGGACCACGCCGAGGAATTCCTGTTCCAGTCTCCGTGTGACAGGAGTTGGCCCAGGTCTGCTCTAGAGCACTTCACTCCCTGCAGGCCTTTCACCAGACATGTAGTCCCCACTGGCAGAGGAAAGAAGCTGCTGTGCGCTGCAGGACCCCACGTAGGTCTCTGTCCTCCCTTAGAAGAGGGCCTGGTCTGGGAAACACTGTCCTGCTCATGGTGCATGCGAACCACCAACATCAGACTGGAAGTGAACGGTGCAGAGATGAGAACAGACGACCAAGTGAATCCTAACAGCCAAGCAGACTCAAGGGACCTGTGAATTTTCTGGTAGCTGAGAAGAGAACAGGGGGACATGGGGAGCAGGAGTAATTCAGGTCCCGAGGTTGTGTGTGAAGTGGCCTTTCCCGATGGCAGGGGGCTGCTCCCAGCTGCCCTCCCCGCCTAATCCCGGGCCTGCGTGGGCAGGACCAGGAAGCTAGAGTCTCCTTCCCGTAAAGCTCAGTCCAGGGGGCTTTTTCCCCTTTGTCCTTTCAGAGTCCGTGTGCCTTGCAGATACTGATGTTCCCTTCCCCCGCCGCCTCTCCCTCTCCTCCTCTTTGAGATAACATTTAGAGTTAGACTACAGTGAAAGGCCTTAATGATTCACCAGATAAGTTTAACTTAATGAAAGTGACTTGTGAGCAAGGATTAACAGCCTTGGGACGCTGCCTGTTCGCCCTGCTATGTTGCTTTTCCTCCTCCATCTGCAGCGCAGAACGGGCGAGCCGGCCATGTGACCGTGCTGAGCTCACCCGCAGGGAAGGGCGCTTAGTGCTGTGCTCACGCCACCTGTTTCTCTCTGCAGCTCTCTCCTTCCTTCACCCCTACCTCAGTGATCCGTAAGATGTACGAGAGCAAAGAGAAGACCAAGGAAGAGCCAGCAGCCGGGAAAGCCGCTGGGAGTGAGAGTAAAGAGGATGCGCAGAAGGCCAGTGAAGGTACTGCTCCAGGAAGTGCGAGCCTGGGCCAGACCCCGGCTGCTGCACTCGGCTGCTCACACGCCTTCTTGCCCTGAGTGGTGTCACTGCTAGTGTCAGACCAGAAGAATGAGCTTTGTTTTAGCCTTGTTGCCTGGCAAATTAACAGTGTGCCCTGACTGGACTTCTGGAAGGTTCTCTTCAGTCTGTGGAGCTGGGTGAAGCATACAGGAGGCTCAGGCAAGCCTTCTAGAAGGGCATAGAAAACCCTGGGGCCCTGTAGGAGCTGCCCAGTCAGGACTGAAGGAAGGAGTGAGTGACAGATAGGTAGGGTTTACCTAGGTAGAGGGCATTGGTCCCAGAGCTTTTGGCCGGGCTTCAGAAGGCTTCTTGGGGGAAGGACATCTTGTTGGTCATCGTGAGTCAGTTCAGTTTGTCATAGCTGTTGTTTAAGCTTTCTGTAGTGACGGTAATTTTACACTAGATTCTTTTTTCCCTTTAGGCTAAGCACATTAAACCCAAGCAGCTGAGCAGATGAGACTAGCACCCAGACAGACTCGGGCCACAGCCGTTTTGGCAGAGCAGGATGACAATGCCAGGCCCCGCGCTTTCCCGTCATTCCTGGACTAGGGTGACTGATGGACTGGGCTCTGTAAGAGCTGTCATTTGTAATGCTTCAGCCTTCAGTGTCAAATTCCTCTGCTCCAGCAAGCAGTTGGGAGAACAGAGGACTAGGGATTGAGTAGTCCCAGCTCTGTCGGTAACTGCCCTTGTGACCCTGACCCATTTGCAAGGCCAGTGACGGTCCCTGCCACAGTCCTCATAATGTACTGAAGGGAACGAGCAACCATTGTGAGCTTTTTCAGGAATTGAATTTATTGGACCATTGTGAGGCCAGAGTGTTTTGGAAGGTTTGCCAATACTGAACTTTCCTGTCTGGATCCTTACAGAAAACCTCCTGTCGTCCAACTCTCTACCCAGTGCTGATCGGGACTCCTCGCCCACTACACATCCCAAACTGTCAGCGTTACAGCGGTCTTCGTGTTCCACACCACTGTCCCAGACCACCAGCCGTAATTACACCAAAGAACAAGACTACCGCCCTAAAGCAACTGGGAGGAAAACGCCCACCTTGGCGTCCCCAGTCCCAGGAGCACCTTTCCTCCGCCCTGTCCACCAAGTTCCCCTGGTCCCCCACGTCCCTATTGTCCGGCCTGCTCACCAGCTTCACCCGGGGCTGGTTCAGAGGATGCTGGCCCAAGGAGTCCATCCACAGCATCTCCCAAACCTGCTGCAAGCTGGTGAGTGTCTGACCGGTCCTGGTGTCAGTCAGCGTGATGAAGTACTGGGACAGCTTTCTGACCGGTGGGCAGTGGGTCCACTCCATTTCACCCCAGTCAAGATTGAGGTTTTCAAGAAACTTAGACTGCTGCTCAGTAGTCTTCTCTTCCTGCCTGACAGGTGTGCTTCCTCCTGGGATGGACCTGACTCATTTACAGGGATTATCTGGCCCAATTCTGGGTCAGCCCTTTTACCCTCTGCCTGCTGCTAGTCACCCTCTCCTAAACCCTCGTCCTGGGACACCTTTGCATCTGGCAATGATGCAGCAGCAGCTACAGCGCTCAGGTAGGTGCAGGACTAGGTCATATGAGCTCAGGAGGATGCTGAGTAGGTTTCAAGCCTTTAGGACCAGTTTGCAGTGGAGGAAGCAAATCGACACATTTCATTCTTTAACTTGACCTGACAAGCTGAAGGTGAGGGAGGGAGCAGAGTGGAGTGAACCAGCCTTGATGGTGTGGGGGACACACGTATCTTAGGAGACAAGGCTGAGCCTCCTTCCGAGAGGCCAGCAGAGGGCGGCCCCAGGGTGGAGGCTGATACTTCTGTGCTGTGGCTGCTGGCCAAGGGGAGTGGTCTTGCTGCCTGGGGTGGGTTTCTGAATAGCTGTCCCAGGTATTGTCTTCGGGAGTTGTTGGCATTCTGGAAAGGAGTTGTCCGAAGTTCCTAGAGTAAGTCATCTGGTGTAGACTGGGGTTTGGCCTTGTATGGACAGGGCTTGATGGAGGCAAGAGCCCGAGAATGCCTTCCCCTCCTGCTCAGTGATGCCCTGCCTTCTCTCCACACAGTTCTGCACCCTCCGGGCTCTGGTTCCCAGGCGGCAGCTGTCAGCGTTCAGACGCCCCCTCCGAACGCGCCCAGCCGCTCAGGCCTGCCCCACGTGCACTCCCAGCTGGAGCACCGCCCCAGCCAGCGGAGCAGCTCCCCCGTGGGCCTCGCCAAATGGTTTGGGTCAGATGTGCTCCAGCAGCCCCTGCCCTCCATGCCTGCCAAGGTCATCAGTGTGGACGAGCTGGAGTACCGCCAGTGAGCAGCACGCGGCTCCCCGAGGCCTGCACCCAGGGCCGCACCCAGTCAGGACTCTGCTTCCTCATCTTGGGTTGGTTTATGGGCTTTTTTTTTTTTTTTACTTTGGAGCACTTTGTGCAAAGCTGTTTTGGGGGGAAGGGGGGCACGCACCCCATGTCTGCATTATGACAGAAGGATCTTAACCAATTGAGTGGGGCCTACGTGGTCTGAACACAGGAGGCACAGTGTTGTCATTCCTGGAAACAGTCTTTGTTTTTTGTAAGATATGTGAATGAAGTGTTGGTGTCTTCACCAAGAGGTGGCACCTAAGGGTTCTGAGGAAATAAATGTATAGACCCTTATGTACAGACCTGTGTATAAACAACTTTTGTATATACGTATAGGATAGCTTTTTTGAACTTATACAGCTGTACATAAAAGTAGCTGATATTAGTTAAGCCTGTGTCAACAGTTTGGATTTTTTTCACTTGTACATTTGGGACTTTTCTTTTGGTTGATTAAAGTTGCATATGCCCAGTGTGTGGATGAAGCCAATGCAGTGTCGTGTTTATTTCTGCCCTGGATGTTGTGGGGGAAATGATCTCTAGTTGACATGTCCTGAACACTCTGGATCTAGGAAGCAGCAGCTACGACCAGAACACTTGAGCTGCGGCCGCACTGGCCGTAGAGCTAGCCTCGAGCTAGCTGCCAGGAGACCTGCAGTACGTGCACCCTTCCAAGATTAGACACGCCTAGAGGAAACCGTTCGTTACTGGGAGTCACGGGACAGAATACTCCCTGCACATCCACGCCGACCTTTACAGAGGAACCCTTCCCAGCCCGCAAGCCGTGTTACCTGGCTTCTCGTGGTCGACCTCGTTCCTCAGCTCTTTACGACCCTCCTTTCACACTAGAAACTGGCGGGACAAAAATGAACAAATGTAGCAGCAGGCAAAGGGCAGAGCTGTTATCAGTGACTAGTAAGGTGGAGCCGGAAGGAAGAGTGTGTTGCCAGCTGTACAGGGTTGAGCAAAGCTATTTTGCTGTACACTGGACTGCAGGAAGAGGTGAACAGAGGTAAATGAGGGAGGAGTTAATCATGTGACCCACCAGGAAACCTGATGGACGGTAAGGGCAGAGAGGAAATGACTTTTTAAAGATTTATTTACTTGAAAGAGTTACAGAGAAGGGAGAAGCAGAGATAGACCTTTCATCTGCTGGTTCTCTCCCCAAATGGCCAGAGTCAGGACTAGGCCAGGCCAAAGCCAAGAGTTTCATCCGGGCCTCCCATGTGGATGGTCTAGGCACTTGGACCATCCTCTGCTGCTTTCCCAGGTGCGTTAGCAGGGAGCTGGTTCGCAAGTAGAGCAGCTGGGACTCAAACTGGCACTCAAGTAGGGTGTGGCACTGTAGGCTGCAGCTTTACTTGCTGTGCCACAGCCCCAGAAACAATGTCTTGAACAAAAAGATGTTGCAACAGTTTTAGGATGTCTGGCAGGCATTAGATGAGTTTAGAAGCAATCAGGGCTTGAAGGATATACAGAATAATAAGGGGCTGCCTCGGCATCTCCTGTGGGTCCCAATTTGCGTCCCAGCTGCTCTACTTCTGATCTAGCTCCCTGTCGATGGCTTGGGAAAGCAGTGGAAGACGGCCCAAGTGTTTAGACTCGTACCACAGGCCTGATCCAGCCCTAGCCATCGCAGCCATCTGAGAACCAAAGTATTCAAGATTCTCTCACTCATACATAGTATGTTTATATGCACTCTTTCAAATATTTCTTTAAGGATGTTTTCTACATCTGTTACTTAACTCTTATTTTTTAAAGTGAGAGCTGAGAACCGCAGAGAAGCACAGGAACACATGGCAGAGTGCAGCGAGGCCTTTGGGATGCTACTGAGTCCTGAAGTAGGCTGGCAAGAGGAAGCAGAGTCCACTGACCTCTGCACAGTCAGGAATGAAGGATTCTAGGGGCAGACTCCATTTTTCTAACTGACTGAAATGATGGAGTCATGGCACAGCAGCTGAACTGCGTTGGATGCCTGTGTTCCACAATGGAGTCCTGGTGCAAGTCCTGGCTCCCTGTCTGACCCAGCTTCCTGTTCACTCACCAAGGAAGGCCGCAGATGATGGCCCAAACACTTGGGTCCCTGCCCACCCCCCCCCATGGGAGAACCTGAATGGAATTCTGGGCTGCTGCTTCAGGCTGTCACAGCTCTGACTGTTGGAGGTGTCTGGAGAATAGACAGATCTGTCTTTCAAGACTGATTAGACATGTGGCCTCGCTCTTTCAAATTTTTTCAGATTTATCTGAAAAGCATTTTCCATCCACTCGTTCACTTCCCAAAATGGCTGCAACAGCTGGAGCTGGGTCAATCCAAAGCTGCTTCTGGGACTCCCACGTGGGTACAAGGGCCCAGGAACTTGGACCACCCTCTGCTGCTTTCCCAGGCACTTAGCAGGGATGTGGATCGGAAGTGGAGCAGCCAGGACTCGAACTGGTGCCCATATGGAACGTCGGCATCACAGTGGTGGCTTTCTTTACCTGCTACGCCACAATGCAGGCCCAAATTAGAAAAAGTATGGGTGTTTGATGCAGCAGCTGAGATGCTACTCAGGGTGCCCATGTCCCACATCAGAATTCCTGTTTAGGTCCATGCTTCACTCCCAATTTCAGCTTACTGCTAATGCACACCCTTAAAGACCTGTCACTCAAACGGGAGATCTGAGCCCACCTTCCAGCTTTAGACTGACTCAGCCCCAGCCACTGGAGGCATCTGGGGAGTTTTGAATCTTTCTACTAGTACAAGTTTAAAGGCACATTCCAAAGCCCTTGGATAAACTAGACGTCAGCAACCTATTCTCTCCAATATCCTGGCACAGCCAAATGTGTGCCCAATGGAAGTGAAATTTGACATGGGATTGCCTAAAAACTCAGTATGCTCCGGCCAGACATCCCCTCAAAAAGCCAATGTCACCATTCTGAAGGGTCACGGTAGCTTCCAGGTCACAACCTCTGTCATGACTGCACCAGTGACACCAAGGTCTACACTCTGCCAGAGAAACCCAGCTCCTGGGTGTGGGGTCTCAGAGGAACAAGCACTGGACAGAGGCTGAAGATGTGGTAATCTCCCCTCCCGCCCCTCAACCCGCCAAGAATTAGTCTAGCTTACCTCATTTGAAGACAACTGAATCTACAAACCCGTCCCCCTTCCTGACTTTCTCAGGGACTGTTGTGTTGTCTCTGCGTATGTTCCGTGCTGAAATAATCTTTGGTAACTATCTTGGCACCTGCCTTGCTGTTGGAAGAGAAGCCATTCAATCCCCTTAAAGACCATGTAATCGCAGCCCCCAAGACCAGTGCTGATGCCACTGGTACCCTCCAGAAGCGCTAGTGCCCAGCACACACAACCTGCCTCACTTGCTGTGAGCTCCAGGCCTTGCCCTAGGTGAAGTGCTGAGCCCAGAACTGCCAGATGGGACCTCGGGCAGAAAGGCTTGACTGTGGGAAGGAGAGGCCCGAGGCCCCGCCGGCAGCATGGTGCAGCCCAGTCTCTGGCAGCTGTGGAGGACAGAGCCCAGGACAGGGTCCACTAACAGGAGCCTACATCCATGCCAGATACTGTGCTAAGCAGTCTACAATCGCTAGACTAGGAGACGAGTGCTACTACTATCCCTATGTCACTTAGGAAGCTAAGGCTCACAAAGGCTGAGTAGTTTGTTCAGTTCCACAGCTCACTGGAGGTGCACCTGCAAGTCAACCTCCACAGGCTGGTCAGAGCAGTCCACTCCACCCCAGCACGCTATGCCCCCAAACGGGCTAGCTTGCAGGGAACAGGTAACCTGCATCAACTAAGAGGCTGAAGGGGTGGCACCGCGGGTAAAGGTGCTGCCTGCAATGCTGGCATCCGGCATGGGTACTGGTTAGAGTCCCAGCTGCTCCACTTATGATCCACGTCCCTGCTAATGGCCTGGGAAAGTGGCAAAGGATGGCCCAAGTGCTTGGGTCCCTCCTACCCACATGGGAGACCTCCTGCCCCAATGAAGCTCCTGGCTTCAGCCAGGCCCAGTGCTGGCCGTTGCAGCCACCTGGGGGGTGAGCCAGCAGACAGAAGATGTCTCTTCCTCTAACTCTTTCAAATAAATTCAAAAATAAATCTTAGAAAAATAAAGATAAACATCAACTAAGACGTTGCGTGTCACGCCTCTAGCCACTTCACATTCAGAGCTAGCTCCCAAGCACCCCTCTGGCGTCGGCCTCACCGCACACGCTCTTCCTCGTTCAGCTCTGCCCCAAGATTCCGGTGATGACACATGAACTGCACGCAGCCGACAGCCCTACCGGATTCCTTTATGCAGCTCAACACACAAGGTGAACCAGGAAAAGATAGGTCAAGTTGTTCGGGCGCCTTCCTCTCCCTCCCGAGTCCTGATCCAGCGGCTGCCCCTGCCAGGAGCGGGGAGACGGCGCCGGGTCGTGGCGAAAGCCGCCATGGCTGTCTCGGCTGACGGCGCGGAGGGCAGGTTTCACTTCTTCACAATCTGAATGACGTCCTCATCCTCCAGCGTGTGGTCTTTACCCACTTTCTGAGGGTTGTGCTTCACAGAGAGACCCCAGACCAGAGCGCTGCACAGGAAGAAGAGAGCACAGTCAGCGAAACGCGAACCCCGCTCTGCTCCGTCTGCCGAGGGCCACACTCTGCTCTCACTGAGCACCCCAGCCCTGCAGAGCCATAGCCCTGCTCCAGCAGCTGCCATGGACGGCACACCAGGCAGCGCTCACCTGCCTCCTCAGTCCAACCTACAGTCAGGGACAGTGCACGTGCGTAATGTCAAGAGAAGAGGTGGAAATTTCAAAGATTCAGTAAACCCAAAGCATGGATTTATTACTAAGAAATACTCTCAAAACATCAGATTGAGATGGCTTGTTAGTCACACAGTGTCAGTTACAGAGGGTCGAAGAAAATTTCCATCAGTGGATACAGAACAGACTCAAGTCTCCCTCCTCAGCCACGCTATGAAAACCTTCCTTCCCTATCAGAAAACTGTCAATTGGAATGGGCTCCAGATTTTTGGGCTACAGGATGGTAATTTATATCCACAAAATACACAGTGTGCTCTGAGAGAGATGGGAATTTGCTGAACATAACACTGACTGCCTCCCACAGACTGCGGACTAGGCAACAAGGGGCAAAGAGAAAAAGTGGCCATATTATGTTACATTGTTACTGCACTAAAACTTCTTTAAAATTTTATAGTCCAGTAAGAAATCAACAAAGAAAAGACCATGTTTTAAAAAAACATATATCAGTAATAGATATAAATTAATACAAATAAAAGTTTGAAAGGTTTATTTATTTGAAAGACAGTTACAGAGAGACAGGGAGGGACAGAGAGGTCTTCCATCCACTGGTTTACTCCCAAATGGCCACAACAGCCAGTACTGAACCAGGCTGAGGCCAAGAGTCTAGAGCTCCATCCAGGTCTCTCATGAGGGTAGCAGGGGTCCAAGTACTTGGCCATCATCTGCTGCCTCCCAAGGAACAACAGCAGGGAACGGGATTGGAAGTAGAGAGTAGCTCAACCCACTGCACTCAAAACACTGACCCCAGCAAACAAAAATGTTCAAATGCACTAACAAATATATTGAAGTACAAAGTGATCATTTTACAAATGTAAACAGTTCAGCTGTTCTGGAAAGTAAAAACACAGCAAAAATCATTTAAGTATCAACGCTACTTCTATAGTAAAGTCTTTGAAAATTATCAAGAATAGCAACACAGGGGCCAACAACTGGGACTGTGGGTTAAGTTGCCACTTGCAACATCAGCATTGTATATGGAAGTGCTGGCTGGAGTCCCAGCAAAACTGCTATTGTCCAAGCCAGCTTCCTGCTGATGAGCCTGGGAAAGCAGCCAAGGATGGCCCAAGTACCTAGGCCCTTGCCAACTACATGAGACAGTTCCAGGCTCCTGGCTTCAGCCTGGCACAGCCTGGGCCAATGTGGCCATTTAGAGAGTAAGCTAGCAGACAGAAACTGTCTCCCCCTCCATCTCTGTAACCCTTTCAAATAATTAAAAAAAACAGAAGATAAAAGAGTTGCTCATGTCCAAAGCAACAAATATTAGATGACAGCCTACAGACCAAAATTCCAAGAGTTCATAACAATATACATTATGGATTAAATAAACAGGGGACAACTGACAGCTCTAACTCACAAGAGAATTCCAATAAATAAATTTTAAACTTCAAAAGAGAAAGAAACGGCCAGCGCCACGGCTCACTTGACTAATCCTATGCCTGCGGCGCCAACACCCTGGGATCTAGTCCTGGTTGGGGCGCCGGATTCTGTCCTGGTTGCTCCTCTTCCAGACCAGCTCTCTGCTGTGGCCCAGGAAGGCAGGAGGATGGTGCAAGTGCTTGGGCCCCTGCACCTGCATGGGTGACCCAGAAGCTCCTGGCTCCTGGCTTCGGCCTTGGCCCAGCTCTGGCCATGGCAGCCATTTGGGGAGTGGACCAGCAGATCTCTATCTCTGCCTTTCAAATACATAAATAAATCTTTAAAAAAAAGCCAAGATCAGGGGCTGGTGTTGTAGTGCAACAGATTAAGCCACCACCTGCAATGCCAGCCTCCCCTATGAGCGCAGGTCTGAGCTGCTCTGCTTCCAACCCAGCTCCCTGCTAATGCTCCTGGGACAGCAGCAGAAGATGGTCCAAGTGTTTGGGCCCCTGTACCCATGTGGGTACAGATGGGAGTTCCAGGCTCTGGGATTTGGCCTGGCCATTGTGTCCATCTGGGGAGTGAACCAACAGGTGGAAGATCTGTCTCCCTCTCTTGCTGCCTTTTAAATAAATTAATTCTTAAAAATAACAATAAAAAGATGAATAAAAGCATCAAGGTCATCAAAGAGTGAAAATCGAAGGAAATATTACTGGGGGTCTAGAACACTGGAAGGCTAAGAAAAACTAACAATTCCATACCATGTAGGTTCCTGGAACACAAAACAGACACGGCAGGAGAAGTAGACCACTTCAAGTAAGATTTGTAAGTCAGGAATGGTGCAGTGCCACAGTCTATGTCCTGCCCTTGGAATCTGGAGTACACAGTAACGGAAGCTGCTATTGTCACAACAAGTGGGGTGAGGGGTAAAAGTAAACTCTTTTTGTGCTTTTTTCTTTTATGTTTGCCCCTTTTCTGTAAACCTGAAATTAGTTCAAAAAATTTTTTTAAAAGTATTGAGCTGGGGGCCAGCGCTGTGGCACAGCAGGTTAACACCCTGGCTTGAAGTGCCGGCACCCCATATGGGCACCGGTTCGAGACCCAGCTGCTCCAGTTCTGATCCAGCTCTCTGCTATGGCCTGGGAAAGCAGTAGAAGATGGCCCAAATCCTTGGGCCCCTGCACCCGCATGTGAAACGTGGAAGAAGCTCCTGGCTCCTGGCTTTGGATTAGCACCGTTCCGGCTGTTGCGGCCAATTGAGGAGTGAACCATCAGATGGAAGACCTCTCTCTCTCTCCCTCTCTCTCTGCTTCTCCTCTCTCTGTAACTCTGACTTTCAAATAAATAAATCTTTAAAAAAAGTTTTGAGCTGCTATTAGTAGTGAAAAGTTTAAGAAAAAGATCACAGGGAGGGGCTGGCGCTGTGGCAGAGCGGTTAAAGCCCCAGCCTGCAGCGCCAGCATCCCATAGGGGCGCCGTTGAAGTCCCAGCTGCTCCACTTCTGATCCAGCTCTCTGCTATGGCCTGGGAAAGCAATAGAAGATGGCCCAAGTGCTTGGATCCCTGCACCCACGTGGGAGACCCTGAAGAAGCTCCTGGCTCCAGATCAGCTCAGCTCTGGCCATTGTGGTAATTTGGGGAGTGAACCAACAGAATGGAAGACCGCTCTCTCTCTGGCTCAGCCTCTCTCTCTGTAACTCTTTCATATAAATAAAATAAATCTTTAAAAAAAAAAATTAAAAAAAGAAAAGATCAAGCCGGTGCCATGGCTCAATAGGCTAATCCTCCGCCTGTGGCGCTGGCACACTAGGTTCTAGTTCCGATCGGGGTGCCGGATTCTGTCCCGGTTCCCCCTCTTCCAGGCCAGCTCTCTGCTGTGGCCCGGGAGGGCAGTGGAGGATGGCCCAAGTGCCTGGGCCCTGCACCCCACGGGAGACCAGGAGAAGCACCTGGCTCCTGGCTGTGGATCAGTGCGGTGCGCTGGCTGCAGTGGCCATTGGGGGGTGAACCAACGTAAGGAAGACCTTTCTCTCTGTCTCTCTCACTGTCCACTCTGCCTTTCCAAAAAAAATAAAATAAAATAATAATAATAATAATAATAAAAAGAAAAGATCACAGGGATTCTAAGCTTTAGAAGAGGAGTCAGTACCCAGCGGAGGCCACGATAACCCTGGCAGGGAGAATCCATCTTTGCGCTTGCCACAAAGATGAGTTAATGAAGGGAAATGAAAGCCCCTTGGCAGCAGCGCCCTGCTGACCTTCGGAGCTCTCCCTGTCCGCCGACACCACCGAGCCCTCACACTGTCCTAAGACTGCATGTGCAGGCAGGGGCTCACAAAGCAAAGGCGGTCCCACGTGCCCTTGCTACTTACTACTTAAACTCCTTGATGAGATTCTTGTGAATTTTCATGCAGAAATCCTCCACCGTGGTCCTCGAGTAAGGCAGCACCACTGGGGACGTGTAATCCGGTAACTGGCCCTTGGGCTTGGTGTAACTAGGAGAGAGGGGGCGAGAGGTTACCACCTACTTAGAATGCTTCACATGTTGGATGCCAACCAATCTCGCAGCAGCCCTGAGGTCGGACCAGGATAACCTCCCATCTGGGGAAGAGAGCACCCTCTATATGACCTAGAGATGACGAAAACCGATTTCCGTGTATCACAGAACATAGCGAGATCGTCTCAGGAGCTCCAGAGGCAGTCTGGCCTAACTCCCGCAGCAACATCACGCCACGCACAAGGACTCACATCCTCACTAGTTTCAGGTAGTCCCAGATCTTCTCCAACAGGTCATCAAAGTTCCAGCGGTGATGGGCAGAGATCGGCACACAGTGAGGCACCTTATAGATGATATCCAGTTCCTCAATGGAGATCTGATCAATCTTGTTCAAAACATAGATACAAGGGATATAAACTCTATGAAGCAGAAAAGAAAGAGGGAATTAGCCTGCAGTTGCTGATAAAACTGTGAGTCTAACCAGCAGCACCTCCTCCCTCAGGCCCCAAATCGGGACTTAATCAACAACACCCTGCTTTAAAAAAGAATGAGTAGAAATTGCTAAAAGTGGAGTCTGAGTTGAGAACTCAGGCCCTGTTCACACTGCACACCACGGGTTTTGTGACTGCCTATCAGAGTGCCAGCCTGAGTCCACGCTGCTCTGCTCCGCTCAGACCCAGCTTCCTGCTCGTGCGCTTCGAAGGCAGCGGGAGACAGCCCGAGCATCTGGGATGGACTGGCTGGCTCCTGGCTTCAGCCTGGTCCAGACTTGGTTTCTGTGGTCATCTGGAGAGTGAACTGAGGCCCGTGCCGTTGTGCAACAAGTTAAGCCACTGCTTGATGCCAGCATCCCATACAGAAGTGCTGGTCTGAGCCTGGTTTTTATTTTTTAAGATTTATTTTATTTATTTGAAAGGCAGAGTTACAGAGAGGCAGAGGCAGAGGCAGAGAGAGAGAGAGAGAGAGAGAGAGAGAGAGAGGTCTTCTAATGGTTCACTCCCCAAATGGCTGCAACAGCTGGAGCTGCGCTGATCTAAAGCCAGGAGCCAGGAGCTTCTTCCAGGTTTCCCACATGGGTGCAGGGGCTCAAAGACTTGGGTCATCCTCTACTCTTGTTTATTGGAGCCAGCACTGTGGTGAAGTAGAGTAAACCTCCGCCTGCAGGACTGGCATCCCGTACGGGTGCTGTCCATGTCTCAGCACGTGAGATTTCAACACTTCAGAGAAAGGAAGCATGTTAGAAATCAAGACCTGGGGCCGGCACTGTGGTGTTACCAGGTAAAGCTGCTGCCTGCAATGCCGGTATCCCATACGGGCATCAGTTCAAGTCCCAGCTGCTCCATTTCCAATCCAGCTCTCTGCTAAGGTGCCTGGGAAAGCAGCAGAGGACGGCACAAGTACTTGGACCCTTGCTACCCATGTAGGAGACCCAAAAGAAGCTCCGGCTTCAGACTGTCTCGGCCATTTGGGGAATGAATGAGCGCATGGAAGATCTCTCTCTCTCTTTCAAATAAATTAAAAAAAAAAAAAAATCAAGAGCAATCCCTCATTTTACTTCTAAAATACCCAAGCCCAACACTGATAGCGGCACAACTGGAGTTCAGAATCAATTCATGTTCCAACAGCGTTTCCACCACAAGGCTTCACATTCACAAGAGCACAGACCGCACACTCAGTGCACACCTGTTTCCTTCCACCACGTCGATGAGGTCATCAGCCGTGGCATCGCTGCGCAGAGTCACATCCGCATTGTGGATTTTGTATTCAGCCAGAATGCTCTTCACGGTTTCCGCATCCAGTTCGCTCTGCGGGCACTGAATGGGCAGGGCAGACAATGACTAATCAGAGAGCAAAGAACGGCAACATCTAGAAGTGGCTGCGTACCCAAAATCTAGTTATTTACCCTGGGTGAGAGTAACTGACTTCTAGCAGGAAATAAATAAAAAGTTTAAATTGTCTCAACTCTGAAGAATGTGTTAAGAGTTGAATTGTGTCATATGTTGAAGTCCTAATCTCAGTATCTCAGAAGTCTGGAGATAAATCTGGAAAAAGGGAATTAAATGAGAATGAAGTCATTAGGGTGGGGTCATTAGCTGTGTCCTTATAAGAAAAGATCAGGACAGAGACACAGAGGCAAGGCTGTGAAGACACAGAAGACCGCCATCTGCAAACCAAGGAGAGCACTCCGAAGGAACCAATCCATCGCCCAACCTCAGACCTCCGGCCTCCAGAATTATGAAAAATAAATGTCTTTTTGTTTTTGTTTTTCACAGGCAGAGTAGACAGTCAGAGAGAGACAGAGAGAAAGGTCTTCCTTTGCCGTTGGTTCACCCTCCAATGGCCGCCACGCTGTGGCTGGCACACTGCGCTGATCCGAAGCCAGGAGCCAGGTGATTCTCCTGGTCTCCCATGTGGGTGCAGGGCCCAAGCACTTGGGCCATCCTCCACTGCACTCCCGGGCCACAGCAAAGAGCTGGCCTGGAAGAGGGGCAACCGGGACAGAATCCGGCGCCCCGACCGGGACTAGAACCTGGGGTGCCGGCGCCGCAGGTGAAGGATTAGCCTAGAGCCACGATGCAGGCCATAAATGTCTCTTAAACCACCCAGTCTACGGCACTTTATTATGGCAGCCCTAGCAAACAAATACACAAAGTCTTGAATGCACAATTTTAAGTTTATGACAGGATGTTGGAAGAAATGTTTTGTAACCTTTTGCTAGTCCTATCACTTGGATCCTAGAATGTTAAATTGAGTAGGAAGTCCTCAGTTCTCAGATCTAAGCCTAAGACACAGCATTTGACAGATACGATCGCCCCTGCTATCGAAACACTTCCTTTGCTTGGATTCCAAGATTCCAAATGCTCCCAGTGTTCCTTCTCCCTCTACTGAGAAGTCGCATTTTCTTTCCTATTTACACTCACTTCCTTAGTGATCTCAGTAGGCTCGTGGCCTTAAGGCTAGTAACTACCAAACTCACTTCCAGCCCGATCGCTCCTCATTCACCTCCCTGACAGAAACCTGGACGTCCAAATCACAACTCAAGCCCTAAACCTTGACCTTCTCATCCCCTGCAAGCCGATTCTACCCAGAATTCTACCATTCAACAATGAGAGCTCCTTTTTCCAATTCAGAAAATAAATTCACCATCATCTCTCTCTCTCTCCCCACAAACAACCCATAACCAATCCAGCTGTGATTCCTATCAACTACTTCTTGTCTCTCCCACTGTTACAACCCTCGTCTACCAAGTCATCATTTCTTGATTAGATGGTGTGATACCTCTTAAATCATTTCTCTGATTGTCCTCTTAACCCACTCCAGTCTATTCTCAACACAACAGCCAGAAAGATTCCACTTAAAACGAAGTCAAATCATATTTACACAGATCAGAACCCAAACAAGAGTTAACAAACCTCCCGCAAGTTAAAGCATTTACGCCCTGATTCTCTTCTCCTAACCTGCTCATTCTGCTAACCCTCAACCATGCAAGGTGTGCTCCACAGGTTTCTGCATGAAACACTGCACCCCACATCCTTCCGGTTCAGCTCTTCACCTCACCTCAGTGAAGACATTCCCAGAAGTCCCCATCAGTACTCTCTATTCCCCTTTTCTCTGACTTCAGTTTAAGATTCATCATTATCCAGTACACTATCTTTTTCATTTTGGTTTGCTATGTTACCCAATTAGAATGTAAGGGCAACAGTTTTAGTCTCTCTTCTTTTCCATACCCATTCCTCCCACTGCCCAGAGCCTACAACAATGTTTGGTCCAAGGTAGCTGTTCCACCACGTTGTGTTAAATGAATGAAAACAAAGAATATTTGGCCAGCGCCGTGGCTCAACAGGCTAATCCTCCGCCTTGCGGCGCCGGCACACCGGGTTCTAGTCCCGGTCGGGGCGCCGGATTCTGTCCCGGTTGCCCCTCTTCTAGGCCAGCTCTCTGCTGTGGCCCAGGAGTGCAGTGGAGGATGGCCCAAGTGTTTGGGCCCTGCACCCCATGGGAGACCAGGAAAAAGCACCTAGCACCTGGCTCCTGCCATTGGATCAGCGTGGTGCGCCGGCCGCAGCACACCAACCGCGGCAGCCATTGGAGGGTGAACCAACGGCAAAGGAAGACCTTTCTCTCTGTCTCTCTCTCTCACTGTCCACTCTGCCTGTCAAAAATAAATAAATAAATAAATAATTTTAAAAACAGAAAACAAAGAATATTGGCAATCATCTGTTGTATACAAGCATAAAATCGGTCCACATTCCTGTACCATCCACATAGATCATCCAAAAGAGGGAATGAAGTTGCAAAGGAAAACCTGAGAACTTGAGACTGACTCCTGTCCAAATCTTAAGTCACTGTTGGTCATTATAAGGTCATTGGTTATTTCAACCAGTTCAGGGAAAAGCCAGGATACACTCAAGAGTCCATGTTGGTGTACCTCAATGTGCTCCCTTCAGCAACAGCCTGCCCCAATATCACCTTCCCGACTTACAGTAGCCGTGAGATTAATGCCTCCTTTGTCCTTCTTCTTAAAGCCAATGTTGGGAGGTTTGCTGTTCAAACGAATGCCAAAGCCTTCCAGCTCATTTTCAATGATCTTCTTATGTCCCAAGGGTTTCAGGACATCCAGAACAATAAGGATCAAGTTACAGGTTCTAGCCACTGAAGAATAAAAAAAAATACACACACGTTTTCAAACAAAGCTCAACAAATATTCCTTAAAAATGGTATTTTCTCTATATACATGCACTTTCAAATTTGTATTTATTAATTTAATTGGAAAGGCAGAGACAGAGAGAGACAGAGATATCTGCTGATTCATTCCTACAACAGCCAGGGCTTGGCCAGGACAAAGCCTGAAGTCAGGAACTCAATGGGAGGCAGCAATGAACCTAACTGGGCTCCAACCATCCACCTGCAAGACCTGAAATGTCCTCTCCAGTCCTGGCCTCAATCCCAACCTCGTCCACTGGCTGTGGCACATGGGGAGTGAACTAACAGATGGGAGCTCTGTCTCTCTGCCTTGCAAATACATACATTTTTGAAATAAATAACAAAAGTAGTTTTCTGTGCCTGTGTTTATTTTAGCATAGTGGTTTCTCCATTTAAACATGCTGCACACAGATCAGTAATCGATCTCTTCTTACAACACAGCAGCACTCTGTCATACAGATTATGTCACGGTTTGTTTATCCATCCATTTGTCCATCTATAAACATTCATGTACAAATCTTTCTGTGGATGTACTGTTTTTTCATTTCCCTTGGGCAAACACCAGTGGAACTGTTGGGTCCCATGGTAAATAGATTATTTATTCAAATGTTTGTACTATCTGATAACTTGATCAAGCAGTGTATGAGAATTCCAGCTGCTCCATAACTTCCCCAACACGTGGGCGTGGGCATGCTTTTTTAGTTTTAGCCATTCTAACAAGTATACGATGACGTCCCATTGTGGCTGCATTTCCCTGACGACCAACAATGCTGAGCCACCTTTTCAGGTGCCTCTTGGCCATTCACTTCTTGCCTTTTTTTTTTCCCCAAGATTTATTTATTTGAAATTCAAAGTAGAGAGAGAAAAAGAAAGATAGAAAATCTTCCATCCACTAGTTCACTCCCAAAATGGCCACACACACAGGGCTGAGCCAGGCCAAAGCCAGGAACTTCTTCCAGGTCCCTCACGTGGGTACAGGGGCCCAACTACTTGGGCCATCCTCTATTGCTTTCCCAGGTGTGTTAACAGGGAGCTGGACTGGAAGCAGAGCAGCTGAGACTCTCACTGCTGCCCATATGGGATGTCAGTGCTGCAGACAGCAGTTTTACCTGTTACACCACAATGCTAGTTCCTTTAGCCATTTTTTAACTGGGCTACCTTATAGTGAATTAATAAGAATTCTTCATATATTCTGGGGGCCAGCATTGTGTCACATGAGATTAAGCTGCTGCCTGTGGGGCAGGTTTGAGTCCCAGCTGCTCCACTTCCAATCCAGCTCCCTGCTAATGTGCCTGCCACAGAAGATGGCCCCTGCCAACCATGTGGGAGACCCAGATGGAGTTCCATTCATCTGAGGAATGAAGCAGCAGATGGAAGATTTCACTCTCTAATTCTGCCTTTCAAATAAATAAATCAACCTTTTGTAAAATTATTTATATATTATGAAATCAAATCCATTGTCAAATATACATAGCTAATATTTTCTCCCAGTTTGAGGTTTGCTTCTTCATTTTTTTTTTTTATTTGACAGGTAGAGTTATAGACAGTGAGAGAGAGACACAGAGAGAAAGGTCTTCCTTACGTTGGTTCACCCCCCAAATGGCCACTACGGCCGGCACTGCGCCAGTCCAAAGCCAGGAGCCAGGTGCT
Organism: Sylvilagus floridanus; assembly: GCA_949820135.1. NCBI lineage: Eukaryota > Metazoa > Chordata > Mammalia > Lagomorpha > Leporidae > Sylvilagus > Sylvilagus floridanus. The sequence continues at coordinate 159,672,802 of OX463233.1, forward strand.
TCCTCCTAGTCTCTCATTCGGGTGCAGGGCCCAAGCACTTAGGCCATCCTCCACTGCCCTCCCGGGCCACAGCAGAGAGCTGGACTGGAAGAGGAGCAACCAGGACTAGAACCCGGCGCCCATATGGGATGCAGGAGCCACAGGCGGAGGATTAATCAAGTGAGCCACAGCACCGGCCCCTGCTTCTTCATTTTAACTGTCTTTCATAGAGGAACATCTGAATTCTGATAATATGAAAATTATTCATGATTTCTTTTGCAGTTCATGATTTCAGTGTACTACCTAAAAAACCTTTGCCTAACCCTAAGGTACCAAATATTTTCTGTCTGGTTGGCATTTAATTGGACTAAGGAATAATACTTAAATCAAAAACTCTATATATAATAATACTATATATATACTACTATATATATAATAAAGACTGAGTTACTACACAGTTGTTCTAATATTAAAATTCTGTTCTAATATTAAAATTTTTCTCATTAAGAATAAACCACTCACTGTAAAAACTCAATTTCAGTATAAAAATTTTAGTGTTCTCTGTGTTGTATTATACACTTTCATGCTTACAGAAAACTAAAGCCCACAAAAATTAGCAGCACTTTGTCAGGAATGTATGTCTGATTTAAAACTTCTAGACTTTTTTTATTAAGGAAAACCAATAATCTACACACCTACTGAACATATATCCTCCTCTGCTACCAGGTCTTAATGATAACATAAAAACAGTATACCCAGCACAGACAATGCATGAAGTAGGATACCAAAATTAAAACAGAATGGTGAAATAAGTTAAGTGGCGATGCGGCCCTGGTGGGCACTGAATCTTGTCCTCAAGAGAACCAGGATCCAGGGAAAAACGGCCACTGGGACCCAGGCTCGGACTTACACCAAGAATAGCACAAAAATGGACGAGCAGACTTCAAAAGCAGGAGTTTGCTAAAGTCTACACTCCCCATAGAAACAGCTTTCTTTCCCTTTAAGCAGAACATTTAATAAAGTGTTTTTCTCTGGATTCATGGAGTAGCCAGAGTAAAAACCTGCTATTATCGGCACATAAAATTCTCTCCAAAAAAGCTAACACATTGCACAATGACCTATGATAAAACTCATTATTCAAAAACCCCGCTCAAAACATCTCATCAATTTTGTAGGTCCTTTTCTAAGATTTATTCAATTTTATTTGGAAGGCAGAGTTAGAGAGACAGAGATACTAGAGAGAATCTTCCATCCATTGGTTCACTCCCCAAATGACCCCAACAGCCAGGACTGGCTAACCCAGGCCAAAGCCAGGAGCTTCTTCCAGGTCTCCCACAATGGGGCAGGAACCCAAGCACTTGGGTCATCCTCCACTACTTTCCCAAGCACATTAGCAGAGTTGGATCAAAAGTGGAGCAGCCAAGACTCAAACCAGTACTCAAATGGGATGCTGGCTAACCCACAATGCCACAACCCTGATCCCAAGTTCTGCATTCTTATATAAGGCAGATAACTAAGGATCACCAGACATTTGAGCGATCAACAAACAAGACCCATTAAACAATTCAGGAGTGAGCAACACGGTGCAATGGGTTAACCTGCAACACTGGCATCCCACATGAGCACCACTCTGGCTCCACTCCCAATCCAGCTCCCTGCTGATGCGCCTGGGAAAACAGCGGAAGAGGTCTAAGTTGCTTGGACCCCTGCACCCATGTGAGACTCAGACATAGCTCTGGGCTCGTAGCCTCGCACAGCCTCAGCAGTTGCAGCCATTTGGGAAGTGAACCAGCTGATGGAAGGATCTCTCTGTCTCTCCCTCTCTGTGGCTCTCATTAAATTAAGTCTCTCTTTTTTTAAAAAAGAGAAGTCCCTAGGTAAATAAAGGACCTAAAAGGACAACACAGCATGTCTGCAACCTAAGGAAAGAAGAGTTCTTCTTAAATAAAACTTCCAAAGCACAGACACCAAGAGGGAAAATGTTAAATTAGATCCTTTTCTTTTACAAGAAGGCAGGGCATGAGAAAGGGAGAGAGAATTCTCCACGCAAAGGTTAAGAATTTCTACTCAACAAAGTTCACACTGGAGAAATCAGAAGATACCTACAATGTCTATAGCTGATAACAAATATCCAGAGCAACACTACCAAACAGAAGTTGACAAAAATATTATACATCTGTGCCGTCCACAATGGCAGGCACTAGTCACATGTGGCTGATAATGTAAAATATATTATCACTCACTTACGTGAGTGAGGAATTAAACTTTTCAAAATTGAATTTTAGTCATGTATGACTAGTGACAACTGCATCAGACAACAAAGCTAGAATTTTTCTTAAAGATTTATTTATAAGAAAGGTAGAGATAGGCCGGCACCACGGCCCAATAGGCTAATCCTCCGCCTTGCGGCGCCAGCACACCGGGTTCTAGTCCTGGTCGGGGCGCCGGATTCTGTCCCGGTTGCCCCTCTTCCAGGTCAGCTCTCTGCTGTGGCCAGGGAGTGCAGTGGAGGATGGCCCAAGTGTTTGGGCCCTGCACCCCATGGGAGACCAGGAGAAGCACCTGGCTCCTGGCTTCGGATCAGCGCGGTGCGCTGGCCGCAGCACGCCGGCTGCGGCGGCCATTGGAGGGTGAACCAACGGCAAAGGAAGACCTTTCTCTCTGTCTCTCTCTCTCACTGTCCACTCTGCCTGTCAAAAAAAAAAAAAAAGGTAGAGACAGAGATAGAGATGGGGTGGGAGAAGAGGGAGATATCAATCTTTCCTGGTCACAACAGGCAGGCTGGGCCAATCTGAAGCCAGAGCTTCTTCCAGGTTTCCCACTCAGGTGTAGGGATCCAAGTACTTGGGCCATCTTTCCTAGGCCATTAGCACAGAGCTGGATAGGGTGGAACAGCCAGGACTGGAACAGGTACCCACATAGGGTGCACCCATCCCATACTGAAGTACCTGGGTTCCTCCACTCCCAACTCCAGCTCCCTGCTAATGCAAATCCTGGAAGGCAGCAGGTGACAGCTCAAATAACTGGGTTCCTGCCATCCACATGGGAGACATGGATTGGAATCCTGGCTCTTGGCTTTATGGGCATTTGGGGAGGTAACCAGCAGTGTATGGGAGCTCAGTCATTCTCCCTCTCTCTGCCTCAAAAAAAATAACTTTTTCTTTTCTTTTCCTTTTTTTTTTTTTTTTAAAGATAAAGGCCGGCATCATGGCACAGAGGATGAAGCTGCCTCCTACAACAAGGGCACCCGATGAGGACTCCAGTTCAAGTTCCAGCTGCTGTACTTCTGATCCAGCTCCTTGCTAACGTTCCTGGGCAAGCAGAGATGGCCAAGCACCGGAGCCCCTGCCACCCATGTGAGAGACCTGGGTAAGTTCCTGGCTGCTGACTCTGGCCTGCTCCAGCCCTGGTCTTGCAACCATTTGGGGAGTAAAGCAGAGGATGGAAGAGTTCTTCTTCTTCTAATTCTGCCTTTCAAATAAAATAAATTTTTATTTTATTTTTTAAAGATTTATTTTATTTGAAAGGCAGTGAGTGAGACAGAGAGAGAGGGAGAGAGAGAGGTTTTCCATCCGCTGGCTTACTCCCCAAATGGCCATAATGCCCAGGGCTGGGCCAGGCTAAAGCCAAGAGCTTCTTCTGAGTCTCTATGTGGGTGCAGGGGCCCAAGCATTTAGGCCATCCTCTACTACCTAAAGGCACATCAGCAGGAAGCTGGATTGGATGGAAGTAGAGCAGCTAGGACTGGAACTGATGCCCACATGGGATGCTGGCGCTGCAGGCAGAGGCTTAACCCACCACACTGCACTGTCAGCCCCAAGTCAATATTTAAAAAGAGAGAGGCAATAATCACAACAGAGAACTGGATAAAAGGTATGAAAATTTCCAGAAAACTCAAAACTATATAATCAATGCTCAAAAATCATTAGTGAGGGGCTGGTGCTGTAGCATAGTGGGTAAAGCCGCCGCCTGCAATTCCGGCATCCCATATGAGCGCCGGTTCGAGTCTTGACTGCTCCACTTCCAATCCAGCTCTCTGCTGTGGCCTGGGAAAGCAGCAGAAGATGACCCAAGTCCTTGGGCCCCTGCAACCACATGGGAGTCCTGGAAGAAGCTCATGGCTCCTAATCAGCCGAGCTCCAGCCATTGCAGCCATTTGATGGAAGACTTCTCTCTCTCTCTGCCTCTCTGTAACTCTGCCTTTCAAATAAACAAATAAGTCTTTAAAAAAAAAACAGTAGTTGTAAGAAAATGCAATGAAAATTATGAGCTGCCACTTTACATGCATTACAGTAGCAAAATCTGGTGAGTGTTGACAGAGCTAGAAATAGGCACCTTCATGAACTGCTGGTGGAATGTGACCCAGAGCAGGCATCCTGAAGCACATTCCAAAACCATTTCCCCAGCTGAAGCCTGCATGTATCTTAGCAATTCTGCTCATGAATATCTGTCTAAGAAATTTTCTCACAGTTTTTTAAAATTTATTTATTTATTCGATAGGCAGAGTTAAGAGGGGAGAGACAGAGAGAAAGAAATCTTCCATCTGCTGGCTCACTCCTCAAATGACCAGCACTGGGCAAGGCCAAAGCCAGAGGCCAGGAGCTTCTTCCATGGGTACAGGGGCCCAAGGACATGGGACATCCTCCGTTGCTTTCCCAGGGGCATTAGCAGGGTGCTGGATTGGAAGTGAAGCAGCCAGGACTTGAACTGGCGCCCACACAGGATGTTGGCACTGCAGGTCGTGGCTTAATTTGCTATGCCACAGCGTCAGCCCCCACACAGTTCTTAAAGGGACAAACATGAAGTTGATACACAGCATTAGTTGTGATAGTAACAGCAAACTAGATAATCCTAACTACAAAAAATGGATAGGTAAAATATGGTAGGTGCACACCATGGAGTACTAGGAAGATTTTAAAGCAACAATTACATGTTAATGAAAAAAACGAGAAAACAATAACATTTAGATAAATTAAAAATACAAATAGAATAATATCTTTTGTAAGAATATCTACACAAAACATACATTAAACACATCAGTATGGTCTGTGAAAAATAAGAGGTATAGAGATAAAATATGTGAATAAGCAAAATAACAGTATCTTACACAGATCCATGAAAATGTGCCATGAACTGCAAACTATTAACTCAACATCTGCTCTCAAGGACAAAAAAAGAAAAAGGAGTGACTTGATTTTACTTATATCCCCAATGTAAAACCAACAGGATAATGTATTAGATGTGGATGATGACAAAAAAAAATATCTGCCCTAGAACTCAAAGATGTAACTGACTCTCACTGAAACGGCAAAAAGTAAGTGAAGAAGTTGAGGACGGGAATCAACATTTCAGTTCCACACGTCAGGTCTGAAACCCCTAACTGGACATCCAAGTGGAGGGAGGCTGGCGGTTGGTCTGAGGTCTACACATCGGTAAAGGACTGGCATACACTTCAAAATCATCAGAACAGTAAGGCTCTGGGGGAGATAACTCAGGGTGAGCAGACAGAAAAGAATCCCCAAGGCTGGACCCTGGGGCAGTCCACACTTAGGGATCTTGAAGATCAGGCAAGAGACCAAGAAGCAGCACCACCATCAGTGAGTGACACAAATATTTCAAGGAGAGGAGAGCACAGGCGAGTAGAGACAGGTGACTTCCACAATCCTATAAACAGCCAAATTAGTCATTCAGGATAAGGGTAGAATAAAAATACTTTCAAACATGAAAAGACAGAAATTAGTTTTCTGTACCATTATTCACCTTCTCAAGGGAGTTACCAAAGAATGTGATTCCACAGAACACGGAAATAACCCCCAAGAAGTAGCAAAATACAAGAGAAAAGAACAGAAGAAAATCTCAGGCTACAGTCGGGAAATCCAACTTCTAGTTCTCCATCTGCCACCAGCAGCGCAGCACTCCAGCAAAGCACTTCACTTCCCCGTCCCAGTGTCTCCTCAGGTGGAGGGCTGCTCCACCACTGGGGTCCCTTCGAGGTCTGTCACTCTCCTGGTGAGAAGTCAGGCGACACGATGCCCTTCGCCACAGCACAGTCTCCAAGCCTGGGAGACTAAAGGAACAGTAGCAAGATGGCGGCCCTGGACCCCCGGACCACTCACCTGCAATGACTTGACGGCCTCTACCTTTCCCATCCTTGGCACCTTCAATGATGCCTGGGAGATCCAGGAGCTGCAAGGGAAGGAAGGGAAAATCATGCATAAATGAGAACAGATCAAACAAGACACTTTCTCCTCCGCTATCCAAACTTATAAGACTCAAATCCAATTTATAAATCAAAGGGTGGATAGTACTTTTAGCAAGCATCTACTGGATGGCAGCTATAGGTTGTTTTATATACATTACCTAGTTTAAAATGTCTAAAAATCCCGTGAGATAAGGAAATTAACTCAAGTTTGAAGATTCAGGGACTTACTCACAGTCATATTAAATCAAGTAAGATTATAACCCATTTTTGGGGGGCAAAATCCATTATTCTAAATGAGCATCATTCAGTGTTCCTCCATTTTTAAGAAGATTGAGCTTCTACACAAATTCCTACAAGTAAAAGCTGGATTTGACATTGACATGTGATACAGAGACCTCTGCAAATCTCCAGCTCACAAAAATGTCTGCAGTAATTCTTAATCAGGCAAGCACAAATCTTTTTTTTTTTTTTTTATAGGCAGAGTGGACAGTGAGAGAGAGAGACAGAGAGAAAGGTCTTCCTTTTGCCGTTGGTTCACCCTCCAATGGCCGCTGCGGCCGGCGCACCGCGCTCATCCGTTGGCAGGAGCCAGGAGCCAGGTGCTTTTCCTGGTCTCCCCATGGGGTGCAGGGCCCAAGCACCTGGGCCATCCTCCACTGCACTCCTGGGCCACAGCAGAGGGCTGGCCTGGAAGAGGGGCAACCGGGACAGAATCTGGTGCCCCGACCGGGACTAGAACCCGGTGTGCCGGCGCCACAAGGTGGAGGATTAGCCTGTTGAGCCACGGCGCCGGCCAAGCACAAATCTTTAAATAAGGAAGGGGGGCTGGCACTGAGTCGTAGCAGGTAAAGCAGCCGCCTGCAGTGCCGGCATCCCATATGGGCGTCGGTTCAAGTCCTGGCTGCTCCACTTCTGATCCAGCTCTCTGCTATGGCCTGGGAAAGCAGTAGAAGATGGCCCAAGTCCTTGGGCCCCTGCACCCGCATGGGAGACCCAGAAGAATTCAGCTTTCTAAAGATTTGGATCTGATGTAATTGATCCAGATGCTGTCTCTCTCTTGCTCTAAAATAAGAAAGATTTTGGGGGGAGGCATTTGCCACAGGGATTAAGTCACCCATTAGGAGGCCACCCAAGATGACACCCATACGAGGGTGCCTGGTTCAAGTCCTGGCTACTCTGCTTCCAATCTGGCTTTCTCTCAAGTACAACAGGAATCAGTAGGCAGTGTCCTAGGTACTCAGGTCCTGCTACCCACATGGGACACTGAGACAGAGTAGGGGCTGCTGGCTTCAGCCTGGCCCCGCCCTGTTGTGGGCATCTGAGCAGTAGGACAGCGAATTAAAGCTCTTTCTCCATCTGGCCGTCCACCCCTCTGCCTTTCCAACAAAATGGCAATCAATAAACGTTTTAATAACGAATTTCTCAAAATAATTATGCTGAAAGAATCTAGCCAAAAACAAAGTATACTTATATTTACATATGGTTTTTCATACAACTAACTCTTACCATGTAATCTAATCTACAGTGACCAAAATCACAGAGATGATTCTTTGGCAATGGAAGGGCCTCCATGTCTGTACAGAATTGGTTCCAGAATTGTCAGTAACAAAATCAACAGATGCTCAACTCCCTCCTATAAAATGGCATAGCTATCTGCATATAACCTATGCATGTCCTCCTACAGACTTTAAATTATCTGCAGATTATTTAAAATACCTATAATGCAAGTGCCCTATAAATAGCTATTAAACTGTATTGCTCAGAGAATGACAAGGAAAAAAAGAATCTGTGCATAGTCAGTATAAATAAAAATATTTTCCATCTACAACTGTGTATGTTTACAACCTTGACTGTGATATTTCACCAGTATATACACATCTCAACACTTATCAAAATAAGCACTTGCAAGTGTGTGGGAATTACACTTCAATACAGTTTGAAGAAATGAAAATGTCAGGGTCAGCTGATCTAGAATCTGCTCAGCTCTCAGTGATTCTGGAATCCACTTCTACAACCGACTAAATCTTTCTGCTTAAGAAAATAAAAATATACACACACCATCAGCAAAAAGCTTTATTATATATTTAGCCCAACATTACCAAGAACTTAAAAATCCATCTGAATAATCTGAAAGTGTTGAAATTGGAATATATAACATCAAATAAAAGATTATGTGAAAGAGATTCATATACTGAGGGGAAAAGAGCAAAGACTTTCTAAGTATAGCAGCTAGGGGCTGGCGTTGTGGCACAACAGGTTAAGCCACCACCTGGGACACCACACCTTGTATCAAAGCACCTGGGATGGAGTCCCGCCTGCACTTCTCACCTAGCTTTCTGCTAATGCACCTGGGAGGTAGCAGATGATGGCTCGAGTGGTTCCTGCTACCCACCTGGGAGATCCAGATGTATTCCTGGCTCCTAGCCCAGCTCTGGATGTTGTGGGCATTTAGGGAGTGAATCATGGATGAAAGATCTCTCTTTCTCTTTCTCTGTTACTTTGCCTTTTTAATTAAGTTAATTAATTAACAGGGAAGCTAAATTATGGAGCAACTGATCAAGGCCTCTTACACAAGTAAAAGTAACTTAAATTTAACTTTTGTTTAAAAGTTCACTGAACTATTTAATAGTGGCAATTACATTTCTTTGAATAAAAATACCCAGGCATGTGACATAGCAGTTAAATCACTGCTTGGGATTCCTACATACCACACCAAATGCCTGGTTCAATCCCAGCTACTCCACTTCCAATCTAGCTTCTTGAAAATATGTGGCCGGTGCCATGGCTCAACAGGCTAATCCTCCGCCTGCAGCGCTGGCACACTGGGTTCTAGTCCTGGTCGGGGCGCCGGATTCTGTCCTGGTTGCCCCTCTTCCAGGCCAGCTCTCTGCTCTGGCCCGGGAGTGCAGTGGAGGATGGCCCAAGTGTTTGGGCCCTGCACCCCATGGGAGACCAGGAGAAGCACCTGGCTCCTGCCATCAGATCAGCGCGGTGCGCTGGCCTCGGCGGTCATTGGAGGGTGAACCAATGACAAAGGAAGACCTTTCTTTCTGTCTCTCTCACTGACAACTCTGCCTGTCAAAAATTTAAAAAAAAAAAAAAAAAAAAAAAAAAATTTATGTACCCTGGGAGGGAGGCAGGTGATGAATTAAGGATTTGGGTCCTTGCCACCCAATGGGACATCTGTACTAAGTTCTGGGTTCCTGACTTTGGCCTGGTCCAGCCCCAGATGTCCTGGACATTTGAGGAGTGAACCAGCAGATGGAAGATCTCTCTCTGCCTGTCTTGCACAGTCTTACAAATAAAATGAAAATAAATAAATATTTTTTATGAACAGCCGACAGGAACAGTTAACCTAGCAGTTAAGATGCCAGCTGGGACACCTGCATTCCATGTATCAGTGTTCCTGGGTTCGAGTCCCATCTCTGGCTCCTGATTCCTGCTAATGCTGACCCTAGGAAGCAGCAGGTAGTGGGTCAGGTATTTAGATTCCTGACACCCATGTGGGAAACCTGAATTGAGTTCTTGTCTCAACCTGGTCCAATCCTTGCCACTGTGGGCATTTGGGAAATGAACCAGGAGTTGGGAGCTGTGTCTTTTTCTCAAACACTTAAAAAAAAAAAAAAAGGCAAATACTTTATATGCCTGAATCTCATAATGCAATCAACTAAGATATTTAAAAGTTTTTCTTGAGGTTGGCATTGTGGCGTAGCAGGTAAAGCAGCTGCCTGCAACGCTGGCACCCCATACGGGCGCTAGTTCAAGTCCCAGCTGCTCCACTTCTGATCCAGCGCCCTGCTAAAATACCTGGGAAAGCAACAGAGGATGGCTCAAGTGTTGGGCTCCTGCACCCATGTGGAAGACATGGAAGAAGCTCCCTGGCTCCTGACTTTGGTCCGGCACAGCTCCAGCCTTTGTGGCTTTTGGGGAGTAAATCAGTGGGTGGAAGATCTTCGTCTTTCTCCCTCTCTATCTAACTCTCTAACTCTGCCTTATTTAAAAAAAAAAAAAAAAGTTGTTCTTCAGGGCCAGCACTGTGGCACAGTGAGTTAAGCCACCACCTGCAGCGCTGGTATCTCACGAGTGCCAGTTCAAGTCACAGCTGCTCTATGTTCAATCCAGTTCTCTGCTAATGTGCCTGGAAAGCAGCAGAAGATGCCTCAAGTGCTTGGGCCCCTGGTACCCAGAAGGAATTCCAGGTCCCTGGCTTTGGCCTGGCCCAGCCCTGATCAATGCAGCCATTTGGGGGATAAAAGAACAGATGGAAGATGCCTATGTCTCTCTCATCCTCTCTCCCAATGCTGCCTTTCAGATAGGTAAATCTTAAAATACATATATATATTTCTTTAAACCATGAAGCTATAACATTTTAAGAACTGAAAGTTAAAGGACTTCCAACTCAAACGCCTTAGGTGAAGCAGGTAATTTAACATGCACATCAGCCACGCATAGCACAACAGGAGTTAAGGGACCCTGGCAAGTTGAAACATAAGCCCTATAATTTTCAAGCACTGTACACCCACTCTGCAGGCCTATATCTGCCTATGTGATACATCTTTTTTTTGCATCTATGGGACACAGTGGCTGAGCCATTACTTGAACACCTAAAGAGTACTTTATTATCTCAAGGAATACCATTCCATTTGTAGGCCCCTTTATCATTAAAGACCTTTCGTACAAAAAATAAATAAATAAAAAAACCTCCCTCCTTATAAATCTTATTCAGTGGTTCTAATTCTATACACTCTCCCAAGTCACAGATAATGAACTGTCTGCACAAAACAGGCTTTACAGAAACACTCTCAGGATAGTCATCTTACTACTAGTAGGCTTACATGAACCCGCTTTCTGGAGAGTCGGTGGGGGAAAAAGAACAGAGGCAGAAGGCATAGCGGAAAAGCGAGCATCGGGAAGATAAGGGAGGGAGAACCCCAAAAGGTCAGGAAGTATTGAAGTGAATGAAGACCTTAAGGGTAAACACGGAAAGAGAGCAGTCACACAGCTTTTTATTCTGATATACTCAGAAGCTACTCTCTGTGCAGCCAAAGCTATGACTACCAACAAGGCTCTGACCAACGAGCATCAAGCCTGATCCAGACACGGCCATGCTTCCTCATTCACGCTGTACAGGTTTGGGCATGGGAACCCAGAAAGGAATATGCACGCCAACATAGTCTCTGTGGGGATACCTCACCAGCAGGGAGAAAGGCCATCAGGACAGCACCAGGACACAGGGCCTTTCCTACGCCAGCAAGGAGAAACACAAATGCTTATATCAGCGGTTCCCAAACCACATGCTGAGGCACTCTGGGGCACTACAGATACTCTAAATTTTCAAGAGAAACACTGCAATTCTTGATTTCTACCAGGAATCAAAGTAACCCCCAGCTCCAGCACTTCACAATTTCAACATTAGATCCCACTGTGTTGCTTTGGATTACATCAGACCCAAATCTCTCAGAAGCTGGATTTATCAGCAGTTGCTATGATAAAAAATAAATACCAGCAAAATTCAATCTAGAAAAAAGAAATAAAATGTGGCAATATCCAATCTGATTCTAAAGTTGAGGAATTCTGTGCCATTCAACAGGTGCACATATCCAATCAGCAAGTAACTGTGTGTCTGTAAGAACATACTTTATTAACTTGTTTGGACTTAATAAACTGAACCACTGGGGCTTTTTGGGGTAGAGGCATCATAAGAAAAATTACAAAAAAGTTATCATAAAATAATTACAGAGACACCAAAAGTGCTGTGAAATCAAGAGTTTGGAAACCTCAAATACAGATTCCAAACTGCACCCTTAACTGTGCAAGCAACAAGAATGTCCCACTGTGGCCGGCGCTGTGGCCTAGTGGATAAAACTACCACCTGCAGTGCCGGCATCCCATATGGGCACAGGTTAGAGTCCAACTGCTCCACTTCCAATCCAGCTATCTGCTATGGCTCAGAAAAGCAGCAGAAGGTGGCCCAAGTCCTCAAGCCCCTGAACCCCTGTGGGAGACCTGGAAGAAGCTCCTGGCTTAAGATCAGCCCAGCTCCAGCTGTTGCAGTCATTTGGAGACTAAACCAGTGGATGGAAGATCTCTCTCTCTCTCTGCCTCTCTGTAACTTTGCCTTTCAAATAAATAAATAAATCTTTTAAAAAAATGTTCCAGTATATTTTACATATACCTTCTCTCCTATGTAGGGCCACCCCTCACATGGGAAACTTAAGTGTACCTTCTATCTAAGAACATTTTAGGACACCAACTTTATTAAGTCTCACAGACAAGAAAGACTTTTTTTTTTTTTAATTTTTGACAGGCAGAGAGAGGACAGTGCGAGAGAGACAGAGAGAAAGGTCTTCCTTTGCCATTGGTTTACCTTCCAACAGCTGCTGCGGCTGGCGTGCTGCAGCCGGCGCATCGTGCTGATCCAAAGCCAGGAGCCAGGTGCTTCTCCTGGTCTCCCATGGGGTGCAAGGCCCCAGCACTTGGGCCATCCTCCATTGCACTCCCGGGCCAGAGCAGAGAGTTGGCCTGGAAGAGGGGCAACCGGGACAGAATCCGGTGCCCCAACCGGATTTGGGACTAGAACCCAGTGTGCCCGCACCGCAGAAGGAGGACTAGCCTAATGAGCCGCGGCGCCGGCCAAGAAAGACCTTTTTGAAAGGGCCTGATCATCTTACTTACTTATTAGAAAGTTTCTGATGGCTCCTGGCTTTCTGCAAGATGAAATTTAATTTCCTCAGCAGGTGTACAGGGCCTTTCACAATCCAACCCCAAGCTACCTGTCCAGATTCAGCTGCCGCCACTCCAGCCCTGCACCATAGCTGCACCACAGGTTATTCACTATTACCGCTCCCTCTCTGCCTGGTGAGTCCACTTTAACGGCACGACCCAGCTCCAATGTCACTTTCTGCAGGAAGCCTGCTGTGTTCCCACGCCTTCTCCCACATTCTCAAGTGAAAAGGTAGTCCCTTCAGCCTCCGCATTTTCACAGGCAATGTCCCACTGGATTCTCTCACTTAGGTGCTGCTTTCGCTGCCCTGCAGACAGGAAGAGCCTGGCAGATTAAAGATCAGGCCTGGCACACAGCGAGCTCCCAACCAAGTGCTTTGTAAATGACCAGGAGAAGGCATCTTTTCCCCCTTGCTTGGCCCACAGGCCTGACTCACCTGGATCTTGGCACCCTTGTATCTGATGACACCAGGCACAGTGGTTAGAGTGGTGAACTCGTAGGCTGCCACCTCGGAATACACCCCTGCCAGGTTACTGAGCAGCGTTGACTTCCCCACAGATGGAAAACCCACAAACCCGATCCGAGCATCACCTGTTTTGGCCACATCAAAACCTAAAACATCAATAAATGTCAAAAAGAGAAGAGTTAGCCTCGGGTATGTTAAGACTCATGAAAACGTCTCTCACATCATCACTGCCTGTCCTTCTAGGCCGTGTTTCTCGAACATTTGTCACTTCCCCATACAGTAGGCCTCAAGCACACAAACTTTTCCCCACAGCAAATCACAAAACTCAGTGCCGTATTTGATAGAAAAACTGTACTCCTCTACCATTTAAACTGTTATATACCTCACGGCCCAAGTAAAATGGGCGGGGAGGGTTCTGCAGGTCTTTGGCCTGGCAGTGAGGAAACCCACTCGGAGTGCTTTGGTTTCCATGCCCAGCCTCGCTCCTGACCCTGCAGACGCTGGGAGGCAGCCGTCAGGCCCGAGTAATGGGATTCCGACACAAGATACTTGGGTTGAGTTCCTGGCTTCCGGCATTAACCCGGCCCACTCCTGGCCATTATAGGAGTGAGCCAGTGTATGGGCGTTCTTCTGTCTCACTGCTTCTCACATAAAAATAAACAAAAGTAGAGGGTTCTCTTGTCTTGTAAACCCTGGGAGGCGTGGCCCCTCTCTACAGAGAGTACCCAGACCTCGTGCTACTCCTTTGGGTCTTAATCTCTCTCTCAACACCCGACAGCTACCTTGTTTTCCCTTTACATCAATTTCCTCATTTGTGACCTTGCAGACGGTACAAAATGTTGGTGCTTCCACAGGCTACTGTAAATCTACTGTATAATATAAGTAGCTAAAACCACAGTTCACTTAGGCCCTATTCACTTCCTAAGAAACCAGCACAATAACATCGAGTCAGAAAGTCAAGCTTCGAAAAGACAAGTCCACTTGGGTAGGAAAAAAATGTTACTTTTAAATCACACGCTTGTATTATTTTCAAAGAAATCATAACCCAAAACACAGCGGGGAGCAACACAAACCTTCTCCGGGGCCGCCGCCACCTCCACCCTTCGGAGTAATGAGCTCTCTGCGGAGCTTGGCCAGGCGCGCCTTCAGCAGCCCTAGGTGGTGCGCTGTGGCCTTGTTCTTCTGAGTCCGAGCCATCTGCAAGGGATGAATCACAGCTATAAACCAAAGTAGCTCCCACGGGGTCAAATTTTCAGCTCTGAGGGTGACTCTCCCCACCCCCACCAACACACACACACACACACACACACACACACACACATCCAGGTCCTACTAATGTCACTGTGTCCATTTTCAACCTTTAGAAAGGTTAAAAAAAAAAATCCATTTTCCCCATTATCCAGCTCATTTCCCTATTACAGAGCCAACAACAGAGGCCCAAGGAGAAGCGACAAGATCGGGGTGGTCAGACTAAGCCTAAAACCCGTCTGCCGGCTACTCTCCTGTTGCTTGTGCCTGGAAGGCCCCCACCTGACCCAGGGTCACCATTCTGAACGCCGGTGGCCGTGACTCCCACACCGCGCAGGTGGAAGCAACTCCTACCGAACCAACCCAATTTACTCCCGGAGATCGCGGGGGGAAAGACGCCGAATTAGGCCATCAGGTCGGGGCTGGGGCACGGGACAGGAGATCGGTGTCGCTCCAGAAAAGGGAGGGGAACCAGACTCCGGGAGGCGGGCACGGACCCCTGATAGCCCAGGGGCAAGGGGAGCAGGCGGTGACCCGGGTCAGACCGGGGTCCGCGTCCGGCGGCACGAGGCGGCGAGGACCGGCTGAACGCGGGCCTTAGGGCGAAGAGCAGTCGGCCAACGCGGGCCCCAAAGAAGCGGGCTCGGGACCAGGAGTCGGGGACGGGAACGCGGGCCCCGAGGGAGGGGAGGCGGGAAGCCGAGGGGCCCGGTCCCCGGAGCAGCTGACGGCGGAGCAGGCAGGAGCGACACCGTCGCAGGAGGGATGCTCAGGGGAAACGCCCGCCGCGCCCGTTACCTCAGCTTCGATCTCCGCGATCTTTGCTAACGTGCTACTCATGGTGGCGAGTTCCGGCGGGGGCCGCGGCGGCCACCACACTGCCTGTCGCCTCTCAAACGCCCGCCGGCAGACCCACCGCCGCCGCCACTCAGGGCGGTTGCAGTGCGCAGGCGCGGCTTTTTTTTTTTCTAAATTCTCGCGAGAGAGTCCGTAGCCCGTTCACGTACGGCGTGGGGCGGTCTCCTCCCACCTCCCCAGCCGGCGGCCCCGCCCCGTCCCGTCCCGCGAGCCAGTGCGGTGTCATAGAGCGCGCGCGGGAGCCCGGGCCAGAGAGGCCGCCCCCGGCCGGACCAGCCCGAGCGAGCCGAGGGTCGCGCGCAGCCCGGCCCCGCCCCGCCGGACCTGCGCCCCGCCTGTGGCTCCGCGCAGGGCGTGCAATGGACGTCTGCCGCCCGAGGTCCCCAGACCTGGGGCGGCCTGCAGGCCCGCGGTGGACGCCCCGCTTCCAGCCTGCGCGTCCAGGCCCTGAGACCCCTGGGCCCCCGGGCTTTTTTACAGCTGGGGCGAGTTGGCTTGGAGACCCGTTTTCAACCTGTCTCGCCATCTTTGAGACTTTTCCTGGGTGTCTTCCCCCGCCAGCCCCAAAGCAGAGTGCGTGGCGCATGGGGTGCCCGCGAGAAGTGCGGGGTTCAGTGGGGGGAGGCCCAGAAGAGTGGTTCTTGCAGCCCAGACTGCAAACTGTTAACGCCCGTGGATAGTGAAGAGTTAGCTCTGTGCTCCGAAACACGACCACAGCCATTTGGACTTGGGGCTGTGATCTGACTGGTTGTCCCGAACATAGTCAATGGGGCGGGGGGGGGGGGGGAACCCTAGCAAAACCGCACCTAGGTAGGGATATCATTTATGGTATTTTTTTAAGATCCCTGTGCACTTAACATAGGAATATAAGGATGGAATTGCATTGACTAAACAAGGATATATCACAAATTCTTACCAGAGACGTGAAATACATGAAAAGGATATTCCACACTTTTTTTTTAAATTTGCTTATTTATTTAGCAGAAAGGCGGAGTGACAGGGGAAGAGAGATTAGAGATCTTCCACCTGCTGCTGCACCCGTGGGCTGGGCCAGGCTGAAGCCAGGAGCCTCATCCAAGGCTCCCATGGGTGTGGCACGAGCCCAAGAACACTTGCACCATCTCCCGCTGCTGCTTCTCCCCGGGGCCATTGGTAAGGAGCTGGATCAGAAGTGGAGCGGCCAGGACACGAACTGGAGTCCATATGGGATGCCGGCATCGCATGCAGCTCAACCCACTGTTCCACACCACCAGCCCCTCTTCCACCTATTTCTACTCTGAGTATTCTCAGGTGGCTTAGATAAGCCTGGTCTTGTGGACAGGAAGCCAGGACACCCAGGAGCCGTGTGCTGGCTTTGAATGTTGCTTCCTTTGCTTTCATTGAGTCCTGAATGAAAGATGGATTAACCCATTGGGAGTCCACAGCCCAGGCTAACTCGACACAGCTGCCCTCCACCCAGCTCTGGGGAGGAAGTTTCTTTATTTAAATTCATAAATAAAAGCCAGAGACAAAAAAAAAAAAAAAAGGTGTTTTTTGGCCTGTTTGTGATTTGATTTCTTTTGTTTTTATCAGGCATAAGGGAGGAGATGGGGAAAGAAAAGCTTTCACAGAAGGTCCCTGAAGGACCTCCTTTTCTTTAACCTCAGCTTTATCATAAATAAATTAGAGGTTGATGAGGTAATTAGACCCCCACTATTAGTCGTGGGAGAGGGAAGCAGGTCCAGCTGCAATGGGACTGATTGCAGATCAGCCTTTAAAGACAGATAAGATCAAATCAGCAGGCCTCGCCCAACTTGCAGTATTCAGGAATTAATTGGCTGACACTATCTGGGGCATCACTGCTCTGTGGGCAGACTCTCCTTCGCAAATCTGTTGTAGGCGGGCCCACTTCATCGCTCAGACACACCATAGGAGCCCCGGAGGGTCAGCAGGATGCCAAGGGGGAGCATTCCTCTCCCCAAGGATCCTGAGTCCCAATCTGATCCATGTGCCTACTATGTATGTACTGAGCTCCAGCTGCTGCCTGGCACGGTGACAAGGTGGAGGGCAGAGCACAGGGAGACCCAGATATTGTCGAAGTGCTCAAGAAGTGTTGGGATGCAGTGGGGAGGAGGCAGCACTATGGCGTAGCCAGTCAAGCGCCAGCATCCCATATGGGAGCCAGTTTGAGTCCTGGCTGCTCTACTTCCGATCCAGCTCCCTGCTGATCCATCTCCGAAAGCAGGGAACGATGGCCCAAGTGCTTGGGCCCCTGCACCCATGTCAGAGACTCAGAAGAAGCTCCCAGCTCCTGGCTTCAGCCTGACCCAGCTCTGGCAATTGCAGCCATGTAAGAGGTGAGCCAGCGGATAGAAGTTCCCTCTCCTCCCCACTTCCCCCCACCCCTCTATCTCCCAACTCTGCCTTTCAAGTAATAAATAAACCTCTTGGCCCGCGCTGCAGCTCACTATGCTAATCCTCCACCTTGCGGCTCAAGCACACCGGGTTCTAGTCCCGGTTGGGGCCACTCCAACAAGCTGAAAAATAACCACGTATCTTCAAATGCTCGGGCTTTCTCTGACACCTGTTTGTCGCACTCAACATATTTTCTCCCAGCACCCATGTCTGACTCATCCTCATAGGCTTCTGATCCTTACAGAACCTGCAACGCATTTCTTGGCCCTCAAGGTCAAGTAGGGGCCCTACCTCCGGCTCCTCCACACTCAGGTTCTCGCCCCATCTGAGGACCACAATCCCGCTGGGGACTTGTCTCGCTCCCGTTAGAGCACAAGGCCGTGGAGGATGGGCCAGCACTCATAGGTGAGGAAGACTGGAAAAGTTCAAGGAAAGATAGAATTAAAACACAATGTGTGTTGGCACCGTGGCTCAACAGGCTAATCCTCCGCCTAGCGGCGCCAGCACACCAGGTTCTAGTCCCGGTCAGGGCGCCGGATTCTGTCCCGGTTGCCCCTCTTCCAGGCCAGCTCTCTGCTATGGCCAGGGAGTGCAGTGGAGGATGGCCTAAGTGCTTGGGCCCTGGTCCCCGTGGGAGACCAGGATAAGCACCTGGCTCCTGCCATTGGATCAGCGCAGCGGCCATTGGAGGGTGAACCAACGGCAGAGGAAGACCTCTCTCTCTCTCTTTCACTGTCCACTCTGCCTGTCCAAAAAAAAAAAAAAAAAAAGGAGAGAAAGATCTTCCATCAGCTGGTTCACTCCCCAAATGGCTGCAACAGCCGTGGTGGCTGGGCCAGGCAGAAGCCAAGAGCCAGGAGCTTCATCCAGGCCTCCCCTGTGGGTGCGGGGGCCCAGGCACTTGGGCCATCTTCCTCTGCCTCTCCCAGGTGTATTAGCAGGGAGCTGCATTGGAAGTGGATGCTGGCATTGCAGGCAGCTGTTCAACCTGTTACTCTACAGCACTGGCCCCAAAAATGTTCATTCAACAAATGAAAATTTTCAAAAGGAAGCAAAAACTTTTAAGGAGCAGACAACTCAATCCAAGTCTCCTGTGTGGGCGGCAGGTCCCCACTTACTTGAGCCATCACCACTGCTTCCAAGAGTCTGCATTAGCAGGAAGCTGGAGTCAGGGGCAGGAGCCCACCATCGAAATCGCACACTCCGCTGTGGGACTCAGGTTTCCTGATTTGTCTTACGAAGCTGAGAGCAGCCCCTATTTAATCAGGCTCAGATGGTTTTATGGTTCAGTTGATTCCAATTTTAAAGAACAGGAAGGGATGTGGATGATTAAACATCTTTTTTTAAGGTTTATTTATTTATTTGAAAGGTAGAGTTAACAGAGAGAGAGGAAGAGGCAGAGAGAGAGAGAGAGAGAGGTCCCAAAATGGCTACAATGGCCAGAGCTGGGCCAGTCCAAAGCCAGGAGCTTCTTCTGAGTCTCCCACATGGATGGCAGGGGCCCAAACGTTTGGGCCATCTTCTGCTGCTTTCCCAGGCACATTAGGGAAGCTGGACCAGAAGTGGAGCAGCCAGGAATAGAACCGGCACCCACATGGGATGCGGGCACCACCAGCAGAGGCTTTACCTACTGCACCATAGCAGTGCCTCAAATTAATTATCTTCAAGTCTTCATTATGGTGCTAGTTCAATGGTTATATACACAAGTCAAAAGTCATCAAATTGTACACCTGAAACCTAAAGAATTTATTTTATGGTAAGTTATACCTCTGAAAAAATGTTTAGGGGCCAGCATTTTGTCTAGTGGTTAAGACATTGGTTGGTTAGGATGCCACATCCCACATTGGAGTACTGGGATCTGACTCTCAGTGCCACGATGCCCACCCCTAAAAAAAGTTGTAATAAATAAAGTAGGGGACAGTGCTGTGGTACAGCGGGTTAAAGCCCCAGCCTGCACTGTGACACAGTAGGTTAATCCTCTGCCTGTGGTGCTGGCATCCCATATGGGCGCCAGTTCAAGTCCCAGTTGCTCCACTTTTGATCCAGCTCTCTGCTATGGCCTGGGAAAACAGTAGAAGATGGCTCAAGTGCTTGGACCCCTGCACCTGTGTGGGAGACCGGGAAGAAGCTCCTGGCTTCTAGCTTTGGATCAGCTCAGCTCTGGCCTTTGTGACCATTTGGGGAGTGAACCAACAGAATGGAAGACCCCCTCCCCCCCCCTCTCTCTCTGGCTCTACTTCTCTCTGTAACTCTGTCTTTCAAATAAATGAAATGAATCACTTAAAAATTAAATAGAGAATTAAAAAAAGTTAGGAAAAGAAAGTGACACACATTTCCAATGATAGTAAACTAACCCAATAATCCTAAATAGCTCTAAAAGAGACAATTGTTTTCAGGCAATGGAAAAAGAGGTAACGCAGCCGAAGATCCTTGAGAAAATGGAAACGGACATGATGAGCACTTGACCTGGCTTCTGCGGGCAACAGCGATCCTGGGGAAGGAGGCCTGTCCCAAGCAAAGGGGCATTCTTCCTGAGCTAAGGACGCAGAAGTCAGCATTGAGGGTTGCTGAAGCAACTGGAATCTGCAGGACAGGGAGCAGAACAGGAGGGAGCCTCGCCACCAGGGGAGTTGGAGAAAACAGAACTTCCCATGGACCGTGAACGGCTGGGCTGAGGACTGTGTGTAGTGAGCCTGGCAGAGCACAACTGCTTCTGGGCTGGGAGCTGAACGGAGACAGCAGAGTTTGCTCATTGTTGGAGCATGTTATGCTCACGCCGAGCCAGAGTGAAGAGAACAGGCTATACATTTTGGACATTTAGTAGAGACCCCCCTACACATATGCATTAGGAGTAGGGGCCATGCCTAGGACCAAAGTCACCATCAAAATAGATCCACCCAACTAAAACTTAAAATCAGGAGACCTGGGAGGAGGGCGTTGTGGTGCAGTAGTTAAGCCCCAGCATCCCGGGTTCAAGTTCCGGCTTTGCTTTTGATCCAGATTCCTGCAGGTGCACATCCCAGGAGGGAACAGAAGATGGCTCCATGGCTCCAGCACCTGGGTCCCTGCCACCCACCTGATTTGATTTCCAGGCCCTGGCTGTTCTGAGTAATCGGAGAATGAATCAGCAAGTGGGAGATCTCCTTCACTCTCTCTTTGTTTCTTCGAATTCAATAAACAAATAAATAGCCTGACAGGAACAAGAGGACCCACCAGTAAATGTAACTACCAGAATAAAACTTGAAACCCTCAAAAGGAATGCAACAAATTCCATTCATAATGTCTGTATCATTCATAATGTCTATCATACAGTAAAAAATTACTAGACAATCAAAGATGCAGGAAAATGAGGCATGTGATCTAAGGGAAAGGTTAAAAGAAAAAGAGGACTTAGATATTAGAATTAGCAGAAGGCTGGCACCGCAGCTTACTTGGCTAATCCTCCACCTATGGCACCAGCACCCTGGGTTCTAGTCCCAGTTGGGGCGCCGGATTCTGTCCCGGTTGCCCCTCTTCCAGGCCAGCCCTCTGCTGTGGCCCAGGAAGGCAGTGGAGGATGGCCCAAGTGCTTGGGCCCTGCACCCGCATGGGAGACCAGGAGGAAGCACCTGGCTTCTGGCTTCGGATTGAAGCATCGTGCTGGCTGCAGTGCGCCAGCTGTGGTAGCCATTTGGGGGGTGAACCAATGGAAAAAGGAAGACCTTTCTCTCTATCTCTTTCTCTCTCACTAACTCTGCCTGTCAAAAAAAAAAATTAGCAGAAAAAAGGTTTAATACCACCATTATTAACATATTTAAAGAGACAGTCATAACAAGACCATCTTAGCAGAGCAAAGGAAAATACAAAAAAAAAAAAAAACACATGGTTTATGCAACAGATAAGTATAATTTCCGAACTAAAAATACCACCATGTAGAGTTAACCAAAAAGCACCAACTAAAGCTAAAATGAACTCGAAGGACCAATAAAAATAATCCAAAATGAGAAACAAAGAGAAAACCTTTGGGAAAAGGATGAACAGAGCATTTGTGTCTCATGAGGCTTTATCAAATGATAACATAGTTGTAATAGGAGTCCAGAAGGAGAAGAGAGATAATGCAGCAGAAAAACTATGTGAAGAAGCAAGAGCCAAGATTTCCTCCAGATTCAAGGAGGCTGGATCTTCTTAAGTAAGAGAAATACAAGGTCCAGCACAGTGGTGTAGTGAATTAAGCAGCTGCCTACAATGCCAGCATCCCACAGGGGCACTGGTTCGAGTCCCGGTTGCTCCACTTCGGATCCAGCCCCCTCCTGATACACTTGGGAAAGCAGCAGAGGATGGCCCAAAGCTTGGGCCCCTGCACCCACGCGGGAGACTCTGATGAAGCTCCTGGATCCTGGCTCTGGCCCGGCCCAGCCCCAGCCGTTGCAGCCATTTGGGGAGTGAATCAGTAATGGAAGAGTCCTTTCTCCCTGTCTCTTTCACGCTGTAACTCTGCCCTTCAATAATAATAAAGTCTTAAACATACATCCAGAAACATAATATTCCAAGTGCTAGAAAGCATGGTTATTGGGCTCCTGCACCCGCATGGGAGACCTGGAAGAAGCTCCTGGCTCCTGGCTTCGGATTGGCACAGCTCCAGCTGTTGCAGACAATTGGGGAGTGAACCATCAGATAGAAGACCTCTCTCTCTCTCTCTCTCTGCCTCTCCTTCTCTCTCTGTGTAACTCTGACTTTCAAGTAAATAAATAAATGTTAAAAAAAAAAAAAAAGCATGGTTAAAGAGAAAATCTAAAAGCAGGTGAAAGAGTAAGACACATTTATTAACCACGAGGGAGTCTTCCAAAATTTCATGGAAATGCTTATGAAAAAACTATACATGGAGCTTAAAAAATTTTTGCAACAGGGGCCAGTATTGTGATGCTGCATGTTAAGCTGCCACTTGCAACACTGGCATTATACATCAGAGAGCCAGTTCCAATCCCAGCTGCTCCACTTCCCATCAAGCTCCCTGGAAAAGCAGCAGGGAAGATGGCCCAAGTGCTTGGGCCCCAGTCATCCATGTGGGGGATTCCATAGAGTTCCTGGCTCCTGGATTTTGTGGCCATTTAAAGAGTGAACTAACAGATCAAAGATTCTCTCTCTCTCTCTCTCTCTCTCTCTCTCTCTCTCATTCTCTCTCTCTCCTGATGCTTTGCCTTTCAAATCACTCAATAAATCTAAAAGCTTTTTTTGCACCAAAATAAATGAACCTTTTCATTCCATTTTTCCATGGACTTTTTTGAAATACTCTCATACAAGGGGAGATAATTCGTTTCTCATCAGATGCTGGCAGACACTGGAGCAACACCTTTAAACAGAAATAGAAAAGTGTCTGGGCCAGCGTGGTGGTGCAATAGGTTAAGCTGCCACTTGGCACGCCAGCATCCCATGTCAGAGCACCAGTTCCAGTTCTGGCTGCTGGGACTCCAATCCAGCTCCCTGCTTGGGAAGGCAGTGGGTGATGGTCTGAGTGCTTGGGCCCCTGCCACCAATGTAGGACACCCAGCTGGAGTTCCTGGCTGCTGCCTTCAGCCTGGCTCAGCCCTGGCTGTTGCAGATCTATGGGGAATAAACCAGCAGATGGAAGAGATTCTTTCTCTCTCTCTCTCTCTCTCTCTCTCTCTCTCTCTCTCTCTCTCCCCCTCCCTCCCTCCCTCCCTCTTTCCCTCCATTTCTCCCTTTCAAATACACACGTACATACATAAAAAGACAAGTGTCGAACCAGAATGCTCTTTAGTGAAAATAGCCCTGAGTATACAGACAGACACTGAAGCTCGGCTACTTAAGCCATCACCTGCAGTATCAGAGCCCAAGTTCAAGTCCAGCCGCTTTGCTTCCAATCCAGCTCCAGGCTCATGTGTCTGGGAAGCAATAGAAGATGACCCAAGTGCCTGGGCTCCTACCACCTATGTGGGATACCTGCATGGGGTTCCAGGCTCCTGGCTTCAGCCTGTCCCAGCCTAAGGCATTTTAGCCATTTGGAGAGTAAACCAGTGGATAAAAGATTTGCTCTCGCACGCGCATGAGCGCTCTCACTCTTGCTCTCTGTCACTCTGCCCTTCAAATAGATAAACATTTAAAAGAAAAAAAAAAGGAGGATACAATGAGGATATTTTTAGATGAAATTGAGAGAGTTCATTGCCAAGTCTGTGAAAAGCTAGAGGAGGTGCTGGCGCTTTGGCTTAGTGGGTAAAGCCACCGCCTGCAGTGCCGGCATCCCATATGGGTGCCAGTTCGGGTCCCGGCTGTTCCACTTCTGATCCAGCTCTCTGCTATGGCCTAGGAAAGCAGTAGAAGATGGAAGAGATTTTCCTACGGCCTGGAAAACAGTAGAAGATGGCCTAAGTCCTTGGGCCCCTGCACCCATGTGGGAGACCTGGAGGAAGCTCCTGGCTCCGGGCTTCGGATCAGCTCAGCTCTGGCCATTGCAGCCATTTGGGGAGTGACCCAGTGGATGGAAAACCTCTCTCTCTGTTGCTCCCTTTCTCTGTAACTCTACTTTTCAGATACATAAAATAAATCATTAAAAAACAAAAAGAACGTGGGAAAACGGGTACTCTCATTACTTGGTTGTAGCAGGGTGAATTGTCAATTGATTTGGAAAGTAATGTTTATGCTAATATTTACAAAAACCTAAAACATACATGCCTTTTGGCATGCATTCCCATTTGGATAATCTATCCTGTAATCCATTTATACATATAAGAATTTTGTGGTAGTATTGTTTTTAGTTAGTGGGAAATAAAAAGAAAACACGTGAAAGAAGCCCCAGTCTCTAGGAAGTGAATGGCAGAACCTATTATGTAGTGGGTGATGCAGAATATTACGCAGCTCTGAAAAAGAACGAGTAAACTCTTTTTCCTGAGATGCATGATACTTTATTTTTACATAGAAAAACTATACCATAGCATGTACAGTTCAGCCTAATCTTTTTTCAATTTGTTTCTTTTTTTTTTTTTTTTTTTTTTGACAGGCAGAGTGGACAGTGAGAGAGAGAGACAGAGAGAAAGGTTTTCCTTTGCCGTTGGTTCACCCTCCAATGGCTGCCACGGTCAGCGCGCTGCGGCCGGCGCACCACGCTCATCCGATGGCAGGAGCCAGGTGCCAGGTACTTATCCTGGTCTCCCATGGGGTGCAGGGCCCAAGCACTTGGGCCATCCTCCACTGCACTTCCGGGCCATAGCAGAGGGCTGGCCTGGAAGAGGGGCAACCGGGACAGAATCCGGCGCCCCGACCGGGACTAGAACCCGGTGTGCTGGCGCCGCAAGGCGGAGGATTAGCCTGTTGAGCCACGGCGCCGGCCTCAATTTGTTTCTATACATAGCAAATAGGAAGTGAAAATGTTTATGTTTTAGGAGCTTTTAATTTAGATAAAGTGAACAAATGTGATGTATTTCATAAATACAGTTTTAGGAGTATAGTGATACTTCCCACCCCAGCCTAATTTTTATAAAATGACAAATAAGGAAACTCACATAAAATATTCTATAAAGCTTCTAAAAGCCAAAACCAGCTAAATAGCGCGGTATCGGATTATAACCCAAGAGATACGTTAATAAATGTCCCGAATCCATACGGATAAAAATGAATGAATGAATGAATGAGCGAGTGAAAAGAATGAATCAGTTCAGAGAAATGCCGACTGATTTACATAGACACTGTGCCCTCAAGGAAGTGGGAGCAGCCAGGACACAAACCTGCGCCGTATGGGATGCTGGGACCGCAGGCTGCAGCTTCATCTGCTATGCCACAGTGCAGGCCCCAGGAGGTAGTTTTAATGTTTATTTACTTTCATCCACTTGAGAGGTGGGGGGAGAAAGAGAGAGAGAGAGAGAGAGAGAGCCAGAGAGAGCTATTAAAACAGATCTTCCATCGGCTACTTCACTCTCAAATGCCCACAACTACCAAAGCTGGATCAGGCTGAAGACAGAAATCCGGAAATCCATCTGGGTCTCCCACGTGAGTGGCAGGGGCCTTGAGCCTTCATCCTCTACCTAGGTTGCATTAGCATATGTATACATACACACATACAAATTAACAATCATGTATTAAGATTGTTCCTTGACTGTAACAAACATAGCACAGTAACGTAAAATGTTAACAGGAGACACTAAGTGTAGCGTCTATGGGACTCGGTCTGCCAACCTCTCAAATTTCCTGTAATTCTAAAAACGGTCCTGGGGTGGGTGTTTGGTCCCAGTAGTTTAGGTGAGTTTGGGACACCCGCATCCCATTGGATTCTGGTACTTCCAGCTAATGTGCATCCCGGGAGGCAGCAGTGGGATGACTCAAGCACTTGGGTCCCTGCCACCCACATGGGAGATCTGGAACAAGTTCCCAGCTCCTGGCTTTGGCTGTTGTAGGCATCTAAGGAGTGAACGAGCAGATGGAAGATTTCTTTCTCTCCCTCTCCTTCTCTTCCTTCTCAATGGATAAAGATGAATAAATAAAGTGACCTTAACATTACAGCCTACATTTCAAAAACGTAGACCTAACATAAGCATATGTTAGTAACTCTCCATAGATATTTGTATGAATGCGGAGAAAGAGGTAGAAGTGTGCATGCAAACCCTGGTCATGGCGAGAAGAGAAGATGAAGTTTTGTTTCTCCACCACCTGACTGGATGAGGAAAATGTGGTATATACACATGACGGAATATTACTCGGCTACAAAAAAAAGAAAAAAAGTGAAATCCTGACATTTGCAACAAAATGGATGGAACTGGAATTAGGCTCAGTGAAATAAGCCAGACCCAGGAAGACAAATATCACAAGTTTTCTCATTTGTGGAAGTCCATGCACAGAGATTAAAACTGTGTGAGTGTCTTATCACTTGGCATATAGTCCTAAATATCGCTTCATAGAATCATACCATGGACAGGACAAGGTACCCTTCTTTCTCCATGCTATGATCATGAATGCCTCACTTTGATATTAATATTTCTGGTCTCAAGAAAAAGCAGTACAACATGTCTGTGTGTGATGGCTACCTACAAAGTGAATGTGGCAAAATGTTAAAAACTGTTGAATTCCAAAGCCCCAAAATAATAAATTTATGTTTTAAAAAAAAAAAGAAGGAAAGATTGCATCTCAAAATAGCCACAGGGTACTTCAAACAGTTTGTAGAAAATTTGAATAAAAAGCTTGAGTTTGCACTTATATAAATTTATTTGTATGTAATTATCCTATCTCCCCTACCAGACTGCAGACTCTTCAGAGGAGTCAATACATTGGTTGGTTTTTCCCTTTGCTACAGAGCAGTAATCGTCTGCTTGAATGAGAGCTGAACTCCAGAATGAGCGAAAGTTCTTAATGACAAGAAAAGGCACTTCATGATATAACACTAAGTTAAGAGAAAGAAAGTGTTGGAGCCGGCACTGTGGTGTAGTGGGTAAAGTCGCCGCCTGCAGTGCCAGCATCCCATTTGGGCACTGGTTCGAGTCCTGGCTGCTCCACTTCTGATCCAGCTCTCTGCTATGGCCTGGGAAAGCAGCAGAAGGTGGTCCAAGTCCTTGGGCCCCTGCACCCATGTGGGAGACCTGGAAGAAGCTCCTGGCTCCTGGCTACAGATTGGCCCAGCTCCAGTCATTGTGGCCAACTGGGGAGAGAACCAGCAGATGGAAGAATTCTCTCTCTCTCTCTGCCTTTCCTTCTCTCTCTGTGTAACTTTGACTTTCAAATAAATAAGTAAATAAATCTTTAAAAAAAAAAAAAAGAAAAGAAAAGGAAGCGGAGTGGGTGTTTGGTCTGGTTGTTAAGATGTTGCTGAGGACACACAGAACCAACAGCAGAGCGTCTGGGTTAACGTCCCGGTTCCACCTCCAGTGCCAGCTTCCTGCTGATGTGCACACATGGAGGCAGCGGCTGAACAAGCAGTTGGATCCCTGACACCCCGGTAGGAAACCTGAGCTGAGTCCCTGGTTTGAGCTTCATCCTGGTCCAGCCCTGCTGCTCTAGGCATGTGGGACAGGAGGCAGTAGATGGGACAGCTGAGTCTCTCTGCCTCTAAAAAAAATGTAAAAGCTTACAAAACTGGATATAAATGGACAGGCATTGTGGGATAGTGGGTAAAGCCACTGCCTGCAATGCTGGCATCCCATATGGACACAGGATCAAAACAAGGCTGCTCCACTTCTGATCCGGCTCCCTGGACATTGGACGTTGAACCAACGGCAAAAGGAAGACCTGTCTCTCTGTCTCTCTCTCTCACTGTCCACTCTGCCTGTCCAAAAAAAAAAAAAAAAAAGAAAGAAAGAAAGAAAGAAAGAGTTACAGAGAGAGGTAGAGACAGAGAGAGGTCTTCTATCCACTGGTTCACTCCCCAGTTGGCCACAATGGCCAGAACTTTGCCGATCTGAAGCCAGGAGCCAGGATCTTCTTCCGGGTCTCCCACGTGGGTGCAGGGGCCCAAGAACATGGGCCATCTTCTACTGCTATCCCAGGCCATAGCAGAGAGCTGGATCAGAAGAGGAGCAGCCGGGACTCAAAGTGGCGCCCATATGGGATGCCGGCACTTCAGGCCAGTGCTTTAATCCAATGCACCACTGCGCTGGCCCCACAAAATAAATTTTTAAAGACAATACTGTGGGTGATCCTGTGCCTGGCTGGGAGACTGCCTGCCTAACCCATGCAGGAGGTTAACAGGACACGGCACACCATGCCTCCCAGGAAAGACCCTGGTCAGGGGATCAGCACACTGAGAACCACACATGACCTGGCTGCTGGCAGGTGGCAGGGACCCCAGGTATATTTCCATCACCCCCACTTCCTGTTGAAGGGCCTTATAATTGTCAACCAAATAAACAGCTCAGGCGTGTGGCGCAGATCCATAAGAACTACCTGGAAGGCTATGTAGGCTCCATGACCTTCAAGCTGATTGGAGAAGCATGCAGGCGCGAGTATTGGCTTTATCCTATAGAATTAGTGTTGCCCTGAACTAGCCACTCCCTTCTTTGTCTGCCCTTTAAAAGCCTGTGCCTGATTGTTAATAAATGGACATGTTCACCGAAACTGTCTCCGGTGCTTCTTGTCGAAGAACGCTGTCATCCCATCATCCTGACAGTGTGGGCCTCATAGGACTAGCCCACACAACACATGCTTGTATCAACAGAAGTGGAGGTACACTTCTGTACATAGATGGACAAAGGCCCTCCAGCCCCCGTTGTGTCTTTGTTTCTACTGGACTTTCTGCTCCCTTGCAAAGTCTGTCTTTACACACCACGTGTGCATAGCTAGTAGAATGGAGGACATACTGAAAGGGTTTTCCCTAAGGAAGCTGTCAACCACGTTGGGGAGAATCTGGGTTTCAGGCTTTGGAAAAATCTAGACTCCCCTTGAACCTCAGGCTACACATCTCTAAAATAAGGATCACAGTGTGGCGGTGTTGTGACCCAGCAGGTTAAGCGGCCACTTGCAATGCCAGCAATCCCATATAAGTGCAAGTTCGAATCTCAGCTACTCCACTTCCAATCCAGTTCCCTGTTAATGCACCTGGGAAAGAAGTGGAAGATGGCATAAATGCTTGGGCCCCTGCCACTGTGTGGGATACCCAGATGGACTTGCAGGCTCCTGGCTTTGCCTGTCCCAGTCATGGCCACTGTCACCATTTGGGAAGATAACTAGTAGATGGAAGATCGCTCTGTCTCTCTGCCGTTCAAATAAAGCAAATATCTCTTTTTTTTTTTTTTTTTTTTTTTTTTTTTTTTTTTTTTTGACAGGCAGAGTGGACAGTGAGAGAGAGAGACAGAGAGAAAGGTCTTCCTTTGCCGTTGGTTCACCCTCCAATGGCTGCCGCAGATGGCGCGCTGCGGCCGGCGCACCGCGCTCATCTGATGGCAGGAGCCAGGTGCTAGGTGCTTTTTCCTGGTCTCCCATGGAGTGCAGGGCCCAAGCACCTGGGCCATCCTCCACTGCACTCCTGGGCCACAGCAGAGGGCTGGCCTGGAAGAGGGGCAACCGGGACAGAATCCGGTGTGCCCCGACCGGGACTAGAACCCGGTGTGCCGGCCGCAAGGCGGAGGATTAGCCTGTTGAGCCACGGCGCCGGCCGCAAATATCTCTTTTTAAGAAAATAAATCTTGGGGCTGGCGCTGTAGTGTAGTAGGCTAGACCTCTGCTTGCAGTGCCAGCATCCTGTATGGGCATCAGTTTGTGTCCTGGCTGTTCCTCTTCCGATCTAGCTCTTTGCTGATGGCCTGAGAAAGCAGCAGAAGATGGTCCAGAAGATGGCCCCTGCACCCATGTGGGATACCCACAAGAAGCTCCCGGCTCCTGGCTTCGGATTGGCCCAGCTCTATCCATTGTGGCCATCTGGGAAGTGAACCAGCAGTCGGAAGACCTTTCTCTCTGTCTGTCCCTCTCTCTGTCTGTAACTCTGCCTCTCAAATAAAATAATTGAAAAATCTTAAGAAAAAAAAAACCACAACAATTTATTTGAGAGGTAGAAACAGAAAGAGAGAGAGAGAGAGAGAGAGAGAGGTCTTCCATCTGCTGGTTCACTCCTCAAATGGCCACAACAGCTGGAACTGGGCCAATCCAAAGCCAGGAGCTTCTTCCGAGTCTCCCATGTGGGTGCGGGGGCTCAAGGACATGGGTCATCTTCTGCTGCTTTCCCAGGCCACAGCAGAGATCAGAAGCAGAGCAGCTGGGACTGGAACTGGCGCCCATATGGGATGCCGGCACTGCAGTCAGCAGCTTTACCTGCCATGCCATAGTGCTGGCCCCTCTTTGTTTTTAAAAAGGGAAGTAGAAGAAAAATGCACCTGTAATTCTGTCCCCCACTGAATGTCACTGATGGGACAGAAGTGTGGCGCAGTGATTAGGATGCTGCCGCATGGGCCGCCCCCTCCCACATCAGAGGGCCTGGCTTTGAATGGCAGCTCTGCCTCTGACCCCGGCTTCCTGCCAGCGCAGACCCTGGAGCACAGTGGACGGTCGCTCCAATAGCTGGGTCCCTACCACTTACATGGGAGTCTCACATTGGGGTCCCAGCTTCTACTCTGACCCACTCCCAGCTGCTAGGGGCACATGGGGGATGAACCAACCGATGGGACAGCTCCATCTGTCTGTCGTCTGTCTGTCTGTCTTCCTCTCTGCCTTTAAACTGCTAAGATTTTAATGCAGGTCCTGAAATATTTCTTCTTTGCTTACCTTCTTTTTTCCTAACAGAACTGAGGTCCCCACTGCTTTGTATGAGGTGGTAGCCGACCCCGAACAACAACTGGTGAGTTTTCATTCCTGTCACCATCTCTCTGTTGTTACAAGGCCTCCTGCTGGACGCTGGGGCGGTTCACTGGCGGGAGAGGTCAAAGGTACGCAGATAAGGACTGGCGGTCACACCGGAAAGAAGTGGGGGAGAGGAGGGAGCCTCGGCACTGGTTGAATGTCTGGATGTGTTTGTGAACATACAGTCAGCTCACTTGGCTAGATGGACCGGCTGAAATCCGAGCCAACTTGAAACCAAGCCCCGTCCCAGATGCCTTTGATGTAGACTTTATCTGGCGGGCCCTGGGTTCTCTCCCCTGGTTTGCGGTTCTTTCTCTACTATGAAACCTACAAGTCAGCTCCTTACTAAAGATAAACTCGCTACATTAAGGCTCCTACCAGACTCCAGATCACATGACTGAAGGCAACTATCACCCCTGCTGGGAACATCTCCAAGTTGAGATGCTTCACAGGAACCCCAGGTTCTGGTCAAACTTAAGTTTGAATCATCTACTCATAGACCGCTCACCCCACCCCCCAAGGCAGGCTGGAGCCTGCTTTGCTGACCTCCCATCACTGACGGATCAAAGGCAGGCCAGGAGCACGGTGCCTCAACCAGAGACCAGTGCACGGCTCAGCCCTGGCTTTAATCTACAAGATTCACTGCGCTTAACCCCTGAGGAGTCCAGAGATTGAGCAACAGCTGCCCGGCTTCTTGCCCCGCACGTTGCAAAATGAGCGCCTACTCTCTTCCGCCACCCATGTGTCAGTGATGGGCCTGCTGCAGGACAACACATGGGCTGAGGATTTGAGGGGTTCTACAGCAAACTGTTGAAAAAAAAAAAAATAGGCATGCGAGCGGCAGAGATCCAAGTGCTTGGGCCTCCCAGGTAGCATAGCAACAGGAGAAGTCATGGGGGAAGCAAAGGAGCCGGGACCCGATCCAGGCACATACCCCTATGGGATGCAGGTGTCCGGGGCGACATCTTAACCATCATCCCAACTGCCTGAGCCAGGAAAGGGGGAGATTTTTAAAGGGCATCCAACTAGGTTCCAAGGGAGTCACCTGTCTAGAGAGAGGCCGAAAATCGAGCTGGAGAGTGTCAAAGCCCCGAGCTGGAATCCAGGCCTGGGGGCTCCTAAGGGCTCACCAGGAACCACTGTGGTTTTGCAGGAATTGGGGCTGGGAGGGAGTGAGGACATCAACTCCATCAAGCTGAAGGTGCAGTGGAGGATGACTTCCTGCGAATCCGAGTTCTGATTCACAGCAGGTTTGATTGATTGATTGATCAATCAATTGATTGGTATGTGTGTTGTCTCACCCTGGGTCTGGGATGGTCAGATGAGCCTACTGGGGTTTCTAAGCATTTCTGAGAAAGCTCTGAGTTCCTGGAGCTCCCGGGGATTTGGGCGGAGTGTCAGCTCCACCCCGGGGAAGCGCCCCTGTAGTGGGCCTGGCGGCTCAACCCCACTGGATCACAGCACGGCCGCAGAGAAGGGCTGACCAGGCAATCGTGGGAACAATGTGCAGGCACATTACAATGGCAATGTGAGTGAGTGAGAGAGCGCTCCTCTGAGAGCAGCCAGGCCAGGGATGAGACACTGGGAGCTGGCTGGAGGTTCACTGGCCTTCTTCCTTGGGCCCACGCACTGCTTAGTGGACCTTTTGGATGGGTCGTCAACCATGTGAAAATGGCAGCCGCATACCTAGACTCTCGTGAAAAATCGGGAGACCTGAGAACGCTAGGGCCCATTCCCAGCCCATTCCCACGGCTGGGCTGGACTCTGCCTTCCCCTCGGCTCACCCTGACCCCTGTCCAGGTCAGCGCCCTTGATGTGCAGATAAGGAAACTGAATCCCAGAGAGGGCGAGAGATTGACGTGGAGTCACTAAGACTGGAGGCTGCACCTGGGCCCCGAGTCCCAGCTTCTTTCACAGCGCATTCCATGGACCAGAAGAGCAGGCATCCTTGGGTCTAATGGGCAGATGGAGAGCCTGCTCTAGGCCAGGGGCTGCAGGCAGAATTAAAAGGCAGCTCCCCCCGGGCTGGTGCCTCTGGGATCCCGTGGAACCTGCCACCCCCACTCCCTGGGGACCTTAGGGTTCCGCAGGCTTTGGAAATCACCTGGCAATAGAATATGTTTTTTTTTTCTTTTTTTTTTTCCCCCAAAGAAGTCCAGTTGCCAAAAAAACAGATCCTGGGGTCTTTCTTCTCTCCACTCGGGATCTGCTGTGGCTTCCTTCCTGTCGGAAGCTTGCTCTGATTGCCCTAGTTGGTGCAAGCATCCTTGATAGGACTCGTGGAATACCTGTACTTCTCTCCTCGTGGCAGCTCTCCTTTTACAATTTTATTTGAAAGGCAGAACAGATCTCCGTGTGTGTGTGTGTGTGTGTGTGTGTTGTATGTGTATCTTTGCCATTCAAATACAATTTTAAAATATTTTCATCTAGGAGACAGAGATCTGCCATCTGTTGGTTCACTCCTGAAAGAGCCAGGCCGAAACCAGGAGCCGGGAACTCCATCTGGGTCTCCCATGTGGGTGGCAGGAGCCCAAGCACCTGGGCCATCTTCCGCTGCCTTCCCAGGCGCATTAGCAGGGAGCTGGCTTGGAAGTGGAGCAGCTGGGACTAGAACCAGCGCTGCGATATCGGATGCTGGGGTCATAAGTGGTGGCTTTACTTGCTGTACCACAACACCAGCCCTACAGCATTTTTTATTTATTTATTTATTTATTTTTGTGATAGGCAGAGTGGACAGTGAGAGAGAGAGACAGAGAGAAAGGTCTTCCTTTGCAGTTGGTTCACGCTCCAATGGCTGCCGCAGCCAGCTGATCCAAAGGCAGGAGCCAGGTGCTTATCCTGGTCTCCCATGGGGTGCAGGGCCCAAGCACTTGGGCCATCCTCCACTGCATTCCCTGGCCACAGCAGAGAGCTGGCCTGGAAGAGGGGCAACTGGGACAGAATCCGGCGCCCCGACCGGGACTAGAACCCGGTGTGCTGGCGCCACAAGGCGGAGGATTAGCCTGTTGAGCCACGGCGCCGGCCCAGCATTTTTTTTTAAAGATTTTTTTTATTTGAAGGGCAGGTGACAGTGTTACAGCTGTGCTGGAGTAAAGAACACACCAAGAGACAGTCTCTTATGCAACACGCAAGTAGAGTATTTTATTCACCAGCATGCTGGGGTCGTAGCGTCACGAATGTGAGCGAGCGACCCTGAGTACAAATCGCATCAGCTTTTTATAGTTACACAAGAGCTTTGAAGTTAATCCAGTGAATCTATAGAACATATTTCACAAGGGAACAAGGGG
This sequence comes from Sylvilagus floridanus, assembly GCA_949820135.1. NCBI lineage: Eukaryota > Metazoa > Chordata > Mammalia > Lagomorpha > Leporidae > Sylvilagus > Sylvilagus floridanus. The sequence goes on from OX463233.1 coordinate 159,707,205, forward strand.
ATCCCGTAAGCACAAAGTGTACATATGCAAGGTACAGATAACATCAGCTATTGGCAAGATTTACAACAGGTAAGGGTCACTTTTACCATACATTTCCTAAGGTTTAATAAAACCCTAAGTTCATCAACCGGATGCCTGTCAAGGTGAACAGGTTTGTATGGGTTTTGGTTTCAGTGGGCCATTCCCCTAATTTTACAAGGCCACATTCCGGTGTTATCTCTTCCTGCCCCGGCATCATTATGTCTGTTCAGGCCTCAACCCCATCTTGAGTCAGGAATTTAGAAAGTAGGTCAAAAGTTAATCTGGCAAGGGTCAGAAGGGGGGGGGGGGTCTGCTTAGCTTTAACATTTCTTCAACAGATTGAGAGAGGAAGAGGGAGAGAGAGAGAGAGAGAGAGAGAGAGACATCTTCCATCTGCTGGTTCACTGCCCAAATACCCACAGCAGCCAGGTGTGCGCCAGGTCAAAGCCAGGAGCCCTGAACACCACCCAGGTCTCCCATGTGGGTGGCAGAGGCTCAAGTACTTGGAGCCGTTATCCACTGTCTCCCAAGGGGGCCCATCAGCAGGAAGCTGGATCAGAAGCTGAGTGGCCTTCACTCCCTGTGCCACAATGACTGCGCCCCCTCCTCTCCGCGTTTAATCAGAACTGCACATACCACCACCACCAGCCACAAAACTCCGTCACTGAAGCCTTTACAGCATGCATAACACTCTCCTCACTACTCTTATCCGAACGCCTTAGGCTCCAGACCAATCAGGAAGGTAGAGGGGGCTCAGACCCCTGCCCCTCTCCACCCCGCAGCTGACAAGGAAACCCACGCTGTTCCTACTTTCTGCGCCCGGTGGATCTGCAGGAACCAGCGAGAGGCCACGCCCCCAGGAGGGGGAGGGGTGGGCTCCGGCAGTCCGGTCTGCGCAGGCGGGAGCTGGGCAGCCGACCCCCCGCAGGAACTGGAAGGGGCTTGACGACGTTATCTCTAGGGTGGTCCCTCAGATTTCAAGCTTCTGCTTGCATCTCCACCCACCCCTCTCCCTGGGCGGGGCCTCAGATCAATGACCGCCAGGCAGTTTGGACTGCAACTCCTGAGCGTGTGCTTAAGCTACTCCATGGGACACCCACACTTCGCGTGGGTCCGAATGCCTGGATCTGAGTCCCTGCTCAACCCCTCCTTCCAGCTTTCTGCTAAAACAAATCCTGGGAGGCAGCAGGTGACGACGGCTCAAGTTCTTGTCTCCCTGCCATCCACGTGGAAGACCTGGATTGAGTTCTGGGCTCCTAGATTCAGCCTGGCACAGCCTCAGCTGTTGGAGATCTGTGCGTGTGTGTGTGTGTGTGTGTGTGTGAGTGTGTGTGCGTGTGTGTGTCTTTACCATTCAAATAAAAATTCCACCTCAGTTTTGGACTTTTGCTGTTTTAATTTTCCTCCATCCTCTAAAAATCTATTTACTTCCCACTGCCAGAAGAAACCTCCCCGCAAAAGCCTCCTTGGTTCCTTGAGCTGTCTTCCTCCACTCGTCTAAAGCATCAAATCAGACGATCACTTTCATGAAACGTCTGCTGTTTGATGTGCAGAGACGCTCATCTCAGTCCTGTCTGTAACAGCAAAAAAGGACGCAGCCTAGACGCCCAGCAACGAGAACTGGTTACCTAATCAGCATGGACACACACCCAGCCACCCATCAGGAAGGCCTGCAACCTGTGAAACTAATAGTTATTTAATACTGATTTTATTTGAGAGAGAGAGAGAGAGAGAGCCCCCATTTGGTTCACTCCCACAGGGGTCCTGGGCCTGGGGCTTAGGCCAGGAGCCAGAAACTCAATCCAGGACGTCCACATCGGTGGCCAGAGTTCACTTTTCTTGGAGTTGTCGGTGACGCTTCCTAGGTCTCCACTGGCAGGAAGCTGAGGCAGGGCCAGAACCAGAGCCAGGTGTGGGACTCAGGCACTCTGCCTTTCTTTCCTTTTTAAAGATTTATTTATTTGAAAGGCAGAGAGAGAGAGAATCTTCCATCTACCAGTTCACTCTCCAAATGGCCACCAATAGCCAGAGCTGGGCCAGGCTGAAGCCAGGAGCCAGGAACTCCATCCAAGTCCCCCACATGGGTGTCAGGAGCCCAGGTACTTGGGCCGTCAACTGCTGCCCTCCCAGGTGCCTTAGTAGGAAGCTGGATGGGAAGCAGAGGAGCCAGGACTCAGACTGGCACTTCAAGATGGGGTACCAGTGTCACAATGCCACCACAGTGCCAGCCCCCCAACTGGGCCGAGTGCCTGCTCCCTATCTTATTTTTTTTTTAATTTTTTTATTTTTTGACAGGCAGAGTGGACAGCGAGAGAGAGAGACAGAGAGAAAGGTCTTCCTTTGCAGTTGGTTAACCCTCCAATGGCTGCCGCAGCCAGCTGATCCGAAGGCAGGAGCCAGGTTCTTCTCCTGGTCTCCCATGAGGTACAGGGCCCAAGCATTTGGGCCATCCTCCACTGCACTCCCTGGCCACAGCAGAGAGCTGGCCTGGAAGAGGGGCAACCGGGACAGAATCCGGCGCCCCGACCGGGACTAGAACCCGGTGTGCCAGAGCCACAAGGCGGAGGATTAGCCTATTGAGCCACAGCGCTGGCCCTATCTTATTTTTAATGGTCACCTAATGGTTTGAGAAGTACTCATAATATTCTGGGTTCTTTATTGTTTTCAGAGACAAAAGAAACCATTTACATTGCAGAGAGAGCAAAACAACTAGAGAAGTGTTAGGACACTTCTGTAGGATTTATAAAGAGATTCAGGGGCAAGTCTTGTGGCAGAGTGGGCTAAGCTGCTTCTCGGCACACCAGCATCCTGTATGAGGTGGACTTTGGTCTGGGCGTTAAGCCACTGGATGGGACATTCACATCCTCTATCAGAACGCCTGGGTTTGAGTCCCTGAGAAGCAGTGGTGATGGCTCAAACAGTTGGATGGAAGACCTGGATCAGGTGTACAACTCCTGGCTTTAGCCTGGCCCAGCGCCCGCCATTGCAGACACTTGGGGAATTAACCAGTGGATGGGGAGCACTCGCTCTCTCTTTCTCTTTCCCTCAAATAAAATAAATAGATACAAATTTTAAAAATCAACATGAGGGTTAGACATTTGGCCTAGCAGTTAGGATGCCAGCTAAAACACCTGAGTCTCGTGTTAGAAGGCCCAGGTTCAATTCCTGGCTGCAGCTCCCATTCCTGCTTCCTGCTAATGCACACCCTGGGAGGCAGCAGGTGCCACCCACTGGGGGTCCCGGATGGAGTTCCAGGCTCCTGGCTTCTGCCTGGGCCAGGCCCAGTAAAATCACTGCAGGCATCTGAACAGTGAACTCGTGACGGGGATCTTTCTGTCTCTCACGGAGAATAAAAAGAGAGAGAATTTTTTAAAAACCAAAATAGCAGAATCTCCTCTCTTTCATAATCTTACTTAACCTAAGGACCAGTGCTAGTTCAAGAGCTGTTTGCACGGAACTGGGCTGCAAACAAGCCAGGTGGGTGACCCTCGAGGCAAGCCACAGTACCGAGGGCCGCCTGATTTGAGCCAGCTTTTTTGGTAAGGAAGCTGAGATTCTGAGAAGGGCAGGGCTCTGGGAAACAAAGCCAAGATCAAGGCCAAGCACAGGAGGCTGGAAGGTGGTCACTGCCCATGTCTTACGGCCGCTCCAACGTGGTCAGTGCACTGACTTCTATGTGTACTGGGCTCTGTGTCCCGTGGCGAGAGCCAGGGGGCAGGAGTGACCTGGGGACCCCTCTGCCTTCTCAGTCTGGCTGTGCTGACGCAAAGTGCCCCAAGGGACCCGGAGGCTGAACCGGACATCACCCAAGCATCGTCCCCCTTGTGCATAGAAGCAGCCTCCCAGGTCGGGTGGGACTTTTAGATGGTTTCCAGTTCCCATTCTCAGAAAGAATTCCAGCAAACATTCTCGAACCCACCTCTGGGAGCCAGGATCATATGGTAATTCCATTTTTAAAAAAAGGATTTATTTATTTGAAAGGTAGGGTGACACAGAGAGAAAGAGATCTTCTATCTGCTGATTCACTCCTCAAATGTCCAAAACGGCTTGTGGCTGCACCAGGCTGAAGCCAGCAGCCTGGAACTTCATCAGGTCTCCCACGTCGGTGGCCGGGGCCATCTTCCACTGCTTGCCCGGACACACGTATAGGCAGCTGGCTCAGAAGTGGAGCAACCGGGACTTGAACCAGGGCTTGAATGGGATGTTGCTCTTTCAGGGACAGCTTAAAATGCTGTGCCACAGAGCAGGCCCTGGTCAGCCTACTTTTAATGGGGTGTTTCTTTTTCAAAAAAGATCTTCAAAAATGCGTTTTTATATTAAGGATGTTAACTCTTTTCACTGTAGAGTACAATTTTCTTCAGTTGGCCACTTGCCTTTCACGTGTGTGTGTGTGCTTGTGTGTGTATGTACCCACACATGTGTGCCTGGCTTCTCATCTCCCACTGAAATCAGAATATGGCCCCCCTAAGAGTCCCCCAAAAGTCTCATCTGGGTTGCCATAAGAAATCAGAATATGGGGTGCCATTTGATATCACTGTGTGCTTAATGATAAATTCCCAATATTAATCAGCCTGTGACAAGGCAGCATGATACGTTTTATAGGTTTAGCTTTATTTATTTATTTACACAGAGAGAGAGAGAGGCCTTCTATCCGCTGGTTCACTCCCTAGTTGGACGCAATGGCCGGAGCCGCACCGATCTAAAGCCAGGAGCCAGGAGTCTCTTCTGGGTCTCCCACACAGGTGCAGGGGCCCAAGAACTTGGGCCATCTTCTACTGCTTTCCCAGGCCACAGCAGAGAGCTGGATGGGAAGTGGAGCAGCCAGGACTCGAACCAGCGCCCATGTGGGATGCCGGCAATGTAGGCATCAGCTTTACCTGCTGTGCCATAGCGCCGGCACTGCATGATATGTTTTAAGCTTTTATTCAGTGAAATGCATAGGGGAGTGAAGGCCTTATCTAAAAGGAGAGAGAGAAATCTGGATTCCTGCCAAGCCTGGGGCAGGTGGCCCAAAGGCCACGCACCCTGGAGGGGCCCACACTGGCAAAAGGCCAAGAAGCCAAAAGAAAAGAGCAAGGGCACAGTGTCCCAGGCTCTTAATCCACTTCCGAGGGGGAGTGGTGAATTAGCCCGACTGGCCTGTGGGCACACAGGTGTGGCCAGGCAGGGTCGTGCGGTCACCCAGGGGCATGAGGACGGGAGGAGCTGGAGGCATGGCCTTCCAGCTCACAAGCCTGGTTGATTTGATTCTATGCCTACGACACCCTGACTCCTGCCCCCATCACGCCACTGCACCCTGATGACCATCCCACTTTCAGGAACAACAGAAACTCATAAACTGTCCACAAAGCAAAAGAATTGCCCGGGGAGGGTTTTCTTCCTGATTAACTGAAAGCGAGCTGAGGTCCCTGTTGCTGGCAACACAGAGACAGGAAACATGGCTGCTGATAAACCATGGCCCGCCCGCCGGGCCCCTGCCAGGCTGCTGAGACCGCAGCACGCAGCACACCGAGGGGCTGAGATAGGCCGGGAGGGGGCAGGAGACAGGAACCCCTGACTAGGCTCCAGGGGCTGGGCCTCCAGGGGGAGGGAGAGGATGAGGTGCACATTCTCCCAGGGCACAAAGGAAACCCAGTGGTCAAGGCTGCGGTGGCCAGCGAGGACCCCTCTCCCGTGCCCACCCCTCCTCTTAATGGCGCAGGCTGGTAGCAACCAGGAGCCTCCCCAGTGAACACAGGACAAAGGAGGCCTCTGGGGACTCAGTGAACTCCTGGCACCCCCTCCAAAGCTCCAAGGGCTGGAACTTGAACTTGTGTCTGTCTGGCTCCAAAGCTGAGCTGGGTTCTTGCTTGAAGTGGCCATGGATGCCTCAGACCGCACAGTAGCTGGGAGCCAACCGCAGCCCGCCCCTGAGCAGAGCCCCGGCGGGCAGGTGCTTTCCCGTTGGCAGAAATGGGTACCTCGTTGTTAGAGCCACCCTCTATCCCCTCCCCCAACAGCCTCAGATCCTCAGGGAGGAGGGTGTGGGGGAGCGAGGGGAGGGCACCTGCGCAGCCCCGCCCTGCAGCACGCAGTGGGCCTCCCTTTCCTGTCCCCACCTGGTCACTCCTCCCGTTCCTCATCTCTGGCCACTGCAGCCATTTGGGGGGTGAACCAGCAGATGGAAGATTTCTCTCTCTCCTCTCTCTGTAACTCTTCATTTCAAATAAATGAAATATTAAAAAAAAGAAGTCTGGCAAAATCTAAGCTGTCCCTGTGCCCCAAGACTTGGTGACCCTTGATTCCATGCCTATGTAAGCGTCTGGGTTCCCTGGCGTGACCTCTCTTGCCACCCACAGCTAGACCGCAGTATTATCCTGGAATCTGCCGTACATTTATGAATCAAGTTTTGGGGGGGCAGGGGGAGAGGGCTGAGTTGCTGCTTGGGGTGCTTGTGTTCCATACTGGATTACCTGGGTGTCAGTTTTGCAAATGCGCCCGGGAGGCAGCAGGTAACAGCCCAGGAGCTTGGATTCCTACCACCGCCGTGGGAGACCCAGAAGGAGCTCCAGACTCCGGGTTTCAGGCTGGCCCAGCCTGGCTGTTGCAGGGATTTGGGGAGTGAACCAGCAGAGGGGTGAGCTCGCCCACTCTGCCTTTTCAAATACATGAACGCATATTTGCAAACATACTGTGGCTTTTTACTGTCTCCTTACTGGTTTTCATTCAGCCGTTCTTACCTTAGCTGCCGGAGTCTGCTCTTTGGTTGTTCTACTCCAATTTTTTTTTTTTTTTTGACAGGCAGAGTGGACAGTGAGAGACAGAGACAGAGAGAAAGGTCTTCCTTCCACTGGGTCACCCCCCAAATGGCCGCCACAGCCGGTGCTGTGCTGGTCCAAAGCCAGGAGCTAGGTGCTTCTTCCTGGTCTCCCATGCGGGTGCAGGGGCCCAAGCACGTGGGCCATCCTCCACTGCCCTCCCAGGCCACAGCAGAGAGCTGGACTGGAAGAGGGGTAGCTGGGACTAGAACCCAGTGCCCATATGGGATGCCAGCGCCACAGGTGGAGGATTAACCAAGGGAGCCACGGCGCCGGCCCCCCAATTATGTTTTCTTAAAAATGAAATAATAGGGGCCAGTGTCGTGGTGTAATCCCATACAGGCGCAGGTTAGAGTCCCGGCTGCTCCACTTCTGATCGCGCGCCCTGCTAATGCACCTGGGAAAGCAGCAAAAAGGGCCAGAGTACTTGGCCCCCTGTGGGAAACCCAGATGGAGTTCTAGTCTCCTGGCTTCAGCCTGATCCAGCCCCAGCTGTTGTGGCCGACTGGGGAGTGAACAAATGGATGGAAGATTGATCTCTCTCTCTCTCTCTCTCTCTCTCTGGAAGATTGATCTCTCTCTCTCTCTCTCTCTCTCTCTGTAACTCTGCGTTTCAAATAAATCTTTACAAAAGAAAAGAAACAATATATATCTGTAGAAAGGGGAGACCAGAAAGGATGGTTGGCAGTTCTTACCTCTTACACATCATCATTTTATTTTCCTTCTGTGTGCTTTCCTGCATTTTCTATAGTTCCTGCAATGCAGGCAACAGAACGCACCATGAGAGCTGAGGGGAGTTAGCGCTTGGATCTGGGTTCTTCGAGAGGAGGGTCCGGGGGAAGTGGGTTTGAGCAGGACCTGGAGAGATGGGAGAATTTAAACTGGAGGGGGGAGGGGCGCAGTAGCCGTATTTGCTTCCTTGATTTCTGTCTGGCTCCTCCTCTAGGCTGTGGCCTCCTCGAAGGCAGGGTCTGTGGTCTGGCTTGTCCCTTGCTGTATCCCTAGCATCTAAGAATTCAATTCGATTCAAGCAAGGCTGATGCTTAGTAGGTGCTCAACAAATCCCAAGCCAGCGACTGAACAAATGACCTTGACAGCTCTGCTTTAGCCTGGGAGACAAGGATCCTCTCGGATCTGCTGCCCGGCTGGTGCACAGCCAAGACGGAGGTGCGTGGTTTCCATGGCAACAGAAGAAGGCCCGACAGGCCAGCAGCAGGAGGCTCAGGGATTGTGGGCTCTGCAGCTTTGCAAGGTGTGGCCTCGAAACTGGGGACATGGCCATGGGCCCTGTGAACAGATGCTAAATGGGGAAGAGTTGGATCCCCGCGGTTCACTCTGGTGTCCGCTAGACAGGTCTGTGGGACGAATCCACGGATGCTCAGGCGAGGTGGCCTGAAGGGCGGAGGGGGAAGCCCTGAGTGTTGGAAGGCCAGGGGCTCCAGAAAGTCTGCTTTTATGCGCGACCTCGGACAAGTTACTTTACCTGTCTACGCCCAGGGGTGCTCATTCATAAGGGGGTGGGATCAGTTTTTAAATTACTCATGGCTGGCGCCGTGGCTCAATAGGCTAATCCTCTGCCTTTCGGTGCCAGCACACCGGGTTCTAGTCCCGGTTGAGGTGCCGGATTCTGTCCCGGTTGCCCCTTTTCCAGGCCAGCTCTCTGCTGTGGCCAGGGAGTGCAGTGGAGGATGGCCCAAGTGCTTGGGCCCTGCACCCCATGGGAGACCAGGAGAAGCACCTGGCTCCTGGCTTCGGATCAGCGGCCATTGGAGGGTGAACCAACGGCAAAAGGAAGACCTTTCTCTCTGTCTCTCTCTCTCTCACTGTCCTGCCTGTCAAAAAAAAAATTACTCATAAAAGGATGCGTCGGGGTAGGGATGTAAAATGGGGCAGTTGCTAATGCGAAAGAGAGCTTGGTGGTTCCTCGGGAAGTTAAAAAACACACAGAGCTAAATGTCCAAGGGAAAGGGACACAGGTACTCAGGTGACTACTTGGGCGCAAAGGATCTGTCAGCACTATTTGTGACAGCCGAAAGGCCCTTAACGGAGGAGTGCATGGAGGTGGGTATGTCCATAAAGGCAATACGATGCAGCCACAAAAGGAATGCAGTACAGACCCGGGCCACAACAGGATGCTAAGAGCACGCAGCCAGAGCCCAAGGGTCCTGTATTCTATAATCCCTGCTTACACAAAATCTCCCGGACGGGCGAATGCGTAGCGACAGTGTGCAGTTGGTGCTTGCCAGGGACTGGAGGGACATGGGGACGAGCAGTGCCTTCTTCATGGGTACTGAGTTCTCCTTGGGAGTGATGGGACTTGAGAGAGGCGCTGGTTGCCCAAGATTTGGGAATGTGGTGAGTGCTGATAAAGCACAGACCTTACAGTGATGACTTTCACGTGATGTGAACTTCACATAGATTCACACACACACACACACACACACACACACACACATGCGCGCGGACGTGGCTCAGGGTGGGCATTTGACGCGGTGGTCAAGACACTGCCTGGGATGGCTACATCTCAGGCCTGGGTCATGGAGCCCAAGCTCCTGGTTCCAGCTCCCTGCTGAAGCAAGCCCTGGGTTCCGGCCTCCTGTGTGGGAGACTGAGTTCCTGGCTTGGACCAGAGCCAGCGTTTGAAGGCATTTTGGGGGGAGCCAAACAACAGATGAAGAGGTCGCTGCCTGTGGCTCTGTCCCTCTGCCTTTTAAATAAATAAATAATAACAAAAGCATGCCCCCTGCAAGCACATGACTCCAAGCCTCAGTAGCTAAGGGAGTGGATTCCCTGGGAGTCAGCAGGTGGGCAAGACGGGAGGCAGGGTTGTGGGTGGAGTAGAGAGATAGATCGGCACAGACCTGCCCCCCCTGCCCGGCAACAGGGACATCGCCAAGGTTACACGCAGGAGTAAAAGCGAAGCGCTGGCATTGGAACTGTGACCTGGACCTGCTTCTGGTCACTCTCCCAAGGTGGGCTCCTGGAGCCTCGGGTTTCCCTATATGCAAAAATGCGCAGGGGCGCTGTACTCCTGGGGGCGCCGTGGATGAAGATCCTGTGAAACCCGGATCTGGAAGGAAGCCCGTCACTCCCCCCCCCCTCCGCCCCTGCGCATGATAGACTGAGAGGGAACTGCTCCTGGTTCCCGTGGAGCCACAGATGAGGAAGGGGCAGTGAGGCCAAAGGGTGGGAATCCCAGTTCCTCCACCACCTGTGTGGCCCTGCACCACCACTCACCGTCCCCCGGTTCGGTTCGGGGCGCACACCTCCCGGCCCCCCGGTTCGGGGAACCTGCCTCATTTGTCTTTCCCGACAGCAGTCTGGCACCAACTGCGCCTTAGTGGGGCGGGGGCGGGGAGTGCGCCCATAAGGAGGTTCTGCCGCACCCTGGTCGTGGAGTCCCTCCCTCATCACGTGCGGGGACCAGCGCCGCGGCTCCAGGTGTCCAGGTTAGGAAATGGACCCCGCTCCACTGAGGCCCGGGGGAAGCACACACGACCCAGGCGCGGAGGTCTCGAATTCGAACTCGGGGCTGGCCGCGACGCCACATCCGGAGGCCGGAGGGCGCGCGTGGCCGGGCGCGCGCGGCGGTGGGAATCCCGCGCGGAGCTGGAAGCCGGGCCCGTTCATTTGCATGCTAATACCCAGAACGCTTTCCCCTCCCCCTCCACGCGCGCATACACACACACACACACACACCCCGCTTCTTTTAATGGAAGCGCTCAGTTTGGAACCGTGGAAAGTTTGGAACGCGTACTTCGCTCCCTCTTTGCGACTGTGGGAACTTCCCGGCCGCACTCGCACCGCCTGCAGCTCCGGGCTCCGAGCCACTCGGCTCGGCGGCGGCGGCAGCCACCAGGGCTTCCCGGCCAGGCGAACGAACCTTCACCAACCCTCGCGCCCGCCGTAGCATCCCCGGGCGGGCCGGGGACAAAGCGCCCGGGCCTGGCGGTGGGGGTGCGCGGCCGGAGGGACGGCGGGCTGAGGATGCCCGGGGCTTGGGGCAACCCGAAGGCTCTCCCCGGCACCCCCACACCCCCGGGGGCTGCTGGGGCGCGCGGGGATCCCTGCTTCTGCCTCATCGCCCTCATGTTGTCGCCTTCCCGCTCCCTGGGGGCACAAAGCTCGGAGCGCGGTGGTTTCGGGGAGAGGCTGGACGCAGGCTCAGCTCCCCAGCTCTCCCGGGCGCGCAGCCCATTCAGGTCGGTCCAGTGTGCGGGGTGCAGCCTGCAGCGCTGGAGGTCCGGCCTGCCGCCCCCCACCACCACCTTCGGCCAGGACCCCAGGCCCCTCGCCGGGCTTGGAAGCGGGGAGGCGGTTGCAGGCGACTTCTGGCGGGGGGGTGGATCTCGCGCACCAAATTGGGGTTCCGAAGGGTGGCTGCCGCCCGCCCGACCTGCGGGTGCGCATCGCCGGCTGGGGGGGCCCGGATCTGCACCCTTCGGTTCTCCCCCCCACCCCGCCCGCTCGCCGCCACTCTCGGCAGGGAGGGGAGGGGCAGTGCGAGCTGGTTTGCTGGCTCGGCGCTGCGTTTGCATTGGCCCGGGGGGGCCGAGACTGCAGCCCCCGGCCCCGCGGGCGGGGTGGGGAGGCGGGGGCCGGACGGGGGCTTGGGCTGCGCTAGCATTGGCGGAGCTGGGGAATGGGGAGGGGGGGCAGGAAGCGGGGGGGAGCGGAGCCGCGGGGGGGGTGTATAAATAGGGAAGGGGGGACGTGCATCCTCGGCTGGGTGAGGGGGGGGGCCGCTCGGCACAAAGAAAGTGGAAAGTTTGCGGCGCCGGGCGGCCCGAGATAGGGATCCGGGCGCGCACGTGCAGGGCAGGGGGCGCCGCGGGCCCCCACGCCGAGCTCGCCGCTTCTTTTTTTTTTTTTCCTGCCAGCGAGAGGGGGGGGTGTTGTTGGTATCGCCCCCTCCTTCTCCTCCCCCCAGGGGTGAAAGTGCAAGAGGAAGTGCAGCCGCTGCCATCTTTCCTCCGCTCCGAACACACGGAGCCCGGGGCCGCCTCGCCGCCGCTCCGCCGCCGCCTGCGCCCGGCCCGGGGAAGGGCCCGCCCTGCCGCCGCCGCCGCCTGCTCGCCTCAGCCGCCGCCGCCGCTAGGCTCCGGGACCGGGCCCGCGCCGCCGCCCCTTTGCGCTCCCAGCCGCCGCCGCCTTCGCCTTTTGTTTCCGCCGCTCCGGCGCCCCCGCCCCGGCTCGCGCTTTGCAGGGGACGCAGCGCGCGCCCCCAGCGGGCCCGGGAAAAGCCGCGGAGCGCGCGCGTCCGCGCGCGCGCCTGCGCGGCGGACCCCTCCGCCTCCTCCCCACCCCCTCCTCCTCGGCGTCCTCCTCCGCCCCGAGTGCGCGCGCCCCCGTTGGCTGCGCGCCGGCGCCGCCTGGCGGGCGGGAGGGGAGGTGGCAGCCGCGTTTGCAGGAGGGGCGCACCTCTTCGCCCGCGTCCCCCCCACCCCCACCCCCCCGGAAGGTAGACCGAGAAGGGAAGGCCGGCGGGCGGAGAAGAGAGAAGCGCGCGATCCGGCGGGAGTGGGGGCGGCTATGTGGGGAGTGGTACACCTCGCAGTCTAGACGGTCCGCTCCGGGCAGGGGGCGTGTGCGCTGGGGCGCACCTGCTAGACTACAGAGCCCCGAGCCGGCACGTGTAGGGAGTGTAGCCGCGTCCGCCGCGCCCCGCTTCTGGCTGCTAGGGGAAGGGAGGGGGGGCGGACAGGTGCCGCGGCCCGGCTAGCGGGGAGGGGGCGGCGGCCATGGAGCGGGTGAACGACGCTTCCTGCGGCCCGTCGGGCTGCTACACCTACCAGGTGAGCAGGCACAGCACGGAGATGCTGCACAACTTAAACCAGCAACGCAAGAACGGCGGGCGCTTCTGCGACGTGCTGCTGCGGGTGGGCGACGAGAGCTTCCCGGCGCACCGCGCCGTGCTGGCCGCCTGCAGCGAGTACTTCGAGTCGGTGTTCAGCGCCCAGCTGGGCGACGGTGGAGCTGCGGACGGGGGTCCCGCCGACGTGGGGGGCGCGGCGGCAGCCCCTGGCGGCGGAGCCGGGGGCAGCCGGGAGCTGGAGATGCACACCATCAGCTCCAAGGTGTTCGGGGACATCCTGGACTTCGCTTACACGTCCCGCATCGTGGTGCGCCTGGAGAGCTTCCCCGAGCTGATGACCGCCGCCAAGTTCCTGCTGATGAGGTCGGTCATTGAGATCTGCCAGGAAGTCATCAAACAGTCCAACGTGCAGATCCTCGTGCCCCCCGCCCGCGCCGACATCATGCTCTTCCGCCCCCCTGGGACCTCGGACTTGGGCTTCCCTTTGGACATGACCAATGGGGCAGCCTTAGCGGCCAACAGCAATGGCATCGCAGGCAGCATGCAGCCCGAGGAGGAGGCGGCGCGGGCGGCTGGCGCTGCCATCGCGGGCCAGGCCTCCCTGCCTGTGCTCCCTGGCGTGGACCGCTTGCCCATGGTGGCTGGACCCCTGTCCCCCCAGCTGCTGACTTCCCCATTTCCCAATGTGGCGTCCAGTGCCCCTCCCCTGACTGGCAAGCGAGGCCGGGGCCGCCCAAGGAAGGCCAACCTGCTGGACTCCATGTTCGGGTCCCCAGGGGGCCTGCGGGAGGCGGGCATCCTCCCATGTGGCCTGTGCGGGAAGGTGTTCACCGATGCCAACCGGCTCCGGCAGCACGAGGCCCAGCACGGGGTCACCAGCCTGCAGCTGGGCTACATCGACCTCCCTCCTCCGAGGCTGGGCGAGAACGGGCTGCCCATCTCTGAGGACCCTGATGGCCCCCGCAAGAGGAGCCGGACCAGGAAGCAGGTGGCCTGTGATATCTGCGGCAAGATCTTCCGGGACGTGTACCATCTCAACCGGCACAAGCTCTCCCACTCCGGGGAGAAGCCCTACTCCTGCCCCGTGTGTGGGCTTCGGTTCAAGAGGAAAGACCGCATGTCCTACCACGTGCGGTCCCACGACGGGTCCGTGGGCAAGCCCTACATCTGCCAGAGCTGTGGGAAAGGCTTCTCCAGGTGAGGACGGCGCCCCCCCCCCCCCCCCCCCCGCCAGGCCCCAGCTGCGTGCTAGGATCTGGACGTGGGTCTGTGTGTCGGGCTCGGCTGGCCTTACGGGAACCCTGGCAGGTTTCGGGGCAGTGTTTCCCTGGTGTGGGAGGTGGCGTGGACCAGAGCGGCCTTCTCTTCCCTCGGGGAAGTTCTCTGGCTCCCAGCGTGCCCCTGACTGTTTCTGCTCCTTGGGGCCTGTGGCAAGGGGCTGGATTCCTCAGGCCGGAGCCACCAGGCCTCGGCCATTCTTCTCCCGGGCTCCCTTTGTGTTTCCGGCACCAGGCGTGGGGCCCCCTCTGGGGGCGGGAGGCTGGGCTCCTCCTGTGACTTTCCCCGCTTGAATGGCTGCCGAGGGAGGGGCTGGAACAAGTGCCTGTGGGACTCCCTGCACTCCGGAGGCGCCAGGCCCCCCAGCACGGAGCTTGGGTGACCCAGGATCAGTCCCCTCGGGCTTTGCCCCTCACATGACCCTGGGAACGCAGGGCAAGGAGCCGCTTCTCAGCACTGAAGCCTTTTATGTGTTCCTACCTGGTGGCTAAGTGCACCCACAGATCCCCCGTGGCGATCTGAGAGGAGGGGTGGGGGAGACTGACTTCCTAGTGAGCCCGACCGGGGACAGAAGATTTGTCCAGGGGCTGAGGTGGTTTTGTTTTTCTCCGGGTGTGTTCAGAGTAAAAGGCTGGTTTTAACTTGAACACCAGGCTCCTTGTGTGTATGAACCTAGGGATGGAGAACTGCCTCAGAGGGGCCCCCGACCAGGAACCAGTCCTACCGGTCAGGCAACCCCTGCCCACCTGCTCAGGCGGGCATCTGGCTTACCAGCCCAGCTGGGGGACGCGAGGCTCCATCGCTGGCCTCTGGGGACTGAATTCCATCCTGGCGGCATTCATTGGCTGCCATGGCGGGAGAGGCTGGGGGAGGGGAGCGCTGAGTTTCTAAGGGGCTTTAGTCTGGACAATGAGTCACACACACACACACACACACACACACACACACACCCTCCCGGAAAGGCCGTGGGGAGGCAGCCCTGTCTCTTTCTAAAGCCACTGCCTCCGGTCCCAGAAATCTTTTGAGTTTCTGCTGGAGGGTATGGAGGGGGTGGGTAGACAAGATCACAGACAATCCCTTCCCTTCCGCCTCCAGAGAAAACCGGGAGCCCAGGGGCCTGGGCCTGTGTAGCCCAAGCCGGGTGGTGACTTTGTCTTTGTCATGGGGTGGGGGGAGAAAGATAAAGAGAGAAAGGTGGCGGTGGGGGGTGTCTGGGCAAGTTTGGGCCCCATCTTTCACTGTCTTGTTCTAAAGTCCTTCTTGGTTCTGTCTTTTCCAGGCCTGACCACTTGAATGGACATATCAAGCAGGTGCACACCTCTGAGCGGCCTCACAAGTGTCAGGTAGGGGCCGGGCCAGGGCAGAGATGGGCTGGAGGAGAATGATGCTGTTGTCACAGCGAGCTGCCGCGTGTGCCGGGGCCCAGCCCGGCTGACCACCGCTTCGCACACCTCCCCACTCTGTCCCTCCACCCTCCCTCGGCTCTCCTTTGTTCTTCACCCCCAGCCCCGCTCCCCCAGGCTGACGTCCCCTCCTTCCTGGTTGCTTGGTCTGGGTTCCCACCCTCTCTTCGTCTGCGCTCTGTTGCTTGGCTTTCCTCTCCTGGCGTCTGCCGGCCCCTTGGATGGTGGGCCACGTGGCCACAGATGCCGTCCTTGGGGGCCTGGCACCCCTCCGGGGGCCTGGCTGCCGCTTCCCAGCAGTTTGTAGGGAGTGCAGGGTTTGGTCGTCCAGCCCGCCCGTTTCCCTAGTCTGACCCAAGGTGGGGCGCCTTAGCTCAGCTCAGGGCATGAGGCAGCAGGGTCGCAGGAGGCGGGGAGTGGGGGTTGTCATCTCCAGGCACAGGCGTGCTGCTGAGCCGCGGAGTGCAAGGCCGTGTCCTCTTCGCACGAGCACTGTGCGTGGCAGCAGGTTCTGAGCCTTGGCCTGCCTGCTTGAATAGTATCCGGGTACCTTGCCAGCCACCCAGAAATTTAAGTTTCCTCCCCTGGCTACTGGGCATTCCTTTGGCGATCGATGGGGAACAGGCTTCTCTCTTCTCAGTCTTTCCCTTCTTTCGTGCCAGGTTCTTGCCAGCTGAGGCCAAGACAGGGTTGTGGGGTGCTCACTACCGCTTCTGGTAGGGCAACGCCTGCTTCTCCTGACCCTGTTGATGGCAGGAGGGGAGGGTTGGGGCGAGCCTGTATGTGCTGGAGCCCCAGGGGTCGGGCTTGGACGCTGTTCACAGACTCTGGGCCAGGTGGCCTCCAGGGAGGGCCTGCTGGGCTCTGGCTTGCCTCGCTGCCTCTATCTGACTCTCTCATCACAGGGCACGTTGTGACCCTCCCAGGTAGTTGCTGAGCAGCCTGGGCAGGCTAGGCGGAGCCCAGAGGGCAGTGGGGGCGCGCCCGGTGGCCTGGGAGGGTAACCTGCACTCTCTGCCCTTTTTCCAGGTGTGGGTTGGGAGCAGCAGCGGCCTGCCGCCCCTGGAATCTCTTCCTAGCGACCTGCCAGCATGGGACTTTGCCCAGCCAGCTTTGTGGAGGTCGTCCCATTCGGTTCCTGACACCGCCTTTCCCCTTTCTCTAAAAAAGTCATTCCCAGCCCTTGAAAACCTGGGCCCAGCACACTCCAGCAACGCCCTCTTCTGCCCAGCCCCGCCGGGATATCTGAGGCAGGGCTGGACCGCCCCAGAGGGCAACAGGGCCTTTACTCAGTGGCCTGTAGGCTAGTCTGGTCTCCTTGGAGAGGGTTTCTGGTGGCAGGGAACGGGACTGGGGCGTGGCCTGAGACTCCTGCTTTTGGGAGAGGCCAGCCATTAGGGTGGTTCCTGCCCACCATGCCCAGGTCCTCCTTGGGTGACTTGGGGTCTCCCCCAGTGCAGGGCCCCGGGATGGAAGGACCAAGGAGCTCCGTCTAGGTCCCACCCCCCCAAAGCCTCCAAGTGTCTTTCTAGGCTCTCTGCCTCCCTCTGCCACTGCACCCCTTAACAGACTGACCGAACCCCAGGACGCCTGTCCTTGCCTGGGTGATCTGCGAGGTTGGCGCTTTCCTGGAACTAAGCCACCAGCCTGTGTGCTCGCCCTTCCCTCGCATGACTCCCCATAAAGCGTGGGGTGTCTGGAGTGGGGCCTGGCCACCCTTCCCCCGCTCTGCGAGTGACTTTGCCTCCAGAGAAGTCCCTGGCGCAGCCCCAGCTGGGGTCAGCCCGTGCTGCCCGCTCCCTTTCCCGCTCAGAACAGGTCTTGCTGTCCTGTCTGCCTAGTGAGTTACACTCCGTTGATTTGGCAGTTTTTATTTTTAGCAGGTGCGCTCAGGAACTAACCTACCCGGTAGCTTTGTACTGGGCTTTGGGGGCTGATAAAACAGATGTAGACCCCCCTCCTCGGATCCCACTGGTGTGCCCCTTAGTCCCCACAGGCTCTGCGGGGAGAACAGGAGTGATGATAAAAGTTTTCATTCTAACATTTGAGGCTTTGTGTGTTTTGTCCTTGGTCTGTGTCATAACACTGACATTGTCCCCAGTGTCCGAGCCCACTCCTGTTCTGCCCTTCCCCACACTCTCACAGACTCTCTGGCCTGTAGCTGGAACATTCTCCTAACGGGCCCGGCGGGTGAAGACGTGTGGGCGCTCAGGCTCCTGGTGGGCCGGCCAGGTGTGCTGGGCTGGGTTCCACAGCAGGGTGGCTGTTTGGCATGGTGTGGTGTGTGGAAAGCATCTGGGGTTGGCCAGATGGTGGCGAGCTCTGGAAGTGGGTTCCTTGGGCCCCTGGCTGGCTGGGCACAAGCCATCCTCGCAGCCGCTCCAGAGGGGCTGGTTCCCGAGACGGGCGCCACAACTGGGCTGCAAAGGCCTCCCCGAGTGTGGGGGAAGGAAGCATCAGGCTTGGCAGAGACGACTCTTCCTGGGACTTGGCTTGAGTGTCCTGCACGGGCCCTGGACACGTCTGGATTTACTAGGTCCGTCGGCCGGGACATGGCCTCCCATGGGGCTCAGCCTGAGCCCAAGGGGCTGGAGCAGCTCAGGCCTCTCCCGTGGCTCTCCCTCCCTGGGGCTGGTTAGACAAAGAGCTGAGGTGTGCAAAGGCTTAAGAAGCAGGGGGCCAGCCCGACTCCTGGGGCTGGACTTGCACACCCTGTCCATTTTCTTCTCCAGGGCTGTGGGAGGAGGCTGCCTGACTTCAAAGGCCCGAGGGTGGGGGTGTGGACTCGTGTCCTTGGTGCCCTCTGGGCCTCCTTTCCAAGTTGCTCAAGCCTTGGAAGGAAGCTGCAGAAGTCTGGGAGGGGAGGGTGCCTGGGTGCAGTGCTGAGTGAGGATGACCCGGGCTCGGGCAGCGGTGCCTCCTGCAGGCAGGGCAGCCGTTCTGAGCACCGTGGGCAGCCCGAGGGTGCTGCTGCTGGCTCCCCCTCTGTTTTCTCTGACTGCGTTTCTCCCGCGTGGCCCCAGCCTGGGGGTTCTGGGTGTCCGCTTCTCTGAGATCAGGCTTTCCCTCAGGGACCTCCCCTCTCTCGTC
Organism: Sylvilagus floridanus; assembly: GCA_949820135.1. NCBI lineage: Eukaryota > Metazoa > Chordata > Mammalia > Lagomorpha > Leporidae > Sylvilagus > Sylvilagus floridanus. The sequence continues at coordinate 159,725,609 of OX463233.1, forward strand.
GGGCGCGGGACCAGGCTCTTTCCCGCTCTGTGCCGTCTGAATCTCCAGTAGGCCAAGACTCCGACGCAGTTTCCCCAGAAAGTCTGGGGGCCACTCCTGGCACGGGGAACTTAATCCCCACAGCCGGGTTTTGCAGCACAGCGAAGGTGCTGGTTGTGTTTGTGGCTTCTTCCCCCTCCCCAGCAGCAGATTTCCAGTCCTGATTACTTTGCTCAGGCTGAAGTTAGCTTTCATTCCTGGGGTGGTGATCAGCGGAGAGCGGGGCGGGGAGACCTGCCTGGTCTGGGGTTTTCATTTTGCTTAGCTAATCCCCAAACGGGTAATCCGCTTGGGGATCCTTGGGGGCTGGCTGGCTGTCATCTCTACGTAGCAAAGTGTGACGGGCCAAGCCTCGAGGGGGCAGATCCCAAAAGGAGGCTGGCATGGGGAACAGGCGCCTCTTACACAGCCCTCGGGGGACTCTGCTGGGCCACCTCGGGAGACCGGATCCCGAACGCGCGGGGGCCGTGTCGCTTCCTCTTCTACAGCTTAGAGTACGCTCCCTCTCACCACTGGAGGGGTGGTCCTTGGGTCGCTGCCCGTCAGCCTAGCTCTTGCTCCAGGGTAAACCGGCAGGTGTACCCCTCTCTCAGCCCTTGCTCTGATTTACAGGCTGCTGGGCTGTGGGGGGAGATTCTGAGTGTTCCTCCTGTGGCCTATCTTGGATCATGGGGGTCTGACCAACGGCCCCCACCCCTTGGCTGTGAGACCATGTATCTGTGAGCTCTAGGAATCCCCTAGCTGGTGGACTTTCCCTGCACAAAGCTCGCTGCCTCCCTGTGACAGGGGAGTCCTGGCTAACAAGTACACTGTGTTCAACAGTCTCAGCACCTGGATCTGGAAAGAGCCCAGGCTCCGGGCAACTCTCCTGTGACCCATCAAGGCCTCTGTTTGCCTAGCTGTAAATTGGGAAAGCTACGAATACCTCCAGAAAGCAGGGAGATGGGTAGAAGACTTGGCCATCCTGGCCGCGGCAGGGGGGCCTGTGTGTTTGGGTGTGGCTCTCCCCGGTAGCTGAGTCTCTTATGCTCTGGGCCAGTTCACTTTCTAAAGTGAGCTTCCTCGTTTGGCAGAGGAATAAGCCGCACATTGAGAACAGAAGTGGCGTTTCCGTAGCGTAAGTGGCTCTGGTCGGCGCTGTACAGTGAGTGGGAACAGCAAGGCCTGTGCTAGCGCCCGGATATCTGGGGTGGGCGTGGCCCACCGGCAGTGGCTGGCCTACCTCCACCTCCTACCTCCACCGCTTGCGTGCGGTGCGCGTGATCCTCGCTGTGGCTGTGAAGTCAGGAGACGGGTGGAAGATGGTGGGTGGGCGACAGCAGGCGGACGTTCTCGGATCTGCTCTGTGAGGTCGCAGGGGCGCAGGGCAGCTCCGCGCGCCACGTTTCTGGGGTGTGGGTTCCTGTTCCATCGTAACACACGTCAAGGTGAATGTTGCTTTCTCTTACGTTCTGAAAACAGTAAAAACGCATTCACATGCGCACACGGAGAAGAGCAATGCGTCAGAGTTGACTAGACTCGTCAAAACCAGCTTGAGAGACCCCAGGTTCAGCACGTCTGGGCTTTCCCGACACTCTGTGTCCCCCAGGCTGGGGGCCTTTGCCAGCCCCAGCGGAGATGTTGAGAGATACAGTCAGGTCCTCGGGGGACAGGAAACACCTGGGCACCTGGGGCCTCCCTCCCCGAGTCATCTGACTGCCTGAGAAGAGCCGCTGGCGGGCCGAGCATGGCGCCTGCCCGGCCGCGCGGGGTGGTGCCGTCATCCCGCTTAGTGCCAGCACTTCCCCCGTTTCACATCTCGCAGCTGCTCTCGGAGCCTCTGGCCCTTGCTCTCTGAATTCTCACATTAGCAGCATCGACCTGTCGTGGTGTGGAATACTTCTTAGATTCAAACTCGCCAAAATGCAAAGAAGCGCTCTCTCGCTGCTTTGTTCTGTCGTCTTTCTGCTTTGCGTGGTCAAGACCAATGTCACTTTTGAATGAAACGAATAAACCGAGTTGGCGGTATAAAGCAACTAGAGGAAGCCCAGGGATGGAGAACAGGGAGACTCATGCACGTGCCAATAACCCGTCTGTAGATTCACTGGAAGCCGGTTCTGACGTTCCCGGATGAATTAACATCTGGCTCTTTGTTTCATATAGGAGCACAGAACTAAGCTTGCTGTGTCCTGCACATGTCTTTGGTAGCCACCTAGAGCCAGTCATTCCAACTCAGATGTAGGAGCAGACTGAGCCACACTCACGCGGCCTTTACGCGGGTGGTGCACGCGGTGGCCAGGAACGCGGTGCCCTTGGTGGGGGATCGGCGCGGGGTGCTGCCGACTTTCGCCTCACCCTGTTTTCCTTTCTGCCCTCAGACCTGCAATGCTTCTTTCGCCACCCGAGACCGTCTGCGCTCGCACCTGGCCTGCCACGAGGACAAGGTGCCCTGCCAGGTGTGTGGGAAGTACCTGCGGGCGGCCTACATGGCAGACCACCTGAAGAAGCACAGCGAGGGGCCCGGCAGCTTCTGCAGTATCTGTAACCGAGGTAATCCGCCCGCGGAGGACGGGCCTGGGCTTGCATGGGAGGCCCGGGGAGTCCCGACCGCCCTGCCTCAGCCTCCACTCATCGCACGGCCCCGTCTTCCCACTGAGTCCAGCCAGCTGTTTGTCAGCCCTGTTTTCCCAAGGAGCTTGGAATAGGAGGTCCCAGGAGACCAGCAGGCTGCAACGTGAGGAGAGGCTGTTCCCGTGCTTGGTCCCGTAGCACACCTGTCGCCCAGGTGTTCTGCAGACACCTCTGAGCTCCGCGGTTGGCGAGGGGCTCACTCGCTCCCGGCGTGGGGGTCGAGGGGACCTGCTTGGCAGCTTTTGCTGGCTGATTCACTGGCGTGTGAAATTCAGCCGAGGAAGGAGGTCAGGCCTGGAGATGAACAAGGGACAGACACTGCTTAGCACAGTTGGAACTCAGGTGGATGGCGGTCTTGTGAGAGAGGAAGTGGACGGTGCTCCGAGCGAGGCAGTGTGCCTGAGGGTGAGGTCAGCCTGGCCGGTTGTCTTAGCTGTGGAGGTGGTGATGCGTTGGATGAGCGCCAGGCCTGTCGCCGACGTCCGGCCGGGTCTGGTTGGCTGCTGGACGTGTTGGAGGTGTGTCGTTTTGCGAACGCAGCACCAGGGAAGGCGGCTCGTGTTGTGTCTCTGCGGAAGGAGGTCGGGGCAGCTGTGGCTGGGGCCGAGGACGCTTGTGCACGACGTGCTTGCTCTGCCAGCCGGGGACCCTGCTGCGTTTCCTGATCTGCTGGGGCCCTCTTGGCCCGGTGCTTCTGGGAATCTCGCGTATGGCCCAGTGGGTCAGGAGACCCAGGGCTGAGTCTCTCTGTGACTTTGAGCTCTTCATTTTCTGAGTCTGCATTTCTCCATCCCTCCAGTGGGGTCGTGAACGCCCCCCTTTCCCATCTCCCAAGGTTGTCACAAAGATCCCAAGAGACACGGTGGGGGAATTCTTGGAACCATGAAGCGCTGCACACTTCGGGGGTGGCATCCTTGCAATCTGTAACAACATTAGGAAGGAACCCGTCTCTGGCACTCCGGTTCGGACCAGGCATAACACCCTTGCAGAGCGTGGCTGGAATTCTTGGGTGCCTGTGCGTTCTCCATGTCCCCGGCGGAAGGACACTGCTCAGGAGCTCAGAGTCCTTGGCGTTCTGGCCCTGGGTCTCCCTAGGATTGCACACCTGGGTTTTGGCTTGAAGGCCACTGGATGTCAATGTTTGTTCCACCAGGAAATCCGTGAAAATGGCAAGGTGATGATTAGAACGGGTTGAGCCACGTGTCCTGTGTTGTGACAAGTCAGAGCTTCGCCGGGTGGCAAGCAGTGGGTGGGCTTGGGCAGGGGGAGTTAGCAGGACCCTCTTGAGCAGCACTGCCTCAGCCCTAGAAAAAGCTGGCTTCTGGCCTTGCTTCCCCCTCACCCGGCTTCCTGACGGCACCCCCAGCTGACGCCAGCTCGGCCGTGACCGTGCCACCAGGTCAAGTTCTCAGTGTTGGCGTTCAGGGATCCAGTTAGGAGACCGCTGACGGGGTGAAGCCAGCCACCCCGCACAGCAGCATTTCTTCTCAGCTGAGGGCTGATAGGGAGGACCTGAGCAGCTGCCACAGGCTGTGGGACAGGAGGCAGGGGTGGGGGGATCCGGAAGCGGAAAACCAGAGCCCGCCTCTTCTCAGAAAAGCTGAGGCAGTCCAAATCACAGGCCAAACACCAGAGTCCAGGCAGGGGGCCCCACTCCTCCAAGAAGACCAAAGAAAGCTGTGGACCACCCAACCCGTGCTGGGGGCTCAGGAGGAAGGCAAGCGCTGTCTTCCTCAGAGGAGCAGGAGCGGGTTCGCCTCTGGACTCGGCGCCGAGGCACAAACAGAAGAGACCAAAGCAGGCAGGGCAGAGGGGCGGGGAGGACGCAGGCGAAGGCAATTTTCTCGGAACAGAATTGAGATTTTTTCCAGGGTGCCTAAGACGTTGAGGCCTCGGCGTCAGAATGCCGAGGCTCTGTGTCATCGTCTGCCCTGCTGAACACAGGGGGAATTGTGTGAATAAATGGATGCTCTTATCCGTGCAAGTTTCAAGCAAATACTGAATGTCAGCCATCTGCAGAGAGTGGGACTGGTGCTGCGGCGTAGCTGGTGAAGCCACCACTGTGATGCTGGCGTCCCATATGGGCACCGGTTTGAGTCCCGGGTGCTCCACTTCCAATCCAGTTCTCTGCTCGTGGTGTGGGAAAGGCAGCAGAGGACGGCCCAAGTGCTTGGGCCCCTGCCCTCACGTGCGAGACCAGGAAGAAGCTCCTGGCTCCTGTCTTGGGCCTGGCCCAGCCCCGTCTGTTGCGGCCATCTGGTGAGTGAACCAGCGGATGGAAGATCTCTCTCTGTAACTCTGACTTTCAAATAAGTAAATCTTACAAACGACAGAAAATATTTAGATTGGGTGAACTTATAGGTGCCTCTGAAATCCTTCAATCCTGATAGGTTTTTTAAAATTAATTAATTTTTTTGAAGGTCAGAGTTACAGAGAGAGGAGGGGAGAGAAAGAGAGAGGTCTTCTATTGGCTGGTACACTCCCCAGATGGCTGCAACAGCTGGGGCTGGCCCAGGCCAAAGCCAGGAGCCAGGAGCTTCATCCATGTCTCCCACGTGGGTGAAGGGGCCCAAGCACTTGAGCCATTTCTCCCCAGTTTTCCCGGTGCATTAGCAGGGAGCTGGGTTGGAAGACGAGCAACCAAGACGTGCCAGGACGTGAACTGGCACCTCAGGCGGCAGCCTCACCTGTACACCACAACGCCAGCCCCCAGTTTTAGATGCTGGAGCAGGGCCTTACACATGCTCATGTGCACTGGAATGGGGAAGAGGGACAGCTTATTGGAAATGCGCCTCTGACAGAAGCAGTGGGGCTCAAACATCAGAGCTGAAAAGGTAGGGGAAGGTCTCTCCCCAATCAGAGTTGAGTGTGTGAGTGGGGGGACACAGGCAGCCTGTGACCCCCCTGGGCTGACACACACCCAGCAGGGCTAGAGGTTTGGGCCAGGAGAAAGCAGATCCTGGCCGGCGCCGCGGCTCACTAGGCTAATCCTCCGCCTTGCGGTGCCGGCACACCGGGTTCTAGTCCCGGTTGGGGCGCAGGATTCTGTCCCGGTTGCCCCTCTTCCAGGCCAGCTCTCTGCTGTGGCCCGGGAGTTCAGTGGAGGATGGCCCAAGTGCTTGGGCCCTGCACCCCATGGGAGACCAGGAGAAGCACCTGGCTCCTGCCTTTGGATCAGTGTGGTGCGCCTGCCGCAGCGCGCCCGGCCGCGGCGGCCATTGGAGGGTGAACCAACGGCAAAGGAAGACCTTTCTCTCTGTCCCTCTCTCTCTCACTGTCCACTCTGCCTGTCAAAAAAAAAAAAAAAAAAAAAAAGCAAGCAAGCAAGCAAGCAAGCAGATCCTGACCCCTGCACGGATGGGAAACCTTCCTGAGAATTTGCTCCTGGAGCGCAAACTGCAGGTGCACCAGGCAGGAAAACACAAGTGAGGGGTGTGGGGCCTTTGTCTGTGGAGGGAGAGGGAGGCAGCTTATCGTGCGTGGCGGCAGTCACGTGTGTGCTTAGCATCCCTGACGCATGGATGCCTGGATCATGCTGCCTGTTTGGCCCGTGGTTAATCGGTGGTGAATGGGCGGGGAAGTTTAGAATCCCGGCTAAATACGTCTGGCTTCAAAGACATGTTCTGCTGCGAAGCTCAGCTTCTGTTTCATTCCGACACTTGGCTGCTGAGTTGCTCTGTGTTTAAATACGAGCTTTAAGTGGCAGCTGCGGATCCGCTCCTGCCATCCTGCCAAGTCGTTCTGCTATAGATAGTACATTCTGCAGCTGGGTACGGTCGAGAGGACCCAGCCACGTGTTCCTCAGACTGTTTTTCAGGAAAACGTGGCAAGTTTTTATTAAGCATCTTCTGTATTTTCCATTGGCATGGCACTCCCCACAAGGAGTAAATACAGTAATTCCTGGTGTTCCCCCCTCCCTCCTGCCTCTTCTGATTGCAGTGGACCTGCGTTGGCATGCCATGGGGCGGGCTTCACACTACTTTAGACTCCACAAGAGGTTAAAAATGAAAGGAAAAATCCTTTCTAAAGTGGCATCATTGTGTTATCGGAAAGTTCCGCTATCTGTGCTGGTTGCCAAGGGCCGGCATGCCTGGTTCTCCTCGGTATTTGGGGTCTTACAGCCGCACCCCACAGGAGCAGTGCTGAGAGCGTTTTCCCATTCACCTCGTCCATTGAGTTCCTGATTGTAGCCTCCCTCTTAGGATTGTTTATGCGGGGTCCTCTTAGGCCACTCTGTCCCCCCCAGTCAGCTCCAGGCAGACCACTTTGGTCACAGCACAGGACAGCTCACTGTACCGGGCAGGGCAGGACACTGGCATGTGGTCCAAGCAGATCTGTTAAGTAGCTGTGCTGGGAACGGAAGGAAAGTCGGCCTGATCCCACACTTCCCTCCAGAGTGCTGGCTGCTGCTGTCAGAGGAGTGTCTGTGAAATACGTTTCCCACGGGCCAGCCCTCTGTCTGCCGGCAGCTGCCTTCCTAGCCCGCCAGTAACATGACAGAGAAACACATGAGTTGATGATGATGAAACCTATTGCAGACTCCAGGGGATGCTTCCAGGGCCCAGGGCCAAGACATAGATGCAATGGAAGACTCTTCCCCGTCGTTAAAGGGCCAACCCCAGCACCTGGGTCCTGGGGTTGGAGTCCAGGCCCTGCTACCCAGTAGCTGTACACGTGACTGAAGTTACTAAAGCCTCATGTTTGTTTCGTCATCTATAAAACTGGTACCGTAATTCCCAACACACAGGGTGTCGGGGAATTCTACAGAGCAGCGTGTGCAGTGTGCTGGGCCCTACCCCCCTCTCCCCCCCGTCAGTGCCTGCTGAAAGGGCAGACCTTTATGACGGCTCCAGCGGCGTTCCAAACGCCATGCTGACTCCAGCTCCGTAAAGCAAGGCACGTTCAGACAGTGCGCGCTACCTTCCAGCCGCTGGCCCTGGGACAGTGGATCTCACTGTCACCCTGTGTCATTTCGAGGGGGAGCAAGAGGACCTGAGACCGTACGGACTCCATCTGGAGTGCATTAGGGCACTGGCACTCCACATGGTTCCTGCTAAAGGCACTTTCTCTTCCTTGGCACTGGAGGGGTTCAGTGGCGCACTCCCGCCCCAGGACACCCAGGGCACCAGCATCCTTGTGCTGGCCGCCTCTTCCCTCATCCGTGGACTCCATGGCTGCTATGGAAGTTGCCCCAAGATCTGCTTTTCCCAGCCTGAGATCTCATGGCTCAAACTGAAGCGACCAGGGTGATGGGGCTGGAGCAGCTCCAGGATGGCTGGCCTGCTGCTACCCCACAATAAAGACCAAGATCACCTTTGCTGGTTTTTCTCTAAGTGAACCTGGTGGGTGTGTTCAAAAGTGAACGGAATTGACCACCAGGAGTGAGACGTGTCCACGTCCCACAACTCTTTAACTTCCTGTCTTTGTTGCTATTCTTCAAAGGGTCTAAATAGTCACTAAACCCAGTTATTCTGAAAGTGACGAAGTTAGCAACACAGAGCACATCCAAACAGGTGGAAGAAGGGAGACCCTGGAGGCGTTGCTTTTCCTCCACCTGGCTTTACAAGGGCTAGGCAGGCAGTGTGCGCGTCTGACCACATTCCTGAGTGGTCCTGCGGCTGACCTGGGGCTGTGGAACACCCACCTGTCACTAGCCGGAGGCCTTTGGCCTTTGGCCTCTGGCCCTAGCAGGAGCCAGGCGGCTGGCCTGGGCCTCTCACCACAGCTGTGCAGAGTGGGCTCTTCGGAGAAGCCGATTCGTGGGCAGTGCCACCCTCCATGCTGTGGTTGCAGTGGTGTTTGAGCCCAGGAGAGGGTCCCTTCTAGGTGCAGCTGACCTGGGATGCTAGCCAGAACGGCCAGAGGAGAGGCGTGGGGGAAGCAGAGAGGTACCTGTTGCTGGCCGCGGGATCTCATCTCCTTTTGTCTCGTTTAGGTTTCTCCTCTGCCTCCTACTTAAAGGTCCATGTTAAAACCCACCACGGTGTTCCCCTTCCCCAGGTCTCCAGGCACCAGGAGCCCATCCCGAATGGGGGAGCAGCGTTCCACTGCGCCAGGACCTATGGCAACAAAGGCAAGCGACCCCTTGCTCTGCACTTTGCTTCCCTGCGCAGGCTGTGTTGTGGGGGCGCCGGGCCGGGCGTGGGGAGGGCAGGCTGTCAGCTTTCTGGCTGCCTTGAGGAGGCTCGGAGATCTGAGTGGCAGTGGCCTCCAGGACCGGTCACAGTGGGTGTCTCACTCCTGTAGGGCAGAGAGCGAGGCTTCCGGGCACTGCTGAGATCTAGCCCCTGCCTCCTCTTCCCCAGCCCTTCTTCCTTCCTCCTGGCCAGCCCCCAGCGTCAGGAGCCCTGCAGGGACGCCCCAGGCCCAGGGCAAGAAGAGGAGTCCTGCATGACGCGTCCCTCGGGGCTGTCCGCTGCCTGTCGCCCTGTAGGACAGTGTGCAGCTGCTGCTCGATGCTTTCTTCTCCTTGGACCCCGTGAGCGGTGGAAGCCAGTGGCTGGCTTCTCCTGCTGCAGGGCTGGTTGGTTGCTGTGAGCTGCCCGATCTTAGGAGCCTCTGGCTGCGTTTGTGAGATGCATGGCAATACTTGAGCTACCTGACTGCCTCTGACTCGGAGTTGGTTTGCAGAGACCTCCCCAGGCCCACCTTCACTTGCTGATTCGGGTTGTTCTCTGGTGTGTCTTGTTGTTGCCGCCGCGGGGGTGAGGCCAGGGGTCGGCAGATGGTGGAGACGGCAGAGATGGCATGCTCCATGCTCCCATCACAGACCTCCCTTCCCGGCATGGCTGGCTGGACCTAGGCAGGAGGCTGCTGGTTGGCAGAGGACTCCAGTGTGGGCTGCGCAAGGCACAGCCGTGAGGGTTGTCTCAGCCCAGCGTGTCCTGGGCCCTGGGTGGGGACACCCAGCTGACGAGTTGCTCAGAGTTGCTCTTAATCTCTGTTCTTTGGCTGCATGGCCCTGGATGTGTTTTGGCAGGAGGAAGGCAGTAATGGTAGGGCTTGTGTTTGGAAGAGGACAAGGACTGACTTCTGTCTGAGCCGCCAGTGGAGTCTTCCTGGGTCAAGGACTTCGCGGCTGATTCTGCCTACCTTGGTCTGGTGCAGCTTGTCCGGTGCCAGGAGATGAGGCCGCTGATGGGCCTGGTTGGGGTCATCAGAATAGCTGTTTTCATAACCAGAGGCATGCAAGAGGCACCTGGGAGCTGTTCTAGGCAGAAGCAGTTGAGGTCTCCTCTCCTACCCCTTCCTGAAGTAGGCCGAGATGATGGTGAGCGGTACACGTGTACCTGCGTGAAGCGTCCACGGCGAGGGAGGCTGGCGGCCCCCAGGCCCTGCTGTGTCGCCCCCTGTAGGCCCTCCAGGCTCCCAGACTGACCAGCTGAACCTCCATGGGTTCTGCCTGGGCAGTGGCCAGCCATCGGCTGCCCCCGCAGGCCTGTGAGCTGGCCCCTCATGACCCCTCCAGGAGGGGGCACCTCCAGAACCTGGCCTCATTCTCTCCTCTGTGTTTTTTTTTTTTCTTGTCCTTGTTTGTTTCTGTAGAAGGCCAGAAATGCTCACATCAGGATCCGATTGAGAGTTCCGACTCCTACGGTGACCTCTCAGATGCCAGTGACCTGAAGACGCCAGAGAAGCAGAGCGCCAACGGCTCTTTCTCCTGTGACATGGCGGTCCCCAAAAACAAGATGGAGTCCGACGGGGAGAAGAAGTACCCGTGCCCCGAGTGTGGGAGCTTCTTCCGCTCCAAATCCTACTTGAACAAACACATCCAGAAGGTGCACGTCCGAGCGCTCGGGGGCCCTCTGGGGGACCTGGGCCCTGCCCTCGGCTCGCCTTTCTCTCCACAGCAGAACATGTCTCTCCTTGAGTCCTTCGGGTTCCAGATCGTTCAGTCGGCGTTTGCGTCGTCCCTGGTCGATCCTGAGGTTGACCAGCAGCCCATGGGGCTGGAAGGGAAGTGAGACAGGTGCTGCGTCCCCATGGAGACCGCCATCGGGGGCCAGCTGAGAAATGCTGTGAATGCGGAGGGAAGCGATGTCTTTGAGTTCTGTAGCTGAGAGATTTTTCTTCGTTTTTACCCACCCCCCCGGCCCTAGCCCCATTCCCTCTCTACCACCCATTCCCCCAGTGGCCTTTAGAAATAGAGTCTCATCTGATACTCAGCAGAAATGTCTGCAAGATCCGGTATGGGACGAGGGTGGACAACACTACACGTGCCTCCGTGGCAACACCAGTCCCGCTTTCTCTTAAGAGGTGGAAGCTGGAATTCCTGGTGCTCAGTTCTTAGCGACCCCAATCCCAAACACAAACCCCATGGCATTCTGGGACCTCGGTGGTTTTGGTCTCTGCCTACTTCTCTGATTCCTCATTCCCCTTTCCCATATCCTCCAAAAGAAACCACAGTAGGGTCTCCACCCATTTACACCTTGATGCCCAGCTGCTTTTAAGGAAGCCGGAAGCCTGCAGCATCCCACGGACCATGGGGTGAGCGTCCTCTAAGAGCCCCTCTGAGCTCAGCCCTTGGCCTTGAGGGTCCAGACCCTCCTGAGCCCTGCTTGGTGGCCAACATTTTGCTGCTAGGACAAGCTCAGCTATTGAGGACACCCCACCCCAAATTCCAGTTCTCACATGATCTTAACCATTCAACTTGCTGTTGGGTTTGAATTCTCTAATTATTATTATTATTGTTATTATTTTTTAGGACCAGTTGTAGTGAATTGCTACTGAAAGCTATCACAGGTGATACAGAGCTCTTTGTAAACCGCAGACACACGTTAGGGTTAGTATTCAACTTTGTTTAGATGTACCATAATTAACTTGGCTAGTTGATTGTTTGAAGTCTATGGAAGAAATAGTTTTATGCAAAATTTAAAAGAATGCCAGTCTGGTCAGGGAGATAAGGAATTCTAGTGCTGTTGGGAGCCAGAAAGGCACTGGAGCCAGCAGGTGGGGACGTTGTGTAGCTGGGCTGTGTCAACACAGAGTGATGTGCGTTGATCTGATCAGACTGTATTAAAAGCGTTAGTACCTTACTCCACCTGCTCCCCAGAGTCCCGTTTTTCAGCTGGAGGTGGTGGTGGGGCTCTTTGGGACCCAGGGTGGGGGCAGGATTCCAGGAGACCTCTCTGGTGCTTCACTGAACCAGTTCCACTGGGGCTGATGGGGGTGTTCCCACTGAATATCTGGCTGCTAGGATTCATACATTCCTTAAGAATATCCACTCCTTGTGTGCCAGGCACGGTTTCAGGCCCTGGGGTGCAGTGATGAACAAAGTACCCTTGTTGCACGTTAACAGGAGGGACTGACTGGGCAAGGTGAGGGGGTAGTGACAACAGGAGGATAGACAGGAAGGTGTGCGGATGAGTTTGGGGGAAGATACCTGGAATTAAAAGGGACCCAACATAGCCAGCTGGTTAGGACCTAAGGAGGGCCATAGGCAGGGAGAAAATCCTCATGTCCCACAACTCTAAGAAGCTCTGCGACGTGAATATTTCCCTGTCCCCGTGTTACCTGCCTGACATAAAGGACTTGCGTAGTGGTGGAGGATGGAGAATGGATGGAGAAAAGGGGAGGAACAGCAAGCAGGAGGCAAGGAGTAAGCACGACGGGGAATTACGGGGAGAGACGGGCAGACCTGAGCACGCTGGGCATCTTGAGACGCCTCACGGGAAAAGGAAATCTCTAAATGAAAGAAGCAGTACTTAACCGTCTAACAATAAGAAAACAAACAAAGCAGAAAAGTAGACCAGCAGGAACAAAGCACAACATTATTTAGACTTACATTAATCTCAACAATTACATCGTTCGGGGTTTAAAAGCAAAGACTCTCAACTAGATTTGGAAAAAAGAAAGAACACTTCTTAAGCCAGTTACACAAAGTCTTGGATAAGGTGCTGGGCTCCGTGGAGAGTGCGGAATGGAGGCTGGAGCCATTTCGTGTCTCACAGGGAGGAGTGGCCCCAGGACGCTGAGGCCTGTGGCCATGTGGTTTTGTAAGCACTGCAGAATCTGCCAGCCGGTCATAGCTGTTAGAGAACCTGCCCGGAAACAAAGATATTATAAAAATGTTCATTTCTTTGAAAGAGAGGCAGACAGAGCTTCCATCTGCTAGTTCACTCCCCAATTGCCCACAACGCCGGAGCTGGACCAAGCTGAAGCCAAGAGCTTGGAACTCAGTCTGGGTCTCCCATGTGAGTGGCAGAGACCCAGCAACTACTTGAGCCCCCCCTGCTACCTCCCAGGGTACATCAGCAAGAGGCTGAAATCAGGAACAGAGCTGGGACCTGAGCCTAGACACTCTCACAGGGGATGCAGACATTCCCGGCGCTTCTTCACTGCTGCGCCAAACACCCACCCCGAGCCAAGGATCTGACTAGGCTGGCCCAGGCGCCTTCTGAAGGCATTATCCTGCTGTGTGGAGACCCCTGGCTTTGGCTATGGACAGCTTGGGGACCACAGTTAGAAAGTAAGTTATGCGGCAGGAGGTGAACACAGTGCAGGCAGGCCACTGCTGTTTCCAGAGCACTGCTCGCCTGCTGGCCCGAGCAGTGACTGTCTCCTGTGTACACCCGTGTCCCTCAGGCCACAGGGAGAAGGGCTGTGCAGAATACGGGTGCGTAAAGGGATAAGGCGTGCACCTGCTGCGGACTAAGGAATCTGAGCTTGGCTCTTAAGCTTTGTCTGTTGGCTGCCAGCCCTGGCCAGTCTGGGGTCCTGTTTCCTCATCAGTAAAGCAGACTGAAGGCAGGAGAAGAGACGACCTGTGAGGTTGGCTCCTTTGCTGTCCCTGCCCTGGAGATGAGGAAATCAGTGCCAAGAGGCAGAGCCCTTCCCCAGGGTCACACAGTGGCAGAGCCATAAACTCAAGTTTGTCTTCACAGCTTTTTTTAAAAAAATTTTCAATTGTAATTTTAGCTTTTTTGTGAGGTCTGATTTTTTTTTTAAAGATTTATTTATTTATTTGAAAGGCAGTTACAGAAGTAGAGGAAGAGAGAGAGAGAGATCTCCCATCTGCTGGGTCACTACCCAAATGGCCACAACAGCTGGAGCTGGGCCTATCTGAAACCAGGAGCCTGGAGCCTCCTCTAGGTCTCCCAGGCAGGTGCAGGGGCCCAAGGACTTGTGCCATCTTCTACTGCTTTCTCAGGCTATAGCACAGAGCCAGATCGGACTGGAGCAGCCAGGACTCAAACTGGTGCCCACATGGGATGCTGGCACCACGGGCGACGGCTTTACCTGCTATGCCATAGCGCCAGCCCTGACTCCACAGCTTTTAACAAGCTCCCAGTGATGGTTCCTTTATGCACATGTCAGTACCGAGGGCCACAAGGCACAGAGAAGGCTCTGCTACTCTGCACATCCCCAGGATGAGGGCCAGCATACAGCAACAGAATAAAGCCACTGAGGATCGATGGCAGGGCCCAGAGACCACATGTGGGCCCCCAAAACCCACCTTCCACGGCAGTTTGCCTATTGGGATTTCTCAGGCTCCAATCCCATGCTTCCACAACTCCACACTGGTGTTCTTATTTTTCTTGTACCAGGCATTTTTGGGGGAGGGGGAGTGTGGGGAGAAGTAGAGAGAGCACGTCTGTTTGCTGGTTCACTCCCTGAATGCCTGCACCATCTGGGACCTGGGCAGATCCAGGTCTCCACATGGGAAGCAGGGACTCCAGTACTTGAACTACCACTGCTGCCTCTCAGGGTCTACATTAGCAGGAAGCTGCAATTAGGAGCAGAGGTAGGACTTGAACCCAGGAGCTCTGATTTGGAATGTGGGATCTTTAACTAGCATGTTTACTTCTAGGCCAAATTATGGGGCCAGTGCTGTGGCACAGCGGGTTAATGCCCTGGCCTGAAGCACTGGCTTCCCATATGGGCGCCTGTTCGAGACCCGGCTGCTCCACTTCCCATCCAGCTCTCTGCTGTGGCCTGGGAACACAGTAGAAGATGGCCCAAGTCCTTGGGCCCTTGCACCTGCATAGGAGACCTGAAAGAAGCTCCTGGCTCCTGGCTTCGGACCAGTGCAGCTCTGGCCATTGCTGCCAATTGGGGAGTGAGCCAGCTGATAGAAGACCTCTCTCTCTGTGTAACTCTGACTTTCAAATAAATAAAATAAATCTTTAAAAAATATTTATTTATGTAGATTTGAGAGGCAGAGTGAAATTGAGAAAAAGACCGTCTCCAATGGCCAGGACCCTGCAACTCAGATCTGGGTCTTCCTCACGGGTGACAGGAACTCAGCCGCCCGAGCGGTCACTGCCGCCTCCCACGGTCTGCATCAGCAGAAGGCAGGAGTCAGGAGCCACAGGCAGATACTTAGCCTAGGCCTCTGATGCAGGATGTGAGTGTCTTCACTGGCATCTTAAGGGCTAGGCCAATTATCTGCCCCAATCAAGCTTTTATACACCCGTCAGTCACATCATATCCCTGACAACAACCAAAACGATCAGGATGCATGTAGTGATCACTTAAGTACTGAGCGTCCTTCTCAGCACTGCGCATGTGAACTCAGTTTTCCCAAAGAGGCAGTTGCTATTTTTATAATTAAGCAACTTTCCCCAAACACAGGTGTGAGCAAGACCGGGAGGGCCTGAGCCTCCAGTTTCTTATTGCCACCCTGCACTGGGGACTGCCATGGTTGGAGCCCTGGTGTTCAGCTCCTCCTCCTTAGCACAGAGCATTCGATTCCCAGGCCCTGCATCTACCCACAGAGCATCCTCCATCTTGGAGGCTCTCCTTCCACATTTTTGCACGTCTGAATCTTTATCCTCTCCTCTGACATTCTTTTTTTTTTTTTTTTTTTGACAGGTAGAGTTATAAACAGAGAGAGAGAGAGAGACAGAGAGAAAAGTCTTCCTTCCGTTGGTTCACTCCCCAAATGGCCACTGTGGTCAGCGCTGCACTGATCTGAAGCCAGGAGCCAGGTGCTTCCTCCTGGTCTCCCATGCGGGTGCAGGGCCCAAGCACTTGGGCCATCCTCCACTGCCTTCCTGGGCCACAGCAGGGAGCTGGACTGGAAGAGGAGCAACCGAGACTAGAACCCGGCACCCATAAGGAATGCAGGCACCGCAGGTGGAGGATCAACCAAGTGAGCCATGGCGCCGACCCCTCCTCTGACATTCTGCAGCATAGCCTGCCCCTTCTCTGGGTAGCCATCGCTGTCCTGGTGATGAGTGGTGCTTTCTAGAGAGATCCAGTCGGCACCACCACTTTCTAACTGGGTGACCTTTGGCATGTGCATCTGTTCCCTCACATGGGAAACAAGGATAACAGCTCTTACTCACAGGTGAGGAATAAAAAGTTGATACCTGGGGCCGGCGCTGTGGCGCAGTGGGTTAAAGCCCTGGCCTGCAGTGAGTCCTGGCTGCTCCACTTCCAATCCAGCTCTCTGCTATGGCCTGGGAAAGCAGTAGAGGATGGCCCAAGTCCTTGGGCCCCTGCACCCTCGTGGGAGACCTGGAAGAAGCTCCTGGCTCCTGGCTCCTAGCTTTGGATCAGCCATCTGGGGAGTGAACCAGCGGATAGAAGACCTCTCTCTCTCTGCCTCTGCCTCTGTCTGTGACTCTGTCTTTCAGTTGATACCTGTTGAAGCACATCCGGGAAACACTCAAAAGCTCCCTTTTAATTTACCTTCCTTGTCTCTCTCACTAGACCACACCCTCGTTCTTAAAGAAACAGTGAACCAGGGCAGGGGTCGGCGACGTTCTGGACAGAGGGCAAAAACTGTCTCTGTCACACCCCCACATGGGCGCAGCTGGGGCAGGTGTTGTGCAGCAGTTAAGACTCCACTTGGGACGCCCGTATCCCAGATCAGAGTGCTGGTTCCAGTCCTGCCACCTTTGCTTCCCATTCAGCTTCTTGCTGATGCATCCTGGGAACGCGACAGATGAGGGCTCCAGTACTTGGGCCCCTGACACCCGCGTGGAAGACCTAGGTGGAGTTCCTGGCTCCTGGCTTCAGCCTGGCCCAGCCCTGGCTGTTGTGGGCACCTGAGAAGTGAACCAGCAGACTGAAGATCTCTGTCTCTGCCTCTGTCACCCTGACTTTCAAGTAGGGAAAAATGAATAAATACCTAACACCCCCCCACACACACACACAAATGGGGATGGCTATGTTCTGATAAAATTTCTTTGATGCATACTGAAATTTGAGTTTCATATAATTTTACATGTTATAAAATATTAATATTCTTTTGACTTTCCTCAACCATTTAAGAACATAAAATCCATTCTGAGCTTGCAGGTTGTTTCAATGCATTTTGGCCTAGAGGCCCCATTTGCCAACCACAAGACCAGCGTCTCTTCCTGCCTCTAGGACTTCCCCTGCTTTGATCTCAGGTTCACAGTTGATGGGCGCTGCATCGATCCGACACCTACAGCTTGTGATTTCTTGGTCTGTCGATTGATCCATTGATCCACACACAGTGCAACGCTGTGTCTCCAGACTCCAAAATTGACACGAGGACGGGTCTGGTATGCTCGGAAAAAGAGCTGCCTGCCCAGTCCGTTCTCTGCTCTGTTTTCTGGTCATTTTGCTCCCATGCATGCCTCTCGTGGAGGGAGGAGCAGAGGAAGAGGAAGGCCAGAAGGGAGAGGACAGGCAAGGCCCTGGCAGAAGTGGAGGAGGACGTGAGGGAGCCTCCAGCTGACTCCTGTGACTGTCTGTCCGGTTAGGGTTAGGGTTAGGGTTAGGGTTAGGGTTAGGGTTCTTCCCGGGTGCTCATCCACCTCGCTTGTTCTCCGAGGCCCCAGAGACAAGCGGGGGCTGCCCGTTTAGCTGTAAATTCAGAGCTTCCCAGTTTTCTTGAGTGCCTCTGGCAGGCCCTCTGCTGTGGTCAGCACTCGCCCTGAAGTTATCCGCAGAGTCCTGCAGATCCCCCTGGCCCTGGCAGGATTCCCTGCAGGGTATCTAATCATGCCTGGCATCCGAGCACCTGGCAGCTTGCCAGTCCTCATCCCTCTTCTCTCCCTGCTCTGTCTCCCATGGTTGCCAGTCCTCATCCCTCTCCTCTCCCTGCTCTGTCTCCCATGGTTGCCAGTCCTCTTCCCTCTCCTCTCCCTGCTCTGTCTCCCATGGCACCCCTCTGAGAGGGCAGAGCAACAAATGCCTGGCTCGGCCTCTCTTGCTAGACTGCTGTGAAAGGCAATGCTCCATATTGTCTAAGAGAGTGTCCATCCTAACAGAATAAGTTTCCCTTGAGGACAAGGCAGTGAGGAGATAGGAGCCTCCAAACAAAGCTGTTTCCTACTTTTGTGGGTGGGCACCCCGGGAAAATAATTTCTTTTTCTTTCAGGGAAGAGTGTGCTGCCCTCCTGAATCGGGTGCCACTTGTGGCCGGTCTGTCCCGGACAGAGGTCACAGCCTGTGGCACTGCTCAAGAGGAGGAGCCTGATTCTTGACCTCTCTCTCCTCCCTCAAGGGCATTCTCGTTTTCTCCCTCTTGAGTCAAATTCTGCACAGAGCCTGGACTTGAACCCTGAACTGTCTGATTCTGAGCCCGAGACTCCTCACTGTGTCCTCTGCCCACCTTCCATGTCCGCACGTATTTCCACTTCTGCATCCTCTTTCTATGGGCCTGTCTTCCCCTGAGACAAACGGGGTTCATCACCTCCGTATTCCCACTACCTAGAGTAGTGCCTGGCACCTATCAGACACTGTGGTACTCAACAGATTTACTCCCGTTCTGTTGGCTGCTGTGTGCTAGGAATGACGTGACTCCTGCCCTTGAGGAGCGTCAGCATTTGGCATCATACAGGACGTGGGGCATGCACACAGATGAACGTCCACGATACCAGAGAGGCAGTATGTGAGAGAGGGGGACACACGCTCTGGTGATGTGGAGGAGATGAGATGCAAGCCAGCTCTGAGAAGGTGCCATCAGAGGAGGCCCCTGGGGCATGTTGGGATTTGGACATGTAGGGAGGTGGCTGGTGTTGTGTAGGGGCTCACGGAGGGGAGGATGCGGGCAAATGTGCCTCTGAAGTCCAAAAACCAGCTGACGTCCGGATGATAAATCCCTCGTGTCACTGAGGGGGAAAGGGCCATTTCAGAGTGTGAAAATTGCCTGTGGTCAGAAGGGCTGGGCAAGACAGACCGTGCTCTGCTGTGGGGGCCAGTTTGAGGCTGAGCACCAGAATAAACACAGGATAAAATAACGTTAGCTGCCCTCAGTCAAGGTTGCATTTCATAAAAACACAACCCCACACCTCAGAACCTCCTGGCAAACTGGGGGCCAGGGCCCAGGAGGAAAGCCCAAGGGAGGTCACAGGGTAGACAGGTGGCTATGCCTCCTGTGTGGGAATCCTCCCAGGCTCACTCCACCCCAGGTCCTGAGAACACTGTTTATTTTTATTTAGATTAAAAATTGTTAAATTTACTTATTTATTGGAAAGGCAAAGTCTCTGTCACACACAAACACAGAGACAGAAAGAAACACACAGAGAGAGCTTCTATCTGCTAGTTCACTCCCCAAATGCCCACAACAGCCAGAGTAGGGCCAGGTCAAGGCCAGGAGCTGGGAACTCTGTCTCCCACATGGGTGACAGGAACCCAAGGTCTTGAGCCATCAAGAACTGCCTCCCAGGGTGCACATGAGCAGGAAGCAGACAGAACTCCCTGCCAGATACTGCAGTGTGGAACCAGGCATCCCAAGCACTGGTTTCCCTCGCTGCTCCACAGCACTTGCCCCCAGGTGTGTGCGTAAACAGCAGGCGCCACCGTCTTTGCAGTGTTTCTTCAGACCTCGGTTTAATGTGGCCTGGGCAACTGCCCTGCAGCCTTCCGCTGTGTGGAATCACGTCTGGTGAATGCGGACACCAGAATGGCTTTGGCTCTGTCCCACAAAGGGAGCGCGGCGTCTCCTCCAACCTCTCCGAGGAGCCTCAGGGGCCCTCATGGCAGATGGCTCGCGTTAGTGGAATTCCCACTCTTACTTAAAGATGGTCCTTTCTCTCCACCGGTACCAGCCCAGACGTGGCACCAGACCTTCCCCTCACTTTTCCCCCAAAGCAGTGTGCGCTCCAGTAGTTACTCAGACTTGGGGGTAACAGAGGGGTTTAAACCACAGCCCGCAGGGGATCCCACCACCACTCCCGCCTCCAGGAACTCTCCAGCTGAGGGGTTCCTCTGCCCGCAGGTGCTGTCTGTCCCTTCTCGCGCTGTCCCTGCTCCCTCCCGCTCCCCCCAGCCCCTCGTCCTGGGCTCACTCCCACCGCTGACACTCCAAAGCCCTCTCCAGAGTACCACGCTCTCTCTTCTAACTCGGAACTGGAGGAGGAGCAAGTGCACCTTCCCTTGCTTGTCAAAAGGAAGAGTATTAGGTGCTTCCTGAACAAAGACAATCTCCAGGAGGAATTCTGCGGCGGCTTTTGTGGTAACAGTCTTTGTCTTCTCACATTATAATCACGTGTACCACCTGCGGAGCGTGAATTCATCCTCATCTGTTTCACAGGTATCAAGACTGAGGCTCTGGGGCAGGTTAACCATGTGGTATTTAAGACTCATTTTAAATATTTCCACACATAAAAATATTCATCTGAAAATGTTCAACTCAACTTCCTCTTCAGAGCTCTTGGGGTGCTGCCTCCCAGGGGAGCTAGCACTGGCCTTGGCCTGGGTGGGTTGAGTTGGGGGGAAGGGCGGTACATTCCGCCTACCAGTTCCCCACCTGTCTCCCTCTACTGGTAGAGCTGGGGAGGCAGAATTCTTCCTACCTAATCAACTGGCCTCTGCTGGTAGCTGCTTTTCTTCAAGACGATTGGCTGGGGTGGGTCTTACGCCTCTGTTTGGGTGCCCCATCTCATATCAGAACACCTGGGTTCACATACTGCCTCCATGTTTTTAAAAATAAATCATTTCGGCCGGCGCCACGGCTCACTAGGCTAATTCTCCACCTGCGGCGCTGGTGCCCTGGGTTCTAGTCCCGGTCGGGGCACTGGATTCTGTCCTGGTTGCTCCTCTTCCAGTCCAGCTCCCTGCTGTGGCCCAGGAAGGCAGTGGAGGATGGCCCAAGTGCTTGGGCCCTGCACCCGCATGGGAGACCAGGAGGAAGCACCTGGCTCCTGGCTTCGGATTGGTACAGTGCGCCAGCCGTGGCAGCTGTTTGGGGGGGTGAACCAATGGAAGGATGACCTTTCTGTCTCTCTCTCTCACTGTCTAACTCTGCCTGTCAAAAAATAAAATAATAAATCATTTCTACTTTTTTTTAAAGAATTCACTTATTTATTCAAAAGAGGCAGGGGGAGAGGGGAAAGAGAGATTTCTTTTATCTGCTTATTCATTCCCCAAATGGCCACAACTGTCAAGGCTGGTTCAGGACAAAGACTGGAGCTCCATTTGGGTGGCAGGGACCCAAGTTCTTGGGCCATCTGCCTCTGTCTTCCCAGGTGTATTAGCAGGGAGCTGGATCTGAAGCACAGCAGGTAGGACTCAACTGGCTTAGAAAGCTTAGCTCATCGGGGCCAGCGCTGTGGTAAAGGTAAAGCCGCCGCCTGCAGTGCCGGCATCCCATATGGGCACTGGTTCAAGTCTCAGCTGCTCCACTTCTGATCCAGCTCTCTGCTATGGCCTGGCACCCGCGTGGGAGGCCTGGAAGAAGCGCCTGGCTCTTGAGTGGATCAGTGCTGCTCCCAGCCATTGTGGCCAACTGGGGAGTGAACCAGCGGACAGAGGACCTCTCTCTTTGCCTCTCCTCTCTCTGTGCAACTCTGACATTTAAGTAAACCTTTAGAAAGAAAGAAAGCTTAGCTCACTACACCACAGTGCTGGTCCCTGTACTTGTACTCGCTCCCTTCACCCAACCCTCTTTGATCTAGTTACCTGCAATGTGTTTGGGAGCCAGCAGGTGATGGCCCAGGTACTTGAGTTCCTGCCACCTACAGAGAGGACCGGGACAGGGTTCCTGGCTCCTGGCTTTGGCCTGGCCCAGACCCAGCTGTGGCAGGTATTTGAGAAAGTGAACCAGAGATGGAAGATATCTCTCTCTCCCTCCCCGGCCCTATCACTCTGTCTTTCAAATAAATAACTGTTAAACAAACAAAGATTAATTGGCCGTTGTCCTTCTCCGTGTGGCTGCACCCAGCTACTGGTTCTCTTGGACAGAACCTTTCTGAATCTCAGCTTCCTTATCTGTAGATAGAATATACACTACCTGATGTGAGTGATGATGAAAACATAAAACATGTGTGGGAATATTATCGTCTGTAAACCAATGTGTAACTTTATTTTTCAATTCCTCCGGAGGAGCCCATTATTTGAAATGTCTGTTATTACCTGAAATAGATACCTCTGCTGGATATCACTGTAAAAGTCCTAAATGGAGCCGGTGATTGTTCCTACAGACCGGCTCTTCTCCCAGTCTCTCCCACCTCAGAAAAGGGTAACTCCATCCTTCCTATGACAAAGGCCAAGAACTTTGGAGGTGGTTTTAGCCTTTTATTTCACATGTAAAATCTGGTTTATCAGCAGACCTTGCTGGCTCTACCTCTAAACCATACTCGTATCCCCACCTGGACCATGTCTTTCTCTTTCACCACTGTCCATCCAAGCCACCTCATCTCTTACCAACCACTGTCCTCCAACTGGCCTCCCTCCTCCACCCACACCTCCTCCTAATTTGTCTTCCCACTGCAGCCAGCCAGAGTAAGCCTTTTTGGATCTAAGTAGGCTCACATTTTTAAAAAAGATTTATTTATTTAATTTGAAAAGCAGAGTGACAGAGAGAGGAGGAGAGAGAGATCTTGTCTTTATTGGTTAATAATCCAAATGGCTACAATGGCCAAGTCTGGGCCAGACCAAAGCCAGGAGACAGGATTTTCATTGGAATTGCCTTGATTTTTTAAAAAAGATTTATTTTATTTATTTGAAAGGCAGAGTTAGAGAGATTGAGAGGTGAAGGTGGAGAGGAGATATCTTCCATATGCTGGTTTACTCCCCAAATGGCCACAATGGCCCAGCCTGGGCTAGGCTGAAGCTAGAAGCCTGGAACTCCAGGTCTCCTATGTGGTGGCTGGGGCCCAAACACTTGGGCCATTATCCACTGCTTTCCCAGACACATTAGCAGGGAGCCAGATTAGAAGTGGAGCAACCAGGATTCAAACCAGCAGGATTACTTTGATTCTAAAGTCAAGTTGGGAAGAACTGTCATCTTATAATACTGAGTCTTCCTATCCATGAACATGGAATAGCTCTGTTTATTTAGTTCTTTGATTAAGTATTTCATTTTGGGGGTGCTATTGTACATGGTGTTTTAAATTTCAAATTCCAGGGCCAGCGTCGTGGTGCAGCAGGTTAAGCCGCTGCTACAAAGCCTGTGTCCCAATATGACCTCTGGTTCCAATCCCAGCTGCTCCACCAACAATCCTGGTTTCAGCCCGACCCAGCACTGGATGTTGAAGATCTTTCACTGTTTCTCCCTCTCTATAATTACACCTTTCAAATAAGTAATAAATAAACTTAAAAATCAAATTCCATTTATTCATTGTTGGTATATAAGAAAGCAATTTTGTGTCTTGCAACCTTGCTATACAATCATTCATTTTAAAATAATATTTATCAGGGCTGGTGCTGTGGTGTAGCTGGTAAAGCCACCACCTGCAGTGCTGGCATCCCATATGGGTGCCAGTTCGAGTCCTGGCTGCTCCACTTCTGATCTGGCTCTCTGCTATGACCTGGGAAAACAGCAGAGGATGATTCAAGTCTTTGGGCCCCTGCACCCATGTCAGAGACCTGGAAGAATCTCCTGGCTCCTGGCTTTGGATTGGTGCAGCTCTGGCCATTTCGACCATCTGGGGAGTGAGCCAGCAGATGGAATACCTCTCTCTCTCTCTCTTTCTCTGCCTCTGTCTCTCTGAAACTCTGCCTTTCAGGTGAATGCGTAAATCTTTAAAAATATATATTAATCTATCTGAGAGGCAGAGACAGAGGGAGAGGGGAAATGGAAGAGGGAGGGAGGGAGGAGAAAAAGAGCAAGGGCACACTCCCAACTGCTCTTTCACTCCACAGAGACGCCTGTCATGGCTCCTGTAGGGCCCAAAGCCAGGAGCCAAGAATTCAAACAAGGTCTTCCACATAGGTAGCAGGGAGACCACTGCTGCTTCTTGAGGTCTACATCAGTGGGAAGCTGGAATCAGGAGTGGAGTTGGGACTCAAACCCACCCTAATATGCAGGCATCCCAACTGATGGCTTAACCACTAGGACAATGTCGCTCCCATAATCACTTGTAAGTTCCAATTTTTTTTTATCAATTCTTCCCAATTTTCTTTTTTTTTAATCTATTTTTTTTTTTTTTTTGGACAGGCAGAGTGGACAGTGAGAGAGAGAGACAGAGAGAAAGGTCTTCCTTTGCCGTTGGTTCACCCTCCAATGGCTGCCGCGGCTGGTGCGCTGTGGCCGGCACACTGCACTCATCCGATGGCAGGAGCCAGGTGCCAGGTGCTTTTCCTGGTCTCCCATGGGGTGCAGGGCCCAAGCACCTGGGCCATCCTCCACTGCACTCCTGGGCCACAGCAGAGGGCTGGCCTGGAAGAGGGGCAACTGGGACAGAATCCGGCGCCCCGACCGGGACTAGAACCCTGTGTGCCGGTGCTGCAAGGCGGAGGATTAGCCTGTTGAGCCACGGCGCCGGCCAGTTCTTTCCAATTTTCTATGGAGATGGCCGTAGCATCTATGAATAAAGACAGTTTGATTTTTAGTTTCTCACCATTAAGTATAATGTTAGTTGTAGGCTTTCAGAGACATTCCCAATCAAGTTAAGGAAGTTCTCCTTTACTCCTAGCTTATGGAGAATTTATTTCAATCATAAATGAGTATTAGATGTTTCTCCATAACTGGCCATGTCACAGCTCAAAACCAAGGGTGATATTCATGTTGTAGGGTCCCTGTGGATCCAGGTCCCTTCCTTGTGCACTGGGCAATGTCGCATGCTTACCCCTCTTCCCTGAAGGGAAACAGAATCCTGTTCTCCATGTTCAATTTTAAGTGGGATTGCCTGGCTCTGAGGGTTTGAGACTGGAGAGGAGCAAGGGATCTGCCCTTAGCGTCCCCACATTTTACCCACTTCCTGATGCTGGCAGCTGGCTGGAGTCTGTAGAAATTAATTCTGCCACAACCCCCTTTTGTGCTGTGGAAGAGACAAGTAAATGTAAACAACTGAGAAACGTGATCCAGGGTGTGGGGGAACTTATTGTTTTTACTGAGGGTTGAGGAAGAAGGTCCCAGCAGAAGCTCCACCCGAGGCTGCACAGTTGTTAACCGTCTTACGAGCTGGGCGGTGGGGTCATTTATCCAACGTAGGGTCATCAACTCTGGGGACACTGCCATTTACAGTCACCACCATTCTTTCTTCAATTTTCATAGAAGCCAAAAATAGAACTCTGCACTCACTCTGCCTGGCTGCTTTGTCTTCACAGCCCAAACTCATCCTCACACTGCGACCAGCTCAGCTCGGGGCTCACAAGGTCTCAGTTCTCACAGTCTTGAAGGGCTGTAGACCTTCTCTGCCCCTGTACAGAAAGCTGGACTTCCCAGAACTGTTTTCAACCAGCTGCTCTCTCCCACCCCAAACCTGCCTGGACTAGCTAGGGCACTTCACACAGTGTTCCACTTTCCTTTCTCAAACAACTTCATGCTGGCTCCAATCCAGCCAGGGACACCTGTACACAACTGGCAGGGAGAGACCAGCAGGGGGAGCCAGAAAAATTCAGACTCTTCCGCTTAATGAAAAAGGGCCGATAAAAACTACTTTTCAAGGGGCCAAGGTAATTTTTCCCTTTCATTTAAGATATACAGATATTGGGGTCAGCATTGCAGCGTAGCCGGTTAAGCCACTGCCTGCGATGCTGGCATCACATACGGGCGCCGGTTGGAGTCCCTGCTGCTCTGCTTTGCATCAAGCTCCCTGCTAATGCACCTGGGAAAGTAGCATAAGATGGCCCAAGTGCTTGGGCCCCTGCACCCCCATGGGAGAACCGGAAGACGCTCCTGACTCCTCACTTCAGCCTGGCACAGTACTGACTGTTGTGGCCATTTGGGGAGTGAACCAGTGGATGGAAGATTCTCTTTCTTTCTCTGCCTCTACCTCTCCCTTGGTGACTCTGCCTTTCAAATAAACAAAATTAATCTTTTTTAGAAAAGAAAATGTGGGATATATATACACAGTGGAATATTATCCAGTTCCTAAAAAGAACAAGATTATCATATCTGCATCATCATGGATAAAACTGGAAGACATGTTAAGTGAGGTGAGACAGGCAGGAAGACAAAAACCACATGTTCTTACTTAAATGTGGTAACTAAAGTTGATCTCAAAGAAGTAGAAAACAGTGGTTACCAGAGACTAGGAAGGGTGAGAGGGCGGGAGGTGTGGAAAGAGGATGGTACTGAGTAGAGGGTGCAGCTGATAGGAGAAGCAACTTGCAGTGTTCAATAGCACAGTAGGATAAGAAGGTTGATGATAATTGAATATTTCAAAATAACCGATAGGAGATTTTGAATGTTCCCAACACAAAGAAACAATGCACATAAAGCACGACAGGGAAATTACTGTTGCCTGACCATTCTCCATTGCACACATGTATTGAAACGCCACACTTTCCACATAATTACGTACAGTTTGTAAAAATACGTTTTTAAAAAAACATGGCGTTTGAGTCCAGAAAATACTGATTGTGTCAATAAAAAATTTTCAGAAAGAATGTTGAACACAATAAAACTGCTAAAAGCAATAAAGCGGAGAGCATACACCCACTAAGAGCAATAGTGTTGACAAATGGAAACCGAAAACCTGATCACTAGACTGAGTTTGCTTCAAAATGATCCAGTGGGGAAACCGAGTGACTAGGGGCAGTGGGGGCAGACACGAAATAAACCTGGCCGTATGTTGGTGGTCCCACAAGCTGGGCGATGGGTGTTTAAAGATGCATTATATTCTTCTCTCTACTTGTGTATTTGTCTTGAAATTCTCACAGGCAAAGCGAATATCTATAACAATAGCTTAGTTAATAACCACTCTGAGCAAGTTTCACAGAGGCTACCTTTCAGGCCATGTGAGAAAACTCAACACCTCTGCTCATCCAACATTCCTAAAGAGTCCAGCACACGCTGAAGCTGTGGGCATTTTCTCTCCTGTATCCTCTTGCACACAACTGTTGCTACAGCCTGTGACCCTGATACTTTAGCAGGGGTGTGGAATCTGAGGGTTATTTGGACATTTATAACATCATTTGCAGGCCACACAAAATCATCAACATAACAATTAGTCTGCTATAGATTTATTGAATTTTGAGTCTTGCCTGCTGTAGCTTCTGCAGGGCCAGACCAAATGATTTTGTGGGCCCTACACGGCCTGCGGGCCGGATGTTCCCTGCCTTGCTGGAGAGTGGATGATGCATATTAAGTGATTTCACTGGGCGCCTTTCCTAGGCTGTTCCCAAGGGCAAGGGACTCTGCCTGTTTCACCTTTGTCCAGATAAAGTGCCTGGGAAGTAGCCACAATTTAACAGGAGTTTGTTGAATGCATAACAAATATGTTGTAAATTTTAACAAGATGAGTGTATACAAAGTATGATGTGAAGCGGGTTATATTGTTTAAAGATATATTCCCTGCACATTTACATACACGTTAGGATGGCTACTATTGAAAGAAAGAAAATAACAAATGTTGGTGAGGATGTGGAGAAAGTGGAGCCCCGGTGAACTGCTGGTAGCAATATAACATGATGCAGCCATATGGGAAAAGATACAGCAACTCCTCAAAAAATTAAAAACAGAATTACTACATGCTCTAGTAACTCCACTCCTGGGATTTATCCCCCAAAATTGAAAGCAGTCTTAAATAGGTACACCCATGTTCACAGCAACATCACTCACAATGGTCAAAAGGTGGAAGCAACCTAAGTGTCTCCCGATGGATGAATGAAGAAATCCTGGCACAGGAGAAGCTGTTGCTTTTGATGCCAGCGTCCCTTATCAGAGTGTTGGTTCAAGTCCCGGCTGCTCCGCTTCTGATCCAGCTCTCTCTTTTTTTTTTATTTTTTATTTTATTTATTTATTTATTAATTTTTTTTTTGACAGGCAGAGTGACAGTGAGAGAGAGAGACAGAGAGAAAGGTCTTCCTTTGCCGTTGGTTCACCCTCCAATGGCTGCCGCGGCTGGTGCGCTGTGGCCGGCACACTGCACTCATCCGATGGCAGGAGCCAGGTGCCAGGTGCTTTTCCTGGTCTCCCATGGGGTGCAGGGCCCAAGCACCTGGGCCATCCTCCACTGCACTCCTGGGCCACAGCAGAGGGCTGGCCTGGAAGAGGGGCAACAGGGACAGAATCCGGCACCCCGACCGGGACTAGAACCCGGTGTGCCGGCGCTGCAAGGCAGAGGATTAGCCTGTTGAGCCACGGCGCCGGCCTCTGATCCAGCTCTCTGTTGATGGCATGGGAAAGCAGAGGACGGCCCATTTTAAGATTTTTTAAAAATTTTATTTATTTATTTAATATTTATTTATTTGAAAGTCAGAGTTACACATAGAGAAAAGGAGAGGCAGAGAGCGAAAAAGAGGTCTTCTATCTGCTGGTTCACTCCCCAATTGACCGCAATGGCTGGAGCTGCGCCGATCCTAAGCCAGGAGCCAGGAGCTTCTTCC
Organism: Sylvilagus floridanus; assembly: GCA_949820135.1. Classification (NCBI taxonomy): domain Eukaryota; kingdom Metazoa; phylum Chordata; class Mammalia; order Lagomorpha; family Leporidae; genus Sylvilagus; species Sylvilagus floridanus. The sequence continues at coordinate 159,753,896 of OX463233.1, forward strand.
AAGTCTTCTCACGTAGCTGCAGGGGCCCAAGGACTTGGACCATCTTCTACTGCTTTCCCAGGCCATAGCAGAGAGCTGGATCGGAAGTGGAGCAGCCGGGACTTGAACTGGTGCCTATATGGGATGCTGGCACTGCAGGCGGTGGCCTTACCTGCTACACCACAGCGCCAGCCTCTAATTTTTTTCAATTTTTATTTAAAATACATAAAAATAAAATAATCACTTAAAATAAAATAAATTGTTACATGCTACAACATTAAAAACAAAAACAAACAAAAAACCTTTAGGACATTATACTAAGTGAAAAAAGCTAGCTACAAAAGGACAAATACTGTGATTTCACTTATGTGAAGTGTCTAGAGTAGTCAAATCCAGAATTAGAAAGTAGGGTGGTTGCAGGGTAGGGGTAGGTGGGAAGGGGAATAATTGTTCCATTGGTATTCAATTTCAGGTTTGTAAGATGAAGGAGACCTGGAGGTAGGCTGCGTAACAACAGGAATGGACTTGATGTTACTAAACTATACACTTACGAACGGTTAAGGGGCCCGCACTGTGGCACCGTGTGCTAAGCCACTGCCTGTGTTGGCATCCCATATGGGTGCCAGTTCGAGTCCAGGCTACTCCACTTCCAATCCAGCTCCCTGATAACATGCCTGGGAAAGCAGCAGAAAATGGCCTAAGTGCTTGGGTCCTTGCCACCCATGTAGGAGGCCTGGATGGGATTCCTGGCTCCTGGCTTTGAACTAGCCCAGTCCCAGATTTAAATACATCTTTTAAAAACAGTTAAGACAGTAAATTTTATGCTATGTGTACTTAACAATTTTAACAAATATTCACTACAATATTAAGGCACCAAGCATCTAGGGCTCCCTGCTTCTCCCCTCTTTTTTTTTTTTTTTAAAGATTTATTTATTTGAAAAACAGTGTGACAGAGAGAGAGGGAGAAACAAAAACAAAGAGAAATCTTCCATCTGCCGGTTCATTACCCAAAGTCTGCAACAGGCAGGGATGGGCCAGGCTGAACCCAGGAGTTAGAAACTCCATCTGGTTTCCCACAAAATGAGCAGGAACCCAAGTACCTGGATCATCATCATCATGCATCTCCCAGGCCCATCAGCAGGAAGCTGGATCAGAAGTGTAGAGTAGCCAGGATTCCAACCAGCACTCTGATATGGTGCCAGCACTGTACGTGGAAGCATAATCCGCTGGGCCTCAAAGCCTACCCCTGCCTCTCCCTTTTTTCAAAGATATACGCATAACTTTCCTTAGCTGCATATGACTTGGTAGTGATGAACCATGGAAATCGTGCTTTTAAATATAGATTAATGACATCAATCTGAAACCATTTCCTTTCAAGCCTCATTCATCATTTCATTTATAGAATGTACTATCCTTGTGCAAATGTAAATTCATTTAGTACACAACAATTTTCTTTTCTTTTTTTGGGGGGGGCATCTTTTTTTTTATTATTATTATTTTTGACAGGCAGAGTGGACAGTGAGAGAGAGAGACAGAGAGAAAGGTCCTCCTTTGCCGTTGGTTCACCCTCCCACGGCCGCCACGGTCGGCGCGCTGCGGCCGGCGCACTGCACTCATCTGATGGCAGGAGCCAGGTGCTAGGTGCTTTTCCTGGTCTCCCATGGGGTGCAGGGCCCAAGCACCTGGGCCATCCTCCACTGCACTCCTGGGCCACAGCAGAGAGCTGGCCTGGAAGAGGGGCAACCGGGACAGAATCCAGCGCCCCAACCGGGGCTAGAACCCGGTGTGCCGGTGCCGCAAGGCGGAGGATTAGCCTGTTGAGCCACGGCGCCGGCCAACAATTTTCAATAGACACAAAGACTAGAGAGCTTTGCTATAAACACAATATCTTTTTTTTTTTTTTTGGACAGGCAGAGTTAGACAGAGGGAGAGAGAGACCGAGAGAAAGGTCTTCTTTCTGTTGGTTCACCCCCCAAATGGCTGCTATGGCCGGTGCGCTGCACTGATCCGAAGCCAGGAGCCAGATGCTTCCTCCTGGTCTCCCATGCGGGTACAGGGCCCAAGGACTTGGGCCATCCTCCACTGCCCTCCCGGGTCACAGCAGAGAGCTGGACTGCAAGAGGAGCAGCTGGACTAGAACCTGGGGTGCTGGCGCCGCAGGCAGAGGATTAGCCTAAGAGCCGCGGCGCCAGCCTATAAACACAATATCTACTATCGACTTCCATGAAATGCGTACAGAACTTAGAGTAGAAAAGAAAATCAAGCTGGTTTCTCAGAAGTGAAGGAGAAGCTCACAGCCTCTCTTAGGGAAAATACTCAGGTCTCTATTCTTCTTCCTGTCGCCCAAGAGGGAGGGAGTGTGTGGAGGATGAATTCTGTGAAGTTTCCGGGTCACCTTGAACAAAGCCCACAGCCTCTGGGACAGCTTCCTCCTACAGACAGGGGACTGCAGACTGCAGACCTCTGGAAACAGCACTGATAAATGCTCGTGTTGGCAGCACGAGAGAGGTTCAAAAAGGCTCCTTGCTTCGTGTCTCCTTGTCAGCGTGACATCTCAGGACCAGTGACTTACCACAAAGCACATGGCAGGTCCTAAGGCTGGTGCCAGCCCTGACCTCTGGAGAGCTCTGGTTCCCGGGAGAGATTTCCTTAGTAGGCCTTCTGCCCCAGAAGTCTAATCCACAGCTGGCAGGAAATATTGGCTCTGAGCTGAGGCAGATGGGAGTCAGCTGAGTTTCTGTGAAGATGAACTAAAAACAGCAGCCGCCACGCCCTGACATCCAGGGCGTGCGACCTGATAGCTACTGAGGTCTGCGTCCAGCAGAAACGGCGCAAACAAGGCTTTTCACGACAGCAAAAGCCAACAGGAGAAGGGGATGAAGGAAAAGCCTGGCCAGACCAATCGCAGCACAGCAAGGCAAATTATGCAAACATTTTTTTTTTAAATTTATTTGACAGGCAGAGTTAGACAGTGAGAGAAACAGAGACAGAGAGAAAGGTCTTCCTTCCATTGGTTCACCCTCTAAATGGCTGCCTTGGCTGGAGCTACGCCGATCCGGAGCCAGGAGCCAGGTACTTCTTCCTGGTCTCCAACACGGGTGCAGGGCCCAAGCACTTGGGCCATCCTCCACTGCCCTCCCGGGCCACAGCAGAGAGCTGGACTGGAAGAGGAGTAACTGGGACAGAACCCGGCTCCCCAACCGGGACTAGAACCCAGGGTGCCGGTGCCACAGGCGGAGGATTAACCAAGTGAGCCACGGCGCTGGCCCACAAACACTTCTTAATTATTAAAAATGACAAGTATACTGATGATTCACAAAATACAGGCTCCAGAAAAATTAAAAGAAGAATATAGGGGACGGTGCTGTGGAGTAGAGGGTAAGGCTGCTGCCTATAGTGCTAGCATCCATATGGGCGCCAGTTCGAGACCCAACTGCTCCAATTCCGTATTTTTTTTTTTTTTAAGATTTATTTTTATTTATTTGAAAGACAGAGTTACAAAGAGAGGTAGAGACAGAGAGAGAGGTCTCCCATCTGCTGGTTCACTCCCCACATGGCTGCAACAGCTGGAGCTGCACCAATCCTAAGCAGAGACAGGAGCTTCTTCCCGGGCTCCCACATGGGCACAGGGGCCCAAGCACTTGGGCCATCTTGTACTGCTTTCCCAGGTGCATTAGCAGGGAGCTGGATTAGAAGTGGAGCAGCCGGGACTAGAACCAGCACCTATATGAGATGCCAGTGCTTCAGGCCAGGGCTTTAACCCACTGCGCCACAGCGCCAGCCCCACTGCTCCACTTCCGATCCAGCTCTCTGCTATGGCCTGAGAAAGCAGTAGAAGATGGCCCAAGTCCTTGGGCCCCTGCACCCATGTGGGAGACCCAGAAGGAGCTCCTGACTCCTGGCTTCGGATCGGCGAAGCTCTGGCTATTGCAGCCATTTGGGGAGTAAACCAGCGGGTGGAAGACCTCTCTCTCTCTCTGCCTCTTCTTCTCTCTGTGTAACTCTGACTTTCAAATAAATAAATAAATCTTTTAAAAAGAAAAAAAGAATATAAAATACTGGTCACAATACACAACTATACTAAAAATCAGAAGCACACTTGAAGTAATAAAAGTAGAACATTCACAAAGCTAATACAATTAGAATAAAGCTAATAAATAAAGCTAATATAACAAAAAAAAGGATAATACTGGCCTGGGATACATGCATACACACACATACACACATAAGTAAAATTTCAGTAAATAGAATTGAGAGTTGAGAATTAATTGTCAATTAATTTTCCAGAAGAGTATTAAGATCACTCAGTGGGGAAAAGATAGATATTGAGACAACTGGATATCCACATGCAAAATGAGACACTAAAAAGACAAGCGGATTTTTAAAAAACCATAAATTTGAGTTAAACAAAATTTAAAACTTTTGTACATCATAGAACTATCAAGAAAGTGAGAGGTCAGTGTTGTGGCATAGTGGGTTAAGCCACCACATGCGTTCCACACGAACACTGGTTCGAGTCCCAGCTGCTCCACTTCAGATCCAATTCCCTGCTAATGCACCTGGGAAAGCAGGAGATACCCCAAGTGCTTGGGCCCCTGCACCCACCTGGGATAATCAGATGGAGTTCTAGGCTCCAGGCTTTGGTCTGGCCTAGCCCTGATCACTACAGCCTTTGAGGAGTGAACCAGTGGATTAAAAAAAAAAAACAAAAAAACCCCACAAAAACAGCGGGCACTGTGGCATAGTAGGTTAAGCTTACACCTACAGTGCTGGCATCCCATATGGGTGCCGGTTTGAGTCCCGGCTGCTCCACTTCCGATCCAGCTCTCTGCTGTGGCCTGGGAAAGCAGCAGAAGATGGCCCAAGTCCTTGGATCCCTGCACCTGCATGGGAGACCTGGCTGAAACTCCTGGCTTCTAGCTTCAGCCTGGCCCAGCCCTGGCCACTGTGAACAGCAGATGGGGAGTGAACAGCAGATGGAAGACTCTCTCTCTTCCCTCCTCCCTCCCTTTCTCTGTAACTCTGCATATCAAATAAATAAATCTTTATTTTTTTAAAGATTTATTTAATTTTACTTGAAAGTCAGAGTTACACACATACACACACACACACACACACACACACAGAGTCTTCCATCTGCTGGTTCACTCCCCAATTGGCCACAATGGCCAGAGCTGTGCCAATATGAAGCCAGGAGCCAGGAGCTTCTTCCAGGTCTCCCATGTGGGTGCAGGGGCCTAAGCACTTGGGTCATCTTCTACTGGTTTCCCAGGCCACAGCAGAGAGCTGGATGGGAAGTGGAGCATCCAGGACTTGAACTGGTGCCCACATGGGATGCTGGCACTGTAGGCAGCCGCCTTACCCACTACGCCACAGCACTAGCCCCAATAAAATAAATCTTTAAAAAACAAAAGACGAAGGCCAATCCATCTGAGTTTTGATATTGATATATTTGACCCTATGCTGGCTCCAGCCACAGGAACTCCTGTTGTGGAGGGGGACTGACCTGTTGAGAAGGCATGTACATTAGTGAGGAAGTACACAACACAGGGTTGCTGTCAGCCCTGGATCTTGTTGAAGTCAGTCCTTGGTTGGCCAATTCAGAGAAAGAGGTGAAGGCTACAGCGAATCAGAAAACGGAAGTGATTGCTTCAAGTTTTAGTCAGGCAAGGGAAGGGGGGCACATGTCTACGATCAACTCCTTACTCCCAGTTCACCAAATGAATCAGAGAATTTGGGAGATATTGTGCACTAACATGGGTCACAGTGGGCATTCCAGAGTTGTGACATGTTTGAACAGATTAAATGGTTGTCTGGGTCAATACTGCCTTAATGAAAACACTGTACATTCTCACAGTTGTAAAATTCTCCACATTTTGATGACCAATAACATTGTAAATATATGTGGGTTTCTATGTTAGAGTACTATGTAAATTTAAAGAGTCATAAACAGCATTTCTGACCTGGGTTAAAAAAAAAAAGTCAGGGGTGAGTGTTGTAGTCAGTGGACTACAACAGTTGGACTCAGTGGGTTAATGCAGTTTGGGATCTCTGCATTCCATATTGGAGTGCTGGCTTGAGTTCCAGCTATTCCGCTTCTGATCCAGCTCCCTGGTGATACACCCAAGAAGTAGCAGGTGTTGGCTCAATCACTCAAGTCCCTGCTATCCACGAGGGAGATCTGGATGAAGTTCCTGGCTCCTGGCTCTGGCATGGGCCAGCCCTGGCTGTTGTAGCCATTTGGGGAGAGAGCCAGTGGATGGAAGATCTCTCTCTCTTTCTCTCTCTCTCTGGCTCTTGCTATATCACTCTGCCTTTCAAATAAATACATCTTTAAAAAAAAAAAAGTTAAACAGTATAACCTGTAATTCCATACCAAGCTATATCCCCAAAAGAACTGAAAACAAGTGTCAAACAAAAACCTGTAATTAATGTTTATACCAGCATTAGTCATAACAGCCAGAAGGTGAAAACAACACAAATGTCTACCAAACGATGACTGGATAAACAAAATGTGGCTCACATCCATACGCACAAATATACAGTCATAAAAAGGAATGAATAATGATACATGATAAAACTTAGCTGAATCTTGGAAATATCATGCCTGGTATAAGAAACCAAACATGAAAGGTTATGATGCCATTTGTATGAAAAGTTCAGAACAGGCAAATCCATAGAGATAGAAGGTGTATCAGTGCTACCAGAGGACGGGCAAAGGGGAATGGGAGTGGCTGCTAACGGATACTAGGTCAGATGAAAATATTCTGAAACAGGGCCGCTGCTATGGTGTAGTGGGTTGAACTGCTGCCTTCAATGCTGGTATCCCATATGCATCCTGGTTCAAGCCCTGGCTGCTCCACTTTCAATCCAGATCCCTGCTAATGGCCTGGGAAAAGCAGTGGAAGAAGGCCCAAATGTTTGGGCCTCTGCTACCTACATGGCAGATGCAGAAGCTCCTGACTTTGGCCTGGCCCAATCCTGGCCACTGTGGCCATCTCGGAAGTGCACCAGTGGATGGATGATCTCTCTGTGTCTCCTTCTCTCTCTCTGTAACTCTGACTTTCAAATAAATAAATAAATCTTTTTAAAAAAAATGTTCTGGAATTAGCAATGATGGCTGTACAACTTGTGAATATAATAAAAAACGCTGAATTATACACTTTAAAATTGTGCATTTTATGGTATGTGAATTTTATCTCAATAAAAAGGAATTTTCAGGGTTGGTGCTGTGGTGCAGAGGGTAAAGCCGTTGCCTGCAGTGCTGGCATCCCATCTGGGTGCCGGTTCCAGCCCTGGCTGCTCCACTTTCGATCCAGCTCTCTGCTATGGCCTGGGAAAGCAGTAGAAGATGGTGCAAGTCCTTGGGCCCCTGTGCCCGCGTGGGAGACCTGGAAGAAGCTCCTGGCTCCTGGCTTCCGATCAGCGCAGCTCAGCCTGTTGTGGCCAATTGGGGAGTGAAGCATTGGATGGAAGACCTCTCTCTCTCTCTCTCTCTCTCTCTCTCTCTCTCTCTCTCTCTCTGCCTCTCCTTCTCTCTCTGTGGAACTCTTTCAAATACATGAATAAAGCTTTAAAAAAAAAAAGAATTCTCATAGGCTTTATTTACTTACATGTATTGAATGTTCAAGACGCCTGTCAGCGTCCCAGAGCAGGACCTGCTGTCATGTGAAGGCCTGTGTGCCCCAGTCTTTGCAGATGCATCTGTCACTACCCAGTCACCATCTCACCCTCAACCCCACTGTGTACAAACCTCCAACCTCCTCCAGGCTTTGGCACCCATCTGAGCTGTTCCTTTGGGAAGAATTTTTTGTGGGCTATACTTCATCTAATCATATACCTAGTGCCCCCCCCCCCTTTTTTTTTGACAGGCAGAGTTAGACAGTGAGAGAGAGAGACAGAGAGAGGTCTTCCTTTTCCGTTGGTTCACCCCCTAAATGGCTGCTACGGCTGCGCTCCTGGTCTCCCATGGGGTGCAGGGCCCAAGGACTTGGGCCATCCTCCACTGCCTTCCCGGGCCACAGTGGAGAGCTGGACTGGAAGAGGAGCGACCGGGACAGAATCCAGTGCCCCAACCAGGACTAGAACCCAGGGTGCGGGCGCTGCAAGCGGAGGATTAGCCTAGTGAGCCGTGGCGCCAGCTTGCCTTTTTTTTTTTTTTTTTTTTTTTAAGATTTATTTATTTATTTGAAAGCCAGAGTTACACACAAAGAGAGGAGGGGCAGGGAGGCAGAGAGAGTCTTCCATCCACTGGTTCACTCCCCAACTGGCCGCAACAGCCGGAGCTGCGCCGATCTGAAGCCAGGACCCAGGAGCTTCTTCCAGGTCTCACACACGGGTGCAGGGGCCCAAGGACTTGCACCATCTTCTACTGCTTTCCCAGGCCATGGCAGAGAGCTGGATCGAAAGTGGAGCAGCCAGGGCTGGAACCAGCGCCCATATGGGATGCCGGCGCTTCAGGCCAGGGTGTTAACCTGCTGTGCCACGGTGTCGGCCCTCCTGTTGCCTTTCAACAGATAACACAAATGTCACTAGCCTCTTGAAGCTTCTCCAACTCCCCTACCCCAAACCAGAAATGTGGCTTCCTCTATCCTGTGTTCCTCTGCGGTAGCAAGTTAAAGAAACTGACACATGGTATTTGTGTATACTTCTGAGGCACAGTATGGCAACTCAATAGATGAATACAAATCGGAGTAATTAGCATTTCCTTCTCCCTCAGTATTTATTTCTATGTGTTGGGAACCTTCAGCTCTTCTTTTTCAGCTATTTAAGACTAAAGCACAGATTGTTGTAGACTACAGTTATCTCATTGTGCTATGAAACAATACAACTAATTCCTCCTATTTAACTATATTTTGGGACCTGCTAGCTAATCTCTCTCTACCTCTCCCTCCTTTTCCTCTTCCTAGTCTCTGGTGACCAATGTGCCTCTCTCTCTCTCTCTCTCTCTCTCTGTACTACTCTTTCCTAAGATCTTCCCTAAGATCTGCTTTTGCAGCTTCCATAAATAAGTGAGAGCACGTGGTATCTGTTACAGAGGCACTTCCTATACTATACATGATGATTTGGTCCCAGTTCTGTCATCTTCCCTCTTCAACCCAGACCAGGATCCCAGAAAGGCACAGCTCTCTTATTACATCTTAAGCACCAGTATAATCCTTACAACTGAGTAGCAGGAGAAGAAACTAACATTTACAGAATGCCTAATAAGTACAGGGCACAAAACAATCTTCAAGACCATCCTGTCAAGTATATATTAACATATCAATCAGAATTGATCTTCTGCTCCTCAAATCCAAGGTTCTGCATGTCAGAACTGAGGTTAACTAGTACAAGTCATGAGATCAGACTGCCTGGGTATACATCCTGGTCCTTCCACTTATTTTTGTAGCTTATTTTATAAAAGGATGATACTAACAGTGCCTACATATGGGGTTTCTTTTTTCTTAAGATTTATTTTATTTATTTGAAAGACAGAGTTATAGAGAGAGGTAGAGACAGAGAAAGAGGTCTTCCATCCACTGGTTCACTCCCCAATTGGCTGCAACAGCCGGAGCTGTGCCGATCCGAAGCCAGGAGCCAGGAACTTCCTCCAGGTCTCCCAGACAGGTGCAGGGGCCCAAGGACTTGGACCATCTTCTACTGCTTTCCCAGGCCATGGCAGAGAGCTGGATCAGAAGTGGAGCAGCTGGGACTTGAACTGGTGCCCATATGGGATGCCGGCACTTCAGGTCAGGGCATTAACCTGCTGCACCACAGAGCTGGCCCCCATATGGGGTTTCTATGAAGAAGAGATAATATATAGGAGTGTTCTTCAAATTTTCATGAAAAAAAAAATGGAATTTAAGAGAAGTTTATTTTGATAGAAAAAATTGAAATTCATGCATCTGAGGGTGGAAACCAAATATTTACAACACTATCACCTGATAAATTGGATTTTCTTAAACTCAGCATTTACAAAGGCAAAATTGGAGATTCTGCTAAGCTCTAGGTTTTGATTCTAGCTATGGCAACGACAACAGTAGTGTTAGTAACAGCAGCAGAAGCTCCTGGTAAACGGGAGGCCCTCTTCTGAATGCTTTCTGCTAACAACTGGTCTTCACCCTGGATCCAGGAAAGCAGAAGCTCAGAGCTGACTCCAGGCTACGGGCCGATGGCAGAGCGGCTCTTCGGGGTGGGGGAGGCTTTCCCACCTGTAGGATGACTCCCGAAGGTGACAGAAGGGGAGGGCACGCGGTGCAGGAGAGGACAAGATCCTAGAAAGTGGAACTGCTCTGCCTGGCTACGGCGGGGCAGAATCTCTATTTCTAACGTCAATAGGGGAGCCGCTGCCAATGCTGCACCAAGCTCAAGAACACTTAGCAGAGATGGCTGACTTCCAACGGAGCCATCAACGCAAGTGCAGAAGACAGCTCCCGGCAGAGAGATCCTGGGGACGCAGTAAGCGCAGAGTGTTTGAAGCTGGCACTTGACCCCCAGTTATCGAACGCACGGTCTGCCACACTGAGGCCAGCCTGAGTCCACTTCCCATGCCTCCCCGCCGGATGCGCATGTGCGTTCCCTGGGCCTCATGGAGGGCTAGAGGGGCCCCGATCCGACCTGACCAACGGACTGCACAGTAAGAAGATGTTGGCTTCTCTTGTCCACAAGCACTCTGTAATCTCATTCGGGATTCTTCCTCTCCTTCTCTCTCCATTTTACTGACTGTAATGAAATGACGTAGAGGCTCTCAATACGTCTAAGGCATCCATGTGAAGAATATGTACTGTGCATTCGTATTTCCTGACATCCAAATTCTTTAAAGGACATCTATTGAGGAGAATTGAGATAGAACCAGCTGTGAGGGAAACAACAACAACAACAACAACAGGTAATGAAACGCTCAGAGAGAACAGTCCACGTGACAGTGCCGAATGTGAGAGGACGGAACAGAAATGATAAAAAGAAAAGCAGTCCCTGACACAGACGGTGCTCCAGAGCTGTTTGCTGCCTGAAAGAATAACCAGTAGGACGAAATATCAGGATCATGAAGGAAGGACAGAGATCTTTCTCCAGCTACCTTATTGTTCCCCCACCCCGGGACACATTTAATATATTAACATCGTATCATTTTCATAAATATCAATACCATCCACAACCGTGAATGATAAAGTAATTCATGCCAAGCACGGCCATCAGGGGTTGTGGGCCTGAAATACACGGCCGAACATCTGGACATTCTGAAGACACAGCAAAGATGGGGCAGAAGCCCATCGCGCCAGGTGACTTCCGAGACCAGGCCTGCATCTGGGCAAGGTCAGTGTCCTCAGCTGCAGCCCCAGGACGTTCCTCTTCCTTCTCCCTGAAGATCAGGACTCTTGGACTTCATTCCTGAACGAGGAATCCTGTAAGCATTCTCTAGGCTATCAAGTCTGGGGCTGAGGCCTGGCTTTTTTTTTTTTTTTTTTTTTTTTTTTGACAGGCAGAGTGGACAGTGAGAGAGAGAGAGACAGACAGAAAGGTCTTCCTTTTGCCGTTGGTTCACCCTCCAAAGGCTGCCGCGGACGGCGCGCTGCGGCCGGCGCACCGCGCTCCTCCGATGGCAGGAGCCAGGAGCCAGGTGCTTTTCCTGGTCTCCCATGGGGTGCAGGACCCAAGCACCTGGGCCATCCTCCACTGCACTCCCGGGCCACAGCAGAGGGCTGGCCTGGAAGAGGGGCAACCGGGACAGAATCTGGTGCCCCAACCGGGACTAGAACCCGGTGTGCCGCCGCAAGGCGGAGGATTAGCCTGTTGAGCCACGGCGCCGGCCGAGGCCTGGCTTTTTACCTCTACTTTGAGACCCATTCCCCAGCTTCAGCTCCCACACTGTCAATATGCTCATGAATTCCAAGGCTGGACCTTAAGCTCCTTTGGGCCTCCCTGCCAGCCCACCTTTGTTCTGGCATGTCCTGGCCCATCCCTACCCACCTAGTACTCTCACTTCTCTGCCTGTGCGTCCCTCCACTCATCTCACATCAAATTTCTTGCTGGGCATTTCTGCACGATCCTCTGTCAAGTTCAAAACCACCAAAGCCGAATCCATTACTTGTCTCCAAGTCAGCTCCCCTTCTTAACCTCCCTGGTATAACTACTGCCCAATTAGAACAGATGTGTGACCCCTGGGTATGCCACAAGCAGTGGGCAAGTCAGTGTGTTGGGTCCAGTTTCAGCCCTGCCCATAACCCTTCCAGCCTCTAAACTTCTCAGAGGGGTTGTCTGTTCTTAGTCTTCTTTCATCATCTCCTTTTCCTTCCCTGATCTACACATTTTAGTCCTCAATTCTCCCCACCAAAATTCCCCCTGACAAGGTCACCAATGGCTTCTTCCTAACCCTTATCCTACCTGACCTCTGTGGCAGCATTTAACAATGCTGACCGTTCTCTCCTTCCTGAAACACTCTTTCCTTAACTGTTCTGACACCATATTCTCAGGGCTGCAATCCAACCACCTGTGGCTTTACCTTCTCAGTGTTCCCCAAACTTGTTTTTCCCCATTTCTTGCCTCAGTGAATGTCACCACCTTCTCCTATGCTCCCAAATCCTGTTTACTCCTAACAAACATGTTCTCATTTATGGAGTCTGTTATTCTTCCTAGTTTGCCTCTCTCCAGTTTCATGCCTACATTTTGTGTGCCAGGCTGCTGTGTTCACAACAAACATAGAAAAGTAAATTTTACTATCACCTCCAACTTTCAGATTACAAAACAGAGGCACAGAGTGGCTAAGGAGCTTGCACGAAGAAGACCACAGAGCTACTAAGTGGCAGAGCCGGATTCAAACCCAGGTGACATGACTTGGCTTTGGGTTCTAATCATGCATCATTCTCTTCTCAGCTACAGCTACCTTGTGGGTCTGCTGTCATGGCTTCCTCTAATCCTCCACTGATTTTCACTGACACCTGTTTGACTCTTGTCATTTTCTTGTGTAAAACTACTTACTTCAGGATAAATCAACACTCAAGAAAACAAAAACAGGCCGGCGCCGTGGCTCAACAGGCTAATCCTCCGCCTTGAGGTGCCGGCACACCAGGTTCTAGTCCCGGTTGGGGCACCGGATTCTGTCCCGGTTGGCCCTCTTCCAGGCCAACTCTCTGCTGTGGCCCGGGAGTGCAGTGGAGGATGGCCCAAGTGCTTGGGCCCTGCACCCCATGGGAGACCAGGAGAAGCACCTGGCACCTGGCTCCTGCCATCGGATGAGCGCGGTGCGCCGGCCGCAGCGCGCCGACCGCGGCGGCCATTGGAGGGTGAACCAACGGCAAAGGAAGACCTTTCTCTCTGTCTCTCTCTCTCACTGTCCACTCTGCCTGTCAAAAATAAATAAATAAAAAGAAAACAAAAACAAAAAATTCACACAACATGGCCATTCAGGACCCTCCATCACCTGTCCAGGAATCATGCCCTACTAGCCACAGTGATGGCCCATGCTTCCAGTCTTTTGCATATTGGTTGATGTGCCAAAACCACTAATTCCTTCTCCTTCAGATTTTGTGATACGCCTTTCCAACCTCATATGACTATGCCTTATGACACTGCCCCTCCTGTGAATTCCCAAAGACCCAAGTGGAGGTCTGTAGTAAATCCTTACGGGGGCCTTTATTTCACTATATTGTTTATTAGTTATCTATACCTAGTAGTAACTTCTATAAGACTGTGAGCTTTCTGAGAACAGAGACTGCCTAGAGTTCACCATGCATCCTCAGTACTCAGCTCCATGTCTGCATGGTGCATAGTAGACAAAAGTCATTGAAGGCCGGCGCCGTGGCTCAACAGGCTAATCCTCCGCCTTGCGGCGCCGGCACACCGGGTTCTAGTCCCGCTTGGGGCACCGGATTCTGTCCCGGTTGGCCCTCTTCCGGGCCAGCCCTCTGCTGTGGCCCGGGAGTGCAGTGGAGGATGGCCCAAGTGCTTGGGCCCTGCACCCCATGGGAGACCAGGAGAAGCACCTGGCACCTGGCTCCTGCCATCGGATGAGCGCGGTGCGCCGGCCACAGCGGCCATTGGAGGGTGAACCAACGGCAAAGGAAGACCTTTCTCTCTGTCTCTCTCTCTCACTGTTCACTCTGCCTGTCCAAAAAAAAAATAGTCATTAAATGAATAAACCTTTATTTTCCATATCCCACTTTTTTATTTGAAAGAGTTTTACAGAGAGAGAAGGAGAGGCAGAGAGAGTGTTCCATCTGCTGGTTCACTCCCCAGTTGGCCGCAACAGCCAGAGCTGTGCCAATCTGAAGCCAGGAGCCAGGAGCTTCCTCTGGGTCTCTCACGTGGGTGCAGGTGCCCAGGGACTTTGGCCATCTTCTACTGCTTTCCCAGGCCACAACAGAGAGCTGGATTGGAAGTGGAGCAGCCGGGACTCGAACCGGTGCCCATATGGGATGCTGGCACTGCAGGCGGTGGCTTTACCCACTACGCCACAGCGCTGGCCCTTATATCCCACTCTTTAACACCTACTCATATGATCTTTATAACCAAACTGTAAGTTTCCTGAAGATAAACAATATAAGCAGCATCCCCAAGTTGGAAGTTACTCACAGACCTGTAATAATAACAATAGCTAACATTCATTAAGGGCTCATTGAATGTCAAAAATCCAATGAAACTGCTAACATTTTTATCTCTCTTTCCCTGCAAATGAGGAAACTGAGTTAGAGAGTTTAGCAGCTTGCTTAACATGACGTGGCATGTAAGCAACAGAGCTGAGTTTTGAATCCTGACATTTGTGCCTATACTTTTAAAAAAAAATTAATTGGGGCTGGCACTGTGCAGCAAGTTAAGCCACTGCCTGCCATGCTGGCATCCCATATGAGTGCCAGTTCGAGTCCTGGCTGCTCCATTTCTGATCCAGCTCCCTAATAACCTGGGGAAGCAGCAGATGATAACCCAAATGCCTCAGCCCCTGACACCCACATGGGAGACCTGGTTGGACTTCCAGGCTCCTGGCTTCAGCCTAGCCCAGCCCCAGCCACAGTGGTATGTGGAGAGTGAACCAGCTGGATGGAAGATCTCTCTGCCTCTTCTCTATGTAATTTTGCCTCTTAAATAAATAGATGCTTTTAAAAAGTGACTTTATATAACAGATTTATTTATTTATTAGAAGTCAGCATCTTCTGCTGCTTTCCAGGCACATTAGCAGGGAGCTGGATTGGAAATAGAACAGCCAGGACTTGAACCAGAGCCCACATGGGATGTCAGTGTCACAGGTCATGGCTTAACCTACTTTGCTACAATGTTGGCCCCTAAAAATGAATTTTCAAAATTGTTTATTTTCATTTTATTTGAAAGAGAGAGGGAGAGAGAGATAGAGAGGTCTTCTACCTGCTGGTTCTCTCTCCAAATGCCACAACAACCAGGAGCCTGGAACTCCATCCGGGTCTCCCACATGGAGGCAGGCACATGGGTACTGCCTCCCAGGATGTACATTAGCAGGATAGTGGATGGGAAGTGGAGCACCTGGGACTTGAACCAGGCAGTCCAATGTGTGATGCCAGTGTCTCAAGTGGAACTTAACTGCTATGCCAAACACCTGCCCTGGTGCCTGTAGTCTTAACCACTGTAATAAATTCTAAGGAAATTGAAGGTTTACAGATGGCAATAACTTACATAAGATCACAGTGTAGTGCTGAGACGAGAACTCAGGTTTTTTAAAGCCTATGCTCATAAATTATTTGATATACCACTTCTACTTTAAAAGTCAGTGTTGAGCTCATTCTAGGTGTTGGCACTTTAAAAGATTTGAAAGGCCGAATGATGGGGGCGGTAAGTGAGAGGGGGGCAGAGAGACAGCAAGTGAGCTATATTCTATCTACGGTTTCACTACAAATGGCCACCAACAGCCAGGTCTGGGTCTGAAGCCAAGAGTTCCAACCTGGTCTCCCACTCGGTTGGCAGGGGCTCAAGCACTTGGGACATCATCTACTGCTTTCCCAGGAGCCTAAGCAGGGAGCTGGACACGAAATGGAACAGCTGAGACTCCAACTGGCACTCTTTGGAGAACACAGATCCCCTTCCAAGAGAGTCAGAGCTACAACTCTTTACTGGGCTAATTCACCCTAAATATGGACATTCCAGTCTTAGCAACCAATTAAGTGAACACACTCAAGATTGTGCTTCATTGATGTGTACACTATGTCTTCTAAGGCTGCCTCTAACAAAATCTACTTTCAAAAATTTATTCTTCCCTTCCTCCTCAAAACCAGCGATGTGATCTTTCCAAGTTCTCTGCTTTTGTGGCTCCCCAGTGCCTAGTGTGGAATGTCTTGTGGCTGAAAGTCATCTGTCTTCGACGAGCCTACTTGATTGTCCACTATCTTCCCTTAAAAAGGGAGGGCATTTGGCACACTGGTTAAGGACTAAGCCCCGGCTTGGGACACCTGCATCTCATATTGGAGTGCGTGGGTTCAACTCCTGGCTTCACTCCTGAGTCCACCTTTCTGCTAATTCACACTCTGGGAGACTGCAGCTGAGAGCTCAAGTAGATGGTCATTGCCACCTACATGGGAGACTTTGGCTGGCTTTAGATTGGTCCTGTCCTGGCTTTTGCAGGCATTTGGGGAATAAACCAGCAGACAGATCTGTCTCTATGCCTTTCAAAAGAACAAATTACAATCTTTGTAGGTTTACTTACTAGATGCTTTTTCGTTAAATGATGCTTTTCCCTTTTATTTCAAACATTTATTAAAAGCTTAACTAAGGGGCTGGTGCTATGGCACAGTGGATAAAGCTGCCACCTGCAGTGCTGGCATCCCATATGGACGCCAGTTCGAGTCCCAGCTGCTCCACTTCTGATCCAGCTCTCTGCTGTGGCCTAGGAAAGCAGTAGAAGATGCCTAAGTCTTTGGGCCCTTGCAACTGTGCACCAATCTGAAGCCAGGAGCCAGGAGCTTCTTCCCAGTCTCCCAGGTAGGTGCAAGGGCCCAAGGACTTAGGCCATCTTCCATTGCTTTCCCAGGCCATAGCAGAGAGCTGGATTGGAAGAGGAGCAGCTGGGACTAGAACCGGTACCCATATGGGATGCTGGCGCCGCAGGCAGAGGATTAACCTACTGCACCACAGTGCCAGCCCCTGGAGTTTTGTTATTTTAACATACCTCATAAAACCATCCCATTCTTAGTTTGCAATTATACACCAAAATATCTTAAAACAGCCTCAGTGTATTTTTTAAAAAAGATTTACTTGAAAGGCAAAGTTAGAAAGAGAAGATAGATCTACAATCCACTGGTTCACTCCTCAAAAAGCCGCAACGCCCAGAGCTAGGCCAGGCCAAAGTCAGGAGCCGGGAGCTTCTTCTGGGTCTACCTTGTGGGTTCAGGAGCCCAAGGACTTGGCCCATCCTCTGCTGCTTTCCCAGGTGCATCAGCAGGGAGCTGGATCAGAAGTGGAGCAACTGGGACTCAAACTAGCAGCCACATGGGATGCCAGTGCATTAAGCCTCAGCGCTAGTCCCTCAGTGGATACTTCTACAGGCCGTTATCTAAAAAGAACAGCTGGAGCCAACTTATCAGATCTCGCTCCAAAGATTTTTACCAACTCCTTGGCCCTCTTTTGCGGCTTCTTAAGCCTTGTAACAGCTTTATGACTTCCTTCCTAGATACTCCCCCCCCCCGCTAATATTTCCCACTAGCAAAGTGAGCTGCCCATCCTTCTCGGGGAACCCAGCAGGGCTTTGTGTCTAGAGTCGCACTCATTGTCTAGAGTTACACTCATTTCATGGGAAACCAAAAGTCAAAACATCCCTGAAATAGTCAGTTAAATATAAGTATTATATTTCACCATGTTGTCTTTAGGGATATAAACAATCTAAAATAGGCACTTGAGTAGTGTTATTGCATTGTATTGCTACTGCAGTAATATTTTGGAAGAAAGCTTAAGTCTGGAGGAACAACAGGCCATTAACCACGGCCATATTGAACCAATACCTGGAGCAAAGTTCAAATGTGAATCATCAGAGAAAGATCAAAACATCATCAATGACGACAGGCACATCTCCGAACTGAATCCGATTTCTTTGAGGAAGAAAGGTATTGAATCTATTATAATAGAATCTGCCTTTGAAGGATTGAGAAACAAGCCCTTTATTCCTGAAAAAAATCAAATCATGCTGATAACTGTCTTGTTACAGAGGAGGAAAAACAGAGATGACTAAGCTCAAAACCATCTCCTTCTGGCCTGTCAGATCTTTCCTAGGCAGTGCTGCGTCTGCTAAGACATGTCATAAAATATGGTTTTGGTATATATCAAGGTGTGTAAGTTAGAGAAGACAGCTGTTGTAACATTTAAAAAAAAAGATTTATTTATTTGAAAGTCAGAGTAACACAAAGTGAGGAAGAGACAGAGACAGACAGACAGATCTTCCATTTGCTGGTTCACTCCCCAAATGGCTGCAATGGTCAGGGTGGGGCCAGACTGCAGCCAGGAGCCAGGAGCTTCTTCCTGATCTCCCACATGGTGGCAGGGGTCCAAGCACTTGGGCCATCTTCCCCAGCTTTTCCAGGCACATTGGCAGGGAGCTGGATCAGAACTGGAGCAGTGGGGTCTATATGTTGCAGGCGGCAGCTTCACCTGCGACAACACAATGCAGGCCCCCAAGAAAACAGGTTTTTAAAACAGAAAAACTAGGTAAGAGCAACATGTTAGGAATCTTTGTGTTTCTGAGGTAAAACTCCTATATGGTACGGGCACAGGAGGTAATCTGAAGAGGCCTGTCATAGCCTTTCATTATCAGTCAGAGAACAGAGGATTGCAATGCACCAGAAACAGCCCTTTAGAGGGGGAGCTCATCACCAGACATCAATAAGGCAGCACTCACTGAACACACGGCCAACAGACTAGGTGCTAAGGGATCAGCCCCCAAAAGCCCCCTGCTGCTCAGAAAATTAAAACTGTGCTCTGCTTTTCTCAAGCCTACTTATTTCCAGGGATGAAACACAACGTATATGTATCATTTGCAGTGGTGTTAAGAGCAACCAAAGGACCCACAAGGCAAACTGTGCGGAGAGCTTCCCCTTCAGCCTTTTGCCCATATAGACACACTGCTGTTCTCGGAATAAAGTCCGAACTTTCTTTAGCAAATGAAATCATCCCATTGCGTTTGCCCTTATCCTGTTTCATTTTTTTTCTTAACTTAAGACTACATTTTACCTATTTGTCAACTGTTTCCCCATGATGGCCGAGACTTCAAATATTTTGTTCACAGATATACCCCCAGCATCTAAAACTGTATCCAGTGTGTAGTAGGTTATCAAAAATATTTGTAAAATTAATAAAAATGCTAAAAGACGGATGGCTATGATGTCAAAGATGTTAAACTCTAACATCTTGTCCCATCTGTATCTATGTGTGTATATGTGAATAAATTTAGATTCTAGAGTGACAGCATAAACCAAGTCACGGAGTCAGAAGTTGTGTGAGAAGGTAGGAGAATGGCTGCAGAAACGAAGCAACAGAGCTTATTAAACGGATTAAAGCAATTGAACACTGCCTGCAAACTGCTTTAAGAATAAATCAAATGTACCTCTGAACCCTTTCTTGTCTGAAATCTGAGTGTGATGGATTCAAATCCGCGTTAGGCTACGTGGATTCACGGGAGCTTTCTTTCCTGATAAAGCTTTTAAAGTTTATTTAGTACTTTCCCCCTCCCTAAAGTACTGCCTGCAAAACTGAGAGTCTCCCATTACTATTTTGAGATTTGCCTGAGTCACAAGGTAGCCCTGGCGAACCACTCTGCTCTATCTCTCAGTTTACTGAGGCTGCCTTTGAACTTGAACCGGCAGCCAAACAGGAACAGGGCTCTTCAGCCTCTCTCCAAAAGGCCCAAGTCCTATGGATGTGGTGAGGCTTTATAAATCGCTGCAAATGGATTTCCCACGGGGTGGGGGTGAAGGGAAGCAAATATTTTACTTAACTTCCTCTACAACAACTCAGGGCTGGTGGAAAGGGCAGATATGCATTACAACATAGCTGGGCAAATTTTCCAATGTTTGCCTAACATGTATTTTCAACTAAAGATACCCCTTCCGTATTCCTACTAAATATGGACACCCCAAATCGCAAATGTAAGCAAAAAAATGCGTTTGATCTGACCCTGGCAAAGTTACACTTAAAAAAAGTGTCACAGCTCATAAACATGTGTGACCCACAGAGGCCTTTTTCCAGGAAAGATGTGAAGAGTTACTTCTGTCCAGATACTCTTAGGTGCCCGCTATGTGGTCTTTGAATTTCTGTTGTGTAGTTAACACTTCCTCCCTGAGGTGTCTGTGCCTTAGTGCTTTTACTCCCCCCCCCCCACCTCCATGATGCCTCTTGACAGAATAATTCTGTACTTACACAAATGGAAACAAAAGAGATGCAAAGCCCTCGGGATGCAGCCGTGCAGGTCTCAAACTGATCCGCGGCTAAGCACAGCCTGAACCTTCCAGGCTTCTCTTCGCCTGGCCGAGCTCCTCTCTTGGCTCAGGGTTAGTTAACGATCTTGCATGGCATAGGAGGCTTAGGACCCAGGGGGCGCTTTATAGCTGAAAAACACCTCGCGCTGCAGCAAGCTGGCTGGGAAGCTCTCAGTTCTAAAGAGAGGCTGTTTACCAGAAGAGCCGTAGCAAGGGCAGGTCTCGCTGCAAGGCTGGGACGGCGAGGCGGAGCCGCTGCCAGGGGGACCCCAGCTGGACACGGGTTGTCCGGTCACCTGCAGGATGGAGGAGGGGAGGATGCAGCTGGCCTGGGTACAAACGTTCGTCCTTAGCAACATGCTCCTTGCAGAAGCCTATGGATCTGGAGGTGAGAACACAATCTTTCCTTTCTCCAGCAACTTAAGCAGACCCGGGAGACTCTGTTTCCCAAACGGAGCCGGGATGCCAGCAAGTGAGGCTTTTAGCTGGTCTTTGTTGTCCTGTGCAAGCTTTTTTTTTCCCTTTTCTCTTCCTTGCCTGGTCAGGGGCTTGTAGCTCCATCTTTGCCATTAAGAACAAAGGCAAGTAGCCACTTTCTCTTTCCTTTTCCTTGCTCAAGAGTGGATGGAGCTTGGTAGGGGGGAGGTGGCATCTCCCCGACTCCCCCAACTCCTGCTCTTTAGGAGCGCTTGGCACACTGTGGCCAGGGCACAGGCCTTCCGGCCCCAGCCTCTTCCTGGGGCTCTCTTGCCAAGGGGAATGGGAGTCTGGAGTCACATCCAGGCAGGACCCCCCCCACCCCGCCCCACCGTAGGAAGCTCCTGAACCCTTGCCTGACTGAATCCAGGCTTCCGTAGACTTCTGTTGGGGCTGAACGTTGCCTCTTAAAAACTGGCAGGCGGTGGCTGTACCCCGGAGGAGGGAACACCAGTTTATGTAACACGGACATGACAACAGGGGGCTGATTATCAAGTGTGGCAGCCCCCTGCCCCCGATCCCAAAGCGCCACCACCTCCACAAAGGGACCCGAAGTCTCTTCCCCTTCCCCACCAAAGTGGTCACAGTTCAGGAGTTAACAGTCCCCTGCACTTGAGCGCTGCCCGATACCGCCTGGGGGCTTTCCAAGCTCTTTCTCTGCCATCACTTAGGGCCTCACAGCCTCCCTTCGAGGCGAAGTCTCCCACGCGAGGACCCGGAGGTCCCTGTCACAGGGCCCAGGGACCTCCAGCCGGGGAAGGGGCGCAGCCGGGGTGGCGTCCTGGCTGTCCTGCCCGTCGGGCTGGGCGCCTTCCGCGGGGCTGTCCGCCACTCAGGAGCCGGGGCGGGGGTCCTTCTTCACAGGCTGCTTCTGGGACAACGGTCACCTGTACCGGGAGGACCAGCCCTCGCCAGCGCCGGGCCTCCACTGCCTCAACTGGCTGGACGCGCAGGGCGTCCTGGCGTCTGGCCCCGAGTCGGGTGAGTGTCCGCTGGGGCGACGGGCGGGGCTGGCTGACTGGCGGGCGGGCGGAGGCCTCGGTCCTGGCCGCGGTCCTGACCCGGGCCCCGGCCCCCCGGCCAATGGCGCCTTCTCTCCCCGTCAGGCGCTGGTAACCACAACTACTGCCGGAACCCGGACCACGACCCTCGCGGGCCTTGGTGCTACGTTAGCGGCCAGACGGGCGCCCCTGAGAAACGGTCGTGCGAGGATCTGCGCTGCCCAGGTAGCGGCTCTAAGACCCGCGACCCTCCGCGCCGGCCGCTGACTGGGAGCGGCGGCTACACCCGCCGCGCACGTGCGGTCGCGAGACGCCGGCCGGCCCTGCCCCGCCCCCGCGCCGCGCGATTGGCCAGGGCTGTCTCCAGGCCGCGAGGCTCAAAGCCGATTGGCCGCCGCCGCCGCTCGGAGTGACCTCATCCTCCGCGAGCGCTTGTAAACAACCTTGCGAGGCGAGCCCGCGGCGCCGCGCAGTGCGCCTCGAGGGTGTCTTGGGGCGAGTTTCTCTGGCGCTGGGGATGGTGGGGGTCTCAGAGAAGGTCTGCGGCTCACCATGGGCAATGTCAGGGTTCATATATGAATCCATATTTTTTAGGCTTGCTGCTCTCGCGGCAAGGGTTAAACGTGATCATCACGGTTAAGCATTTAGCGTTGGGGTTGGCACAAAGCGTGTGGTCAGTGAGGAGTGTGAGAGGCTTGGAGGAGTCAAGTTAGTTTTCCTAATGCGGAGGTGGCGGAACCCACTGGGGAAGATAACATGGATTCGAAAAGAGGAAGGCACGGGAGGCAAGAGAGAGACCCTTCCCCGCTCATTTGCTTTGTCCCCGCGATGGTGCAGCTCTGGGGGAGGAGGGTTTGCCTTCAGGGTGTGTAGGGCGGTGGTATTCTAAGGTGGACCCTCCGTCTGCGGCCCCTGCACTTTGGTCCAGGATCAGCTGTGGAATTCACGCAGGGCAGTCTTTGATGAGAGCTATTTCCCACCTCACCTCCAGAGACCACCTCCCAGGGCCCGCCAGCCTCCACGGTGGAAATGGCGGAGGCCCCCGACGCGCCGGGTGAAGACGAAGCGCAGTCGTTCCCTCCTGCCAAGGCCCTGCCCGCCCGGAGCGAGGCGGCAGCTGTGCAGCCCGCGGTTGGGATCGGCCAGCGGGTGCGGATGAACTCCAAGGAGAAGAAGGACCTGGGAACTCTGGGTATGAGTGCCCCACTCTTCCCTCGTTTTGGGAGGCATTTGCGGACTGGCTGGGGCGTGGCTAATGGGGCCTTGTGTCCTGTCTCCCGCAGGCTACGTGCTGGGCATTACCATGATGGTGATCATCATCGCCATTGGGACTGGCATCATCTTGGGCTACACCTACAAGAGGTCAGTAGATTCTCTTTTGGAGGAGGGGTTAAGTCAAAGGAGCCTCCTCTGGCTTTCTTACCTAAAAGGCAGTGAGATGTTGAAAGAATGGAAGCCAGCTTAAGATGGAGAAACTTGGCTCTGGTCTTTACCGGGTGACCCTGGGTAAACCCTTTCGTTTGGTACTGTCACTTTGCACTCAAACACCTTGCGAGGCAGGGATTCTTTGTCAGAGAGGAGAACTGACTGCCTGAGGTCACACTGCCTGGAGTGGCAGGACCGAGATGTAAAGTTCCAACTGGGCTCACCCTATCCCTATCCCTATCCCTATCCCTATCCCTATCCCTATCCCTATCCCTATCCCTATCCCTATCCCTATCCCTATCCCTATCTCTCCATCCCTATCCCTATCTCTCTCTCTCTCTCTCTCTCTCTCTCTCTCTCTCTCTCTCTCTCTCTATCTCTATCTATCTAAAGGCAGAGAGTGAGAGAAAGAGAGAGACAGACATCTCTTATGCCTTGGTTCACTTCCCAAATGCCCACAACAGCCAGGGCTGAGCTGGGCCAGGTTGAAGCCAGGAGCCAGTCCTGGTCTCCCGCCAGGTGGCAGAGACCCAACTATTTGTCACCTGCTGCCTCCCGGGGTGCACATTAGCAGGACGCTAGAATGGAGAAAGAAGCCAGAATTTGAACTCAGGCACTTGGATATGAGATGCTGGCGTCCCGAGCAGGAGTTTAACTGCTGTGCCAGACGGTCAACCCTCAACATCCCGGCAACCTCACTTTTGATACCAAATGCCCTGCTGTCTCATCCAACCTGCCTGGCATGGGGAGTGGGTGGCACTGTAGAAATTAAGCTGGGTACTCATTGCAGGGGCCCGGAGACTGAATTATTTCTGTGGGTTATAAAATTCTGCTACAGACACAGTTTTTGTTGTTGGAATGTACATTTCCTAGTCCATAAGCAGTGAGTGAGGTCTCCTCTAGGGTAGGAGGCAAAAAGCGAGCTGGCGGATAGCCTGTTAGCCCTTCCTTCTCACACGGGAAATCGAGAGAGGCTACCTGTGGGCTGACAATGTGGTGCAGCAGGTTAAGCACTGCCTGCAACGCTGGCATTCCATGTCAGAGTGCCTGATTCGAGTCCTGGCTACTCTATTTCTGATCCAGCTCCTTGCTAGATCAGAAAAGTGGGAAAGTGGAAGATGGTCCAAGTATCTGGGCCCCTGCCACCCATGTGGGAGACCTGAATGGAGTTACTGGCTCCTGACTTCAGCGTAGCCCAGCCCCGGCTTTTGTGGCCATTTGGGGAGTGAACTAGCAGATGGAAGACACCCTGGTCTCTGGTCACTCTGCCTTTCAAATAAATAAATAGATCTTAAGAAAACAAACAGAAAAAAAAATAATCCAGAGGCTGACTTAGGGACATGATTTGTGGCTGGGACAGCAGGAGGCGGAATGCTAATTTTGGAAGGTCCCCTGGGATGCCATGTGGAAAAGTCAGAAATGGGTGCATGATAATAAGCAGAGTTTAATTCAATTCTACAGCAGTGCCTTGCTCTGGAAAATTATTTACTGCTTTTTGGCAAAGATCAGGGGATTTGACTTCCAGCTGCGTGTCTGTGATACATCTTCGCTATGGGCTACGTCTTCCTGTAAGGGAGGTGACAGTGACCTGCATTTTCCAGGGTTGAGAGCCATGCCTGAGCCACAGCCCCAGTAGATTTATTATATAAACCTAGGGTTCCTCAGAAATGCTGTAGCTTACGCTTACCTCTTCATTTAAAAAAAAAAATTATTTGAAAGTCAAAGTCATACAGAGAGAGGAAGAGAGAGAGACAGAGAGAGAGACAGATAGAGAGATAGCTTCCATCCACTGGTTCACTCCCCAAATGCTTGCAATGGCCAGGGCTCTGCCAGGACAAAGCCAGGAGCCAGGAGCTTCTTGCAGGTTTCCCTCATGGATACAGGGGCTCAAGCACTTGGACTGTCTTCTGCTGCTTTCCCAGGTGCATTAGCCGGGAGCTGGATCAGAAGTGGAGCAGCCAGGCCTGGAACCGGTGTCCATATGGGCCACCAGTGTCACAGGCAGGCTGTGCCACAATGCCGGCCTGTGACCTCTAAAGGGTACCTAGGTGATAATGATAACAGCGATAGCAAACATTGACCATATATGTGCTTCAAGCACTTTGCCTGCATTAATGTGCTTCTCATAATCACCCGTATAAGGGAAATGCTGTTATTATCCCCAGTTTACAGATGAGGAGACTGAGGCAAGGGGGGAGGTGATTCCTGCCTGAGGTTACATACCTAGCAGTTGGTAGAGGAAGTCCTAGCCCTGGTACTAACTGGCTGTCTGCGTGAGTCTGAGAAGGCTGTGCCCGTATCCTAGCAGCAGCGTTGCTGTGGGGGCTAAGGCACGCGCCTGCTTAGCTCAGTGAGGGCACAGGGTGAGTGGCAGTAAACAGCTGGTCTTTATTTTCCTGGGAAATGGGGGTAGTGCATTGATGCCCTCCAAACCCCCTTCCATCTCTTGATTTTTTTTTTTAAAGATTGATTTATTTCTTTCAAAGGTGGAGTAACAGAGAGGGAGAGGTGGAGAGGGGAAGAGGTCTTCCATCCGCTGGTTCATTCCCCAAATGGCTGCAACAGCCAGGGCTGGGCCAGGCTGAAGTCAAGAGCCAGGAGCTTCATCTGAGTGGCAGGGACCCAGGCATTTGGGCCCTCCTCTGCTGCTTTCCCACGCACATTAGCAGGGAACTGGATTGGAAGTGGAGCAGCCAGGACCCCGACGGGCGCCCATATGGGATGGTGGCCTTGCGGGCGGTGGCTTAACCTGCTGTGCCACCGTGCCAGCCTCTTTTCTGTGATTCGGGAACAGGCTGTTGGCCACAGTGGGACGGCAGGTGCAGGGACGCCTGTGTGTTCCCTTCGGAGAGGAGCATGTCCTCACAGCCCTGGCCTCCCGCCCACGGTCAGACCCAAAGCACGCCGGGTCACTTTAGCCCTGCTTCCTGAATCACTGGGCAGCAGTTGGCTCTCCTCCAATCTGGTGGCAGTTTCCAGGCCTTCCTGGGGCTTGACGAAATGTCCCTGATCCCGAGCCCAGCTCTGGTGCCCAGTGAGGAAGCCGGGCTCTTTTTCTGAAGATTTCTCCCCTAGGCTGTCAAGGATCCTCCCTCTCCTTTTCCTGTAAACTCAGGGCAGGGCCCCACGTCACGTGACTCCCCGTCACCCACCACGTGTCCACTCTTTTCCTCAGTAAAACTGCTCGGAGAACAGACTGTACAACAGGAAACCACACGTGGGTTGGAGACAAGCGCTCAGCTGCCATCTCTGCCCAGAGACCAGGACGTTCTGGAAAGAGCTGTAGGCTGAGGTGACCTCTCAGCCTCAGCATTTTGTCTGTTCAGTGGCGACACATCCCCTCCCCACATCGGCCCATCCAAGCTGAGCACAGGCATTACATGGAGGCAGTGGGGTACCCTAGGCAGTCACCGTAACATCAGTCAACATTTATTTTGTGCTTTTTCAGTAAGTCAGGCCCGTTAGATGCTCTCACCCAAGCCTCAAAACACAGGAAGCACTTTTAACTCCATTGTCAGTCAACAGCTGAGACCTTGAAGCGTTAAGTGCTGTGTCCAAGCACCACAGCTAAGGGGGTTTGTCTCAAGACGAGCAGTGTCTCCACCAAGGCCCAGGAGCTTCATGTACCTTTGAATTGCAAAGGACAGTAGGCAAAATAAACTTGCAAAAAAAAGGATGGGTTTAGAAGTCAAAAGACCCAGGGTCTAGTCCTAGAACTGGCATCCCTTCAGGACGTGGCATTGGGCAAGCTGTTCACCTCCTCCCGGCCTCAGTATGCTCGTCTGTAAAACAGTGTGGGGGCAGGGGGTTACAGATGATAATCCCCAAGCTCTGCTAGTTCCTCAAAAGACAGTCCTGACCCACGGTCGTACAAGGTTCGGATCCCAGCTCTGCAGCTGGCTTGAACAGATGAGTTCACCCCGTGGATCTGTCTTCCCATCTTGAAGACGGAGATCACAGGTGATACCTGTGACACAGAGGGGTGTTGTGGGGGTGGAATCGGATGTTGTAGATGGAGGCTACTTAATCCATAGCTTCTTGGGCCAACTTTCCCTGAGCAGCGGGGTGACACAGCCTTCCCTGTGTCGCCTAAGGAGGTCCAGGGTGTGTCCCTTAGCCCGGGAGAGGACGCCAGAGGCAGGCAGCAGCTCCGTCCGCTCCTGTGCTCTCTGACCAGCCCAGCCCTCCATGGCTGGCCCTGGAGCTCTTGGGGTCCGCCCTGCAAGCCTTGAACCCTGCCAGAGGCCATCAGGCTGGACTAGTGGGATGGCGCTTTCCCCTGGCTGGGAGGAGTGGGCAGGCAGCAGGCTTCCTCTCGGGGAGGAAGGGCGGCTCAGCTGGGTCTTTGTCCTGGTTGTCTGGGCCACAGGGTTCAGGTGGCCGGTCCACTATTGAGCAGCTCCCTGTGCCTGTTCCAAGTGTGCTGTCTGCGCTAGGTCCGGGGCAGGGGTAGGGTGTGGGGGGGAGCTCTTATGTTCTGATAGGGGAAAAAAAAAGTAAGTCAACACCACCCCACCCGCTCAGGAGAGGAGCTGAGTCAGAGAATGAACCTTTTGTTCTTTCTTGGCTGCTAGACAGCAGCCTGCCTGGGCCTCTGCCCCTCCAGGCAGGGAGAGGGGGCTGGGCTGCCTGATGGTGAGCGCAGCAGGCCCAGTGGCCTCTCTCGACGCCTCCCCAGGGAGCTGGGGGCAGCCATTGCATCTCTGAGACTTACAGGCACCATGAACAGCAGGCACGTGGGGCTGGGCGTGCTGGCGGGCTTCTAAGTGGATGCGCCGAACCCAGAGCAGTCCCAGCACCTGCCTGTTTCACCCTTGGCTGCTCTGCTAGCCCTGCCCTGCCCCCGGAATAGGCATCGATTTTTCCCTCCTGAAGACTTAAGTATGTTCGGCCTGACCACTGTCAGCAGCTCAGCTGGCCGCAGCTCATAAATCTGCTCAGTAAAGGAGGTGGCTGAGGAGAGCAGGGCTCTGGCGCGCCTCCAACGCCTCAGTTTCTACATCTATAAAACGGGCTTGGAAATTAAGAGAGTGGTGCGAATACAGGATGTGCGGCATCCACGAGGCGCACGGTAGCTCCCCTCACCCTGGATAACAGGAGGCCCATTTCCTGGTCCCTTAGCAGGTCCTCAGAAGTTACAAGTGCCTGCCTTTCCTTCTCCCTCCAGCCCCTTGTGTTTTGAAATTCAGGCCTTGGCAAAAGACACCTGGCCAGCGCCGCGGCTCACTTGGCTGGTCCTCCGTCTGCAGCGCCGGCACCCCAGGTTCTAGTCCCGGTTGGGGCACCGGATTCTGTCCCGGTTGCTTCTCTTCCAGTCCAGCTCTCTGCTGTGGCCCAGGAGGGCAGTGGAGGATGGCCCAGGTGCTTGGGCCCTGCACCCCATGGGAGACCAGGAGGAAGCAGTGTGCTGGCCGTAGCGGCCACTTGTGGGGGGGTGAACCAACGGAAAAGGAAGACCTTTCTCTCTGTCTCTCTCTCATTGTCTAACTCTGCCTGTAAAAAAAAAAAAAAAAAAAAAAGACAACCTAGACCTTCCAGGTTTCTCCCTACATGGAAGAATCTGGCTTTTTTTTTTTTTTGCTTCATTATGGAGGCAGGTGTTTTCCTCTGTGTGGTGGCTGCTGTAAATGATGACCGGGGCCCAAGGGCAGTGTGAATCTCAGCACAAGCGGGAGAGCAGTTGACCCAGATGACCCTGACCCCGTGAGCAGTGTCCCTTCATTGGCTCCCTGGGTGCCCTGGGCATTTCTCTGTGGTGTCCAGCAGTGAGACTAATGAGGAAGAGGAGGCAGGCACCCGAGGCTTGGGACGGTCAGACTGTCACCCCCTCTGAGCCACTCAGAGTAATGAGCTCACACCTCTGCCTCCTGTGATCTCACAGAACTAGGAAATCAGAACAGCAGGGGTCCTGGAGTTTAAGGCCAACTCCTTGTTTTAAGGAAGATGGATTAAGGCCCAGAGGAGGGATTACAGAGGTCGCATAAACAGCCTGCCTTGGCTGGTCAGCAGGAGAGCTTCCTTGGGAAACTAAGTTAAAATAGCATTGCTGGGTGAGTCGTCCTGTTCAGGGCAAATCGCAGTCACGTCCCAGCAGCTTGACTGTGTGCAAAACACTTTCACATTCAGTGTCTTGGAGGCAGAAGAGGAAAACAAGGCTCAGAGAGGTCTTTACCAAGTGTCGCACAGCTGAAGCTGAGCTGGCACAGGAACACACGCGGAAAGGATGGTTGGGGGCAGGCGTTTGGCATAGCAGGTACTGGGGACTGACTCCCGGATCCGATTTGGCAGTGCCTGGGTTTGAGTCCCTGCGTCTCTCCTGATTTCCCGATTGCAGCTTCCTGCTAACGCACACCCTAGGAGGCGGCGGGTGATGGCTCAAGTCGCTGCATCCCTACCACCCACGTGGGAGACACAGATTTGAGTTTCCAGCTCCTGGTTCCAGCCTGGCCCAGCCTCACCGGTTGTGGGCATTTGGGGAGGGAACTGGCAGATGGGGACTCTTTGTCCCCCTGCTGTTCCAAAAAACAGATGCAAAACAACCACACACACACACACACACACACACACACAACCCTGGATGCTTTAGACAGTTCTGAGACACCATGCAAACTCTTCTTCCTCCAGCGTGCCCCTCCTCCTGTCCTGTTTTCCCAGTCTTCTCTGATATCTGGAAGAGTCTGTCATTGCGCATTCCATCACTGTCCCCGAGGACACGACATGACAGGCAGGGTCCCAGTGCTTCATCACATCATGCTCCAAGGCTCTCTCGGGGAAGATTTCCTCTGTGGCTGAGCCCAGGTGGCTAGCTGCTGGCCTCAGAGGAAGCTGACTTGGGTTCTGGGTGCTGGTTTTGGTGTGCAATGTGCCACACACTCACTAAGCCCTCCGGTTGGCAGTGGGGACTCGGTTTGAGTCCCTGCTGCGCATTTTTTTTTTTTTAGATTTATTTGAAAGTCAGAGTTACACAGAGAGGAGAGGCAGAGAGAGAGGCAGAGAGAGAGAGAGAGAGAGAGGTCTTCCATCTGCTGGGTCACTCCCCAGATGGCCACAATGGCTGGAGCTGCACCGATCCGAAGCCAGGAGCCAGGAGCTTCTTCCGGGTCTTCCACTTGAGTGTAGGGGCCCAAGGACTTGGGCCATCTTCCAATGATTTCCCAGGCCATAGCAGAGAGCTGGATCAGAAGTGGAGCAGCTGGGACTTGAACCGGTGCCCATACAGGCTGCCAGTGCTTCAGGCCAGGGCATTAACCTGCTGCGCCACAGCGCCGGCCCCGCCGCACATTTCTTGTAGGGCAACATCGCTCAGGTCAACATTTCTCTGATCATCAGCCAGAGTACAGCAGACTTGGGTTTGAACCCATCACATCCTTGGGGAGTTCTTGTAACTTCTCCGGGCCCTTTCCTCGTCTTCAAAATGATTAAGACCTGATTCTTAGGACTGGGCTGAGAAGGAAGTGACGTAACATGTCCCAAGTCCTTAGCGCGCAGTGGGCACTCCACAGAAGGGAGCAGCACTGTGAGAATTCAGAGGGATGTGGAAACCCTGAGAGCTCTGATGGTCACTCTCTTGTCTCCCACGGACCTGAGAGTCCTTTCGCTCCCGGCATGGGTCGGGGATAGTCCATTTCCAGCCTGGGCTCACACCCTCTGGGACTTTTGAATAAGAAGGTTGTCCTGGAATGCGATGAGGATGGCCAGGTCGGTCTTCTGTACAGCTTTATGGGTTAGGGCCAAAGCTGAGGTAGTTTTCTGGGTCTCATGTAGACCTGGGCTGAAAGAGCAAAATCCTACCTTGCTTTAAGAGCCTCTGCCCCCCACGCGATCTCCATTGAGTCCCACTGCAGAAACACGAGGCCCCCACTGCTGTTGCCCCATCACACATCTGCGGAAGCACAGACGGGAGGCGCAGGAGCTCCTTGTTAAGAGCATCTTGAAGAACAGAAACCTGGTGTCTGGGACCTGGGTCCTCCTGGACCAGCCGCTGAGAGCCCCTGCTCCTGCCCGGGCCTCCCGGGTGCTACAGAGCAAAGCCACGCAGAGGCCCCGCCTGAACGTCTCCCTCTCTTCTTGCCAGGGGGAAGGACTTGAAAGCCCAGCACGAGCAGAAAGCGTGCGAGAGAGAGATGCAGCGAATCACCCTGCCCCTGTCTGCCTTCACCAACCCCACCTGTGAGATTGTGGACGAGAAGACCATTGTGGTCCACGCCAGCCAGACCCCGGTGGATCTCCAGGAGGGCAGCGCTCCCCTCATGGGCCAGGCCGGCACTCCTGGGGCCTGAGCCCCACCGGAGGGCAGGAGCCCATGCAGACGCTGGCGCAGGGGAGCCCTGATTCCTACAGCTGGGAGTCTACACTCTGCGGTTCAAACCCTACCCCTACTTTTTTTTTTAGGTGAATCCCAAAGCCAGAAGCATGTGGCGCTGTAGGCCGAGGCAAGGCTGGGTAGGGGCCTACCGATGCTCCATCTCCATCCCTTGGAGAGGATTTGTGCCTGTGGATGGGGACAGTGGCAGCTCCCACAGTGGGGCTGCCGACAAGGGCTTCCAAACACGGCCTGCATCCCTGGAAGCGAACCAGGGACGAGGCGGGGAGAGCGTCCCCAGGCTCCTCTGTGCTCTCCTAAGACGGCCTCAGTCTCCGCCTTCCCATTTGCTTTCCACGGGTTCCGTGGCGTACACTGTTATTCATAGTTAAGGTCAGGCAGGCCAAGAGGCAGTGGCACTGAAAAAAATATATTTAGTCTTGAAAATATTCAGGATAGAACTCCCTGCTGACCTGAGGACCGGAAATGGGTTTGTACAGAAGTCAGGACTTGTGGGCTGAGGGTAGCATCTGGGCTGGGGGCTGCTGGGTGTGCTCCAGCTAGCAGCGATGTGCCTTGACAACCGTGGGCTGGGCCTGGGCCCAGGGACCTTCCTTGTTTCCTGAGGAAAGGAAGGGAAGAATTGCACTAAACATTCCACTTAGGGAGAGGCAAAGAAGGATCTGCTCCTGCCTTAGGCCACAGGGGCACGGTGGACCTGAGGTGCTCCAGACAGTGTCCCGGCAGGGTTGGGCAGTGACCTCATTTTGTACGGGTAAGAGAGCAGCCAGCTAACCAGTGAGAATCGCACCGTAGGCCCTGTGACCCGCTTCTGAGAAGTAAACTTGGAACGCAAGGTTAACAAAGCATTTCCGGGCTTGCCGTGCAGTGGGCCTGAGTCTGGAGGTGGCCCTGTGGCCTCCAGGCCAGTGCCTTCCTGTGGGGTAGCGGGGCTAGGGTCACATCCCCTAACTGAACAATCGTGGAGCCATCGGAAAGGACAAGCCTTTTGCACACAGGGAAACAAGAGCGACTCGCCCAAGGTCAGAGAGCAGGCTCCTGGCACGGCCGAGAGGGGAGCCCGGCTGTCTGACCGAGCGCCAGCATTTCTCCAATGCACTGTGCTGCACTGTGTAGGGGCTCGGCGGGCCCTCCAGGTCCTGACGTCACACTTGGAGGCCCTGGCCATGCTCCCTAGCCACAGGGCTTCGTTCCCAGAGCCCTTCTACTGCCCGAAGTGGAGAGGGGGGTGAGTGGAGCCCCCCCAGCAGACTGTTCCGGGGAACCATCTGCTGAGGGGGCCTAGACCTCAGGGGGCCCCTTGGTGTTCATGATGCTGGGGTAGAGAACATTACTGGTTTCTACTTTTCTATAACAGCATTTCTCTGTATACATGTTTTATATACCTCATACTGACACCTGCGTATAAAGTACGAGAAATTGCTCTGCATCTGACTTATATTAAAAACAAACAAACAAAAACACAACACTGTTGGGTTTTTTTTGAGTGCCACAAGCACTCCCCTTGTAAATTAGGAAGCTCCGGGTCACCTCATCAAAGCTCTGGCCTGCTCTTCACTCACCCTAGACCAGAAACTGGAAGGCTCTCGAACCCAAGGGCGGCAGCCATTGATAGGCTCTGCTTCCTGATTGCCGCTCTCGCAGCAGGAATCTCCCAGGTCAAAGCCACAGGAAGCATGCGTGGGTGGGCATCCCAAGACGGCGATCGGTCATCGCCAAGCTCTCCCGGAGGTGGAGTGAGGTCCACCAGACATCCAGACAGCCCGTGTCAGGGCTGGGGTCGGGGACGGTGCCGCAGCAGCCAGGGGCTGAGGGAGGTCCCTGCAGGCCGATTCCCAGGGCTCCAGGACAGTTGGTTCTGAGCCGCTAGGAACACGCAGGGTGACCTGTGCCTGTGCCCAGCCATTGCTCTATCGTTCCACCACTACCCCCAAACCATCAGGATTTTCAGGAACCAAATTCTGCTCTTGTCCTGGATTCCTCAAGCTCTGGGAGTGCTTGAGAGGAATTACCTTTAGGTTTATGGCTTCATATTGTGCCCACGAACCCCAGCTAGGCAGACAGCATCATCCCACCCAGTGGTCACTCCACGCCCACCCTCGGGGTGGGCTGACCTGCATTCATTTCTCCCCGCTGCAAGGGTGAACCCAGCCCTGTGGAGAGACAGCCAGGAGGCCCAGGCTGGAGAAGTGTTCCTGTGTTAGAGGACAGAGCGCAGGGCTGAGGAAGGACCAGCCCGGAGACAGCACAAGGAAGAGCAAGCCTGGGCCACGAGGGCAGACCTGCTGCCTCAGCTGGACCCCACATTTTCTGGCGTGGGCTGGTGTGTCAGCACGAGGAGGAGGGGAGGAGAACTGGGTGCCCAAGCACTGCCTGTGGTGGGCAGCTGTGTGGCCTGGGCCACCTCCGAGCCAAGCTCCAAGTCACCTTTTCACTCACAGGCGCGTCACTTAGGTTAACCGCTTAATTTATTTAGTCTGCTCAACGGCCCAGCTCAGGCCCACCACTCCCGTGCTTGCTGGAGACAGCTGAGGCGCAAGCAGCCACACGAGGCCGAGCCAGGCCGCTGCTGCGAGTCCGGGGCTCGACCCTGCAGCAAGCTTGCGAACTGCACACGCAAGGGCAGTCTGCATCGCCAGGGAGGACATCTGATCCCACCACTCATCAGGTCTATGTACAACATTTCACATCTCACCCCCACCAGATGGAACAAGGGAATAGGAACAGCAACCACTCTCCAGGGTCATACCCCCTCCCCGCAGTACAACCACCCCAAACCCACTCCCAATTTGTTAAATATGGTGCAAGCTCACAGCCACTTAGGAGGCAAATCCAAGTCATGCTGAAGAATCCCCAGAGCTCTGGGAGCCCAGGTCGGGGGACCTCAGGCTGTCCAGTGCCCTTGGTCCTGCAGGGTGGCTCAGGGGGCTGCGGCCAGGGGCTAGTGAGTTGGGCCAGCCAACAAAGGAGGTAGAAGGCCCAGTCAGGGAGCTGTCTCCCAGCATCTCAGCTCTGGGGCTCTGCCTCTCCCTCTTCACAACTCAAGCTGCTACCTGGACCAGACACACAGAAGGGTGACACTGCCGACGCCCACTCCCCAGCCTCAGACCCCAGGCCTGTGGCAAGCCAGGCTGTCCTCCGGAAACCATCCAGCTCCAGCCAGTGTGTCTTAGGGGTCTGCCTGAGGAGCCCACCGAGGCCTGAGTGACAGGAGCTAGGACATGGGCTTTTGAGGAGGCAGGGCCTCTCTTCCTGGCCCCCAGCCTCTTCCTGCGCTCGTGGGTGACTTGCTTGGTACAGACAGAAAGGCTGTCACCCAGAAACTTCTCTGCCAGCCTCCAGTCGTAGAGTTTGAAAATGTGATGTGGTCCCTGGCCTGTGGGAGCCCCACCCTCCCCCCACTTTGATACAGCTCCAGGGCTGGCGTGAGCCACCCCCTGGCAGGTGAACAGAAACCAGCCCTCCTATCCTTGCCCCCTGGCCACTTGACTAAGGGACTCTTCAAGGTCTGCTCCCTTCCCCTCTGCCCCAGGGAGGGCAGGACCTGAAGGGCACACGGGGAGCACCACTGTCATCTCACGCTCTTCCAGTGCCACCGGCCATCGGTCTTTCGTCCACACGCCCACTTGAAGTCCTCCTGCACCCACGGGTAGGTTCACTCCGGGACACTGCCCAGCAGGTCCAGGTCATGCTGATTAGTGTAAGCAGGAGCCTCCCGGGATCCCAGGGCCAGGGAGTCCCCGAGTGGTCCCAAGTAACATATTCCTTCTGGCCCAGGGTCCAGGCTCGTGTGTCTTCTTCACAGCTTTGAGGCGAGTGTTGGACTGAGCAACAGTGACCAGGCTCTGGGACCTGTGGAGGTGCACGTCCTTGGCGCTGCACCTGCTTGCCTCCTGGGGAGGTAGTAGGGATGGCTTGTCCTGCTTCTAGACAAGCCGCCAATCCACAGGAAGCCAGGACGGCCCTGCTCGCCGCAGGGGTCGGGCGCAGAGGGGGCAAGGCGGCCTGGGGCACGCCCCCCTGCAGGGGGCTGGCCCGGGGCTAGGGAGGCGAGTCCCGGGTCAGGCCGTACTGCATGCTCACAGTGTGGTCCAGCTCCTCCAGCTCGGCCGGCAGCGGAATGCCCAGCTCCCCCAGGTAGAGGGAGAGGGCCTCGAAGGAGTCCTCCAGTTTTGAGAAGGCCGGCCTAGAAAGAAAGGGAGGGGATGAGAGGCAGGGCCATGGGCTGGAGTGGGAGACTCGCTACTTCCCGGTCCTATGACCTCCTGCAAACCCCCTAACTTCCTCGTGCCTCCCCGGGAAGTGGGAGTAATATAGCGCTACTGCTGCCTCCCAGGGCTGCTGTAAAGACTAAAGGTAATGCTGGGAGGAGTCTGGCCTGGCTGGAGGCGAGAACTTAACAAGGTGGGAATGAGGGAGTCCCTTTGTGAAGGTCCCTTTCCAGGCCTCAGGCTTGTTGTTTCCACACCAGCGGAGCTGCCCAGCGAGGCACGTTTTTATGGATGTGGCAGCTCTTAGAGAAGAGAATGAAAACACCAGGTTCCTGGGGCCGACGCGGTGGCGTAGCGGGTAAAGCTGCTGCCTGCAGTGCATGTATCTTATACAGGCACCAGTTCAAGTCCCAGCTGCTCCACTTCCGATCCAGCTCTCTGCTGTGGCCTGGGAAAGCAGTGGAAGATGGCCCAAGTGCTTGGGCCCCTGCACTGGTGTGGGAGACCTGGAAGAAGCACCTGGCTCCTGGCCTCGGATCGGCGCAGCTCCGGCCGTTGTGGCCACCTGGGGAGTGACCTAGCGGATGGAAGACCTCTCTCTCTGTCTCTGCCTCTCCTCTCTGTGTGACTCTTTCAAATAAAGAAGTATTAAAAAAAAAAAAAAAAGAACAAAAATACCGGGTTCCTAATGCTGTGACCCTGGCATGGCTGCCCTGGAACCGAACACATCCCAGGCTTCGTCTCCCATTGCGCCATCTGGGTGAGAACCACTCCGACCTCCCCAGTCACCACCTGGACCCTGAGTGAGCCTCTCTCCTCGGCTGGGCTTTCACAGCCTCAGTGCTCGCTATGGTTTACTCAGTCCACTGTTGATTGTCTCTGTTTGCCACAGCTTAGCTCGCGAGGGCAGGCACCCTTGCTTTTTGCTCATGGCTGGAACCCAAGCGCTGGGAAAAGCACCTGGCACACAGCTGGCACTCAGTGCATTTTAAATGAGCGAGTTAAAGGCAAACATTTCAAATGTCTGCGAAGGGATGTCAGCACACAAGTACTGTGCGGTCTCCTGATTTTTCCACCAGCGCTTACCCCGCGGTCACTGAGGGACCACAGGGCACAGAGATAGAGATTCTCCTACCACCGAACTGCAACTCTCACGTGGGCCTTTGGAAATCACTTTTAAATAAAGATCAGGCGCTGAATGCTTACCCCAGGAGAGTGGAGTGCGGGTGACAATATCGGGGTGCATACCGGCAGGGGAGATTATAGGAGACTGTATTTCCTATGCCATATGCTTTACTAATGTTCCATCTGCTTGTTCACTTCCCAAACAGCTAACAATGGCCACGGCTGGGCCAGGCTGAAGCCAGGAGCCTGGAACTCCATCCGGGTCTCCCACTTGGGTGGCAGGGGCCCAAACAGGCCATCTTCTGCTGCCTTCTTAGGTACTTCTGGATCAGAAGTGGAACAGCTGGAGCCTTGAACCGCTGCGCCACAAGCCTTTTTACAAGAACTATTATTTTTCATTGTAGAAAAAACCCACAATGATCCATGTTTTTCTAATGCACAAACTTGAAGAGACCCGAGTAACTGGCGTGAATGAAAGCCACTGCCTGAGAAAAACTGGCGTGAATGAGCCACTGCCGCGGCTCAACAGGATAATCCTCCGCCTTGTGGTGCTGGCACACTGGGTTCTAGTCCCAGTCAGGGCGCCGGATTCTGTCCTGGTTGCCCCCTTCCAGGCCAGCTCTCTGCTGTGGCCCAGGAAGGCAGTGGAGGATGGCCCAAGTGCTTGGGCCCTGCACCCCATGGGAGACCAGGAGAAGCACCTGGCTCCTGGCTTTGGATCAGTGCGGTGCGCCGGCCGCGGCGGCCATTGGAGGGTGAACCAACGGCAAAAGGAAGACCTTTCTCTCTGTCTCTCTCTCTCTCTCACTGTCCACTCTGCCTGTCAAAAAAATAAAAAAATTAAAAAAAAAAAAAAGAAATGAACTCGATGCTTAAAGCTGCTCACTGCAGTTAACGCTGAAACTGGAAAAACCTGATGATCTGCGTCACAGCTATTGTACTTGGACAGTCTCAAGAGGATCTCACGATGTCAGCACAAGATGATAAATCACAAGACTGGGCAGTAAAGCGGAAAACACAGGGCAAAATAAAAACCTTTCATCTATCGCCTATGAAGAAAACGTATGTGTGTGCACATGGACGGAGGGATGTGGAAAGGCAAGGATAGGCACGTGAGAACGGTGGGTGGAGGTGCATGTTGGGCTTAGCTGACACCAGTATCTTAGTACATTGGAGTACTTGGGTTCGAGTCCCAGCTCTGCTCCAGATTCCAGCTTCCTGCCACTGCCCGTTCTGGGAGGCAGCAGGTAATGGCTCAAGGAGTGGGGGCTCTGCCACCCATGTGCGAGACCCAGATTGGGTTCCCAGCTCCCAGCTTTGGCCTGCTAGCCCTGGGCATTGTGGGTATTTGGGGAGTGACTCAGTGAATGGAAGCACTGTCTCTCACCTAAGTAATTTTTTTAAAATAGTAGGGAGAATGCTTTGAGTGAGTCTTCTTCTTTTGAAACTTCTTTTTCTTTTTAAAATTTGAGAGGTTGAGAGGTGGTGGGGAGGGAGTGAGGGAGAGAGGGGGGAAAGGAAGACAGAGGGGAGAGGGAGGGGGGGAGAGGGAAAGAGGGGGAGAGGGAGAGAGAATGAGACAGAGAATGTACACAAAGGAGAGAGAGAGAGCTTCCCTGTACGGGTTCACTACCCCAGTGCCTGCAGGGCTGGGTCAGGCAGAAGCTTGGAACCAGGAACTTAACCCAGGTCTCCCACATGGGTCGCAGAAACTCAACGACTTGAGCCAACACTGCTGCCTCCCAGGGTCTGCAATACCAAAAAGCTGGAATCGGGAGCTCTAGCCAAGTATTGAACCCAGGCATCCTGATATGGGATGTGGGGGTCTTAAGCCCTAGGCCAAATGTACTGCACCCCCAACTTTCTTTCTTTTTTTCTTTTTCTTTTAACAGGCAGAGTGGACAGTGAGAGAGAGACAGAGACAGAGAGAAAGGTCTTCCTTTTGTCGTTGGTTCACCCTCCAATGGCTGCCGCAGCTGGCATGCTGCGGCTGGCGCACCGCGCTGATCCGTAGCCAGGAGCCAGGTGCTTCCTCCTGGTCTCCCATGGGGTGCAGGGCCCAAGCACCTGGGCCATCCTCCACTGCACTCCCGGGCCACAGCAGAGGGCTGGCCTGGAAGAGGGGCACCGGGACAGAATCCGGTGCCCCGACAGGGACTAGAACCCGGTGTGCCGGCGCCGCAAGGCGGAGGATTAGCCTAGTGAGCCGCAGCGCCAGCCCCCAACTTTCTTTCAAAAGCTGTGCCTCTGTGTCCTGTCTACCCAGCTCGCCTGCTGCTAACCCCTCATTTCCCTCCCTCTGGCACGGCAGAACTGTCAGATGGCCCCAGTGACTGACAGCGACATCCCTAAGCTCAAGGCTTCTGTCACCACCATGCTCGAGACAGGTTCAGGGAAGGCCTGGGGTGGGGACAGGCATCCCAGGACTCCGAGCTGAAAGGAAGGCATGGGTACCAACCTGCTCTCGGGCTCCAGTTTGCAGCAGATGGCAGCCAGGGGGAAGAAGGCTGGGGGGCAGTCTGTGGGGACAAACTTCTCCCAGAAAAGCTTTACATTGAGGCCGAAGTCCAGTGTGCGGGGCAGGCAGTCGGGATCGGCATACACCTGCCCGATGATCTGTAGGGCGAGAAGATGCTGGTCAGGAAGGACCCTGGCTGGATGGCACAGAAGACACAGAAACAGGCAGGAAAAGGGATGCTGGGGTGTGGACAGGAAGGATGCGTGGAAGGGAGTGGGGGAGTCTGCCCTATCTGTTAAGATGCCCACTCCAACAGGCCGGCACTGTGGCGTAGCGGGTAAAGCCGCCACCTGCAGCGCCGGCATCCCATATGGGTGCTGGTTCAAGACCTGGCTGCTCCACTTCCGATCCAGCTCTCTACTGTGGCCTGGGAAAGCAGTAGAAGATGGCCCAGGTCCTTGGGCCCCTGCACCAGTGTGGGAGACCCAGAAGAAGCTCCTGGCTCCTGGCTTTGGATTGGCACAGCTACAGCTGTTGTGGACAATTGGGGAATGAGCCAGTGGAAGGAAGACTGCCCCCCCGCCTCCCGCCTCTGCCTCTCTGTAGCTCTTTCAAATAAATACATAAATCTTAAAAAAAAGTTACTTCAGCTGGGTCTCAAACCAGAATCCATAGGATGCCGGCACTGCAGGAGGGGGATTAACCTGTTATGCCACATAGCTGGCCCCCTGGGAAGGGTCATCTGAGCTAGGTGGATAGCCACATGAACAGTCTCTGGCCTTTCCTATTGGAATTCTGAGGCTCATCTCCGCCTGATTGGCCACGAGACTAGGAGCAAGCCACTAGCCCTTGGGCGTCTTACTTTCCTCACCTGAACAAACACACCTGCTCCGCCTTTCTCAGGGGAGCAATGAGAGCCCAGAAGTGTCAGATCCCCAAACTCTACAGCCATGCTGACTTCATGGCAAGCTCTTCCGCCCTGGGGGGGAGTCCCGGCCTTTGTGCTAAGAGCTCACCTCACAGAGAACGATGCCAAAAGAGAAGACGTCCACCGTCTCATCGTAGCTCTTTCCTTGGGAAACACGAAATCGAGCAGGCGGTTATACTTATGTCCCCCACCCGCCTAGAACAGCAAGGACCAAGGCCAGACTCGGTCCCGTGTGGATGCCCTGGTCAGGCTTCACCCGAAAACCATCCTTCCTCGGCCCCGTGTGGCCTGCCTCAGGGGGACCTTGCAAGTATAAGCCAATAGTGCCCAAGATGAAACCGCAAGGCAAAGCACTAGCGGTGACCCACAGCAGGGGTCCACGCTCCTCCACGCTGCCGTGTGCTGCAAACCAATGAACTCTGGATCGGACTCCCGAAAGGGGCCCATCAGACCACTTCTGAGGCCTCACAACCCTGTTTGCAGAATCTAAATCAGTACCTCTGGCCTGGCTTGAGCCTTATCCACCAGGGGGCAGCACACCTTAGTTCTCAGCACGGACAGAGACAGGAAAGCTAAAGCCACATCGAGAAACTGCCTCTGTTCTCTACGCTGCCCCTGGGGGCCCAAGAGCCACAGTCAGACTCACCCAGGATGGGATACTGACCAGTTCCCAGGCCTGAGCTCAGAGGGCAGAGTTTCTGAGGCCTGATCTGGCAGAAGGTAACACCCACCCAGCCCCCAGCTCTGGGTGCCTGGCCCTCCCAGGCCTCACCGTTCAGCATCTCGGGGGCCATCCAGTAGGGGTTTCCCACCACCGTGTAGCGCTTCTTGCGGTCATTCTTGCGCAAGGTCCGTTTCTTGGAGGTGGCCTTCTCCACTGGGGGCCTTTTCCTCTCTTCCACGATCAGCCGGGACAGCCCAAAGTCTGCCACCACCACGGTCTTGTCCTGCAAGGACAAGGGCCAGGTCACGACCTGCCGGGGACTCTCTCAAACCCGGCTTGGGGGAGCAGGGACAGGTGAGAGAAGCACCCAGAGAAGGGGAGAAAACGTGCATAGGGAGGTACGTCCGGTGGGTGTGGATGCAGTGGCACTGTGGATTTCTCTGTGTGTGTGTGTGTGTGTGTGTGTGTGTTTGTTTTCCTCCCCCCTCCTGTCTTATTCCTCAAAAGATGATGTATTTGCTAGAACCAAGATAAGAGAGAAAAAGAAGGTGGAGGCAATCAGTGGGGATGGGTGGGGACCTGGGAGAAACTTTTTAACAGCTGGGGGCCATCATGGGGAAAGGGATTAAGAAGTGAGGTGTGGGTCCAGAGGGCAGAGCCAGGCCCAGCTGGTGGACACCCAGGACGCAGGAGGAGACAGCATTGTTAACAAGCACTGGCCTTAGGCTCAGGCGACGACACTGCTGTGAGCTGTGGTCAGCAGTGAGCTGCTCTGATCTGTGGACGTGCTCTGTGGCAGGGCACAATCAGGCAAAGCCACAGAACTCTCTGGAGAGTTCAGGAGTCCCTCCCCGCCGGGGGATCAGCCACGCTGCTACTGACAGGTGGCCTGCATCCGGGAAGTTACAGCAGTGAGAGAGCTATTGGAAGCAGCCGGAAGGGCAAGAGAGGAATCCCTGGGCAACATCTCTGGCCTGGAGCCAGAAGGGATGGTCAGCCTTCTCTGTGACAAGGAAGTCGGAGGGCTGGCTACAGGGAGGGTCAGGCCAGGCCCAGAGCAGGGGGCATACCAACTTGATGAGGCAATTGTGCGAGTTCAGATCCCGGTGGATGATGCACATGGAATGCAAATAGGCCTGCAACACAAACACGAGCCAAGGGGGCCGGTAAGCCCACCAGACCCCGACGCTGCAACTGGGGGCCACGGGACCTGTTCTTGCTCCAGCTTCACCCCCTCCACCCCCGTCACCATACTTCCTCCTCCTCCCACCCCCGCCCCGCTGCCATCTTCTGCCCACCCACCATATGCCCCCGGTGGCTGGTCTACACCCTCACTGCTCTCTCTATCTCTCTGCCAGTCTCCCACTCCACTGGGTCCTGGCCCTTGCAGGCCCCCTCACCTCCAGGCAGCTGATTTAGATCCGGGCAGAGTGCGGCGAGCATCCTCAGAGGTACTGCCCCCTCCCCCGCCCCCGGCCCTCCGATCTCAGCCCCTTGGAGCCGCCACTCCTGGAGCTCTGCCCTCCCCATTCTCTGCCGACCCTTCAGCCTTCCCCTCTTCCTACCCGAATGTTTCCCAACAAGTTTCTGCTCGCTCTTTCCCCTCTCCAGGCCTCCACCCTGGCTCCTGTCATTCTCAGGAGCCACTTCCTGTCTCCTTCCCTTCCCCTCCTAGGTGCTGGTGGTGCTGCTCGCCCACCACGGAGCTCTGCCTGCAAGGCTGTAGCCCCCGAGCCTGCAGACCCCCTCCTCCGTGGCCGTCCACGCCTCTCCCGTGGTTCCACTCCTGAGACTGCTGTGTGCCTGGGTTCCCTTCTAGTCCCGGTGTCAGCCGTCTCAAAGCCATCCTCTCATCACGCGCCAACCCCCTGCACACCCCAGCCCCAACCCCAGCTGCCCCTTCTCTGCGGATGACAAGGCAACCAGCAGCCTCTGCCCAAGCTTCAGCCTCAAGGGGCCAGCTCCTACCCAGCAGGTGCCGGGAAGTTATGCTCCACTTAGGTTTCTTTTTTTCTTTCTTTCCTTTTCCTTTTCCTTTTCTCTTTCTTTTTTTTTTTTTTTTTTTTTTTTTTTTTTTTTTTTTAAGATTTATTGGAAAGAGTTACAGAGAGAGGTAGAGGCAGAAAAAGGTCTTCCATCCTCTGGTTCACTCCCCAGATGGCCACAACGGCTGGGTTGGAGCTGGGCCGATCCAAAGCCAGGAGCCAGAAGCTTCCTCCGGGCCTCCCATGCGGATGCAGGGGCCCAAGCACCTGGGCCATCTTCTACTGCTTTCCCACGCAATAGCAGGGAGCTGGATTGGAAGTGGAGCAGCTGGGACTCGGTGCTACAGGCTGGGGCTTTAACCTGCTGGCCCCAGCACCTTACTTTCGGCAGGCACCAAACCTGTTTCCCCAACTGTCACTGTCTCCCCCATAATGTCTGCTAAGTGACACTGCCATTCTTCTAGGCCTCTCAAGCCACCCCGACACCTCCTCAGCTGCTGTTCCCTGGCTGACAGCCGGGTTCTCCCTCTGACTCCACCTAACTTGAGGAGCTGGAACTGTTCCAGTAGCCCTCTCCCCAGCACGCCCGCCCGAGGCGCTCCCGGCTCCACCCGACACACCGACCGACCGACCGACCGTGCCAGACTCCTATGCAAACAAACCACAGCTCAGGTCACAAAGCCCTCTTGCTTATAAATCTCCGACATCTGTCTTTCTGCTTCCTAAATACAGTCCAGACTCCTTAACGTGTGACACAGAAACTAAATTTAACCCCAGTGTCTTGCAGACCAACAGTGTCTGGATGGACCCCATGTGAGGAGCGGCGCTCAGACTGCAGGCTCGGGGGTCTCAATGACTTGCCCTGGACCCCAGCTTGCCCTGTCCAGCCCCAGCTTCTCGCCTGGACACTTGGGCTGCTGCAGGGATTAAACGGGCTCAGCGCCTGGCATGGGGAAAGTGCTCCGCTGGCTGTTAGGTTTGGGATCATTTGTTTCCTGGGCAACACAAACTATGTCGTCCTCTCTTCTCCTAGGTCACGGCTGTTGTCAGCTCAAGCCCGGGGCCACTCTGCCCAGGAACTTGGATCCAATTCCCACCCATCCTCCAGAGCTCAATGGAACTCACTTCCC
Source organism: Sylvilagus floridanus (assembly GCA_949820135.1). Classification (NCBI taxonomy): domain Eukaryota; kingdom Metazoa; phylum Chordata; class Mammalia; order Lagomorpha; family Leporidae; genus Sylvilagus; species Sylvilagus floridanus. The sequence goes on from OX463233.1 coordinate 159,798,001, forward strand.
CTTCTCTGAGGCCCTAGGCGGTGAAGTGGTCCGCTCGCGCCACGGGCCCTCAGCACCTGGACACCTCTGTGCCAGCAAGGCCAGGCGCTCACGCTTCCAGCTGCCCTCTCCAGTCCATGCCCTGTTTAACCCTTTGAGAACAGTCAGCCGGGGGTGAGGTCACTGCCACAGGCAGCTGCTGAACAGCCCAGCCCACGCCAGGTGAGGCACCCGGGGGGGGTGGGGGGGGGTCTGCGCCCTGGAGGGGGTCTCTGCCCTGCCGGTGGGACTCACCATTCCAGAGGCAATGCCTTTGGCAAATCTGACTTTCTGCTGCCAGGGGAACGGGTCCTGCAGGGTGGAGAATGACTGTCAGAGGCGGCTGGCCCCCGTCCCACACGTGGTCCATGCCCCACGAATCAGCGCGGTCTGACAGTGAAGCCTCCCCGCCCCCATGCAGTCCCCCTCACCCAGCATGGTCCTGGAGGGACAAAGCAGGGTCCCTCTGGCTTACAAGGCTACAGGGCATTGCTGGCAGAGGTGTCCCACCGACAACCCCCAGGCTCTGTGGGCTCACCACGCTGCGCAGGAAGTCCTTCAGGGTGCCGCCCTCGATGTACTCCGTGAGCAGGTTCAGCTTCTTGTCCTTGTACAGCACGCCGATGAACTTGAGCACGTTGGGGTGGTCCAGGCTGCGCATCACTTTCACCTGGGGGTGGCAGAAGCCAAGCGGGGTTGGTCGGGGGTTAACTTCTCCCCATGTCTTCCTCAGTCTCCTGCCCTGGGAAGTTGGCTTAACCAGCGGCCCTCCTAACCCTCCTAGCCATGTGACGCATCCAACACTAAGCTCAGGGGGAGGAGAGACCACCACCCATACAGCCAGCCTTTCTAGGAACAGCACTGGGGGCCAGTGGAGAGGGAGGGAGGGCCCAGGGCAGGCAGCACCCAGACTGCTGCTGCTCCATGGAGCAATCTGGGAGTGGCGGCACCAGGCAGTGTTCAGGTGGTGACAGTGACACCCCCGGGCTGTCTCCACAGTCACCACCCCCAGATCTGAAAGCTCCTGAGCCGCAGCTTGTCTGAGTGGCTCGTGCTGTCCCGAGTGTTCACTGAACAGGGTAATTAGGCTGTGACTTAGAGGGTGTGGGGATGTTCCTCCAGCACTCTCTTCTGCTTTGTCGCGCAGGCATTGAGTCCAAACTAAGTTTTCTCCCGAAACCATTATTTGCAGGGGCCTCCCTCTTCCCACAACCACACCAGGCTCCCACCCCACCTCCCTACCTCGGTCAGGAACGTCTTCTGTGTCTCCTCGTCACACCGAATCAACTCCTTCATGACCATCACTTTGCCTGTGGCTTTGTGTGTGACCTACAGGGAGGGCTGCAGTTAGCAACACAGAGATGGGAGGCGGCTCTGGAGAATTGTGACGAAGCCTATGCCATCCCTGCCCTGGGAGGACACGCTGAGCCGGAGGAGGAGGAGGACAGAGTTGGTGAGTAGAGGACACAGCACAGGGCAGCAGGGGGCTCAGAGGGAGGCACACCCTCCTCCCCGCAGAGCTGGGCATGCACGGGGAGGGGCGAGAACCCACGGAAGGGATGTGGGGGGAGGAGCCAGGAGGGGACACTGCCAAGCCAAGCAGGGCTCTGGTCATTTGGCACAGGAGTGAGTCCCTTGGGTGAACAGAAGTCTGGGGGCAAGGAGGGTCCGTGCCACAGACATGCACCAGGGAGCTGGGTGGTTGGGGGTGGATTCCCCACCCCACTGCTTACCTGTCCCCCCCTCCCAACTCTCAGCACAGGAGGAGGAGGAGGAGGAGGAGGAGGAGAGAGAGAGAGAGAAGTTAGTCCCGGAGACTGTTCTCCAGGGAGGCAGGAGCCACTCCCCTGTGTGCTCCCAGCACTGAGGCCTGCACCTCACACCCACTGCCTGGTGGCAGCAGGGCTCACCCCAACCTGGGTCTCAAGGGCCACAAGCTCCATGTAGCAGTGCCGCTGCCCCTAGGTGGCCTGGGTGTCGGGTCGGGGAACACCCCTCACGCCATCACCCAGGAAGGAGGTCTGGGGTCCCACAGGGCCTGGGGGGAGGCCATACGATGACAGCTCTCCGAAAGAAGGTGAGAGAGGGGTGCGGGTGGGGGGCAGAAGAGGAAGCAGCTGCTGCCCGAGCTCACCTTGATGGCCTGCCCAAAGAAGCCCTTCCCCAGGACCTCCCCGTGGATCAGGTCACACGGCCGGAAGATCTGCTGGGAGCAGCTGCTGGAGCAGCGGAGGGATTCGGAGCGGCTGATGTCTCGGCTGAGCAGCAGGGGCTCCTTTGGGGAGCTGGGGCCGGGGGACTTGGAGATGCTGTTACTGCGCCTGAGGGTGAAGAGGCGTCAGTGAGAATCGGGGTCCTCAGAGACCACCCAGGAACCCTGAGGGCAGGTGCCTCGGGGCACCAATGTGTTCCAGTGCCTGCGGTTCAAATGCCATTACTGGGAGGGTCTTCAATCTGACCCCCGTGCTTTTGGGGTTGCAGACAACAGTAGTTTATCTACACTGTAGAAAAACACATTAAAATGGGAACTTGGGGCGTTTCCCACCAGGAGCAATTAACTACCTAGATGCTACCACCAGTTTACAATGCTCAGTGCATTTCAGCCCTGGTGATGGTAAACCTCCACCTCTCTATCTCTTTGCTTCAGACTCTAACTGGGTTACAGCGACAGCACACAATCATCCAAAAAAGGCGCAGGAGCAGGCGTTCAGCCCAGCAAAGATGCCTGCGTCTCACTGCGGTGCCTGGGTTCGAGTCCTGACTCCAGCTTCCTGCTGATGCAGACCCTGGGAGGCAGTGGTGACGCCCCAAGTCACTAGGGTCCTGCCTCCCATGTGAGAGACCTGGATTGAGTTCCTGTTTCCCAGCTTTGGTCCTAGTCCAAACCTGGCTGTTGGAGGATTTTCGGGGGGCATGAACCAACAGATGAAAGCTCTCTGTCTCTCTCTTTCTCTCAAATAAATAAATCAAAGGGCAGGCCCTGTGGCGTAGTAGGCTAAGCCTCTGCCTGTGGCACCAGTATCCCATATGGGTGCCAGTTCGTGTACCGGCTGCTCCTCTTCCAATCCAGCTCTCTGCTATGGCCTGGGAAAGCAGCAGAAGATGGCCCAGGTCCTTGGGTATCTGCACCCATGTGGGAGACCCGAAGGAATTTCCTGGCTCGTGGCTTCAGATCGGCTCAGCTCCAGCTGTTGCGGCCATTTGGGGAGTGAACCAGCTGATGGAAGAAGACCTTTCTCTCTGTCTCTCCTCTCTGTAACTCTACCTCTCAAATAAAATCTTTAAAAAAATAGTAAGTTAAAAGCAAATTTTTAAAGGAGCAAAAGGGATTTTGGATAAAATTTTGCACATCTTTGTGCCTCCTCCTATTTCCTGAATTTTAAGATAAGCATTTATTATTTCTATAGCAATAAAGCCACTGCATCCACATTTTCAAAAGCAGCCTGTTGATGACGTTATGACTTGGGCTTGGGGAAAACAGGAAGAGCGTGCGTGCATGAGGACCACCACGCTGCCGGGGACGGCGACCCTGCCAGCGCCTGTCTGTGCTACGCTTCTGCTTTACTTGCGTCACTGGAAACCAGATGGCTCTGGGCCTGACCTGCCCCGCAGGCTCTGCCACCACAGCACACAGGATGAGCCATCCCCTCTCCTGCACGATGGGCCTTCAGATATCTGAGCAGTGCCCTGGCCACTCCCACACAGTCCCTTTCCCAGGCCATACATCCCTGGGCCTTTGCTGCTCTCTTGCATCCTGCCTCTGCTCACTGAATCCACTGACCGAGGCCAAGAGGCAGCCAGCCGGGAGTGACACGACCTTCCCGTGGAGAAGGCTGTTTCAAACAGACGCCAGCCAAAGGGCCCTGACTGATTCTGCAGTGGGTCAGGAGGGTGGCTACGGAACTTGACTCCCGGTGATGCTAAGACACGCGCAGTTACCGAGTGTGAGTCTTATCTGTGCAGGCAGACAGAGCTTTGTCTCCCTTTCCACATGTGATACTTAGTATCTGGTGGAAGCCACCTCGCTCTTGCAACCCCACCTCACTGATGCAGAAAAAGACACTCAGAGGTGATCTGTGAAGGGCAGAAGTCAGCCTAGGGGCCGGTGCCATGGCACAGTAGCTCCATCCTCCACCTGCGGCACCGGCATCCCATATGGGCGCTGGTTCTAGTCCTGGCTGCTCCTCTTCCAGTCCAGCTCTCTGCTATGGCCTGGGAAAGCAGTGGAGGATGGCCCAAGTCCTTGGGCCCTGCACCCGCATGGGAGACTGGGAAGAAGCACCTGGCTCCTGGCTTCGGAGTGTCGCAGCTCGGGCTATAGTGGCCATTTGGGGAGTGAACCAACGGAAGGAAGACCTCTCTCTCTCTCTCTCTCTCCCCCCTCATTGTAACTCTACCTCTCAAATAAATAAATAAAATCTTAAAAAAAAAAAGTCAGCCTAAAGCTCCAGAATTGGTATCTGTGCCCCCGGGGTCAGCACTCTTGACTCCTGGGCATGTCCCTATTTGGGGCTTAAGCTCATGGCGACTGCTCCCTCCCTGGCCTGGCAGACATGAGGTTTGCTGGTCTCTCAGGTCTATGATAAAGTAAGAGACAAACGAAGAGCTGAACAGAGGAGTCGAAGTCCTTATGCAGACTTCCTCCATCCCATCTGGGCCCCGGCTCCTGGCTCTGAGTTCCATTCCTCCTTCCCAGGCCATCACTGCCTCCTGTCCAATCAGCAGTTCAGTGGACCCAGCCTGACTCGCCCCGCCCCCACTCCCCACCCCGGGTTTCTAAGGAAAGCTGGTACACAACTGGGTCTGCACAATTCTCACAGCCCACCCTGGCCAGCCACTTCCCTCCCGACGCTGCTGGCCTCCGAAAGCCAGCTCTGCCTCATCTGAGCCGCAGACACGGGGCACAACAGAGCCGGGGTGGAGGTGGCACCTCAGGGAGCGTCTCCTTAGTGTCCCCTCCAGGTTCTCCTTGGTGTCCAGGGTGCTGAGTGTGTGCGAGTGTCCAGCATTCTGCATGTGCGGGGAGAGCCGGGCATCCAGTCGCAGCTGGTCCAGGCGCTGGGAGACGGGGTCATGTTCAATCAACAGCTGAAGCGTCTGGCTCGTCTGGCTAATCGCATCCTCCACCTGTGGCCAAGAGCAGAGTAAGGCTGGCTCCCACAGGCTGCCCTGTGCCAGGGCACCCGGCGCCATCCCGTGATCCAAGTACAACTTGGCTCATGTGGCGTTCAGCTGCCAGCAGCCTCACAGTGCCCTCTGCCTCGCATCTGGTCACCCCCCCCCATCAGGCCATCCCTGCTGTCCCAGGAAGGTCACCAGCGGTCACAGGCTCAGTGCCAAGATGAGGAGGTGGCGGGGGCGAGGAGATTGGGAAAGGTAGAGGCCATAGACTGGCTTCCCTGAGGGTCTGTCCCATGCCCTCTCCCCAAGACAGAATGGACATGCGTTCTACCTCGTTCACGTGCAGAGTGCGGACAGGGGTCCCGTTGATCTCCAGGATGCGGTCCCCGGGATGGATGGCGTTGCGATTGTTGGGGCTGATGTTCATCCGGTTGACCCTGCGCCAGACAAGAGTTGAGGCGGGGCAAAGGCACCCTAAAAATCAGCCTGATCAACTCTGCTTGTGCAGGGAAGGCTCACCAGGCCCCAAGCCCCCGCTGGCCCACAGAGCCCAGGCCAGCTGTACAGGGAGGCAGCCCACAGAGCCCAGGCCAGCTGCACAGGGAGGCAGCCCCCTTTCCGGGATGCTCTAGGTGGAGGGCACCACCCCTTACACAGTGGTCCAAGCCAGAAACTCGGGACTTCAACTGCCCCACATGGAGTCCCCTCGTTCCCTCCGCCCCCCCACTCCCCCACCCCCACCCATCTCTGAGAACCCTGCCTTTTCTCCATCACCATAGTTACCAGGATCTTGTACCACAATTGCCTTCTAACTGGCCTCTATGCTCTAGGGCTGTCCCTTCTGCCATCAAAGCCCCATACCTGTGATCTTTCCAAAACACCTGACCTGGTTGTGTTACCTCGCCACTTAAACCCCTCCACGGACCCATTGAGGTCCTCGCAATCCAGGCCCTCCGTGCTTAATGGCCCCTTCTCTGGCTACTCCCAGCCACCCAACCCGCACTAGACACAACCAGACTCCCACCTCTGGAGACGTGTTTGCTCTTTCTGCCTTGAACAGACTCCTTACCTCTTCATCTAACCCCACCCCCTGACTTCCCCGACCCTGGGACCTCTCCCCCAGGGGGCAAGCAGCAGCCCAGGACTCAGCACAAGCACTAGTCACAGGGGCGTCAGACAGACACACACTCTTTCTCCTACAACCTCTGCTGTAGACTTAGAAGGGGATCTGAGCTCCTCCTGGGCCGAGGCCCCTGTTTCTCCTCTCTTCTCCATTCACTCAGCCAACACAACAGAACCATAACCAGCGATGCCGACTACTGCCAGGTGCTGTGCCAGGCTCTGGGCATGCCATACCGAACAAGACAAACTAATGCACATAATCAAGCCAGATCGTTTCAAAGAGCAAACACAAGCTGAAGCCTGACTCCAGAGATGCAAGCGATCCTGGCCTTCGGCAGGGGGCAGCCTAGGTGGAGGAGAGGGTTAAGTGGCAAGGCCCAGGCTGGGTGAGAGCAGAGTGGGCTCTGTGAGGAAGCCGTGAGTCGAGGATGGAGGGAGCTCTGTGCAAGACTTCGCAGTCCCAAGCCCTCTGAGGCCCGTCTGTGGACGGCACTCCAGGGCTCTCCATACTCACTCTTTCACTTGCACCGTGGTGGCATAGTCGGAGCAGGCACTCTCCACGGACACGGAGAAGCCCCTCTTGCCCTCGGTGGTAGCCGGCATGGAGATAAGTGTGACGGAGTAGGGCAGCTGGTCCTGCACGGATTCCGTGGACAGCCTCTCAAACATGGGGGCCAGCACCACCTCATTGTGGCACTTCCCACTGAGGAGAGGACAGAGGGGGGCTGAGACTCTGCAATCCCCCCAGAAGGCCCCCAGCAACCACAGCACCGGGCCGCTCCCGCTAACAGTACTGGCCAGCTGCTCAGAATGAGCACCAGGGTTCTCTGGGGCGGGCTGCAGCCAGCCAGGGTGAGCTGGATCTGCAGCAAGCGGCGGACTGGGAAAAACCCGCCTTGGATTCACAGGAGAACTCTGCTGCCCTGGCCCCCATGCCCTCCCTGGGCCCCAGGCTGCCTCTGTCAGCCAGGGTAGTTGCATGGGGCAGGCTGGGTGAGCACTAAGGAGTCTTCGCCTTGAATGCTCTGGGGTCTCCTCAGAGACAGACTTCCCAGCCAGGCCCTCCCTCTGGGAGGATCACAGGGCATGGCGAGGTTATTCTCATGGTAGGTAGACAGAGGATGGAGGGAACAGCGCTGTGGCATAGTGGGTAAGGCCACTGCCTGCAGTGCTGGCATCCTGTGTGAGCACCGGTTCAAGTCCTGGCTGCTCCACTTCCAATCCAGCTCTCTGCTGTGGCCTGGGAAAGCAGCAGCAGATGGCCCAAGAGCTTGGGCCCCTGTGCCCACATGGGAGACCCAGAAGAAGCTCCTGGCTTCAGATATGCCCAGCTCCAGCCGCTGTTGCCATTTGGGGAATGAACCAGTGGATGGAAGACCTCTCTCTCTCTCTCTCTCTCTCTCTCTCCTGCCCCTCTGCATTTCAAATAAATAAATAATTTTTTTTTTTAAAGATAGAGGACAGAGAGACACTAACTGTGAAGCTTATGGTTACAGAGCTGGCTAAGAGAAAGAGCATTTCTGTGACGGCAATCCAGTGCTCTGATGATGGTCTTTCCATCCAGTTCACGCTGCTGCCCCCAGCCCTCTTTGCTGGCTACCGTTGAGGGGAAGGACAGACACAGGCCCACCCTCACCAGTAGAGGGCGGCATGCTGCACCAGAGCGTATGCGTCCCCATCCTCGATGATCACCTTGCAGCTCATGCACGCAAAGCACTCTGGGTGGTACTTGAACTCTCCGGCCACCTGTGAGCAGGAGGGGAGAAGGGTAAACAGGGGGCAAGGAAGTGAGTTATTGCTGTTGCTGGGGTGAGGATAGGTGAGGGTGAACGACCTCTCATCAAGGATCTATTTCTGTCAAGGCCGGCCCCCCTTCCCCCAGGGTTCCACTCAGTCGTGAGAAGGCTGGCAGTTCTGCCACAGCAGGGTTGGGAAATTGTGATTATGCCTAAAGTGCTTCGTCCAGAGCGTGCACAGGAAGCAGAACCCCTCCACACACCCACTCCAGGGTCTCCCTTTCAGATTCTGAACACCCCGTAAGGTCCCCTCCCAACGCTGAAGAGGCAGAATGAGTAACTAAAGGGAGAGGCCTTGGCTGATGGCGAGATCAGAAGATGGATGGCCGTGGGGAAGCAGAGGCGCGGTCAGCGGCCAGCACGGGCGCGGTGCAGGGACTCACTCACCATGACGGGCCCTGTCATCAGCAGGGAGCACCCGTGGCAGAACTCCCCGAACTTCCCCCAGTAGTCCTTGTGGCAGTACAGCTTCCCATCCTTCTCATAGTACCAGTTGGTGAGGGAGTCTTGGCACTCGGAGCACCTGCAAGGCACGACACGAACGGGGACCTTCCTGGATGCCTGAAGCCAGGCCACAGGGCTGACCGCTGGCTCCCAGGTCTGACCACGAAACCAACAGCACCCACTGGGAAGGCCAGGATGGGGCGAAGTTACAGCTCAGCGCTCTTTTGCCCACGGAAGTCGGCTCAGCATGAGCGGGGCCCCAGAAACCAGCTCTGTGCTGCCACCTCTGTAGACACACCACTGTCTCTCTCTCTTTTTTTTTTTTACACCACTGTCTCTTAATCTCTGGGCCTTGGAGCCCTTTGAGAACCTAAGTAACAGTGGAGAAATCCCCTCCCCAGAAACGCACACCTAAGGCAAAACCGCGCATCTAATTTGGGCATGGGGAACGTGTAGCATCCCAGGTCCTCTGAAACACAGTCCGAGATCCCCCCTTAGAGGACCTCCAGGTCAGACACTTGACTCCACGAGCCAACGCACTCAATCACATCCACCCTTCACTACGGAGGGGCAGGGCGTTCTTGCCAAAAACAGGTTGAACGCGAAGAAACTTGTCGGGCAAATCCAGCATGTGGTCGGTCACTCTGTGCGATAACTGTTCCAGAGTCTTCCACAAAGTTAAAGTCATGGGGGGTGAGGGGAGCACAGATTTTAGAAGGCCTAGAGACAACAACTAAATACGATGCCTCCACCTTGTAGTTTTGGGCTGAAAAAGGAAACAGCCACAAGTGGTACTATGTTTTTTGGAACTAGAAAATCTGAATTTGAATGACATATATGTATTATATTTATAAGAATATATTTATTGTATAATATTTCTTATACATTTAAATATTACTTGAACTATATAAATATATTTTTATATAACTATATATTATTTAAACTATATATATATATTACTGTGAAATGATTGCCAATTTTCTTAAATCTGATCATGCTATTTTATTTAGAATCCTTAGGAGAAACATATTAAAGTATTTCAAGATTAAAGTCAAGAGGCCTACAACTGACTTTTCTAAAGAGTTCAGCAAATATAAATGGGGGGGCATAAAGTTAATAAAATGATGAATCTAGATGAAGGGTACATGGGGGTACCTTGAGCTACTCTTGCGACTTTCCTATATATGTGTTTCAAAATGAAACATTGGGAGAGAAACCCAGGTCTCCGTTAGCACCCTGCAAGACTGAAGTGCACGGCCCTGGAGCCCTGGCTGCCATGTTCCTTCTAGTTAAGGCTGCCCCCTCTTGTCATCAAGGCCTTGCACCACTCACGTTGCCCACGTCCCCGTTTCTGAGAGGCAGGGTGGGGCTGGCCTCTTGGCTTGAATCCTGATCCTGCCACTTTGGAATTACGTCACCTTTTTGGCGAGGTCCTTCATTCCTCTGACCCCGTTTCCTCACCTGTTAAATGGTCTGTTGTGAAAATTAAATGAAATAATATGCATTAAAAGTATAGACGGCCTATATAACAGTAGAGAATTAGTATGGTAGGAACTCAATGAATGGTAATGACAATGCTAACATAATGGTAGCTCATGTTACTGCGCAGCTTTGGACAATTTCTTTCAGTAGCTCTCCTTGACAAACTGTAACTAACAGTGTCGGACCACAAAGAACCAGTGTGAAAACGGAGTAAGTCCATGGATGGGAAAGTCTCCCTACAGGCAAGTGTGTTATTATAACTCGCTTTGCAATGCAGATGGAAGACAGAAACACAAGGTGCCCTACCCCATCTTTTAAGAGCTTATAAAGAGTCGAGGAAGACAAAAGTCTAAACGAAACAAGGCAAGATGAGAGGCCACGATGAGTGTGTCACTTCTGAGGCACAGCAGGGAGACAGGACTGAGCCAAAGCAGCCCAGCTGGAAGGTCTGGAGAGGCAGGACCCTGGGAGTCCATGTATCTTTTGGGAGCGCTCAGCAATGCATTCCTATTCGGCGTCTTTTCCTGCTTGTCCTATGGCCTTGAGAGCTGGGGATGGTGTGAAGGGTGTGGGCCCAAAGTGCCTAGCACCGTGAAGGAGGGCGGAGGCCGAGAAGACCCTGTCCCAGGGACAGGGTTCAAAGCCCTTGCCGTGTAAGATGCATGTTGGATGAAGCCTACATTGAGACAGACGTGGCTTCAAGTTCTTGGGTGCTGCGTGTGCTTGCACAAGCCCTTTTCCCTTTCTGGGTTCAGCTGCCCCACCTGCAAAATGAGGGGGACAGACTGCACACTGCACCCCAGATCCCTCAATTCTATCTCTGTTTTTCTCTAGTCGATCCCAGGTACAAATTACAGCACCACCACTTTTACTACTAGAGTGGTCCTGGGCCAGCCACCTTCGTCTTCTCGTTCATGACATGGCAGTAAGGACTGTAGGGTGCCTAGTGGAGGGCCAGCACTGGAGGCAGGGCCTGCTTCCTACTTTCTGATGCACACCTCCTGGGTGGGCACCTGCCTCCCTCACTATACCTAGAGCTCCTGGAGGACAGAGCTGGTATCCCATTTACACCTGGTGGACTCAGCACCTAGCAAAGGACCTGGCAGAGTAGGCCCTCGGCAAATGTTTCCAGATGGAAAACCAGAGAGCCGGCAAGCCTGGGTGGGAGAACAAGCGTTCTGTGGCTCATGCTCACCAGACCCCGCCTTTCTCCTGTGTGCCGTGGAGGAAAGTTGGTGCAAGACGTCTGCACCCAACTGCAGGCCTGGGCTCTGTTACGCCTTCACAATGGTATGTGCGCTGCAGGGCATGGGAGCACCAGAACACACCCTCCCTTCTATTGCCAATATCCTGCTTTTGTTCACTGCAAGTAGCCCAGGCCAGGCCCATGTTGGGGAGCAGGGAGAGAAACGAGTGCAGGCACGCAGGACACGGCTCGGCCTGCTGGGGAGCCACCCCGTCGACGCACGGATCTGTGTCAAGGAATGCCTTTGAGCGGCCCGGCCAGCTGCATGGCCAAAGCTGCAGCCATAGGTGACTTTGAGGAACAGGAGGGAGGGCTGTGGGTCCTTAAGCTCTGTTTCGTCACAGAACACAACCGGGGTCTGAGCTCACTGGAGACATTGTCGAGGCAGACTTTGGAGTTGTAACTATCCCCAGGTACTATATGAGTTGCCTTAGACTATCTTTGACCCTGAAAGCTAGTAGGCTCATTCTGGGTTTACAGACCAGAAAGACTGAAAAGCAGAGTCGACGTTAACGTCACCCAAACCCAAGTGACGGAGACAGAATCTGAACCCAAGTGTACTTGGCGAGGGAGCCTTGTCCCCATCACTCGAGGGACATAGCACTTCTCGTGGCTGGGTCCCGGGCTTCTGTCTGTGAAGATAAGGACGCGGGGAGCCCTGATGGCTCCAGTCGAGTTCCTTCGGGTGTCACCACTCAGCAGTGTTTCTCCTTTAGCTCAAAGACAGAGCATTAAATGGCACAATTAACGCTCCCCTGTGTTCACAGTATTCTGTCCCCCAACAGTCTGTTCTTTGAAGTAAAGGACCCAGAACACACTGGATCCTTCGTGCAAGTGGAAGGTGCTAGTCAACAACATCCCGCCTCGGATCCTCCGAGCCCACGGTCACTGAATGTTCCTCCCCCCAAAGTGAAGGCACCCTCCCCCGCCCAGCTTTCAATTTTTGAAAATTTCAAGTAAAAGTCAAAATCTGCTCCGGCTGCAGGCCTAAGGGCAGGCCGCTGGGAGGCAGGAGAGCCGATGCCAGGGCTGAGACACTCGCCACCGCCCTCTCCTGATGAGCCAAGGTGTACAGAGTTGAAACCTTCAAAAGAGGGACGAGCATGGGGAAGCCACTGAGGCTGTGCCTAAAGACCCCCTCCCGGGTTCTTCTTTCCCGAACAGTACCGAGGGCCTGGGCCCATTGAACAGAAAGAACCCTGGCGGCCGGCGCAGATCACACGGAAAGGTCCTTTGAGTTAGCAGAGATTGGTTCATCCCCTGAGACTTTCACAGACAACGTTCATTTTCTACCAGTGCCACCTGAGTCCAGTTACCCGGTGACTCTGAGCCTCGGCTTCCTTGTCGGTAAGGGACGATTGACAAAGTCTTACGGAGTTGTAAGAATTAACTTACTACACATGCTTCAGATGATGGCTGGCTCCCAGCAGGAGTCCAGTGGGAGTTCATTTGCTTCCCTCCCTAATCTGAGAACACCATGGGGGACATGCAGACAGAGCCCTTTCCCTTCCGCTTCCTTGCCCTTGCGGTACAGCCCTGTTGCTTGGTGCAGAACCCAACAGCGTTCTGTAAATAGAGAAGCAAGATCCTAAAATGATTTGTTTACCCAATCAATTAGAAGTCGATCAGTTCTAAGCCATTCCTATCAATTAAGGTACAGGCTGTGCAGCTGGCATGGGTGAGAACAAGCAGGCGGCTGGGAGAAGCCAGGTGAGATAAGACACAGACCCAGCCCCCGACCAAACAGTTTACAGGTGAATCCGAATCCGCCCCCTCCCCAGGCCAGGGGAAGCGGCCATTGTTACTGTGGATTTACAAGCCCCCCAGGCCCCAGGTTGGATGCTTACCCTCAACCTGGCCTGGTGAGCAGCCAGTTGTGGGGAAGCTCCTTCCAGCCTCTGGCCTCTGAGCTCTGCCTGGGCTCACGGGGAGAAGGGGACGCTTGCTCCTCTATAGCCTGAGTGCACCAGGTCTGGGGATGCCAGCTCTCCCCGCCCCAGGCCCTGAAGGGTGGATAGGACAGGGGGGGAGGGACTCTGGCCCACCAAAGCCCAGCCTTTTACCACCAAAGATCCCTTGAATTACTCCTCCTTCCTGCAGCTCCTGTAGACTGAAACAGTCTGTCAATTAAGCCGTAATTATTACAGAATATGTTGTTATCTTACTTAAAAAAAAAATTAAACACATAATGAGCCTCTGATCAGCAAGAAATAACCGTTCCCAGAGCGTGTTGACTCGGTTCCAACCAAAAGCCAGGAAACCCTGAGTTTCAAGTAATTCGGTGCAGTCATGCTACAGTTAAAGATACGGCCTCCTTTCTTTAGGGGGAAAAAAATGGAGAAGGGCTTCAGTGCCTCTGAGGAGCCTCTGAGTTGCGGGGTTGAGAACCGAGTCCTCCATGTCTCGGACGAAGAGAAAAAGCGTCCCAGGGGACGTAAGGGCACTGCCCAGAGCCACTGCTAAGCTGGGCAGCGCTAAGAATAATTTTCCCCTTTAAACATGGGTTGTTTTAGAAGACAAAGGTGCACTTGTTTTCCTCCAGAGATAATGTGTAAACCAAGCTCGTTAAACACACTGGTGGACAGGCAGGGAAACCCGAAAAAGAAAAATCCTGTAAAGACATCGGACGAAAGTCATTTTTTTTGGGTAAATTTCAGCCTGAGGTGTTTTCTTCCTTGGGAGTGCACCTGCAGTCGTCACCCCTCATGCTAAAGGCATGGGCGGGGAAGGCGGGGTAGGGGGACCCTGTGTGGGGCCCAGAAATTCCCTTCTTCACTCCCTGCTCCCTCTTCCCTCCCTCACACGGTCACGCCTGATCATGTCCCCGTGGAATCTGGTTGCGTCACTCTCCCTGCAACTACAGCCCCAGAACTCCTGTGGACTTTCCACTCTCCCAGAGGCCTGGGGGTCCAGGACTTAATTTGTTCCACAGAAATCTGGCAAGGGCCCCTGTTCAGTAGCCACCCCTCCCCCCATTCTCCAGAGGAGGTCCCTGGGCGGCACCGGTCAGCCAGGGGCAGGTCCTATCCTAAAGGAGGGGCTGAGAGGAAGCAGCTTTCTGACCAGGTAGGGACTCACACCCACACCTGGGAGACCAGGGGTCTGGGTGGTCCCTCCCCTGGGGCACTGAGGCTATATGGCTATCTCTTCAGAAGTGGCTGTAGGAATGTGGCCTCTCACTTGGGGGAGGGGAGAAGGGCCCAGAGTCAGTAGCCCCCCCCCAACTCCAGGTGGGCAATGGGGACTGGGGAGGCGTGGTGAGGTCACCAGGCTCCCCAGAGGGGCTGGGGCAGAACAAGATGACAAAGGACAGCAGGGTCTGAGTGGCTGCACTGGGGGCCCAGCCCTCCAAAGCCCAGGTGGAGGCTTTCAGTCTCTGCTGTAGTTCCCGCCCCCTCCCCCCAGAGGTGCTGTGTTCTTGAAAGACTAAAAGGTGACAGTGTTCCTCCAGGCTCCTGAAGGAACAACCCTGCCCGCAAGCTGCCTCTCCCAGGATTAAGAAAAAGCAGCATTAATGAGGACCTGGGCTGGGGGCTGCTTCCACACCCGGCATCTAGACCACCTCCCTGCTATGCTCAAGGTCAATGCCCATGGGCTCTTCAACATGTCCGGTCATCTGTCCCCTTTCTCTGCTCTCAGCTGGGAGAGGAGAGCAAACCTGAGAGTGGCAGGAGATGGGTGTGCAGCCCCACCCCCCTAAAGGATGAGGGGAAACTCAGCCAGAAAAAGCCAGCCAGGGAGACCCCACGTGTTCACTCTGTTGAAACCAGTTGCCTCATCTGTAAAATGAGAGATTAAGGGATAAAGTGCCTGGTGGAGTCAGCACCGGGGACGCGTTCCCTTCCCCGCCGCTCACCAGGGTGCAGCGATTCCGGGAAGCCACCCAGGGGATCCTGCTTTGCTGCCCAGAGTCCGGCCACCTGACTGGCACCCCAGCGGCGAGGCATTGAGCACCAGGAGCTGGGCTGGGGGAAGCCAGAAGCAGAAGTCAACCGTGACCACGGGTGCGGGGGAGGCAGCCCTTGGGACAACAGACTGCTCCCAAAGAATAACAACAAGCCCCACCCCAGGCAGGAACCGGCTCCATTCTGCAAGGGACTCAGGTCCAGAAACCCCCTGGGGAGTTTCTACTACTGAAGGTGGGCAGTGAGCAAAGAAAGCCCGCAGAGGTGCTGGGGCCTGGGGGGAGCGCCTGCCCTGGCTCTTCCCCAGCAACCACGCCAACCTGGGAGCCCAGAAGCCCTTCAGGGCCAGGGGCAAAAGTGCCTGCCATTAAGAGAACAAACATTTATACGGGGCCTACTGTGTCCCGGGCTACCCACACCCAGGTCTTCCACACTTTGGCGGAACCTGCCCGTCCTGCTTGTTGGGACAAATTCCTGGGCAGGCAGCATGGCCCGCAGGTAAGACAGACGAGAGTTGGGAGAACAGCGCCTTCCTTGCGCTCGGGCCCCGGAAGCAGTGACACCAGGAACACGCACGCTGAGCAGCACCTTCTGGAGGGTGCCCCAGGTGTGTCTGAGAAGGAAGGGGAGCCGCACACACCCCGCGCCTCAACGCTGCCAGCACCCGGTCGGGAAGCCTGGGCCAGGACAGCTCTGCCTGGCAGCAGGGATGGCTGAGGGAGAGGCAGATTCACAGAGAGAGACAGCGGTGGGAGAAGGACTCGGAGACCCACTCACCGAAACGGGTCCCTGGAGGTGAAGTAAGCTGAGACGGACAAGTAACTCCCCATCTTCTTCCCACAGCAGACAAACAGGCTCAGCGGCAAACCCGGCTGGGAGGGCCTCAGGCCGGCTGCAGCCGGCCACCATGACAGGCCTAGGGCTCTCGGCACCTCTGGCTGGCGGGGCGGGCTGCCCGGCGCTCACCTCTCCCTCCGGAGCCGGAGGGGCGAGAGGACTCCAGGCCACTCGCTCCCCGGCAGATTCCCGCAGGGGCTCATGGCTGGCCCGGCTCCTCCCTGGTTCTCGGCGGCTCCGGCGGCCCCGGCAGCCCCTGGGGACTGCGGGAGACCCACCTCTCTGCCTGAGGCTACAGGCTACACACACACTGGCGTTCCTGGGCAGGGGCCGGTGACTAGCTAAGAAAGAGGCGCTGCTGTCAAGTTAGCCTTCTTCTCCAGTCCCTCCCCTGAATGAGGGAGGGAGGGAGGGAGGAAGAGGAGGGGCTCCTCGGCGAAGCGAGGTGTGTGGTTGGAGCAGCTGTTAGGAAACAGACCTTGCAGGCAAGGGGTGGAGCTGGGCTGGAGCGAGGCTGCCGGCAGGCGCCACAGACAATAACTGGGGCCGGCTGCATGTCCATCCCCGGGCTGGGCTCAGGGCAGGCGCGAGGGCCAGCGTGTCTGACTCCAAACGTCCTGAGCCCGAGGAGCTGCCTAAAGGACATAACTCTGCTCAGAGGTAAAGGGAAGCCCAGGGCGCCAGCTCCAGGCAGAGCCCCGCCCCCCCGAGGGTGGGGGCGGGGCAGGTCCAGAGATCCATCCCCAGATGGCATCTGCTCTGTCCAGGCACCAGGGCCTCCATTCATCCCCTCCCTCTGCCTCAAGAGTTGGCCATTAGTGGCTGCCATTACATTCTGCAGGGCAGGGCGGGGCAGGGCAGGGCAGGGCAGGGCAGGGCAGGGCTGCAGATGATGGGAAGCGTAGAAAAATGTACCAGATGACTGACACGTCTCAGTACTGTGCGCATGCTTGTATTTCCTCAAGACAGGAGTTACCCCCACTTTATAAACAAGCAAAGTGAGGTACAGAGCGATCCCTGAAGGTCAAAAAGCTGCTCCTTGGCAGGGCCAGAGTTTGCTTAATAGTAATTAATTAAATTTCATTTTCTTAGAGAAAGAGAGATCTTCCATCTGCTGGCTCACTCCCCAAATGCCCGCAATAGCTGAAGTTGGGCCAGGTTGAAGCCAGAAGCCAGGAACTCCATCCGGGTCTCCCCCATGGTGAGCAGGGACTCCGTTACTCCAGCTATCACCTGCTGCCTCCTAGGACGAACATCAGCAGGAAGCCGGACTGGAAGTGGAGGTGCTGGGACTTGAACCAGGCACTCTGATATGGGATGCTGGGGTCCCAAGGACACCAGACACCTTCCCCTAGGGCTGGAGTTTAAACACAGGCTCAAGTGACTTCAGGGCTATAGTTTCATTCTGCCTCTTAAGGAGAAACACCTCTTTCAAAATCCTCAGCAGAGGGGCTGGCGCTGCGGTGTAGTGGGTAAAGCTACTGCCTGCAGTGCCGGCATCCCATATGGGCGCCAGTTCGAGTCCCGGCTGCTCCACTTCCTATCCAGCTCTGTGCTATGGCATAGGAAAGCAGAAGCAGAGGAAGATGGCCCACGTGCTTGGGCCTCTGCATCCATGCGGGAGAGACTGGAAAGAGGCTCCTGGCTTTGGATGGGCCCAGATCTGACCATTGCAGCCATCTGGGGAGTGAACCAGCAGATGGAGGACCTTTTCCTCTCTCTGCCTCTCTCTAATTCTGCCTTTCAAATAAATAAATTAAAAAAAAAAAAAAAAACAGGGCCGGTACTGTGGCTCACTTGGTTAATCCTCTGCCTGCGGTGCTGGCACCCCATATGGCCACCGGGTTCTAGTTCCGGTTGCCCCTCTTCCAGGCCAGCTCTCTGCTGTGGCCTGGGAGGGCAGTGGAGGATGACCCAAGTGCTTGGGCGCCTGCACCCGCATGGGAGACCAGGAGGAAGCACCTGGCTCCTGGCTTCGGATGGGCGTAGCTCCAGCCATAGCAGCTATTTGGGTGGTGAACCAAGGGAAGGAAGACCTTTCTCTCTTTCTCTCTCTCACTGTCTGACTCTGTCAAATAAATAAAAAACCCTCAGTAAGTAGACTAGAGCCCAGCCAGGTCACCAGTCACCCTCTCTCCTTCAATCACTCTCTTTTTTTTTTTTTTTTGACAGGCAGAGTGGACAGTGAGAGAGAGAGACAGAGAGAAAGGTCTTCCTTTTTGCCCTTGGTTCACCCTCCAATGGCCGCCGCGGCAGACGCGCTGCGACCGGCGTACCGCGCTGATCCGATGGCAGGAGCCAGGTGCTTCTCCTGGTCTCCCATGGGGTGCAGGGCCCAAGGACTTGGGCCATCCTCCACTGCACTCCCGGGCCACAGCAGAGAGCTGGCCTGGAAGAGGGGCAACCGGGACAGAATCTGGAGCCCCGACCGGGACTAGAACCCAATGTACCAGCGCCGCAAGGCAAATTAGCCTATTGAGCCGCGGCACCGGCCTTCAATCACTCTTAAAAATACCATCCACTGGCCTTAGTAGGCAGCAATGGTAACCATGCTTCTCAAACTGAAAAATGGGGCCTGGTGGAAGAGAGGGCTTGGGATGCACAGTGGGATGATGGGCTTAGGGATCTGGAACAGAAGCCCACTCACAGAGCCCCAGCGGCGAGGATGACCAAACCAGAGCCTACGATCGGGAAAAGCCCATGCCTGCAGAGCTGTGAGGTTTGAAAAAGCAAGGCTGCTGGAGGAGGCTGGGGAGCACCAGTGACACCGGCTCTCTCCAAGCAGGCACACAACCCTCTCCCCTGTACAGAGTCAGAAGTCACCTTGCAGCTTCTGTCTCTCGATGCAAACCACGGCAGGAATGCCTTGACAAAGGTGGTGGCTGAGTGACAAGAGAGCCTTTTCCCAATCTTCCACCTGGGCACAGGGACATCAACAAATGTGCTACGAGGTCAGGTTTGCATCTTGTTAATAAACCACCACTCATTTAGTGCTTAATCCGTGCTAGGCCCTGCGCTAAGTGCTCTTTAGTATCTTTCTTTTTTCTTTATTTTCACTTTGTCTGAAAGGCAGAGATCTTTCATCCGCCGGTTTGTTGCCCAAATGCCTGCTATAGCCAGGGCTGGGTCAGGCCAAAGCCAGGAGTCCAGAACTTAATCTGAGTTTCCCACATGGGTGGCAGGGACCCAAGCACCTGAGCCATCAGTGGCTGTCTCCCTGAGTGTGTGTTGGCAAGAAGCTGGGTCTTAAGCCATATGGGATTGGGAGTGTCCCGACCATCGTGCCAAATGCCCACTCCTATCCGTCATATTTAAACGGCCACTGTGTGGGGTGGAAGTCATCATCCCCATTTAACAGAGGAGGAAACTGAGGCTCTGAGCGAGTGATGTCACTAGCCTGAAGACAGGCAGCTGGCTTCCAGGGCCTGAGCAAAGCCGACTCTGGAGCAGGGATCACGGCAATCTGCCTGTGAAGGGCCACGGAACAAAAATATTTTAGGTTCTGCAGGCCACACAGACTCTGCTGCCTGGACAGCAAGCACTGTGTCCAGCTGTGCCTGGACAGTGCAAAATCATACAACACAAACGCACGTGGCTGTGTTCTGCTAAAACTTTATTTATGGACACTGACATGTAAACTTCGTGTAACTTCCACCAGTCACCAGATGGTCTTTGGTGTCCCCCCCTCCCCCTCACAATCACTGAAAAATGGAAAAATCACAAGCTGTGTAAAGACAGGCAGCGGGCCACGGCCAGCCCACCACCTCTGCATTCTAGAGCCACAGAGCGCCGCGGCCCTGCCCACTGAGTCTGACAGAGAAGAGCGGCTTCCCTGCAGAACTCTGCCGTCTCTATCATGGGCAGCTGCGGCAGGGCCAAGCCCTGCCTTTAACCCACACTACTCACAGCTGAAGGACCACAAGCACAGAGAGGCTGATCGCTTGCCTGAGGTCACCCAGCTGTGCAAGTCAGAAGTGGACTGAGGCCCTGAACCCTGACTGCACAGTGTAGACTGAGCTCTACCAGGCTGCACTAGAGCTCGGCCTGGGCCCATGGCCAGACTGTCTGGGTTTGCATGCGACACTGTGCTGCACGTAAGCCCTTGGCACAGAGTCTGGAACACATTAAGGGCTGATAAATGTTAGCTGTTAATATCATTAAGACTATTGTTACCACTACCATAGGCTGCTATGAGGTCGTTAGCAAGTCCCTGCCTCTGTCTGGGCCTTGGTTAGGTGTCTAATAGCTTCCAGCTTCAACATTTTCCAGCCCTAGGAGGCTGCGAGGGACCCCCGGTTTGCCTTGAGTCGCAAGCTGAGTTTACGCCTCTTGAAGTCAGCCTTGAGGGGCTCAGGATCCTGGCCTGGGAGCCCCAAGGAGGAGTTGGAACAGATTGGAGGGGTAGGAGAGGGGAGGGACGACAATGCACAGGACCGGCTGCCCAGTTGCAGACCTGGGCGCTCTCTTTCTTACAGCCACAGAGCCGACTATTTCTCACCGAAAAATCTGCTACGTTCTCCTGCAATTTGATCAGGCAAGAAGGGGCCCCCAGATGAAGTCTGGAACTAGCAAATTATCTTCTAATTGCACCCTCTGATTTCCATCTGATGAACCGAGTGCAGATGGAAGAAAACGCAAGCCACAGAGCGACCAGGGCCAGGGGCCCGTGAGCATAACTCCTCTTGACATTTCACACAGCTCTGCTGTTCCAGTGGCGGCGGCGCCGTGAGTCGGTGTCTAGGAATGCGAGCAGGAGGCTCAGGCGTTCTGCTCTCCCCCCACTCCCTTCACAAAGGACTCGGTGGGTGGGTGGCTGCGGGGATAGGGAGAAGACGTCTCAGTGCCATGAAAACTGCCTCCCCCTGGAAGAGGGGCAGCCATCTCCCCCCACCCCCCACCCCACGCCTGGGCTGGAGCGGAAGCCCCGCCCAGGCAGAATCCATTTGACCCCTGTAAATCCAGACTTCTGGAGGAACCTCTTGAAAGATGGATCACCAGATGTGCTAAGCCGCTGGCTGCTTAGACCCGCGTGTGTGGTTCCTCGGGGCCAACTTCAAAGGGCCCCAACCACCCAGAACTGGGAGGTGAGAAGTCACAGGCTAGAGGGAGCACGCCCCCTCCTGCCCTTGGAAATGGGTCCCGGGTGGAGAGCTGCTCTTCCAGGTCCCAAAGCCTCTGGCAGAGGACTCAGCAGCTACGGCTGCCAGAGGCGACCGCGGGGATCCTTGCATAAAATGGCAGGAAAAGGAGCTAATCTCCTGCATGTTTCAGGCGGGGAGCCGAGCAAACTCAGAACCAGGGGGCTTCCAGGCTACGGCATCTGACAGGCTGCAGAACAATGGCCCCAAAGCCAGCAGTCCCCAGAGGAGGGGTGGCAAATGAATGAATCACGCCGCCTCTCCTCTCCTGCGACGCGGCTCCGGTCACACCACTCGACTCAGGGAGCTGTCTGTGTTCACTTGAGGCCCTCTGTTGGCAGGGAGGACTCCAGGCAGGGAAGGGACTCTGCTGCCTAGGTGAGCCCGATCTGTCGCTCTCCTGCCTCCACTGCTCCCCTCCCATCTCCACACAGCAGCAGCAGCAGCAGCACTTTCACTGCTGGGGACTTTGCCTAGGGAAATACCCCAACAAACGTGCAGACACGTGTTCAGTGTAGCATGGTTTCACACAAAAACATCAGGAATGACCCATGTATCTGCTGATGGAGGCAGGCCAAAAATAACAACACAGCTACACAATAGAATACAATGCAGCTGTTAAAAATAATGAGGTAGGTATGGGGCCGGTGCTGTAGTGTAGCGGGTAAAGCCACCGCCTGCAGTGCCGGCATCTCATATGGGCACCGGTTCGAGTCCGGATGCTGCACTTCTGATCCAGCTCTCTGCTGTGGCCTGGGAAAGCAGCAGAAGATGGCCCAAGTCCTTGGGAGACCCGGAAGAAGCTCCTGGCTCCTGGCTTCGGATTGGTGCAGCTCCGTCCATTGCGGCCATCTGGGGAGTGAACCAGCAGATGGAAGACCTCTCTCTCTCTGTCTCTGCCTCTTTGTAACTCTGCCTTTCAAATACATAAATAAATAAATCTTTAAAAAAGAATGAGGTAGATCCTAGGTACCGAAACACAAACTGTCCAGGGTAAGAGGTCAGGTGAAAAGTTCACGCATCAGGGGCAGGTGCAGCAGCTGTCACTTGGGACACTTCTGTTCCATACGGCAGTGCCTGGGTTCTGGCTCTGCCTCTCTCCCAATTCAAGCCTCCTGCTAATACTGCACCGTGGAAGGCAGTAGGTGACGCTTTAAGTACTTGGGTCCCTGCCAACAAGTGGATTGAATTCCCAGCTACAAGCTTCAGCCTGGCCCAGCCAGAATGACTCAGTGGATAGAAGATCTCTCTGCCTTTCAAAAACATTATTATTTACTTATTTTTAAAAGGTTTATTTTATTATTTGAAAGGCAGAGTGATATATATATAGAGAGAGTTCTTCCATCCACTGGTTTATGCCCCAAATGGCCTCAATGGTTGGAGCTGGGTTAGGCCATAGCCAGGAGCCAAGAACTCCATCTGGGTCTCCTACATGGGTTCAGGGGCCCAAATACTGGGCCATCTTCTGCCACTTTTCCAGGCATATTAGAAAGAAGCTGGATAGGAATCGGAACATGCTGGCATCTTAAGCTGTGGCTTAACCCACTGTGCCCATAGCACCAGCCCCAAACAAATAATTGTTTCAAAAAAGCAGGACTTCAATAGTTGAAAAAACGTAAATAGTATCCAAATGGTAGGAAACCAGTGCTGTTTCATCCTGGCTTTATGTCTCACTGCTTTTAAGCAAAAGTTGAAAACCATGTGGCAGAGTCTTCTAGAATTATATATTTATATATATATTTATATATAATATATAAAAATATATAAGGATTTTTTTTTTTTTTTGACAGGCAGAGTGGACAGTGAGAGAGACAGAGAGAAAGGTCTTCCTTTGCCATTGGTTCACCCTCCAATGGCTGCCGCGGACGGCGCGCTGCGGCCGGCGCACCACGCTCATCCGATGGCAGGAGCCAGGTGCTAGGTGCTTATCCTGGTCTCCCATGGGGTGCAGGGCCCAAACACTTGGGCCATCCTCCACTGCACTCCTGGGCCACATCAGAGGGCTGGCCTGGAAGAGGGGCAACCGGGACAGAATCCGGCACCCCAACCGGGACTAGAACCCGGTGTGCCGGCGCCGCAAGGCGGAGGATTAGCCTGTTGAGCCATGGCGCCGGCCATATATAAGGATTTTATGTAGACATTTTAAGCAAGGAGATTATACTGACACTCTCTGAAGCTTGGATTTTTTTTTTTAAATGTTTTATTTTATTTATTTGAAAGGCTGAGTTAGAGAGAGAGAGAGAGCTCTTTCATCTACTGGTTCACTCTCCAAATGGCTACAATGGCTGGGGTTGGACCAGTCCGAAGCCAGCAGCGGGGAAGTCTATCTGGTCTCCCATTTGGGTGGGAGGGGCCCAAGTATCTGGGTCATCACCTGCTGTCTCCCAGGGTGTACATTAGCAGGAAGCTGGAATCAGGGGTGGAGCTGTGACTTGAACCTGGGGTACTCCAATATGGAAAGCGAGTGTGTCAAGCAAATGTCTTAACTCACATGCGCACCACTGAAGTACTGCTTTTTTTAAAATAATATTTATTTATTTATTTATTTATTTATTTGAAAGGCAAAGTTATAGAGAGGCAGAGGCAGAGGCAGAGAGGGAGAGGAGGAGGGGGAGGGGGAGGGGGAGGGGGAGGGGGAGGGGAGGGGGAGGGGGAGGGGGAGGGGGAGGGGGAGAGGGAGAGGGAGAGGGAGAGGGAGAGGGAGAGGGAGAGGGAGAGGGAGAGGGAGAGGGAGAGGGAGAGGGAGAGGGAGAGGGAGAGGGAGAGGGAGAGGGAGAGGGAGGTCTTCCATCCGCTGGTTCATTCCCCAATTGGTAGAAACGGCTGGCACTGTGCTGATCCGAAGCCAGGAGCCAGGAGCTTCTTCTGGGTCTCCCACACTGGTGCCAGGGGCCCAAGGACTTCAGCTACCTTCTACCGCTTTTCCAGGCCACAGCACGGAGCTGGATGGGAAGTGGAGCAGCTGGGACTGAACCGGTGCCCATAGCAGGCTTAACCCGCCCGGCCCCTGCGGTGCTGCTTTTTTAAAATGATAAATGAACAACAAAAGAAGTCCCATGTCTTAAACACCGCCTCACACTTTGTCCAACAGCAAGTACTACCAGGCGCGCTGCACTCAAACCCCAGGGTTGTCACTTCAGCTTCCCCAAGTGCTCCGGCCACCTCCCACCCCGCTCCATTTCCTGACCTTGCCACATAAAGTTCTCCCCAGTGGCACCCCAAACCTCTGTTCTCGTGGTTACTTCACAGCCTCCTAGGTCTCCAGCTGTGGCTTTTTGGTCGTTCTTACTGCAGCCCCAGCTCCAACAGAGCACTCATGCTCCTGAGCGGGATCCCCTGATGTGACTCCAGGTGCACAGCACACAGCAAAGGCTCTGTGCCCACGTCTGCCTCCTCTCCCATCCAACTGTGTGGGTAGGTGCCCACGGATGCCTGGTAAATAAACACACGATTCAGGACGTCCATTATGAAGGACACTACAGTACTAGAAGCGTGATGACAACAGGTGTTTTCAGTTTACAAAGAGCCGTTATAGTCATCATCTGGTTTAGTGCCTGTAACAACCTCTCGAGAGTACCTACAGCACAGGCAGGGCACGGGAAGCCCTGGGATATTAATCCAAGTAGACTTGGCAGAGAGGAGCAGGACCGAGGTCAAGAGCAGGCTCTACCAAGGGCAGATCCCATGCCCTTTCTTCACATGGTCCTTATCAAGGCATTCGAGAATCTTCCTGGGTATGCTGAGCTCCTGCATCTGATTTTCCTGGATTTCCTGCACGCATTCTTGCTGTCAGGATATTATGAAAGAGCTTAGCAAATGACTTGTAGAGATACAAGAGAGGGCCTCATGATGAGTAACCTAGCGAAAACGTGGAGTCAAGTCCACTTAGCCAGCACTAATTCTCTGCAGCTGGGTCCCAGTGATCACCGAGTTTTCTAAGTGCAACCATTCCATCATCCGCCCTGAACTTTCCAAAAGGAGCCAGATCAACAGGATCAGAGCTTTACTTTTCCCTGGATCTCTTTTTCCTCCACTTTGAAAACAGGGCTATTTCCACTTTTGTTTTACTAAGATTCTCAGAGCCAGGTACGTGGTAGGTTTGGCACTAATAGTCATCGTACTTTTGGGGTATTGTCCCATTCTTCACAGTTTCTCCAAAGTTGCTAACAGCAGTTCCAACATGGGGACGATATTTATTTTTATTCCTTTTTTTAGTATGCTGGGATATAATCTCCCTGGTCTGAGAGTCGGAACACATTGCATGTAACTGGGAACCTTCATATGTTTGGGTTGCCCGTTCTCTACACCAACTTTAAAGGTTAAAGAGCAGTAGGGGCTGGTGCTGTGGCACGGTGGGTAAAGCTGCCACCTGCAGCGCTGGCATCCCATATAGGCACTGGTTCAAATCCTGGGTGCTCCACTTCTGATCCTGTGAATGTGCCTGGGAAAGCAGTGGAGGATGGCTCAAGTGCTTGGGCCCCTATACCCATGTGGGAGACCTGGACAATTTTATTATTTTTTTAAATAAATCTTAAAACAAAAGTTCATAATCTTTAAAAATGGTAGGGGGAGAGGGATTGGGCTAAATCTCTACAGTTCTATCCAAATGCCAAATTCTGTTCTTTTCTCTTTCCATTACACCTGATTAAGATGGATACAGGGCCCAGCACTGTGGAGCAGTAGGTTAAAACTCTGCCTGTTGCACCGGCATCCCATATGGATGCCGGTTCTAGTCCTGGCTGCTCCTCTTCCAACCTAGCTCTCTGCTATTGCCTAGAAAAGCAGTAGAAGATGGCCCAAGTCCTTGGGCCCCTATACCGGCATGTGAGACCCGGAAGAAGCTCCTGGGTCCTGGCTTTAGATTGGCCCAACTCCAGCCATTGCAGCCATTTGGGGAGTGAATCAGCAGATAGAAGACCTCTCTGTCTCTCTCTCTCACTGTCTGTAACTCTACCTGTCAAATAAATAAATAAAATCATTATATATATTAAAAAAAAAAAAGATGGATACCAAGGGGGCCGACACTGGGCCTAAGGGGTAACACCACTGCCATCCCATATGGGTGCCAGTTTATATCCTGGCTATTCCATTTCCGCTCCAGGTCCCCAGCCTGAGGAGAGCAGTGGAAGATGGCCCAAGTATTTGGGCTCCTGCTATCAATGTGGGAGACCCAGGTGAAACTCCTGGCTCCTGACTTTGGCTCTGCCCAGCCCTAGCCATTGTGGCCCTCTGGGAAGTGAAGCAGCAGATGGAAGACTTCTCTCTCTTTCCCCTCCATAATTCTTTGAATAAACAAATAAATCTTTAAAAAAAAAAAAAAAAAGAGAGATGGATGCCAAGTATTATCTTTTGCCTGGGACTTATTAACATGACATGATGTTCTAGAAGTAGTGGACACTTCGGCTCTCACCTCAGGAAACACTGAGTTCCGTGAACTAAGTACTGAGGTGGGAAGGCTTATATGTGGTCTCATTCAATTCTCATAATCCTGTGAGGCTGGGGTTGTCATCTCCTTCTAACATATGAAGGAGCCAGGGGTTAACACAGAAGGTTATTTATCGTTCAAGGTCACAGGTCTAGGAATTGGCAGAGCTGAGATTTAACCAAAGTCTTTGGACTCTAGGCCCAGAACACTAAAACGGCCTCAAATAACTACCCTTGCTATTTGATTTACTGCAGTATTTCTGAAAGTGTGGCCAAAGGAACAGAAGCACTGGACTTCTCTGGGCTGCCTGTTGAAGAGGCAGGTTCCCGGACCCCACTGCTGCCGGCAGAACAGCGTCAGAGTGACTGAGAGCAGGGCTAGCAACGAGCACGTTACGGAACAGGCCTTCGGTGCCGTGGGTAAGATGCCTGCTGGGACGCAGTGTCCCAGAGCAGAGCTCCTGGCTTCAAGTCTCAGCTCTGCTTCTGCTTCCTGGAAGCCAGTGGGCAGCAGCTCAAGTGGCTGGGTCACTTGCCACCCAGAGGGGAGACCCGGATTGAGTTCCCAGCCCCCAGAAAAGTGGGGAGTAAGCCAGTGGTTTGGAGCTCTGTTTGTTCATCTCTTAAATAAAATAAATTTTAAAGTATTAAAAAAAAAAGCCAATTTGCATTTTACACAAGCTCCAGTGTTTCTGATGCAGACTGAAACTGCAAACCACTGCTGTATTCCTTCCTAAGTGCCCTTCTACTTTATTTCATTTTACTCTCATGGTAATCCTGGGAGGCGGGCAGGACCGATCACTAGTATGGCCTGCTATAAATGAGGAAATGAATGCAAAGACAGGCTGTTCACCTTTTAATTTGGAAAGTAGCTTCCTAAAGCAATGTTTGGTGACTGACAACTTGTGAATGAGCCTTGGCTCACTGGACTTCCGCCTCCCTGTGTCATTCTTGCTCGTGGTAACTCCACAGTACCTGCCTGTCACTCCTCAGTGACACTGGTGTGCTGTTCAAGGTGTGGTTCTAGAAGACAGGGCCGTTCTATCGAGAGACTACCTCTGGAATGAAAACAAAGTCTACAACAAACAAACGTGAGAGATGACATCAGCCAGCCTCAAGAACAGCTGTGGGTTCTGTGCTACCCAAGGGAGCAGAGCAGCTGATCAAAACTGCGGCCAGGCACCGTCAGGAAGGTGTGACCAGAATATGATTGACACACAGAAGCAAACGACCCTCACTCAAGTCTGGCACGAGGCGCTCAGGGTTCTTTGGGTCACGGTGGGTGGCGGGGAGGAAGACAACTGGTTGAATGTTCTGTCCCAGGGAGAAGGGACTCTAGCCTTTTGTAGGGGCAAGGAGAAAGAACACGGCACAGTATTGCAGAGTGGGCTCCTGCAGTTGCAGAAGGCCATTCCCTGAGGCTTTGCTGATATAAGTCTCAGGAGTTGGGGCTGGTGCTGTGGCGCAGTGGGTTAATGCTCAGGCCTGAAGCACTGGCATCCCATATGGGTGCCGGTTCTAGTCCCAGCTGCTCCACTTCCGATCCAGCTCTCTGCTATGGTCTGGGAAAGCAGTAGAGGATGGCCCTAGTCCTTGGGCCCCTGCACCTATGTGGGAGACCCGGAAGAAGCTCCTGGCTCCTGACTTCGGATTGACACAGCTCCGGCCATTGTAGCCAACTGGGGAGTGAACCATTGGATGGAAGACCTCTCTCTCTCTCTCTGCGCCTCTCCTCTCTCTGTGTAACTCTGATTTTCAAATAAATAAATATTAAAAAAAAAAAAACTCAGGAATGCTGGAGGTCTAATAAATCTTGCTGGTAAACCTTAAAAAAAAAAAGACTCAGGGGTGACAACTAGAGACTGAGATTCTATTCCACCGCTCACCTCCGAAGGAAAGGTCTTGCCTGGGAGAGGACCGCAGAGCAGAGAGATGGTGATGGGGCATACGGAAGGCCAGAGAGCCACATCAGCCAGCAAACACCCTGGCTACTTGCTGTACTCCGGGCACTCTGCTAAGCTCGGGCAACAAAGACGAACCAGATCCGGCTCTACCCTCAGAGAACTTCTGCTTGTAGATGTATACCCCAAGAGTGCTGCCACGTGTGCCTAACAGATACCACCAGGTCATAACTGAGGCATGAGGGGCCAGTGCTGTGGCAAAGCAGGTAAAGCCACCGCCTGCAGTGTCGGCATCCCTTATAGGCGCCAGTTCAAGTCCTAGATGCTCCACTTCCGATCCAGCTCTCTGCTATGGCTTGGGAAAGCAGTGGAAGATGGCCCAAGTCCTTGGGCCCCTGCACCCATCTGGGAGACCCAGAAGAAACTCCTGGCTGCTGGCTTTGGATTGGCCCAGCTCTGGCTGTTGCAGCCATCTGGGGAGTGAACCAGAGGATGGAAGACCTCTCTCTCTATGTAACTCTGACTTTCAAATAAATGAATAAATCTTTAAAAACAAAATAACTGAGGCATGAAGAGAACACCATGGAGGGAGAAGTCTCCTCTGATTGCTGGGGAGGGGTGAGGGGGATCTGGTGGGACTCGTCCACAGGAATGGGAGTGTTGGCTGACTCCAGTAGGCTGCACGCCAGGCACACAGGAGACATTCCAGCCTGAAGGAAAAAGATGTGCAAACGCAATGGGGCATAAAAGAGCCCGGTGTGCTCACAGAACACTGAGCAGGTCTGTCAGCTACAGGCAGGGCACACATGGGCAGCGAGCAGAGAAGCCTGGGATGCTGGGAGCAAGCAGGTGCGACTTGTGAAAGACCAAGTCTGCAAGGCTAAAGAGGTACCCATGGGCAGCAAGGAGCTACCAGAGGTGTTTAAGCAAGCAGAGGTCCCCAGAAAAACCAGAACACAAACACAAAGATGCTGATCCTTAGCTGCCAGTTCGGCTCCCTGGATGGGCACCTGTACCTCAAGTCTACGGCTAGCTGTTGTCTATGTTCATGTGGAGTTTGCTAGCCAAGTAATGTTTCCACCCAGCAGCTGTGCCTCTGTCCTGGGGCAACATCTCTACTGACTTGCTCATCTGACTTTAAGATTTATTATTTACGGGGCTGGCACTATGCAGTAGTGAATAAAGCCACTTCCTGCAGTGCCAGCATCCCACCTGCCTGCAGTGCTGGCATCCTGTGTGAGCACCGGTTCGAGTCCTGGCTGCTCCACTTCCAATCCAGCACTCTGCTGTGGCCTGGGAAAGCAGCAGCAGATGGCCCAAGTCCTTGGGCCCCTGCCACCAGCAGGTGGAAGACCTCTCTTTCTCTCTCTCTCTGCCTCTGCCCCTCTGTAACTCTGCGTTTCAAATAAATAAATAAATTTTTTTAAAGGTAGAGCAACTCAGACAGAAGGAAAGATGGAGAGAGAGAGAGACAGAGAGGTCTTCCATCTGCTGGTTCACTCCCCAGATGACCCCAAAAGCCAGGTCTGGGCCAAGCTAAAGTCAGGCTGAAGCCAGAAGCCACCCTGGGATGCCACTTGAGTGGCAGGGGCCAGTACTCGGGCCACCTTCTGCTGCCTTCCCAGATGTATTAGCAAGGAAGCTGAATCAGACGCGAAGCAGCAGACACAAACTGACACTCCAATATGGGATGTGGGCATGACAGGCAGCAGCTTGACCCACTGTGCCACCATGCCTTGCTCTGACTTCTTCATGTGGGCTCTGAGCACATAAGGGTGTGACTGCAACGTCTGGTGTCTAGTCATCCACTACTGCTCCGTGACACCGACACAGAATGAACACCTAACTTTCAGCACCAAACGCTGCAGTCACACGGATGTTTCTCTGGCTGCTCTGGGAGAAATCCTTTGCTTTCTCTCTCCTTCAGCTGCCTAAAATGCTGGGAGACTCCTGCTGTCATGAAGCAGCAGCAGGCCCAGAAGGCAGTAAATCGTGCCTGAGGAAAAGCCTAAGGACTCTGACACTGCACAGGACATCTACCCAAACGGCCCTGCCGCCTCGGCTGCCGCGGGCACGGGGCACCCTCACTAAGTGGCTGAAAGTGCCTGCCACGGTTCACCAGGTCACCAGGCCTTGTCCCACCAGCTATTCAACGGCTTCAGTTGGCCCACAAGAACACACCAGAGAGAAGGCATGAGGAGGAGGGTTGCTTGGCTGAGAAGAAAGTTGTCGGCAAAAAGGATTTTTCTAGATCGCGTGTCTTCTGAGCAGGGGTCAATGCTGTTAGCACCTTGGTGAAGAAGGCTCACTGATAGTGACTGACATGATGTGAATCCCAGTGAGCTGGCTGGCTTCCTCCCTGCCCTGTGTCGTAAGACGGGGGCTCCCCACTGCAGTAGCTCAGGGAAAGCCAGCCTGGGACACCTAGGCTCTGGGAAGACCTGTTGCTTTCACACAGGCTAACTCGGAAGACAAGGGAGCTCCGGCTAAGCTGGTGGAAGCCACCAGGGCCGACCACAGTGGCAGGTATGATGCGATCCACTGTCACTAAGGAGTGAGGTCTTGGGTCCGAATTCTGGCTCTCATTGTCAAGCTGGAAAAGGCAAAGCCGAAGGAACTTACCACTGAACTGGGGTTTAACTGTACAGCATTCAGGGTCCATACATAAAAATAGTAATTCTTCCCCAGCCAGTGTTTGTTGGAGAAAAACAAAACAAAACCCTGAAGGCAATGACAGAAAAGAAGCCCTTGCCTGGCAGAAACCTGAAAACCTGCCCTCATCCACAATAAAGTTGCTGTGTGATCTTAGGCAGCCATTATACCTCTCTGGGCTTCTATTAAAAACAACAACAAAACCACACCTGGTTGGTCAATGCTGCAAGAAACAAGGAGGAAGAGGGTGTGGACAGAGAAAGACTCCTGACAAACCACCCAGAGACCTCTGTAGGGCTGGCACCAAGGTAGATGCCTCTCATCTGGGCCTGATTTTTTTGGTCTTCTCGTCCAGAAAGAGATCCTCGCGATATCAACAGAGGTACAGACACGCTGTGATGATTCTGGACTAAGCACTTACCAGCCCGCACGTCTATTTATCAGCCGGCAACTGAGATCAGAAGTCCTACAGCCCATATCTAGGGATGTGTTTATGGATGCTTCCTTCAGAGAGTATCTCTAGAGCATGGACTTAAAGGAAAGGCAAAGGAGGAGCCACGGAGAGAAACCTCATGCTGGCCGTGGGCAGTCAGCCAAGCTAGCCCTGCCACAACAAAGACACACGCCCCCATGACCAGAGCCAAATTCAGCCCCTCCAGGGGGACGTGCCCTTCGTTCTGCCTCACTGACATTTCACACTGTGTTTTGCTGGTGACCACTCTTTGTTTATTATGTTGGCTTTCGAACCAAATTTTAAGTGGAAAAAAATAATTACTCCTTTAGACAAGTGGGACCATCAGCGATGCCTACGTAACTCAGCCCCGGGAGACGTGTGCCTCTCTGGCAGCTAGCAACAAGTGGCTGACGCTTCCCAGGGTCCCACTCCCAGGGCTGCCCATGGCTTCACCCATTTCCCCCTCGCACAGCACCAGCAGGTGGGTGCTAAGTTGGTGCCTCCACTGTACAGAGAGGAGACGAAACACAGAAGGGATAAGTAACTCGCCCGAGGTGCTCAGCCAACAACTGACAGAACCAGAACTTGAATCCAACCAGTCTGGTTTTCTTCTAGACGCTCAGCTACCGCACGGTACTCTCACTGCAGGTTAACCCTAATCACTTTAACCCACAGAAGACAAATTTCACTTCCAAGTTCTTGTCCACTGCCTTTTGCACTAGAAATCACCTACAAGTCTAAGACACCAGGCAGCTATTCCTCTTTGTCCACTCCAGACTTACTGGGCATCTTTAGCTAATGCTATCTTTCAGAGATAAAATTTCTTAGTAACCCAAACAAAAACACTAATGACGGGGACCGAGATTTTTCAATCTGCAGAACAACTATAGATCAGCGAGGGCCAGAGGAAGATGAGCAGCCACAGAAAGAACTTCACATCCTGGCGGGGGTGAAGTTTGTGCCACAGTGGCTGAACTCACGCTTCCCTGACTGCCTCTCTCCAGGGGTACCCAGGCCCCGGGACTTGTCCCCGCCTGGACTGTACTTACAGAGAAGTGCAGGTCAAGACCTGCTGCCGGAGAGGAGAGGACTCCTGCGCCTGCCTCCCTGGCTTCTCCTCGTGGCACAGGCTACAGCTCTGCCTTCTTACCTCCCGAACAACCCAATCGATGTCTGAAACTGATTCCTCTTTGCCATTTACAGTAACTGCAGCCACAGGGGCCACTAGGGGGAGGCTGTGGGAGGGGGAGGGGAAGGCAGGGAAAGGCCCTGATTACATCATATCTCTTGGGCATCTCTGGCAATTCATTCAGAAAATGCCCCTCCGATGCCGACGATGCACTGCTCAGTGGTGACATCATAGGGGATGGCCCTCACCAAGCTGTGTCATTCAGGAGATGGTGACATGCACAGACTGAGAGTAAAATGGCAGAAAAAGTTTCACAGGAAAGGTCTATGAAAGCATACAACGGGGAACCTGACCTGTTCTCCAGGGGGAGGGCTGACTGGTTTCCTGAGCCATGCCAGTCAAGATCTGCTGGGTGAGCAGGAGCTGATGAGGCAAATGGAGTGGGAGGTGCACTGGGCAGAGGGAGCAGGGTGAACAAGGCCCTGTTCTGAAGGAAAGCGGGTGTGTTCTGAGCCCTGGGAAGAAGAGCAGGTGGCTCTGAAGACAGGAGTAGAGGCCAGACGACATGGGGCTCTCTCACAGGCCATGTGAATGACCTTGGTCTTCATCCAAGGACACTGGACAGCCTGGGCAGTGTTTCAGTTTTTGCTTTTCAAGCTCGCTCATTCCAGCTGCTCTGTAGGTAACAGATTTGAGCAGTGCATTACGTGTGCGGGAGGCAGTGGTGAAACGGAGGTTATTGGAGCTGTACAGGTAAGAGGTGACGGTAGTTTGGAACGGGGTGGTGGAGGGGAGAAATGGAAGGGAATGAAAGCACTCAAAACATAATCTCGAGAGAAAACTGATCATGAGAAAGAAGTGGTACCAAAGACTCCTGGGGTTCAGAGTCAGCGGGGTGGAGGGGTATTCAACGAGATAGGTTGTGATGGAGGAGCGGCCAGCCTAGGGGTCAGGGGATGGAGATAAAGTCCAGCTGAGTCTGAGCTGCTTGGAAGACATTCTCATGGCATGCCAGACTGACAGTGGATAGACGGAACCAGAGCTCAGGGAACGGTCAGGGCTGGAGATATTGATTTTTGGGGTTATCAGTGGGTGGAAGACAATGGAAGCAGAGGTGTGCACAAATTGCCCACGGGGGAAAAAAAAAAAAAAAAGACTGTGCACCTGGAGGAAAGATAACATCTCCGAGCTGGTCAGGGGAGAATAGGCAAACTGGAAATACCAGTGACTAGGTGGGGCGCGTGGAATGTCATAGAAGCCAACGGGTGACAGACTCTAATCACAAGTACTAACATCTAAGGAGCCCTAGCCATGGCCAGAGCCGTGCTCAGTACTGTGAACACGTGATCCACTTTAATCCGCATAACAGCCTTTGGAGGGGGGAGCCACTGCCCGTTGTGTAGATGAGGTTGGGTGGCCGACTGCAGAAGGCAGCTGGCCAGTGAAGCTGGGATGTGAGCCCCCGCAGCCTGAATGCAAACGCTGATTCAGGGTCTCTTGTCTGAAATGCTTGAGGCCAGAGTGTTTCAGGATTCAGATATTTGGGGATTTTAGAACATTTGCATTATGAAATACATTAGGAATCAGACCCAAATCTAAACCGAAATTTGTTTCATATACATCTAATATACACAGCCTAAATGTGATTTTTGCATAATATATTTTTTTAAAATTAAAAAAAAATTTACTTACTTGAAAGTCAAAGAAACAGTGGGAGAAACAGGAAGAGATTCACCACCCCTATCTGGTTTACTCCCCAAATGCCTGCAACAGTCAGGCCAAAACCAGGAGTCAGAAACTCAGCCTGGGTTTCCCACAGGGATGGCAGGGGCCCAACCACTTGAGCCATCACCACTGCCTCCCAGGGTGCACAGCAGCAGGAAGCTGGAACGGAGAGTGGAGCCAGGACTCAAACCCAGGCCTTCCAATGTGGGACGCAGTGCCAAGTGCTCATTTGGCTTTATACAATATGCTCAATGTACCTTTCTTTTAACTGCGACTCACCTCATGAGGTTCAGTGTGAAATTTCCTATTGTGGTGTCACACTGGCACTCAAAAAATTTCAGTGTTTGGAGCATTTTGGATTTCAGATTTTTGGAGTCCGGGCTGCTCAGCCTATATCTCTAGTGCATCTGGGGAGGTCATATAAGATGAAGGCTGACAAGTGGCTAGCGAACAGATGACATCTGGAACATTACTAAGGGAATACGTGGTTCCCAGGGAGAGACGGGGGAAGTCTGAGTGGAGGCCACTGTTAAGAACGTTCCATTTTACTGTCTGTTTCCAGCTGTCTGAAGCAGCCTAGGAGGGGACCAGGCCAGTATGTCAACTCTGGATCCCCAACAGTGCTTAACTCAAGACGATGCTGAAATTATGATGTGGATAGTTAACGCAAGACGCACAATGCCGTCATTGGCTGCTACTCACCTTTCCCATGACACCCTTCTCATGCCTTCAGAGTGCTCTCCCAACCCACTACCTTCTCGATCCTCACACCTGTTTCCTGAGGTGGGTTCCTTTTGCCCCACTTTACTGATAAGAAACTGGGGCTCCCAGGAGCTGAGGCACTTGCCCACAGGCTCAGCTCACCTGGCTCAGCTAAGACTCAAGTCTGCTTTTCTGGCTCCAAGTCTCCTGCTCTTCCCTGGAAGAAAGAAGACCCTCTTGGAAGCCAGAGAGATCTCAGTTCCGACGTCAGCTATGTGGCCCTAGACAAGTCACTCTGCTTTTTTGGGACTTCTTTCTTAGTATAAAATGGGGGCTCAGGAGCCGGCACTGCGGCAAGCAGTGGGTTAAGCTACGGATTGCAATGCCCACATCCCATATCAGACGCCACTCACATGGGAGACCAGATTGTGGCCCATAACTGACTGTTACGACCATTTGAGGAACGAACCAGCAGATTAAAGATCTGTCTCCTTTCTCTGTTGCTCTGCCTTTCAAAAAAATAAATAGGGATTACAAGATCCTTGTAAAAATTGAATCAGAGAATCTAAATGAATCTTAATACAATCTAAATTAATCTTAATACAATGCTCAATGATTAGCAGTTGTCTATCCCTGGGCCTCAGCAGGTGCAGAGCTGTGGGGTCCTAGTTCTGTCTTCGCAAAGAAAAGAGCACAATTAGAATACACTGGAGGGGGCTGGCACTGTGGCATGGTGGGTAGAGCTGCTGCCTGCGGTGCTGGCATCCCATATGGGCGCCCGTTCGAGTCTCAGCTCCTCTACTTCCGATCCAGCTCTCTGCTATGGCCTGGGATAGCAGTGGATGATGGCCCAAAGACTTGGTACCTGCATGGGAGACCTGGAAGAAGCTCCTGGCTCCTGGCTTCAGAATGGCCCAGCTCTGGCCGTTGTGGCCAACTGGGGAGTGAACCAGTGGATGGAAGACCCCTCTCTCTCTCTCTCTCTCTCTCTCTCTGTGTGTGTGTGTGTGTGTGTGTGTGTGTGTGTGTAACTGTGACTTTCAAGTAAAATAAATAAACCTTTAAAAAAAAAAAAAGAATACACTGGAGGTTATATGCTGTGGCCACACACCAGGGTTAGGGTCTAAGAGTCTCTGCATTAGGGCTGGAGTCCCTAGGAGTCTGTCCTTCCTTCCTCTGTCTGGCAGGTCCCAGCCCCATGTCCAAGGGCCAGCTTTAGTGACCTGCTGGCAGGCTGTTTCCTTAGAGATAAACTAGACAAACAAACAAACACCTTCCGGACAGGGCCACAGCCAGCATCGCAGGCCTGGGGCCAACACGTGCAGCAGCAACACCAACAGCAGATGGCGGGGTTGCTCTCTGATGGCTACATCGGGAGCGGGAGACACAGCGCGCTGCTGCCGCTTCAGAGTTTGAACCGACAGCCCTCCACCAGTGTGTGGGAGGCAGCAGGGGGGTTTGGACCCGCATGTTATAGGAGAGGAGACAGCCTCGAGGGCATATTTGAGGATGCCTAGAGACTAGCAAACGAGGAGTCAGAATGCCTGTGTTCAAGACCCGGCTATGCTGACTGACTGCCTCTATGACATTAAGCAAGTAACCCCCACTTCCCTATTTTTAAAGGAGGTGAGAGCAGCATTTACTTTACTGGGTTGGTGTAAGGACGCAATGAGACGATGCGCATGAAATTCTTGCCATGCTGTCTCACCCGGGGCATGCAATAAATGGGACCTATTACTGTAATTCTGATTCTACTACACTTGTTTACATGGGGGTGACGGTGGGGAAAACGTGACTTACGGCATCACAGAAAGTACCCTGTCTTCAGCCAGCCTGTTACGCCACAGTCTCTGGTTGCTACGTGTGTCATTTCTTCACTGGCCTTCCTGAGGCACATTTAGCGGAAATCTCCGTTGCCTGACGATGTGACCAGTCTTCTGCCTGCATGTGCCTTTTTCCAGAATACCGGTCAGAGAAAGCCTTCTCCAAAGAGAGAGCTGAGGCTCACAAGCCTGAGAAGGGAAGCCCTAAGAGTGCCTTAAAGACAGTAAATGTCCCTGCAGATAATGTTACTATGAACCAGGTCAGGCAGCAGAGATCCAAGTTGGGGCCAAAAAAGTTACTAAGGGCTAAGGCAGGGGCTGCGGTGCAGTGGGCTAAGCTGCTGCCTGTAACTCCTGCATCCCCTACCAGAGGGCCCGGGGTTCAAGTCCTGGCACATCTGCTTGCTACCCAATTTCCTGCTAATGCATCTCGGGAGGTAGCAGGTGGCGCTCAAGTGCTGGGGCCTC
The DNA here is from genome assembly GCA_949820135.1 of Sylvilagus floridanus. Taxonomy (NCBI): domain Eukaryota; kingdom Metazoa; phylum Chordata; class Mammalia; order Lagomorpha; family Leporidae; genus Sylvilagus; species Sylvilagus floridanus. The sequence continues at coordinate 159,835,388 of OX463233.1, forward strand.
TGCCACCCACGTGGGAGATCTGGATGGAGTTCCAGGCTCCTGGCTTCAGCTTGGCTCAGCCTTGGCTGTTGCAGGTATTTGGGGAGTAAACTAGCAAAAGGATGATCTCTCTCTCTCTCGCTCTCTGGCTCTCTCAGTCACTCTGCCTTTCAAATATATGTAAATAAATAAATCAACATTTTTTAAAGCACCCTTGAGGTTTAAGTCCTTTAAAAAAATTAATAGGGGCAACCTTCCCTCCTCCTAGGATCCGTCCTCCTTGGCCAAACATCTGTGATGAGGGTGAAAGGATAATCGTTAGGAAATCTGGCAAGGTTCTTTGGTGTGCCAACATGCCAAGAGGCCAGGTCACCATTCAGAGCTCCACACCTGAACCTCAGCTACAAGGGACGTGTTCCCTGGCTGCTCGCCCGGCCTCCTCTAAGAAGAGAGGGCTGGTTCCAGAGAACACTGGAGACAGCCCCAGATCTAGAATCAATGTCACTGCTCAAGAAAAGGGGAAACCAGAGGTATCCAGAGTTTACATAGGTCTGATAGGGAGGTCGCAGAGAGGAGGCAAGGGGCTGGTCGGCCGTGGGGCTGCAGATCCGAAGGATCCTGGCCAGGTGCCCAACTGCACCCACACAATTACAGCCAGGGCTGCTTCCAGGAGGCTTGTCAGCTGCCCTCCACGGCCCAAGCCCAGATGCCAGCCTTAATGGCTTCCTACCGTCCTGGGCACCTGAGAATCTGGTGGAAGGCTGTCAGAGCCTCGACTGAGGATGCGGCCGCAGCCAGGGGACGACGTGGTAAGGGGGCGTTTGGGCCAAACTCCAGTCATGTCTCCATTCAATATTTAGCTCCACCCTGTGATTAGGAAAACAAAGGTGTCGGGGGCCGGGGCGGGGGTGGGAAGGGGAGAAGAAAAGTCATTTCCTTTATTGTAAGTGCAGCCAGCTGGGTAAGAGCAAACTGGAAGAGATCCAAGAACGCAATTCTAGTGCAGGCATTTAGCTTAGAGGTTAGGACACCCACTGGCACAGCTGCATCCCATGTTGCAGTGCCTGGGTTTGGGTCTCCCGGCTCCACCCAACTCCAGTTTCCTGCTGCTGTGCACCGTGGGAGGTAGCAGCGATGGCTTAAGTAGTTGGGCCCCTGCCACCCATGTGGGAGACCCTGATTGAGTTCCCAGCGCCTGGCTTAAAACCTAGATGACCCCTAGCCATGGTGGGATGATGGGATATCATCTGTCAGTCTCTAAACCTTTCCAGTAAACACAATGAACTGGGAGGAAGGGAAAAAAAAAGGAATGAATTTCTCTGAGTAGAACAGAGGGAGGTCCTGCTTCAAGGGGATTATAGGTAAGCTGGGGTGAGATGATTTTTTTTTTTTTTTTTTTTTAAGATCTATTTATTTATTTGAAAGGCAGAGCTAAGGAGAGGCAGAGGCAGAGAGAGAGAGAGAGATCTTCCATCCATTGGTTCAGTCCCCAAAGGGCTGCGATGGCCAGAGCTGAGCTGAAGCCAGGAGCCAGGAGCTTTCTTCAGGTCTCCTATGTGGGTGCACGGGTCCAAGGACTTGGGCTATCTTCTTGCTTTTATAGGCCATAGCAGAGAGCTGGATCTGAAGTAGAGCAGCCAGGACTTGAACTGGTGCCCATATGGGACGCTGGCACCATAGGTGGTGGCTTTACCCACTATGCTACAGCGCCGGCCCCAGGATGATCTTAAAAGATTATTAAGGAGGATTATTAAGGAGGCTGGTGTGGCTAATCCTCTGCCTGCGGCGCCGGCACACCAGGTTCTAGTCCCGGTCAGGGCGCCAGATTCTGTCCTGGTTGCCTCTCTTCCAGGCCAGCTCTCTGCTGTGGCCCGGGAGTGCAGTGGAGGATGGCCCAAGTGCTTGGGCCCTGCACCTGCAAGGGCGACCAGGAGAAACACCTGGCTCCTGGCTACGGATCAGCGCGGTGCGCCAGCCACAGCAGCCATTTGGGGGTGAACCAACAGAAAAAGGACGACCTTTCTCTCTGTCTCTCTCTCTCTCACTGTCCACTCTGCCTGTCCAAAAAAAAAAAAAAAAAAAAAAGAGGCAGGCATTGTGGTATAGTGTGTAATAGTGTGTAAAGCCACCATCTGTAGTGCCTGCAGTGCTGGCATCCCATATGGACGCCCATTTGAGTCCCGGCTGCTCCATTTTCAATCCAGCTCCCTGATAATGCACCTGGGAAAGCAGCACAAGCTAGCCCAAATGCTTCAGCCCCTGCACCCACACGGGAGACCCGGATGAAGCTCCTGGCTTTTGCTTTGGTCTGGCCCAGCCCTGGCTGTTGCAGCCATTTGTGGAGTGAACCAACAGATGAAAGATCTCTGTCTTTCTCTTGCTCCCCCAGCCCCTGTAACTCCGCCTTTCAAAAAAATATAATAAATCTTTAAAAAAAAAATCAGCCTGATGCTCCAAGCTTCTCATAACCCAGATTACCTCTAGGGTCAGACACAGTCCTTCCCAACTCTGAAGGTCTTCCTCCAATTTGGCCAAAAGCCCAACCAGCTCCAGAAGATAGCCTATCCCCCTAGGGCAAAGACCAGGCGCCATCTGAGAGCCCCACATCATCCAATTCGAATTTACCATGGGAAAGCACTGGAGTCAGGAGACACACTCCGTCACTAAAGCCGCATCCGAGAAAAACAGCTGCAACCAGGACACAGCTCGGCTTCTCCCACAGGCACGATCGACGGTTTGACTTGTGCCGAGAAGATCAAAGCTGTCCTTAATCCCCATGGCCAACTCTGATGACCAATGAACGTGCAATAAGGGAAATAAATGATACATGTAGTTGTGTGCCGACACCGTCACAACGTGAGATAAAGCGACAAGCTACTCATTATTAAGAGTTTTCTATGTACTGGGTGCTGCGCTGGGCACTTTTTATAGGCTATCACAGTTAATCCCATCTAACGACCATGTGGGATGAATGAGACTCTTATCCCCGTTTTATAGATGAGTGCTCAGAGCTCAGGGAAGTCACATAAGGGCAGTTAATAAAGCACTGCATTTAAGACCAGACAAGTCTCAGACAGCCTGCACTCCTATCTACCACGCACACATGCTTTACTTCTCTACATACGTGTATTTGTGGGTATGTGTGTGTGTGTGTGTGTGTGTGTATGTCTCTAACAAGACAGCAACTGACCAGACCTACAAATGACCTAATACCGCAATTGGAAGGCCAGCTCTGGTCATCTCTGGCCTGTCTGAGTGACCCTGAGCAGGCCCTCTGGGATTCAAGCCTCTCATTGGTGATGTGCAGGGTTGTACCACATGCTCGTTTGTTAGCTCTAGCAGAATACAGAAATTCCAAAGAGTAGCTCGTTCGATCCTGTCCTGCTTATTTTGGATAGAAAATATTTATAGAGATAGGAAAGAAGCAGGAATAAATCCAAACACGTGGGTGAGATGCCAAGACAGGACCTGGAATTCTTCAGGTTAAGGTCTCTTACAGCCTCTGTTCCTACCACACGAAACAGCACAAAAAGACACAATCAGGGGCTGGTGATATGGTGTTGTGGGTGGGACTGCTGCCTGCGATGCCAGCATCCCATGTAGGCATGGGTTCAAGACCTGGCTGCTCCACTTCTAATCCAGCTCCATGCTAATGAGCCTTGGAAAGCAGCGGAAGATGGCCCAAGTGCTTGGGGTCCTACACCCACGTTGGAGACCCGAGGAAGCTCCAGGAACCTGGCTTTGGCCGGGGCCCAGCCCTGGCTGTTGCAGCCATTTGGGGAGTGAACCAGTGGATGGAGGATCTCTCTATCTTTGTCTCTCCCTCTCTGTAACTCTGCCTTTCAAATGAATAATTAAAAATGCAATCAACTTCCTGAGGAGTGAAAGAGGGAGAAGAACAGAGGCGATCAGGATCACAGAGCTCCGCGCTCTGAGCTGAGAGCTGAGAGGGCAGGAAAATGCTGGTTTCCCTCCAGCTCTCCCACATCTCTCCGAGCCCGTCCCCTGCGTGGTTCCTGCAAGTGCTTGCGGGCCGACTAAATGACCTGGTATCAGCACAGGGCATGCTTCATAAGAACCGTGTGTGTGGGAGCTGCTGGTGTCTACGGTTTGTCTCATTCCTGGGACATGAGCACAGACCAGGGGGACCAGAACGTGCCCACCCAGCCTCCAGAGTGGACAGCCACTCACACTGCCGATGTGCAATGACTATGGACCAAGCACTGTTTCGTGTTCTGGAGAACACGGAGACAAGCTCCCATCCTTGGAGAGTCCGACCTCCCGGGACAAAGGGATACGCATTCAGTGAGTACCAACCAGGTGCTGGGTGCTTCACACACATTATTTCATTCAGTTTCAACAACTTGATGAGGTAGATTATTAACACCCGTTTCCCAAATGAGGAAATGGAATCCCAGACAGAGGGAACAGATCTGACATTAAGGGCTGTGTAATTTGCAAGAAACTGAGCTGCCTCCAAACAATAATAAAGCGAACAACAAAAAGCAGGAACCCAGGGAGGCGTCCTGTAGGAGGAAGAGCAGGCTCTGCCAAGTGCAGTGCTGACAGCCCTTGTGGCCCCTGCAACACCAGCAGCAGGTGAAGAGTGACTTTACTGCTCCTCTGGCCTCGGTCTCCCCATCCATCGACTGGGGGTGCCGGGAAACCCAAGGGAGGCGGCCTCCTATGCCCTGCATCCAGCCGCACTGGGCCCACTAGGGGCTTCTCCACTGTAACCCGGCTTCAGGCAGGCCTCACCTGACACCTGGTCACAGGCTCCTTCTTGCTACACTCCTCTCATCACCCCTCCACTGCCAATGTCTTTGGAACGGAAATGCTCAAGGGGCCGGTGCTGTGGCGTAGGTTAAGCCTCCACTTGTGGTGCTGGCATCCTGTAAGGTGCCGGTTTGCGTCCTGGCTGCTCCACTTCCGATCCAGCTCCCTGCTAACGAGCCTGGGAAAACATCAGAAGATGGCCCAAGCGCTTGGGGCCCTGCACCCACATGGGAGACCCAGAAGAAGCTCTGGGCTCCTGGTTTCAAAGTGGCCTAGCTCCATTGAGGGAGTGAACTAGCAGAAGGAAGTCTTTCTCTCTTTCTTTCTCTCTCTCTCTCTCTCTCCCTCCCTCCCTCCCTCTCCTTCTGTGTACCTCTTTTAAATAAACAAAACCTTAAAAAAAATTCTCAAGTCAGAAGCTTGCTCCTGTTCTTCTAGACGTGAAATAGTGCTTGGTCCATACTACACTGGTAAGAACAGCACAGCGGTGGGAGTCTGGTGCAGCGGTGAAGACCCTGGCATCCCACATTGGGTTTGCTTGAGTCTCAGCTCCAGTTCCTGATCCCAGCTTCCTGGGAGGCAGTGTGTAATGGCTCAAGTAGCTGAGTCCCTCACGGGACACCCAGACTGAGTTCCCGATTATAGGCATTTGGGAAGTGAATCAGTGGATAGCAGCTCTCTCTCTGTCCATCTGTCTCTGTCTCCCGCCCTCCGCCTCCTACCCTCTCCCGCCACAATAAGAGAAAAGAATGAACAGGAGAACACATCCACTTACCGGAAGCAAGAGCTGTGCCAGGCTTCGTTGACGGTCCTGTACAACCTCTGGCTTGGAGCAACGTGGTCCCCACAGCCCCGGCATCTCCAGGCGTCTTCACCTGCACACAGAACCGAGAGCATCAGAAGCCTGCAGCAGTAGGGGCCGGGGGTGGGATTCCCAGTACGCAGGAGCCGACTGAGTTAAGAGACTCTCAGATGGGCAGGGTAGGCCACCTCAAAAATAGTCCTGGCTGTTCCCCTTCTTCTCAAACAAAACTTGCTTTCTCCTCGGACTTTCAGTTTTTGCTTATAGCTCTGAGTAGAAGAGACGAACAGGGTTTCCCCCTTCCTACGACCGCCCCCAGCTATAGTGCCCAGAAACTTCTCCTCTCTGGGTTAAACATGTTATTGCCTCTTCCTAGTCTTCAAAAGCCCTGTTCTGTTTCTCAGACTTTGCCCATCAACTAATTGCAGAGCTCAATCATTCAAACCCCGTCACTGATGCTCTCTACACACAGCTGGGAGCTGCTGGACACTGCTTGTCATGGAGCAATTCCACTGGAAAAAGAAACACTTCTTGGAGGGCTGGCACCATGGCACAGTGGGTAAAACTGCTGCCTGCAGTGCCGGCATCCCATATGGGTGCCAGTTTGAGTCCCGGCTGCCCCTCTTCGGATCCAGCTCTCTGCTGTGGCCTGGGAAAGCAGTAGAAGATGGCCCAAGTCCTTGGGCCTCTGCACCACGTGGGAGACCCGGAAGAAGCTCCTGGTTCCTGGCTCTGGAGCGATGCAGCTCCAGCCATTGCAGGCAACTGGGGAGTGAACCAGCTGATGGAAGACTTCTCTCTCTCTCTCTCTCTCTCTTTCACTCTCGCTCTTTCTCTCTCTCTGCCTCTCCTTCTCTCTGTGTGTAATTCTTTCAAATAAATAAATCTTTAAAAAAAAAAAAAAAGCGAGCCACACTTCTCCACATGGTCAGTTTTCACTTGGATGTCGGTTCACAAGCAGATGCAAAGTGCTGTTATAGTTCCCAGAAAGCAGAGCTATGGGTCTAAAAGGGAAGAACATTTAATAAATGCCTCCTACATGCCAAGAAGTACACCAGTGCTCTCACAGGCCTAATCTCATTTAATTCTCAAAGCAATCCTGTTAGACAGGTATTACTGTACTCATTAACGGGTGAGAGAACTGGAACTCGGGGCCAGAGCAGGGACAAGGGGTCAAATGCCGATCTAACATTCAAACTGACATCTGGCTTTTTTGTTTTTAAGATTTATTTTACTTATTTGAAAGTGTGACAGAGAGAGAGAGAGAGAGAAGGAGACAGAAAGAGAGGTCTTCCTCGTTGGTTCACTCCCTAAATTGCTGCAATGGCCAGGGCTGGGCCAGGCCAAAGCCAGGAGCTTCTTCTGGGTCTCCCATGTGGATGCAGGGGCGCAAGCACTTAGGCCATCCTCCGCTGCTTTCCCAGGCACATTAGCAGGGAGTTGGATTGGAAGTGGAGCAGCTGGGACTCGATCCAGCACCCGTATGGGATGCCTGTATCGCAGGTGGTAGTTTTACATGCTGTGCCACAGTGCAGGCCCAGGTCTGGCTCATTCTAAAGCCTAGACCTTCCCTACTCCTCCATGTAACATTTTTTTTTTTAAAGATTTATTTATTTACTTGAAAGGCAGAGTTAGAGATGAGAAGAGAGGAGAGAGAGAGAGAGAGAGAGAGAGAGAGAGAGAGAGAGAGAGAACCTTTTTTCTTTTAAAGATTTTATCTATTTATTTGAGATGTAGAGTTACAGACAGAGAGAAGGAGAGACAGAGAGAAAGGTCTTCCATTCACTGGTTCATTCCCCAAATGGCTGCAATGGCTGGAGCTGAGCTGATCCGAAGCCAGGAGCCAGGAGCTTCTGGGTCTTCCACATGGGTACAGAGGCCCAAGCACTTGGGCCATCTTCCATTGCTTTTCCAGACCATACAGAGAGCTGGATCAGAAGAAGAGCACCTGGGGCAGGAACCGGCACCCATATGGGATGCCAGTGCCACAGGTGGAGGCTTGGCCTCCTATGCCATGGCGCTAGCCCTGCGATCGATCTTCCATTTGCTGGTTCACCCCCCAAATAGCTGCAATAACCGACGCTGGGTCAGGCCAAAGTCAGAAGCGTAGAACTCCATCTGGTCTCCAACATGGGTGGCAGGGACCCAAATACTTGAGCCATCTCCCACTGCCTCCCCAGGCACATTAGCAGGGAGCTGGATGGGAAGTGGAGCAGCTGGCACCCGTATGGGATCCGGTGTCTCAGGCTGCAGCTAAACCCGCTGGGCTACAGCACCAGCCCCAGCATGCCAACTCTCACTCATCCCAGGGAGGGTGCTGGGAAGTCTGCAGAGGAAGCTGCCGCATGGGCGGAGCCTCGAGAGATGGGAGGGACTGCCCACAGCTGAGAACGGATGGGGAAGGCCGTGCTGGCTGAGAGATGGGTATGGACAAAGGCCCCTGGTCGGTCCGTGTCCCTCCCAAAGGAAGGTGCCCCAAACAAAACACGATACGCTCGGCTCGGCATTGGCTCAGATGCCACCTTCTTGAAATAAAGAGGACAACTGAGGTCATGCCGTGGTAACTGACTCGGCCCTGGAAAACGGGACAAGGCTGCTACAAGACGCCCTGTGTGCTCCCTGCGTGGTGCTTTGTTCTCTCTGGGTAACTCCAGACCGCCACAGGCAGGGCGACAGCCACTGAGCCCCGTTTCACAGGCCCCCGCGCCGTGAATGGACAAAGCGCAGCGGCCAGACAAAGCATGGCTGCTCAGCACCATTCAAAGGCAGCCAGTGCTCTGACCATGGTCTTCCTCGTACCCCAGAGCAGAGTAAAGACGTCAGAACACTACGAGACCCACCCGCTCCTCTCCCACTACGTCCTCAGTGGCAGGACACAGAAATGCCCACCGCTCACTCTTCCTGGATTTACGATTCTTAGACTCTCAACAGGCGCTGCTTTGCCTTTCGGATGGCAGTGGCCACAGAGTACAACACCAGGTTCACACACTCCAAGGCAGAAGGCCTGAGCATCTCACAGGAACCAGGCCCATGTCGGGTTCCAGACACCGGGCAAGACGATGGGTTAGTGAGAGGCGTGAGTTTTAATGAACAGACATCCAGCTGGATCTCCTAAACTCAGAAATACCTGTGTGAAACATTTCTGGAATTCTTACACAGAAAGGGCTTGCAGGGTCAGTTTCTGACTACTGTGCTGCTGCCCCCCCCCCCCCCCAGCAAATCTCATTATCTTCGCACCACACCTTGTTTCTTGTCTGCACTTTTGAATCCAAAATGAACAGTCTCCAACCCGACCACCCACTAACTCAACAATGACTCCAAAATGACTTCTGGCTGTTCCCCAAATTCAAAGAGGCCCAGGGCTTTCCGCTACGAGGCGGTCTGGGGTAACCTGTTACCGCCTCACTCTCAGGGCCTGTCCTGCTTTCTCCAGTCTCGAGAAACTCAAAGCCACTCAATCGACACGTATTTTTGCACCTGTTCTGTGTAAAGTTCTCATGAGGGATACAAAACCAAGAGCTCCTACTCCCTTCCCCCACATACACCTGCTTCCACCTTCCCACTGTCTCTCTAGTCCCGCCTTGTCCTCTGCACAGACCCTAGTCCAGGACTTGGGCCTCTCTTCCATGTCTGCTGCACGATCTTGGCTTGCTGATCCAGACTCCCAGCTACGTCAGCTGCAGGCCTGCGTCCCCAGGGCTGGGCTACAGTTTAGCACGGGGCTCCTTGTTCTGCATCCTGATCTACCCCACCTCAAAGATGTGCAGTCTCAGCTGCTTCTACCTCACCCCCTTCTGCTCCTCCTCGTTATTATATGAGCAATGTCAAGCCCTGCCCGACAGAAAACCTCTGGATCCGGGTTTCTCCTCTGCCACCCTTGCTCTGCTCTTCACGGCCACACGTGAGCAAGTCGTCTACACATCACTGCTCTCACTTCCTTACTTCCCACTTACTGCATGACCCACTGCAATCTGGCTTCCACCCCCACCATTTCTCCGAAACTGTCTCACCAAGGTCAACAGTGACTGCTTATTGCTAAATTCAATGGGCGCGCTTCAGTCATTCTTTCAACAAATATTTACTGCATGCCAACTATGCATCCAGCACTGTGTTGGGGAGAGAGCAGCAAACAAGAGAGAGACTAAACACCGAGCAAGGATTAAACAATAACAGGATTATAACCGGGGCAAGTGGTATGGAGGAGACATGAAGTTCATAACTAAGAAAACAAGGAGGCCAAAGGGATAGTTTGTAAGGAAGTCATTTCCAAGTTGGGCTCTTAAAAAAAAAATCAAAGGAGGGGAGAGGGAAGGATAACACTGGACACAAAGTTGGGGGAACATATGCAAAGGCCCTGAGGCTGGGACAAGACCTCCTCACACATTGCTAAGCTAAGCTAAGAGAAGTAAGGCTGGCTGCCTGCCTCCTACTGTCCCTCGCTAAACATTCACTAAAGCAGTGAACAGCCCTCACAAGGTGGCCCCAAAGAACCTTTACCTCTCGCCACCCAGCGCAAGGGGATGCTCTGGCTATATTTTGGTCCGTCTGGTATTCCCATCATACACATTCATATTCTTACATCCTGACATCCATACCCCAAGCTATTCTCTATATCTGGGATACTCGGTCTTTTCCTGTAGTCAAACTTCTATCTTTCCGTGATGGTCTAACGTATGGCAGTGTAGATTTGTTTCATGTTGTTTACACCTGTTTTATGTCATGTATTCTTGTTTTTTTAAGATTAAACTTTTTATTTGAAAGGCAGATTACAGAGAGGGAGAGAGACAGAGGCAGAGAGAGAAATATCTTCCATCGCTGGTTCACTCCCCCAAATGGCCACAATGGCCAGGGCTGGGTCAGGCCAAAGTCAGGAGTTTCATCTGGGTGTTCCATGCAGGTGCAGGAGCCCAAGCACTTGGGCCATCTACCACTGCTTTCCCAGGTGCATAGGCAGGGAGTTGGATCAGAAGTGGAGCAGCCAGGATTCTAACCGGCACCTGTATGGGATGCCAGTGCTGCAGGTGGTGGCTTAACCTGCTATGCCACAGCACTGGCCCCTACCATTTACAATTACAATTCACTGTGTGTGTTTGTTTCCTTCAGCCCCTCTCCTTTCCCGTCTCTCCTAGCTCCATGGGGCAAAAATCGCATCGTGATCTTCTTTAAGGCCAAGCTCGGTGCAGAATAGACACTCCTTTATGAGGCGAATCCAACTCAAACATTGGATCCAACTGCCAGCTCTGAAGGTCATTTCCAAAGATAAGCTCCAAAGGGCAGCAGGGATGACCTCACCGGAGTCCAGTGTTCTGGTTCCCAGAGTCCCCACCTGAAGGTAAACTCTCAGGTGGGTAAAGCCGACCTCAGTTTACCTGTTGTGCATGCGCACTGCTTTTCTGTTGGAAAGCACCTGGACAAGGATATCCACCCAGAGCTCTCAGCCAGCCAAGCCCAGACCCTCAAGAGAACACTTGGCCTCCTTAGCTCCCGCACAATCCTGAAAGCCAGGGATCTTGGTTCTTTTACAACCTTTATTCTAGGAAATGTAAGAGATATATAATAGTGTGAAGTCAGGGATTTCTGGGAGCCCAGTGCAGGGCCAGTCCAGGGTTCAGTCGACTTAGAAGTTCTTTCTCTAGGGGCCAGCAATGATAAGTGGGTTAAGCTGCTGCCGGCAGCTCCGGCATCCCATATGGATGCCAGTTCGAGTCTGGCTGCTCCCTGCTAATGTGTCTGGGAAAGCAGCAGAGGATGAGCCAAGTGCTCGGGCCTCTGCATCTATGTGGAAGACCCAGAAGAAGCTCCTGGTTCCTGGCTTCAGATCAGCTCAACTCCAGCCATTGCGGCTATTTGGGGAGTGAACCAGCAGATGGCAGATTCCCCACCCCCTTAACTCTGCCTTTCAAATAAATAAATCTTAAAAAAAAAAAAAAAGGTCCCTCCTCGAGGAAAACACCTCATTGTACCAGGCTGCTCACCTTCTCCCTCTGCAGTGTTTACCTCTCCTATCTGCAGACTTCTCAACAGTGGCTACTGATTGTCAGAGCCCAGGAGGGAGCTTAATTAAGTAAATGTCCACAGCAGCCTGAAACAGTAAGGAGGACTTATTAAGTCTTTAATAAATAGAAAACTGTGCCTTCAGTTGTTGGAACTTATTAAGAAGTGGTAAAACAAGGCGAGAATTGTAATAAACAGCTCATAACCCACAGGGCTTTCAGAATTTCGTCACAAAATATATTTACTTTGTATATGCTTCTCCTTTCCAACCTAATAATTGCCCTTGTGACTCTCAAACAAATGGTGAGTCTGCACCAGGAAGACAGGATGGTGAAGCTGGAAAGAGCCTTCAACACCAGCTCAGCTCAGCTCAGCTCATCATTCTTCTGACCGAGAACTAGGTTTGGAGGAGAGTTACCTGACCATCACAAAGCCGGTGAAAGACAGTCCTTCGTGGACTGAAGCTGCCCCAGGAGTGCTGGGCCAGTTGCGTCTGTATTGTTCCCTGTAGCCCCAGACACGTTGAGACTCGCTCAAGACCACACAGCTATTTGGTGCAAGGGCTCAGCCTGGTGCCCTCCCCGGGATCCGGCGCACTTCCCGCAACGCTCCCCTTAACGTGGTCTTAAGAGCTGGCTTTTTGCACACTGAAGTCCCTTTCAGGCTTCAAAGTGCTGATAAATGCCCTAGCACCGAGAGCTCCTGGGACCTTGACGCCCAGCCTGAACTGACATGTACAGATCCTATTCTTTCACTTGAGAAAAAAAAAATCTTTGAAGCTTCTCATGTTGCACTAGACAATGAGAAGCAGGAACACAACCCAGCCAATTCAGCGTAGCATAAAACAAGCATGGTAACCACCAGGCCCCCTGGGAGCTGGCAGGTCAGGCATAGAAACTGGGACAAAGCAGGAGGCGAAGGGCAGGGCATGTGCTGGTGGGGAGCAGCCAGGAGGAAAAGAAAATCACATTTTAAAGAAGTGACTACCAACAATGATTAACGTTCCTCCTGATACACTCCCCTGGATCCCAAAGGGTTTTCTTCCTCACCAGCTTACCAAATATTACCGAAGGGAGTGTCTCAGCAAGAAAGATTACATGGGTTCTGAAGGCACTTCTGAACTTCTCTGGATTATTCTTTTCTTTTCAAAGATTTATTTATTTATTTGAAAGGCAGAGTACAGAGATGCAGAAATAGAGAGAGAGAGGTCTTCCATCCGATGGCTCACTCCCCAGATGGCCACGACAGCCAGAGCTATGCTGATCCGAAGCCAGAAGCCAAGAGCTTCTTCCAGGTCTCCCACGTGGGTACAGGGGCCCAAGGACTTGGGCCATCTTCTACTGCTTTCCCAGGCCATAGCTGAGAGCTGAATGGGAAGTGGAGCAGCTGGGACTTGAACCAGCACCCAGATGGGATGCTGGCGCTGCAGGAGGCAGCTTTATGCACTAAGCCACATTGTTGGGCCTGTATGTAAATTACTCTTTTCTAAAAGTGGGGATCAAGCTCTGAGCGTCTGACAGCGAATCAGGGGGCTCAGGCATGGAAGCACAGGTGTCCGGGTGAGCTCTGTTCTTGCTGTTGTTCTCTGCTTTCCTTCTTTGTTTATCAGAAAGAATTTATAAGAGGTCAAGCAAAAGCACTCGCGTTAAGACCTGGGTTTGAAACCTGCTTCTGCCGGTGTTTGATTCTGTGTCCTTGGGCAAATTATTTAACCTCTCTGAGCTTGGCTCCTAATCTTTAAAAAGAGGCCAACACCACCTACCTTACAGGATTATCACGAGGATTAAAAGAAAGAACAGCGTGGATGTGAAAATACCTCCCGCAGCGTCTGGCACTTGGCTGGACTGATGTGGGAAGTTCCTTCTCTTTCTTTGTGTGTGTGTGTGTGTGTGTGTGTGTGTGTTTAGGAGGTTGGCCAGAAAAAGTGGAGCTGAACAGATTTATTTCTAAAATCTGAAGGGAGCTTTTTCAAAATAAATTCAAAAACTTCTTCTATGTGCCCATGGGCGAGGCGCAGACGAGGCCGGGAACTAGTGAGATCCTTGGCGAGCACTCAGGGCGTGTGTGTGAAAGACAAGGAGATGTACGGAAAGAACAGGTCAGAAGGGACAAAAACCAGGTGCTGGGGGGCAGGAGCTCAGCGTGGTAATGGGAGATGGCCGAGAGGGAAAAATGAGATCATTCCTGCGGCTTGCGGGCTGCCCAGGTTCTCACTTCCAACTTTAAGCTGACTTCCCTGTGAGTGAGTTGGCATTTTCTTATCTGAGAGAAAGCCTGGAACAGGTTAACCAAATCATATTTTCCTATAGCACTTCTCTACTTGTCAAAGATGGAAAAAAAAAAACCACCTCCTTTAAGTCCGTATTTTATGCCAGGGAGTGTCCTGTATGAACTAGTTGAATATAAAGATTCCATAAGATAAGAATGGACACGGATGGATTATTATTGTTACTGTGTATTTACTGATGAGGAAATGAAAATACTCACCTATTGGTAAGTATTGGTGCTGAGGTTAGGCCACAGGTCTGCTGGGCTCCAATGGCTGTGTCTTTAACTATATTTTAGACTTGGACATGCAAATTACAAACACAGAGGCCGGTCATCATCTGTGGTGCCGGCATCCCCAGTGCACTCCGGTTCAAGTCCCTGCTGCTCCACTTCAGATCCAGCTCCCTGCTAATGTGCCTGGGAAAGCAGTGGAGGATGGCCCAAGTGCTTGAGCCTCTGCACCCATGTGGAGACCTGGATGGAGCTCTGGGTTTCTGGCTTCAGCCTGGCCCAGCCCTGGTCAATGTGGCCATTTGGGGAGTGAACCAGAGGACAGAAGATCTCTCTCTCTCTGTCTCTTCTTCCCTCTCTCACTGTAACTCTACCTTTCAAATAAATACATAAATCTTTAAAAAAAATTACAGACAGAACAGAGCTGACAAAATGGAATCCCCAGTGCAGGTATGTGATCTATTGATTAAGATGCCTGCATCTGGGGCTGGCGCTGTGGCGCAGTAGTTAAGCCTCCGCCTGCAGCGCCAGCATCCCAAATGGGCACCGGTTTGAGTCCTGGCGGCTTCACTTCTGAGCCAGTTGGTGGCCTGGGAAAGCAGTGGAAGATGATTCAAGTCCTTGGGCCCCTGCATCCAGGTGGGAGATGCGGAAGAAGCTCCTGGTGCCTGGCTTTGGATCAGCCCAGCTCCAGCCGTTGTGGCCATCTGGGGAGCAAACCAGCAAATGGAAGACCTCTTTCTCTGTCTTTCCCTCTCAAGTAAATAAATAACTCTTAAAAAAAAAAAAAGGTGCTTGCATCTCGTATCAGAGTGCCTGGGTTCAATTCCCATCTCCAAATTCCTGCTGATGGTGACCCTGGGAGGCAGCAGGTGACAGTTCAAGTAGTTGAGTCCCCGCCATTCCCACAGGAGACCTGGATTGAATTCCCTGCTCTTGACTTCGGCCTGGTCCCGTCCTGTCCACTGTGGGTATCTGGGATTGAGTCAGTGCGTGAGAGCTCTGTTTTTAAAAAACAAAAACAGAATCCCAAGATGAACTTTCAAGAAATACTCTTATGAACCAAGCAATAGTTTCATGTTCTAGCTACTACCGGACGGACGGAAGTTAACAGGTAAGAGTCTAATTTTTGCTACTGTGTCAAGAAAAGGTCAAGTAAGGGTGAGAAAGCAAAAGCCACAGCTTTTGGTCCTCTCATTGAAATGCCAAAGTGACACCTGCAGATGCACCCCTCCCTAGGACGCCCCTGAGCCCCAGGGCCCTCCAGGTTGCTTCCAGAACATGCAGAAAACCCACCGTGAATGTAGAAAGGCTAATACAGCTCCCTTGAATATGACGGCTTTTATTTAGCTTTAAAACCTGCAGGCCTCTTGGCTCTCTCCACTCCGCATCTACGGCCATTCAAGCCAGCCTGCCCTGCCCGTGTCAGGAGGCACCTGCTACCAGTCAGCGCCACTCCCAGCACTGACACCTCATCTCAGGGCCGTTGGACACCCACCTCCAGATCGGGGTCCTGTGACCGCATCACGGCCCTTGCAGTCTTAAAGCTATGGTGTCTCCCGCAGACTGGAAATTCCACAGTCCTCATCCTCGGCCTGGCATCAAATCCTCCACAGCCTGGCCTCGACGGCCCTCTCGGCATCACCTTCTGCTGCCTTCGGCCCCTCACCCGTCAGTCCTTGCTCCTGCCACACTCACCAATTGGCCATCCTTGATGAAGACCCTGCAAGTTGCCTACCTTTGCATTCTACTCCCAAAGTTTCTTCTCTACTAAGACGTCATTCCCCCAGTACCTTTTTAAACCCTAACATTTCTGGCCGGCACCGCAGCTCACTAGGCTAATCCTCCGCCTGTAGCACCGGCACACCGAGTTCTAGTCCCAGTTGGGGCGCCGGATTCTGTCCCGGTTGCCCCTCTTCCAGGCCAGCTCTCTACTCTGGCCCAGGAGTGCAGTGGAGGATGGCCCAAGTGCTTAGGTCTCTGCACCCACATGGGAGACCAGGAGAAGCACCTGGCTCCTGGCTTCAGATCAGCGCAGCGCGCCAGCTGTAGGAGGCATTTGGGGAGTGAACCAACTGAAGTAAGAACTTTCTCTCTGTCTCTCTCTCTCTCTCTCTCACTGTCTAACTCTGCCTGTCAAAAAATAATAAAAAATAAATAAAATTAAACCCTAACATTTCTAAAATCTGACCTCCTCCAAGAAGTAGTCCCCAAAATAACAACAAATAGGAAGCAGCCGCTGGCCAGAACTGGCAGCTCCCTGGACATCTTGATAGTCTTCAAGGACACCAAGCACATTCCTTGCCTCCCCTTTATTCTACTTTATTTCTCATCCACGCCTTAGTCCCTGACTATGGCATTCGTATATTTATTTACTGTTTATTTCTCCCCACCAGAGCATATAGCCCTTGAGGGAAAGGATTTGGTCCACTGTGTTTCCTGCTATCCCCTTAGGGCTGAAAGTGCTTGGCACATTATATGAAGTTAAGATGCATTTATGGAATAAATCTGTGAACAGAATTTACCCATGGAGCTCTGAGATTCTATAGTGTTATTACACACAAGCCTCACAACACCCTGTCTTGATGTTTCTGTTTTTTTAAAAAAAATTACCCCAATTAGACAGTAAATTTCTCAAAGGCACAAACCACGTATGATTTATTCCCACAAATATTTATTAAGGGCTTATTATGTGCCAGACTCTGCTACTCTCTGAGTGACCCTGACAGCCCAATTTTTTTTCCTCCCCAAGCTTCAGTTTCTTCATCCGTGAACCAAGGAAACTGTACGTTATCTCCAGTCTCTCTTGGCTCTGGCGTCTGTTAACATTTTATTGTGAGAGGTAGAACCCAGCCCCGCCCAGCGCCACAGACATCACGGGCACTCAGTAAATATTTGATCGCGTGGTGGCTGATTCTCCTGTTACACGGTGGAATCTGAGGTGTCTTGGAACGCGGTTGGGCGGAATAACAAATAAAAGTTCAAGTCCTGTTTCCTCCTCTGCCTCTCCAGGCAACCTGGCTCTATTGTCTGTGACAGGGCGAGGATGAAGCACTCAACCTGAAGTAGGAAAACATGAACTCTGACCTCACCACTCACTTACGAGGTTCTGGAACCCTGAACAAGTCATTTCTGAGCCTTCATCTGCTCTCTCTCTCTCTCTCTCTCTCTCTCTCTCTCTCACACACACACACACACACACACACACACAAGCCATCTTGGCCTTATCTCAGCTCAGAGCTCCTGGATGCCTTTCTACCTCAAGGCCTTCAATACGCTGTCCCCTCTGCCTGGAATGTTCTCTGCCCCTCCTCTGCCAGGGGTCCTCAGGGGTCAGCACAAACTGAATTCTTAATGGAAAGTATTTCCTGTTGACACCGCTATGCCCCGATGCCCTCCTGCGCCATTCGCCTCCATTGTTAGCCTAACTATTTATTGTCTAGAGCTGTAAGTGCCACACAAGCAAGGGCTGTACTCCTCAGCACTGGGCGAAACGCACAGCACAGCGGCATCCAACACATAGTCCTTGAATGAATGAAACCAACGCACCCCTGAGTCACTCCAAGAGGATCCGGTAAAAACGCGTGCACTATAAAACCTTGCACGAGGTTCTAAGAATCAAGGTTCAAAACAGGGGACCCTCTATTACACAGCACCCGCCATCATCCAAGCTGAAGATGCCTGGATGCTAAAGAAGATTTAAAAGGACAGGGACAGGAGGCACTGGCACTCCTAGCTCTCTTTCCCCAGACTCGCTGTATTATCAACAGCGAGGAGAAAATCCCATGCTCCTAGGGTGAGGAAGTGACCCACGGGTGGCCTGGTCCTTGTATTCAGGATGGAGGAAGTGACTGTCCACAGGCCCAAAGCCAGGAAGCGGGGGCAGACACACAGCCTCTCCCCCCACGCCCGCCTCTCCTGCCACCTCTACAAAGCTTCTGGGAGCTGACCACCGTGGGGTCGCAGAGCCTGGGGCTCCCACCCAAGTGGCTGGCACACGGGGCAACGGCGGGTTCCTAGTTTGGAGGGACAGGCGGGAAGGCAGGAGGCTGATGTGGGGGCGTGCCTGGGAGCAGCCCACAGGCCCGAAGCTGCCCTGCCTTCCAGGAGGTGTTTGGCCACCTCCTCTGCTCTCAGAGAAGCCAAAGGGAGGACCCCTCTCCCCCTCCCCGGGGGAGGACCCAGAACCCCTGCGGGCCGGGGACACGCGGCCCAATCTCTCCTGTGACGTGAACCCCAAGAGCTCCCACGTACCCCTACTTCTTGCAAAGACCCTCAACACCTAAGGGATCGAGCCCCCCCCCAATCCCGGCGAGCGGCCGCGGGTCCTGGCGGGGTTCTCATACCTTTCTCCATTTTCCACAGAAAACTCAGACGGCGCGGGGTCACCCTGCATCTCCCTAAGTGGCCCGCACCCTGGCGGACCCTGCATTCTCCACATCCCACGGAGCCCCCTCCCCAAGGGAACCCCAGGCCCCGCCCCTTCCTTGGACAGGGTTTAGTCTGGGGACCTGGGTTCGCCGGGTCTTCCCAAAAGGCCGGACTCCGGGCAAAGCCCGAACTCCTACTTTCCGGGGATCTCGACTGGAAGGACGCAGCCGACCCCGCCTGCCGCCCAGAGCCCAGTCCCCCGGATGCCCTGCCCCCCAGTTCCCGGAGGCCCACGACCTCCCAGTCTCCCGGGAGCGCCGTGCCTCCCCGACGCCCCTCGAGTCCTCGCAAGCAGCTCAGAAGCACGAGGATCCAACCTGCCCGAAACTTTGGAGAGGATGCCGGCTCCCCTCAGGCGCACGGGTTCGGACTGCAGGGATAACGGCAGCTTCTCCTTACCCGCCAACGCGGCCATGGTCCCCGGGACGCGGAAACGAAGAGGAGCAGGAGGAGGAGGGGGAGGCAGGGGCACGGCTGCTCCCCTCAGCTCCCGCCGCCGCCGCCTCAGGCGACAGAGGACCTCACCCCCGGGCGCTACAGGGATGCGCCGCCTACGGCGCCCGGGGAGGACCAAACCGCACCTGGCACCAGGGGCTCGCCTGCCGAAGCCCCGCCCCTGGCATCCCGTCTCCGCCCCCGAGGCCGGCCCCGCCCCCGGGACGCGGACTCTGAGGCAGCGCTGGCGCCCCCTGGCGTCCTCTCTGGGCGCTGTGGCTGACAAAGGAGATCCAGGCGGAGAATGCCAATGGGTAGAGGACCCTCGGGGCTCCTCCAGTCCAGTCTCCTCATTTCTTTAAAAAAATTTATTTATTTATTTATCTAATTATTTATCTATTTATTTATTTATTTATTTATTTATTTATTTATTTATTTATTTATTTCAAAGTCAGAAAGAGAGAAAGAGAAAGAGAGAGAGAGACAGAGAGAGAGGTCTTCCATCCGCTGGTTCACTCCCCAACTGGCTGCAATGGCCAAAGCTGCGCGAAGCTAGGAGCCAGGAGCTTCTTCCAGGTCTCCCATGCAGGTGCAGGGGCCCAAGGACTTGGGCCATCCTCTACTGCTTTCCCAGGCCACAGCAGAGAGCTGGATCAGAAGTGGAGCCGCTGGGAGTGGAACTGGCACACACATGGGATGCTGGTGCCCGGGGTGGAGGCTTAGCCCACTACGCCAGTTTCCTCATTTTACAGTTGGGGAAAAAATGAAGATAAGTTCGACTACATTAAAACGGCTCCCTGAGACGGAGGGAGGAAGGGAAGGAGGGAATATCATTATGTTCTTAGCAGCTACAAACCATATTCAATCTGTTAAAAACCAGTTTAAAATTTAAAAAAATAATAAATTAATAAAAATCCAGCTCCCCTCATTAGAAGCAGAGTTGGGATGGGACTCAGTGGAAAGCTCTTCCTGGTGATATTTGGCACTAGAAATATGTGGCATAGCAGGTAAAGCTGCCACCTGCAGTGCCGGCATCCCATATGGGTGCCGGTTTGAGTCCTGGCTGCTCCACTTCCAATGCAGCTCCCTGCTGATGCACCTGGGACAGCAGTGGAAGATGGCCCAAGCCCTTGGGCCCCTGCACCCACATAGGAGATCCAGAAGAAGCTCCTGGCTCCTGGCTCCTGATTGACCCAGCTCTGGCCGTTGCAGCCATTTGGGGAGTGAACCAGCGAAGGAAGCGCTCTCTCTCTCTCTCTCTCTCTCTCTCTCTCTCTCTCTCTGCCTGTCTCTTCTCTATAACTTTTCCTTTCAAATAAATAAATATTTTTCAAAGGGAGAAATATCTAAAAAAAAAAAAAAGTACAGGGGCAGGTGCTGTGGCGCAGCAGGTTAAAGCCCTGGCCTAGAAGCACCAGCATCCTATATGGGCACCAGTTTGAGTCCCGGTTGTTCCTCTTCTGATCCAGCTCTCTGCTGTGGCCTGGGAAAGCAGTAGAAGATGGCCCAAGTGCTTGGGCCCCTGCACCCACATGAGAGACCCAGAGGAGGCTCCTGGCTCCTGGATTCGGATCGGTGCAGCTCTGGCCATTGGGGCCAATTGGGGAATGAACCAGCGGATGGAAGACCTCTCTCTGACTCTACCTCTCTCTGCAACTCAAATAAATAAAATAAATCTTTTTTTAAAAAAAGTGCAAATATGGAGAAGCCAGGTCTACCCCACAACAGCTTCTTAGAAGCTTCCAGCTCAGGGGAACCACCCCTCTGCACCACTCTGTAGATAATCTCTAGGTCAAAGAGAGCTGGAGGGGAAGTGGAGCACCTGGGATACGAACTGGCGCCCATACAGGATGCTGGCACTGCAGGCGGCAGCTTTCCCCTCTATGCCACAGTGTCGGCCCTTCAAATATTTTTGATCCACAGTTGTAGAACCCAGGGATACTGAGGGCCGGCCCATCTATGTAAATAAACCCAGCACACTGGAGCACATTCATGCACACACACACACACCATTGGAGTGAAGTCTCTTTTTAAAATATTGGTAGCATTCAAAAAAACTTTTACACGCTCTGCAAAACAGGTGTGGACTAGATCTGCCCTGCAGGGTGCCGGTTTAGAATCTTCTGTGTCGACGACAGGGCACCAGATAAACTAGGATGGCAGAACGGCTTGCGGCAGCTGCGAGTTGGCTAAGAGGCTTTGCCGACGACTTCCCCTCCCTGGGTTTGGAAGCAGATAGGGGTCTTCTGTGTGAGCAGGGGCCAGCCACTATCATCTCATGCTGGATCTTTTGTGACAGCCATCTCCCTGGATCAGAGTTAGGCTGTGGGCAGAGTGTTCAAATGACTAGGAGGAGGCAGGGACGGGGCCCAGGAATCGGATTCTACCTTCCCTGTGCCCCTGGTGCCAGCCCTCCAGCGAGCAGAGGCAAGCTCAATTCTTTCTGCCTGTCCTGTTTGGATCAAACTGGGGAGTGAACCAGTGGATGGGAGACCTCTCTATGTAACTCTGACTTTCAAATAAATAATTTTTTTAAAGATTTATTTATTTGAAAGTCAGAGTTACACAGAGAGAGGAGAAGCAAAGAGGGAGAGAGGTCTTCCATCCGATGGTTCATTTCTCAATTGGCCTCAATGGCCAGAGCTGCACCAATCCAAAGGCAGGAGCCAGGAGCCTCCTGCAGGTCTCCCACGTGAGTGCAGGGGCCCAAGCACTTGGGCCATCCTCTACTGCTTTCTCAGGCCAAGGCAGAGAGCTGGATGGGAAGTAGAGTACCTGGGTTTCGAACCGGCACCCATATGGGATGCCGGAGCCTCAGGCCAGGGCGTTAACCCGCTGTGCCACAGCGCCAGCCCTCAAATAAATCTTAAAAAAAAAAAAAAAAAAAAAACCTCTTGGCCTGGCATTGAAGTGCAGTGGGTTTGGATGCTGCTTGTGAAGTCGGCATCCTATCCTTTATCGGAGTGCTGGTTTAGAGTCCAATCCAGCTTCCTGCTGAGGCACCCAGGAAGGCAGATGACGACCCAAGTGCTTGGGCCCCTGCCAGCCATGTGGAAGGCCCAGATGGAATTCCTGGTTTCTGGCTTCAGACTGGCCTAGCCCCAGCTGTCGCAGTCATCTGTGGAGTGAACCAGTGCATCAGAGCTGTCACTCTGCTTTCCAAATATTTCTAAAAAAGAACAGCACAGATAGGTAAGCCAATCATTCTGTAACTTGATGACAATAGAGGATTTTAAAAATATCCTCATTTCCAATGGGTGGCTGACACTGGCACAGTGGTTAAGACGCTGCTTGGAATGGCCATAGCCCTCACTGGCGTACCCAGGCAGGCGACCCGGCTCTGCTCTGATTCCAATGCTAATGTGCACCCCAGGAGACAGCAGGTGCTATAGCTCAAGTAGTCCCCGCTGCTCACTTGGGAGACCTAGCCTGAGTTACCAGGTCCTGACTTCAGCCTAGCCCAGTCCGACTCTGGGGGTATTTGAGGAATGACCCAAGCAAATGATTGATCTCCTTTCTCTTTCACATGAATTTAAAAATTCCTCATCTTTGAGATGCTCAGTGAAATACTTAACAGATGATGCAGGGACTGGGATTGGCTTCACATAATCCAGGCAGAGGGAGAAGGAGCTGCATGCAGATGCAACAGGACTGGACCGGAGTTGATGGCTACTGGGGCCGGGTGATTGCTACATAGAGGTTTTACTGTTCTTTTCTACTACTGCGTCTGTTTTATGTTCTTTATGGCAAACAAAAGCCCTGTTCTTTTCTTCCTGGGAATGTGAGTTCCTGACGGTCTCTTATCTTTGCACTCCCTACCATGTCTTGGCACTGTTCAGCTGAATGACTGGGGGGTCAAAGTGTAACAGGAACAAAGGCGCTCCTGGCAGGGGCCTGACCCGCAGCTCTGGTGCACTGGGGGAGCCAGCAAGCTCACCAGCATCTTCCTTCTCACGCCACACCCCGTGTTTTGAGGAACCCCGGGGAGAGCCCACCTGCCCTGTTGCTGAACGTCTGGGAGAGATGCTGACACTAAGTGACTGTGATCATCGTAAAGCTTCTGAAGGCCCCAGGTGCAGCCTCACCGTGGCAGCTCTCTGGCAAGCTCAGAACTCCGCGCACTTGGCAAGACCAGGGCTGCCAGTCAGACAGGCTACACCCAGGGCAGGGCTGTGTGAAGCCCCACACTTCTCACCTGTATCAGTGGCTGGTGGAGGACTTTCATCTTCAGTGTGACAGACACACAGGTGGCCCGCAGAGGCCCCACCCACAAGCTTCCCAAGATACAGACAAGGAGGCCAGGCTCACTGTAATGTAAAACCATTTGTTTAATTCTAAGTCGAAATCACTTTCACCACAGTGAAAAGTAGTGACTGGTCGAGGTGTGCCACTGTACATATTTCACCATTTTCTGCCTGTGGTCAGGACCGAGTCTGGTCCTAGTCCACAAGGGTAGCAGGAGGCAGCTAGAGGCCGGGAACACGGGAAACACATGAAAGAGAGGGGCGCTGCCTTGGCAGAGGGGGAGCTGGTGAGCCTGGAGGGGCAGCGGGAGGGCTCCCTGTCGGCTCTCCTGCCCCAGCTCCTGGCAGAGGGTGAACGGGGACCTCTGAGGTTCAGAAGCAAAGGATGTGGTCAGCCTGGCCTTGCCGTCAGGTTCCCAGGATGCCTCTGCTGGCAGAGCTCTCCCGGGCTCACCCTGTTTCTTTAGAGTCCAAGCAATTCATCGTCCTATCCACAAGTCTTCTTGAATCTTCCTTCTGGAAACTCACCTTTGCTGAGGCCATCTACCCCAAGTCCTCTCTCCCTCCTCTAGCTGGGGGCTGCTGCATTCAGGGAGTCGCACGCCCAACTCTCTCTACAGCAGAGAAACTCCAAGGGCCCTCAGATGGGGACTTCTGGAAGGTGAGGAGAACGTTGCGTCTGAGTGGGCGCCCAAGGATGCTGAAGGCTCATCAGGCGCGCCGCAGGGCTGCTGGCTTATTCCCACTCATGTGGATTCGGCAGCTGAACCACCAGCTCAACACTTTATGTTTTGTCTCTTTAAACACTGAACTCTGGCACCGACAGGTGCAAAGGGGAAGGCGTGGGGGCGGCAGAGAGGGGAGGAGGGCTTCCCTCACCATCTTCAAGGGCTTGGTTTCCACAAACTAGAAACAGAGTCATATTGGGGTGGGGGCACTAAGCGTGGCTTTCTAGTATTTTATGGCTCTTGCTGGGGTTAGCCAGGGGCAGTGTGGCCTGGCGATGTTAGGAAGTCCATCTCTCGTCACCCTCGGGTTCTGCAGGAGGAGGCTGGCAGAGGCAGAACAGCACGGCTCCTCCAGGTGAACGGCCCTTACCTGCCGGGGCCCATGCTACATCAGTCAGATTTGGAACTGAAACAAATCAAGGGCTTGGTTGGATGATTTCCCCTGGATTCCACAGGAAGGAAGCCATGTCATCCCACTGTGTGGAGGCTCCCCAGGCTCTGCCGCCTGGCTTGCCCAATCAACAAGGCGGCTGCTCGGGAGGCCCAGGCTGCGAAGGCTTTAGCCAAGCAGCTACACCAAGACCAGGTCACACGCTGCTCTCCCTCTTCTCGTGTCTTCGCAAAGCACAACTCGGCCTCTGAGGATGGTGGTTTTGAACACGCGGCTGGGCTGAGCTGACAGAGCGCCAGTTTCCTCTGGGTGGGGCCCAGCTCTCGCAGCCTCGAGGTCGGGCAGGGCTGCTCTTTGCTTGTTCCTGCAGAGCTCCAAAGCCCTGGCTCCAGGTCTCTCCTACCACACAGCAGTCGGTCCCGGTGTCAGTGGCAGTCTAGGCCATGTGCCCTCTGCCAGGGGGAGTCAGATGCACACAGTTTCGGCAGGAAAGCTGATGAGAGATCCGGAGGCCGCTCCAGCTGCTCTCTGGGGCTGAAGACACCAGGGCCACTAAGAGATCTTTGCGTCTCTGGTGACTTCATGAAATGACACCAGCTTCAGCTGCCACAATTAGGATCTTCCTGGGACAGTAATTTCTTGAGTCTCTGCTGAGGAAGGGGTGCAGGGTTGGGGTGGGGCAGTATGAGGAAAGAGAACAGAGCAGCACCGGAAGGGAGAACCCCCTCGGTATGAGAAGCCCCTCTGGCTTCTGAGGCCTCTATAAAGGGTGAAGAGATGCAAGTTTCCAGAAATACCATTTGGCTCATCCCTTGGTTTCGCAGGACTAAGCTCCGGTGAGATGGCACTCCGAGTGCCTCGACCCCACCTCCTCCATGTGCCGTCAGGACCTGCTGACCTGGCTGGAACAGGATCTCACAGAGTCACTGGTGAGAGAGGACTCAGAGCCAAGGCCTGAGGTTACAGCAGGGTGTTTACAGCAGTGGTGACACTCGGGGATCCTTGACAACTCGTCTTGAGCTCCCAAGTTCTGAGGGAGAAGCGAGACTCCTTGATGTGTTACCAGCCCCACTGATTGCAGGGGTCAGGATTAGCCAGGAAGCCAAACACCAGGAGTGAGGGTGGCACGTGACCAGTCCAGTGGCTCTGGACGGATGGATGCAGGCGGAGTCCAGCATTAGGCTATCAGGAGCCAGAACATGATCACCAGGGCCACAAACAGGAAGAGGCGTGACAAGAACTGCTCATCAACATACTGGGGTGTCCCAGGGACAGCTGGAGAGAGAGGAGGGAGGAGAGAGGCTGTCAGCACCACAGCTGTGCACGTGGCCCACCTGGGCCAGAAACCAAGAGCCTCCATCTTCATGCACGCTAAAGACTTCCAAACCCTTACATAACAGCAGGTAAGGCAAAAATTAAAAAGGGACGGGGCCAGCGCTGTGGTATAGTAGGCTAAGCCTCTGCCTGCAGTGCCAGCATCCCATATGAGCACCAGTTTGAGTCCCAGCTGCTCCACTTCTAATCCAGCTCTCTGCTATGACCTCGGAAAGCAGTAGAAAAGTCCTTGGGCCCCTGCACCTGTGTGGGAGACCCAGGAGGAGCCCCTGGCTCCTGGCTACGGATCATCCAGACATTGTGACCATCTGGGAAGTGAACCATTTAGATGGAAGACCTTTCTCTATGTCTCTCCCTCTCTCTCTAGCTCTCCCTCTCAAATACAACAAATTTAAAAAATCTTAAGAGAAAATACACAGGATAATGTAATGACAAGAACAAGGTCTCCAATTTACCCTTAAAGGGCATGGCCTGCACATGGGAAAACGAGTTGACTAACAGGAAACTCTAAAGCAAACAGTACAGGAAAAGCTACTGTTTATCAGGCACCCGCTGCATGCCGAGTGTCGTGTACACAGTACTGCTTGGTGGGTACCATTACTCCCATTTCTCTTCAGCAGCCTTGGAAACACGGTAGGCCACGGCCTGCCTGAGAGCAGGAGGCTGCTGAGGCAGCGGCCAAGCTCCCCGGGGGTGTGCACGCTGCCTCCAGAGCCCCCCTGTGCAGTGCCAGTGCCTCCCTTTCCCAGAAGAGAACGGGGGCCCAGGCAGGCAAAACGACTGCTCTCCCCCACCGCCTGGCACAGCCACGGCAGACTGGGCTGAGAACCTCGGTCTCTATTCCTCTGTGCTCCAAGAAGAGCCACTGTTCTGAGCTCCCTGTCCTGACTCTGGGACAAGGAGTGGAAGATGATCTACATCCAGCACCCCTGACGAGGGCAAACTCTGATGGTGGCGGAGAAACAGGTTCAGAGCCCGGCCTGGCTGTGGAGTCTGTTTAACGGGGCGGAGGGGATGCAGGGTGAGCCCGAACCAGGTTAGAAGGCAGGGTCCTGCTCCTCCACAGGGCACAGCAGAGCCTGGCCTTTGGGGTCTCCTTCTGGAGAATACCACGTGTGAACAGAGGAGAAACTTTCCAGGCAGATAAGGTGAGGAAGGGCAGAGGCAGCCGCCTTGGTGCTATGCTCGCCTCCCCAGCTGGGGGCGCTGATGGGCTTGTGCAGGTGGGCATATCCACCCCCTGCCATGGACCAGGAGCAGAGCGGGGCAGAGCGGAGCTGGTTCCTGGCCAGACCCTCCCTCTGGTCGCTTCTGCACCCTGTCCTGTGCCCACGCACACGAGGCGCTGGGGAATGGGAGCAGATTCTCTACTGGCCCCACAGTAAGGATCTTGGCTCAGCTGCCAGACAGCACTGCAGCCCAGGCACCCGCCTCGCTGCCCGGCTCCGCGCCAAGTACAGCTGCCACTCTCGAGCCTGCCTATGCAGGTGCTGTCAGTACTGCTCGCTCGCGTTCCAGGGATATGAAGAGATTACCCACGTAAGGACCGCTACTGTAACTCACATCTGTCAGAGTGCAAGGAGCTTTCAAGTGGGATCATTAGGATATTCTCCTGATTTCTCAAGGAAACAGGGTCTTACCTGGAGGAGGCCGCCCATCGTTTATGTTAAATGCTGTGGCAAAAATCCCAAAGGGAAATGCCCCAATTCCAAAAGACATCTGAAAGCCACCATCTCCAAATCCAAATCCTTGAAATCCCTGCGGAAGAAATGCAATTAAGAGGAGGAGAAAAACGCAGGCTGCTTCTGCACCTGCCAGATGGGGGCACCTCACACGTCACCTGTCGTGTGTCCCTCCCGTCCCTCCCTCCCCTCTGCAGCCTGTTTCCAAGAGGTGGAAGCGTTTCCACTCAGCTAGACCCCAAAGCAGAGGAACTCGGTGGCCTCTCTGCTCTTTTGGCCTTCATCCCCAGCTAAGGAGCAGGGAAAGGCCACAGCACTGGCTCCGACCCAGCGTGAAACACTCTGCGGACTCAAGCCAAACTTCTTGGGCCTGAAGTTCTTTCCCAGCATCCCACTTTAGTCAGAAGTTTCTGCACGCTTTCTAACAGCAGAACTGTCCATCATCCCCATGCCCAATTACAGGGCAGCAGCAAAATGAGCTACGCATTATCTGATACAGCAAAAGTTAGAACTCTAATTAGCCAACAACGGAAGTCATGATCAGATCTTAACATACTTTCAAAAGAACATGATGCTAACTTATGCGGCAACAAGAACAAACTCTTGTGACCAGCAGACAAGAGTCTGAACACCATGGTCACGAGCGCGTGCTATCCGTAGGTAAGTAGGCAAGACACAGCTAAGTGTTTTTCCTTAAAAATAAAAAAATTTTGGCCGGCGCCGTGGCTCAACAGGCTAATCCTCCGCCTTGCGGCGCCGGCACACCAGGTTCTAGTCCCGGTCGGGGCACCGGATTCTGTCCCGGTTGCCCCTCTTCCAGGCCAGCTCTCTGCTGTGGCCTGGGAGTGCAGTGGAGGATGGCCCAAGTGCTTGGGCCCTGCACCCCATGGGAG
This sequence comes from Sylvilagus floridanus, assembly GCA_949820135.1. NCBI lineage: Eukaryota > Metazoa > Chordata > Mammalia > Lagomorpha > Leporidae > Sylvilagus > Sylvilagus floridanus. Next base: position 159,863,577 of record OX463233.1, read on the forward strand.
ACCAGGAAAAAGCACCTGGCACCTGGCTCCTGCCATCGGATGAGCGCGGTGCGCCGGCCGCAGCGCGCTGTCCGCGGCAGCCATTGGAGGGTGAACCAACGGCAAAGGAAGACCTTTCTCTCTGTCTCTCTCTCTCACTGTCCACTCTGCTTGTCAAAAAAAAAAAAAATTAAATAAATTAAAAATTAAAAATTAAAAAAAATTTAAAAAAAGGAAAAAAATAAAAAAATTTTACAGCTGAAAATACTTTTTCTGACCACAAAAGTAATGATATATGCTTGTTATAAGAAATTTACGCATTATAGGATTGCTGAGAAAGACAAAGGTCTCTTAGTTAGACCCTCATCTCACAGTCACTTCCCTCAAGTCCACCTACCCTCAAAAAACCCCCATTATCAGCAGTTAAGCTATCATCCTCATTTTTTCTTATTTCTTTTCTTTCTTTTTTTTTTTTAAGATTTATTTATTTAACTGAAAGGCAGAGTTAGAGAGGTGTGGGGGGGTGTCCTTCTATCTGCTAGTTCACTCCCCAAATGGCTGCAATGGGTAGAGCTGGGCCAGTTTGAAGCCAGGAGCCATGTAGGTGCAGGGGCCCAAGAACTTGGGCCATCTTCCACTGCTTTCCCAGACCATAGCAGTGAGCTGGATTAGAAGTAGAGCAGCCAGGACTGGAACTGGTGCCCATATGGGATACGGGCACTGCAAATGGTGGCTTTACCCACTAAGGGACAGTGCTGGCCTCCCTCATTGTTTTTTCCATTTGCCGGTTTCAATGCTTCATCTTTCATATGAAAAGATTCAGTAAGGACAATAATATTATGAACAAGAAGCTCCCCTTTTCTAAGTGTAAACTGTGCCACGCACCATTTACGTTCAGCACTGGGACACATGCATCACTTAATTCTTATATTTCTATAAAAGAATCATATAATTATATATTTGAATTATATATAAAAATTACATTTGCATTTTACAGATGGCTGAGGAGAAAATAACTTGATCATGGTGCAGAGTTTAAAGCTAAAACTGCCTATTTTATCTGAAAACTCATGCTTCTTAATTGCTATGAACATCTTACAAAACCTTTTTCTCTTCTCCTGCATCTCTGGCAAGATCTCTAGAGCAAATGATTTAAAAATAAATAAAGGGGCAGTTGGGACCTGCGTTGTGGCACAGCAGGTTGAGTTGCCACCTATGATCCCATACCAGAGCGCTGGTTTAAGTCCCGGTTATTCCACTTCTGATCCAGCTCTCTGCTAACGTGCCTGGCAAAGCAGCAGAAGATGGCCCAAGTGCTTGGGCCACTGCCACTCACATAGGAGATGCAGATGGAGTTCTAGGCTCCTGGCTTGGGCCTAGTCCAGCTCTGGTCATTGTGGCCATTTGGGGAGTGAACCAGCAGATGGAAGATCTTTTTCTGTCTCTTCCTTTCTCTGTTACTCTTTCAAATAAATAAATCTTTTTTTTTTTTTTAAGGGGGATGGGGCAGTCATTTGTCACAGTGGTTAAGACCATATGAGAGGGCCGGCGCTGCAGCTCAATAGGCTAATCCACACCGGGTTCTAGTCCCGGTTGGGGCGCCGGATTCTGTCCCGGTTGCCCCTCTTCCAGGCCAGCCCTCTGCTGTGGCCCGGGAGTGCAGTGGAGGATGGCCCAAGTGCTTGGGCCCTGTACCCCACGGGAGACCAGGAGAAGCACCTGGCTCCTGCCATCGGATCAGCGCGGCCGCAGCGGCCATTGGAGGGTGAACCAACGGCAAAAGGAAGACATTTCTCTGTCTCTCTCACTGTCCACTCTGCCTGTCAAAAAAAAAATAAATAAAAAATAAAAATTAAAAAAAAAAACACCATATGAGAGTGCCTGGGCTCCAGCTTCCTGCTAATGCACACCCTGGATTGGGCTGTCCCTGTTGTGGGCGTTTGGGCAGTAAACTAGCAGCTGTAAGATCTCTCCTTTCCTGCCTCTTTCTTTGCCTTTCAAATAAAATAAAACAAAAAATAAAAGGAAAAAAAACCCTGAGGCAACTGCCCTCCCCAGGGTTGTGTGGCCTTCATTTGTGAGCTGTTCCCTGTCCCTGGCATCCAGCTGCCAGCTCTGTGCCAAGCAGCACCACCCATAAAGCCGGAAAGCTGATCCAATCAGAGGGCAAACCTATCGGGAAGGAAAACAACCGGTTCCCACCGGTTCCTCAGCACAGAAAGGCCTCCTCCTCTGACCCAGCGTGGCTGAGTCTGAGGGCTCCTGGGACTGGCCTGCCTTACCTGGGAAAGTGCACCTGTTTCATCAGGAAGCACAGCTCTACGCAATGAATCCCGAGGACTGTCCACTCTCATCTGCACCATCCCACTAGTCCTCGCTTCTGCCGGGTTCATGCTTCTTGTGCAAAAGGCATCACTAGCGGCTAGAGGTGTGTGTGAACACTAGCAGCAGGCACTGCAGCCATTGGGGTCACAGCCCCTCGATCCCTTTCTGAGTTGTTAATGCTGTCAGGAACCAGAGCCCAAGGGGGCAGAAGGGGTGCTGCCTGGTGTTCAGGGACAGACACTGCAGAATCAGGCACATCTGGATTTCAGGTCTGTGTGGTCCTCAACGTCACCTCACCTATCCGGGCTTCAGTTTCCTCTTCTGCTACATGGGTTGAGGTGAGATTTAAAGGAGACCATGCATAGCAAGCTCTCATCATGTAATATTCTGCATATACCCATTCAATGACTGTTCACTGCTCACAAGAGTGAGCTAAAAGACCTTCAGTTCCCATCAAGACCTTTGACTCCTGGGGCCAGTGCTGTGGCATAGCAGGTAAAGCTACTGCCTGCAATGCTGGCATCTCATATGGGTACCAGTTCGAGTCCTGGCTGCTCCTCATCTGATCCAGCTCCCTGATATGGCCTGGGAAAGCAGTAGAGACAGCCCAAGTCCTTGGGCCCCTGCACCTGCATGGGAAACCTGGAAGAAGCTCCTGGTTCCTGGCTTTGGATCAGTGCAGCTCCAGCCATTGAGGCCATTTGGGGAGTAAACCAGTGGATGGAAGAACTCTCTCTCTCTCTCTCTCTCTCTCTGCCTCTGCCTCTCTGTAACTCTGCCTTTCATATAAATAAATAAATATTTTTTTGAAAGGCAGAGTTAGACACTGAGAGAGAGAGAGAGAAAGAGAGAGAGAGAGATATCTTTTATCTGCTGATTCACTTCTCAAATGGCTGGGGCTGGGCCAGGTCAAAGCCAGGAGCCAGGAAACCCATCCAGGCTTCCCACCAGGTGGCAGGGGCCCAGGAACTTGGGCCATGCCACCTTCCACTGTTTCCCAGGTGCATTATTAGCAGGGAACTGGATCAGAGGTGGAGAAGCCGGGACTGGTGCTCATAAGGAATGCCAGCATCGCAGAAAGTGGTTTAACACACTGTGCCAATACTGGCCCTTCTCTGTAGTATTATTCAAACAACAAAATCCAGAAGCAACTAAAAGATCCTTCAAAAAGGAAAAATATCTAAATTATAATGCACAAAAATTCAATGGGATAAAAGGCAGCCTTTGAAAAATAATAGAGTGGGGTGGGTGTTGCAGTACCGTGGGTTAAACCAACCCTTAGGACACCTCATTCCACACTGCAGTGCCTGGTTCAAGTCCTGGCTACTCTGTGCTTCCGATCCAGCTTCCGGCTATGCCCCTGGGTGGCACCTAAAGTTAATCCTCTGTCTGCAGTGCCAGCATCTCATATAGGTACTGGTTCGAGCCCAGCTGCTTCTCTTCCATTCCAGCTCTCTGCTATGCCCTGGGAAAGCAGTAGAAGATGGCCCAAGTGCTTGGGCCCCCGCACCTGCGTGGGAGACCTGGAAGAAGCTCCTGGCTTCAGATTGGCACAGCTCTGGCAGTTGCAACCATTTGGGAGTGAACCAGCGGATGGAAGACCTCTCTCTCTGTCCCTCTTACTGTCTGTAACTCTACCTCTCAAATAAATAAGTAAATAAATCTTTAAAAAAAAAATAAAGAGGATGTTTCATTACATCATGGAAAACACTGCCAAAGTTAAATTTTTAGCAGCAGACAGAATTGTGGCTGCATAAATATACACAGGTACTTTTAAAAGTTGAGGGGAAATGGAATGAAAAGATAAGGTCATTTTGGTAAAAACCTTTTGAAATTCATGCAAAGTTTTCTCATAATATACATTTTCCATGAACTTTCTGAAGATCCCCTGGTACAGACACAAGTAAGCAGATGAGAAGGCCATGGGGAATGAGCATATACCTGCTCTGGGATTCTGGCAGTCTGAGTAAATACTCTGCTTTTAAAATTTAAAATTTTAACATGAAATTGGTGTTTTTAAGGATTAATATCTAATTTAAAAGTACAGATTTTTGAGCAATGCATTCTAGTTCTATCAAAATGCGAATCTGCTAAAAAAAGTGTTAAGTTCATCTGCATTATTTTTAATACAGAAAAAGTAAAGGAAACAGCTAACCAGCTAACAAAAGACTAGTTACATAAATTAAGTCCACACGACTGAACACTGAAGACCCACTCAGTAAAATACTGCTGGCATGTAAGTCTCAAGTGGCGTGAGTACTGCTGAGCGTCTCCCACTCAGAATGTAAATGCCATCGGGGTAGGGGTGCTTGTCATGTTCCCTGAAACATGACCACTGCTAGGATAGCCCTCAGCACACAGAAGGCACTCAATATCTGTAGAATGAGTGAACTTTTTAAAAAGGGTTATAAAACAGGAGCCATGTGCTACAAAAAAAATTGGAAATAAAAAATGGGAGGTGTTGTGGCTCACTAGAGTGAAGCTGTCACTGGGGACACTCACATCCCACACTGGCTACTCTGCTTCCAATCAGCTCCCTGGGAAGGCAGCAGATGATGGCTCCAGTGCCTGGACCCTTGCAAACTACACTGGAGACCTAGATGGAGTCCCGGGCTTCCGCTTCATCCTGACCCAGCTCTGGCTGTTGTAGCATGTAGGAAATAAACCAGCAGACAAAAGATCTCTGTCTCTGCTGCCCTGCTTTTCAAGTTAATAAAAACAAGTAACATTTTTTTAAAGATTAAAAAAAAGTGTATTTACATCCCTAAAATCACAAATGTAAACAGATCTATAAAAATCGGTATGCTTATATATCTAATCATAAAAAAATGTAAGAGAAAACAGAGCAAATGTCCCCAGTGGTTATCCCTGGACGGTGGGTTTGTGATTTCTTCCCACTTCTCCTTCTGTATTTACACACTTTCCTTTCCTTTCATGAACAGGGAGAAAAAAATGATAAGGAGAAGAGGGGAAACTTCTAAAGTCATGGGCCTATTTCTAGAAATTTCTCCTGGAATGTTTCTTACCCCTCTGTTCTCTGGCTCCGGTCTCTGTCCCTGAGGACGGGGAGGGGTCTTCTCTCTGAAACGGAAACGTTGTAAGGTAAGTCTACTACAGAATGCTCTGCATTTCTGCCCCCTGGAACTGGGAGCTCAAACAAGGTCAGGACCATGGACCTCATTCTCTGCCCAGCACTGGAACGTACACTGAATTCATCCAAACACTAACTCTCCGTCCACCTGCAATTGTTTTTCCCCAACTATTCAGAAAACCTGCGAGAAAGTCAGTCTGTTACAAGCTAGCTAGCTAGCAGACACACTACAGCCTATACCCAGAGCATCTGACGAAGACTGCTGTGAAGAGTGCCCAGGCACCTTTCCCGGGCTTGTATGATACTGGGCGCGTGGATGTTAGAAACCCCAAATTCACACCGAGGCGAAGAGTGCTTGGCAGCAGAGCAGGCTGAGCTTCCGGCCTCTCTAGTCTGCCCGTTAGCTTTGCTGTGCCTCTCACTACTCCTGAACGAGTCCCATTAACCTATTCTTTTTGCCTCAGGGGTTTCGGCTTCTCTGATCAGCCACCCCACGAAGGCAGGTGCTACCAATGCTGAGACTGATGACATGGGACTCTCGAGGTATTCATCGTTTCAAGGGGGAACAATACCATTCACAAAACGGTGTGGACAGGGACTTCCCTAATCCACTGAGGTGGGAGAATGGGTGCGAGCAATTCATGGATGGCGGGAAGAAACACAACATCTAGGAGGAGGTGAGGGGGCCCGGGCAGGCCTGGGGGAGGCAGACAAGAGAGCAAGTACAAAGCCTTACGAACAGGAAAGGGCAAGCTCCTTAAAGAGTGGACCAAGAGGTCTGGTGTACATGCTGGGGTGGGGTGGCAGAAGGTCGGAGACTCTTTTGGAGAGGTGTGGGTACCAGACCCTGGAGGGCTAGGGCTTGCAGAATGCAGGATGCACCCACACCTCCATTTCTGGAAAAAAAGCCACCTGGACGCCCTGTTTGGTCCCCTCCATGCTGACATGTGGCTGCTGCAGGAACCCGACTCCCTGCAGGCTCTACGGCTGCACATCAGCCCCAGGTGGCACGAGGTGCTCTCTCTGCACCCTAGCAGCTGTGATGTCTCGTGCGCTGCTGGCAGATGGCACTCAGTAGGTATCTGTACTGTGGCTTGGCAAGTGGCAACTTGGCTCCCTTCTAGACCAGACTGCCTCGGAACCGAAGGATCACCAAGCACCAGGCAAGGGTGGGGAGAAGCGGGTGTGAGAGGAACCCCAAATCCTCACCTGGGGTCCTGCTGTCCAGTGCTGCCCCTGCCGTAGAGCGGGATGACTTTGTCTCGGCTGATGCCAGCTTTGCAAACCGGACACACCTGTCGGTTAGGTCTGGTCTCCAACCACTGCAAGCAGGAGAGAGAGAGGTGTGAACGGCCCAGAGCCCATCACAGAACAGCCAGTCAGAGCCAGTGGGAAGACCACAAGGATCGGAGACTTGGTGCAAGGAACACCTTGAGGAACCTGCAATTTCCTGCTCCTAGCACTCAATAAATATTTACTAGTGGTGAAATCAAAATTGCCTTTAAATGCCATCATTGAACAGGCTTCTTCATGCTTTGCTGCTCTCTAGGGGCTCCTAGCAATTCGGCGGCAGGAACCGCAAGCCTGGAGCTGTCAAGGGGCGGACGCATCCAGCCTCAGTTGAGGCTGCCAGAGTGAAAGGAACAAACCTTAAATCTCGAGCTTCCCCAGAGCATCAACTGCATTACCTTGTCACTCACTTTTCATTCTGTGATTTCTCATTTTTGTAGCACTTCCCAACAACTGTGTATCCTAAACATCAACATCGGGATGTTAGCTGATCATTTGCTGGTGATTCACCAAATGCTAAAGGATAGATTCTCGTCATTCTCTAAATTTGATTTTTCAAAATGTACTCTCATCAATTTTTGCATTTAATTAAGATTAAAAAAAAACCCTCAGAATTCTAAGTAGTTTTTAGGCCTTTTCACTAGTTTGATAAAGACATGTTACCTGCAGTGTCTTTGTTAAATAATTCTGTATGTAGATTTTTGTCAACATTTATTTTACAACGTAGATTACAAATAGATTATGCCTTGAGATCCAGTGATAAAGGGGACTCTAGGACTACAGAGCTGTGGACACTACAGCATTTAGTGATTTATAGCCCACTTTATTGATCTTACTGTGGCCAGTTACTCTTCCGGAACTCCTAGCTAGCATGCTCTACCAGGGGCTGCTGGGGCCAGAGTGCACAGCCCTGTCCCTCCCTCTTTCCTCCCACCCAGGCTGGAACTTCACCTCCTCCACATTCCTACACCACACACACAAGGCGCTCTGCTGCTGACAACCTTGGAGGTGGTCACTGGCAGTGGCTCTTCACAGCCATTCGTGAATGCCAGGCCCAAGTCTAGCGCACAAAGCAATCTTGCTGAATGCGAACTGGTTTTCCTAACAATCTAAAGCTGGGAAAACAGACTTTTCCCCTTCTTCACAAAAGCTCTGTTGATACTAAAAAGTGTTCTCCTTCCTAACATTTTCAAGACCTTTAAGGATGGGAGGAGGGGCAGCACTGTGGCATAGTGGGTAAAGCCGCTGCCTGCAGTGCTGGCATCCCATATGGGCGCCGGTTCCTATCCAGCTCTCTGCTATGGCCTGGGAAAGCATTAGAAGAAGGCACAAGCCCTTGGGGCCCCTGCACCTGTGTGGGAGACCCAAAAGAAACTCCTGGCTCCTGGCTTCAGATCTGCCCAGCTCTGGCCATTGAGGCCATCTGGGGAGTGAACCAGCAGATGGAAGACCTCTCTCTCTGCCTCTGCTTCTCTGTAGCTCCGCCTTTCAAATAAATAAGTAAATAAATCTTTTTTTTTTTTTTTTTGACAGGCAAAGTGGACAGTGAGAGAGAGAGACAGAGTGAAAGGTCTTCCTTTTCCATTGGTTCACTGTCCAATGGTCGCTGCGGTTGGCACGCTGCAGCCAGTGCACTGCGCTGATCCGATGGCAGGAGCCAGGTGCTTCTCCTGGTCTCCCATGCAGGTGCAGGGCCCAAGAACCTGGGCCATCCTCCACTACACTCCCGGGCCACAGCAGAGAGCTAGCCTGGAAAAGGAGCAACCAGGACAGAATCCGGCGCCCCGATCAGGACTAGAATCTAGGGTGCCGGCGCCCTAGGCAGAGGATTAGCTTATTGAGCCGCGGCGCCAGCGTAAATAAATCTTTAAAAAGAAAAAAAGGAGGTGTACTGCTGATATGATAGGGGGTGCCTCTTCTAGAGGCAGAATTTCAAAACTGAAAAAGGACCTAATATATAAAATCCAACCCAATTTACAAATGAGGATTGAAATCCAAACAAGTGAAAGCCGCAAAGGCTGCTGGTGGCAGAGCTGGGACCATCTCGGGTTCTACGCTAACCCTTTACTTCATCAAGTCCCTGGTGGGGGACAGGTGTGTAAAGAGGGCTGGGGGGGTGGTGAGTAAGCAAATGAGCCCACAAACAGGGGAGATTGCAGAGTCTGACAGCAGTCTCCAGAGACCAGGGCCGCCTTGTGCAACCACAGCTGATGAAAGACAAAGTAAAATGAAATGCATCTTACCTGATGTAAACATGGCCAACTGCGGGAGTCCCGAGGGCAACAGTCATTAAGGAGAAGAGAGAAGGGGAAAGGAAGAAAATGCTTTCATTAGTGGAAACACTTGACAGGTGGGAGCAGCAGGACCTGGAGGGAGAACAGGAGAAAACCGGGCTATGCAATCCCACGGAGGTATCGGAGAACAGGAAAGGCTGGGCTACAATCCGGTCTCCCCATCCGGGGTTCTACTACACGTGAAGATGCTCAGGGCCTGGACCACCCAGACCCAATTCCCCTACAAGTTAACCTTGGAGAAGTTACAACCTCTGAAGGAATCCAATAAAAGCTAAGGACCCTCTGCAGAAAAACTCATGGGCATTCTCACGTGTGCACGCACACATGGACACTCTGACAGCCACCTGTAGTGGGCTCACAGCTCTCAGGCTCCCGGAGCTGTGTGGACTCCCAGGTGGTTGAACAAAACCTTGAGAGCTCTTCTGGCTGGAAGTAGCCTCCAAGTTCAGCTCTACTCAGAGAACACCTGTGAGTAATGGGAAGGTTGGAGATGCTACCTGACAGAACAGGCTACCTTCTTAGCGAGTTGCGACCCAACCTCGCCTCCTTCCAAGCAGGAAACGCGGCTAAGGAACATGAAGTAACTTGCACCAGGACTAACAGCTACGTCTCTGGACTTCCAGTTCAATGCACTTTTTATTGCCCCGCACTGTATGCAAAAAATGACATGAATTCATTCTCTCTCATTCATTTCTTTAAGAGGTATCTATTACAAACCCATTATGTGCCCGAGCAATGGAAAATGCACCTCACACACCATGTGTCTGCTACAGCTGAGTTCACCCTGGACTCAGGATAGTTCCTTTTTCAATTTCAGAACCAGGTTGGCTTCTCAAAACAGTCCCACAGTCTCCCAGGACATAACAGAAGCCTCATCTCTAACGCCAGCCTTAATCATGTGACCCCATTCTGAACTGAGTGGAGGGTCTCTATGTCACAGATCTCCCCTGGCAGCTTCCCTCTAAGGCTGTGGGGGGAGGGGGCATCTAGCTGGTGCTTAAGATGCCCACATGCCATATCTGATTACCTGTGGTCAATACCGGCCTCTAATGCAAACCTTGGAAGGCAATGGTAATGGCTCATATAACTGGGTTCTGGCCACTCACATGGGAGATAGGACTGAGTTCCTGATTCCCAGCTTTGGCCTCTAGCCTGGGGCCCCCACAAGCATTTAAGAGTGTTCTCTCTGTTTCCTTTTTGTTTCTCTACCTCTCAAATAAAAATAATAAATAATGGGGCTGGAGAATGGTGTAGTGGATAAAGCCAGCACCTACAATACTGTCATTTCATATCAGTGCTGGTTCCAGTTCTGGCTGCTCCACTTCCAATCCAGCTCCCTGCTAATGCACCTGGGAAAGCAGCAGAAGATGGCCCAAGTGCTTGGGCCCCTGCAACCATGTGGGAGACCCAGAAGAAGCTCCTGGCCTTGGTATGGCCCAGCCCTTGCTGTTGTGGCCATCCAGGGAGAGAAAATGGATGGAAGATCTCTGTCTCTGTCTCTCTCTCTCTGCAACTCTGCCTTTCAAATAAATAAAATAAATTTTAAATAAATAAATGTAAAGGCTGTGGGAGAGAAATGGAGGTGACTGAATTACCCTAAGGTTTTAAGAACGATGGGAATTCCTATTTATTAAGAAATTACTGGGCGGAAAGAACGGGCCATCAAAGGAGGTACCTTTCTCTGAAGGGAGGAGAGAACTTTCACTTTGCTTATGGCCTGGTCTAAATACGGTCGGAGTTTGTGGACTCAAAGGCTTCCATAGCCTTGGCAGCTCATTAGAGCCTCGGGTGATCACTGACGTCATAAATAAGAGTGTCAATTGTTAAATCAACAGGAGTCACTGTGCACTTACTCCCCATGTAGGACCTCTGTCCTTAAGGTGTTGTACTATGAGAATTAATGGCATAACTAGTACTCAAACAGTACTTTATATTTTGTGTGTCTGTGTGGGTGCAAACTGTTGAAATCTTTACTTAGTATATACTAAGTTGATCTTTTGTATAAAAAGATAATTAAAAATGAATCTTAATGAAGAATGGGATGGGAGAGGGAGTAGGAGATGGGATGGTTTGCAGGTGGGAGGGTGGTTATTGGGGGGGAAACTGTTATAATCCAAAAGTTGTACTTTCGAAATTTATTTATTTATTTATTTTTTTGACAGGCAGAGTGGGACAGTGAGAGAGAGAGAGACAGAGAGAGGTGTCTTCCTTTTCCGTTGGTTCACCCTCCAATGGCCGCTGCAGCCAGCACACTACGGCCAGTGCATTGCACTGATCTGATGGCAGGAGCCAGGTGCTTCTCCTGGGCTCCAATGCAGGTGCAGGGCCCAAGAACCTGGGCCATCCTCCACTGCACTCCCGAGCAACAGCAGAGAGCTGGCCTGGAAGAGGAGCAACTGGGAAAGAATCCGGTGCCCCAACCAGGGGTGGTGGTGCCACAGGCGGAGGATTAGCCTACTGAGCCACAGCGCCAACCTCAAAATTTATATTTATTAAATAAAAGTTTCCTAAAAAGAAATTACTGGGGCTGGCATTGCAGTGCCGGCATCCCATGTGAGCACCAGTTCAGGTCCCGGCTGCTCCACTTCTGATCCAGCTCTCTGTTATGGCCTGAGAAAGCAGCGGAAGATGACCCAAATGCTTGGGTCTCTGCACCCGCATAGGAGACCTGGAAGAAGTTCCTGGTTCCTAGCTTCATATAGGCACAGCTCTGGCCATTTTAGCCAATTGGGGAGTGAACAAGTGGATGGAAGACTTCTCTCTCTCTGCCTCTCCTTCTCTCTCTGTGTAACTCTAAACTTTCAAATAAATAAATAAATCTTAAAAAAGAAGAAGAAGAAGAAGAAGAAAGAAATCACTGTGTGGGACAGACGCTGAGGTATAGTGGGCTAAGTCTCCGCCTGTGGCGCTGGCATCCCATATGGGCACTGATTCTAGTCCCGGTTGCTCTACTTCCAATCCAGCTCTCTGCTACAGCCTGGGAAAGCAGTGGAAGATGGCCCAAGTGCCTGGGCCCCTGCACCCACATGGGAGACCCAGAAGAAGCTCCTGGCTCCTGGCTATGGATCAGCCCAGCTCTGGCTGCTGCAGCCATTTGGGGAGTGAACCAGCAGATGGATGACTCTCTGCCTCTGCCTCTCAAATAAAAAAAGAAAAAAAAAAAACCAGATACAGTAACAATTACTACAGGTACTGCCGACACACAGTATTTTCTTCATGCTATGTGTTCCTCTAAGCCTTTTACATATTTCGAGTCTTTTAATACTCACAAACACTTCAGTAACATTAGGGAGAGCGCATGTAATCACCTTGCCCAAGTTCATCCACAGGAAAGTGGCAGAGCCACGGTTCAGAAGGAGACATCTTCTGAATTATGGCATACAGTCCTTGCTCGTAACTACCATGCCACAGTGCTCTAGGCTAAGCAAGCAAAGTACAGGCAGCAGGTGCTCACGGAATGGTGAGTGCTGTGGCGTAGCAGCTTAAGCCGCTGCCTGTGATGCCGCCACCCATATGGTGCTGGTGCGTGTCCCAACTGCCCCACTTCTGATCCGGCTCTCTGCTACCGTGCCCGGGAAAGCAGTGGAAGATAGCCCAAGTGCTTGGGCCCCTGTCACATGGGTGACTCAGGTGTCTCAGCCTGGCCCAGTGCTGGCCGTTGCAGGCATCTGGGGAGTGAACCAGTGGATGGAAGATCTCTGTCTCTCCCCCTTACTCTGTTAACTCTACCTTTCGAATAAATCAATCTTTTTTAAGAAGGCTGTGAGTGTCATTACTCTAGAAAGGAGGAGGAGTGTGATCTGCCCAAGGTCATTTAGCTCAGCAGCAGGCCCTGTGGGGCCTGAGTCTAACAGGACCCAAAATGGGCGGGAGGTCTTCTGCTCCAAGGCTGCCAGGGCTACCGGCCCCCCAGACGCAGCACCATGTTTTCTGGGGCAGCGGGTACTGACCAGAAGAGGTGGCCACACAGGCTGATGACGGCATCCTTGGCTGTGTCCAGGCAGATGTTGCACTCGAAGGTGCTGTCCTGCCCTCCGCTTTCCCCAGAGCCGTTGCTGCTCCCACTGGGGCCCCCTGCGCTCGAGTTCTCAGGGGATGCAGAGGCCGACGGCCCCTTGCTCGCCATCCTTGGCTGTCAGCAAAGTTTTTGGTGAAGATTCTGCCAGGGAAATCCTGAAAGGCAGAGAGCCCTTGGTTACCCACTTCTGCAGCCTGCACCCCCTGCTTTCCACGCCAAACCACCCCCGTCCAACACGTCTTCTCTCAACTCCAGACTCCGGCTGTGCCTGCAGCCCTGGGTAGACTTCCAAGGGTCTGCAAAGGACAACAGTTGTGGGACACTACCCAAAGGGCAACGACTCCGAAACTTCCCACGAACATGGCCCCGAAAATACCACACAAATATACCAACCACACATATACTTCAACAAGTGAATGGAAAACACGAAAAGCTTATTTGAGTACAGAAAAGTTTCTGAAATAGGTGCAGCTTATTAATAAATGCATTTCAGCAGCCTTTTGAAGACCCATGTACAAAAACCCCGCAGATGGCCTTCCACAGGAACCGGGACCCTGTCTGAGTTAGCTCCTCTGAGAACCCAGGTGATAAATATATGTTCAATTACACAGAAAGTTCGCCCTGTCCTCTGTGGACAGCCTCCAGTACTAGCGATGAACTCTGCTGGGGCAGGAGGGTTGTGACCAGCACGTGCCAGACTATGAAGACATGCCTGTAATGGTGAAAGCCGAGGAGGATACTAGGAAGAACCAGAAGGCTCATCTGATCCAGTGTTTTCCACACTGCAATCTTTTCACTGTCTTTTCTGCCATGTTGGAATATCACCTACATCATTTCGTCTAAATCTATCAACATTTTGTTTTAAGCTTCAATACATTTAAAGAAGAGGCCTATATCGCTGTAATGGATAGAAATGTAAATGGAAAACCAGTACTACCTCTACCACAAGTGGAAAACAAGGATAAACGGAACAAGGAAAAGCTATTTATCCTCACACTGCCTGAAGTATCTGGCACGCTCATAATCTGCTTCGGGAAATCCTGCTCTGGCCCAATCTCTTTTGGAAACTGCAGCCTGAGCTACCTTGGCTGGCTGACTCATGCGGAGCTGAACCACATTTGTATTCAAGCCACTGTACTGCCAGAGACCAGCTGACCGCCAAAGGCTGCTAGAGAGACCACTGATGACCACCACCTCCAAGCTGAAGAACCCAGCCAGGAGCTGACCCAGACCAAGGGATGCTCAAAATTCTGGGTGCACATGAAGGATCCTCAGCTGGTCCCCTCAACATCCCAGAAATTCTAAGAAAGCAATGTTGGCTGCCATCGTTAGAGAACTGAGGCCTGAATGCTGGCCTCAGTGGAGCCTCCAGCTTGCCAGGTGGTTTGGGGACCTCTTCCTACTCCCGGCCACCTTTTCCTGATCTGTAAAATGAGGCACTAGACTCCCTGGTCTCCCGGGTGCCCCTGCCAGCCCTTAGACTGTGCTGCTCCACATCTTCTCGCCTCCGCAGGTCTAGGACTCACCACTGGAGCACCCGAAGGCCACCTTGATGTCAGCTCCCAGAGTACAGGGGGTAAGGACCAAGGAGCTGCAGCCTTTGCAGACCTGGAAGCTGCCTTCCCTCCCGCGGTAGACAAGAGCTCTGCACTCAGAACTTGCCTCAGCACGGCAGCAGCTCAGCGACTGGAGCAGGGAGAGGACGCCGGCTCGCCGCCACTTTTTCACGCAGTTACATCATTTTACATGATGTCCCAGAAGGGCAGCAGGTTGCTGGCAGCACCGGTGCCTTGCAGGCCTTGGCTCCAAAACCTCCTCCCTGACCCTATGCTTCCCCTCTCCAACACATCCGCTCTCCATACACTGGGACGCAGTCTGTTTTTGGGGGGCCACACTGTGGCCTTTCCTTATCATTCCTGCTCAAGGAGCCTAGGAACCAACCCATTTGAGTGTCCTTGTTTAAAATGATTTTTTAAAATTAAGAACTATGTATCCAGGTTCACTGATCAATCTTAACAACTCCTCTGACATGATGCAATAAGAAGTACACAGCACCACCAATGAAGCATTTTTATCTCACAATGTAGACCCCGATCACGCATCTAAAGTAAATGACCTGTTTATAGAGAGTACACACATGTGTTAACTGCAGGGGAGGGCTCTGTGGCTCAGCAGGTTAAGTTGCTGCTTGTGAAGCCAGCATCCCACATCAGAGTTCTGGTTCGAGTCCCGGCTGCTCTGCTTCTGACCAAGCTCCCTGCCTATGCTCCTATGAAGGGAGCAGATGATGGCCCAAGCGCTCGGGCCCCTGCCACCCACGTGGGAAACACAGATGGGAGTTTCTGGTTCCTGCCTTCTTCCTGGCCCAGGCCTGGCCATCATGGCCATTTGCAGAGTGAACCAGGTGAACCAGCGGATGGAAGCCCACATTTCCCCGCGACCACCCCTCTGTAATTCTTTCAAACAAATAAATCAATCTCAAACACACACACACACACACACACACACACACACAGGTGTGTGTGCATACTCCACGATGATATAATCAGCCAAATCCAGAATGTGAAAGTTTCTATAGGAAAAATTACATTTATCCAAAAATAAACAGCATGGGTGAAGCTCAGAGATAGAGGTTGAGAAATAAGACATCCTAACAATTTTCAGTGTGTGGATCTCACTGGAATCAGATTCAAACAAATTAATTATGAAAGACAGTCAGTCTGGGTATTAGTCAATTTCACAGGATCGTTAACTTTGTTGAGTATGATAACAGTATTGTGCAATGGTATTTTTATAAAAAAAATTCTCATCTGCTAGAAATACACACTTAATATTTGTGAAGGAATAATAACATGTTGGGGATCTGCTTTAAAATACTCTAGGAGGGGCTGGCGCTGTGGCTCACTAGGCTAATCCTCTGCCTGCGGTGCCGGCACCCCGGGTTCTAGTCCCGGTGGGGGTGCTGGAATCTGTCCCGGTTGCCCCTCTTCCAGTCCAGCTCTCTGCTGTGGCCTGGAAGTGCAGTGGAGGATGGTCCAAGTGCTTGGGCCCTGCACCCCATGGGAGACCAGGAAGAAGCACCTGGCTCCTGGCTTCGGATTGGCGCAGCGCCGGCCGTAGTTGCCACTTGGGGGGTGAACCAACGGAAAAAGGAAGACCTTTCTCTCTGTCTCTCTCACAGTCTAATTCTGCCTGTCAAAAAAAATAATAATAATAAAATAAAAATAAATAAAAAATACTCTAGGAGGAAAAATACAGTGGAGAGAAAAGATGAAACAAGAATAAAGAAGTGATTGTTAGGGTAGCACTGTGCTGTAGTAGGTTAGGCATCCACCTGTGGTACCGGTATCCCATGGGGCACTGGTTCATGTCCTGGCTGCTCCTCTTCCAACCCAGCTCCCTGCTGATGTGTCTGGGAAAGCAGAGGAAGATGGCGCAAGTGCTTGGGCCCATGCACGCACAATGGAGACCTGGAAGAAGCTCCTGGCTTCAGACTGGCTCAGCTTCAGCTGTTGAGGCCATTTGGGGAGTGAACCAGCAGATGGAAAACTTTTCTCTCTCTCTATAACTTTGCCTCTCAAATACATAAATCTTAAAAAAAAAAAAAAAACTGTTGGGGCTGGATGATGAATGGGGGCCAACTATATTGTCTATTCTTATGTTTGGAAAATCCCATAATAAGTGGTGTCCTCCTTAAAAAGTTCAAGTTGTATAAGAGAATGTATATGAATTTACTTGGGTAAAAACAAACATTATAAATGCATATGTGTGTGAAAGAAAATGTGTAGAAGGCACACCCTTAACTAACAATAGTTACTTCTGGAATTAGAGCCAGGAAATGCTGAATTTTTATAGTCTTATCCTATTTTAACTTTTTTTTTTTTTTTTTTTGACAGGCAGAGTGGACAGTGAGAGAGAGAGACAGAGAGAAAGGTCTTCCTTTTGCCGTTGGTTCACCCTCCAATGGCTGCCGCAGACGGCGCGCTGCGGCCGGCGCACCGCGCTCATCCGATGGCAGGAGCCAGGTGCTAGGTGCTTTTTCCTGGTCTCCCATGGGGTGCAGGGCCCAAGCACTTGGGCCATCCTCCACTGTACTCTCGGGCCACAGCAGAGGGCTGGCCTGGAAGAGGGGCAACCGGGACAGAATCCGGCGCCCCGACCGGGACTAGAACCCGGTGTGCCGGCACCGCAAGGCTGAGGATTAGCCTGTTGAGCCACGGCGCCGGCCCCTATTTTAACTTTTTATAACAAGTACCAATTTTAAATTAATATTTTATGCTATAGTAATGAATCTAAATGTTAGAAAATATATTTTATGAGTGGAAGAATACACCAAACTGTTAATGGTAATTATCTCTCTATGGGTAGGGGCTTATGGGGGATGACTCATGCTTTTTAAGTCCTCTGAGTTTATAAACTGACATTTTTCCATATATTATTTTTGAAATCAGAAGAGTAATGGTACATTAAAAAAAAAAGGTGTTTTTCACTAATATCTGTTTTCTCCAAGCCTGAGAAGTTCCGAGTTTAAGTCCTGGCTCCATCACTGACAGGCTGGGTGGCTCTGGCTGATCCCCTGGTGGCCTGCATCCCTTTTCTCACCTGATAAGGGAGAGCACCATGCCTTCTATAGGGCTACTGAGGTGGCCCCAAGAGATAACACAGTGACCTAATGGGACCACCAAGGCAGCTCTAGCTCCTGGGGAGGTACACATACACACCACTTACCCTGGTCCCTAGACCCGGCAAGGTTCTGCATGGCCCCTATTCCTACACCAGACATGAAGGAGACAACCAGGGTCAAGGTAGGTATTAGGGTGAAACTGGTCAGGAAACACGAACAGATCAGCTCAGGAGTTAGTAGGGAGTGGTGGCCTTGTGGTGGACGGACTCCCATGTCCTCACTCGACACAGATGGCGACACTCTCATTCTAATTCCTAGTAGGCTGACCACGTGATTCCTACCCAGGCCCTACAGTCACATCCCAGCCGGTACTCAAATATTTGCTGAGTGAGTGGCTGTAGGCATGTGTGACTGTTTGTGGTCAACTCCAAAGCCAGCGGCTCACAAACTCCTCTTTGCAACATATCCTGGGTCCTGGTGCTACATACCCATCCCCAGGACCTTCTCTCCTCTCCTCACCTCCTCCCTGCTCCTATGCACAGGAACCCCTCTCCACACCAGGGGACATGGCAGAGATGAGCAACCTCCCCAGGGACTGTCTGCAAAACCAAAGAATGCAGCCACAGCCTCATGGACCCACCAGGAATGGGACAGTGACCTGGAGGACACAGGGCCCTGGTCAGCTCAGGAACCATACAGAAGGAAGCAGGCCCTGAGCATGCCTGAGCTTAAGTCATGCCTGAATCTCTCCTGGTCCTTGGAGGGCCTATGAGCTTTAACCTAACCATGTTTTTTTTGTGGCTGTTTTAAATTTTTATTTATTTATTTTCATTTCATTTGAAAGAGAGCAAGATAGACACAGAGATAGAGAAATAGAGACAGAGACATAGAGGTAGACTTTCATTCACTGGTTTCCTCTCCAAATCCCTGCAATGGCCAGGGCTGGGCCTAACTGAAGACAGGAGCTGGGAACTCAACTTGGGTCTCCCACGTGGGTGGCAGGAACCTAAATACTTGATCCACCATCTGCTGCCTCTCAGGGTGTGCATTAGCAGGAAGCTGGATTGTAAGCAGAAGAGCTAGGACTCAGATCATGCATATGGGAGACGGGTGTGCCAAGCTGCATTTTTTTAAAAGATTTATTTATTTATTTGAGAGGCGGAGTTATAGGAGAGAGACAGACAGACAAAGACAGGTCTTCTATCCCCTGTTTTCACCCCCAAATGGCCACAATGGTAGGAGCTGGGTTGATCTGAAGCTAGGAGCCAGGAGCTTCTTCCAGGTCTCCCATGCGGGTGCAGGAGCCCAAGTACTTGGGCCATCTTCTACTGCTTTTCCCAGGCGCATTAACAGGGAGCTGGATTGGATGTGGAGCAGCCAGGACTCGAACTGGCACACACGTGGGATGCTGGCACAGCAGGCAGAGGCTGGGCCTACTATGCCACAGCACTGTCCACCCTCCCCTACCTCCTCCTAAACGGCATCTTAACTGTTGTGCCAAACGCCCTCCCCCATAGCAACCTGTGGCTCCTGTCCCCAGCCTGACCATTCTTCATTCCTGATCTGGATCCACTTCCCAGTTTTCAAAGCAGGTTCATATCAATCACTGCTTTAGACATCAGTCTTTTTTTTTTTTTTTTTTTTTAATTTGACAGGTAGAGTTATAGACAGTGAGAGAGAGAGAGAGAAAGGTCTTCCTTCCATTGGTTCACTCCCCAAATGGCCACTATAGCTGGCGCTGCACCGATCCAAAGCCAGGAGCCTAGTGCCTCTTCCTGGTCTCCCATGTGGGTGCAGGGGCCCAAGCACTTGGCCCATCCTCCACTGCCCTCCTGGGCCACAGCAGAGAGCTGGACTGAAAGAGAAACTGGGACTAGAACCCGGTGCCCATATGGGATGCCGGCGTTGCAGGTGGAGGATTAACCAAGTGAGCCACAGCGCCGGCCTCGAGGGCATCAGTCTTAGAGAGGTTAGAGGACTTGCCTAAGGCCGGGTCACCATGCGGTGCCAAACTCGAACTTCCCAACACAACACTGGCATTCTTTCCATTCTTTTTTGTTGCCCTATCCACATGCTACTTTACAAAATACATGGTTCCCCCCTCCCCGGGGACTCATCACACAATGTTGTAACTTTTGTGCTCTCTGGAGTACAAACCAAACACCGCACTCCTCTATTCATTCCACCAACAGTTCTCCAGTGCCAAGTACCTTTAAGGAAAGTCTGGTGCTACCAACCACGGAGGAGTCACACAGGAGAACGACACCTTGAGTCTAGCACAGGAGCTGAAGGAGGCACATGGATAATTTATATAACATTTCCTAACTAGGGGCTCCATCAAACACCTGTTGTTTTTTCTTTTCTTTTCTTTTTTTTTTTTTTTTTTTTAAGATTTATTTATTTATTTGAAAATCAGAGTTACACAGAGAAAGGAGAGGCAGAGAGAGTCTTCCATCCACTGGTTCACACCCCAGCTGGAGCTGTGTCAATCCAAAACCAGCAGCCAGGAGCTTCCTCCGGGTCTCCCACACAGGTGCAGGGGCCCAAGGACTTGGGCCATCCTCCACTGCTTTCCCAGGCCATAGCAGAGAGCTGGATCAGAAGAGGAGCAGACGGGACTAGAACTGGCGCCCGCATGGGATGCCGGCGCTTCAGGCCAGGGCATTAACCCACTGTGTCACAGCGCCGGCCCCAACTCTGCCTTTCAAATAAAATAAACACGCACATGTGCATGCACGCACACACATACACACAAAGCAAACCAGCACAACGCTGTGTCTGAGAGGGACAGGAGCCTCAGGGAATGTCCTTCAGAATGCGCGACCCCTGGTTACCATCCAGAGGGGCTACAGAGAGGTCAGATAAACTTGGGGGTGGAGGCACGTCTGTTGAGGTCTCAGCCCTGCCAGACTTGGCCTACCTGGGAGATAGCTGATCACGTAAGAAATGAGTTCACAGCTAGTTTTGAAAAGCACTCTCAGTTAAGAGATGTCAAAGGCAACCCTGTGTGGTGGTGGGTCAGGCAGATTTGCAATACCTAGCGATCCTGCAGAGACGCAGAGCCTGGCCGATGAGGGTGCCTGGCCGGCCTTCTCACTCCTGTTACCGCCCCAGAGCTGCCTCCCTTCCTCTCGCCCCAGCTCACTTCACGGGAACTGAGCCGGTCAGAGAGCGCAGTGCAGGAGCCACCAGGGAAGCTGACCTCACGAGCAGCTCTCTTCGCAGCATTCTCCTGTTCGGGTCTCAGTTTCTGCAGAACTGTAGGAATTCATAGTCTGCCTTCTCCATCTCTTTAACTCTGAGAATCCTGAACCAGAGTGCACGGGGGCACCTGGAAATGTTCATCTTAGTCATCGGTATTACAAATCTGTGTTGGTTCTCGCGGGCACATGCTCGTTCCTATGGGAGCTTCGTGCCAGGAGCCCTGGAATGCCTGAGCCCATCTACGCTGCTCACGAGGCTGCTCCCGAACCACGTGGAGGCAGAGCAGGCATGGCTGAGACCTGCATTCCAAGAATGTCTACATCACACTCACCGGTCGGAATGGGAAGACATCTGAGTAACTCCAGTGGAACTCGGAACACACAGAAACCAGTTCTCAAAGTGTAGAATAAATGGCGTTGAGGTCCCGAGGCCAGCCCACACGGACCTGACTCTCAAATACAGGGCCAAGGGAACACACGGCCTTTCAGCCCCCAAAAGACAGAGGATCCGCGAGGACTGGGCTCTTCACAGGCTGCACCAGTCCTTTTCTCTGGTACTCTCGTATCTCCCTATCTACGCGAACAGCCCTACTCCTACCTTGAAAGGTTTATTACAGATCCAGGCGCTCAGGACAGAGAGATCCAGCTTCCTGCTAACGCAGACCTGGCAGGCAGCAGGGAAAGCTCAGCTGCTGGGATCCCTGCCAGCTACGGGACAGACCTGGACTGAGTTTTCAGCTTCTGGCTTCAGCCTGGCCCAGTCTGCGTCCTTTGCAGCATTTGGGGAGTGAGCCAGCGGGTAGGAGCTCTTTGTCTCTCAAATAAACAAAACACATTTTAAAAGGATGCAGACATAAAAAAGCTTCAGTCTAAAGGAGGAAACAGAAAAGTAAACTAAGAAAGCTGCCCAGCTACCAGGCCCTGGCAGAGATGTGTAAGCAAGCACCTGTGTGTGGGAGGGCATCTGGGAGAGGATGTGGACACAGCACACAGTTTGCTGTGCCAAGGGCAGAGGAGCTGGAGCCCAGCGCACATGTAGGGATGGTAAGGAAGCAAGGGCAGGCCCAAGCCAAGAAGAAAGGCCTTAGAGCCCCACTGCCTTCAGCTCTGGCTTACATGGCTCGCGTTCTCTACGGGAGCACATAACCCAGACCCGCCAAACCTTCCAAGGGGTCCCACAACTTTCAGGTCCCTTTCTCTTCCCATTCCCTGGCTAAGTAAACCGGGTACATCCTCATGGCAGATGACACCGGGTAATCCTCACTATCTGTTACACTATCTTGGGCTAGTAAGCACAGATTACATTAAGCTTTCATACGTGTTCTACTTACAAAGGAATTGTAATTCTGACAGAATGGTAAGTGAAAAAAGCAGGATGCAAAGCTGCACACAAAACTGAAACATTTAACATTTTTTAAATTTATCTTTTTGAAGAGATTTATATGCTATAAATAAAAAATTGGTTGAAACAAAAATAAACAAAAAATTGAAAGTATTATATAATATCAATAGGTTAAAAAGACACAGGAAAAAAGAGGCCAAAAATATTAACTATAATGGTCTCTAGATGGTGGAATTATAGAGAAGTTTCTTGGTTTTTTTCTTCTTTTTACTTATCCATCCTTCTTATTTTTCGCACAGTGAGTACTATTTTAATACTCAGGAAAAATGTTAAAGGTTCTAGATATTCAGAAATCTACAGAAGAGGGCAAAAAGAAAGCAATTTTATTAAGGAAGCTCCTTAATCAGAATAATTCTTAGAATAAATTCTCTCAGAAATTTTAGCATTTAAATTTTTTAAAATTTATTTTTAAAAAAGATTTATTTATTTATTTGAAAGGCAGAGTTACATGGGGCTGGCTTTGCGGCACAGCAGGTAAAGCTTCCACCTGTGGTGCCGGCATCCCATATGGGCACTGGTTCAAGTCCCAGCTGCTCCACTTCCGATCCAGCTCTCTTCTATGGCCTGAGAACGCAGAAGATGGCCCAAGTCCTTGGGCCCCTGCACCCGTGTGGGTAGACCTAGAAGAAGCTCCTGGCTCCTGGCTTTGGATTGGCCCAGATCCAGCCGTTGTGGCCAATTAGGGAGTGAACCAGCAGATGGAAGACCTCTCTCTCTCTCTCTGCCTTTCAAATAAATAAATAAATCTTTAAAAAAAAAAAAAAAAGAAAAGAAAGGCAGAGTTAAACAGAGAGGGAGGAAAGGAGAGAAAGAGATAGACATATTGATCTTCCATCCACTAGTTCACTCCCCAAATGGCCACAATGGCAGGAGCTGCGCCGATCCAAAGCCAGGAGCCAGGAGCTTCCTGCAGGTCTCCCACAAGGGTTCAGGGGTCTAAGCACTTGGGCCATTTTCTTCTGCTTTTCCAGGAGCATCAGCAGGGAACTGGATCAGAAGTGGAACAGTTGGGATTAGAACCAGTGCCCATATGGGACACTGGAGCTGCAGGCAGTGGCCTTACCTGCTACACTGCAGTGCCAGCCCCTAGATTTAATTTTTAAAATAAATAAGCATCTGCAAGGCTCAAATTCAAAAAGAACAAAAGGATACTGACCATAGTCTCTCCCATTCCTGGAACCCAGTTGGCCTATCCCCCACCTTGGAGAACAATGGTACTAGACACTGATTTGGGATAAATCCAAGAAGTAGAAGTGCAAGGTCAAAAGGGGCCTAGGGGCCAGTGCTGTGGCACAGCAGGTAAAGCCACTGCCTGCAGTGCCAAAATCCCATATGGGCACTGGTTTGTGTCCTGGCTGCTCCATTTCTGATCCAGCTCTCTGCTAAAGCCTGGCAAAAGCAGCAGAGGTTGGCCCAAACGTTTGGACCCCTGCAACCCAAGTACGAGACTAGTTGAAGCTTTGGGCACTTAGCTTCAGCCTAGCCCAGGCTTTGTCATTGCTGCCATCTAGGGAATAAATCAGTGGATGGAAGATCTGTCTCTCCCTCTCTCTTCATAACTCTGACTTTCAAAGAAATAAACAAATCTTAAAAAAAAAAAAAAAAAGTATCCATCTTTAGAACTTTGACAATGCCAAACACCCTCCCAAAACAATATACCAATTTGTATTCCCATGAAAAATACCTAGGTATGCTTATTTCCCATATCCTTGACAATGATGTGTGCTTTCAAAAGAGAATGTATCCTGTGGCTGGCGCTGTGGTGCAGTGGATTAAAGCCCCGGCCTGCAGTGTAGGCATCCCATATGGGCACTGGTTCAAGTCCCAGCTGCTCTACTTCCAATCCAGCTCCCTGTTAATGTGCCTGGGAAAGCAGCAGAAGATGGCCCAAGTCCTTGGGCTCTTGCACCTGCGTGGGAGACCTGGAGAAAGCTCCTGGCTCCTGGCTTCAGATTGGCTCAGCTCCAGCTGTTGAGAGCCATTTGGGGGAGTGAATCAGCAGATGGAGGATCTCTCTCTCTCTCTCTCTGGACGCTCCGTCTCTCTCTCTAACTCTATTTTTCAAATAAATAAATAGATCTGAAAGAAAGAAAGAAAGAAAGAAAGAAAGAAAGAAAGAAAGAAAGAAAGAAAGAAAGAAAGAAAGAAATTAGCATGGCAGAGGCTTTGAGTTCAAATCTCAGCTCCACCATTTATTCAGCAACTTTTCCCTGAGCCTTCGTTTTACTCATCTGTGCAAATGGAGCTATTATCTTCTCAAGATAGTTGAAAGAATTAAAGTGATTAAACAGTAAGGAGCTAGCAAGGCGCTCAGAAATGCTAATCTCTTTCCCTAGTATGTGCTCCCTCAGACTTCACTGAAGGTGTACTGCTTCTTTATCTTCCACACAGAGCTATACAACCAGCAGGCAGTTGGTTAATTTGCTGAATGAGTCATAACTTCTCTTTCCGAATGAACATCGTTCCTTGACGGCAAAGCAGGTGAATCAGAACTATGCACGCTGATGTGCTGAGAGATCTAGAGTGTGACACGCTTAGTGATCCAGACAAAACCAGATACTTCTCAGGAGTGTTTAAATCAGAAGGCATTTGCCTATTTCTTGTCACTATTAAGCTGACTCACCCTCTGCCCATCCCTGTCTAATAAATGATCCCGTTTTATCTGTACTGCTTGCCTAGAGGTAAATACTCCATCCTTAGCATCCCCTGGGACGCTGATCAAGGCTCAGAGTAGTGCCGTCATTTGCTCATGGTCACAAAGCCAGTCAGAGGCAAAGCCTCCCAACCCCAAGCCAATGTGCTAAACAGATGGTACCTCAGGGATCTGCCCTTCTGTGTGTCTCCTTGCATCCAGACCCGACTTCCAGGTCCCTTACTCAACACAAGGCCAGCACTGCCAGAGAACCTAACAAATCTGATGCTCAGGAGCACCTAGAACTTAAAACCAATCAACCTAGTTAGCTGAAGTTATGGAAAATCAGTTATCTTTTAAGAACAAAACAGTCTTCAGTGATTATGTTTATCAAAACCAGAAATGTCAAATGACTGTCCTATGGTCATAGTTGTCTTACTTTTTAAAGAGAAAGTGCTGCCCCAAACCCTTCATTGGAGGGGTGGGGGGTGGGAAATATCAGGGATCAGCAGTCAGAAAATAGTTCAAGTTCTCTTAAATTGGCATTCACTTCATTAGAGACGCTACTACTCATCCAAAGGATTAATTATGCGCTGAATAATCCACACTAGGGAGACATCTTCCAGGGCCAACAGGACAGTGGCTGCCAGGAGACAGATGTTTGACCATAAACGTATGAGACTAAATAACGACGATTTGCCAATTTCCATTCAAACCAATATAGCTGGGGAAATACTGTATCAAAGAGATGCTCTTCAGACCGGAGAGATCCCAGCTAAAGGCTGTGGATGTCTTTTTTTTTTTTTTTTTTTTGAAGATTCATTTATTTATTTGAGAGGCAGAGTTACAGACAGAGAGAGGGAAGAGACAAAGAGAGGTCTCCCATCTGCTGGTTCACACTCAAATGGTCGCAATTGCCAGAGCTGGGCTGATCTGGAGCCAGGAGCTTAATCCGGGTCTCCCATGTGGGTGCAGGGGCCCAATCACTTGGGCCAGGCCATCCTCCACTGCTGTCACAGGTCATTAGCAGGGAGCTGGATTGGAAGTGCAGCAGCCAGGACAGCAGGTGGTGGCGGCTTAACCTACTATGCCACTCGGATTTGGATTTCTCATGTAACACTGTAGAAAGGAACAATGTGGAGCCCGAGAACCTGCCTCAGAGGAAGCTCGGCCTCACACTGAGCCAGTGTCTTCACTTGCAAGTGGAAGTAACTGTCCCTGCCTTTGTTAATGGGGTTTTGCTTTCATTTTCATGCAGTTCACAGAAACTCATTAATTCAAATTCTACACAATCTCACTAATTCAGATTGTACCTGAGGTTGACCTAAAGGCTTCTAAGATAATCTGAAGGAAGAGTATAAAAAGAAAGTGAGTCGAGTTGACAAGATTCAACCATTTAAGAAAACTTTCCAAGAGCAGCACCCAGCCTTATTTGACAAAGCTCAGATCTCACTTTCAGTAGGAGATCCAAGGAGAACTAGCTCTGGTTGAAAATAACAAAACAGGGGTGGGCCTGTGGTGTAGCAGGAAGACACCACTTGGGAATGCCCACATCCCACATGGGAGTGCCTGGGTTCCAGTCCTGACTGTACTTCCAATTCCAGCTTCCTGCTAATGTGTACCCTGGAGGCAGCATGGGATGGCTCCAGCAGTCGGGGACCTGCCACCTGTACAAGCAGACCTGGACTGAGTTCCCAGTTCTCAGCTCCTGCCTGGCTCAGTCACCATGGGCATTTGGGAAGTAAACCAGAAGATGGGAGCTCGCTCTCGCTCTCTCTCTCTCTCTCTTTGCGTTCCCCCTTCTCTGCCACTCAAATAAAATAAAATTTTATTTTATTAAAAAAAGAAAAAACAAGAAACGTCTTTGGGCTTTGCCCAGGCTCCATTCCCACCTTCCAAGAGTGGTTCATCTTTACAAAGCCCTGTTGTGCCCTTAGCACATGGCATTTCTAGGGAGTTACTGGGACAATCGGTATTACATGGACAGGTGCTACGGTGACTACCATGGGAGTCAATCTGCTGACTGGCCCCAGGATGGAATGGCCAGCCAGTCCCCTAGGTCATTTCCACAGAAGCAGGTGTGGCCTGACTCAATGACCACACAACTGCTGCCTCGGATCTCTGTGTCCCTGTCGCCAGCTGAGGGACAAGGACCTACCACTGAGGGGCTCCCACTGACCAGTGAAATGAAAATGGATCTGTGTCAGCTCTAGCAAATGTGAAGAGGAAAGAGGTAGGGTCATGGCAGCCAGGCCACAAACAGGGCCACCTTGGAGAATCTTCAATCAGAAGCCACTTGGTTTGTACTTAAAAACTACATTTCCGGGGGCTATTGTGGTGTGGCAGGTTAAGCTGGGCGTATCATACTGGAGTGAAAGTTGATGTCTCAGCTACTTACTTCCAATCCAGTTAATATGCCTAAGAAGGCAACAAAAGATGGCCTAAGATGCCATCCATGTGGGAGACAAGGATGTAGTTCCTGGCTCCTGGCTTTAGCTTGGACCAGATCTGGCTTTTGTGGCCATTTGAAAAGTGAATCAGCAGAGGGAAGATTTCTTTGTCTCTCCCTATCGCTCTTTCAAATAAATAAATCAATCTTTAAAAAAAAACCCTATTGCTGGCGCTGTGGCTCACTAGGCTAATCCTCCGCCTTGCAGCGCCGGCACACTGGGTTCTAGTCCCGGTCGGGGCACTGGATTCTGTCCCGGTTGCCCCTCTTCCAGGCCAGCTCTCTGCTGTGGCCCAGTAGTGCAGTGGAGGATGGCCCAAGTGCTTGGGCCCCGCACCCCATGGGAGACCAGGAGAAGCACCTGGCTCCTGCCATCGGATCAGTGCGGTGCCATTGGAGGGTGAACCAATGGCAAAGGAAGACCTTTCTCTCCGTCTCTCTCTCACTGTCCACTCTGCCTGTCAAAAAAAAAAAAAAAAAAAGAAAAAAGAAAAAAAGAAAAAAAAAAACCCTATTATTTCCAGCAATGAATTCTTGTATATGACACCAAAGGGATAGGTAATAGCAACAACAAAAAAACCTGACAAATTGGATTTCATGAAATCTTTTAGGTTCTGTGCATCAAAAGACACTATTAACAGTAAAAGGGCAATAAACAGAAAGGGAAAAATATCTGTAAATCATATATCTGATACAGGCTTAATATCCAAAATATGATGAGAACTCCTAAACCCCAACAGAAACAACCTAATTCAAAAATGGGCAAAGGACTTGCTGAACATTTCTCCAAAGAAAATATTCAAATAGCTAATCATTAGGGAAATGCAAATAAAAATTATAACGAAATATCACCTCACCCCATTTAGCATGGCTATGATGATAAAAACGGAAGAGCAGCGAAGGTGAGGATCTGGAGAAATGGGACGCTTGGGCTTTGCTGATGCGAATGGAAATGGTGTGGCTGCCACAGAAAACTGTACAGAAGTCTCTAAAAAAGTTAAATGCAGGTCGGCACCGCAGCTCACTTGGCTAATCCTCCGCCTGCAGCGCCAGCACCCCAGGTTCTAGTCCTGGTTAGGGCACCGGATTCTGTCCCGGTTGCTCCTCGTCCAGTTTAGCTCAGTGCTGTGGCCCGGGAAGACAGTGGGCCCTGCACTCACATGGGAGACCAAGAGGAAGCACCTGGCTCCTGGCTTCAGATCAGTGTGGTGCGCCGGCCATAGCGGACATTTGGGGGGTGAACCAATGGAAAAGGAAGACCTTTCTCACTGTCTCTCTCTCTCTCACTGTCTAACTCTGCCTGTCAAAAAAAAAAGTTAAATGTAGAATTGCCTTAAGACCCGGCATTCTACTTCTGGGTATGTAACAAAGAATTGAAAACAGGGTCTCAGAGAGATACTTATGCATACATGTCCCTAACAGCATTATTCACAATTGCTAAAGCATGAACGCAATGCAAGTGTCCACTGATAGATGAATGGACAAGCAAAAAGAGTATTATTCAGCCTTAACAAGGGAGAAAAGCTGACATATGCTACAACCTGGAGGGACTCTGAAACATTTGGCAAAGAGAGATAAGTTACTCACACAAAGACAAACCCAGTGCCAGCACTGTGGCATAGCGGGTAAACCCATCACCTGCAGTGCCGGCATCCCATATGGGCGCCGGTTCGAGACCTGGCTGCTCCATTTCCAATCCAGCTCTCTGCTATGGCCTGGGAAAGCAGCAGAAGATGGCCCAAGGCCTTGGGTCTCTGCACCTGTGTGGGAGACCCAGAAGAAGTTCCTAGTTCCTGGCTTTAGATTGGCACAGCTCTCATCATTACAACCAACTGGTGAGTAAACCAACAGATGAAAGACCTCTTTCTCTCTCTGCCTCTCCTTCTCTCTGTGTGTAACTCTGACTTTCAAATCAATAAATCTTAAGAAAAAAAAAGGAACGTATAGTGGTTTCTTATAAAAAAAAAATATTGTTTACAAAGAGACAGACAAACTCTGTAGGATTCCACTTATCTGAGATACTGAAAGCAGCCAAGTCACACAGGCAGAATAGGATGGTGACCACCAGAGGCTGGAAAAGGGAGTTTTTGTTTCAAGAGTGTAGTTTTGGGGTTGGCACTGTGGCACAGCAATTAAAGCCGCCACCTGCAGCGCCAGCATCCATATGGGTAGCTGTTCGATTCCTAGTTGCTGCACTTCCGATCCAGCTCTCTGCTATGGCCTGCAAAAGCAGTAGAAGATGGCCCAAAGCCTTGGGCCCCTGCACCCGTGTGGGAGAACGGAAAGAAGCTCCTGGTTCCTGGCTTCGGATCGGCACAGCTCCAGCCATTGCAGCCATCTGAGGAATGGACCAAAGGATGGAAGACCTCTCTCTCTGCCTCTGCCTCTCTGTAACTCTGCCTTTCAAATAAATAAATAAATCTTAAAAAAAAAAAAAAGTATAGTTTTGGTTTTGCAAAATGAACAGAGTTGGAGACACATGATGGTGAGGTTTCCACAACATATGAATGTGCTTAGTAGCACTGAACTTTAAATGGTTAAGTTGGTAAACTTAATGTTATCTGTCTCTTACCACAATAAAAAAATCAGAAAAAAAGCCCGTACATTTCCACAAAGGATAATACATTGTGATTTCCTTATAGAAAATACCTGGAATTGGCAAATTAAGAGAAAGAAAGTGGCTTAGAGGTTACTAAATGGGGAGGGGAGAATGGGGAGTTACTGCCTAACAGAGTTTCTGTTTGAAGTGGTGAAAAAGTTTTAGAAACACATAATGGTGACGGTTACACCTCACTGTCAAGCTACCTAATGTCACTGAATCGTACACTTAAAAATGGTTAAAATGGTAAATTTTATGTTATGTAAATTTAACACAGGCTTAAAAAAAAAAATCTGTGCTCCTTTAAAAATGTATCCAAACTACATTTCCACTCTTCTAAGAACATGCAAGTGCTTGCTATACACGTTATGTCTACACAATCAGACTTACTGGCTTACTGACTTATTGAATCAGTGAAGCATGCTTAGGGAAGAGGCTGGCAAAAGCACACAGACAGCAGTATTACAACATTAGCAGGAAAAAGCCAGAGAACTGTGTACAGTGAATGATTCCAACCACTAAAAATGTACCTGGTGTGGAGAAACCAGGAGGAAAGAAAGCAACTGTAACAAAGACTCTCTTCAGTTACTGGAGCTGGGGAAATTGGGGTGGGGGAGGGAGGATCTTCTGTATCCTCTGAAATGTCTAAATGTGCAGACACTACTTTCAGAATTACTGGGGCTTCTGTCTGTTTTAGAGTACATGTTCAAGATGGTTAAGTTCCGGCCAAACGCGGTGGGGATGAGACAGACACTGGTGTTCTGGGCCGGAGCTGCCTGACTACTGCCAGTTCTGAGCATTCTAAACCACCACTCAGTCCTTGACTCCTGCCGGTACCTACACACCAGCATAGCCCCAGAGAGGAGGCAGGAGCCTCCAGGGGCCCTATCCTATCATATCTTTGATGATGCCGTTTCTGATCATAAGTAGTACCCATCCCACTCGATCGTGAGCACCCAACACTGCAAAGCTCACAGTCTCAAATAGCCAATCTGCTCTGTGCCTCAGCATTCCCAAAAGCAACTACGTTCAGAGCAGGGACTTACTGGCAGCGCCCCAGGTTCTGCACTTCAGCTCACTCTTAGTTACTTCAATTATTGATTTAACACTGCACACAATGACATATATCCCAATTATGAAATGGGCAAAGGATCTGAAGACACATTTCTCTAAGACAGATGTCAACAGGCACCTGAAAAGATGCTGAACAATGT
Organism: Sylvilagus floridanus; assembly: GCA_949820135.1. Classification (NCBI taxonomy): domain Eukaryota; kingdom Metazoa; phylum Chordata; class Mammalia; order Lagomorpha; family Leporidae; genus Sylvilagus; species Sylvilagus floridanus. The sequence continues at coordinate 159,894,697 of OX463233.1, forward strand.
CAGTCATTAGGGAAGCACAAATCAAAACCACCAGATGCCACTTCATACCTCTGAGGGTAGATGTAAATTTTTTTTTAATTTTTTTTTTTTTTTTTGACAGGCAGAGTGGACAGTGAGAGAGAGAGAGACAGAGAGAAAGGTCTTCCTTTTGCTGTTGGTTCACCCTCCAATGGCTGCCGCGGACAGCGCTCTGCGGCCGGCGCACCGCGCTCATCCAATGGCAGGAGCCAGGTGCTAGGTGCTTCTCCTGGTCTCCCTTGGGGTGCAGGGCCCAAGCACTTGGGCCATCCTCCACTGCACTCCTGGGCCACAGCAGAGAGCTGGCCTGGAAGAGGGGCAACCGGGACAGAATCCGGCGCCCCGACCGGGACTAGAACCCGGTGTGCCGGCGCCGCAAGGCGGAGGATTAGCCTGTTGAGCCACGGCGCCGGCCCTAGATGTAATTTTTTTAAACAGGCAATAACAAGTGTTGATGAGGATGTGGAAGAGTTGGAACCCTATCATATTCTCAGTGCAAATGTCAAATGGTGCAGCCACTATGGAAAATAGTTTGACAGTTCCTCAGAAAGTTAAATATAGAGTTGTCACATGACCTGGCAATTCCAACCCTGCATATACATCCAAGAGAATGGAAAATATGTTCCAGGACCTGTGCTGTGGCGTTGCGGATGAGGCCTCTGCCTGCACTGCTGGCATCCATATGGGTGCCGGTTCGAGACCTGGCTGCTCCATTTTGATCTAGTTTCCTGCTAATGCACCTAGGAAGGCAGTGGATGATGGCCCAAGTGCTTGGGCCCTGGCTAATACATGACAGACCCAAAGGAAGTTCCTGGCTCCTGACTTCAGACTGGCCCAGCTCTGGCCATTATGGCCATTTGGGGAGTGAACCAGCAAATGGAGTATCTGTCTCTTCTCACCCACTCTCTCCCCCCAACTCTGCTTTTCAGATAATTTGAAAGGCAGAAGCAGAAAGAGAGAGAGAGGGGGCTTCCATCTGCTGTGTCACTCCCCAAATGGCCACAACAGCTGCAGCTGAGCTGATCTGAAGTCAGAAGCCAGGAGCTTCTTCCAGGACTCCCCTGTAGGTGCAGGGGCCCAAGCACTTGGGCCATCCTCTACTGCTTTCCCAGGATATAGCAAAGAGCTGGATTGGAAGTAGAACAGTTAGGACTCGAACCAGTGCCCATATGGGATGCTGGCGCCACAGACGGCAGCTTTACCTGCTAATCCACAGTACCAGCCCCAAAATAAATAGATCTTAAAAAAAAAAAATATATATATATATATATATATTCCAGCAAAATCTTGTACTTAAATGTTCACAGCAGAATTATTCATAATTACCAAAAGGTGGTAACCTAAATATCATCTGATGAATAAACCAACAGATAAACACGATGTGGTATATTCTTACAATGGAATATTATTGAACAACAAAAAGGAATGAAGTACTGGTAATAAAAGGAATGAATACTGGTAATAAAAAGAATGAATACTGGTAATAAAAGGAATGCAATACTGATGAACCTAGGAAACACTGTACTTCATGAAAGAAGCCAGACACCAAAGGCCACATATTGTATGGGCCCATTTATATTAAATGTCCAGAAGAGACAAATCCAGAAACAAAAAGGAGATTAGTGGTTGCCAGGAGATGGGAAGGGGGTAGAACAGGGAGTGACTGCTAACACGTACAGAGTTTCCTTTTGAGATAGTAAAAATATCCTGGAATTAGTGGTGATTGCTGTACAATCTTGTGACTATACTAAAACCCACTAAATTATAGAGTTTATATGGTGAATTTGATGATATTGTGAATATCTCTGAAAATACAACCAGTCCTATTCAAAAGTTTACAAGTAGGAAAGAAAAAAAGACAGAGGAACTGGCTCAGATTTAAAGAGACTAAGAGGCTTGACAATTAAATATGACGTGGGATCTTGGGACTGGCTCCTGGAACAGAAAAAAGACATACATTGGACAACTGACCTATAGATTTGTTAGTACACACCAATGTTAAATTTCTTCTTTAGCTGGCCGCAGCGGCCATTTGGAGAGTGAACCAACGGTAAAGGAAGACCTTTCTCCCTGTCTCTCTCTCTCTCTCACTGTCCACTCTGCCTGTCAAAAAAAAAAAAAAAACTTCTTTAGATAATTTTAATACAATATGAAAAGTACTGTGGCATAGAAGGTTAAGCCTCCGGCCTGCATTGCTGGCATCTCATCTGAGTGCCGGTTCAAGTCCTGGCTACTTCATTTCTGATCTAGCTCCCTGCTAATAACCTGGGAAAATAGTGGAGGATGGTTCAAGTGCTTGGGCCCCTGCACCCATGTGGGAGACCTGAAGAAGCTCCTGGTTCCTGGCTTTGGTTTGGCCCAGACCCAGCCACTGGAGTCATTTGGGGGGTGAACCAGCAATAGAAGAGCTCTCTATTTCTGCCTTTCAAATAAATAAACAAATCTTTTTGAAAAAAGAAAAGTGCTAACAGTAGGGGAAGTTATATGAAGGGTATACAGGAAGTCTGTGGTTTACTTTTGTAAGCTTTTTCAGGTTTAAATTATTTTTTAGATTAAAAAAAATTAAGAAAACATACATAAGGCCATACAGTACATATTTTACACTAGGTAGACCATATGGTTTTGTTGTAACAAATCAATTTCACTGTTGTAACATTAAAGTAGCCAAAACCAATGTGTAAATAAATGGATGTAGCTGAAGTTTGATTTCCTATGACTTTTACATATGTTATTCTTCTTCTTTTAATTTATTTTCCACTTAAAAATGGAAAAACCAGGAGTGGGTGTTGAGCAGCAGGTGAAACTTGCTTAGGATGCCCACATCTCACATCAGAGTGCCAGTTTGCATCCTGGCTACTTGGCTTTTGATCCAGCTCCCTGCTAATGCACCTAGGAAGGCAGCAGACGATGGCTCAAGTACTCGGGTCCCTGCTACTCATGTAGAAGACCCAGATGGAGTTTCGGGCTCATGGCTTCAGCCTGTCCCAGCTCTGGCTGTTGCAGGCATTTGAGGAGCAAACCAGAAGATGGAAAATCTCTTTCATTCTACATTTCAAATAAAACAAAAATTTTTAAAAATGTAAAAACCACTGTTAGCTCACAGTCCATAAAAATAAGGGGGGGGGGGGGTTTGTCCAGATTTGGTTCATAGGCTGTTCTGCAGACCCCAATTCTAGGTCAGAATTTGCTAATGTATGCTGTGTTTTTTTCTTAAAGAATTATTTTTACTTATTTTTTGAAAGGCAGAGTTACAGACAGAGAAGGAGAGACAGAAAGAGATGTTCTATGCACTGGTTCACTCTCCAAATGGCCACCATGGCCGGGGACCTGCTGATCCAAAGCCAGGAGCCAGAAACATCATCTGAGTCTGCCACATGGGCATGGGGGCCCAAGCATTTGGGCCATCTTCTACTAGTTTCCCAGGACATTAGCAGAGAGCTGGATCGGAAGCGGAGCAGCCAGGACTCGAACTGGAGCCCATATGGTATGCCGGCACCACAGGTAGAGGCTTAACCTACTCCACCGCAGAGCTGGCCCCTGCTTTAATTTTTTAAAAGATTTCACATTACATAAATTTGGCAACCCCAGATTAAGTGAGTGATATAAGTTATTATCCTGGCTTACAGTCCATCTCTTTACTTCATGATCTCTTAGTGCCTATAATGCGGTTCTATACTCTGAGAAACTCCAAGAAATGATAACGATGCTATGGTCTGAATAGAATTTGGCTCTCAAACTCACACAGCTGTTTAAACCTCAAAGTCATAAGAATAGTATGGAGAAGACGGAATCTGATTACGGTGATTAGAGGTGGGGTCTAGTGAGACTTCGTCAGATGTCTTTTGGAGGCATGTCCTCAGAAGGTAATTCTCGGAACTGGTGCTGTTATGGTGTAGCCAGGAAAGCAGCCACCTGCAATGCCAGCATCCCATATGGGTGCCCGTTAGAGCCCTGGCTGCTCCACTTCAGACCCAATTTGCTGCTAATGTGCCCAGGAAAGCAGTGGAAGATGGCCCAAGTCCTTGGGCCCCTGCATCCTGTGGGAGGCCTGGAAGAAGCTTCTGGCTCCTGGCTTCGGATCAGCACAGCTTTGGCCGTTGCAGCCATCTGGGAAGTGAACCAGCAGATGGAAGACCTCTATCTCTGCTTCTCCTTCTCTATGTTAACTGTCTTTCAAATAAATAAATAAATCTTTAAAGAGAGAGAGAGAGAGAGAGAGAGAGAGAGAGAGAGAGAGAGAGAGAGAGAGATCTCCCATGCACTGGATCAATCCCCAAATGATTGCAACTGGCCAAAGTCAGGAGCCTCCGATCTCCCATGTGGGTGGCAGGGGTCCAAGCACTCGACCATCCTCGACCATCGTCTGCTGCCTTCCCATGCACATTAGCAGGAATCTGGATCAGAAGAGGAACAGACAGAACTTGAACAGGCTCAAGTACGGGGTTCTGGCATCACAGATGGCAGCTTAACCCACTGCACCACAATGCCAGCCCCGGGAAGGTAACTCTGGAGAGAAGGTTGGTTGTAAAGCCTAGTGGGACACAGCCTGTCTGCTCTCTGGCTTGCCATGATCCTTCCTCCACGAGGCTCTGCTGCTGCCAGGTGGCCTGATCACAGGCCAAATCAACAGAGCCTCAGTCTTGGACTGTGAACTTCCAGAACCAGGAGCCAAAGTGAACTCTCCTTCCTAAGTAGTTTTCTCTCCAGGTTTTTACTGTAGTTACTTAAACCGGACTGATATAAATGTCATGTAGTTTTCCCCAAACTTATTTTTGCCATCAAACTATTCAGAAACACTCCTTCAGACCAGTAGCCTGAAGAACACACTTAAAAAAACACTAATTCACTTACTTCTCTAAAAGGAAATGAGATGTTCTAAAAACTCCAACAACAAATCAAGAATATTTCAGGAGGCTGGTGCTGTGGAGTAGCAGGTAAGGCCGCCGCCTATAGTGCTGGTATACCATATGGGCACCAGTTCCAGTCCCAGCTGCTCCACTTCTGATCCAGCTCTCTGCTATGGCCTGGAAAGCAGTAGAGGATAACCCAAGTCCTTGGGCCCCTGCTACCCACGTGGGAGATCTGGAAGAAGCTCCTGGCTCCTGGCTTCGGATCCGCCCAGCTCCGGCCAATCAGGGAATGAACCAGCAGATGAAAGACCCCCCCCTTCCCCGTGCTTCTCCTCTCTGTGTAACTCTGACTTTTAAATAATAAATAAATCTTAAAAAAAAAAAAAAAAGGAGTATTTTGGAGCTGGCATTGTGGCAAAGCGGGTTAGCTGCTGCCTGCAGTGCTGGCATCCCATATGGGCACCAGCTCAAGTCCCGGTTGCTCTACTTCCAATCCAGCTCCCTGCTAACACACCTGGGAAAGCAGCAGAAGATGGTCCAAGTACTTGGACCCCTGCACCCATGTGGAAGACCCAGATGAAGCTCCTGGCTTTGGCCTGGTCCAGCCTTGGCCATTACAGCCATTTGGGGAGTGAACCAGCTAGGACAATGTCTGTCTCTCTCTCTCTGTAGCTCTGCCTTTCAAATAAGTAAACAAATCTCAAAAAAAAAAAAAAAAAGGAGTATTTTACCTATCACCTGGATAACATCTGAGACAGCATTTCACAACTTTTTTTTTTTTTTTTTTTAATCTTGAGAAACACAAACAAGGATAAACAAGGGTAGGTTTTGGTCAACTTCAACCCTTTTTGTTGGGGGTTGAGGGGAGCAACAGCAGAATTTGGTCATAATATGGAATCTGTGCTCCATAAGACAACATAAGCATTTCGAAACATCCTTACAGGCACTGGAAAAGTGATCTACTTGGAGTTCGGTAAAGCCACAAGGTGAGGAAATTTGATGTTTGATTAGAAAACTAAAAATAAGCGAGAAGCATCACGTGCAGATTACAGGGAGGTGGGATGGCAAGGCAGGTCAATAAGAGGATGGTTCTACCTATGGGACAGAAAGCCAGCCTTGTAGGGCCAGCGTGGCACTGCAGTGGGCTAAGCTGCTGCTTGAGACACCAGCTCCCTGCTAATGCACCTGGGAAGGCAACAGATGATGGCCAAGTGCCTGGGCCCCTGCCACTTACATGGAGCTCCTGGCTCATGGCTTCCGCCTGGCTCAGTCCTGACTCTTGTGGCCATTTGGGGAGTGAAATCAGTGGGTGGAAGATACATCTTGACCTTGCTCATGCGCACTCTGTCATTCTGCAGTTCAAATAAACAAATAAATCTAAAAAAAAAAAATTTAAAGCTACCCTCCATCCTCCATGCAAAAATCCACGTCTATATAGACAATGCTGAAGAGAGAATTAAAGAGGGAGAATATTCCAGGGAGAAGGCTGGCCTAAACAACCTGAAGAGACCTTTCCAATCTCGGCCCCTCGGCTCTGTGATCCAAAAACTCACTGCCTTCTCCTGGTCAAATACAAGGTCTTCAGTGGCATTTCCAAGTTGTTGTTAAAAAATAAGCTACTGACTGGATGGGGTTGGACCCTGTTTAGTTATTCATAACAAACATCTATCAGATACTGGGTCATTCCAAAGTCCTTGAAAAGGAGGATGGTGCACAGGACAACCAGGAAGAGATTACATAAGGGCAGGTGTGTCCGCCTCACTTACTGCAAAGGGAGATGTCAAGAGCAGAGAAAATAATAATAAAATAAAAAAGTCACACTTTGAGGGCTGAGTCAGCACCAGAAAGCTGCAAAATAAGGGACTTCTGCCCAACACTGCAACCCTAGCAGCCAATCCATTCTACCGCTGGTCATCTCTGACCACTCTTCCATTAAGTTCTTCGCCCAAGTAAAAATCTTTCTGTAGAATCCACCTACTGCTTGCTCCTAATTCTGCCTTAAAGACAAAGCAGAAGCCCACTTCACTGGTGTTTTTCCCCTCCGGTTTTTAAAGACAGCTCTGTTCTAGCGAGTGCTCTCTTGTCTACGTTACACCTCCCAGGCCGTTCAAAGTTCCTGAACTGCCTTCAGTTGCTGTCAAGCCAGGAACAAGGACCCAGCACTGCGAGCAGCCAGGCGCAGAGAATCAACCGGCGCCAAACAGCCGTGTGAACAGGACTCCAAGCCAGATGTCCGATTCGAGTCCGGAACTGTAAAGCCGGCATCCCAGGCGGTTTCAAAACACATGGTGTTAAGGACCTTCTATCTGGGGGAACATTGCCCCCATTTTACAAATGAGAAGACTGAGGCGCAGTCCAGCGAAGCCATCTGGCCCAGAACTCGAACCCGAGTCTCTTTCAGCCCAGTGCGGTTCCCCACGCTCCGCGGTCTCGGCCTCCCCGCCTCGGCTCCAGCTCGCTCCATGCACCCCGACAAGAGACAGAGGCGGCCCCGCGTGAGGCAGAAAGGGGTCAGGGTGAGCCCCCCGCTCCCGGCCCGGGCCGGAAAGAACTCATGGGAGCAATTCCCGTTCTCAAGGCCTCAGTTTCCCCACCCTATGATCAGGAGACGGAAGACTACAACGCCAGCCGACCTTCCTTCTGGGGCGGAGAGCCCCGGGCTTGGGTTGCTGTCCCCCGGGCCCCCCGGTTCAGGTGTCGCAGCCTGCGAGCCTCAGAATTGGGGCTCCCGTCCCCGTCCCCCATTCTCGACGGCCCCCGCCGCTTCCCCAGCCCCTCTCGTACCTCCTCCGCGGAGCTATCGCCTCCAAGGCGGTGCCAGGCTGTCGATCTGTCCGCGACCGGCCGGTCCTACCGCCCCGTCAGTCTTTAGGATCGGACCTCTGACCCCTCCTACGCGAACTCTGATCACCTGACACGGAACCGCCCCTTTCCGAAGGACTTCCGGCCCCAACCGGAAAAGGTTTGTCCGTGCGTCGTTCTCCGGACCGGGAGAGGGGCTTTAAGGTTCCGCTTGCCGGCAGCAGGCGGAGGAACATAGAGGGTTGTTTGCAGGCTTTTCAGGGAGGCTGGGGTTTGGGGCTGCTTCAAGGAAAAGCTGATTCTGGAAAGTATCGGATAAACCTGGAATATCTTGTCGTACCAGCATGTAAGGATGGTGCTGTGGCCTGAGAAAGTGGTGGAAGATGGCCGGGCCCCCTGCATCTGCGCTTGGGACCCGGAGGAAGCTCGTGGCTCCTGGCTTCGGGTTGGCGCAGCTCCGGCTAATGGGGGAGTGAACCATCGGATGGAAGACTTCTCTCTCTCTGTAACTTTGCCTTTTTTTTTTTTTTTTTTGACAGGCAGAGTGGACAGTGAGAGAGAGAGACAGAGAGAAAGGTCTTCCTTTGCCGTTGGTTCACCCTCCAATGGCCGCCGCGGCTGGCGCGCTGTGGCCGGCGCACCGCGCTGATCCGATGGCAGGAGCCAGGAGCCAGGTGCTTCTCCTGGTCTCCCATGGGGTGCAGGGCCCAAGCACTTGGGCCATCCTCCACTGCACTCCCGGGCCACAGCAGAGAGCTGGCCTGGAAGAGGGGCAACCAAGACAGAATCCGGCACCCCCACCGGGACTAGAACCCAGTGTGCTGGCGCCGCAAGGTGGAGGATTAGCCTAGTGAGCCGCGGCGCCGGACTGTAACTCTACCTTTTAAATAAATAAATAAATCTTTTAAAAAGACACAACTGATTAAAAAAAAAAAAGTAGTAGAGTCTAGCTAATGTAAATATATGAACAAATAATGGAGAGAAAGAAACTTCCTTTCAGTAGAATACCAATGAATAAACATGCTGGATTTAGAATAGCAATAATGGGGGCTGGTGCCATGGCTCACTTGGTTAATCCTCTGCCTGCAGCACCAGCATCCCATATGGGCGCGGAGTTCTAGTCCAGGTTGCTCCTCTTCCAGTCCAGCTCTCTGCTGTGGCCTGGGAAGGCAGTGAAGGATGGCCCGAGTGCTTGGGCCCCTGCACCCGCATGGGAGACCAGGAGGAAGCATCTGGCTCCTGGCTTTGGATCTGCGTAGCTCCAGCCGTAGTGGCCATTTGGGGGGTGAACCAACAGAAGGAAGACCTTTCTGTTTCTCTCTCACACTGTCAAATAAAAAACAAAATAGAATAGCAATGATGAATGGCAAAGCTAGAGAAGCAGGGTATTTACACCCTTGTGGTTGAGATACCTCTTGGAACACCTGCATCCCGCTTCAGAGTGGGTTTGAATCCTAGCTCTACACCTGACTCCGGCTTCCTACTAATGTAGACTGGGAGGCGGCTGGTCATGACTGGAGGTGACTGGATCTCTGCTACACATATGGGACACTCAGACCAGGCAGGTGAGTCAGAAAATAATTGAATGTCTAGTCCATTTTGAACTGGATTTTTTTATGGATATGAGTGTGGTCCACCTTATTTCTCTTCCTCTCCTCCCTCTGATGAGAAATTACTGGGTAGGGGAGTTGGCTGGATATGGAGTTTCCAAAAAGCCTCCCAGCACAATGTTATTGGACCTAATAGCTGTTGGTGCAGGGCAGGGGGCCCTAAGGGGCCCCCAGGGACAGGGCTGAAACCCATCCAACAGTTACTGAACAAGAGTGATTACTTTAGATATAATTGTTGGTCTGCTTTCAGAGTTTATCTCCTTGTTCCATTACACATAAATTCATTTCCTTTAAAAATTCCATTTTCTTTGGCCCCTCTTGCACACATAAGCTAATGTCTACCTTGCTACTTTAGCATACTTAGAAGGACACAGCATATATTCTGTGGTATCTCTGTGAAAAGTGCATAGTCCAAATTGCATGCTGAGGCATCAAATACACCCAAATCGAGGGTGTCAGTAGTATAAAAACTGTCAGTGAAATGGAAAACTGAGGGACTGTTCCAGTTTAAAGGAGAATCAAGAGTCATGACAAGAAAGTGTGAGATGTTATTCTAAACTGGACCTGAACTGGGATGGTGATGGTGCTGGTGGAATAACTATAATGGATAATATTGAGACAACTAACAAAATCGTACTATGTACATGGGTTGCTGTTAATGGGTAAACTATCAAATCATATCTTGATAGTTGAGCTGCAATTTGCACCCAGAGAGTGGTTCTCTGGAGTTCTTTTTTTAAAAGATTTATCTATTTATTTGAAAGAGTTACACAGAGAGGAGAGGCAGAGAGAGAAAGAGAGAGAGAGAGAGGTCTTCCATCCGCTGGTTCACTTCCCATTTGGCTGCAACAGCCGGAGCTGTGCCAATCTGAAGCCAGGCCAGAAGCTTCCTCTGGGTTTTCCCATGCAGGTGCAGGGGCCTAAATACTTGGGCCATCTTCTGCTTCTTTCCAAGGTCACATCAGAGAGCTGGATCAGAAGTGGAGCAGCCGGGTCTTGAATGGGTACCCATATGGGATGCCAGCACTGCAAGCTGTGGCTTTACCCACTACGCCACAGAGCTGGCACCATGGAGTTCTTGATCATTATCTTCACCATTTCATTTACTCCATAAACATTCATTTGTCTATTTATTAAAGATTTATTTATGTGAAAGACATAATGACAGAGAGGGAAAGACAGAGAGAAGAGATCTTATATCTCTGGTTTACCCTCCAAATAGCTGTAATAGCAAAGGCTGGGTCAGTTTGAAGCCAGGATCCAGGAGCTTCTTCCAGGTCTCCCACGTGGGTGGCAGGGATCCAAGCACTTAGGCCATCTTCTGCTGCTTTCCCAGGCGTATAATCAGTAGCTGGATGGGAAACAGAGCAGCTGGGACTCAACTGGCACTCCGATGTGGGATGCTGGGATCATACACAGTGGCTTAACGCTCTAAGCCATGACACTAGCCCCACTGAAAAAACATTTATTAAGTGCCAACAGATAATCCAGGGACTGTTAGAAACTGGACCTGAGTAGGAGATGAATGTAGTAGGTGAAATAAACTCATAGTGAAATCTGCCAACAACCTTCTGAGTTTGTTCTGAATAGGCAGTAACATGAAGGACTTTTGTCATCACACAAATTTGGATTTGAGTCTGTGTTTTGAGAAACAGAAAAGCAGCCCCTGACATCCTGGAGGTCTGGCACACACTGCTTGACTTCGGTGTTCTCTTGTTGAACATAAAAATCTCATAAAACATCAACCTCAGTTGAATCAACTCTGACCATGATGGGTCAAGATGATAGCAAGATCCCTCTGTAAGAATGTCTGAACTTGGACCAGTGTTGTGGTGCAGTGGATTAAGCCACCACCTGCAATGCCAGAATCCCGTATGTCTGCTAGATAGAGTCTTGGCTGCTCCACTTCTGCTATAGCTCCTTGCTAACGTACCAGAAGACTGGATGGAGTTCCAGGCTCCTGACTTCACTTGTGGCCATTCAGGGAGTGAAACAGCAGATAGAAGAGCGATCTCTCTCTCTCTCTCTCTCTCTCTGCCTTTCAAAGAAATAATAAATAATGCCTTTAAAAACATGAATGTCTGAACCCAGACGAAACATCTGCCTATCCACAACTAAAGATGACAGCTTTAGCCTTAGTCTACCCTTCTCTCCTTCTAAATAAGATTTATTAAGCTTTCCATTCACTGTACCCAATCCAGATCAAAGCCCCGCTTCCTTAAACCCTCCTCAAAATCTCCTGACACAGCCTGAATTCTACCCAGCCTTTCTTACACTGGTGCTGAGATACTCTGTTGTTCCTCATGGTTCATATCGTGCCGCCTCCCTACCTCCCCAGATCAAATGATAATCCCAACTTGTCTAACCACAGATGTGTTCTATTTATTTCTACCTCAGAAGGTTGTGAGGACACTTAGAATAGGCTAAGGATAGAGTGAGCTTTCAATATACTTCTTAAATTTTCTTTTAAAATTTTTATATAGTCGGCCGGCGCTGCGGCTCACCAGGCTAATCCTCCACCTAGCGGTGCCGGCACACCAGGTTCTGACCCGGTTGCCCCTCTTCCAGGCCAGCTCTCTGCTGTGGCCAGGAAGTGCAGTGGAGGATGGCCCAAGTGCTTGGGCCCTGCACCTCATGGGAGACCAGGATAAGCACCTAGCTCCTGCCATCAGATCAGCGCGGTGCGCTGGCTGCAGCATGCCGGCCGCGGCGGCCATTGGAGGGTGAACCAACGGCAAAAGGAAGACCTTTCTCTCTGTCTCTCTCTCTCTCACTATTCACTCTGCCTGTCAAAAAAAAAATTTTTAAATAAAAAAATAAAAATAAATAAAATTTGTATATAGTCATTATTAGAGAGAGAGAGATCTACTACTTGCTGGTTCATTCTCCAAATGACAAAGCAGCTGGCGCTGAGCCAGGTTTAAGCTAGGAACTCTGTCTAGGCCTCTCATGTGAAAGGTATGGACCCAACTACTTGAGCCAGCACCTGGCTGCCCTCAAGGTGTGCATTAGCAAGAATCTGGAATCAGAACTGGAGCTGGAATTCGAGACCCAGGTACTCCAACATGGAATGTGGGTATCCAAGCGGCATCTTAACTACTGAACCAACCACCTGCGCCTCAACATAGTTTAAAAAAAAAAAAAGACAAGACAAGACACCTGCTTGGGGGCCGGCACTGTGAGTAAAGCTGCTGCTTGCAGTGCCGGCATCCCATATGGGCACTGGTTCAAGTCCCAGTTGCTCCACTTCTGATCTGGCTCTCTGCTATGACCTGAGAAAGCAGTGGAAGATGGCCCAAGTCCTTGGGCCTCTGCACCTGCATGGGAGACCCGAAAGAAGCTCCTGGCTCCTGGCTTCAGATTGGCCCAGCTCCAGCCAGTTCAGTCAGATTGGGACATCGGTGATGAAGCCCACAGCAGCAGACCAACCCCATGAATTTGCAAGGAAAAAGTCATCTTGCCTGTGCCCTCACTGAAGAGGGCCAGCAACAAACAGCAGAAACAATAACCAACACCCAGACACGACAGTTGGTTCAGCTTGCCCAGTATTATAGGAAAACTGAAGTAGAGGGAACTTACTACTTTACAGGTACCCAAACTGCTACAGACAAGCGTGGCGTTTTCAATGGAAATTCTAAACACTTGGAACCAAGATCTTGAAGCATTTTTTCAAAAAATTGTAAGAGAAATTAAAAAAATGGGGGGGGATGCTTTTTCAACAGGGCCCTGAAGACAAAGTACAATCAAAGCAATGGCTGTCAAGAGATGGAAGTGGCCCAGTCAAAGCCGGAAACAAAGGTCATGGCAACAGTTCTTCTGGAATGCTCAAGGCATTATGTTGATTGACCTTTTGGAAGGCCAAAGAACAATAACATCTGCGATTAGGAGTGTTTTGAGAAAGTTGGAAAAACACCTGAGGAAATCTTCAGAGTCCTTCTTCACCTTGACATCGCTCCTGCTTGTTCCTTGTGTCAAACAAGGACAACTGTGTGCGAGTTTTGGTGGGAAATCGCTAGGCTTCCACTTTACAGTCCTGATTTCTCTCCATCGGACTCGTTTTTGTTTTCTAATCTTTTTTTTTTTTTTTTAAAGGCAGAGTTCCACAGAGGGAAGACGAGATCTTTCATCCACTGGTTTACTCCCCAAATGGTTGCAACATCTGGGGCTGGGCCAGACAGAAGCCAGGAGCTTCTTCTAGATCTCCCACATGGGTGGCAGGAGCCCAGGGACTTGGGCCATCTTCTGCTGCTTTCCCAGGTGCATTAGCAGAGCGCTGGATCAGAAGTACGGTAACCAGGAGTCACGAGCCAGTGCTCCTATGAGATGCCAGGATTGCAGGTGGCAGCTTAACCTGTTGTGCCACAATACCAGCCCCTTTGTTTCCTAACCGTTGGGAAGAAAAAAATCTTTGCTGAGGGTAAACAAAATGATTTGTTTCATTGCTTACAAAAGTATCTCGAGTGTAATGAAGATTATGGTGAGAAATAAAGCCCAAGTGCTTGGATCTCTCCCACCCATGTGGGGGACTGGATGGAGCTCCTGGCTCCTGGCTTCGTCTTGGCTCAGATCTAGCTGTTGCATACACTTGGGGAGTGAACCAGCATATAAGATTCTCTCTCTCTCTCTCTCTCTCTCTCTCTCTCTCTCTCTCTCTTTCTCTTTCTCTCTCCTCTCTCTCTCTCTCTCCCTCCTCCCTCCCTCCCTCCCTCTCTCTCTCTGTCTCTCCCTCTCCCTCTCTCCCTCTCTCCCTCTTTCTCATTTAAAATAAATTTGAAAGTCAGAATAAGAGAGAGAGAGAGAGACTTCATTCATCTGTTGGTCACTCCCCAAATGACTGCATCAGCTGGGCAGACTGAAGGCAAGGCAAGCCCCACGACTTCCATCTGTGTCTCCCACATGAGAAGCAGTGACTTGAGCCATTAGCCACTGCCTTCCCAGGAATGCTGGGTAGGGAGCAGAGCAGCTGGAACCTGAACCAGCACTCTGCTATGGACCACCAGGGTTGCGAGTGGTGGCTTACCCTCTGAGCCACAATGGGCCCTCCATGAATGTTTTGAAGACCCTTTCTAGAGCCTCTGGAGGAGCTGGACCCGGAGGCCTCAGGTGTTCACCTGCCGTGTGAGCAGGGTGGGGTCCGAGGGGGCCCTGGGGCCTATTTGGTCGTTCAGGCCTCCCAGGTCCCTGCTTTTCCCTGGTCCTTGTTTTTCTTATCCGTTCGGTTCAGGGAGAAAGGATTCTGGAACCACTCCACTCTGGGAAACCGATGTCTCCTCCTGAGCCTTTGCCTGGCAGGAGCCAGAAGGTTCCTGGGCCAAGCCTCACTCCAGGTTACCCTGTCATCCTAAAGGAAGATCCTGAGTGTGGACAGGAGTGAGAATAAACCAGTGAAACCCCGGCCCCAGCCTTTACACGGAGGAGTTGGACAGATGGGAGTGTGGCCTCGTTTGTTGCTGATTCTGGAGCAAGTAGGCAGGTCCTCTCCGTGTGCCTTCAGGTATGTCGCCGGAACCCTGGTTGTCAGGTGCCTCTCATTCTCTCTGTGGGGTTCTGGGGTCAGACTGAAGCCCACTGCACCCCTGCCCTAAGCTCCCTGCCCCCAGGAAAGCTCAGGGTCCATGTCTTCTACCTCCCACTAGGAGGCTGAGTTCAGTGTTGAGATGCCAAGAAAACAGGTTTGCACCTGCGTGGGAGACCTGGAAGAAGCTCGTGACTCCTGGCTTGGGATCGTCCCCGCTCCGGCCATTGTGGCCATCTGGGAAGTGAACCAGTGGATGGAAGACCCCCCCCCCCCCCCCGTCTGTAACTCTACATCTCAAATACATAAAATCTCTTAAAAAACAAAGATACCTCTTAGGATGCTTGCATCCTATATCAGGGTGCATGGGTTCGAATCCTGGCTCGGGCTTCCAACTCCAGCTTCCTGTGATTGTGCAGGTGATGGCTCAAGTCCTCAGCTCCTTGCCGCTCTCGTGGGAAACCCAGATTGAATTGTCAGTTGCTGGCTTCTGTCTGGCCAAGCCCTGGCTGCTGCAGGTATTTGGGAAGTGAACCAGCTGATGGGAATGAACCCTCTGTCTCTTAAGTAAATACATTTTAAAAATTATTTGTTATTCATTTTAGATTAAAAATACTGCTTTGGGTGGGCGCCGCAGCTCACTAGGCTAATCCTTCACCTGTGGCGTCGGCACCCCGGGTTCTAGTCCCAGTTGGGGTGCCGGATTCTGTCCCGGTTGCTCCTCTTCCAGGCCAGCTCTCTGCTGTGGTCCGGGAGTGCAGTGGAGGATGGCCGAAGTGCTTGGGCCCTGCACCCCATGGGAGACCAGGAGGAAGTGCCTGGCTCCTGGCTTCGGACTGGCACAGCGGACATTTAGGGGGTGAATCAACGGAAGGAAGACCTTTCTCTCTGTCTCTCTCACTGTCTAACTCTGCCTGTCAAAAAAATATACTGCTTTGGTTTGTTTGTAACTGTGGCAGTAGAGTGTCTCGGTGTCATGAAGGGGCAGAGCCTAGGACTGTGCTGCCCAGGAGGGTGACGTTGTAACGCATGGCTCAAGCCAAGAGCAGGCTGAGGCACCAGCACCAGGCCACCAGGGGGCAGCCAAGGTCTGCATAGCACTCATGTGGATAACCCGACACTTGCCCAGGGCCCAGGGGTACAGAAGACCTCAGACATCCCCAAACCTGCGCCCCATCTGTCCACCCTCAGCCTCCACATCCCAGGAAGTCACCCTGTCCTTGTCCATTCGTGGCCATACCAGAAACTTGAAGATCACATTTCCCCCCCAAGACATAGAGTTTGCATACTAAAAAGGACAAAGCCTTTTTTTCTTTTTTAAATATTTATTTTATTTGAAAAGCAAAGTTGAAAGAGAGAGAGGGAGAGAGAGAGATTGATTCTATCTGCTGGTTCATTATCCAAATAGCTGCGACAGCCAGGGTGGGGCCAGGCTGAAGCCAGGAGCCAGGAACTCCATCTGTGTCTTCTTTGTGGGCGACAGTACCATCCTCGGTTGTTTTCCAGGTGCGGTAGCAGAGAGCTGGATCGGAGGCAGAGTAGCAGGAACTCAAACCAGAACTCCAATGTGGGACACAGGCATTGAACATGGCAGCTTAGTCCAGTGCACCATGATATCGGCCCCCAGACCCTGAGTCTCCTGGCCTGACATTTGACCTCTTCCAAGGTCATACCCTTCCCTGAGACATCACCCAGTCCTCAGTAGAAACCTAAAGTATGCTTGCCCATCCTGGTGGGGGGACACGGGGTGGGGGCTCCCCGGAAGGGGCAGCTAACCAGCATCTGCAGCATGAGTAGGAAGAAGTCAGGGGAGGGAGGGGGAAGAGCGTGTGCAAGGCCCTGGGAGAGCCTGGTGATTGAGGATGTTCTTGGCACAAAAAAGTGGGGAGTGGGTGAGGTCAGCCAGGTTCAGATCCTGCAGGGCCTACCAGGCTCCCAGCAGGGAGTGGGGAGCAGGGGCTAGATTTAGACAGGGGAGGGACCTGGCCAGGTCTGTGTTTTAGAAAGATTGGGCCTGCTGCCAATTGGAGAAGCCTTATTGTAAGAGAAAACTGAGAGGCAGAGAAGGAGGGGGCTTGTGCAGGGTCATACGAGGGTGGTGGAGGACTGAGAAGGACAGGAGGGATCAGACAGGTGCAGTTTCCCAGGGAGGTATTGGCATTCGCCTTCCTCTAGGTGGCAGCAAAGTCCATGGACCTGGGGTAGCGCCCCTGACCCCACCCCACCTACCCCCTGCTTTCTCACTGGCTTCGGGTTCCGTCTCCTTGGTGTGGGCATGACAGGATTGCACTCTTGGCCTCCTCATTCCGACCTCGGAGCAGCAAGAAGAGCCCCGGTGTCAGGAGGCTCAGAGACTGGCCCTGAGCCCCGACTCCCTGCTGCTGTTGACCTTGGGCAAGTTCAAGTTCACAGAGAAAACTGCTTGCCAACTTGAGTCTTTGGCTTTGGCAATGGGAGGTCTCTGAAGCCAGGTCTCTGAACCGCTGGCTCCTCACCCATAGGGCATACGGGCTAAGATGTTGCCCAGGTTCAAGCCTCAGCCCCTGAGCCCTCCATAGAATGGAAGGTGGACAAATAGCAGAGCTCTGGACAACCCCATCTCTTTCCTGGCCTCCACTCTGCGTTCCCTCCTCATTCACCCCTGTCGAGTGGAGTTGTCAGCTGCAGCCCATGAGAACACACACGGGGCAGCTCCCAGTTCGCTTAGAATTTTAAATAACCAAAGACGAATTACAACATTTGGAGCATACACTTAGGTGACCCGTGGTTTTCCAGAATCCACATTTAACGAGGCATCTCTATTTATTCTCCTTTTATTTGACAGGCAGGGAGAGATCTTCCATCTGCTGGTTCACTCCCCAAATGTGCACAAAAGCCAGGGCTGGGTCAGGCCCAAGTCAGGAGCCAGGAACTCCATCCGGATTTCCCAAGTCGGGTGGCAGGGATCTAAGTCCTTTTGAGCCATCGCCTGCTGGCTCCCAGAGTGCACGTGAACAGGAAGCCGATGAGGTGGCACTCTGGCATGGGATGTGGGCGTCCCAAGTGTTGACTTCACCACCAAGCCAAACACCGCCTCTAGGTACTTCTATCTGATATGGCAACCCTGCCACTGGACATGGCAAATGGCATTGGCACAAGAGGAGTGTTTGTGCTGTCTCATACCCCAAGGTTCCCGATGGCCCCACTGTCCAGCTAGATGGAGTTCTGAGGGTCCATATTCTAACCCTTGCTCCCATGGGGTCTCCCCATGATTCCTTGCTGACTGTGAGATTTCTACCCCTCAGTGAGATCCTTGTCCCTTCTCTGGTCTTCATCATACCCCTGGGAAGTAAAAAGTATAGGTACGATCATCCCATCACCCCAGCCAGTAGAATACACCACGGGGATTCAGCCAAAGGAAGTGGCTTGCCCAAACATGCCCCATCAGGGGAGGTGGAGCCACAGGTTGAACCCATGGTATGGGTAAAGGATCACCTGCTCATGCTTCGTAGGAGCCCTGCTCACAGGCTGGGGTCTCCTGGGACATGGAAGGAGCCCCACACTCTGCAGCCTGGAAGCCAGACATCAAATCAGTTACACTGTCATCCCGGCTGGCTCCGGCCCTGAAGTCTCCTTCTTTCTATTTGAAAGGCAGAGTTACAGAGAGTGTGAGGGGGGAGAGGCAGAGAGGGAGAGAGAGGTGTCTTCTATCTGCTGGTTCACTCCCTAGATAGCTGCAATGGCTGGAGCTATGCAGATCTGAATGCAGGAGCCAGGAGCTTCTTCCAGGTCTCCCACACGGGTGCAGGGGCCCAAGGACTTGCACCATCTTCCACTGCTTTACCAGGCCATAGCAGAGAGCTGGATCGGAAGTGGAGCATCCGGGACTCGGACCAGTACCCATATGGGATGCCAGCACTGCAGGCGACTTTACCCTCTATGCCACAGTGCCAGCCGCATGACATGTGCACTCTTATCATCTCTACTTCATCAACGATCCCCAAAGGGCCAAAATGACCTTTCACACAGAAAATAAGGACAAAACCCAGCACTCCAATTCAGGCCTTCCCTGGGCTTGTTTTATTTTACCATACTGCTTCCCCTACACTCTAGCTGTTGGATACTCCTGTGATCCTAGGTAGAAAATCAATCTACAGGGGCCAGAGTTGTGGAACAGCAGGTTAAGCCGCCACCTGCAAAGCCAGCATCCCCTATGAGCGCCAGTTTGAATCCCAGCGGTTCCACTCCAGCACCCTGCTAATGTGCCTGAGGAGGAAGGGGAAGATGGCCCAAGTCCTTGGGCCCCTGCTACTCATGTGAGAGAGCTGGATGGAGTTCCTGGCTCCTGGCTTTGGCCTGGCCCAGGCCTGGCCATTGCGGATGGAAGATTCTCTCTCTCTTCTTTTCTCTCTGTAACTCTGCATTTCAAATAAATAAGTAAATTTACATATATATATATATATATATATGTATAAAATAAACCTCACACCATTGCTGAAGGTTAGGAATTCAAGGGTAGCTTGGCTGCATGGTTCTGATTATGATTCATAGTTACCATCATGGAGTCAAGCATGTTGCTCCCAAGAAGACGGACAAGCAGCAACTGTGAAAAGTTGCTCAACATCATGACCCATGAGAGTGATGCGTATGGAAGCCAGTGAGAAGCTTCCCAGCAGGACGGCCACAAAGACAGACGATCACTGATGCTGGTGCAGATGTGCACAAATCCGAACCTGTCTCATGCTGCGAAAAGCCGGGGCTGCTTTCAAAATCAGGATGCGAACTATAGAGCTCCCGTCCGATCCTGCAATTTCATTTCTTGGTGTAGACCCCAGAGAAATAAAATCCCATGTGCACGCACACATTTGTCCTTAAATGTTCATAGGAGAGTTGTTCGTAAGAGCCAAAAAGTGGCAATTACTCGAGTGTTTATTAGCTGCTGAGTGGGGAAACCCACGGTCTTTCACACAGTGGAATATTGTCCAATCACAACAAGTCATGGAGGGGCCAGTGCTTTGGCTCAGCAGGGAAAGCCTCTACCTGCAGTGCCGGCATCCCATATGGGCGTTGGTTCAAGTCCTGGCTGCTCTACTTCTGATCCAGCTGTCTGCTATGGCCTGGGAAAGCAGTAGAAAATGGCCCAGGTCCTTGGGCCCCTGCACCCACATGGGAGATGAGGAAGATGCTCCTGGCTCCTGGCTTCGGAGCGGCACAGCTCTGGCCATGGCAGCCATCTGGGGAGTGAATCAGCGGATGGAAGACCTCTCTCTCTCTTTCTCTCTCTCACTCTCTCTTTCTCTCTCTCTCCCTCTCCTCTCTCTGTGTAACTCTGACTTTCAAATAAATAATTAAATCTCTCGCTCTCTTTTTTTTTTTTGTTTGACAGAGTTAGACAGTGAGAGAGAGAGAGAAAGGTCTTCCTTTACCATTGGTTCACCCTCCGATGGCCGCTGCTGCTGGCGTGCTGCGGCCAGCGCACCGCGCTGATCCGAAGGCAGGAGCCAGGTGCTTCTCCTGGTCTCCCATGGGGTGCAGGGCCCAAGCACTTGGGCCATCCTCCACTGCACTCCTGGGCCACAGCAGAGAGCTGGACTGGAAGAGGAGCAACTGGGACAGAATCCGGTGCCCCAACTGGGACTAGAACCTAGTGTGCCAGTGCTGCAGGCAGAGGATTAGTCTAGTGAGCCGCTGCGTCGGCTGATTAAATAATTTAAAAAAAAAAAAAAAGGGGGGGGGCCTGGAGGAGTGACACACAGAATAGTGCCGATAAACCTTGGGAACCTTACACTAAGTGGAAGAAGCCAATGACAAAAGACCACCTGTTGTATGAGTCTGTATGAAAAATAAACAGCAGGTAACTCTAAGGAACATAGCATAGATTAGTGGTTACTAGGGAGGGGACAGGAAGAGGGAGGAAGGCAAGGATGGCTGCTACTTGGGTACAGGTTTTTTTTGCAGGGAGATGACCATGTTCTGGAATTTCATGATGGTGATGTTGCTCACCCACGAACATCCTAAAAACCACCGAATATTACACTTTAAATGGGTGAATTGCATGGTGTGTGGATTATATCTCAAAAAAGTTGTTACAGGCCGGCGCCGTGGCTCAACAGGCTAATCCTCAGCCTTGCGGCGCCGGCACACCGGGTTCTAGTCCCGGTCGGGGCGCCGGATTCTGTCCCGGTTGTCCCTCCTCCAGGCCACCCCTCTGCTGTGGCCCAGGAGTGCAGTGGAGGATGGCCCAAGTGCTTGGGCCCTGCACCCCATGGGAGACCAGGAAAAAGCACCTAGCACCTGGCTCCTGCCATCGGATGAGCGCGGTGCGCCGGCTGCAGCGTGCCATCCGCGGCAGCCATTGGAGGGTGAACCAACGGCAAAGGAAGACCTTTCTCTCTGTCTCTCTCTCTCACTGTCCACTCTGCCTGTCAAAAAAAAAAAAAAAAAAGTTGTTACAAAAGAAAAAAACGGGCCAGCATTGGGGCACATTGGTTTAAATGACAGTTGAGACTCTGGTATTCCATATCAGAGTGCCTGGTTGGAGTCCTGGCTGCTCCGCTTCCGATCCAGCTCCCTGCTAAGGCGCTTGGGAAAGCAGCATAGGACGGCCCTAGTCCTCGGGCCCCTGGACCCATGTGGGAGACCAGGATGGAGTTCCCGGCTCTCTGCTCAGCCTGGCCCAGCCTGGGGTGTTATAATCATTTGGGGAGTGAGCCAGTGAATGGAAGTTAGCTTTTCCCCTGCCCCGGTTGCTCTGCCTTTTAAATAAATCTTTTTAAAAATATCAGATGTGGCTGAATTCACCTGAAGACTTGATTGGGGGTTAAGAGTCTCCTTCCACGTGGCTCAACTCCTCCCTCCCACAAGGGCTCCATCCTTGTGACCTGGGGACCAGCTCCCTCAGCGCGAGTTTCGCAAGAGAGAAAGCACAGGGCTGTTCATGGCTCAGGCCTCAGAAGTTACATCGCTCCCAGCACATTTTATTTGCTAGAAGCGAGTCACTTAATATAGCTCCTCCTCCCGGAGGGCAATGAGTGAGAACCTAGAAATCTTCCGGGCACGGCCCTGTACCCACCGATCCCTAGCCCACGGCCTGGGTTTGCCTCTTGGGCTTGCTCCCTAGATGCCGTCTTGTGGGGATTTTCCTCCTGGTCTGCAGAGAGCCTGCCCCAGGGATAAGCTGTGTGTCCAGTCACACCTGTCTGAGCAGCGTTGAAGCAGGGGCCTCTGTCTTCCCGGGGAGGCCCTGGCCAACGAGTGAGCGCAGCAGGGGGCGTGGCTACCCGGCTGGCACTCAACTGTGGGTCATGGCTGAGCCCCCCTCCCACCCCTGTCTCCCCACCGTCTCTCTCCTCATTGATGTGGGAGCTGAAACTCAGTCTGAACACTTTCCCTACCTCATCCTGCTTCCTCCCCTTTGTTGGTCCGAAGCATTTCCTCCGATAAATCTCTTACACTTCTAACTCTTGGCAGTGGCTTCCTGGAGGAGCCAAGTGACACTGACTCCGTCCCCCTCCCCCCCCACCGGGGCGGGGGCTGGGTTTCCCTGTCCTTCCTTCCCCTGCCCCACCTCTCTCCGAAGCGGGCTCTGTCCAGGGTCTTGATCTGTGCCTGGCACCCAGTAGACGCGGCAATGATTTGTTTTCGAATGAACACATAGAGTTCTGGAGCGAGGCACCGCCCACCCTGTTCTCCTGGCACAGAGAGCCACAAGCAGCCCTCGAGTAAGCCTGGGAGTGCCAGCTCCAAGGGGCAGAGTGGGGAGGAAGGCTGCCAAGAGGGGAGCTTTGGGGGGACCCACAAAAGCGTCTTCCAGGTCCTGGGGAGGCTGTCACTCCCTGGCTGGTTTCTCTCCTGATCTGCTGGGTGACACCCACATGTCACTCCCCTTCTTGGGCCTCCCCCCACCCCCCACCCCACGCTGTGAGTGGTGAGTGAGGAGCCCCACCCTGCCTGTCTCTCCAGGGAGGGGCAAGGGCTGGTCGTGGCTGGGAAAAGGTGAATGAATGGGAAAGAGCGAGACACACCCAGGGATTTCTGTAGGCCTGGGCCTGGGGTCCTGACGTGGGAGGGGGAGTCACGATATGGAGGTGGGCGGGGGGACAGACAGAGAAAGGAGAAGAGGAGAATCAGGAGAGAGGGAGGAGCGGTAACACAGAAGAAAGGGAGACACACACACACACACACACACACATGCAGGTGCACACAGAAGCAAAGTTCTAAATGGGAGGTAGAAAAGAAGGGGGAGGAGGGGAGGAGGAGGAAAGGGAAGAGAAAACCGAAAGAGAAACAAAGACAAACAGGTGCAGGTTCCCGGGTTAAGAGAGGGAGGCAGAGAAATAGAAGAATTGGGAGCAAGAAAAAAAGAGAGTTTAGGGTACGGAGAATCGAGCAGAAAAATGAGAAAGAGAAATAGGGAGGGAGGGAGGGAGGGAGAGAGAGAGAGAGAGAACATGGGAGAGATGGAGGAGATAGAAAGAAGGGAAAAATTAGCACCAGAGAGAGAATGAGAAAAAGAGAGAGAGAGAGAGAGAGAGACAGAGTGCCCAAAGCCAAAGGAGGCAGAGAGGTGGGGGCCGAGGGAGACAGACGGTGACAGGTGGTCAGCCCTCGACCCCCCGGGCACCCACCTCACCCCAGGCGGGTGGGGGCTCAGAGGAACCCTGAGGCTGCCCTCCATGTGCAGGGCAGGGCCTGTCCTGCTGGTTCAGGCCTCTCTGTCCTCTGCTCAGGGGCCTCCGGGGGGAACCCCGGTGGCAAGCCAGGCACAGTGTCCTGTGGGCTGAGTGATGTGTCTGCCTGGGGGAGTCTGGCCTGCTTCCCTTTGGGCCCTGGATGGGAAGAGACCCCAGAGGTCAGCTGCACTCTGTTTGTTACCATGGAGAGGAGGACAGCCCCTGGCTGCCGGTCCCACCGACCCCACCCATGCATCACACATGGGTGCTGTGGGGTGAAAACCCTGGGACTTGCTCTGCCCCAGGGAAGCTGCTTCCTGCCCGGTGTACCCTGAGGGCCCAGTGGCAGAGAATCTCACCCAACATCCTGTTAAGTGACTGCTGCGATTGTGCCCATTATACAGATGAGAAAACTAAGGCTCGGAGAAGTCACGATGGCTAAACCAAGCTGGCTCGTGGAAGCTGAGTTCCTGCTCCAATACCTCCCAGCCTCTCCAGTGATGGGCAGGGCAGCGATTCAGCGGGGGTAGGCAACAATCGCTATAACAGGACAGAGTGACCACAATGGCGGCTGATCCCGGAGCCAGAGAGGGGCCTGCCCACCCTGCGGCTCCCCTCCCGTTCTGCTGCACACTTCAGCGTCCCCTCCCCAGCTCTGCCCTGACTCTGCCTCCCCCCTGCAAGAGACTCTGACAGAGACGGTGGGGGTGGGGAAGCCCTGGGCTAATGGGAAGCCCTGGGCTAATGGGCAGCCGGACAGACAGACAGGTCCCTATCCCAGCCAAGTCTCTCATTCATTCCCAGCCTCCAGCCCCTCTGCCTGTCACCCAAGATTGTCACTGCGCCTCAGTCTCTTTGTCTGCACATTGGGGGAAGCACACCAGCCTCCCGGGGCGGCGGCAGGCTGAGTCAGTGACACAGAAGCAGCTGCTGAGGGTGGCCGGTTCCTGGTGGAGACAGCCCTGTTTCTTGAGGACACATGATGCCCGCGGGGTCCCACAGAACCACCCCCCACCCTGGGGGGCCACTCCCTGCTCCAGAGCATCAGGCCTGCCCTGCGTTGTTCTCCAGGCCTGCTGTCTCTCCCATCGGTCAGCCCAGGAGGGCTGCTGCTGGGTCAGGCCTGAGCTTAAAGTCCCAGAAAGTGCCGATCGCTGGGGCATTGTCCCCTCTGCTTTCTTTTTAAATATTTATGTATTTTATTTATTTAAGAGGCAGAGGGAGAGAGACAGGGAGGAGGGCCTCCCATTTGCTGGTTCATTCCCCCAAATGGCTGCAATAGCCAGAAACTTAATTTAGGTCTCTGGGCAGGGCCCCAAGTGCTTGAGCCACCACCTGCTGCCTCCCAGGGTGCTCATTAGAGGGTAGGTGGAATCAGGAGTGGAACTGAGACTCGAACCCTGGCGCTTTGACATGGGCGGCAGGCAACCCAAGTGTCCTTGGGCCAACCGTCTGCCCCTACCAGGAGCCTTTCTAAGGGGCAGGACTGGGGCTGGGGGTGGAATGGGGGGAGGCACTTCCCAGGGTGGTCACTCCCCAGCCCTGCCTTCACTTCCTACACCCAACCTTGAAGCATTGCCCCTGGCTTTCTGCCAGCCTGAAGGTGGGTGTGGCAGCCAGCGCTGGAGAAGGAGGCCCAGGACCGGTTCTGGGAGCCTCCTCCAAGCTCTGGAACCCTCTACCCTGCCCAAGGTGACCCAGAACCCCGCCCGGCACCTGGCCTTACCCCCACAGCCGAAAGCCTTGGCCCCCACAGTCCCCATCCAGGCAGGGCTGGCAGCAGGTGACTGGATGGCGCTGAGAAGGGCTGGGTGAGCGGGGGGCGTGGGCCCTGCAAGTGCACTCCTCAGCCAATCAGAGGCTTGCCCGGCCGGTGGATTCGGTTACAAGGCCAAGATCACCCCACACTCCAGCCTCCTCCCGCAGCTCCATTCATTGGCCCCGCTGCATGGAGCCTGCTGGGCACTGCTTCCGCTCAGCTGCTGCCTCATGGGGCAGGCATCCCAGGGGCTTTGTCTGGCCAGGATGGGCCGGGCTGGGATGGGGGTTCTGGCGGTACTGCTGGAGGCACTAAGCTTCCTGGCGTTGGCTCCGGGGAGCTCCCCTGCTCTCCACGGGGACACCACCTCATGCCACTTGGTCAGGTCCAGCCCTGGCAGCCCCCTGAGCTCTTTGAGCTTCCTGGGCAAGGATGCCCAGGGCCTGGCACTGTTCCATGCTCAGTGGGATGCGCACGGGAGGCTGCAGGCCTGCAGCCGGCAGGATGAGCCGGAGCTCACGGCAGCCTACGGCGCCCTCTGCACTCATGAGACCATCCAGGGCTCCTTCATCCACACCCCTGGACCCGAGCTGCAGAGAGCGCTGGCCACGCTTCCATGGGAGGCCTGCCCAGGGGCAGGGGCCAGGGAGAAGCGATCGGCCAGGCAGAGCGGAGCGCCTGGCAGAGGGCGCTTGCGGGTGAAGAGGGGCTGGACCGTGCCGGGCACGCTGTGGTGTGGAGTCGGGGACTCTGCTGGGAACTCCTCGGAGCTGGGTGAGTCACAGGGGCGTGGGCTGAGGGTCTGACAGGGGCCAAGTGCCGGCTTCACTCCCCTAGGCTGTGTGTCCTCAGAGGAGTGACTTGGCCACTCTGAACCTCCATTTCATTGCCTGTGAGTCTTGTTATGGGGCACTTAAACGAGGTGGTGGGTGGAGATGCTTTAATCCCCCTCCAAGCGAGGGGGCACACTGGGTTGGATCCAGAGTTGGCTGAGCCAATAAAACTACTACCCAAGAATAGGTTTTTACTGGGGCACGTGCCAGGAACCGAAGTGTAGGTCCAGCCCCAGCCCAGAGCCCTGAAGCTGAGCCAGTAGCTCCCCTCCCCTGAACCCCAGTTTCCACACCTGTAAAAATAAGGTTCCTCACCTGTAAAAATAAGGCGGCACCTCCCTCGCCGGGCTGCCGTGAACTCGGGTGCAGAAAGGGCTGGGCCCACAGGAAATGCTCAGTGAAGGGCAGTACTGCTTGTACGGTGATCAAGTCGGATAACCTTTCTACACACTCAGTACAGCTCTTCTGTGCGTGTACGTTGGAGCTAGGGGAGGACTTGGCACATGAGCCCAGCAGGTCGGGGGGCTGGAAACGCCTCCTCGTGCCTGTTTGCCATGCCATGAGTCCTAACCCAGGACTCTTCTCCTAGGGGGCATGAGTTTGGGGACTCTGCAGAGAGAGAGATAGAGAGAAACTCCCCAATTCCCCAGAAGGCTGGGAGGTTGAGAATTGCCCCAACGGGGGAGAGCTGGGTGCTCTCTGCAAGCTTTGAAACTGTTGTGGATCCCCCTAGAGGGAGAGGGGTGTGCTCCGGCCACCAGGCAGGGCATCTGTGGGAGGGCTGGGACGAGAACCAGCAACTCTGCCCTCTGGAGGCCAAGGTGGGTAGAGCTGCTGAGCTGGCGCCCGGGGCCCTCCCTGCAGGGATCTTCCAGGGCCCTGATCTCTGCTGTCGGGAACATGACCGCTGCCCGCAGACCATCTCGCCCCTGCAGTACAACTATGGCCTCCGCAACTTCCGGTTCCACACCATCTCCCACTGCGACTGTGACACCAGGTTAGTGGCCGGCAGGGAGGGCAGGGGCTCTGCCTGCCAGGTCCCGGATGTAGAACCAGCCGGCACGGAAGAAGATCAGCCAGCTTGGACCCCATGGTACGGGCGGGAAAGCGGAGGCCCCACGGAAGGGACTTGGGGCTCCAAGCCAGCCGGCAGGTGCACGGTGGCAGCGTGGGCCTTGGGAGGAGCCGGGTGGCCCTGAGTGGCCCAGTGACCTGAATGCTTGCTCTGGGGCAGATTCCAGCAATGCCTGAGGAGCCAGGGCGACTCCATCTCCGACCTCGTGGGCGTGGCCTTCTTCAACGTGCTGGAGATCCCCTGCTTTGTGCTGGAGGAGCAGGAGGCGTGTGTGGCGTGGCACTGGTGGGGCGGGTAGGTGGCTGCCCCCTGAGTCCTTCCCCAGCCAGAGCGGGAGCCTGGGCTGCCCGCCCGGCGAGGAGCACTGCCTGCACACCCTTCCTGGGTGTCCCCACACCCCGCCCCGCTCCGGAGTGGGAGATGGGACTGGCACAGCCTTGGTCTCCTTGCAGGGTTGAGGGGTGCTCCTGGGAGTGGGGACTGCGGGTCACTCATGGCCACCAAACGCCACCCTCCAGGTGTAGGACGTACGGCCTGGTGCCCCTGGCACGTTTGCAGCCCAGGACTCGCTACAATGCCTCCTGGAGCTCCCCAGCCTCCTCCCTGCCTCCCAGCCCCCCGAGCCCAGCCCCTACCAGACCTGCAGAGAAGCCTCGCCTGCGGAAGTGGTGGCCACAGCAGAAAGGATCCCGGCGTCTCAGCACGGCCAATGCCACAGCCCCCCAGTCCCCTGGGGCCTCCCCCAGGCCTGGTGTGGGCCGCACAGCCCAGCCTGGGACCCCTCAGCCAGGCCTCCAGAGCCCACAGGGTGAACTCAAAGGCCACGGTGAGCTCAGAGCCTAACCCTGGGGTGTCCTGATGGGGGGGGGCGCTGTTCTGACCTCTGCCTGTGTTGGGGGGGAGGGACAGGAGGGCCTGCATTGCCTCTTTTCCTGCTCCAAATGCGTCCCAGAGGGTGGGCATTTGGCGAAGCCATTCAGACACCCCTTAGCACATCTGCATCCCCTATCAGAGCGCCAGGGTTCAAGGTTCAAGCCCCAGCTCTGCCCCCCATGCCAGCTTCCCGCACATCCTGGGAGGCAGCAGGTGATGGCTCAGATCCTTGAGCCCCTGCTGCCCACGTGGGAGACTGAGATTGACTTCCTGTCTCCTAACGTTGCCTGGCCAAACCTTGACAGTTGCAGACATTTGGGGAAATAGAAATAAATAGAATTAAAAACAAAAGCCAATGCCTCCCGGGGTCCACCAGCCTTGCCCATCAAATTGCACGGCTGTGAAGGATGTTCCTGATCCTCACTTGCTGCTGAGCCGCCCCCTGGTGCCCCAACATCCGGGCCTCCAGGCCCTGTCCTGGCAGACCCCGCCCTCTAGCTGCAGCTTCACACACTTCACGTGGTCCCACAGAAGCAGCAGGCTCTCTTCCACCTCTGGGCCTTTGCCCAGTCTCTTCTCCTCTTCTTCTCCCAGCCTCAGCCGAGCAGCCAGCGTGACTGTGTGTGTGTGTGTGCGTGCGTGCGTGTGTGAGCATGTGTGCATGTGTGTGGGGGCGGGGTGCACTCCCGAATGTGCGGCATCCAAACACGGAGGGCTTGCGACAGACAGGGAGACCAGGGTTTCTCCTGGATGGTGGTGGGCATTGGTAGGGCGGCCCTGGAGGACAGGGCTCCCATGACTGCCACCCGCGCACCCCAGGTGCCCGCCGGGCCTGCCGCAGCTTCCGCCGCTTGGATCAGTGTCAGCTCCGGATTGGCTCCCGGGAAACCAAGTTCCAGCTGCTCAATGGGGCCCCTGGGCCCCTCTTCCACTGCAACTGCACACGCCGGTGAGGCTGACCAGGACCCCTGGGGTGGGGCTGACCAGGACCCCTGGGGGCGAGGCTGACCAGGACCCCTGGGGTGGGGCTGACCAGGATCCCTGGGGTGAGGCTGACCAGGACCCCTGGGGGTGGGGCTGACCAGGACCCCTGGGGCTGTGCTGCCTGCTTCCAGGCTCTGGGAAGGGGCACCCCGCTGGCAGGGCCGAGCCCCAGCCTGAGCCTGCCTCTGCCCTCAGTCTGGCACGCTTCCTGAGGCTCCACGGCCCACCTCCGGGCACCAGCGTGCTTTGGGAGCTGCTGGGCACCACCTGTTTCACGCTGGCCCCGCCACTAGACTGTGCTGAGAGTGAAGAGTAAGTGGTGGCAGAACCAGGGGAATGGGGGGGACTTTTCCCCAGAGGGCTACATCCTGTTTGAGTATCTGGGGCCAAGGGGGTGGGGTTCCTTGAGCACCATCATCATCCTCCTATCTCCTGCTGCCCCAGGTCTATGGGGGTCGCATCTTGGCCCTGTCATGTAGTTCCTGGTTGCCGTCGATAAGTCGATTCACTTTTCAGAGCCTTTATTTCCTTGTCTGTAAAATGGGTACAGGAAGTGGCCGAGGCCATGGCCCCCGGGGACATAACACTGCCCAAGGCCTGACTCACGCACAGGAAAATGGCCATGGCTTGCTCCTAATCCACAACCTCAATTGGATTCTGGTTTTCAAAGCCAGCATCTCGTGGCCCATTTTACAGGGGGAGAAACTGAGGCCCAGGTTGGCTCTGGTTTCCACAGCCGGCTCGTGGCAGGACTGGGGCCTCTGGGTACCAGCCCAGGTTTATTACGCCCCCTTCTAGGCATAACCCAGCCTCCCCCTCCTCCCACCATGCCTTGCAGGTGATTCTGGCCCCAGTCCTGCTGCTCTCTGGGCTGGCTCCCTTGTCTGTCTGCAGAGCAGGGCGACATCCTGGCCAGCGCCCTGACCACCTGCTCCCCTCCCCTCTGTCCCCACAGCTGTGCCAGGGACCCCAGGGCCATCAAGGTGTCAGCTCAGCATCTTCGGCGGCTTCGGCTTAAGCTCCAGGATGAAGACCCAGCAGCGGGGCAGCCATGGCCGTCAGAGCCCCCAGGGGCTCCCGCATCATTCTATGAGCAGTGCCTGCAGCTAACCCAGGCAGCCTGGGAGACCCAACGGGCAGCACGAGGTCCCGAGCCAGTGACCCCAGCTCCAGCTCTCCCGGGCACCGGACTGGGCATTGCCCCTGGCTTTGCCAGGCCTTGGGAGTCCCAGCCTCCTCCCCATGAGTTAGAATGAAGCATGACAGAGGACATGCCGACAGCCTGGAGGCTGGCTGTGGCGGAACCCAAGGCCCAAATGCTGGACCATGTCTCCTGCTGCGCTGGGTGACACCGAGCTAGTAACATAACCCCTCTGTGCGTGCACGTCGTGTTCAGGGGGCTCCCTCTGATTCCCTGGGCTTAGACCCCGCCAGGGGATTTCATATCCCATTGGGGAGGGGATATCTTACTGCAGTCGCCCCAGGAGGTGTCGGGGTACCTGCTCACTCTTGTAGCACAATTAATACATCTCAAGGATCTGCCTGGGGAGCCCCAGCACACGGCAGCTGAGGCCAGAGGCAGCAAGTGAGGATATTAGGGTTGTCCCAGAATGGCTTACATCTGAATCCAGGAATGCACGCCTGACTCTAGGGGGCGCTGCAGAGGCCTTCCCAACTCCCCTCTTCCCAGGGAAGCCCCCTGTTTTTAACACTGCCTCGCTCAGCCCCCCTTGGCCGGTTCTCTCTGCCCTCAGCCTACATTGAAACCTCCCCCTCGCCTTTGCACCAGGGACCTCCCCACTACTTCTCTGAGAAAGGGAGTCTTAGACAGGAGCTACCTCACAAGGTTGTTGAAGATTCAATAGGCGAGCAGCGTTTAACACCTAGTAACTGTTCCTCCCCTTCAGCACACAGCCAGTCTGTGCGTCGCTGTCTGATCTTAACGTTTGGAGGCCTCAGCTTGCTTGCCTGGAAAATGGGTCTAAGAATGGCACTGAACCTGCAAGGCTATGGTGCAGATGAAAAAAAAATGATACAAATGCCCACAGGCGGCTGGTGCCTACTGAGTGTGAATTCTCTCCTGCCCTCCTCTGCAGTCCTGCCTCTGACTACCTCGGGTGCCCCGACTGCTAACAAAGCAGGCAGCAGGTGGGAGAGAACTGGAGAATTTAATTCCTAATGAGTGACCTCCAGGACCTGGACGTCTGCCCAAGCTCCCCACCACCACCCCAGATGGGGGCCCAGGCGGGGCTTGGCTGATTGTCACAGTTTGAGGGGCCGGGACTGAGATCTGGGGGACCCCAGTGAGCTTCCCCAGGCCAGGACAGTGTGACAGGTGCAGATGCAGCTGGAGCAACAGCAGGAGAGAGACGAGTGGGATTGCAAAGGATTGTGGCAGAGTGGGGGCTGCCTGGGCCCATCCATCCAGTCCGCCCTCAGGGCCCCAGGCCTCCTTCCTCCAGCCCTGGCTGGCCCTGGGGGCTGGGAGACAGGCTGGCAGGGGCCGGGGCCTCCCGCTCAGGTCCCCAAGAGCCGCCGCCACCAGGGTCTACGGTCTCCAGCCGCAAGGCGGGTAACAGGCCCAGGCTTCGAGGCACGGCTGGTGGGAAGGCCCAGGAGCCAGGCAGCCCAGAAGGCCCCTCCTCGCAGCTGCCCTGGCTGCTGCCACTGTTGCCCCTGTCGGGGGTGCCCCGAGACAGCCGGCGGCTCTGGGGCGAGGGGCTCCGGCTGGCAGCACGGCGCTCGCGGGATGAGGGTCGGAGAGCGAGGCCGGGGAAACGGGCCAGGCCTGGGCTGCGGCTGCGATGTCGCTTGGACTTGCCAGGGCTGGGGCTGCGGGACTTGGGTGCAAGCAGCTCCAGGGTGCTGTCGTCCTCACCCTCTGAGCTGCTGCCCGAGCTGTCGGTGCTGCTGCTGGCCAGCTCCGAGGCAGGCAGCGAGATCTGGGGGCGAGTGCTGGTCATCGGGGCGCCCAGCCCAACCCGGGACCCTGCAGGTCGGCTTTTTTTTTTTTTGTTACCTGGAAGGGTTCCGTGACACCGATGAGGATGCTGTGATGATGGCTATAATAACCCAGGATGAAATCTCCATGGCCCTTGGGCAATGATTCCTCACTGAACGTCACCTGGTGGGCCCAGGGGTGCAGACCCAAGGTGGGGTTAGGTGGGCAGCCTCAGGACATGGCCGAGCTGACTCCTGAGGTTCCCCAGACCAAAGGGACTCTCCCACCCGACCCCAACTCTGCTGCTCCTTCAAGTACCTGGTAGATACTGCCATCCACGTCCTCGTGTTTGGCCCAGACGTAAGCTACGTAGTCCTTGCAGTGGCGAAAACCCACCTGGAGTGTGAGGAATCAGGGCGTGACACCCTCCCGCCCCTGCCCCGCCCCTCCCCGGTCAGTGCCTGATCCCAGCAGCTTCCAGGTGCGGCATCATAAAACCCCAGACAAGTCATGTGCTCCTCCCGGCCCGTGGCTTCTCCGACGCCCAGATCCCGCTCACCCTGCTTACCCGGTACAAGCCAATCCAGTCCCAGGAGCTGCGGGCGAACACGGTCTCCACGCGGTACCGCACCACAGCCTGCTCCGGCCGCACCCACTCATCTGCCACCTCCAGGCGCACCAGTGGCATGTCGTCCCTGAAGGCGAACTGCCCGGGCGACATCAGGGGCTCACATCAGGGGTCTCCCTCTAGCACGCCATGCACCTAGGGACTCTGGGGACTGAGTCTTCACAGAGGGAGAAGCTGAGCAGAACAGAGCTAGGATAAATGCCAAGTGTCCTGTCTCCCAGCCCAGGGCTCCTTCTGCCCCTAGGAAGTGAGTGGAACACAGCCCTGTAGCCAACGTACCTCGGATTTGGCCCTGGTTCTGCCTTTGACAGGTTATACAACCCTGGATGAGTACCAAGGCTTCTGAATGCCAGCCAGGGCCCTTGCCTGCAAACTCACGGGCTCCCTAACTCTTGGGGTTGCTCTGCAGATTCAGGGAGGTGCCATTTGTAAAGCGTCCCAGGGGCCGGCACTGCAGCGTAGGAAGTAAGGCTGCAACCTGCAGTGCCGGCATCCTATATGGGCGCCGGTTCGGGTCCCGGCTGCTCCTCTTCTAATCCAGCTCTCTGCTATGGCCTGGGAAAGCAGTAGAAATGCTTGGGCCCCTGCACCCACACGTGGAAGACCCGGAAGAAGCTCCTGGCTCCTGGCTTTGGATCGGCCCAGCTTTGGTTGTTTGCAGCCATTTGGGGAGTGAACCAGTGGATGGACTCTGTATCTCTCTCTGTCTCTCCCGATCTGTAACTCTACCTCTCAAATAAATAAATCAAATCTTAATAATAATAATAAAGCATCCCATAAACTTCCCAGCACAGCAGCACGTGCTCAAGACGTGACCTCCCTTAAATGCTGGTGAGGGAGACAGGTGGAGGCCTAACACGTCCTGGGCATCCTGGGCTAAGCTGTGCACTGCTGAGCGTGCAAGAAGCCTGAATGAGAGATTGGAGGCCTCAGTTCATTTCTAGGCCCTGCCATTAGGCTGCTCTGTGACCCCAGACAAGGCCCTGGCCATCTCAAGCCTCAGTGTCCCCATCTGAATAAGGGGCCGAAACGATTGCTGGGTCGGCAGCGCATAAAACCCAATGATAGCCACAAGTAATGAGGACCAACCCAGGTGGATTGAGCAGGGCGTTACCTACAGGGGTGGCAGGCGGCCAGGGTACTGGCTCCACCTGTGTTCCTCGGTGGGCGGCTCAGGTGTTGCCTGCAGCCTGGGGCCCTTGCTCAACTGTTTATCGGGTTTCAGGTTTCTCTCCCACAGCTTCTGAGCCAAGCTGCTCCAGAAGAAACTGGGACGTGCTCTCTCTGTCCCTGGGTCCCTAACAGCAGCCTCCGGCCAAGGGCTGAGCCTTGGAGAGATGGCCTCCAAGGTCTTAGCAGGGAATCCTATTCTGACTGCATTGCCTTGGGTGAGCAACCTGCGTTCCCAGAGTCTCCGTTTCTCTCTCTAGTAACACACAGAGGGGGAATTTAGGACACTTCAGGCCCATGGAGCCGTTCAAAGGGATGACAACAGGCAAAATGCTCTCCACAGGGCCTGCTGTGCCGGAAGTACTCAGCAGGTAATGTGTGGAGGGACAGGGTCCTGGGCGAGAAAGGAGCGATTCTCCAGGCAGCGCCCCTGCCTGAGGGTTAAAACTCGCGCCTGAGCCCTTCATCAAAGGTCATGGCTGACCAGGCACGGACAGATCTCCTCTCCCAGCTGAAAACATTGGCCGATGGCCCCACCGACTTGACCATGTGACCAAGTGACCGGGAAAAACATCCTCCACCTGGAAGGGTTCCTTCTTATTCACCCAAGAAATCCAGAGAGCCCAGAGTTGGGTTTCGGGGCTGGCAAGATGGGATCGCCAGCATTCCGCCACTGCCGAGCCTGCATGGGGACTTGGAGCATGCGCCTACCCCAGCAGGAGCCTCAGGTTTCAATTCTAGGATTTCTCCTTTGTAACTCTGGCAACCGGGGAACTCAGTCCTCAATACAGTGCTAAGTTATAGTAGCTGCTTAGAGGTTAGCTTCGTAATTGCTAGATCTCTACTTTCCCCCTTCTCATCGCTAATCATCATCCTCAGAACGCCTGGCACACGGTAACACAGAAAATAGTAGGTATATAAACAATGAATGAACATGATCAAGGTTATATGGGGTTTGAGGAAGTGTTCCAATTTTGCTAGTCTCATTATGTTTGCTGAATTGCAACATCGTGCGCCCTAAACTTTTCTTGAAATAAGGGTAATAGAGGTGAATGAAAAAAAGGCATAAGCTACACTGTGGCATAGCAGGTTAAGCCACCACCTGCTGTGCCAGCATCTCATATGGGCACTAGTTCGAGTCCTGGCTACTCCACTTCTGATCCAGCTCTCTGCTGTGGCCTGGGAAAGCAGATGGCGGCCCAGGTGCTTGGGCCCCTGCACCCACGTGCAGGAGATCTGGAAGAAGCTCCTGGCTCCTGGCTTCGGAATGGCTCAGCTCTGGCTATTGTGGCCATTTGGGGAGTGAACCAGTGGATGGAAGATTGATTCTCTCTCTGTCTCTCTGAAACTCTGACTTTCAAATAAAATAAGTAATTTTTTAAAAAGTTCAATGCTTCAAAAAAAAGGCATGAGTTCTGAGATCGGACTGGCTCAGGTTCAAATCCCAACTCTTCCTCTCGGTAGCTGTGTGACCCTGGGCAAATGTTGCTGTGTCTCTGAGCCAAGTCCCTGGGTCTCGCTTGGTTATGGCAAACAGCTGCCGCTCAGAGCCGGTGCAGGGGTTCCTGGTGGGCAGTGGGGTGCTGTACTGGGCTCGGGGTGTCATAAAAAGCCAATGCCAACACTCACATGCAGGACGAACTGGGCAGCCACGGGCTTGTGGTCACTGACTGTGTATTCCATGTGGCTGCGGTAACTGTGCTGGGTCACCTGCAGCCGGTGGCTCTCCCGTCCTGACGGGCTGGGCCCCCCGCCTGGAGCCTTCACCTTCCACAAGATCCGGTCGGTCCAGGCCGGCTTCCGCTTCTTGGCACTGCAGTGGGCGGGGCAGCCTGAGTTTCAGGGGTCGAGGGTTAAGGCCCAACCCCCAGCCTTGCCTTCGGTCTGGTCTCCATCTCTCCAGACCTTACCACCTCCACACCATCCCCGTGCTGAGCTCACCTGGTGTCATATTTATTGGTACCCACATCGAACTTGAAGGTGGGAGCGAAGTTGAGGGGTCCCTCCTGGAAGCCTTTCAGAATAGGCCAGGTGTTCTTGGCCATGTTGAGCTGGGGGAAGGGCGAGTCCAGAAAGACCGAGTTGCACAGAAGCCTGGGCCCTTGGGTTCCCAGGGAGGGCTCAGGGCAGGTGAGGGTAGGGGAGTCCTGGGGCATGCTCGGGGGTGCTTGGGGGAGGGGGAGGGGGCCGGGATCCTCCACCTGGTCCTTCTCCCAGAGCTGATGGAGTTGGTCGCTGTCGATGGCGAACTTGACAAAGTGCAGGTCATAGCTCTCAATGCGGAAGTTCAGGTCCCCAAACCAGAACACGAGGCTGTTCGGGAGTGAGAGGGTTAAGTGGGTCCCGGTGGTGGTGGTGGTGGTGGTGGTGGTGTGGTGGGAGGAAGGATCCTCCCCGACCCCCACCTGCCCCGACAGCACTGGCACCCCTAGAAATGCTTGCGGGTGGGCAGGATGCTGACGCCTGAGTCCTCGGCCAGCCAGAGAAGCAGAGGGCAGTGAAGCGGCTGGGTCTCCAAGAAATTCGGTTCAACCTCCTGGGAGGCCCCGGCCCGTCGGCAAAGCTCCACCCCGCAGGCTCCGCCCCTCTTCGTCAACCTGCACGCGCGCCCCCACCCACCTGTAGTCTGGGGCGGGTGTCGCTCACCCCCACGGGCCCCGCCCCTCTTCATCAACCTGCAGTCGTGCCCCCACCTGTAGGCTGGGGCTGCTGTCGCTCACCCCCACGGTCCCCGCCCCTCGCCTCCCGAGCCCCGCCCAGCCCGTACTCGTGGTCCAGGATGCCGTGGGCGCCGGGGCCCTGGAACTGCTGCAGGCTGAGGATGGTCTGGAAGTTGTCCTTGCGCTGCTCCGCCTTGTCCATGTGCGCGGGCAGGTGGCAGTTCAGGAAGCAGAGCATGTGCCCGAAGGCCGCCAGGCGCACGCTCACGCCTCCCTTGTTACCCTGGGGAGGCGGGGATGGAGGAGGAGGGGGCGGGTCAGGGGGCTGGGCTTAGGCCGAGAGGAGGGCGGAGTGGGAAAGAGGGAAGGGTCTGGAGACATAGGCGTGGCTTTCGGCGGGGCAAGTCGCAAGGTGGTGCCTGGAGTGCGCAGGGCGGGGACCGTGCAGGGTGAGAACGCAGGTGCAGGGGGACTGGCGAAGCACTCCTGGGCCCGTTCGCACTCTCACCCAGTAGCCTCCGAGGCCGGTGCGCGTGCAGTCGGTCTGCACGTCCCGCAGGAAGGGCAGGTGGTAGTACTTGGCGAACAGCAGCAAGATGACGCCCTGCATCCTCACGGTACTCACCTGCGGCGGCGGGAGGCGGGGGCTGGGGGCGCCGCTCCACCCCGCTCTCCCCGCCGCCGCTGAACCCTGTTCTTTAGGTCTGGGTGGGGAACCCAGCGTGGGGGGGGGAGTCTGTCCGGAGGGTGAGGGCCGCCTTACCAGCACGAAGTTGAATGGCCCCAGCGCGTCCATGAAGAGCTCGCTCCACTGGTCCGTGAAGAGAGCGTCCTTGAGCCGCTTGTTGATCATGGAGTTCACCTCCTGCAACCTGGGGGAGGCGGGGGGGGGGCTGCCATCGGATTGAAAGGGGTTTTCTAGAAGCCCCTGCTATGGGCGAGGGGCTGGGGGAGGCTCCAGGGGCTCGGGGGGGGGGGTGTCCACGCACCCTGGCCCCTCACCCTATGGCGATCATGTCCGCACCATCACTGTCATCGCCGCCGCCCAGGTGGAGGAGGGACGTGACGTCATCGGGGGGCATGGCCGTGCCCACGTTCCAAGTGACCACAGTGATCCTGGAGACAGGGCCGTGAGAGAGCTTACTTCTGGGCTGCACTCCCACTCCCTCAATTTCCCTCTACCGAGCAGTCTACGGGGGAGACCAACCAAGGAGGGGGCAGGTCCCTTAGATGGGGACCCGGGCTTCTGAGGGTCCCAAAGCAAACCCAGCACTCCCCTCCTCCCAACCAAGGACTCTTCCTTGGGGAGGCAAGATGAGTCAGAACCGGCCAGCCACCCCCGAAGTAGGACTCTGCTCAGAGATCAAGCCCCAGCAACCTAGCTCAGGAAGAAGGCCCTCACCGGAACCCTGGGTCGCTCTTGCAGGTTGGCTGAGCTGACCAAGAGGCAGATGGCGAGATGGCTGTGGAAGGGGAGGTGGGGACTGGGGCCGGCGCTTCTTGGGTCTGGAGGATGGGGTTTGGGCACCTGCTAGGTGCCACACTCTGGGTGCCAGGCCTAGGGAGGGCTGTGTCAGGGGCTGAGGGCACATAGGAGGCACGGTTCGGGGAGCGGCTAGGGGAGCGGCTGGGAGACCGGGGTGGCTTGGGCAGAGGCGGGGGCACAGACTGGCCTGAGAGTGTCCCCGGCCGGAAGGTGGGGGATAGAAGTCCGGGAGAGCGGGTCCCAGGTTCTGCAGAGCCCTGGACCGCATCCAAGGGCAAGGTCTGCGGCGGCCGTGGCAGGACAGGACCCTCGGGGCTGCTGCGGGAGGCCTCGGGCCGGGCTCGGAAGGAGGG
Organism: Sylvilagus floridanus; assembly: GCA_949820135.1. Lineage (NCBI taxonomy): Eukaryota > Metazoa > Chordata > Mammalia > Lagomorpha > Leporidae > Sylvilagus > Sylvilagus floridanus. The sequence goes on from OX463233.1 coordinate 159,932,905, forward strand.
CGAGAGCCGGGGGTCTGGGGAGGACACAGGACTGGTGGCCTGAGCTGGGGACTGAAGACGCCCTTCAGAAGGCGGGGTCAGCCTAGGGGATGAGGCATCTCTGGGTCTGGCTGGGGTCCACCCTGGTGCTGGAGCCAGGGCCTGCTCCTGGGGAGGTGACAGAATGGGACTGGACACTGGGGAGGGTTTGGGAGGGACCTGTCGGGGCTGCTCCTGAGCAGCCACAGCCAGGCTCAGGCCTGAGGCTGCCAGCGCTGGCTTGGGTCTCATGGAGGTGGGTGACACCTGTTTCTGGTCCCTGGAAGCTGGAGCCGGACTGGGCCCCAGGGTGGCTGGAGTAGGCTTCGGGCCAGCCGAGGCAGAGACGACCAGCTGCTCTAGAGATGCTGGAGCCGGGACTGAGCCTGCAGGCACTGGGGGAGGGCTTGGTCCAGTGGAGGCAGACATCAGCAGCTGGCCTACAGATGTTGGGGCTAGGCTGGGGCTGCGGTGGGTGGGTGCAGTTTTCTGTCCTCCAGGGGTAAGGGGAGGGCGGGGAGACTCCAGAGCCAGCCTTGGTGCCTCAGGAGAAGGTGACAGAGCCGCTCGCGGTCCCACAGGTGCCAGGGCCACCCTTGGTTCCAAGACTGCTGTATCCTTTGCTGAGAGCTGAAAACCACAGGCCACCTTGTAGAGGACACGTTAAAGACTCAGGGTGACCCTAAGCAGGGAGTTGGGCCCAGGTTTCTATAGAGACCCCAGCAGACCCCATCTAGCTAAGAAAGACACGTTTTTCCAAGGAAAATCCTTCCTATTCTCTCACCCCAGCCCATGCTGCTGCGGGTCAGCTTCTGCCCTGGAGAAGACAGGACACAAAGCCCTAACCCCACCTCCTTCAAGTCGAAAACCCCTTTCACAGATGGGCAAACTGAGACCCCGACTGGGATGAGGCAGAGTGTGGGTCTGAACTTGAGGTTCTCCCTGTCTAGCTTTCCCAGGCAACTCTCCCACTCCAGTCTCTGCAGCTCCTCCATGCCCAGGGGCCACTGACCCCCACCCGGCCCCCTGCCCCAGGTCTGCCCACACTGGCACACTGGATCCAGCCTGGGGAACACTTCCTCCTCCACAGGGCCCACAAGCCCTCTGAACATCCCCAGACTCGTTGCCAGGCGGATGACCCTCCCCCAAGGGCCTCAGTTTCCCTGTCTGTAAGACAAAGGGGCTGGGTGAAGGGTCCCTGGCCACACCACATTCTGGGGTGGGGGGAGTTCTCTGTCTCATATTCTCTACCTGTTACGAGAATTCCACCCAGCTCCACGGAACCAGCCATCCTCCCCAGGTACAGTTCTAACACCAAGATCAAGTTCGGGATTCCAAGTTGACCCTGGTGTCCCACCTCCCTGCCCTCTGCCATCTCCCCTGGGAGCAGGTGGGGCCCCCTGCTAGCACATCTTTCTCCATTCTTCCCAGATTGCAGATGCCCGCTGCCCCCAGAAGAAAGTGTCCTTTGCTGTGGCCCAGAGGAAGGTCTATCCTCGCCCCGGGGCGGCCCCATCCCTGCCTCCAGAGACGCAGCTGTGCAGCTGTGTCTCTGTCCCGTGTCCTTCTCCCTTCAGGGAACCCGAAACTCTGCTTCCGCCTCCAACTCAGCTCCCCAACTCAGCTCAGGGAGGCTGCATTCTTGTCTCCAAGTGTCCCGCTGTGTGCCCCCTCCCCCCCGCCCCACCGCACCGCCCCCAGCACCAACAACTTAGACATCCCAGATGTCACAGTCCTCGTCTTCAAAGACAAGCCCCCTCATTTTGCAAGGGCTCAGAGAGGATGAGCGACTTGCCCAAGGTCACACAGCACGGGCTGGAGCACAGCTGGATCCCCCGATGCCCCAGTCCAGGGCTGTCCTGGAGGCTCCTGGAGATGGTGCACTCCATCTCTCCTGCGCATCCTATTACTACCCCTCGGCTCCTGGGGTGCCCTCTGTGCCAGCCTCTGCCTGGTGGGCGGAAGAGAGAGCCAGCCCCTCAGCTGGGGGCACCAGGGTGCCTGCAGTGTATGTGTGTGGGGGTGTGGGACCAGGGATCAGGAATGGGGGAGCTGGGTTTTAGCAGTCTTACCTTGGAGGGTGCCCCAGTTTGGGAAGCCCCGTGGGGCACAGACAGGGAGCCCAGGGCAGCCCGGGCCCCCGGCCTCCTGCTGCTACCAACGCCCTGGCCCTCCATGTCTGCAGCCCCCGGCAGCCTGGCTCCCTCGGGCTCTGGCCCCAGCTCCTCAGCTCCCGGGAACCAGTGATGTCATCAGCCGTTTCAACCTGCTGAGAATTTAAAGGCACAGGCACCCACTTCCCAGCCTGGAGGTGGCCAGGGCAAGGTGGCTACCCCCCGGGAACCCTTAAACTGGCCACTGAGGCTGTGATGGGCATGGGAGGTGGGAGACAGGGAGAGGGTGCCCATTGGCTTGCAGCAGGTTCTGACTGGAAGCAGAAGGGAAGCTCTCTGTCTGCCCCCACCTTCCTGCTGGTAGGCTGGCCAGGCCTGGCTCCAGGGAGGGGCATGGCCATTCCTGCAGGTAAGGTAGGGACAGGTGCTTCAGAGGCTGCTACCCTCTGTGGGGCCTCAGAGACACCTGACTCCTGATCTGATCCCGTGATCTGGCGGACTGACTCCCTCCCAGCTCAGGGTGTGCCTTGGCTCCCACCCTTGCCCTATTTTTCAGGCTTTGGTGCCACCTGCCTCTCCCCACCCCCATTTCCCTGACCCCTGACCCTATCTTCCCCATCCCAGAGCCAGGCACTCAGGCTCCAGCCCCACCTCAGCAAGGCCTTCCACCTCTGCAGATACTTCCATGCCCTCAGATGTCCCCACAGCCAGACTCAGTGCCTCTCGGCTTCCTCGCTCCCAGTACTCAGCGGGTGTGGTGTGGGAGGAGGAGGCTTGTTCAAGGTCACCCAGGGAACTGGCAGAGTCTCAGGAGGTTCGATGACCCGAGACCAGTGTGAGCAAATTGTGATAGCTGGGTGAAGGGAACCAGGGCAGCGGGGAAAAAATCGGCAGGGTGATAGAAAACAGGCTGGGCACAGGTGCTGGGACATAGCAGGTTGAGCCCGGGACACCTGCATCCCGTATCAGCGCACCAGTTTGAGACCTGGCACCTCTGGCTTCTGATTGAGCTCCCTGCATTAACAGCTTGGGAAGGAAGCAGGTGCTGGCCTCACATACTTGGGTCCCTGCCACCCACGTGGGAGACCTGGATGGAGTTTCTGGCTCTTGGCTTCAGCCTGGCCCAGCCCCTGGCTGCAATGGCCATTTGGAGAATGAACCAGGAGATGAAAGAACTGGAAGAACCGAGTGATGAATTGGCCAGGGTTGGCTGTGATCTCTCTATTTCTGCCTCTTTTTAACCCCACTCCTCTCTCCTGAAATTCATTCTTCCAGAATGGCTGGGCGGCTTGGTGATCCCTGCCAGTGTAGGCAGGAAGTGTTCAGGGCTCTGCGCCCGAGTTCCCTACTGGTCCCCAGTCAGCCCCACATCTTCACGGGATGCTATGGTTCCCTGGGTCAAGGTCACGTAGACAGGTGCTTTGTTCTCTCCTGGGTGAGCCCCCATCCTGCTCCACTGTCTCTGGGTCTCGCCTGTATTTCTAGGCCAGTACCAGTGTGAGGCCAGAGTCTGTAGGGGCTGAGACCCAGGTCGTATGATGGTGCTGGGGTGGAAAGGTTCCCTGGGCAGCGGTGGTGGCAATGGTGGCGGTGGCCGTGGGGTGGTGACTGCAATGGTGGACGTGATGGTGTCCCGGATTACGACAGTGGAAGGGGCATCCTGACGGTGCTGGTGGAAGTGATGGTGATGGTAGAGGTTGGGGTGATGACGGTGCAGAGGATGGGTGGCGGGAGGGGTAGAGGCCCATGAGATGGTGGGGATGTTGTGTTGATGGAGGAGGTGGAGGTGACAGGGAGGGAGGACATGAGAGTGGTCCTGATGCTGACTTTCTGGTCACCAGAAGAGAGAAGGATGAGTCCAACTCACCCTGCCCAGCCCGCTGACTCCAATTTTACAAATGAGAAAAGGGAGCCCCACCTCCCACAAAGCACCCAGCTTCTGATGCAATCCTGGAAGGGATAGGAAATGGACCCAGGCCCTGGTGACCAGTGCTAGCGCTCAGCCCCCAGGGGCTGGGACAGGGCCATCCTTGGTCTTTGGAAGCCAGGAAAATATGCAAATGAGTGAGCAGAGAATGCTTCCGGCCCCAGGGGAGCTTCCCGGGACCCAGGGGAGCTTCCCGGGACTTCCCATCATGCCCCAGTCCCTGAGCTCAGATCCCACAGGGGCCTTTGCTTCTGGCCCTGTCACTTGATTTACTTGGGGAGGAGGCCACTTTAGGCTCCTGCTTTGGATCAGGGAGACAAAAACCATAGCTACGTCCTACGTAGCTGCTGTGAAGGAGATTAGCAAGAAAGAGCCCAGCAAGAGCAAGGTCTTAGCTGCTCTTTCATTGTCGTCGTCATCACCATCACCATCACCATCACCATCACCGTCACCATCATCATCGTCTTCATCACCATCATCATCATCATCACCATCATCATCGTCATCACCATCATCATCATCATCATCATCGTCTCCAGCCTGCCCATTTGGCAGATGCTGAAACTGAGGCCTGGAGCGGTTGTATTCCTGGGAGGAAAGGGAAAGGGGGCGGCGGGGGGGCGGACCCCCGGCTTGGAGGGGAACAGTGGGAGCTATATTTGAACTCCTGATGTGATGACTAAGGAGGCTGATAACAGGCTCTGGGGCTCAGGGCGGCAGGCAGGCCGGGGGCAGCTGCCAGAGAGAACCGCCCCCTGCAGACGGCTGTCTCCGGAGGCCCCTCCTGGCTCCCTCCCTTCCCTCAGCTCATCCGCCCCTTTGTGGAATCTCTCAGTGCTACCCTTTAAGCTAGGGAGTGGGGTGGGGTGGGTGGGGGGACGCGCACAGTTCACAGCTTCTTATTCTAGTCTCACTAGCTAGCAATGTGGTAAGGTTGGTAATACAGGCCCCCATTGCACAGAGGAAGAAACTGAGGGCTATAGAAGACTCGGGCAGTAGAAGACCGAGCACTGGGTTCCTGGGGAAGTCGCAGATCGATGTCCCCTGCAGAAGAGGGGAGCCTTGAGCCCCTGCTTGGAAAGAGGGTTCCTGTTGCCAATCCCACAACAAGAAGCTCTCTGGGAAGCCGAAGGAAGAGCAGGTGCAGAGGTCTGGGGCGTGGCAGGTCCCGGCTGTGAAGATGTAGCGTTGGACGTTCACCCTCCGCACTCGGCTCCGAGTAAACGCATCCTGAACAGGGAAGGCAGTGGAGTCCTTCTTTCTCCTGTCTTCCCCCACCTCTTCCTCCCTCCTTCCAGGAGCAGCCGAGGCTGGGAGTAGCACAGGAGGGTCTGGGCCCCCCTCTCCCTTCCTGGGCCTCCTGATCCACTCTCCGGGAATCATCTAGAAAGGTGTAGAGGACCCCACGAGATATGCTGTGGGAAGGTGGAAGGGATCAGCCCCCAGCCAGGGCTTCCTTGAGGAAGACACGAATGACCACCGCTTCTCCCAAGATTTAGCTTCAAGCATCCCGATAATCGGGGCCCGTGGGATGCACTGGCCCCTCGTCCCCACCGTCATCTTGGGTCCCGATTCTGCCTCTCAGGAAGTGGCCTGGAGGGGGAGAGACTTTGCCAAGGTCATGCAGTTGGGGTTGAGATCAGGCATCCGGTCTCTCTCTCTCCTCGGCTCCCCTCCTCCCAGGCAGCCGGCACCCGCTGTCAGCTGCTGTGGAGTGAGTGGCTATTTTTATTCTGGCGTGAGGGGATCCAGGCAGCAGAAGCAGGTAGGTTAGAAGGCTGCAGGACACCGGTCCTTGGCAGACAAGGGGACGCTCACTGCAGGGACCAGACCCCACTGAGCTGAGATCCCCCTCCACCAGGGACCGGTTGGGGGTGGAGGAAGGGGAGTCTCATTTCCTGCAACTTGACCTGTCCTGGGTGGCCGCGTTGCCAGAAACTTCGTTTGTGGAGCTCAGAACGTAGCATGGAGCCCTCACAGGGACTCAGCTCCTCCACTTGACCACAGGCACCTTGATCGTAACCACCATCTTGTCCCTTAGGTAACCATGCTGGTCATCGTGGTCATCCCAAACGTGATGGGCTAAAGCAAGTGGTTAAGGTAACTTGGCAGGTGTTTTGTGCCAGCTGGGACTCTGGAGTGTCCCTTAGAGAAAGTCCTGCTTCGCTTAGGGGAGCCCGAGTAGCCCTTGTCTACATACAAAGCACTTTTTCCTCTTGCCTCGTGGCCCAGGGATCCATTGTCTTGTTTCTGTCTATAAGCCCCTCCCCCAATAAATCACATTCCGTGTAACCTTGGATTGACCCTGCTTCTTCAGTCTCTAGGCCCCCTCAGCCTTTGGTAGCCAATTCTCTTATGCCGGGTTTTTTTCAGCATAGCCCTGGTCATGTCCCTGATCCCAGACCCAACCTGAGCCCTACTCTTGGTGTTGACTGACCCCTAATCTCATGCTAGCTCTAGAGTGAGTTCTAACCACTGTCTACAGATGAACTGTGATCCTAGCCTGAGTAAGTCTGATCTCAACTGGAGACCTGCATTCTGGATCTTGACTGAGCCCCAATCCTAGCCTAAGACTGAGCCCCAGTCACACACTGAACCCTAACCTCAGTCTTGTTTTAGACTGATCCCTGATCTTGGTCACGGACTGAGCCTTCTTTACTTATTTGAAAAGCACAGTTACAGAGAGAGGAGAAACAGAGAGACATCTTCCATTCACTGGTTTACCCCCCAAAATGGTCACAACAGCCAGGGCTGGGCTGGACTGATATCAAGAGCCAGGAGCCTCTTCCTAGTCTCACACTTGGGTGCAAGGGCCCAAGGACTTCAGCCACCCTCCCCTGCTTTCCCAGGCACATTAGCAGGGAGCTGGATCAGAAATGGAGCAACCAGGACTTGAAGAAGCACCCATATGGGATGCCGGCGTTGCAGGCAGTGGCTTGATCAGCTAGACCACAATGCTGGCCCCCCTCAGATCAAATTCTGACCCTGGCTCTTATAAACTATGGTCACACACTGAGCCCTGATCTCACATTGTGCCCTGAATCTGGTCAAAGGCTGACCCCCTAAACTTGGTAACTGACTGAGTCGCTGCCTTTGTTGCATACTGAGCCTTGATCCTGGTCACAGACTGAAGACTAAGCCCAGTCATCAGCTGAGCCCTAATTTCAGTTGTAGATCTGCGCTTCAGCTGAGGATTGACCCTGACCTTGTCTGAGCTCGCCCCACTTGCAGTCTGAGGACGGCTGCTGGCCTAGATTACCTGCTGCCACAGTAGGGGCCAGCGTTACGAGCACACATTCTGTCCTGGGGGAGCTTGAGCCTCCCATGTTGACGATGCCAGAATGTTCCTGGCACTACTGTGGCCACTGTCTCCATGACTGGTTCCTCTGGCTGGTTGATCAACCCTGAGCAGCCCCAGCTATGGGCCCAAAGGCCGCAGTGTCCAGGTTAATGCACTGAGAGTGGTTTGGTGGCATCTGTCCAGCCAAAATATGGGCCCACGGGGCGCTGGGGCTTGGCTCTGTCAGTAGGAAAACCACAAGCTTTGTGGGGCATCTGGCTTCAGTCGTGCTGGGGTCCTTGCTGGGGCGGGATGGGGGCACAGGGAGCCAATGGGACGGGTCCTGTGATGTTTGTAAACAAACTTCACTATTTAAGCAAAACATGCTTATTATAGAAAATACAGAAAAAAGTGTCAAGGAGGAAAAAAATCACCTATAATTTATAATTGACCAAAAGGAGAGCATTTTGACCTTTGGATTGTTTCCTCCTCGGTTATTATTATTATTTTTGGTCTAAGTGCATATTTTATAAAATTGGTTGGCTACTGTGTTGCCATCTATGTGCTGGAGCTGAACAGGAGCAGGAATACAATGGCACCCACCCACAGCCGAACCCAATTGGTTAAGCCATTGAGTAATGCCCACCCCTGAAGGCACGTGATTGGATCATGGACAAACCATCGGAGACACTTGCTGAGGACTTGGGAAGGAAAACTTGTTTTCTCTATTGAGGGGGTTATCAAAAAAGATGAGCATAGCTCCCACCGATGTGGGTGAAGGGGGCTGCAAATCCTGTTTCTACTCTTCCAGCCACCACGTAGGTAATGGGCCCCGATAAGCTGACGTCATGGAAAGCAGAGTGGATGGAGGCCAGGTCTTGGTGGCTCCTTCAGTTGGATCTAACTCCACTTGAAACTCTCGCTGCCACCCGACTTCTTTATTATTATTTGAGCCAATAGATTACTTTTTAAAACATATTTAATTATTTATTTGAAAGGCAGGATTACAGAGAGGCAGAAGCAGAGAGAGAGAGAGGTCTTCCATCCGTTGGTTCATTCCCCAAAAAGCCACAGTGGTCGGATCTGTGCCAATCAGGAGCCAGGAGCCAAAAGCTTCTTCCGGGTTTCCCACGCAGGTGCAGGGGCCTAAGGACCTGGGCCACCTTCCACTACTTTCCCAAGCCATAGCAGAGAGCTGGATCGGAAGTGGAGCAGCTGGGACTCGAAGCAGTGCCTATATATGTTGTTGGCACTCCAGGTGGCAGCTTTACCCACTATGTCACAGCACCAGCCCCCTATAGTAATCTTTTTACCAAAGCAGTTGTAACATCCAATTTTTAACTTTTTTTTTCTTTTTAAGTCGAGGAGGAGGCCCAGGAAGACAAAAATGCATAGGATCCACTAACATCATAGCACAGCCTTGGCTCAGCGTGGAGGAAAACTCCAGATTCAGGGAGGAAGAGCTCACTGATTGACAGTCCTTCCTGTGTACAGGAGGGGGATGGATTCCAGGACATCCTCCCCCAAACCAGAGGATGCACAAGTCCCTTAATATAAATGCAATGTATATTGACGTCACACGGCATTGTGTAGAGAATAATGACAAGAAGCAAGTCTATACGCGTTCTGTACTGATGCGATTTTCTTCTGAATATATATATTTTAAGATGTATTCATTTATTTGAAAGGAAGAATGACAGAGAGACCCGACAGAGATCTTACATCTGCTGGTTCACTCCCCAAATGGCCATAACAGCTGGGGTTGGGCCAGGCTGAAGCCAGGAGCCAGGAACTCCAGGCGGGTCTCCCACGTGGGTGGCAGGGGCCCAAGCACCTGCCTGCCAACCTCTGCTGCCTCCCTAGGCCACTGGCAGGGAGCTGGGTACGAAGTAGAGCATCGGGACCAGGATATGGGATGCTGGAGCGGCAGGTGGTGGCTTACCCTGATGCACCACGAGGCTAGCCCCTTTCTGAATATTTTGGATCCCAGCTTGGTGCGCTCTACAGATGGGAAGCAGGAAAAGAACGGGCAGCCTGACTTAGCCACCCTCGGTCTGGAGAAATCAGCCCAGAGACGTCTCCGGTTCAGATCCCTTCACCGGCCTGAGCCTGCAGAACGGAGCTCACCGGGCCTCGAGGAGATAAGGAAGTGACCGACAACGAAGGCTGACGCTGTGCCAGGCACCCTTCCAGTGGGCTGTGTGTGTGCCGTTGGCCCCTGCAGCTTCCCCGTGTCACCACGGCGCAGGTGACACGTCCATCACCACCTCGTGCGCCCTGAATCTCAAACCTCGGTCGGAATTTCCTTCCAGGAACTGAAAAAAAGCACAAACCAGGGCTCTCCCCAGGCACCCCTTTAACTCATCTTCAAGTAGCGGGTCTGGCCCACAAATTCCCGGGTTGGTGCGCGTCCCGCCTGCACCCCCTGGCGGCGAGAGGTGGCGCCGTCCGGCTGCCGGCTGCAGCAAGCGTGTCCTTCCGCGCCGGGCAGCCGCAGCGAGGACAGTCTCGGGACCGGGAGGGAGAAGGCCCGAGCGCCAGACAGCAGCCAGGACCCCCACCAAGGGGGCGACCGCGCGAATCCCCGGGGCCGGGACCGAGCGCCCGGGGCGGGGGGCGTGGCCTCCTGCCGGGCGGGTTCTCGGCGGGGGCGGGGGCTGGGGCGGGGCCAGCCCGCGGGGCCAGACGTGGCGCAGCGGCCGGGTGGTTCGCTTCCAGCCTACGGAGGAGCTTCCGCCGGGAACCGATGCGTCTCTTGCTGTCTCCGCCAGCGCCGCCGCCGCCGCTGCTGCTGCTGCTCATCGCGGCGCTTGTGGCTCCAGCCACCACCGCCAGGACCTACTGGCCGGACTGGGGCCGCCTGCGCGGCTTGGCCCGGGCCCGGGTAGAGGTGAGTGCGCCGACCCCCAGCCCGGAGCATCAGGGCCTCCCTGTCCTGCGGCCACATGGCCCTGGGATCATCCCGTTTCCCCTCCCACCGTTCCCTCCGGCGCCGGGACCGTCCCCTCCGCCCCTCCCCCCGCATGCCTAGTACCCCCTGGTGAAAACCTTGCACCCCCGACCCTGAGGCCTGGAACTCCGAAGCCTCCTCCAGCTCCCTATCTGGCAGGCCAGCGAGCTCCCAGACACGTTGGCCCTCTAAACGGACCTGGGACTCTCCCGAGCCTGCTTCTTGGAGCGCAGCTTCGCATCACTCCCGCTTTTCCTGGGAATTCCACCCCCCCCATGCCAACCCTAGGACTTGGGGAGTCCTGGGAGTCTCTCTTACCCCCTGGGGGGCAGAATTTCTGGGTGCCTCCTAGCAGCACCCTCTCAGGATCCAGGGAACTGACACCCCTGGGCAGCAGCTCCTCACCCGCCTGCGAAGTCTCTGCTTCCATGGCCCCTGTGACTTTGCGCCTTCCTTGTGGGCCTGTTTTGGGTCTGACAAATGCGGGTGGGCTGGGGAGGCTTGGACTGGCTAGTCCTGGGGTCCTGGCCTCCTCTGTGGGAGTGCAGGGAGGGGCCTTCCACACGCTCGGGTCAACAAGCAGCCATATGGTCTGTGGGTCTAGGCCACAGGTGGCAGGCAGGGCCAGCTCTGCGTGGGGTGGGGCAGGGACCAGATGGCTGGAGCCTGGGGGGGGGCAGGGGCCATTCAGAGCCATTTCTTCTTGATCCGCCTCCACCCTGAGGCTCTAGGGGCCAAAGGCCAGGCCCAGAGGCACTGGCAGGGAGTCAGCAGTTTGGGGGCAAGGCCCACCCACTTCCCTTCGGCCCCACCCCCCCACCCCGTGTCACCAAGCCTGAATTCCCTCAACTGGGCTGTTCATCCATCGGCGCAGAAGGGACCCCTGCCAGCCCCCTCACACTTTGGGGAGAGCTGTTCCAGAGATAAATTCATAACTGGACCCTCCCTGGGTTTGAGGATACAGTGGCTTTTGGGGGTCGCGGGGAGGGGCACCTGGCCTTTCTCATTTGCTCCCTTTGCAGAGCTGCGGCGGATGACAGCTGAACCGCCTAAAGGAGGTGAGTTTGAAGGAAGGGGTGCCCCAGCGCTGCCCTGCCCAGCCTCTTGGGGAGCGGGCACCATGGCTGCAAGGACTGGGGGTGGGGTGCGGTCAGGAGCCTGCCCCTGACTCGGGTTCCCATCTGTCCCTGGGGGGTGAGGGTGGGTGCCCTGTGGCCTGATTCTCTGGCTCCTCCCTAGGTGAAGGCCTTCGTCTCCCAGGACATCCCATACTAGTATCCTTGTCGCCTTCTGGGGAAGGGGAGGTGGGGAGGGTGCAGGGAGACAGGGAATTCTGAGGGGGTCTGCAGACTGCAGGCAGGAGAGATTCGTTAGTGATGACTGCCACAGAATGGGAGAGGCAGACCCACGCCGCTTTGAACCCTAATCCCCACTTAGCCAGAGTGGACAACCAGGCCCGAGCCGAGCCGGCACCCAGCAAGGCCCTGGGAGCCCCCTCGTCCCTATCCTCCTCCCCCCCCCCCCACCCTTAACACCTCCTGCAGCCACAACCTGGTGATGAAACACCTCCCAGGCGCCGACCCTGAGCTCGTGCTGCTGGACCACCGCTACAAAGAACTGGAGGTGAGGCTTCGGGGCGGGGGGAGGGGGAAGAGGCGGGCAGGGGGCGGGGCCTAGCGCGCTGACCACGCCCCCTTCCCCTGCCCCAGCGCATCCCGCTTAGTGAAATGACCCGGGAAGAGATCAACGCGCTGATGCTGGAGCTCGGCTTCTACCGCAAGACGGCGCCCGACGCGCAGGTGCCGGCCCAGTACTTGTGGGCGCCCGCCAAGCCCCCAGAAGAGAGCCCGGACCGCGCCGACCTGTAGATCTTGGGGCGCAGCGGAGCGAGGGGAGCCACTCGACCTGAACCCCGGGAGACACGATGAAGCGCTCAGCATCCCGGGAGCCCCCTCCCTTGCTGAGGGCCGACACCCCGTCCCCCGGGCCAGCAGGAATGGAGTGGGGGGGGGGTTCCTCCCAACCCCCCTTACTTCCTCCCCCAGCTCCACTAAATCTCTTTCGCCCTGACTGAGGCTGGACTCCCTTCCTTGCCGCGGGCAGGTGCTTGGGAGGTGGGAGCGGGAGCCCCCCACCCCTCGTGAGAGCGGCTGTTGGGGGGCGGGGCCTTCATCCAAACCCTTCCCCCTCCCCAAGAGAGGTAGAGAGGAATCCGGATCACTGGAAACCAATAATTTATCAAAACGCTGCGTGTGTAGGCGGGGGAGGGTGTTGCGAGAGACGGGGCAGCAGTGGGCAGGCTCCCCCGGGGCGGGGGGGGGGGAGGGAGGAGAGGGTGCCGGGAAGGTGGGGGGCGGTGGCCGGCCGCGGGCGGGGCGCGTTAGACGTTCTTGCCGCGCAGGCGCAGCTCGTGGCGCCGCAGGTGGTTGTAGAGCGACTGCACGTAGGTGAAGACGCACTTGGGGTCGGGCTTCTTGCCCATGATCATCATGTCCTCGACCTCGACCAGGGGCACGCAGTCCACCAGCATCCTGCGGGGAGGGGGCATGGGGCGGGCTTTGTCAGCGCCAGCCCCGCCCCTGGCGGCGCCCCTCGACTCCAGGTCTTTTTTTGTGATGGTGGTGGTTACTGTTGGTCTCTCATCATCCATTGGGGGAAAAGCCCCAGGCCCCAACCCCAGGAGGGGAGAGCCTAGCTAGGCAGGTGGAGCCTGGAGAAAAAAACCTGCCCCACGGATGTCGGTTGTCGGGCAGGTGCCAAGTCCGGCTCTTCCCAGCCCAACCATTTCCCTGGAGGGCCGCCTCCTGCTCAGCGACACCCTCACGTGCCGTCGGTAGGGGCCGCCGCCCCCAGAGAGGCTTCCCCATTGCTAAATCTTTCTCCAGGGCCAGGCCTCCCCCTACCCCCCGCACTGACCTTCTGGGCCTCTGATACTAGCTGCCAACTGCCTGACCTGGTGTCTACTGTCATGAGGCTCAGGAATCCCAGCGCTGGTTCCAGAGGGCTGTGGGGGGGGGGGGGGCGGGCAGGGGGAGGCAGAGGAGGGAGGGGCCCAGCCATCTACACCAGGCTCAGTGGACCACCCGTTGTGCTTTAGCTAGGGAAACCCGGTCATTGGACTCAGCAGGTTGTAGGGCTGGGCCTGGCGCCCCCTGCCTGGAGCCCGCCTCCCCACTGTGGGGTGAGTGGATGTGGCCACCAAACACCAGCAGCTTCGGTGCTGCAAAGCTGGAGCCTGCCCTCTGGCCGCAAGACCTCCCTTCCGCCCTGGCCTCTCCCTGCTCTCAGGATTGCTGAGTGAGTTTCCTTTGGTGGGGAAGGCACAGGGCAGGCATCAGCCCAGGACCACTTCCCATCTGCTACCTGTGTGATCAAACCTGGCACTGGGGTAGGGCGGGGCCCACGGCCAGATCCCAGGGGCTCCCTCGAGGAAACCTCTGCGTAGCCCTGAACAGCTGTAGATGGTAGATAAGGCCTTGGCCTGTCCAGTGACTCCGTCTGCTTGTTTGTGACAGTGGCGTCATCCCCGGCTTCATTTAAGACCATGGAGACACTTGAGGTTCCTGGCTGCGCTGCTCGTGTGCTGGGTACCCTTGGGGTCATCCCTGCCCTGGAACGGGCTTGTTGCCCCAGCTGACCACAACACCGAGGCAGCCTGTCTCTCTGAAGCTTCTTCCAGCTGTGGCTGTCTTCCCGGGAATCCCGGCCTCCCTCCCCCAGCCTGGAACTCCCTCCTACCCCGTGCCTTCCCCAGAGCCCTTATAAAGCCATTGTTTACACCGGGGCGCACGGCTTAGGGCTCAGGCTGCCCCAGTGACAGGCCAAACACCCGGCAACATCGTGGTTGAGTCACACTTTCCAAAGGGATCAGAGCTAGGCTGGGCCCCTCTCCCCGCCGGCCAGCCTGCTGGGCAGCAGCTCCTAAGTCCATATATGACCTGGACAGAACACCGAGCCCATCCTCCCCTCACCTGCACCTCTCTTGTGAGTATCCGGGAGCGCGCGGGGGCTGCTCTGTGCAATGGCTCCAGGCCCTGAGGGGCATCTCCGTTGCACCCCTAGCTACAATGTCCCGGACTCTAGTACTTGGTGCAATCCCCTGGCTCCCTCTGGACTTTGGTTTTTAATACTTTTTACAGTATGGGTTGGGGAAAAGAGCGATGGGGCAAGGGAAGGAGCCACCGAGTGGGGAGTCTAGAGTCCCAGTTTGGGGGTCCATCTCTGCCTTCAACCCTCTCCCCCACCTCGCTCTGAGCTGTGTGTCGGTAATGCACAAGTAGTTCAGGGGCTGAACTCTCTACCCTGGCCAGAGAGGAGGTGACCGGAGAGGAAACACCACGGGCAGCTTGGGGATCCAGGCCCCTCCAGCCAGGAGAAACGTCTTCCTGTTGATTGAAGTGGCTTCACCCCTGAGCTCCCCGGTTTGGACCATGGCACCACCAACTCGTGCCCAACCCGGAAGCCTGGGAGGCTTCCTGATCCCCCTCTCTTCCTGTCCAAACCAGATCTGTCAGGATGCTTGTCTTCCTACTTTTTACACTGCTCTGGCTCTCTAGTTCATCCCAGGTCTCATGCAAGGAATGTTCTAGAACGCTGACTTGACTACACCCATCGCTCCTGTTTGGAAACCTTTTATGACCCTGTTGTCTTCAGAAGGGAATTTAAATTCCTGACAGTGGCCCCTGCCTCCACCCCCACGCCCAGACTCCGGCCCTTCTCCGCCTGCTTGGCCATATTCTCCATCTCTGGCCCCTGGCCCTGTGCACAGGCCGATCTCTACCTGGAACTCCCTCTCCCTCCTTTGGCTTGGGCTTGTTCAGACCCTGGTTTGGTCTGTACTTTTTTTTTTCCAGATGGCCTGGGTCAGGTGCCCGCTGGGCTCCCAGGGCTTCCCGGGCTTCCCTCAATCCTGCTTATATGGCGCTTCCTGCCCGTTCAGAACAGTCTCACCTGCTAGGCCCTGAACCGCTACAGGACAGGGCCACGTCTGGCTCCCCATTCGCCCCGCCCCCCGCCCCACCCCACTCCCAGGGCCCTGGCTGTGCCCCGCTGAGCAGGTGCCGGTGCAGTGGGGGGAGGTGGGAGAGGCGGCGTTTCTCACCGTGGGGCCCCGAGCGGGGGTTAGGACTTTTTGGTTTTTACCAGTCCCTTCTGGACCAGACAGCGGTAGAACTCCTGGATGTACGTGTACACGCACTTCCAGTCGGGCTCTCGAAGCCGTACCATGTCCTCTGTATCCAGGAGCTGCGGGCAGTCCGCATGGGTCCTGGGGAGGGTAGGGGACCGGGAAGGGGCAGGGGGCAGGGCCCGGTCGGGGAAGAGAGGCAGAGAAGAGAGTGGGGAGAAGGAGGAGAGAGAGAGACACGCACACACACACACACAGAGACATGAGTTCAGTTCCGTTCTCAGTGCCGCAGTCTGCCAGCCACCCCCCCGCATGCCCCCTGCCCCCCCACAGTGGACGTGCCGCTCACTACCCATCACTAACGGTGTGCGATGCAGACAGGGGTGGGGCCAAACCAATCGCAGGTGCAGAGAACTCTCGGGGCAAGCGGGAACGGGGTGGGGGGTGGGGTGGGGTGGGGGCGAGGGCGTTGGCACCAAGGTTGGAGAGGAGGGCTGTGCCCCGGGGAGGGGGGGTGAGGGAGGCGTGAGAGGAGGTGGGGGAAGAGGAGGAGGTCTGGGGGGAACCGAAAAGAGAAGAGGGGGAAAGGAAAGACAGATGGAGGAGGGTGCTGAGGGTGAGGTGAGCAGACGGGGCAACGATTCCAAAGTGGAGGGCTTGCGGATGTCCTATATAAGCCACTGGTGGCACCTATATAGGCTGGGCGGGCACGGTGCCCGGGCCAGGAGCCTCCTTTTGGAATCTCCAGCCGGGGTCCCGTGGGAGCAGGAAGCTCTAGTGGGAGTGGGAGGAGAACAGGACAGAGAGAGGGAGAGAGGGAGATGGGGGGGCGGAGGGAGGACGGAGGGAATATGGACAGGGCCACCTGGTGGGCCTTGGCCTCGGCTGGTAGGCGGGCCCGCGGCTCCTTGGTTCCGGCGGGCACCTGGCGCACTCGGCAGCGGGTGGGCGGGGGCGGAGGAGGACACGGACACGGGGACTCGCTGGGGACGGGGATCTCAGCTGCTGACTGACAGTGCGGCTGGCCAGCCGACGCCAGCCGGGCTGGGGCAGGCACTTACTCAGCAGACGAGAAGGCCACCTCGAAGTTCTGGCGCCGGTTCTGGGGGCTGAGCTGCGCATAGTCGAAGGCCTCGGGGAAGAAGTTGTGCACCAGGGCACAGAAGGCCATGCCGTCGCTCCAGCTCGAGGAGAAGTTCTGGATGTCCACGTGCTGTGGGCGGTGGAAGGAGGGGCTGGTGGAGACCCTGAGGGGCCAGCTGGGCTCAGAGAGGTCCTGTGGGCTGCACAGCGGGCTCGGGCCTATGGGCCTCCTCCAACTCAGTCTGTTAGCGCCCCCAGGCTGGGATGTTGGCGGTGGGAACCAGAGACCCAGCACCACCCGCGCCCAAGGTGTAGACATTCAGGCAGCACCCCCTCCCCCTAGGCAGCAGCTGGCCTTGAACTTCACGCACTCCCTCAAGGGGTCCTCAGTAGGCCCTGCCACTCAGGTCACTTGTTCCGTGCCTCAGTTTCTTCACCCCACACTCCCAGCCCGGAGTGAGGCGCACGGCCAAGAGACAGGTTGCTGGGCCCCCGGGAGCCCCCCAGGGCTCACCTCGTAGCCACGTGTCTTGGCGCGACACCAATCCAGCAACATCTGCTTGATGCTGTTGGCGTTGGGGACCCCGAAGCTGGTGGAGCGCTGCACGGCTGCGCGGGGCGCGCCTGGGCTGCTGCGGAGGGGGCGGGGTGAGAGCAGGACCTGGTCACAAGACTGCAGCATGCCCCCCTCTCTGGGGCCCACCCTGCCGTCCTTGGCTTCGACCGGTTTGTCCCGCCCCCAAGCCCCAGGCCCCGCCCCACGGCCCCGCCCCAGCCCCGGCCCCAGCCGCTCACCCCGCGGCGCCCTCTTTCTCCAGCTTTTCTATCATAGCCTTGCGCGCCTGGGACGCCGAGGTTTTGGGCAGGCTCTGCGCCTTCATCAGCTCTTTTTTCTTCTCCGCCTGGCGTTTCTCGAGCGCCGCCAGGCTGCCGGGCCGCGGGCTGGTCTGGTCCTCGCGGTCGAAGATGCTGGGGATGGGGCGGCCACTGTCACTCTCCAGCCAGACCCCCTCCCGCCCTGCGGAGTCTCCGGACAGCCAGGGAGGCGGCAGCCTCTGCAGCACACCCATTTTACAGAAAGGGGACGCACTGAGGCTCAGGCGGTAGGGAACGATGCGGGCCAGGCTCTCTTCACCAGGCTTGGCCCTTGCAAGTCTCCGTGTTGCTAAGTTCGGATTCTGTGCGTTATCAGCGTGAAACTGACAACCAGCACACTACTACTAAGGGCAGTAATAACAGCAGCTCGTGTCTCTCGAGCCTCTTCTGGGTCACATTTTAAAGTTCACAAGAGGAGGGCGAGACCTGTCCACCAAGGGTGATGGAATTGAGGCCTGGGCAGGAATTGTCCAAGAACTCAGGGGTCCTGGGGGAGGGGGTGTGCCAGTCTCTGGCTCAGAGTCCCTGGACTCTCTGCTTCTCATTCTGGATCCTGATTTCATCCCGGCTCTCTGCCACTCCCGACACCCTTTGCGACATGGGGGTGTCCCCGTCCCTCGAGGGGCTAAGTTGTGCAGAGGCTCTGTGACCTGGGAGGTGACAGTGCCACCGGTTCAATACCGCTGCTGTCACTCGGAGCCATGAGACCCTGAGCAAGTCTCCGGCCTCCCTGGGCGTCTGCCTCCCTCCCCCTCCCCCCGCAAGTGTGGTTGAGGATTAAGTGAGATCACAAAGCAAGCAGGCAGGAGTGGGCTGACTCCTGTTTCAGCCCTCCCTGACCCTCAACCAGGCCCTCTGCAGAATGGGTATGCAGTGTGGTCCCCCTGAGCTGTGGGTGGCCGGGCTCACCTGCCCATCTTCTTGGAGGAGGACGAAGAGAAGGTCTTGGTTTGCACCATGGTGCTGCCACCGCCATCTGCAAAAAAAAAAAAAAAAAAAAATGGGGCAGGGAGCAGGGGTGAGACACGGGGAGCTGGGATGCAGTGTGTACTGTGGGATGGTGCTAGCCGCGGGTCGAGAGGAGGAAGTGATGGCACAGCTGCAGGCCCAGAGGACAAGCTTGAGAAAGACCAGAGAAGCCGAGAGGCAGGCAGACAGGCGCAGGGCACGCTGGGCGGCGGCCTTACTCTCCGAGCGCCTCATGAAACTCGACTCCACCGTGGTGGTGCGGGCCGTCCGCGTGCCGTCATCTGGAGGGGCAGGGGACACGAGGGCGGGTGTGAGAGGCACAGGGGGTCCGTGGGGAGGACGTGTCCGCCCACCCCAGGCCCCAAGCCCCGCCTGGCCCCTTACTGGAGTGGACGAGCCGCTCAGTCTTGGTGACGGTGCTGACGGCGGAGCCATCGGCTGCCCGCTGGCTGTGCCGCGTGGTGGTCTCGGTGGCCGTGTTGCCTCGGCCCTCCCCTGGCCGGGCCCGTGCCTCTTGCAGCCGCTGCTCCCGCTCCTTGTCCCGCTGGTCTGGGTGGCGGACAACCCCGTGCACGCCCAGGAGGGCCGGCCCAGTGCCCACACAGCACATATGCACAGGCGCACGGGGCACACAGGATGGGGTGGGGCAGCTTGTTAGAAACGCTGAGGACACAGGTGACACGGCCTCTTGGGGAGCAGCTAGGGCTCAGGGGATCCCCGTGATTTGGCAGGGAAGGGGGCTAGGAGGGCATTAGGGACTTGGGCAGAAGACCAGGGCATAAGGATGGCTGACATCACAAGGGTGCTGGGACCCAAGGGGGAATGAGTAACTGTCATGAGGGAGTATCCAGGGCTAGGGAAGAAGTAGCTGAGTCTAGGGAAGAAGCTGGACTGTGTGCAGCGAGGGAAAGGGAAACCCAGGTCCAGGGAGGGAGGCGTTGGTGGCACTGAGGAGCCATTTCATCCGGGGAAAGAGTAGCTGGGAGAGAAGTTGGGGAGGGATGTTCACTGGCCCCAAGAAGTGGGTGGGTAGGGACAGGAACTGGTGTGGCCATCACTGGGCTCTGGAGGCGGCAGCCGGATTCAGAGAGGGAGTAACTGAGCGTGTCAGGAGAAGCAAATGCATCTAGAATTTTTGAGAATAAGAACAGCTGTGCCCAGGACAGGGGAAGCTGGTGAGGGCAGAGGCTAAGGGGGCCGTCGATGGCCCACAGGGAGAGAGGAGCAGCTGGGAGAAGGAGTATCTGGATCCAAGGAAGGAGTAGTTGACAGTACTAGAGGAAACGGTTGGATCTAAGGAGAGAGTAGCTGAGGGAAGGAGTAACTGAGTCTAGGAAGGAGAAGCTGGTTGGGGACAGTAACCAGTGGGCACGGGGAGAGAAGCAGTTAAGGGAAGGGAGCAGTTGGATCCAAGGGAAAGGAGGCAGGGGAGCAGCTGGGAGTAGAGGAGAAGCTGGATGGGGCAGCTACTGAGCTGAAGTGTCCACAAATGGGCCCCAGAGGACGGAGCAGCTGGGGGCAATGGAGTAGCTGGCTCTAGGGCAGGGCACGCGGCTCTCTACCTCTTTTCCTTTGTCGGAGCTCACGTAGTGCGGCTCGGATGAGCTTCCGCTCCTCAAAGTCCGTGGTCTGATCCAGCTGCAGACGCAGAGCCACTGTCACCGCCCACCCAGGGCCTGCTGGTTCCTGCCCCCCAGCCCCCCAGCCCCGGCCATATACCATCTTGTCCAGGACTGCTTCATCCTCGATAGCCATCAGCTCCTTGGCGCTCAGTGGGGTCCGCCCCTCTGGTGCTTTGTCCATCCGGGTCTGCTCTGTGCCATTGGCCGCTTCCACGGCCACAGAGGGGGGCTCCGCTGGTTCTGGCTCCATCTGTGGGGCGGGGTGGGGGAGGGCCTGCACTTTGAAGCAGGGGTCCAGGTGAACCCCACCACGCCTACCACGGATCCCGAGGCTGCTGGCACAGCCTTGGAAACAAACAGTGGTCCTCCCATCTGCCTAGGGATGGTGAACACTGACAGCCTGGCCATAGGGTTTCTCCTGTACCCAGAATCATTCATGCAATGGACAGCGACAAGGATGGCTTCGGTTCAGGGGTAAGCATGTGTACACACTAGGATGATGCTCACATGTCCCTATTTAACAGAAGGAAAAACTGAGGCTCAGAGCCACTGGACGCTGCGCCCAGGGTCCCTCCACAAAGTGTGAAGCAGCCCGGGGGCCGAGCTGAAGGTGGCCCGGCTCCTAAACTCGAGTTCCTGCTGCTGCTCCAGCCCCAGCCCCCTCTCAGGCAGGTTCTGCTCTGTCCTGCCAGGTCCCAAGGCCTGGGTCCTCCTGGGCCAGTGCCCGGGCAGCGCACACCCCACCCCCTCTTGCCAAGCAGCCTGGACCCGGGCCCTAGGCTCCTGACCAGGTGTCTGACTAGGGCAACCCGAGCCAAGACTTCTCTGAAACCCTCCTCTGTGCCACCTCCGTCCCCACCCCCAGCCCTGTCCTGCTGGGAACCTTCTTCCAGGGGGCCTTTAGCCTAGCCCCCTACCCCCTCCAGGGGGCATCTCTGCAGACAAGGGTCCAACCCAACTCCCACAGCCCCTCCCCTCCTGGCAGGGCCTCTCCATCTGCTGTCGGGGTAAGCAGAGCCGGGGTGGCAGCTGTCCTGGGGAGGCTCGTCCTGGCTGGGGTGGGGGCGAGGAGGTGGGGCTGGGGGTTGGGTCAGGCGAAGGGGCTGCCAGGGCAGCTGCCGCGCGTGCCTCAGGGCCGGAACCGGGCACCCTCTCGCCCTAGCCTTGGAGTATGCGCGCCCCAGTCCTCTGTACAGGCTCAGAGAAGGTGATGGGACGTCTAAGGGCACCCAGCAGAGGCAGAGCCTGGCTCAAAACCACTCCCTCCCACCCGCTCAGCGTGCCTGACTTACGAGACTGCTGCTGCGGGCGGGGCCGCTGGAGGAGCGGCGGCGGGTGCTGAAGGCAGGCGGGTGGGCCACGGGGGTCCCGGCATCCTCAGCGGCCTGGAAGAGGGCCTCGGGGTCGGCAGCAGCCAGGAGCAGCTCGCTGGGCTCCAGTTCAGGCTCCAGGTCGGGCACGAGCGGGACCCCCATCCGTAGGCTCAGCACCTCCACCTGCCTGCTCAGTGCGTCCAGCCGCCGGCTCAGGGCTGCTGTCTCCACCCGCAGCTCCTCGGCTGCCCGGGCCACTGGCTCCACGGTGGCCGCTGCTGCCTGGGCTGCCTGGGTCACTGCTGCTCGCCCAGCCTCAGCCACCACCTGCAGCTCCTCCAAGGCCCGGCCCAGCCGCTCCTCCAGGGCTGCGGCCAGCTCAGGCCCAGGCCCTGGGACCCCCGGCATAGCGCTGGTGGGGGATTCTACGAGGGGGGTCCGTAACGGCGGGATAGTGGCAGGGGCTGCTGCCTCTGGCTGGCAGTGTTGGAGTCTTTGTAGCCGGTCCGAGGGCGAAGGCAAGGGCAGCGGGCCTGCCCCGCCCCTGCCGGCCTCCCAGCCCACCACCAGCCAGCTGGAACTGCGGCCCAAATAGAAACCTATTCTGGGCTCATCCGTGGAGGGGACAGTGGGGGAGGGGTGGCCTGTCCAAGCAGGCGGATCGCCAGGCCCGGCCCTGGCCCTGCAGAGACCACAGACCTGCAGTGTGGCAAAGCCGCTTGGGTTCTGCAGGATTACCGGGACCACGGCCCCATGCCTCGCAGGTGGGGGAACTGAGGCAGGGAGTGGGGAATGGGGCCTGTCCAAGCCACCAAGTCTATTAGCTGCAGGACTCCCTTGCCCTCATGCCTTGTTGTTTTTGAAAGCTGACAACAGATGGGGGACCCGGAGGCGCAGGGACTCGGGACGTGGGGCGATTGGCTGCAGCCAGCGTCTCGCACTGAGAAAAGTCCTCTAGCCCGTCCCAGAGGCTCGGATTCAAGCACAGACTCTGAGAGAGTGCATTACAGGAATAGCACATCTGCTTCTCCTTGGTTCTACATGGGGAAACTGAGGCAAGTCTGCAGCATCAGACCCCAGTCTCACTGTGGCATCTCCCATCCACCCCCAGAGTCTCAGCTGCTCTCCCCACCCCACCGAAACCCTTGGCAGAGAGAAGCAGGGTGCGTCTCTGCTGGAGGACTGGGGGCTGTCTTACCCTCACACTCTCCCTGTGTCACCCCCGGGAAGGCCCAAAGCCAGCTCCAGCCCTCTCACTTCAGCCAAAGTCCCATCAGGTCTCCCTGGGGAGGTTACCTGGGTAGCCGGGCAGCCCACAGGGGGTTCCCTCCCCAGCTGAGTTCCCAGCCAGTTGATCCTGGGCTTGGGAATGAATAATGGAAGGGTGCGAGGTGTTCAGTTCCCTGGGTACCTGCTGGCCTGCTGCCTCACCTGATCGGCACCCCCCTCCCCAGCCTGCCTGTCCCCCCATCAGCACTTCGGCCCAGCCCCCACACGGAGGTTGACGCAGATGCTAATCACTAATCTCCAATCCTCTAATGGGCTGGGCTGATCTGGGATGGTGGAGATGAGCGCCTCTAATACCTTGGGGCTGGTGTCCAGTGGGGGGCAGGAGCGGGGGTCCTGGGGCTGCCACCGGAAGACGGGGACAAACTCCCACTACCCCCTGTGAGCCTCAGTATTCCCCTCTGTTCATTCGGAATGAGCCGACCAACTTTGGAGCGAGGAGCACAGGGGGGAAGTTCAAGGTCAGTACAGAGTGAGGTTCTGATGTGCCTGCTGGCTGACCCGTTGGCACCCACCAACTGGCTGTGGACCGTGGGCATCCACCTCCTGTCTCTGGGCCTCAGTTTCTCTGTGTGTACAGCAGGAGGTGAGCGGAGCAGAGGGACCTCCTAGCCTTAGCCCCTGTGAAGCGGTTTCTGGGGGTTGACAGATGGTAAGGCTGGCTGGGGGGGGGTCAGAGCGAGGCTCACCTTGAAGCTGCAGCCTCCTCGGTTACCGGGGGAGGCATGGCTGAGGCTGGTGACGTGAGTGACACTGCCCAGCCGGGTCAGGGTCCCGGGGCTGCTGACGTGGGTGATGGTGCTCTTGCCCCCACTGCTGGTGCTGAGGAGTGTGGGGGGCGCCCGCAGCCCCAGCGTCAGTTCTGGGCGGGGAGAAGGGCTGGGGTCAGGATCGGGTAGGGTGAGAGTGGTGCCAGCCAAGGTCAATGGCACCCCCTTGCTCCCAGCACACTCCCTGGGAGACACCCTGAGCCCTTGGCTGCAGCACCTGTCCTAGGTGCCGAGCTAGGCGGCTGTAGCAGTGGGAGGCGGGGGGAGGCCTACCTGCCCTCTGGTTGCCCGTGGGCAGCAGGACCCGGCCCGTGGAGGCCTGGCCACGGCCATCCTTGATCTCGATGGTGAATGTGGTCTTCATACTGCCCCCGGGCTCGGCAGCAGTGCCGACAGCCACGGGCTGCGGGGCACTGGGCTCCTCTGAGCAGGCCCCGGGTCCCCCTGCTCTGTTTTCAAGGGACCTGGCAGCCAAGCCCCGCCCCTGAGGGCCCTCCTCTCGGGGGCAGCTTTGAAGCTGGGCCAGGGGCCGAGCTATTCCTCGTGGCTCCTTGCTGAACCGGGAGGAGGTGTTGCCACCGGGGCTCCGAGAGGAGGAGCCACTGGAGGAGGAGGCAGGGGTGGTGCTGATGAGGGAGGGGCCCAGGAGCTTCACAGGGGTCTGGGGACCGAGAGCGGCCTGGGGTGGGCCATCCTGGAGCCGGGCAGTCGTGGGAGAATCGGATGTGAACTTGCGGACGCGGTCCCGCACAGAGCCAGCCCGCTGGAACGGGGAAGGTCCGGAGGCAAGGGGAGTGGGCTCTGCAATAGACAGGAGGGCTGTCAGCGGCCGGGTGGGACAGGGGCTGCCCCAGAGCCTGGGGGAGTCGGGGGGGGGGGTGGTACCTCGGTTCTGAGCTGGCTGGCGGGGGCTGAGCACGGACAGGGAGCGTTGGCAGGGTCGGGGTCCGGCCGGGTCTGGAAGGTTGGGGAGGGGATGGCAGCCATGTCGGGAGAAGATGAAGGAGAGTAGGTTGGGGGGGCCTTCCCATCCCTCCTGCATACCCCAAGGCTCTGGGGTATTCTCCCATTCAGCTGCCTCTTCCTGGCCCCTCCTATCCCTCCCACACTGACCCCGAGATGACTCGGACGCTCCTGGGGGCCAGGGCAAGGCTCGGGCTAGAGGAGGGCTGCCCGGATCCTCCCTGACGATGGGGATGGGGCCAGCCCCCTCCCCCCCCACCAGGCCAGTGCTGCCCCTGGCTCCAGCTGGGAGATGGGCGCACTCCCTTATTGGGGAGAAGAATGTGTCTGCGGCCCGTTGCCTTTCAAGGCTGCAGGGAGGCCTCTGGCCACGGTGGCGGGGGTGGGCCTGCTCAGGGGCGGGGACACCCCAGGAGCAGTGTGGTGTGTGTGTGTGTTAGGAACTGCCCGGACCTGGAGGATGGAACTGTGATGGCAAAAGAGCCCATTTTACAGGCAGGGAAAAGGAGGCTGGGCTAGGGGGAGGCTACGCTGCCCCTGCTGGGACCCTCACCTGCTCTCTTTGTGTCGGAGGGGCCTCTGGCGGGGCCCTGGGCAGCAGGGGGCTCTGTGGGACCAGGCAGGAGCTGCAGGGGAGACACAGCATGGGATGGGCGGGGCCTGACCCCGACAAAGCACACACTTGGAGGAGCGCCTCTGGGGGGCGTCCCCACCCTTCGGCCAGACTCACCTTGTTGGTCACCTGCCTCTCGGTGCTGGAAGAGGCTGGTGGCTCCTGGGGCTCAGGGCTGGCGGTGGCCCTGGGGGGGCTGGCGGGTGGCTCAGGGCTGCCTGGAGCCTCAGCAGCGGGGCACTGCGGCCCAGCAGGCTCCAGGGGAGGCTCGGGAGAGGCAGTGCGGGGGGAGCTGTCCGGTGAGGCAGCTGAGCTGGGTGTGCCTCCGGCAGGGGCCCTCAGCAGGAGTGTCACTGAGGTCACATCTTGGCTGATGACCTCAGGGGGAGTTGGGGTTGGCTCGAGGACCTCTGCTTGCTGCTCCTGTTCCTCTCGCTCCGGCACCTGCGGGGGACCCATAGGATATGCCCAAGTCTCTCCAGACCACGGGTGCCACCCCTACTCTGAGCACCAGGCTGGCAGGTGCATGCAAAGCAGAGGAGCTGGGCATGACTTCCTGTGGGCACACCTGCATGGGCACTGGCACGTTAGGGGCAGCCCCTGACCCTCAATCTCTAGGCACAGCCCAGCCAAAGATAGCTCACCGAGGGCCTGGTCCTAATGTCAGTGGTTGGGGGTGGCAGGAGACCTAGGCTTAACGGATCCCTTGGGCAGAGACCCTAGATCCCTAGCCTCAGTCTGATTAATCAGGGAGTCGGAGATGGGGGCCCTGCCAGGACTAGGGATGCAGCGGCCTCTGCTGGCCACTTAGGGAACCTGCACAGCCTGACAGCTCACCCACGCTCCCTGGAGAACAGAGGGGACTCTGTGAAAGTCCTTGGGGCCTGACACACAGGCCCTGGTAAGAAGAGGTAAGGAAGGAGGGGAGTGTGCCTGGAGGATCAGGGACGGGGGTTAAGCAGGGGGACTTCCGGGGTGAGATTTGCATTTCTGGGAAATCCCTCTGACTGCTGGGAGTGGGGGGAGGAGGGCAGGTGCGAAGAGTGCCTGTGTACCAACACAGGTGGCCATGGGAAAGGGCGGAAGTGGGAGGCAGTGCAGAAGGGAAGTCCTGGGTAGGGACAGGGTTTGCAGTGGGGAACAGGTGGCCAGAGATTGCCTGGGAGTGTGGGCGGAGTCTTGAGATGGAGCCTGGGTGTCTACAGGCTTAGGGATCCTCTCGCAGTCAACCATAGTTAAGCAAAGACTCTCAAGGGCTCTGCGCTGGTGGCTTCCGTGGGCCAAGGAGCCCAGGCCAGCCTCCCATGCTGCCGTGTTCCCTACCTCACGCCGTTCCAGCCTGTGTGCCGCTGCCCGCCCCTGGCCGTCATCTCGCGAGCCGCTGTTGGAACGCCCGCTGCACAACCTCCCGGCCACGGTGGCAGCTGGAAGGGAAGCGGCAAGCAGCAGGTGAGTGGCTGGGAGGTGCCGTGGGCTGCTGAGCGCAGGGCAGGGGTGAGGCCAGGAGAAGGCAGGCCACACGCACCCTCGATCTCCTGAGCCCGGACGCGGCGGATGGCGGCTCGGATCAACTTGCGTTCCTCGTATTCCGCAGCACCTCGCAACTGGAAGGGGAGACGCAGGCCATGGCTGCTGCTGGGTCTCGGCACTCAGGCCTCCCCCCCAGGCTGCCCCCAGCCCCTGCCCCCGGCCTGGGCCTCACCAGCGTGGTCAGCTCCTCCACATCATTCATGGACTCCAACTGTCCCGCCAGCCGTGCCAAGGCGGCCCGCTGCTCAGCTTCCCGCTGCTGGGAGCTGCAGAGACATCATGGCTGTAACCAATCACGTCATGGGTGGGTGGTGGAGGAGGTAGGACAAGCGGCGGGGCCAGGACCCGGTACCCAGAACCCTGGCAGAGGTCCCTAGAGCTGTGCACTCTAGTGCACGCACGTATGTGGCCATGAGCACTGTGCCACGTGCCGCGTGCACTGGTGTGTCCAGGCCACCGTGCCCGGTGTGCAGTCCGTGCCCACAAGCATGCCTATGTGTGCACACATCAGAGTGTATTTTAAAGTTTGTGGAAAATGGAATTGAAAGACAAGTTTGTGGCCGACGCCGTGGCTCACACTAGGCTAATCCTCCGCCTGCGGCGCCAGCACTTCGGGATCTAGTCCTGGTCAGGGTGCCGGATTCTGTCCAGGTTGCTTCTCTTCCAGGCCAGCCCTCTGCTGTGGCCCGGGAGTGCAGTGGAGGATGGCCCAAGTGCTTGGGCCCTGCACCCACATAGGAGACCAGGATAAGCACCTGGCTCCTGGCTTTGGATCAGCGCAGTGCGCCAGCCGCTTCACGCTGACCACAACGGCCATTGGGGGGGTGAACTAACAGAAAAGGAAGACCTTTCTCTCTGTCTCTCTCTCTCTCTCACTGTCTAACTTTGCCTGTCAAAAAAAAAAAAAAAAGACAAGTTTGTGTGCAGAAATATCTAAAACCCATGCATTTAGGGGTTTTCAAACAAGTTCGCAAAAAACACCTATGATAAAAAAATGCATGGATTTCATTTTTTTTAGCAAAGTAAACTTATCTTTCAGTTCCATTTTTCCCATGAACTTTTTTTTTTTTAAGATTTATTTATTTATTTATTTGAGAGGTAGAGTTACAGACAGTGAGAGGGAGACACAGAGAGAAAGGTTTTCCTTCCATTGTTTCACTCCCCAAATGGCTGCCACGGCCGGAGCTACGCCGATCGGAAACCAGGAGCCTGTGCTTCCTCCTGGTCTCCCACTCGAGTGCGGGGGCCCAAGCCCCTAGGCTATCCTCCACTGCCTTCCCAGGCCACAGCAGAGAGCTGGACTGGAAGAGGAGAAACTGGGACCAGAACCCAGCGCCTATATGGGATTCCGGCACCACAGGCGGAGGATTAGCCAAGTGAGCCACGGCACCGGCCCTTTCCCATGAACTTTTAAAGAAATCTTTTCATTCTATGTGAAGGACACAGAGTCAGAGAGACAGAGATCCTTCTGCTGGTTCACTCCCCAAGTGCACATGACAGCCAGGGCTGGGCCAGGCTGAGGCGAGGAGCTAGGAACCCAACCTGGGTGCCCCATGTGGGTGGCAGGTGTTCAAGCTGAGCCACCCCCTGCTGCCTCCCCGGGTGCACATTAGCAGGAAGCTGGATAGGAAGTGGAGGAGCCAGGACTCCAGCCAGGCACTCTCACGGGATGTAGTGTCCCAAGTGGTGGTTTAACCACTGGACGGACCCTCATTCCGCCAACTGCATGCACAGACGGCAGAGAGACGCCCATGCCTGCACAAGGGAGCTGAGCCCTGGCACCCGCGCCCTCTCCCCCCTGCACGCCCACCGCCCCGCCACTCACTGCAGCCAGTTCTCCTTGTTGTCCTGCCGCTCGGCACGGAAGCGCTTGGATGCCAGGGCCTCCTCCTCGCGCTCCAGCTCCTGCCGCTGCAGCTCTCGGATGGCCGAACGGATGCGGCGCCGCTCCGCCAGATCTGCCGTGACCTCCAGCTGAAGGGCAGGCGGGGGCGAGGGGCAGGTCATTTTTGGCTGCCGGGGGGCGGAGGGCTGGCACCAGCTGCCCACGGCTCTGCCTGGGGCACAATGAGGGGCCTGTCTCCACTGCCTGTGCCCTAAGCCTTTCACGTGCCTGCTTGCCCACTCGGGGTCTCAGGAGGGGAGACCCAGCTCAGTGCACCAGGGCTCCTGGTGGTGGGGAGGAGGGGGGGTCCACAGAATACCTACTGTCAGCAGGCAGCCAGCAACTTGACTCCTCCCCTCTGAGCCTTTCACCAAACCCCTAAGAGTCAGCTGTCACTGACAGCTGAGGAGGATTGGGGGGGCCGCTGGACTCCACCCTGGGAGCAAGGGAGTCTCTTGATCCAGTCCTGAAGCGCCACAGCCCCATCCACGTAGGACACATGGGGAAACTGAGGCAGGTGCACTGGAACCCTAGCTCTCTGCTTGGCTGGAGCTATTTCTTGTTCCTTCCAGAAGGAGCCGGGGCTCAGAATGGGAGGCCAGTCCCCTAGACGGATAAGGCAGCTGGCACCAGGAGCTGTACAGAGCCCTAGAGAGGGTGTCCCTGGGAGAGAAGTTCCCACCAGCTTCTCGGGAGATTGGAGGGTGGCTGGTCCAACCAGGTCCAGGACAGGGCACCTGCCTGGGGCTGAGTCAGCTGAGCCGGGTGCTCTCCACACTTGCAGCTGTATGAGCTCCCCACCCCCACCCCTCCTGGATCCTCTGTCCTCAAGGGGCCCTGAGAAGCTAGGGCAGAAATAAACCTTCCAGGTGGGCTGGAGAGCAAGCAAAGGCTGGGTGACTTCCCTGTCACCACCCCCCAAAGCAGTGAAGTGGGAGGGCCAAGGAGCCCAGGACCCCTGCCTTGCTGGCCTCCCCTCCCCCAACATTCCTTCCTGCTCAGCAGGGGAGCCGGGTGGCAGGGGTGAGGGAGTGGGGTGGAGATAGAGATTTCACAGGGAGCTGGGGCTGGCTCCACTCCGCCAGGGGTGCCGGCCAACCCAGTCCCAGTGTGAGCTGGTGGGGGGGACTGTGGGAAATAGAGCCCCCCCCCCCCAGGCTCCACATTCCTGAGGAGGCCTGGGAGGGCCCCCTGCAGTTCAGGCCAGAACTCCCAGCTGGCAACTTAACCTGAACCTGAACCTGTTTGGGTCTCGGTTTTCTCATTTGGCAGGTGGGACCATTCCCCCCCCCCCCCCATTCAGGGCAGTGACTCAGGGGTCCTGCAGCAAGGAGCCACACTTTCTGCTGGGGTCTAGCCCAGGAGTCAGGATTTGAACCCAGGTCTCTCTGACTCACCAGCCTGCTCTTTGCAGTTGGGGATCCCCCCCAGTCTGGACTGGAGGTGCCCTGAGGCCTTTTGGGGGCGTGGGATGGGGGCATTAGTCTGGCAGTGGGAGAATAAGGCTCAGCTCCCCACCTCTCAAGAGCCCAGAGCCCCTGTGGTACATCTGGGGCTCAGGGATCTGGGGACAGCTGGTCCAGCCCATCTAGAGGGTAAAGGGGTCCCTCAGGCGCCCTAATTCCTAATGCTCTGGGCTCGAGGCAGGTCTTTTTCCCTGAAAAAGGGCTGATGTGGGAGCTTGGCCACCTCTGCAAATTCTGGGAGCCTCAGTGGCCCCCACTTGGAAAACGGGCGGCTCCCTCTGATCCCCCCACCAGAGTGGCAGGGCCGGGCCCCAGGGTGGGGCGGTTGCCCACAGTCATTCCACAAAGGTCGGCCCACAGTGTCCCCGCTGTGTCCTGCGGTCCCCGCCCTCTCAGGCGCTGCCAGTGTGTGAGGAGGGGGCCCGAGGAGGGAGGGAGGAAAGCACAAAGGGCCATTGTCCACCCGCGGGAGGAAGTGGAAGGGGCTGGAGCTGTTTCCGAAACTGCCCAGTGAAATTCTCCCGGGAGGAAAGAGGGTGCTTCCTCCTTCCCGAGGGGGCCGGGCCGACGGTACTTGCTGCCCTCGCTGCGTCCCTCTGGGCCTCTCTCACCCCCTTTGCGCAACGGAGGGGACTCTCTGGAGGCGGTGGCTAAGGACAAACTGACCCAGGTGGCCCAAGGGGGAGCCGCCAGCAGTGGAGCGAGGCATCGCTAGGGGGCGCTCAAGGCCCGCCGGCTCCGGAATCGCCCGCGCCCGCCGGGCCCCGCCCACGGCCCGCCCGCCCGCCGAGTCCGGCTCTCGGCGCCGAGGACAGGAAGCCCCCCCCCGCCTCCGCCCGCTTTAATGTCCCCATCTGCCGAGAGGAAACGGCGATTCACAGATCTGAGCCTTCTTCCCGCCTCCGGCTGCACAGTTGTGAAGTGTCGGAGCCCGACCTTGAACCCGGGACCGAGGCGGAGGGCCTCCCGGCACGGGGCGCAGAAGCTGGGGCGTGCGTGTCCCCGGACGCCCCCGGCCCGCCCGCAGGAATGTGCCGGAGCCGAGGCCGGAAGCAGCGGCCGGGGTCCCCGAATCGGCCCGACGCTGGGGCGCGGGGCGGGCGCCGCGGGGCCGGCTTTCCCTTATAAGGCCCGGCCCCACGGGGAGGAGCCCGGCTGGCGACGTCCCCCGTTCCTGCCACGAGGCCGGCGGGCGGGACCCTCGGCGGGCACTGAGGCGCGGTCATGGCGGGCCGGGGGCTGCAGGGTGGGAGGGGCGTGGGGCGGGGTCTCCTGCGTCCTTTCCCAGGGAGGGGGGCGTGGGACGCGTTGGGCCGACGGCAGCCACCGCTCCGGCCTCTTTGAAACCCTGGCCCAGACCCAGCAAGGTGGCGGCTGTAGACCCCCGAGCCTCAGTGTGGACCCCGGGACGTTGGGCGTGCGCGGAGAGAGAGCAGTCCTGGCGTGCGGTGTGTGCGCGACTCTGCGGCTCCCGCCTGCCCTGGGTCTCTTCCTGACCGCTGGCCATGCACCCGCGGAAACCCCACCCCGCAGACAGTGGCGGGGGCGGACACAGGGCTTTGGGGACACAGCAGCCGGGCACTGTCCAGTATCTGGGCCGTCTGGGGCTGGCGTCCGTGGAAATGGCACGGGGTGGGAGAGGGTGGGGGTAGGGGGAGATCACTTGTCCTCTGCGCAGGGAGGTAAATCTTTAATTTCCCCTCCAGGACAAGGGTCAGGGGCTGGGAAGGTGGGCCTGTAGCCCCTCCCCCAGGTCAGCGGCTGCCTGGCCTTGCTGGGTTGCCTCACAGCCTGTCTGTGCATGGGGGGGTGGGGGGGGTGGGGAAAGGGACCCAAGGTCTGAGAGCCAGTGTGCCTCATTCATCCGTTCGCCAACCCCAGGACTTGGGCTGTGTTCACGCGAACCTCCCCATCCCCATTTCACAGGCAAAGAAACTGAGACTCAGAATGGGAACATGACAGACTAGAAGTCACGGGACCCATAAGGCCCCATAAAGTCCCTCTCTGCCGGCCTCGACCTTGCCACGACTCTTGGTGTCCCCCACAGCCCTCCCTGGGGCTTGGACCTTGACACAGCTTCCTAGCTGGGTGCCCTTCCTAGCTGGGCAGGTGATCCTGCTGTGCGAGTTGCAGTGTCCCGGCTCTGGGAGCTGCTGTGAGCATGCGATGATGCGCCCAGACCGCCCTGTGCCATCCCCTGGCGTTATTAATCATTGCTGCCACCATTATCACGTGGGCCAGCTTCCAGGAGCTGTTGCTTGGGAGAGGCGGATCCAGCCTCCCCACACCTGTGGCTGCACAAGGGCGAGTCCTTAGCAGTTACTGTTTAAACAGGTGGTGGCAGAGGGGTGGGGTGGAGGGGAGCTGGGAGCCACCAGGCTTGGGCACCTGGCGTGGACGGCACATGCCACAGGGGCCTCGGCATCAGTCACACGGAACAGGCCTGGCCCCTCCTCCATCACCTGCTTTCTGCCAGCTGGGAGGTAGCCGGGGCTGGCCCTGCCTCTCTGGCCCGGCTTGTCCTTAACCGCGGTGGGCCCACTGGGGCGCTTACCAGCTTCCGAAGGGCTCCCTCGTCCAGCCCAGCTAAGGCTTCGTCCGCCATTTCACTGGCCCTTAGCTCCGTCCGCCTCCTCCCGGTAAGATCCTCAGTGCCCGAGGCACCTGACACCAGCTCAGGGGGCCCTGCAGGGGACAGACATGAGTTAGGCCAGGGTTGGGCAACGGGGCGGCACCCGCCTCATTTCCTTCTGCAACTGTTGCTGTCCCATCTTTGCTATCCTATCCTGGCTGGGAGTTGAACTCCACCTTCGGGTGGTTTGCTGGAACCAGGGTCCCTGGTTTCAACCTTGCCAGCTCCACTGTTATTCTGCTGCTGTGAGGCCTCCTCGGGCCCTTATCCTGTTCAAGTCTCAAAGCAGGACAGCAGAGACCTGGATGGAAAAGCCACCGCGCCCAGCAAGGGCCACCCACTGTGCTCACCACCAGGGGGTGCACACCAGTCTCTGGAGTTTCCTGCCCCACCCACCCATCCATCCCCAGGCCTGCCCAGCCCCCCACCCACTCGGCAAACCCAGGCTCCGGCTGTGGGCTGAGCCCCTATGCAAGTCATTGCTGCTGCCGCCACTCTCACTGCCCAGGCACTGCAGGTACACGGACAGCGTCTGCCAGTCCATGCAGCCAGCCCTCCACGCACACCCCCCCCCCCCCGCACGCTTCCTGTCCCTGCCTTCTCCCTGCCAACTCCCCGGACCTCAGGAAGCCAGGTGTCCAGGCACCCAACTCCTCCTAACAGTTCACACACAATTCAATGCCTCCGTACCCGGAATGCCCACTGGAAGCTGACCCTGGCCAACGCCTGGACTTGATGCAAACGGAGAGGGTGGGAAAGGACCCCAAAGGCTCAGAGGGCAGGGAGGAACTGAATAACAGTCTTAGTCACCTCCAGTTTCTCAAGCAACCTTCCAAAGTCCCGGGCGCGCGGGACACTCCACATTGCCCCCATCATGCTCATCAAAACGGAGCCCGGACTCCCGGCCCAACCTCCCCGTGCGGCTCCCCTTCCTCCGTAGCCCAGGTATCTCTCTGGAAGCTAAGGGCACACCGGAGGTGCTCCGTTCGTGTGCGGTGGCTCCAGGCTCCCCCCCTCCACTGATTCATTCCTCAAGCATCCTTTTACCCGTCACAGTCACCTGGCGAGTCACCCCAACCAGGGAATGGATCTTGGGGGGGCTCCTAACCACACAGTTGGGGTTTGTCTGACCTTGTCTGTTCGAGTCGCTGCTTGCTTCCTGGTAGGTTCAGACCTGTGTCCCCCACCCCGCTGCTGGCCTCCCTGTGTGTTAGGGTCCCTTTCCTACCTATCTGGAGTAACCGTCTTCCCCAGGAAGTGTCACTCAGTGGTCACCAGCCCTGGTTCTCTGAACACTGTGTTCTCACCTAGGCTTCTTTTGAAGGGTGGGGGTCCCTCGTGCCCAGGCTCGGACACCCAGGAGGCTGTGAGAAGTCTCTTCGTCCTCAGAAATTCTTCGGCACCCCCCCCTCCAGTCCCATTGCCCCCTGTCACAGAGTCTAGCCTCGGGGGTCTCTGGGGGGCTTCCCTTGCAAAGTCTGTACCCACAGAATAGCGCCCCGGAGGTGGGGGAGCCCCCTGTTGGAGGCCGGTGGGCGTCCCTCTCCACGGTCTCAGAACCTTAAGTATCCCCACGGCTTAGAACACCCGAGGAGGGCGGGAGCTCTCAGTCCTGAGAGTTCCAGAACCCGGGTAAGAGATATCCGGGTTCCACCCTCTGGACCCGTCGGGGGTCCTGGCGCCGTCCCGAGGTCCGCACACTCACCTCTCAGTGCAGCCCGCCCGTCCGGCGCGGGCTCGGGTCAGTTCGCTCCGGGCGCGACAGTTGCAGATTGGAGACGGTCAGGCGGGAGGCGCCGCGACCTGGGAGCCCAGGCCCGCTCAGCAACCGTCCCCTGGACTGTGTGAGAGCTGCCCGTCCAGCCGCGCCAGCAGCCCCGCGGGCCCCGCCCCGCGCCGGCAATGCAGCCAACCCGCGCTGGGGTCCCGCCCACTCTCCCGCCCCATTGGGGGAATTCAATTTAGTGGTCACGCCCCCCTCCCCGGAGGCGGCCCCCCGCCCCTCGAGGGTCCCGCGAGGTTGGGGATTGTAGTCTGGGGGCTGCCGCCGCGGTCTTCCGAGTATCGGGAGGACGCCGGCAGGGGCACGCGGGCTCCGTGCCCAAGTCCAGGAGGGCCCCCCGAGCCGAGGTAAGTGGCCCAGGACCGCACGAGTCCCTGAGCCTCGGGACAGCCCCTCCCCGCCTCCTCTTTGTTCGGAAGACCACGTCCCCTCCCTCGGCTCCACCTCCTCCCAGCGTCAGGGCTCCAAGTCGGTCGCCGCCCCCAGGCCGCTTTCGGGACACCCAGCCTGGGCCACCTCGGAGCAGGGACCGAGCGGCCAGCACACAGCACGCCTTCGCTCCGGGTGCACCACACACCTTTGTCCTGCGCGCGCCCCTTCCCAAGCCCTTCCGGGTCTGCCCCTTGGAAGCGCTGGAGCCCACACGGAGGCCCAGAGGGAACCGATGTGCCCGAGACTAAATGAAGAGTGAGCTAGGAGACAAGAGCCCACCCGGTCCACCATGAGCAGGACGCCCTGGAACCCCACCCCCACCCCGGGGGATCTCCATGGGGACTGGGAGAATGCGCTCTGGAGTGGTATCTGTCAAATGCAATGTCAGTTCTTGTGATTGGTGTGAGGACACTTCAACATGTTTGTGGAAGACGGAAGCAGAAGTTTATTTTGGTGCAAAACAAAAACAAAAACAAAACCTGAAAGCCATGCACACGAGAGATATTCAAAAAAGCTTGTGAAAGGGTTGACGTTTAGCCTAGTTAAGGGGCCCAAGTCACACGCCCGCGTGCCCGGGTTCTGTGCCTGATTCTTGGCTAATGCGGACTCTGGGAGGCAAGGGACGTGGCCCGCAGCATTGTGACCCAGCAGTTTAAAGCAGCTGCCTGCATTTCTGGCATCCCGGATGGGCACCGGTTCGAGTCCCGGCCGCTCCATTTCCCATCCAGCTCTCTGCTATGGCCTGGGGAAGGAGTGGAAGATGGCCCAAGTCCTTGGACCCTTGCCACTCTCGTGGAACACCCAGAAGAAGCTCCTGGCTCCCGGCCTCAGCTTGGCCCAGCCCCCGCTGTTACAGCCAATCTGGGGAATGAACCAGCAGATGGAAGACCTCGATTGCTCTCTCTGTAGCTCTTTCAAGTAAATAAATAAATATTTTTTTAAATCATGAAACATGTATATTATTTTAAAAAACTGCATGGATTTCAAAAATGTGTACACTTAAGCTTGTTTCTAAAATTCCATTTTCCACGAACTTTTTGAAGTCCCCTCATTGTCCCCGTAGCATCCCTGTTAACAGGTGGGCTCAGGGGTCCATTTTACAAGTGAAGACAGCAGGTGACAGTGGGGCTGGGGTTTGTGGCCATGGGCAGGCGCTGTCAGCTTGTTGCCCCAGAGGCCCCCCCACCCCACCCGGGAGGTCCAGATCCTCTGTGTACCCTCCACCCTTACCCCACTGTAGGGAGAGACATGGTAGCCGGCTCTGGGAGTCTTGGCCTTATTAGCCCCTTTCATTCCCACCTGCCTCAGAGGTGGCGCCATCTCACACCTTGGGAAACCCAGCGACTTGCCAAGGGAGGAGTAGCCAGAAGAAATCGAGTTTGAAGGCTGCGGTTGGAGGCCCTGGGTTCACTTTACCTGGTCTAGACGCATCCTGATTCCCCAGAACGTGGGTCCGTTCTGCCCGCCTTCCAGTTTCCCGCGCTTTGGGGCAGCGCCCCTTCGAGCGCGGCATACCTAGATTCGCAGGGCCTGCCCGAGTGGCAGCCATGGGTGCCAATGAGTGGCCTGCTTCGTGCCAGCTCTGCCCTCCCACCCATCCAGGGAGGCGTGGCGCGGGTGAGTGTCTGCGCGAATGGACTAGATTTCTGGTGCATGTTCTCTCAACTCTACCGTAGGGGGTATGGGTAGGGAGCCTCGGGACCTGAAGGCCAGACTCCGCCCCCAGACCCACCTGCCCATCTTACCAGGGAGGGATGGTGGGGTGGGGGAGGTGAGCACTGGGGATCAAAGGGCGGCCCACAGACTTGCTGGGGACGCTTACAGCACAGCCCAGGGGAAGAGTAAACATCCCATGAGCACCTGTTGCCTTTCAGACCTGCACCATGCAGTCTGACAGGTGTGCAAGGTACCACAGTCTCAGTGGGAGCTCCTTCCCTCCACCCTGCGGCTGGAAACAGGGGAAATCCTGTAAGGCTTCTCAGGGGAGGTGGTGTGTCCTTGAAGAGGAGTGCAAAGAGATTCACCCCATGGAGAAGCGGGGGAAGGAATGGATGGGCATGTTGTGGCAGCATGGTGTGAGAACAAGCCGGGAGACTTGTGAGTGGGAAAAGGAGGCGGATGGGCTGTGGGTGGAGCAGGAAATGAGAGTGGTTCCATCTGCAATGACCCCGGGGTCAGATGAGCAGAGTGAATGTACCTGGTGACACTGGCGGGTAGGGAGATGCTTGGACTGGCCCCTTCAGGACCCCCTAGGGCAAAGGACTGTACTAGAAGGTTCCAGATTCTTCCAGCTCCATCTCTGGCCTGGCAGAGCAGGGAGTGATGAGGGCAGTTCTGGGACCAACGTTTGCTCTGGAGCCTGAGGTCCAGAATGAATATTTTACCAAACTGGTAGCTTTGCTTCCTAAGTCCCCCCGGCTTCCCTGCCCCAACTCCCCCCAGCAGTCAAGATCCCAATGAGAAAGCCCAGACTGGGTTCAGGAAGCAAAAAGCATGATGACTCAGCCCCCTGCCCCCCCCCGCCCCGCCCGCCAGGCGAGACCACTACCCTCTGCGAGCCTCAGTTCCTTACCTATACAATGTGGGGGAATTCTGCCTTGAGCTCCTTAAGTCCCCTCTACCCAGCCTGGACAACAAATTTCCAAGGTGTCTCAGGGAGGAGCCCCCCCTTCCATCCTGGGCTGTGAAGCCGGGGTCTTGGGGCCCTGCGGGGGCCCAGGGGCTGCTGGACCATAGCAGGATGGGGGATTTGGAGATGGCTGGCGGAGGGTGGGGGGAGGGAAAGGTGGCCTCTGGACTGTTTCACAGAGCACAGCCCAGGTATGGGGGAAGGCACAGCACCAGCAGAGGAAGGGAAGCCAGACAGGGGAGGCTGGAGCCTGGGGTCCCTTGAGGAGAAGAACCAGCTCCTGCCGGGTCGGCTGGATCCGAGACTGTGAGACTCCTCCTCATGGTTAATCGGAGGCCCCCAAGGTCACAGCCAGCAGCCCTAGGAGTGGGACTGAGGACCTGTTTGGCAAACCAGTTTGGCGAGGCCATCACCCCCATGATGTCATCCAGCTGCTGTGAGTTCTGGGCAGCAGTGCCATAAAAACTTCCGGCCTTGGAGGAGGAGCGTGGGGCCTGAGACGCGCACTGGGCAGCGATGCACATGGGTCGAGCTCAGCCTCATAGACCAAGGCTAGGGCTCTGGACGGGCCAGCCTGGACCTCCTGTGACTTCCGGCGGTGTGGGGGTGGGGCTTCCCTGGAGCCTGGAGGTGGTCTAGGTTAATGGAGGGGGCAGTGTGTCATTGTCATCTAGTGGACAGGGTCCTGGCTCGGGATCACCCTGAAAGTACAGGTGTGACACCTTTGTCATCCACCTGTGACCCACCCTCAGGGCTTGAGTCCTGTGACCTTGGACACCGTCATGCAGACAAGGAGACAGTGTCAGTGAGGACAAGCCACACTAGCACCACCCACCCAGTTGAAGCACAGTCCCTTGGTGGTGGTGGTGGTGGTGGTGGTGGTGGTGTGTGTGTGTGTGTGTGTTTGAAAGTGAGAGCGAGTGAGCAAAGCTCCCCATCCATGGTGCACCCCCCAAATGCCCACAACATCCCAGGCAGAAGCTGGAAGTCAGGAACTGGATCCCGGTCTCCCATGTGACTGGTAGGGACACGACAGCTTGAGCCGTCAGTCAGCCCTGCCTCCGGGGGCGTGCATTGGCAGGAAGCTGGAATGAGGGGGCAGAGGCGGTACTTGAACCCAGGCCCATGCCAGTGCGGGATGCGGCGTCACCGCTGTGTTAAATGCCCACCCAGAACCCTTGCTCTCAGTCGCTGTACCCCACCCATCCCCCATTTGGGAGTCGTAGAGTCCTTGCAGCCCCGTTTCATGGTCCAAATCGTAATCTGAGCCCCAGAGAGGACAAGACAAAGGCTGCAGGTCACTCGGCAAGTCCGGGGTGCCTTGCATCCTCCGTCTCCCCAAATCCCTCTTCTGTTCTTTTGAGATCTGCCACACCTAAGCATGAAATAACCATAGCAACCGATATAGCCCCGGGGGCCTCCTGCGAACCCTTTACTGAAGTCATCACCCCAGTCCTGGGAAGTAGGTGCTAAGATTTTGCCCATTTTCCAGATCAAGAAACTGAGGCTTGGCAAGGGGAAGTCACTTGGCCAGGCTGACCCAGCACGGTGGCGGTATGGCTGGGATTTAAACCCAGGTGTGTGAGTTCTAACCCCCTGTGGACCCAGTACACCTCACTGGAGGCAGGGGGACATGCACACATCAGTGCAGGGGGTCCCTTTGCAGTTCCGTTCCGTCTCCACGCAGGCCTGGCTTCTCTGGGGGCAGGCAAAAAAGTGCTGAGGCTGCACAAAAGCTCAGCATCTTCCCAGAGGAGGCGGTCTGGGTGGGAGGGAGCGCTCGGCACCAAGCACGCAGAGCCAAGTGTCGACGTGGCTGCTGGACCAGCTGCAGGCGAGGGAGGGCCGGCGGGGTGGAGCCCAGCCCAAACCCAAACTCAGACCCGGCCTCCCAGCCCTGTTCCCAGCCATCCGCCAGCCGGGCCCGGCCTGCCCGCCCTTCTCGTTTTTCCATCTGTGTTTGAGATGAGGACACTGGGCCTAATAATAGCCAAATGGCAGCAAAGGCAGTGTCTGGAGCCACAGGCAGTAAGGGGGGTGGGAGACCCCCAATCTTCTAGGCTGGCCTCAAACAGGCCTTGGGACTTTGAAAAATAATAATAACAAGTGCTTACGGATGTTCATACTGCCTGCCAGGGACTTCGCTAGAGCTTAGCCACAGTAACTCCTTTATTCCTTGTGCCCAGCCCTGTGGGATAAAACTGTTATCAGCCCTTTTGATGAGTGGAGAAACTGAGGCACGGAGAGTCACATCAGTTTCCCCTGGTAATGTGGATTTGTCAGTCTCCGGTCCTGGCACTGTGCTAAGCATTTTCCATGTTTGTTTTTTTATTTCCCATTGATTTCCCTCGTAATTAATCAGGCAGATCCTCCTTTATTTAAATGAGGGGACAAGGAGGCTCAGAGAGAGATGGGACTTACCCAGGGTCACACAGCTTTGAAGGACAGAATCGAGACTGAAACCCAGAACTCTAACTGTGGTTAGTAGTGCAGTGGTTAACTCAAAGCTTGGGAACCCACATCTCATATTTGGGTGCCTGATTTGAGTCCTGGCGATTCTGCTTCTCATCCAGCTTCCCGCTAATGCACACCCTGGGGGGCAGCGGGTAACGGGTCAGGTGCTTGGGTCCCTGCCACCCACGTGGGAGACCCGGATGGAGTTCTGGGCTCCTGGCTTCAGCCTGACTCAGCCCTGGCTGCTGTGGACATTTGGAGAGTGAAGCAGTGGGTGAAAGGTCTCTCTCCACCTCTCTCTCTTTTTCTTCCTCTGTCTCTGCTTTTCAAATAAATAACAGTTACAACAACAACAACAACAACAACCACCTGAGCTGCTGGAATCAGATAAATTGGAGCATGTTGATGGTATCTCTGCCCCTTAGCTGTGTGTCCTTGGAAAATCACAGTCTGTCTGAGCCTCTATTTTCCCCTCTGAATAATGGGCTTTGGTTGAGATGATATTAACACCACCTGCCAGTTATTAAGCCCAAGTTGGTATCAAAGGTCATTTAGATTGTGCATTCCCTCATTCAGCTGTCACAACCACCCCAAGGGGAGGACCTGTCTCTTCTTAAATCTGTTTTATAGAAGAGAAATGTGGGGTTCAGAGAGGACAGGAGGCTTGCCCAGAACCAACCAGCCAGGGAGTCAGGATCTGAGCCTGGCATTGTGATTCCAGAGGCTGGAGTTCTTCTCCCTCTGCACTTTGCATGTTGATACTGTTGCACAGAGGGGGCTTGAGGGGTTATGCCCTGGGGAGGACAGCAAAGGAGGTCTTTGTACATTTTGGATAACAGTTTGGGTATCCTCCAAAGGCGCATGTGTTCATGGCTTGATCCCAGTATCTTACGTTGATGGATTAAGGATGGAGATGCATCCAGTTATGGTAGCTAAGGTGGGGCCTTGGAAGTGGTTAGATTGGATTGGGCTGCTGTGATGCAGCCCTGTGACTGAATAGTAATGGCTCCATCCGAGGAGACCCCCTAGATGAGCACTCCCCCGTCTCTCCTTGCTTCCCAACTACTCGCGTGGTTGTCCCTTACACCTGCTTCGCCATTCCTGGCCTCCACTCTCCTCAGTCCCCAGAGTCATGAGGCCGGCTGATCTTGGACTGTGAAGCTCCCAAATCGTGGGCTGAAATAAGCCCTTCTTCCCCCGCAGGTAGCTTCTCTCGGGAATGCCGGTCATAGTGACAGAAAGCTGACTCATAGGGTCTCTGCAGCCTCTGTCGTGCAGAGTCCAGAAGGGGAGGGCTGGCCTGCCAGCCCCAGGTCACTGTGGTCACTGCTTCTCTGGGCTTGGAGTTCAAGGCATTCCCCGCCCCCCCCCCCCCCAGATGAATGAACAAGACCAGCTGAGGCCAGAAGAACCTTCAGCTGAGCCCAGCTCAAAGTGCTAGTCTGCAAGTCATGAGCTAAAGAAATGGTTGCTAGTTTTATTGTTTTTAAGATTTATATATTTATTTGAAAGTCAGAGTTACACAAAGAGAAGGAGAGGCAGAGAGAGAGAGAGAGAGGTCTTCCATCTGCTAGTTTACTCCCCAATTGGCTGTGACTGCCAGAGCTGCGCTGATCTGCAGCCAGGAGCCAGGAGCTTCTTCTGGGTCTCCCATGGAGTACAGGGGCCCAAGCACCTGGGCCCTCTTCTACTGCTTTCCCAGGCCATAGCAGAGAGCCACATCAGAAGTGGAGCAGCCGGGACTAGAACCGACACCCATATGGGATGCTGGCACTGCAGGTGATGGCTTTACCCACTACACCACAGTGCTGGCCCTTCAAAAATTAACTTCAAGATGGTGACAGCAGAGCATTAAACTAAGTGTGGAGCCCGATGCAGATGCACAATTCCCACAGCTGGGGGGCCGGCCTCACACACAGGACATAGTAAGAAGGAAGAATTTTCTCTGAGAGCTGCTTGGAGCCTCCAACCCTCCTTTTAAAGTTTATTTATTTTCATGTATGTGAAAGGCACACACACACACACACACATACACGCACATATGGGATCATACATCCCTGGTTCGCTCCCCAAATAGCTAGCATTGGGCCAGGCTGCAGGCAGGAGCCCAGAACTCTGTCTGGGTCTCCCATGAAGGTGACAGGGACACAAGTACCTCCTGCCTCCCAGGGTGCATGAGTAGGATCAAAAGCAGAGTAATCAGGACTCCACTCGGTGCTGCTGTAGGGGATGCGACTGTACCCAAATGCTGGCCCCCCGGGAGGTTTTTGAGCTAGAAGTGACAAGATCTGACGTGCATAAGCCTTGGTTGCTATGCTCACTAGCTCACACCTGGATGATGTGTGACGCCACACCTAGATGGTGTATCTCTCTGCACAGGTGGCCTGCTTCACTTTCCCATTCAGCATGTCACCCCTAGCCTCAAGAACCTGCACTGGCTCCCAGCACCTAGGAGACCCAGCCCAGACTCCAAGACCCTTCATCGTGGTCTCTGACTGCATTTACTTAACCTAATGTCAACACAGGCTGTGTGCTGGGCAGTTACAGGAGGGCAGGTCAGGGCTAGAGCCCAGCTCTCCTGTGGCTGGCCCACCCAGCCGTGAAGAAAGGTGTTGCCTCACAGTGTGCTTTCCAGCAGAGCGCGGTGCACACAGTAGGCGCACCATATGTGCCTGTGGCAGTGGGAGCACCCCTGGGGCTCATCTCTGCCAGGGCGGAATCCAGGAGGCAATTAGCAGCCTCCCTCACCCCCACCTGTAGGCGTCCACAGAGGCCGTGCCCCACCCAGGCCGGCGGGCCAGGTCCTGCCCTCAGACATGTTGTGTTTGGCCTGTGCAATCTTAGTTTTTCGAATCTGTCGTTAACATTTACAAGTCGGGATATTTCACATAGCAATCGCATTTTTGTTTCTCTGCGAGCCTGGGTAGGGTTTCTCCCAGGGCTGCAACTCCACCCCTCAGGGCAGGAGGTAGGTCTCTCCAGCCCGGACTCTCCAGCGAGTTCCGCCCAGACCCCCAGCTGGGTGCTTGAATTTGCCACCCAGAAATAAGAGCGCTCTTGGTTACCACCAAGGACCAATCAGGATTCTGGAAGCTGACCAATCGGAGGAACAGTTCCTCCTTCGGGGGGCGGGGTCAGGAGGCGCAAACCCCGCCTCCAGCCTTTGCCCACAGCTTGCTGCGGGCGGGGTGTTTTGCCTTAAGTCTTAGAACCAACCCCAGCCTGCTGGCTGACTTCTGAAATCCTTTGGGGCTTAATAGAAGCGTTGAGTGTTGAGTGGGAGTTGGCTAGGCCTTGCGGCTCCTCCCAGCCGACCCTGCCTTTGCTTCTGGGCCCCTCTCCCTCCCATTTTCACTCTGGCCAGCTCCTTATATATAAACACCTGCCCAGGGCACCTGCCCATGGTTGTCACTCCGTATCTGTGGATCCAATCAATGGCACCATATTTGGAAAAAAAAAAAAAAAAAAACTTGTATCTATAGTGAAGACAAATTTCTTGTCATTATTCCCTAAACAATACAGTATCACAGCTGTTTATACAGCATTGCATTGGGTTAGGTATTGGAAGTGATTCTAGAGATAATTTAAAGTATACAGGAGAGTGTAGGTAGGCTAATATACAAATACTGTGCACCTATTTGTATACTGGATTTGAAGGTCTGTAGATTTTGGCACCTGCAGGAACAATACTTCAAGGCCCCCAAGGATCTACTGCCTGGTGTCATATTTCTTCCATTATAATAGTCACGACCTGAAATGATTTGTTTGTTGCAGTTTCTCTCTCTCTAGATTGTGAGCTCTGTGAAGCCAGGGACCAGGGCTGTCCCCAGGGTCTAGAAGAGGACCTGGCTTCAAAAAAGGGGCTCAACACACATTTGGGGGACAAATGGACCACTGGATTCACAAAGTCCTTTCTCCTGGGAGCTGGCGTTGTGGTGCAGTGGTTTAAACCGCCTCCTGCCATGCTGACGGCATCCTACATCCTAGCACTGGTTTGAGTCCTGGCTGCTCTTCTTCCAATCCAGCCCCCTGCTAAT
Organism: Sylvilagus floridanus; assembly: GCA_949820135.1. NCBI lineage: Eukaryota > Metazoa > Chordata > Mammalia > Lagomorpha > Leporidae > Sylvilagus > Sylvilagus floridanus. Next base: position 159,976,663 of record OX463233.1, read on the forward strand.
ATACCCAGGAAAGCAGGGAAAGATGGCCCCATGTGCTTGGGCCCCTGCCATCCATATGGGAGACCTGGATGGAGTCGCAGGCTCCTGGCTGTGGCCTGGCTCAGCGCTAGTCATTGTGGGAAGTGAACCAGTAGATGAAAGATCTCTCTGTCTCTTTCTCTTGCTGTATCCCTGCCCCTGCACCCCGACACCCCCCTTCTGCCTTTCAAATAAATAAAATAAATATTTTTTTTAAAAAAAACTTTCCCCTGGAGGATTCATGTGAGCCAGAGTCAGGAGGTGTGGGTGGGAGGCAGTAATGGGCAGCCTATTTGCAATTAGGGAGCAATTAGTCACTGGCTAATTAATGCAAAAGACAGCGAAGGGGCGGGAAGGAGAGAGAGGTGCCTCGGGTCTCTCTGGGAAAACAATGAGAGAGGGCCGTGAGGAATTCCCCAGGTAACTTTTGAAAACCTCTTTAGTGTTAGTGAAGGAAGCTTTAATTGATGAGACACCCCCAAAAGGGATGTGGTCCCTTTAAGAAGCAGGTGTGTCTGATCTGGCTGTGGGGGTGGGGGTGGAGTTGGAGGAATTGGATTGGAAGCAAGGGGTGTGGCCAAAGAGGAGTCACTGCTCCCTATGGGGGGCAAAATGCTTTTGGGGGACCGGTAACATGCTGGTTGGGAAGTCCTGGTTCCCCTCTGATTCCAGCGTCCTGTAGTGGGCACCCAGGGAGGCAGCAGGTGACTGCTGAGTGGGGTCCCTGCCATCCACTTAGCAACACGGACAGAATTCCCAGCTCCTGGCCTTGGTGAGCAACTGGGGACTGAATGTGGGGATGAGAGCTCTCTCAGTCTGCCTCTCAAATAAATGAATAAAAATATATTCATTCTTTAAAAAAATGCTTTTGGGTATAAGGAAAGATCTTTTGACTGTAAATGCTGGAAACCTCCCAGGATTGCCCTGTGCAAAAGAGGACTTTATTGGAAAGTCATCATCAAAGGCAGTTTCAAGATTATAAAACTTGAAGCCAGCGCTGTGGCGAGGTAGGTTAAGCCTCTGCCTGCGGTGCTGGCATCCCCTATGGGCGCCAGTTTGAATCCTGGCTGCTCCACTTCCGGAGCTCCCTCCTAATGTGCCTGGGAAAGCAGTGGAAGATGGCCCACGTTCTTGGGCCCCTGCACTTTCGTGGCAGACCTCAAACTCTTAGTTTCATCTCACTCAAAGTTGTTTTCTGTTTCCAGACCTCCTTCTGATCAGCCTTTAGCCCTAGAGCTTTGCATCTGAAGTGGGTTGGAGGAACTTGTTTGAAAGGCAGAGTGGGGTCTACCCCAGGTCTAACTGAATCAGAATCTGCACTGTAGCTCTCGCTAATTCACCACTCTGCTTCCTGTGGTTTTAGTTAGCCACAGCCAACCATGATCTGAAAATATTAACTGAAAAAAAAATCCGGAAATAAACAACTGAGAAAAAGATATTTTATTTTATTTTATTTGAAAGGCAGAGTTAGAGAGAGAGAGAGAGAGAGAGAGAGAGAGAGAGAGAGTCCCTCCGCTGGTTCACTCCCCAGATGGCTGCAATAGTTCAGACTGGGCCAGGGTGAAGCCAGGAGGCTGGAACTCCACTTGGCACTTAGGCCATCTTCCGCTGCTTTCCCCAGGGACATTAGCAAGAAGCTGGATCAGCAGTGGAGCAGCCGGGACTTGAACCAGAGCCCACATGGGATGCCGGTGCCACAGGCATCAGCTTTACCTGCTGAGCCACAACGCCGGCCCCCAGAGATAAACACTTGGTAGGTTTTCAATTAAGTACTCAATGAGTACTGTGAGGGAGTCTCATGCTGTGCAGCCTTGTCCTGCCCAGGACTTCGTCCTGCCTTTGCCCCGTGGACTCAGTTGTCAATGACACAGCCCAGGAGTCACTTAGCACCACTCAGATCTACTGTGCAGGCAGAGCAGTGCTTGTGTTAAGTAACTCCTATGTTACTTAGTAACTGCCCCAAAGCACAAGTAATGATGCTGGCATTTTATTACTGTGTGTTGTCATAATTATCCTATTATTAGTTGTTAATGTTATAACTCTAATTTATAAATTAAGCTTTATCAGTGGTGGATATATAGAAGAAAACATAGTATATATAGGGTTTGGTATTATCTGAGGTTTCAGGGGTGCATTGGGGTTCTTTTTTTAATTTTTATTTATTTATTTGACAGGCAGAGTGGCACTGCGCTGATCCAAAGCCAGGAGCCAGGTGCTTATCCTGGTCTCCCATGGGGTGCAGGGCCCAAGCACTTGGGCCATCCTCCACTGCCCTCCCGGGCCATAGCAGAGAGCTGGCCTGGAAGAGGGGCAACCGGGACAGAATCTGGTGCCCCGACCGGGACTAGAACCCGGTGTGCCGGTGCCGCAAGGCAGAGGATTAGCCTAGTGAGCCGCGGCGCCGGCCACATTGGGGTTCTTGGAAAGTGTCACCTGCGGTTAAGGGAGACTTACATTTTAACAAGATTCCCAGGGACTCAGGTATACGTTATAGTTTGGGGTATTGGCCTCAAGAATCAACTGAGTGATGGTGGGAGATGGCCCTTAACGCTGAAGGTGAGTACTTGGTGGTCTTTATTGGGTGGGTGTTCCCCAACCCCCCCCCCCCCGGAAGGTCAATAAAATCAGGAAATAGCCTTGAGCTGCGGTCACCAGTTACTGCCCTGCTGCTGGCTGGGTGGGCGTCCAGACTACTCCTGCTCCTCTCGTGGGGGACGGGGCTTTGCCAGTGGGGGATCTGTTGGACTTGTGGTTGTGGGGAGTAGAGGGGTGTGCTCTGTCCACGGCAGGCCATCTGTTGGGGGGGGGCTTGATTTTGAAGGGGTCATCTACTTGGCTGAAGGAAGACAGGATGGCGCACCCCTGCTGAGGTCAGCTGGGACCCCTTATGGTGCCTCCTGGGCACAGGATGGGAGTAGCTGAGATGTGCTTGGCCCCTCAGGCCCTTCTGAGCGCCTTCATCAAGTTTGATCGCCCTGGCGATCTTGGATAAAGGACCAGGAAGAAGCGCCCAAACGTGGGAGACTCCTGAGTCGGAAAAGGCTTGACTCAACCCCAGGAGTCACGAACCACTCAAAAGAGTGCGAGCTGCTCTTGACTTGTGCCTCCTCCTTGGTTCTTTTTTTTTTTTTTTTTAATTTACTTGACAGATAGAATTAGTGAGAGAAAGAGACAGAGGGAAAGGTCTTCCTTCCGTTGGTTCACTCCCCAAATGGCCGCCACGGCCAGAGCTATGCTGATCCGAAGCCAGGGGCCAGGTGCTTCCTCCTGGTCTCCCATGTGGGTGCAGGGGCCCAAGCACTTGGGCCATCCTCCACTGTCCTCACGGGCCACAGCAGAGAGTTGGCCTGGAAGAGGGGCAGCCAGGACTAGAACCGGCACCCATATGGGATGCTGGTGCTGCAAGGCAGAGGATTAACCAAGTGAGCCACAGTGCCGGCCCCTCCTCCTTGGTTCTTTAAAATCATGTCTCAAATTCAAGGCACTGCGGGCTTGGCAGGCTGGTTTCATGTGATGGAGTTCATTTGAAACATGCCCAGGTGAGCTCTCCCAGGAAGACGAAGTATCGTCTGGGCCTTTTCAATACTCATAGGGTTCACGCGCTTCCTTTTGAGGAACAAAGCATTCTGGGAGGATGTCCACCACGCGGGCGTCACTCAACATCTCACAGCAGCTCCTGACTTTGCAGATGGAGGAGGGGTCTAGGAGGGAGTTGTGCAGCCCTATAGGGCTCTGCTTCTGTCTCGGAAACTTAGTAAGTGACTTCCACAAGGAAGTCATGGCAAGCAAGGCGAGAGAGTCAAGCCAGGGAGGACAGACAGACAGGGTAGAAATGGAGACTGCAGACAGATCCATGCCAGGCCAGAGCTGAGTGGCGCAGGAGAAGCGTCAGCCCAGGGGTCTTACAGGACATCTTCCTGAGCCTGCCTGGTTCCCCTTTGGCCTCGGCAGCTCGGAGTGGGAAGATGTCATTGTACCCATTTTATAGATAAGGACCAGCAAGGTCTTGGGGCTCCGAGTGACTGAGTCACACATCTGAGCCCAGTGCTCTGTCTGCTACACCCCGCAGGGCCTGGTACAGAGTGGATGAATTGTTGACATTTGTTGAGTGAAAGTAGGAGGTATGCATTTGAGAGCACTTTAAAAAATAATTTATTTATCATTTTATTTGAAAGGCAGAGAGAGAGAGAGAGAGATCTTCCACCTGCTGGTTCACTTCTCAAGGCTTTCAGCAGTCAGGGCTGGGCCAGGCAGAAGCTAGGAGCCAGGAACTCTATCCAGGACCCCCAGATGGTGGGCAGGGACCCAAGTGCTTGCGCCATCCCCTGCTGTCTTCCCAGGGTGCACATTGGCAGGAAGCTGCATTGGGAGTCAGCCAGGGCTAGAAGCAGGCAGGTTAACCCCTGCACAGAACGCCAGCCCTGAGAACACTTTTCTAAAAAGCTGTGAGTCATGCGAAATGTACACATCGCATGGTCTTACTAATTACAAAGAGGTTCTTTACGAGGGAGACCCCTGCCTTACGAGACCAGCGATCAATCCTCTGGGCGGATGGCAGCCGCTGATGGGATGTACTTAGAAGGACATACATTACTTCCATGGTGTCCTTCCCCCCCCCCCCAAAAAAAAAAAAGGTATAACCTCAGCTGAATCGTGAGAGAGAACAGCAGCACTCAAGTTGAGGGCTAGTCTGTAAAATGACCAACCAGTTCTCTTCAGAATCAAGGTCGTGAGAGAGAGAGGCATGGAGGACATCAGAACTAAATGCAATGTGGGATTCTGGGTTAGATCCCGAAGAAGAGGGACAGAATTCGTCTAAGGCCTACGGGTTAGTTACTAGTATTCTGCCTGTGCTAATCACCGTTCTAAGGTGGGGTGGCATGTCAATGCTAGGGAAAGCTAGGTGAAAATATACGTTTTTGCAACTTTCCTATTTGTTTAAAATGATCTCAGCGGCTGGCATTGTGGTGCAGTGGGTTCAGCTGCTGGCTGCCTGTGATGTCGGCTCCCCCATGAGTGTAGGTTGAGTTCTGGCTGCTCCACTTCCCATCCAGCTCCCTGCTAATGTGCCTGGGAAAGCAGTGGAGGGTGGCCCAAGTGCTTGGGCCCCTGCCACGCATGTGGGTGACCCAGAGGGGGTTCCGGGCTCTTGGCATTGGCCTGGGCCCAGTTCTGACGCTGTAGCCATTTGGGAAGTGAACCAGCCAGTAGAAGGTCTCTCTCTGTATTTCTCTTCCTCTTTCTGTCAGGCTCCTGGCTTCCACCTTACCCAGCCCCAGCTGTTACAGATGTTTGTAAAGTGAACCAGTGTCTCCCTCTCTATCACTCTTTCAAATAAATAAAATTAAATTAAAAAAAAAAAACAACTATACAGTAGGAGCTGGCACTATGGCATAGCGGGTAAAGCCACCACCTGCGGTGCCAGCATCCCATATGGGCACTGATTCAAATCCCGGCTGCTCCTCTTCTTCTTCTTCTTTTTTTTTTAAGACAGGCAGAGTTAGACAGTGAGAGAGAGAGAGAGAGAGAGAGAGAAAGGTCTTCCTTTTTCCGTTAGTTCACCCCCCAAGCCAGGTGCTTCCTCCTGGTCTCCCATGGGGTGCAGGGCCTAAGCACTTGGGCCATCCTCCACTGCACTCTTGGGCCACAGCAGAGAGCTGGACTAGAAGAGGAGCAACCGGGACAGAATCTGGCTCCCCAACCAGGACTAGAACCTGGTGTGCCGGCACCGCAGGCAGAGGATTAGCCTAGGGAACCTCGGCACCAGCCTTGCTCTTCTTCTGATCCAGCTCTCTGCTATGGCCTGGGAAAGCAGTAGAAGATGGCCCAAGTCCTTGGGCACCTGCACCCACATGGGAGACCCGGAGGAATCTCCTGGCTCCTGGCTTCGGATCTGCTCAGCTTCAGCTGTCAAGGTCACTTGGGAAATAAACCAGCAAATGGAAGATCTCTGTCTCTCCCTCTCTCTGTTTGTAACTCTGCCTCTCAAATAAATAAATAAAATCTTAAAAAAGAAAAAAAAAAAAGAAGACGACAGTTTATACACAGAGAGAAGCAGAGACAGAGAGAGGGGACACAGGCAGACGCACACATTAAGTTTTCCATCCTTGCCAGGTCGAGTCCTGTGTCTGCATCACTCCAGAATCCAGTCTTCCAGTTCAAACTTCCCTCCCATAAATCTTCCCCCCCCTAATTAAAGTAGCCAAAGGGTTTTGTGTGACTCTCAATCCCTAGCCGCTCAATGAATAGAGCTACTTGGAGTTATTTACATAAAGTGTCTTATCTCTGGCACTCATCGGAGAGCGGCCACACGCCCATCTTAGGCCTAATTCCCCCGTTGGCCAGCAGCTACTGAGACGAGTAGAATGAAGCCCAGGATTTTGAAGACAGGTAGTTTTTTTAATTGCTAAATTTTGAGATTAGTGCTTGTTACTGACTTTTAGGAGAAGTAGCGGGGGTAGTAGTTCTCAGGGTAGCCGCTGAGAGCAGTGCTTTGTTTTCCCTTCTCTTTAATGTTCCCCATTTCGGGAGGAAACTCTTCTGGGCCAGGAAGTCTGAGTCTGGGAGTGCTGGCCAGGGCAGGGGCAGGGCTCCTGCCGGAGGTGGCTCCGGCGAGGGTGGAGCGCGCTAACCGGCTACGGAGCCCTGCGGGCCGCTGCCTGTTCACGCGGAGACGATCAGACTTGGACGTCTGACAGCTTGCTCGTCCGCCTGACTCTTTTATGATTTTCCAAGGAGGCCCCCTGTCTTTCCTTCTCTGCACAAGGCCTGACCCGTCCAGTCTGCCCTTTCCTTTCAAGGAGACCTCAGATTCATTTTCTTTTATCCCCATCATCTGCTCGGGGCAGAGGAGCGAGATGCTGTGTTGCCTCTCAGAGCTTCGAGGGTCAGCTGTGCGCGGTGGGGGCCCCGGCCCTGGAATGGGAGCCGCACGGTGCCGCAGTCACCTTTGGTTTCTCCTTTGGCTGCTCAGGTCTCAGGCCATCTGCTTCATTTCTCCCGGCCTCAGTTCCCCCATCTGTGAAGTGGGGCATGGGATGTAGCCTATGCTTTGCACAGGCTGCTGAAAGGCGCTGAAGCTTCGGCAGTGGATTGGAAACTGGAAGGGGGAGTAACCAGTGCTAGGTGGTGTTGTTTTCCAGGTGGGGAGAATTCGAGTGGGAGATGATTAACAACACAAGTGGGGCGGGAGCTGGAGCTTATTGGGTAAAGCCACCACCTGCAGTGCCGGCACAGGTTTGAGTCCCAGCTGCTCCACTTCCAACCCAGCTCTCTGCTGTGGCCTGGGAAAGCAGCAGAAGATGGCCCAAGTCCTTGGGTCCCTGCACCTTCGTGGGAGACCCAGAAGAAGCTCCTGGCTCCTGGCTTCAGATCGGCACAACTCCGGCAGTTGCAGCCAGCTGGGAAGTGAACCAGCGGATGGAAGACCTTTTTGTCTTTGTCTCTCTGCTGCTCCTCTCTGTGTAACTCTATGTAAATAAACAAATCTTAAAAAAAAAAACCACACAAGTGGGAAGGTAAGCGAGGGTAAGGAAGACACAAGCACCCTCTAAATGTTCCAGCTTAATTTTTTTTTGAAAACATTTATTTATTTAGAGTTACAGAGAGATTTTCCATCTACTACTGGTTCTCTCCCCAAATAGCTGCAATGGCCAAGGGCTGGGCCAGGCCAAAGCCAGGAGCCTGGAACTTCATCCGGGTTTCCCATGCAGGTGGCAGGGGCCCAAGCATTTGGGCCATCTTCCTCTGTTTTCCCAGGTGCACCAGCGGGAAGCTGCATCGGAAGCAGAACAGCTAACACTTGAACTCGCGTTCCCATGGGATGCCGATGTTGCAGGTAGTGGCTTAGCTCACTGTGCCACAATGCCGGCCCCAGGTCTTCCAGTTCTCTCTAATTTGCCTGTGACTGTAACTCTCAGAGCTTCAGCTTCCTCATTTGCAAGTGACTCTGTGGGCATCTCACACTGGGCACTGAGGGGTGCATAAGAGTCTGTTAGAGAGATGGAGGCACTCCTGGTGGACAAGATTGTGCAAACAAAGACTTGGAACTGGAAATTACATAGATGAGAGGTGCTGAGCTTATGGGTTTTGTTTCATGTAAACACTGCTACTACTTCCTGGGCCGGTGCTGTGGTGTAGCAGGGTATGCCTCTGCCTGCGACGCTTGCTTGCATCCCATGTGGGCATCGGTTCGAGTCCTGGCTGCTCCACTTCCCATCCAGCTTCCTGCTAATGTGCTTGGGAAAGCAGTGGAAGATGGCCCAAGTGCTTGGGTCCCTGCACCCCTGTGAGAGACCTGGAAGAAGCTCCTGGCTCCTGGCTTTGCCTGGCAAAACCCCGGCTGTTATGGCTATTTGGGGAGGGAACCAGCAAATGGAAGATTCCTCTCTCTCTCTCTCTCTCTCTCTCTCTCTCTCTGTGTGTGTGTGTGTGTGTGTGTGTATTTATGTGTCTTCCTCTCTCTGGAACTCTACCTTTCCAATACATAAAAAACAAATCTTCAAAGAAACACTGCTACTTCCTGATGGTGGCGAGAATTAAGCCAGGTGGTGCAGGCAGGGTGCCTGGTACAGGCTGCCACGTAGCAGTCCCTAAGGTGCTTGTCTTTGCTGCCCTTGTTTCCCAGATAAAGGCAATGGAGCTTCTGAGGGGTGGTGGGCTGCCATCAGGAGCTGAGCAGGATTGGAACTCGTGTCTTCTTGGCTCTAGAGGCTCGGAGGCCCTGGGCTCTCGTTGCCCCGTCCTGGGGCCTCTGCTCCCGACCCTGGCTGCTCCCCTGACTCAGCGACTGTGGGTGGCCCTGCTTCCGTGTGTGGGCCCCAGAGCGGGCGAGAAGCTTCCCAGTTGGTTCCTTGACAACCAAACATGGCCAGGCCGGGCCCTCCGAGGCCTGACCGCCGCTGGGCCTGCTCCTGCCTGCTCGCCTGGACTGGCAGGCCTGGGTCCACTCTCAGCCTCCTGGCACTGCCCCCGTGGGCTCTGGGAGAGGTTCCTATAGGTCTCCCTCCTCGACATCTTGCTGAGGGAGCTACTGAAAGAGAGCACAAGTCCAGTGTCTCCGTCCATGTTGCAGTAATTCCTAAGGCCAAGCCTCTACCTGTGCTGCCCCATCCACCTAGAGACCCCCTCCCCTGCTAACCCACACTTAGCATCCTTCAGTGCCCAGCGTGAGGTTCAGTGTGTGTGATGAGGAGTAAGTCATTCATCCATCCATCCATCCATCCTCCATCCATCCACCCATCCACCCCTCACCCCATCCATCCATCCACCCATACACACATAGATACACCCCTCACCCTATCCATCCACTCATCCATCCATCCATCTACACCTCACCCCATCCATCCATTCATCCATCCTTCATCCGTCCATCCACCTCTCACCCCATCCATCCATCCATCCATCCGTCCATCCATCCTCCATCCATCCACCCATACATACATAGATACACCCCTCACCCGATCCATCCACTCATCCATCCATCCATCTACACCTCACCCCATCCAACCATCCGTCCATCCATCCTCCACCCATCCACCCATCCACCCATCCACCCCTCACCCCATCCACCCATCCACCCCCACCCCATCCACCACTCACCCCATCCATCCATCACCCATGTATCCATCCATGCATACATATATCCCGTGGGAACCTACCTGTGCCAGGCTCTTTACTTACACACTCTCCTACCCTTGAAGGTTGAGACCAGGTGCCAACAGATAATTGTTCTACCAGTATCCATGGGTGCTCTGGTCTGAAGGTCCTCCCCTCAAATTCCTATGTTGGAGCCATCTATAGTGTGGCGAGACTAAGAGGTGGAGCTTAGGGGAGGGGAGGGGAGTAGGCCATGAGAGCTCAGCCTCACAAATGGGACCAGCTTACTTACCCCTCCCCCAAGGGAAGCCACACAGAAGGCAACCGCAGTGAGGAGCAGGCCCTCAGGAGACGCTGCGTCTGCGGGGACCTTGTCCCAGCCTCCAGACCTGTGAGCCATAAACTCCTGCTGTTTATGAAACCCCCAGGCTGGAGTGTTTTGTGGTTTGACCCTCCCCCCCCCCCCCCCCCCACCTGCTTCACTCTTGGGAAAACTGACCCAGGGAGAAGAGGACTCCACAAGACACACAGCCAGAGTGAGTGGAGCTGAGCCTGGAGGCCTCGTTCCTCACCTTCGGGCAGCAGTGCTGGGAGGAGCCAAGCTGAGGGCTGGGCCCTGTAGGGAGGGCAGGGATGGCCACTCCCATGGTGGGCTTCTGAGTAGTGCCCCGAACCCAGAGTCTTTCCAGTGGTTTTTTTAATTAACATTTTTTTTTCCATTTTATTTGAGAGACAGATAGACAGACAGATCTTCCACCCACTGGTTCACTCCTCCACATGGCTACAACAGCCGGGAGTGGGCCAGGCTGAAGCCAGCGCAGCAGAATCCCAACCAGGTCTCCCACATGGAGGCAGGGACCCAAGTGCTTTATTTTTAATTAAAAAATATGTATTTATTTCGAAAGGTTGAATTACGCAGGGAGAGGGAGAAAGAGAGAGAGAGAGTTTCCATCTGCTGGTTCACTCCCCAGATGGCTGTATTATCTGGGGCTGGGCCAGGCTGAAGCCAGGAGCCAGGAGCTTTATCTGGGTCTCCCGCACCAATGGCAGGGGCTCAAACACTTGGGCCATCTTCTGCTGCTTTTCCCAGGCCATTAACAGAAAGCTGCATCGGAAGTGGAGCAGCCGGGATACGAACTGGCTCCCATATGGGATGCCGGCGTGCAGGTGGCGGCTTTACCCACTATGCCACAGCGCCGGCCCCAGACCCGAGTACTTCAGCCACCCCTGCTGCCCCCAAGGGTGCCCATGAGCAGGAAGCTGGACTTGAACCCAGGCTCTCTGATGTGGGATGCAGGGTGTGGTGTCTTAACCACCGTCCCAGGTGCCCGCCTCACTCACCTGTCACTCTGTCACCAGATCCAGTCTGACACTAGCCCAGGATCTGGGGAGGATTAATTCTCTTCTTGTCTCTCCGTGATCAAGGCTTTGAGGATGCCTGGCTCAGCTCAGAGCCTTTAAAGTGCTTTTCAAAGTTAGCGATGTCCTCCCCTCACTCTTGGGCAGGGGGGAAGGGAGTTGTGGAGACAGGGCTGGGGGAGGAAGTGTCTCACGGTTCAGGTTGGGGGGATCGAGGCACTGCCCGAGGTCACAGGCCATACTGGGGGAAGCCCAGCCGGGCCTGGGATCCTCTTGCTTCGAGGCTTTGAGCAAGGGCTGGGCTGAGAGCCCTTCCCCGACCTGTCTCAGCTCTGCTGCTGTGCAGCCTCGGGGGAGTCACTTTTCCACTCTGAACCCCTGTCTTCTCCTCTACTGGTACCCAATTGAGAGATGTGGGGTGGGGGTGGGGAGTAGGGGATGCTGTGATGCCGTGTGTGTGTGTGTGTGTGTGTGTGTGTGTGTGTGTGTGTGAAGCGCTTACCACGGTGCTGGATCCCAGTGTGTGGTGATGCACGTCAGGTCTGGGGCATTCCCCCGGGCCAAGGGCGACGTAGCGTGCAGTTTGTTCATCACTGCTGCGTCCCAGGCACATCCACCTGGACAGCATCTCGTGCTGTTTCATGGATGTCGTAACTCAGAGAAATGGAGACGAAGAATTTGGACTTGAACTTGAGTCTGTATCCATGACCTCAGCTCTGCTCCTCTGGGCTGGATTCTCCAACCTCGTCACGTTGAGGTCCAGAGAGGGAAAGGGAGTTCCTTGGGGGCCCCACAGCAGTCAGGGGTGGGATAGACCACACCAGGGGGGCTTTCTTCTTCCTCCAGCGGTTCTGGTTCCGTGTGGGTCTGGATGATTCTTTAGTTTTAGAGTGAAGGCAGGGCCTGATGGACACGTTCACGTCCCCAGGACAGTCTGGGGGTGTGGGGCTCAGGCTCGGGCCAGCCAGCAGATCCTGTCTCCTCCAGACACCCTCACCCCCTACCCTACCCTGCAATGATCCCTTTCCCACCCCCAGCCTCAAGGCCTAGGCCCCCCTTTTTTATAAATCAAGTGAGCCTGCTGCCAAAGAAAACTCGTCGGTGCCCGCAAACCAGCCAGCCGGGGGAGGAGGCTGTCCTGGAACGCTGGGGTGGGGGGGATGAAGGGGAACGGGGGGGGGGGGGAGGGGGAGAGGGAGGGGTGTCGCTGGTGCCAGCAGCCAGCAGAGAAATGTGAGCGGGCCACCTTTTTTGGGGAAAGTCAGAACTCTATCTGTGGGAACAGATCCAGGGCAGGCCGGCTCAGTGGCTTGGCCTCAGTTTCCTGGAATCATCAGCCCGGTGTCTGTGGGGCACACGTAGCTTCAGCTGTTCATTCGGCCTTGAGCTGGCTGCAGGGGACACAGCAGGGACAGATGTGGGCTGATGTTCCAGAAGAAGGCTTAGTGAATGTTCTAGAAGAAGGCTCAGTGACTGTCCCCACAGGATAGAGGCAGGTGCGTCAGTGTTAGGGCTGGGTGGGTTCCAGAATTCAGATTTTTTTTAAAAAGACCTATTTATTTTCAAGGCAGAGTGACAACAGACAGTGGTGAGACGGAGAGGGGTCTTCCATCCACTAGCTCACTCCACAAATGGCTGCAATGGCTGGGGCTGGGTGAGGCTGAAGCTAGGAGCCTGGAACACCATATGGGTCTCCCACATGGGAGCCGGGGCCCAAACACTTGGGCCATCCTCTGCTGCTTTATCAGGTGCATTAGCAGGGAGTTGGATAGGAAGTGGAGCAGCTGGGACTCGAACCCGGGCTCATATGGGATGCTGTCACCACAGACAGCCGTTTAACCTGCTGTGCCACACAACGCCAGCCCCCCCCCCCCCTTTTATGGAGGGGGGCGGTATTTTAAAGGTGATCTCGTAAGGTCTTTACCCATTTCCCATCAAACATATGAACATTTCTGTAGCTCGAATTGTATTGACCCTAAATGGGATAAACAAAGACTTTGCAGGCTTAACCCATTTCGGTCAGATTTCACCCCAAAGAAGTTGTCCCTGAGTGAGTGTGTTTGGATTTTTCTGGACTGTAAAGGCGCAGAAGAAGGATTAAGGACAGCATTCCTTGGCCCATTGTACAGATGAGAAAACTGAGGCTCAGGGCCCTAAGTCAAGTAGCAGGTGGGTGGGCGTGCAGGTCTGGGGCACTCCACATCCAGGGCTCATCACCACCAGGGAGTACGCCTGGGAGAGAAGCAGGGACCCACCTCGGAGGTCCATCTGCCAGGAAGGAGTTAAGCCAGTACTGGGCCCCAGCCAGGCCTCCGCACCACGGCTCCTCACAGGGCCAGCCTGTCTAGGGCCTGTTTACCAGGCTGCGCTTGCATCACCAGGCTCCGCTGTGTGGTGAAAACACACTCACATTCCTGGGTCATGAGAAATGCACGATTGTGGTGACATCACATTCAGCCAGGAGGCTCTCGCCAGCTCCCTCCTGCCCCAAGTCAGAGCTGTTTAATGAGGGCCCTTCTCTGGAACTCTGTCTTCTCGTAAAAACCCAGCAGAGAAGCCTACACGGTGAGGGTCATGGGGTTGGAGTGTGTGTGTGTGTGTGTGTGCGTGCGCGTGTGTGTGCATTCAGGGATAAAAATAGCGCATCTAGGACTCCTTTTGAGGTATTTGTGAGTATTAATGCAGCACTGTTTATATGAAACTCTGTGTCACACTGGACATTTTCGTCTGAATTTGGCTAGGGGATGGGATGAGAGGAATCACCCGTGTGTCTCTGTTCTCTCTGGTTTTCCCTTTGGGGAGGGAGACACGGAGGCCAAACCGAAGGGCTAAAGGGGCCCTTTGAGACCGTCCATCCACACCAAGTTCTCATTATATACAGGAAAGGGAGGCTCAGCGAGGGGCGCGCCTTGCCTGAGCTCACACCCCTCCCTGTGCGTTTGCCCAGCGACCCACACAGTCCCCGCTGCAGCTGTTTTTTTTTTTTTTTTTCCAGGGTGTGGGAAAGTGAGGGGCCCTGGGTCGAGCTTCCCGGCTGAGTTTTGAGACTGGGGTGGCCGTGATGGCTGGAGGGTGCTGGTGCTGGTGCCGGTTGGGGGTGGGGAGTGGAAGGGTGGAGCCTGGGCGGCTGCAGGGAAAAAGCCCAAGGGACCACAGGAGACCCCCCCCTCCCATCCCCCAACCTTCCCTGAGCGCTGGTCCAAGACTTGCCTCCAGGCTTGGAAACCTCAGCTCCTTCCCCAAATCACTCCAGCCTGCCTTTTGTGTCCCTTTCCCAAGAAGCCCCGCCCCCTCGCTGGCTTCCTACTATGGTCATTGACAGCCCCCACCTACACGGCCAGTGAAATCTGACTTCAGGTAAACAACCCGTAATGCTAGGGTGCTGGTACATGCCACGGACTCTCAGGGCAGACGTTACCTGGCAACCCTGTTTTTTTTCGCCTTTATCTTCTTCCAAGCTGTCTTGCTCTGGGCCCCCTCCCCATCTACCTCCCCTCCCCTCTTTGCTCGGCGCTGATTTGGTCTCAGGTGGCCCTGTGTCCCAGGCCATGAATCACTGTTGGTTGAAGCTGCTGGGGACAGGTGATCGGTCCAGTGGTGCCCACTTCCTGTGTTGGAGTGCCTGCTCCTGACTCCAGTTTCCTGATGATGCGCACCCTGGGAGGCAGCAGGGGACGGCTCAAGCGGTTGTGTCCCTGTCACCCTTGTGGGAGACCTGGATTGAGTTCACTGCTCCTTGCTAGCCTTGGTCATTGTGGGCATTTCAGGGAGTGAACCAGTGTATGGCAGTGCTCTCTCTCCCTGTTTCTCTTATTTATTTATTTTTTTTTAAGATTTACTTATTTGAGAGGAAGAGTTATGGGGAGAGAGAGAGAGAGAGAGAGAAGGAGGGAGAGATCGTCCATATGTGGGTTTACTCCCCAAATGGCTGCAACAGCCGGAGCTGGGCTGGCATGAAGCCAGAAGCCTGGAACTCCATTCGGGTCTCCAACATGGATGGCAGGGATCCAAGCACTTGGACCAGCCTCTGCTGCTTTCCCAG
The DNA here is from genome assembly GCA_949820135.1 of Sylvilagus floridanus. NCBI lineage: Eukaryota > Metazoa > Chordata > Mammalia > Lagomorpha > Leporidae > Sylvilagus > Sylvilagus floridanus. Next base: position 159,991,679 of record OX463233.1, read on the forward strand.
GTGCATTAGACTGGAGCTGGATTGGAAGTGGAGCAGCTGGGACTTGAACCAGGGCTGCTATGGGATACTGGCACCACAGGTGAAGGCATAACCTGCTGCACCACAAGGCTGACTTCTCTCTCTCTCTCTGTCTCTTAAATAAATAAAATGTATCTTTTATAAAGAAAGAAGCTACTTTTTTTTTTTTTTTTTGGCAGGCAGAGTTAGACTGTGAGAGAGACAGAGAAAGGTCTTCCGTCCGTTAGTTCACCCCCCAAATGGCCGATCCGAAGCCAGGAGCCAGGTGCTTCCTCCTGGTCTCCCATGGGGTGCAGGGCCCAAGCACTTGGGCCATCCTCCACTGCCTTCCCGGGCCACAGCAGAGAGCTGGACTGGAAGAGGAGCAACCGGGACAGGATCCGGTGCCCCAACCGGGACTTGAACCCGGGGTGCTGATGCCGCAGGCGGAGGATTATCCTAGTGAGCCACGCCGGCCAAAAGAAGCTACTCTTGACAATCTTGTTCTCTTTTGCTTTTGCAGATTCCTTGTAACCAGAGATGACCGGTGGTTCCCAAATACGTCTGCAAGTTCTGTGATATCTTTTCTTCCAAGAGGTGGGAGATTCACTCCCCTCCCTTGCATGGAGGCTTAAGGACTCCTTCCAAAGGGCGGCTTCCAAGCCTGGATCGTAACAACCACTGTTACTGGGGCTGGTGCTGTGGCACTGTGGGTTAAGCTGCTGCCTGCAACATCGGCATCCCATAATGACGTCGCTCTCCCAATCCAAGTACTAACCAGGCCCAACCCTGCTTAGCTTCTGAGATCAGACGAGATTAGGCGCAGTCAGGGTGGTGTGGCCACAGACATGGGCACCAGTTCAAGTTCTGGCTGCTCCACTTCGGAGCCAGCTCCCAGCTGATGTGCCTGGGAAAACTGTGGAAGATGGCATGAGTGCTGTGTGGAAGAAGCTACTGGCTGCGGGGGCTTCGGGGGCCCAGCTCTGGCTGTTGTGGCCATCTGGGGAGTGAACCAGCGGATGGAAGACTTCTCTCTCTGCCTCTCCTCTCTCTGTGTAACTCTGCCTTTCAAAATAACTCTAAAAAAACCACCACAACAAAACCACTGATGCCTCTACTTTGCTCTCTTAAATTCCTCATTCTGGGGGAAGCCGGCTGCCATGAGGCATTGTTATTTGCCCCAATGTGGAGGGCAACTAAATCCACCTGCCACCAACTAGTTCCAGCTTGCTTGGCATGTGAATGAGCTCTCTGGACGAGGCTCCAGCCCCAGCCAATCCTTCACATGACCGACAGTCTTACTGCTGCATCTTTTGGTGGGGGGGCAGAGGGTGGGGGGAGGCTCAGGAGGTGCGGAGAGACTGCCCCTCTTGGGGCTAGCTAATTTCCTTTAAAAGAAAGATTTACTTATTTATTTGGGAGGCAAAAAGAAACACAGAATTAGACACAGAGACATCTCTGTGTCTTAGCCTGTTCATTCCCAGCTCTCAATGCCAGCACTGGGCTGGGCAGAAGCCCCCTAGGAGCTCAAAGCTCAGTTCAAGTCTCTCATGTGAGTGGCAGGGGCCCAAGGACTTGAGTCATCCTCCGCTGCTTTCCCAGGTGCACCAGCAGGCAGCTGCTTAGGAAGTGGAGCAGCCGGGACTCAAAGGCACAGTCCATATGGGATGTCAGCAGTGTCACAGGCGGGGGCTTAACCTGCTGTGCCACAATGCCAGCCCCTTCCCCCGCATTTGTGGATAAACGAGCAAGAGGTGTCCTTATGGTTGAAACCGCTGTATTTCCTAACTTGCAGCCTAAAGCATTCTTTTTTAAAATTTTTATTTATTTATTTGAAAGGTAGAGTTACAGACAGTGAGAAGGGGAGACAGAGAGAAAGGTCTCCCATCCATTGGTTCACTCCCCAAATGGCCACAGTGGCCGGAGCTGTGCCGATCCGAAGCCAGGAGCTTCTTCCTGGACTCCCACATGGGTGCGGGGGCCCAACACTTGGGCCATCTTCTACTGCTTTACTAGGCCATAGCAGGGAGCTGGACTGGAAGAGGAGCAACCGGGACAGAATCCGGCACCCATATGGGATGCCAGCACCGCAGGCGGAGGATTAACCAAGTGAGCCACGGCGCTGGCCCCTTCTTTTAAACTTTAAAAAATATATATTTATCTATTCTTAAGACAGAGTGACATACAGAGAGAGAGGGAGGGAGGGAGAGTGAGAGATCTTCCATTTGCTGGTTCACTCTCCAAATGGCTGCAATGGTTGAGGCTGAGCCAGGCTGAAGCCAGGAGCCTGGAACTCCATCCAGGTCTCCCACATGGGTGGCAGGCCCCAAGCACTTGGGCCATCTGCTGCTACCTTCCCTAAGTGCATTGGCAGGGAGCTGGATCGGAAGTGGAGCAGCCAGGACTCGAACCGGTGCTCCAATATGGGATGCCGGCATCGCAGGTGGCGGCCCTACTCACTGCACCATGACGCTGGCCCCTCTAACTTCTTAATAGTTGCTAATACCGGTTTCCAAAAATACTTAGTGTGTGCTTTGAGTTCCTGAGTCCCTTAAAAGTTTTCTCAAGTGACACAGTGGGCCAGGCCTGGATCTGGGTTTAGATAAGAGGCAGAACACAGCATGTCCAAGACAGAGGTGGCAATCAAAGGTCCCGAGGAGTGGAAGGGACAGCCCAGAGGGACAGAGGTTCCAGAACCCTGAACTTTCTCTTTCTCCTGGTAGTGAACAAGGCCATCCACACACTTTGCTCCATGAGGAGATTCCTGACCCCGTGCTGCTGGGGGACCCCCCACCCCCCAGGAAGTTCTGCCGCCTGGGATTTCCTGTGTGTGGGAAAGAAACCGGATGAGCAGATAAATCCTCCCTTTTTTTTTCCCCCAAGTGCAAGAGGCCTCATCCCTGGTAAGTCTGCGGCAGCCCCGGCCAAGATGAGCAGCGCAGGGATGTGTGTCTTGTGGGCTGCTGAGCAGTCATCCGATGACACCCAGGGCAGAGCGTGGCAGGGGCAGAAGAGCTAGGTCACTGTCCCCGCCGCTGGGGTGCTGTCTCAGCTTGGCCCCTTCCAGGAGGAGAGCCCAATACCAATATTTAAATGCAAGAAATCTATCGGGGAGGATACCCCTGCTGGGGAGTGGGCAGGTGAGATGCAGAGAGAAAGATGTTCCACCCCCTGGTTCACTCCTCGGATGGCCTCCACAGCTGGGATTGGGCCAGGCGGAAGCCAGGAGCTTCATCTGGGTCTCTGAAGTGGGTGGCAGGGGCTCAAGCACTTGGGCCATCTTCCGCTGCTTTCCCAGGTGCATCAGCAGGGAGCTGGATGGGAAGTGGAGCAGCCGGGACTCGAACTGGCACTCACATGGGATGCAGCAGCTTAACCCATCTGGTCACTCTAGGAAAGTCTTAGAGATGGAGAAGAGTGCATCTCAGTCATTTCAGCCATGGAACCAGGGAGCTGGGGTATGCGCCCCCAACTCCTCACCCTTCCTCGGTGGACAGCTGCTTCTGGAACTTTCTGTATGTCCAGCTTGCTGGACCCACGGGTGCTCCTAAGGCCAGAACAGTAACGCCAGGCATCCCTTGGGTGGGTAGAGGTAATTGGCAGGGGGATGTGGGCGGTGTCTATTCCAGGAGCAGACCTCAGATTGTTTCTCCATGCACAGGAAAAGCCCGACACAGGCATGGAAGGCGTCCTCCTCCACCCTGGGTAGGGATGTGGATGTCATATGCAGTGCACAGGGGGGCTTTGCGTCTCCAGGCTCTTGTCGCCCTCGTCTCCTCTTGCGGAGGAGCCACCTTGCCCCGCTGCGCCCCTGAACATCTACTTCCTGCCTTCAACACTGGACTACATTTCCCAGCCTCCCTTGCAGCTCAGCGGGACCATGTGACTGATTTCAACCAATAAAACGTGAGCAGAGGGGGCTGTGCGCGCCTTCCCAGGAAAACTGGCCACGCCCATCCTTTCCTCCCTTTCCCTTTCCACGGTGACCTTGGAGGTCGCCTTGTCAACACTGGGACGCTTTCAGTGCAAGTCGTTTAGTAAATCACAACCATTAGTGCTGGAAGGAAAAGGTTAGGGAACCCTGAGCGTCAGGATCCTGGCAGAGTTACAGTGAGGGCAAAGGCCCTGGGGCAGGGACGAGGAACCCAGAGCAAGCCAGTGCGATTGGAGGCAGCCAGGGAAGGAGAGTGGTGAGAGAGGCAGGTGCATGAGCCTGACGAGTGACGAGTTTTCTGAGTTTTCTTGTAGGGGACAGCCACGCCCTGCCCCCCCCCCAGCTTCCATGGAAAGTTCCAGAAACCAGACCTGTGACCAGGAGGGGCTGCATCTCAAAGCTCAGCAGCACTGGGGTGAGCGCTTGTCTCTGAGAGACTCGGGGTTCAGGGTTCTCCATACCTGGAGCCCTTTGTCTGAGGGTCAGGGGCCCCCTGCCCCGCTGTACGGGCAGCCCAGCCTCACGTGATTCTTAGGTTATGTGTTCTGAAGTTGGTTGGTTTTGAAATCACGTGGCCCCGGCCTTCTGCTCGGCCCTGGTACCTCTCTCCTAGACGAGGATTGTCCAGTGCCAGTGCAGTAGGATCTTGCGGGCTAGCCTGGGCACTCGGCCCCACTGTTGCCTTAAACTTCCCCTAGTTGACTTAATCCTGAGCTGCTGAGTGGAGCTGCTTGTTTGCCTGGGGACTGCCTCTCGCCGGCCCCTCCTTCCTCCTCCCTAGCAGTGTCCTCTCGGGAAATGCAGCCGAGCCAGCTGCATCCGTGGGAAGTCCTGTCCCCCACGCCTTGCCCTCCCGGCCCTGCTGAGGCCACAGGAAATGACCCTGTAGCAGCCACGAGCTGCCATCCCGAGGACAATGACAGAGGGACGGAAGCCCGTTTGTCCCAGCACTTGTCCCCCTGGGTGGACGCCAACGGCTGGAACCATAAAAGTGAGGATGCAGTGGGAAAACATCTTTAAAAATAAAACAATCCTGTAGGCTTTAGCCAACCTTTGAGGCTCCAAGGGCCTTTGTTTTCTTTGTGTGTGTGTGTTTGTGCGAGTGCATGCGCTTTAAACATAGATAAGGCCCAGAGAAAGTAAGGCTGGGAAGGCCGGGAGTCCCACCCAAGCAGCAGATCTCCAGCGGCGTCCCTGGGTCTCTGCATGCTGCCTGCTGTCAATCACATTTGGCTCCCGCCTCGGCTGCCCCCTTCTCTACCCACTGCGCAGGCGCGGGAGCGCTGGTCTCTAACGCCAATCAGGGCAGCACCATCCCTTGCCCGGCTCCCGCTGGCTGGTCCTGTCTTGTCTTTCAGGTCTGTGCGATACAGCCTCGCTCTCTCTCTTCTCCTGAGGCCCTTTTGACGTCTGGAACCATTTGGTTTGTCCACAGTGGGCACTCACAGTCGGGGGCTGGTCTGGCAGCAATGGGTTAAGCAGAGGCTAGTGACACCCGCATGCCCTATGGGAGTGCCGGGTCAGGAGGCTGCTCGGCTTCCCATCCAGGTTCCTGCCAATGCGCCCGGGAAGGCGGTAGATGATGGCCCGAGAGCTTGGGCCCCTGCCACGCACGTGCTTAGACCTAGCTCCTGGCTTTGGCCGTGGCGGGCCATCTGGGGAGTGAACCAGCGGATGGAAGACCTTTCTCTCTGTCTCTCCCTCTCTCTGTCTGCAACTCTGCCTCTCGGATAAATCAATACATCTTTTTAAAACATGTGATCAAGTCTGGGGGTGCAGAGACCCAGGAACTCTTCCTGAAGGAAGAGATCAGCAGGTGGGTCTTCGCCTGCAGAAGCGGGGCACGCATGCGTGAATGCATATGTGTCTGGAAGTGGCTTAGAGTCTTAGCATTTAACTTGGGAGCCCCAGCAAGGGCAGAGGCCTGGTTGTGCCTGGGCTTCAGGAGGAGCGTTCTCCCCCGTGCTAACTGCTGGAGCAGGGCAGGGGTGGGTGTGGCAGGCTGGGCGAGGATGAGGTTGTCCAGGGCATTGCCACAGAGGCCTTGAATGCCGCACCTTAAATGCACAGTCTGGACTCCCGTGCACAGGCAACAGAGTCCGATACAACAACAGTGATCGGGGGAAGCCTGTTGGAAGGGCCTGGATGCTATTGGCTCTTGAACCCCAGCTCTGCCGGGCCGCATCAGAGTCACCCCAGAAGCTTCCAGAAAATCCTGGAAGAGTCTGAGTCTCCGTAAGCCAGAACTGGGCCTGGCCATGTGCATTGCCATACACTTCCCCGGCGTGCTCATCATGGGCCGGGTTTGAGGACCCCTGCCCGAGGTTTGTGGCTGGCAGGGGGGGGGCGCTGGAAGCTTGGCGGCCTGGGCCTTCACGCCTGCCTGCTCCTCCGTAGCCTCCCCTGGACTGGCTGCTCTCTCCAGCTTAATTTCTCTCTGGGTGCAGGAATCTGGGCCATGGCTCGGGCCTGCCCACTCCGTCCTCCCTCCCCCTCCCCGCCTCCCCCCCCCCCAGCCTCAAAGGTCAGGTACGTCTCAGTCTCCTTCGGTCATGTCCATTTATGGCTCTGTTGTTCCAAAATGTGGCCAAATTTATAAACTCCCCTTTCCTGGAGACACGAAACAATTTGTGCAGCGTGCAGTGTGGGGGTAGCGCCGGGAGCTGCGTCTGGGGCCTGGACCTCAGCCCGGGCCCTGGTCCCAATGAGCTCTGGCCTAGGGGGTGGCCCAGCCCCTCCGTGGGCCTCAGTTTCCCTCCACACAAAGCTAAGGAACTGGCCAAGATCATTCCTTAAGTTCTTTCTAATTCCACACATACCCCGTTTACTGCTCTAAAATGCCAGTGCCTAAATTCATGGGGGCAATACTTGCAAAAGAAGGCTCTGGAATGGACGGTAGCCCCTGGGCCTCTCTCACGCTTTTTTCTTTCGTGGTTTGAGTTTTCTTCTTCTTCTTCTTCTTTTTTTTTTTTTTTAGGCTTTTTTATTTGCAAAGCAGAGTGACAGAGAGAAAGAGAGTGAGAGAGAGAGAGAGAGCGCTTCCATCTGCTCCTTCACTCCCCAAATGCCTACCAACAGCCTGGGCAGGGCCAAGTTGAAGCCAGGAGCCAGGAGCTTCTTCTGGGTCGCCCACGTGGGTGCAGGGGCCCAAGCACTTGGGCCATCCTCTGCTGCTTTCCCAGGGGCATTAGCAGGGAGCTGGATCGGAAGCTGCACTGGTGCTCATATAGGATGCTGGCATTGCAAGCAGAGGCTTAACTCGCTAAAGCACAATGCCAGCCCCTGGTGGAGCTTTCAAAACAGGCTTCTGGCATTGATTATATATGTGTTCGCATGCCATAGGGGTTTGCATTTCACTTGGTTTTTTACAAAAATGACAACCACTGTGAACTTTGTTTGGCATATTACTTTTTTTTTTTTTGACAGGCAGAGTGGACAGTGAGAGAGAGAGACAGAGAGAAAGGTCTTCCTTTGCCGTTGGTTCACCCTCCAATGGCCGCCGTGGATGGCGCGCTGCGGTCGGCGCACTGTGCTCATCCGATGGCAGGAGCCAGGTGACAGGTGCTTCTCCTGGTCTCCCATGGGGTGCAGGGCCCAAGCACTTGGGCCATCCTTCACTGCACTCCCGGGCCACAGCAGAGGGCTGGCCTGGAAGAGGGGCAACCGGGACAGAATCCGGTGCCCCAACCTGGACTAGAACCCGGTGTGCCGGCGCTGTACTTTTTTCATTTAATACCTTATCCCTTTCTTTTCATATCAGCTTGATCTTCTATTTTTTTTTTAAAAGCCAATTGATGGGAGTATAATTTACATACAATGAGATTTAACCATTGTGAGTGTATAGTTCAATTATTTTTGTAAGTTTATAAAGTTGTGGAAACATTTCTGCCATCTGGTTTTAGAGCACTTAGAATATTTTATCTTCTTCCTTCTCTTTTTTTAAAATATTTATTTATTTATTTGAGAGGCAGAGTTACAGACAGAAAGAGGGGGAGGCAGAGAGAGAGGTCTTCCCATCCACTGGTTCACCCCCCAGTTGGCCACAATGGCTGGAGCTGGGCCAGGCTGACGCCAGGAGCCAGGAGCTTCTTCCAGGTCTCCCATACAGGTGCAGGGACCCAAGCACTTGGGCCATCTTCTGCTGCTTTCCCAGGCCACAGCAGAGAGCTGGATTGGAAGAAGAGCAGCCAGGACTTGAACTGGCACCCAAATGGGATGCCGGTACTGCAGGCAGTGGTTTTACCTGCTACATCACAGTGCTGGCCCCATGAATAATATTTTTTAGAGATGTATTTATTTATTTGAGAGAATGAGAGAGAGAGAGAGAGAGAGAGAGAGAGAGAGAGAGAAAGTCTTTCATCCATTGGTTCACTCCCCTTGGCTGCAAGGGCTGGAGCTGGGCCAATCCAAAGCCAGGAGCCAGGAGCTTCTTCCAGGTCTCCCAAGCATGTGCAGGGGCCCAAGGACCTGCGTCATCTTCTACTGCTTTCCCAGGCCACAGGAGAGCTGGATGGGAAGTGGAGCAGCCAGGACTAAAACCTGCACCCATATGGGATGCCAGCGCTTCAGGCCAGGGCTTTAACCCACTGCACCATAGCGCCAGCCCCATCAAATAAATTAATTTTTTAAAAACAGCACTTTGCTGGCCGGCGCCGTGGCTCAACAGGCTAATCCTCCGCCTTGCGGCGCCGGCACACCGGGTTCTAGTCCCGGTCGGGGTGCCGGATTCTGTCCCGGTTGCCCCTCTTCCAGGCCAGCCCTCTGCTGTGGCCCGGGAGTGCAGTGGAGGATGGCCCAGGTGCTTGGGCCCTGCACCCCATGGGAGACCAGGAAAAGCACCTGGCACCTGGCTCCTGCCATCGGACGAACGCGGTGCGCCGGCCGCAGCGCGCCATCCACGGCGGCCATTGGAGGGTGAACCAACGGCAAAAGGAAGAGCTTTCTCTCTGTCTCTCTCTCTCACTGTCCACTCTGCCTGTCACAAAAAAACAAAACTAAACAAAACAAAAAAAAACCAGCACTTTGCTTTGAGCCTGAGGGACTGCACAAGGGGAAAAGTTCCTGGGGTGGGGCAGGAAACAGAAGAAAGAGGCTGGAGTAGGGGCTCGCGTGCCTCCTTCTAATCTTCTCCTTTGCAGGTCTGGCAGGTAATGAGCTCCCTGTCACTGAGGGTATGCAAGGAGAGGCTGGCCAGCCATTTGGCAGGGACTCTCAGAGACCGATGGGAGACTGGGCTCCAAGGCTGCTGAGACAGCAGTGTGGTTGAGGGGTCAGGTGAGAAAGCTTAGCTGGCAGGGGCTCCTGGTTCTACCCCCAGCTCTGCTGTTTCCTACTCTGTGGCCTAGAGAAGTGAATTCAGTGCCCCCAGCCTCAACTGTCCCTGGTGTGACACCTTCTCCCATTCTCTCTCGGAGTGGTCAATGATGTCATGAATGGCTGTGACTCCCTTCACCTTGGGATCCTTGGCTGTGCTGTTCGGGGACCCCAGGAAGGGGCTAAGAAGATGGCGATGTGTGCTCCTTGACCTCCATGGAAGGAATGCCTTCAACGACCGTCGTGGCCTGGAATTCCCGTCCAGGCTGTCCCTAACCCAGTCATGCGCCTCCTCCTCTGTGCAACAGTGATCACGCCGGGGCAGGTGTCTAGCCTAGTGGTTAGGACACCTGGACTCCACACCAGAGCGCCTGGCTTTGATTCCTGCCTCCAGCTTCCGGCTGATCCAGACCCTACGAGGCAGCAGCAGGTGGTGGCTCAAGTAGTTGGGTCCCTGCCATCCACAAGGGAGACCTGGATGGAGTTCCTGGCCCAGCTGTGGCTGTTGAGGTCATTGAGGGAGTGGATTGGTGGACGGGAGCTCTCTCTGTCTCTTTTGCCTCTCAGATAAACAAAGCAAAAAATAGAAAGCAGTGTTAGTACTCACCTCCAGGGGCTGTGGGATGGTGAGAATAGAGCCAGCTGGATGTTAGATCCATCCAAAGGAGGATGGCTTCCCTAAAGCCACTCCTTGTCTCATGGAACAGAAGTCCAAGGTCAGCAGGGGAGTCCTCTTGGGCTGGTGTGACAGCTCCATGGCTTCTTAGGGATTTGGTTCCCAGCTCTTCCAACTTTATGCTTTGGCACTAGTCCTTATGATCCAGTGTAACAGCCAGAGACCCTGCCATCACTTCTCTGTTAAAGAACAGTGTGAGGGGCTGGTGCTGTGGTGTAGCAGGTAAAGCCACCACCTGCAGCGCCAGCATCCCATATGGGTGCCAGTTCGAGTTCCAGCTCTTCCCACTTCCAATCTAGCTCTCTGCTATGGCCTGGGAAAGAAGTGGAAGATGGCCCAAGTCCTTGGGCCCCTGCACCTGCATGGGAGGCCTGGAAGAAGCTCCTGGCTCCTGGCTTTGGATCAGCCCAGCTCCAGTCATTGCAGCCATCTGGGGAGTAAACCAGCGATGGTAGACCTCTCTTTCTCTCTGCCTTTCCTTCTCTCTCTGTGTAACCCTGACTTTCAAATATATAAATAAATCTTAAAAAAAAAAAAAACACTGTGGAAGAAGAGGAGATATAGAGACAAAGAGTATGAACCAAGCATTATTCGAGGGTTTCTGCAGCCGCCACCCAACAGTTCCGCTTCTGTGTCCTTGACCAGAACTCCATTAAATGGCCATGCCAGCCGAAAAGGAGGCAGAAGAAATATTGGTGGACAAGGAAAAATTTTCAGTTCCTTCCTATCCCCAGTAACTTACTCATTTGACTCCTGTCACCATAGATGTAGCTTCCCAGTTCTAGAACCTGATGCGAATGCCATCACACAGAACATTCTCTTGTATCTGGCTCATTTCACCCTTCGTCACCATCACCACCATCATCTCATTTCTCTTATTTATTCAGAGGCAGAGAGACGGATCGCCCTTCCACGGACTCACTCTCTGAATACCTACAAAGGCCAAGACGGGGCCAGGTGAAGCCGGGAGCTGGGAGCCCGATTCAGCTCTCCCACCTGGGTGGCAGGGGCCCGACTCCTTGAGCCACCACCGCTGCTTCTCAGGATCCTCTGTATCCAGAAGCTGGACTCAGGAGCCGGAGTGGAGACTCAAGCCCAGGCGATCCAATCTGGGGCACAGGCATCCTCCTAACTGGCGTCTTAACCACAGGGCCAAACACCTGCTCCCACTTAGCCGTTCTTTTTATGTTTATCTCTCACCATCCAGAGGGAGACACGGATGAACAGGTGGCATCGGTGTTTGGTCTTCCCTTCATCTCTTCTGAATCGCTCTTATTACTTGAGCCCCTACTGTGTGCTGGTAGCTGGTTAAGCACAGTCACCTGTGGCCCAGGCTGAGTCTCTGGGGATGTCTTCTGGCCAAGTCTGTGTTGGCTCCCGATGACCGTGGTGGCAGCTCCCTGCAGTGTCAGATAGAATTCCTGGCAGGTGCAGGCTGTGCAGCCCCATGGCGAGGAGCCTGGGCTCTGGCATCCGCAGCCCGGAAGCCAGCAGGTGTTTTGTGAGTAGCGGCTGCAGGGAGTTTCTGGGTCCAGAAGCAAAGCCTTCCTTCTGGATCTCTCATGGACCTGTAAGGCAGGTACCATTCCAACCCACATCTTACTGAGCAAAAAGGGTGCTCGCAGAGGTGAGGTGGCTTGCTTGAAGCTACACAGCTTGCGAAGCACGAGTCCAGGTTCAAATCCAAGGTCGTGGCACATCAAGTCCAGGTCCTCGTGCTGGGGCTCCAGACAGTCAGCTTGCACCTCCTGTTCTTGCCTTCACACCTCGACCACCTGAGGGAGAGCCTAGAGTGCCCATGGCCAAAGGCTGGGCACTTGGCTTTGCTGTGGTTTTTTTTTTTTTTTTTTTTTTGTCTTTCACCTTGGATGGGGGGTGGGGTAGGGGTCATCCAAGGATATATCCTGGCTCTGCCTCTTGTCCGTGTAAGCGGGAGTCCCTGGCAGCCTCCAGCCGCCCCCTGCCACACACGGGCTCTAATTTGTTCCTTCCTGCTCCCTGGGGGGACCCATCCACCTGGGGACCCGCCTCGCCCCCCCCCCCGCCCCCGCAGCTCTTAGCTTCCCGCCATGACCCCAAATGGCAGCGTCTCTTCAAGCGACGGTTGTCTAAGCAGTGAGCCTGAGATGACACATCGGCCCGCGGTTATGGGTGTCCTGAGTCACTCAGCCAGCTCCTTCGAGTGAATGGGCCTTTCAGGGTAATTGCTGTTTTTTTTTTTTTTTTTTAAAGGGCCCGTGGCTCGATTTGGCCAAACTTATCCATGTCTATTCTCGAAGGGAAAAATGTGTTCCGTTTTCTGCGTGGGAGCCAGCCTTTCCCAGGGAAGCAAATATGTCAATCCCATGATAGAACAGAGTGGCTTTCAACAAATAGTTCCCAACAGAAGGACCCTTTTCCAGAGGCTGCTGCTTTGGTTGAAGTTCAAGGTGAAGTTCAAGGCAGGGGAGGGGCAAAGTGGAGCTTGTGGAATAGACAGAGGTGGGGTGAAGGCCCCCGGTGACACAGCTTCCCTCTCTTTCCCCCACCACCTGCACCTCTGTGAAACCTACCACTGGCTCTGGAATCTTGTTAGAGGACCTTGAGGGAGCTGCCCTGGCCCTGAGCTCAGAAGCCTGGGCCTGAGTCCCAGGGCCCTACTCTTGCTAGTGTGTGACCTTGGAAGAGAAATTAAGCATCTCTGGGCCTGTTTTCCCATCTGGGAAATGGCGTGCTTGGTCTACCTAGGAGGATACTTCAAATTCCGTGGCGAAATGGAATTAAAGGATACGTTTAGGAGTTGGTGTTGTGGCGCTGTGGGTTAAGCCTCTGCCTGCGGCACCGGCATCCCATATGAGCACTGGTTCGAGTCCTGGCTGCTCCACTTCTGATCCAGCTCCCTGCTAATGGCCTAGGAAAAGCAGCAGAAGATGGCTCAAGTGCTTGGGTCCCTGTTACCTATGAAGGAGACCTGGATGCCATTTCAGGCTCCTGGCTTTGGCCTGCCCCGGCCTTGGCTGCTGTGGCCAGTTGGAGAAAAAAAACCAGCAGATGGAAGATTCTCTCTCTCTCTCTGTTACTATGCCTTTCAAATAAGTAAATAAATCTAAAAAAACCTTTAGAAAGATGGATGTTTATTTGGGTACAAAAAAACCCCAAACTTGATGTATTTTCCCATTTCCTATATTCCTTAGGTCTAAGATTCTGTGTTCCTCGGGAGAATTCAGCCTGAAGTGGGGAACTGCTGGGGAGAGAGATGTTGTTCACAGAGCAGAAGGAGAGCTCTCTTGTCTGAGGCCAGCCGGTTGCTGTAAGATCGTTTTCCACGTCCCACCCTGGAGGCTCTGCCTCCTCACTCCGCTTGCCTGTGGATGCACACCCTGGGGGCAGCCGTGAGGGCTCAACTGCTTGGGTGCCTGCCACCCACGTGACGGACTTCGATTGAGTGCCCTGCTCTTGGTTCTGGCCTTGACCTAGGCCAAGCACTTGGGGAGCGAACCAGCAGATAGCAGCTCATTCTCTCTCTCTCTCTCTCTCTCTCTCTCTCTCTCTCTCTCTCTTTCTCACATAAATAGACTAGCCAACAAAGAAAGTTGGTTAAAGATATCTCCTGCTATCTCAACTTTGTGATGAATTTGTAACTCTTCTCCCATGGAAAGTACTAATGACTGAAAAGTCAAACCGGATGTTAACATAGAGAGTTCCCGACCAGTAATGTAGACAGTGGGGGCTGGCACTGTGGTGCCGCGGGTTGAGCTGCCACCTGTGTTGCCAGCATTCCACACAGCCGCTGGTTCAAGTCCCAGCTGTTCCACTTCCAATCCCGCTCCCTGCTAATGCGCCTGGGAAAGCAGCAGAGGATGGCCCAAGTGCTTGGGCCTCTGCATCCATGTGAGAGACCCAGAAGAACTTTCTGGCTTTGGCCTGGCCCAGCCTTGACCATTGTGGCCATTTGGGAAGTAAACCAGTGGATGGAAGAGATGTCTCTCTCTGTTTCCCTCTTCTCCCCTTAACTCTGCCTTTCAGATGAATAAAAACTAAATCGTCAAAAAAAATCAGGGTGATCATTTGGTGCAACAGAGATGCGTCCCACATCGGAGGGCCTGGGTTCGAGTTCCACCTCTGGTTCCGATCCAGCTTCCTGCTAATGCACGCTCCGGGAGGCTGTGGTGATGCCTCAAGTACTCAGGTCTCCACTACCCACGTGGGAAACCTGGATTGAGTTCTGGGCTCCTGGTTTGGGCCTGCTTGGCCCAGCCTGGCTGTTGTAGACATCTGGGAAGTGTTGCTCTCTCTTGTTGTCTTTCAGATACATGAAAACAAATACATAAAAATCAAGAGGTAAATCACACACACGCAGCCAGAATGAAGTTGGTTCACTCTCCAAATGCCCACACTGGCTGGGCCTGGGCTGGGGCCAGCGCCAGGATCTGGGAATGCAATCCAGGTCCTCTTTGTGTGTGTGTGTGTGTGTGTGTGTAAAAACCCAATTAACTCAGCCATCACCACTGCCTCCTAGGATCTGCATTGGGGCTGGAGCTGGGGAAAATGGTGGTAAGAGAGTAAGCATGTGTAACAGGACAGGCGGATAAGCAAGTGAGCATGTGATTGTGTTTGCATTTAGGAGATACATGTGCAGGGGCCAGCGCCGTGGCTCAATTGGTTAATCCTCCGCCTGCAGTGCCAGCACCCCATATGGGCACTGGGTTCTAGTCCCAGTTGCTCCTCTTCCAGTCCAGCTCTCTGCTGTGGCCAGGGAGTGCAGTGGAGGATGGCCCAAGTGCTTGGGCCCTGCACCCCATGGGAGACCAGGAGAAGCACCTGGCTCCTGTCTTCGGATCAGTGCGGTGGGCCAGCCGCAAGTGCGCCGGCCGCGGCGGCCATTGGAGGGTGAACCAACGGCAAAGGAAGACCTTTCTCTCTGTCTCTCTCTCTCACTGTCCACTCTGCCTGTCAAAAAAAAAAAAAAAAGGTGGAGGGGAAGAGGGAGGGGGAGAGGGAGGGAGGGGGGAGAGGAAGAGCGAGACAGAGGAGGAGAGGGAGAGAGATCCCACCCACTGGTTCACACTCTAGGTGCTTGCAATGACTAGGGCAGGCAGGGACTGGGCTGGGGCTGAAGCCGGGGGCTCCAGGAATGCAGTCCCCATCTCCCACGTGGGCGTCAGAGACCCCGCTACTGGAGGGTCACTGCTGCTTCCCAGAGTCCACACTGGCGGGAAGCTGGAGTCCAGAGCTGAAGCTAGGGGATGAAACCCAAGTGCCCCAGCAGCAGCGTCAGCGTCTGGGCCAGCCTTTAAGTAGAGCTCACACAAACAGGTGAGTAGGCGCACAACTGAGTCACCAGACAGGTGCAGTTCTGCAGGGAGGAAGTTGTAAGTAAGCAAACAGGTAAACAGATGATCCCATCAGCGTGTCCACACGCAGGAGGCAGGCATGGGAGCACTTCAGGGAGACACGTAGTTCCACGTGTTCCTCTCCTGTGTGCCCTGGCTGCTTTCAGAATCATCACCGTGGCCGGCGATGTGGGGAGGTGACAGCAGCTAGAACATTCTTCTCTGGACACGACCCTTGCTCACTGGGGAGCTTGTTTTTATCCAGCACACTGTTAGGCAGGACAGACAAAGCTTCATTGTGTCAGTAAGCTGTAGGGCTGGTTCCCCAAAGCGGCCTTGAGGTGAGTGATTTTTGTGGTGGTTTGAAGACGAATATTTTTTCTTTTTTTAAAAGATTTATTTATTTATTTGAAAGTCAGAGTTATACAGAAAGAGGAGGCAGAGAGAGAGAGAGAGAGAGAGAGAGAGAGAGAGAGAGAGAGGTCTTCCATCTTCTGGTTCACTCCCCAATTGGCTGCAGCGACCAGAGCTGTGCTGATCTGAAGCCAGGAGCCAGGAGCTTCTTCCGGGTCTCTCACATGGGGTGTCAGGAGTCCAAGTCCTCGGGCCATCCTCCAGTGCTTTCCCAGGTTCATCAGCAGGTTGCTGGGTCAGAAGTGGAGCAGCCGGGACTTGAACTGGCACTCCAGTATTGGATGCCAACATCGTAAGCAGAGGCTTAACCTGCTGTGCTACAACACTGGCCCCTCTCCCCATGTTTTTATAAAGCCACCAGGATTCAGCCATGGGGACGCCACCACAATGACCTTCTCAAGACCTGATAGCCTCCCCAAGACCCCGCCTCTAAACAGAACAGCCTAGCGAGATTCAGTTTCTAGCCCCTGAACCCCCCACAATGAGGGTTCCATGGCAGCATGAGCTTAAGGAGACACATCACAGCACCCTCCGAACTCGCGATGTCTTCCGGGCCATTGTTTCCTAGGCTGAGTGAGAACTGGTAATGCCAGCATCTGAGTCTCCACTTGCAAGTCCCCGTCACATCTGCAGCCATCAGTGGTGGAACTAGGGGCCATCACAGCCTCCAGTCCACAGCTGGAGCACTGGCAGGTGGTGGTTCTGTGTAGCCACAGCGGCAACCGCAGCAAATTCCTGTCTCCGTGCTCTCCACCCAGTAGCTTAGGGAGACCCAAACCTAGTGTCTTCTTCTGGCCACCGCCCCCATCAAGAGGTCCTCAGCAGATGATACAAACCAGCACTTCTTCCGCTGAATGTGTCACTAGAAGGGACTGAGCATCAGTGGGAGAATGAAAAAAATCAGAATAGCGTGGCAGGCATTCAGAAACCTAGGCTTTCCTCGGAAACAAAGCTCACAGCAGTTGGCCAGGGCTTACACCTGAACAGGGTGAACGGTCTGCTCAATAGCATCAAGAATTTCTTAAAATTCATGACATTTCGGCAAGAATCAAGAAAATGACAATGTAAATGAGAAGATGCACCCAGCAGATACCAGCATCTAGATGAATGAGACGTTGGGATTATCTGATAAGGATTTCCAAGTGGCCTTCCTAAAATGCTTCCATGATGATCACAAATCCTCCTGAAATAAAGATCAAAATGGAAATTCTCAACAAAGAAACAGAATTTATAAAATAGGACCAAACAGAATTTATAGAACTGACAAACACAACCAAAATAAACACCCGACTTGGTGGAATCAATATTGGAGTGGAGATGGCAGAATAGAATTGGTAAAACTGAAGACAGATCAATTGAAATTTATTTAATAACAGAGGGAAAAACACTAAAAAAGGAACACAAGATGGATGGACCTGTGAGATAGTAACCAAAGCTGTAACATCTATGCGGTTGGATTTCCAGCAGTTGAAGAGAAATATTGGGGTAGTGAAAATGTATTTCAAGTAATAATGGTAACATTTCTCCAATTTGGTTAAAAATAACATGAATATATAGATGAAAGAAGCCCACATTAAGATATATCACAGGGGCTGGTGCCGTGGCACAGTGGGTTAATGCCCTGGCCTGCAGTGCTGGCATCCCATAGGGGCGCTGGTTCTAGTCCCGGCTGCTCCATTTCCGATCCAGCTCTCTGCTATGCCCTGGGAAAGCAGGAGAAGATGGCTCAAGTGCCTGGGGCCCTGCCCCCGCGTGGGAGACCCAGAAGAAGCTCCTGGCTCCTGGCTTCGGATCAGCACAGCTCGGCCGTTGAGGCCAACTGGGGAGTGAACTAGCGGATGGAAGACCTCTCTCTCTCTACCTCTCCTCTCTCTGTCTCTCTGCGTAACTCTGACTTTCAAATAAATCACAAGCTTCTAAAAGCCAAAAGCAAAGAAACATTGAGAGCAGCTGGAGGAAAATAACACATTGCCTATACACAGAATGCCAAATTGAATGACAGTGGATTTTTCATCTGAAACCATGGAGACAGGGGGGAAATGGTACAACACTTTCCGTGTGTTGAAAGAAAACTGTCGACCTCAAATCCTGTGTCCAGTGAAACCATCCTTCAGGAATAAAAGGGAAAGTGATGCCACTCTTCCATGAATGAAAAGGAAGAGAATTTACTGCCGGAAGACTTACCATTAAAATATGGCTGGGGCCAGCGCTGTGGCGTAATGGGTAAAGCCGCTGCCTGCAGTGCTGGCATCCCACGTGGGTGCCGGTTCAAGTTCCGGCTGCTCCACTTCTGATCCAGCTCTCTGCTGTGGCCTGGGAAAGCAGTAGAAGATGGCTCAAGTCCTTGGGCCCCTGCACCCGCATGGGAGACCCAGAAGAAGCTTCTGGCTCCTGGCTTCGGATTGGCGCAGCTCCGGCTGTTGTGGCCATCTGGGGGAGTGAACCAGTGGATGGAAGACCTCTCTCTCTGCTTCTCTTTCTTTCTCTGTGTAACTCTGACTTTCAGATAAATAAATAAATAAATAAATAAATCTTTGAAAAAAAGAATTAAGTTATCCGTCAGATTTTTAAATTACATTCTATGGTTGAAGCAAAAGCTATCGTCTGAAAGTGGTGCACAATATGGAGAGAGGAAATATTTAAGACAATTAAATTTCAAAAGTTGGAGGGTAAAGGGACCTAAAGAGAAAGTATAATTTCAAAATGGGAAAATATTGTCACCCCAGGCTGTGATAAATTATTGAGTTATATGGTAAAAACTAGAACAATCAGTAAGCACTCTATACAAAGCAATACAGTAAAAAAACACTGGATAAGTGGTCAAACTACAATTCTAAAAAATGTGTGGGTCACCCACACAAAGGTAAAGCAGAAGAAACAGAAGGGACAAAACAGAAAATATACAATAAAATAAAGACTTGAGTTTTAATGTATCTACTTTCAATGCGAATGATCTAAATATACAAATAAAAGACAGAGGCCGGCGCCATGGCTCAACAGGCTAATCCTCCGCCTTGTGGCACCAGCACACCGGGTTCTAGTCCCGGTCGGGGTGCTGGATTCTGTCCCGGTTGCCCCTCTTCCAGGCCAGCCCTCTGCTGTGGCCCGGGAGTGCAGTGGAGGATGGCCCAGGTGCTTGGGCCCTGCACCCCATGGGAGACCAGGAAAAAGCACCTGGCACCTGGCTCCTGCCATCGGATGAGCGCGGTGTGCCGGCCGCAGCGTGCCGTCCGCGGCAGCCATTGGAGGGTGAACCAACGGCAAAGGAAGACCTTTCTCTTCTCTCTTTCTCTCTCTCTCTCTCTCACTGTTCACTTTGCCTGTCCAAAAAAAAAAAAAAAAAAAGACAGAGATTGGCTCAGTGCACAAGAATTATATTCATATATATACTGTATACAGGCAGTTCATTTCATATATATGACATAGATTGAAAGTATCACTATGGAAGATACATCATACAAGTATTCAATTTAAAAAGGCAGGGATGACTGTATTAATGGCAAACAAAGCAGGCATCAGGGCAAAGAAATTACTTAGGAACAAAGAAGGACATTATCTAAGGTTACAAGGATCAATCCACCAAGAAGGTGTCAAAATCCTAAATGTGTATACGTCAAATATTAGAGTTTCAAAATATACAACCACAACCCAACAAAATAGACAAATTCCCAGTTATATTTGAGAACTTTGCCATCTAATTCTTATTAACTTGTAGAACTTCTTGGCTAAAAATCAGCAAAGATATACAAAAACTTAGCAACACCATTAAATAAAGGAATATAATAGACATTTATAGAACGTTCCACTTAACAACAGCAGGATACATATTTTTTTCAAGCATCCAAGGAACATTCACCAAGACACACAGTGTTCTGGATAATAAAATAAACCTTAAAAAGTTGTTTAAAAATTGAAATCATATCACATATTTATTCTGATGATGATGGATCAGACTAGAAACCAATGATAGAGAGACAACAAGAAGGTCTCCAAACACTTGGATGTTAACACAACTTTTTTTTTTTTTTTTTTTTTTGACAGGCAGAGTGGACAGTGAGAGACAGAGACAGAGAGAAAGGTCTTCCTTTGCCGTTGGTTCACCCTCCAATGGCTGCCGCGGCTGGCGCGCTGCGGCCGGCGCACCGCGCTCATCCGATGGCAGGAGCCAGGTGCTAGGTGCTTTTTCCTGGTCTCCCATGGGGTGCAGGGCCCAAGCACTTGGGCCATCCTCCACTGCACTCCTGGGCCACAGTAGAGGGCCCAGGGGCAACCGGGACAGAATCCGGCGCCCCGACCGGGAGGATTAGCCTGTTGAGCCACGGCGCCGGCCTAACACAACTTTTAAAAATTATTTATTTGACTCATGAGGGATCTGTCCTTAATGTGTTGTCCAATGTGAAGTAATGCTATAACTCGTACTGAAACAGTATTTTTACACTTTGTGTTTCTGTGTGGGTGCAAACTGATGAAATCTTTACTTAGTATATACTGAATCGATCTTCTGTATATAAAGATAATTGAAAATGATTAAAAAATCTTGATGTTAAATTGGAAATTGCATAGATAATTAATCAATTTTTTAAAAAAAAATCATGTAGGATCTCTGTCCTTAATGTGCTGTACATTGTGAATTAATACTATAAATAGTACTCCAACAGTATTTTCACTTCGTGTCTCTATGTGAGGGCAAACTGTTGAAATCTTTACGTAATATGTACTAAACTGATCTTCTGTATATAAAAAGAATTGAAAATGAATCTTGATGTGAATGGAAGGGGAGAGGGAGCGGGAAAGGGGAGGGTAGCGGGTGGGAGGGAAATTGTGGGGGGGGAGCCATTGTAATCCATAAGCTGTACTTTGGAAATTTATATTCTTTAAATAAAAGCTATATATATATATATATATATATATATATATATATATATAATTATTTATTTGAAAGTTAGAATTACGGAGAGAGAGAGAGAGAGAGAGATTTTCCACCTGCTGGTTCATTCCTCAAATGGCCATAACACCCAGGGCTGGGCCAGGCTGAAGCCAGGAGCCAGAAGCTTCATCTGGGTGTTCCACGTGGGTGCAGGGGCCCAAGCACTTGGGCGATCTTATGCTGCTTTCCTGGACCGTTAGCAGGGGGCTGGATTGGAAGTGGAGCAGCCAGGACAACAACTGGCATCCATATGGGATCCCGGCAGAGCAGGTTGTGGCTTTATCTGCTACATCACAATGCTGGCCCCTATTAACACATTTTAAATTAATCCCTGAGTTAACTAAAAATATAAAGGCAAAGTAAACAAATTAAGAACCTGGGTGAAAATGAAAACACAATGGGAATGTAGCTAATGCCGTGCCAAGAGGACAATTCATAGCATTAAGATGTTTCTATTACAAAATAGCAAGTAGTTAAAATAAATAATCTAAATTTCTACCTCAAGACACCAGAAAAAGAGGAGAAAGATAAACACAAAGCAAGCAGAACAAAGAAAACAAGAATAATATTGAGAATTAACAAAATTGAAAATGGAAAAAAATCAATGAAATAAAAATTGTTCTCTTGGGGGAAAATAAATTGACAAATCTTTAACAAGACTGACAAAGAGAGAAATCACCAATATTTGACAGTGGATTATGTGGCTGTTAAAGGGATAATAAGGAACACTACAAATAACTTTACATTGCTCCACTTAGAAGAAATGGACCGGGGCCGGCGCTGTGGATAAAGCCGTTAGCGGGTACAGGCGCCGCCTGCAGTGCCAGCATCCCATATGGGTGTCCTTTCGAGTCCTGGCTGCTCCACTTCCAATCCAGCTTTCTGCCTGGGAAAGCAGTAGAAGATGGCCCAAGTCCTTGGGTCCCTGAACCCACATGGTAGACCCAGAAGAAGCTCCTAGCTTTGGGCTGGCATAGCTCCAGCCATTGTGGCCAATTGTGGAGTGAACCAGAGGATGGAGGACCTCTCTCTCTCTCTGCCTCTCCTTCTTTCTCGATGTAACTCTTTCAAGTAAATAAATAAATCTTGGGGCTGGCGCTGTGGTGCACTAGGTTAATCCTCTTCCAGTCCAGCTCTCTGCTGTGGCCTGGGAGGGCAATGTGGGATGGCCCAAGTGCTTGGGCCCTTGCACCCACATGGGAGACCAGGAAGAAACTCCTAGCTCCTGGCTTTGGATTGGTGCAGCTCCGGCCGGTGCAGCCATTTGGGGAGTGAGCCAATGGAAGACCTTTCTCTCTCTCTCTCTCTCTCTCTCTCTCTCTCTCTCACTGTCTGTAACTCTACCTATCAAATAAATAATTAAACAAAATATATCTTAAAAAAATAAATAAATGGACCAATTCCTTGACCTGTAAACCACAGAAGCTCAGCAAAGGTGAAATAGATAACCTTAATTACAACTACTGAAGGAGCTGAATTTGCAATTTAAAAGTTTTCAAAAGTCCTTACTAATCTCCAGGCCCTGATGGTTTCACCTGAGAATTTCACCTAACCTTCAAAGAATGATTAAAATCAATTTTAGACAATGTCTTCCAGAATAGGGAAGAGGAGGGATTGCTTCCTAATTCATGTCATGAGGCTAGCATTATCCAGATACCAAACACAGATAGATTAATGCAAAGCAATCCATCATTACCTTTAAAATGCTATATGTAGGTATAAGTCTAGAACGTAGCATTAGTATCTGTCTGATGAAAATGAATTTTTGAGGAAAGAATAAGGAAAAACTAACCCATCTTCACAGGCTGGGTGATTCAGCATAGTTAGTGTGTCAATTTCCCCTAAATTCACTTATAGGTGAAGCGAAATTCCTACCAAGGTCTTGGCAAGTTTTATTTATTTATTTTTTGGACACAGTAAAAAACTTATTCAACAATTTATATGGAATTGGAAAGACCCTAGAATAAACAAAACAATTGTAAAAATGAAAAAAGTGGCAAGAATCCCTCTACCCAATGTTAAGGCTTTCCATGTAGCTGCAGGAACTGGTGGAGGGCTCGTCACTCCGCCCAGTGGGACAGAACGGAGAACCTAGAGACAGGGCCACCAAATCTGCCCGGCTAACTTTCCACCCGAGAGCAAAAGCAACCTGAAGGATCCTTAGGCACGGCTGCCCAGTTTCCATATCAGGGTGCTTGGGTTCGGTCTTGGCTCTGCTCCCGACTCCAGCTCCCTGCCAATGTGCACCTGCTGCCTCAAGTGCTTGAGTCTCTGCCACTCATCTGGAGACCTGGAGCTGAGTTCCTGGTTCCAGCTTCAGCCCTGGTCTGCAGCCATTTGGGAGAATGAATGAGCCATTTGGGAGAATGAATGAGGATCTCTCTCTCTCTCTCTCTCTCTCTCTCTCTTTAAGATTATTTATTTGAGAGTTACAGACAGTGAGAGGGAGAGACAGAGAGAAAGGTCATCCTTCTGTTGGTTCACTTCCCAGATGGCCACAATGGCTGGAGCTGTGCTGATCTGGAGACAGGAAACAGGTGCTTCTCCTGGTCTCCCATGGGGTGCAGGGACCAAGCACTTGGGCCATCCTCCACTGTACTCCCTGGCCACAGCAGAGAGCTAGACTGGAAGAGGAGCAGCCAGGATTAGAACCGGTGCCCATATGGGATGCTGGCACCGCAGGCGGAGGATTAACCTACTGAGCCATGGCATGGGCTCCAGTTGATTTTTAACAAAAGTGCCAAGGGCATTCCGGGGGAAAATACAACTTTTAAAATTGCATAGGGGGGACCTGTGCCGTGGCTCAATAGGCTAATCCTCGCCTTGTGGCGCCGGCACACCGGTTCTAGTCCCGGTCGGGGCGCCGGATTCTGTCCTGTTTGCCCCTCTTCCAGGCCAGCCCTCTGCTGTGGCTCAGGAGTGCAGTGAAGGATGGCCCAAGTGCTTGGGCCCTGCACCCCATGGGAGACCAGGAAAAAGTACCTAGCACCTGGCTCCTGCCATCGGATCAGTGCGGTGTGCCGGCTGCGGCGGCCATTGGAGGGTGAACCAACGGCAAAGGAAGACCTTTCTCTCTGTCTCTCTCTCTCACTGTCCACTCTGCCTGTCAATAAATAAATAAATAAAAAATAAAAAAATAACCCTATCACTGTATGGCACAGCAATTATACTCCTAGGCATGTCCCTAAGAGGAATGACACATCTACCTACACAAAAACTTGAACCTGAATGTTTATAGCTGAATTGTACACAATAGATCCATGTGTCCAACAGCTGGTCGATGAGTAAATAAAAAGCGGTATACAATGGAATATTATTCAGAACGTCTTGTAATATAATTCAGCATGGTATACAATGGAACATTAACAGATGGAATATTATCTAGCAATGAAAGGGTTATTTTCATGGCTGACCCTTGAAAACACCGATGTTAAGTGAAAGGAGCCAGACACAAATGGTTGTGTGATTCCACTTCTCTGTAGGGCCACGGAGAGGGAGAGGTATAAGCAGGTCAGTGTGTCTTTGCCACTTACATAGGATACCTGGGAGGCTTTGGCCCTGACCCAGTCCTGACTGTTGTAGGCATTTGGGGAGAGGATCGACAATGGAACTCAGTCGGTCTCTCTGCTTCTCAAAAAAAAAAAAAAAAAAAATCCAGCATTTAACTTTTTAAAAAAAAAAAAAAAAGAATTATTGGCCAGCGCCGAGGTTCAATAGGCTAATCCTCCGCCTGCTGCGCCGGCACACCGGGTTCTAGTCCCGGTTGGGGTGCCGGATTGTGTCCCGGTTGCCCCTCTTCCAGGCCAGCTCTCTGCTATGGCCCGGGAGTGCAGTGGAGGATGGCCCAGGTCCTTGGGCCCTGCACCCCATGGGAGACCAGGAGAAGCACCTGGCTCCTGCCTTCAGATCAGTGCGGTGCGCCGGCTGTAGTGCACTGGCCACAGCGGCCATTGGAGGGTGAACCAACGGCAAAGGAAGACCTTTCTCTCTTTCTCTCTCTCTCTCTCACTGTCCACTCTGCCTGTCAAAAAAAGAGAATTATTTTGTTTTATTTGAAAGACAGAGTTACAGAGAGAGGCAGAGACAGAGAGAGAGGTCTTCCATCCGCTGGTTCACTCCATAAATGACTGCAACAGTCAGAGCTGAACTGATCCAAAGCCAGGACTAGGAGCTTCTTTCAGGTCTCCCACATGGGTGCAGGGGCCCAAAGACCTGGGCCATCTTCTACTGCTTTCCCAGGCCATAGCAGAGAGCTGTATTGGAAGTGGAGCAGCTGGGACTTGAACCAGTGCCCAGTTGGGATGCTGGCACTGCAGGTGGCTGCTTTAATCTGCTGATCCACAGCAATGGCCACTAACTTTTTTTTTAAAGGTTTATTTATTTATTTGAAAGGCATAATTACAGAGAGGGAGAGAGAGAGAGAGAGAGAGAGAGAGAGAGAGAGAGAGAGAGAGAGAGAGGTCTTCCATCTGCTGGTTCACTCCCCAGATGTCCACAATGGCCAGAGCTGCACCAATCTGAAGCCAGGAGCCAGGAGCTTTTTCCGTGTGTCCCACACGGGTGAAGGGGCCCAAGGACTTGAGCCATCTTCTACTGCTTTCCCAGGCCACAGTGGAGCAGCTGAGATGCCAACTGGCACCCATATGTGATGCTGGCACTGTTGGCACTGGCTTTACCCACTTCCACAGCGCCGGCCCCAGCACTGAACTTTTAGTATCTTATAAGTACACTGAATTGTCTAATTACCATGGGTGAATTTTAGGGCATAAACACCTCAACAACAGTATGGTAAAAATAAAGGTTGGGAGGTATAGATAAGAGAAATTTGGCAATATTGTATCTTTGTTTTGTATGTTAGAATGCCTGAGTCTGGGCAGTTTATAATGAACAAGAATTTCTTTCCCCCATTTCTGGGCTGAGACATCTGGAGATCTTCTTGCTGGGTTGTAAAAAGGTGGACGGCATCAAGTAGCAAAGGGAAAAGAGAGTGAGAAAGACAAAAGGAGACTGAACTGGTCCTTTTATGAAGAATCAGTCCCTCCTCTTGGGGTCGGCACTGTGGCGTAGTAGGTAAAGCTGCCACCTTCAGTTGCAGCATCCCATATGGCTTCTGGTTCGAGTCCCAGCTGCTCCACTTCCACTCCAGCTCTCTGCTTAATGGCCTGGGAAAGCAGTGGAAGATGGCCCAAGTCCTTGGGCCCCTGCACCTGTGTGGGAGACCCAGAAGAAGCTCCTGGCTCCTGACTTCAGATCAGCGCAGCTCCGGTTGTTGTGGCCATCTGGGTAGTGAACCATTGGATGGAAGATCTTTCTTTCTACCTCTGCCTCTGCCTCTTTGTAACTCTGCCTTTCAAATAAATAAATAAATAAACCTTAAAAAAAAAAGTCTCACCTCTTGATACTTTTCTAGTGCCAGTTAAATTCCAACATGAGTTTGAGAGGGGACAAACGTCTGGTCCTTAACAACGGTAACTATTGAAGGTGAGTGATGGATAAAGGAGTTGGTAGTAGGTTGATTGAATCTCCCCTAAAGATCTGTTAAAGTCCTAACCCCAAGTACCTGTGAATTGAATTGGGGATTTTAGGCAGAGGCTTCGAAGATGTAATCAAGTCAAAATGGAACCATACTGGATTAGGGCGGGCCCTAAACCCACTGGCCAGTGTTCTTATAGAGAGAGGGGGATTTGGTGACACAGAGGAAGAAGACAGCACGTGAAGACAAAGGCAGGGTAGGGAGTCGGGCTGCCACGAGTTAAGGAGTGCCAAAGATTTCTCAGAAGCACCAGGCACCAAGAAGAAGCAGGACACAAGAGTCACGTTATTGGTAGCCAACTCATTGGTCTCCGTGTTGGGGAACAGTGGGGAGTGGTGGAGACTGGCACATACCCACTCACTGAAGGCACCTGCTCTGTCTAGCCGGGGTGTGGGGGTTCTCCATTCCATTCATCACTGACACTGTAGAATATGCACCAAGTGATGTCAGAGCTTGCAATTTGTCAAAAGAAACTGGGAATTCCTATTTTTATATGAGATCTCCTGAACTGGTAATATTTATAACTTATTAAAAATCTCAGGCTGGCACCGTGGCTCACTTGGTTAATCCTCTGCCTGTGGCGCTGGCATCCCATATGGGCGCTGGGATCCTCTTCCAGTCCAGCTCTCTGCTGTGGCCTGGGAGGACAGTGGAGGATGGCTCAAGTGCTTGAGCCCCTGCACCCGCATGGGAGACCAGGAAGAAGCACCTGGCTCCTGGCTCCGGATCGGCGCAGTGCTGGCTATGGCGGGCATTTGGGGAGTGAACCAGCGGAAGGAAGACCTTTCTCTCTGTCTCTTGCTCTCACTGTCTAACTCTACTTGTCAAATTAAAAAAAAATCTTACAAGGGGGCAGGCATTTGGCCTAGGAGTGGAGTCACTGGTTAAGGAGCCTGCATCTTGCATTGGAGCTGCCTGGGTTCAACCCTGGCTCTAGTTCTTGACTCCAGCCTTCCTTCAACGCAGACCCTGGGAGGCAGTGGGTGGTGACCACGTGGTTGGATTCTGCCACCTATGTGGGAGACCTGGACTGAGTTGCCAGCTCCTGGTACTGGGCTCTGGGCCCAGCCCTGGCCATTGTGGACATTTGGGGAGTGAACTAGCAAACGGGAGCTCTGTGTGTTTGTCTGCCTCTCTCTCTCTCTCTCTCTCTCTCTCTCTCTCTCTCTCTCTGCCTCTCAAATAACAAAAAAATAAAGAACAAGGAAAAACATCTTAATAAATTTGTGTGGCTTTTTGTAGCAAGAATGTGGCTAGAAGTTCTAACACACCTCTGTTTGGGCCATCTCAGATTTCTGATGGCTGGGTATGCCCTCAACCAGCAATGGGTATATGGGTGTGTTAAATGGCTGTTACCTGTCAAGCATTTTGAAGGTGTTGTATAGGCTGTATTTACCTTCATCATCATGAAATCTTTTCACAAACGAAGAAACCTAGACAAGGAATTCGCAGGCATTCCATCTGTTCTATCAACAAACGCCTTTAGGAGATCTTTATCAGCCAAAAGAATGGATCCTGGAATCCAATGGATCTGGGTTCAAGACTTAGCTCTCCAATTAAAGACTACACGACTATCAGAAACATACTCAACCTCTCTGAGCCTTAGCATTCCCTTGTGTAAAGTGGAAATGATAGTAGTTTGTTCGTGGGGTGATTAAATAAGATGCTCTATGTCATAGACTTAGCCAATTTCCTTTTTTAAGATTTATTTATTTACTTGAAAGTCAGAGTTACACAGTTACACACACACACACACACACACACACACAGGTCTTCCATCTGCTGGTTCACTCCCCAACTGGCTGCAACAGCCGGAGCTGAGCCGATCCAAAGCCAGGAGCCAGGAGCCTCCTCCGGGTCTCCCACGCAGGTGCAGGGGCCCAAGGGCCCATCCCATATGGGATGCTGGCACTTGCAGGGAGCTTTACCTGCTACGCCGCAGCGCCGGCCCCTTGTATACACTGTGCTTCTGGGCGCTATTTGTCAGTTGTTCGTGTCTGTTTTCTCCTCTAGGCTGTGAGTTCCTTGAGGTCAGGGTCAAGGTCCATGTCCTAGTTAGAGGCCAGCCTGGGCAGTAGCAACCGGAATGGAGCTTGTATGTTTGATCTTCAGACCTGGGTCTGAGACAAGTGAAAGAGAGAGTGTTTTCTAATATGATTTTTACTTTATCTGTGTAAATATATTGTTAAATAATGTACAGCCCTCCCTTTTCCCCTTGGATGAATTCCAATAAGAATCAAGTGGAAAGATGAACAAAGATTTACGTACAAGAATGTTTATAGTTATAAAAAAATTAGAAAAAACCCTTCAGTTGCCAAGTATATAGGATCCATGAAAATAGTTATATATTTTCATACAGATATGCTATAATCATATAGACATACATTTTAGTAATTTAAAAAATTATAAATTATATAATACGTTTAACAAATTCAAACAACACAGCACTGCAGGTGGGCAAGCATTAAAAGTAACAGACTGAGGCCGGCGCCATGGCTCAACAGCCTAATCCTCCGCCTTGTGGCACCGGCACACCGGGTTCTGCCCTGGAGTGCAGTGGAGGATGGCCCAAGTGCTTGGGCCCTGCACCCCATGGGAGACCAGGAGAAGCACCTGGCTCCTGCCATCGGATGAGCGCGGTGCACTGGCCGCAGCACGCCGGCCGCGGCGGCCATTGGAGGGTGAACCAACGGCAAAGGAAGACCTTTCTCTCTCTCTCTCTCACTGTCCACTCTGCCTGTCAAAAAAAATAAAAATTAAAATTAAAATAAAGTAACAGACTGGGAAAGGGTGTTGGGGTCAGTGGGTTAGGCCTCTGCCTGTGATGCCAGCATCCCATATGGGAACGCAGGTTTGAGTCCGGCTGCTCCACTTCCAATCCAGCACCTTGCTAGTGCTCCAGGGAAAACAGTGGAGGATGGCCTAAGTCCCTGTGCCCCTGCCATTCACATGGGAGACCCTGACACAGTTCCAGGCTCCTGGCTTCAGTCTGGCCCAGCCCTGGCCACCATGACCATTTGGAGACTGAATTAGTGAATGGAAGATCTTTCTCTCTCTGCCTCTCCCTGTCTCTGTGTCTTTCTGTCTTTCAAACAAATGGCTAGATCTTTTTTTTTTTTTTTTTTACAGGCAGAGTGGACAGTGAGAGAGAGAGACAGAGAGAAAGGTCTTCCTTTGCCGTTGGTTCACCTTCCAATGGCCGCCGCAGACGGCGCGCTGCGGCCGGCGCACCGCGCTCGTCCGATGGCAGGAGCCAGGAGCTAGGTGCTTTTCCTGGTCTCCCCATGGGGTGCAGGGCCCAAGCACCTGGGCCATCCTCCACTGCACTCCTGGGCCACAGCAGAGGGCTGGCCTGGAAGAGGGACAACCGGGACAGAATCCGGTGCCCCGACCGGGACTAGAACCCGGTGTGCCGGCGCCACAAGGCGGAGGATTAGCCTGTTGAGCCACGGCGCCAGCCTGGCTAGATCTTTATAAAAAGAAACTTACAGTCTATATCTGGCACCTGTTCAGTGATGGGCTTACATTTAGAATTTCTGGTCCTGTAGAGGGAGGGGAGTCCAGTTTCAGAGGTGATGAGGTTGTGACTTCTCAAGATAACGAGTCACATAAGATTGTGTGGTTGTCTAATTATCCTTAAAATGGTTCATGTTTCATAAATTTCAGCATGAGGGTATTTCAAGAAGTTCATGGAAAACTGGAACTGAAAGATGTTTATTTTGGTCCAAAAATGGAAATCCATGCATAGTTTTATTTTCAAAATATGCATTTTTCCATGAGCTTTTTGAAGGCCTGTCATATACTTTATCTTCCTTAGTAAATCCAACTAGTTTTCCTACACCAGGAAACAGATACTTTTTTTTTAGTTGAGTATCAGTTTGCATTGCTGAAATGTAAATTTACACACACAAATGCATATATAAACACATATAAATACACATGCGTATTTCTCTTTTTCCATATCTATTTCCCTATCTCTATGTCTCTTTTCCCTACTCCCAAATAAATAAAACATGTTTTTTTAAAAATTTCTTTCCTTAATAATTTTTCAAATCTCTTCACATAAGTCTACCTCATTTTTTATAATAGCTATAGAGTTCTTTTTAAAGTGTTTAGGTATTTTTTTTTAAAGATTTATTTATTTATTTGAAAGGTAGAATTACAGAGAAGCAGAGGCAGAGAGAGAGGCAGAGAGAGAGGTCTTCTACCTGCTGGTTCACTCCCCAAATGGCCGCAACAGCTGGAGCTGGGCCGATCTGAAGTCAGGACCCAGGAGCTTCTTCCGGGTCTCCCCCGCGGATGCAGGGGCCCAAGCCCTTAGGCCATCTTCTACTGCTTTCCCAGGTTCATCAGCAGGTTGCTGGATCAGAAGTGGAGCAGCCGGAACTCCAACTGGCACCCACATGAGATGCCGGCACTGCAGACAGTAGCTTTAACCCCTACCCCACAGCGTTGGCCCCTGAAAATAAGTGTCATGGCTTTAAAATGATACATATTTGTGATTATATTTTATTGGAAATTACGGAAAAGCATACTGCACTTAGATAAAATTTAATCATTAATATTATCTCTACGAGATATTGTTTCAGTTCTTCAAAATAAAACACTTATTTTACAAGAATCTTAATAGGAGACAAAGAACCGAAGTGAAACCCAAATCCATCTACCCTCAAAAAGTTCTTCTACATTTAAAAAGATGCTATGACATAGTAGTGCGAGAAGAGGAACATTGTGTTTTTAGTTCAGCCGTGTTTTCCTTCATAAGCACATCTTCATGTTTCCAGGGAATAAAACTTTGTCCTCTGCCAGATGAAAATCAGAGAACACCTACAATGGCCAGTTAGATAACCCAGCCTCTCTTGCGCTCTCAGTGCTTACTTGAAGAAACAAAGTTTAAAACCCAAAGCCAGTACACCCATACTGGAGTAGCTGGGTTCGAGTCCCGGCGCCGGCTCCTGACTCCAGCTTCCTGCTAATGCACAGCTTGGGAGGCAGCAGAGTGGCTCAAGGACGTGGTTTCCTGCAGCCCCTCTCGTACACCTGGGTTGAACCCCAGCTGCCAACTTCAGCCCAGTCCACAGCCCCAGCTGTTGCAGGAGAAAGTGACAGAAAAAGGCTGTTCTCCGAGAAAAATATCCAGTGGAAGTGCAAGGCAAATGCATTGTAGGGTTACAAAGACATCCTGGGGGCTGGCGCTGTGGCGTAGTGGGTCAAGCCGCTGCCTCCAGTGCCAGCAGCCAGCGCACCATGCTGATCCAAAGGCAGGAGCCAGGTGCTTCTCCTGGTCTCTCATGTGGGTGCAGGGCCCAAGCACTTGGGCCATCCTCCACTGCCCTCCCGGGCCACAGCAGAGAGCTGGATTGGAAGTGGAGCAGCCGGGACTTGAACCGGCACCCATATGGGATGCTGGCACCACAGGCAGCGGCTTGACCCACTACGCCACACCACTGACTCGACCCCCTAACTTTCAATCCTCCTTTTGATAGATTGTGTTTAGGGGCTGTTGTGTAGCTCTCTTGCTTTAATCGCAGTTTTCTGTTTCTCAAGTGTTTCCTGGATTCCTTTATCAGTTTGTTGGTGCACATCTTGAATTTTTGTCCCCAGGAAGGGTGCACAAGAAGCAGTTGTAGAGTCTCTGTTTGCCTTTTTTTTTTTGGATAGGCAGAGTGGACAGTGAGAGAGAGAGAGAGAGAGAGAGAGAGAGAGAAAGGTCTTCCTTTGCCATTGGTTCACCCTCCAATGGCCGCCACGGCCAGTGCGCTGCAGCTGGTGCACTGCGCTGATCTGAAGCCAGGAGTCAGGTGCCTTTCCTGGTCTCCCATGGGGAGCAGGGCCCAAGCACTTGGGCCATCCTCCACTGCACTCCTGAGCCACAGCAGAGGGCTGGCCTGGAAGAGGGGCAACAAGGACAGAATCCAGCGCCCCGACCAGGACTAGAACCCAGTGTGCCAGCGCCACAAGGCGGAGGATTAGCCTATTGAGCCGCGGCGCTGGCCCTATGTTTGCCCTTGAATCTCCACTTGTGCCTCACATTTGGTGGACAGAATGGCTGGGTACAGAATTTTCATGCACGATAATTTTCTTTATACAAAGGTTAATGTGAAAAATTGGAATTTCATTAACAATTAGCACCTTCAGAACTCATGTAAGGGAGGGCTCTGTCTAGGGCAGGGCGAGGAACCTTTTTTATTTTTTCTGCAAAAGGCCATTTGGATATTTATAACATCATTCGCAGGCCAGGCAAAATTATCAACTTAACAATTAGCCCACTATAGATTTTTAAAAAAATATTTATTTTATATTTTATTTGAAAGACAGAGTTACAGAGAGAGAGAGGTAGAGACAGAGAGTGAGATCTTCCATCAGCTGGTTCACTTTCCCAAATGGCCACAACGGCCGGAGCTGCACTGATCTGAAGCCAGGAGCCAGGAGCTTCTTCCAGGTCTCCCATGTGGGTGTAGGGGCCCAAGGACCTGGGCCATCTTCTACTGCCTTCCCAGGCCATAGCAGAGAGCTGGATCGGAAGTGGAGCAGCCGGGACTCGAACCTCGAACCAGTGCCCATCTGGGATGCTGGTGCTGTAGGCTGGGGCTTTAACCTACTGCGCCATAGCGCTGGCCCCCGGCTATAGATTTATTGAATTTTGAGTCCTGCCTGTGGTTGTCTTGGCTGGGCCAGGCCAAATGATTTTGTGGATTTTATGTGGCCTGTGGGCCAGACACTGCCCATCCCGATCTAGGGGCTGGGAAAAAGCCACTGACAAGCTGTCTCGGATAGAAGCCAAGGGCAGGAGTGTTTGGGGGAGACAAGCACGAGAAATCAGCGCCGTTGCTCATCATGAGACCAGGAGAGAAACCTGCACCAATTCTGAGCAGAGGGTGGCAGGTGCTTCCTTCCGTTCTCTGTCGTCATAACTTAATGCCACCGACTGGGTACTGTATAAGGAATAAGGCTTATTCGCCCCATGGTTCATAGTTGTTGTTTTGTGATATTCCATTTCATGGTGGTACGCTATGCATTAATAAACAGCTACAACAATCACATCATTGATGAATGTGAAACTGATTTATTTTTTATTTTTATTTATTTATTTTATTTATTTATTTTTTTTGACAGGCAGAGTGGACAGTGAGAGACAGACAGAGAGAAAGGTCTTCCTTTGCCGTTGGTTCACCCTCCAATGGCTGCCACGGACAGCGCGCTGCGGCCAGCGCACCGCGCTCATCCGATGGCAGGAGCCAGGTGCTAGGTACTTTTTCCTGGTCTCCCATGGGGTGCAGGGCCCAAGCACCTGGGCCATCCTCCACTGCACTCCGGGCCACAGCAGAGGGCTGGCCTGGAAGAGGGGCAACCGGGACAGAATCCGGTGCCCCGACCGGGACAAGAACCCGGTGTGCCGGCGCCGCAAGGCGGAGGATTAGCCTGTTGAGCCACGGCGCTGGCCTGAGACATTCTTTAAAAATATCTTTAGGCAGCACGGTTTCTTCACTGCCAAAGTAACACATGCTCATGGCGTCACCGTCACATATGGCAGTATTGTTTAGGGTAAGGGGCTCATCGTCGCTCTCTCTATAGTTCCAGGACTTCGTACAGGGCCTGGTCTTCCAGAAGCTGGATGGAGTTTTAACGAATGAATGACTCTCGTCTCCTGCCTTCCCCTCTTCCCTCACTTTCTTCCCACTCAGGTTGACAAGATGGCCAGACCCTAACAGTTCTGGAATGATGCTCTGGTAGTCAAGTCTTAGGTGCTCTAGGGGCTGGGAGAGCATGGGGAGGTGGCTAGGCCAGTCTCAGGCAAGGCTGTGCTGCTTCTCCTTATTCCAAGCCCCTAGAGCACCTCTCTTGATTGGAAGTGAGGCAGTGACTTACACGAATGGAACCCCGACAGTAATTCCAAGGGCAACAGCTTCGGGGCACTGTGTGGGCTTAGGGAATATGGCAGCCAAGCTACATTATGAGGAATTTGGAGTGGGGAGAAATCTCTAGGTGCCCACAGCCAATGTGGCCTGGGGCACGTTCTCCCCTCTCTGGCCTCACTCTCTTCCTTGTGAGTCTCCTTTGCCAGAGCCCAATTTGGGAAAAGGCCTGAGGTCATCGAAAGTGGGGTCTGGCAAAGCCCCCAAATGTCAGGAACAAACGCATCCTTATGATGCATCGAATTCTTTAGAAACTGTGGGTCGACACCGTGGAAAAAGCGAATTACTGAACAGTCGGTACAGAGCGTTCCCTGTCTGTAACTTCATCCGGCCTCTCTGCAAAGAGCGGGGTTGGGGGAGGCGGCTTGCCAATGTGTTATCTGCGGTTATCTGAGGGGGCAGGAGGAAAATTAAACTGAGTAATTTTTATTTTATTTTTGGTTAGCTTCCAAGCTCTTGACAATGAACATCTATGACTTTTCATAATCAAGAAATTGAAATAAACATGTTTAAGGGCAGGCATTTTGGCACACGCTCTCTTTGTCATGCTCATAAGTACACAAGTTGCTTCCATTAGAAGTGAAACAGGGGAGTAATCCATGCAGCCTGGTAGGTGGTGGACATGGTGCAGCTTTCTAATTTATTAGTTTTCCATTGCTGGGGAACAAATTCCCACAAGCTGCGTGGGTTAAAACAGAACACATTGATTTTATTTTTGTTCTTCGAGAGGCAGGGGGAGAGAGAGAAGAGACAGACAGAAACAGAGACAGAGACTCCCATCGGCTGGTTCATATCCTACATAGCCACAGTGGCTGGGGCTGGGGCAGGGCTGAAGTTGGGAACTCAATCGAGGTCTCCCATATTGGGGGCGAGGACTCACCTGTCTGAGCCATCACCGGCCGCCTCCCAGGGTGTGCGTTAGCAGGAACCTGGAACTTGAACACAAGCACCTGATACGGGCTATGAGCATCTTAACTGCTGTGCCAAACAGCTGAACCCAGGGCACACAATTTTTTTTAAAGATTTATTTGAAAGGCAGAGAGAGAGAGAGAGAGATAGAGAGAGAGAGAGAGAGAGAGGATCAGCCGGGTCTTGAATCGGCACCCATATGGGATGTCAGGGTCACAGGAGGTGCCTTAACCCACTGGGCCACAATGCTGACCCCCACATTTCTTATCTCAAAGATTCTGGGGTTGGGGGTGTGGGAGAACAGGCATGGTATGGCTGAGTCCTCTGGTCAGGGACCCAGAAAGCTGCAATCAAGGTGTTGGCCAGACTGTGTTCTCATCCGGAGGTATAAGCAATCTTCAAAAAGTTCAAGGGAAATGTGTATTATGAAAAAATACATAATTTTGAAAAATACATAATTATGAAAAATACATAAAAATACATGGATATTTGCACCAAAATAACAGACTTTAATTCCATTTTCCATGAATTTTTTAAAAAAAATTTATTCATTTGAAAGACAGAAAGAGAGAGAGAGAGATTCCATCTGCTAGTTCATCCCAAAAAGTCCTCAACAGCCAAGTCTGGACCAGGTTGAAGTCAGGAACCAGAAATTCTATCTGGGTCTCCCATGTGGGTGGCAGGAACCCAAGTACTTGGGCTATCAGTCACTGCCTTTCTAGACACATTAGCAGGAAGCTGGATTGGAAGCCAACTTCCAACTGGCCTTCCAATACAGGATGTAGGCATGCTAAGGGGCTGCTTAACCTGCCACAATGTCCACCCCTTCCATGAACTTCATAAAGATCCCTTGTAGGAATGATGCTATGGCCTGAAAGTGGTCCCCAAAGGCTCATGTGTTGGAAACTCAGTTCCCAAAGTCCAATGTTCATGGTGCGTGGAGGTCATGAGGTCACAAGGAGGAAGCCCCTCCATGATGGCATTGGTGGCTTTATAAGAGGAAGAGATCCAGGGAAGCATGCTTGCTGTGTCTTGCTGGGTCAAGTGTTCACGATGCTGGAAACATGGCTCTCGACACTTCCTGAGCAGATTGTAGCACCACGCTCTTGGACTTCCCCGCCTCTGAAATAATAAGAAATTGATTTCTTTTCCTTACCAATTAACCAGTCACAGGTATTGCGTTAACAGCAACAGAAAACAGGCTAGGACAATCAGAGAAGATTCCAGTTCCAAGCTCAGTCAGGTTGTTGGCAAAACTCAATTCCTTGTGGTTGCAGGATGGAGGGGCTCCAGCTTCTTCTTGTCCTGTAGTTGGAAGCCACTCTGAACGTGGCCACCCACTCCCAACATGGCTGCTTTCTTCAACAAATCAGCAAGGGCGCTAGCAAGGTGGCGTCTTCAGCAGTGTGATGCTGATCACAGGGAGGCATCTCATCCCCTCTGCCAGACACTGTTGGTTAGAAGTGAATCAGCAGTGTTGCTTCCAGGGGGAGGTCCAACTGCAGGGGGAGGGATTTCTACAATTCATATCGAAGCCCTAGTTCCAGTGTTGTTGAGGTGGATTTGTTCTGAGAGGAGGAGCATGGTGGGGGCAAGAGGCACAGAGCCACCACACAGGGCCCTGGGAGTCATATGAAAGCAGGCCAGAGGCGAGCAGCCTACGGACTCATTTATTTCAGTTGCTACAGAAGCTTAAATAGCCAAGGCAGCCAATCTGGTCAAGGGGCCGTCTATGCCCTAACCAATCACAACCTGTTGCCAGGCAGTTTCTGAAGCCATCCAATCACAGCCTGTTGCTAGGCAGGCTCCGTTGCCAGGTGGGTTTCGAAGCCATTCCTGAGTAATTGACACTTGCATGCCAGTGGCCATCTTGGCATGGCCTTCTCATTCCACCACACAGTGTGACTGCTGCTGGAGCTATTTTTTAAGGAACAAGTTAAGGTTCAATGATGAGGTCACAGAGTTGGGGCCCTGATCCAGTAGAATTGGTCTCTTTCTCCTTCTCTTACATGTTCCAAGGAAAGGCCAAGTGAAGACCTATTGAGATTGTAGCCATCCTCCAGCCAAGAAGAGGGCCCTCACCAGAAACCAAAGGGCCTGGCTACCCTGGTCTGATGTCACCTCCAGTACTGTTGTTTAAGTCACCCAGTCTGGTATTTTGTTATGGCTGAGCCCCAACCAATGACAGCTGTGGACATCAGGAGGCATGGATCACTGGAGGGGGGTGGGCGAAGTAGACCTTAGAACTTGGCTGCCACTACATTTCAAACTTGTGGCATTGGCTGTGACTCCACATAGAAATTCCAGAAACTTCTAGGCAACACGTGAGGCACTTAGAAAACATGCATTCTCCCTTCTGTAGGCCAGCGTGGGGATGGGCAAGTTTTAAGTAAGTCTCCCAAGAGGATTCCAATAACGTCATCAGGTCTAGTGTCTCCAGACGCCAGCAAGAAAAGCAGTTCAGGGGGTCAGCACTGTGGTGTAGAGGGTAAAGTCACCACCTGAAGCGCCGGCATCCCACGTGGGCGCTGGTTTGAGTCCTGGTTGCTCCACTTCCGATCCAGCTCTCTGCTATGGCTTGGGAAAGGAGTGGTAGATGGCCCAAGTGCTTGGGCCCCTGCACCCATGGGGGAGACACCGAAAAAGTTCCTGGCTCCTGGCTTCGGATTGGTGTAGCTCCAGCCGTTGCAGCCATCTGGGGAGTGAACCAGTGGATCGAAGACCTCTCTCTCTCTCTCTCTGCCTCTCTGTAACTTTGCCATTCAAGTAAATAAATAAATATTAAAAAAAAAAAAAAGCAGTTCTGACTGTGGTGTTCAGGTGGAGCAGCCTACATGTGGTGACCACCAGGAGAGGTGCCTGTTTTCTGGCATCATGTAGAGTCATGGTTGGGGGTGGGGCTCTGTATGAGCAAGCTGACTTAGGAAGGCATTAACTGACCAATAGAAACAAAGGTATAGGAAGCTTCTTGCACTGTTGCCACAGGACAGAGGCATACCAGCAACATGCCAAGTGAGGCGATTCATGCAAATTGCAGAATATAATGTCTGGCCATACTAAGTGTGTCTAATAAATGGCCTCTAGGAGTCTTTGTTCAAAAATCTCCTGTCTTGAGTGGCTAAAATGCCTCTATTCTTATCCACCATTGTTTTCCAGGCTAAAGGAGGTAGAATTTGGAGGTTGGAGTTTTGGTTAGAAGCCAGGCTGGAAGACCTCCTGCAGACTAAGGGACCTTGGTTTTCCTTTTCTGGAGTACTTTGAGTATTAACACAGTTCCTAGAGGCAGAGCCTTCGTTCCACTTCGAGCTCTAATAAATAACATTGACTGCTAAGTATTGCAGTGACACTGAATGTTGGCCAAAGCTGGGAGACTGAGTGGCACGGTGGGGTGGGTGGACAGGTTTAGACTACAAACCAAAGGGTATATATGAGTGATGTGGACCCCCAATACCCATGACCTGTGCAGTCACACAAGGCCTCATACTTAGAAGGTCCCTACGCTCAGAAGGGCCTAACATTTGGTTAAAGACTTCGCTGTCACCATCTTGAAATCTCTAATTTTTTTTTTTAAGATTTATTTATTTTATTTGAAAGGCAGAGTTACAGAGAGGCAGAGAGAGAAAGAGAGAGAGAGAGAGAGAGAGAGAGAGAGGTCTTCCATCTGCTGGTTCACTCCCCAGATGGCCGCAAAGGTTGGAGTTGTGCCTGATCTGAAGCCAGGAGACAGGAGATTCTTCCAGGTCTCCCACATGGGTACAAGGGCCCCAAGCACTTGGGCCATCTTCCACTGCTTTCCCAGGCCATAACAGAGAGCTGGATCGGAAGTGGAGCAGCCGGAACTTGAACCGGCACCCATATGGGATGCCAGCACTGCGGGCGGTGGCTTTACCTGCTACGCCACAGCGTCGGCCCCAAAATCCCTAATTTTTTTTAACAAGGGGCCCCACACTTTCGTTTTGCACTGGGCACCACAAATTACATGTTTTCCCTGTATAACACATCTTGACCCAAGTTCTTGGTAGCAATCTGCATGTGAAATTTTCATGTAAGAAACATGTGAAGATTCCATATAAGAAAGAGCCCTGTGTGTTACATGAACTGTGATAGATCTTGAGTGGCCTTCCTCCATATGACAAGGGTAGGAGAAAGTGGTTACTTTAGGATTAGAGAAAGGTGAAGAAGCCAGGGCCAGTGTGAGGATCTCCTGGTGTCCAGACGTGTGTAAAAGGAAGCGGTTTCCTGCAGCGGCCATGTGGTAGGGACGTGGACGCTTGACTCAGGTTTTCCAAGTGGAAGTTTTTCCAAGTGGGATGAGAAAGGCGAGGAAGGAGGGTGACAATCAAGTTCTGCCGCTCCTCTCTAGGTTGTTAGGTCCTAAAGACAAGCACAGAAGGCGAATCAAAGGCACCCGGTCAGCACAGGCCAGGTCCGTGTGGCTGAGAACGGGCTCTCGGAGGCTGTCGGGACACAGTGCAGTTGGAGCAGGGCTCTTTGCCTTAAAAGAGAACCGTATGGGAAAGAACCACAAACATCGCCAGAAACCTTGTTCTTTTTTTGGGTCCCCAGGCATGAAGAAACAGCAATCCATTTGGCGAAGTGCTAAGAACAACTTGGTGTCAACTGGTTTCTTGGCTGCAGCCAAGGATGCCTGCTATTATAGACTTGATGTTTCTCGAAACTTCTCCATGTTCACTTTCAATCTCCTTTGAGCTTTCCCACAGTTAGACATGATGCATGTGCAAGAGTTGTGGGGGGTAGGGCTTGCTTTGGGCCACGAATGGATGGAAGAAGCTGAGTGACTACCGAGGTTCTCTACAGGACTTGCAAAAGGTCTGCTGCCCTCCTAACACAGGCTGCTTTTTACTGAGTCCCCAACTCTGGCCCTGCCTCTGGGGCTGTCTTCCTAGGCTGTTTGAGATCAGTGGTGGCAGTAACACATACACACTCTCTCCCTCCCTCTCTGTTTATGCATTGCTCGACATTCTGATTTCATGCTTGCTTTGTCATACACTTTCCGAAGCTGTGGTATAACCCAGATGCTCACATTGGAAAATAAACATCGCAAAATACATGCTGAGTATACTGCAGTGCAATTGTGCTAGACACTGGTGATCAGATTTGCTTTTAAATGTTAACTCACAGTGTACTCCAGACATGTATTCTGAGGATGCAACACAAGCTGACAGCTGTTTTGAGGACTGTCGCCATTGTCTTCTGGGCATGTCAGCAAATATTCATGACTGAGTTCTTTGGTTGATGGTCTTCCTGTCTCCCAAACCTCTGCTCTGAGGATGGCTTCTGAGTCCAGGACCACCCAGAAGAGACTTGAATATTTTTCACTGGCCAAACCATCTTCTCCTTAGCTCCAAAGAGTCCCGGGCATCTTCCAAACTGGAGAAATCCAGAGGCCAAATGCTGAATCAGGCAAACGTGACTCTCATGTTCCCGTTCCACTTCTGTCACCGCAGAATGGCAAGGATGAACCCGGCATTCTTGGGGGCCCTCAGCGTTTGCCACTTGATGAGATCACTGACCTGGCTTCACCCAGTTTCCCTAGCAAATAGGTCTGATGTCAGCGACTTTGTCTAAGACAAAGTTCAAGACGGCAATCTGGCATGAAGCCGTAAGGTTCTCTGACCTTCTGTCCTCTGAAACAGTACAGAATTACACTTGAAGAGACAAATTTTATTCTTGCGGGTGTAAAGGACCAGGCCCCTGACCTGCAGTTTTAATAACAAGGAGCAGTTGAGAGCGTTGATCCTCAATATGAAGCCGTCAGGGAGATGGTCCACCACTCACCTATCTGCAGTTCGCCCAGGTTCCTAGAACTGGCCACCTGCTCTGAAACATAGGGGTAAGGATAGATTTCATCAATGAGACTGTATCTAGGTAACAATATTACCAGAAGCTACCATTTACTAAGGGGTCACTGCATGTCAGACGCCGTGCCCAGCACTGTGCTCATCTCAATTCCGAATGCTCACAGGCACGGGGAAACTCCTCTACTAACCAGGCTCAGGGAGGTGAAGCTGTTTTCCAGTCTCCTCAGCTTTGCTAGTGCAGAAACTTGCTGGGCTTGGTCTACTGGAATGAACAGGTTCTAAGTTTTTTGCCTTTTTTTTTTTAAAATGTTATTATTATTTTTTTGACAGGCAGAGTTAGACAGTGAGAAAGAGCAAGAGAGAGAAAGGTCTTCCTTTTCCATTGGTTCACCCCCCAAATGGCCGCTATGGCTGGCGTGCTGCACCAATCCGAAGCCAGGAGCCAGGTGCTTCCTCCTGGTCTCCCATGTGGGTGCAGGCCCATCCTCCACTGCACTCCCGGGCCACAGCAGAGAGCTGGACTGGAAGAGTAGCAACCGGGACAGAACTGGTGCCCCAACCGGGACTAGAACCCAGGGTGGCGGCGCCGCAGGCGGAGGATTAGCCAAGTGAGCCACGGCGCTGGCGAGTTTTTTGCCTCTTACAAATTGATCTCATTATTAACTAAACAGCTACCATACGTCAGGTGCTGGTAATAAGCTAAAAAACGGGGATGGTGGAAGATTTAGTCCATTCTGTGAAAAGGGGAAGATGAGTGGGACTGAATAAGCAAAAATTGGATCTATTGGGTTGCAAAAATGTCTAGACATGATTGGAACCAGGGCTCAATCATGTCTTTAGGATTCTCTTAACCTCCATTTTCAGATGGGCAAACTCCTTGTGGTGGCAAGATGGTGGCCACTAGTGCCAGGCTTGCAACCATATGGAATTCAATGGAATAAAAATAAATAAATGTTCTCCATTCCCTAACTATATATATATATATATATATATATATATATATATATAGGCTTAGGCTATATATATATATATATATATATATATTTGAAAGTCAGAGCTACACAGAGAGAGGAGAGGCAGAGAGGTCAGTCGGTGTTCTATCCACTAGTTCACTCCCCAATTGGCTGCAATGGCCAGAGCTGCACCGATCAGAAGCCAGGAGCCAGGAGCCTCCTCCAGGTCTCCCGCTCGGGTGCAGGGACTCAAGGACTTGGGCCATCTTCCACTGCTTTTTCCAGGCCATAGCAGAGAGAATGATTAGAAGTGGAGCAGCTGGGACCTGAACCGGCACCTACATGGGCTGCCAGCACAACAGGTGGTGGCCCTACCCATTATGCCATGATGCTGGCCCCTTGGCTTGGTTTATATTATATACTCACTCCTTGTCCAACCACCAAGACCAAAGGGCTACAGTGTTCTCTTAAGTTTGTCTGTTGTATCCTCACCCCTAGAACCAGGGGTAGTTAGTGTACTGATAGTGGATATATCCATATCTAAACCATATCTAAAAGTGGGGATTAATTCTGGGCAGACAAAAGCAGCAGGTGTTTGTAGCAGATGGATTCTGGGAGCACAAAGGAGAGCCACCTAGCTAGTAAAGGACTCAATTCGTCAAGTTATGATGGGAGATTCATGCCTCATTTATGACCCATCAGTCTTCTATCTAGGGCATGGCCATTAAGAGTCCTATTGGGGTGCAGGTTGATTCAGAAGTATAAAAATTTTTTTTAAAGCCAATTTCTTTTTTATTTTTATTTTTTTAAAATTTTTGACAGGCAGAGTGGACAGTGAGAGAGACAGAGAGAAAGGTCTTCCTTTTCCATTGGTTCACCCTCCAATGGCCACCGCGGCCGACGCAGGCGCACCAAAGCCAGGAGCCAGGTGCTTCTCCTGGTCTCCCATGTGGGTGCAGGGCCCAAGCACCTGGGCCATCCTCCACTGCCCTCCCAGGCCAAATCAGAGAGCTGGACTGGAAGAGGATTAACCAAGACAGACTCCGGTGCCCCAGCTGGGACTAGAACCCAGAGTGCTGGTACTGCAGGTAAAGGATTAGCCTAGTGAGCCGTGGCACCGGCCTTCCACTTATCTTAATTTTATACTTCTGGGCTGGCGCCACGGCTCACTAGGCTAATCCTCTGCCTTGCAGCGCCGGCACACCAGGTTCTAGTCCCTGTCGGGGCGCCAGATTCTGTCCCGGTTGCCCCTCTTCCAGGCCAGCTCTCTGCTATGGCCCGGGAGTACAGTGGAGGATGGCCCAGGTCCTTGCGCCCTGCACCCCATGGGAGACCAGGAGAAGCACCTGGCTCCTGGCTTTGGATCAGTGCAGTGCACCGGCTATAGTGGCCATTTGGGGGGGGTGGGGTGAACCAACGGCAAAGGAAGACCTTTCTCTCCCTCTCTCTGACTGCCAAAAAAAAAAAAAAAAGTAAGTGGAATTCATGTTCCTAAGAAATGTTTCCATCAAACTATTTATGGGAAAGATAAGGGTCAGTTCTGAGGGAATATACTTCAATTACCAATGGAGTGAAGATGATAGAAGTACATCTCACACAAAGCCCATAGGTAAACAGTCCAGGCTTGGCATGATGATGTCACAACCACCCAGAACCTAGGCTTCTTCTGGCTTGCTGTTCCCATCATCAGTCACACAGTTTCCTCTTTCCTGGTGTAACTGTGACAAGCCCAAGTTCCAGCCACTGAGTCCACATTCTGGCAAGCAGAATGGGTGGAGGAAGGAGATGGCCATATTCCTTTTGAAGGACAAGTCCCTCACATTTAGTCACACCGGCTAAACTTTAGTCAGTGGGTGTGATGGTTAATTTTAGTCAACTCGACTGGATTAAAGAATACCTCAAAACCCGGTAAAGTATCATTTTGGGCATGGCTGTGAGGTTTTTTTTTTTTTTTTTTGACAGGCAGAGTGGACAGTGAGAGAGAGAGACAGAGAGAAAGGTCTTCCTTTTGCCGTTGGTTCACCCTCCAATGGCTGCCGCCGTCAGTGCGCTGCTGCCGGTGCACCGCGCTCATCCGATGGCAGGAGCCAGGTGCTAGGTGCTTTTTCTTGGTCTCCCACGGGGTGCAGGGCCCAAGCACTTGGGCCATCCTCCACTGCACTCCCGGGCCACAGCAGAGGGCTGGCCTGGAAGAGGGGCAACCGGGACAGAATCCGGCGCCCCAACCGGGACTAGAACCCGGTGTGCCAGCGCCGCAAGGTGGAGGATTAGCCTGTTGAGCCACCGTGCCGGCCGGCTGTGAGGTTTTATTCAGAGGGCATTAGCATATGAGTCTAAGTGGATGGGGAGGGGAAAATCGGTCTTCAGTGTGGACAAGCACCATACAATCAGCCTGGAGAAAAAACCAGAAAAGGCAAATATGTGTGTCCATCTGGGTCCTAAGCTCTCACCTGTCCTTCGACGTTGGAACTCCAGGCTTCCTGGCCTTCGGACCCCAGAACCTCCCAACAACTCTTCCATCTCCAGTGTTTTCCGACTGAGAGCTCTGCCCCTGGCTTCCCCGTGTTGGAGGCCTTTGGATTTGGAGTGAGTCCCACTGCTGGCATGCCGGGTCTCCAGCTTGCACGTGGTTTGAGACTCTCAACCTCCATACTTGCCTGAACTAATTTCCCTAAGAGACCCCTCATATAGTTCTACAAACTTTATTGGTTCTGGCTCTCTGGAGAACCCTAATACAGTGGGTTACACCTATCTTT
The DNA here is from genome assembly GCA_949820135.1 of Sylvilagus floridanus. Lineage (NCBI taxonomy): Eukaryota > Metazoa > Chordata > Mammalia > Lagomorpha > Leporidae > Sylvilagus > Sylvilagus floridanus. Next base: position 160,036,141 of record OX463233.1, read on the forward strand.
CTGCCAGGGAAGTGGGACAATGTGTTTATTCAGGGAAGAACACGTAATGGAAGATAAACAATCTTTTCCAGACTGTGGCATCCTAAAGGTTTGCTCTGCTGCAGGAGTGGCTTCCAGACTAGTCACCTGGAAACCAAGCATTTTCTTTTTTTGGTAAAGATTTATTTATTTGAAAAGCAGAGTTACAGAGGGAGAAGGAGAGACACAGAGATCTTGCATCTGTTCGTTCATTCCCCAACCAGGGCTGAGCCAGGCTGAAGCCAGGAGCCTGGAACTCCATTCAGGTCTTCCACTTGGGCAGCGGGGTGGGGAGGGGGGCCCATGCCCTCAGGCCATCCTCCATTGCCTTCCCAGGCGCACGACCAGGGAGCAGGATCAGAGGTACAGGCCAGGAGTCAAACCAGAGCTCAGAAGGGATGGCAGCTTAACCCACTGTGCTACTCCAGCCCTGGAAACCAAGCGTTTTTCAAAAGGCAACTCTGAATACAAAAGATTTAACCAATTCTTAAGTTTTGTTGCTTTCCTTTTTTTTAAAAAAAATTTGTGTCCCTTTTTAGTATATATTCTAATATTGAAAAATTCCAGGTTAGTTGCTTTTAAAATTATATCTAAATTATTTTCCCTAGAAATTGGTAAACTTTCTTGCGGGGGGGGGGGGGGGAGGCAGGTTCTTCTCACCAGTGAAGCAATGCTGGTGTTGTCAGTACTGACTTTTCTTCAAATCCTCAGTCTCAACCACAATAACCTGGCTCATCTTTCCACTTTCCTTTCATGCTTGTTTAGACACATTTGCACATTTTTATTTGCTTTTTAATAAAAAAGTTATCATATAATTTGTTAATTTTCTTTTTACTTAATAGATTCCTCATGGACATGCCACAGGTTTAAGAGCCAGAGATAACATTCTTTTGAACAGTGGCACATGACTCCATAGCATAGCTGTTCTAGAACCAATTCAACTATCTTCTCTGATAGGACTCTCCATCTGTTTCCAGTTCTCAGTTGACCACAGAACACACTGCAGTAAACTCGTACTGGAATCCTCACATCTCGAGATTTTTAATTCTCTGAGGTAGTTTTCAAGGCAGGACTGCTGTGTTAAACAGCCTTTAAGATTGTAATCAATATTGCCAGATTTCCTTCTAAGATTTGAAGAATCCACACTGCTGCCAACAATGCACCAAAATTTCAATTTATCCTGATTTTTGCCAGCACTGTAGATCATTGTACTTTTATACCTAAAAGAGCATCTGATATTAATAGGCAAAAATGGTACCTGGTTATTCCTCTGATTTACATCTTGTGGATCATATATACAGATGATCCTCTCTCATTTGTTTACCAGAATGCAGAACAGCATCATAGTTCAAAGCACAGACTCTGAATGAGACTACTTCAGTCTGAGTCAAAGCTACATCACCTATTGTCTGATGTGGACAAGTTCCTTTATCCCTTTGAACCTGTTTCCTTAGCTGTAAAACACTTAAAGAAGAATAAGGAATAAGGATAATATTACTGTAACATCCGGTTGTGAGGAGTAAATGAGATACTTGGAAAGTGCCCTGATCGATGCCTAGCACACAGCAAGCACTAACTGGTCTGCAATTAGTCCTGTGCCATACAATAAGCTGCATATATAATGGTGGTCCTCTTCAGATTATATTGCCTAGTGATGTCATAGCTTAGTTTGTGTAAGCAACTCTATGTTTGCACAACAATGAAATCCCCTAAGGACCTATTCCTCGCCACTTCCCGTCATTAGGCAATGCAAGTCTACAGTATTGCCAACTTGTAGGAACTTTGTGTGTACTTGGGAAATTTATCCAGAATCTGTTGCTTATGTTTGAAATATTTCCCTGGTCTATCACGTCTTTTATGGAACTGAGATCTGTTTTATGTAGTCAAACATGTCTATGATTTTCTTTATGGTTGCTAGGTTTCCTGTTTTGTTTATGCAGACCTCTCATCATAAGATTATAAAAAGCCTCTTAAAGTATTTTCTGAATATTTTAACATTTAAATCTGTAGTCCTTCTGCTACATACTCTTGTATATGTTCTGAAGTAAGGATGTGACTGCTCTCTAGGGATCACGCTTTTGCTGTTATGTATTTCAAATATAATTTAGAAGAAAACTTCATGGAAGTAAATATTAAAGAAAATGTAGTGCTTGTATCAATAGTCATTTACTGGGTTGTTCCTAATTATTCTACAAGTTTGTTTCTTTTTAACAGAAACTTCTCCCTTTCTTACAAGTTCCAGGAAATTCCAATATACAAAATTAAGCTGTTTCTGTTTGAAGTGGTGAGACAAAGCTTGAGGAGTACAGAAGAACCTTCTGAGCCAAGATAAAGTTTAGGCTTTCTTCTGAAATAATGGGAACTCTTAAACTGTTCTATACAGTGAAGTGACACAATCAGATCTGTGTGTCACAGACCACTCCACTGCTCAGTGAACAGACTGTGGGAGGGCCAGTGAACCAAGAAAGGCATTCTAACAGTCTAGCAGCAGATGATCTTCTCTTGGACAAGAGCAACAGAAGCGGTTTTGCTGCGTTATCTGATAACATGGAAAGAATTTAATGACACCGATACCTGAGTTGAAAGGGAAGCTTCAAGAATAACTTCCATGTTTTGGTTTCAGAAACTGGTGCCATTTATCAAGAAAGGGGATACTGAAAGGAGAGCAGCTGGAGGGGAAAATATGTCGGGTGTGGGCAGCTTTGCATTCATCAAGTATGGGACATCAAGCTAACAGGTGGACATCTGGAGCTCAGGAAATATCTGAAGGCTGGGACCTCAAAGTTACCAATATTCAGGCGGAAACCAAGGCCATGGGAATGAATGAGATTTTTTCTAAGAGTTTACAACATAAGGCTTAAGGCATGTCCATCAGGATGGACACTGATGCAGTTGGTCTTTTGAACATAGGCAACAAAAACCAACCCTGGCTATAGGACTCTGTATAGCTGTATAGGGGTTATCCTGTGTAGCCATATGCAACAGTCGACTCAGCCACTTTATTATTCTTTTTAAAGATTTATTTGAAAGGCAGAACTACAGAGAGACGGAGACAAAGAGATCTTCCATCTGTTTTCTACAGTTGGTTCACCGTCCAAATGGCTGCAATGGCTGGAGCTGGGCCGGTCCAAAGCAGGGAGCCAGGAGCTTCATCCACATTTCCCACGTGGGTGCAGGGCCCCAAGCACTTGGGTAATCTTTTTGTTGCTTTCCCAGGTGCATTATCAGGGAACTGGACTGGAAGCAGAGCAGCCAGGACTCGATCCAACACCCATATGGGATGTTGGCATTGCCGGGGGCAGCTTCACCAGCTACACCACAACTTGGGACCTTAAGCTACTTTAATTTGAAGGAGATGAGGCAGTTGGCAAAAATTAGAAAAGCTTATAAAACTTAGAAAACTTAAAAAACTGGGAAATGTGGGCAGCTCAGAGCCTCACATATGCCACTAACATACAGTATTATGGGAATATTGTCTGCTGGGATTACATGGCATCGAGGAAGGATAGCATGCCAAAGAAAAGGTGAGGTGTTATTCTCAGAGAAGTGGATGGGGAAGGGGGAAGACACCAGCTAGGCCAATGTGCACTATGCAGATGTGAACTTCTTATAATGCCTCTACTCAACATACTGTAGAAAACAGATACATCTCCTTCCCAGTGGGAGGTAACCTAAAACAATAGCTAATACATATATAATACAATAGCTAATGATAGCTAATTACATCCAGTGTCAAGTCTAAGATTTCTCGGTTGATGCTCATTATCTTCTATTTCTTAAACCTATCAGAATAACCTGAACCTTATGGATTTACTGGTGTATTTGTCATCACCAACATATCCAAATTTGTTAGTGAAGACATGGCCATCGAATGGCTCAACTCCAAAGTGTGGGATATCTGGTTGGATTAACTGATCATGCTCAAACTTCCGTCAGGGTTGTGGAAAGAGTAGAGTAATGTGAGTGCAGGAAAGACAGAAAATAAAATTAAAGCAAGCTAGGAGAAATGAGAAAAATGCTATAGATTTTTTTTTTTGCAACATGTTACAAGATTACAACTGTATTTCTCTCTTCCTCCTCATATTGTCCATTTTTTCCCCTTTCAATCATCGATTTTTGACAATGGGGTGACCCAAATCTTTGTTTTTGGTATTTGGGATTGGTATTCTTCAAGTCTTCAGAATCCTGCCAGATATCAATACTTATTAAGCCAGTTTGGTTTTTCTGGTTACTACTTTCACAGAGACCTTCATAATGCTGATTCCAACTAGAATTGTAATTGCAATTTGGGAAATCAATTTCCAAATACTACTTTTGATTCAAGGTCAAAGGGATTCATTTACCCTGAATTCACAAAGGCCCTGGATTTTATTCTGTATCAACAGGTAAGTTTCCAGGTGTGAGCTTGTTTTTTCTTTCTTCTTCTTCTTTTTTTTTTTTTTTTTGGACAGGCAGAGTGGACAGTGAGAGAGAGACAGAGAGAAAGGTCTTCCTTTGCCGTTGGTTCACCTCCAATGGCCGCTGCAGCTGGCTTGCTGTGGCCGCCTCATCGCACTGATCCGAAGCCAGGAGCCAGGTGCTTCTCCTGGTCTCCTATGCGGGTGCAAGGGCCTAAGCACTTGGGCCATCCTCCACTGCCTTCCCGGGCCACAGCAGAGAGCTGGACTGGAAGAGGGGTAACTGGGACAGTATCCAGCGCCCCAACCGGGACTAGAACCTGGTGTGCCGCCACCACAAGGTGGAGGATTAGCCTATTGAGCCGCAGCGCCGGCTGAGCTTGTTTTCTTCTTAACATTAAATTATTCAATGCAATCCAAGCAATTACCCCAACTCAATGGTCTTGGCCTTCTTTACCCACTTCAAATAGCCCTACTGCCTTTCAGCTACCTGCTTCTACAATTTTGCCTTTAATAGGTACATGAAATGATGGGGGGGGGGCCTCTGTCATTATTGTACTGCTGCTATAAACCCCTATTCCTCCCTTCCTTCCTTCCTTCCTCAGGTCACAGAGCAGCAGCCCATATTCACTCAGACATTTGAAAGAGATACTATTAAACAAAATTAAGAACAACTACTAAGCTCTAGTTTTCAAAAAGGTCTAGCAATGTCAGATTGAGTACTGGATGACAAAGGTATTTACTATTCTTTGATATAAAGGTACAATACAGGCTCAAAGTTTGCCAAGGTCAAACAGTAAGCACTAAATTGAAAAATTCTTTATTTTAAAAATAATGTTGGGAGTGTAAAATATTCAAATACAGAAATGTTGAAAGTCTCATGTAATCTACACTGTTCTAAAGTCATTAGATTTTTGATGCCTTTATAAACATGAGCAAACACATTTAAATGAGTTCACCTATACACTTTCCTATCAGTACCTTGTTTCATTTAACATATCATGACTATTTTTTCCTTGACTGTACACAATAAATATACTTCCTTCATTTGAACAGATAAGATCTTCTTACAAGGCTGAACCATCTTTACTTAACCAAACCTTCACTGATGGACATTTAGGTTTTATTATGTTCTAATATGTAATTTTTAAATATTTCTGTAGTAACTATTCTCAGTTCCTGTTTCATTTTTGTTTGGCCAATATTCCGTTGTCACTATGGCTGATAGTTTAATATTTGGATGTCAAGTTTCAATGTTGAGTGGATACCAAATTATCCAGGACTCAATTTTAAATGAACAGAAACTCAAAATAACTTAAGCAAAAAAGGATATTTATTGGTTCACATAACTGGAAAGTCCAGGGGATATACTAGCTTCAGGCACGGTTGGATCCAGGGGGCACTAACGTTGTCATCAGGACTCAAGTCTCTCCAACTTTTGGCTCTGCTTCCTCTGCACGGGTTTCATTCTCTGACTGGCTCATTCAACATGGTAAGCCCTGTTCAATTTGTTTTTCATCCTCCCAAACTAAAGCACCTCAATGGAGAGTTTCTCCTTCTCCACAATTCAATAAAATTCCCAGAGTTGAGTATCACTGGACCAACTTGAGTCACATGAACATTCCTCAACCAGACTATGGTCAAGGAGATGAACTTTGATTTAATCAGACATCCACCTATAAAGCTCAAGACTGGGTCAGACTGTCTAAACCACATGTATGCAAACTGAAGAGGTGGTTCCAAGAAACACCAAGGAGTTGTTATAGTAGGATGGAATGGATGCTGGGCAGTTAAAAACAACTTGATGTCCAGGATAAGACCAGGTACTGAAAACGTTTCAACTCTGCTCATGAAGGTGAATGGTTAACACTGGCACTGTTTCTTCCTTTGTAATAAAATTCTGGAAAAAAAAAAAAAAGAAAGAAAAAAATTGCAAACCCATGAAGGACAAATGTGTCCCTCTTCAGGATGCCTGTAGTCCATCTGAAGGGAAGAATCATCTTCAGTAACATTCTGTAGATGCACTGAGTTCCAACACAAGCAAACTGTGAGTCTGAGAACCCAACTGTCTTGCTGATGAGGACAACTAACCTCCAACTGGCAAACAGTTCTGGGAGGTTATCTGAGTCAATGATAAACTGGAAAAACTTTTCTTGTGCTCCTTTAAGTCTTCTGCCAAGTCAAACTTGCAGCTCTAAAAGGACTGGTGATTCAAACTCATCTCTGTGCACTGCAGCAGAGACACAGACACTGGTTTTGATGTGGTGTAAGAGGGTCCAAATGCTGAAAGCAATCAAACACATACAGGTATAAAGGTTTACTTTGCACTTAAAAAAAAAAGTCAAGGAATGTATAACATGGTCTTTCCTGTTGTGAACATTATGTCTTCGTGGGGTGAAGAGTGGGTTGTTTGTACTCAAAAATTCTTGGTGGAACTGGGCACAAGATAGGCTGAAACAGGCTATTGTCTTCTCAAAGTCAGTCTGATGGCAGCAACATGTCAAAAATGGCAGGTAACAGCTGAGTCGGGTAAACAGACAAGCAGTTTTTCAGTAGGGCCAGCCATACCAACAGCCAGGAGACTATCTGGAAGAATAGGCAAATAATGAAGCTCTGTAAATCAGTCTTTACCCCGAGCACTCCAGGGTTAATTCATAGGGCTTACTCTGGATACATTTTTCTGATCTTAACGGGCCAGTCAGGTACAGCAGCTTTAATTATCCTGCTCATCTGCCCAGGAACTTTCAGCTTAGGAGAAGGCTATATTTCCAATCCAGACTTGAGGTTCTGTTTAGTAATCTATGCTACATCTGGGAGCAATAGGGTTGGCAGAGCCAGATCTGTCAAAGTTGGCCCTACTTTCTTTGGTAATCAAGTCTTCATTTTCTGTAAGTAAGCCCATCTCTGAGAATATTACAAGCAAATCAAGGCCTCAGATTGGTTGAATGGTGCTATTAAAAGGTTAGCTGATCTCTGAGGCATGGGGATACTAGGCAAGCTCCACTGGTTTAAGTTTTAGGTATTCTGCTTTTCCAATCACCAATTCTTATGCACAGTATACATTAGTACATTAGACCCTTGAGCAGATGATCATCCCTATCTTAAATTCTGATTTTGACTGAATATGACAGGATTAGAGGGAATGACTGGTAGAGATCAAGATCACTTTTTTGTAAAGTACAGGAATAAGCAGAGAAGAAAAACAGCTGATAATCTGAAGGTAGTAGAAAATTGAGTCTATAGAGAACTTCTTTACAAACAAGAGTTGTATATACAAGCAGGCTAGTCATCCAAATTTTATTTTCATTTGTTGAGGTTGAGCAGTCTACAGCAACCAGACCTAGGCCTTGCTTGACGATTCATGGAGTCACATAGTCAACAATTAGTCTAGAGGATTAGGAGAAAGGATATTAAGAAACCATTCCCAACATTTAACCAGTGCATTCAATATAGTAGCTGAGGATAGCTGGCCCTTAGGTTGACTGTGAGTAAAGGAATGTAATTTTTCTCATGACACAGATCAGTCTTTGTTCAACATGATTTGGTCTGGGAGTTCATGAATTGAATTCTTCCTGCAGAAACAGGTAAGCTGACTTAATGCCTGAGTATTCCATGGCGAGGAATGCAGTCACTTTGAATCAGCATAAAATGACAATACTGAGACAGATGTGATTCCATTAAAACATCCACAAGGATGTGTCTACTGATAAAATCCTTAGCTGCAGTTTTTGTAGATTTCTTTTTCAAGTCAGTCTATGTTTCCAGCAAAAAGGTGGACAATACACTATTTAGAAACGACCAGCAATTAAGTGTCATGGCTTGGTCAAAGGGCCTTCCTCCACTGATTCCTACCCATGTATAACTGATGTTACCAGACATTAAGATTCATCTTGGAAGTCCAAATGTACATTTTAAATCACACATACAAGAAGGGATATTCAAAGATTGTCTCTTGAGGACCAGCAGTTACAAGTAGTCACAATTTTGTGGAATATGCAGATACACCAGTGATGGAGGAATTGTTTTTGGCTTTTGTTTTTTAAAGGTAATTAGCTCATTTATCTTGGAAACAGCAGTTAAATGGAATAAAAAATAAGTAGCAGTGTAACTGCCACTGGTTGAATCATAGCAATTTGTAGACTGATAAAATGATGGATGATAATTAGGTACGAAGTCCCTTTAGGAAATGTTGCTAATATTGCGATTCTGCTTTCATTGGTCATGGTTCTCCCTTGCACATGAAGTAGAGTACTATGGCTGACGACGAGAGGTCAAATGTATAAACTGGTTTAAGACGGCCTCGAGGAGGCATCAAATTCAATGCCAGTTTCCTGGAGGATCAAGACATCATGTACTGCAAGTACCACTAGAACATCCGGTGTCTGTGAGTAAAGTTCATTAAGGTGAATTTTTCAGTGTAATGAACACACAAAACACTATCTGGCTATATCCAATTCCAGGAATCACTGGAAATCCATCTGGGCTGTTAAATCTAGGTTGACTTCACACCACTTGTGGGTCATTTGACTTCTGGGTTGGGGAGGGGGGCAAAGACATGCCCATCTTCTTGCAGTTTTTCCAAGATTGCACACAGGAAGTATTCCTAAGAAAGTCCAGCATCAAGTGGACAAGAAGTTGAGTAGAGGTACAGAAAACATCACAATGTCTTTCAGGTCAACAAGTTATCTAGGGCAGTGGTTTTCAAACTGTGTTCTGAAGAGTACTAGATGTTGCAAGGAAGTCCCCTTGGGTGTCACCATGATGGTAAAGATGCTTTTGGCAGGTTTCAGGCCCCCATTCCTGCTTGACTGCTTCACCCAGAACAGCTTCACTTTTACTCTGGGCTTCTGCACACTTTTCATTCAAAGGGCTTCATGGCTACAAAGCCTTTGGAAAACCAATGATCTAAGAATAAGTTGTTCACAAAATGCTGAAATACAAAAAATAGGTCACAGAAACCAGAAACTGTGTGAGCAAAGCCTGTGGTAAGCCAAGGAGTCTTCCTATTCATTCTTTCCCTGATGTGGGCCACATTACATGTTGATGGAATCAAAGCTTAAGTCTGCTATAAATTCTAATTGCTTGAAGGTGGCTTTTAAATGACTATCAGAAAACAAGGCTATTGGTTTTATTTTGTTACAGCACTTTTTTAAGTTATAAGTCCATGGCTGGATGACTTCTCTTCAAGCAATGACAAGACCTCAGTGGGCCACAACTCAATTCTAGTACTGCATTTTTATCCTTTTCTCTAGCTTCTCCCTTCCCTTTCTCAATCTCCTTATCCACCCCTCATGAACACACTTTATGGCACAAATCTAAGGGCAAAGAAATATACTGTTAAATATCATGGAATCTGCTCAGTTTTGGGGCAGGTTAATTTTGTCCCATTTCCCTCCTAGGCAGCCCCAGAAATGTTATAAAGGTTCTCCTCACAGAAAATAAGGTAATAGTCAAGATGTAGGGCTCTTAGAACATACCAATTCAAGCAGTTCATGATAAAGTGGGTGTGTTTATGTTCAATGATACTCTGTATATTACAGAATCTCCAGGGCAATCTGCTGATAATCACTGGCTACACTGCTTTAAAGCAGTTTTCCCATTCTGTTAAAAGGAATGCTAAAAAAAACACTATCCTGTGCATGATTAAACTTATAACTTACTGGGTTAAATAGCAAAATGGGACTCTTTGCTGTAAATTTTGAGATATTTGACTCACTTTACTATGTTGTTGACTGGGAAAAGGGACACATTTTACAGTATTTTACCACCTTATTGGACAATAGACAACAGAAAGCTCTCTATATGATATATACAAAACTCGCATGTGCGTGCACACACACACACACCACTGCTCTAAAAAAAGAAAAAGAAAAAAAAGATGGCTCATTTTTGTGTAAATACTAGTTTGGGGATATAGGACCACAGATAGGCTCATGGTGATTGGAATACTGACTCTTTTTAAAAAATAAGAAAATCAAACAAAAAACCCCATACACATATATAATATGAATGGGGATCCCCAATTGATTAGGCCATCCTTGGAGAGACCATGAAAACAGGCAATAGATCTAAAAGTAGCTTTGTGTTTCATGTTATGTATCCTTGTTACCAGAGGAGTATGTGCCTTCTTGACTGAACAATCTACCACTGAGAGGTCACTTCTAAATCTCAGGCAAGTTGAATCAGATTCTGGTCTAGAAGCAGCTATCATGATTACACTTATAAAATTTTGTCTGATTAAAGGTACTGGAAAAGGAAGTTAGAAACTCTTTTGGTGATCTTAACCTCCAACCATTTTAACACTGTAGGTAAAGTTAATTCCATGGAGAATACTGGACTAGGAGTCAGAAGGCCTGGCCTCTACTACTTTATAGCTGTGCCACCTTGGGTAACTGCTTAACCTTTACATTTCTATTCCCTCATTTAAAAAAGGGATTATAATTTATTGTATCATTTTGATAAGTGAGATAAATACATGTAAAAGTGCTTTTAAAACTGTAAAGTGCTATACATAAACAGAGGGGATTACCATATATGTTCTACCTTGATGTATCAAGAGGCCTTTTCTGGAATCTGATTGGAGCCTTGTGAGATGCTGTTTGGTAAAGGGATTCCTTGGTAGAATTTCTTATATTTGTGTGAAAAGTTCTGGTTCCTGAGTAATCCCAAAGAAGATGCTATGAGGAGTTCACTGTGCCTCTGTTTTGATCCCAATGGGTCAGAATATCTGCCTTCTTATTCAGTAGGCTACAACAAAGTTGAAGTAGAAAAAGAACAGGGTCCAGTGACTTTGATGGGGATCCCAGATGGTTCATGAACTTCAATCATTTGAGATTGTGGTATGTGGTCCAACGCCATTCTCAAAGAGATTTTGCCTTCTTCAGATAGCATTGACAACTTAAAAAAAAAAAAAATCTCCTGATCCAAACTTATGTGTCTCTGAAGGCATTCACTGAAGAAATGAAATGCATACTCATGGAACAAACTGGGCCCTTGTTGTGATGAAATAGCTTCAGCTATTTGGCTTGAGGACTCTGACTCTTGACTATAAAAGGCTGTGCTGAATTTGGGTAGAACAGGACAGGAGTGGAGGTAAAGGCCACATCACGATGGTTGCACGCCTCCTGGATCACAGTGGTCCACTGGAATGGTGTCTTCATCAGTAGTAAGGTGGTAGAAATCACTATGGGCAAGAATCCAGGTACCAGATCTGTAGGCCGATGGAACAGCATGAGGAAGGTGATCAGAAGGTCCACGTGAACACTCAGCAATCAGGAGGCACAGGACTAGAAGGGGCAGGGACAAAACAGGTAAGATAACAAATGTGTGTAATTACAAACCCAAGACCGTCACTCTGAGGGGAGTCTATTGTCAGCACCTTAGTGGCTGGACAGGTATTATTTCCCAACAACCCTGGCTTAGAAACTGACGTATGGTAATTGGGGTGGAGTGGGACTGACATCCCCCTAACCCAAACACCCAAAAGCCTAACAAATAATCAGTGATAATAAAAACAGAAAGGGTTCCGTGGCAAAGATTGTTTCCTGACTCCCAAGAACAAACTGTCTCAAGGACTCAGCAAACAGGAACTGTCCTAAACCTAGTACTTAGGGGAGTGATCCGATTATATTCAGGCTGCTGGGCATTAGTTGGTGCAGAGGAAAAAGTGGTTTCAAAGGTGGCACAAAAAGTGAGATTTTTAAGGTTACATATTGACAACAAAGTAAAGGAGATGTCGTCCTTCTTTTCCAATGCCTTTCTCAAATTGTTTATAACCTGCTTTTAAAAGCAGCACTTAACTTTCTGAAAACTCTACCATCTGAAAAATATCATTTGAGAGAAAGGGAGACAGAAAAGTGTAAGCACACAAACTTCCCCATCTGCTGGTTCAACCTTCTATTATACGCTCAGGAGCTGGGAACTCAATCCAGGTCTCCCACATGGGTGGCAGGGACCCAACTAGGTATCCTAGAGTGTGTATTAGCAGAAGCTGGAATTGGAAAAGGAGCCAGGACTGGAACCTAGACACTCTAATATGGGATTTGGGTGTCCCAAGCCTTTTCCTAACAGCTGTGGCAAACACTTGCACCAAGATTCCATCTTGAATAGGAGGAAATAAGGCCTTGGTCCTCAGGCACTTCTGTATGTAATACTCTGTTCAATACACCAGCTTTTCTTTATGTCCAAGGGCTCCCTAGATCTTAATATTTATACTTGAAAAATAAAACATGAAATAAACATGGTCCACATCTAGTGACTTTTCTTTCAATGAAGAGTCATCTTAGTTATTACACAGCAAGTAAAGAAACACTGAGTGCTGATTCCAAGACACTCTGCTCTCTCAATTCCTTTAAAATAAATGCTTCACTGCAGGTGGTGGTATGTGTGCACAAAGATACACATAACAGCCCTTGCTTTCAACGAGTTTCCTATCTGTGAAGAGTAAATGCATGCAAATAAGATTCTGTAGGCAAAGATAAATAAAAGCTATATAACAGCATGTTACCAGAAAGACAACTTTGTGATTAAAGGCAAGAGTCATGGAGACAAGAGCATCTGGGGTGGAGACTGAGGAAATGGCAGAGTTTTGACAGGTGAAGAACCAGAGAAGAACATTTCCAGGGTGGAGAAGAAAGTATGAACAAAAGCGCAAATATGGTGACTAAGGCAGCTTGGAAAATGGCAAGTACCGTAATTCACTTTGGATAGAGTGTCATCAGTTTGCACTGAGTCTGGACAGAAACTCAGGTCTTCTAATTCCCAGTAACAGCGCTGGTGGCAGTGTTGCTCAGTTGTTGCCTCTTTTCTCACAGCAAGGTCAACAGTCCAAAAAGGAAAACAAAACAAACTACCTCCAGAGTTCCTGTCACTACCCGACAAGCTCTTCTGGATTTGGGGTCAAGTTCTTGACAAATCTGGAGTCCTTGGCTGCGGCTACACGGAGCGTTACCTGCTCAGACTGCAGCAAAAACCTTTCCGAATTCCAATCCTGGACATTTCATGTTCTGTCACAGAATTTCAAGCTTGTCAGTTCCAGTTGCTTTTTCCCCTCGTTTCTCCTGAGGAAAGCACCTTATCACCACACTTCCAAGATTCTTCTGAGGTACGTCCAGATTTAATTACAAAAGAGCGAAAAGACCAACACATTTTCCTCCCAAACAGTCATTTCTCTGGAAGTGACATAATTTTGTCTCTGCCCTTTAGGTAAAGGCAACAGTCAATTGATATTTTTTTCAGACATCTGAACAAAACAGCAGAGTTGGCTAATATCTAATCAGACAAAATACACTGAAATGTGTTCACTTGCTTAAGAGCTGTACCACTTGGTAAGCACCACTCCACAAAGTGAAAATGTTTGAAACGCAACTGTTCAAACATTTTTTTTTTTTTAGTGTTTACTGGATAATGGCCTGGAATTTGATAAAAAGCAGCTGACAATTAACAAAGAAGCAAAACTTGGCATTTTTGCCATCTTATTATCACACAAGCAATAAGAATACAAGGCAGGCCAAGGAAAAGTTAAACTTTGAATCACTTCCAAATCTAGTGATTTTGAAGTTCAGCAGGAGTTCTAACAAAACTTTTCAGAGGTTAACTTTAAATAAGGAAAATCCCCCAAACATCTTCAGGACTCCCATGCCTGGTTCAGTGTGTTCCAGGGAACCCGCTTCCCGCTTGCAAAAAGACCCACGTGCACCATTATTTGCTGGGCTCGGCAGCACTGTTTAAAAATAAGCCTGTTCACTACGGACCACGCAGACCAGGGAGACAATATAGGAGCAGGTAACGGATGGCAAACAACAGTCATGAAAAATGGTCAACGAAGGGAGTCGGAAAGGTAATCAGGCACCAGTATAAACAGCAGAACACCAAGAATTGCTGGGCCCAAGATTAAATAGGCTTCTTGATATTAGCGAACGCATCCACTCCTAACCGTAGCTGCTTTACATCGGGTGCCATTGTACCATAGGCATCAGCTACCCTCCAGGCACCCCATGGTGAAAGGACAGGATTCAGAACAGAAGCCAAGCAGGGGAGCACTGTCACCCCCAAATATCCATTATGCATAGAAACAGCTCACATATCCCAGGGACTCAAACAGGGGCTTTAAATTGGTTGTGAAGGGTCCCAAATGACATCTAGGCCTCAGTTTCCTCCCTGTTGGCATCAAAGAGTGGTGGTCGCTCTTCAGCCCTCTAGGTTATAACCCCCTTTGAAGACTTGCTAGCGGTGGACCATCATTCCCTTAAAAAAAAAAAAATAAAATTGCCCATCTCCACAAATTTCTGCATACAATTCCAGGGAGTTTGGGGAATCTCCAGCTCCAATCCAAGGTTCCCAAGTTCAACATCCAAGGATTGGGCCAACTGCTAAGTTTTCTTACAACTCAAAAAAAAAAAAAAAAAAAAACCACATTACACACAATGATCATCCTTAACGTACACCGACGCTTTGCATTTTTACAAAGCGCCTTTCAATCCCACACGACGGGCAGAGGAGGAAACTGAGGCGCAAATCACAGAGTGCCCAGCCTAAGGTCACTCGGCCAGCTGGTCGCTAGGCCCGGAAACAAACCCAGCTCTTCCGACTCCGGAGCCCGACTCCCCACCCCGGAGCTGCCGCCAGAGCTCTCGCCCCGCACTAAGGCGGCATGAGGAGGAACAGGCAGAGTAGAAAGCCCACCACCAACCATCCTCCGGCCCCCTCCTGCCCCCCGAGCTGGGTCCTTGCAGGCCCCGAAGGGTGGCGCCAGGCGTCCAGGCCCGCCCCGGCCACCCCTGCCTCCCCGGCCGCGCCAAATCCCGCCGCCGCCGCCGCCGCCTCCCCGGGAGCGGGGCGGAGCAGCTGCCCGCCACCGCCGACCACCCGGACGACTCCTCGTCGAATCGCAAACGCATAGGCCGCCGCGCGAGTTCTGCGTACGAGAAGAAAGACGCGGCGCGACCGCCAACGGCCACCGGGCGCGCGCCGCGGCGGCCGGGCCTGCGCCCCAAGAGCTGGATGCCAGAGCAGGAGAAAGAGCCGCCAACCGATCGCTCGATCGACCGCGCGCCCGCTCCTTCGCCCTACCAGACCGGGGAGGGGGGGAGGGCGCGCCAGGGCTTCTTCGAGTTAGGGGCCTGACTCCCCGGCGACGAGACAAGATGGCTCCTCCGGTCGGCGATGCAGCTACCGTCCCGGCTGCGTCGCTCGGCCCGCCCCCGGTACTGTTTCTTTAAATGGCGGAGAGGGTCAGGAAAGCAGGAAGAGAGGAGCGCGCCTTCACGTGACAGGGGCGGGACCGGCCAGCCGAGATCCGGTCAC
This sequence comes from Sylvilagus floridanus, assembly GCA_949820135.1. Taxonomy (NCBI): domain Eukaryota; kingdom Metazoa; phylum Chordata; class Mammalia; order Lagomorpha; family Leporidae; genus Sylvilagus; species Sylvilagus floridanus. The sequence goes on from OX463233.1 coordinate 160,051,860, forward strand.
GTGGGGGACACGCTGCCCGCCAATCAGGAGGCGGGACCGCGGGGCGGGGGCGGGAGGAGCTGCGGCTTTGTGATTGGCGGGATGCACCGCGGGGGCCTCGGGGGTGTGGGGCGTCGGGGAGTGCGCGAGGTGGCCGGCGCTGTGTGCCTTGGTGGAGACAAAGCGGTGGCCGAGGTGGCTGTGGCGGAGGCAGCAGAGCGGCCCTGAACGCCAGATCTGGTGGCGCCGGGTCCTGTCATCCTCACATCCTGCGCGGCGCGCGGGCGGTCGCGGCGGCGGCGGCGGCGGCGGCGGCAGCGGCAGCGGCGACAGCGGCGGCGGCGGCGGCGGCAGCACATGGTTCCAAGAGCGCGCTGCGGTTGTCGGGTTCCAATTCCGCGGGGAGGGACAAAGGCTGCTGCGAGCTCCGGGCAACGCCTGCTCGGGTGGTGCGCTCGCCACTGCCCTGAAAGCTGGGACTAAGCCTGCCTGGGAGGAGGCGGCCCCGCGGACCGAGGCCCGGGCAGGGCCCGAGAGCCTGCAGACGCTGTCCGAGGCGCGAGGGGGAAGGGCGCCGGCCGCCTGAGGCCATTCGCACGGGGAGATTGTGAGGTGTAGTCCCGGGGAGCATTGTGAGGTAATTGGGCACACCAGCCAGAGGAGACTGTGGCCGGGCCGCAAGCTGGGTGTGTTCAGGCTTTGAAAGAGAGAGAGAGAGAAAAAACAAAACCCAAGACGGTCAGCCAGCACCCCAGAGCTCTTTCCTTTGGGAGGTGGTGAAGCCGGAACGAGCACCATTGAACACTTCGTCGACGTGGCGTTCGCCGATTTAGGGCCTGTCTAAAGATTCCGACCGTCCTGGTGGCGAAGACATGAGTGAGCGTTCAGTGTTAGGACAGAAATTTCCAGATTGCTAAGTCTTCATCGCTGGAAATTTAGAAGAGAAGAAAAAAAAAAAAAACAAAACAAACACCTCGAAGACCGCGAAGATGGAGTGGTAACAGGCTCCCCAATCAAGAACCAGCCACATTTGATTCAAATCATTGGAATCGAGCGATCGAAACTTAACCCCAGCAGCTCCTTCGGCTGCCAGTTTATGACGTAAAGTTCTTTCCAAAATATTACATCACAATCATTGAGAATATTCAAGTATGCTTCAAGAAGAGATCAATTGCCATTTAAGACAGCTCTGAGCATATTTTCGGTAGATACTAGGTAGCCTTAAGGCGCACCACCTCAACCTTCCCTGGAAGAAATCCCAGCAAAAATCTGTATTCTAATCAAGTGTTGTTTCCCAGTTAGTGGGTGAAAGACTGGAGACCCCATTGCCGTCATGGCCTTCACAAATTACAGCAGTCTGAATCGAGCTCAGCTAACCTTTGAATATCTGCACACAAATTCGTAAGTATCCTACAGGTGCCCCTGAGGTCGCCAGTAACATTGCTTGGTAGGGGTGTGGAGGGCCTTTCCCCCAGGAAGCCTGGCCCTTCTCCTCTGTGGGGACTTACCACTGGCGGGAAATGGATCACTGGATGACTAGCGCGCTGTACTGAAGAACTGAGATCAGTGAAATATTTGTTGCTAATCCAGAAGAATTTGATTTTCGTTGATTGGATGAGAATTTTCTAAATGCAAACTAAGTAATTACTAGGAATCCAACAAAGACTGCTCTTTGGATCGCCCAAAGTTGGACTGTCTTGGTATCGACTTTCTCATCTTTAGGAACAACAGCCTGAACAGTTGGGTCTGAAACAAATGTTTCTGAAGGAAAAAAAAAATGAAGACACTTAAATGACCACTGTGAGAAGTTTTTCAACAGACCATTTGTCTTCCAGGAAATTGGCTCCATCATCTAGTATAGATTGTATATGCTAAGCAGGAAATGGCACCTTGTTTAAATTCTTGATTTAGATAGTCTTTCCCCCAAATATGCGAGATCACAGAACCAGTTGTTCATGGTTGTTGAGTTTATGAAAAGATCATTCCAGTTTGGTCTGGAATGTTTTAGGGTTAATCCTTAAACCCACTCTTGAAAGTCATCTAGTGGGGCCAAGATTACTATAGTGTCTTAATAGTCTGTTACTTTTGAGATGAAGGTAAGTTTTCTACCGTGTTAGTACTCGGAGAGGTGAGGAGCAGCTAAATAGATGGTCAAGTTACCTGGAGAACCACCTTCAGGGTGGGGAGTTATAGATATTGGTTATCCACAGTAAGAGTAAAGTGAATTTTTGCCTTTTATGGAAAAGACAATGTGTTGTGATTACATGATATCTAAGTTTTTGCTGGTTTTCCATTCATGGAAATAAAATTGTTAAGAATAGGTATATTGCCAGATGGTGAGAGCCTGTTTTTTATTTTGTTTTGCTTAGAAAGCTTATTGAACTAGAGTATTTTGGGGAAGGTATTGTAGAAGTCACCTAGGTGAATTCTCACACTTATATAGTGAATTTGAAAGCCAGTTAGGTTGCTCAGCTGTTTGATAACATGGACTTGGGCAAAACATTCATTGTTTTTTACATTTGAAGGCCATGTAGATGTTCATGGATGATTGTTTTGGATCTGTGGTTCTCAGTTGTGTATTTTGGAATGACATGGCAAATTTGGAATTAGAGACTTTATGGTAATCTTAGAAGACCATGAGCTGGACTTTAGAATTGGCATTCTAAAGACTGTATGTGATAATAAACTATTAGTGACAACAGTTAATTGCTTCAGACCACTGACTGTTCTAAACATTTTGTAATTTTAGGACAGTCTCATGGGGGTAAGGTTTATTCCTATTTGGTATTGGAGAAAACTGAGGCCCAAAGAGATTAAATTACCTGCTAAAGATTAGAGTTGCTAAATGGCAGACTTAAGGTGCTAAGATTTAAGGCAAAAAAAAAGGTATTTGGCCACAATGGTTAGTCTTTTTGACCATTAGTCTGTGTTGGCTCTAGTCTGTTTTACTTTCAAGGGCCTGTTTACTTGTTCCCAAAGTGAAGGGTTTACTTCCTACTTGAAAAGTTTTCATTTTAGTTTATCTCTGCGAATCTTCCTCTTTTTTTTTTCCTTTTGCTGTTTTATAACAGTAACAGTAAATGGACAGTGTTCAAGGTAGAGAAGCAAACTTGCACTTGTTTAAGGTGGAGGTGGGAAATTTTCTGAGTTTGACTTAACTGTTGAAATGGAACCACCTGCTTGTATGACTATTAAGGGTTGGAGTATCATCTGGAAGCTCTGGAATTTCCTGTATGAATTGTAACTTTGACCTTTGAAGTTCAACTTTTGAGTGTGTCTAGCGATATCTGAAGAAAATATGAATCCTAGAACACCAAGATAAATTTTTTCATGACTTTTTTCAAGAGATTTCTTTATCATGGTGACCTGACTGGAAGTTCATTTGCAGAGGAAACTGAAACGTTTGAATTCTCACATGCTGTGACTTAATTACAAGTAAAGATGGAAGATGAACCTTGGTGTTAAGTTGTTCAATAAGTCATCTTCAGGGAATGGAAGACTTGTCCTACAGTGTTGTCTTCTTTGTTAAGGTTTTTTTTTATTTATTTTTTTATTATTATTTTTTTTGACAGGCAGAGTGGACAGTGAGAGAGAGACAGAGAGAAAGGTCTTCCTTTTGCCGTTGGTTCACCCTCCAATGGCTACTGTGGCCGGCACGCTGCGGCCGGTGCACCGCGCTCATCCGATGGCAGGAGCCAGGTGCTTATCTGGTCTCCCATGGAGTGCAGGGTCCAAGGACTTGGGCCATCCTCCACTGCACTCCCTGTCCACAGCAGAGAGCTGGCCTGGAAGAGGGGCAACCGGGACAGAATCCGGCGCCCCGACCGGGACTAGAACCCGGTGTGCCGGTGCCACAAGGTGGATGATTAGCCTGTTGAGCCACGGCGCCAGCCTTTGTTAAGGTTTTTTTAAAACCATTCTAGGATGTCTCACATCTGTGTTGCTGCCTTATTTTTTGAACTATGAAGGAAATGGCCCCTTGCTTACCTCCCATTTAATGTAGAACATCAAGAGATCCCAGCCTACACGGGTAGAAGTCAGTCTGGTGCAGTGAAAGGATTTGGTGTTGGGAGCCAACCAGGCCTACGAGTTGTCCGCTTCCTGGGTCTGTGCTTTGGAAGGCTAACTTTTTGAGCCTCAGTTTTTTTCATCTCAGGTGGAGCTAATCGACAGTGTTTATGAGGATTATGTCAAATAATCTTTGTAGTTATCTCTGACATGATACACTAAGAGATGATGATGATTCTCTATGTATAAACCAAAAATTGGTGTGGTGGTAATTTGCTTTTCAGTGCTAGTCATTAGGCAGATACGTTCTTAGTAAATGCTGGAGCTTATGTTATAGATAGTAAACATCTGTCATGAACCTCTTTTTTGTATTAGGTCTGTGACTATTAATGGCTATTATCTTGATTACGTTAGTGTTAAGGTTTAAAGTTGGCCTGGCAAATTCTTGGTGATAACCTGAAAGTTTTTTAACACTGGTTGTTGTTGTTATGAAATGATGAAAGAGTTCTTTTTTAAACGATTTATTTATTTATTTGAAACTCAGAGTTACACAGAGAGTGAGAGAGATGTCTTCCATCTGCTGGTTCATTCCCTAAATGCTTTCAGTGGGCAGGACTGGGACAGGCTGAAGCCAGGAGCTTCATCTGGGCCTCCCACATGGGTGCCTAAGCACTTGAACCGCCTTTCGCTAATTTCCCAGGTCATTAGCAGGGAGCTGGATTGGGAGTGAAGCAGCTGGAATACAAACTGGTTCCCATATGGGATGCCAGTGTTGCAGGCAGCAGCTTTACCCAGTGTGCCACAAACCTGGCCCCAGAGTTAGCAATTTCAAATAAAAGGTTTTTTGTAGTAGGTTTTGTAACTGCAGTTCCTAATGTCCAAGTGATACTGTTTTGCTATAAGTTGGATATCTTAAGTGTTTGCAGTACTGCTGGGTGGTCTGATAGAGTAAAATGCCTAAGAATAAGATGACTACTTTTTATTTGCATTTCTGTTGACTCTTGACAACATTGTGTTAACCATCTAATATATCTGAGTTTTTTAAAAGATCTATTTTATTTATTTGAAAGAGTTAGGTAGACACACACACAGAGGGAGAGAGGAAGGGGTCTTCTATCCGCTGGTTCACTCCTGGAGTGGCCGGAGCTGAGCCAATCCAAAGCCAGGACCTTGTGCAGGGGTCTACACGCTTGGCTATCTTCCACTGCTTTCCCAGGCCATAGCAGGGAGCTGGATGGGAAGTGGAGCAGCCGTAGTCTGAAACAGCGCCCATGTGGGATGCCAGCACTGCAGGCTGGGGCTTTAAACTGCTGTGCCACAGCACCAGTCCCTCTGAGTTGTCTATCTCTATCTGAGATGGATGTAGGACTTCCATTTGTTCTGACCTAGAACCCTGCAGAGATGTTGACTCATTGAATTTACACTGAATATAAAATGGTTGCTCCAGAATTTCTCAGCTTTTATTTTCTAGCAACTAAGGCAGTTAACTTGTCAGTATAGCTAGGACTGCAGCAGAAACTTGCTGTGTGATAGGCTTGTGAGTGATCGATTGGTTTAAATTCAGGCTGACTGTAAATAGGGAGACCGTTTTCTGTACATACAGTTAAGATGCACGGGAATTTGTCACTGGAAATGCTGAGCTGCAGAACTGTTTCTGCTGCTTATTCACAAGTGATATAAAAGACCATGGTCAATTGAAAGCAGAAGCAGTTTAAGAATCTCTTTTTCCAGATGGTTGATCTTTCTAGGGTCAAGCAAAGGATCTTTAAATCTGTGAAGAATTTCTTAAGATATTTTATTTATTCTGTCTCAAATGCTGGCTAGCAATGAGTGCACCTTTAGAGTAATTGTTGAAAAACAAACATAGAAGATAGCAGTTTGTGTGTTTTTGATTCTTACGATTTTAAGAAATATTTAGAACTTTGACTTTAGCATCTGTAAGATCCATCATTAATCATCTGGAGATCTGGAGTTGTCTCTGACTTAATGACCAGTTGTCACAAACAACCCTTTTTTATGTGTACTGCCATGATAAATCTGTTGAATTTGTTGCTGAAAATGCTGAGCTGCATTTAGCTGCGTTTTACAGGTAATTTTAGTTTATCTGAAATTTACGTGTAGAACAGCATTGATACTGTGTAGAACAACAAAGACTATTTGGATTTTTTTAAGGTTCTAAAAGTATAAGGCCCATTTCTAAACGTAATATAGAAAGCAATGAAAACTTACCCAGAGGTACCTTGTAATCCTTTTTTTTTTTAAAGATTTTATTTATTGAGAGGTAGAGTTAGAGAGGTCTTCCATCTGCTGGTTCACTCCCCAAATGGCTGCAATAACTGGAGTGGAGCCAGTCCGAAGCCAGGAGCCAGGAGCTTCTTCCGGGTTTCCCGTGCAGGGCCCAAGGACTTGGGTTATCCTTTCCTGCTTTCCCAGACTATAGCAGAGAGCTGGATCGGAGGTGGAGCAGCCAAGACTCAAACCAGCGCCCATGTGGGATTCCAGCACTGTAGGCAGAGGCTTAGCCCACTGTGCCACAACGCTGACCCCTGTAATCCTTTTTGAGCCCTGCTTATTGGACTCTCTTTATTTTCTTTTTAAAAGTTTTATTTATTTGAAAGGCAGAGATAGAGAGAAGAAGAGAGATCTTCCATCTGCTGGTTTACTCCCCATATGGCTGCAAAGGCCAGGGGCCCCCAGCCGAAGACAGGAGCCTTTTCTGGGTCTCCTAAGTGGTTGGCAGGGGCCCAAACACTTGGGACATCTTTGGCTGCTCTCCCAGGCGCATCAGTAGAAAGCTGGATTGGAAGGAGAGTAGCTGGGGACACAAACCTGTGCCCATAGGGGATGCCGCTGCCGCAGCCAGCTGGAAGCTTAATCTAAACCACAGATCTGACCCCAACTTACTAGACTAGAAATGTCTCACTTTCATGTGAAGCAATCAGAAATACATATGACTGAGAAGTAGTTGCCATTTCTATTTTTGTTTTCCTTGTAGCACGGTGTGTCAGAATTATTCTATTGTTCATGTTCACCATTTTCATTACCGAAGGCCAGAAACTTCATTCTTTAACTTAGTTATTCCAGAGTCAGCGAATTCCAATATAAGTTATAGTCTCACTCGTAATATGGTTTTGCTCTTGTTTTATCCAGGAGTTAGACTTCTAAGATTCTTTGACTTAACATTAAAACCCAGATTCTTGTTGAAAATGAGAAATATTACAATAAAATTGGCAATAGTATTTCTAAGAACCCTCAAAGTTAAAATATGTAGAAAAATAATCACTACAAGTATAAGTCACAAAATGCCTGGAAGCTTTAGAATAAATGTTAATTCACTTTTAACTTACTTTACCTTCTGTAAGTTACCTTAATTTTCTAGTTTATTTATCCCTATTTCTTTAGTTTAGTGAGTTGTAGAATACTTTGGTGTGCTTAATTCATAATTTGAAGAACTTGGCAAAGTGATGATTGTAGAGATTTAAATATTTTTAATTAAAGACATGGATGTTTTGTGCAGGTTCTCTTAGAAATTTGGTAAGTAATGTAAGAAAATTAAGGTAATTAAGAATTGGATTTTAGAAAGATTTTAAACTTTATTTTGTAGGTGGATTGGTGATCAAATTTCTGGTTTTTTTTTTGTTAGAACAATATTGTTCCTGCCTTTGGATTAGCAACAAATATATTCACTGATCTCATGGGGGAAATGTTCTTTCTCACATTATAAGAACTGGTAGTTTTATTTAATTCAAAATTTGCATTTGTTAAAGTTTGGGATACTTGAAGAAGAAAAACCGGTGTTCCTGCACGGTTCACTTATGGGTATTTTTATTTTATAAACAGCTGTCTTATAGCTTATTTAAAACACTGTTAAGTGATCAGAGAGCGTAGAGACAGGTTATTTACTTATGAGTTTTTAGAAGCTTTCACTTTTTGACTATTAGCTAAAACTTTGCATGTAAAATGTCAACAGGAATAATGTATTAAAAATTGATGATAGTATATTGTGTTGATTTTGTATTTTCTCCAAACAGTAGTCAAGCTGGTTTTCTAAATGTTAGTGGACATACATTACTTTTAAATGTAATAAGGACTATTACAGGAAGCAGCACAAATTAAAGAACATATGTTAAATATGCTCCATGGGTAAGTTGTTAGGATTTCACTTTATCAATACCTGTAAATGATCTGTGAAGGAAAAAAGAAAAATCATATGCTTCTGTACAGTTTTTTTTTTTTTTAAGATTTATGTATGTATGTATTTGAATGGTAGAGTTAGGGAAAGAGAGAAAGGGATATTCCATTTGCTGGTTCACTCCCCAAATGGCTACAGTGGCCAGGGCTGAGCCAGGCTGAAGTCAGGCCAGGAACGTCTGGGGCAGGGGCCCAAGTGCTCAGGCCATCTGCTGCTGCTTTCCCAGGAATTTTAGGAGGGAGCTGGATGGGAAGTGGGGCAGCTGGGACATGAACTGGTGTTCTTCTGAAAGAAGAGAAAAGACAACCCATTTCCTGACTTCTTTCAGATTTGGCTAAAAATAGAACCTTTTCCAAATTAAAGAGAGGATTCCCAGACCCTGTTAAACAGTTCTTTCGAGGAGGACAAGCACTTGTTGTGATCTCCTAGAACCTTTGTTAAAGTTAACCCCTCTCTGTGGAGGAGCCAGGGATTTTTCTCCTCTGGGAGGCTACTCGAAGTTCGGGTTGGCTAAATGCACAATTAACATGTTATTTAGAACTCAAGATACTGATGCATAAGTTGAAGTGACATTCTTCCTTTGAAATGTGTGGAAACTGACAGCTGGTTCAGCAATTGAAAATAAAACAGGCATTTTTTCTAGGCAGAATTTAAATAGTGAAAAATACAACTTGGAGCAGTGTGTGCATTGGAATTTTAATGTTTTCGGGTGGATTTCTCAGTGAAGTAATAAACTTTTCTGAGCAGTAGCAGGACTTGACTGATTCACCCTTGGGGAAAATTAGCTCTGGAAACCCTTGAGTTGTGGAGAAGTTTAACTTTCAGTAGTAAATAGATGATTTTAGATTTTTTTCCTAAAACATTCTTAAAGTATATTTTTAAAAACAATAAAATGGACACATAAGTACACATATTTGTGGGATTCAGTATGGCATTTCAATTCATGTATGTTATGTGTATTGATCAGGGTATTTGGCATGTTTATAATCAGACATTTGTTTTGGGATCTAAAAACTTTTTTTAAGTGTTTTATAACCTTGATTTTTTTTTTTTTTTTACTAGGAGTAATAGTTTTAATTAAAAATTCTTTCAGTAACTCTCAATCTTTGTTTCAGAACTACTCATGAATTCTTGTTTGGTGCTCTTGCTGAACTTGTTGACAATGCAAGGTATGTGGTCTTTTTTTTTTTTTTTGGTAAAGAGTTTTTTTTTTTTTTTAATATTTATTTATTTGAAAGGCAGAGGGAGAGGGAGTGAACGAGAGAATGTTTTCATCTGCTGGTTCACTCCCTAAATGTCAGCAGCTCAGAACTCCCTGCTAGTTTCTCACATGGGTGGCAGCACGTGCCCTCATCTGCTGCCTCCAAAGGCGCGCACTGGCAGAGGTTGGATTGGAGTCAGAGGCAGCCAGGAAGGCAGCACTGCAGGCCAGGATGCAAGGCATGACTCCGCTGTGCCCCAGTGCCAGCCTGAGGTACTTGGAGTCAAAAGCTTTAGGTCACGTGATCTTTGCTCTGAAGACTTGAAACACTTGTGCAGCAGCTGTAACTCCGAAGAGGCCTGTTATAGAAAAAATATTTTTATTAGCACATTAGTTCATTATTTGATTTATTTAGAGTCAGTTTTTATTCTTTGTTCTAGCCCAAAAATAGCAAGTTTACCTTTAAGACTACCTTCCCTTGTATATTAGAGCAAAATAATTGTGAAAGGCAAAGGATTAAGATAGAAACTCAGGAACAAGTTAATGGGACAAACTATGATTTTAATTTGTGCTGTCAGGACAGTACATCATATAATGTCTTTAAAACTATGCCAGAGATCATTATCTTTCCAAAATGTATGTTTTATTGTTAGAGACTCCAGTTGATTAAAGCATCTTCCATTGTTAGTAACTGTGCTCGGAAAGAATCACTCTTCACTTTTTTTTTTTTTTTTTTAAGATTTATTTATTTATTTGAGAGGTAGAGTTACAGACAGAGAGGGAGAGACAGAGAAGTCTTCCATCCACTGGTTCACTCTCCAAATGGCCACAAATGGCCAGAGCTGAGCCAATCCGAAGCCACCACCTAGGAGCTTTCTCTTGGTCTCCCATGTTGGTGCAGGAGCCCAAGCACTTGGGCCATCCTCCACTGCTTTCCCAGGCCATAGCAGAGAGCTGGATCAGAAGAGGAGCAGCTGGGACTCAAATTAGTACCCATATGGGATGCCAGCACCTTAGTCAGAGGCTTAGGCCACTATGCTGCAATGCCAGCCTGGGATTTTTTGCATTTAAACCAGTGAAACTGCCTCATTTTCCTTGAGTGCAGTTGGCAGATTTGGACTACACTATGTCTAACCCCTCTGATGACTAAATATGTACATTACAGTCTGGCTGGATTTAATGAGATGCCTCAACTTCTTTTAGTGGTTTGAGAGGATAAGGTTATGGATCCAGGAATCAGTCTGCCAACTACGGTGCCTGTGAGACTTGATTCATCACAAGTTTTGTTTTTTTCCTTAAAATCTTGGTAAGATGAAAACAATGTACAAGTTATTACAACAGTTCTTTTATGATTGTAGTCAAATAAAGGAAAGAAATAAATATTTGAATCATTTCTTAAGTGTGTAAGGGGAAATGCTCTTACTGATCACTGATGTTTTCACCATGAAATCAGTGTTAAAAATGTATCATATACTCATCTTAAATACTTTGGAAGTAGTTCACAGATATATAAGGAAAATTGTCTAAAACTAAACCTTACAGAATTTTGTATCATTTCCTGAAAGCAAACTGAAAATACTAGGTATTCACTTAAATACTAGGCATTTTGGTGGTTGATATGTCATTCTCATTTAGATCTTGATTTTTTTTTCTTTGAATTTTACAGAGATGCTGATGCCACCAGAATAGATATTTATGCAGGTAAGGCAGACTTTAGATTTCTTTCCTAATATCCAGTTCCTCTTATTGCATTTATTATTGTTCCTAAGATGAATAGCTTTTATGAGTTTGCTTATTTCATAGTTGTTTGTTAGTAATATCCTATTTTTGCTGGAGTGACTGTAATAGTGGGAGAATTTGTAGTTAATTTTATTGGTCTTTTACTACTTTTTTTTTTTATAAAGCTTTTATTTATAGAATATAAATTTCCAAAGTACAGCTTATGTATTACAATGGATTCCCCCCCCATATCTTCCCTCCCACCCGCAACCCTCCCCTTTCCCTCTCCCTCTCCCCTTCTATTCACATCAAGATTCATTTTCCATTCTCTTTATATACAGAAGATCAGTTTAGTACATATTACGTAAAGATTTCAACAGTTTGCTCTCACATAGGGACACAGAGTGAAAAACACTGTTGGAGTACTGGTTATAGTATTCACAATGTACAACACATTAAGGACAGAGATCCTACATGATTTTTTTTTTTTAAAAATTGATTATCTATGCAATTTCCAATTTAACACCAAGTTTTTTAAAATCATTTTCAATTATCTTTATATACAGAAGATTGATTCAGTATATACTAAGTAAAGATTTCATCAGTTTGCATCCACACAGAAAAACAAAGTGTAAAAATACTGTTTCAGTACTAGTTATAGCATTACTTCACATTGGACAACACATTAAGGACAGATCCCTCATGAGACGTAAGTACACAGTGACTCCTGATGTTGATTTAACAATTTGACACCCTTGTCTATGGTGTCAGTAATCTCCCTAGGCTCTAGTCATAAGTTGCTGAGACTATGGAAGCCTTTAGGGTTCGCCGACTTCAATCTTTTTTTTTTTTTTTTTTTTTGACAGGCAGAGTGGACAGTGAGAGAGAGAGACAGAGAGAAAGGTCTTCCTTTTGCCATTGGTTCACCCTCCAATGGCTGCCGCGGACAGCGCGCTGCAGCCGGCGCACCGCGCTCATCTGATGGCAGGAGCCAGGAGCCAGGTGCTTTTCCTGGTCTCCCCATGGGGTGCAGGGCCCAAGCACCTGGGCCATCCTCCACTGCACTCCCGGGCCACAGCAGAGGGCTGGCCTGGAAGAGGGGCAACCGGGACAGAATCCGGCGCCCCGACTGGGACTAGAACCCGGTGTGCCGGCGCCGCAAGGCGGAGGATTAGCCTGTTGAGCCACGGCGCCGGCCCGACTTCAATCTTATTCTGACAGGGTCATAGTCAAAGTGGAAGTTCTCTCCTCCCTTCAGAGAAAGGTACCTCCTTAACTGATAGAATCAAAAAGGGAGCGAATGATCCAACATGGGAAGCGAGATACACAGCAGACTCATAGAAGGGCAGATGTCCTAAATACCACTCTGGCCTCAGAATCAGCCTTTAAGGCATTCGGATCTGGCTCAAGAGCCCATGAGAATATTTTAGGCATGGAAAGCCAAGACACTCTGGAAAAAACAGAAGACCTAAATGAAAGATCTCTGTGAGTGAGAGCCCAGTGGAAAGAACGGGGCCATCAAAGAAGGAGGTACCTTTCTCTGAAGGGAGGAGAGAACTTCCACTACTTTTTTTTTTTTTCACTTTATATTTTTTATTCTGTTTTTCTTCCATACGTAATACCATTGGTAAACTCCTTACTCAACATGGAATTAATCATATATGTATTAAGTCAATTGAAAATAGATCCAAGTTAAAAATAAGAGTGGGAATGAAAGAGGAAGGAGCTATACAGATCTGCACACATTCCCACAGACCTACCCCTAAGGGTGAAGTTAAAAATGGGACTCCAAATCCCATTTAGCTGAGTGGCAATAATCCCATTTTATGTGATAAAATGATCATACTAAGTATGGAATTGATCATATACATAGGACCATCAATCAAAGGGATCACATAAATAAGACCAAGTGCCTGGTAATACAAATAGATAGAATTACAAAGGAGAGAAAGTTGCAACAAGGGAAGCAGTCCATACAGCAGACTCATAGAATGATAAACACCCTAAACAGCACTCTGACCTCAGAATCAGCCCCTCAGGCCTGATTAAAAACACCACGAGAGTATTTCAGTCGTGGAAAGCCAAGACATCGTGGCAAAAATGGTTCTGCATAAAGGATCTCTGTGAGTGAGACCCCAGTGGAAAGAGGGACTATCAAAGAAGGATGTACTTTCCTCTCTGAAGGGAGGAGAGAACTTCAACTTTGATTATGGCCCTTTCTAAAAACCACCAGAGTTTGTGGAACTCAGAAGTCTTCCATAGCCTTGGCAGCTCATGTCAAGAGTCTCGGGTGATTACTGACATCATAAATAAGAGTGTCAATTGTTAAATCAACAACAGGAGTGACTGTGCACTTGCTCCCCATGTAGGACCTCTGTCCTTAATGAGTTATACTATGAGTATTAATGGTCAAGCTTTTCTTCAAATTGTACTTGATACTTTGTGTGTCTGTGTGGGTGCAAATAGTTGATACTTTTTTTTTTTTTAACTACTTTTAAAAAAATTTTCTTTCTGCCTGGTTCATTTGAGCCAACACCTTTCCTGGTCATTTGAATACTAAAAATTTGGAAGCAGAATAAAGGAAGGCAGTTTTTAAATTTAGTTTTTTCTAATGTGATCTGTTCTTCAGTCATACTTTATCTGAAGCCTTCTGAAAGGTTTGAGGTCATATTTTGAAAAATATTGACTAGCTTCAGACATGTCTGTCTGTGACAATACCTGAGGGCTCCTCAGAAAGTCTTTGGAAGATGTGTTCTGAAAAACCTTCATGGTTTTCACAGTTTTTTTGCACCAAAATAAACTTGTCTCTCTCTTTTTTAGATTTTGTTTTTTAAAGATAGAGTTACAGATAAAGGGGGCCGGCAGGGAGAGAGAGAGATATCCTCCATCCACTAGTTCACTCCTCAGTCGGCTACAACAGCTGGGGTAGGGCCAACCCAAAGCCAGGAGCCTGGAACTCTATTCGGGTCTCCCATAGGGGCCCAGGTTCTTGGGCCATCATTGACTGCCTTCCCAGATGCATTAGTAGGGAGTTGGATTGGAAGTGGAGGAACCAGGACTTGAACCGTTGCCCATATTGGGTGCCAGCATTGTGGTCATTTAACCAGTTGTACCACAATGCCAGTCCCATAAACTCATCTTTAGAAATCTTGAAGATTTATTTATCTGTTTGAAAGGCAGAGTTATTGGGGGGAGGGAGGAGCAGAGAGGGAGAGAGAGGTCTTCTATCCACTGGTTCACTCCCCAAATGACCGCAATGGCTGGAGCTGGGCCAGGCCAAAGGCAGGAGCTAGGAGCTTCTTCTGGGTCTCCCGTGTGGGTTCAGAGGCCCAAGGACTTGAGCCATCTTCTGCTGCTTTCCCAGATGCATGAGCAGGGAGCTGGATCGGAAGTAGAACAGCCATGACTGGAACTAGCGCCCATATGGGATGCTAGCGCTGCAGATGGCAGCTTTACCTGCTGTGCCACACCACCGGCCCCTTTCTTGAAATTTTTTATTCATTTTTTTATTTAAGAGGCAAAAAGATAGAGCCCCCACCCACTGGTTCACTTCCCAGCTGCCTGCAGTGACCAGCTGGGGCTAGACCAGGTTGAAACTGGGAGCCAGGAACTCAGTCTGGGTCTCCTGTGTGGATGGTAGGGACCCAGCTGCTTGCACCATCACCTGTTGCCTTCCAGGATGTGCGTTAGCGGGAAGCTAGAATCGGGAGCACGGCTGGAGCTTGAACCTAGGCACATCAGTATGGGAGATGCGGATGTTGGTTAACTGCTATGCCAAATGCCTGCCCGTAAACTTACATTTTAGTTTGTTTTTCACAAATTTTCTGAAGTCTCATATAATTATAAAATAATCCCTCTTCATGAAGTTGTTTGCTAAATGAGAACAAATATACAACTAAGCCATACTTCTCAGAACCTTTAATGTCATAATTATGACGTATCCCCAAAGCTCTTACGCCCGACGGACACTGGAGCAGGGAAAATCTTTCAGAACGGTTGAAAATCTGCTGTTCTTTAATCCTGAAAGCTGTTTGTTCAAAAAAAATGGCAAGCCTGTTGAATATAGGCTGCTTTTAGATTTAAAAGAGAGTAACAGGGAAAAGGCACATCAGAAGGTTGTTAGAAGATGGTTCTTAAATTTTCTAACCAGGTGGAAGTGCCTTTCCAAGCTACAGTTTGTATTTGGTGTTTGGGCTTTCATGAGGCAAGGTACCTCTCAAAGCAATAGTGGATATTTTAATCATGACACTGATGACAAAGCAGAGAATGAGCTTTTACTGCAAAGGGGACAAACTGGGATAGACAAATCTATTTGGAAGAAGTGTTTAACAGGGGCTGGTGCTGTGGTGCAGTGGGTTAATGCCCTAGCCTGGAGCGCTGCCATCCCATATGGGTGCCAGGTCAGGACCTGGCTGCTCTACTTTTGATCCAGCTCTCTGCTATGGCCTGGGAAAGCAGTAGAAGATGGCCC
This sequence comes from Sylvilagus floridanus, assembly GCA_949820135.1. Taxonomy (NCBI): domain Eukaryota; kingdom Metazoa; phylum Chordata; class Mammalia; order Lagomorpha; family Leporidae; genus Sylvilagus; species Sylvilagus floridanus. The sequence continues at coordinate 160,067,430 of OX463233.1, forward strand.
AAGTCCTTGGGCCCCTGCACCCGCATGAGAGACCCGGAAGAAGCTCCTGGCTCCTGGCTTCAGATGGGCACAGCTCCAGCCATTGTGGACAATTGGGGAGTGAACCATCAGATGGAAGACCTCTCTCTCTGCCTCTCCTCTCTCTGTGTACCTCTGACTTTCAAATAAACAAATAAATCTTTTTAAAAAAAATGTTTAACAAAGATCATCTTGGTTCACTCCTACCATCTTTAATACAGTGTTGATCATTAGAGACCAATAACTAGATCTTGAGGAAACAGTCAATCCTTACCCTAACCCTAACCCCACCCCTAACCCTAATCCTAATCCTAATCCTAACCCTAACCCTAACCCTAACCCTGTGTTATGAGGTGGTGTAATAGAAGCACTAAGCATTTTGAGAAAGGCTTGATTTGATGAGGAGTCTTGACTGAAGCTCCCTTGGCTTCTCACATTTCTACCCTGGTGTTTTATTATCATATTGAACAGGAGGAATAAAAGCAGTGGAAGCAGTAATCTTTTAACATTTATTTATTTTAAAGGTTGGGGGTGGGGACATGGAGATGGAGACAGAGACAGAAAGATTTCTCATCTGCTGGTTAACTCTAAATGTTCACAACAGCTGGGCCTGGGTCAGGCCAAAGCCAGGAGCTTGGAACTCAATCCAGGTCTCCTATATGAGTGGCAGGGACCCAAGCACTTGAGCTATCACCTGCTGCCTCCCAGGGGTGCATTTGCAGGAAGCTGGAACTGAGAACAGAGCTAGGAATTCAACCCAGGCACTCTGATAGGGGACGCAGGCACTCCAAGTGGCATCTTAACTGCTGAAACAAACGTTGGCACCATTAGTAGTCATCTAATGCTATAAAGGTTTGTTAGTATCTGAAGGAAAGTATTATCTCCTATTCAGAAACTATATTGATATTAAACTTGGAAATCTCCCCATTTTTTAAAGATTATTTTATTTATTTGAAAGAGTTAGAGAGGTAGAGACAGAGAGAGAGGTCTTCCATATGCTGTTTCACTCCCCAGATGGCCACAATGGCCAGAACTTTGCCGATCTGAAGCCAGGAGCCAGGATCTTCTTCCGGATCTCCCATGTGGGTGCAGGAGCCCAAGGGGTTGGGCCATCCTCTACTGCTATCCCAGGCCATAGCAGAGAGCTGGATCGGAAGACTAGAAACAGCGCGCATATGGGGTGCTGATGCTTCAGGCCAGGGCTTTAACTCACTGCTTGGCAGTGCTGGCCCCTCCCCAAAGGTTTTAAACAGAAGTGGTTTGAAGTCACTACAAAGTTACATTTTAAGGACTATTTAAACCTAAGAGGGCAGGAGAAGAGCAAGCCTCTCCAAGTGGTGAGGTGTGCATTTGTTTACAGCATTCTTGTTGGTTGGAAGCAGACCTTAGTGTGCTCCTCAGGAGACTGTAGGTTTTGTTTTCCTTAGCTCTCTGGGACAGGTAGGGCCACTCTGGTCAGAAAGATCCCTTTTGTGATGCTAGGGTGATGGTTAATAAATAGGAAATGAGCTGGAGCTGCGGAGTATGAGGAAGAACCAGGCTGCCACTATGTAGCAACCTTTGATACTTGATTTAACAGCTATGTTTTACATCTCTTGTTTCTCCAACTCAGTGGTTGAATGGGGGGATGTCAGGCTTGGAGAAGCCAGGCATGGCCATGTTGGAGGAGGCGCAAGTGTAGCTGACTTCAAAACTGGTCCTGGCAGTCTTCCAGAGCTGCTAGCAGGAACTGAAACACAGCTGCAAAGAAGGCAGTTTGGCTTTCCCTGTCTTGCTTCCAGGATGTATGATGGGAGGAGAAGCATGCCACCCTCCAGCCGTGTGGACTCTTCTCCATCCAGATCTCCCTCTCCATCCCATTTCTTTCCTTTGGAGTGATACTGTCACATGTTAGGATGGAGCTCTGTGGTTGACTGTCTAAGGAGGTATATTTGATGATCAGGGAAGACTGTTTTAGTTCTCCAGGCTTACTGTGGTTCAGCACTTATCAAAGGGTAGTTAACAGCACCACCCAGGAGAAGAGCAAATTCTCAGGCCCCACCTCTACCCATGCAGTTAGACTATCCTGTGTGGAGCCCAGAATCTATTTTTTTTTTTTTTGACAGTGAGAGAGAGACAGAGAGAAAGGTCTTCCTTTTCTGTTGGTTCACCCTCCAATGGCTGCCGCGGACGGCGCACTGCGCCGATCTGAAGCCAGGAGCCAGGTGCTTCCTCCTGGTCTCCCATGCGGGTGCAGGGCCCAAGCACTTGGGCCATCCTCCACTGCCTTCCCGGGCCACAGCAGAGAGCTGGACTGCAAGAGGAGCAACCGGGACAGAATCCGGCGCCCTAACCAGGACAAGAACCCGGGGTGCCGGCGCCACAGGTGGAGGGTTAGCCAAGTGAGCCGTGGCACCGGCGCCCCAGAATCTATTTTCACAGTTTCTTTGGTAATTAAAAAATTATTTTACTTACTAGTTTTTCATTTGATTTGAAAGACAAAGACACACACACACCCCCACATACACACACACACATTTCCCATCCACTGATTTACTTTCCCAGATACCTACAACAGCCAAAGCTGGGCCAGGCTGAAGCCAGGAGCTTGGAACACAATCCAGTCTCCCACATGGGTGGCAGGAACCCAAATACTTGAGCCATCACTGCTGCCTCCCTGGGTGTGCATTAGCAGGAAGCTGGATCAGAAGTGGAGGAGCCAGAACGTGAACCTGGTGCTCTGTTACGGAATGTGGTGTTGCCAAGGAGTGAGTTAGCCCATTGTGTCAAACACTTAACCCTCCTCAGGTGATTCTTGCGGGCACTACATCTTCTCTAGTTAGTTTTTCAGCTCACTCCTTTTACGTCTACCTCGTCTGCTTGAGAGAGTAGCTGGAAAAGAGTTCATTTTGACTGTAAGCTCTGTGAAGACAGTGATCATCACTGCTCTTGGCTGTCACAGAGCCAGGCTCACAGGAGTGCTCAGTAAGTAGTCATCAGACGGTGATCTGCATAGGCATTACAGTCAGGTGAAGGTGGCACTCTGCCTGTTTACTAAGTCATGCTGAATTATTGCCTGAAAGCAATACTGCCTGTAACTGTGCACCTGGGTACTGCTGGCTATTTGCAGGCTGTTAGCCACTTTGTAATCAGGAGAGGTGTCTCTTACTCTTGTAAGTTACATGGAAAAGCTTTGGAATGAATTCCTTAAGGCAAGAGGGATCCTAGGTCCATTGTTATGTGAAAGTTGAATGTTAAAACTGCTTGGGGGGAAACAACAGCTGCTTAGGAATCCTGTTCTGATCCATTCCGAGGTGGTGTGCGAAGGATGTCAGTAATCCTTGGAACTTTACTGATGCTCTTGGCTTGAACCAATTTCTAGATCCTGAAGGAGGGTCTTCATGCACATTTTATGGCCGCAGCGTATAGCAAATGGCTCTTGGCTGGATACAGAAAGTTGCTTTTGCCCTGCTTCGTAACTGACCTGGTTTCAATCTCCATAAGACACTTCACTTAAGTTGGGAAGCCTTTATGCATGTTTCTTGTAGATGTTCTTGCTTGCCACCTCTTACTTGGATTCCCCAGGCTCTGATAAGGTATTGCCACAGGAAGGAGGAGGTTTTTGTTTTTTTTTGTTTTTGTTTTTGTTTTTTTATCTACCGATCGCACTATCTACCAATAGCAGAGATCCAGGAAGATCTTCATCCTTGAACTTTTAAGAGGCACTTGTAATGAATATTCAGCTTCCTGAATACTGAGTGATACTTAAAAGATCTCTATGGTTTATAGCCCTTCTGAAATAGATTTTAAATTACATTAACTGTTCTATTTAACAGAAAGCAGTCACGACTCACTTGAATTTTTGGCCTGAGGGAAGGACAAAGAGCATTTGAAATTGATTTGTCAGCTTAGACAGTTGTACAGAGTTAGTGAACTGCAGCATGGAGGACATTATAAAACATCTGGTAGGGGTCAGGCTGCAAAGCAGGCTTGGACTTGTCCTATATAACTTCCACAGGCTGACTTCCTTTTAGAAGAACTACTGCGTTTTCCCTGGTGATCAGTAGAGGGCTATGAATAGCATCTACACTGGGGAGCTTAGCGTGGGTGGCTTGCATAGATCCCCTGCCTCTACTGCTGCCTCACCTCCTTCTCTATCCCATGTCTGCACTTCCCTGTGACGCCTAGACTGGTTTCTCCTCTTCTTACCCAGTCCTCATCATTGTGTCAAAAAGACTTTGAGGATGGGCATTTGGCGCACTGGTTAGGGTGCTGCTTGGGATGTCCGCATCCCGTGTTTGCCTGCCTGGGTCCTGGGTTTGGGTCCTGGCTCTGCTTCCGATTCCAGCTTCCTGTTAATGTCCACCCTGGGAGGCAGCAAGTCACGGCTCAAGTGGTCGAGTCCCTCCCGCACAAGTGGGGGAGCCAGATTGAGTTCTGGGCTCCTGGCTTCGGCCTGGCCCAGCCCTGGCTGTTGGAGGTGTTTAATCTCTCCCCCAGCGCCCTGGCCCCTGCTCTTTGAAACAGAACATAAAGTCACTTTGGAAACTTGTACAGCTCCTTTGCCCGTTTGGGAATCTGTTCTCTATGACTTGTTTGGACCCAGAGCACTTTGAGTTACCACTTACTGCTGCAAATGACCGCTGCTGAGAGAGGAGGTTCTTCTAGTTACTGGCACAGCAACCAGAGTCTGTTACACTCCCTTCCCGTTGGCTGGAAAACCCTGCCACGGCCACTGTAGATCTTGTTGACAAAGGACTGCTCCTTCTTCCAGTGAGGCAGGTCAGCTGGGAACCAGGCACCTTCCACATCACCTTGTGCCACTGTACTCTGGGGGAGCCCCTTTGATGACCTATAGCTTCGCAGGGGATGCGATAATGAACACAGATAGCCCAGACACTGCAGCTAGCCAGGGATGGGCATGTGTAGACACAATTGGTCTCCAGATAGCCACTGTCACCATTGTGCCCCTGCCATGTCTGGTTTGATCACCGTCTCTGAAGGCTACCGAGACTTAATTCACCAAGGAGAGACCTTGTTGAGTTTGAGCAGTGTTGATAAGGCACAACGTAGTACTTAAGTGGCTTGAGAGCCGTGGCACAGGGCAGAAGTGACAGTAATGCAGGCAGAAAGGAGAAGGCTGGCTGAGGTATGCTTGGCACATGCGCGTATTCAGTGGTGTTACAGATGCTGGCCCAGGCAGCCCCTGCCCTCCTAAGAGATTCTCTCAAGCGTTATGGTGACCTAGAAAGCATTGGAGAACCTTTGATGGGAATTCACTCCCTCAAGGGCCCGGAAGCCTAACTCCTACATCTGGGGCTGGTGCAAGAAGCAGCTGGGGTTGACCTGACTTTTGAACTCAGCTTCACACTGAGCCAGCTTCCGATCATACCCACGTTGCCACCTTCTAGTGGGTGACAGCCCAGTAATGGCAGCCACTTCTTTTACAGAAAGGCGAGAGGATCTTCGCGGAGGATTTATGCTTTGCTTTTTGGATGATGGAGCAGGAATGGATCCAAGTAAGTGATTAGATCGTAGTGATGTCTTTGTTGAGGGGCATGTGTTGGGGGGAGGGAACCACTTTTATTTTACAAACTGCTTATGTAAACTTGTGTTGCTGATGCCTGTTATGACTGGAAGATCCACCTGGGGAGCGTGAAGACTGTTGCGACATCCTGGGCTTAGTTCCACTAGTGGGAGCACAGTTGCCTGGTCTTGTCCTGACGTGGGAGATAGATCTGAAAGGCAGCCTGAAGTCAGCCAGATGGCTTACACTGACACTCTGTTACCAGCTTGCACTGCATCCTGGGGCCGGCACCGCAGAGACTTTGTCCAGCCTTTTCACCGTAATCCGGTAACAGGCCACAGTGATGGCCAAGAAGAGTTGCCTCCATTTGCCTCATGGCTTTGAATTTCCTCGGAGCAAGGTTTTAGCAGAACCCTGCTTGGATGGAACAAGGCTCAGGCCTCTTTGAGTAGCCTGGGAAAGAAATGCAGACTTTTCATTCTGTTTTGTGTCTGTCACTTTAGGTGATGCTGCCAGTGTGATCCAGTTTGGGAAGTCGGCCAAACGCACACCAGAGTCCACCCAGATCGGGCAGTATGGGAATGGGCTAAAATCGTAGGTATACTAGAAGCCTGTTACAGGGCTCGAAACAGAGGGTCGTGACGCTGTCCTGCTCTCCCTGGCTCTAACTCTGGAACAGCAGTGGTCTGAGGGTAGCTTAGCAGCTGTTGTCCAGCTGGGTTGGCTGCACACATTGAAAAATAGGAACATCCAAAACAAGTGGGGACGGGAGAGGCCGAGGTTGCTGTTGGCTGTGGCTCCAGAACCTCTCCCGTCAGAATTCTTACTTTGACCCTGTGGTTGAGGACAGGAGTGGTTCTCTCCTGGGATGGGGATGTGTCTGAGATAGTGTGGGGGGGGGGGGTCAGCTCACAGGACAGCAGTGTTAGCTGAACACCTTTAGCCAGGACGGGGGATCCAGAGTGGTAGGAGAGGCTCAGGCTATTTCTCCCTAAGGCACTGTCTCCATGCACATGTCCTGCAAAGTAGGGACCCACCTAATGTCTCCAAGTCCCTCAGGGCTTCTCTCTCAGCCCTTGGTTCCCACTTGTTTAGCATTTGGAATGTGTTGTTCTGGTTTTGAGTGAAGCCCCAGGAGGAAGGTTTCTATTTCTGAAGTGCTCACTTGCAGCTGTACATACCTTTGGGTGGAATAAGATTTAGTGGAATTGGAGTTTGTGCAAATGGAATTATGAGTCATGTTTCTGGTCTCGCCTTGAAGACGTGTTGTGTTGTTCGAGAGAGGGTGAGGGTTTGAGCTGTCAGCCGCGTTAGTTGGGCCTCACGTGCAGTGTGCTGAGTGTGGAGAAGTCAGGGACCTGGTACCTGGACTTTGCAGTTTCTCTCTCAGGACAGGAACCAAGTGGTACTAAGAAATGCTTACCATGTGCTAGAAACTGATACAAACCTCACGAGGATGGTTTCACTGGAGCCTCACTATGGCCCTGTGAGGAGTAGGTGCCACGATTCTCATTTTCTGATGAAGCTTATAGGGATGAAGTGATTTGCCCCGAGGTGTAAAGATGCTAGCATGTAGAACTGGTATTTAAACCAGGTCTTTCTGTCTGCAGAACTGGAGTCACTATCCATTTCTTCTCAGACGAGCTAAAGTTCAAATCTCACCTCAGTCGTTGACTTACTTCTGTAGGCCTTAGGTTTCCTCCTTTGTAAGTTGAGGTTATCATGTACACAAGTAGGTTAAGGATTAAATGCTATCATTGGTCTGAGAGTCCCTAGCTTGGTTTCTGGCTTCTAATTTTATTTTTCCTGTTTTGATATTTCTGTGGCAATTTCTGGCTTGATTCAGTTGGCCCCGGAAGGGCCCTGGAATCTGTGTTTTTCATAGGTAAAGTGAATCACCTGAGATCCTTCTCCAAGTCATTCTGCTACAGGGGATCTAAGACCAGTAACTGAGGTCTCCTTGAGTCGTGGTAACCTTGGCTTATCAGGATCTTGGATCATTCTCCTCCCGCCTGGTCCTGTCTGTCCTGTGGCTGCAGGCAAGCTGTTTCATCCCCTCTGAATGTGTGTTTCCTAATCTGGAAAACGGAGCTCTTATCTCGAACATTCTCCCTTAATGAGGGAGGTTCAGGAACAGAAGAAATGTGACTCTGAAAGTGATGAGAAGACCAGTGAGGAAAGCTACAGAAGTTGAACGTTCTCTTTAAGTGTATTTTAGGAGAAAGTTTTTGTGACGCTCCCATTGAAATAGAGCCATCTAGTGTTGAGAGTACACAATGTGCCCATTCTGAAGCCAGTTCACAAGTTGAAGAGTTTCTGGAGGAGGTGATTTGTGGTGAGAACAGGACTGAGAAGCAAGGAAGCCAGCAGAGAGGTGGTGCTTTGAGTTTCTTACTATTCAGGGCCTACAGTCAGGATCAGAGACAGAGGGGACAATAGGAGCATAGAAATTTTTGCCAAGTTAGGGCAAGGGCAGGCTTGGACAGAAGGCAAGATCATGGACCTCATTTTGCTATGCAAGCTTGAGGAAGAGGGAGGACTGTGAAATTCCAGGGGCAAGAGCCTTGCCAGCACCTGTGGTCCTGGAGAAAGAGAAACCGGTGCTGAGGGCGCCAGGAACATCTCTGGATGGTGTCTTGGGGGTTTTCTTGAGTGGGAAAGTAGGGCAGGGCATTTAGTTGTGTGCTCGGCCTGCCAGTCTGGTTTGTATTTGTACACAGAGGGGAGTAATGAGGCTGCCCGCCTCCAGCATCTCCCTGGGGTGTCATGAGGACTAATGAGATAATAGCCATAACCCCCAGAAGCTATTCAGGAGAAAGGCGCTGAGCAGCTCATTGTTCAGTGAGCAGCTTCCTGTGGTGCTGTGGGCTGCTGCCCTGCTCCTTGCTGTCTGCAGAGGCCTGTCCCAGCCTGTCCGCCTGCTCCCTGCATGGTTTAACATCACAAAACAGAGGAAGGAAGCAGTGGACTCTGTTTAGACTCTTGGCCTGTGGAAATTAGCTTCCAGGCACAGTTCCCAGAAACCAGTTGCATCCAGAAGTAGAGGCCTGCCAGTGTCACAATGAGCCTGAGGAGGCAAAGCAGTTTTGAACCAGAAGACTTGCAGGACAGGAGCCAGTTACAGGCCTCCGTGAACACTGTGGTCAAGAATTATAATTTGATAGCGCCTGTGTCTGGCTGAGCCCTGGACTCATGCAGTTTTTTTTGAGGGCTTTGGGAGCAAAGGCCCTGGTCTCTCACCTTGATGGGGCTTCCATTTGATGGCACAGTTAGGGCTCATCAGCCCTTGTGTGGCTGGAATAGACCTGGAGCCCAAGGCTTCCAGCAGTGGAATTGGTGAGCTTTGAGGCAGCAGAAAGCTGGGAGTGAGACTGACTTGGTTCTCTGGTCGGTGGTGAATGTGCCCAGAGGGTGGTGAGGGTCCTGGGTGTTGAGTGAGTGTGATTGCAAAGATCGTAGGTGAAGACTAAGAGAAGACTAGTGGGAAAGCAGAGCAAGGAGTGTTAGGTGGAGGACAAAAGCTGTGGAGCTCAGCTCAGGGTCTGGGGCCTAGGGAGGCCTTTAGGAGAACCCTCCAGAGGCACGGGATGGGGTTACTCCTTTTTCACATGAGTTTTTGAATCCCTGAGAGAGTAATCTATTTCTGTTTCCCTTTCAGGGGCTCAATGCGCATTGGGAAGGATTTTATCCTTTTCACCAAGAAGGAAGACACCATGACCTGCCTCTTTCTGTCTCGTACCTTCCACGAAGAGGAAGGCATTGATGAAGTGGGTCCCGTCCTTGTGGTCATACTTGTTGACTCTGTCCAGACGGTTTTCATGGGTCGTTTGCAGCGCTGGGCTCTTTCACAGCTATAGGATTGGCGCCCGTGCCCTGTGTCCTGGGATTAGCTGGTTGGATGGATTGGTTGAGAGGTTAAGGCAGATACCTGAATGTGAGAGGAAGCAAAATCTCAAAGCACTTCTGAGAGCAGCCGTCTCATTTCTGAAAATGAGACTGTCAAGTGGCAGGAACCAAGAGTTGGATTTGCAGCTCCTATGGCTCTGAACTCCATCTGTGGGGGTGTTACCATAGACATGTGTTTTTTTGGGCTTCCCTGACTCTGCCTGGTGAATATAGCTGGCAGTAATTATAGGAACAGCGGCATCTTTGCCCCTGTTGGTGACTTGGTGGAGTATGCTGTGAGCACATGTTATTTTTGAGGAAATGTGTTGCCGTAACTGCCGTATCAGAAGCCACCGATCAGACGCCTCCAGGGCCCCGCCAGGTCGGGAGGCAGGGAAGCCTGAACGGGAGCTTGTTCTTACCTGGCCCTGGTCATTGGTCTCACTTTGGGAGTGGCTGTTGTGCAGTCCCCGCGATGACTGCCGTGCTGGAAGGCAGGCTTCGTGAATCCGCACTCTCACTGTGAGCCATTTCGATAATTAACTGTGAAAGCTTAAACACATGCTCAGCTGATGTCCTCGGCCTGGTGGCTCAGATATCTGAACAGCATTTCTGGTGAGCCCTGACCCCTTCGTTGTGGGGATTAGGGGTGTTCTGCAATCTGGCCAGCCTCCTCAGACTGGACTCTTATCTCTTTTATCTTCTTTTCATGTGTGAGACATGGAGGCTAGAGTTTGAGAGGGGCCTGAGAAGATCTGTAGAAAGAAATCCATGGCTGTCACATAAGCAGATAGTTGAATTCAGAGTTTGAGAATAATTCATCTCAGTTGCCTGTGCCCAGATTTGAACTGGCCCTGTTTGGATCCGAGCCTGTGTCATAGCAGACTGGTTCATGCTGAGAATGGCAGGCTGTCTTTTCCTGCCATCTTTGCTTAGCGAGCGGGGGGATTTGTTTGCCTTTTTGATGTGGTAGCGTGGTTCCTTCAGCACACTTGGAGGGTGAGGGCTGTATCTGCAGAAAAGGTAGGACAGAAGAGACAGGAGAGGGTGGCCTGGGCTGGTTTTTGGGGTATGTTTCTTAATAAAGGACTGCGTGTGGTCAGGGGAGGGTGTTCAAGTCGGCAGAAGCAGCTTACTCAAGGCCCTGAGGGCTGGGGAGGACACCTACAGTGGGGTCCCCTGAAGAAACATGTTGGCTTCTGGAGCGCAGGGAAGGCCAGGCTAGGCTTGACCTCAGGGCTTGTTGAGTGAGTGGGACTAGATTAAGCAAGGGTGTGCCAGGATCAAATTCTCTTTTTAAAAAGGTCCATGTGGTTTTTTGGGTGGTGATTATTTTGGAAAGATTGGGGGGGTGTTGGAGTGGACTAGTCGAGAGGGCCCAGCAGAACTTGGAGTAGGGAAGTGAGAGAAAGAGATGGAGTCTCCCCTCTTCAGGATGTGGCCTGTGACTGATCAGTGGAGGGGTTGGAGAAGGGAGAGGAAGGGATGACTCGAAGGTTCTGGGGTGGCAGTTGGAGATGGTGAGCTGCTGGAGAATGGAGGAGGCATGGTGTGGAGAGGATGCGTGAGTTTGTTCCGGATATGCAAAGGGAATTCTGAGCCTGGAGTCGGACTCCAGGATTCTTGGTGGCAAGTGAGTGTAGAGTGAGACGAGGCTGAGGGCAGGCTGACATCTAAAGGTCAGTGGAAGGAGAAAGTGGCATAGGACACCAAGGGGTGTCCAGAAATGTGCAGAGAAAACCAAAAGTGTACTGCTGGTGTTGGAACTGAAGCAGCGATGTTGCAATGGAGGAGGGAGTGAGTGCCCATGGTTCAAAGTGACGGTGTTGTCACCTGGGACTGTGGTAAGGAATGGGCACATGAGGTACGAGTCCACGAAGCACAGATGGAACTCAGTTGACCTGGTAGAAAAGGCTGGGTTGCGGTTTTTTTCCTTACTTGGTGCTAGAAGGTCACTGTTTTGGATTGTACTCTAGTGCAAACTCAGCCAAGATTTCAAAATCAGATCATTTTCGGCCAAGGAGGAATGTGTGCAAGCCAGCCTTGGGGTTGAATACTTAACAGCACGAAACTTCTTAGGATCCAGCAAATGCCTCCGATCTCCTAAACAGTCTCTCACTCTGGGAGTTGTTAAGACACAGTTCCTTTTTCCTAAGGGTGGGCCGGCTCAGATGAACTTCTGGGGTGCCCCAACCCCTTTGTTATCCAGAGGGATTCCCTTTTGCAGTGGCTGCTCGCTCAAGGGATGGGAAGGAGAACAGTGGGGCCTCTGAAGAGGCAGTGTTTGAGGTGGGGTTTTTGAAAAAAGACTAGGATTTTTACAAACATTAACTTGGATGTAAAATGAAGCCCCATATATGTTGAAGAGTGTATTAAAGTATTCGTACAGTGAAGAAGATAATGATAAAGCAAATGCCCATGTAGCCCCCATTATAGACCGGTGTTAGAAGTCACCTGTGTAATCTTTCCCTTACTGTGCCCCTGAAGGAACCACCTTCAGGTGTCTTCTATGATGGTCATTCCCTTATTTAGTGTAGTTTGTCACCTGTGTGTGCATCCTTAATTCATACTTCAGTTGTGCCTATTTTTGAATTTTACATACGTGAACTCATTTTGTTGGTATTTTGTAAGTCACCCTGTGTTTATGGGGTCATCCATGTTGATGCTAGTTGCTGTACGTGTGTGTTTTCATTACCATATGGTCTTCCATTGTGGATGCACTGTAGTTGAGTCTTACCACTCTATGTTGGATATTTGAGTTGTTCTTATACTAGTATATAGAAGGGTACTTCAGGAAGTTTGTGGGAGAATGAAATTTAAAAAGTTTGGTTGGAAAAAAATTTGAAAATCATGCATTTTTTTTCATAGTTTACATTTCCCATGAACGTGGCGAAGACTCCTGTGAAAATGTCTCCTAGTCTGCATACCTAGGGGTGGGGTTGCAGAGATGCAGGTTATGTTAGTATATCTTCACGTTCACTAGTGGTGAGAGTAGAGTTTTTACCAAAGTATTTTAAAAATGGCCAAGGACATTCCAAACAGGGAACTACCCGTGCAGAGACACCCCCTGCCCCCGGTATAAGAGGAGCCTAAGAGGAAGCAGGGACATGAGGCTGAGTCTTCGGACAGGGCAGAAGCCACAGAGCCTCTGGTGCTAGGCTGTTGAGCTTGGGCCTTATGTCTGGGCCTTGGTTAGTGTGGAGCCCCTGTGGGCAGGGCCAGGATAGCTGCACGGTTCAGGGAAAGGCTGTTCTGGGGCCTGCCTCACTGCCTGTCTGTGCTCACCCCGAAGGTGATCGTCCCATTGCCCACCTGGAACTCGCGGACCCGGGAACCTGTCACAGATAATGTGGAGAAGTTTGCCATTGAGACAGAACTCATCTACAAGTACTCTCCCTTCCGCACTGAGGAGGAAGTGATGTCCCAGTTCATGAAGATTCCTGGGGACAGCGGTAAGAAGGCTGTGAGCTGTAGCCCACAGAATCCTGGAGCTGCAGAGCCCTGAGTGGGGTGGAGATGCCCCAGGGCACCTGCCAGAATGAAAGGACCTCTGTTCCCCCAGGAACACTGGTGATCATCTTCAATCTCAAACTCATGGATAATGGAGAGCCAGAGCTGGACATCATCTCCAACCCAAGAGATATCCAGATGGCAGAGACCTCTCCAGAGGGCACGTGAGTGTGCCTGGGAGGGCGGGGCCTGCAGTGCTGCCATTCTTTCTGGAGGTGCCTTCAAGGAGAGAGGAGGGTGCATTCCCTGCATTTCTCTTGGAGGGATGAGTGATGGAGCTACTGTAGTCGAGAGCTCAAGTCTCCTAGACATGAGGCAGGAGGGTCGAATGAGACAGCAGATCCTCAGCTAAGCTGAAAGACTGGTGGCCCTCTGCTCTGACTCCACAAGAAACTGCGGCCTCAAGGGGGATGGGATGCCGAGGGCCCCACAGCCAGGCAGTGGTAGACCCTGGTGAGGTGTCTGGGGCCCCCTGGGCGGGATATGAGGGGGTAGCATGCGGTGTCCTTGTGGAAGGAACACCCTGTGAGGGCTGCAGGAGGAGCTGAAGTTGGCGATGGAAAAGTGGAGGGCCCGCAGCACTCTTGGACCTTTACTGCCTGTCGTGGGTGGGTGACATTGTTCTCTCTGTCCTGTGGTCTCCAGGAAGCCAGAGCGGCGCTCGTTCCGTGCCTATGCTGCTGTGCTCTACATCGATCCCCGGATGAGGATCTTCATTCACGGACACAAGGTGCAGACCAAGAGGCTCTCCTGCTGCCTGTACAAGCCCAGGTAAAGGCTTGCCCGCCACTGGGCCGGAGTGATGCGATTTGAGAGTGAGGCTCCAACGGTGCTGGCCGTGATTTGCCACCGCACTTCTCGGTCCCGGAGGAGGGCAGATGTGGCCGACAGGCTCTGGCATTTGGCTGGCTGAGCTCGCTGGTTGTGGGTGCCTCTGGTACGTGGCAGATGTCCTGCATGGCACAGTAAGCTGTCTGAGTCTCTCAGCTTTGGGGCCAGGGGCCGCTTAGACTACTACACAAAAAGGCCCGGGCTTCTTCCTAAGGTTTGTTTCTGCCACGGGATTGAGGACACCCTGGTGAACAGCGAGATTGTTTGTCAAAGACAGAGCAGGAAGTCGGGGGCAAGAAGACAAAGGAATTGAATCTTTTTTCCAAGATAGGCTTGGATTTGTTTTATCACGAGGGGCCAGGACAGCACAGCGTGGGAGCAGGCAGGAAGACAGGGAGCTTCCTGAGCTGGGGCTGGCCGCCTGCCCTGCTGCCGCTCGGGCCCTCAGGTTCCTTTTTCCACTGTCCAGGATGTACAAGTACACGTCAAGCCGTTTCAAGACCCGTGCAGAGCAGGAGGTGAAGAAGGCAGAGCATGTAGCTCGGATTGGTAAGGCCACCCCCTGTGCAGGAGGAGAGCGTCGGGTAGGGGTTGTCTGGGGGACGCTCTTGTGGCCAAAGCAGGGATCTAGGGACAAGGCTCTCCTCCTGTCCCAGCCCTTTGCCCACATGCCATTCCCCTCAGCACTTTCTCCCCAGACTGCTTTCACATCAGCCATTTTGAGGCCTTTATCTAAAACTGTCAGCTCTGGCTTTCCCAAGGTGAAGAATCCCACACCCTCCTCTGGCTCAACTGCTTGTGGATTAGCTTTCCTGAGTGCAGGGCAGAAATGAGCCAGCGCTTCTCAGTTCTCACCTCCTTGAAGGGGACGGCTTCATCAGTTCCCAGCTCATGCTGAGGGTGTAGCTCTGCCTGCTTTGTGTGTGTTTTGATCTGTTGAGTCCACTTTTAAAGTTTAAAGTTTGAAAAGCATGTGTCAGGTATAAATAGTACCTGCTTTCCTTGGGGCCACGGTGATATTTTTGAAAGCCAGATTTCCCTTTGTGCACTGACTTGCAGGCTTGGCCTGGAGGCTGCTCCCAGTGCACTCCCCAGCCATGGCTCATTTCCCTTGACGATGCACCTGTTTCATGTCCAGTGGGGAGCTTCTTTGTGGATCCAGGAGGGGTGACTGGGTTCTGAGCCTTTGAATGCCTTATGGTTTCTCTTGGATTTCAGCTGAAGAGAAGGCCCGGGAGGCAGAGAGCAAAGCTCGGACATTAGAAGTGCGCCTGGGTGGAGACCTCACCCGGGACTCCAGGGTAAGGCCCCAGGCTCTGTGGCTGCTGCTCTCCAGCTTTTCTGGCATTACAAGCCCTGGTCATGTGACACGTGACACAGTGTTTGAGTTTGTCCCTTGTGATGATAACTCACATGTACATCCATGTGAGTTATGCTGCGAAGTTTTAGATGTGATGGCATAATGTCAACCTGCTGTGGCCCAGGGTGCCTCCTCCTCTCACCCGATGTTGATGTCCTTGTCCAGGTGATGTTACGACAGGTCCAGAACACAGCCATCACCCTGCGCAGAGAAGCCGATGTCAAGAAGAGGATCAAGGATGCCAAGCAGCGGTGAGGGCCGGGGCTGTCTTGCGGTTTTCTAGAGTTGTGTAGCTTTTGCCCTGTTGACTGACAGGTTGCCATTCTGTCACCCAGATGGCTCTGAAAAGCTGTTCATGTGATCTCAGCCAAATGGCCTTGCAGGAGAAAGGGTTACCCTGAGCACTCCCTTCTTCCGTGAGCTAGGAGAAGGCAGGGAAGAGCCGACAGCTCAAGTTGAACCCCTAGCAGTCCTCACTGGCACCATATCACCTTTTCTTTCTTCCTCTTTTTCACTTTTCATTTAAAGAATGAAAAATACAAAACATTTAAGAGCTATCTGAAAGTCCCTTATGCTTCTACCCCCTGGGGATATCTGTTCTTAGTTTTTTATGTCTTATATATATTCAAATTCATTCTCCCATCACTGGTTACAAATGTGGACTGTTTCGGGAGGTTGAGTTTCACAGACTTTTCCACGTAGGAGGAGCACTTGTCCCACCTCTGTGTCTGGCGCCTCCAGGCTCCGGGGCCTAACTTACCGACTTGCTTCTTCTTGGCCACAGATTCAGGCTCCAGGTTATGTCAGCCTGAGTCATTTCACGGCTCCTCCATTTGCCTTTCAGCATCTGTTGGTGTCGGCTCTCACATGTTCTTTGAATTTTTGCCTTTTCCTTTCTTTAAATGACTTTCGTATAGTGGAGTTTGGGGAAGGTATGAAGATAACTTTTATGTTTATTCTACCACTTAACCCTCTCTGCAGAGATTTGTAGCAGCGGCTTCACAGTAATCTGTTCCTACTTCGATTGGTCCCTGTTTTGTTACTAAAAAGCCAAAGTTGTGTGCTTTTAATTAGTGATGCCTAGAGCCTCTGCATAGATTTGTGTTCCTGTCAGTTCTGACAGAGGCTGTGCATGGAATGGAGATGCAGGGTTTTGCTGAACGTTGTCTGATGCTGAAGCCTAACAGGCCTTGGTCACCAGGGCATTGTGTGCTCGTGGGTGGATCCACTTGGAGTGCTTTCTCTTTCTTCTTAGAGCACTGAAAGAACCTAAGGAGCTGAATTTCGTGTTTGGGGTCAACATCGAACACCGGTACCTGGACGGGATGTTCATCTACAACTGCAGCCGTCTGATCAAGATGTATGAGAAAGTCGGCCCACAGCTGGAAGGGGGCATGTGAGTACTTCCCGAGGGAGCTTTCCAGCCAGAGTGGATGGCGCGAGGGCTCTGGCCAGCGAGGTTACCGAGTTGTGTCCACTTTCTCCCTGCAGGGCCTGCGGTGGGGTTGTGGGGGTTGTTGATGTGCCCTATCTGGTCCTGGAGCCTACACACAACAAGCAGGACTTTGCGGATGCCAAGGAGTACCGACACCTGCTGCGGGCAATGGGCGAGCACCTGGCGCAGTACTGGAAGGACATTGCCGTTGGTAATGGGGCTGTACCTCTGCACCCATGCCCTTTCTCTTCACCTCCAGCCTTAAGATGGCTCATGACCTAGCGCCCGACATGATGTGCGGGTGTTTGCCTTCTAGCCCAACGAGGAATCATCAAGTTCTGGGATGAGTTTGGCTACCTCTCTGCCAACTGGAACCAGCCCCCATCCAGTGAGCTGCGTTACAAACGCCGGAGAGCCATGGAAATCCCGACCACCATCCAGTGTGGTGAGTCAGCGCTGGAGCCCTCCTCCTGACTGTCCCTCTCAGTCGCTGGCCTTCTTCCCCGAGGCCCTGTGCTGGCACTCGGCCTGACTGGCATTCATGAACTGATGGTCCCGCTGGGAAGATGCAAGTGGAGTGATGACCCTGTGAGCTCAGTCTTTGGAGTCTGTGCTGAGTTCTCCTGTTTGATTGAATGAGGCAGAAAATCATTTAACCTCCCAGGCCTCTCATGCTGTGACCGAGCCAGGCTCACTTGGTTTGGTACCACTTTGTTTTCTACTGTAGATGACTGAGCCAGGATCCTGCTACTAGAGGGAGAGAGTCTGGGGTGTATTAAGGGTCCATGATGTTAAGTATCTCTCCTTGCTGGAATCACTGTTCCTGAGAACAAATATAATTATTATTTTTTTAAAGATTTATTTATTTATTTGAAAGAGTTAGAGAAAAGGAGAGGCAGAGGCAGAGAGAGGAGGAGGGAGAGGTCTTCTATCCTCTGGTTCACTCCCCAGTTGGCTGCAATGGCTGGAGCTGCACTGATCCGAAACCAAGAGCCAGGAGCTTCTTACAGGTCTCCCATGTGGGTGCAGGGGCCCAAGGACTTGGGCCATCTTCTACTGCCTTCCCAGGCCATAGCGGAGAACGGGATCAGAAGTGGAGCAGCTGGGACTCGAACTAGTGCTCATATGGGATGCCAGCACCACAGCGTCGGCCCCAAGAAATATAATTCTGTCGGGACGGCCAGAGTTGGAGCCAGAGTGAAGAGCTTTGTATAGAATGTTTGGACTGTCTGCTTTGGGCCTGGCCGTGAACAGCTGATGGGTATTACTGACATGTGGGTGTTTCTGTGTCACAGATTTATGTTTGAAGTGGAGGACCCTCCCCTTCCAGCTGAATTCCGTGGAAAAAGATTACCCTGACACCTGGGTTTGCTCCATGAACCCTGATCCTGAGCAAGACCGGTAAGCACTTCTCTAGCAAAGGGATTATGGGTACTTCTCTGCTGCTCCCCTCCTGATTTCCCACCGTTCTCTGTATTCTTGGGGTAGATAACCCTCTACACTTCTTAAGGCTAAGACTTATATCCCTAAATCTGTTGTGTTGCTCGTAGTAAGTGCCAAGACTAGACACATGGCTTGCAGTGCATGTTAATTAATTCTGTGCCGTGAGGACTCAGGGGGTTGCTCTTGTAAGAGGGGGCATGAGCTGGGTGGGGAGGAAGATCCCTACCCTGCCTGGAACTCTGCTTCACCATGGCCTTGCTACAGGTGTGAGGCTTCTGAGCAGAAGCAGAAGGTCCCCCTGGGGACTTTCAAAAAGGACCTGAAAACGCAGGAGGAGAAGCAGAAGCAGCTGACAGAGAAAATCCGCCAGCAGCAGGAGAAGCTGGAGGCCCTCCAGGTATGTGGACCGCAGTCACTGGGCAGAGCCCCCTGTGCCCCGGGTCCTGAGCCCGTCAGTGACTCCACGGTCACTGGGCAGAGCCCTCCTGTGCCCAGGGTCCTGTGCCTGTCAGTGACTCCGCGGTCACTGGGCGGAGTCCTCTGTGCCCAGGGTCCTGTGCCCGTCAGTGACTCCGTGGTCACTGGGCAGAGCCCTCCTGTGCCCAGGGTCCTGTGCCCATCAGTAACTCCGCGGTCACTGGGCGGAGCCCCCTGTGCCCAGGGTCCTGTGCCCGTCAGTGACTCCGCGGTCACTGGGCGGGGCCCCCTGTGCCCCGGGTCCTGTGCCCGTCAGTGACTCCACGGTCACTGGGCGGAGCCCCCTGTGCCCGGGGTCCTGTGCCCGTCAGTGACTCCGCGGTCACTGGGCAGAGCCCTCCTGTGCCCGGGGTCCTGTGCCTGTCAGTGACTCCGCGGTCACTGGGCAGAGCCCCCTGTGCCCCGGGTCCTGTGCCCGTCAGTGACTCCGTGGTCACTGGGCAGAGCCCTCCTGTGCCCGGGGTCCTGTGCCTGTCAGTGACTCCGCGGTCACTGGGCAGAGCCCCCTGTGCCCCGGGTCCTGTGCCTGTCAGTGACTCCACGGTCACTGGGCAGAGCCCCCTGTGCCCCGGGTCCTGTGCCCGTCAGTGACTCCGTGGTCACTGGGCAGAGCCCTCCTGTGCCCGGGGTCCTGTGCCCATCAGTGACTCCACGGTCACTGGGCAGAGCCCTCCTGTGTCCGGGGGTCCTGTGCCCGTCAGTGACTCCCCTCTTCCTCATGCTGAGTTTCACTGCTGCTCATCAGGCATCCCAGTCCCAGCCTCTGTGTTAAAGCACACTGGTTTTCAGGTATGCCTTGTTCATTCTTTAAAAAAGGAAAAAAAAACCCAGAAAACTAGAAAAGCTGTTTTAAAAGGTATTTCAAAGTGCTCTACTTCTTTTAGAATGTCTAAAAACTGCAGAAAATAAAATCCTACCTTAAGGGCAACCACCATTAACTGCATAGCCTTCTGACTTCTTACATAGAGACATTTTTCATAGAAATACAGAGATCATGCCATATATTTCGTACACTCATACATATATATTTCTACTACATAATTATTTTCTTGGTAATTCTCTAAGAAGTGAAATTGAAAGAGTAAAAGGATTTTGAAAATTAATGGTTTTTTAGTTATTCTCAAATCATCCTCCAAACGTTGATTTCTGTTCTTTACTAGCAGTATATGAGAATTTTAAATATTTTTGCAAATTTATTGGCAGATACGTGCACCTTATAATTTAATTTCTTTTCCATTTTTAAAATTGGACAGCTTTTCAATGTGTCCACTTATATTTCTTTTAGAATTGTTTTTTTTCCCACTTACATTTCTTTTTTTATTACTTTAGTTGTGAAGTTTTTTTTTAAAGATTTTTTTTTTTTGGAAGGCAGAGTTAGAGAGTGTGTCCATCCACTGGTTCACTCCCCAAATGGCCAGAACTGAGCCAACCCAAAGTTAGGAGCCAGGAGCTTCTTTCTGGTCTCCCACGTGGGTCCAGGGGTCCAGCCACTTCTTTCCTTGGCCATTAGCAGGGAGCTGGATTGAAAGTGGAATAGCCGGGGCTTGAACTGGCGCCCATATGGTATTCTGGTGCTGCAAGCATATGGGATGCTGGTACCACAAGCAGTGGCTTTACCAGCTATGCCCAGCACCACCCCTAGTCATATAGTATTGTTTAGACATGTTTGTGATACCACATTATACATTGTATTTATTGCAAAGACCTGTCCCTTTCTGGCTGCTGTGCCTGTGCAGATGGGCTCTCACTGCCCTGTAGTGTTTCTGTGAGCCTCCCTGCCTGCTGAATCCTACCGTCCTTTCTGGCATCATCCAGCCTTCTCCCAGCCTTCAGGCCCTTCCCATCTTTTTAGGCTCTATTTGTAACAGTTCAGTCCGTTGATGCTTTCCCCTTAGTCTCTCAGCTGCTGGATTAGTCACACAGTGTCCTATGATTTGCTGATGGGTTAGTTTTGTGTAATTGTTGTCTCCCCAATAGAATGGGAATCTTGTAAGAGGATTAGGCCCAGGTTTGTTTTCTTTCTTTCTTTCTTTCTTTCTTTCTTTCTTTCTTTCTTTCTTTCTTTCTTTCTTTCTTTCTTTCTTTTTTTTTTTTTTTTAATTATTGAAAGTCAGAGTTATATACAGAGAGAAGGAGAGGCAGAGAGAGAAAGAGAGAGGTCTTCCATCCTCTGGTTCACTCCCCAGTTAGCCACAACAGCCAGAGCTGGGCCAATCTGAAGCCAGGAGCCAGGAGCTTCTTCGGATCTCCCACACGGGTGCAGGGTCCCAGGCACTTGGGCCATCTTGTACTGCTATCCCAGGCCATAGCTGAGAGCTGGATTGGAAGTGGAACAGCTGGGAAACGAACTGGCACCCATATGGGATTCTGGCACTGCAGGTGGTGGCTTTACTTGCTACACCACAGTGCTGGCTCCCCAGGTTTTTTCTTTTATTTGCTCAGTCTCAGACACAATAGATCCAAGATGAGTTTGCCTGAATATACCAAGATATGCAGACTTTATCATATTTGCCCTGCAGAAAACCACACCTATCCGCTCCCAAGCTGACCTGAAGAAATTGCCCTTGGAAGTGACTACCAGACCTTCCACTGAGGTAAAACCCAGGGATGTGGGAGGGGCTTTCCTAGGTGTCTTGTGAGGATCAGTGCGCTCAGTCTCTCTGGGCCTTTTGCAGGAACCTGCGCGTAGACCTCAGCGTCCTCGGTCACCCCCTTTACCTGCTGTGATCAAGAATGCCCCGAGCAGACCTCCTTCTCTGCAACAGCCCAGACCAGCCGGCCAGCCCCGAAGGGCCCCTGTCGCCAGCAACGCTCCAAAGCCTCCTGCTGTAGCAGCCCGGGAGGAGGCCAGTACATCCAGGGTGTTCCAGCCACCGGAGGCACCTCGAAGGCCTGCAAACACTCTGGCCAAGACCGCGCCTCGGCCTGCCCCTGTGGGTCAGCCACAGCCACCATCTGCACTGTCCAACGCAAAGACCCCTCGGGAAGTCCCTGCTCCTCGAGCTGTCAGGACTCCAGTGGTCAAGAAGCCAGAGCCACCCACTAAACTGTCCTCGGTGAGATGTCTTCCTCTCAGCCCCAGCCCATCGTCAGTGGTGCAGGAGTGGAACTGCGTGGGATCAAAGCTGTGCGCGGAGAGCCTTGGGAAGATCACTGACCCCACGGTTTTCCTCCTCCCTGAGGAGGGAGAGTCTAGATAGTTAAGGGGCTTGGGACAAAGGGCAAGTTGGTTTCCTGTCTGGGAGCTCTTCTCTGCTCCCTAGAGTTTTGATCTGCCATGAACTGGAGTCAGCTCTACTTGCTTCTCACAGTGTGCGCATTGGTTGGCATCACGTCAGGTCATGTGACAAATGGCCTTCGTGGGCTGTGGCAGTGGGGGTGTGTCTCAGGTCACCGTGGCAGGCGGGCTAAGAGGAAGTGAACTGACAGGTTGACCTGCGACAGCTTTGAGCAGAGGCCCTCATAGTTCAGGGGCCAGGAGGTGGCTGATGTGTGCGCCATGTCATGTCTGATGGGGACTGAGTGAGTAACAGGCCCCTCCGAGCAGCTTACATAGACCAGACGGCATCCTCCTGCTCTTGAAGGGCTCACGTTCTCACTCTTCTGTCCTAGGCTACCCCTGGTCGGAAGCGCAGCCTTGGGGTTTCTGATGAGGACGAAGCCGAGGAAGAGGCTGAGAGGAAGAAGGAGAGGTGCAAGCGGGGCAAATTTGCAGTGAAGGAGGAAAAGAAGGACTCCAATGAGGTAGGTGTCGAGGAGAGGCTCTGAGAACCTCCCATCCCCACTAGCCGTCTGCACCAGCTCTGGTGATCTTGGCAGTGCCAGCCTTCTGGAGGCCTGGTGGATTTCCAAGTTCTGTCACACGGATGAGCAGAAACAGGATGCCAGGCAGGCTCCTGAGTGAGATCGGCTGGGAGCGCAGACCTGAAGTCACGCTGACACACAGAAGTAGGTTCAGCTTGCTCTGCTTCCCCGTCCATGGTGTTCTTCCCTTCCCTGCTCTGTTGTTTATCAAAGTGGCAGAAGGTGGCTGGGCCAGTGATTGCAGAGCGTGGCTCTCAGGGATTTAAACTGCAGCATCAGAAGACATACGGGAGGCGGGGCAGGTATTTGGTGCAGTGGCTAAGGTGCTGCTTGGAATGCCCACATCCCCTGCCAGAGTGTCTGGGCTCAAGTCCTGGCTCTATTCCTGATTGGAGCTTTCTGTTAATGTTCATCCTGGGAGGCAGCAGGTGATGACTCAACTATTTGGGTCCCTGCACCCAGATAGGAGACCTGGATTGAGTTTCTAGCTCCTGGTTTTGGCCTGGTCCATTCTGGGCTGTTGGAGGCATTTGGGGAGTGAACCAGCAAATGAGAAATCTTTGGCTGTTCACCTCTTTCAAATACATAAAAATTTTAAAAATGATGGACATGAAGGTGATGGCTGATGATCCTGGATGGCTATAATGCAGTCTGCTCTTTGGGGACCCCTGAAGATATCTGTTAACAGACTGCTGTTCTTGCAGCTCTCAGACAGTGCTGGGGAAGAGGACCCAGCTGACCTCAAGAGGGCTCAGAAAGGTGAGTTTTGGGAGGTTCCTGGCAGCCTGTGGAAGTCATGGAGTCTCTTGCGAGCAGCAGTTCAATCCTGAAGACTTGTTGGGGGAGGGAGGTTAGGGGGGTTATTTCCTGGGCCTGGGCTTTTATGTACCAGTGGATCCAAGTCTAATTCCAAGCAGAATTGTGAAGACAGCACCCCCTCGTGGCTGGTTCTAACACCTTCGTTGGTGTGCACCCCTGGCAGTCACTCATCCTCTTGCTCTTCAGCATCCTCATGAGGGATGGAAGGGGGAGGAGAACAGGGTGGCTGGGCTCCTTGTCCCTGTGTGATGAAGGCACACACCTAGGGATTTCTGGCTCCTAGCCCTGGCTGAGCTGAGGGGCTTTGGTCTTGTTTCCTGATGTGTGCCTCTGTCCACATTCTCAGATAAAGGCCTACATGTGGAGGTGCGTGTGAACAGGGAGTGGTACACAGGCCGTGTCACAGCCGTGGAGGCGGGCAAACATGCGGTGCGGTGGAAGGTGAAGTTTGACTACGTGCCCACAGACACAACACCAAGAGACCGCTGGTAATGCCCCCTTCTCACAGGCCAGGATAGCAGAAGTCAGCCAGGGGGAGGAGGTGTCCCTGGCTCTCTGCTGCAGCCCATCCTGGGAACCCGGGACAGCTGGCTAAAAACTCTGTGTCCTCCACAGGGTAGAGAAAGGCAGTGAGGATGTGCGGCTGATGAAGCCCCCTTCCCCCGAGTACCAGAGCCCCGACACACAGCAGTTGGGTGGGGAGGAAGAGGAGGTGGTGGTGGCCCAGCAGACCGTAGCAGAGCCCTCTACTTCCGAGTGCATCCGCATTGAGCCCGACACCACTGCACCGAACACCAACCATGAGACCATTGACCTGCTCGTCCAGATCCTTCGGTGCGTGTCTTTGGTCTTCCTGCTTTGGGGCCAGCAGCAGTTCTCTGCTCTCCGTTCTGAATTGCTGTCCTCATCTTTGTCGCTTAGGAATTGTTTACGTTACTTCCTGCCTCCGAGTTTCCCCATCTCTAAGAAGGAGCTGAGTGCTATGAATTCAGATGAGCTGATATCTTTTCCTCTGGTGAGTCTGGCCTGACATTTGATTCTGCACACCTACATTCCGTTGTAGTGATGGATAGCGTATAGTGAGGGCACTATACGTGAGGTAGGGCCAGGTGCCCTACCTCAGCCACTTTCCCTTTCTTCCAAGAGAAGGGAAAAGGAAACTTTGCTGTAGAGAAAACGTGGCACGACTGGATATGACGCTGGCACGCAGAAAGCCAACTCTGTCTACCACAGTTGCTAGCAACTGAGTCCTTTTGGGACAGCAGGTGTGGTTGACATCACTAAATCCCTCTTCCCATACCCATGCAAAATGGAATAAACCTGTCCCAGGCGACCACAGAGCTTAGGCTTAAAGTGTCTAAAATGTGACTGTTGGAGATGCAGCAGCTCACCATGTGTGCAGCTTACTTAGTGCTTCAGCTGATCTGCCCAGCAGATCTCGATGTATCG
The DNA here is from genome assembly GCA_949820135.1 of Sylvilagus floridanus. Lineage (NCBI taxonomy): Eukaryota > Metazoa > Chordata > Mammalia > Lagomorpha > Leporidae > Sylvilagus > Sylvilagus floridanus. Next base: position 160,091,967 of record OX463233.1, read on the forward strand.
CCTCCCTTTGCTGGGCCTGTGTGCAGCCAAAGGGCTTGCCTCCGAATAACTTCAGAGTCAGTAGAGGTACCATGAAGCTGAGAGAAGTGAGTGTGGTGGGAGTGGCTGGGAGGAGGCCTGGCGCAGGGTGGGGAATGGGGAGAGAGCAACTCAGTCTAGAGAAAACCTGGGCTTCAGCTGTGCTGTGTAAGGGATGGGAAGGTATTGGAAAAGTGGACTTGTGTGAGCAGAGCTCAGGGGAGTCAGGGCAGCAGGCTGTGTGGGTTAGTAGGGTAGAAGGAAACAAAGCCAGGCTGTGATGCCTCTGAATGCCTGGTTGAAGTCGCATTGGCTTGAACTCTATAAGATGGAGGGCCAGCAAGCTGTTTTTAAACGCAAGGAATTGTCAGTCTGAATGATGCCTCGGGCAGGGTCAATAAACTTTTTCTACAGAGGGCCAATTAGCAAGAAATTTCTAGTTTGTGGGCTCTGTAATCTGTGGCAACTACTCGGGTCTGTTGGTGGAACGTGAAAGCAGCCGCAAACAGTAGGTAAAGGTGAGGATATGGCTGTGTTCCAGTAAAGGCTCATTTGGACAGTAGGTGGCAGGCTGATTGGGCCCAGGGGTGCAGTCTTGCTGCTGCTAATGAGGCATCTTTGGTAGCAGTGTGATGGGAATGGGCCGGTGGATACAAGGAGTGTGTCACAGGTTGTTGACAGACTAGGCGTGACGGCAAGCAAGTCATAGGTGACAGGAAGGTGGCAGAGACCATGTGCTGTCCTGTGCTTCAGGCCTGTGAGATTTGGAGGTTGCTGACAAAGCCATTGACTGGGAGTAAGGTGAGGAGTTGAGATTGTGTTGTGCTGGAGGTACGAGCACAGGCGTGGCTGACATCACTAAATCCCTCTTTTTGTCCCCCTGCAGAATGCAGTAATGTGCAGTGGGCAGGGAGAGATTGGGGACTGGCACTTGGAGGGAGAGGGAGGCCAGAGCTAAAGACGGGGATTGGGAGTCATCCCCTCAAGCGGGATGCTGCTTAGGTTTTCTAGGCAACAGCATCTAAAGAGGACTGGAATGGAAACTGTATGAAGTTAGTATATTCAAGATGGCAGGCCCTGATGTGGCAGCTGTGTGCTTGGTAAAGTTTGCCAGACAGAAAAACATGGGGTTTTATCTCCATTCTACTTTCTAAAAAGTGAAATGAAGCTGGAGCAAAGAGAAAAATACTCAGAGAGGTAAATGTCTTCCTCACCCAAGGCTGCCCTGCTCCTGCCGTGAGGCGAGAGGATATGGAGCTTGATGAGAAAGCTGGAAGGTGGCCCAGGTCATCACAGCGTCTTCACAGAAAGCTCCATGTTTCCACTTTTGCCCTTGTTTAGGTTACAGCCACTCTGCAAATCCAGGAGGAACCAATGGCTGGCTGGGTCTGCCTGGCATCTTGTCAGTCACATTTGTTGCTTTTGGCTCAAAGTTGCTGCCAAACTCAGGGCAAAGCCTGGGTACAGCGGGATCTCTACAGTGGACTCAAAGTCAGCAGGAGCATTTTGAATCTAAAAATAGTGGAGAGAGCTGATTTTTCTGAAAGAAGGTAGAACACAGCAGATCAGCTTTGTCCTCCTAGTTGTAATGTCTGAACCACTAAGATTTTCTTTTGGTATCAAGAACACAGTGGAGTCTGTTTGTTAAGTCCTTTCCAGTCTGTAAAAGGCCATCCTTCCCCATCCTGCCAGACCTTCAAGCCTTATAAAAACTCTGCAGATTATTTATTTATTTATTTTTGACAGGCAGAGTAGACAGTGAGAGAGAGAGACAGAGAGAAAAATCTTCCTTTTGCCGTTGGTTCACCCTCCAATGGCTGCCGCGGACGGCGCACCACGCTCATCCGATGGCAGGAGCCAGGTGCTAGGTGCTTTTTCCTGGTCTCCCATGGGGTGTAGGGCCCAAGCACTTGGGCCATCCTCCACTGCACTCCCGGGCCACAGCAGAGGGCTGGCCTGGAAGAGGGGCAACCGGGACAGAATCCAGCGCCCAGACCAGGACTAGAACCCAGTGTGCCGACGCCGCAAGGCGGAGGATTAGCCTGTTGAGCCACGGCGCCGGCCAGATTATATTTTTTTAAGAAGGTAACAGTTGAAATTATGATTAGCTCAAAATAAAAAGTTCTCAAAAAACTAGGAGAAACCACAATTGCCCTCTCAAGACATTGCATATGAAATTTTAATTCTTTGGAGTCTGTTGGAATATTGTATTGATGTAATAATTTTGGGCAGAATGTGAAGTTTCTCCTGTCATCTTAGTTTATGATAATATTCTAGATTATAAGGTGAATGACACATACTTGCCAGTAAGTTTTTAAAAACGGGAACCAGAAGTCTGTCAGTACCAGGCAGCTTGCATCTTTATAGAAGTTAATTGCTAGAGTTGATAAGGTGGCAGTGGCCAGCCAGGATCTGCTCAGTGGCCTCATCCATAATCCATAATCATTGGTGGTATATAAATAATTCATGTTATAAATTTGAAAAACTGAAAGAGATGCTATTTAAATTTGTTTTATACACTGAGATCCCAAATAATATTTCATTTGGAACAAGTGTTTCCCTACTTTTCTACACTGCTAGTTAACGTTACTACGCTACTGTTGGAGGTTGCAGGCACTCAGAGAAGATAGTAAAAAGCTGATACTGCAAAAATATCTATTACCCAGATCTGCTATTAGTAGGTGTTTGATATATATTTGCAGAAGAGAATTTAGTCCTGATGTTACTTGGTATAACTTGGAAATGGATTATTGTAAGGGCTGTTGTGAGGGTAAAACGCCCTGACTGAGCTGGGAGTGATTTTTTTGTCCTTTTGGGCCACCTGGAATGGTAAGAATCACCCTTTGCATTACTCATGGCTTGCTGTAGCACTTGGCAGAGTACTTTTTCCTGTATGATCTTGTTTTAGCCTCTTAGCAGCCCCAAGAGGTAGGCATTGAGGTCTCTCAGCTCGACCTAGAGAGGCCACGTGCACTCTCTGAAATGTTCTTCAAACCAGGCATGTGTGTGTGGAGCCCACTGGAGACACCTTGTGCCTCCCCGGGGAGCCCTAAAACTAGCTACTCACCTTCCAACTTCCCTCCTGACAGAAAGAGTACTTCAAGCAGTATGAGGTGGGGCTACAGAACCTGTGTCATTCCTATCAGAGCCGTGCTGATTCGCGGGCCAAGGCCTCCGAGGAGAGCCTGCGCACCTCTGAGAGAAAGCTCCGGGAGACAGAGGAGAAGCTGCAGAAGCTGAGGACCAACATCGTGGCACTCCTGCAAAAGGTGCAGGAGGTGAGCCAGGCAGCCCTCTCATTGCAGCTGGACCACCTGGTCTCTGAGGGTGGGGGGCCTGGGGACCACCTCCTCCCTTCTCACCACACTCTCCATTCACAGGAATGTGTGGGTGCAACCCTGACTGCACAGTGTCCTGACCAGGAGGGCTTGAGGTGGTGTGACTGTCTGGGTCTCATCCCAGCCAGACCCACTGAACCTGACTCTGTCCTTTGTTTAGACATTCCGATGTACAACCTGGTTTGAGAACCCTCCAAGCCATAAAACAAAGAAGTTCTTGCTTTTCCAGATGACTGATGCGCAGTGGGATTGGGTAGCCTGAAAGTGGGGTGTGCCCTTCAGGGTGTTGATCCTTCATGTCCTTGGGATTTGTCGGGGCGGCAGATAGGCTAGAAAAGGTTCTGCTCTGCTGCTGAGGGAGACAGTTACTGATCAGGGAGTGCTAGGAAGTACACAGACTGGGGAAGCCCTTGATTAGAACGCTCAGGGGGCACTGCTGAGCTGACATTTGGGCCGAGACTGACGGGAAAGCCATTCTGTAGGTCATGAGTGCTCCAGGCAGAGGGAGGAGCAGCAGGATTCAAGGCCTTAGTGGGGAGCTTAGTAGTGGCAGGCCCTCTACAAGGTGGGCCCTGACTGGGAGCCGTGGAAAGCCAGTGAAGGAACATGGCCTGGTCCTTAGTCTGTTGGTGGTGGGAGGCTTGAAGCAGGGACTCCTGTGACGAGGTCCCCCATTGTCTGGGTTGATAGTGGTGGCCTGGACCTTGGATAGTGACAGCAGGGAAAGCAGTGGGCAGTATGTGAAGGGACAGTATGTGAAGGAAGCTCGTGTAAGGCACCTGGGAACTTGGGGTGGAGGCAGGGCAGAGCAGAAGTCTGGGTGTGCTGTCTGTGTGCTTTGATGGGGCGGGGTGGGGAGGGGTGGGAGGAATGTGATCAAGACAGGACAGGAGCCGGACAAGAGCCTGACGGGTGGGGGTGGGGGTGGGGCAGGAAGGGTGGAAATGGCTCAGCCTCAGGAGCTTTGAGAAGGGTAGAGAGGGAGTCCCCTCGGCTGTCTTCCAGCCCCACGCTGAACCTTGCCCCTCTCTATTCCAGGACATAGATATCAACACAGATGATGAGCTGGATGCCTACATCGAAGACCTCATCACCAAGGGGGACTAAAGGGCTGGGAGCCAGGCACCAGCTCCCCTACTTACCTGCCCCTCAACACACCAGCTTCCTGGGGGTGGGGGTTGCATTCATGTATTGGTGGACTTACCTTGTTTGACTCATATGGGACATTTGTGCTTTTGGAGGGAAAGTTACTCTTGATTCTTTGAATCTTCCTCCCTAAGTTTATAAATATTTATTTTTTAAAAGAAACAAGATGCTGTGGCTGCTGTGTGTGACTCTTGGGCAAAGAACAGAGATTCTTGCCACTTTTGCCACACCAGGTTGCCAAGCCAGAGCTGTGTAAGCTCCTGGCACCTCAATATGGTGATGAGGCCAGTGCCAACTTGAGGTTGGCGAGACTCCGAGGGCACGAGCCTCCAGGTTCTTCCTAGAGGACGCTGTAGTCATCTAAGAGATGGGGGAGGCAGAGAACCCTCCAGAGCGGTGTTCCCTTTAGTGGCTCAGAAGCAGGAGACCCACAGTGGGGCTGTGGTCAGAGCAGGTTCAGTGCTAGAGGGTCTCTCCCTCTTGCAGCTCCCCTGTCTCAGGGAAATGAGGGTTGAAGTCAGCCCAGGCAGCTGAGAGTTGTCTTGGCTGTGGCACTGCCCCAACAGCTTGGGGAAGAAAGATCCTCCTTGCTCAGCCTCTCCATCCACCACCCAAGGTGTCTGAAAGCATGGTTTCCTCGGTTAAACCTTGGACAGTGGTTGCCTGCCTCAGTGAACTTGAGCCCAGATTGAGGAATAGACACATCCAACTCCGGTCAAATGTCTGACCTGGGTAGGCCACTGAATGAACTCCAAAGGATTCCTCAGGGAAGGGGCTTGTGTGTCAAACAGCCCTGGTGCTGAGTTGGCAGAGGCCTCAGGTGCTGCTGGTTGACCTGGAGAGCTGCTGCTGCTTTTCCTACTTTGCTCTGCTGGGCCCCACTGAGCTCCTTCACAGTCAGACCTCTGGAGCAGCCAGGAGGAGGGGGCTGGGATCTTCCAGCCACAGGGACTCCAGAGGCAGCTCCACAGGAAGCACATCGGGCCTTCCGTGTCCAGCCACAGCCCACAGCCCCAGAAGCTGTGTGTCTCAAGCAACTTCTCAGGGTCACAAAGGCGAGACTTGCTGAGTTTTCACTTCACTGGCTACAGAAATCTGGTTCCATTTTCCCCAGCTCTTCCCAGTTCTGCTTTGGGTTTTATGACGGCACAAGAACTATGACCTTAAGCCATTGGTCTGTGATGCAAACCTCCTTGGGGGACTTTCCGGCGTCTACCTATCGGGCCAGCTGAGGCCACCCTGCCACCCTCTGCAGTCTGCAGAAGCCTGGGAAGCAGAGGTGCGGGATGCTGGCCCACTGCAGTTGGAGCCCATTCCCCACTTGTGCATGGGGCCAGAGCACTTGAGACTGGTGCTGTCTGGACTTTCCCAAACCGCAACCCTGGGAGAGGGCTGTTTTGGTAACACCACTGAGACAGACCCTGGTATCTTCCTCTGGACGATTCTCCAAGTCGGTGTTTGTTGTAGCCTGGCGATTCTTGTCCCATCTGGCAGTGCTCATCCTGGGCAGTTGTGTGGTCCACTTTTGTCCCCATATCTACTGTTCTAATCTAAAAGGAAGTTGATTTTGCCTTTTTATCAGAGGGTAATACTCATTTTTAAAATTCATACACATGTAATCAAAACACAGCACTGTAAACATCTACTGAGCTCCCGAATGAATGCAGCCTGTCTGCTTCTCAGTAAAATCTAGCTCCTTCCTCCTCTTCCTTCTTTCTCCTACTGTGGCTTTAAACCGTCTTGAAGGTTTTCCTCCTCTCCACCGTCTTCGTTGTTTTATCTTCACCCTCCTAAACACTCACAGAAACGGAAAGACTGAATTTCCTCAGTGTTTTCAGCTTCAACTGCTGGATGTGCCTTGCTGCATCAATCCAACCACAGCTGGGCTGGATGCACAGCCCATCTGTCAGAGATTCTGCTGTTCTCAATGGCAAGATAAAGTGCAGGGGTTCCCCCTACCTTCCCGGGTATCCCTTGTGGACAGCTAACCTGCTTGGAACTGTTTGACGACTGGAAGGAGGCAGAGGGTCTGGTTATCTGTGGTGGGGTGGTCCTTGGGGCAAAGGTATGAGAAAGAAGGAGAAGCAAGCCTGGCTTTCAAAGAGTGAAAGAGATGGGGGCTTTGAGGTGTGTTCTTTATGTGACACATGCACACGGTGACTCAGATAGGAAAGGCTGGGCCATGAAGAGCAAGGCTCTGTCTGCTCACCTGACCCCCAGATTCTCCCTGGAGAGAGTATCCATCCTGCATGCACACACACATCCACTCTCCTGTTTCTGCTTGTCTCTCAACCTGTCTTGGAACCTGTTTCTGAATAGCTTGTATGGGTCTACTTTATTCTCAACAGAGCATTTAATTGATTGGATGTATTATTTATTTTAACATAACATTTGCATTTCTAACTTGAAAAACGCTGTGATGAATGTGTGTATTTACTGTCTTGGCTCTTTATATAGTACAAACTGCTAAAAGGTAAATGTCAGTGGGTGCATTAAAAATATAAGATATAGAACAGGGATTTGGTACAGCGGTTAAGAAGCCACTTGTTATGCCTGCCAAGTGTCTGGGTTCAAATCCCGGCTCCATGTCAGATTCCAGCTTCCTACTGATGCATACTTTGGGAGACAGAGGGTGATGGCTTAAGCAGTTGGGTCCCTGCCACTCTACTGGGAAACCTGGATTGAGTTCCCAGCTACTAGCCCAGACCTGACTGTTGTGGGCATGTGGGAATTGAACCAGCAGAACTGTGTCTTTCAAGTTAAATAGGTTTCAGAGTTCTGCGATACACTGTTAGAATGGATTCCAGAAAAGACCTCTAATTTCAACCCCTTACCAACAGTGTACTCATTCCCTCCCCTGCCACTTTCCAGTATGAAAATTTTTTTGACAGGCAGAGTTATACAGTGAGAGAGACAGAAAGGTCTTCCTTCCGATGGTTCACCACCCAAATGGCTGCCACAGCCAGCGCGCTGTGCCATTCCGAAGCCAGGAGCCAGGTGCTTCCTCCTGGTCTCCCATGCAGGTGCAGGGCCCAACGACTTGGGCCATCCTCCACTGTACTCCCGGGCCACAGCAGAGAGCTGGACTGGAAGAGGAGCAACTGGGACAGAACCGGCTCCCCAACTGGGACTAGAACCCAGGGTGCTGGCGCCACAGTCAGAGGATTAGCCTAGTGAGCCGTGGAGCCAGCCAATGAAATATTTTTTCTATATAATCTGAACGATGGAAAATGGTGGATCCTTGAATCTCGCTGAACTATATGAAGCGAACCATCTTCAGTGGCTGTTTATGTTTCTCTTGGTCAGGGCTACATGCTTATGAATCTTGGGCTAGAGACCTTTTAATTGGGTGGAAGAGGCGGCAAAAATCTTCAAAAGAATGCCTACTTGAGAACCCCTCAACCCCCTGTGTGTGCTAGGGATTGAGGATTAAAGATCTCTGTATTAAGATGAATGCTGTGTTTATTACCAGTTCAGGACAAGACCATCACATTTCTGTTTATAAAAATCAGGCATGGATTAACACACAGAAAAACTTCACTGGTTCCATCTTCCTTCTCTGTCCTAGCGATACTGTTTCTGCCTTAATCTTCCCTTTGGGCCTAGTTCCCATGCCTATGTGATCCTCAGACCCGTAGTCCACACAAGGCTCGCCAAGAGTTCCCAACCATAAAGACCAATGAGCCTCAAGTCTGATAGTTCCAAACCTCTCATCTACACACAACTCAAGGCCTGGCCCATGTGAACTGTGCCTCCAATGGCTGCTTGCACTTTTTGGAAAGTGATTCTGCAGCTGGGCCAGGTTGTGAGGGACCCACTGACGGTTGCCAAAGTTTCCAAAACATTCTCAGAATTCCTCTGGAGAGTTCTGGCCTTTGTTGGATACGGAACCTCTGAAGCTCCCTCTGGAATAGCCAGGCTGTTCTTGGTTCTCAGAGTAGACGAACGGCCATCTTGGCCGTGGAAGGCAGTGCTCCAAGAGTACCTGCCTTTTCCACGGCCATATTTGAGGCCTCACTGCCAACGGCCATCGGCATGGCTGGTGCCATGCTCTCCAAAGTGAGCTGGGCCTGGCGAGGCACAGCCCACTCAGCAAGTGAGCCGAGATGTGGCCAGGTCTGCTTTTCAGTGGGGCCCCCTCTCAGCTAGTGACTGCGAGGTGCCAGGCCCTATCAGGGCTGCTAGTGGACCCCGCTGGAATTTCCTGATTCACAAACAGTGACAAGGCACTGCCCACTCTGGCTCCCCTACTGGATGATGGTGGAGGTTCTCTGGTTTCTCTCATGCCAAGGCCAGTTCTCCACCTGAAACTTCTCCAGGAGCCCTTACGCAAAGCTGGTAGTTCTGAAACTCTGCCCAGCGGGAAGGGAGGAGGCACCCAGAGCCCCTTGCTGCCCTAACCCTCAATCTGCTTTCACCGCCCCCCCCCACCTGCTACCTTAGGCTTCTAGGTCCATGTCAGGGGGTGATGTACCTTAGGCTTCTAGGTCCATGTCAGGGGGTGATGTACCTTAGGCTTCTAGGTCCATGTCAGGGGGTGATGTACCTTAGGCTTCTAGGTCCATGTCAGGGGGTGATGTACCTTAGGCTTCTAGGTCCATGTCAGGGGGTGATGTACCTTAGGCTTCTAGGTCCATGTCAGGGGGTGATGTACTTAGCCCCAGGGCCAGCTTCACGGCCTTCCAACCATCTTAACAAAAGTGAGGGCTCCCACAACGTGGGCCATCACCACCCTGCACCGCAGGTGCCCAGGATACTGCGACTCTGGCACACGGTAGCTGCCCGTCAAAGCTGCGGGGAGAGGGAGCAGCTCCCAGCACTGCAACAAGCGTGCAGACGTGAGAGAAGGCTCCAACAACCCCCTCCGCCCTTCTTGTGCCTCGGGCCTCTGAGGACATGCTTCCAGGGATTCTCCGGCTTCTTCCTACCCCCGCCCCTCCTGCCCCAGTGGGTTTTTTGGGAAGCTGTGGACAGCTGTAACCCGCTCCTGTAATGTACTGTCTGGCGTTTCCGCTCCCACTTGTCTTTTCCACGTAAACCAACCAGTCCCTAGCTGGGTGTAGGGTGCTGCGGTGGGCAGAGGAAGTGAAACCCACTTGTCCCGGAGACAGCAGGACGCCTGCCTCAGGGCTGGCCATAAATCCTCACCTGGCCCAAAGGACGAGGTCGGGACCCAGCGCTCGGCCGTCTCTCCAGAGGCTTCGGGGGCAGCCAACCAACGGTCTCCATCAGTTGTAACGGTCGCCATCGGCCGGCAGGCCCGTTTCCATCGCCCGCCCTACACCCTTGCGGAAGCGCACGACGGCGCCTGCGCAGCGGAGTGGCGCCAGGCACGTGCTGCCACGCCCCGCACATGCGCTGTGGGAGCCTTGCAAGCCTGACGCGGAGCTGATGGCGTCATAGTGTCGGCGCCTGTTGGCTCTCCTCTCCTGGCGTCTCGTCACCTCTTAGGTGGCCCTCGGAGGGCAGCGGGGTCTCACCCGCACCCCAAGCAGAAAAGGGGAGTTACAATTTTTTTTTTTTGTAGAGGCTGCGCATGAAGGCAGAGGTACGACTGAACCTTTTTCTATTTTTTTCCTGAGCTTAATTTTTTTCCTCTGTAGTTTTCCAACTTGCTCTGAGTCGCTACAGGCAACTTTTTTTTTTAAATTTTGTCCCGATGTCCCTACGGTTAAATAGGTGTTTTATTATTTCTGCAAAGTAGAGGACTTGGAAACTGCGTGTTTTGCATTTTGCTTTCAAGGGCCAGCCGGGCAGGGTCTCTCAGGCCCTGAGGCCAGACACCTGGGGCCTCTGGAGTGTCCCAGCTGTGCTCCATTTTCTGCAGGTTGGCCCGGTTAGGATGTTTGTTGAACGACAAACAGTTGTAGGGTTTTTTTTTTTTTTTTTTTTTTTTTTTGCGTTTCCTAGGAGGCTCAGGAAAAAAATCCGTCTCCTTCTCCGCCAGCCAGCCGCAAGCGTTTTCCATTGTGTTGCGGCGTTTCTAGATGTTTGTGTGCGTTGGCGCCCACCTCCAGTCCCTGGGGAATGGAGTATCCGCTCTAAGCCGGGCGGCGAGCTCTGAGTCACTTAGGCCGCCTCCGTTTATTAAGTGGTTATGACCTGCATTCCAGCTCATTAGGGGTGGAGCTGTGGGGTTTGAGGTACCCTCCGGAAACGCTGGTCCCGTGGAGGGGTCCTGCGGTCTGTGGCCCAGGTGAGTGATGTGAGGTCTTTCACCAGAATGTGCTTGGGTGTCATGGGTCAGTCTCCGTTACTGCTTTCCCTCATTGAATCCTTTCCAGAATTTTCTTAGAAGGTATTCTCTCCTGTGAAATTTTTAAATCACTTTATTCACTTCTCTCCCATGTCTGCCTTTAATAAAAGTTCTGCAGGGACCGTAATTGAAATTGCATCAAATTTAAATGTACGTTTTGGGGAGTGTTGATGTTTTTATATTAAATCTGTTCAGAGGATATGAGATGGCGTTCCACTTGTTTGAGACTTTAAGATTCTCCAATAAGATTTTATCCTTTCTGTGTGTGTGTGTGTATATATATATATATATATATATATATATATTTAGCTTTCTGGTTAAATTTATTCCGAAATGTATTACAGGTATTGTCAATATTGTGATGTGATGCTTTTTCCCCTATCTCTACTGCTCACTAATTAATATAAACAGGTAATGTTTTTCTAGTATATTTTCTTTATTCCTGATTAACACAATGATTTAATATAATTTATGAACTCTGGAAGTTTAAAAAAAAACTTTTTTAAAAAAAAGTTTATTTGAAAGAGAGAGAGAGAGCACGCGTGCAAGAGAGAGCTTCCATTTGCTGATTCACTCCCAAATGGTCGCAACAGCCATGGCTGGCCCAGGTCAAAGCCAGGAGCTTCATCCGGGCCTTCATCGTGAGTACTTGGGCCATCTGCCGCTGCTTTTCCTAAGCTATTAGCAGGGAGCCGGATTGGAGGTGGACACAGAACCAGCACTCACGTGGGATGTCAGCGTAGCGGGTGGTGGCTTTACCTGCCACACCACAGTGCTGGTCCTCAAATAACTTTTTATAGATAAGATTGGCAAACTGACCATTATTTGAGGGGCTGGTGCTGTGGCATAGTGGGTAAAGCTGCTGCCTGTGATGCTGGCATCCCATATGGGTACTGGTTTGTGTCCTGGCTGCTCCACTTCTGATCCAGCTCTCTGCTGTGGCCTGGAAAGCAGTGGAGGATGGTCCAAGTGCTTGGGCCCCTGCACCCACGTGGGAGACCAGGAAGAAGCTCCTGGCTTCGGATTGGCACAGCTCTGGCCACTGCAGACAATTGGGGAGTGAACCAGCGGACGGAAGACCATTATACCAATTTCGGTTCATGGCCATTGTGCGTTCATTAGAACTGTCAGTGAACAGAAGAGGCCCAGCTTCTTGGGGTGTGCAAGATAATCAGCCTCAAGCAGGAGTTTGGAGGAAAGTTTTACTTACCTTTGACGGGGAGTCACTGGGAGGTAGAGTTCCCTAAGGAATCTGCCTCCCCACAGAAGCAGTTTGTTGGGACTTTCAGAGCAAGGGTTAGTGGAGTGTCCAGGCTGTCGAAAATGGAGAGCTCAGGCAACACCTGTCTTCACACTGTGGGTGTTTAAAAGTCCGGCTCAGACGGGTCCCTTGCAGTCTTGCTTGTCCGGGGTGGTCGGGACAGGGTCGTGAGCTTAAGTGTTCCTGGAGCAGCCTCTGAGAAAGGGAGCTCCGACTCAGACTGGTTTCAGATTCTCTTGCCCCACTCCCGGCTCTTGCTTCTCACGTGGATAGAAAACTGGTGCGAGTTGAGCAGGATCCTGGCTGTTGGTTTTGGTAAATGGCCTTTAAATGTTAAAGGAGTTTGCCAGCAGTTTCTCCTTGATTGGAGTCTCCGTCTCACCTGCGGCTGCCAGGCCTGTCGGAGCTGGGCGCTAGGGGGCACCAGTCACACAGAATGGAAGGAGACTGGCTGGATTTTGTCAAAATGCCTTTTCAGCGTCTGCTGAAAACCAGCCTGAGTTGTCTCCTTTAAACTCCTGTGTTTTTTTTTTTTTTTTTTTTTTTGACAGGCAGAGTGGACAGTGAGAGAGAGAGACAGAGAGAAAGGTCTTCCTTTGCCGTTGGTTCACCCTCCAATGGCTGCCGCGGACAGCGCGCTGCGGCCGGCGCACCACGCTCATCCGATGGCAGGAGCCAGGTGCTAGGTGCTTTTTCCTGGTCTCCCATGGGGTGCAGGGCCCAAGCACCTGGGCCATCCTCCACTGCACTCCCGGGCCACAGCAGAGGGCTGGCCTGGAAGAGGGGCAACCGGGACAGAATCCGGTGCCCCGACCAGGACTAGAACCCGGTGTGCCGGCGCCGCAAGGCGGAGGATTAGCCTGTTGAGCCACGGCGCCGGCCTAAACTCCTGTTTTTAATAGTTGTTTTTATTTGACGTTGAGTAGCTACAAAAGAATACTGTGTTGATGAGGTATGTGTAAAGTAGGAAGAATATGTAATATTACGTAGTATATAAAACAGACCATCAACTTACTTAGTACTTACACATTGACTAATAAATCATATTATAAGCCCATCACCTGGTTTATTATTTCTATATAGATACCCGTGTGTTCTTCTTGGATCCCTTTCCTTCCTTTTCAAAGGTAGCCATCATCCTTGTTTTTTTTAATCTCTGTTATATTTTAATGACTTTGGCTAGTATTCTTAAATGTTTTGTCTGTTTTCTGAAAAAAAATTTACTTACTCGAGATGCAGAATGTCAGGGAGCTAGAAGATCTCCACCTGCTGGTCACTCCCCAAATGGCCACAACAGCCAGGGCTGGGCCAGGCTGAAGCCAGGAGCCAGGAGCTCCATCCTTGTCTCCCACATGGGTGGCAGGGGCCCAAGTCCTCCACTGCCTTCTCAGGTGCATTAGCAGGAAGGTGGATTGGAAGTAGAGCAGTAGAAGCCTGAACAAGTGCTCTGATATGAGATGCTGTTGTTGTGTGTGGCAGCTGACACCAGCCCCTTGTTTTGCCAGTTTTTGAACTTTAATGGATATAAAATTTTATTCACTCCATTACAGTTTGCTTTATTTTTTCCATATTATGTTCCAGAAATTCATCCATATTGTTGAAATAGCTGTCATCCATTTCCACTACTATATAGTGTTCCATCACTGTTGAATGCTGTACACACAGAGTTCAATAGTCTGTTTTAAAAATCCTGTGTAAATGAAATTTGGGTTGTTTCTAGTTTTTGATTTTTCAAAAAATATTTATCTGAAAGGCAAAGTGACAGATCTTTCATTGGCTGGTTTACTTCCCAAGTGGCCCCAATAGCCAGGGCTGGACCAGGTTGAAGCCAACAGCCAGGAACTCCATCTTGTTCTCTTACTTAGGTGAAAGGGGCCCAAATACCTTGGCCATTTTCTGCTGTCTTCCCAGGCCCATTCACAGAGGCTGGATAGGAAGTGGAGGAGGAAATGGAGGAGCTTGGACTTGAACTAGCACTCTGAGAGGGGCGTCCTACTGTGGTGGCTTAACTCACTGTGTCAGAAAGCTGGCCCATCTCTAGTTTTTGCTATTACAGCGCAGCTGTGAGCATCTTTGTGTCTGCCTCCTGTTGTGTGCCTATAGGACTTTCTCCCTAGGATTTTTATCCTTTGACTAGAATTGCTGAGTCAAAGATTTTGCCTCTCTCAACTTTCCTAGGTATGCCAAATTGTTCTCAGAGGAGCTTCTATCATTTTTAAAAAAGATTTATTTGAAAGGCAGAGTTAGAGAAGGGGAGGGAGAGGGAGAGAGAGAGGTCTTTCATTTGCTGGTTCACTCCCCAAATGGCCACAACGGCCAAAGTTGGGCCAGACCAATGCCAGGAGCTTCTTCTGGGTCCCCCACATGGGTGCAGAGGCCCAAGCACTTGGGCCATCTTCCACTGCTTTCCCAGGCCATTAGCAAGGAGCTGGATTGAAAGAGGAACAGCCAGAACTTGAACCGGCGCCCATATGGGATGCTGGCACTACAGGCAGAAGTTTAACATGCTAAGCCACAATGCTGGCCCGATTATATCAATTTTTACACCTTTATCAGTGCTTTATGTACCTGCTTCTCACCTACAGTCTATTGCTGGATGACTTTTTTTTTTTTTTTGCTCATCTGATGGGTGCTGTAGTGGCATCTTGTCATGGTTTAATTTGCATTTTCATAATTTTAACGTAGTTGAGCACCTCTATGTTTATTGACCATTTGGGTTTCTTTTTTGATGAAGTGTTCACTCAGGACTTGGGCTCATGTTTTCTATTCATTGATTTGTATATTGGCATATTCTGACTACAACTTCTTTATTATTTATTTATTTCCTTGAGAGGTAGAGTTACAGACAGAGAGAGGGAGAGACAGAGAGAAAGGTCTTCCATCTGCTGGTTCACTCCCAAAGTGGCCACCACAGCTGGAGCTGTGCCGATCCAAAGCCAGGAGTTTCTTCTGGGTCTCCCATGTGGGTGCAGGGGCCCAAGCACTTGGGCCATCTACCACTGCTTTCCCAGGCTATAGCAGAGAGCTGGATTGGAAGTGGAGAAGCCAGGACCAGAACTGACACCCATATGGGATGCTGGCACTGCAGGTGGAGGATAAACCCACTATGCC
Organism: Sylvilagus floridanus; assembly: GCA_949820135.1. Lineage (NCBI taxonomy): Eukaryota > Metazoa > Chordata > Mammalia > Lagomorpha > Leporidae > Sylvilagus > Sylvilagus floridanus. The sequence goes on from OX463233.1 coordinate 160,107,097, forward strand.
GCAGCGCCGGCCCCTACAACTTCTTTACAAGTTATCTATGTTGCATTTTTTTTCTTTTACTGTTTGGCATGCCCCCCCCCCCAACTTTCCTTTTAAATTTTTATAGAGACTTTTGATGAATCTAAGTCCTTGGTTTTAATGTAGACTATTATAAATCTTTCTGTAATTTTCATTTTCTGCAGCTTGCTTAGACATCCTGCTGTGAGGATTAGAAATTCCCTACTGTGAGGTCATACAGTATGTTATCAGAAGTCTTTATAGTTCTGTCTTCCATGTATAGATCTGTAGTCCCCTTGGAATCGACTTTTATGTATGTGCGGTAGAGCTCTTCTCCCCTCCCTCTTTCTAGATGTATTCCTGGTTGCCCAGTGTCCCTTACTGAAAAGTCTCTTCTGTAGATCAGTAGTGTTCACATCAGATGGTCATATAGATGTGTATGTTTGTGTGAACCTGTTCCTGGACTTCGGTTATGTTTCTTTACGCCAACACTGACCTGAGTTTCATGATGGGTTTTCTATCGGGTAGAGCCAGTCCTCCCACTTTTCTGCATCAAGAGGGTGTTGACTGTTCTCCGACCTTTGCATTGCCATACAAATTTTAGAGTCACTGAGTCCCATGACGAAACCTATGGGGCTTTTACTGGCATTTCTTAAATCTGTCATCAATTTGAGAAGAACTGAAATCTTTAAGTCTTCCAAACCATGAAGATGGTGTAACTGTTTAGATCCTTCCTTAGTGTCTCTCAAAAAATTACTTTCCTTCAGAGATCTCATATGTCTCTTGTATTCTAGGTATCTGACGATCTTTAATGCCATTGTAGATGTTTTCAAAACTTATTTGAGAGGCAGAGAGCGTGCATGAGACAGGGAGCCTGCGTGTGAGAGCGAGGGCATGCATATTCCCATCTGCTGATGGGATGCCCACAAAGGGTCCTTCCTGGGGCCGCAGTGGGGAGCCAGGACGTCAGTACGGGTCTCCCCCAGGAGTAGCAGGGACCTCGCTCCTTGCGTTACCACTGCTGCCTCCCAACATCTGCATTAGCAGGAAGCTGGAGTCAGAGGCAGAGCCAGGCGTTGAAACCGGGCACTGTGGTACAGGATGCTAACCCACTAGGCTAAACGTCCACCCTGGAGATAATGTCAAAATTTCACTTACTGAATTTATCACTGGCATACAAATGTACATTTAACATAATATTCCATATGGAGGTTCTTCGGAATTTTCTGTGTGTCATATGCCAATAATGCTTTTGCCAATTCTTAAACTTCATGTGAAGTATTTTTCTTGCCTTATCGCATGGCCAACAACCACTATTACAGTGTTGAGTATAAAGGATGAAAGGGGGCATCTTTTACTCTGTGTGTGTGTGTGTTATTATTATTCAGACTGTGAGAGTTTCCTTCCATTCCTATTGCTGAGCAGTTTTTTCCTTTTACGTATCATGGGTGTATGTTGAATTTTACTCCAAGTGTTTTCTGTAGCCATTGAGATGAGCAAATAGCATCCTCCTGTAACTTGTTAATGTGGTAAATTACTTTTTCTCAGGTAAATTAACCTTGCATTTCTGGAATAATGATCATTTTTATGTATTTCTAGTTTTGTTAATATTTTGTTTGGAATTGTACCATTACAGGTGAAACTAGTTTATAATTTTCCGTTCTCACACTGTACTTGTTAGGTCTTTGTGACCAAGTTTTGCCTTAAGAAAGTTTTTGGGGTATTCCCTTTTCTGTTACCCTTGGAATTTATTCCTTAGCCATCTGTATCTGGATGTTTGGGTGCATATTGCGTGGGATTTAAAATTTTTTTAAATGTTTGCCTATTCAGACTTTTCTATATTTTTGAGTCTTGTTAAGTTTTTCCAGGGATATATATTTAATCTCAGTTTTAACATTTGACAAACTTTTTCATAATGTTTGTTTATTTTTAAATATTTATTTATTTATTTGAAAGGCAGAATTACAGAGAAGTAGAGGCAGAGGCAGAGAGAGAGAGGTCTTGCATCCATTGGTTTACTTCCCAGATGGTTGCATCGGCCGGAGCAGTGCTGATCTGAAGCCAGGAGCCAGGAGTTTCTTCCAGGTCTCCCATGTGATCAGGGGCCTACGGACTTGAGCTATCTTCTGCTGCTTTCCGAGGCCATAGCAGAGAGCTGGATCGGAAGTGGAGCAGCCGGGATGGGATGCTGGTACTGCAGGCAGTGGTTTTACCTGCTTTGGTACAGCACCGGCCCCAAATAATGCTATTTAAAAATACGTCTATCATCTGTGTATGTCCTCCTTTCACCCCAGTCATCTTTTGGTTCTTTTGTCTCTTTCCTGCTTCTCTCCCTTCCTACCTCTTCCTCATTGATCAGTAATGCCAAAAAATTTGTCAACTTCAAAGTATTAACCTCAGCTTTCTTGGTCCTCTTTGTACATTACATTTGTTTTCTGTTTCTTTTTTTTTTTTTTTTTTTTTTTTTTTTTAGTTTTAGACAGGTAGAGTGGACAGTGAGAGAGAGAGACAGAGAGAAAGGTCTTCCTTTGCCGTGGGTTTACCCTCCAATGGCCGCCACGGCCAGCGCGCTGCAGCGGGTGCACTGCGCTGATCCGATAGCAGGAGCCAGGTGCTTCTCCTGGAGCCAGGTGTTTCTCCTGGTCTCCCATGGGGTGCAGGGCCCAAGCACTTGGGCCATCCTCCACTGCACTCCCGGGCCACAGCAGAGGGCTGGCCTGGAAGAGGAGCAACCGGGACAGAATCCGGCACCCCGACCAGGACTAGAACCCAGTGTGCCAGCGCCGCAAGGCGGAGGATTAGCCTATTAAGCTGCGGCGCTGGCCTCACTCATTTTCTTATCTTTGAGTTGACCCTAATGATCATTTTCTTACATAAAGTAGGTGTTTAGCTCATCTGTTAGCTTTCTTTTATACATGAGCTGTTTATTCTATAAATTTCCCTTTAAGAACAGCTTTTCTCCTGTGTTGTGAAATGTTATTTTTTGTCTAACTATGTTGTCTGAGTTTTCTTCATTGACACATGAATTATTTAAAAATATATTTCTTGATGTTCTAATATATCCCTGCGCCCCAACCCCAGTTATAGTTATTTCTTTGTTACTGATTTTGAACTCTTCATTGCAGTCTGAGAATGTGGTCTTTGTATTTGTTCTTTTGAAATTTGCTGAGGCTTTATGACTGGCCCAAATATATGGTTACTATTGTTAAGTGTTCCATATGTATCTTCAAAAATATGTATTCTGCAGTTACGTGTAGTACCCTTTAAATTCCCATTATACCAAATTTGTTAATTGTGTTGTTTGAAACCTTACGAGTATTTTTTGTCTGAGTTCTAATTACTTAGACACTTGTTAAAATCTTCCATCAGGAAGCCGGCATTGTGGCATAGCAAGTTAAGCTGCCGTCTGCGATGCCAGCATCACCTATGGGGGCTGGTTCAGATGGCTCTATTTCCCATCTAGCTCCCTGCTAATGTGCCTAGAAAAGCAGCAGAAGATGGCACAAGTTTTGGGGTCCCTACACCCATGTGGGAGACCAGGAAGAAGCTCCGGGCTCCTAGCTTTGGCCTGGCCCAGCTCCGGCCACTGTGGCCATTTGGGGAGGGAACCAATGGATAGAAGATCTCTCTGTCTCTGCTTCTTCTTCTCTCTGTAACTCTGACTTTCAAATAAATAATTTTTTTAAAAAAAAAACTTCCATTATGATTCTGGACTTATCTGCAAGAGGGCTTCCAAAAGTTCATGGGAAATGGAATTAAGAGAATGCACAGGGGCTGGCCCCGTGGCATAGTGAGGTAAAGCCCCAGCCTGCAGCACCGGCACCCCGTAGGGGCACCAGTTCGTGTCCCGGCTGCTCCTCTTCCAATGCAGCTCTCTGCTATGGCCTGAGAAAGCAGTAGAAGATGGCCCAAGTGCTTGGGCCTCTGCACCCACGTGGGAGAGCTGGAAAAAGCTCCTGGCTCCTGGCTTCGGATCAGTGCAGCTCTGGCTGTTGCAGTCAGTTAGGGAGTGAACCATTGGATGAAAGGGACCCCCCCCCCCCCCTCTCTGCCTCTCCTCTCTCTGTGTAACTGACTTTCAAGTAAAAAATAAATAAATCTTAAAAAAAAAATGCACAATTTCCATGAACTGTTTTGAAGTCTGTTAACACTACTCCTTGTGATTGTATCCATTTTACTTTATTATTATTTATGTATGTATTTAATTGAAAGAGTTAGAGAGGAGGTCTTCCACCTGCTGGTTCACTCCAGGCTGATGCCAGGAATTTCATCCTGGCCTCCTCTGTGGGTGGCAGAGGCCCAAGCCTTTGGGCCATCTTCCACTGTTTTTCCTAGGCCATTAGCAAGGAGCTGGATGGGAAGTGGAGCAGCTGGGACATGAACCACTGCCCATAGGGGATGCTGCCACTGCAGGTAGCAGCTTTACCTGCTGTGCCACAGTGCTGGCCCTTATACTTACATATTTTGAAATTTATGAATTTTATCTTTTATCATTATAAAATGGCTTTTTTTCTTCTAGTAGTCAATATCTAGTAATTTGTCTTAAAGTGCATTTTGTCTGTATACGTATATGTGTTTCTTGTAAATAGCATACAGCTGGATTTTCTTTTTATTCTAAATGTTACCTGAAGCATTTAGGTCACTTAAATTTTATGTGATTATTGATTTATTTTATTCTCTTACTTAAAAGTTTTATTTCACCTTCATTCCTTTTCTCTTTTTAAAGATTTGTTTATTTGAAAGGCATTGCTAGAGAGAGGCAGACAGAGAGGGAAGTCTTCCATCCACTGGTTCACTCCCCAAATGGCTGGAGCTGGGCTGATCCAAAGCCAGGAGCCAGGAGCTTCTTCTGGGTCTCCCATGTGGGACTCCTCCAATGCTTTCCCAGGCCATAGCAGAGAGCTGGATCAGAAGTGGAGCAGCTGGGACTTGAACCAGTGCCCTTATGGGATGCCGGTGGTGATTTTACCTGGTACACCACAGCACCAGCCCGTTACCTTCATACCCAGTACACCACAGCACCAGCCCGTTACCTTCATACCCGGTACACCACAGCACCAGCCTGTTACCTTCATTCTTTTTACTTCTCCTTTTAGATTGAGATTTCTCCCCCCTTTGTGTACTGAGTTTTTTTTTTTTCTTTTTTAAGATCTCATTTTATTTATTTGAAATTGTTACAGAGAGAGGTAGAGACAGAGGTCTTCCATCCGCTGATTCACTCCCCATGTGGCCGCAGTGGCTACAGCCGAGCAGGTCCGAAGCCAGGAGCCAGGAGCTTCTTCCAGTTCTCCCACGTGTGGGTGCAGGGGCCCACGCACTTTTGGGCCATCTTCTACTGCTTTCCCAGGCCATAGCAGAGAGCCCGTCTGAAGAGGAGCAGCCAGGATCGAACTGGCACCCATATAGGATGCCGGTGCTTTAGGCCAGGGTTTTAACCCGCTGTGCCACAGTGTCGGCCCCAGTGTTGCTATTCTTTTAATGATTACCTACTTGTAAGTCATATTACTTAACACCTTATCAAGTCTAACTTTAAGAGACACTGTTAATATGACTTTAACAAATGTTTGTGTTGTCTGTTTTGCTTTGGTTCCTGAAGGATACTTTGACTGGAGATACTAACATTATTTCCCCTCCCCTGGAGATTTCTCTTCATTGACTTCTGTCGTCTTTTGGAGGTCAGCTCTCAGTTGAGACTGTTGTTGCTTTTCAATGTGTTGGCGTTTACGATTCTGTCGTCTAAGTGGTCTTGAATTTCACCAAATTGTATTTAGCTGTGGCTGTCTTTATTTACCCTGATTAGCATTTGTTGATCTTGACTCTGTGTATTGGTGCTTTTCATGAATTCTTGGGAAATTTTTGGCCACTAACTTCTAAGATTACTTCTGCCCTGGGGAGGCCGCCACCAGCAAGATCAGTGCCAAGAAATAAAAAAAAAACACCACAAAGCATCCCAGGAGGACTGACTAGCGTGGACATTCCCTGCACCTGCAAGGGGTGCCGTTCTCCGCCCTGTGTCCTCACCCCAAGAAAAACAGCACAAAATACTAAGAAAAAAAAAGAAGAAAACAAAGATTACTTCTGTTCCATTAAAAGAAAATCTTTTTTTCTTAGAAACAGATTAGACTTTATGGAATCTTTAGACTTTATCTTCCACGTCTCTCTCTTTGTGATGTATTCTGGCTTTCTTCAGATCGCATGTCCACATTACTAACACTCTCTTTAGCTGTAATCTATTATAAAGGTCTTTGCTGAGTTAACAGAAGTGATTTTTTTAAAAAAATTCTGAAAGTTTTAAACATCTTTTGAATATTTACACTTCTCATTTTCAAGCTGCTCTTCTGTTTCTAGAAATATCTCAAACATGCTTATTTTCTGTTGTGTGTGTGTGTGATCATTTCACTGTATGGAGGAGTTTTATGTCTGATTCTGCTGTTATTTCTGGTGGCCCTTGATCATAGGGCTTGTGTCCTTGCGTGTCTAGAGATTTTATGCTGTGGGCACCTCATTTTCCTTGTAACTTTGTTATTTGGAGGTCCTTAACGTCTGGAATGATGGGGGTTCCTCCAGAGAGGACTTGCTTGCATCTCTCGGGGGTCTTACAGTTTGAGACCACGTTGTGCTAGATGTTTAATTGGACCATTCCAGTACTATGTTTAGGCTGCAAAAATCAAGGTCCATTCCTGATTACAAACTCCTTGGGATGGATTTTTTTTTCCTTGTTTGGGCTCATCCTTTACAGCAGATCCTTGGGTTTTATTTTGGATCCCCCACTGAAGGGACGGGAGCCTCATCAGCACGGCCTCTGGAGGCAGCGAATACTTGTAGTGAGGCTCACGGGCTCCGTGCTGGCTGTGAAGCGGAAGCAGATTCCAGAGCTCAACTCTTTGTGGTTTTGCTCTCCTTAATTTTGGGCCCAAGTAGTCTTCACATTCTTTCCAGCATGTGGGTGCAATTAAGCTTAAAAAAATTTTTTTAAATGGAGCGTATGCAATTTTCCACAAGGGGATATTTTCCAGGAATTAGTCTACCATACTGCCGGAAAGAGGAGTCCTGAAACCGTGTGATGTAGTGCACAGCTTTCCAGCATCAACCCATTCTCGTACTTCTTCAGTAAACCCCACTCGGGCCTGTGTGTGGCTGGATCCTGTTTGCTGTTGTCTCACTCGAATTGATGAGATGAGTTCCTTAGGTGAGCTTGGACCATGGGACCGTGTACTTAGATTTTTAGCACTGCCTTTCTTGGGTTTTACTGTCTCAGTTATGCGTATGGCCTGCCTTCATAAAAACAAGTAGCACTGGGTCACTCTGCCACTGCACTCTGGGGTTCGTCTCTGGTGTCCTGTCCTCCCAACCCCATGAGGGGTCATGTCCAGCCCTAGGGAGGAGGGGGCCTCCGAGCTCCTCTTTCCAGACTCTGCCCCCACAAGCCTGTTAGAAGCAACCACGTTGACTCCGGAATCTGGCAAGCAGGAGTTCGTGGGTCCCCATTTCCTTCTCTTAGCCCCTTCCCTCCCAACTCAGTACTGCAGCCCAACTACTCGGTATGCCTCGGAACTGTCACCCTGAGCCTTTGCGCTCGCTGATCCACCCGGCCTGTTATCCGTTCATTCGACAGCTGTTTACTGAGCCTTTTGACTCTGTGTCAGGTACTGGGGTGCTGTAACCTTTCAGACAAGATTCCTACCCGTTGAGCTGCCAGTCCACTGAGGGCGGGGGAGACAGTCAGTATAACACATGGCAGACCAGGCAGCGATCGGAGAGCAGCGCAGCTCTCTGCGGGTCAACTCCGCGTTGTCGCCCCGCATCCCCCGTGTTATTTTTGTTTGTTTTGTTTAATTTTTTAGAAAAACTTGTTTTTGAAATATGTGGGTAGGATGTTGATTGGGATCCATGCTGCATTTGCAGACTGGAGGCTGACATAACTGAGCGTGCCTATCTGTGGCAACAACATCTTTCCTCTTAACTCAAGACTCCTCCTCTCATATCCAGAAAGGTCTTTCACATGTTCTGTATCTCTTTTTTTGTCAGCTGCATTCTTTTTGAGACAAATACCCACTCACACCCACACCTCTCCCATCCCCTGGTTCACCCCCACAAATGTCTGCAAAGGCCAGAGCTGGGTTGAAGCTGGGAGCTAGGAATTCAATCCAGGGGGCCGGCACTGTGGCAGAGCGGGTGAGACTGCGGCCTGCAGTGCCGACATCCCATGTGGGCGCTGGTTTGAGTCCTGGCTGCTCCACTGCCGATCCAGCTCTCTGCTATGGCCTGGGAAAGCAGCAGAAGATGGCCCAAGTCCTTGGGCCCCTGCACCTGCGTGGCAGACCTGGAGGAAACTCCTGGCTCCAGATCAGCATGGCTGCAGCTGTTGTGGCTGACTGGGGAGTGAACCAGTGGATGGAAGACCTCTCTCTCTCTCTCTCTCTCTCTCTCTCTCTCTCTCTGCCTCTCCTCTGTGTAACTCTGACTTTCAAGTAAATAAAAATAAATCTTAAAAAAAAAAAGAATTCAATCCAAGTCCCCCACATGGGTGGCAGAAGCCAGTCATTTAAGCCATCATCTGCTTTCTCCCAAGGTCTGCATTAGCAGGAAGCTGGAGTCAGGAGCTGGAGCTGGGAATTGAACCTGGGCACTCTGAAATGGGACTCAGGTGTCCCAACTGGTGTCTTAACTGCTAGGCAAATGCCTGCCGCATTGGGTGTATTCTGTGGTCCCTCGTGGACTTTTGCAGATTTTTTTTTCTTTAGATTTTCTAGTTGGTGGTAGCTGATGTACCGGAGACCATGGAGTGTAGGTTGACATGAGTCTGGCTGATTAGGGTGGTCTTTGAAGGTGTGCCAGTGTCGTTCCCTGCTCAGGGTTCTGCCTGGTCCACTCCAGGCTCTTCAGGTCCCTTGCTTATCTTAGTGAACTGGCCATTGTCACCTCTGGCCTTCGCCTGTGCAACTGCCCACCCCCTGCCACTGCTCTCTGGGTTGGGTCCAGATGCCACAGTGCGGGGTGTTAGGGAAGACAGTGCCCTACCCTCCACCACCCACTCATCTGCAAGCGCTAGCAGTGGGAGGAGCCAGCCAGACCACCAGCCACTGGCGGGGCCTTAGGAGTGGGTGATCCAAGGCTTGGCAACTGAGGCAGTACAAGCTGCCTGGGCCACACGGAACTCGGTGTGGTGGGTGCCTTGGCCTCACCCTGCATGGCTCCAGGGACTGAGATGGCAGGGGCTACTGGTGACTAAAACACTTCCTGGGGAGCAGATCTGGGTTCAGGTGTGTCCAGTGGCCAGATAGCATCAGGCCAGACCCTGGCAGAGCTGTGACACCTCCCTGCCCCCTCTCCTCTGCATAGGTTTTTGCTGCATGGTACTGTACCTGCCCCTGCCCCGTGATCCTCCCGACCCCGATCTTGAGCAGAATAAAGTCTCAAGCTCCTTTCCTGCGTCAGCTCTTCTCCTTTAGCTATAGACAGACTCAGGGCAGACTGCTGGAGACTCCAAAGCCAAGGTTGTGTTTTTTTTAATTTTTTTTTATTACTGGTTAAAAGGTGCTTGCTCACAAACAGTGTTGGGAAGAGGTACATTCCACAGCTTCAGGGAGGCCCAGCGGGGCTGCCCCGCCCTGCCCCGCGCGTCTCTCTCCAGTGGGCATCGTAAGGCATTTCACACGTTGGTGTTTTCACTTTTTTTTTTTTTTAATATAAAAACAAAATCCATTGTGGAGTAGAAAGGAAACTCCTGTGATGAACTTCCAGGACTAAACTGAAGTGGGGAGGGTTGGAGTGGGCGTTCTGAGGGCTGGAGGAGTGGCCCCCGAGGGCCGGGCTCTCCACTCTAGAAGGGGATGGGGAGTGGGGGCAGGGCACAGGTGTCAGGAGCCAGACTCAGACAGGTGCACCCTGTCTTCATCCTTTTATCACTTCTACATACCATAGAAATTTAAGCAAAATAGCTATTTTATATATATTTATATATCATATATATAAATTAGGCAAAGAGAGTTCAGGGAGCACAGAGATGGGGCATCCCGGAGCCCCCTGAGGGTGAAGTGGGATGCTGGGTCTCTGGCGCCCGGGTCACCAGCCCAGGCTGAACTGAGGGTTTGTTCGTTATTGCTGACTTGGGGACCTGTTTCTGGGGGCGGGGAGCACCTGCAGGCCCTGCCTTCCAGCCCTTCCTGGCCTCTTTGGGGCCAGGGAGCTCCCCCAGCACGGCCAAGGCTAGGCAAGGAAGGGGTGGCTGTCCTCCAGTCAGGGCATCCCCCAATGGGGAGCCGGAGCTCCAGGAGACTCCATGTGGTGTTCTGCTCTGCTCTCTGTGGGGCCTGGGCCCCTGGCGCGAGGGCAGCCCAGACACGGAGTGCTTCCAACTCAGAGGGGTCTGGCTCCCCAGTGTCTTAAGAAGGAGGGGTTCCTGCCGGGGCAGTTGTGTGGAAAGAGCACACTTGGAAAGCTGTCTGCTGAGGACTGTACTAAAAATAGATTACCAAAATCAGGGCTCCAAAGAAATGCAGACTTTTTTTTTCCCCTAAAAAAGACAAAAGAGGCTCCCTAGGAGGGGCCGGTTCCTCCCTGGGTTGGGGGCTGGTGACTTGGGCAGCCCATGGCTCGGGCCAGCAGGCCTGAGTTGTGGTTCCTGGGAGCTGGGATCCCCGTGGGAGCCCAAGTCCCTAAAGAAGGGGGCATGGGTGACCCAGCGCACCTGGGGGCTGGAGAGAATCTGGGTCAGCCCTTCCTCCTTCCAAGATGCGAGCCCCCACAAAGTGTTAAAAAAAAAGTCAAGGAACTAGGTGGGGAGGGGTGGGCATTCAGTACTAGGTTGAGTGCGTTAAAGGTGGGCCACCTATATTTGCGCAGGGGGCGCCACTCAGAAGATGTTGGGGCACATGTGCCAGTCTTGCCTCTCCTTGGCCTCCCAGTAGCCGCCCTTGTATACGCAGGCCGTCTCCCCGGTCAGCGGGTCCAGCCTCTTCTCGAACCACAGCGGCACGTATGTGTCCGCCTCCTTCTCTGCTGGGTGGGCACAGGGGCCGGGGCTGGGCGAGCGGCCTGCGCCCTGGGCACCCGCCCTGTCCCGGCAAGACCCCACCCCCACCCCCTCTCACCCTCTGCCTGCCCCAGGGCGCCCTTCGTGTGTAGCCTCACCTTCCTCTGAGCCGCAGCTGTGCCCAGGCGCGCAGGTCTCCAACCGCCGGCGCCTGGACGACCGCTGCTTCTCCTCCAGACGCTGCTTCTCGGTGTTGGCCTCGTCCCAGCGTCCCTTCTCCATCAGCCGCTGGTCAGGCCGCAGGCGGCTGTCGGTGGGTGCCACGCCTTCCTCTTGCTCATTGAGGGTGAGGGCGAGCTCGGAGAAGTAGTACATGTTCTCGGCGTTCTCCCTGTGGCCACAGCGCACCGTGTCTCCGGGCGGCCCCCTCTCAACCCAGCTCCGTGCATCCAGGACTCACACCTTCCCTGGCCCAGTGGCCACTGGGGTAAACCCGCCTGCACCTCACCTTACTGACCTGCAACAGTTTTGCTACATTAAACTTTTGGGAATTTATCTGCTTCACCCAGTTCAGAAAGCCAGATCAGCATAACACGGTTTCCTAACGCCCTCACTAGTAGTGCTGCCACCTGGGATGTAGTGCCCCTGTTGCCCGTATTTTAGCTTTATAAAGGGGCTTCTCCTTGTAGGACAGCATTTGTGCGTTTTATTCACGGCTTGAAAACCAAACCTTGTTGATGCTGTCTTAGGTCTCTCTGCCTTACTGACTTTACTTTTTATAGTCCTTCCTTCTACTTTGTGGGGGTTCATTCTGCTGTTCTTTTTCTAACGATTTGTTGAAAAAAAGATTTATTTGAAAAAGAGAGATACTGTCCATTAGCTGGTTCACTCCCCAAATGACTACAACAACCAGGGCTGGGTCAGCCTGAAACCGGGAGCCTGGGACTCCATCAGGGACTCCTGTGTGGGTGGCAGGGGCCCAGATACTTGACCATCGTCTACTGCCTTCCCAGGTGCATTATCAGGAAGCTGAATCCCCGGGAATTGAACTAGTGCTGATACGGGATGCTGGTATTACAGGTGGCAGCTTAAGTCACTGCGCCACAACCGGACCTCATCTCTCTCTCTCATTCTCATTTATTTATTTATTTGAAAGGCAGAGTTACAAGGCAGAGGCGGAGAGAGGGAGATCTTCCAAATGCTGGTTCACTCCCCAGTTGGCTGCAACTGCCAGAGCTGAGCCAATCCGAAGCCAGGAGCTTCTTCTGGGTCTCCCATGCGGGTGCAGGGGCTCAAGGACTTGGGCCATCTTCTGCTGCTTTCCCAGGCCATAGCAGAGAGCTGGATCAGAAGTGGAACAGCTGGGACTTGAACTCATATGGGATGCCGGCACTGTAGGCAGTGGCTTGACCTGCTACGCCACAGCGCCGGCCCCTTTTTTCTTCTTTTGTAATGCAGGTGGCTCTTTGATTTACAGTGAATCCATTATAAATTGAAATTACTCTAAGTTGGGAATGGATGTAATATGCCCAACCTCCCAAATATCACAGGTGCAGCGTGCTTGGACTTGTGACTTTAGCCTGCAGTGGGGCAGCATCAGCCAGCACAAAGCTTACTTCACAGTAAATGTTGACTGTCTCAGGTAGTTTGTTGAATACCTAGATCCAGACAACACTGGCAGCACAGTGCACACAGTACCCATGGTGTCCCCTCACAATTGCTGGGCTGACTGGGAGCTCTGGCTGCCGCCCATTGCCCAGCATCATATCTGGGGAAAAGATCAAAACTCAGGAGGCGCCCAGCGCTGGGGAGCAGCGGGTTAAGCCTCTGCCTGCAACACCAGCATCCCAGAGGAGTGCCAATTCGAGTCCTGGCTGCTCCACTTTCGATCTAGCTCCCTGCTGAGAAAGCAGCAGACGATGGCCCAAGTGCTTGGTCCCCTGCCATCCATAAGGGAGACCTGATGGAGTTCCATGTTCCTGGCTTTGGCCTGGCCCAGACCCAGATGTTGCTGCCATGGGGGAGTAAACCAATGATGTGAAATCTGTTTCTAACTTTGCCTTTTAAATAAATAAATCTTGGGGCCAATGTTGTAGTATAGTGGGTTAAGCTGCTGTCTGCAACACCAGTACTCCATACTGGTACCAGTTCAAGTCCCAGCTGCTCCATTTCCAATCCAGCTCCCTGCTAAGGTACCAGGAGAAGCAGCAGATAGCCTAAGAACTCGGGCCTCTGCACCCACATGAGAGATCTGGGAGAAGTTCCTGGCTGCTGACTCAGCCCTGGCGGTTGCAGCCACCTGGGGAGTGAACCAGTAGAAAGAAGATTGCTGTCTGTCTCTCTCTTTCTTGCTGTGACTCTGCCTTTCAAATAAATAAATTATCTTTTAAAACAATAAATCTTTAAAAGAAAAAATTAAAAGTCAAAATTTGAAGTATAGATTTGGCTGACTGTTCCTTTTCTGCCGTAGTAAAATTTTAAACAGCTGTGAGTTGAACCATTCTAGGCTGGGAACTCTGTGTCAGAAGTACTGCTTCAGCTGACTCGCACCGCTTGTGCTGTGATTTCTGTCATTAGCCTTGGATTGCAGATACGTCTCGTTCCCATTAGGTCTATGTGTAGCTGGCCTCTTAAATTTATAAACATAGGAGGGTGTTTCTGGTCATTTTTCCCCTGTAGCGTAACTGCTGTGGAGTCAGCACACTTGATGTAATCTCAGTCCTTTACGATTTGCTTTGAGACCCAGTGCATCTTCAGTGCAGTGTTCTCTTAGCTGTCATGTGGGTTCTGCTGCTCAGACTGATCCGCCCCGATTTTTTTCCCTGTCTATAACTAAGGGGAGGATTAAAATTTGCCATTTTGGTTGTACATTATTCCCTTCCTTCTTACGTTTCTAACATCTGTGCTGTTTCTGTTTTGAGGCTGTGGTGTTAGGTACATGGTACATTCCAATTTAAAACTTGCTTTTCTGGTGAACTGAACCTTCATATTTACGAACTTTCCCTCTCTAATATAACATGTTAAATTTTAACTTACTTGAGGGAGGGAGGGAGGGAGGGAGGGAGGGAGGGAGGGAGGGAGGGAGGGAGGAGGAGAGAAAGAGAAAGAAATATCTTGCCTGCTGCAGTTTCATTCCTTAAATGTCCACAGTGCATGGGGCTGGCTGAAGATAGATGCAGGAACTCAACCCAGGTCTCCCACGTGGGTGGCAGGAACTCAATGGCATGAGCCGTCACCACTGCCTCCCAGGGTCTGTGTTAGCCACAAAGCTAGAGACAGGATCTAGAGGCCCCTGTCAAACCCAAGCACTCCAGTATAGGTGCAGGCGTCTTACTCGCTAGGCCAGATGCCTGCCCCACACTAGTATTTATAAGGGCATACTTCTTTTTCATTTCTTTATTCGAATCTTTGTCTTATTTAGATGTATCTCTTGTAGACCACATATAGGTGGATTTTTAAAAATGTTTCTGAATCATAAACCCACAGTAGGGGCACTTAATGTAATCATAGGTTGAATATCCCTCCTCTGAAATGCTTGGCACTCAAAATGTTTCAGATTTCAGGTTTTGGACTATTTGCATATTCATAATGAGATCCCGTGGGGGTGGGCTCCAAAACTAAACACAAAATCCACGTGTGTTTCATACACACCTTGCACACTTAATCCAAGGTAGCTTTATGCAAGATTCTTGCTGTGCTTGGGTTCCGACTGTGACTCTTCACATTAGATCATGTGTGGAATTTTCCATTTGTGACATCATGTGGGTGCTGAAAATGTTTCAATTTGGGAGCATTTTGGCTTTCAGATTTTTGCATTAGGGCTGCTCAACCTGTCCTGACAGGTTGGATTTAAATCTAGTATCTTGTCATCTTTTTGCTCTGTCCATTTTTGGTCTTTGGGCACAGAGGCAGATTTGGAACAATCACAATCCTCAGTATGTGGCACCGTCTCAGGGGGCCCTTGTGTGGCCTGTTTTATTAATGCATATTGGGGAGTCTGCATCATCTACACTTTTGTTAACCGAGAGAAGACGGTATCCCGCTATCTTGATTTGCATTTTCCTGAAATGGTGTTGATCAGGACTTTCCTGTGACTGCCCGTACGCGTGGTGTTCTGTGAAATTCTTGCTCATGACTCAGTATTTTCTCCACTAGATTATTTTTACTCTATTTGTTCATAAGAAGTTCTTTAAATAGTCTCTTTAAAAGCTACTATTTTCAGTTGTGACAAAACACTCTTTCTGTAGTCTTTATTTTAAAAGTTTCAGGGGGCCAGTGCTGTGGTGTAGCAGATGAAGCTGCCGCCTGCAGTGCTGGCATCCCATCTGGGCACCAGTTTGAGTCCAGATTAGGCAAGTTCTCTGCTATGGCCTGGGAAAGCCGTGGAAGATGGCCCAAGTCCTTGGGCCCCTGCACCCGCCTAGGAGACCCAGAAGAAGCTCCTGGCTTCGAGTTGGCACAGCTCCAGCTGTTACAGCCAATTGGGGAGTGAACCAGCGGATGGATGACACCCCCCCTCTCTCTCTGCTTCTCCTCCTCTCTCTGTGTAACTCTGCCTTTCAAATAAATAAATCTTTAAAAAGTTTTAGAAGCAGAGAGAAAGAACAGACAAACTGGGAGAGTTCCCATCCACTAGTTTCTTTCCCACGTCAGTAACAGCAGGGACTGTGCGAGGCTGAAGCCAGCAGCTGGAAACCCAATCCCAGCCTCCCGTGTGGGTGGCAGGAGCCCCAGTACTGAAATCATCAGTGCTGTTTCTCGGTCTGTATTAGGAGGTCGCTGGAATCGGGCACCACAGCCAGGGACTGAACCCGGGCACTCCAGTGCAGGCAGCAGGCATCCTGACCGGTGTCTTAATCAGCAGGTCGCCAAATGCTTGCCCCTTTCCGTATTTTTAATATAAATTCTCTGTCAGGTCTAAGTATTATGATTACCTTCTCCATTTCTTAAAGAGATTTTATTTATTATTTATTATTTTATTTATTATTTATTTGAGAGGTAGAGGTGAGAAGGAGAGACAGAGAGAAAGGTCTTCCTTCCACTGGTTCACTCCCCAGATGCCTTCTCTTAAATTGCATTTTCTAGTTGTTGGCTGTTTACAGAAATGCAACTGACTTTTTTTATACATTAATCTTGTATTTAGGCACTTGAAAAGACTTCCCTGAATCTATTGAGATCTGTTAATATGATTCAGTAATCTATGGATTTTTCAAGTACAAAATTATTCTTGATAAATTCAGCATGATTGTAGAATGATATCATTTTAAAGTGTTACATTGGAGTTTCTGATTTTAATTTCGTAATTTGGCAATACAGATGATCCCTGACTTAGGATGGTTCACTTAACGATTTTCTGGCTTTATGACAGCGTAAATAGTACACATTCAGTAGAAACCATAATTCAGATTCTGCCTGTCGCTCTCTCCCAGCGAGTGATACAGTCTGGTGGTGGTTGTGTGAGGCTGGGCAGAGGAAGTAAGCTAAAGTTCTGAGCAGCCACACGATGAGACGCAGCTGACAGGGAGCAGTGGCTGAGCCGGCACACCGCCACGCTGCCACGCTGGCACACTGCGATACACCGCGATGCTGGGCGGCTTTGGTGCACTGGAGGTGTTTTCATCTTACAGTGGCTGTATTGGGCTGCAGCCCCACAGTGGGCTGGGGCGCTCAGGTATGTTCCTAAGTGAAAGAAGGTAGACATTTTGTTCTCCCATTTCTTACTCCTGGTTGGGAGTTATGTTAGTACCATAGCATAGGACAGTATTTTCTCTCTTCCTGTGGTCTGGAAGACTTTACAGGAAATTGGAAATAATAAATGTCTTGGAGATTTGGTAGCATTCACCTGGAAAATTCTCTGGCTCTTGTGCCTTCTCAGTGGTAATTTAAAAAGACTGCTTTAGTTTCTTTAGTATAGGACTATTCATGCTACTTCTTCTAGAGTTAGTTCTTATGTTATATTTTTCTGAGAATTTGTTCTTTTGACCAGAATTTTAATGATCTCGATAAACTTTGTCCTATAAAAACTTTCTATTAATTTCTATATCCATGTAGATCAATCTCACCAGTTTTTCTTTTGTCAGTTTTCTTTCTTAAAGAGTCAACTTTTGGCTTTATCAAACATCCTTTTTTTCATTTTTTGGTTGATTTCCTTTTTAAAAGTATTTTTTCTTCTTTCTTCAGGCTGTGTAGAGCTCTTTCAATTTCTTTTCTTTTATAATGGAAATTTAGAAAAAACTAAGCCTCAAAATTATAGACTATTTAAGGCCCACACATGTCCTTTGTTGCACCCAGCCAGTTTTGAGAACTCTGATGTCACTTAGTTCTAGGTATTAAAGTTTTCCATTCTAATTTCTTATTTTACTCATGAATTATTCAGTAACTTTTTCTTTCCTCATACATGCAGAAGACTTTTTTTTTGTCATTTTGTTTGCAGCTAATGTCATTGTCTTACCATAGAATGTGTTCTCTGTGCTACCTTGGTAAATCTGATGAGACTGTAGGGTTTAGTAGCCAACCGATTTTTGTATATGACATTCAGTGTATATTTGAGACGAAGTACATTCTCTGATTCTTGCATCCATAAGTCTGTGTATATATATCCTATTGTTTTAATCTCCCTCTTATCCTGACTGTATTTCTCTTTATTTCCAATTCGACCTGGCAGCAGGTGAGAGGGCTATAGTGAAATCTCCCCATCTCCCACTGTGGTGATCCTTTATCAGTTTGTCCCTTACACATCAGTCTGTGCTGTGGTATTTTTGAGGCTATCATAGCATTTACAATGATGGTCTCTTCTTGAAGAATTCAGCCACTCTTTGTGCCAAAGTCCGTTCTGCCTGATACTGATAACAGCTATGACAAGCTTTTCAGTTAGTGTGTTCATGGTAAGTCTCGTTTACTTTCTACCTTTGCACATCTCTGTGTTTTGTGCGTCTCTTACAAGGAGTATGTATCTGGATTTAAAAAATCCAGTAGTCAGTATGCTGCTTGTTAACTGCTTGGATCTCCCTTGCTTCTAACAGGAACTCAGCATGTCTTTCCGTCTTGGCTGTTTTTCCTCTTCTCCCCAAATCCCGTTTTGCTAACATTCGCTAGACTTTTATCTTCCTTATTATGGGCATACTTTCTCTCAGTTCTTTGGTCCTAGTAATTGTCAGCATTAATTTTTATTTCACGTCTCTATTGCAGTATCTTTTAGATTTCCCCCCTTTTATTTTAAAGAGCGAGAGACCAAGATCTCCCACCTGCTGTTTCACTCCCTGAATGCCTGCAACAGCCGGGGCTGGGCCAGGTCAAAGTTAGGAGCTGGAAACTTAGTCTGGGTCCCCAGTGTGTGTGGCAGGGACTCTACTACTTGACCATCACCTGCTCCCCGCAAGGTGTGCATTAGCAGGAAGCTGGAATCCGGAGCGGAGTCAGGACTCAAAGCCAGACACTATGGTATGGGGTGGGCATGTCCCAAGCAGCATTTCACCTGCAGCAACAAATGCCCACCTCCCTCTTCCCCTTTTAGAGCACTGTGCCCAGTGCTGTTTTCATTGTTGGTTTTTGTGTGACACAACTCCGGAAGCTGGAATGGCATTTAGATTAGCAGTTAAGACACCTGTGCCTCGTGTTCGAGTACTTGCATTCTATTTGGGCTGCTCTGGCTGTTGACCCTGGGAGATGGGTGAAGGCTCATTTAATTGGGTTGCTGTCACCCATGTGGGAGATCTAGGTTGAGCTCCTAGATATTGCAAGCAATTGTAGAGTGAAGTGAAGCAGGGAGGGGGAGCTCTGTCCGACTCTCAAGGTTTTCTTTTTTTTTTTTTTTCTTTTTTTGTTAGAGATGCCAGGAGCCAGGAACTCCATCTGAGTGGCAGGGACCCACGTACCTGGCTCCTCATCCTCTGCCTTCCAGGTACATGAGCAGGAACTGGATTGGAAGTGCGGAGTGGCTGGGACTCGAACCTGCACTCCAAAATGGGATGCAGGTATCCCAAGCAACAGCTTAACCTACCCCACTTCTCATCTGTTTACTTTCCTTTATTTCCTTTATTTCTCTCGATTCTCATTTTTTATTAACTTCCTTTTCTTTTGGGGTTCCAGTTAACTGTGTTATTTTAGTGGCTAACAGTACACAAATAAGGGTGCTTAAAGCTCATGGAAAGTACATGTTAAGAAAAAACTATGTATGAATTTCGAAATAAACTTCAAAATTTTGGGGCCTGCACTGTGGCACAACAGGTTAGCACCCCCAGATGGGCACTGGTTCGAGTCCTAGCTGCTCTACTTCCAATCCAGCTCTCTGCTATGGCCTGGGAAAGCAGTAGAAGATGGCCCAAGTCCTTGGGCCCCTGCACCTGCGTGGGAGACCCAGAAGCTCCTAGCTTCAGATTGGTGCACCTCCGGCCATTGTGGCCAATTGGGGAGTGAACTAGTGGATGGAAGACCTCTCTCTCTCTCTGTAACTCTGACTTTCAAACAATCTTAAAAATTTTGAAGTTTTTTTTTTTTAAAGAAACCAGGAGCCCAGAGCCCAGAACTCAGTCTGCATTTCCCAGGAAGGTGGCAGGGACAGTTACTTGAGCCATCACCTACCACCTGCCAGGGTTTGCTGTAGCAGCTGGCTGGAATGCAGAGCAGGGGCCTGAACGCAGCACTCTGATACGGGATGTAGGTGCCCCATGCTGTGACTTAGCTGTACCAAACGCCTGATCCCACTACCCCTGAATTTTCTTTTATTTGAAAGGCAGAAAGTATGAGAGAGAAAAATCAACTTATCTTTTAATTGCATTTTCCTGCAAATATTTGAGGTTCTTTTAACTTCCTACACCCAGAAGTTCCTGTGCATGTCGACTGTCCTCCTGGTTAGCACAGGGCCTTCGAGCAGTTTCCCTCCGTTCATTCCTCCTCCTCTGACTTACACAGTGGTGCAGCTGCATTCTGCACTTTAAAACCCCACCAGAATGACCACTCTCGCTGCTCCACTCACTGCTCATTTAGATCCAGGGAGGTTTGTTCTTCATTCATTTGTACGCATGCTCGATCTTTCCTTTGGGATCAGTGTCAGATCCCTGAGTGCAGGTGTGCCTGCGAATGCCTGGATTTCAGCCTCATCCTTGAGACCGAGCCTGCGGGCGGCAGGGAGGCTTTGGCACACAAGCGTTCAGGATGTGGCTTCTCAGAAAGTACTGTCTTTTTATATATCTGGTTGCTCAGCAGTCTCCCTCTGATTTGCTTTCTAACAGTGGCACGGCATAGATTTAGAAAACTCCCTGCTGGTTTCTTTTCAGAGATGGTGGCCTTCTGGATTAGAAGTAGGCCAGACTTTGCTCTCAAACTTGCTGTGTGCAGGAGAGGCCAGGAGGCCGAGGGGAAGTGCAGATGGCGACTCAGGAGGTCCGGGGACGGATTGCTGCCCAGTACCAAGCTCCCATGGGACGCTGGAGAGCCTGCCAGGGCCTCACTCGGGGTCACGCGGGCTCGCCGCATCCCTCCAGCTTCCTGTCTCTCTGCTCCAGTTTGATAATGGCTTCTGTCTACAGCGAGGTGATAAATTCTCTGCGTTTCAGTTGTTGTTCCTCTGTAAAATGTCTATTTTGTTCTCTGTGCAATCTGCTATACCACATTTTAAGCTGTTTTCAAGGTCGGTGTCTACCCCATGCAGCCATGCGGGGAGGCACCCTGTCCTGTCAACGGCTTGAAGCCAACCCTGCCCCGACAGTCTCCCGTGGACTTGTCGGTGGGTGTCTGGGCTCCATGCTGGGGTGTTAGCATCACAATACTCTGCCCACTTGAGGCCTGGACTCCCCCCAGCCTCCTGTGCCTGTCCCTTGCTTCCTGTCTGGCCAGATGGGGTCCTCCACCTGTCCACTGCTCGCCAAGCCCTGCCCCGTGTCCTGGCCCCGCCCCTACTCACGGCAGTGGGTACTTCTTCCACAGCAGCTTGGCCGGCAGGGTCTGGTACACCGTCTTCTGCTTGCCGTCCGAGCTGGGGCTGCTGGGGCTGCTCTGCACGATCTTGGCGCACTCCATCTGCTCGTCCCACGAGCCCGACAGCACGTAGTGGGCCTTGCCCTGGCTGTCGCTCACCACCCCTGTCACCTGCAGGGGACGTTGGCAGCACCAGCGTAGGCATGTGCCCTGCGTGGCGCGGGGTTCCTGGGGAAGGGGGCTGTTTACCTTTCGGGCTGCGTCTTTGGAGAAGTAGCTGTAGGGCATGAATTTCAGCTGGCACCGGTCGTGGGTCTTGTGATTCACAATCTCAATGTCCCCTGACTGGTGGGAGAGCGTGGTGGTCAGCAACCAATTCCCGGGCCAGGCACCCCTCCCCCAGGGGCACCTCCGACCTGGTCGATCCAGAGCTTGCCCACGATGATGTTGTGCACAGTTGAGGTGCTCTTCCTCCACACGTAGTGATTCCCGCTGGCCTGGAATTCTAAGTGGATGGCACCTGGGGGCCGGGCACAGGTAAGAGGTCAAGGGCCCCCAGGCACCCCGAGGCCCAGAAGGAGGGAGCATTCATGCAGGCTGGGGCAACTGGGACAGAGCACAAGCCAGGTCATCTCCCCTGGAAACTCCAGGCCTTGGAAAGAGGGTAGGGAAGAGATCTTCCATCCACTGGTTCACTTCTCAAATGACTGCTACAGCTTGGGCTGGGCCAGGTACTCCATCTGGGTCTCCTATGTGGGTGGTAGGGCCCCAGGCACTTGGGTCTGCTTCCCCTGCTTTCCCAGGTGCATACACAGGAAGCTGGATTGGAAGTGGAGCAGCTGGACTCAAACTGACACTCCAGTATGGGATGTCAGTATTGCAGGTGTGCCACGATGCCAGCCTCACCAAGGCTTTTGGGTCCGCAGAATCCTGCCTTGGAAGAGAGCCCCTTCCTGTCCCCAGGGCACACAGCAGCCCGCTCACCTAGCGGCATGATGGAGAGGTATTTCCCCCGGAACTTGCTGGCGATGGTGATCTCCTGCCAGAGGCTCCAGCCGTGCTTGGAGAACACGTAGTGTGCAGCCGATGGCGGGTGGTGGCTCACCTGAGACCAGAGCCGCGGGACCTGAGCACCTGGTCCCCCAGCCGTGGGTTCAGCCCTGTCCGCTCGACGCCCAGGTCTGTGAGCACAGGAGCAGGCCCAGCTGCTCCTGGAGGTGGTGGAGGACCCAAGGTGGCCCCAGGAAAGGCAGCGCTCTGAGCAGGAAGGCGGCTGCCCTCAGGGCCAGCACGGTGAAGCCAGGGTTTCAGTGTCCACTTCCTCCTTCCCTCCTCCCCACCTCCCCACCTCCCTGGGAGGGCACATCCGTTGTGCTGTGTGAACCTCAGGAGGCCCAGACTTGGCACAGGTAGGCCCTGGCTCCAGAGTGGGAGGCAAATCAAGGTCCTACGCTAGGACCCAACACCCTGGTCCCTCCACACTGAGGGCACTTAAGGTTTGCTGACTTAGAGATGCATTCGCTCAGGTTCAGGCCTAGGACCCCGAGGTCACTGCTGACTTGACCCCACTCCTCACATGCAAAGCCCCAGCAAACCTGCCATGCTCTGATCTCCCACCATCCCCACGTGCATCACAGCGGTGCCTCTGCTGCTGCCTGGGCTCAGCCTGACAGGCTCGCCTCCTCTCCCACAGCATGCCCAGGTTGGGGTGTCTCCACTGGGGCTCCCGGCCCCTCTGGGCCTTGCTGGTCGCCGCTCCTCCTGCCTGTTGCCTTCCAATTCAGTGATGACCCCATGCGCTGCCCGCCTGTACTTCACAACAGTGCGCAGCAAACGTTCCCCCAGCTTGCTCCACGGTTCCCTGGTCAGGAGAAGTGCCTGGGCCTACCCTCTGCGTCAGACCTAACTCTGTCCCTCCAGGGCCCCGCCCCCAGAGGCCTTGCTGGGTATCTGGCCCTGAGCTCCGTGCTCTGACCTCGGGCCCAGCAGGAGCGAGAGCCTCACCTGCTCACAGAGGGAGCGCAGGCCCATGTCCTCGAGGCGGTCCAGCTCGAAGGTCTCCCCCAGCATGGGGTTGAAGGGCTTGGCAATGCGGTGCACGGTGGTGGAGTAGGAGGACACGGAGAAGGCGGCCACCAGGCACATCTGCTCCACCGAGCTGGCGCAGTGCACCGCCTTGTCCAGCAGGTGGTGGTACTCCAGGTCCTCCGTCAGCCGCTGGAGCATGGACAGGGGCTCATTGAAGTTCACCTGGGAGGGAGGGAGGGAGTAGACAGGCAGCCATCGCTGCACCCCTGCTGTTACAGACCCTCAGGGGTGCTCTTGCTCAGTGTCTTCCTGTGGAGTCCCTCTGATGCCCGTCACTTCCCAGCCCCTCCTACAGCACGCTGTGTGGGATATACTCTGACTACGTGGACTGAACCCCATCAGGACCAGGGCTGACGTCTGCTGTTGTGTCACCAGCATTGGTCAGGGAATAGAGGGGGACCCACGTGGACACAGCAGATGGCGGGTCTTCCCCATACTCGGTGTGATGTCAGCATTTTGTGGAGGGGCCGGTGCAGGATGGGTGGGGCTCAGGGCGGGATCCTGCTCACCCCCCCCACCTCCTGCCACCCCCCTGCAACCAAGCTGGTGCAGCTGGGACGGTGTGAGGTCCTGAGCCTGAGGAGGGTCCCCTCTCTTTGGAGAATGGGGCAACGCCAAAGGATCGGATACTTAGGTGCTTCTGGGAGTCTTTAGGACCTTAATGCCCCGGGCTTCGCATAGTGCCCAGGGGCCCCTCTGCACTGCCTGCCCCAGGCTGCCTACCGGCATGGGTATCTTGGAGAGCTCCCGGCCGATGCAGTTCTTCATGATGCTCCAGAGGTTAAGGCTGTAGTTGGGCTTGTCGGGGATGCGGGACCGCCTCTTGACTTTGGATGAAGCCTTGGGCACAAGCGCGGCACTGTCCAGAACCTGCCAGAGGAAGCAGGCATGCCCATCAGCAGAGGCCCCCGCGCCCCCACCCCCACCCCCAAGGACTGGTGCCAAGGCAGCTGCTGGCAGGGAGCGTAGGCTGGCTCTGCCTGAACTGCTGTAGGAGAGATCAGGAGCCCCCAGGGCAGTTGGGGTGCCGGGGGCCCTCACCTCACTGCCATTGTCCGTCGATGACCAGTCCACAGAGCCTGTGCCGGTTCCACCTTCTGCTTTTCTGCAGGAAACACAAAAGGAGGAGGTGAGACGTTGACAGCTCTCACCCCCTTGGAACCCGGCCTGCCTCTTATCAAGACCCTCACGGTGAGGTCTGAGGGGCTGCACCGCTTGCCCCTTGGCTGCTTCTCCAATGGGGTAATCTGTAGTTTGGGATACTCAAAGTGTGGGCTGAGGGATGTAGGCGGTGGTTTGAAGAGAGCCTACCTACCCACGCTCCCACGATGCCCCCAGTAGCTGCTGCTGAACAAAGAGCTTGGCTGGAGTCCCTGTACCCAGCCCCCTTCTTGGGAACTGGCTGACCCGGGAGCAAGATGAGGTGCAGGGGGAGAGCTCTGGGAGAACTGTGTGGGCCCTCCTTCACTCACAGACCCTGCTGTGTCCTTGCTGGGCTGGAAGTGGGTATGACGCAACCTTGTGCCCGTGAATATTTGTGGTGAGGAGAGTCAGCCACAGCAGCAGGGGGCGCTATAGCCATGGCCAGCTGGGGCTGGACGGAGCCCTTGGCAGTCAGGGCCTGAGGGGAGGGAGAGGACTGTCCAGTTAGGAGAGCCCGGGCCCCTGGGGCTTCCAGGAACAGGAGGGGTGGTCAGGGGGCTGGGGGCAGCTTGAGCAGACCTCCTTGGCTGTGGGACAGCGGGGTGATGCTGTGGTACTAAAGAGAGAAGACGTTCACGGCCAAGCTATGTTAACAAGAGGACGTGAGCAATCTTAAAACGTTACTGGGAAGCAGAAACTGAGCCGGGAATACACCGAGGACAGGGTGTACTCCCTAGGGAGTGGCAGTGGGCAGGATCTGGGAAGCCATGTCCTGGGAAGAAAGCACATGGCTGTGTGAAAAACGGAAAAAACGAGTGGCTGGGGACTTCGCTGGTCGCTGACCACAAGCTACACCCAGCCTGCCTGCTGGCCGCACGCTCCTCCCTCTGGCCCGGCCATGCCCACGGGCACTGACAGCACTGCTGTTCTTGCCAACAAATTCCCCAGTCGCTGCTGTGCGCTGAGAAGCTGAAAGAGCGGGTTTTTACGAAAAAAGAAAACAGAGGCTTGGCAATGGCAAGCAAGGGCCTCCTCGCTGCTTCTGTCCTCGAAGGGAGGAGGCGGCTGGGACCCCCGTCTGCAGCCTCCTGGACCCCTGCCCCTCTCCCCCAGGCTGGAACTGCATCCAGCCCGTGGGCCTGTTCTCCACTGCAAATTAAAATCCTGGTGCAAACTTGGTTCAGGCATTTTGGATTTAAGAACAGAATCTAAGCAAAAATACTTCTCCGGAGAAACAACCTAAAGAACTCCCCCAAGCTCTCGTAGGAACTGGAGAGAGAAGACCAGGTGGAGCCCGAGAGCTGCACAGAAAAGGCCCCTCCCAGTCTCAGGTCCCAGTCCGGCGAGGGCCCTACCTGTCGTCCTTGGCCCTGGCGATCACAGTGATGAAGGACGGGGAGTCTTCCATGGCGTCGAAGTACTCGGTATCCTCATCTTCCTCACTGTCCTCTCCTTTGGGAGTCAAGAGGCTTCCTAGAGACACGTGCAGAGCCGCTGCCGTCGTTTGCAACTTCACACAGAGGGCTCCTCGGGCCTGAGCCAAGTTCAGGGGCAAGCCAGGGCTCCCCTCCCCGTGATTTCTCAGGGCTGGGGTTACCCTTTCCTTCCAGTGCCTCTTTCTGGGAGCCCCCTGCCCTTGACCTCTCAGCACGTGGGTCTGTCCAGCCCCTGCCCAGCTTCCCTTTCTGACAGAGCCCCAGCGCAAGGCCAGGGGGTAGGGGGCCACTGTGGAGTGGTCAGCTGGGTCCTTGCAGAAGCTGAGCCTAGCAGGGGAGTAGACTGGTAGACCAGTCAGTGACGGGCACAGGAGGGGCAGGCCAGGGTTGGCCAAAACTGGCCCGAATGTGGGCACGTGAAGGTTCACATGGCCGGGGGTTGGGGAGGAGACACCTGGCAGAGAAACTGTGCCGAGCGCAATGATCTTTCCGAGGCCTGGCCCTCCAGCCCTTGCCCACTCACCCTCACTGAAGCTTTTGGTGGGGTTGTTGGTGCGGCCTGGGGCGCTGCGGAAGGCCCGCTCCAGGCTGTTGTGCTGCTTGGCTAATTGCTCAATGGTCTCCTCCAAGTGGACGCGCTGCTCCTGCTCATACTGCAGCGCCCGCTGCCATTTCCGGCTGTGTATCTCGGCTAGTTCCAGGAAGTCCCTGCAGGCCTGCAGAGGGGACAGTGGCCATGTGAGCCTGTGCCTCGGGCGAGGGCCTGTCTGCCCCACCCCCCCATCCCAAAACACCCCGCAGGGCACGCCACGCCGCAGGGGCAGTGAGTGGCCCCTGAGGGCTGCTGTCCAGCCTCCCCTCCCTTCGCTGGGGAGGTCGGAAACTCATCCACTGCCCTCTCTGGCTTCCTGGGGAAGTGGGAACCCTGGCTGTCTCAGAACCAGCCTGGGGACCAGCACCCACCCTGGCTGGCTTGCCACAGCTGGGATGCCAGTCTGGAGGGTGCTGTGCTCTGGGTGTGCTGGTCCACACACCGTGCCCTCTGCGGCACCTCCTATGAGCTGGAGGAGGCTGGGTTCTGATCCTCACTGCGCTGGGCCCAGTGTTTGTCCCTGAGCCCTGTCCCCACCGGCAGCTCAGGCCAGTCACGGGCTTTAGCACGAAGAGCCACGTCCTGCTCCGTAGCCTGGTGGAAGAACCGAAACTGGAACTCGTCTCATAGAACTCTGTGTTTTACGACTTTGCCCTTTGTGGCCTGCTCTGATGCCCAGGGTCACAGGTGGGCCGGCCACCTTCTGAGGCAGCAGGGCTTGGTCATTCAGCCCAGGCCTCAGCTCTCCCTGGAGGGCGGTGTAGTCCACGCAGAGGGGGGGGGAGCTCTGCCCTTTCTGGGTGTCGCCTTTAGCTCAGTAGGGCCTCTGTGGCCCCACCCAAGCCCTCCCTTCCTGACCCTTCTTGCAGAGGCCAATGTGGAGCACCTGCCAGCCTCCATGCACGCATGTCACTCACCGTCCAGTTTCTGGAGGGGGACAGGCATGCAGACCCTCACCTGTGCCATGTGGACGGGGTGCCACCGCGACAATGTGCCAGCATCTTGGGGGCTGTCAGCACGGATGGGACTGGGGGGGGGGGCTTCCAGCACCTGGTGCTCATGCCTTTGGCCGCTAACTCCTGCTGCTGCTCCCCCATCTTGCAGGTCACCCCCCTGACACTGCCCGGCCTTGCCACAGTTGGGCCTCTACTGCACCGGCACATCTGTGAGTCTGGTTAACTTGTCTAACTCAGCTCCTGTGAAATCCCCAAAAGTCAGCGGTGCCCTGGAAATTTCTGGGCCAAGCGATGCCCTAACCAGGGGGCTGGGACTGAGAGCAGTGGGACAGGGACAGACGGGCCAGCCCGTCCGCCTCCCCCCACCGGTGGACAGGCGCCCCTGACTCTGCTTTGGAGCACGTGCCTGGGTCCACCTGCCCCACCTGGAGCACCTGAGCATTGTAACTGCCCAAGTGCGTTACTCATCTAACAGGCCCTCCTGAGAGTGCCAGCCTCTGCTATCCACCCCCCAACACACACACACACACACACACGCACACACCCCTCTCCTGCAGGGAAAGGGAGTCCCCCACTCTGAAGCTGTGGAGACAGAACATGACTGGGGAAACCAAGGCACATGGCGCTGGCAGCTGGAAGCCCCAGGGTCTGGCCCCAGCTGCTCCAGCCCACTAAGTCCCTGTCTTCCTGGAGATGAGAGCAGTTACATCCGCCAGACCCTGTGCTCATCCAGCAAGACCCTCCAGGCAGGAGCAGGATCGTCCCCATTTGACAGAGGGGGAAACTGAGGCTCAGTTCCCAGCAGCTCCCAGGATTCAAGTCCCCCCCACCCCACCCCACCTAAGCAGGGATTTCTGTTGGCCCGCCTCCCGGCACAGCCGGGGTGGGACCGGGCAGGGAGAGAGCTCCTGAGAGAAGGAAGACAATCTCCTTATCTTCTGCGCTTAGCAGGGAGTCTGGGGCTATCTGCAGATCAGTCATCCACAGGGGTGGGGCTATCTGCAGATCAGTCATCCACAAGGCTCCTCCCCTGTGGGTGTGGCACGATGGCTGCCATGCAACTTAGAGACCCGGGAGGTGGGCCTGGGTGGCTCCAGGCCTGACCCTGAGAATGACAAGAATGACAAAGCCAAACCCTTCCCTGCCCGGTCCCTCCCTCCCTCCCCTCACCGCTCTAAGCCCTCACAGCATTGGCGGCGGACCCTCACCAGCCGTGAGGCCCACTGCCCCTTCCACACTCTGCACCATCCTGAGACAAGCAGGACGGGACCCGGGGCCACGTTCCCTGCCCCCACCAAGCACGGCCCGCTGACCGTCCCCTTTGGGGCGAGGGTGTGGAGGCCAGGGCTGTGCTGAACACAGAGCCTGATGACACACAGAGATAACAGAGCTTCCTAAGCCTCTGAATCCTTGCTGGTCCTGGGGTGCCTCTGCTTGCTGTGCCCCCCACAGTGCCTACTCCATCCCTGGCCAGCCAACCGGCTACAGCCACGTAACCATCTCTGTCCGTGAGCTGGGCACTTTGCTCTCCTGTTAACTCACGCCAGTGAGGACTTAACAACACAGCCAGCTAACCACAGGACAAAACAATAGCCCAAGGTCTCGCGAATAATTCCCACAAGGCATGTCTGGGCTTCCTAGAGGCAAAAGCAAAGATGAACTCAACTCCTTATCTTTCTCCCTTCCTTGTTCCTGGGGAAACCACCATTTTCTCCTGAGGGGGGGGGGGGCGAGCCTTCATCGAGTTTCCCCCATGCCTGACCTCAAATCCCCGCCAGCGTCATCTCCGGGCTATCCTGTCTTCTTGCCCTTTCACCAGCTCAATCTCCGACCCACCTGGTTATTTTGATGCCAGTCTCCCCTCCCCCGCACCACCTGCCGACTGGGCTCCAGGGCCATCGGAGGCACCCGCCCCCACCACCGACTCGGGCATCCTGGTAGCTGGTTTCTATAGCAAGCAAGACTTGTCCAAGGCCACGAGCAGGTGTGGGGCCGGGATGGAGAGTCCCTGTGCACCTGCGAGCCTCCCAGGGCATGGAGCAGGAGCTGCAGGTTTGTTGTGGAAGTTGGATCTTCACGGCCGGCTGGGAGCCCTGGAGGGCAGGGTGCTGTGGGATCCGTGACGCTCCTGGCGTGGAGCTGGGCTCCCAGGAGACGCTCACTCACGAAGATGGCTGGCAACAGCCCTGTCCATGCCACACAACCCAGCCCTGGCCTCTGGGAAGAAGGGACTGGCTCTCAGCGTCCTTCACCCCAGAGCACAAGGCTTGAACCACACATGGCCATGGCCACCCATAGGGATCCAGGAAGTCAAATCCCTTGGGACCGCTGGGGCCATGTCTGGCCAGGCTGGGCACTGTGCTCACCTGGAGAGGGGTATTGAGGTGGAGGTTGCTGTACCCTAATATCGAGGGGCTTGCAATGGGGGGACCCAAAGCCTTTGTTACTGCTGGGGGCAGGGCCCCACAGCACATCAGCCACCCTGGTCACCTCCTGAACCCTGTCCCTGGCCCCCTACTCCTGAGGCACCCACCTGGAGTCCATCCCCAGCTCCCAGGGTCTCCTTGGCTGCCGCTGGCCTCCTCCAGGCCCCATGCCGGCCCCGCTGATGGGAGAGGCAGCGCCTGGCCCGGCCCCGCCCCCCCGGAATGCTGAGCTGGGCTGTGTCCTGTGGGCTGTGCGCTAAGCTGGATTAGGCCAGGGGCCCGGCAGAGGGGGCAGGCGGGTGGGAACGGGGAGGTTCCTGGGGACCCAGCCAGGGCTGGCAGAACCACGTGTCTCCTGCAGGCTCTCAGCAGCTGTCTCTGGTGCCAGCGTGTTGGTCCCTAGGCCTGGGCAGGTGGAGAGTCGGGCTGACCCCAGTCGCCTGCCCGCATCATACTCTGTATTGTGTCAGGCCAGGGGAGGTGACGAGCAGTCCCTTGGGGAGCTGGAGCTGGTGTCTGGGTCCCACACGGGCAAGCCCCAGACCTCCTCAGGACAAACGGGCCAGGCCCCGGGGCCTCCCAGAGTCCCTGATTCTGTAATCCATCGGGGTTCCTTATCCTCAGCCTGGGGTCCCTGCCCCTCCCTCTCACCCCCCAGGGCTGCAGAGAGGGTACAGTGCCACCTCCATGGGGAAGGCCCTGAGAGCTGTCTCAAGGTGGAGTGAGCACTGCGAAGCCCAGGACAATCAGGGGCAGCCTCTGGCTCGGGGCTGCCCTGCCCAGCTGCGGGCTTCTCCCTCCGAGAAGTCCACCTGGATGAAACCAGCATCCCGTGGGCCAGAGACGGCCCCTGAGCCAGGAGCCTCCACCCAGCTGTATCCTGGGAGCGGAAGAAACTAATCTTGTTTGCTGTTCCTGATCCTAATCCTGACAATGACCTCGCTGCCCCCCAGGCACGGGCAGGCGAGCAGGGCACGGGGTCAGCCGATCCCGTCCCCTCCCCAGCCTGCGTGTGGCCTGGAGCCAGCCCTCAGAGGAGCCAGACCCCTGTGGGCCCAGGCTCCAGTTGCTCTGGGAAACCATGAGTCTCGCCCAAGGCTACTTCTGCCCTAGATGGAACACACAGAAGGTCCCAGTGCACTGCTGGACACTGGGGTGGGTGGCAGAGGAGGTGGCCAAGTGTGCAGGGGGTGTATACGGTATGATTGGCTCTATCTCCAGCCACCAGGCATCCCAGAGCGGGAATGACAACCCCTAGCACCATAACAGGAGGGCTGGTTCACGGAGGACGCCCCAGTGGGCCAAGCCGCCTGGCTGAGCACTGCCCCACCCCACCCCACCCCTGCAACCCCCTCCGGCTGCTCCCTGCTGTGACGCACTTCTTGGCGTAGGTGAGGCCACCTTCTGCTCCCGCTGCCACTTGAAAACTAGTCCTTTCCGCATTGGGAAGACGTTACCCCCTCGCACACAGGAACCGGCACCAGCTGGCTGCCAGTTTGCCGACTGATTGGGGACAGCTCTGGAATCTATTTTTACCCGTCTCTCCAGGCCCCAAGTGAGCAAGCTGTCAGAGCAGGACAGCAGCCCCCTGGCCAGGAACCTGCCCCAAGAGCCCCAGAGCCAGCCCCCTGGGGCCTCTCTCCGCTGCAGGGGTCGCCCCAGGGAGCTCCACAGGATCCCCTAGGCCTGGGGGAATGATGATGACAATGACAGCGAAGCTGTGGTGGTGAGAAGTGACACAGTCACAGACAGAAGACGTGCCGGCCGTTGGATAAACTTCCAGTAAAAACAGAAGAAAACTGGTCCTCACCCCCCGCATTTTGGAGAGCTAACATCTGAAACACGAGCCCCCGTGTCAGACCCAGTGTGACTCCATGACGCCTGTGCCCCCGGTTCCCCGGCACTGACACGGGGGACACAGTCCCCTGTGCGGGGCCACGCTGGGGTTCAAGGCTCATTCTAAACCCAAAGCCATTGACCAGGGCCACAAGCTGTCTCCTAGATGGCAGGCTGATTCGCTGTTACCCAAAGCAGTAATCCAAACAGATCTGCTGCACTGGCTTCTATCAGAATCGAGAAACGATCCACTAGGGAGCCGTGCCAGGCACTAAGCAATTCATTCATTCACTCGCTCCCATGTTCGTTCACAATTCTCTCCCGCCTGCCCCCCGCCTTCCCTCCCCGCTCCTCTCTCTCGCTCTCCTTCCTCCTCTGTCTGCTGCGGAGGTGCCCACGTGCTGGGCTCTGTGCCAGGCAGGCAGTGGAGGCTGGCATCATGAGGGGGACCGTGGCAAGGGGTTTCAATGGCAGCGTCCACGTGGCACCACGGGCCACGGACGGGGTGGGCAGTGAAGTGGGAGTGGGGGGCACTGAGGGGGGAGGGCAGGCAGGGGAGGTGGGCTCACAGTGGCTGCAGCCCCAGCGCGTCTCTGAGTCCCCTACTTAGCCTTCAAAGTAGGCGAACGTGAAGGGGGTGGGGTGGGGGCATGTGGGGTGGGCGTTTGGCTCCGTGGTTTTTGACACCAGCTGGGACCCCACATCCCATGTCACAGTGCCCGGGCCCGAGTCCCAGCTCCGCTCCTGGAGCCCAGCTTCTGGCCAGCAGGGGGTGGCTCAGGTCCTTGGGTCCCTACCACCCAGGTAGGAGACCTGGTAAGAGCTGTTTGCTCCCAGCTTTGGCCTGGCTCAGCCCTGGCCCCTGTGGCATTTTTGGGAGTACACCAGTGCATGGAGATGACCTCTCTGTCTCTCAATTTTTAGAAGAGCAGGCGGATGAGCTGCTGGCCCTGTCGAAGGCCACACCAGTGAGCACAGGTGTGGTGGCCTGGGGCCCCCTGGGATGCCTGTTCCCTGCTGAGTGCCTGCCTGCCACAGGCCTGGGCAGGGCTCTGCAGCAGCTTCTGGGGTCTGCGTTCAATGCCCCTCAGGCAGGGCTGTCCCAACCATGCCAGCCGCAAGGCCACGGCAGCCTGTGGGGTATTGGAGGGTCTCACTCAGGGCCTCACAGAGGGTGGGGCCATCACCCCACCCCACAGTGGGCACCCAGACGTGGGCTTGCGTCCCAGCTTGGCCAGTTACTTGGCTGGGTGGCTCCTCTGAGGCTTAGCGTCTACTTCTCAGACACCAAGCATTCCTAAGAGGCTGTGTGGGGCACGCGGCCAGGTGGGGTCCTGAACAGCCTCCCTGGGGGACAGGGG
The DNA here is from genome assembly GCA_949820135.1 of Sylvilagus floridanus. Lineage (NCBI taxonomy): Eukaryota > Metazoa > Chordata > Mammalia > Lagomorpha > Leporidae > Sylvilagus > Sylvilagus floridanus. The sequence goes on from OX463233.1 coordinate 160,139,822, forward strand.
CGGAAGCCACGCTATTGCCTCGGTAATAGATCCCATGTCCAATCCCCTCGTCACAGTAGGCGGGAGCTAAGGTCTGGCCAGGGGTCAGGACAACATGTCCTGGGACCTTCAGGCACCGGGTAGGAATTTGGACATCAGGGGCCTGACAGCTATGCTCACAGCCCTTCCGGAACAGGAAGGGAGCCCACCTGGGGCATGTTGGGGCAGCCCCTACTCATACCCAGGAGCTTGGGGAGATGTCCCGAGGGATGGCAGCTTCCATCGCTAGGACCTGACTGTCCCGTGATTCCCTGGAGCTGAAACCAGAAACAGGCCGGTAACCAACCCCAGGGGGTGGCGCTTCCCCTAGGACAACTCATCACACACTCAGGCGGGGGGGGGCCGTCTTCACAGCTTTGTGGACACAGAGGAGCCTCCAGGCCAGAATGCCATCATTATGCCCGGCAAGGTTTAGCATTTGTGCTGGTCCCCAGTGGAAGGACAACAACCAGGGATATGGAGAGCCCCTGGCTTTAAGGATAGCGGCCCAGAGCGGGAGTGATGGCAAACGAGGACACAGATGCAGCGTGGCCCAGAGCTGCAGCCCAGCAGCCCCTGGTCCTCTGGGCACACGGATCCCAGCTGCACCCCTGACCACAGTGGGCACCGGGCAGAGACAAAGGGATGTACCTGCTGAGCCAGGCAGGAGAGCACCTGGGAGCTGAGCTTCCCAGGAGTCTGGGAAGACAGCACACCTTGCTCGGCCTCCCTGGGCATTCCCAAGGCTGGGCATTCCCAAGGCTGTACCTGTGTGCGGCCCCAGGCCTGAGCCTATCCGGATGGTGTGTGTGTGTTCACGCATGTGTGTGTGTCTGTGTCTGTGTGCGTGTCTCTCTCTCTCTGTGTGTGTGTGTGTGTGGCAGCTCTCTGCTCCACAGTTGTGCCAACAGGTGGGCGAGGCAGGTTGGGGACAGGTCTCGGCCACCCAGGGTTTATCCTGGGCATTGGGGCCTGAAGTGTCCATTTTCCCTCCTGCCCTACTGTCACACAGGTTTGACTGTCCCAGGCTTCCCTGGAGCTGGACACAGGCCTGGTAGCCAACGCCCAGACTGGTGCTCCCATGAACCCATCTTCCTGTTGGGCCTGCAGCCTGATCTTGACCCTCAGCCCTGCCCTGCTTACCAGCATTGCCCAGGGTCTCCAGCCAGCCTGATGGCCCCTCAACGACAGTCTCTGGTCCCCGACTTCCCCTTCTCTGCACCCCTGCTCCCAGCGTTGCCACCCCAAGCCCCTGGTCCCCGGCACTCAGGCCTGGATGGTGCCCTTGTGGAGAGACGGGGCTGTGTTGCAGGTGGGAGGCCTGGAGGGGCCCATTTCTGGGGGACACTCACCAGGCACAGAGAGGAAGGGCCCAGAAGCCTGGTGAACGCTAGGCTCCTGCCACCATGGAAAGACCCTCTGGCTGCTGCCAGTCACGGCAAAAGGCTTCCAGGATTCAGGGAGCTGGCCGACCCTCACCGCTCACCAGGCTCGGCTCCAAAGCTCTTCTGGTTGAGGGAAGCCCCACCCCCAGTCCCTGCCACTCACATATGCCCCTGCTTATGTGGGTCCCGTCCTGCTGCACCAGGCGGGTGTAGCTAGGGCAGTTGCGGGGACCAGTGTGGCCGCCGTGTCCCTACTGTGTGGGACACACGGCTACAACCTGGGAGCCTGACCTTCCTCGTCCAGGCAAAGAACACCTGCCAGCCTCCACCAGACTGCAGAGCCAACCCCCACCATGCACCGGGCCACAAGAAAGCGCAGCCTTACCCGACAGCAGCTGCGTGCATGACCTGATGGGAGAGGATAGTTCAAAAAGCTCATGGAAAATGGAATTAAGAGCTAAGTTTGTTTTGGTGGAGAAAAATTGTTAAGATTTCTCTTGTTTATTTGAAAGGCAGAGTTTTTGGAGGGGTGTGTGTGGGAGAGGGAGGGAGAGAAGAAAGGAGAGAGAGAGAGAGAGAGAGAGAGAGAGAGAGAGAGAGAGAGAGAGAGAAAGGAGAGTCCAAATGGCTACAATGGCTGGGGCTGGGCCAGGAGCTTCTTCTGGGTCTCCTATGTGGGTTGCAGGGGCCCAATTACTTGTGCCATCTTCCACTGCTTTACCAGGTGCATTAGCAGGGAAGTGGAGCAACCGGGACTCGAACTGGCTCCTGCATGGGATGCCAGCGTTGTAGGCAGCAGGCACTTTTTTAAAGACCCCTCATATGAAGGATTTCAATTTTATTTTTGCACCAAAACAAACTTATCTTTTAATTCCATTTTTTTTTTTTTGTAACCAACTACTTTGCTATGTGAGAGAGAAAGAGAGCGAGTGAGCGAGCTCCCATCTCCCAATTCATTCTTCCAAATGCCTGCCACAGCTGGGAGGTGCGAACTCCATCCAGGTCTAATACAGAGGTGGCAGGGACCCAAGCACTGGGCCCTCACGGCTGCCTCCCAGGGTCAGCGTTAGTAGGGAGCTGGAATCCAGAGAGGAGTGGGACTCGAACCCAGGCACTCTGACACGGGCATCTTACCCACCAGGCCAAACGATCACCCCTCCCTCCCTGAACTGATAAGCGCTCTGGTGGAGAATGGTGGAGGGTGTGGGGGCTGCCGGCTTTGGGTGGGGGCGGGGCACTCACGTTGATCATAGCATTGGACGTGATGCGGAAGAGGGTGGCCCGCTCGTTCACCGCCTTCAGCTTCTCGCCGCTCTCGCTCGGGATCTTGAGGCCGTCCAGCTCGGTGAGGGAACGCTGCAGCGCGGCGCCGTGCTTGGCGATGAGGTCGTTGCACGTGCTGAGGTCGTCCAGCTTCAGGGAGAGGGTCTTCAGGGTGTGGTGGAGCTCGCTCTTGTCTGTTGGGGCCACGGTCTCGTCGTCGTCGTCCCCGGAGTCATCTGTGGAGGGGAAGAGGACTGGCCTGGGTCCTCAGCGGAGGAAGCACCCAGGGCTCAGATGCCAGCAGCTCCCTAGGGGGCGCCCGCGCTGCTCCCGGCAAGGGGCGTGCCCAGCCCCCCCCCCCGGGGGGGTGGTCCCTGGTGAGCACCGATCCACTCCAATCAGTGGCAGAGGGCATGGGAGGGGACCAGCGGCAAGGCCTGGCCGTTGACGGGGGCCGCCGGGCAGGTGCCCCCGCTGCGTGTGGGCCAGCAGCTCCCCTCGGGGGCCGGGGGCGGGCAAGGCTGGGCCACGCTGGGCAGAGAGCTGCAGACGGCTTGGTGGATGCAGACACCCCTGGAAGAGGAGCCCAGGCTCTTTCCCTGGGCATCATGGCCCCGCCCCGCGCTGACCAGCAGCCTCCCTGCCCACCCACCCCCACCCACCCAAGCTGTCTTGTTTCAGAAAAAAATCAGCATTCCCTCCAAACTGTGTTTTAGCTGAAAGAAATCTGTACCCAAGATAGAAAACCAAAACAAGCCACCAGGAAGGCTTATTTCGAGAGAAACGTGGGCCAGGTGCCTGGGAGTGGACAGGACTTGGCTGCTGTTTCCTGTGGCATGACCAGGCCAGGCAGCTGCCCAGGGGAGCTGGGGGAGGGGACATCCACGACACACCTGGCAGGGATCCAGTGGCCTGGGGGCCTCAAGAGATTGCGGGCCTGGCCCCTTATCCTTTGAGCAAAACGGGACATGGGACATCGAACAGCCACCAGCAGAGGCCATGACAAGGGGACAGAGGGGCCACAAGCCTGGCAAGGCCAGAGGTGGCCACAGGAGGCCAGGGGCTAGAGACAATCAAAGGGGGTGGGCTTGGGCAGAAAGCACCCCGGACCCAGCACAGACGCACGGATGGTGGCACCCGCACAGCTATGAGCCCCTGACCCGGCCAGCCACGGCCCACAGCCCCATGCAGCCCCAACACACCTGCCACCCACTGCCACGTCCCCATAGCAAGACGGAGGCTGGGAGTGGTGGGGACCTGACCCCAAGGCCCAGAGGAACTGGAGATGTACAAAGAAGGGAACCTGGCTTCCAAAGTGCTGATGGTCCCAGGACCCGTCAAGTCCAGAAGCCTCAGTGCGGGGGAGGGGGCCGCACAGGAACAAACCCACCCTCAGGGAGATGCACCGGTACCCAACCCACGAGGGACTCGGGCCAGGACCCACTGTAGACACCGACATCCCTGGGGCCGCTCAAGTCTCTGCTATGAAACCAAGAAGTACTGGCCTGTGGCTCACGCACACCCTCCCGCGCACTCAGCGTCTCCAGGCCGTGTGCAATCCCTCATGCGAGGTCAAGGCTGGGTAAGTAGTTGCTAAGCTGCCTTGTTTAGGGAATGAGGACAAGACTACAAGCAAGGCGCCCGCTGAGAGACACGGACAGGGCCGCACGGGCTGCGGTCACCCACCTGCTCCCCGATGGGCTGGGGGTCCCTCCACCGAAAAGGAATTTATGCAAACGAAGGAAAATGCGCGTCTGGACCAGGTTACGTGGGGCTGCCGCTGTCAAGTGCATGACCTTGGGGTTTATTGGCCTCTTGTGGCCTCTACGCACCCTCTTCTGTTCCCACAATCCCTAGGGAGGAAAACCCCAGGACAAGGAGGACCTGAGAGAAAACAGTGAGCGCTGGTGGTCACAAAGAACCATCCCCATTGCGACGACACAGCAAGCATTAAGCCACCCACAGAGGGACGAGTCACAGATGCTTTGCAATTACTAATACAGGGGCCGGCGCTGTGGCCTAGGGGGTTAAGCTGCCACCTGCAGTGCCGGCATCCCATATGGGCGCTGGTTCGAGTCCTGGCTGCTCCACTTCCAATCCAGATCTCTGCTATGGGCTGGGAAAGCAATAGAAGATGGCCCAGGCATTGGGGCCCCTGCACCCACATGGGAGACCCGGAAGGGTTAGGTGGGTTAGGATCACAAGACAGCAAATCAAGAAGTCCCCCAGTGCTGGCCATCCTGGCAGGAGAGGCACTTGGATGGGGAGACTGAGACCTGGGACAAGAAAAGGGACTGGGCCAAGGTCAGGGTCTGCAGCAGCCTGTTGGTTCAGAATGGCTGAGATGCACTGTCAAGGGCTCGGAGCCCAGACCCCTGGGGAGGTGATGCTGGCTGCGCTGGGAGATGAGTGGAAGGCAGCCAGCAGGTGCCACGGCTCCACGTGCTCAAGCTCAGAGGCACCGGCTGGGCGGGCCGCGGGCCTCTGTGATCACAGGCAGTGCACCAGCTCCTGAAAGCTGGGCCCAGCAGGGACCCTCTGCTGCATGCCTCACTTCTCCGCCCAGCTTGGGGAGGGGGATCCAGAGTGGATACCTGGGGGTGGAGGAAGACGTCCTTCACTGGGCAACAGGCAGCCAGAGGAGCACACACTCCCCTGGGTGAGGGTCTTTCCACCTGCCCTGCCCATGCAGGCTCAGCACCTGCACCCCTCCAGGTGGCCCGCTGCATGCCCCAGCCTATCTGTTGGCCCCACCCCTCACATGCTCTCAGTAGCCCCTCTGCCAAGCCCCCCGCAGGCAGTCAGCTGCTCCGGCGCATTCATTTTGGCTGCTGTCTGGCTCGGTGCCCAGCTGTCAGGCCTGGAAAATACTGGGGGTGGGGAGTCACACGCAGACCAGCCTGGGCCTCGGCAGACTCTCTCCCTGGTCAGCAACAACGCAGCTGGCAATGGCGACCATCACGACACCCGAGGCAGCAATGGACCGATAACTCCTCCAATCCTTGCACCCTTAGCATCTGGAGGAAAGTGAGGCTTGGAGTGGGAAGGGTCTGACCGTGAGGGGGTCCCTGGCCCTGGTGGTCCTGCTCCAAGCCCCCGCCCTGCCCCTGGGTCATTCTGGCCATTTCCTGTGTCTCAGCACAGGCCACGCCCAAGGGGTCCCTAGGAACCTGGGAAATGAATGGGAAGACTGGGCGACACACAGTGCTTTGCTTGGGAGCGTCAGCAACCTGCACCAGGGAGCGACCTCTGAGTCTCACCTTGCAGGTGGATTTCCTTCTTACAGGATTCCTGGGAAAACCACAGTGCGCCCTGCTAACCTGTGTCATCTCAATGTCCCCACCCAGGCCACCAATACCCTCGTTAGGGCCATGGCTCTGGACCAGGGTCATGTAGGCCACAACCACTGGGCAGCCGGAGGAGGACAGGCCGTGGGGGAGCCCGTGTCCTCTACTGCTGGCCCGGGGCCTGGGCCTGCAGGGACACGGCTTACAGACGACAGTGACCCACTGATGGAGGAGGGACTTGAGAGCTGGACGGAGCAAGAAGGTGCCATGGCATTTGTGTCCCCTCGTCCCCCTGCTTTCCATGTTCCGGAACTCCCCAAGCCTGGCCTCGACCAGCTGCCCAGTGCTGCTGTCCCGAATTTCTCAGATCAAGCGTCACGGAAAGCGACTTGCCAGGTCTGGGTGGACGGCTTTGCCATCTGCGAAGGCCGTGGCTTCTGCAACCAGGATGGAGAAGCTGAACCTGGACTCAGCTCATCCCTGAGACAACTCAAGGCTAACAGAAGCCTGAGCCTTCGAATGCAAATGGCCATCATGGCAGAGGGACCCAGACCCCCGTCTCTCATCCCGCATGCCCAAGCCAGTGGAGCTCCCGGGTCTTCCCACCGAAGAAAGCAAAGAGCAGCTCCAGATGGTGGAGCAGGAAAGAACGATCCATGTGGGCCTCCAGGGCTGGGAAATGCAGCGTGGGCACGGATGTCAGTTCTGGCTGCAGTCTTGATTCCAGTTCCACCCCTGCCATCCCCGCGGGAAACACAGATGGAGTTCCCAGTTCCTGGTTTTGGCCTGGCCCAGACCTGGCTACTGTAGGCATCTGGGGAGTGAGATGGCTCTGTCTGTCTCTCTCACTTGCTCTGAAAAGACCCAGAGATGGAGGAGGACAGAGGAGTGCTGTGTCTACAAGCCTAGGATTGCTGGCGACACCAGGAGCTGAGAGAGAGAGGCATGGGGTGGATGCATTGCTAGGAGCTGGCTTGCTTTTGACCTTGGGGCCCCTGGAACCGTCAAAGAATACATTTGCCATGGCAGCCACAAAACACTCACACAGGGGCTTCCCTTTAGGCTTCTGGCAGTCAGAAGTCCTAACACCCACAGCGTGGGCGGGACCGCTTTCCTCCCGCAAGGCCAGGGGAGACCGTGTCCCCACCTCCTGCAGCTCTGCAGCTGCCTTCACACCTTGGCTCATGGCCGCTTACCCACCTTCAAAGCCAGCAGCTTCTGATCCACCTCTGTGGGCCCTGCCATGATAATCCCCCATTTCAGACCCTTCCCACGTGCACGGTCCCTCCCGCCAGAGCAGGTAACAGCGGCGGGTCTGGGGGTGTGGGCATCGTGGGAGCCATGCCGGCCCAGGTGGACACCTGCCGTGCTCCACCCTCTCGGTTTCCATTCCAGCTACGCCCTGGGGAGAGGCCGCTGGGATGGGATGGCGGGGAGGGAGTTCCACTTGATCACGGAGCTCCCTGCCTGGCTGTGGCGGCCCCATGAAGCCCTTTCTGGTCTCCCTGGCTGGGCCCTGTGTCAGGAGGAGGGGCCTGTGCCAGGGAGGGGCCTGGTTCTGACTCTCCCCTAGCCTGGGTGAAGGGTTCCGGTCCTTACACTGAGGATGGTAATGCCTCCTCCAGGAAGGATGCTGCACCAGTGTGAGGCCAGCACAGAGCCAGGGGCCCTAGCCCACTCGGCTCACGGGGAGCCCCTGTGTCAACTGTACGCCCCCTGCCCCATCTCAGCCCCAGCCCACTCGGCTCATGGGGAGCCCCTGTGCCGACGGTGTGCCCCCCGCCCTGACTCAGGGCTCTCCCTGCTTCCTTTAATGGCTCAGGAGCCGCCCCTCCCACCCCCTTCCAGGGCCAGGACCCTCTTGCATTGGGAAGTTCCAAGGAAAGCGCAGGTTGCCATGGCAACAGCTGGTGCCAGGTGAGCTATTTTTAGAAGTGGGGCTTCCCCCCCCATCTTTTGGAGGAAAATGGATCAAGTTTCTCGGTGGGGAAGACCTGTTGGGGTGGGGGTGGGGGCCCAGCTTTTTGTAAATGAGAAATCCAAAGGCTGCACAGGCAGGCTGGTCTTGGATGGGGGAGGGGAGGGAGGGGCGGGGGGGGGGGTGATGCTGAGACCAGAGGCCCTGCAGACACCTGTTCTTCGTTGTCTCCTGCCGTGTCTCTGGCTCCACCCTCTTCTGGCCATGAGCTCCTCCTGGTGACTGGTGGGGACCCCTCCCTGGATGTGTGACTTGGAGGTGAGAGCAGTTTGGAAGACAAGAGAGGCCGAGGTGGGGGAGGGGAAGCGCTCATTCCCCCCCCCACACACACACACACCACACCTGGCACCAGGATGTGAGCTAAGAAGGGGCCTGGAGGAGGTGCTGGGAGCCGCAGTCAGGTCTAAGGCAGGGGGCTCCGTCCTCCATCCCAGGGTGCCAAGCAGACAGACACCCCCCATCCCGGCAAGCCCAGTGCAGTGCCCCGCAGTGGCCCCAAGTCCTTCCTCCCTCTTGGCCCCTTGGCCCCATGAGCCCAGTGGATGCCAGGGCTGGGTGTTGGTGCTGGTGCTGGTGCTGGTGGTGTGTGTGTCTCTACTCCTCTCCCCTACCTGAGCTCCAGCCCAGGTCACTGCAGCCCAGCCTTCCCATGGACTCCCCAGCCCTGGGCCCTGCACAGTCTCCAAGCCCCCTGGAGGGACATCTGGGGTGGCGATGGCCTCCTTGAGGACAGGCTCATTCCTTATTTGTGCGACGCTGCACACCCAGAGACCGGGCGCGTCCCTGGGGGAGACAAAGGAAGAGCAGCCCTGCCCCCCCCCGCCCCATCCCCTCCACACCATGGCGTGTGGGGGCCGCTGCCCTGGGGCCCGAGGCCCAGCCGCAGTCACTCTGACCAGCAGTGTGGCTCTCGGGGGGTGAGTACTGCTCTCACTCCCCTCTTGGCAGATACCAGGGGGCTTCCAAACACAAGAGCACTTCTGAAAGTGCATGGCAATGGAGTGAAGAGATGAGCTTATTTAGATACGTTCAGGGGCTGGCACTGTGGCACAGCATTCCATATCGGAATACCAGCTTGACTCCTGGTTACTCCACGTCCTACTCGGCTCCCTGCTAATGCTCTGGGAACAGCAGCAGAGGATGGCCTGTGTGCTTGGGCCCCTCCCACCCACATGGGAGACCTGGATGGGGTGCTAGGCTCTTGGCTTCTGCCTGGACCTGGCCTGGCCACTGAGACCAGTTGGGGAAGTGAACCAGCAGATGGAAGATCTCTGTCTCTCTGTCTCCCCTTCTCTCTCCATCGCTCTGCCTTTCAAATAAATCTTTCTTTGATTTTCAAATCCATGTGTATGAGTAGTTTTCAAAAAGTTCATGGAAAATACAGATTATGAAAATACCATGCGTGCATTTCAAAAAAATTGTTTAAGGTTGTATTATATTTGAAAGGCAGAGTTACAGAGAGAGAGAGAGGGAGACAGACAGAGATCTTCCATCTGCTGGATTACTCTCCTGATGCTTCCCGCTGTGGCCTCGTCCCTCTCGTCTCTGGGGCTCCCATCACAGAACTCAGAACCCCACGGCGGAGCGACCCCTCCATCCCAAGCGCCATGACACTGAGCCAGGTATGCATCCTATTTTTTTTTTTTTCTCCAGGTCTGGTGGTATAGAGATCCCACCCTTGCAGGAGAAGCAAACAGCAGCGGTAGTGGGTGTGAGTTTCCACTGAGAGCTGCAGGGGGCGCTGTCCCCTTGGCAGCCGCAGCCATTCCCCATCTGTACCGTGAGCGCCTTGAACATCCAATTCCCGCAGCCCCGCTAACTTGTATGTAGATTGCAGGAGGTTAAGCTGCTTGGGGGCTTGGTCACAGAATCCAATCAGCCGGGTGCTGATCACAGACAGACAGGGACATGCCTGGGGAAGGGAGGAGTGGGGCAGGGCGCGGGGAGGTGTTGAGGGCCACAGTGTGTCTGGGAGTCAACGCTGCCTCTTCTGTGCCTCCAAGTGTTGGCCATTGCACGCGCTATTCTGGGAGCACCACTGCCCCTCCCCCACCACCCGGGGAAAGCAGAGCGTGCTTGTCCAGGTCCCCAGGGCTCCCAAGATTGGCGCTGGGATCTAGATGCACCTGCTACCCTCACAGCGCTGGAGGCCAAGAGAATGCAGCAGCTGGCCAGCCCAGGGGCTGCAGGTCAAGATGTGGCCCTAATGCCCAGCCCTGAGTTAAAGCCCTGGTGGAGAATAGAGCCCTGCCTGGGGGTGGCAGTGGTCCTCTAGGTCCCTGCTTGGGAAAAGGACCCACCTCACCCTAGGCTAAGGCTGCCGAGGGCAATGGGGGGGGTACTTGGAAAGGCTTCTAGGAGCTTCTGGAAGAACAGAGGGCCTGAGGCTACTGGCAGAGGAGGGCTCAGGAGCACAGGGACCCTGAGAGGACTTGGGGAGGGAGGGTGGTGATGTGATGGTGGATGCGGGAAAAGGATGCTGCTTCAGGAAGAGGCAGGACCAGGAGCCCCAGGACAAAGTGGGGGGTGGGGTGGGCAAATGCACCTGCAGGACGGGGAAGAGGGAAGCAGCCGGGGGCAGGTGGAGGCCTCGGTCGGATGGGACAGTGAGGCCACCACGGCTCTGGGACCAAAGCAGACCCCCTGAGGCACTGTCAGTCCTCCCTGAGCCAAAGCCAGGAGGATACCAGTCCTGCAGTAGTTCCACAGTGGGTTCTCCATGAAAGGAACTGGTGATTAAAAAAAAAAAAAGACGGGTGACACCCATCCCCTTGAGGAGGCATGGACCTAAGGGCTCCGAGGACACTGGGAGGCAGGTCAGGACCTAATCTGATGGAAAATCAGGTAATAATAAATAATACACCGTGCAACCCTGGCAGGTGGAGAGGAAACACCAGTCCGAATGCCAGCATCGTCACTGCCCTCCTCTCCCAGAGCTGATGGGGCAGGGTGTGCCGAGGGCATCCTGGGACCCTGGTGAGGCCACACCTGGGCACTCCGGTTTCTCCAGGAGAAGGTGCAGGGCTGCACGTTCACCAGGGACAGTGGACTCTGACAGCCGTGAGCTGTGGCTGCTCCTCTCTCACGTGCACAAGAGGGGCCCAGAGCTGGAGCATTCGGGCTTCCTCCCACCTGCTGGGGCTGTGGGTGTTGGGACTGTGCCGCCATGTCTCCCTCGGCGGGCACTCCTCCCAGGCACCAGCCCCCCAGGTTGGCTGTCTTTGAGACAACAGGCAGCACCCCCCCCCTTCCAGGGCCAGCCTCAGCAGCCTCCACGGGGGGCCTCCAGCCCCTAGTGGGTCCACCTGCCCCATGGTTTCACTACAAGCTGCCGCCTCCTGGTCCTGGTGGTCAGGGGGTGATGAGGGTGCTTCTATTTCAGATGGTCCCTCCAGCACACCGATGACGCAGACACGGCGGAACCCCTGGAGGGGGGACGCCACCTATGGCACCGCCAGCCACAAGCGCTGTTCCCTCTGTCCGGACAAATCTCCGTAGACGCAGAAACCAAGGTTGGGGTGGGGGTGAGGTCAGCTGTGGCTGCCAGGCCTCCCTCTCCAGCGCCCCCTGCTGCCTCCTGGGTAACCACATAAAAATCAACCCATGTCCCTCTTGCCACTAAGTTGGGGAAAAAAAGTCTAGCCTTTGTCCACACAGTGGACTCAATTTTGATTTTCACCTATAAGCTTCTTCCCCAGCGCCTGCGACTTGCTGACTCCATAGGAGCTGCCCCAGTCCCAACCCGGTTGTAGGCAGCGGCCTCCCCAAGACCCGAGATGTTCGGGAGTGGCAGGAGGGCTTCCTTCTTTAAAAAAGATGTATTTTATTTCTTTGAAAGGCAGAGTTACAGAGAGAAAGGGACACACATGGACACACACACACACACACACACATTCTATGTACTGGTTCATCCCCCAAAAGGCTGGGGCTGGGCCAGGCTGAAGCCAGGGGCCTGGAACTCCTGTCTGGGTCTCCCACGTGGGGGCAGGAACCCAAGGACTTGGGCCGTCCTCTGCTGCTTTTCCAGGTGCATTAGTAGGGAGTTGGATCAACGTGGAACAGCCGGGACTAGAATTGGCACTCATCACCGGCAGTCTTAACCCACTGCAGTACAACACCAGCCCACCAGGGGGGGTGTTGCTCTCAGCCCGACTTTGAAACCAGCGACCCTACAATAGGCTAGGCAGTGCCGCGGAACTCATGCCCTCCCAGCACCGTGGGACCTGGCTGCCCGGCTGACCACTGAGAGGCATCCTTTGATAGATGACAGACAGACCAGCGTGTGTGCGTGTTTCACCGGATGTAACATCCGTCTCAAGGTCAAAGCAAGAGGGAGTCCATTCTAAAGCAAGTTCATGGTGACCCACACAGGAGGGGGCAGGGACCCATCTCGAGCAGGGCTGGAAACTGCCAGTGCACTTTTTCCTGGCCCGAAGTCGGCCGCTGTGGCTTATCCTTGGAAACCATCTGATGTCCTCATAACCATGCTAAAGAGTTTTCCACTGGGTACACTTCTGGGTATCAGTGACCGCAGACAAGTGGTGGTGGTGGTGGGGGCAGGACAGGGGCTTCCAACATGGCAGCCGTGGGGCCCCAGAGCGGAGTCCATCAGTGGACTGGGTGACAATGTAGGGGCCGCTTCTGCAAAAGGGGGCTCCCCTACCGGGGCAGAGCCACTTACACAGGTCCAGGTCTGGGCTCCCCAGCCCCACCACAGCCTCCCCTCCCCTGCCCCCCTTCCCCGCTCTCCTCATCCGCTCCGGCTGGACGGAGGCGGGCAGCCACCGCCCACGGCTTAGCTTAGCAATCAGTGCAACCACGGCTCGGCAGCCCAAGAAAGAAAATCAACCTCAAAATAATGAGGCTCTAGACAAGCCCACCTCTGGGGAGGAAGCTTGCTCGGGAGGCGCCTGGCCAAAGACAAATGAGGTGGGATTCTGGCCAGCTCCATCCCGGGGAGGGTGACAGTGAAAGCCCCGCCTGCACCTGCTCGCTCAGCCCTCTGGGGAGCATGCGCGCTTCCTAGGTCCCCGCCCCCGCCCCCAGCTTCGCTTTCTGGGTTCTTGGCAGTTGAGAGTTAATAAATTTAGCTTCTTTTCTAGAACAAATGGACATTCGAAACTCTTAAGAGGTGATGCCATTCGCCGACGAATGAAAGGTGACTTAATTTGTTTCTAATAAAAAAATAAAGAAAGAAAAGGGTCTATTCTATCTGCCAAGTCCTGATGACTGGGAGCGGGCGCCTGCGGCACGAAATGACTCCTGGACGCTTCTGGGGCAGAGGCGTCGAGGGGGTGAAGGCCAAGGGGACGCCGGGGGAGGGGCAGACATGGGAGGGAGTGATGGTCAGAGAGGCAGAGACCAAGGACCGTGGTGGGCAATGCCGGGGGTGGGGGGGCTCCCTGGCCCACGTCTACGGTTCTCGCTATTGTAGCCACAGAGAGACACCCCTCAAAGCCCGAGCAATGCCAGCTCCCCAGAGCCTGGAGGTCCCCTTGCCCTCAGCTGTCCAGGGACCTCTCACGAAGGCTGTGTGGCTACGGAAGAAACCTGGACGCCGCCACCTCCATGCATGTCATGCACCTGTGATGACGTCATGAGACCATCTGGCAAAACCCCAAGACCCCACAGTCAGGTGCGTTTGCATCAACCACCACTCGGCAGACACCTAACATCTTCGGGCCAAGTTGCCACCTAAGACCCATTGCAGCTGGGCTCCTGTTTAATAGGTCACCCTGGGAATGGTCTGGAATCCCTGCCCCAGGGAGGGGTGGGGGTGGGTGGGTTATGAGCCTGGGAGGAGCCAGAGTGGTGGAGCAGGCAGTGGGGGCTGAGGCCTCTGGAGGGCTGCACTGAGGAAAATCAGGGGCCATTCAGGACCAGAGAGCCCCAGGGCCTTGGAAAGGCCCTGTCCTATGAAAGGTTCACTGAGATAAGAGACACAGGCAGCATTGGCAGGAGCCACAGCGCCCACTAACGACAAAGAGGCGCTTTACCGTGCAACTGACCCTCTGGGGTCAACCAAATCCCTGTACTATGGGCTCGACTGCCTGTCCCCTTTGATCCCTTTGACGTTCCAGCCGCTAGGCCCCCAGTGACCAGAGAGAGGCAGTCAGGCCTTGTCCTCAGAGAGGCCTGATGCTGTCTCTGAGCTGGAGGAGCTGGGAGATTCCTGGTGAGAACGTTCTGCCATGTCAGCACAATGACACCACGATCTGGAAGAAGCTTCCAGCAAGTTCCAGACGCATAATGTAACCCTTAAAGCAACCACTACGAAAAGAGAAAGAAAACTGAATGCTAAAGATAACACCCAGCCGGCAAAGAGAAAAAAAAAACAAAAACAGATGAGACCAACAAAATGGCAGACTGAAACCCAGCCATACCAATGACTGCATTAAATTAAAATGGTTTCAACATAGCAATTAAAACTTGGAGATTTTTTTTTTTTTTGACAGGCAGAGTGGACAGTGAGAGAGAGAGAGACAGAGAGAAAGGTCTTCCTTTTGCCGTTGGTTCACCCTCCAATGGCCGCCGCGGCCAGCGCGCTGCAGCCGGCGCACCGCGCTCATCCGACGGCAGGAGCCAGGAGCCAGGTGCTTTTCCTGGTCTCCCCATGGGGTGCAGGGCCCAAGCACTTGGGCCATCCTCCACTGCACTCCTGGGCCACAGCAGAGGGCTGGCCTGGAAGAGGGGCAACCGGGACAGAATCCGGCGCCCCGACCGGGACTAGAACCCGGTGTGCCGGCGCCGCAAGGCGGAGGATTAGCCTGTTGAGCCACAGCGCCGGCCTAAAACTTGGAGATTTTATCGACTGGATTTTTTTGATTCATTATATGTTGTCTACAACAAAACCCCTTAAATACAAAAGCTTAAAGAACAAACCATATGCTTTCCTCAAGAAATACACTTTGGCCGGCGTCGTGGCTCAACAGGCTAATCCTCTGCCTTGCGGCGCCGGCACACCGGGTTCTAGTCCCGGTCGGGGCACCGGATTCTGTCCCGGTTGCCCCTCTTCCAGGCCAGCCCTCTGCTGTGGCCAGGGAGTGCAGTGGAGGATGGCCCAGGTGCTTGGGTCCTGCACCCCATGGGGAGACCAGGAAAAGCACCTAGCACCTGGCTCCTGCCATCGGATGAGTGCGGTGCGCCGTGGCAGCCATTGGAGGGTGAACCAACGGCAAAGGAAGACCTTTCTGTCTGTCTCTCTCTCTCACTGTCCACTCTACCTGTCACACACACACACACACACACACACAAAAAGAAATACACTTTAATTTTTTATTTACTTGAAAGAGAAAGAAAGGATCAGTGGCATCTGCCATCCACTGGTTTGGTCCCCAAATGCCTGCAACAGCCAGGGCTGGGCACTGCCACAGGCAGGAGTCAGGAGCTCCATCTGGTCTCCCACACGAATGGCAGAGACCTAAGTACTTGAGCCGCCACCTGCTGCTTCCCAGGGCGTGCGTTAGCAGGAACAGGGAGTAGAGCCAGAGCTCAAACCCAGGGACTCTGATATGAGTTATGGGCATGACAAGCAGATCCTAACCACTGTACCAGATGTGGGGCCTAAGAAGTGCCCTTTGCTCCAAATCCTATTAAGCTGGATGGTACTAATGCCATCTTACTAAAGTGATCGTTTTAAGTGTGTAACTGACCATATATATGGGAATAAGTGTCAAAGGAACCACATAAATAAGACCAAGGGTCTGCTAACGGCAATAGATAGAATTAAAGAGGAGACAGTGATCCAACATGGGAAGCTGGCCACACAGCAGACTCATAGAATGACAAACACACTAAACAGCACTCTGACCTCAGAATCAGCCCTTAAGGATTTGGGTCTGGCTGAAAAGCCCATGAGAGCATTTCAGGCATGGAAAGCCAAGCCATTGTGGCAAAAAAGGATCTACATGAAGGTTCTCTGAGTGAGATCCCAGTGGAAAGAACGGACCATCAAAGAAGGAAGTACCTTTCTCTGAAGGGAGGAGAGAACTTCCACTTTATTCATGGTACTGTCTAAATATAGATGGACTTTGTGGACTCAAAAGGCTTCCATAGCCTTGGCAGCTCATGACAAGAGCCTCGGGGGATCACTAACTTCCTAAATAAGAGTGTCAATTGTTAAATCAACAACAGGAGTCACTATGCACTTGCTCCCCATGTAGGACCTCTGTCCTTAATGTGTTGTACTATGAGAATTAATAGTAAAACTTGTCTTCAAATAATGCTTTATACTTTGTGTGTCTGTGTAGGTGCAAACTGTTGAAATCTTTACTAGTATAGAGTTGATCTTCTATATATGAAGATAATTAAAAATGAATTTTAATGAAGAGTGGGATGGGAGAGGCAGTAGGAGGTGGGATGGTTTGGGGGTGGAAGGCAGGTATAGAGGGAAGAACTGCTATATTCCTAAAGCTGTACCTATGAAATTTATATTTATTAAATAAAAGCTTTCTAAAAAAAACACCCTGCACTTTAAAGATAAAGATAGATGTGGGTTAAAAGCAAATATGAGCAAAAGAATTGAAGAGCTGACAGCAATCATGAGAAAGCGGGAGCGGCTTCATTGATCTCAGAGGGCGGACTTTTCCAGAGAGAGATAAAGAGGGAGAGTTCGTAAGGACACCGGGTCGGTTCACCAGGATGATGTGAACTCCTCAATGTGCACGCAGGGGCACGGAGTGCACGCACGGGAGGCAGGGAGGGAGGCGGGAGGGACAAGCCCAAAGTTAGGAGCAGAGGTTTCCACGCTACAGGGCAACTGACGGGAGGAGACAAAGTGAGTATGAGTTCAGAAGACATGCGTCGTCCTGGCCCTGTTGCCTGCCAGCCACACTGCCCTGGATGACGCTCAGGGAACTGCACACACGGTAACGGCAGAATGTACATTCCCTCAACCACACATGGCACAGTCACCAAGACAAAGCAGATGGCGGCGGGCCTAAGTCAAATCTCCAAGCTAAGATGATAAGAAGTATGCTGGGACTTGGGCACCGGTCCAAGTCCTGGCTGCTCCAATTCCGATCCAGCTCTCTGCTATGGCCTGGGAAAGCAGTAGAAGATGGCCCATAGTCCTTGGGTCCCTGCACCCACATGGAAGACCTAAAAGAAGCTCCTGGCTCCTGGCTTGGATCAGCGCAGTTCCAGCCGTTGCAGCCATCTGGGGAGTGAACCAGTTTATAGAAGACCCATCTGTCTGTCTCTTCCTATGTCAGTAACTTGACCTCTCAAATAAATATTTTTTTAAAATTTCACAGAAAACATATATTACAAAAATCCTACATAGATTTAAAAATGTTTTCACTAAATTTATTTTTGCATTCCGTTTTCCAAGAGCTTTTTGATGTATCTATATGGAGGATAAGTATATAGATAGCTCCTAACATATAAACAGTATGTAAAAATCAATACATAAAAATCTGATTCTTTAAAAATATTAATTAAATCAATAAACTTCTTACCAGTTTGAGGAAGAAAAAAAGAAATTACCAGTATTAGTGACAAATAAGGGGGCATCACTACAGATTCTACAGAGATTGAAAGGATTAATTAACTTTGTTTTCCCAAATTTAACAATTGAGATAAAATAAATCCTTCAAATACAAAAAAAAATTCTAAAACTCACTAGGAAAAAATAACTCAGAAGAACTTTGTCTTTTCCTCTCTCCCTGTGACTCTACCTTTCAAATAAATAAATCTTAAAAAAAAAAAACCTTTAAATTTTTTTTTAAAGATTTATTTATCTGAAAGGCAGAATCTGAAAGGGGAGAGGGGGAGAGAGGGGGAGGGAGGGGGAGGGAGGGGGAGGGAGGGGGAGGGAGGGGGAGAGAGGGGGAGAGAGGGGGGAGAGGGGGGGAGAGGGGGAGAGAGGGGGAGAGAGGGGGGGAGGGGGGGAGAGAGGGGGGGGAGAAGGAGAGATCTTCCATCTGCTGGTTCACTCCCCAAATGGCCGCAGTGACCAGAGTTGAGCCAGGCCAAAGCCAGGAGCTGAGAGCTTCCTCCAGGTTTCCCATGTGGGTGCAGGGACCCAAGGACTTGGGCCATCTTCCACTGCTTTCCCAGGCCACAGCAGAGAGCTGGGTTGGAAGCGGAGCAGCTGGGACCCGAACTGGCGCTCACATGGGATGCCGCCACTGCAAGCTGTGGCTTTACCCCCTATGCCACAGTGCCGGCCCCACTCTGCACCAATTGAAAGATGTTTCAATTTGTAGCAGACGGGCATGGTAGGCAAACCTCCAGAGACCAGCGGTTGCTTAGGGCTGGGGTGGGAGATGGAGGAGAAGGGGACGGACTGACAACAGCTACAGAGGTTCTATTAGGAAGGACCAAAATGTTCTACAGTGGAGTGTGATGAGGGCCACACAGTCCCATAAGTATAAGACAAGACATAAACTGCCAATGAATGGATTGTAGGGCATGTGAGTTACACTTGCATAAGGCTGTTAAACAAAACCAGACCACACCCAAGCATGCATGGAGTGTTCTGCACGGGCCGAGGGCTGTGCGCTCATGTCCTCATTATACCCCCTCACCTGGTGCACAGAGCGAAGCAAACTGGTCAGACTTCGTAAGCACTTATTTAGTGCCAGACACTCCCCTGAGTTAGTCACACGTTATCAACTCTTCTATCCCTCATCTTATTTTCAATCCTGTTTTGCAAACAAGAAAGAGGCTTAGGCGCAAGCATCTTGCACAGTGGTTAAGATGTTGCTTACCAAGGCTGGCGCTGTGGCGCAGCGGGTTAAGCTGCTGTCTGCAGTGCCGGCATCCCATAGGGGCACCGGCTCAAGTCCCGGCTGCTCCACTTCCAATCCAGCTCCCTGCTAATGCACCTGGGAAAGCAGTGAAAAATGGTCCAAGTGCTTGGGCCCCTGCACCCATGTGGGAGACATGGAAGAAGCTCCTGGCTCCTGGCTCCTGGCTTCGGATTGGCTCAGCTCCAGCCATTGCAGCCATTTAGGGAGTGAACCAGCAGAGGATTTTGTGTCTCTTTCCATCTTTAACTCTTTCAAATAAATAAATAAATCTTAAAAAAAATAAGAAAAGATGCTGCTTATGAGGCCCACATCCCATATCGAATGCATGGGTTCCAGTCCTGGCTCTGCTTCCGTTTCCAGCCTCGGGCTAACGCCCAGCCGGTGAGGATGCCTCAGGTAGCTGGGTCCCTGTCACTCATGTGGGAGACTCAGACTGCATCCTTGGTTCATGACTCTGGCCTAGCCTAGCCCTGCCCCAGCTGTTACAGGCGTCTGGGGAGTGAAGCAAAGGATGGAAGCTCTGTCTCTATATAACTCTGCCTTTCAAATAAATAAAAAAAAAATAAGAAAATGAAGAAGAAATAAGCATGGAGAGGCTAAGTAACAGGCACGCCTGGGAGGGACCCAAGCTGCCGACTGAAGGTCACCATCCCCCGCCCTCTCCCCCTGTAAGTCCTGCACCAGCATCACCTGGCAACTCTGCTCCAAATACAAATCCACAAGCCCCACCTCACCAGGCTGGGTGGGCGTTTGCCCTAAGAGTTAAAACGCCATTGTGAATACCGGCATTTCATATCAGAGTGCCCAGGTTGGAGTCCTGGATCCACTCTGGGCTCTAGCTTCCTGCTAAGTGCACACCCTGCGTCCCTGTCACCCATGTGGAAGACCCAGAATGAGTTCCTGGCTCCTGGCTTTGGCCTGGCCCCGGCTGTCGTGGGCATCTGGAAATTGAGACAGCAGATGGGAGATCTCTGGTTTGTTACCTTCCAAATATTTTTTTTTAAATGTCCCATTTTAGACCTATTGAAGAAGCAGAAACCTCAAGGGGCTGGCATTACGGCACAGTGGGTTAAGCCACCACCTGCAACTCCAGCCAGTTCGAGTCCCGGCTGCTCCACTTCTGATTCAGCTCCCTGCGATTGCTCCTGGGAATGCAATCCAGATGGAGCTCCTGGCTCCTGGCTTCAGCCTGGCCCAGCCCCAGCTGCTGTGGCCATTTGGGGAATGAACCAGTGGATGGAAGATCTCTTTCTCTCTCCTTCTGTCACTCTGCATTGCAGATAAACAAATAAAAAATCAACATCCACTCATCATAAAAGTCTCAGCATACCAGGAATAAATGGGAATCTCCTCAACTCGATATGAAGCTTAAAAACCTTAGAGTGGCCATCATACTTAATGGTGGGAGACTGAATACCTTTCCCCTAAGACTCAGGACAGGGAAAAGATTCCTGCTCTCAGGACTCCTACTTCACTCTGCATTGTAAGTTCTGGCCAGTGGAATAAGAAAAAGGAAATACATGAAAGTACACC
Organism: Sylvilagus floridanus; assembly: GCA_949820135.1. Classification (NCBI taxonomy): domain Eukaryota; kingdom Metazoa; phylum Chordata; class Mammalia; order Lagomorpha; family Leporidae; genus Sylvilagus; species Sylvilagus floridanus. Next base: position 160,160,040 of record OX463233.1, read on the forward strand.
ACAATATATGTTTATGGGCATATCATTTCATCTGTTCCTGTTATTTTCCAATATGAATTGGGCCTGAGTCTCTCTCTTTTTTTAAAGTTCATTTTATTATTTATTTGAGAGGGAGCGAGAAGAGAGGGCATTCACACCTATGGTTAACTCCTCAAGTGCCTACCACGGCTGGGGCCAGACCAAACTGCAGCTGGGAGCCTGGAGATCAGCCTGGGTCTCCCACGTGGGTGGCAGGGACCCAACTACTTGAGCCATCACCTGCTGCCTCCCAGGGTCTGCGTTAGCAGGCAGTCGGAGTTAGGAGTCAGAGCTGGGGATGAGACCCATGCAATCTGATGTGGGATGTGGGCATCTTCACTTTAATGCCCACTTCTCGGCCTGGTTCTTAGCCTCAGAAGATTCGCAGGGCTGTGTGATCACGCCCCCAGGGACCCCAAACACTGGAACCCAGGTTGGAAGAGAGGCCTGTAACCTTTCTGTGTCTTCGCGCCACCTTGCAGTGTTCTGGATCTGCTCCCCAGGCCTGAACTGGGCAGCCTGGTCCTGGGGGCTAAACAGGACGCTTGCTTCCCCTCTCAGTGTCGCTGGCGCTGTCAAGTGACATCATTGGACTCTGTCTAGTTTCCCTCCTTTGCTAAAATCCCAATAGAAAACCTAGCAACCTGAAGGGTTGAAAAGAAGTGAACATACAGATCACAGCGAGGGGTCTGGGACATGGAGTCCCCACTCAAAGCAGCGATCATGATGATGATGATGATGATGATGGATGATGTCTCTCCCATCCACAAGATTTATTTAATTGGAAGGTAGAGTGACAGTGAGAGGGGCAGATAGAGAGAGAGAGAGAGGCCTTCCACCTGCTGGTTCACTCCCCAAATGGCTGCAAAGCCAGGAGCCTAGAACTCTACCTAGGTCTCCCATGTGGGTGGCAGGGACCCAAGCACTTGGGCCATCTTCTACTGCCTTCCCATGTGCGTTAGCAGGGGGCTAGATTGGAAGTAGAGCAGCTGGGACTTGAAGCAGTGTTCTGATATGGAATGCCAGCAATCACCAGAAGTGGCTTAACCCACTGTGCCACAGCACCAGCCCCTGTGATGGTCTTTCGCAGTAACATCTACGAGCTTTGAACAATCAAGACTGTGTTCTTCTAGAGCAGGTTCCCACGTCCAGCCAACATGTGAGACCAGAGGGGTCCAGGGGAAGAAAGCAGGATGATGCTCGCATGGAGGTTTGGCCCCAGAGACGGACTTCACACTCCGACTCCCCCTCTGCAGGTGCAATTCAGCTAACGCACAGGAAGCTGGGACGGGGACAGGAGCTGGAAGTCAACCCGGGGCACTCCCAAGGGGCATCTTAACCCCTGCACCAAATGCCAGCCTCCCCCAGTGTTTTACGTCCCCTCCTATCTTTGAAAACCTTTCTATGAACTATCTCTAGCATGGCAGCGGGAGATGGTTACAATCTCCCATGAACCAGACTTTGGGCCGTGGCGTTTAAAATCCACCTTCCCTTTGCCAGTCAAAGACAGGGGGCGGGGAGGGGAGTGAAACCAAGTAGCAAGTGGCAATCAACAAGGAACGGCTCAGCCTGTGCCATTGCTGAGGGACGCAGGGGTCAGAGGCTAACGTGTGGCCGGCAAGTCTGACTGCTCAAGCTCAAGCGGGCCTGCCTCTGCCAGCATTAGCAGCCTTCCCGGGAACATAACGTGATGAGTCCCAATGAGATACGAAGACACAGCCATCAGAGGAGAGACTGAAACCAACAAGACCGACACCACCAAGTGTTGGCGAGGTTGTGGAGCACCCGGAACTCTCCTCGATGTTTGTGGGAGTATGAGATGATACAGGCATGTTGGGTAACCGTCTCACCACTTCCTATCAAAGAAAACATAGAACCTTCCCTTTAACCCAGCAACTCCAATCTTAGATACTTATCCAAGGGAAATGAAAGCAAATGTCAACCAAAAAAGAGACTCGCACGAGAATGTCCAGGCAGTGTTATCTGTAATCGCCCCAAACTGGTAACACAGGGCGCCACCGACTGTGCGTCGGATAAACGATGGCATATGTGTGCAAAGCAAACACGATCCAGGCAGCCACATTGATGAACGCGGAGAACATGATGCAGAGGGAAAGAATCCTACACTGGGGAGTGTGCACTGTGTGATTTCACGTGTATGAGATTCTACAAGCGGTCACAAGAATCCACAGTAAAATAGATCCGAGTAGCAGGAATGTCTGGAGGTGGGGTGTGGACTTCCTCCACACCAGCATGGAGCACGACGGGCTAACAGATGGGTAAGTCCTTCATCTTGCCACGTGCTGGCTACAAAGTCATATACACCTGTCAGAACTCAAATAATGGTGCAAGAAGATGGTGCCATCCGTGATAGGAACATTTTACCTCCTCCCAGACACGTATTGATCCCTGGCTAGTGACATGCCAAAGGGTTTTCATTTTTAATTTGGGGGTGGCTATTAAGTATACTGACGTCTGCAATTTACTTTGCAAGGTATTTAACGAAACAAACAGGGCAGGTGTTTGGGATGGTGGTAGATGCTGGGTGAGAAGCCTTTTCCCACGTTGGAGAGCCTGCTTTGAGTCCAGGCTCTACTCCCGATTCTGGCTTCCTGCTAACACACACCCTGGGAGGCAGCAGGTGAGGGCTCAAGTGGTTGGGTCCCTGCCACCTAAAGGAGACCCAGGTTGAGTTCCCGGCTCTTGGCTTCAGGCTACCCAGCCCTGGCTGTTGTGGGCATTGAGACAGGAAATCAGCAAATGAAAACTCTCTCCCTTACCTCTCAAACAAAAATAATTTTTAAAAAATTTAAAAATTAGACTAATGGATAGAAGTGTTGACAAGAGGATAAGTAGGTGATAAGTAAATATAGTAAAATGTTAAAGGTAGAATCTAGGTGTTGGGTATACAGGTGGTGACTTAAAGTAAATGGGAAAATGGAATTAAAGGCTGAGTTTATCTTGGTGCGAAACAATTTTAAAACCCATGCATAGTTTTTTCACAATACGCGTTATCCGTGAACCTTATAAAGACCGCCTGTACAAGTCTTTCGACATTTCTCTATGTTTGAAACTTTCGGTAATAAAGTGTTGGGAGAAACCACACACCAGTAAGGAAAGGTCCACCCTAGTCCAGAAAACACACCTTCAACCGACAACAATCACATCAGTGTGGTGCAGGTGCGACTCCAGACGGAACCACAGGCCTGCCAGAGGCTCCCAGCTAAGAGATGGGAAAAGTCACTGGAAATCAAAGCCGTGCCCGTTCCGTATCGAGGTGCCATCTTAACTCTCAACACGGTTTAAAATGCTATCAAATCCTGGCGCAGGAGTGTGGTGGGCCCCTGCCACCCACATCGAAGACCCAGACTGAGTTCCTGACTCCTAACTGTGGCCCGGCTCCACATGTCTCAGGCATCTGGAGAGTAAACCAGGTCCCCCCCACCCCCGCCTTATTGCCTTTTAAATAGGTAAAAATTAAAAATAAGTAAAAATTACTTAAACCGCCAAATGGCAATGATTTGGGCTTGTGCCCTCTAATCTCTTCCTCTAGCAGGTTCTCATGGTCCTGTGGCTTCCCACCTGCAGAACCGTGTGCTTCCAGGCCTCAGTCTCCCTGTCTGTACCCCAGGGACCGGGTAAATCAGCGCTAAGGCCCCAGCTGCCTGTGACAGTCTGGGATTGCTCATCTACACGATTCTCCTTCGTGCGTGCATCATAACCCTTCTCCAGTCAACGTGAGAAGTCTTCCATCAACACCTTCCCGATGGGGCGGGGGGAGTGTGAAGCCGCATTTCCCAGGAGAATAAGCACGAAATCAAGCCAAGAGCCCATGCAGATAGCTCCAAAGACCATGCAGTTTATGTGAGACACTTCTGAAGTGCAGCTCCTGCTGCACACACCAGGGGTCTTCACCCCTCCCTTCTACGGAAACCCACGTGGTCCATGCAGAACGCCGCCAGGTTTCCGAGGTCCCTTGCAAAGTTAGCACTGGGACTCCAGCTGTCTAGGGGTGGGGAGACTGCCTGGGGCACGGCCAGCTAAGCACAGGTCCACTGCCACTCACACCCCCAGCTCTGCCCAGGAGAAGGGCACAAGGGCAGAGGGGACCACAGAGGGAAGGCAGGAGCTGGCAGTGCCCCAGGCCAGCGCGATGCTGTCTGGTCACCCGCTCGGCTTGGCCAAAGGAGGCAGAGGAGGACAGGGACGCTAAGGGTCAAGGTGGGGTCAGAGCACGCCAGGATCGAGGAGACGTGGGGGAGGGTGCCCGGCCCAGGGGCTGTCCTGTGTCACCGATCAGAGCAGCACGCATGCACGCACGCATGCACCTGCTCCATTGCTAAAGCTTCCCTTCGGGTTTCCACACAAGCACAGAAAACAAGCCACACAAGGGCCACTATAAATAAGCAGCCGTCTGGGGCCGACAGGTTGTCCTTGTGGGCTTGTCAGACGCAGGGGAAAACAACCAGGCGTGACGTTATGCCTGATGGCGACAGGCTCAGCATCACGCAAGTCAGACGAGGGAGGCTTTGGAAAGCAGTTGCCACACTCGCCCCCGGCATCCTCTAGAGGGTGGGGGCTGGGGTGCTGGGAGGAAGCATTCACACCCTTGAACTTGGCAGTCACTCTGTTGGGAGCTTGTCCCGAAAAGAAACACACGTGAAATACATCGTGCATGGCACCAAGGTACTTGGGCCACTGAGTGGCTCCCGTGACAATCCGGGCAGAAACCAAAAGCCCGATGAAGGAGAAGGTGTCCTCCCAGCCACTCCGTGGACACGTCACTAAGCCTGTGGTCAAGTGGCAAAATGCTTTGCCAGGTACAGCAGTGTGAGAATGGGAGCATCAAAACACCCCGGCACACTGGTTCGAGTCCCGGCTGCTCCACTTTCTGATAGCTCTCTGCTATGACCTGGGAAAGCAGTAGAGGATGGGGCCTTGGGCCCCTACACCAGCGTGGGAGACCAGGAAGAAGCTCTTGGCTCCTGGATTCGGGTCAACACAGCTCCGGCTGTTGCAGCCAAATGGGGAGTGAACCAGTGGATGGAAGACCTCTCTCTCTCTCTCTCTGCCTCTCCTCTGTGTAACTCTTTCAAATAAATAAATCTTAAAAAAAAAAAAGAAAGAAACCCCAGCAATATAGAAAAAGGATATTTGCATAAAGGGGCAATATCAGCCAAAAAGTGGGGCCCGAAACAGCGACACAAGGGAGAGTGGCGCAACGGAGACGCCATGACCTTGACCACATGGAATTGCTGCCTTGATGGGAAGTGACCCTGAAACACTGCGATGAACGTCCAGCGTGCAGAGGATGGGCCTGGGGTTGGGGGCAGGTGGGGAGGGGGCTTAGGAAGCAGATCCCTCCAGGCAGGGGAGCAGCCGCCTGTGGGATACGAGCTGGGGACATGCTGTGTGTGTGTGTGGGTCTCACTGTAAATATATTTCAAGGTGGAAGGAGGCACCCCCTTCCCCCCGCCCTTGCCCAGCGTGCCTGGCCCTGACCGGCTGTCAGTCAACCTCTCCGGAGAGGCACTGTCCTCTAACCTGCCCCCTCCTACGGCTGCTCCAGGCCAGGATGCAGCGGGCAGCCCAAAGCCGCTGTCCAGCTGGGGCTCCGTCCCCGAGCCTGTGCCCAGGGCGTGAGCAGCTGCTGTTTCTGATGACGTGCGTCATGAGTCAGGCTCGCCGTAACAGGAAATGCGTCTTTGGCAGCCTGGGGCTCGTCATGGCAGCTGTCCTGCGTTGCCCATCTGTGTGCTTGGACACTGCTGCTGCTGCTGGCCCGGGCTGACCGGCACTTCACTGGCAAACTGGGACGATGAGTGGGGTCTGCGTGGGCAGTGCCCTGCCCTGGTGCTGCTCCCCGATGATGCCAGGGGAGATGAGGTGCACACCGCCCAGTCGGGAGGGGCTTCCAGGCTCTAGCTCGACCCTACGAGGCCAGAATCCAGCTGCCCCTTCTGCTACGGCAGCCCAGAGGCCCCTGTCTCCATTTCACTGGCACCACTAAGACCCCACCCCACTCCCATCAGCCTCCCAGGGCCCCTCCAAACCCTGCTCTCACGCTGGCCTATGATGGGGTCATCTGTCTTGGCCTGGGCACCTGGGCAGCAGCCCCCCCCCTGACCTTTCTCTTTGCAACAGAGGTCATTGTGTTATCCTCAGGGCCACCAACATAGCTCCTGGTAAATGTTCCTGTCGTTAACAGAGTTGTCACATATGGTTGATCAAGATGTGCACTGCACAACCCTAGGGGGCAGCAGTCACAACCGACGCTGTAGATTTGCTATTGCAACACACACAGCGAACGGAAGACAAGCACTGCTCTGGCAAGTCCGTGTACTGCAGCACCCCTAGGGTGATCGGGAGGAAAAGCTTTTGAGGCAGGGGTGGGGGGATGGGGGTCTCTCTTCCCGATTTTTGCAAGGCTCCAAGTAGATCTGTGATGCTGACAAGTCCCCAGACTCTTGGGGGCCACCAGTGGCAACAGAGCCCAGGCTGCCTGGCTGGGGCAGCCCAGGACCCATCACAGCCTTGTCACCCCCAGTGATGAGGCCCCTTGCCCCCAGGCATGCTGGGCCCGGACAGCCCCTGTCCTCTGTCTTGCGCCTGATCGCTACCCTGTTTCCTCCGCAGGCCCTCACAGCATGCACAGTGGTCCACTTATGGCCCAGGGGTCCAGGGCTGGGACAGACACAAGGCGGCTGCTGCGCAGCCAGCCCCGAGCAATCAGGCACCTGCTCTGCCCAGCTCTCCCGCTCCACCCCTCCTTCTGCCTCGAGCTCTCCCTCCCCGACCCACAGCAATGCTTGCATGCACATGGCACACCTGATGGGCACGCAGCCTGCCCCATGCACCCCTGGGCCACCTGCCTGCAGGGGGAGCTCTCCCCGCCCAGCCTCCCCTCACTGCCCACTGGCAGGAGCTCCTGGCCTGCCATGGGCTCCACACAGCTGCTGGCACAGAGCGCAAGACTGAGACACGGCATTGGCTCCACAGGAAACACTGAACTCTGCTTCCTCTCGTCACATGTTTGCTCTTTGTCTCAAAAGCACTGGTGCACCTCAAATGGCCCCCGGCACCCAGCCTCCCACCAGCGACGAGAAATCCCCCCAGCTCCGCACGCTCCACATCCCCCAGGCTCCCAGCTTCTGTCCCAGCCCCACCCCCCAGGGCCTCCACCCAGGCCAGGCCTCTGGGAGTCCAGTGTGCAGGCTCTGCCCTCGAGCCTCGGTTACCTCATCTGTAAAATGGCACAGCCGGTCCTGGCCTCCCTGTCACCTGGGATGGAGCCCCTTCTGTGTGTCAAGGGCTTCCTGTTTCTTCCTGCATTTAGCTGAGGATGCTCCTTGCCACCTGGCCTCCCACGGCCCTGCCCTCCATGCACTGCAAACCCGGTGGGTTGCCTGCGGAACATCAATCAGGCGGAAGTGCCAAGTGCTGGGGGAGGGGCAGATACCTACAGGTGCAGGCTGGGGTGGGGGCGGGGTGGGTACCTTACAGGTACCCATGAAGGCTGCCCTCCACCTCTGGCAGCTGACAGCCCTGGAACCGGGCGAGATTTCCAATCAAACCACCCAGGTCCACGGCCAAGGGGGCTGCAGCCAAAGCTGGAGGGAGGGACCCTCTTCGGCCTTGGGTGGTGGGGAGGGGAGCTTCCGGATGAGCTAGGATGGACGCTGGGCCTACAGAGATGGCTCTAGGTGAAGACTGAGGGAGGCGCAGGGGCACTAGGCCTGGAGAACAGAGTGGGGAGGCAGGACTGGGTGGGCACTCACACGCGCACACACACACAGAACGTCATTCCACTGGTTCACTCCCCCAGTGACTGCAACTGCCAGGGCTGGGCCATCTAAGGTCTCCCGTGGGGGTGGCAGGGGCCCAAGCACTTAGGCCATCTTCCATTGCTTTTCCAGGCGCATTAGCAGGAGCCGGATCAGAAGTGGAGCAGCCGGGACTTGAGCCCACGCCTATATGGGATGCCAAAGTCACAGGAGGCAGCTTAACTCGCTGTGCCACAACACTGGGCCCCCTGTTGCCATCTTTTAGAAGAGGAAGTTGGGGTTCACCCTAACCCTAAGACCGAGCAGCCTGCCTAAGGACTACCAGGTTCCTCCTCTTGTCCACAAGGATGGGGGAGCAGCTGGGGTTCACCCCAGGTTGCTCAGGCTGGTGGCAGAGTTGCAGCTTATGAAGCCCGATGCTGTCCCCCTCCTGAGACAGTCACCCCCTGGGCCGCAGCCACCACCACCCCCCACCGGGGTGGGGGCAGCCAGCAAACCTCAAGGCCACTCCACAGGGACCCATTCCCAAAGGCAACCTGTCTGCAGCCAGCCCTCATCTCAGTGGCCTTCAGTGTTCCTGCAGGAGGTGGCCAGCCTCTGGCTGGCACACAGGGGAAGAGGACCCCACGCCCTTGCAGCGTGAAGTGCCAGGAGGCTCCCGGCTCCCTGGGCTGGGCGCTAACCAGGCCTCCTGCAGCCCCCCACACCACTTCCCCCCTTCCTCACCCTAGGCAGCAAGGCAGTGTTCTCTGCAGGAATGCTCTAGTTGGCCATGCACAGTGTGGGGGTATTTTTTTTTTTGGGTGGGGGGGACATCATTTAAAAACTAGGATATCTGAAGCAGGGGTTTAGCCTAGCAGTTAAAACATTAAGACACTTGGGGGCCAGCGCCGTGGCTCACTTGGTTAATCCTCTGCCTGTGGCACCCACATCCCATATGGGCACTGGGCTCTAGTCCTGGTCGGTCCTCTTCCAGTCCAGCTCTTTGCTGTGGCCCGGGAAGGCAGTGGAGGATGGCCTAAGTGCTTGGGCCCTGCACCCCATGGGAGACCAGGAGAAGCACCTGGCTCCTGGCTTCAGATCAGCGCAACGTGCCGGCCGCTACACACCAGCTGTAGTGGCCACTTGGGGGGTGAACCAATGGAAGGAAGACCTTTCTCTCTCTCCCTCTCTCTCTCTCTCTCACTGTCTAACTCTGCCTGTCAAAAAAATAAAATAAAGAGAGACAAGAAAAGCTGATCTTGCAAACTGCATTCTGGCTGGCTGAGGCCCTCCTCCTCACAGGGCACCTGAGGGGACACTCTCCTCCGAGGCTGGGTCCTGGCTGCTCTTGACCATGGCACTGGCCCCTGGGCTTCCTCCTGCCCCTGGTGCAGCAAGCTCTGCTCCAGGGCCTGTCTCCGAGCACAGTGGGGCATGTGCGCGAACATGCAAACACACACACACACACACACACGGCACAGCCGGACACTGGCCCAGGAGGGTGTGGCATGGCCCTTCCCCAGGTAAGTAGCTCAGGTCCCACCCGAGTCTCTGGACAGCAGTGAGCACTCCTGCCAGAACCCCGCAGAACACAGGTGGACGTCCGGCCCCCACGTCAGCAGGACTTTCAGACAATGGCAACCAAGACTGCCCCTTAACACCTGATACCGATTTTCCTGTGACTCCACAGTCCACCCTGAGGATAAAGCCATCCAGAGTCAGCACAGAGACGCCGCTTACACGCTGCCCACGGAACATCACGGCTTTGGCAATGACGTCATAACCAAAACACAACCTGGAAATGCACACCAAGCCTCCGACTCCCCCTCAAAAACACAGACTGGACAAAACTCACCTGCAAGTTTCTTCAAAAGACTCTACAAAGTGAGGCTGCAGGGTGAGCTCCTCATGAAATCAACTCCCAAATGTCCAGGATTGCCAAGGCCCTGGGACTGAATTCAGACTGGAGTTTTCCGGAAGGATCTGCATAAACCTGACACCCCCCCCCCCCAGCTGTGGCTTGCAGCCTGCGACTCTGGGGTGGGGGACTCTGCCAGGAGCCAGGGCCTGAAGTAGCCAGTAGCAGGACTAACGCAGCAGGTGCAGTGTCATTATAAGGTTTTGCTGCTGATCAGAGGGAGCTGGGTTTCTTAAAGGAGCTGTTTCTCATGAATTTATGTTAGGGGAAAATTAACTGCCCCTGTGTCTTTCAGGGTTAAAGGATCCTAATCCGCTCCCCCCACCCCCCGCAGAGTTCCAAATGAACCCAGAAAACGCGCATCAAGGTTAGCACAGCTGGTTTCACTCACGAAGAAGCAAGGTTGCAAGCCTCGGGATCTGCAGACAAGAACAGCTGCAAAGCTCAAACCTCAGCCGGCGCCTGGACCCCCCCATGGGTGGTGGGACCTGTGCACCTGCACACCCCCAGGGGTCACTCAGGATCCCGGGGGGCGGGGGTGGGGTGCAGTGTGGTGGGTCAGCGTTCTCAGGGCTCAAACCCAGGCGGCCCTCCGGGAAGGGTCTTGCGCTGACACCACGGGTGTCCCCCCCAACCGCACCGGGGCCAGCTGAAAGCCATCATTCTACCGGGGCTCCGGGGGAAGGAAGAGGGGGGATGAGTGGATTAAGCGCCCTCCGCCACGTCCCCCTGCTTTCCAGAAAGCTCGAGATTCTATTTGGTTTCTTCTCCGCAGAGGTTAACCCGACGGATGCCTCTCCAGCCGCAGCCCCCTCTCCAACGCGCCCCGTGCGCAAAAGCAGAGCGAGTGCGGAGCGCGCGCCGGCGGGGTGCGGGAGCAGGGGTTCCCCCAAGGCTCCCGCACGCCGCGAGGCAGTGACATCAAAAGCTCGCGTGGACCGAGCATGCAGCGGGGCCTCTTGCGGGCGGAGGCCGGCAGCACTAACCCTTCTTAAATTTATTCAGGCAGCCGGAGCTGCAGAAGGAGCGCACGGAAGCCGTCTCCCAGCAGCCGCGTCCCTTCATCCCCGCGGCGGGGCCGGCCTCCCGGGCGGCCGGACGCTACATGGCGCCGGGGCCCGGGGGGCTCGCACGGAGGCGCGCGCAGCTCGGCGGGCCGCCCGGCGGAGGCGGCGGAGGCGGACGCGCGCGGGTCCCGGCGCCGCGTTACCACAATGCACCACTGCCGCCTGCCCGGTGCCCGGGCCGCTTAACCCCATCGGCGCCGCGGGGGCTGGGCCAAGCCCAGTCGAGCGCGAGCGGCCGCGCGGCAACCCCCTTCTCGCCCCCAGCAGCCAGGGTACGCGGCCCCAGCCGCTCCCTCGCCCGTGCGACCCCTCGGGCATCCCGGGCGCGGGGCGGGCTTCCCGTCCTGACGTCACCTTGCAACGCGAACACCGGAGCGCAGGTGCCGCCCCCTGCAGCAGCAGGCTCCGCTTGGCTGCTTTTCAGAGGGTGAGGACGTCCTTAAGAGCCCAGGGGTGCGTGGGTGGTGGGGATGGTCCGGGGGCTGGGTGGGGATTTCGGAACACCGTGGAGGGAGGGCATCTCCGAGTCCTGACCGCCTTCTGACCCCGCCGAGGCGGCTGCACCTGTGTCTGGCCACCTGGCTGCCCGCTGGAAGGAAGGCAACAGGCCGGGGCCCCAGGGAGCCGTTGGCGCTGGTGCCATGCTGGCTGCAAGCTGTTGGGCACCGACACCTACTTCTGCCCACACCTCTCTGAACACAGCTTCCCCAGCTGTCCACATGGAAACTCCCAGAAGTCCCTGGGGACCTGTGCCCGCACCCTTCCCTCCCTCCTCCAACCCTCAGCTAGTGCCATCCCCACCCCGCCCCATGTGCATGACCCAGACGCCTGGGGGGTCACCCCTGCCTCCTTGGCTCCCTAAATGCACATCCACTTGGTCAGCACAGCCTGAGGGCTGCCCCCCTCAAACACAGCCAGGGGCCCACAGCTCCTGCCCCTCTCAGCCCTCCACACCTTCCTCCTGCCCAGAGAGTCTTAGAAACAAGTCCAAGGTCACGGAGCAGGTCCCACCCTCACACTGCTCACGGGTCCCATTCCTGTCCACTGCTCCCTCGGTTGGACTTCCTCTGGATGCACGTGGAGTCGCCCTGGCTTAAACATAGTCCCCGCCAGGCAGAGTCTGCCTGTGCCCATTCCTCGGCCTGGCCCCCGCCTCCCTCAGCACCATGGATGCCCGGTGCAGCCTCTGGGGCCTGGGCCTGGGTTTTGCCACTGCTCCTGTGCCTAACACAGCCCCACTAACACTGACACCTCACAGGAAGCTAAATCCATCATGGGGATGTAGCAGGTGCAATTTATGGGACTGAAGCCCTTTCCGCCAACGCTTTTTCCATACACAAGCAAGTGAGCCCCTGAGTAAGCATCTAATAGGCTCGGGGCAGGTGGCCCCGGCTCGCTGACTCCAAACCACGTCTTCTGCCTAGAGGATGAATCTTTTGCTGTAGCGTTGGGTTAACCAGCCTGGGAATAGCAGGCAAGTGTGATTGTCCTTAAGTTTTCTGGTTAGAAAATGCAGAGCAATACAGAGGCACCATTGCACTGTCACCGCTGGGTGACCAAGTCCTGGGCCCCGTGTGCTTTATCTGCATTTCCCTCATTTAATCCTCCCAGAGAAGCCTCGGGTGGCAGGCACCACCAGTGAGTGGACAGGCGCTGAGACAAAGGGACTGGCCCGGGGTCACTAGGCTGGACGCTGGCCTGTGGCAGCAGCTGATGCACCTGTGTCTGGTAGGAGAGCACCAGCCAGGGCCCCGGGGAGTTGCTGTTCCCTTGGCACAGAGCCCTGTGCTCTGGGGTTTCATAAGTTCCCCAGGCTCCCAGAGGAGAAAATGGGGGGAAATTGGAGCCGTGTTCGGAACATTTTGGGAAAGTGTTCAGAAACATAAACGATTTTTTCAAAGGATTCCCACATGCAAGTGTTAAGTCCAACGCAGGGTATTTAAACCAGACGCTGCGCGTATCATATCTCGGGAACTGAGGGTTGCAGGGATCTTCCTGGCTCTGAGAGGTTGAGGAAGGGGTGGGAAGAGGAGCTGAGCACCGTCCTCACGCACCATCCTCACTAGAGCCATGCCTGGCTCGTGGCTGGAGACTGAGACGCTAGGAGCCAAATTACCCGGCGAGGAAGGCAGGATGGTAAAGAAAAAAAAAAAAAAAAAAAGCAGTCCCATGAAAGCCAACACCCGCCCACGCCGTCTCTCCTTTCTACCCAATTATTGTACACTCGGAGTTGCATCCACAAACCACCAGTTCTTGCTGCCCATGACTTCACAACCCGCAACCAGGCTGAACAGGCAGCCAGAGGGTGCGAGCTGGTCCTTACAGAAGACTCAGGAGCCGTAGGCGGAGCTGACCGAGTATGGAAGAAGCCAAGTGTGAGATGATCCTGGGTCATTCCAGCCGCTCTGCCAGGTGGAATTACCCAGGGGCTTGGGCACAGTTTCTGTCCCAACCTCGTGGGTGCGAGGCAGAGCCCCCGGTTCCGTGTCTGTGCCCATTTGTACTTGTGCATTGTGGGTATCTCTTGAGCAGCTCCGGGTGCTTGGTCACCCCCCAAGAGACCTCCTAAACCCAAGTGCACCAATTCCAAGTCCTGACTGAAGTCCTTTCACCCCAAGTGCCCGGTGCTGGCAACCATGGAGGCAGCTGCAGCCCTCGGTCTCAGCTCCTACTGAGTCCCACATCCAGGCCAAGCTGATCCTGCTCCCTGCAAAGTCTCCGTGTCCTCTCACGTCCGTGGTCACCATTTGCTTTCTTGTGCCACCTGGGTGGTGGCTGCTGGGCAGCGCCCCCTGATGACCGTCTTCCCCTTTCCACTTGCTATAGAACACTGGTGGTCAGTGTCCACGCCGATCACTGCTTTGTCCCTAAGGCAACACACAACCCACCCAACTACACAGAGGCGGTTCCTGACTTTACGATGGTGCGAAACTGATCGGCCTTCAGTAGTAACCATGCTTTGAATCTGAAATTTGGATCTCTTCCCAGGCTAGCAATATGTGGCACAATCGTCTCCTACAACCCTGGGAGGTAGCAATGTGCTACCTAGTTAAGCTGGGGTGTTCAGTAGGCTAATTTTAGCAAATGCCTTTTCTTTTTTTTTTTTCAAGTATTAATTGATTTATTTGGGAGGCAGAGAGGGAGAGAGATCTCCCATCCATTGGTTCACTCCCAAAATGCTTGCGACAGCTGGGGCTGGGCTGAAGCCAGGAACTTAAGCCAGGTCTCCCGTGTGGGAGGCAGAGACCCAGGGGCCTGAGTCATCACCTGCTGCTTCCCACAGTCTCCATGACCAGGACACTGGAGTTGGCAGCTGAAGTCGGGGAATCTAACTTGGGTACTCTGATGGGGGACAGGGGCATTTTAACCACCAGGCTAAATATTCAATTCCCTAAACACATTTAAAAAAAAGATTTTTAGGCCGGCGCCGCAGCTCACTAGGCTAATCCTCCACCTTGTGGCACTGGCACACCGGGTTCTAGTCCCGGTTGGGGTGCTGGATTCTGTCCCGGTTGCCCCTCTTCCAGGCCAGCTCTCTGCTGTGGCCAGGGAGTGCAGTGGAGGATGGCCCAGGTGCTTGGGCCCTGCGCCCCATGGGAGACCAGGAGAAGCACCTGGCTCCTGCCTTCGGATCAGCGCGGTGTGCCGGCGGCCATTTGGAGGGTGAACCAATGGCAAAAGGAAGACCTTTCTCTCTGTCTCTCTCTCTCTCACTATCCACTCTGCCTGTCAAAAAAATTGTTTAAAACAGATTATTTATTTATTTATTTATTTGACAGGTAGAGTTACACCATGGTTCACCGCCCAGATGGCCGCCATGGCTGGTGCTACGCTGATCCGAAGCCAGGAGCCAGGTGCTTCATCCTGGTCTCCCATGCAGGTGCAGGCGCCCAAGCACTTGGGCCATCCTCCACTGCCCTCCTGGGCCACAGCAGAGAGCTGGATTGGAAGAGGAGCAACCAGGACTAGAACCTGGTGCCCATATGGGATGCCAGTGCCGCAGGTAGAAGATTAACCAAGTGAGCCACGGTGCTGGGCCCCCTAAACACATTCTTAACTTGACATTTTCAATGTATGCCATATTCAACTTATGATATTTTCAGCTTACAAGGGACGTGACCCCATCAGGGGGGAAAAGGGGGGGGGGCGGTGCTGTGGCTCAGCGGGTTAATGCCCTGGCCTGAAGCGATAGCATCCCATATGAGCACCAGTTCAAGACCTGGCTGCTTCACTTCCATTCCAGCTCTCTGCTATGGCTTGGGAAAGCAGTAGAAGGTGATCCAGGTCCTTGGGCCCCTGCACCCTCGTGGGAGACCGGAAGAAACTCCTGGCCCCTGGCTTTGGATCAGCACAGCTTGGGCCGTTGTGGCCAGTTGGGGAGTGAACCAGCGGATGGAAGACTCTCTCTCTCTCTCTCTCTCTCTCTGCCTCTCCTCTCTCTGTGTAACTCTGACTTTCAAATAAATAAATAAAAATCTTTAAGAGAGAGAGAGAGAGGGAGAGGGAGAGGGAGAGGGAGAGGGAGAGGGAGGGAGGGAGGGAGGGAGGGAGGGAGAGAGCGATGGATCCGCCAGCCACTGACCCGGATTGCGTGCCTGGCTCCCCCGGCTGTTGCAGGCGTTCGGGGAGTGAAACAGTGGCTGTCTCTGTCTACAGGTCTCTTTCTCTGCCTCTCAAGTAAACACATTAAAAACATTAAAGGGGGTGTGTGTTTCCTGGCGCAGTGGGCTAAGCCGCTGCTGGGGGTGCCTGTGTGCCATAGGAGAGGCCTGGGGCTGAGTCTCGCCACCCTTCTGACCTGGCTTCCTGCTAATGTGCCCAGGGGGCAGCAGCCAATGGCCCAAGTGCTTCTGTCCAGGGAGACCTGGACGAAGTGGGAGACCTGGCTCTTAACTCTGGCCTGGCTGTTGCGGGTTATTTGGGGGAGTGAGCCAGGAGATAAGAGAGATGTCTCCGACTTTCAAACACATAAATTAAATAAATATATTTTTAAAAAAATTTAAAAGAACCTAATTGTCTAACAGCAGGTGAATGTTTAGTCCATCAACTTCACGGAAGATCAGGGAGCCAGCCAGGTGTACAGGCAGAGACTCCCTAGAAACAACAGACTATGCTGCAACACAAAATACTGAATGGACCAAAGGCCAGCCGTATTCACAACTGTGGGAAAGCTGTGCAGGCATGGACATCGGACATGATAGTGGCACGGGTGAATCTCCTTGATTCTGGGCTCCTGGAGAAGCCTGGGTCTCTTTCCCCGGGCCCCAGCACCCCACTTTGGATCCCTGTCTACTTTGTGTCTCACAGCAGACGGTGGACTCCGTGTGCACCGGGACCGCAGCCTTTCCTCTCTGTTCTCAGCCTCCAGCCTGGCCAAGCGCACGGCAGGTGCACACGAATGACTAGATCAGTGAGTGGACGGACAAGAACAGGTCAGTCACCCCCCGAGAGCCCTACATGGCCCAGGCCAGCAAACCTCGCCACCTTCCTGCCTCCCAAAGGCTCCTCCTGCTGCGCCCCCAGCTGCATCTCTGATGCCCACCATCTCTGGCAGAGCCCTGTCCCCTCTGTGCCCCTGCCCCATCCTTAACGGGCTCAGGTTTGGGAGTCCCCTTGGGAGCAAGATCCAACAGGGGCTTCCAGACCTGAGCTGGCTACCCCCTAAACATGTGAAGCTCCCGCTCTGGGTCTTGGGCTCTTTACTAACGAGGGGCTGGACCCCTTCCCCCCCCCCCAGAAGACAGCGCCTGCCCTTCTCCACGTTAGCCCGGGAGAGCAAAGCCTTCCGAGTGTCCGTGATGCACGCACATGGGGGATATCTCAAAAGCAAAACCCCACTGAGCTGCACTGGTCACACAGCCATGGGTAGCTCCTGTGTGCCTCATTCATAAAAGCATTCCGCACCGAAGCCAAAGAATGAATTCAGGAGCCATGGATGCAAATGGGTTGCTAGGTAATTACAATACACTTTTTCCAAGGTTGGGAGGGAAATTTTCAATGGACCATTGATTATTTTAGATCAGAAAAATGGAATGGGGGAGAGTGCACCCTGGGGGGAGACTGCATTCAAAAAAGTCTGAGAAAAGGGGAGGGCTGGGGATGGTACCGAGGCCTGGCCCTGTTCACCCATGCCCCGTGCCAATGCCGGAGTGGGGACCATCCAGCCCGCAGGCTGTGCAGGGCCTGTGGCATTATTCAGTCTGACCTTGCCGGAGCAACAACAGGCAGGACGAGAAAGTCCGTACCTCTACAGCAGGCTCGTTTTTAAGCAGATCATTTTGCATGGCCCGCAAGTGACGTTACAAATATCCAAATGGCCCTTGGCGGAATACAATAAAAGGTTCCCCACCCATGTTAGAGACAGCAGAGGAGGCAGACGCCACACTGCTGGGAGCCGAGTCTGGAACGAGCAAGGGGCTCCTTTAGCATCTCCACATGTGCATTTCGATGTCCGGGGTGAGCAGCTAGGGTCAGTCCCTCCAGCAGGTCTGAGGGCACTGGCCCCTTCTCAGCCCCCATTCACCTACTGTGTCCGTTATTAACCCAAAGACCCCTTGCTTGCTCAAGTACTACTTTCAGCAACAAATCCCGCCCCACACAATCAGAGGGCTGGGACTCCTAAGACGTTCCTGTCCATTTGTTTGGTCTTCACTGATTTTTTAAGAAAGTGACAACAAAAGGAATGGAAAATCCGAATCTATTGCAGAATGTTCCTTCTTGTTTGTTGGTTAGTAAAGCAACTCAAAGCAAGCAGCTTTCATGGACCCTTTTAAGTATATTAAAATGGTCACAAAATGTATTTTGCTGTTGGTGCTTAAGGCCAGCGAGGTAGGAGGGAAGCCGAGGTGCTCAACTGGATGCTGGTGGCACAGGGCATGGTGACACTCATGATCATATGGCTCATCGAGGAGCCACCACGCTGCTGTGACCCTTAACTCAACAAGCAATCAGACTCCTGGGAGCCTTCCCACAGGAAACAATTCAGGAGGAGCGAAAAGCTTTCTGTACAAAGTCATTCACAGCGCCATTATCTGTAACAGCCCAAGTGGGGAACCCAAATGCCCAAAAGTTGAAGGATGAGGTCAAAACACGGGTCTGTTACTCAGTAGAATATCACGCAGCTATTGGAACGCTCCTTAGAGAGCCAGGGAAGCTGCTAGCTCCAGTGTAGGGTGAGGAGGGCACAGAGTGACGCGTACTGGTTCGTAGGATGCTGAAGATGAGATATGGCAGGTGTACGGGCAGAAGGGAGGAGGGAAGCAAACGAGCAATCACAGCTTTGCGATGCCCAGGGAGCTGCCTGCAGTTCAAGTCCTCTTCATCGTCCCCTGCAAGGTTGCCTATGATAGCAGAAGTGCAGCAAGCTATGTTCAATCAACGGACTTTTCTTTTTTTAAGGCTAAGCCAGGGGCTGGGGCTGTGGTGTAGCGGGTAAAGCTGCCACCTGCAGCACCAGCATCCCATATGGGTGCTGGTTCGAGTCCCGGCTGCTCCACTTCCAATCCAGCTCCCTGTTAATGCACCTGGGAAAGCAGCAGAAGATGGTCCAAGTGTTTGGGCTCCTGTACCCAAGTGGGAAACCTGGAAGAAGCTCCTGACTCCTGGTTTTGGCCTGACTCAGCCTTGGCTGTTATGGCCATTTGAGAAGTGACCCTCAAATGGAAGATCTCTCGTCTGTCTCTCTGCCTCTGCCTCTGTGTAACTCTGCCTTTCAAATAAATAAATATTAAAAAAAAAGCTAAGCCATCTCTGATAGGAATTATTTTTCCCCTTTAAAAATTTTTATTGGTTTATCTGAAAGGCCTCTGAGTTACAGAGAGAATGAGAGAGACAAAAAGAGAGAGATCTTTCATCCTCTGGCTTAGTCCCCAAATGGCTTCTACAGCCAGAGTTGGGACAAACTGAAACCAGGAGCCAAGAGCTTCTTCCGGGTCTCCCATGTGGGTGCAGGGGCTCAAGCATCCTCTACTGCTTTCCCAGGCCACAGCAGAGAGCTGGATCGGAAGTGGAGCAGAGGGGACTAGAACCAGCACTCTTAGGGGCTGCCTGGCGTTGCAAGCGGTGGCTTACCCTGCTGCGCCACAGCACCGGGCCCTCAACTGAATTTTCATTTGATGCCCTTTCCTGGGGGACAGAGGAGGTGCAGGAGTTCTGCAGGGAGCAGGCACCCTGCTTAGGGGGTGAGAGTTATGAGGCCATGAGATGGTGGGGACAAGGGCTGGTGACAGGTGAGCAGGAAGTCAGGGTGGTGGAACTCAAACAGTTGTAACACCAGTGCCCCCCGCCCCGCCCCGGGCATCATCCCCACCCCCTCCCCGCAGGGTCCAGGGCTTCAGAGTTAGAGGCACGAGCCTGAGCCCGGATCCGCAGTCTGCTTCCCAGGAGACTGGAAACCTCACTCCCCTGAGTCTCATCCCAGCACGGGGCTTCCCCTCTGTTGCAGGGTCAGCCAAGTCTCCGCAAAAGCCCTGTGTCCAAGTCCAAATCCCTAGAGCCTCAGAATGTGAGGGATTGAAGTTGAGGGTTTTTTTTTTAATAATTAATGTTTATGTTTCTAACAGGCAGAGAGACAGAGATCTCCTATCTACTGGTTCACTTGCCCAAATGCCCTCAGCAGCCAGGGCCGGGCCAGGCACCCAAGCAAGGGCCTGGAACTCATTCCAGGTCTCCCATGTGGGTGGCAGGGGCCCGGGACCTGCTGCCTCCTGGGATGTACGTTAGCAGGAAGCCAGAGCAGAGCTGGGACTAGATCCAGTCACAGAGGCAACTTAGCCGTCTTGCCAGGTGTCCACTCCCGATAAGAGGAGATTAAGATAAAATGAGGTCATCAAGGTGGACCCTGACTTGTCAGGACAGGTGTCCTTATAGGAAAAATGGATTCCAGCGGCCAGCACAGTAGCATAGCAGGTAAAGCTGCTGCCTGCAGTGCCGGCATCCCATACGGGCGTCAGTTCAAGTCCCGGCTGCTCCACTTCTGACCTAGCTCTCTGCTATGGCCTGGGAAAGCAGTAGAAGATGGCCCAAGTGCTTGAGCCCCTGCACCTGCGTGGAAGACCCAGAAGAAGTTTCTGGCTCCTGGCTTCGGATCAGCGCAGCTCCAGCCTTTGTGGTCATTTGGGGAGTGACCAGCAGATGGAAGACCTCTCTCTCTGCCTGTCTGCCTTTCAAATAAATCTTTAAAATTAAAAAAAAAGGATAATAAAGGATTAGACAGCCATGTGAAGACACAGTGAGATGGTGGCCATGGTGGAGGTCTCACGAGAAATCAATCCTGCTGCTCTTTTGATCTTGGACTTCCAGCTGCCAGAATGGTAAGAATACATTTCTGTTCTTTAAATCACCTGCCCTGTTGGATTTGGTTATGGCTGATGACTTCCCTGCATAGAGAAGTGACAATGACCTCAGCCCTGTAGGCACTCAACAAAAACAAAAAACACCGAGACAAGTGAACTACGGCAGTGCCTGGCGTCCCCGGAGCTTCTGCCCCAGGCAAGTCCAATGCCCAAACACACTTGGTCTCCACGTCCATCAAGGAATTAGTTTAACAAGGTCAGCTGCTCCTGTGAGCCCTTGGCAGCTGGTGTGGGGCTGGCCAGGATGGGCAGCACAGCTGTCAAGTGGCAAAGTTCAAGTGGAGCGAGGTTGAGAGGTTTTGTTCAAAGACAAGCAAAGAGCAAGGAAGGGGTAGGAGAGCAACGTTCTAAGCCTCCAACCTCCACTTCCACCCTGCCCCCCCCACCGTCCTGTGGTCAACGGAGCTTAGAACATAAGCACGGGGCTGGCGCTGTGGCGTAGCAGGTAAAGCCACCGCCTGCAGTGGTGGCATCCCATATGGGCGCTGGTTCGAGTCCCGGCTGCTCCACTTCCAATCCAGCCCTCTGCTATGGCCCTAGGGAAGCAGTAGAAGATAGCCCAAGTCTTTAGGCCCCTGCACCTGCGTGGGAGACCTGGAAGAAGCTCCTCGTTCCTGGCTTCGGCTTGGCCTAGCTCGGACCATCTAGCCATCTGGGGAGTGAACCAGCAGATGGATGACTTCTCTTTTTCTCTCTCTCTCTGCCTCTCCTTCTCTCTCTAACTCTTTCAAATAAATAAATAAATCTTAAAAAAAAAAAAAAGAACATAAGTATTTGGGAACGCCATAAAAGACAAGAAAACACTTGCAAGACGGATAACCAAGGCGGGAGAAATCACCACTAGAGGGAGCTCATGATACATCAGCAATGGAAACCACAAGTATCCAAGGGGTGAAATGAAAAATGGATAATGAATATGCAAGCCACAGGATGCACACGCTGGTCAGTAAGGCAGATAAACCCACACTCCATGGTCAGGAGCGAAACGCGAGACAGAGCCGGGAGATGCCTTTTGGTTCCTCCATCGGCCTAACAAAGGGGTGGCCTCTGCTGCCGCTCACGCTGCTGGGAGACACGGCGGGGTGTGTTCCTTCTGGCTGGCAACCTGATCGGGTCCATTACTATGTAGCACGTGCATGGCCCTATAGCCTTCCAATTTCTCTCCTAGGAACATACGTGACGGAAAAACTCACATGCGTGCACGGAGATGAAGAAGGCCCACTACTGCACTCTCTGGGACAGGAACACAAGCTGAAGAATCCAGCGCCGGTGCTGTGGCACAGTGGGTAAAGCTGCAGCTTGTGGCACCAGCATCCCATAAGGGCCCTGGTTCGAGTCCTGGCTGCTCCACTTCCGATCCAGCTCTCTGCTAATGCGCCCAGGAAAGCACTGGAAGATGGCCCAAGTGCTTGGGCCCCTGCACCCACATGGGAGACCCGGAAGAAGCTCCCAGATTTGGCCTGGCCCAGCCCCAGCCATTGTGGCCATTTGGGGAGTCAAACAGCAGATGGAGGATCTCTCTCTCTCTCTTTCCTTCTCTCTGTAACTCTGCCTTTCAAATAAATAAATAAACATTTTTTTCAAAAATGGTGAAGAACCCACTGTCCCTCAAGAGGAAAATGAGGGGTGAGTGCTGGCTCAATGGTTAAGAGGCCATTTGGACACTTGCATCTGATGTTGCTGTGCCTTGGTTCAGGAGCGGCTCTGCTTCCAAGTCCAGCTTCGTGCAAATGTGCGCCATGGGAGACTGAAAGTGACGGCCCAAGTACTAGGGTCCCTGTCACTCCCATGGGAGACCTGGATGGAGCTCCTGGCTCCCAGCTCCGACTGCTGCAGTCACAGCTGTTGCAGGCATTTGGGGCCGTGAACCAGCAGGTGGAAGATCTCTCTGTGTCTCTGTCTCTCTCCCTTCTCTCTCTCTTTCAAGTACATAACAATTCCAAAGAAAATAGAGGGAGAAATTATTCCACTGTGGGCAACTGTGAGTATGCTCCTGCTTGGGACCCCCTCATTCCAGGGTGGAGTCCCTGGGGTTGAGTCCCAGCTCTGTTCCCAACTCCAGCTTCCTGCCAGTGTGCACCCTGGGAGATGGCAGGTGGGGGCTCAAGTACTTGGGTCCCTACCACCCATGTGGGAGACCCAGATGGAGTTCTGGGCTCCTGATTTGGGCCTGGCCCACCTCCTGGCAGGAACCCAAGTACTTGGGCCATCCTTTATGCCTTCTCAAGCACATTAGCAGGAAGCTGGATTAGAAGCCAAGTAACCAGGCCTGGGACTGGCACTCTGGTATGGGATGTAAATGTTGCTAGTCCGGCTTATCCCACTGTACCACAACACCCGCGGAAGAGACTTGGACGCTGTTCTGGGCTCCAGCCTGGCCCAGCTGTGGTTGTTGTGGGCATTTGGAGAATAAGCCAGCAGATGTGAGATCTCTGTGTCTCTTTCAAGTAGATGAAAGATAAACAGTTTTTAAAGACTGATTAGAGAGACAGAGTTACAGAGAGAGGGAGAGACAGAAAGAGAGAGAGAGAGAGATCGATCGATCTTTAATTCACTGGTTTACTCCCCCAAATGGCTACAACGACTGGAGATGGGCCCATCAGAAGCCAGGTGCTTCTTCCAGGTCTCCCACGTGGGTGCAGGGGCCCAAGCACTTGGGCCATCTTCTGCTTTCCCAGGCCCCAGCAGAGAGCCGGATCAGAAGTGCAGCATCCAGGACTCGAACTGGCGCCCATTTGGGATGCTGGCACTGAGGAGGAGACTACGCCAGAGTGCCAGTCCCATACATAAACATTTTTTTTTTTAAATGAGATTGGCCTATTTTCACCAACATGCAAAATCTCTAAAATGTATTAGTAACAGAAAAAAAAAGCCATCTCCTCATCACTGTGTATAAGATGTATGGGTGCATGTGCGCGCGGGCGTGTGTATACTTCGATGACTTTGTAAATGCGTGGGAAAGTTCTGGAAAAACACTCCTGCTAGCACGTTGGTGGAGTGCTGCTCTCGGGAGGGGAGGGAGGTGACGAAGGATGCCTAAATTGTATGCTATATATTTGAGAGTCATTTACGTGTTCCACAAGCATGTGTTTCCTAACTAAAAGTCACTTCTGCTCCAACACGGAGGCCTGCTCCCTGCAAAACCTCCAGTGACCTCTAAGGGACTCTCAAAGGGTGCAAGGTCAGGCATGGAGGCGGATGCACACTGGGTGACGTTGCGGGCAGGTGTGCCCGGAAGCCACGCGAGAGAAGCCAGCACACCAGCGCACACAGACCAACCTGGCAGACAGCAATCAGACAAGGGCTGGATCATTTGGCGCACCCGCGGCACGATCCCCAGGAAGCGGAGGAACACAGCCGCCCATGGTGACGCGCCCTGCAAAGAACGGACAGAGCTGCAGCCAGGGGTGGCAGGGCCGCAGGGCAGGCACCCAGCCTCCAGCCAGGCTGTGGGTCTCACCCCACCCTCAAGCTACCAGGCTGCCACTACCAGTAACCTGGAGAATCGCAGCTGTGCAACCCGGGAGGCATCACCCATGGACGGGGTGGTCCGGGCATGCACCGGCTTGTACTCTGGCCCATGTGATCCAGAGAGGTGTCAGGCACAGCGCCAAGGCGGAGAGAGGGTGTCGGAGGCGAGTGTAGACACAAGCATAAGTGAAGGTGAGAAGCAACAGGTGCAGCTTTGCTCAGGGTCATCCCTGATGCCGCGTGGGACGCTCCCTGCAGGGTCCCTCCTGCGGCAGGTCAGGCTCGCAAGTCCCAGCAGCAGCTCCTCTGTGAAACCCTCTGCCCGCACCCCCACCGCCCCCCCATTCCCTTCCCACTCCCTGCTGGGGCCTAGTGGTGGCATCCACTTCCCCAGAGCCAGTGCCAGCTCCCTGTGTAGCTGTCCCAGGCTGCAGAGCCAGGACAGTCTTCCCCTCTGTGTCCTGGAACTTCACGGCCACCTGGATGCCTCCCTGACTCTGCCTGTCGCCCCAGGGAGCCCAGCACCTCTCCTCTGCCCGCTCATGAGCGCCCTTCCCTTCCAGGCCCAGGCTGGAGGCCTGGAGGTCGGCGCCTGTGCTGTGGTCTCCCTCTCCTTGAACCTCTCTGTGTGTGCAACGAATCCCCCTTGCTCTTTGAAATCAATGGCAGCTCCACACTGCCCTCCTCTCCCCCGCCTTGGCTTCCAACTTCGCACTCTCTTAGATCCACCCTGCCGGCACCCACACGGGCTATCTACTAAAAATATCATCTGCTCCCTTCCGGGAGCAAGTTCAAGTTCAAACTCCTGCATAAGCCACAGCCCCCCAGGAGCTAAGAAGCCTCGGGAGGCTCAGCACTGCCTACTCCTGGCCTCGGCTCCCTGCCATGCCTTTGCCCACCTGGCCTGGGCTCTGTGCTGCCCTCTCCCTTGACTGACACCTGTTCATCTCAGAACCTGGGGCGGCTCCCCTTTCTGCAGGGAGTCTTCCTGGATGGTTGCCAGCCCAGCAAGGAGCCGGAAGGAAAGTCGCCTGGAGCAGGGCCCTTGTTCAAGGTTCTTATCGCACCCTTTCACCTGGCTCAGGCACAGAACTTTGTTCTCTCGCAGTTTTGAAGGCCAGAAATCCAAAACCCAAGTGTCGGCAGGAAGGTGCTCCCACAAGTATTCTAGGAGAGGCCCCTTCCTCGCCTCCTCCGGCTTCGGGCAGCCCCACGCGCGCCTTGGTTTGCGGCAGCATCACTCTCACCTCCTTCCCCATCCTCCCCTGTGGTCTGAGTCCAGGTTTCCCTCCCGGTATAGGAGGACACGAGTCACCCTGGACCAGGCTCTACCCACACGACCTCACTGTAGCTTGATGAGGTCTGCAAAGCCCCCAGTTCCCAGCAAGGTCACATTCACAGACCCAGGGAGCTGGGACTTCAAAGTGTGTGTGTGTGTGTGTGTGTGTGTGTGTTAATACTCAGGTCCCCGGGAATGGTTATCTGAGCAGGAAGCATGCTCTGGTCTAGGCTGGGCAGGAAGACAGCCTGGAGGAGGTGGCTTACAGGACACACACAGGCAAGAGGAGGAGACCCCGTGTGGGAGAAGAGGCGAGGCCGGCCCTGGGCGGCCCTGTGGTCTGTGGTGCGAGGTGCTGGGTGGGCTGCAGAAAGGCCTAGTGGAGCCATCTGCACTCACCCTGGAGGCAGCAGTGGCTGGGGAAGGCAGGGGGCAGTGACCAGCGCAGAATGTGCATCCCTGAAAGACTAACCTGCCCCCCAGGCGCCCAGAGCAGGAGTCTGAAAGGGGCCCCAGGCAAGGTCAGCGGAGAATGAGAAACTGGATCAGTGCTGCCCCTGGCAGCCCGTCCTGGCAGGGGGAAAGGGCAGAGGTCAGAGAAAACGGGGCAGGAAGATGAACAGGACCTGGCTTCAGGCGGTGAGGACGGGAAGGAGTGGGGGGAGGGGGCAGAGGTTGGGGTTCAAGGTGGGAGCCACAAGAGCAGTAACCGGAAATGGCAGCCCAGGGATAGGGGCGCACGCGGTCAAGCACCATGAAATGCTGTTTAATTAAAGGGGTACGCTCCTGGGTATGCTCATTAAGTAACCGCTGGGGCGGGGTGGAGAGGGGCAGTGGTGCGCAAAGCAGCTACGGGAGCCCTACACTCACTTCGTAAATAATTCAAGTTCATGAGCGACAAGCACTGCGTTTTCTACCAGTGCCGGGGGCCCAGGCTGTTGGCAGCAGGCAGTATCAGAGCAAGGTCTCGAGCGGAGGGCACTGGAGACTCCACGGCACAACCTTTAAAGTGACCTCACCACCCCAGGAAATGGAAATCAATGCAGTCTGTGCCAGCAGAGGCCAGACGGAGCAGCTTCCCACGCCGGGGTGGGGGCGCCAGGTGCGGGGAGCTGCCCAGCTCAGCCGGCCTGTGGGATCCACCGAGGAAGTCCTTGCGTCTGGGATGTCCTGTCTGACACAGCCACCGGCACCCCCCCCCCCAGGCTCCCACACAGGCCCTGCTGCGTGGCCCACTGGGAGGAGCTCCTGTCCTGGGTGGCCATAAAGAGCCCTGTGCGCCCCCTCCCCCGCAGCCCCTGGGTGAATTGCATCCTCTCATTCACATCCTGCGGGGTTGGCCTCGTTGATTTCCAAGGGCTTTGCCACCTTCCTGGCCTGTTTCCTACGGGCAGCGGCTGACCCTGATGGCCAGGATCACAGACCCCGTGCCCGGGAGGGGACAGGAGGATCCAGGTTGGGGGGGGGCCAGGAAGGGAAGGTGCCAGACACTGACTCCTGCCCACGGTGAGTCGGCCTGGCTGCCCCAGGCTCCAAGGGCTCCTCTTCCTCTCGCCGTCCAGCAGTGGGCCGCAGTCACCTCCGTATAAGGAGGGCAGAGGACTGCAATTCTGCAGCTCCGGGACCGGGCCCTGCATCACTCCCCTGCCATGCCATCGGCTCGCCTGGAGGCCCTCTCCTGGTGCTGCAGGGGCAGGTGCCACGCTCAGATCCTGGGGCCCTGGGGCTGAGCTTCTTGGAGTCTCCAGGGGAAGCCTGGCAACAAGCCCGGGGCAGGCACCACCCACCCACCCAGGGCTAGCTGCTGTCCCCCCGGGGCGGGCGGGAGGCAGAGACACGGGCCAGCACGAGGGAGCGCCAGCTCGGCAGCCTCTCCCCCTCGCCGGCAGCTTGTCCTGGATGTACTTGCTCTAAACACAGGCCCCCGTGGCCTTGGGCATTTAGGGTCCATTCCTCTTAAAGGCAACAGTCCCTCTGTCTCTCCTTGTCCTCCACTGCTGTCCCCATTTCACAGACGGTAAGGTAGAGGCTCAGCAAGGCTCAGATCACGGGCTATGGCCAATCAGAGGTTAAGACTGGGATGTGAACCCAGGTTTCTCAACGTCCGGAGTTCACTTCTTTATAGCATACAGCTGTTGCCACCAACCCAAACACTGTTCTGCTGGGGACCCAAGCTCGCCTGCCCGCACCACCAGGAAGCGTGTCCTGCTGCCGACTCTCTGTCATGCCTTCATCATGAGACATCCAGACAGAAAGATTCCGTCCACGTTTTTCAAGCGTGTTTTATAACTGTGCACAGAGGCTTCTGTGCCTATGACCCAGCCAAGGGCAGGACTTCTGAGCAGAGACCGTGAGCTGGATCTGGGCCCGTGTCTCATCCAACCGTCCCCTCTTCATTTACGGAGGTGAACTCGAACCCGCCTGAATTATTGAGGAGGTTTTAAGTTGCTCAGACGATGAGTAAAAATAGGTAGCCTGCTTGCATTACAAGGGTGGGCCATGCTAAAAATACTCATCTCTCTCTCAACTTGATCTGGTTATGGAAAACTTTTTGGCTATCCAGGTTCATTTTTCAAAGCAAACAACATGCAAAGCCCAAATAGGATGCTTTTCCCCCAACAGTCACAACGCCTCCTCCCTAGCTGGCCTACCGCGCTGTCTTTCCGGACTTCATGTTTTTAGGAAACAGATCAGCAGTGATGTCAGGGCACAGCTATGAGTCAGCCACCCCTCTGGACAAGCAGGCTCTGAAAGAGTTCATTCATTAGGCTCAACTAGAAGGAGCTCACATAGAAGCTAAAAGAAAACACACACCAAAAATCCCACTTTGGGGTGGGGAAAAAGTGGTCAAGAATAACACAGTTTGAGAATATATGCAGAATATTTCCAATAATTCACAGAAAATGAACTCAAAAGAGAAGTTTATTTTCATGTAAGATTTTTTGAAGTCCATGCATCTGGGGGCTGTCTTCCAAAAAGTTCAGGGAGAATGTATTTTATGGAAACAACTAAGCATAGATTTCAAAAAAAATTTTTTTTGCACCAGAATAAACTTAGACTTCCATTCTATTTTTCCACCAACTTTTTGAACCCCCTGGCATGTTCTCTCCCCCCGCCCCTTCCGACCTCTGCCCTCCACACAACACTGGCGAGAGACGTTGGTGCCTGGGCGCCAAGTGGTCTGCTCCAGGCAGGTGATGCAAATAAACCCTTGGCATGCATTTTCCTCACCACTGCAGCGCCACTGCAGCGCCACACTGACCCTAAGTCCAGTGCAGCACCTCGCCTCGCTTCCACTTCCCGGGCACTGCCCAGGCTTTCACGGGGATCCAAGGCAGCTGCCCACCAGAGCCCCTTTTGATGCACATGGCTTAGGCTTAGACAGACAGAACCCAACACCACCCCACCCCCTGCCCGCCCAGTGCTCGTCCAGCACCAACTGGAAGCCAGCACAAGTGGACCTCCCTGGGGCCTTCGAGGAGGGTCCCTCAGCCTCCTCCCCCTCTCTTTCTGCCCCCTCACCTCCCCCAACACTCCAGAAGCCCCTTGTCTGGGCAGCGGAGCCCCCAGCAGCCCGCACAGCCCATCCTGAGCGTGCAGAGAGCTCTCTGTCTGACCTTGCCAGGTGATGGAGATGGGAACCGAGTGCTGGTAGGAGCGAAGGCAGAGGTGACCCATCAAGTTTAAACACATCCTCCCACTTCCGGCAGGAGGGGGGACAGCTCCGGGGGGCGGGAGGGGGGGCAGAGGAAGCCCCAGGGCTTCTCCGGCTGGGGAGTTGCCCAGCGTGATCTCAAACTGCTTACTCGGAAGCACAGGCAGGCCGGAGAAGGGCTCTGCTGTGACAGACACCACTGGAGTTTAAAATCTCCTTTGCGTGCTGGGAACGAACACACACACACACACACACACACACACACAAAACGCTGGCAGGGAGTGTCTACCCAGTATCCACTCTCTCTGCCTGAGTTCAGCTCACACCAACAGCCAGGTGCACTAAAGTGACCTTCACCCTTGAAACCCTGGTCACAGGGGTTCAGAGGCCTCGGGAGTCCCAGGGAGGTGGGACTTCCCAGTTGCAGCCCCAGTTAAAGCTAACCTGCCTTTCCCTGCTGAAAAAGATGGCTGGCCTCTGGGCCGAATTCCAGGGGCTGGGTTGTGCCCAGGGCAGGACCCCTGCACAGAGACGGAAAGGTGTCTCCCCTAGGACACCAGCCTGGGCAAACCAATCGGGGGCCCAGCTGTGGGCTACACCCAGGGCCGGGGAGGAGGGCATGCCTCGTGACTGTCCCTTTGTCGTGGGGTTTTTGAGAGCAGGAGGCTCTACCCCAGGACAGGGCTCTTGCCCCTTAACCTTACAGGCTGTTGGGGATCCCGGCTGGAAGACATTTGCAGCAGGGGGGGGGTGTAAAAGCCAGGGTCCGACCACCCCACCCCAGCTCAGCCCGCCCTGACTCACCCCCGGGAGGGGCTCTCGGGTGTGGATGTGGGTCCGACCCCCAGGCTGGAGTGGGTCTTGCAGCCGCCGCCGCCGCCGCCTTCGCGCCGCCGCACTCTCAGTCCATCCCGGTGCGGTGCCGGCTGCCACCGCCGCGCCGAGCCGGGGAGAAGGAGGGCGGTCCCGGGATTGGGTGTGCGCGGCCCGGCGGCCCCGGGCCCGCCTCCCCGCCGCGGCCGGCGCTTCAGCACCGCGGACAGCGTCCAGCCCGCGCCCTCGGAGCACCGCGGAGCTGAGCCCAGCGGAGCCGAGCCGTGCGCCCCGCTCTGCCCGCCGCCCGTCAGCCTGAGCGCGGCAGGGGAGCGCCACACCGCGTCCTCATTCCTCCCGCCACCTCCGCCCCTCAGGGCCCCGGGCCAGGAGCCAAGTGCCAGGCCACCGGGTCGCTCCCCGGAGGGGCGGCCGCGCCTCTTCCCAGCCCGCGTCCCAGGCAGGGGTTGGCGATTTCCTCCTGCCCCGCTGGCGAGACAAAGGCCAGCTTGTCCGTGGTGGGACGCAGGCGGTGGAGCCGCGGCTCAGCCTCTTAGAATGCCTGAGTTTGGCCTGGAACCCGACCCCGGCACCGAGGGCTCTGTCTGTGCCCAATGGAGCCCAGAGAGGGCCAGCCCGTGGCTCAAGTCCTCACATCTCCACCGTCACACGCCCCGGGGTGGTGAGGAGTCCGCCTGTCACAGGGGGAGCCTGTCTCTCGGGAACCGGGGAGGGTGCTGCACCAACCAGGAACTCGAGTCCCTCCCCCACCCACACCATCCTAGGCGCCAGAGTGCCAATCACTCCACAGATGGGGCTGCTGGAGCCATGCAGATCCAGTTCCTGCCCAAATCCCTTCCTCTGCTGCTCTCCTCCCCAGCCAGGGAAGTCCTGGGGCTGAGAGGAGGGGAGGAGGGGATCCTGGTTCTGACCTGGCCTTTGCGGCTGACCCGGAGGCCTGAGCTCCAAGTCTGCACCAGCATGGACCTCCCGTCCCTGGCGAGCAGCAGGGAACATACAAGGTGGGCCAGAGTGGACCTCCACCCCAGGCCCTGCCCCTTTCCCAGCCTCCCTCAGGCCCTCTGGGGTCCAGCATACGCACTACACTAAACTGGCAGCCACTACCTGTTTCTAAAGCGAGCATAACTTTTCGTGCCTTGTCACTGTCAAATCTGAACTGCCAGCTCCATGGCGGATGCCCGGTTGGAATAAACTCGAGTGGGGACGAAGAGA
Organism: Sylvilagus floridanus; assembly: GCA_949820135.1. Taxonomy (NCBI): domain Eukaryota; kingdom Metazoa; phylum Chordata; class Mammalia; order Lagomorpha; family Leporidae; genus Sylvilagus; species Sylvilagus floridanus. Next base: position 160,190,613 of record OX463233.1, read on the forward strand.
TGCTGTCCAGGCAGTGTTTGGGGGATTCTATTGGGGCGCTCACAGTGGTGACTGCTGTGCTAAGAGCATGGAGCGGAAACATTCATGGCGCAGCTGGGGCAGGAGCAGGCGTCTGCCACTCAGGGAAGGGGGTGGGGCGTCTGCCACTGTGGTGGGGGGAGGGGGAGGGGCGCCTTCGCCTTTCTAATTAAGGAAAGAGAATCACAACCCCCTTATGGTGCCTTAAAAATAAATAAAACAGCCTACCTCGACCTGTGTTTTATTTTCTCTTTTCTTTCTAAGATAAGGAGGCTGCATGCCACGACAGTATCCTATTGTGGAAGGTGCGTGCGAGTCCCCCGATGCTCTGTTTCTGGTCCAGCTCCCTGCTGATGCACCTGGGAAGGCAGCAGAGGATGGCCCAAGTGCTTGGGCCCCTGCACCCATGTGGGAGACTCGGATGGAGTCTCAGGCTCTTGGCTTGGGCCTGGCCCAGCCCTGGCTCTTGCAGAGTTACAGCCATTTGCGGAGTGAACTAGTGGATGGAAGACCTCCCTCCCTCCCTCTCTCTCTCTCAAACAAACAAAAAAAAAACCTCAAGAGAAGAAACAAAGCAGCACCCAAGTCATCTTCCACACAGCGGTCATGGGTGTCGGATGGGCTGGGCACCCAGTCACCTCCCACACTTGCAGTGTTTGCTAAGGGCACGTGGGAGTCTCAAGTGTTTCTGTGCTGATTTTCTCATTTGGAATGCATTTCTGGAGGCTTTTGTGACAAAGGATTCCTGCATTGAACCCCTTTGGGGTTAAACGGTGCGAGGCACAGGCAGTACTTCCCAACACGTCTGCACCCTCACCTTCAGAAGACCAGGGGGGGCCCAGCAGGGAAGCCCATGTCTGCGCGCACGCACACACACACACATGTGCATGCATCCACACACGTGCACATCACAAAGCTCAGAACGCCCACTCTGCACTGAAACAGCCGCCCCTCCCAAAGCTCAGGATTTGGCAAGAGGACAAACAACCCGGCTGGCACAGCTACATTTTGCGTTTTAGTCCAGTTATTCAGTCATTCGCCGGGTTCCTGAAAAAGCCTAAAAACCGGAATATGCACCATCGATTCTCCCCCACCCAGGCTGGGAGCCACTTCCTGCCCAAGCTCAGGCCCCGCCCTCTTACTCCTCCACACACCCCCTTTCCCCTGCTACTCAGCCCCAGTAAACCGCGCCTGACCTGCCTGACACACGGGACACAGGTGTCGCAGGCAAATCCAGGCCCAGCCCCCCTCTGCCAGCTCAGCCCAACTATGCCCCCACCCCCAGTGGTGCCCTGAGAACCTCCCCCTCCCTCACAACCATCCTGCCCCGGGGCCACCAGTGCCCCCCCCCCCCCCCCCGCAGACCTGGGCTGAGCTCTCTTCCTCTCTCCCCGGTCCCTCCGGCAGCCTCCTGCTCAGGCTCCTAGAGCCCCTGTCCTCTGTGTGTGACAGGGCTGGGGTTGGGCTGCCAGCTCCCAGCACAGTGGTCGTCCTGCCCCTGAGAGGCGATTCTGTGTATGCCACCTCTCACAGCGCCATTCTGCACAACAGCTCTAACTCTGAAGCAAGCCCAGTGTCCACTGACAGAGGAAGGGATGGAGAGAATGGGGTACCTATGCATGAATACACGGGGGCATGATTCCACCAAAAAAGGTGGAGGGGGCATGCAGCACTGTGCATAGTGGGTAAAGCCGCCACCTGTCCTGCCGCAATCCCATATGGGCACCAGTTCGAGTCCCGGCTGTTCCACTTCCAATCAAGCTCCTTGCTAATACACCTGGGAAGGCAGTGGAAGATGGCCCAAGTGCCTGGGCCCCTGCACCCACATGGGAGACCAGGAAGAAGCTCCTGGCTCCGGGCTTTGAACTCTCGTGCCATTGTGGCCATTTGGGGAGTGAACCAATGGATGAAGGATCGATCTCTCTCTCTCTCTCTCTCTCTCTCTGCCTTTTAAATAAAGAAAATGAAGTAAGTTGGTCTGACAGCCCATCACAGGCTACAATGTGGATGAAACTTGAAGCCATTCTGCTCAGAGGAAGAGGCCAGTATAAAAGGACAAAGACTGTACGATTCCTCTTAGATAAGGCACCTGGGCAATCAAGTTCATGGAGACAGGAAGTTGGGGCTGGGGGATCACTGTTCAGTGGTGCACAGTGTCAGTTTTCAAGGGGCAGAGAGCTCTGGTGGGATGCTTGCACAACACCGTGCCTGTGCTCCATGTCGCTGAACCATACACTTAGCAGCGGTTAAGATGACAAATCTGACATTATGTCTCACTGCAATTTAAAAAAAATGTTCTTATTTGAAGTGCATGTGGAAACAAATTTAGAGAATTTAAAATCTCATTAAATAGATGAGTTTAATATCAAAGTTGTTTCTCTTATAAATATGCTTATGATGTTCAAAAACTCGTGATGCAGAATTAATGCAACAAGTAAAATGAGTCCCATCCCAATAGCTGTGGCTGACCAAGGAGCCTTCAGCGAGGTGGGTCCAGCCCAGGGCTCCAGCATTTTCCATAGCAGTCACTAAGCTGTCTGTCCTTGGGTCCCTGTGTCTGTCCTTGGCTTCTAGAAAGCTCTCTAAGATTTATTACCCACCCATGGGCAGTTAGGTTGACCGAAGAAAATACATCAGAAGAGAAACGTGAACTTCCAAAACCACAGATGGCTGAAATGCCAAGAGTCCAGGACGACCATGTGGCACATCCAGTGTGTCCTAGGCAGCTCAGCTGGCAAGGCGCTAACTTCACGATAATTATGATTAATAAGTTAATGAAAAGGACAAGGAAGGAAAGAACAAAACAGACCAAGAGATGGAGGGCTTCAGCCAAATTGGAAATCTATATAAATGTTCAAATAGACACTCCAGCACTTAAAGATATCTGAAATCAAGAATTCATTGGGTAGATTTCATGGTGGAAGAGACAAAGCTGAAAGCAGGCTTAGTAAACTCAAAGACCCATCCATCAACAATGTCTACAGAGGAAACACAGTGGGAGAGATGGGGAGGGAGTCGGGTCTCACCTTGGTGTGACTGGAATCTCACAAGAGCAGGAGGGGCGACAACCAACTGTGGAAGAAACAGCGGCCACGAATCTCCCCCGGTCTGGTCAAAGCCAATGACCACGAATCTCCCCCGGTCTGGTCAAAGCCATTGACCACGAATCTCCCCCGGTCTGGTCAAAGCCGTTGACCACGAATCTCCCCGGGTCTGGTCAATGCTGTTGACCCACAGATTCAAGAAACTCAGTCCCAAAAACAGGAGATGCACAAAAAAGCCGTCCTCACACATGTCACAGAGTCTTGGAGAGAAAAGTCAGAAAGCAGGCTGGGTGCTGAGCTGCTGGTCGGGACACCTGTGTCCCCGATCAGAGTGCCTGGTTCAAGTCCTAGCTGCTCTCTGCTTCCCATCCAGCTTGCACACCTGGGAGGCAGTGGACGATGAGTCGGGTACGCGGTTCCTGTCACCCATGTGGGAGACCTACACTGAGAGTCTGGCCTCTGACTTCTGCCTGGCCCGGCTCTGGCTGTTGTGGGCATTTAAGGAATGAACTGGTAGATCACAGATCTCTCTCTCTCTCTCTGTTTTCAATAAATAAATCAATAAATCTCCAAGCAGAGAGGAAGTCAGGAGCAGACAAAAGGTTAGTTATCTTCAGAGGAGAAATAAGACTGTTGTCTTTTCAATACAAAACACAGAAGCAAGACGACAATAGGATCTTCAAAGTGCAAGAAAAGAAGGAATGGGCATTTGGTTTCATGGTTTAGACGCTGGTTAGGACGCCCACATGGGATGCCAGCACCGCAGGCAGCAGCTTTACCCGCTACGCCACAGCGCCGGCCCCTCTTCACCCTTTCAACACTGACAGACACGAATTGCTTCCACTTTTTAGCTTCTGTGAATAATGCTGCTATGCATAGGAGTATCCAGCTTACGTAATTTTTTATTTATTTATAATATTTTTTGACAGGCAGAGTGGACAGTGACAAAGAGACAGAGAGAGAAAGGTCTTCCTTTTCTGTTGGCTCACCCCCCCCTCAATGGCCGCTGTGGCCAGCGCGCTGTGGCCAGCGCGCTGTGGCCAGCACACCACGTTGATCCGAAGCCAGGGGCCAGGCACCTTCTCCTGGTCTCCCATGGGGTGCAGGGCCCAAGGACCTGGGCCATCCTCCACTGCACTCCCAGACCACAGCAGAGAGCTGGCCTGGAAGAGGAGCAACCGGGACAGAATCCGGGGCCCCGACCTGGACTAGAACCCGGGGTGCCAGCGCCACAGGCAGAGGATTAGCCTATTGAGCCATGGTGCCGGCCTATTTATAATATTTTTAAAAGAGTTTTAAATTCGAAAGGCAGAGAAAGAGAGGGACAGACCACGAGAGATCCTTCATCCACTGGTTCGCTCTTCAAATGCCCACAACATGGGGCTGGGCCAGGCTGAAGCAAGGAGTCCAAAACCCAACCTAGACTGGCCATATGGGTGGCAGGGACCCAGAAACTTGTCCAGTCACCTGCTGCCTCCCAGGGTGTGCATGAGCAGGAAGCCTGAATCCGAAATGGAGCAGGGACTTGAACCCAGGCACTGTGATAGGGGATCCAGGCATCCCAAGTGGCATCTTAATAGGCTATGCCAAATGCCCACCCCGATACTACTGTTTTAAAAGATTTTATTTATTTATTATTTGAGAGATAGAGAGAGGGAGAAACAGAGAGAGAGAGGTCTTTCATCCATTGGTTCACTCCCCAAATGGCCGCAACAGCCGGAGCTGGGCTGATCTGAAGCCAGGAGCCAAGAGCTTCCTCCAGGTCTCCCATACAGGTGCAGGGCCCCAAGGACTTGGGACCATCTTCTACTGCCTTTCCAGGCCACAGCAGAGAGTTGGACTTGAAGAGGAGCAGCTGGGACTCGAACCGGCACCGATATAGGATGCTGGCACTGCAAGCAGCGGCTTTACCCTTGACGCCACAGCGCCAGTCCCAGCTATTTTACCTTTTGCTTGACAATAACAATTCTGTTCACCGGATTCTAGCTGCCACATGCTGGTGGCAAACCCAGATTATGAATGATTCATGCATAGACACAATGACTAATTAAACTCTAAAGAGGCGATTCATTAAAAAATAGAAAGGCAAACTTTTACCCATGGGCTTGCAAGTGGGTGCCTGTGGGAAGGATTACATCCCTACGTTCCTCTGCACAGCACTGCGGATGGCAGAGGTGGAAAAGACATGCAGTCATAAACTAGTTATTATGCAAACCAGCAACTACAGTTTCTGCGGGTGGCTCCTAAATACTGAGTTTCCTGCTGTTTTGATGGGTGCCTGTGCATTCTAAAAACCACCATCCTTATGAATCTATAGCTACACTCACGTGATATTTATGGATACACATTGATTTGCAGATAGGGAGGGAGGCTGCGTGGGTTCTTTATCAAAGCACCCACTGCAAAGCCCCCTGCGACCTCCACTGGCCTCGATCCAGCCCTGGGGGCTGACTGAGACCTCGCCTCACTGCTCTGCTGCTCCACGATCCATCACTCCCTAGGCACAAAGCGGACGCAGGGCCGGCAGTACATTTCCTGAGGCTGCGGCACGGACGGCACCGAGGGACAGGACTGACAGTGCTGGACGTGCCCAGTGTGTAAGCTCATGCTACCTGAGAGAGGGCAGGGTGTGAAACAAGGGACTGCACATTTTGGGTTTTTTTTTTGACAGGCAGAGTTAGACAGAGAGAAAGGTCTTCCTTCTGTTGGTTCACCCCCCAAATGGCCGCTATGACTGGCACACAGCACCGATCTGAAGCCAGGAGCCAGGTGCTTCCTCCTGGTCTCCCATGCGGGTGCAGGGCCCAAGCACTTGGGCCATCCTCCACTGCACTCCCTGGCCACAGCAGAGAGCTGGATTGAAGAGGGGCAACTGGGACAGAATCCGGTGCCCCAACTGGGACTAGAACCCAGGATGCCAGTGCCACAGGCAGAGGATTAGCCTAGTGAGGTGCTGGCTTGTATCTTTTCTTAAAAAAGAAAAGAAAGTGCTTGGAACACACACATGGATGCATGCGCACACACGCGTGCACACACACACACACACACACACACACACTGCAAATCCAAGCCCCACACTGAGATCTCCTTGAATTCTCCAGACAAAGGTGCAGCCTCTGGCTTTGGGATCTTCTCCCGCTCCCCTCAAATCCACCAAGGCTCACGTGTGTGGACATGAGGTGAGCAGTCCAAACCTATACAACCTGCTCGACACAGCCCCGAGTGGCCAGCCCTTGTCGATCCGTCTCCCTAAAAAGTAGGTCAACAGCATCACCCCACGTTGCCCTGCATGGCGGCCTGGCTATACGGCCAAAGTCATTCCTGGATCTAAGGACCCCTGCAGGTTGAGAGTGAGGCTCGAGGGGCACCAGGAATCAGCCCTGCGCCTTGTCTGCATTGTCACCAACCCGAGGCGCCCACACCGCACAGGCCACTCCGACAGGACAGCAGGCGCCCGGCCATAGCACCTCGCAGGGCAGAGAGCGGATCTCCCCCTCCCCTCCCAGCTGGCTGCCTCCTGGTGACATCTGGTGACATCCGCCGTCAGTCACGTGGCTAGAGAGGTGCGCAAGAAACCACACGTGTTCCGGAATCTGCGTTCCTCCTACCCTCAAATAACACGGCACAAAATAAAATCCGAGCTGCGATCTAAAATGGGAACAGAGCTTCCACTGGTGGGGGAGGCAAAGCTATGGCAGAGACAGGCTGTCAAAGAGCAGGCTGGCCCTCCCCTGCCCTCGGAGCTAGCATGCTGAGCTGTCCACCTCCTGGTCACTGGTGTCGCCTTCTGGCAAGGCTGCACCCGAGTCACCTCCGGGGAAATCATTTCTCTCCCTGGTGCATCCCCCTGGCGTCCACATGCAAGCGCCTGTTGTATGCAGTAAGCCACACACGGCTGCCCCGGCTGTCCTCCTGGGGTTGTCACATGCCCTGGAAACTTCCCCTGCTTTCTGCGAATGTCGGAGCCAGTCGGCTGCGGGGTGAAAGGTGAGGAAAGCTCTCATTCATGTGTGTCTGCGACTGGCTCCCGGACACTGGGAGTTGTGGGTATTTGGGGGAGAAAGCAGAGAAGCCCCTGTTGCTGAGAGCTGGCCAGTTTCACAGCCCACAAAATGCTGGCCTGGGAACGTGCCGAGGACGTGGCCACCAGCTGCCTGCCCTCCCCCGATTCGGGCTCCCTCCCTCCTCTGGTCAGGGTTGGACTTCTGCCCAAAGCCTCCCTTGCAACCTCCAGAATGCATTTCACAGATGGCCCCACATATTCTCCAAAAGCCTCTTTTTAGAATTGGATTGGTTTTGAACATATTTGAAAGGCAGAGAGAGACAGAGACAGAGACAGAGACAGAGAAGGATCTCCCATGCACTGGTTCAGGAGCCCAGCACTGAATCCCCGCATGGATGGTAAGGATCCAAGCACTTGAGCCACCCTCTGCTGTTTCCTGGAGCGCACGGTAGCAGAAAATCGGAATCAGAAGCAAAACGGGGACTCGAACCCAGGCACGCTGATACGGGTTTGCAGGTATTCCAAGCAGTGTCTTAACCGCTGCACCCATCGCCCACTCCAAGCCTCGTTTAAACTCTAAGGAGCAGCACAGTGTTTCCACGCAGGTGCACGGCAGAAGCGAATGCTCCCTTTTGGACGCCAGGAGCGAACAGTGCATCTTCATCTCTCCCCAAATGACACAGGCCCTGGGGCAGCCGCAGACAGCTCGGGCCCTGGAAATGGGCCAAAGGCCAAGCCCTTATTCACTCTTTCACAACTGCATGTAGATTAGTCCAGAGCTATTAAAAAGCAACCCTTCAGTCCCCCCAGGGAAACCTTGAATCAAAAGTCAACATTTACAACTTAATCATTAACACAGTCCCTGGCATTAGAGACAAGTATGCGGAGCCACGGCGAGTATCTGATGTTCCATGAAAGGAGACGCGGCGGCAGGAGCTCGTCCAGTTTGTGCCTTGACGAGATCATTTTATGCTCTCCTCTGAATCTGTAAGGTGAAGCCCCATGGAAGGCTGGGGCTGGCATGCTTTGTCACCCTGGCGGAGGCCCTGGGAGAGAGGGGACTGTTTCAACACGAGGGGTCTACCGAAGCTTCGGGGAGGATGGAATTCAACAATACACATGTTCACTTCCATGCAGAAATGTTTCAAAATTGTATGCAGGACTTCATGGACAATGCGGGCCATGACAAAACATGTACACGTTTCAAAAAATGTTTTGCACCAAGAGAAACATCTTTCTGAAAATTGTTTTTGTATTTATCTGATAGAGAAGGAGACAGAGACAGTTCACCCCCAAATGCCTGTAATGGTCAGAGGGGACTGGGAGCTGGAAACTCAATCCAGGTCACCGGAGTTGGCAACAGGGACGCACAGCTGTTCCCTCCTGGGGTATGCTTTGGCAACAGAACCCAGGCACCCCGGTATGGGGTACGGATACTTCACTCATGTGCCAAATGCCCGCCCAGGTGTATCTTTTAATTCCATCTTTCCATTTACTTTCTTTCTTTTTTTTTTTTTTTTTTTTTTTTTTTTTTTTTTTTTACAGGCAGAGTGGACAGTGAGAGAGGGAGAGACAGAGAGAAAGGTCTTCCTTTGCCATTGGTTCACCCTTCAATGGCCGCCGCGGCCAGCGCGCTGCGGCCGGCCCACTGCGCTGATCTGAAGCTAGGAGCCAGGTGCTTCTCCTGGTCTCCCATGGGGTGCAGGGTCCAAGCACTTGGGCCATCCTCCACTGCACTCCCAGGCCACAGCAGAGAGCTGGCCTGGAAGAGGGGCAACCAGGACAGAATCCAGCGCCCCAACCGGGACTAGAACCTGGTGTGCCGGCGCTGCTAGGTGGAAGATTAGCCAAGTGAGCCGCGGCGCCGGCTCCATGAACTTTCCAAAGTTTCCTCATACGTACGTTATCTCGATTGTGGTGATGGTTTCCTTCCTTCCTTCCTTCCTTCCTTCCTTCCTTCCTCCTTCCTTCTTCCTTCTTCCTTCTTCCTTCCTTCCTTCCTTCCTTCCTTCCTCCTTCTTCCTTCCTTCCTTCCTTCCTTCCTTCCTTCCTTCCTTCCTTCCTTCCTTCCCTTTCTTTCTTTCGATTGATTTTACTTGAAAGTCAGAGAGAAAAGCAGAGGCAAAGAGAGAAGGAGGTCTTCCATCCACTGATTCACTCCCCAATTGGCTGCAATGGCCAGAGCTGCACTGAATTCAAAGCCAGGAGCCAGGAGCTTCCTCCGGGTCTCCCACATGGGTGCAGGGGCCCAAGGACTTGGGCCATCTTCCACTGCTTTCCCAGGCCACAGCACAGAGCTGGATTGGAAGTGGAGCAGCCGGCACTCGAATCACAGCCCATATGGGATGCTGGCGCTGCAGGCGGCGGCTTTACCTGCTATGCCACAGCCAGCCCCGTGGTGATGGTTTCATGGATGCATGCATGTACCACAAGTAGTGTGTGTGGAGGACGGCGTTGGGGGGTTACATCTCTACCTGCAAAGAAGGCAGCCCATGCTAGAACACCAGTTCACGTCCCGGCTGCCCTAATTCCCATCCAGCTCCCTGCTAATGCGCCTGGGAAAACAGTGGAAGACAGCCCAAGTGCTTGGGCCCCTGTCACCCATGTGGGAGACCTGGATGGAGCTCCGGGCTCCTGGCTTCAGCCTGGCCCAGCCCCATGGCGGATGCCAGCACTGCAGGTGGAGGCTTAACCGACTGCGCCAAGCACCTAAACGCTGCTGCGTTTTTAACAGCAGAGGAAGTCGGGTTTAAGTGAACAGCCCTTAGACTTCCCTCTTGCTGCCTCTCTCTTCCCTCTTCCCCGTCTCCTCCAGAAACCAGAGGATGGACTTCCTCCCGCCAGCTTCCCGGTTTTCCACACCGAGCAGCGTGTCTGAATCAGCCCAGCTCCCCCTGGGGCCCCTCCGTCTTCCTGCTCGCCCTGGCCGCGGCCATCACTCTCGGCGACAGCTTCGTGCCCTGCCTTGGCAGAAGGGCTGCGTGGGCCATCACCGTGGGCACTGAGGCATCTTTCTCCTGCAACCGGTTCTCAATTGATGGCCTTGAGCTGGGCCCGCGGGTGGGAGGCGCTGGGTTTGCTGCTACTGGACATCTCTGCCCACATGGGAGGACATGAGCTATGGCAAAGGATTAACACGTGGATGCTTCCAGAAGTACCTTCCTTGGGCCCAGCCGTGCCTTTCCCACTAAGGGGAGTATAAAGTGGACCGACCTCAGTGGAGGAGAGCTCGGCCACCGTGTCCAAATGGGGAAGCGCGCACACCTGACACTTAAGAATTTACCCTTCGAACATGAAAGCACACCAGGGCAAAGGAAGAGAAAAAAAAGCAGAGAAAAAAATATACGAGCCATATGGGTTCAGCACTTTTCTTTTCCCAGGTGCTAATTTTAGCAAACATAAAGCTGTCGTCTTCCAAAGACAGAGTGTCTACGGACACCTCCTGGGGCCCCTGGCGTTCTGACCGGCTGGTCCTGGGGCTGTGGCATTGGCCGCGTTCTTGGCTGTGGTTGTCGCCTCGCATCATAGCTGTGAGACAGCCTGGGGGCCCTGGGGTTTGCCTTGTGCCTGAGGCCCAGACAGGTAAAGGCAACTGAAGAAGCCACCGCGCTGGAGAGAGGGAAGCCAGATCTGACTGCAGCCTCCAAGCCAGACAGAGCCCACCCCGGGCCCACCCAGAGCCGGCGGGGCTCCTGCCAGGACCGCAGAGGCTCATGGGAAATTCCCACTCGGGATCCTGGAGGTGACACCTCTGGCTGAGCTTGCACAACGTCTCCACAAGGTGTTCTCTGCCAACGCAGGGCCCCTGGCTGGTGGAAGACGCCCCGGGGCCTGTCTGGCCTTCCTAATTCTGCAGCCTCACAGAGGGGAAAGCCCACGACAACAATGCCACCTCCACTCGGCAAAGGGCAATGCCAGGGCCACGGGGAGCCCATGCACGACTTGTGCACAGCATGGCCCTCGGGGCTAGTGGCTGCCTGCTGGCCCAGCCTGCCCCTTCCCTGCTGTCATGTGGGCTCAGCCAGCCCCCAGCTATGCAGTGCTGTGTGCATCAATGTCCCAGGGCCGGGCGGAGGCATCGCGCACCTGTGCATGGACACAGCCCCTGTCCCGCTTTGGAGGAAGAAACCCACCCCAGGTTGTGGTGCTCCCTGGAGAGCTGAGCCACCCAGCGGGAGCAAGTTCAAAGCCGGGTCGAAGTCTGTAAGGCCTCCTGGGAGGTTGTCCCCCCAGGGCCCCTGGGGTCTATGTGTGTGGGTGGGTGCAGTGGCTTGAACATCCCCACCAGAACCATGCAGAAATCCAATCTCTACTGTGAGGTGTTGAGAGGCTGCAAGCTTAATCTGACCATGGGATCAGTGGAGGGGACGACACCCCCCCCCCCGCTAGAAGGTTAAATGAGGCCGTGGCGGGGGTGGGGACAGGGCTTCATCAGAAGGGGTGGAGAGACTTGAGCTAGGGCGCTCTGTCTCCCCACGTGACACCCAGCACCACCCTGGGACCCTGCAGAGAGTAAGACCTCGCCAGATGCCGCCACCCGACCTTGAACTTCCCAGGCTTTGTGAGACCAATGGGCAGGTCCGTGGTGCTCACAGTTCCGGCAGCAGAAGATGGAACAAGACAATGGGGGTGATGATGACGGTGGCCAAGGCCTGCCCGTGACCTAGACCTACACCTGCACCTGGCTCTCCTCGGGCTTAGCCTCGGTTTCCAGAGCCGAGCCTGCTCTCCGCTACAAACTCAGCAGCAATGGCCTCAAACCTTTCGCAGGTTTCTTTAACCAGAGACCACCAGACACGGAACGAGGGAAGCTACTGGGGCTGGTGGGGTGGGGGTGGGGGAGTGTCCAGCCCTGAGGCCCACCCCTCGGCACCCCCAGGGGCAGGTGGCCCGGCTAAGAGGAGACACAGCAGCCTGCACCAGCCCAAGGCTCTATATGGACATGGCAGCCCTGGACAGCAGTGCCACTGAGCCCACGGGAGCCACGTGAGGACGGGGCAGCCACTGTGCTGTGCTCCCAAGACCCTCCCCGCTCTGCAGTCCAGCCTGCCTGGGAGAGGCCTCTGGGAGCCTCCAAGCATCCTTTGCCTCTGCCTCCCAGGGTGCTCTTTCCAAATTTGTGGCTGTTGCACCTGCTGCTGGCCAGGCTGGCCTCTTTTCAAAACAGCCTGAGCTCATCATGGCTGCCTGGGCTGGGCTGGGCTGGGCTGGGCTGGGCACAGGCGAGGGGAAGCCTGTTGTCGGCACCTGTTCTCTTTCCTGTTCCAGCATCGGACATGGGAGGGTGGGTGGGGGGAACAGGAAGGAGGGCAGAGGTCACACATCAGGAACACCCAGGAAAGGGCAGGACTTAATGCTCTCTCACCAAATGCATCCCTTGGACCTGACCTTGCCCGAGCTGGGTACCCTGCTCCAAGCTGTGCTGAAGCCCCCCACCCACGACCTGGAACTGGGGCATACAGACAGCAGTCGTCTAGCTGGGCATGGGCAGGGCAGGGCAGGCCCCCAGGGGAGGAACAAAGAAGCCAAAGAGCAGGGATGGGGGTGGGGTTGCAGAGGAGGGACAGTGGGAGAGAACAAGAAATAGGAGCACCCCAGAGCTGGTGCTGATACCTCCTGCCCCTCCAGGGCGCCCTCATTCCTGTACCCCGAGCCACAGCCCCTACGCCTGCATGGTAGCCACTTGGTGCTGTTTCTTTGTTTGCTTGTTTTTAAGATGTAGTTATTTATTTGAAAGGCAGAGTGACAGCGACAGCGACCGAAACAGATCTGCCATAGCTGGTTCACTCCCCAAATGGCTACAACAGCCAAGGCTGGACCAGGCTCACGCCAGGAGCCAGGAGCTCCATCCTGGTCTTCCCCGTGGATGGCAGCAACTCCAGTATGTGGGCCATCATCTGCTGTCCCGGCCGGGCACATTAGCAGGAAGCTGGATCGGAAGTAGATCTGATAGGAGACGCTGGCATCACAAGTGGGGGCTTAACCCGCTGCACCACAATGCCCACCCCTTCTGGGGGGGGTTGTTCCTTGCCACCGGGGTAGCGGGGGGACATTTTTAAAGAACTGAGTTGGTGGAGGGTTCTGATGGGAGGTTAAGACACCATTCGCACCAGAGCATCTGGGTTTGATGCCGAGCTCTGCTCCGATTCCAGTTTCCTGGAGGCAGTGGGGGATGGCGCAGGTGCTTGGGTCCCTGCCGCTCATGTGGATGGATTTCCCAGCTCCCTGGCCTGGCCCAGCCCCTGCTGCTGTGGGAGACTGAGGAATGAACCAGCAGATGGGAGATCTGTCTGCCTGTCTCTCGAATAAAATAATAAATAACTAAACATATTAATGAGCAGCTCTCTGTCCTGTGCTTCCGGCATAGTTAGAAGGGCTCAATGTCCTACGCATGAGACCGTCACACACAGACGTCAGGTAAGGGCGCTGCTGCAGAGCTGGGGATGGTGGTGACGATGGCCGGCGCCTGCAGGCTGTCTCACGCGGTGCCTCTTACCCCGAGTTGCCTTGGCTTATTTTATGATTATGCATCCTCATAACCATCTCATCCTGCATCGTCGTCTTCCCTTTGATGAGCAAAGAAAGCAAAGCTGAAAGAGGTGGCAGGGCTCATCCTGTCTCGCAGAGACTCACAGGCGAGCAGGGCCACGATCCCGGAGCCGCATCCGTTCCCAGCCCCAGGCAGCTGAGACTCAGCCGCTGCCCCCGGCCCCTGGCAGAGCCCAGCCTTCAGGTTCCACAGCCCGGAGTGGAGCCACAGGGCACCCAGGAAAATGTCACCGTCCTGCTCGCCCAGGGCTCAACTCAAGGGCACTGGCCTGGCTCCCGGGGTCCAATGCCATCCGCCTGCGGCACGGCAGGTGTCGGTGCCCACAGGTTAACATGGATCCAGCAGCAAAGTGCAGAACCTTCCAATCTGGTCACTGCAAGGCAAAGGCTGCTGTGCCCTCGGTTGCAAAGGAAGCAATTAGTCATCAAGGCCATGGCCCAGGCTTAATCCACCTTCATGGGATGAAGGTGCTAAGTGCAGATGACGGTGAACGCGTGCTTTGACCGCTTCAGAGAGTCTCACATGCACATGCACACACGTGCGCGTGCACACACACACACACACACACATACCTGCCCTGCTAAGGATCGCATTCCACGGTGCCTGTTAGCCACTGGGCTGGCTCCTGGCTCCTGGCTCCTGGCTCCTGGCTCGGCTGGCCGTGCGCCCCTCCCCAGGCACACCCGGCCGCACGTCCCCGCGCCCTGCACACGGGTCTCCTGTGATCCTGCGCACGTGCTCAGCATCGCCCGTGACCCACTTCCCCTGAGCCTCTTTGGCTTGGTGGTGATTCATATCTGGCCCCTCGGGGGGGTGGAGGGCAGGGGAGAGGGGGAGGAAGCTGCAGCCATCTGCGCGGGGCACGGGGTCACATCTAAATCCAAACTGTCTCCCGCAGCACCGCAACCCATCGCTTTCTACGTCACCCCTCGGTGGCTCTTGGCTAACAATGGAACACCCTTGTCAGCAACTCCCCTGGCTCGGACCCTCCCCCTGCACCCTGCAGGGCCAAGCCCACAAGTCCCGCTTGCTTAGGGGAGGGCCAGCGGTGAGTCATTCACTTCCTCTTCAGTGACCTGGGGTTCTGCACAGAGCCCAGCCTTCTGCTGGACACCTGTGTGTGTGTGACCCTCGCCCTCTGCCCTCTGCCCTCTGACCCTCCCCCTCTGAGTCCCAGCTCCAGTAAGACAATCTCACTCCAATCCAGCATTGATTTGTTAGGGAGGATCATGGTACTTTGGTTATGTTTTTTTTTTCATGGAAGTAATTCGTATTTATTTATTTGAGAGGCAGAGTTACAGATAAGAGAGGGAGAGACAGAGAGAGAGAGGTCTTCCATCCGCTGGTTCACTCTTCAAATGTCTGCAATGGCCAGAGCTGGGCCAATCTGAAGCCAGGAGCCAGGAGCTTCTTCTGGGTCTCCCACATGGGTGCAAGGGCCCAAACATTTGGGCCATTTCTACTGCTTTCCCAGGCCATTAGCAGAGAGCTGGATTGGAAGAGGAGCAGCCAAGACTCAAACTGGTGCCCCTATGGGCTGCTGGCACTGCAGGTGGAGGCTTAGCCTACTATGCCACTGCACCAGCCCCAAGGAAGTAATTCTTATCTTTTAAAGATGCAACCAGAAATCCTGATGAATGGAATGACACGATGACTGTAACTGGCTTTAGGATGAGACAGAAGAGGAGGGACTGGCCGGGACCTGGTAACTGTGGCAGGTGGGTGACAGACATGCACGCACAGGTCCCCAGGACCTTTCTGCTTCTGTCTCAAAATTTCCATAGCAACAGTATCAATTACAGTTTAAAGAAAAAAAAATCCCAAGGGCCGGCATGTGGCATAGCGGGTAAAGCTACTGCCTGAGACACCAGCATCCCCTATGGACGCTGGTTCGAGTCCCAGCTGCTCCACTTCCAATCCAACTCCCTGCTAATGCACCTGGGAAAGCAGTGGAAGATGGTCCAAGTGCTTGGGCCCTTGCACCTGCATGGGAGACCAGGAAGAAGCTGCTGGCTTCCACGTGGCCCAGCTCTGGCCCGCTGTAGCCATCTGGGGAGTGAACCAGCAGATGGAAGGCCTCTGTCTCTGTATATATCTTCCCCTCTTTCTCTGTAACTCTGTAAATAAATATTTTTTAAAAAGATTTATTTATTTATTTGGAAGTCAGAGTTACACAGAGAAGGAGAGGCAGAGAGAGAGGTCTTCCATCTTCTGGTTCACTCCCCAGATGGCTGCAACAGCCAGAGCGGTGCTGATCCGAAGCCAGGAGCCAGGAGCTTCTCCAGGTCTCCCACAAGGGTGCAAGGGCTCAAGGACTTGGGCCATCTTCTATTGCTATCCCAGGCCATAGCAGAGAGCTGGATTGGAAGTGGAGCAGCCAGGACTTGAACAGGTGCCCATATGGGATGCCAGCGCTGCAGGCAAGGGCGTTAACCCGCTGCACCACAGCACTGGCCCCTGTAAATAAATCTTTAAATATGTAAATAATCTGGGGCCAGTGCCGTGGCTCACTTGGTTAATCCTCCACCTGCGGTGCCGGCATCCAATTTGGGTGCCAGGTTCTGGTCCCAGCTGCTCCTCTTCCAGTCCAGCTCTCTGCTGTGGCCCGGGAAGGCAGAAGAGGATGACCCAAGTGCTTGGGCCCTGCACCCACATGGGAGACCAGGAAAAAGTGCCTGGCTCCTGGCTTCAGATCAGCGCAGCGCCGGCCATAGTGGCCATTTGCAGGGGTGAACCAACGGAAGGAAGACCTTTCTCTCTGTCTCTGTCTATAATTTTACCTGTCAAATAAATTTTTAAAAATACAGAAATAAATGTTTAAAATATATATATATATATAAAATCCGATCCCAGGGGTCTTGGGCATCCTGGAGCCCCACCTGTTCCACCTGCGGCCTTTACCTGAACCTCTTTCAACCAACAGCTGCATGCAAGGCACTGCTGAAGCCGCAAAGAATGCCGGGGCCCCACCTGCGGTGACCCCTTGGGAGAGGCGTCCCTGACCCCCCCCCCCCCAAGCCAGCAGTTCTAAGTGAACTCCGATTCCCTTTCTTTAGCCAAGTGGAACGGGCTGAGCCCAGTCCTCTGTCCTCACGTGTGTGTGTGTGTGTGTGTGTGTGTGTGTGTGTGTGGAGGGGGACAGAAACTCCTCTGTTCTCTGGCTGTGAATCCAGGCAGAACAAGTTCAAGGGTGGTCCATGGGTGCTGTGGAGGAGCTGGGGGTGGGGGTGGGGAGGCCCACCCCTCCATTCCACCACCCAAAGACCAAGAACCAAGGGCCCAGGGGCGTGGGGGAAGCAGCACGCCACACACAAGGAGCCAGGCCTGGATACGTGGATGCTGGACAGCGGCAGGTGTAAAGGGCCCGGAACCCCAGGAGCACACAGGGGGCACGGTGACACCCCCGAAACCTCCGAGGAGTGCACAGATGCGCTGATTTGCTCAGAAGCCATGGGACAGCGTTGGGAAAGCCTGGATTCACAGACCGAGCTGGCGGGGACACCATGCGTTGAGCCGCCGACCCATCCCTCAGGGAACCGTTCAATGTCAGCCCAAGGCCACTGCAGAAAGAATGGCTAATGGTGCTGGACAAGGCCCTTGGTGCCCGCCCTCTGGGGCCTGGCAGGTGCCACACAGAGAGAGTCTCTGATGGAGCTCTCGGGGACAGAGAGAGGCTGCCCAGGACCTGGTAGACCTGGGCCGAGGATGGGGCTGTGAGCACACCTGGTGAACTGGTTCGAGTCCCGGCTGCTCCACTTCTGATCCATCTCCTTGCTAACGTGCCTGGGAAGGCAGTGGAAGATGGCCCAAGTGCTTGGGTCCCTGCACCCATGTGGGAGACCTGGATGGAGTCCCAGGCTCCTGGTTTTGGCCCGGCCCAGCCCTGGCTGCTGCAGCCAAGACGGAAGCTCGCTCGCTCACGCTTTCTCCCTCCTTCTCTGCCTTTCAAGTAAATAAAATAAATTTAAAAATATATATAATCAGTAGTTTTAATTGCTCCAAGGGAACTTTATGCCTGCCAGTTAGAAGCGACTCGGGATTTTGCAAGACCGTGCTGTTTAATCCATGCGGGTTGATTTCTTACTGACTTAATGAATTCACAGAGACCTCACAATGCCGGTGGCCAGGGAGGGGAACGGGGCTGGTGCGTCCACAGGCGAACAGCGGGCATTGGGCCACATTTGCCTCTGGTCCCGAGAAGACCACACCCCTGTCCCCCGCCCAGCTTCTCCAGGAAGGAAGACGGAAGGGGTGGCCATGAACCAGCACCCGCAGGCATCTTCCAAACGCAGCGGAAACCCCACCCCGGCACTCGAAGCCCAGTGTCCAGAAGGGATGGACGGGACCAAAGACAGCCGGAGTGGGGTGGGCGTTGAGGTTGAGCAGCCTTGTGGCCCAGGAATATCCCTCCACCTGGGGAGGGAGGAGCTTCTGAGTGGACCAAGGAGACGCTGTCGCTCCCCAGGGCCACCTGGCTCCCCAGGTTTGCCAAGACAAACAGCACATGCCCTGGGACCTCACTTCCACCCAGCGGGGACCGCGCGGCTGCAGGAAGCAGGAGGGATGCCTTCCGAATCCTACCTTTCAGGGGCTTTTCATTTCGGAGCCATGGGATGGCAGGTGCCCCGATGTTCCTTCGGGTCAGCCCCTAGGGCTGCCGGCCACCCTAGCCCCCTGCCACCCTCTGCTCAGCTGCAAGGGCGGAATCTGGGCTGCCTGGGATAATTCCAGAAGCTGGGCTGTGATATCAGAATAGGGCTGTGACATCAAGGTGGTAAAAGGCTCACCTGGGGGAGCCCCCGAGGAGCTGGAGTAGTCCCCAGTAGGAAAGTGAGGGGAGAGGGAGAGAGAGGGAGGGAGGGAAAGAGACAGAGACGGCTGGCTCTGTAAGACCTCTGGCAGCTTCCCCAAGTCCCTCTAGGAGGTGGACCCCAAAAATCTAAAAATAACCCGCAAGGACGCAAGGTGAATTGCAAAGCTGCTCGCACATCCCAAAACACCGCTTTAACGCTGGGAGGAGAGAAAACGAACAAGCCGTCTTCTAGCGCCCCCCGGTGTCGGGTGGAGGGATAGCCTCTACTTGCTGCCTGCGAGGTTTGTCTTCAGACCAGGGAGCTGGGAGCAGAGTCCCCTGGATACCTAGCTCACTTGCAGGATACCAAGCAACTTTGAATTTCGGGTACACAGCAAACAAAGGCTAGTGTGAGGACGTCCCAAATGTTGCATGGCCTCACCTTGCACCAAAACCTGATTTGTTGTGTATTTGAAGTCCAAATTAGACACTGAGTGGTCTGTATTTTTTGTGTGCTGAATCTACCTAGGGAGATTTTTAAAAACTAAATAAATAGAGTCCTCTCCCCCCCCAAGTCGCTCTCATTCAGCTTTAGCAGGGCAGGGGAACCTGCAAATCTGTATTATTTTAAAGGTGCCAACACGACTTTATTCAATAAGTATGCTTGCTTTTACTGGCTTTTCCACGCTTTACTTAAGTGAATCTTTTCAGTACTCTAGCCCATTTTTGAGGATAGAAGTAAAGCAGAAGATGGCCAGGAGGTGGCGCTGTGGCTCAGCAGCTTCAGCTATCTCCTGAGATGCCTGGCACCCACCTGGGAGACCCAGGCTCCTGGCTTAAGCCTGGCCCCAGGCATGGCTGTTGTGAGTGAGCCAGCGGATGAATGATGCCTCCGTATCTCTATCTCTCAAATAATAAACCCTTCGTAAAACATAGCCCAGCCACTCATTTTCCCCTGTTGAGTGTGGACGTCCCATTCACTCACTGAAGGACACGTGCATGGTTTCCAGTGCTTTGCTTTTACAAATCATGCTGCTATAGTGCATTAAACCTCTGCCTGCAATGCTAGCACCCCATATGGGCGCCGGTTCAAGTCCCAGCTGCTCCGCTTCTGATCCAGCTCCCTGCTAATGTGCCTGGGAAAGCGGCGGAAGATAGCCCAAGTGCTTGGGCCCCTGCACCTGCTTGGGAGACCTGGAAGAAGTGTCTGGCTCCTGGCTTTGCACCAGCCCAGCTCTAGCCTCTAGCCATTGAGGCCATTTGGGGAGTGAAGCAGTGGAAGATTTCTCTCTCTCCCTCCCTCCCTCCCTCCCTCCCTCTCTCTCTCTCTCTCTCTCTCTCTCTCTCCCTCCCTCCCTCCCTCCCTCCCTCCCTCCCTCCCTCCCTCTCTCCCTCTGCGATTCTGACTTTCAAATAAATAATTCTTGAAAAAGAAAAGCCAAATTGTGCTACTATGAACATTGGTGTGCAGTTTGTGTGAGTGTGTGTGTGTATGTGTGTGTGTGCGTGTGTGGCAATATAAGTTTGCATTTCTGGGTTCCTTGGCTGGTCACAGGGTCACTGCGGATGCCCCGGCACTGAGTACCATCAGCATCGTCACCTTGACGCTCTCCTGTGTGTATGTGTGTGTGTGTGTGTGTGTGTGCGCGCGCGTGCGCACACTCGCTGATGTCCCCGGGGACCTGAATCACACTGAGCACCTGTTCCTTCTCTTCCATAAAATATCTGCTCATGATTTTCTGTGCATTCTCTAACTAGATGGGTAGTCTCTATGGTTGGATTAGATGGCCTTTTGATCATTCCATTTTGTGAGTTTTTTTTTTTTTTTGACAGGCAGAGTGGATAGTGTGAGAGAGAGACAGAGAGAAAGGTCTTCCTTTTTCCATTGGTTACTCCCCCAAAAGGTCACCATGGCTGGCGCACTGTGCTGATCCGAAGCCAGGAGCCAGGTGCTTCTCCTGGTCTCCCATGGGGTGCAGGGCCCAAGGACCTGGGCCATCCTCCACTGCCTTCCCGGGCCACAGCAGAGAGCTGGCCTGGAAGAGGGGCAACCGGGACAGAATCTAGCATCCCGACCGGGACTAGAACCCAGGGTGCCAGCGCTGCAGGCAGAGGATTAGCCTAGTGAGCCGCGGCGCCGGCCGCAAGTTCTTTATATACTCTGTGGGGGCAGCGTTGTAGCCCAGTGGGTTAAGCTGTGGCTTGCGATGCTAGCATCCCCTGTTAGGGCACCGGCTCAAGTCCAGGCTGCTCTGCTTCTGAGCCGCTTCCCTCATAATGCTCCTGGGGAAGCAGTGGAAGGTGGTCCGAGTCCTTGGGCCCCTGCTACCCGCAGGGGAGGGGGAGGGGGGAAGGGAGAGGGGAAGGGAGAGGTTCACTCCCTACATGCATGGCAGGGGCTCAAGGGTATGAGTCACCTCTGCCAGCATCACCAGTGGTGGCTTAGCCTGCGGTGCCATAGTGCCAGTCCCCCCCCCCCCCATGGTTGCTTCTGAATTAACTCTGATGCTTAGGTTAAAGTTCACTTTTTCTTTCTTTGCTAGTGAATGTTCAGTTCCCCCAGGAGCTCATGCTGAGGAAGCTCCCCTTCCACACTGAACTGCTTCTGTATCTCTGTAGAAACGGGGCAGGCATCTAACCTAGCAGTTAAGACACTGTGTGGGGCGCCTGTCTGGGTTCAAGTCCCGGCTCCGCTCCTGACTCCAGCTTCCCTGTGTGCACCCCAGGAGGCAGCAGGAGGTGACTCAAGGAGCGGGGTCCCCGCCACCCACGTGAGAGACCTGGATCAAATTCACAACTCCTGGTTTCAGCCTGGGCACTGTGGGCATTCTGGGTGTAAACCAGCAGATAGGAATTCTCTCTGTCTCCCAAATAAATAAATTAATTTAATTAAAACTTAACCCGTGTGTGCAGGGGCCCAAGGACTTGGGCCATCTTCCAGTGCCTTCCCAGGTCATAGCAGAGAGCTCGATCCAAATCCAGGAGCCAGGTGCTTCTCCTGGTCTCCAATGTGGGTGCAGGGCCCAAGCACTTGGGCCATCCTCCACTGCACTCCTGGGCCACAGCAGAGAGCTGGCCTGGAAGGTGGCAACCAGGACAGAATCCAGTGCCCCAACCGGATTCTGGTGTGCGGTGCCACAGGCAGAGGATTAGCCTATTAAGCTGTGGTGCCAGCCACAAATAAATAAATCGTTTTTAAAAGATTTTTGCTGAGTTTTTTTTTTCACTATGAATGCTGTTGAGTTTTACCCAATGCTTTTTCCACAACAGTACAGGATCTTGTACTTTGTCTTAGATTGTTCATGCTGTGATTCCATTGGCTGGATTTCTAATATTGAACCTGTCTGGCACTCCTGGTCTGAGCTCCACTCACCATGGCCCATGCTTCTGTTCATAAATTGTTAGACTCAAATCGCTCATATTTTGTGGAAGCTTTCTTCTCCCTCTCCCTCATGAGGACACTGGTCCGAGGTTTCCTCGTCTTGTGCTCTCTTCATCTCGTTGGGTGTCAGGGTGATGCTGCCCTCGTAGAATGGGTCTGGAACAGCTCCCTCCGTTCCTGTTTTCTGGAAGAGATTGTGTGGCAATGTTGCTATCCCTTTCTAAGTGTTTGCTAAGATTCACCAGGGAACTCATCGAGGCCGAAGGGGTTTCTTTTCTGGAAGGTTTTAAAGCTGGGAATGCAGTTTCTTGAATGGTGGCTCTTGAGTGAGTTTTTATGCTTTCCGAGGAATGGGTTGGTTGTGTCTGAGCTGCCGCGTGTGGGGGTAGAGCTGTCTGCAGTCTCCCCCCACCATCCGCTCTTCTGTAGGGTCTGTACTGTTAGCTCTCTTATTCCTGGGATCAGTGATGGGATGCTTGTGCTGTAGCAGGCCATGGACCCACACGTCCAGCCAGCCCTCTCTGGGTGGTATTTTCATTGGCAATTCCACTTTCAAAATTTTTATGGTGCTCTTCATATGTGTCCCCAACATGTGCCTACCAGGGGCGATGGGGGACCTGGGATGTCCGTGCAGCCTTTAGTTAGGCTCTCGGCATCTTTAGCGTACTGCGTGGGCTCAGATCCATGCTTGTGCAGTTTAGCTGCGAAGCCAGGAGTTCATCAACAACTTTACGGGGTCACTCCCCTGAGGCCCCCTCTCTGTGTGATCTGTGGGCATTTTCCACTTCCGGGGCTCCTGCTTTCAATCCCCTGGCTCAGCACTGGAGCTTTACCTACCTCTCTGCTACCCGCTTCCCAATACAGCACCTGTGCCCAGCACCACGTAGTTGGGCAGAGAGAGAGGAAACGCACCAGGTGCTCACGCACCCTCTTGGGACTGCAGCCTTCCAATGGGAGTGGAGGGACCTTCGGAGTTTGGGGCACCTGCAGGACCCCTGCTGCCACTGCTTTTACTGCTAGGAGGCCTCCCCTTTTTAAAGCTTTAATTTAAAAAAAGATTTACTTATGTATTTAAAAGGGAGAGAGGGAGGGAGAGGAAGAGGGAGAGAGAGGGAAAGAGAAGGAGAGAGAGGGAGAGAGAGGGAGAGAGAGGGAGGGAGAGAGAGGGAGAGAGAGAGAGAGAGAAATATCTTCCATCGGTGGGTTTGCTCCCTAAATGTTCCAAACCAGAACCAGGAACCAGGAACTCCATCTGGGTCTCCCATCGGAAGGGATTCAAGGACTTGGGCCATCACCTGCTGCTCCTAGTCCCATTAGCAGGGAGCTGGGTTGGAAGTGGAGCAGCTGGGAGTTGAAGTAGCACTCCCGCATGCGATGCTGGCATTGCAGACAGCAGCTTAACCCACTGTGCCCCAATGCCAATCCTCTTTCCTGTTCTCGAACTTTCTGGCATTCTCCACTCGCATCTGGGTCTCCCCTGGGTCTTGGGCAGAAGCTACCGGAAGGGTGCACCTGCTAGGTGTCACCTCACATTCTGGACTTTTCCCCCAGTCTGCCCACAGCTGTTTAGTGTTCTATGGCTGCAGGGGGAAACGTTCTCGCCTCCTCCGACCCGGGACCAGATCCCCGACCGAGGACTCCCCCTGGCTGCTGGAAAATTCTGGAGGCTGGAATCCCAGAGGCCAAATAGCAAAACCAGGGGGCCGCACACAGGGAGGGCGGACGCAGCCTCAAGGCAGAAGGGGTGCTCACAGCGTGAGACGGACCCAGGACAGAAGATGAGGTGGTGGGAGAAAGACGACAACAATGGAACCAAGTTGCAAACTGCCAAGTCTGATGGCCTCAGGTGGCCCAGGCTGGGCGGGGGGCGGGGGGGGGGGCGGGGGGAGGAAGTCAGATGGCGGTGACAAAGACACACCCAGGGTCAAGGACTTCCAGAGCCACTGGGAGATGGAAGAGGAAAGTGGCAGGGAACCTCCTGGCAGGGTAGCGGGCGGATCAGCAATGATGAAGCCCAATAGATGCCCTGGGTTTGGGTGGAGTCTGGGGGGGGGGGGTTGATGGTCCACACGCCTGGGAAGGGCTTCCCCTAGAACGTGGGCTCAGAGAAGGGGCCACGCCATCCCCACCAGATGCAGAACTGAGAGGTCACCCCCAAAACGGGCAAGGCACCTCGCTGTCACCTCGCAGCCACTCTGCGGGGCAGCTTGGGACACGGGTTAGCTTATTCCTCTCGACAACCCCAGGAGGTCTTTACCCTCAGACACAGTGCATACCCGTTGGATTATTTATTTGTGTAAGAGCAGAGAGACAGGCGGAGACATCGCCCATCTGCCCATTCAGACCCCAAATGCCCGTAACAGCTCCTGATGCCGGGAGCTCAGTCCAGGTCTCCCACAGGAACCCAAGCTCTTGAGTCAGCACTGCTGCCCCCTAGGGGTCAGAGCCAGGCATGGACTCCCAGGCGGTCACTCCCTTAAGGAGGCTGCCGGCAGTTTAACCGCTGGGCCAGTGGCCCACCCCCAGACACACCCCTGGGTAGGAAGCAGAGGCCCAGCAGTCTAGCTAGGGAGCCACACAGGGTTCAAGCCGGGGCAGCCCCCACGCTCAGGGAGAGGACAAGACGGGGAGGAGGAACCTGTCCATCGGGGGCTGACCACAGGCCCAGGCCAAGGAAGGAAGGAAACGAAGGCAGGTGGCTGTCAGGGGAGGAGTCAGGGAGGCCCAAAGGGCAACTGTCCTCGGCCAGCCTCTGACCTCCCACCCCTGCCCTGGAGTCCCCAGGGCACAGCGAGGGAGCAATCCCGAAAGGGGGCACTGGGCGTGCTGGTCCCGCCCCTTGGCCCAGTTTGCCTCTCAGGGGCCAGGAAGTTCCTCCTGTGGGCCTCTCCTCCCTGGAGAACCCACGGTGATGACCCAGTAGGATCCTTTAAGAGACAGGTGAGCCTGAGCCCAGCCTGGGAAAAGCCTCAGCCCAGCCACCAGGTGGCAGCAGTGAGCAGCAGAGACCGCTCTCCAGGGTCCAAGAACAGCCAGGATTTGCAAGTTATTTAAACAGCAACTCATCCAGTCCGGGGTCGCAGGGGCTGCCTTCCTCACAGGGTTTTGTTTTTTCTCTCACCGAGCACAGTGAAAGGTGTGAGAATCCGAGGATGAGAAAGCCGTTGCAGTCCAGCGGGCAGCTTGGCTGTCTCTGGGGATACATCACAGACGCCCAGAGCCCTGCCCGCTGTCTGCTCCCAGAAGCCCCGGGCCCGGCACGCCAGGTGCGGTGGGATGCTGGGCCGGTGGGTGGGTGGCCGTGGCCATCACAGGCGTGAGTACTGATGCTGTCCCCCAGCAGCCGGACGGGGGCTCACAGGAGGGTTTGGGGTTTCACAGATGGGCGTGCTAAAGGGTCATGAGGCGAGGAGGGTGCACGGGCTGAGAAGGGGCTGCCCTGCAGGAAGGGGAGGTGGAAGGCAGAAGGTGGCGGGGGGGGGGGAGGGACAGGTGCGCCAGCCCCACAGCAGCTGACCTCAGGGCCAGGCAGAACCGGCAAGTCAGTCGGCGAAATAACTGTGCATGGCCATGAAGAAAATAACCCGGGCTGGTGCTGGGACACAGAGGGTTAAGTCTCTACCTGTGGCCATGGCATTCCATATGGGCACCAGTTCGAGCCCCGGCTGCTCCACTTCCAATCTAGCTCCCTGCTAATGAACCTGGGAAACAACAGAAGATGGTCCAAGTGCTTGGGCCCCTGCACCCACGTGGGAGACCTGGAAGAAACTCCTGGCTCCTGGCTTCGGATCGGCCCAGCCCAGTGCTGGCCAATGTGGCCATTTGGGGAGTGAACCAGCAGATGGAAGACCTCTCTTCTCCTCGTCTCTCTATAACTCTGCCTTTCAAATAAATGAAAAATAAATCTTTACCAAAAACAGGATGCAATGATGAGGGTGTCTGGGGGAGGGGGGTAAAGCCTCTGGGGTGGCATCCAGCTGAGATCTGAAGGAGGGGATCCAGGCAGAGAAAGAGTAGAGGCAGGAAGGTTCTAGATTGCAGACAGCAGATGCAAAGGCCCTGGGGCAGGAGTGGAGTGCCGTGAGCGAGATGGAGTCGAGACTGCCAGCCCAGGCCCCCATCTCTCAGGGCTGCACAGCCAATGTAGGGAGGGGCTCAGGTTTTACCCAAAAAGCACCGGGAAAGCCACCTAAGATGACTTGGAGAGAGCCTCGTGACATATTCTTAGAGTTTATCATTTATTGATTTATTTGGAAGGCAGAGAGCCAGAGAGAGAGAACGAGACAAAGATCCCCACCTGCTGGTTTGCCTGCTACAGTCAGGGTTGGGCTAAGCTGAAGCCAAAAGCCGGGACCCCATGCTGGGCCTCCCATGTGGGAGAGAGTAAGAGACAGAGAGAGGTCTTCCATCCGCTGGTTCACTCCCTTAATGGCCACAATGGACTGAAGCCAGGAGCCAGCAGCTTTTTCCGGGTCTCCCGTGTGGCTGCAGGGGCCCAAGGACTTGGGCCATCTTCCACTGCTTTCCAGGCCACAGCAGAGAGCTGGATTGGAAGTGGAGCAGCCAGGTCTCGAACTGGTGCCCACATGGGATGCCGGCACTGCAGACTGGGGCTTTAACCCATTGCGCCACGGCGACGGCCCCTTCTTCTTCTTTTTGAAATACGAGGCAGTGTCCAGTGTGAAGTCTGCAATGCACATCCTGTGGTCTTGATTTGCATTTCCCCAAGGACTAATAATGTGAATTATCTTTTCATATGCTTGTTGGCCATTTGTTTCTGTTGTTGTTTAAAGATTTATTTATTTATTTGAAAGTCAGAGTTGCAAGCAAGAGGAGAAGCAGAGAGAGAGAGAGAGAGAGAGAGAGAGAGAGAGAGAGTCTTCCATCCGCTGGTTCACTCCCCAGATGATCGCAATGGCTGGAGCTGCGCTGATCTGAAGCCAGGAGCCAGGAGCTTCCTCCAAGTTTCCCAGGGGCCCAAGGACTTGGGCCATCTTCCACTGCTTTCCCAGGCATATTAGCAGAGAGTTGGATTGGAAGAGGAGTGGCCAGGACTAGAACCGGCGCCCATATGGGATGCTGGCACTTCAGGCCAGAGTGTTAACCCACTGTGCCACAGCACCGGCCCCTTGTTGGCCATTTGTATATTCTCTTCTTAAAATGTTTGCTTATTTAAGAGAGAGAGAGAGAGAGAGCGCGATCTTATCTGCTGGTCCCTTCTTTCTCCAAATGCCTGCAAGGCTGGGCTGGGCTGGGCTGGTCCAGCCTGAAGCCAGGAGCAAGGAACTCCATCCATGTCTCCCACACGGGCGGCAGGGGCCTAAGGACTTAAACCAACAGCTGCTGCCTCCCATGGTGCACATTAGCAAGGAGCTGGGCTAGGAAGCGGAGCTGAGAGTGGAACCCAGGCTCTCTGATGTGGGACATGGTTGTCCAAGTAGCGTTATGCCAAACACCCACATTTATTTATTTATTTATTTTAAGATTTTTTTAATTTAAGATGTAGAGTTAGAGAGAGAGCAGTAGAGACAGAGAGAGAGGTCTTCCCTTCACTGGTTCACTCCCCAATAGGCCGCAATGGCCAGGGCTGGGCCGATTCAAAGCCAGGAGCCAGGAGCTTCTTCAGGGTCTCCCATGCAGGTGCAGGGCCCAAGCACTTGGGCCATCCTCCACTGCTTTCCCAGGCCACAGCAGAGAGCTGGATCACAAGTGGAGCTGGGATCTGACTCTGGCACCGCTGACATGGGACCTGGACACCTTAACTACCATATCAGGCCCCAGGGTGACCCATGGGGGCTGCCCCGCGCGCCGTCTGTGCCCCTGTTCCTGCCGGCTGCCATCAGCCAAGGCCTGGGAGAACCACACCAGGTGGTCTTCTCTCATCCAGGGCTATGCCAGGTTGACCCCAAGACAGACCCTCAGAGGTTAGAATCCGCCCCTGTGTGACACCAGCCTGAGCGCGGGGGGCGGCTGCTTTGTCCCAGAGGGGCCACCACAGGGCTCTTTTCCAAACCCATGAACTTAAACCTGAACGTTTGTCTCTGTCCCACGTCCTTACCCAGAAGGCCACCTCCACGGGGACACAGCCATGTTTGGCACGAGCTGCTCAGGAAACCGCGGAGTCTGGGGCCTGGGGTCCCCACCTTTCCCGCAGGACATCTGGACCGGCATCCCTGGCGCTGACAGCCAAGCGAGCACACACTTGCTCCTCGGCCACGGAAGAACTTCGCTCTCCCAGTCTGGCCCAGGAAAACTGCTCCAGGATGGCTAATCCAATAAACGCCACCCACTAGGATATTTTCAAAAAGTTCCCAGAAGAGGAAGCAGCTCACTTTAGGGAAAAAATAAAAAAAGCAGAGTGATTCAGAGAGCGGGGAGGGAGACAGATCTTCCATCCACTGGTTCACTCCCCCAGTGCCTGCAACAGCCAGGTCTGACTCAGGCCGAAGCCGGGAGCCAGGAGCTCCGTGTGGGTCTCCCACGAGTGGCAGGGACCCAACTACTTGGGCCATCATCTGTTGAATTCCCAGCAGGAGCCTGGATTGCAAGCAGAAAAGCTGAGATTCAAACCAGCACTACGATACGGGGCGCCAGAGTGGCAGGTAGCGGCTTAACCCGCTGTGGCACGGTGCCAGCTCCAGTGGTCTGTTGTTATCTTAGGAAGGGGATGGCAGAAAGAGCAGGCCAGGTCTCCGGGCAGCGTGCTTGACCTGAGCCCAGCCACCCCTCGCGCTGCAGCATCAGGGCTGAGCCCATGAAAGGCCCCAAACCCCCCCCCCCCCACTGGGAAGTGGAGTGGCATCCCCCCCCCCCCCCCCCAGCGAAGCCCAGCAGCACTGCCGACACACAGAGCCACGTGAGTGCTGACCCAGGGAGAGCAGTCGCCGTGCACGGGGACTGCAATGTTTTATAGCGCCCTCTGGGGCCAGTGCTGGGGCATAGCAGGTAAAGCCGCCACCAAAATCCCATAGGGGCACTGTTCGAGACCCGGCTACTCCACTTCCAACCCAGCTCTCTGCTATGGCCTCGGAAAGCAAAAATGGCCCAAGTGCTTGGGCCCCTGCACCACGTGGGAGACCTGGAAGAAGCTCTTGGTTCTTGGTTTTAGGTCGGCTCAGATCCTACCGTCGTGGTCATTTGGGGAGTGAACCAGTGGATGCAAGACCTCTCTCTCTCTCTAATTCTACCTCTCAAATAAATCGATAAATATTTTTTAAAAAAGAAAGCGCCCCCTCAGTCTCACGTGTGAGAAACGGAACCCCCAAAGGCATATGAGAGGACCTGCAGGAAAGGATTGAAGGGGCTGGATTAATCCACTCACGGATTGAGGCGAGCTCAGGACTGGCTTTGTTACAAACACAAACTCCGCCTGGTTGCTCCTGGATCATCACGTGGTGCCCTCGTCTACCCCAGAGGGCAGACAAGGCCCTGAGAAAAGCTGGGCAGGTGCCAGCACCCGCTCGTGGACTTCCTCCTGAACCGCGAGCTAAAGAAATCTCTGTTCTTTGCAAATAGCTCGGCTTCTGGCATTTTGTTTCAGGGCATCTGGGTACCAACTCCAGCCGCCCATTAGTATGGTCATGGCGGTGGGCACGGCAGGCCTGCCGCGTACTGTGAGGAGGCAGACAGGACATCAGAAGATAGGGGCAGAATGCGCCCGATTCTGGAACCTTCCACAGGCCAACACACAGGTGCACGGGAGTGTGGACATTTAAGGCCACCCGGTGTTGAGCTGGACGGACGTGCTGTGGCACTTCGGGATGAATGCCACCCAGACACTTGCCCCCAGACAACAGCAACTGAACAGTGTCCTGCTGCAATCACATCAGATGCCCACCAGATGGCGCTGCATGTCTGCTGAATGGCGATGAATAGCTCCCTTGCACAGTGAGCATAAAGGAATTGCCAATAGCAAAACTGAGATGGATGTGCCGCGAGATTCACAGAATATTTTCACACGGGCTTATTTTCATCACCGGCAGATAGTTGATAAATATGAAGATGAAACATTTCGGGGGGCCAGTGTTGTAATGTAGTGGGTAAAACCACTTGCAGTGCCAGCATCCCATATGGGCACTGGTTCAAGTCCCGGCTGATTCACTTCTGATCCAGCTCCCTGCTAATGACCTGGGAAAGCAGCGGAAGATGGCCCAAGTGTTTGGGCCCCTGCACCCACATGGGAGACCCAGAAGAAGCTCCCGGCTTTAGATCAGCCCAACTCTGGCCGTTGTGGTCATTTGAGGAGTGAACCAGCAGATGGAAGACCTCTCTCTGTCTCTCCCTCTTTAATTCTACTTTTCAAAAAAAAATGAAATAAATATTAAAAAAAGAAATGAAACATTTCTCTGTCATTGGTTTACTAAATTTGTGATGAAATACCATTTGGTGTCCAAGGACAACCTGATTGTACCAATTTGAGAAGAATTTGCTCAGAATTCAGTCTCTGGGAAAAGTGAGCCATGAAGGAATCATACATGAAAACGCACGGGTCACACCACTAACACTAATTAGGTACTTTGTATATATCATTTTAGACACATCAATCAGGTACCCATATTATGGCTTCTTTGTTTGGTATAGGTCTTTATATGCTATGTGTTGCCTTTTAAAATGAAGGCCAGGGGCCAGCACTGTGGCGCAGTGGGTTAACACCCTGGCCTGAAGCGCTGGCATCCCATATGGGCACTGGTTCTAGTCCCAGCTGCTCCTCTTCCAATTCAGCTCTCTGCTATGGCCTGGAAAGCAGTGGAAGATGGCCCAAGTCCTTGGGCCCCTGCACCCATGTGGGAGACCTGGAAGAAGCTCCTGGCTCCTGGCTTCAGATCGGCACAGCTCTGGCTGTTATGGGCAATTGGGGAGTGAACCAGCTGATGGAAGACCTCTCTCTCCCTCTCTCTCTCTCTCTGCCTCTTCTTCTCTCTGTGTGTGTAACTCTGCCTTCCAAATAAATAAATAAATCTTAAAAAAAAAAAAAAGATGAAGGCCAGCCTAACGTTGAGGGTTCCCCAGCTTACAACGAGAGACACGGCAATGCACAACAGTAGAGACCACAATGCATGCTGGGAGAGACCACAATGCACACTGGGAGAACCCACAATGACACTGAGAGAGACTGCAATGCACACTGGGGGAGATCACAATGCACACTGGGAGAGATGGCAATGCATGCTGGGAGAGACCGCAATGCAAAGTG
Source organism: Sylvilagus floridanus (assembly GCA_949820135.1). Taxonomy (NCBI): domain Eukaryota; kingdom Metazoa; phylum Chordata; class Mammalia; order Lagomorpha; family Leporidae; genus Sylvilagus; species Sylvilagus floridanus. Next base: position 160,221,595 of record OX463233.1, read on the forward strand.
GGACATAGTGACCAATGGCCCCAGCCAGCCCCTTCTTCCTGCCCCGAGCTAGAACTCCTCACCAGGACCCACTGACCCCCCACCCAGCCTGGGAGACAATGCCAGAGAGACGCGGCTGGGCCTGCTCACACCTGCAGCCCTGCCTCCTCGGAAACACACACAGGGCCATGAAACCCGTGCCATGTTGCTCACAACATCCTAAGGCCCACAGCTGCCCGATCCCCGCTCCTGGGCTGTGCAGACACGATTTTCACCCACCAGAAATGCTTGCTATGGCTCTGGGGAGGCCGGACTGTGGGGAGACAGCTGTCACACCCCGCCACTGGTGTCTTACAAGACAACCCTGAGGGAAGGAGTCTGACAATGCCTCACAGCTGAATAAATGCACCCTCCCATTAACCCGGCACCCATCTCGGGGGCGCCATACTCCATTTTTATTTGTTGATTGATAGATCGATCGATCAGTTAATTGATTTGAGAGGTAGGGCGAGGGAAGGAAGATGGGAGAGAAGGAAAAAGAGACGAAGGAAGTTGCCGTCCACTGGTCCGCTCCTCCGATCCTGGGACTCCATCCAGACCCCCCCCCACAGGTTCAGGGAGCCAATCACGACACCTGAGCCATCAGCTGCCGCCCCCCCAGGGCCTGCACCAGCAGGGAGCAGGAACGGGAGCAGAGCTGGGATTCAGACCCAGGCCCTCTGCTAGGAGACACAGGAGCCCTACGCAGTGTCTTAACCGCTAGGCCGAGGCCTGGCCCATGCTTCGTATGTGAAATGAAGTCTTGCAGGGTCTCCCGCTGCAGCAGTGTGTCGGAGCTAAACAGGGCTACGGGCTGGATAAAGTACGATGCATCCACACAAGGCGTCCCGCGCTCGCGTAAGAAAAAGCAGTGCGCTTCTGCGTGCCGACAGGGAAAACATTCCGAGACATCCCGCTCAATGGAAAAGGGCAAGCTGGAGAAGTGCATTTGTTTTGAAATAAGTACCGATTTGAATATACAAGGGGTCTTCAGGAAGTTTGCGTGAAATGTGTATTATAAAAAACTACTCAGGGATTTTTTTTAAAAATTGCACTAAAGTACCTTTAAATTCCGCTCTCACTCAGCCTTTTCAAGGGCCCTTGTCTATCTGCCCCTGGGAAGCAGAATGAGGTGGCGGCTGGGCACGGAATCCCAGACAGACTTCACTGCACGGGCAGGGGGAGCTGCTGCACTAGGGGTGGGGTACAAACATTTCATCTTCAAAATACGGAAACTGCTAGGGGTGGCTGCTTAGCCTAGCAGGCAAGATGCAGGCCCTGCACATCACGGTGCCTGGGTTCAACACCCGCTTCCAACTCCTGACTCCGGCACCCGGCTAATGCGGATCCTGGCACGCACCCAGCGGTAGCTGAAGCCACTGGGCTCCTGCCACCCATGGGGGAGGCCTGGACTGAGTTCCAGATCCCAGGTTCAGCCCCGGCCTGGCCCCCAGCCATTGCAGACATTTGGGAGTGAACCAGTGGATTGGAGAGAGCTCCCCCGCCCCCGCTGTTCAAATAAGACGAATAACAGTAAAAATGCGTTGAAGTCTAAAGTAAGCCTCCTGCTCAGCACATCCAATCCAGCCTCTCACCCCGGCAAAGGCAGCAGCTGTGTCTAGCAGCCTTAAGTCCCCAGAACAGGGGTCGCGGTGGGAGTCCTGCCCGAGGCACCCGTCCACAACCCTGAATCCCACCTGAGACTGTGCCTCTGGGCCTGGCTCTGGGGCCTCTCCTGAAAGCCAGGCAACCAGACCCATCCAAAGAAAGGCACGCACAGAGCCCGCAAGAGCCCGCACCAGCCCGAGAGCTGCCGGCCACCCCTGGTGGCCTTGGCGGGGCGGCTGAGGGTCACACGGATAACGACGCTGCACTGAGCTCTGTGGGGAACAGCAGGTACACACCAGACCAGCGGGAGTCTCCTGATCATCGCCGTCCGCCCCAAACACTTCCAGCCCCCACTCGCTGCAGATCCAAGGCACCACCACGCCGAACGCTCGCTACCTGAATGGATTTTCATCACCCGGATCGCCTTGGCCTTGGCCAGCTCCAGGGCCGTGATCCACTGCTGCCGGTCCACCTCTGAGCTGGCCTTGAGGTGGTAGCTCCTTGCCCCGCTGATCAGCAAGATCCCACAAGAGTTCTCGGTGTCGATATGGGCAGTGGCCAGGTTGATAGTCCCACGGCAGGTGTGCGCCATCTCCCCCTGGTTCCTGTAGGCATGAAAGAGCGGGCAGGGGTGAGGCTCCTGGACTGAAGATAACCCTCAAGGGCATCCGTAGAATCCCACGCCCTCAGAGCCGGGGAGGCCCCTGTGTCGCAGCTGGGAGACGATTCCTATTGGGGTCAACTGGTCACAGCTTGGTGGAGGGGGTCTCTGAGGCCATGTGGCTGTGGGAGCCACGTGCTGGGCATGCCTGCTGTGGGCTGAGCCCACGCAGCCTCGAGAGAGAGGAGGTGGGGGAGCATTTACCCATGGCCCCCACAAGGCGGAGCAGGTGCACCCCAGAGCCCATGCCATGCTCTTCCCATGAGGTCTCAGAATCATGGAGTGGGAGCAGGTTGGGATCCCATCCCCTAAGACTGAGACTGGGGACCCGGAGCCCAAGGGGGTGGACTCGAGGGATCAGCCCTGGGGACCCGGAGCCCAAGGGGGTGGACTCGAGGGATCAGCCCTGGGGACCCAGAGCCCAAGGGGGTGGACTCGAGGGATCAGCCCTGGGGACCCGGAGCCCAAGGGGGTGGACTCGAGGGATCAGCCCTGGGGACCCAGAGCCCAAGGGGGTGGACTCGAGGGATCAGCCCTGGGGACCCGGAGCCCAAGGGGGTGGACTCGAGGGATCAGCCCTGGGGACCCGGAGCCCAAGGGGGTGGACTCGAGGGATCAGCCCTGGGACACATGGCCCCTGCCGCTGGCTTTGTGTCACCCCGCGAGACTCATGAGGATGCCCCCTGTTCTCCTGTGATGGCTCAGACGGCACTGGCTGGGCTGACACCACACTGGCCCCTCTGCTAGTTACCAAATGCTGGTGTTACAGGTGGCAGAGTCAGGGGAAGCAGGCGGGACTAACGCACGTGCCGTTTGCCACCGGGACCCAGCGCCTGAAAACCAAGGGCCAACACATGGCCGTACTATGGAACTCACTCCCATAGACCCTCAGAGCAAACGGAGGGCCCCGCCCCTGCCCCGTGACTTGTAAAAGGAATTGCTCCTGGGGGCGATTTTCTGCGGCTTCTGCTTGTCATCCATTGTCCCCGGCTGCTCCTCGCTGCTTCTGTGGGTTCTAACGTCACATGACATCCATGTCTTAGGCGAGAGCCACTGCCCCCTCTGATTCCCTGTGCTCGTGTCGCCTGCCTCTGGGGGGACTGCACAGAGCGGGGGGGTGGGGGGGTGGGGTGGGGAGTCCAGCTCTTGGGTGCTGGTGTCGTCCACTCAAAGGGAACTCACTCGGATTTGCCAAACTGGGAAAGCTGGGAGTTCCGAAACTTTCCACTCGAAATTATTCAGGTGGCGTCGCGACTGATGGGAAATGGCAGTACGGTGGCCGAGGGGGAAGGAACAGCGGGGCAAAGACCACCGGGCAAGAAGTCGGCGGCTTTCATAGAATTAAAAAAAAAAAAAAAGTCTCGTGGCCAAGTGAACAAGAGAGTGAGAAAGTGGACAACAAAGATACATACATACATACATACATACATAGACAGACAGACAGACAGACGGATGAACCAGAAATCAAGCCAGGACCAAATTCAGTACCTTGTAGGCTACATTAAAGACTTGGACTCTTATCCTAAAAAATCAAGCAGCAAGGCTTTTTGGGCTCAAGAAAGAAGCAGAGAGAGTCAAGAGTTCTAGAAGTTTCTGCAGAAAAACAGGGAATTCGGTCCAGGTTTCCATGTGAGTGGCAGGAACACAATTACTTGAGCTATCGGCACCGCCCCCCCGCCATGGGACTGAGGAAGCTGGAATCAGGACCCGGGGTCAGGGGTCACTCCAGTGTGGGGTGGGGGCGACCACACTGGCATCCTAACCACGAGGCCGAACGCCCACTTCCCTGGAGTTACAACCTTTCAATGTTACCTTCCTGCATCTTTGGGAGGAATTCTATAGCAATGCGAACTTGGGGGCTAAAAACCTTCAAAACTGTCGGGGTCTGACGCATTTGCTAGTACTAGGGTTTAGGGGCCCTTTGGGAAGTGAATACACTGGACTGGGCTGGTAGGGCGAAGCCCCCCATGATCCAATCCTGGTGGCTTCATAAGGAGAGACCCCCCCGGGCACAGCCGATACCTGTGCACCCTGTTTCTCTGTTTCATGGCCCAGGGCATCTGCCTTCGCTGTCCTCTGACCTCACCAGTGACCTCTGACCCACCCAATCTTGCACCTGTGAACCTCCCTAACCGTGAGCCAGGGTAAACTTCCTTCCTTCCTAAATGGCAGCTCTGAGGCATTTGCTATGGTGAGGAGAAGCTGACCATACCCCTCACGACCTCAAGGCAGACCAGGCCACAGCCCACAGCATCCCAGTCCCACAGAGCTTGCACGCTCACGCTGTCTTCTGCTGTTTCTTAAGGAGACATGTTTTGAGGTATCACTTGGGTGTCTGGAGGATACTGGAACTATTTAGAACAACATACAAAACACCCACAGTGTAACCTCCCCGCACAAGAAGGCACCACGACCAACATCCTATGGAGCGAGCTACGGTGACCCAGCAGCGACCCTGGGCACACTCTCATCCCTGGCAAGGACACTGGGCACCAGAATTCAGCATCCCACCATAGCTGACGTGGCACTTCCTGAGCCATGGAGGCCGCCTGTGGCTAATGGTTAACCCATCCGTCGTGCACACAAGCCCTCTTCTGTCCCCTCTCTCGGTGCCACCGCTGGGGTCCAAGTGTCACCTCCAAGTGCAGGCTCTGGCTTCCACAGTGGCCACCAAGAGGCTACATTTCTGCAACCCTATGGCGTGCGCTACTTAGGGCCTCCCAGGTCAAGTGATGACCAGCGGGAGGTGGGAACTGGGCACTCGTGTCCTCTGTGGATCTACTTCTCCCAGGTGCCCTTGCACACCTCCTGGAGAAATCCATGAGACCAGGGAAGGCAGGTGAGGCGGTGGCCATCCCCACAATGCATCACGTCACACCACGCTCATCTTGCTGTTCCATGGGAGAGTCCTGCCCACCTGCAGTAGTGAGCAGTCTGTTCCCTGGGAAGACCCAGGCAGCCACCAGCCGCATCAGACCCCTTCCACGGTTTGTCCTCAATAGAACATGTGCACAGCATTCAAAGTTGCCAGCGCCTCATCGGCTGGCCTAGATTCCCACATGGCAAGGCCTCAGACCAGATGGCCCATTCCAGCCAAGGAGGTGCAACCATGCCCATGACCATGACTTCACTGGTGTCGCATGAACCCCACTGTCACTCAGGGACCGTCAGCCCAACAGAACAGCGGGTCAGCTGAGGCACCGACGGGAGGACATCGCCTCGGCTCCAGCCTGTCTTCCAGGAGGCAGGATGCGCCTTGAACCGACAGCTGGCAGGTGCAGGTGTGTCTCACTGTCACACAGAGGACCCCTTTGAGAAATTGGGCTATGCCTTCCCCGTGCACTCAGCTGGGTTAGAAGTTCTAGTTGTAGGGGGAGAGGGGAACGCAGCACAATCAGGCGCCCACTGAAACGGAAGCTGCCCTAGCACCTGGCCGCCCCTGGCTCCTCCTGCCAGTGGCCCACAAAGGAGGGGGTGACTGCACTGCAGAGGCCGCTGGTCCTAACTCTCATGACAGTTAGGCTAACAGCCCAGAGGCCATGGGCAGAAAACGTCCCCAAGACGACCCAGAGGATTTGCTGGGCCACCTCCCCTACTACTTCCATGGTCAAGGCCGTCACTGGACAAGACAACTATGGACTTGGACCCATGAGGACCAGTGTCACAACCCGGCCAAAGCACTGGCAGAGGCCTCGGGGGGGGGGGCTGGAGTGGGTCACAGAGGAGGAAGCTGAGGGATCCTCACCATGAGCTTGTGTCCTGAGACTCCCCCAAATGGCCACCACTGAGGGATCCCCACCATGAGCTTGTGTCCTGAGACTCCCCCAAATGGCCACCACCAAGGAGTGGCCTCTGTCCCTGAGCAGAGTGGAGGAAGGAGGGTGTCGGCCAGGATCGCGGGAGCGCGCTCAGGCCTGCGGGCACAGGCGAGGACCCTCGGGGATGCAGCCCCCGGGGACCTTCTCAGAGTCCCTCCACCACCTCCTGGTCGGCACCTCAGCGTGTCGCATCGTCCCTCCACGCGTGGACTCACTACCGTGAGACACGGAGCGGCCCTTCCACGGACTCCCGTTTTCTTTTTGGGAATCTTCTAGAAAATTCCATGGGCCAGGTGTTGGGTTCTCGGGGGCTTTCTGCCCCAAGAAGGAAGAGAAGCAACTGCTCGGGGCAGAAGAAATTTTATTGGAAACAGGACAGCAGAGGAGAGGGAGGGTGGGCGGTGGGAAGTGGGTCCAGACAGAGAGCAGGGGACGCAAGAGAGCTCAGCGCCCGGGGATGGGCAGCTGTCTTTCTACACCCCTGGCCTAGGGGAAGGGTCGTGTGCATGAGCCATGGGGTGGGCCTGATCGGGCAGGAGGCTCCCCTGATGGGTGTTTATTGAAATTACTGATTTAAGGTGTATGTTGCCGGGAGAGGCAGGCAGGCAGCCCCGAGGGTCAGAGCTGGAGAATCTCAGGCCATAAAACTCCACCGTGACCACCTCAGGGCTCACTCCTCGCTGGGACCCAGAGGTATGAAGTTAACAATTTCCGTCCCCAGCGGCCCAGCCACTCCCAACACCAGGCACGCTGGGCGGTGACACCAGCCAGGCAACACACCGAATGGTCCCCTTCCTCCACCCTCTGCCTCCCTGCCCCGGGACCATGTCTCCCAAACAAAGCCTCAGCTCTTCCATCCTGGCCTCGAGCCTGTTTGACAGAGGACTCGCCAGAAACTGTCTAAGGGCAAGGAAAAAAAAAACTCAAATGGACAGAATTTGGACACAGAAGGGGACCACCTGTCACAGTGGAGCAAAGCACAGGCCCCGATCAGCCTGGCGTGTATCTTTGGTTCGATGTGAACTCAAGCTGACCTTGATCCACTTGGTCAATTCCCATGGGAACTTCCAAATTCTAACCCAGCCGGCACTTCCTAGGAGCTGCCATTGACAGGACCTGCACTAGGGATCAAGGTCACCCAGAGAAAACCAGATGTGGTGTGCTGGCCGTGGAGAACGCGCTAGCTGGTGACGGAGACAGGCGGGTACGTTGCAAGCCGCTGTTTATTCATAGATTTGAGAGAACAGGGTGTGCACAGGGTGAGAGCTCATTGAGCTGGAATTGACCCACTTTGTTGCCTCTATGTTGAACTCCCACAAAAAGTTGTCTGAGGGGCCGTAGCTGTGGCGTAGTGGGTAAAGTTGCCACCTGCAGTGCCGGCATCCCCTAGGGGTGCTGTTTGAGTTCCAGCTGCTCCACTTCCGATCCAGCTCTCTGCTGTGGCCTGGGAAAGCAGTGGAAGATGACCCAAGTCCTTGGGCCCCTGCACCCACGTGGGAGACCCGGAAGAAGCTCCTGGCTCCTGGTTTTGGATCGGCCCAACTCTGGCCATTGCAGCCATTTGGGGAGTGAACCAGCAGATGGAAGACCTCTCTCTCTGTTTCTCCCTCTCTCTGTCTGTAGCTCTACTTCTCAAATAAATAAATTAAATATTAAAAAGAGAGAAAGAGAGTGGGGTGGGGAGAGACAGAGGGAGGAAGAGACTGGAGTGAAGCTTCGCGGGGCAGAGAGGCAGGAGCTGGTGCTACAAACACCAGCGTTAGGGAGGCCACCATGGATTCTCCCCTGCAGTCTTCAGAGGGACGTGGCCTTGACTTTGGACTTCAGCACCTGGATCTCGTACTTCAGCCTCCAAAACTGTGACATGGTAACGCTGCTATTTTTTTAAGTCACCCCATTTGTAACACCCTCCGAACGAGTGGATTCAACCAACTTGCAGATGGAAACCATTTGGGAAAAAAAATACATACACACCTATACTAAATATATAGAGAGGTTTTCTCTTGTCATTATTCCCCGAACAGCATAGGGTAGCAGTTATTTCCAGGGCACTTACTTTGTATCAGGTATGGTGAGTAATTTAGAGGTGATTTAAGTATTGGACACAGCAGGTGTGGAGCCTGAGTATTGGACATAGCAGGCGTGGAGCCTAGTGGTTAAGACTCCCACCTCCTGCCCCGGAGTGCCTGGGTTCAATTCCCAGCTCTGGCTCCCGACCCCAGTTTCCTGCTAACGTGCACCCTGGGACCATGGCCACACGTGACCCCTCCACACAGCACACTCAGCCTCCGTGGCACCTGCTCAGCTCCTCTCACTTCCCAGGGCAGCCCTGCCCGAGACCTGGGCGTCACAGCTCAGAGCTTCTCCCTCTTCCAGAGCCCAGAGAGCTGAAAGCAATCAGCAGAGACTCGGGCTCTGGCCAGTGGCACCTGCTTATTCCAGACAGTGTGGACAGGGGCAGCCATGGTGCTGGCAGGAACTGTGACAGAGGACGTGCCTTGGCAATCACAGGCGGCCCTACCCCGCAGCTTCCTACCACAAGGAGCGCCAAGACCCACAAGCTCCTGCCGCCGGCACAGCCCCTTCTGCCAACTCCAGCTGTGTGTGTTTCTGGCTCCTGCCGCTGAGTCCCCGGCAGGCACTCCCAGAGGCAGCATCATCTCCCAGGGGTCACCTGCAGCTGCTGACGCTGGCTTCCTTGTGGTCGGGAGGGCTGAGTCAAATCCCAAGCCATGGGGCACTCAGGCCCCCAGCAACCAAGAGACAGAACGTGCTTGCAAAAACCCGATCAGCCCGCACCACAAACACTATGCTCCCAAATGCCTATTCGCCCACAAAGAAGAAACTGAAGTCAGGGGGCAGGTGTCTGGCAAAGCAGTTACGACGCTGCTTGGACGCCGGCAGCCTGTGTTGGAGGGTCTGAGTTGGAGCAAGAGCTCTGCTTCCAATTCAAGCTCCCTGCTACTGCGTCCCCTGGGAGGCGGCAGGTGCTCGGGTCCCCGCCACCCACGTGGGAGACCTGGATGGAGTTCCTGGCTCCTGGCATTGGCCTGGCCGAGTCCCGGCTGTTCTGAGCCTTTTGGGGAGGGAACCAGTAGATGGAGGATCTCTCTCTCTTTCTCTTTCAAATACATGAAAATAATTTTTGGGAGGCTGGCACTGTGGCATAGTGGGCAAAGCTGTCGCCTGCAGTGCTGGCATCCCTTATGGGCACCAGTTCAAGTCCCGGCTGCTCCACTTCTGATCCAGCTCTCTGCTGTGGCCTGGGAAAGCAGTAGAAGATGGCCCAAGTGCTTGGGCCCTTGCACCCGCATAGGAGACCTGGAAGAAGCACCTGGCTCCTGGCTTCGGATCGGCACAGCTCCGGCTGTTGCAGCCAATTGGGGAGTGAACCAGCCAATGGAAGACCTCTGTGTGTGTGTGTATATATATATATATCTTTCCTTCTCTCTCTATGTAACTCTTTCAAATAAATAAACAAATATTTTTTTTAAAAAAAAGAAAATTTTATTATTTATTTGACAGGTAGAGTTATAGACAGAGAGAAAGAGAGACAGAGAGAAAGGTCTTCTTTCCATTGGATCACTCCCCAATTGGCTGCAACGGCCGGCACTGCGCTGATCCAAAGCCAGGAGCCAGGTGCTTCTCCTGGTCTCCCCTGGGTGCAGGGCCCAAGCACTTGGACCATCCTCCACTGCACTCCCGGGCCACAGCAGAGAGCTGGCCTGGAAGAGGAGCAGCCAGGACCAGAACCCGGCGCCCATATGGGATGCTGGCGCCGCAGGTGGTGGATTAACCAAGTGAGCCATGGCGCCGGCCCCTAAAAAAAAAGAAAATTTTTAAAAACTTAGAAATAACCTGCAGTCAGCTATCAAAAATTGCTGCTTTTGCCTTTGAGTTTCCTAACTGCTAAGCAGACATCAGGGTGATGCAAGCCAGGCTCTGAGCCGATTTTACAACAGGGCAAAGTCAGCACAGACTGGGTGACGATTCTCAGCACAAGGTAGACAGAAGAAATGGGATTCGAGCGCATGGGGAGCTTGCAGAGCGTTTCTGGTTTGTTTGGTTGGAGCCTTCTGGAAGCTTCCGGCAAGGTGGCAGTGACATCAGGGCAGGGACACGTGCACAGGGGTTCTCTGAGCCCCCTGGGAAAGCACGCGGACCCCAGACTCTGCTGCTGTTATCTGTGTTGGGGGGGGTTGGCGTGTGGAGTGGACGCTCTGTGCGAAACCAGGCCTCTGAAGACATGTGTGCTGGGCAGTCCTGACACAGGCAGCGCCAGGGTGTCAGTGTGCAGCCCGGGGACTCGTCACAAACGGGCCTTCCCTGCACACCTGCTGTGTGAGTCGAAGACTGCCTGGAGGAGGAGGGCGCAGAGGATCTGCGGCTGAGGAGGGAGCCCTGGGCTCTGAGCACAGCATCCCCAGGGACCTGGTGGGTACTGAGGGGAGGCTGCTCCTAGCACAGTGGCTGACCAGGCCTGCTGCTTGCTGATCCACATCCCCAGCCACCAGGGCACACAGGTCAATCCCAAGCATTTGTGCAGTTTTAAAAAAATATATTTTTAACATTTACTTGAAAGGCAGAGAGATGGACAGAGATCTTCCACTTGTTGGCTCATTCCCCAAATGCCTGCAACAGCCATGGCTGGGCCAGGCTCAAACTGGGAGTGGGAACTCCATCCAGATCTCCCAGGTGGGTGGCAGGGACCCAGGTACCTGGGCCATCCCATGCTGCCTCCCAGGGTGCACATCAGCAGGAAGCTGGAACCAGGAGCGGAGCCGGGACTCGAACCTGCGATGCGGGCATCCCAAGCAGCGTCTTAGCCACAACGACAAACGTCCACCACTGCATTGATTGTTTAGGGAGTGATAAGGTTAGATCCCAATTCCAGCCACAGAACCGGAAGCGGGGAGATGCAGAGTCAGCCCTGCCCCCACCCTGTGTGCTACCCACTGGGCTGCATGGCCTTGTCCCCAGGCATCACCTGTACTGCCCAAAGCCACCCACGCTGGCCACGCGGTGCCACTCAGAAAGCACTCAACATCACAAACAGACGCAGCTGTGGTGCCACGGGTGCTCCCGGAGGAGGCGGCACCATCGCTATCTGCCTATCCGCCTGACCCGGTTTCTTTTCGCCTCTGGCCTCATTCCCGGCTGTTGGCAGTCTCCCTCGAGAAATGTCCACAAAATGCTGCTCCGAGGACATTTCTGATGTCGTTTGGAAAATGGAAATTAAAAAAAAAAAAAAAAGATTCGGGAGCATTCTCCCGAGACTCAATCGTGCCTTGTGGTTTTACAAATTCAGGTGATAGACGGTGACGGACAGAGGACAGCGACTCAGATCAGAGCCGACTTCCCAGGGCCCATGGGCGCATGCGTGGGACTTGTGACCCTCCCAGGGGCTACAAAGTGGGCCAACCTGGCACTGATCTGGTTAGCAAACGTCAATCACACAGAGCCTGCTCTGCAGGCACCTTAGGGCAGAAATTAATGCCAGCAAAGGAGAGGAGGCGAGGAAGTGACAAACCTCCCACCCTGGCTTCTCCTGAACGGCTCAGTACCACCAAAAGCCAGAGCCAGAAGAGGGTGTCTTGGCCACCACCAACACAGAGCGCTTTCCACGGAGAACACTGGGGACCTGTCTAGAAATCGCACCTTGGTTTACCTGGTCAGTGCGCTGGAAAGCTAAGACGTGAGGTCTGCAAGATATGGACCTGGCCTGTTTGTTCTGCCCAGGCCGGGGCTCACAGGGTGGGAGCTGCGAGCCCGTGTGCCGGCTGCGTGAACCACACAGACCTCCTCCAGCCCGAGGTTGCACAAGCAGTGGGATCAACCCCAGGAGATGATCCGTCCCAGCCAGGAGCATGGTGACGCCAGTCTGCGCCCCCACTCAGAGTCCCCCCACTTCATGTGCTGCAGGTAATGGGGACAAGGTCCCATTCTGTCAGCGTCACTCACTGAAAGTCCATCAGGGGGGCAGCGCTGTGATGCAGTGGGTTAAAACCTGGCCTGCAGTGCCAGCGTCCCACACGGGCACTGGTTCGAGTCCAGACTGCTCCACTTCTGATCCAGCTCCCTGCTAATGGCCTGGGAAAGCAGTGGAAGATGGCCCAAGTGCTCGGGCCCCTGTATCCACATGGGAGACCTGGAAGAAGCTCCTGGCTTCGGATCAGCCCAGCTCCAGCCATTGCAGCCATTCGGGGAGTGAACCAGTAGATGGAAGATTCTCTCTCCCTCTCCCTCTCTATATATAACTCTGCCTTTCAAATAAAATAAAAAAAATCTTACAAAAACAGATTTACTTATTTATTTGAAAGGCAGAGTTAGAGAGAGAGCAGTGGGGGGGGGGGATCTTCCATCTGCTGGTTCACTCCCAAATGGCCTTGATGGCGAGGGCTGGGCCAGGCTGAAGCCAGGAGCCTGGAGCTCCATCCAGGTCTCCCCCGTGTGTGAGAGGGGCCTGAGCCCTTGGGCCGTCTTCCCCTGCTCTCCCAGGAGCACCAGCAGGGGCCTGGATAAGAAGTGGAGCAGCCAGGACTGGAACGGGCACTCACATGGGATGCTGGCGTCACAGGTGGTGGCTTACCCCACTGTGCCACAACGCCAGCCCCCATCAGACCCTGCGTGTGGCCCCACCAAAACGTCAGAGCATCATGCAGAAGCCAGCAGCGTCTGAGCCAGTCCCAGCGGTCTGTCGGTAGGAAGCCTGCCACAGGAGGACTGAGCCAATGCTCTGGACCTGAAAAATCAGACAAAAACGGCCTCTCAGGCAGAAAACCGGTAAAGACCGCACTTCCTCTGTCGGGACAGCAGCAGGTCACTGTCGTGAGAGTTTGGAGTTAGGAGACTGGTCAGGCTCCAGTCTGAACAGCCCCAAGCAGAATTCCCGGTCCTGCCGGACACGCCTCCTCCTCCTCCATTCTCCCAAATCCACGCCTTTCTCTCCCGCAGCCCCATCAGGCCGGCGCTGGTCATGGAGCGGCCTCTACAGCGCCCCCTGCCAGTCCACGCCTGCGCTGCATTTTTCGAAACCTCGCTCTGATCAAGCCCAACACTCTGCTTACAACCCTTTAACTGGGCCCTCTGCTTTCTTATTTAAGGGACAGGCAGCTGGTGCCACGGCTCACTAGGCTAATCCTCCGCCTGTGACTCCAGCACACCGGGTTCTAGTCCCAGTTGGGGTGCTGGATTCTGTCCCTGTTGCTCCTCTTCCAGGCCAGCCCTCTGCTGTGGCCCAGGAGGGCAGTGGAGGATGGCCCAAGTGCTTGGGCCCTGCACCTGCATGGGAGACCAGGAGAAGCACCTGGCTCCTGGCTTCAGATGGGCGCAGTGCACCGGCTGTAGTGGCCATTTGGGGGGGTGAACCAACGGAAAGAAGACCTTTCTCTCTGTCTCTCTCACTGTCCACTCTGCCTGTCAAAAAAAAAGGGGGGGGGGGACAGGCAGACAGACAGTGCCTTCCTCTGCTGGTTCACTCCCCAGATTCTGTCTGCAGTGGCTCGGACTGGGCCAGGCTGAAGCTGGGAACCCAGTGCAGGTCTCCCGCGTGGGTGGCGGGGACGCAAATACGTGAGCCATCAGCTGCTGCCTCCCCAGGACCTGCATCAGTAGGAGGCTTGAGAACCGGTATTCAAACTCAGGTACGCGAATAGGAGAGGTGAGTCCGTTAGTGGACATGTTAACCACTAGGTCCGATGCCCCCCTCCCTCCCTTTATTTCTTTAGGATGAAGTAACCGCTGGCTCCTCCATGCCTGCTGCTCCCCAGCTCCCAGCCTGCCAGTTTCCTGGCTACGCTTGCTCTGTGCACCTGCTGGTCCCCTTCCTAATGCCCACTCGTGTACCTCCTCCTGCCTGTCGGCTGAAATGCCACTTCTTCCGAGAAGCCTTCCTGACTTGCTCCCGCTCCCCCCTCCCTCGATGAACTCTCATTGTCACATTATCTGTCCTAGCCAGCTTCCGGCTATCGCACACCCCAGGGAGGCAGCAGATGAGGGCTCAATTGTAGGTCCTTGCCACCTACGCACAGGAGACCCAAATTGGATTCTAGGCTGCTGGCTTTGGCCTGGCCCAGCCCCGGATGTTGCAGGCATTGGGGAGTGAACCAATGGATGGAAGAGCTCTCTGTTTTCTCCTTCTTTCTACCTTTAAAATAAAATAAAAATAAATAAGTACATTTTAAAAATCCATTTAGGGGCCAGCGCTGTGGTGCAGAGAGCTAATGCCCTGGCCTGAAGTGCTGGCATCCCATAAGGGTGCCAGTTCAAGACCTGGCTGCTCCACTTCCAATCCACCTTTCTGCTGTGGCCTGGGAAAGCAGTAGAAGATGGCCCAAGGCCTTGGGCACGTGCACCCAAGTGGGAGACCCAGAAGAAGCTCCTGGCTCCTGGCTTCAGATTGGCGTAGCTCTGGCCAATTGTGGCCAATTGGGGAATGAACCATCCGATGGAAGACCTTTCTCTCTCTCTTTCTCTCTGCCTCTCCTCTCTTTGTGTAACTGACTTTCAAATAAATAAATAAATCTTTTAAAAATTCATTTAGGTACAGTAAGGGTAAAACATTAAAGAAATGAGTATTAACAGTAACATCAACCCATTTGAAAAATAACCAATCACTAAGCAATGATCAGAATTGACTTTTCCTACCTCTACAAAGCTGCAGTTTTTGTACAATTACTCATTCCAAAACCACCGGCTGTTTCCGTAACAAGTTTAACAGTGAGAGCCAGCAAAGAAATAAGATATCAGGAAGAATGAAATGGAAATTCTAGCACTGAAAAACACGACCAAAAAATAACTCAATAAAGGATTTAACCACGAAATGAAGAGACAGAGAAAAATACCAGTTTACTTGAATATAGAACAATAGATATTATCCAAGCTAAATGACAGAAAGAAAACAGATAGTGGGGGAAAATGAGCAGACTCTCAGGGACCTGCCGAACTATAACAAAAGATGTGTGGCTGGCGCGTAGCACAACGGGTAAAGCCCCCGCCTGTGACACTGGCATCCCATATGAGCACCGGCCGGAGCCTGGGCTGCTCCACACCCAATGCAGCTCCCTGCTAATGCACCTGGGAAAGCAGTGGAAGATGGCCCATGTGCTTGGGTCCCTGACACCCATCTGGGAGACCCAGATGGAGTTCTAGGCTCCCGGCTTCAGTCTGTCCCAGCCCCAGCTAATGTGGCCATCTGGAGAGTGAGTAAGAGTGAATAGAAGATCTCTGTTTCTCTTCCTGTCTCATATCCACATCCATGTTGTCTTTCAAATAAATCAATAATTTTAAATGTCATCAGAAACTATGGAGGCCAAAAGGAAGTGGCATATTTTTAAGTGCTGAAAGAAAAGAATTATTAACCTAGCATCCTATAGCTCTTGAAAGTATTCTTCAGGAGTGAGGGAGAGGGAAAGACATTCTCAGATAAGAGAAAGCTAGCAGGGGCCAGAGCCACCAGCTGCAGTGCTGGCATCCCATATGGGCGCCGGTTCGAGTCCTGGCTGCCCCACTTCCGGTCCAGCTCTCTGCTGTGGCCTGGGAAAGCAGTGGAAGATGGTCCAAAGCCTGGGGCCCCTGCACCTGTGTGGGGGACCCGGAAGTGGCTCCTGGCTTCAGATTGGCGCAGCTCTGACCGTTGCAGCCATTTGAAGAGTGAACCAGCAGATGGAAGACCTCTGTCTCTCTCTGCCTCTGCCTCTCTGTAACTCTGCCTTTCAAATAAAATAAATGAATCTTAAAAAAGAGAAAGAGACAGAGAGAGAGACAGAAAGCTGGAGACTCTACCACCAGCCGGCCCACCCTAGAATGCCAAGGAAGTGCCCTAGAAAGACAGAAGTGATGAAAGGAATCCTGTAGCGTCAGCAAGGAAGAAAGAACACGGGAGCAACGATGCGAATCAAGACAATCGGCTTTCCTGCTGTTAAGTTCTCTGTTTTAGGTTGGAAAAAACTAAAAGCTGCCTGCTCCGAGTCTGCACCACCATCACTGGCTTCTGCTAAGGACCCAGCTCACTTGTTTGATAACTGGTGAGTTAAGGAAAGCATGGAGCCTTCTTCCTCTCCCATAGTAACTTTCCCGGATTACAGTAGCCCCTGGAGGCAGCAGGTGATGCTCAAGTGCTTGGGTCCCTGCCACCCACATGGGAGACGCAGACGGAGTTTGGACTTCTGGCTTTGCCTGGCTCGCCCTGACCATTGTAGGCATTTGGGGGTGAACCAGTGAGTATCAGATCTCTGTCACTCTGCCTTTCAAATAATATTTAAAAATAAAATAATGATTTTTTTTAAAAAAAAGCTAAGTTTTCCGAGTGACAGGAAGTGGCAAAGGGCCCAGGAGCCAGCTTCTCCTAGGGCCGGCACTGCAGTGTCGTGGGTTAGGCCACTGCTAATGACGCATCCTATACTGGACAGCACCAGTTTAAGCCCTGGCTGCTCCGCTTCCAATCCAGCTGCCTGCTAATGCACCCGGGAAGGCAGCAAGAGATGGCCCAAGTACGTGTGCTCCTGCCATCCACATGGGAGACTGGATGGAGTTCCAGGCTCCCGGCATCGGCCTGGACCAGGCCTGGCTGCTGCAGTCGTTTGGGGAGTGACCCTTCAGATAGAAGATCTCTTTCTCTCTCTGTCTCTCCCCCTCCCCCTTTCTCCCTGTCACTCTGCCTGTCAAATAAAGAAATAAATATTAAAAACAAAAGATTCCTCCTAACCAAAGCTGGGACAATCTGATAGATCTAGATTATAACCCATTGGATCAAACAAATTCATGGACTCATATTGACAGTAAGCAGAATAAATAAATGGTGGTTATGGACCCAGTACAATGCCCATTAATAAACATAGAAAGGCTAGTGCTGTTAGAAAATTGCCAACCAGCAACCATCTATATAATAACTTATTTGGGCAGGAACCACTACAAGATGCTAAGAACAGTGAGTGGAGGTTCACTAAAGAATAGGATTTTACAGAGCTTCAGTGTCTCTCCCCATAAAAATACTTACTAATCACACAATGATCAGCAATTCTGAAATTCATGGAGTCTACAGTTGAGGGATCCGGCCAGCACCCAGTAAGCCCAATGCTACCAGTTACGTCACCAGAAAGGAGACAGAGCCACACGACGTGCCTCCAGATACGGTGTACCACGAAGGACACAGCAAGTCAGCCGTGCCCCTGGCGCCCCCACGTGTGACGTGCAGGCCCTGAACCTGAACGTGAGAAATTGTTGGATAATCTCAAAGTGAGGATCGTCCTGCAAAGCAACTGGTTTGTGTTCACAAAAAAGTCCAAGGCATGAAGGGCAGGGACAACCAGGAAGCACTGCTCCAGACTGAAGCTAAAGGGAGAGACACGACAACCAGATGCCATGGGTGAGCCTGGAGCGGCTCTGTGCTTCTAAGGGACATTACCAGGACCGTGGGCAGGAAAGGAAGGGGGTTCCACAGATTAGAGGCACTTATTCTACCCATAGTCCTGCTGGGAATATGTAGAAGAATGTCCTTGTTTGGTTCAATTTAGATTTTTTTTGTTTAAGATTTATTGGAAAGGCAAAGCGACAGAGAGAAAAGGAGAGGCAGAGAGATCTTCCATCTGCTGGATCATTCCTCAAGAGGCCACAACAGCTGAGACTGGGCCAGGCTGAAGCCTGGAGCTGGAAACTCGGGCCGGGTCTCCCACGTGGATGGCAGGAGCTCAACTACTGGAGACATCACCATTGCCTCCCAGGGTCTGCGTTAGCGGGAAGCTGGAGCCAGGGGCTGGAGCTGGGAATGGGACCCAGACCCCGGGATACAAGTGTCTTCCCTCCTAGACCAAACACTTGTCTCAAAGGGAAGATTTAGGCATGATACATAGGGGTTGGGTTCTTTATTATAGAAATGTATGAAATATACAGAAAGAGAGATGTTACATAGGAACCCCTTGTCCCTAGCACCCGGTGTCAACAAGTCACAGAGGGTCCTCCATGCCGTCTACGGCCTCCCCATGCCCATTTAAGCTGAGGCCAATCCTGGACATTTTAAACTGCCACTTCTACATATTTCAGTATCTGTCTCTCTGCCTTGCAAGTAAATTTTTAAACTTTTTTTTTTTAATTAGGAAAACAAAACAAAACAAAAAAACCCCTTCCTTGTGTATAGCCACAGTGAACACAAGGGGGCCTCTCGAATCCCAGGGAGCCTGGCACAGGCAGAGGGCTGTGCCGTGCTGAGCGTCTCTTGATGAGAATGAAGAAGATGGCGGGGTCCCCAGGGCTTGGGGCCGCATCTATTTTGAGCGCAGTCGTGAGCCTGTCAGATCAGCATCTCCCACACAGAACAGTGCAGGGCCCTGGAGTGGATCTGGTTGTGTAAGTCGTCATCGCACAGTCTCTGCAGCTGCAGCTGCCATCTACGGGTTCATCCTACAGGCTAGGTCCCTCCTTCCACGGACGACCTGGCGTGCACGACCAAGACCAGCAGCATAAACCAAACACCAGGCCCAGGTTCCACACAAGACCAGTCCGTTCCAGGCTGGCGATGCCAGGAACTCAACGGAGATCAGGTAAGGAGACAACTCCAGGCGTAACCCACGGAGGCCACAGGTCTGATGGGGGGACGTATCATTCACCCAGGAGTTCCGCTAGTTCCCCTCCAGGATGGAAAGCCACGACATTAGCCCTACATGACCAAATCAAATACGGAAGTGACTCTCGCCCCACTCCCACGGAAGCAGAAATGCCAGTAAACAGTCACGTGACGACAGCAGCCTGCAAAACTGAAGGCCCCCATGCCCCCCAGACAGCTGGAGACCCCAAACCCGAGGCCTGTGTTTGTAGGTAGCCAGCCTCACCCCTGTCTGGCGCTTGCATTCACTCAATTTGGCTTCTGCGGAGGGCCTGCCGCCAGCCAGAGCAGACCCTGCGTCCTGAGTAAAGACCCGGATGATGGCCGGGGTCAGGTCTCCACCAGGGCGGCCACTCTCCTGCGCCCCCATGGCACCCGACAGTAGTGTATGACCTGCCTACAGAAGGAAGGTCCCCACCCAGCCAGCCCCCCAGAGGCAGCAACACACGGTGCCTGGAAACCTAGTGCAATCCAACTGGGGAAGAGTTTTCTGACATCCGGAGCTGTCCGCGGGCCAACAAGCGTGCCCTGGGAGACAGGCTGGCTGTGACGGGAAGGGTGCTCCGAGGCTGCCGGCAGGGAGCCGAGACACCAGAGGAGCAGGCACGTGTTCGGCCTGATGACTTTGCTTTTTAAGAGCACGGGGTCGGCGCTGTGGCATAGTGGGTAAAGCCACTGCCTGCGATCCAGCATCCCACATGGGCGCCAGTTCAAGTCCCGGCTGCTCTACTTCCAATCCAGCTCCCTGCTAATGTGCCTGGGGAAAGTAGTAGAAGGTGGCCCAGGCGCCTGGGTCCCTGCATCCACATGGGAGACCTGGGCCCTGGCTTGAGCCTGGTCCAGCCCTGGCTGTTGCAGCCATCTGGGGAGTGAACCAGTGGATACTCTGTAACTCTGCCTTTCAAATAAATAAATAAATTTTAAGGAAATGAAGACCATAGGTCTAAAGTCACCCAATTGCCTTCTTTCTTTTGATTTGTTGTATTTATTTGAGAGAGGCAGACAGGGAGAGTCCTCATTGGCCAGTTCACTTCCCAGACGTCTGCTACGGCTGGAGCTGGGAGTCGGGAACTGAACCCACGGGTGAAGGCCTTGAGCCATCACCTGCTGACTCCCAGGGTCTCTGCTAGCAGGAAGCTGGAGGCAGGAGTCGGGGGCAGTCATCAAACCCACTCGGGCACTCGGGTGCGGGCTGTGGGCGTCCTCACTGCCCTTGTTATTAACTCCCAGGCCAGACGTCTGCCCCCCAAGCTTAAAGACTCCTTAGGGCTTTTCCTATAGAGAGCCTTTGGCCACCACACCCTGCAACTCCACCAAGACTAAGGAGAATCCTGGCAGCTCCCCAGGCACCACGCACGTCTGCAGCGAGTGGCCAGCTGACAGCTACCCAACACCAGGTAGGGCGTGCCGGCGTTCTGGAAGGAAACGGACGAGACAGCAGCGACTGGTCCTGCCTTCTCGCTTGCAATGACACGTCTCCTCCAGGGACAAACCAGGGCTGAAAGAGGAGTGGCTGCTGCGCGGGCAGGTGCGGGGTCAGCCCCAGGCACAAGACAGGAATCAGAACAGCAGGTGGGAGGGCCCCAACCCCATTTCTAGAAGGCAAAGGCCCAGTGAGAGCTGACAGATTTAACTCAGACTGAGCAGAACCACGGGGTTCAGAGCAGAGAGACTGCTCTGTGCCTAACAAACTCATTCCGACCTTCTAAAGATGGAAAACTCGAGAATCTTTCTCGTCACCGTGTGTGAACCACTCGGCAGCAGGCGGGGGGCGTCTCCACTCCACCCAGTTCCCACTGTGTCCCAGGGCTCAGGAGAAAGGGTCTGCACTGTCCCTGGATGGAACCCGTTAGTGACGGCTGGAGGGAGAGAGAGGAGCTCCCAGATGCTGTCACCGTGACCCCAATGGGCTTCTGAGCCAGCTCCGCCCTGGAGGACCCAGACGGGCAGGCTGTTAACTCCATGGACAATTCCTGAGTCCCTCGTGGTGCCACACTGAGAGCCTGGCACGGGCCATCTTTGCTCTCTCTCTTTTCCTCCTCCTCCTCCTCCCAAACTTGCAGCCAGGGGAGGCCAGAGGGAAGCCTGGACATCACCTAATCTGCCTTCTCGTGTTGTGGGAGAAGAGGCAATGGCTGGAGCGCTGCAGCGTTTCCCCCAGTTCTCAACACCTTCCCTGGACGACAGCTGCATGTCACACCCTTTGCCATGGAACCTTGCAGGTTGCCCCAGTGCCAGCGGCGGGGACCAGGTGTCTTCCCAGCCCGCTGATGTGGGACGGGGCCTCTGGAACGTGAGCAGTGGGGAGGGTGTGCAGACTGGAGCCGGGCTGCTGTGGCTCCCGCTCGTCCACCTGCATTCTGCTGTCACCGTGGAAGGCACACCCCCCACTAACCTGCACCCCAAAGGCACACACGTGTGCAGCCACATGCAGACACCCCACCAAGAACAAACCACTGCTGTTTTAAACCTCTGATTTTAAAATACTGTTGTGTTTGAGAAGGAGAGAGGAGAGGGAGAGGGCGTTCTCATACACAGGTTCATTTCTCAAATGCCTGCAGTGCCCAGGGCTGGGCCAGGGCCAGGGCCAGGGTCAAGGCCAGAGCTGGAAGCCAGAACTCAACCCAGGTCTCCCATTGGGGCGGCAGGGACCCAAGTACTTGAGTGACAGCATCTGCTGCCTCCCAGGGTGTGCGTTAGCTTCTAGGAAGCTGGAGTCAGGAGCTGAAGCCAGGGACCACTTATCAGGCACTGACCACCTATCAGGCACTCTGATAGGAGACACTGGCGTCGACTGCTTGCGTTGGAGCTGCCTGATCCAGAGAGATGAGTAAGCAGAGGACCCAGCTCAGCCCTGCCCCTGCAGGACGCGCACGGAGCCCACTTGGCATCGGAGTATGACCATGCAGAAAGAGATCAGGCAGAGGCCAGGACAAGGATGGCCCAGGAGGGCGCGCCACGGGACAGAAGAGGCATCCGCGTCCAAATGCACGCCCCGTCAGCCTCTGATCCCTGCCCACGCTGCCCTAAGCCATCACCAGCATTCTTTTTGCCAGCAGAGGGTTTGACAGCTCGTTAGCGAAGCGTGGGGATGTGACAAGGGACCTTGAAGGGCTGTCTTCTTGGATGTCACTTCCCCCTAGTCCCCGGTGCCAGAGCTGCAGCTGCACACTGCTGTATCCAATTAGCGAGGGCGGTTTTATGGAAGAGCTTGGGGGCTCAGCCTTGGGGATGATGTCAAACGACCTTTGACAAGGATGCCTGGGCTACACGGTGGGGAAGGGGGTTGAGGAAACTGCAGATCCACGTGCAGGGGAATGGGGCTGGGCTCAGTTGTACACCACATACAAAATGAACTCAAGGGGCCGGTGCTGTGGCGCAGTGAGTTAAAGCCCTGGCCTGCAGCACTGGCATCCCATATGGGCGCTGGTTCTAGTCCCAGCTGCTCCACTTCCGATCCAGCTCCCTGCTAGTGGTCTGGAAAAATCTCCAGAAGATGGCCCAAGTGTATGGCCTCTGCCACCCACGTGGGAGACCCGGATGAAGCTCCTGGCTTCGGCATGGCCCAGCCCCAATCATCGTGGCCATCTGGGGGAGTGAACCAGCAGACGAAAAGTGTCTCTTTGTGTCTCTCCTTCTCTCTCCACAACTCTGCCTTTCAAATAAATAAATTAAATCCTCAAAAAAAAAAAAAAAACACACTCATGTGCAACAAAGGACACAATCAAACAGTAAAGGAGACCTACAGAACAGGAGAAATGCTTGCAAATCATCTGTCTGCTAAGGGGTTAATATGCAGAATATATAAAGAACCTCTACAACTAAACAACAACAAACCAGATCACTAATTCAAAATGGGCAAAGGATTGGAAAAGCCTCTTCTCCAAAGAGGACATACAAATGACCAAGAAGCATATAAAAAGATACTCAGCGTCACTGATCATCAGACACATGCAAATGAAAACCATGATGACAGATCACCTCACACATGAGGACAGATGCTATAAAAAGAAACAAAACAGGGGTCGGCACTGTGGCGTAGCAGGTAAAGCCACCACCTGCAGAGCCGGCATCTCATATGGGATCCAGTTGCAGTTCCGGCTGCTCCACTTCCGATCCAGCTCTCTGCTGTGGCCTGGGAAAGCAGTAGAGGATGGCCCAGGTCCTTGGGCTCCTACACCCACGTGGGAGACCTGGAAGAAGCTTCTGGCTTCAGCCTGGCCCAGCCCCGGCTCTGCAGTCGTTTGTGAAGTGAAACAGCGGAGGGAAGATAACTCACTCTCTCTCCCTCTCCCTCTCTTTGTAACTCTACCTTTCAAATAAATAACATAAATCTGAAAATCAAAAAAAAAAAAAAAGAAAAGGACAATACAATCTGGCAGTTCCCTCCGCAGGCTCGGCAGGGCCATCTGCCGCCTCCCTGGCTGCGGGCACCCAGCCCAGCGGCGCAGCTCAAAGGCTGTGTGGGAGTCAGGAGTGTGAGGGCGGCGTCCAGGCATGGAACTGCGGCTGAGAGTGGCATGACCCGCCGCGGGGCGGAGCCTCTGTGGCTCATCAGTGAACATCCACAACTCTTAAAAGCAGAAACAGAGGCGGCCGAGTGTTGCCCCTAAAACACTAAGCACTCAGCACCCAGAGCCTGACTCCAAAACCCGCTGGCAACTCACGGCGTGACCACGGGTGGCGCCGCGTCTCCACGGGGCCCGGGGACACCTGCAGGGTAGGACTCAGCACGCGCCAAGCTGCCAGCCTCGGCTCATTCAAGGGTGTTTCTCTCCGTCTCCTCCTCCCCCGGCACAAGCCGACCAGGAAACAGGCTCGCTTCCCCTGTCTGTCTCTCCTCTTGCGATCAACAGATCAGGAGATTGTTCTAAGCAACCTCACATCCTATTCACAGTCTTGCCTTTCTGGAGTGACATGGGGCCAACTGTGTCCCAGAGGGAGCAAGAAGAAACACCTGCCTGAGCTCCCCCTAGGAGCTCACCATGGCACTATCTTGCAACTTCTGGCCGCATACCAAAGGCCCAGATGTATGATGTGTGCAGATCTACCCCCCAAACACACATACACCGTTGTGTGGATTGGACCGTGGGACACAGGGCTGTGACCCATGCTGCTTTGCCTGGGGTTGGCAGTGTGGGAGAGGCTGATGGGTGCTCCCTGTCTCAAATGCTCCCAGCTTCTCAGCAGACCCCCATCTTGGATGAACAAATCCTCCTTGAGGAAGGTCCCAGGTTCGGTGGCAGCTCAAGAGCTCATACCAGGGGCGGGCGCTGTGGCATTCTAGGTAAAGCTGCCGCCTGAAGCTCCAGCATCCCGGAGTTCAAGTCCCGGCTGCTCCACTTATGATCCAGCTCTCTGCTGTGGCCTGGGAAAGCAGCAGAGGATGGCCCAAGTCTTTGGGCCCCTGCATCCACGTGGGAGACCCAGAAGGAGCTCTTGGCTTTGGATTGGCACAGCTCCAGCCATTGAGGCCATTTGGGGGAATGAACCGGCAGATGGAAGACCTCTTTCTCTCTGCCTCTGCCTCTCTGTAACTCTGCCTTTCAAATAAATAAATAAAGCTTTAACACCATCCAAGGCACACAAAGACCAGGGAGGAAGAAGGAGAGGGCTCTGGGCACATCAGCCTGTGTACTGGACACACACCCACCCCTCAAAGCCAAGGGTAAGCACTTGCCCTCCGTGAACCAGAGTGGGTATTGGCCTTGACCTCGGCTGATACCACTGAAGCGTGCATGGAGGAGGGAGTTTAGGCTCAGGTGGGAAAGAGCTCAGACAGCAGACCCGAGATGGCTCATTCTTTGTTTGCCTGTTGGCAGGGTGACTGAGAAACAGAAGGGGAGAGAAAGAATCTTCCACCTGTTGTTCACTCCCCAAACAGGCGCAACGGCCAAGGCTGGTCCAGGCTGAAGTCCGGAGCCCAGAACTCCACCTGGGTCTCCCGTGTGGGTGTTGCAGGGGTTCGAGCACTTGACCTACCTCGTGCTATCTTAGCAGGAAGCTGAATCGGAAGTGGAGACCTCAGGGCTCTAACCAACACTCGGATAGGGGATGACAATGTCGTGAGAGTCACCCTTGTGAGCCGCATGCCGGCCCTCCTCACCCTCTGAGATGCCTACTTCCAAGGTTGGCACTTGGCTGGCAGCTCTGCATTTCGAGAAGGCTGCTGCCACTCCCTGGTGAGGAGGGCGGACCACGTGCCTCGGCTGAACACAGAGCGGGATGCTTGCCGGCCATCTGCTTGCCTCCCGGGACCCTGGGATCAGGGTATGTGCCAGGAAGAGGTGCCCGGTAAAAACCCTGGGCTCTGGGCCTCTGAGCTGAGCTTCCCTGACTGGCAGTGCTGCACGCATGGTACCACATGCTGCTGCAGGAAGTGTGTCTGGCGACTCCCCTAAGAGAGGACCTTGGGAGCTTGCATCTGGTTTTCCCTGGATTTTGCCCCATGTCCCTCCCACCGCCTTTTTTTTTTTTTTTTTTTTTTTTGCCAATTGCCTTTGCTTGCATCCTTCGTTGTACTTGTGAGCACAGCTGTGGACAGTCCTGTGCGTCTTCCTGGTGATTCATCAAAGCTGGGTGAGCTGGGGAGACTCCGGCCCGAGACCGCAGCAAAGCAGCCGGATACCTCTGCGTGGGCTGAGTCAGGAGAGTCCTGGGGCTGCCGGGCGGCTTCCACTTCCTCCTGCATACGGCAGGGCCACGCCTGCTCACTGCAACCACGCACACGCGGAGAACTGCTAGGACACCCGCAGACCGCACGTGCAAAGTCCTACTATCCAGGTGCACGAAGCCCTAAGGGAGGAAGGCTCGTCTTCGATCCGCGACTTGCATAAGTAACACGCGCAAGGAAAAAGCTCTCAGGGGCACGGGACCCTGGTTTAAAGAGCCACACGATGGTGGAGAGTCCTTTTAAACCCTTTATCTTGGGGTGGGGGTGTGGTGCAGCAGTGGCGATGTGGCTGGCGCTGCCCACATCCCATGCTGGAGGGACTGGGTTCAAGTCCCGGCTCCACTTCCGAGTCCAACTTCCTGCTGATGCACACCGCGGGAGGCAGCAGTGGTGGATCGAGTACCTGGGTCCCCGACGCTCACAGGGGAACTCAGAGGAAGTCCCAAGCTGCGGGCCAAGGCCTGGCCCAGCCCCATCTGGGGAGTGAACCAGCAGATGGAAGCGCTCCCTCCCTCTCCCTGTCTCCCTCCTTCTGCCTCTCTCTCCCTCCCTCCCTCCTTCTCCCTCTCCCTCCCTCCCTCCCTCCCTCCCTCTCTCCCTCTCCCTCCCTCTCCCTCCCCCTCCCTCCCCCTCGCCTGCTCTCCCCCTCTCTCCCTCTCTCTCCCTCCCTTTCCCTGCCACTGTAGGTATCCATAGGCCACACGGACACCCAGAACCCTGTGGAAATACACGGGGGTGGGGGGGCACAGACATCCATTACTGCCTTGTCAAGCAGCCTACGGCAGCACCTGCCAACCTGCCAGGGCTGCTGGGTCCAGGTTTCCTAACTGTCATTTCCTGGCGCTCCCGGCTCAAGCCTATCACCTCCAGTTTATCCTTCTAATCTTATTTCAGCAAAAGGCTTTTTGAAGCTGAAGATCAGTTCGGAGAAGTGTCTGGCAGCACGATACTTGGCCTTCTGAACTCCCATAAACTCACAGGCAATCCTCGATCACTCGTTCACGCCTCCATTCACAGACTAACCAAGCCACTGGGCATAGCGGTGACAAAGCGCTAGAATACAGAGACGCTGGACTTGGCCCTGGGGTCCCTGCGGCACGAGGTAGTGTACAGAGATGTCCACAGACACAGTCTGCAAACTCCCAGAGAAGGACGACCTGGCCCTCGGGTCAGCCAGGAGCCACCGGAGGTATTTCAGAGAGGAGCAGTTCAGCGCCAGCATCGGCTTGCATGGGAGCTGGAACTTGAAAGAGAATTGTGGCAGGGAGGCAATTCCAGGGCTGGTGGGGCGGAGAACTGACCAGGGCAGCTGGAAACTGGGACACGGGCCAAGCAGAAGGCAGACCATGATGTAGCAGCGAGGACGGACGGGAGGAGCTCAAGGACAGACGGGCAGGGGTTGGAAATCCCACCTGCTGTGGGACGAGGGGAGCAGGGGACATCGGGCAGGACTCGGAGGTCTCCGGCACAGGGAGGAGGAGCCAGCGGCAGGGGGTTACAACCCTTGCCAAGCACGTGCACCGTGATCCTCCTAGAGGTGCCGCCTAGTCCCTTGGTCACCGCTTTACGACACCCCTGTGCTAACCATGAACAAAATGTGTTGGTCTCACAGTAGGAAATACTGAATGATGGTTGGTTCAAAGGAAAGCGGAATCCAACCTAAGCAGGCCACTCCCTCGGGTGTCCAGTCTGTCTGTGGGACCTCGACAACTTCCCCCACAGATCACACCCTCGCCATTTTCAGGGGTATTTTTTGCAGCTGGATGGTGTTGTCCATCTCTACCTCCCATCCTTGGAGTATTGGCCAAATGGACACGGAAAACATTCCTGAGTTTCTTGGAGTCTCCTAAACAGTTGGCTTGTGAGAGCTGAGCCTACTGGAGGAAAGACTAGACGACCTGCCCTAAAGACAGAGATGGCGCGGTGTGCCAAGCACCCCAAAATACGCCCAGTCCACCAAATACTCAGTGTTCCCGCCCAGCCACGTTCAAAGGCCACCGTCCCGGAGCTGCAGCCTCCATCCAGACTCACTCTGGCAAGGGCTTCCCTGGCTTACATCAGTCTGAACAACACCGCAACCCCGGAAACAGACGCTTCTGTCAAAATCATTTCCCTGGAAACAAGCGTCATTTGTAACAGCGCTAGACAACCAGCAAAGCAGCAAACCTTCGCCCCACCTAATCAGTTTCCATCATGAACCTGCATAGAACCTGCGTTGGGAGCACTCGTCTCCATAACGATTGGCTGAGGCAAACGTCTGTGTCTTTTAAAATCCTGTACCCCGGTTTGGAGGAACTGCAGGTTCCCTACGAGATGAGAACAGGGGATGGACTTTTTTAAAATGGGATCCACCAGGTGAAAAAAAACTAGAATGCAAAATCATATCCTCCTCATTAGTTTCCAAATACAAGACAATGAACAGCGCCCACAAATACAATACAATGTCTTCTTCTGTCTTATTTACATCATTAGCACATTGTTGGAAAGAAGTAAAACTCTGCCAAGAATTACCCAAATCCCCTGGAAATACTTCCTATGTGAGACAGTATTTACAAAGCATATTTTTATTCCTGATAATATAAATGCTATTAACCCCGCATGAGAGGTCTTCGGAAGCTCATGAAAAATGTCTATTTTGAAAAAAAAATCCATGCATGGGTTTCAAAAATGTTTTTATGCTTTATCGTAATTCTGTATTTCCATGGGGTTCCTGAACTGCTCCTCGAGGCCCACAGAGTTCCCTTGTTCGTTGCCAGTAGCGCTGCAAATCGGTACACATGCCTTGGGAAACAGCTGGGTGTTGTGAATGGGGAACGCTCGCATTCTCTATAACCCCACAATTTCATTCAGAATGAACTCCTGAGTATGTACAAGAACCTTCAGAGCGGCCCAGCAACAGAAGAATTCACAAATAAGAAGTGCTACTGTCACATGCCCGGGTTTCCACAGCAGTCAGGATAATAATCATACGTTGACCCTTATCACACAAATGTAGACTCCCCCCCCCCCCAATTTACTTATTTGACAGGCAGAGTTACAGAGAGAAAGAGACAGAGATAGAAAAAGATTTTTCCATTCACTGGTTCATTCCCCAAATGGCTGCAACAGCCAGGGCTGGGCTGGCCTGAAGCCAGGAGCTTCATCCTGGTCTTCCACGTGGGTGGCAGGGACCCAAGCACTCGGGCCATCCTCTGCTGCTTTCCCAGGTGCATTAGCAGGGAGCTGGGTTGTAAGTGGAGGAGCCAGGATTTGAGTCAGTGCTCATATGGGATGCTGGCGTAACAGGGAGTACCACAATACTGCACCACAATACTGACCTCTGTATACTTTTTCATAAAGCTAAAAATGCAAAATATAGATAAGCATGACATATGGATATAAGGATCCTTCAAAATATATGCAGAAAATCTGAATAAAAAAGTAAGTTTGGGGTGGACATTTGTCATAGGGGTTAAGATACCTCCTGGGACACCCACACACCACATCTGGGTATCGGGGTCCAAGTCCCAGCTCTATTCTACTCTCAGCATCCAGCTGCTAACACCCTGGGAGGCAGTAGGTGGCGCTCAAGTACCTGGGACCTGGCACCCAAGTGGGAGACCTAGATGGAGTTCTTTTTTTTTTTTTTTTTTTTTTTTTTTTTTTGACAGGCAGAGTGGACAGTGAGAGAGAGAGACAGAGAGAAAGGTCTTCCTTTTGCCGTTGGTTCACCCTCCAATGGCCGCCGCAGCCGGCGCACCGCGCTGATCCAAAGGCAGGAGCCAGGTGCTTTTCCTGGTCTCCCCTTGGGGTGCAGGGCCCAAGCACCTGGGCCATCCTCCACTGCACTCCCGGGCCACAGCAGAGGGCTGGCCTGGAAGAGGGGCAACCGGGACAGAATCCGGCGCCCCGACCGGGACTAGAACCCGGTGTGCCGGCGCCGCAAGGCGGAGGATTAGCCTGTTGAGCCACGGCGCCGGCCCTAGATGGAGTTCTATGCCAGGCTTTGGCCTGGCCCAAATGTTACTAGCATTTGGGGAGTGAACCAGCACATGTGAGAGAGAGATCAAATAAATATAATATAAAAAAATTAAAGATACATTATTTTGAGGCAAAAAAATGAGATTCAGGCACTTTTTTATAATAAACATTACTCTTCCATGAACTTTCTGAAGGCTCAGTATATGCATGAATTTCAGTTTTTCTGCACCAAAATAAAGTTATCTTTTAATTCCATTTTTCCACAAACGTTTTGAAGTATCGTCTATATATATATATATATAATATATATATACATTTTTCTATAAAGCTACAAATAATTGAATAAAAAGAGGCTTTTAAAAATTGCATGTAGAGGCCGGCGCAGCGGCTCACTAGGTTAATCCTCCGCCTGCGGCACCGGTACACCGGGTTCTAGTCCCGGTCGGGGCGCCGGATCCTGTCCCGGTTGCCCCTCTTCCAGGCCAGCTCTCTGCTGTGGCCCGGGAGTGCAGTGGAGGATGGCCCAAGTGCTTGGGCCCTGCACCCCATGGGAGACCAGGAGAAGCACCTGGCTCCTGCCATCGGATGAGCGCGGTGCACCGGCCGCAGTGCGCCAGCCGCGGCAGCCATTGGAGGGTGAACCAACGGCAAAGGAAGACCTTTCTCTCTGTATCTCTCTCTCTCACTGTCCACTCTGCCTGTCAAAAAAAAAAAAAAAAAAAGAAGAAAGAAAGAAAAGAAAAGAAAAAAAAGAAAAAGAGGTCAAAGAATTTTTTTTTGACAGGCAGAGTGGACAGTGAGAGAGAGAGACAGAGAGAAAGGTCTTCCTTTACCGTTGGTTCACCCTCCAATGGCCACCGCGTCCTGTGCATTGCGCCCAGAGCATGGCGCTGATCCGATGGCAGGAGCCAGGAGCCAGGTGCTTCTCCTGGTCTCCCATGGGGTGCAGGGCCCAAGCACCTGGGCCATCCTCCACTGCACTCCCGGGCCACAGCAGAGAGCTGGCCTGGAAGAGGAGCAACCGGGACAGAATCCGGCGCCCCGACCCGGACTAGAACCCCGTATGCCGGCGCTGAAAGGTGGAGGATTAGCCTAGTGAGCCATAGCGCCGGCCGGTCGAAGAATTTTTAAATATTCTTGTACTCCCCTTCTGGCTCACAAGCACTGCACCCTGCCTCTGCCGCACACACTGGGAGCAGCCCTGAGAGCTGAGCGCTGGGAGAGGGCTGGAGGAGGAGAGACACCTGCTTACCCTGTGCGCAGGACACAGCCACAGGCCTGGAGGGGGCTGGGCCTTTGACCCTGGCTCTGGCGATGGCTGTGCCTGGTCTGGAAGTGGGGATGGGAGCAATGCCAAACAGTCGACAGGCACAGGAGAGGCGGAGCTCAGCACTTGCCAGAAGGTCCTGGGTTGGGCAAACAGCTTTCCCTCCAAAGGGTCCTCTCTGCAGGTGGACGCTCCTCCCAGGGTGCATGGAGACCCAGGGCCTGCAAGCCGGGTGCCCCTGGGTGAGCCCCTACACCTCATTTGTTCTACTTCAATTCCCTCTTTGTAGCCAGCCAGCCTCGACCGGAACCAAACCAGAGTGCGGTGCCGCGTGCATGTCAGGACCCAGTGGTCCCACCCAGGGGAGCTGGGCAACAGTTCCTCCCACTGTGGAATCTAGAAGTGTCCAAAAACGAAATACAGGGGTGGGCATGAGGGCACAGCGGGTTAAGCCAGCATCTATGACGCCTGTGTCCCAGATTGGGGTGCTGGCTCCACGTCCTGGCTACTCTGCTTCCAGTCCAGCTCCCTGCTGATGGGCCTGGGAAAGCAACAGAAGATCACTCAAGTACTTGGGCCCCTGCACCCACATGGGAGATCCGGATGGAGTCCCTGGCTCCTGGCTTCAGCCTGGCACATCCCCAGCTGTTGCAGCCATCTGGGAAGTGAACCAGCCAACAGATGGAGGATCTCTCTCTCTCTCCTTCTCCTTGTCTCACCTTCTCTCTGTCTCTCTACCTTTCAGATACAGCAATAATCTTTTTTTAAAAAAATTAAACTATAGTGCTAGACTTTGCAAACACATGCATGAAGCTTGTTCCTGCCCCTAGCCAGCATTTGTCTCCACAACCTTATCAGCAAGCAGTAGCGACACAGAGGATCTGCATATTTGAGATTACCTTGAAATGCCAACTGTCTAGAGAACACTATTTTAAGAAGATGGAACATCTTTATTCTTCCAATTAAAAGCAAGCAAGGGGACTGGTGCTGTGGCATAGCAGGTAAAGCCTCCGCCTGCAGCACCAGCATCCCATACGGGCACTGGTTCGAGACCCAGCTGCTCCTCTTCCAATCCAGCTCTCTGCTGTGGCCTGGAAAAGCAGTGGGAGATGGCCCAAGTCCTTGGGCCCCTGCACTCGCATGAGAGACCTGGAAGAAGCTCCTGGCTCTGAATCAGCACAGCTCAAATCATTGTGACTAACTGGGGAGTGAACCAGCAAATGGAAGATCGATCTCTCGCTTTCTGCCTCTACCTTGTAATTCTACCTTTCAAATAAATAAATAAAAGGAAGGAAGGAAGGAAAAAGAAAAGAAATGCAAGGTGCAAAAGCATGAGGTGACAGCAGAGAGCTGGATCGGAAGTGGAGCAGCCAGGACTCGAACCGGCACTGCAGACCTGGTTCACTAGAACCAGGCACCCAGGGCTCATAAACCCCACCTTGACCTCCATGCTTTAGAGCATCAGGCAAACACGGATAATGTCAAAACGCTGAACTCAAGAGGGAAGGGGCTGAGGTCCCAGCTGGGACAGGCACTGGCTCTGCTGACCAGCTGGCCGGGTGAGGCTCTCTCTCCATCAACTTCTAGGCTGGCGACTTTGGATCCCAGCTACACCCCCTCCTCTCAAACCTCACAACTCCTCACGTGCACAGCAGGACAATACTGGAATCCACCTCACAGTGCGGCCGCGAGGTGAAATGAATGAAACGTAAACCAGAGCACAGGGACCGCAGCTGACAGGCGCCGCGTGTTACGTCCTTTGCCACAGAGCGACACTGGTAGCAAATCACTGTCACGGTATGTCCTGGTGAAACGGTCGCACGCCAGGGTGTGGGGAGAGAAAAAGGCCACTGCTCCTAACTCCAAGGACACTGCGCTGTCGAACGTGCAAGGGGACTCCACAACACTCATGGAAAAATGGGAGCAAAAGAGAAGCGAATTTAGGTGCGCCAAAGTTTTGAAATGCATGCATAGCTTTCTTCGTACTATATATTTTTCATGAATTTTTTAAAAGATGTATTTATTTATTTGAAAGGCAGAGTTAGTGAGAGAGCGAGATCTCCCATCCTCTAGTTCACTCGCTAAATGGCCACCAACAGCCAGGACTGAGCCAGGCCAAAACCGGGAGCCAGGAGCTTCTTCCAGGTCTCCATGGGTTCAGGAGCCCAAGGACTTGGGTCATCTTCTACTGCTTTCCCAGGTCATAGCAGAGAGCTGGATCGGAAGTGGAGCAGCCAGGACTCGAACCAGTGCCCATATTAGATGCCAGCACTGCAGGCCAGGGCTTTAACCTGCTGAGCCACAGCGCTGGCCCCTTTTCATGAACTTTTTAAAGCTACCCCCCACCCAATATGCATGGATTTCAAAAACTTTTTACAACAAAGTAATTTTAATGTTTTTTTTTTTTTTAAGCTAATTGAGAAGCAGTGAGACAACGAGACAGCGTATCTGCTGGTTCACTCCCTAAATGCCCTATGGCTGAAGTAAACTCATTCCAGGGCTCCCACGTGGGTGGCAGGGACGCAGCTGCCTGAATGCTCACCCCTGTCTTCCAGGGTCTGCATCAGCTGGGGGCTGGAGTCAGAAGCCAGAGACAGGTATCAAACCCAGGGGCTCCACTGGGGCTCGTGGGCAGCCTAGCTGGCACCTCCCTGCTAGGCTGGCCATTCGCTCCTCCGTGAACTGTTTTAAGCATCCTCCTACGGTGCAGCCAAGTGGACCAAGGAGCACAGAGAAACCTTGTGAGAAGGGCACCTTTGCAACACAGCTGAGCTTTCGCCGCCACTGCGAATGAACGACAGGCAGGGGTGCCCCCTCTCGGAGTGGGAGCCATCGCTTAGCTTCAGCAGGACCCCTAAGTTCCCAGGAGCATCACAGGGACGCCATACGCCTCTAGAAGCCTGTCCCTGAAGAACTAGGAAAGGGGCCAGCGATGGGTGCAGGTTCGAGTCCTGGCTGCTCTACTTCCTATCCAGCTCTCTGCTAATGCACCTGGGAAAGCAGTGGAAGATGGCCCAGGTGCTTGGGCCCCTGCACCCACGTGGAAGACATGGATGAAGCTCCTGGCTCCTGGCTTCAGATTGGTGCAGCTCCAGCCATTGCGGCCAGCTGGGAAATGAATGAGCAGATGAAAGACACCTCTCTCTCTCTCACTCTCTCGCTCTCTCGCTCTCTCTTACTCTCTCTGTAACTCTGCCTTTCAAATAAATAAACTTTTTAAAAATGCTAAATGACGCTGCAGGGTGCAGGAGGGCTACCCCTGGCTGGGGGAGGTGAGCAGAGTGATGTGAATTTCATTCAGTAAATAGATAAAGCTGGGTCTGGCCGGCAACATGAGCCTCACCTGCGAACCTGTCGGCAAGGCGCACTCCGAGCCCCCTGCCTGCGCCCAGAGCCTCAGAATCTCAGAGAGCAGGCCCCGCACCTGTGTTTTACCAAGCCCTGCAGGGAATGCTGATGCCCGATCAGGTTTGAACACTGCTCTGGAGCGATCTGAACTCTCAAGGCTTAAAGCCAACCTTCCCAGGAGACATAGGGGAGGGGGGGAGAGACAGGGTCGGTTATCTCTGCAATCCCACAGGGCTCCCGGGATAATGCTAACCCCACCCCCCACAAAGTGCCAAACTGGGTTCCAACCCAGAAGACCACCTGCTGTATCTGCTACATCTGTGAGTCTGCTGTGCCGGGCCCAAGGCAGGCATTGGAACGGTGGGCGAGGCGCAAGTAAGCGAGCAGCCCTTCCCGTGACGGGTGCCACGCGCAAGCACCTGACTGGTGTCCCCCCTCCCCCCGCCCTGGTCCCTAACAGGGTGACCGCATCTCCCCAGCCAGAAAGGGCAAGGACTCTCTGTCGGACGCTGACTCCAAGCAGCCGCCGCAGGTCCCACAGCTGCCGGCACCCGAGCGGGACAGGAGCCCTCTGACCGCCTCCTCTTCTCCCTGCCCGCCAGCGTTCTGTCCACAGGTGTACCCACGCTTGGCGGAGCCAGCTCAGGGTTCCCAGCCCTTGGCCAAAGGCATTGCTCCTCTGCTGGAGCACAAGCTGCCTTGTGCTGAGTACCTTGCCCTGGGTACCTGGGCTTGGGGTCCCCCCCCCCCCCCGTCGCCATCAGCCGCCTCCCGTCCCCTCGGACGCCCCACACCTGAGCACTTCCCTACCTGTAGTAAGACAGCAAGCCATTGCCCAGCACGAACCAGCGGCGCTGGTAGCCCTTCAGGTAGTTGGTCCACTTGAGAAGCCAGCCCTTGAAGCTGTCCAGAGTCAGGGAGCCCCCGGGGATGCTGGCGCTCGGGCCAGTCCCTGTCGCCGGAACCCCGAGCGGTATCTTGGCCTGTCCGGGTCGCAGGAGCGGCAGCGGCTTTATGGCCGGCACCTGCCCCGACTCGGTCTTGGGCCCCGGCGCGCTCCCCACGGCCGGGGCCAGCTGCTCCGATGAAGCCCTGGAGGGGGTGGCAGGCGCCGCCCTGCACGGGCTCGACTCCGACCTCGGCCGCATCTTCAGCGACTTCTCCAATCCCTGCCCGGTCGCCGCCCCTGGCTCCGACATCCTCTCGGATCGCTCAGACATCTTGAGAGCGCGCTCAGAAACCGGCTCCCACGCCTGCTCCGCCAGCGACGCCGGCTCCGGTACCGGCACCGGCTGGGGCTGGGGCTCCGGCTCGGAGCCGGGGGTGGGCGCGCTCATGCCCGGCGCCGCCGTGTGGCAGGACAGGCAGGGGACCACGGTGAGGAGCGACGAGAGCCCGCGGGAGCGGCCGCCGCAGCCCCCGCTTCGGCTCGGAGCGGCCGCTTTCCCCATAGAGCCCGGCGACCCGAGCGCGGCCGAGCCGGCCGTGGGGGTGGGGCGGGCCGGGGGCGCCGTCGCGTGCGCGCGGCCTGCCCCGCGCCCGCCGGCTGTTGTCCTGCGGGCGAGTCGGGGACCCGATCTGGACCCCCGGGCCGGACCCTGGGAGCGCGCCCTGGGAAGCACCTGTGCACCTGTGCACCTGAGCTGGGCGGGCGGGGCGAGCGGCGGGGAGGGCGCGTCGCGGGCTGCCACCCCTGCCCCGCGTCCCAGCCCGTGCCAGGCGCTGGGGGAAAACAATACTGAACGCCCAGCCCTCCGGCTGCCAGCGCCGCTCTTCCCAGCGCCGACGCCTCCCCGCTCCCAACCCCACCCCGCGGCTGGCTGCAGCCCAGGAGGAGGCGGCAGCAGGTGCGGCGCTCAGAACCCACTAAATGCACCTGAAGCACCGGGGGCCAGCCAGGGGGCGCTAAAAGACAGAAGGTTGTTTTGTTTTGTTTTTGTTTTTTAGTAAGCCAAGCGTTTTAGCCACAGGAGCACAAGTAACAGGTTCTCGCAACTCCCCTGATGTTGCAAGCATCAAGGGACACTTTTTTCTAGAGACAGCGTGCCTCGTTCCCAAAGGGATCTGACACCAAAGAGACTGGACGTCACTGATGTTAAAGAAACTCTCGGAAGGGGGAGCTTCGGGGGTCGTTCCAAATGACCAGTTTGGGAGGTCACGTCCGGGCTGCTCCTGCCCTGACCCCTCCCTCTTCCTTCTGTGCAGGCTCCTCTCCCCGCACACCCACCTGCCCGGGCCTCCTGTCACCCAGCAGCCCAGCCTTGGCTTGTGACAGCACGACCCGTGCAGAACCGCCTCCTCCACGGGCAGTGGACGGGCCAGTCCCAGAAAGCAGGCGTATGGACACGGACACACATGCTGAGCGGGGGTCCCTGCCGTCTCTGCGGGGGGCTCTGGGACCCCTGCTTGGAGCCTTGTCCCGGAATGGTGGTCTTACCACACCGCTGCTGGGAGCCCATAGCACTGACATCTGCACACATTGGTCTGTCCTGTGAGTACAACAGGGGGCCTCCAACACTGGGGTGCAGAGGTACCCCCAAGGAAAGGTGTCTGCCTCTGGGGAGCAGGGAAATGGGGTAAAGTGCTTGCTGTTCACTGTACCTTTATTATTATTAGGTGTTTGAAAGGCAGAGTTACAGAGAGAGAGACCTTCTGTCTGCTGGTTCACTCCCCACAGGCCTGCAGCCAGGCGCCTGGCACTCCTTCTGGGTCTCCCACATGGGTGCAGAGGCCCAAGCACTAGGACCATCTTCCACTGCCCTTCCCAGGCACACTGGCAGGGAGCTGGATTGGAAGAGGAGCAGCCGGGACTTGAACCAGTATTCATATGGGGGTGTTGGCGCTGCAGATGGCAGCTCAACCCACTATGTCACAACCCAGGTCCATGGACCATGTCTTGATGGACGGTGGTGTGGGGGAGGGACATCTTGGACTCCAGGAGCTAGATCCACTAAGGAAATCCCAGCTGAGCAACCCCTGACTCTGGGACAGTAAACAGCAGTCTCACTGAGCCGCTTCTTGCTCGTCTGCAGAGGAAAATGCTAATACCTCATTCCCAATTTGTAACAAAGGCACCAGGTCATAGTAGACGCTCAGTAAATAGTCTTTTGTTATTTTACTAGAAAGCGCTCTGTGAAATGCTGGGGGCGGGGGTTAGGGTTAGGAGAGGCCGGCACTGTGGTGTCTCGGGTAAAGCCGCTGCCGGCGGTGCCGGCATCCCATATGGGTGCTGGTTTGAGTCCTGACTGCTCTACTTCCAATCCAGCTCTCTGCTATGGCTTGGGAAAACAGTAGAAGATGGCCCAAGGCCTTGGCCCCTGCACCTGCATGGGAGACCTGGAAGAAGCTCCTGGTTCTTGGCTTCAGATTGGTGCAGCTCTGACCGTTGGGGCCATCTAGGGAGTGAACCAGTGAGCGGAAGACCTCTCTCTCCTTCTTCTCCCTCTCCCTCTCTGCCTCTGACTCTCTGTAACTCTGCCTTTCAAGTAAATAATAATAATAATAATAATCATAATAATAAAGAAGTATTGGGGGAAATGAGTTAAACCGAGGCCAGAGCGGAGAGTGATGAGACCAAGGTAGACAAGCCCGGGAAGCAGTCAGAGCAGAAGTCTGGGCATGCTATGTTCCCATCAGCCCTCCAGGAGAGGAGCCGGTTAGTAAACAAATACCGCACGCTATGTTTTGATCCTGCAAGATGTGGCCCCGCCCTCTGAGACGTCAGGGCCTTATGTCATTAGTTCTGCCAGGGTAGGTGAAAACGACGCACTGAAGGCGCCAGGTTTTCACCCAGAGGACAGGGCGTGGCCGGACGCACGCGCATGGGCTGTGAGCGTGGGTCAGAACCACGCTGGACTCGCTTGTGAAGTTTCTTACGCGCGATTGCCGGACAGCAGGTGCCACAGAAGACCATGCTGGAGCCAGCAGGATCCAGAAGCCGCCATGACCTTAAACAAACCGTGCGTCCACAGGTGCACCTGCCTCAGCTGAGTCCCTGTGGCCACGGAGGCCGTGTCAGAACGTCGGGTGCCAGCCCCCGGCCTTTCCTGTTAACTTCTCCCTGCCTCACCTCTGGAGCTTGCTCGCAGTTTCTATGGCATGTGTATTCCCACTGCAGTTCTCTGCTATTTCCAAATATTCCTTGGAGACTCTCTCTGATTTTTTTTTTTTTTTTAGGTTGACAAAAGCAAAGAAGCAAAGACACCAGTGTGCACAAAGCCCCACATCAGGAGAGAACAGTTGGTCTTGGAAATGATAAGTAGCTCAGCAAAGCTGAAGGTAAAAGGCACGGCAGGTGTTTTGGTTAAGGTGCCACCTGGGACACGGCATCCCCTGTTAAAGTGCCTGGGCCCCAGTCCCAGCTGTGGGCTCAGGCTCAGGTCAGCTTCCTGCTAACGCACACCCTGGGAGTAGCCAGTGATGGCTCAGGTACTGAGGTCCATGCCACCCACATGAGAGACCCAGATTAAGTTCTGGGCTCTTGGCTTTGGCCTGGCCCAGCCCTGGCTGTTACATTTAGGGAGTGAACCAGCAGGTTGAAGATCTCTCTCTCTCTTTCAGATTATTTTTAAAAATGATAATGATTGCAATGGCCTCACAAATCAACTACATAAAAATCCAAAAGTTAAAGCCTCAACTTCCTAAAGTTACAAGAGACAAAACAAAAATA
Source organism: Sylvilagus floridanus (assembly GCA_949820135.1). Classification (NCBI taxonomy): domain Eukaryota; kingdom Metazoa; phylum Chordata; class Mammalia; order Lagomorpha; family Leporidae; genus Sylvilagus; species Sylvilagus floridanus. The sequence continues at coordinate 160,260,215 of OX463233.1, forward strand.
CACATCATTTTTGGTCTCCTTGAAGGTTAGTAGGGCACTAAGTCATTATTCAGAAAATAATAAAGGGAAAGAATTTAGCCTGTATCCTGCCTCTCTTGTGCTACCTGAATCTCATAGCAACCGAAAAGTTTATGAGGGAAAACTCTTTATAGATAGAAGAAAGCTAATAAATGCAGAAGAAATGACAGAATTGGAACAAAGCACCACCCTTTTGGGACTCCCAGTGAGAAAGTGGATCAAGGTCAAGATCATCACCAGCTGCTAAGTTGGTGAGGTTGATGGAGAACTTCGGGAAAGAACAGGTGACATCAGCTGAACGTGCCGATCAATCTTAGCCTCACCAGAAGCACAAGGACTGGTGACGCCGTGTGCCTCCTGCTGTAGGAAACACACGGCACAGCCCACATCCCAGGACAAGCTGCAGCCGAGGCTAACCAGGCTTCTAGCTCAGTCGTTATAAAAGAAATGCATGCAACAGGAACACGGATTAAACGACACGAGGAGTGAAAGGAAATGTGATTGCCGAAGGGCCAGTGTGAGGAGCAGGCATTTGGCATAGTGGTAAAGATGCCATTTGGGGGGCAGTGTTGTAGCACAGTGGGTAAAGCCACATCTGCGTCTCCTGCATCCCATATGGGCACCAGTTCGTGTCCTGGCTACTCCACTTCCAATCCAGCTCCCTGCTAATGGCCTGGGAAAAGCAGAGGAGGATGGATCAAGTGTTGGGGCCCCTGCCACCCACATGGGAGACCTGGATAAAACTCTTGACTCCTGGCTTTGGTCTGGCCCAACCCTGGCTGTTGCGAGCATGTGCGTGAATCGGTGGATGGATGGACAGAAAGCAAAGCTCACCTTTTGTACACGCCCCGGGTTTTCTGGCATCACTTAGAGCAGCAGCTATTTTTGAAGCACTGTGTGTGCAGAGCTCTGTGCCCCATCTCAGGATCTGAGAGAGGCAGCCAAGGGCAGAGACCGCCCCCAGCTCCCCCACCCACGAGGTGCAGATGGGAGGACTGCAGATGGAGAGAGGCTCCCCCGGGGTTGGGGGGCAGAAGGGCTCAGTCCAACGTGTGCCCTTGCTCTGTCCCCTCAGCGCCACGCCTCCCCACACCCCGGCCCTGCAGACTCTCAGGGTCGACAGCAGGACCCAGATCTGAAATGCAATAGCAGACAATACCTCCTGACTCTACCAGGGCACACACGGGCAGGCAGCCTGCTGAGCGCCTAAGCACAAGTGTCTGCTGACCCCTTGTGGTCACTATGGGATCTGCCTGGGTTCCACCACCTGGGCCTTAGGCACTCCGCTGAGACACTCTGGCCTGGTGACCTCATTTCTCAAAGCAGTTTCTCACCTTGTACCTTGTGAGGGCCTCTTGAAATCCTGGACGATGAGGGGAACTGGGGTTCCCATTCCCACTTTGCAAACGGGTGGGAGCATCCTGGGATCCCGTCACACATCCACCCCCAGGGGCAAATCAATTTCCCAGGTTCAAGGTAAAACAGGCGGGGCCATCTGCTCCAGACAGCTGCTCCCCAAACTGTCAGCAGAGAGGGGTGACTCATCCAGGATCAGAGCGGCTCAGGGCCCAGGCACTCGCATCCCCAGGTCACCCCATGGCCCATGCCAGTCAGGAAAAGCCAGAGGTGTCCCAGCAAACGGGAAAACCGGTTCCTCCACCTTTGCCTTCAGTTGCTGCTGAAGGGCCCACAGGGAGGAGCGGGCAGACGCATGAGAACTTGGAGATGGCTCTCAGCAACAGCCAGCAGAGCTGGCTGTCACCCCCTCCTCCCTGCCTAGCTGTCCCTCTGAGTCCAGCCGTCCTGTGCTTTCACAGGCCGCTGTGATGCCACTGAGCTGGGATTCTGAAGTCACTGCCCCTCCTGACAGCCTGGGGCCAGGCCAGCGGAGAGGGGCATGGTCCTCTTAATACTTCCTCCCTGCCCTCTTTTTTTTTTTTTAGATTGAGAATGATTGGTTGATTGATTAACTTCAAACTCAGAGTGACAACAAGAGAGAAAGAGGGGCTGGTGTTGTGCAGGTTAATTGTCCACCTGCGGCACCAGTTCTAGTCCTGGCTGCTCTTCTTCCAATCCAGCTCTCTGCTATGGCCTGGGAAAGCAGTAGAAGATGGCTGAAGTCCTTGGACCCTGCACCTGCATGGGAGACCCGGAAGGAGTTCCTGGCTCCTGGCTTCAGATCAGCACAGCTCCAGCCATTGCGGCCAGTTGGGGAGTGAACCAGCGGGTAGAAGATCTGTCTGTCTCTTTCTCTCACTGTCCGTAATTCTACCTTTCAAATAAGTATTTTAGAGAGAGAGAGAGAGAGAGAGAGATCTTCTGTCTGCTGGTTCACTTGTCAAATGGCTAAAACAGTAAAGATTAGGCCACGCTAAAGCCAGGAACCTAGAACTCCATCTGGGTCTCTCACAGCATCTCTCTCCCCCTCCCCTTCAACTCTGCCTTTCAAATAAATAAATCTGAGAGAGAGAGAGAGAGAGAGAGAGAGAGAGAGAGAGAGGGAGAGAAGCTTCGACCCAGAGGCTAGAAGATAATCTTCAGGGGAAGCCAGGCTTGTATTTGACCTGGGCAGCAGTCTTATTCTCTGAGCCCCCTTTTCTGCTCCCTATGGCAAAGAACGGAGCCGTGTGCCTGGCTCGTGGGTGCTCAGTGCACGTTAATATGCTGACGGCTGTGAATGCTGCACGGGCCTCCAGGTGGGAAGCTGTGCCCGTGTGTCCGTCAGACATAATCTGAGCCTCTCCTTGGCTTCAAGGTTCTGTGTCCCTGGGTTGGGCGTTATGGTGCAGCAGGTTAAACCCCTGCTTGGGATCCCAGCATCCCATGTCAGAGCACCCCATCTACTCATCTTCTGATCTAGCTCCCTGCTAATGCGCCTGGGAAAGCAGCAGAAGATGGCCCAAGTGTTTGGGCCCCTGCACCCACGTGGGAGACCTGGATGGGGCTCCTTGCTCTTGGCTTCAGCCTGGTCCAGCCATAGCTGTTATGGCCATTTGGGGAGTGAACCAATGGGTGAAAAATCTGTCTACTTATCTCCCTGTCCTTTTTTTTTTCTTTTGACAGGCAGAGGTAGAGAGAGACAGAAAGGTCTTCCTTTTCTGTTGGTTCACCCCCCAAATGGCCACTATGGCCAGTGCACTGTGCCGATCTGAAGCCAGGAGCCAGGTGCGTCTCCTGGTCTCCCATGGGGTGCAGGGCCCAAGCACTTGGGCCATCCTCCACTGCACTCCCAGGCCACAGCAGAGGGCTGGCCTGGAAGAGGAGCAACCGGGACAGAATCCGGCGCCCCAACCAGGACTAGAACCCGGGGTGCTGGCATCACAGGTGGAGGATTAGCCTAGTGAGCCGGCCCCTTTTTTTTTTTTTTAAGATTTACTTTTTTTTTTTTTTTTTAAGTCAGAGTTACAGAGAGGCAGAGAGAGAGAGAGAGGTCTTCCATCTGCTGGTTCACTCCTCAGATGGCCACAAGGGCCAAAACTGGGCCGCTCTGAAGCCAGGAGCCAGGAGCTTCTTCTGGGTCTCCCCCGTGGGTGCAGGGATCCAAGCACTTGGGCCATCTTCTACTGCTTTCCCAGGTGTGTTAGCAGAGAGCTGCATGAGGTCACATCTAGGAGGCAGAAAGTTCCAGAAATGGTTTAGAGAAAGAGGCTGGGCTGCTGGTGATTTCGGGACCCTGGAAGATCACCCGTCCTCTAGATACCCAGAGAAAAAAAATGTTTTGTTGTTGAAATAAAATATACCGAGCCTAAGAGACAAAACAAAATGCTGCTGTCATTTTTTTATTTGTAAAGATAGCTTTTATAGTAACACATATTTAAAATCAATTTATTCTAATGAGTTGTGCTCAGCCAAGGAAACAGACAAGAACCTAGGAAAAGAAAGGGTTTGTGACTCCTGCTGAAAAGTAGCAGAAGCCCCAGGCACCAAAGGGGATCACAAAGAAGAGGAAATTAAAGCGGGAGCACCCGCCCCAGCCTGGCCCAGGCTCCCTCGGCCTCAGGGCTCACTGGGAGCCAGGTGAGAAGCAAGGCTGCAATGTGCCAGGCAGCAGTGCAGGAGGGAGAGGGGAGGAGGGGAAAGGAAGGAGGGATGGGAGGGAGGGAAGGGAGGAGGAGGGGGAAGGGGAGGGAAGAGAGGGAGGAGGGAGGAGGGGGGAGGGGGGAGGGGGGAGGGAGGAGGGGGGAGGGGGAGGGAGGGAGGGAGTAAGTGGGGAAGGGAGAGAGGGAGACTTCCAAGGGCCAGGGGTGGACTGAGGTCTTTACTAAGCAGCTGTAGTGATGCCGAAGGATCCCCCTACCCCCACCCCTGGCCTGGCGTCCAGGTCAAATGGTTGTAATTCTCAGCCACCAACTTGCTGTGTGACCTTGAGCAAGTCAGGCCACCTCTCCCGGCCTGTTCCCTGACTCAGGAAACGGAAGACACCTGGTTAACTCTAAAAACAAAAATGTGCGTACAGGAGTGACCACTAGGGACAGCGGCGCCCATACCGGAGTGTGGGGTTGGCGCCCCAACTGCTCTGAGCTTCCCATCCAGCTTCCCACCAGCGTGCACCCCCGGAGGCAGCAGTGACGGTTCAAGTATTTGGGTCCCTGCCGCCCATGTGGGAGACCAGGGTGGGGCTCCTGGCTCTGCCTTTCACCTGGCCCAGTCTTGGCTGTTCCGTGCTGTGGGCATTTGAGGGGTGAACCAACAGATGGGATTTCTCTTTCAAATACAGTGAGAATTAAAACCATGGGCCCGGCCCTTACTCTGTGCACTGTCCCGATGCTGTGAGAGACACAAACAGGAGTAAAGAAGCATTTATCCAGAACACCCGGCGACTGCTCCTTTATTAGGCACTGTGCCTACGGAGATGAGGAAGTCACACAGCTGCCTCGGGATCCAGGACACGCGGTGCGCAGACTGGGGCGTGGCGCCCAGGGCTCAGGGCCTTCTCTGCTGGGGCCAGCTGGGGGCGCACCAAAGAGGGGGGAAACCTGAATGGAACCTGAAATCTTGCGCAGCCTCTGCCTGCCCCTGGCGCCCAGGGGACGGACCAGGGGTCTCCACAAAGATCGTGGGAACTGTGAAATCTGGAAGTACAGATTGCCACGCGTTTCAAAGCAAAGTAAACTTACCTTTTCATTTCATTTCCCATGAGCTTGTCCAGGTCCCTCTCATGCGAGGAACGGGTCCGACACCGACAGCGAAGCAGACATGAAGCCGCCCTAAGTCATCCCAGTTCAGACGGGAGAGGAAACCCATGGGACGCAGGGGAAAGGCAGACAGGAACCGCCTCGCGGGCAGCACCACTGAGATAAGCCATGGGAGCTGAGACATTCTAGAGGGTTCTTCACAGTGAAGGCACAGCGTGGAGACTCTCAATGTGTGGCGGGCACAGCGCACAGAGCTCAGAGCGGGGACCAGCCAAGCCGGAGTCCTCATGGCAGCCTCGGGGAGCGCCAGGCCCAGGGACAAGCCCGGGACGCCTCCGTCAGTACTTCACAGCAGCTGCCCCCACCCTTTCAGAGTAGGATACCAGGGGCCTGGCCTTGGCCTTGTGGCACTGGGGGTGGGGGTGGGGAGAGGTTAAGCTGCTGCTTGCCACCCCGGCCTCGCTTATCCAGTTCCAGCCTCTCTGCTTCGGACCCAGCTCCCCGCTGATGCTCCTGGGAAGGCAGCAGTGACGGCCCACGGATCTGGTCTCTGCCACCCACGTGGGAGACCAGGATGGAGTTCCTGGCTCCTGACCTTGGCAGGGTCCATCCCTGGCTGTTGTGGCCATTTGGGGAGTGATCAGCAAAAGGGAGATTCCTTTCTCTCTCTCTCTCCCTGTCACTCTAATGGAGCCTGGAGGAGCTTACAAGGTCACAGGGCTGATAGGCAGCTTCAAGAAAGAGCCACTTAAGCCAGGTCTGATGCCTGACCCTGACCTCCTTTTTTTTTTTTTTTTTTTTTTTGACAGGCAGAGTTAGACAGTGAGAGAGAGACAGAGAGAAAGGTCTTCCTTCCATTGGTTCACCCCCAAAATGGCTGCTACAGTTGGCACCACGCAGATCTGAAGCCAGGAGCCAGGTTCCCAAGCACTTGGGCCATCCTCCACTGTCCTCTCGGGCCACAGCAGAGAGCTGGACTGGAAGAGGAGCAACCAGGACTAGAACCCTGGGTGCCGGCACCGCAGACGGAGGATTAACCAAGTGAGCCACGCGCGGGCCCCAACCCTGACCTCCTTACCACTGGAATGCCCGGTATTTGAGGCCCCTCCCATCTTAGCTACCACCGGCCCCATGTCCCTGTCCTGGCATGCCAGCGCACACACACATATGGGTACTGAAGGCTGAATGTTTTCCTCGGCCACGGGCTGGCCTATCAGCGTCACCTTCTCCAGGACACAGGCGACGGCTGGTGCAAGGAACAGTAGCGCTGCTCAGTTCTGTGGGGTTTTTTGTTTGTTTGTTTTTTGTGCTCTGCTGTCTGCTGGTCTCAGTTTATTGTTCCACGCTGGCGTGGGCTGGCTTCTTCCCAGCCTCTTCCCGTCAGACGGGCATCACGGTGGCCCTGGGCACGTGGCTCTGCCCTGGCTAGGGCGGCTGGCTTCTCTTGTGGGACCGGAACTTGTACACGGGCGGCAGGCTGTACAGGTACTGCCGGATGCTCATGGACTCCCGCCTCCAGCGCCCCAGCTTCCGGAGCTGTTCCACCATGAACTTCTTCTTCAGGTGATCATGCAGGTGGCTCATCCTTTTCTTGGTCTTCTCTGATGCTCTCATCTTAACGACAATAAAAAAAAACGAAAAAAGAAAAAAAGAAAAACAATCAGAGGTGAGGTCAGGAGCAAGGAGCCACTTCGAGGCCTCTGGGACTGCCGGCATGGGGGTGGACGATGTGTAGGGTGGACGCCAAATTCTTCCAACAATTACCTTCACACACGGGGGGCTTTGGCTTCTCCATTTGTAAAGAACAGGCATTAGGCTGGAGAACCTTCACCTCTGGCAAACTGCAGTCTAGGAACCTGATTTTGGCCATGACAACCTTTGTACTTGAAGACCAATCAGAAAGACACAGGGGAGTCTCCTCCCACAATGCATCATGTGCTGCTTCCCACACACCGTAGCATCCCTGTATCACACCGAATTCTACTTATGTCTCCCATAAGGGGGTGTCACAAAAGTCAGGGAGATGCCAACACTGTGGAACCACCATGGGTTAAGCGGCTGCTTAGGACACCAGCATCCCATACTGGAGCGCTGGTTCAGGCCCTGGCTGCTCCACTTCCAAGCCAGCTCCCTGCTGCCAGCCTGGACTTGGACTAGTACTTGGACCACTGCCACCATGTGGGAGGCCAGGATGGAGCTCCTGGCTCCTGGCTTTGGTCTAGTGCAGCCCTGGCTGTTATGGACATTTGGAGTCTCTCTCTCTCTCTCTGTCCCTCCCTCCCTCCTGTGTCACTCTGCTTTCAAATAAATAAATGACTTTAAAAAAAAAAAAGTTCAGGGGGTCAGCACTGTGACATAGCAGGTAAAGCTGCCGCCTGCAGTGCTGGCATCCCATATGGGCGCTGGTTCGAGTCCCGGCTGCTCCACTTCCGATCCAGCTCTCTGCTGGGAAAACAGTAGAAGATGGCCCACGACCTTGGGCCCCTGCACCCATGTGGGAGACCTGGAAGAAGCTCCTGGCTCCTGGCTTTGGATGGGCGCAGTTCCAACTGTTGCGGCTAATTGGGGAGTGAACCAGCAGATAGAAGACCTCTCTCTGCCTCTCTCTGTGTAACTCTTTCAAATAAACAATAAATCTTAAAAAAAAAAAAAGTTCATGGAAAATGGAGTTAAAAATATGCTTATTTTGGTGCAAAACAATGTTGACATCCATGCAGTTTTTTCATAGTGTCCACTTTCCATGAATTGTCTCGAAGTGCCGTCCTGTCACGTATCCTCTGTCCTACTGACAACAAGATTGTAAGGTCCGGGAAGGCACAGCTTATCTTACTCATTCTCTTGTTTGTTTGTTTGTTTGTTTAGTAGAATATTTTGGTTTCAGACCTGGGATTTTTTTTTTAATTTAAGTTATACAAATTTCATGTATTTCATAAATAGAGATTTAGGAATATAGTGATACTCCCCCCCCCCCCAGTCATTTATTTCTTCCAGTGAGCTGGCTGCAGGCAGGGATACAAAGATCAAGGATAGGGGCCGGCACTGTGTCATAGTGGGTAAAGCACGCGTCCCATATGGATACCCGTTCGTGTCCTGGCTGCTCTGCTTCCAATCCAGCTCCTGCTAATGACCAGGGGAAAGCAGTGGAAGATGGCCAAGTACTTGGGCCCCTGATACCCAATATGGGAGACCTGGAAAAAGCTCCTGGATCCTGACTTCAGCCTGGCTCTGCCCTAGCCCTTGCAGCCATCTGAGGTGTGAGTCAGTGGGTGGAAGATCTCTCTCTCTCTCTCTTTCAAATAAATAAATAAATAAATAAATTTTTTAGAAAGAAATATATCAAGGATAGGCGTCCACAGCAGCTACAATGTGGTCAGGAGGTGAGACACATGTCCAAATATCTCCAGGCCAGGCAGAAAGTGATACATCCCTGGGACGTGTTATGGCGCAGGTTAACAGCTGCCACCTGCAACCCAGCATTCAACATGAGCACCATTTCGAGTCCCAGCAGCTCCACTTCTGATCTAGCTCCCTGCTAATGTGCCAGGGAAGGCAGAGAGCCTGGCCCAGCCCTGGCCATTGTGGCCACCCAAGGAGTGAACCAGCAGATGGAAGATCTCTCTCCCTCTCTTTCTATAACTCTATCTTTCAAATAAATAAAAATAAATAAGAGATACACCCCTAAAAGGAATCACAAAATTCAAAGAAAGGAAACATTAAGAAAAGCTGAATGGAAGAGCTGATACGTAAACTGGGGGGAGGTGGATTTTGAAGGATGGGAAGGTTTAGGGCACAGAGAAACAGGATCTGGGGGGAGGCAGGGTGTTTGTTACAATCGTTAACAGGCCATCCTGCTCCCCAGTCCCAGTTCCTGCTAACCCACACCCTGGGAGGCAGCAGGTGGCGGCTCCGTGGTTGGGTCCCTGCTATTCCTGTTCGAGGCTCCCAGCTGCCAACTGGGCTAGCCCCCCCTGCTCTGGGCATTGAGGGAGTGAATGAGAAGCTGGGAGAGACCTCTGTCTATCTGTCTCTCTTATCTTTCTAGTAAATAAAATGAATCATTGTTTAACAGACACCATTTGATAGGAGACGATGAAATCTACGGAGTATTCTGATGAGCACTAACATGATGGGAAGACCAACCCAGAGCAAGCAGTTCTCCCTAAAGGCCAGTCCACCTTGATGACCCAGGGGTTGAAGAGGGGGCCTGGGAGACATGGCATTGATAAAGACTCATTGTTCCAGTCAGTCCTCTCTAAGTCTGGCTGAGCACAGGAAACATTTAAGTTGCTAAATTGAAAAAAAAAAAAAAAACAGTCTTCAGGGTTCCAGCTTAGGATTTGGAGGGGGGCCAGGAATCTATATCGCAGTACTTCTAAAAGCTCAAGGGATAAGCTATTTGGGGCAAATTATTTTGAAATCTATGTATTTGGGAGGCCGCTCTTGAACTGTCACGGAAAATACACATTATGCAGAAGTGGCTACTGCCTGAGGTGCCCGCGTCCCATATCAAGGTGCCAGTTCAAGGCCTGGCAACTCTGCGTCCAACCCTGCTCCCCGTTAATGCACCTGGGTGGCAGCAGATAGTGGGTCAAGTACTTGAGTTCCTGCCACCCTCACGGGAGAACCAGATGGAGTTCCTGGTCCTGGATTCAGCCTGGACCAGCCCCAGCGGTTACAGCCATTTGAGATGTGAAGCAGCAAGTGGAAGATCTGCGTGTGTGTGTGTGTGTGTGTGTGTGTGTGTGAGAGAGAGAGAGAGAGAGAGAGAGAGAGAGAGAGAGAGACTTTGCCTTTCAAATAAATAAATCTTGTGGGGTTTTTTTTTTTTTTTAGATTTCTATATTTATTTGAGAGGCAGAGTTACAGCCAGAGGGAGTAAGAGAGAGAGGTCTTCCATCCACTGGTTCACTCCCCAGATGGCCACAATGGCTGGAGCTGTGCCGATCTGAAGCCAAGAGCCAGGAGCTTCTCCCAGGTCTCCCACATGGGTACAGGGGCCCAAGCACTTGGGCCATCTTCCACTGCTTTCCTAGGCCACAGCAGAGAGCTGGACTGGAAGAGGAACAGCTGGGACATGAACTGGTGCCCATATGAGATGGATGCCAGCACCCCAGGCTAAGGCTTAACCTATTTCGTCACAGCACCAGTCCCAATAAGCCTTGTTTAGAAGGAAAACTATGAATGGATTACGAAAAATTATCTGTACCAAAATAACCTTTTTAATTCCATTTTCTCACGGAAATTGGAAGTCCGCTCAGAATCTGTCATGCACCTGAGACGACTGATGCAGCCAGCCACCAAGGAGCCAGCACCGCTTTTACCAGCGCTTTCCAGTCCACCCATGACCACAGGGCTCCTGGCCTCTCTCGGCCGCTGCTTCCACCGTGAGCAGGACTCCTGGGCCGGGTTTCTCAGCCTTGACATGAGTGAGATTTAGAGCTGGACAATTCTTTGGGTGGGGGCAGGGCCGCCCTGCACACTGCAGGAGATTAAGCCACATCCCTGGCCTCCACTTACCACAGGCTAGTAACACCATCCCTCTGGTACCTGTGATAAACAAATATTCTCCAGGCATTGCTGATGGCCCCTAAAGGCCAAGAGCACCCTGGCTTGAGAAGCGTGGCGTAGATGAATGAAATCAGCTGTCACTCACTGTTCTCAGAGCCAGGGGCGTCCCAAGACACCAGATCTCAGCTGTGCCGGTTGGATCCAGTGGCCAAAACCACTATGAATGCTTTCTGGGGAGACAGAAACACTGCCAAGCTCCCACCCAAGCCCTAAATCCGTGGAGTCCTACGTGCTGGTCTCTCACTAGTCACGGGGTCCACAAATGGAGAAGACAGCCCGTGCTTTTTTTTTTTTTTTTTTTAAGATTTATATGTTTACTTGAAAGGCAGTTACAGAGAAAGGGCTCTTCCATCCTCTGGGTCACTCCCCAAATGGCCACAAAAGCTAGGGCTGGGCCAGACCAAAGCCAGGAGCCGGGAGCTTCTTCTGGGTCTCCCACATGGACGCCAGGGGCCCAAGTGCTGCTTTCCCAGCTGCATCAGCAGGGCGCTGGAATGGAAGTGGAGCAGCTGGGACAGGAGCTGGAGCCCATATGGGGTGCCTGGAGTCACAGGTGGTGGTGGCTTACCACGCCAGCCCCAGCCCGTTCTTAAGGGAGAACGTCTTATATAATGACCAGTGAGACCCCTGTGCATGACTCCGCAGTGCTCAAGAGGCCACCCCAGTGGTCGGTCTGAGCCTGTTTCCTGAATACATGAAGGGTAATGATACCGAGGACATCAAGTACCAAGACACACACAGGCACAACACAGTTTAAAAGAAGTGTCTAGACGGCACAGCTGTCGTGTACAACTCAGGGGTTTGCAGGTACAGGATTTTAGGGATCCCTGTCCCACTGCCAGAGGTGTAGTTGCCGCCCACTGCTTACAGGTTTGGTCCCTGATCTGCCCTGGGCCAGAGAGAAGGGCTCCCACACTGCTTGGCTGCAGTACTGGAGCAGGGGATGGGCCCGTGACCAAGCAGAATCCTCCTCTAGGATTCGTCTCACTTGAGCAACAGCAGAAGCACTCTCTCTTTCCTGGTCTTCAGGCCAGGGGTTCCTATGACCTCACTCCCCAGACACAACCAGCCCGATGGCGATGGCAGTGGTCAGAAAGCAGCAGACAAGAGAGATGAGAGGGAGGGTGAACAACACACCATGCAATCAGTGGCCCTGGCTTCGCTTGTCCCCAAACCCGGTGACTGTGCCCCATGCAGCCTTGACTATGTAAGCCTAATGTTCTTTTTTTTTTTTTTGAAGGCAGAGTGGACAGTGAGAGAGAGAGAGAGACAGAGAGAAAGGTCTTCCTTTGCCGTTGGTTCACCCTCCAATGGCCGCCGGCGCACTGTGCTGATCCGATGGCAGGAGCCAGGTGCTTCTCCTGGTCTCCCATGGGGTGCAGGGCCCAAGGAATTGGCCCATCCTCCACTGCACTCTTGGGCCACAGCAGAGAGCTGGCCTGGAAGAGGAGCAACCGGAACAGAATCCAGCACCCCGACCGGGACTAGAACCCGGAATGCTGGTGCCGCAGGCGGAGGATTAGCCTATTGAGCTGCTGCGCCAGCTCTAATGTTCTTTATTTTGCTCAGCAAAATAAATTATTTTATCAGTGTCAGTTTATATCACCTGCAAAGCATCCTAATAGATTCTACGCCACGTGGCACCTCATATTGGAGTCCTGGCTGCTTGGCTTCCAATCCAGCTGCCTGCTAATGCACCCGGGAAAGCAGTAGAAGTAGAAGGCTTGGGCCCCTGCCATCCACCTGGGAGACCCAGATGGAATCTCTGGCTCTTGGATTCTGCCTGGCCCCAACCCAGCTGCTGCAGCCATTTGGGGAGTGAACTATGGGATGGAAAATCTGTCTGTCACTCTGCCTTTCAAATACATGAATTATTTTGGGGGAAAAAAAAAATAGATCCTACTTCACAGATGAGAAAGCAGCGTTCTGGGGGAAGTGTAACTTGTCCAAGGTCACACAAGGGTGACCTCCCCATCTCCAAGTTCACCCTATTTCCACTGCACCACATCATTAGCCTCTTGGCAGGGGGAGGGAACACTGAGCCCTCAGTTGGATGTGTTGCCGCTGCTAAGGGTTCTCCACCCTTCTCCATGCCAGAATCCCATGGGCCCACCCAGACTTGACACTGGAACACAGTCAGGAAGAGGGCAGCAGGGACCAGCGTAGTGGCACAGAGGGTTAAGCTGCCGCCTGCAATGCCGTTATCCCAGATGGGCATGGGTTTGTCTCTCAGCTTCTCTACTTCCAATCCAGTGAGCCTGGGAAAGCAATGGAAGATGGCCCAAGTCACCAGTTTTGAGTCTCAGCTCCACTTCCAATCCAGCTCCTTGCTAACGCCTGGGAAAGCAGCAGAAGATGCCCCAAGTGCTTGGGCCCCTGCACCCATGTAGGAGACCTGGATAAAGGCCCTGGCTCCTGGCTTTGTACCTGCCCAGCTCCAGCCATTGCAGCCATTTGGGGAGTGAACCAGCAGATGAAAGATCTCTGTCTCTCCCTCTCTCTGTAACCCTGACTTTCAAATAAATAAACCTTAAAAAAAAATGGCTCAAGTGCTTGGGACCCTGCCATCCATGCCATCCAAGACACAGATGAATCTCCTGGCTTTGGCCTGGCCCAGCCCTGGGCATTGCAACCATTCAGGGAGTGAATCAACAGATGGAAGATATCTCTCTCTCTGTCTAATAAATTAACAAAATCGTAAGGGGAGGAGGAGGAGGATCAATGCCAGGCTGCTTCCCTGCGTGCAGGCGGGAGTCCATTCCTGGAGTCCATCCTGCTCACCTGTCGCACCTGCCCCAGGCAGGCCCTCGCGACTCATTTCATGGAGCCAGCCATCAGGGTCTATGGGCCCCACTGGAGCGAGAGCACTTGGGCTTAAGGAAACAGCTCCAATCCTACTTGTCCAGAAGCACAGAGAGGCAGACGCGCCTTTGCTCTCATCTCGTTTGGAGAGTGGGGATAACCCAGAAAGGAAAAACCACCCGAGCAGACAGTACTGATGCCAATCCAAGCTGTAAGACCCTGTACAGCAGACAGTAACAACCTATTCAGGGATTCCCCAGAGAGATACTGTGCTTTGTTGGGGGTGGGGAGATACTACAGGACCTAAGAGACATGGAGTCTTTCTGGCTCTTCAGTCCAGGAATAAGGGTGACACCCCAGGCCAAGTCAGCAACCTCAAGTACCAACGGGTCCCCTCTACAAAACGGGGCCTGCCTAGGGTGCTTGGATGGGTCCCCATCATCTCTGGGATCTGTGATCTTCCCAGCTCCAGGACACGGGGAAAGCGCGATGAATGTGGGTCGAACATCCATAAAGCGTGCGGCTGCTTCACCTCCATCTCACAGATGCGCTGGGCACTCAGGTTGTCTCGGGTGATCACTCGGGACAAGTGGTTCTTGGGTAAGAAACGCTTCACGGCTGCCTCGTTGGAGTTCATGACGCTGTTGGGAGGGGCGGGGGGAGATGGTACTGGTTAGAGGAGACCACGGCTGGGCCCAGGGCAGGGCCAGCGCCTGGTGGGATGGTGCCCTGGCGGGGGTACCCAGCACGGTTTGGTCAGTTTTCACTGGAGTAGCTCAATAGCTGTCTCTATTCAGACAGAGGGGCTACTGGGGGTGGGGTGGGGTGTTTCTTGGATGCCAAGAACGAAAAATGCGGCTCTTAAGGGGTTGAGGGCCCATCCCAGAGGCTGCCCGTGCCACACAAGGTCAAATCCAAGGAGACTGCAGGGTCAGGGCCAGTTCAGAAGAAAGGTGACGCCAGCCAAAGGAACATAAATTGCCAGAATCCAGAGTTGGTTGCGTCAACCCTCACCACCTTTTACAGAAAGAACTGTGGAAGGGCCAGCATCAGTCTGTCCAGCCTAGGGCTAACAAGGCCCAAGGTCAAGGTTTCAAACTCCCTGACGTCACCCTCTTCCCCTCCGTTCTCCCCAGGACGCGCGCGCCAGGATGGACTGCGCATGCGTAGTGGCGCTCGCTAGTCTCACAATGAGGGTCATTGTTCTCCAAGAATCTCTGATGGGGGGCAGGGAAGGGGGCTTGAGGCTGTGTGGAGACGGGGGAGCAGGGCAGTAGCAGCGCCCTCCCTCGGGGTCTAAGAAACGACCGCGCCGTGAGGAACGCGGGGGTCTGAGAGCCGCGCCTGGCCCAGGGCCGCACCTGACGAGCACCAGAGGCTGCGGGGCCCGCGGCGGCAGGAAGTACAGCTGCGGGTGGACCCCGAGGACCAGCTCCGCGCGGCTGCCGGACCTGTCGCGTCGCAACGCGGGGCCCCGGCGGCTGCTGGGGCCGGGGGTCGCCTGCGCGGCGGCCTCACAGTCCTCGGACGGGGCCAGGTCCCATGTGACCCTAGTCGGATGTGTCGCGGGGTCTTTCGCGACGGAGGGCGACTCGGCAATGGGAGTCAAGCTGGAATTCATGGTGCGAGAGCGCAGGCGGACCCGGAGTGAGAGAGACCCGCCTCCCTCCACCCGGGCCCGCGCCGCGAGCAGAGCGCCGCGCGTTACCCAGGGCGACGCGCGCGGAGGGGCGGGGGGCCAGCGCGGAGCCCCGCCCCCGGAAGCCGCCGACGCGGCGGGATTGTCCCTCGGCGGCCGCCGTGGTGCGACTCGGCGCGTTGCCGTGGAGACAGACCGGGCGGGATGGAGTGGGCTGCGGTGAGCTGATTGGACGCGGCCTCGCCACCGGGACTGCAGCCGCCCCGGCGCGGTCGCGGGGCGGGTAACCCTGGTGAGCCGTGGGGCCGAGGCCGGCATTTCGCCAAAGACCCAGCATAACGTGGGACCATCGCTATGGAAACCGGAGCGCTGTACCGGCGGGGACTGTGGCCCCGGGACCGTGACTGCTCTGCGGCCTCCCCCCAGAGACCCTCGCCCGAGACGCGGCGCCGCGGCCGCTTCCCCAACGAACCCGCCAGCCCTCCTGCGGGCGAGAGGTAAGACGGTCCGCGGGGTCCTGACGCTGAGCTGGCGAGGACGCCCCCCACCTCCCCGCGAGGTACACCCGCCTGGGCCAGCTTCGGGTCGCTTCGAGCCTTCGGGCCTCGAACCACGGCCCACGGGCGCCTGCGACTTCCCAGACTTACAAACGGGTGAAGCCGAGCTGCTCGCAAGTTGCTTTTTTTTTTTTTTTTTCCCCCAAACTCCCTGCCCCTTGGGCTAAACCTCTTCAGACGCCCGGGTCCTTTTTGCACGCCACCCCGGGCCCCCAGCCTGGAACTTTTCATTTCTGCCCAAGGCCTCGATGGCCCCAAGAGCTGTGGTCTAAAAGCGAACGCGCGGTTTTTGCGGCTTTGCTGGCCTGCGTGGGCAAGGGACGGCCCAGATCGGGGTACATGGCGGCAGAGGGCGGGGTGCTGAGGCCCCGCTGCCTCTCTGCCCTTGTTCCTGGGCTTGCTGTGGTGCCCGGGACTCTGGCCTGCCCGGAGGCTTGCGGCCACACCCTTCCCCAGGCGCAGAAATGTGAGCAAGCATGGAGGACCGTGTTGTTTGACATCAGGTCCACATGGCCGGCTTCCGGAAGTGAGAGGCTGCGACCCGCCCTGCTCTTACCCGGCCCTCTCCAGCCACTCCCAGGACGGGGGTCTCTGGCCCCACGTCCTGGGTCAGGGTCTATGATATGGGGCAGGAAGTCAGAGGACCGGGGATGGGAGCCCATGCAAAGTGATTTCCGCTTAGAGGGATTGGAAGGCAAGAGAGAGCTTTGAAGGAGGAGACGCAGGCCTGTTCCAGCGGGGATGGGGGGCGGGGGGCTTTGTGCTGAAGGGCAGTGCCCATCGGACCACCTGCGGAGGGTGCTGGAAATGCGGAGCCTGTGGGTTTGGGGGGAGGCCTGGGTGTCTGCATTTCTCCTGAGCTCCCCCCACCTGGGGGTGATTGAGCTGTGATGCTCAGAAGGGCGCCTAAGGGACGCGCAGACCCCTCCCCGGGACCCCGCGGGCTGGGCCGCCGGCCTCCCGCGCATGCTCAGTGCCCGCTCCGGCCCCCGCAGTGTCCCAAGCAGCCGGATGCAGGCCTCCCGCCTCAGCGCCTTCTGAGCCCCCGCCTTGATGAGCGCAGCCTCGTGTGCCTTCCCAGTCCAGTTCCGGCAGCCGTCGGTCAGCGGCCTCTCGCAGATCACCCGGAGCCTGTACCTTAGCAACGGCTCGGCCGCCAACAACAAGCTGCTGCTGGCCAGCAACCAGATCACCTCGGTCATCAACGTGTCGGTGGAGGTCACCAACACCGTCTACGAGCACATCGAGTACATGCACGTGCCCGTGGCCGACGCCCCCAGCTCGCTCCTCTACAGCTTCTTCGACCCCATCGCCGACCACATCCACGGCGTGGAGATGAAGCAGGGCCGCACGCTGCTGCACTGCGCCGCGGGCGTGAGCCGCTCGGCCGCCCTGTGCCTCGCCTACCTCATGAAGTACCATGCCATGTCCTTGCTGGACGCCCACGCCTGGACCAAGGCCTGCCGGCCCATCATCCGGCCCAATGTGGGCTTCTGGGAGCAGCTCATCCACTACGAGTTCCAGCTGTTCGGGAAGAACAGCGTGCGCATGCTCAGCTCCCCGGTGGGCCCGATCCCCGACATCTACGAGAAGGAGGTGCGCTTCATGATCCCGCTGTGAGCCCCGCGTCAGCCCGCCAGGCCAAGACCGGAACCGGAACTCTACCTTCCGTGGGCGCCTTTCTGTGAGACCAAGAAGAGAACAAGAAGCGAGGACTGTAGCTTTTAGCCTTGTAACCCCGAGTCCAGAGATGCAACTCGCCCTTATGAAGCGGTGAAGGGTGGCAGGCCGCGACTGCCGGCCCCAGGGTGGCGGGAGGCAGCCGGTACCCTGGACAGAGAGACCCAGTGCCCAGGGCAGGTGGCGGCGCTCCCGCAGGGCGACCGGCCGGGACCGAGTCTGCCACAGTCGCACCTGGTTTGTTGCCAACGCACAGCCAGAGCCTTAAGCGTCGCGGCACCGGCTGCCCCTGCCAACCTGCCGGAGAAGCGAGCTTCAGGCGTGCTCGGGAGCCTTGGCCGGGGGAGCCCCTGGCCCCCGCCTTCCATCCCGCTGCCATGGCTTCACTCTGGTTTTCTAGATCACACTTACGCATAAGGTAGTTTTCAGAGAAAGCGTCCCACTGAATAAAATTTCAACCAAAAACGCCCAAGATTCCTTTTGAGTGCTTATGTGTGTGGGAAAGGTGCCGGGGAGCCCTCGGTGCCCCTTGGTCCCGGGCTCTCGAGGAGGGCGGTCCTGCCTCCAGCCCTTGGCCTGGGAGACTTGGAGCTGCAGCCTGGGAACCCGGCCCCATCACATGTCAGCATCCACGTGGTGACAGCCCAGCCCCGTCACATGTCAGCATCCACGCGGTGACAACCCAGCCCCATCACATGTCAGCATCCACGCGGTGACAGCCCAGCCCCATCACATGTCAGCATCCACGTGGTGACAGCCCGGCCCCTTCACATGTCAGCATCCACATGATGACAGCCCAGCCCCGTCACATGTCAGCATCCACGCGGTGACAGCCCAGCCCCGTCACATGTCAGCATCCACGCGGTGACAGCCCAGCCCCATCACATGTCAGCATCCACGTGGTGACAGCCCGGCCCCTTCACATATCAGCATCCACAGGGTGACAGCCCGTGCCCATTCCTCAGTCGGGAGACCTGGCAGTTTCCATGGCACGGCGCCCGGCACACGTGGCGCATGCTCACTTAGCATCAGTGGTGGATCCCAGCATGGGTGCTCTACTTTTTAATATTTTTTCCCCTGCTGCTTGGCTGGTCCCAGGTCAGTAGAGCCCTCCTAAGGGCATTGCATGCCTGTGCAGGGTGGGGGCCTTATTGTTTACAAAGTACTCCTCCAAAAAAAAAAAAAAAAAACAAGTCTCCTAAGTCTCCTAGGTGAGGGAAAAAATGGTTTCAGTCCTTTTGGGCCTTCCTTCAGAGGAAGCCTCAAAATGGTTGCTACCTCTGTAATGAAAATCACAACACACTGCTGAAGGACATTAGTGAGAGAACAATATGGAGAGACAGCCCACGCTCGTGGGTTGGAAGATTCAGGATGGTAAAATGTCCATCACACAAGGTGATCTGCAGAGTCGATGCAGTTCCTGTTGAAATCTCAGTGCCATTCTTCACAGAAAGAAAAAACATAATTCCAAAAAATTTGTATGGGGCCGCCGTGGCCAAAGCGATCCTGAGCCAAAAGAACAAGGCCGGATGCATTCTAATCCCCCCTCTGAAACACACTGTCCGCTGGCCACTGTGGCTGCCCTGTGGGCCTGTGCTCTGCGTGAATTCTTGGCCACTTGGCCCCTCTGCAGCATGTTTTCCTTAAAGATTTGTTTATTTATTCAAAAGTCAGAGTTACAGAGAGGCATAGAGAGAGAGAGAGAGAGAGAGAGAGAGAGTCTTCCATCTGTTGGTTCACTCCCCAAATGGCTGCAATGGCTGGAGCTGTGCTGATCCAAAGCCAGGAAGCAGGAGCTTCTTCTGGGTCTCCCACGTGGGTGCAGGGGCCCCAGGACGTGGACCATCTTCTACTGCTTTCCCAGGCTATAGCAGAGAGCTGGATGGGAAGTGGAGCAGCTGGGACTCGAACCGGTGCCCATATGGGATGCTGGCACTGCAGGCGGTGGCTTTACCCACTATGCCACAGCACTGGACTGGCTCTGGGGCTTTTTGTATCCCTCACCTCTACCTACCAACCTCACCCAGTGTCAGACCCTCCCACTGTGGGCCTGGGCTAGGGAGATCCAGGCAATCATCACATCCTCTCTGCGACCTAGGCTGGCCATTGTGGCAGTGAGCTGGTAGATGGAAGATGTATTCTCTCTCTGTAACTCTGAGTTTCAAATAAATAAATACATCTTTTATTAAAAAGAAAAAAAAAGATTGATTTTGTATGCGTTGATCTTGTAGCCTGTGGCCTCGCTGAGTTCAGTGGCTCTAACTAAACCTTTGTGCAGCCTACATACAAGTGATCAAGTCGATTTGATCAACTTGAGACAGTTTTATTTCATCCTTTCTAGTCGGGGAGTTTGATTTCTATCTTTGTTTTCTCGCTTCGTTACACTGCCTAGAACTTGAGCCACAACGACACAGGTGGTGAAAGGGGAGGTTCTTACCTTGTAGAAAGCGGTCATCCCGTCACCATTAGGGGCCATGTGAGCTGTTGGATTTTGTAGGTGCCCTTTATCTGGTGAAGGAAGAGATTAAGAGGGGGGATACTACTCCCTCCTGTGTTCGGGAAGAAATGCGTGGAATGGGCGTGGCTTTTCTTTCTTCTAAGTGTTTGGTGCAATTCATCAGTGAAGCCATCTGGGCCTAGCAGTTTCTTGTTTAGACAATGGAACAGTGAATTCAGTCCCTCTCATTACCCTGGGATGAGTGTGCACGTTGTTTCATCGCAGCTGAGGATTGGCAGTTTGGGATTTTAGAGAACTAGGGCCAATTGCACTTTTAAAGCCATTTAAAAATAATTTATTATTTATTTTATTTGAAAGGCAGAGAGAGAGATCTCTTATCTGCTGGTCCATTCCTCAAATGCCTGCAACAGACAGGGCCGGGCCAGGCTGAAGCCAGGAGCCAGGACTCATTCTGGATTTCCCGTGTGGGTGGCAGGGACCCACACACTCGAGCTGTCATCGCTGCTGCCTCCCAGGGTGTGCACAGCAGGAAGCTGGGCCTGAGAGCAGAGCCGGAGCTTGAACCCTGGTCCACTGACGTGGGACGCAGGCGGCCACCGAGCCAGACGCCTATCCCAAGTGCATTGTCTTCTTTTCTTTTCTTTTCTTTTTTTTTTTTTGACAGGCAGAGTTAGAGACAGAGAGAAAGGTCTTCCTTTTTCCATTGGTTCACCCCAAAAATGGCCGCCGTGGCTGGTGCACTGCAGCTGGCCAACCGCACTGATCTGATGGCAGGAGCCAGGTGCTTCCTCCTGGTCTCCCATGCGGGTGCAGGGCCCAAGCACTTGGGCCATCCTCCACTGCACTCCCGGGCCACAGCAGAGAACTGGCCTGGAAGAGGGGCAACCAGGACAGAATCCGGCGCCCCGACCGGGACTAGAACCCTGTGTGCTGGTGCCGCAGGCAGAGGATTAGCCTAGTGAGCCACAGCACTGGCCAACATTTTTTTTTTAATAGAAGCTCTGGAAAAGATTGTGCTTCCAAGCTCCTCTGCTTCCATAGGCCTGTCTGCACTGTCCCGTTGTTGCCTTTATCGTCTGTAGGGTCTGTGGTGACAGCACCTCTCCATGCCTCTTACTGGTAGTTTGTCTCTTCTCTTGATTTCTTGTTAGTGCAGCTAGTGGTTTATCTATTTTAAAACATCATTTAAAAGAACTATCAACTTTCTTAAGATTTATTTGAAAGGCAGAGTGACACAGAGAGACAGAGACAGAGACAGAAAGAGACAGAGACAGAGACAAAGAGAGATCTTCCATCTGCTAGTCCACTCCCCACACGACTGCAACAGCCGGGTCTGGGCCAGGCCCACGTCTGACGCCAGGCCCAGCTTCCTGCTGAGGGAGGCAGCAGTGGTGGCTCAAGCACTCGGGTCCCTGGCACCCACGTGGAGGACCCGGGTTGAGTTCCTGCTCACAGTTTTGGCCCAGCCCAGCCTCTGCCATCGTGGGCATCTGCTTAGTGAGCCAGCTGCCCATCTCATCTGTGCTGAGTGCGTTTTCACCTTACAGTGTGTGTACCGGGACAGAACCCCAACAGGAGCATCTGTGTACCCAGGGGCAGGTGCGTGCCTGTGAGGCTAGGAGCTCGTACGCAGTTCACAGGATCCATTTCTTGAGGTCCTTCCTCTCCCGTCTCCAAGCTCCACGACCCCCTCTTCCCATTCCTTAGGTTAGGAAAATCAAGGCCTTCTCCCTGCTCTGCCACAGGCCTGCTGAGCCTGGATCTGCTTTGGGCCAAGTGACGGCTGGAGAGGACAGCCAGGGTCCCTCTGCTCTTCAAACCTCAGTTCCTTTGGTCAAGGAAAAGCACTGCGCCCCAGGCGCCTTCTGGCCACCACTGCTGCTGGGGCTTACCTGAGGGCGGGGCCAGGTGGAGGAAAAAACACACTCAAGATTTCCTTCCCTCTGTACTCACTGGGGCCCCCTTTGTATTCCTGGCACCGGAAAGACAGGGCAGCTCCTGGAGCTCGCTCTTCCCATGCCAGTGAATGGTTCCCGGATTCACGCTGACTTTTGAATGCAGGCCAAGAGACAGAGCAAGCAACAGGAAACCCACCTGCCCATCACGAATGCTTCTGCCCACTGCTGGCTCACTTCCCCAGCACACCCACTAGCATTACTATCCCAGAGTCCCTGGCTGTTCACGCATTCCCTCCAGGGCTCCGACAGCGGCTCCTCCTCTTCCCACAATCTCAATTTCCCACAGCCAACCGTGGTCTGAAAAGATGAAATGGAAAATTCCAGAAACGAGCTATTTGTAAGTTTTGAACAATTTTTATTTAAATCCCTCGTGTTCTAGTCTGTTACAATTGTTCTATTTTATCGTTAGTTACTGGGTTACTCACTTAGTGAATCTGATTTGCAAATTAAGCTGTATCATACAACTTTGTGTTCATATAGGAAAAACCATAGTTCATACAGGGTTTGGTGCTGTCTGCTGCTCCAGGCATCCACTGGGGTCTTAGAATGCACCCCTGGGAATACCCCCTGAAGGGGCAGCCATGGGGGCAGCTTACTTAGAAATGGAAACCCAAGAAATCTACTTTTAAAAGTACACTTGCCTGGGACAGGTGTTTGGTGCAGTGGTTCATAGGCTGTGCGGGACGCCCACACCCTGTATCAGTGTGTGTGGGCTAAGGTCAGACCCCACTCCTGATTGCAGCTGCCTGTGGGTGCACAGCCTGGGAGGCCTCAGACGATGAGTCAGGTACGCGGGTCCCTGCCACCCACGTGGAAGGCCTAGAGGTAGTTCCAGGTTCTTGGCTGTGGCCTGGACCAGTCCCAGCTGTTATGGGCATTTGGAGAGTGCATTAGCAGATGGATGATATCTTTCTCTCTTCTTCTTCCCTCTCTCTCTCTTTCTGTCTCTCTCTCCACCCCCTTTCAAATAAATTAGATAAATGAATAAATAAGATTTCTTCTTCTTTTTTTTTTTTTTTGACAGGCAGAGTGGATAGTGAGAGAGAGAGAGACAGAGAGAAAGGTCTTCCTTTGCCGTTGGTTCACCCTCAATGGCCACTGCGCTGATCTGATGGCAGGAGCCAGGAGCCAGGTGCTTCTCCTGGTTTCCCATGCAGGTGCAGGGCCTAAGCACTTGGGCCATCCTCCTCTGCACTCCCGGGCCACAGCAGAGAGCTGGCCTAGAAAAGGGGCAACTGGGACAGAATCCGGAGCCCTGACCGGGACTAGAACCCGGGGTGCCGGCGCCACAGGCGGAAGATTAGCCTATTGATCCACAGCACCGACCTAAATAAGATTTCTTGAAAGAAGTACACACTCCTTTTCAAGAAGGGAAAGCTAATGTGGGTCGTCCACCGTGTCCCTGTCCTCAGGAGCAAGTTGGCATTTTGGTGTTGGAGTGGATCGCCTTCCTTCCAAGAGGTTTTTCTTTCTTTTTTAAAGACATTTTTTATTAAGTATGTTTTCTTTTCCTTTTTTTTTTAAGGATGTATTTATGCATTTGAAAGTCAGAGTTACACAGAGAGAGGAGAGGCAGAGACAGAGAGAGAGAGAGGTCTTCCCTCCACTGGTTCACTCCCCAATTGGATGCAATGGCCAGAGCTGCGCTGATCCAAAACCCGGAGCCAGGAGCTTCCTCCAGGTCTCCCATGTGGGTACAGGGACCCAAGGACTTGGGCCATCTTCTGCTTTCCCAGGCCATAGCAGAGAGCTGGATTGGAAGTGGAGCAGCCTGGACTCAAACTGGCACCCACATGGGATACAGGCACTGCAGACAGTGGCTTCACCCACTATGAGACAGTGCTGAGGATGTCTCCCACAGGCTTGTGTGGGGTCTGGGGTCTCCTTTCAAAGCCCGGGGCTGGGATGCTCTTGACCTTGAAGCACAGCACACAGCCCTGCTTACCTGCTCTGGGATGGAAAATCTTCGTGCCCTCCGAGACCATCCTGCATGCAGGATCCGTACCACCTAGGAAGGGGCGTGGATTCTCATCCCCGCTCTTCCGCCCCTGGACTTTGGACGTCAGGCAACCCTGGAATTTCCCTGGGAGGGAGTCCACCTGCTCCATAAAGTGAAATCACAAATGCCCATGACAGCCACGGAATTGTTGTGGGACAAGCGCAAAACAACTGAAACACCTGCTTCGACTCAAGTTTAGATTCTAGAATCTAAACACCCCGTCCCATTAAACGGAAGTATTCCACGGCCTGGGGCTGTGGCGTAGTAGGCTAAGCCTCCACCTGCAGCACCAGCATCCCATACAGGCACCGGTTCGTGTCCCGGCTGCTCCTCTTCCAATCCAGCTCTCTGCTGTGGCCTGGAAAAGCAGTAGAAGATGGCCCAAGTGCTTGGGCCCTGCACCCACGTGGGAGACCCGGAAGAAGCACCTGGCTCCTGGCTTTGGATCAGCGCAGCTCCAGCCATTGCAGCCATTTGGAGAGTGAATCAACAGATGGAAGACCTTTCTGTCTCTTCCTGTCTCTGTCTGTGACTCTGCTCTGAGTTAAATAAATAAATCTTTAAAAAAAAAAAATGGAAGTATTCCAGTGAGCAGAAGACATTGCTGCATACACAGAAAAGGGGTGAAGAGAGAAAAGCAAAGAACAAAAAGCAGCTTGCGGCGCAGCCCTGGGTGCAGGCTAAGATGCCTCAGGACACCTGTGTCCCACACTGGAAGCCCAGGTAGCGTCCTGCTAATGTGATGAAGTACCTGGGTTTCTGCCATCCACACAGGAGACCACGTGGCGTTCCTGGCTCCTGTCTTAGGCCTAGCCCAGCCCCGGCCTTTGCAAGTATTTGGGGACTGAATCAGCAGATGGAAGGTCTCTCTCCATTTGTCTCTCTGCCTTTCAAATAGAATGAAAATAAATTTAAAGATTTTAAAAACCAGACTGATTGTTTAGAAATCACTTTCCATGTCAGGTGGGGACGGGGAGACAGGACAATAGAAAAACTGGCTAAGAGCAGCCAGTAAAGCCACCACCTGCAGTGCCGGCATCCCATATGCGTGCTGGCTTAAGTCCCAGCTGCTCTACCTCCCATCCAGCTCTCTGCTGTGGTCTGGGAAAGCACTAGAAGATGGCCCAAGTCCTTAGGCCCCTGCCCGCACACGGGAGACCCAGAGGAAGCTCCTGGCTCCTGGCTTTAGACTAGCCCAGCTCCGGCCACTCTGGCCATTTGGGGAATGAACCATCAGATGGAAGACCTCTCTCTCTCTACCTCTCTCTACATCTCTGTAACTGTGCCTTTCAAAGAAATAAATAAATCTTTAAAAACTAAACTTCCACAACGACCAGGCTCAAATCAAAATGGAGTCACTCACACTAAAGCTGAAACCAAGCTGTTTATCTGACCTGCAAGAAATGAGGATTAGCGAGATATCAGCCACATTTTGCTGGCAGGCCAGTTTGCCTTGGCAGGATAACAAGTTCCCTCTGCCCTCATCTTTATACAAAAAAGGTAACTGGAAGTACCCTGTTAACCGGGGAGTTATTTTCCCGTGATCCTTGTTCCTGGTGAATGGCGTGAGACAGAGAGTAGTGGAAAGTAGGTAGCAAAGTTTATTAGGGAAGGGACATCCGTAAGAACGGATGGGCACCTCTCCAGACAGGACCTGAGAGAGAAAGCCCAGTTGCTCAGACTGGGGGAGAGTGAGGTTACATGGTTGAGTGGAGAGATTACACCTGGGCAGGCAGGCAGGCAGGCGGCTCAGCATAGAGGCAGAGGGCTGAGCGCACCCTCCGATTGAGGGAGAGTTGTTGTTTTTTGTTTTTTGTTTTTGACAGGCAGAGTGAACAGAGAGACAGAGAGAAAGGTCTTCCTTTTGCCATTGGTTCACCCTCCAATGGCTGCCGCGGATTGTGCGCTGCAGCCGGCGCACCGCACTGATCCGAAGGCAGGAGCCAGGTGCTAGGTGCTTATTCCTGGTCTCCCATGGGGTGCAGGGCCCAAGCACTTGGGCCATCCTCCACTGCACTCCTGAGCCACAGCAGAGAGCTGGCCTGGAAGAGGGGCAATCGGGACAGAATCCGGCGCCCCGACCAGGACTAGAACCCGGTGTGCCGGCGCCGCAAAGTGGAGGATTAGCCTAGTGAGCTGCGGCTCCGGCCTAAGCCGGGAGAGGTTTTAAGGAGATGGGTCTTTGTCTTCACACATCTCCTCCTGAAACAAAGGATTTTATGGATGTAAATATTAAGAAGCTCCTATCTGAGTTTTCCCTGAAGGTATCAGACAGGAGGAAGCCTAGCTGGCGCTGTCCTGAGTTTAGAGGAAGAGTGAGCAAGACCCCTTGGAGAATTAGAATCCCGAGCAGGGTATTTGAAATGCAGATACTGGGCTGCATCTGGGAGATGTGGAAGACTGTCAGGCAGAAGGGGCGGGGACCCCCACCTGGCAGGTTATGGGTAGAAGGGGGCAGGGCAGGATGCGAACACTGGGCTGCCCCTGAAACGTTACTGGGATGACTTTGAGATGCAGATGTTGGACATAGATGTCTTCTCTTTAGGCCTTTGTCACACACACATAATCTCATATCTGACTTCCTACCTGGCAATCCTGTCTCCGTGTGCCAGCCTTACCTGGGGCCTGACGGCAAGGTAGCCAGTCCACTCTCCCTCCCATTCCTGCCCTGCTCAGCCATTCTGTTGCTCAGCGGTCAGAACACGTTATGGGACGAAGCGCTGCCTGACTGTAAAATCCAGAATCCGATTTAGAAGATCCGCACATTGCTACCGTCTGGTCCTCTGACACCCTGCTTCCTCCTCTTTGAACGAGGTCACCTTGGTTTGTCCATGGGGCTTCCTCTTCCCCCTTGGGCAAGACAAGGATTGAACTAGGTCTGTGCCTTGCAAATGGCGGGTGAGGGCCCCAGTGTCCTGCCCTGGCTCATCCACAGCCGCCCAGCTTCGGCCCGGTGGACCCTGGGCTCCAGCTTCAAGCGGCATGGACAAGGGTCCCGACCCCACGCAAAGCAAGTGCTCAAAGAGAGACGCCGCCCGCAGGTCCTGCTGAGTCAGAAGTCTACCCTTGGGGCGCCTGCATCCCTTCCTGGCGTGCCTGGATTCGAGTCCCGGCTCTGCTTCCGATTCCAACTTCCTGCCGCTGTGCACCCTGGGAGGCAGCAGGTGAGGGCTCAAGCACTCACGACTCAGTCACCCCGGGTGGGAGACGCACATTGAGTTCTAGGCTCCTGCTTTGGGCCTGGCCCAGCCCTGTCGCAGGCATCCGGAGTGTGAACCAGCAGATAGGAGATTCTCTGTCTCTCCTTCTCTCTGCCTTTTGAATACATTCGTTCATAGCAATTTCTCTCTCAAGTCAGGTTGACTAAATTTAAAGATTTGTCTGTCTATCGCAGCAGCAGGAGGCGGAGCTCCAAGGGGAGGAGTTACGGGGAAAGCCTGTGGGGGCGCTAGCTCTTTTTCCATGCAACAGTGGCTACCTAGATTTAACCAATCAAGAGAGAGCAGAACAGCTAACAACCAATCAGAGGGCTACAACAACAACCAATCAGGAGGTTGGGATGACAACCAATCAGAGGCAGGCATAAAAGCCATTGAGGGCTGGGATTGGTAATCCTGTCTAGCCTGCTCTCACGGTTAAAAACGACCCCGCCCCTTCTCTCATTGCCTGTTAGCCACCTAAGTCCTCCCAGCAGGAACCCAACGGCTCGAGCTGGCCTCGGCAGGAAGCTGGATCGGACGCCGAGGAAGTGGGCCATGAACCAGTGTCCGAGATGGGACGTGGGCATTGCCGGCACTGGCCGAATCTGCTGTGCTCAGCGGGGATGCTGGCCGAGCTTAGAGAGGGAGGAGGGGTCCCTGAGGGTTGTGGCAGCCAGAGCAGGGTGAGAGGAGGTCCGGATGCCGGAAGGATCCATCAGGCTTGGGGAGTGGGCAGGGTGTAACAGAACTCCCCCTGGACCCGGCTAGAGGAACCCCAAACCCGAGCTCACCACCCTGATGCACAGCAAGCCCACCACTGGCACCAGGAAGAAAGTAGGACTTTACTTTGCAATACCTGGGGATAGGGTGCGGGGGAGGGACAGGGAACGCCCAGCCCGCAGGCCTGACAAGGTCCGTGAGAGCCATGGCAGCCGCAGACGGGGCTCAAACATTCAGTACACGTATAGCAGCAGGTGATGGTTTTGTGTGGCCCCTGAAGGATGCTATCAATAGCCAAATGGCTCTGGGCAGAAAACTAGGTTCCCTGTCCCCTACAGACCCAGAGCAAGGAGTCTTAGTCCCTGCAGGACTAAGGGCTGTGGATCTCACAGATGACAGCTGGCTGGGGTCAGCGCCTCGTGCAGGTATCTGCTTGGTCCACGGAGCTCGTGGCCTTGGATTGGTCAAGCCATGGAAGGCCGGGATGTGCTGAAAAATGATTGGCTATTAGACTTGATGAGGGCGTGGAGTTCCTGGTAACCATCTCAAAAGAGTCTGGGCTGACCCCGGGCTGCTCCCTCTGCCGAGTGAGTCTGTCTTGACAGCTCGGCCGCTGAAGACAGAGGAGCTACAGCCAGGGGAGGAGTTGTGGGCCCGATCCAGTCGGCCTCGGAAGCATCGGGAGTGTGGGCTGGGCTTCAAGGGCAGCGGCTGGCCGGCCGGGAAATAGCTGAGCACCTCAGGGCTTCAGAGACTGTGTGCAGGGACCACCAGGGAGAGTAGGCTCCAGCTGTCGCCGAGCCAACACTGGCCAAGAGCGTGCCATGTTGCCGGGGAGAACGCCAGGTGTGGCCGACAGGAACCCACGCAGGGCAGCAGCTCTCCCTAACTCCACGGGGCCCCAGGCTGTCAGTCACTCACCCAAGACATAGCCACTGAAGCGCAGCCAGCCTCCCACGTGGCCCCAATGATCCCACCCCAGGTAGCCCGGGCGTGGCCAGTGTGCCAGGCCACGTGGAATAGGCCAGGCCACGTGACCGACCGGACAGAGAGATGGCACAGCGGGACCTCTGGGACGGGATCAGAGAGGAGGTGATGTTTGGGCAGCTAAGACAGCCCTTTGGGGTGCCGCTTCCCACACTGCAGGGCCTGGGTTTGAGCTCGGGCCCCGCTAACGCGGACCTGGGAGACAGCAGGAGGTGAAGACTCAGGTGCGTGGTCCCGGCATCCACGTGGGAGACCCAGGAGGAGTTGTCCCCAGTCCTCTGCTGTGTGGGCGGCAGGGACTCAACTACTCGAGCCATCCGTGCTTCGGGGAGCTGCACTGACAGGAAGCCGGAATCTGGAACCAGAGCACTCAGGATAGGGGAGACAAGTGTCCTAACCAGAGTCTTAACCACTCGACCAATTTCAGAACTATTTAAAGGAAGTAAAAATCAGCAAACAGAAACCAAGCAGAAGAGGAATATTGAGGGGCCGGCGTGGGGCACAGGAGACGAAATCACCTCCCATGTGAGCGCCAACTGGAGTCCCGGCTGCTCCGCTTCGGATCCAGCTCCCTGCTAATGCGCCTGGGAAGGCAGCAGAAGATGACCCAGTGCTCGGGCCCCTGCACCCACGTGGCAGACCCGGACGGGGTTCTTGACTCTTGGCTTCTGCCTGGTTCAGCCCCAGCCATTTAGGAGGTGAATTAATGGATGGAAGACCTCTCTCTCCCACTCTGCTTCTGTAATGCTGCCTTTCAAATAAATAAAATACAGCTTTTTTTTTTTTTAAAGAGGGATAATCACAGAAGAGATTGAGAGTAAAAGATGAACACTTTTTATTTATTTATTTATTTATTTAAGATTTACTTGTTTACTTATTTGAAAGAGTTACATAGAGAGAGGAGAGGCAGAGAGAGAGGTCTTCCATCCGCTGGTTCAGTCCCCAATTGGCCGCAAGGGCCAGAGCTGCACCGATTCAAGCCAGGAGCCTCTTCCGGGTCTCCCTCATGGGTGCAGGGGCCCAAGCACTTGGGCCATCTTCTACTCCTTTCCCAGGCCATAGAGAGAGCTGGATCGGAACAGGAGCAGCTGGGACTAGAACCAGTGCCCATATGGGATGCCAGTGCTTCAGGTCAGGGCGTTAACCCGCTGTGCCACAGCACCGGCCCCGAACACTTTTTATTTTATTTTATTTATTTATTTATTTATTTATTGACAGGCAGAGTGGACAGTGAGAGAGAGAGAGAGAGAGACAGAGAGAAAGGTCTTCCTTTGCTGTTGGTTCACCCTCCAATGGCCGCCGCGGCTGGCGTACCGCGCTGATCTGAAGCCAGGAACCAGGTGCTTTTCCTGGTCTCCCCATGGGGTGCAGGGCCCAAGCACTTGGGCCATCCTCCACTGCACTCCTGGGCCACAGCAGAGAGCTGGCCTGGAAGAGGGGCAACCGGCACAGAATCCGGCGCCCCAACCGGGACTAGAACCCAGTGTGCCGGCGTCGCAAGGCGGAGGATTAGCCTGTTGAGCCGCGGCGCCGGCCCACTTTTTATTTTTTAAAAATTATCTAAGAAAGGAAAAAAAAAGAGTCCAGAAAAATAAAGAAATCAGGGGCGGGCTTTTGGCACAGCAGTTACCGCTCAGGTTGGACTCCAAATCGCGTATCAGAGTCTGGGTTTCACCCCTGGCTCGAGCTCCTGATTCCGGCTCCCTGATAATGCAAACCCTGCCAGGCAGCAGGTGATGGCCCAAGTACTCGGGTCCCTGCCCCCCACACGGAGACCCAGAGGAAGTTCCAGCCCCTTGGCTAGGGCCTGGCCTGGGCCTGGCTGTGGCAGGCATTTGGGGAGTGAACCAGTGCATGCGACTTCTGTCTGTCTCTGTGTCTCTCAGATAGATGAAATCCACAGTCAAAATTTAAAAATCAAAAGGACCGTGGCTCTTACCTGTCCCAAACTTTCCGGGACTCTAGAAGTGGAGGGGCCCTGGGAGGGGTTATTTTGTGTCTTCTCAGGAAGTGTTTGGCAGCTGAGCAGGCACCCAGCCGGGGTGGAGTTTCTGGCGTGCCTGCCTGGGCTGATTTGGGGGGTAAAAGTCCGGGGAGGGGGGACAAGAGGAGTCCTTATTTCCCTGTCCCCTGGGGGTAATCCAAGGGCCACCAGTGGAGGGCAGAGGGCGCCCCAGCGGCTGGCGCTGAGACCGGCTCTGTTCTGCTGTCCACAATGGCAGGATGCCCAGCTCAGCTCAGCTTCCCCCTGCTCAGCTCCAGCAGGAGCGTGCCCAGGCAGGGCGGGGCGGGGGGTGGCTCCTGTGGGCAGCGGAAGGCTGAGGGGCGGGGCAGGTCACAAAGGAGTCTTGGCGATGAGACTCAGCTTGCTGATGTTGATCGAGGACCCCCCGTGTGGCTGAGCCCATTCCGGCAGCCTTGGCCCCCGGGGTTAGGTCCAACAGCTGCCCCATTTCATCAGAGGCGCGGGGGTGGCGCTGTGGCGCACAGGGTTAAGCTGTGCTGCTTGCAAGCTCATATGGGACAGAGCACCCGTTCAAGCCCCGTCTGCTCCACTTCGGATCCAGCTCCCTGCTGATGCACCTGGGAAAGCAGCAGAGGGTGGCTCAAGCGCTTGGGTCCCTGCACCCTCGTGGGAGACAGGGATGCAGTTCCAGGCTCCTGGCCCAGCCCCAGCCATCGCGGCCATTTGGGAAGTGAACCAGCAGGTGGAAGATGTCCCCCTCTCTCTCTAACTACCTTTCAGATAGAGACGCACAGGGACTTGGGGTGACCTTTAGCTGGAGCTTCCAACTCAGCCTGGTGTGCGTGGGAGAGGGGGAGCCTCCCCAGGAAGGTGGCATCTGTCACTCTGCGAAGGCTTCCCAGCAGGGCTGGATCACAGGCCCAGGCTCAGAGAGGTGAAGCCACTTGTCCGAGGCAGCACAGCTAGTGAGAGGCAGAGCCAGGAGGGACGCTGACGTTTCAGTGGGACACTGCCCGGCCCAGGACACGCCGAGACCTCTCTAATTACTGCTGTGATCCTGAGCAAGAACAACCAGCCTGAGGTCACACAGGGAGTAGGAGGGACCAGGACTCCAAGCCCAGCTCTCCCACTGCTGAGAGGAGTGCCGAGGGGGCGCGCTGGCTGCGAACTTGGGGAATCGCCTCCATGTTGGAGGGCCCTGAAGCTGGTGAGAAGCCAGTCCTAGGTCAAGTGCATCTCCAGTACCCCCCTGCCCTGTCCCCCACCACAACCAAGAGCAGGCTTAGATCTGACAGGAGGCTCCCTCATTAGCCAAGCGTCCCACGAGGGTCAGGAGCCCAGGTGAAGGTGCAGCAGTGGGGCTCCTGCCATGGCGGGGCTCCCTGGACTGGGGAAAGGGCCCTGCGCCAGGCCACCTGTCCCTCCAGCCTGCTGGGCCCGAACAACACGGCAGTCCAGCACTGGCCGAGCTGCACAGACTGGGCTGGGCTGGGCTGTGGCATCTCTGAGTCACAGGGGAGGGGGGTGGCGGGTGACTCAGCCCCGGCCCACTTCCCCTCCTGCTAGGCTGGGACGAGCTGTGTGTGACCTTGCGGGCCCTCCCTGCCTAGCACTGTGGTCCCTGGTGGATTCCCAGGGAATGGTTCCTTTCCGAATCCCAGCTCCCTGCACCCCAGTCTCAGCCTGGTCCCGCTCCCCAGCCTCACACACAAAGGGGATGTTTCCCAGATGAATCTGGAACCTCAGAGAAGGTGGGTGGGCCAGAGAGGGCCAGCAGGGTCCCCACCATCACTACTTTCCTCATTCCTGGCCCTGCCCACCAGGCTCCTGATCTGAAATCTCCCCAAAGGGAGCATCAGTCCCATTTCGCAGATGCAGAAACGGAGGCCCAGAGAAGGGAGGGCAGCTACCCAAGGCACACATGAGGCAGCAGAGCAGGATCAGGTCCCAGTCTCCTTATCATTTTTTTAGTTTCATTTTGTATTTATTTTAAAGACAGAGAAATCGATCTTCCATTCACTGGTTCACTCCACCCAAGTCTCCCATGTTGATGGCAGGGACCCAAGTACTTAAGCCATCGCCTGCTGCCTCGCAGGGACCCAAGTACTTAAGCCATCGCCTGCTGCCTCCCAGGGTGCACATGGGCAGGAAGCTGGAATGGGAGGCGGAGCCGGGCCTGAGCCTTAGGCACTCTGCTATGGGCTGCAGGTGTCCCAGGCAGCGTCTGACCTGCTGCACCAAAAGCCCATCCCATCCGGGACTTTCACCAGGTGACCCCTAGGTGAGGTAGCCAGGCAGGGGGAGGCCAAGAGGCCACGTAAGCAAGCCAAGTGGGGCCAGTCGGCCAGGGAGGCTCTGGGCTGGCTCCAGGTGTGGGGACACCCACCAGAGGTTGCCCGCTGGAAGGCAGCCCTGCTCCCTGCAAGGCCCAGGGGCCAGCCCTCCCTCTCCCCTGAACCCCCATCCCTCCTCCTCTGCACCCCCAGCCCTGGGCATTCCACCCTTGCCCCGCCCTGCCCTTCTCTCTGGAGGAATCATGGGTTTGGGTTTGGACCATGACAACGGAGGTGCCCATGGGGATCTGAAGGAAGTTGATGAGGCTGGGGAGTGGAGCCAAGGGGAAGAAAAGTGAGACAGGAGCCCACAGGAGGCCCACAGGGGCCAGAGCCTGAGGGCCTTGTGGTCTGGGGTAGGAAGCTCTGACTCTGTCCCTCGTCCAGAAGATGTTCCCAGGGTCTGTGGCCTCGCTGGTGCAGGGCTGGGCTAGGAGCCAGCATGGCCTGCGCTGGCTCAGGGAGAATGGCCTGGTTCCGGCGACGGTGACACTTGGTACGCCCTACATTCTCATGGCTGCTCCCTCTCCCCCCAGGGATTCACACAGGTGTCCAAGCAAAAATAGTGTATTTGAGGACGGAAGACTCAAAACTAGCGGGCGCCAGGGCAGCAGCTGCCTGGGGTTGGCACCAATTACCCCAATTCCCGGCGTGGCGGGGGGCAGCCGCCAGGACGTCCTTCCCTGGGCCGCCTTGCTGCCTCCCCGACTCGGGGAAGGACTGTGAAATCTCCCAGAGTCGTCGCCATCATCATCATCATATAACACACGGAGG
Source organism: Sylvilagus floridanus (assembly GCA_949820135.1). Lineage (NCBI taxonomy): Eukaryota > Metazoa > Chordata > Mammalia > Lagomorpha > Leporidae > Sylvilagus > Sylvilagus floridanus. Next base: position 160,294,009 of record OX463233.1, read on the forward strand.
TTTACAAAGTGTGCCCAGTTTTCAGCGTAGTGATTGACATCCATCACCAGGATCAATCCGACAAGCACAGTGATGGGGCTAGGCTGGGGCCCACCATCCAGCGGTGGGGGTGTCCGTGAAGGGGGTGAGGCAGGCTGGACAGGACGCACGTCTCTCTGGGAGCCCCTCACTGCGGCCTCCAAGGCAGGTGCTGCCCCCTTCCACGGCCCTGAAGGCGGGGCCTAGCGGCCCTCTGCCTTTTCCTCAGCCGCTGGCCAAGGTTGAGTTCAAGGTGGGTCCGCACCAGATCTCAAAGGCCCTTGCTGGGCTTGTCTCTTGGCCACAGTCTCCAGCGGGATGCCCAGCAGGCCACGATCTCACAGTTGTGGTAAAGGAACATTCCAGAAAGGGTGAGCGCGATGCCCACGTAGCTGAGGGCGCTGAGACGGCTGCCAAACAGGAGCCGGGACAGGACGAGGTTGCCCACGACGGTGAGGTTGCCCAGGACGTGGACGGTGAGGGCGGAGGTGAGGGCCAGCAGCGAGAAGCTGGCCAGGTTGTAGACCACAGACAGGAAGCAGCTGAGCAGGATGCAGGCCCAGAGGCGGGAGTCGGAGGCAGTGGGCGGTGGGGCCACCCCCGCCTCCAGCACCAGGGCGGCGCCGGCCAGCAGGCAGAAGCTGGGCAGCGAGGTGGCGTAGAGCAGGGTCACCGCATCGAGCCTCTCCTCCTGCAGCAGGGCACCTGCAACAGGACAGAGGCCGTCAGCCCCCGGGGTGCAACAGGACAGAGGCCGTCAGTCCCGGGGCGCAACAGGACAGAGGCCGTCAGCCCCCGGGGTGCAACAGGACAGAGGCCGTCAGCCCCCGGGGCGCAACAGGACAGAGGACGTCAGCCCCCGGGGCGCAACAGGACAGAGGACGTCAGCCCCCGGGGCGCAACAGGACAGAGGCCGTCAGTCCCGGGGCGCAACAGGACAGAGGCCGTCAGCCCCCGGGGTGCAACAGGACAGAGGCTGTCAGTCCCGAGGCGCAACAGGACAGAGGCCGTCAGCCCCGGCGTGCTCACAGCCCCCGACTCCACCAGCCCAGCGTGGCTCTCAAGCGGGTCACGCACCAGGCTCAGGCTGCCCAGACCTGCACTGCGTCCACCCCCGACTACCAGCGCTTCACCTCCCTAAGCCTGGGTTTCCTCACCTGGAAGGCTGGGGAGCAGGAAACCCTAAAAACAGGTAGTTGCAAGGTGGAAGACCTCTCTCTGCCTCTGCCTCTCTCTAACTCTGCCCTTCAAATAAGTCATTTTTTTTTTTAATGTAGCTTATGGAAAGCCCTTGTAAGGTGACTGCTTACAGAGGCCACAGCAGGGAAGCTGTCAGTTTCCACGCCCACATCCCAAGACAAAGTGCCTGGGTTCAAGTCCCGGCTCTGCTTCCCATCCAGCTGCCTGCTCACCTGCAGCTGGGAGGCAGAGGTGAGGGCTCACAGAGTTAGGTTCCTGCCACCCACGTGGTGTGACCGGGATGGAGTTCTGGACCCAGTCCTGGCTGTTGTGGGCATTTGGGGGGTGAACCAGGGGATGCAAGATCTCTTAGGGCTGGCGCTGCAGCATGGCAGGTAAAGCCGTCACTTGCAGCACCAGCATCCCATAAGGGCGCCAGTTCGAGTCCTGGCTACTCCACTTCCAATCCAGCTCTCTGCTATGGCCTGGGAAAGCAGTAGAAGATGGCCCAGGTCCTTGGGCCCCTGCACCCATGTGAGAGACCCGGAAGAAGCTCCTGGCTCCTGGCTTCAGATCAGCCAAGTTGCGGCTGTTGCAGACAATTAGGGAGTGAACCAGCAGATGAAGATCTCTCTCTGCCTCTCCTTCTCTCTCTGTGTAACTCTGACTTTCAAATAAATAAATACATCTTAAAAAAATCAATCTTTCTCTCTCTCTCTTCCCCCTACCAACCTTGACACAAATAAAGCAGCCCACTGTTGCTCATTTCAAGCTAATCTGCTTACGCTGTCCAATATAACGTGGAAGGTGCCACCTCCCCCAAAAACTCTTGAGGTCTCCTTGGGTTCTTAACCCAGCTTGGAAGATCCTGCACCAACTACCCCAATGCCCCTTTGTCCCCTCCCTGGCCTTATCACACCCACCAGGACCCCACCCCCACCACAATGAAGCTCCAGCCTGCACAGTAGGGCCAGGCCAGTAAAGGGCCCCAACTCCATCACTTAATAACTATGTGGCCTTTACATGAGAGAGAGAGAGAGAGAGGGGAGGGCCGGCATTTGGCACCACAGTTAAGACCCCGTTGGGACACCTGCATCCCCTAATGGAGCGCAGGTCCCAGCCCCATTCCCGTTTCCAGCTTCCTGCCAGTGTGCACCCTGGGAGGCAGCGGCGATGGCTCATGCAGCTGGGGCCCTGCCACCATAGGGGGGCCCAGACAGAGTTCCCAGCTCCTGGATTCCGGCCGTTGTGGACATTTAGGGAGTGATCCAGCAGGTGCCCAGCTCCTTCCACCTCTCTGCCTTCCAAACTAATACAATCAAGTAATTAATTAATCTTAATTGTCTGAAAGCAGCAAACCTCCTCTGCTTCTGATGTAGTGCCCTGCCGATGCGCCGCCAGGGACAGAGCAAGTGCAGCATCCTGCCTGTGCACAGCCTGGACACAGCAGTGCTGGCTCACTTCCTAGGTCCCTCCCATTCACCTGGGAGGCCCTGCAGAGCTCCAGGCTCCTGGCTTTGGCCTGGCCCAGCCCTAGCTATTGTGGGCACTTGGGGTGTGAACCAGCAGATGGAAGATCTCTCTGTCGTTGCTTTTCTCTCTCACTTTCTGCTTTACAAACAAACAAACAAATTCTCCTCTGTGATCACTGGGGAAGATCCAGGAACAATTAGTATTGGCTCGGGGCTGGGCGGTCACCCACCGTTTATCCTGAGAATCGATCACTGCAGTACCGGGGCCTGTGGAGACGAACCCAGGGCCAAGAACAAAGCGGGGCTCCTGCCACCTTTACCCAGGTGCTCTGCCCAGCCAACTCCCGGAGGAGGCAGCGTGTCAGCCAGACCTCTGGGGGAAATGACCATGTTGGCAGAAGGGCAGCCAGTGTCAGCATCAGTGGAGAGAGATGAGTAATCGCGAGAGGTCTCCCCCACGCTGAGCCACTGTGCTTCTACTGACACGGACTTTCCCGAGAGCCCTGGGGACGCTTGCTCACACGCTGTGTTGAAGAGGAAATTTTCTTTCTCGCTCGATGTCTTTCCAGTGTTTTGGTGTTGTTCTCTAGGCAACAATGCCTCCCGCCCAAGCCTTTCTAGAAATGAGCAGATCGGTGCAATGCAGCCTGCTCCCCAGCTCCCAGTCGGGCCCCTGTGAGCTGTCTGTGGCCTGCACGTGCAAGGTGCCACCACAGGACAGCGTCTAGGTTTCCAGGTAAGCGTCGCTTTGGGCACGTTTCGTCCTCAGCAAGGCAGCGGGCAGCAAGGCTCAAACGCCCGCCCTATCCATCCCCTTGCACCTGCTCTCCATCCTGCCCCACCCCCACCTCCGTCCCCTGCAGCCCAGGGACAGGACAGTGAGCCCTTGTCAGAAGTGAGTCACCTCCCGCTAGTGCCCCCCAGATGCCAGCTTGCCCTGGCTCCTCCCCTGCCAGCGCCCCCAAGCCCTCGACTTCAACCATGTCTGTCCCGCCTCTGCACAAGTCCAAGCCTCAGCCACATGCAGACAACAGCCGGCCGCTCGCTAAACCCTCGCTCGCGGCTGTCCCGGCTTTGTCCTTCATGGGCTGGGAGACCTTAGGCCAAGTCACCCTGTCCTGTGCGCAGGGGGACGTGTGGTGCTGAACACGGGGCCCACAGCTGGCATCCCATATTGGAGCACCAGTTCGAGTCCCGGCTGCTCCACTTACACTACTAAAGTAGCTGGGAGATGGCCTGGGTGCGTAGGAGACCACGGTGGCTGGCACACTCCCGCCCACTCTGCTCCTACTGCCTGGTACCCATCGCCGACTTCCGGTTTCCTGAATTTCCCCTCTTGCCCTGCCCTCATGGAGAGCCGGGCATGGTGTGGACACCTCGTGAAGCCTCGCCAAGTGTTTACTGTCATGATTTTCTGCACCCCTGAGTATGTGGACAGGGCTGGAGGCTGCCTGCTCTGACTCGGCGGGGACAGCTGAGAACTGGCTCTGCGGGCTGGTGCCCTGGGGGCAGGAAGGTGGCATCACCCCTCTCCCCATGGAGCGCCCCCGGCTCTCCTCTGCCTGAACTCTTGTCCTCAGCACCCACGGAGTCTGCTCTTAGCAAACGAGCTGGTGGCAGCCACTTACACTCTAGTCTGAATCTGGCCCCAGGGCCTCTTCTGGAACCTTTGACAGTAGAAATCTCTTGCTCAAATCCCATCTCAGTCTCCGGCTCCAGCCTGTTCCTCTCTTCATCTCTGCTAGTTGGGGCCTCCAGGCTCCCAGGCTCCCTCCTGAGCTGGGCAGCCCACCAGTACACCACATAAGGTGCTCGGGACAGAGAAGTGCCCTGAAGCCTGTCTCGTGGAAAACAGACCAGGAACCAAGTGGCTCAAATACAGGGCACTCAGAGCTATGATGGCAGGGAGCTGAGGGTGCTGTGGGAGCCTGGAGCCAGCACCCAACCTGCCCGGGGCCCAGGGAGTTCCGCCTTGGGAGGGGGCTGGCAGAAGTAAAGAAGGCACCTGTACGTCACTGGGCACTCGGCAGTCTGCGGCGCCCGGGAGCTGGGACCTGCCCCGCCTTGTGGCCCTGCCCACCAGGGTGGCACAAGCCACAAGCTCAGGTTTCCTGGGGCTGACTCATGCCCTGCCCTCGGCCCTCCCCCTCCGTGGAGCTCACTCCCCAGATCTCATATGGCCTGAGGGCATAAATAGAACCCACGAGGACAGGGACAAGGCTTCTGGGTCCCAATGCACAGAGGCCAGGGCAGGGCTGACCTCCAGCTCCTCCTTCTCCCAGGGGTCCCAGGAGCTCATAGTTGGGAGGGAGAAGACCAATGGGTCCCCTCGGACCTCCCTCCTCGGGTCCAGATAGGGCCAGGATCTGCCCAAGGTCACACCGTGAACGTGACAAAAGCATGGCTGGAGCCCAGGCCTCACCTGACCCCGCAAAGTGGGCACCCTGGCCTCCCCCAGGTCCCCCTGGGTTGAGACAGCCAGAGGGTGGGGGCCGTGACTCAGACGCCCCTCAGCTGTAACAGGCGGGAAGCCAGCCTCCACCCACCCTCAGGCAGAGGGAGGTATCCCGCAGGGGCCGGGCCTGGGGCCTCGCCCTAGCCCCCCCTCCTCAGAGCCCCTCAGAGCAGTCAGAGGTCACGCAGACCAGCCTTCCAGGCTTTTTAGGAACCGTGTGACCTTGGGCCAATCACTGAGCCTCAGTCCCTTCATCTCTGGGATGGGATGAAAGTGCCTGTTGCCATGCCAACCCAGCTGTGCCCGTCTCGCCAGAGTAAACACCAGCCCCTCCGGCTCTGAGTCAAACCCTGTGCCTTCCAAAGCCAGCTCCCCCCACCCCACCCCAAACCACACTTTCCGGTCCCACTGTAGGTCCACAACCAGACACCACATCATTCGTACAGTGAGTGCCGACATTCGTCACTGGACACACGGCCCAGGACGAGCCTCTCCCTGTCTCCATCAAATGGGGATGACCTGGGGCCGTTCAGGGAACCAACGAGACAATAATGGGACCAGATCACTGTAGCGTGGGTGCCCAGGGCCGAAATTCTGGGGACCTGGAACTCACAAGCTGTCGGCTGTCTCTGAGCCTAAGTGGCCTCGGGTGTAAAACGTGGTAACAGCCTCATCCCTCGCACCACGCCTCGGCCTCCCACCTCCTGTAGCCAACGACCCTCAACCCTCATACTCACTCTGCTGCACGGACTTGAGCCCTCGAAGGCAGGTGGCAGCCAGCAGGAAGCCGCAGCCGGCGGGGGGTGCCTGGAACTCCCCGGCCAAGCTGCAGGCGGCCCCCAGGCAGAGCGGGCCCATGGCGGCAAACTGCAGCGGGTGGTGGCGGCGGCCGAGCAGCGCCGCCGACAGGGCCATGGTGAACAGCGGGGTGGTGGTGGTGGCCAGCTGCGCCAGGTCCAGGGGCACCGCGCTCAGGCCCACGTTGCCACAGGCCATCGAGGTGCCGAAGGTGAGGCTGAGCAGCAGCACGCGGCGGCGGGTGCTCCCGGGCACGGGGCGCTGGGCCCGCCAGTGGCACACCAGCGCCGCGGCCAGCATGTGCAGAGCCGACAGCAGCAGGGGCCTCCCGAAGCCGTGCACCGTGAAGATCCACTTGTTGAGGCTGGACATGGTGGCTCCGGCCAGCAGCCACACCAGGGCCGCCACGGCCACCCGGGCCCTGCCAGGCCGCCCGAGGGCCTGGGGGCTGCGGGCCGACCCCTCAGGAGGTCCAGCCGCCCGGGAAGCGCCAGTGGCGGCCGCGGCCTCGGCAGAGGTCATCTTGCCTTCATGATGCTCCAGCGGACAGCGGCACATCCGCGCCAGGGGGGCTGGGGCAGGAGTCGGCTCCCCGGGGACCAGCTCCGAGACACCAGAGCTGTGGGCCAGACCAGATCCCGCTGCCCTGGCCCCCGCCGGGCCCGACTCAGACAGGTGAGGGCACAGCTCCCTGCGCCAGGCCGGGGCCAGCGGAGACCTGAGAAGCCGGTTCGCGGTCGTGGCTGCCGGGATGCCGGTGGCCAAGTCTGGCCTAGTCGGGGCCGGGCACCTCCTCCCGGGCGAAGTCTCCACTGCCCTGTGCGCACAGGCCCACGCCAGGAGCTTGGATGGAAGCCGCTCTCCTGTCTCTTCTGTTCCCGGGCGGCTGGAGAGGGGCGAATCCGGACCTCCGCACCTGCTGCGTGCTCGGGTCGTGCGGAGGCCTCCTGATCCGGCCGGTCCCGGCTCCGCGCAGCGTTCGGGCGGTGTGGAGAATGGGCCGGCCTGCGCTCCGGCCGGTACCAGGCGGCGAGCTCGGCTCGGCTCCAGCACAGCCTGCGCTCCAGCGTCGGGTCCCGGCTGCTCCGGCTGCGGCTGCGGCTGTGGCTTCGGCCGCAGCTCCCGCCCGGCTCTACCCCAGCCCGGCCCCGCGCGGGCGCGGCCCCGCGCCCTCGGCCCCGCCTCCGCCGCCCCCGCCGCCCGCCTCCCGCGCCCCACCCGGAAAACTGGGCGGAGCCCCAGGCCCCGTCCCTGGCCGGCCCCGCCCCGCGCCGCCCGCTCGCCCCGCCCCGGCCGCCTGGTATTTCCCGCAGGCTCCTCCTCCGCTCTGCCCGTCTGTCCATCAGAAGACCCGCTCGCTGGCGCAGTGGAGACCCCCCGGAGCCGTCCGTGGGAGCCAGGCCCCTCCCCACCCAGCGCCCAGGCGAGCCCCCCACAAAGGATAATGTATAGTGCTGAAGATGACTATCTTCAAGGAGCAAGGCATCGGAGAGGGGTCCCCAAGCCCCCAGCCCAGGACCACTTTCAGATCCCCCTGGGCTGCGGCCACCATTATCTGCTGGGAACTCAGCATCCAGCAGAGCCGGACCCTGAAGCCCCCACCGTCGCCCCTTCCTAGCCCCAGCAATCTTCCCTTCGCCTCCCAGCCCAGGGGGGCGACCCCACCCCCACCCCACCCCTGGCCCGCAGAGCAAAGCTGAATCACCAGGATCACCCACAGCCTGCGGCGGCCCCTGTCCCATTCCCTGGGCACTGGGAGCTGGCTCATAGCTGGCCTTCCTGGGGTCCACCCTCTGCCCTCAGCCCTGGCAAGACACGAGCCTTGGGCTGGGGATCGGAGCAGCTGCCACTGAGCCCTCGTGCCTTGTCTGGGCCTTGGTTCTCCCATTTGAAGAGCGCATGCTCTCAGGGCTGGGGGGTCGGGTTCGCCTGGAGCAGGACAGGTCGGCCCAGATTCCAGGATCCCTGGCCTCTCTGAGCTCTGGAGTCCAGGTGCATAAAGATCTAGGCCCAGAACTGGCCACGTGCCCTTTTCCGGTCATCGAGATTCATCTGCAGAAGATTCTGCCCACTGGGACGTGGCTCGCCCCTTCTGGTCTGCAGGCTGGAGGACCAAGCCGCAAAGGGGGACCGTTTAGCCGGTACTGCGGCGCCCTCTGGTGGCCATGTGGTGGAATAGCCTCAAGAGCCCCCTAGCCTCCCTGCTGAGTCAGACGTTGGAAACCGAGGGTGGGCCCAGGAATCTGCATTGTCACCTCTCATGCCTGCTGAAGGCCGCAAAGCACTGTTGACGACCCCAAAATACAGGGGAGGGGGTGCAGACAGAAGGATTTTCAGGCTAAGGACTAAACTATGGGGACTTTTTTTAATGGGGGCATTTAGAGGCAAGGTTGTAGGGGAGAAAGAAACTGAGCCAGCCAAGGGGGTAGCCCACTCCCCCATTTCTTGTAGAGGAGAAATTCAGCCTCTCCGTATGGGTGACATTGGAAAGGGGAGGACAGATTTTGTCAGTTTTCCAGTACGACCCAGGGGGTGGCCCCCACCTGCCCTGTGGGGGGCCAGGGGGCCAGGAGGAGTTGAATTCCTGGCTCCCAGCTTCGCCCTGAACCACTGCAGGCATTTGGGGAGTGAACCCAGCACACTGGAGCTCCCTGCCATGCAGATAAGTGAATAGATAAAAATTTTGGAAACCAGATGTTGATTTGGTACCAAGGGGTCTTGGGAATACCTATGGAAAATGCATCTCACGAGGAACACCACGCCTGGCTTTCCAAGTTCTTTACACCAAAATTAATTTCTCTTTTAGTTCCATGTTTCTGTGAACGGTTTGAAGTCCCCTTGTAGTTGGCATCCTAGAACTTCCAGGTATTCCTTGGTACAAAAGAATATTTTCACCTCCCCTTCCCCGGGGCTGCTCAGGCCTAAGTATCTGGGGCTGGCACTCCAGGAAGACGCACAGGTCTGTCTGTCCCACTTCCCAGGCACAGGGGCCCCGGACCCCTGGTGTCATCCACCAGGCCCCCTTCCTGACCTCACTGGGGCTGCCTCCTTGGGCCCAGCCCCACTTCCGAGGGGACAGCACAGAGCCCCAGGCTCCCACACTGAGACACAGGGTCCCCACATCCTGGCTCCCAAAGCCTGGCTGGGACCCTAACAGCAAGGAGACCCGACCCTAGGGCCCTGGGCCTCGGGTTGAATTGGGGCTCTGAATCGCGGAACCCCAAGTTCTGGTGTTCTGGTGGAGGAGCACCAGGGCACCCCAGGCTAGGGCTGGCTGGCTCCTAAGCCAGAACTCTGCTCCCTCCATGCCCCGGAGAAAGCTCTGGCACCTTCCTCCCCTCCCACCCGGGGCACCTCGCCCTTCTCCGCTCCTGGTTTCTACACTGGGGGCAGCAGGACGCCAAGGCAGGTGCACAGACAATCAATGCTTTAATCACTTCCAAGGCGGGCATCGGGTGCCACACGGCCAGCTCTGGGGCTGCCACTTGGGACAGCGGAGTGCAGCGCTGGGGTTCCCCAACTCAGAGCGGCGGTACTCACGACACCAGCGGTCACCACGCTTGTCCTCCTCCTGCCAAGGAGCCCGAGATGCTCTCGAGTCCTTCAGATGCTGGCGTGGTCTTCCCGGGAGGCGCGCAGGGCCACGCTGGGCCAGACCTGGGCCGATGGGCGTCCTGGGGAACGTGCTTGGCTCTCTGCTCCAGGGTGAGCCTCGGCATAGGCCTTGGCTGGCGTGGTGGCAGGGGTGATCCAGTGACATTGCTCCAAGTTCACGGGACGTGGCGGCGAGGTCGGGGCCCCATGCCGAGGACATGGGGAGGGACGCCCGGAAATCCTGGGGGGTGTGCGAGGCGGCCTCGGGGCTACCAGCTGACCAGCCTCAGCTCGAGGGTCTCCCCGTCCTTGGGTCTGTAGTCAGCGATCCCTGTGGAAGCAGAGCAAGGGAGCTTAACACAGTGGATCCCAGCCCTGGACCTCATCTTCCCCAGCCCCCCCCCCCCCCCCCGAAGCCTGGGAGGTGCGGTTTGCTGTTGTCTTAATTTACTTGGGAGAGAGAGATCGTCCATCTGCTGGTTCAATCAGCAAATGCCCACAACAGCTGGGGCTGGGCCAGGCTAAAGCCAGGAGTCGGGAGCTCAATCCAGGTCTCCCAGGGTGGGTGGCAGGGGCCCAGGCACCTGGGCCATCCCTGCTGTCTCCCACGGGTGCATTAGAAGGACACTGGGATCGGGAGTGCAGCTGGGACTTGAAACTGGGCGCTCTGACGTGGGCTGTGGACGCGTCCCAAGTGGCAGCTTAGCCAGTGGCAAATACTGCCCCCAGGGGGTGGGAGGGTTCTTTTTCTCTGGAGGTGCTGTGGTCTGAATGTCTGCTGCTCCCCTCCGCCACTCAGGTGGAAACTGAGCCCCTGGGAGTGGGGGGTGTTAGGCTCAGGGCCAGCCTTTGGGAGGTGCAGGGTGGAGCCCTCGCGGATTGGGGTCAGTGCCTTTGTAGAAAAAGGACCCAGAGAGTCCCCTTGTGCCTTTCACCCGGGGTGGGCACACAGCGAGAAGGGGCTATCTGTGAACCAGGACTGCGTACCTTGGTGTTCTGAACTTGGACTTCCCAGCCTACAGAACCGTGAGAAACACGGTTTCCAGTGCTGCCCAAACGTAGAAAGGCAGGAGGGAGCCAATGACCTCAACTCCCAGCCACCGTCCACCCCCAGGAAGGCAGAGGAGTGACTCCGACGGTCGGCTGGTTTGGGACCACTGAGCCAGGCAAGGGTGGCCCAGGACTTCCCTGCACCTCCCAGGAATGGGTGCCCTGCTGGACCTGGGGGCGGAGAGGTGGTAATAGGGGTAGTCCTGCCCAGGTCTGCCTCACGGCTCCATCCATCTGGCCACAACCTCTGGCCCGGGTCATCATCCATGATGGAGATGAGATTCGGGGTCTCCATTGCCACCCCTTTGTCTGACATCTCCATTTGTTCAGAACACAGGCAGGAAACAAGAATGCTTCTCGCTGGGCTCCCGCAGACAGGAAGTCCCGCCTTCTGCAAAGCACCTGGCAGGAAGCCTGATGCCTGGTAAGTGCCCCGTGGAAGTTCAAGGGTGTGCAGGGGGTGTACAAGTAGCAACAGGAAGGACCTGTCGGAGGCCACCCAGTATCAGGGCAAACTCATCGCAACTTGAGGCATAAGGACTTCTACAGGTCTGACAGCACTAGACACACGGTGGTCCATCCATCTCCCACTCCCACCCCCGATGCCCCAGATGCAGCAGTCCAGCCCCAGGACTGAGCCCTGGGGCCTTCTCCACTCATGGCCGCCTCTTCCCCCAGTCATTGGCGCCGTCAGAACCCTAGCAACAGGCGTGGGTCCCTGCATGCACGTGAGACGCCAGCAGTTGGCTGGGGGATTCGGAAACCAGGTCCCTCAGCCACGGAAGGAAGCAGCCCCAGGAAGACACGGGAAGAGGAAGAAGCCACAAGGAAAGGAGAACGGAGCCACGTGAGTGACAAGGAAACAGGACCGGAGCCCTGGCTGCTACGGTCCTGGAACTCTGGCCACCTCTGAGTCCGGTCCCAGGAGCCAACGGATGGCGCGAGGTGGAAAGAACTTTGTGATGTGAGTTCTGTTCCTTGCGGCCCAGAGCACCCTACTGTATCTAGCAATCCACGTGGTGATTACAAAGAAAGAAGATCTACACAGGCCGATGTGGAGAGATGGCCACAAACATAGTAAGAATGAAAATGGTTGCAAAACAGTAAGTGTGTGAGCTAGCATTTGAAATCCTCTTACAGCCACAGAAGAAGCACGTGGGGTAGGCGCTGGACTTAGCACTTGAGTTGTCGGATAGGATGCCCACATCCCACACTGGAGGCCCTGGGTTCAATGCCTGGCTCAGACTCCTGACGCCGGCTTCCCACAGATGCAGTCCATGGGGGTTCAAGGGCTTAGGTTCCTGCCCCTCAGGTTGGGGGCACAGACTGAGCTCCTGTCTCCCAGCTTTGATCCTGACCCCTTTAGGGTAGATGGGGAGTGAACCAGCAGATGGGAGTGCTCTCTCGCTCTGTGCACCTATCTGTCTTTCTGTATCAAACGAATCAAGAAAATCAAAATTCCAGGACTGGCACTGCAGTGCAGCAGGTTAAAGTCCCAACCTGCAGCGCCGGCATCCCACATCCCATAAGGACACCAGTTCAAGTCCCAGCAGCTCCTCTTCCAATCCAGCTCTCTGCTATGGCCTGAGAAAGCAGTGGAGGATGGCCTGAGTTCTTGGGCCCCTGCACCCACATGGGAGTCCTGGTAGAAGCTCCTGGCCCCTAGCTCCAGATGGGCTCAGCTCTAGCCGATGTGGCCGTTTGGGGAATGACCCAGCAGATGGAAGATCTCTCTCTCTCTCTTTCTCTCTCTCTCTCTGTAACTCTGTTTTAAATAAATAAAATAAAATTTTTTTAAAAAAGAATATGAAAATTCCATTTTTTAAAAAAAGCATGTAAAATATGTCACTAATAGTTCTACAATCACTCAATCTTGAGTGATATTTGAGACATATTCAGTTAAAAGAGATACTATTAAGATTGGTTTCATTAACTAGATTTTAAATTACACATGTGACTGATACTTCCTTCCTATTGATGGAGAAACTATGGCTCCTTTAATTTTTTTAAGGTTTTGTAAAGTATTTCTGGAAGAAAATATACCAAAAATTAAAAGAAGTTATTTCTAGGTCCTGAATTACAGCTTCCAAGGAAAGGGCTATGCATTCTGGTTTTTTGTTTGTTTGTTTGTTTTTTGACAGGCAGAGTGGACAGTGAGAGAGACAGAGAGAAAGGTCTTCCTTTGCCATTGGTTCACCCTTCAATGGCCGCCGCAGCCAGCGCGCTGCGGCCGGCCCACTGCACTGATCTGAAGCTAGGAGCCAGGTGCTTCTCCTGGTCTCCCATGCGGGTGCAGGGGCCCAAGCACTTGGGCCATCCTCCACTGCACTCCCGGGCCACAGCAGAGAGCTGGCCTGGAAGAGGGGCAACCGGGACAGAATCCGGCACCCCGACTGGAACTAGAACCCGGTGTGCCGGCGCCGCAGGCGGAGGATTAGCCTATTGAGCCATGGCACTGGCCATATGCATTCTGTTAAATCGATTAAATGCACCCCTGAGCATCAAAGGTTTGTATGAGGCTTTGGCCCAGGCCGGTGCTGGGGAAAGCCGGGGTGAGGGGTGCAGACTGGCTGGGGGTGAGGTTGGCGTAGGGGACAGGTCGGGGTGGCCCAGGCTCACCTTGCAGCAGAGGGGTGTCGGGGGCTCGGAGGAGCTGCCAGAACTCACGGTCCCCAGCCACTTTTCCCATCACGGAAGTCAGGTAGGGGCCTGACAAGGAGGCCTGTGTCTCATACCTGCAGAAGAGAAAGGGAGGCCGACTGCTGTTCCAGGGAGGAAGAGGAGCTCATGGACCCCACAGACAAGTTCTGCCCTTCCTGAGCCACCTCCCCAGGGGGCCTCGGGCCTCAGCTCCGCCCGCCTCCTCTCCAGCCCCACTGATACAGCCTGCGCTGACCGCGGCCATGGACTCTGTCTCAGTTTGGATGTGGTTTGTCCCCAGGGGTGAATCTGAAGGCCTGTTCCTCCGTGTGGGGGTGTTGAGGTGGTGGAGCTCGGGGAAGAGGGGGTCCCTGGGGTGCTGCCCTCAGGGGTAATTAGTAGTAGTAGGTGACATCATGGTGGTGTGTTTGCAAGAGGGAGGGATCGTGGGATGACGCAGGACGCCAAAACGCAAGGGCAGGGGCCAGGTGATCTCCACATCTGCCGGGGGCCCCCAGGGTGGCCGTGGCCTCCTCTGACTCTACTGCTGCCCTGCGACCAACCCCGCCGAGAACCAAGATGCGCTGAACAGTGAAGGGAGCGCTCAGGCCAGGGGAGGGGCCGGGAAGTCACAGCAGCCTGCACAGACTCAGGTCCAAGGGCGCCTCAAATTTGAGGGGGTGCTGAGAGCACACGGCTCGCCCTGCACTGGCAGCTGCACCTGCCCCTCGGCAGACGGTCCCTATTTGCGTAGGTCTATTCTTTACAGAAAGGCCTTTGCACGTAATAAACATATAGAGGTCATATTATAAATGGAGCAACTTAACCTGAAGTCTGGGAGCATTTTTGTCTTTTAAAGGGGTCTTTCCAAATATCTGAGACCTGTGGCCTGGATGACCCCAGGGTGGCAGCTGCGAGCTCTCCCCTCCCCGGCTGCAGGATGCTGGTCCCTGAGAACTCTGGTTGAGGAAGGAAATTGAGGCCCTCTCCCATCGTGGCACAGCTTTCCCGGGACGAAGGCCGGGGCACGCGTGACCTGACGGCAGGCACTCAGCTACTCCCCAGGAGCAACACGTCCATCTTAGGTAGGTGTGGACAGGGCCTCGTCCTCAGGGTGGACCTTGGCCCGAGAAGCAAGTTTAAGGTCACTGCCCAGCCTCCTCTGCACCAAGATAACAACGCTAAAAATTCTGATCCTTAGGAAAGCCAGCCTGGGTGGAGCATGCCACTCTGTATGTGCCAGCTCCTGCACCCACAAAAAGCCGGTGCCACCGTCTGCACGTGGCCAGGACTCCTGGGCCCCTCACACAGGCCCCAGGAAGAGACGAGCAGGTCGGATGCCCTCACTGAGCTGCGTGTCCGTCCGTGGCTCTGTCCCCTGGCTGGACAGCGGCAGAGCTGGGATTCCAATGCAGCGGCTCCGTCTCCCGAGCCTGCTCACTTGGTGACAACTGGCCCACAGCTCTGTTGCCATGACGGCACGGGCGAGAAAGGAGTTGGGCCGTTGTCTCTGTCCCCTATTCCTTCCTCTGTTTTAGGCACGCGGGGTCTGGCGGGGTGGAGGCTGGGAGGTGGGGAGAGGGGTCTCACGCGAATCCTCCAATCTCACGGGCCAGCTTCAGGACGTCTTCCAAGGAGGACCCGGCGAGGGCAAAGAGGGATCGCTCGTAGGGCGGCAGGATGCTGGGGACCCTCAGCGAGACGGTGATGATCTCTGGGACTTCGCTCAGTGAGGGCGCCTCGCTAGCTGGGACCAACATGGCTGTGGCGGGAGACAGGGCAGGCAGCTGGCGTGAGGACACACAGCCCAGCTGGGGGTCCCCTTCTTCCCCTCTGGACCCCGTCCTGCCATGGGTTCTCAGCTCAGTGAAAGCCAGCACTACCACCACCTGCTCAGCTGAAGCCTGGGGCCACCCCGGCTCCCTGTCCCTCACCCCTGTGTCCCCCGCACCACCCAACGCCAGGCCCTCCACTGACTTCTCTGACACCAGTGTCCCCCCGTCAGCCACACAGCATTGCAAAGGCTCATTCTAGAACATGCACTTGCTCACCACTCCCCTGTCAGCGCTGAGGGTCTGTTTCCCACCCCTCTGACTGCTCATTCTCCCAAACCCTAGTCTTTTGCAAGACCACGCCCCCCAATTCTTGCCACCCCCATGCCTGTGTTCTGCTGCCTTCTGTTCCGCTCCGCCCACCCTGCCCTCCTGTCTACTGGCACCTCCCACTCGCCGCCCCTCTCTCAGATGCAGCTGATTCAAATTCTAATCACAGTTCTCAGACTCAACCAAGATGTGCCTCTCTCTCCATCCATCCATCCATCCTTCCATTCACTGAGACATTTCTGCCCTGGGTATCACATAAGGGGCCCACCCAGATCTCTTCATTTGTGGTCTTTTCCTCCCCACACTGTGAGCTTCCAGAAGCCCAGCTGCCATGTCCCACGCACACCCACAACCTCATGCTGACTCAGCAAATCAGAACAAGCCCCTCCCTCGCTGGGCCCTGCGGGCGTCCACGAGCGCTCGGCAGATGAGAGACAGCTGTGCTTCCACCAAAGGCGTGGCTACCTCTTGGTGCCTGGCAGTCTGGGAAGATGAGGTCCACGTAGGTCTTATGGTTCAGGACAGGCAGCAGCTGGGAGATCATGACCGCATTCTGGAAGGCCCCGTCCTGCAGGCTGGCCAACAGAGCAGCCCTGGCCTTGAGGCACGCTGCGCCCAGCTGCACCCCGGACACGGGGGAGGCCATCAGCAACTGGGGACAGAGTGAGGAAGATGGGGAGGAGGCAGGTCAGCCAGCGTGCACTGGGTCTTACAGCCAGGCCTTCCAGCTCCTGCTAAGTCCACTCCCCACTGACCCCTAGGGCTCCAAGGGCCTCCTCCTACCTGCAGAGCCAGTGGGGTGCTGTAGACATTCCCAAAGTGGCCCTCGGGAGTCTGGGCCCCCAGGATCTTCTCCCGTGCTGTGCCGATGGCCGTGCTGATCCGTTGGCTCTGATCTGGGTTGAAGTTGAGGCGTTCCAGACAGGTGAAGGCCAAGCCTGCCATGGCCACCGTATCTAGAGCGGACAGGGCCTGTGATGAGCTGGACAGCCAAAAAGGCCAGGCTAAGCAGGGTCTTGGGGGTTAGCCACAGAAGGATTGAAGAAGGGAGACCACTGGTCAGATCAGCTTGGGGCACCAACTCAGCCCGGTTTGTCCAGGGTCTTGCTGCTGTGGCCACTCCTACGTCCAGAGAACCCCTTGGTCATCAGAGGACTGATTTGGTTGGTCACTCTACTCACTGGGGGCTAGAGGTTGGTGAGGGCAACTAGGGGAGGAAGGCCCGAGAGGACAGGATCCTATACTGCTTGTTCCCAAACCTGGCTGCACACTGGATTCTCCCAGGGAATTTTTCAAAAGATTTATTTATTTATTAGAGAGGCAGAGATTGAGAGAGAGAGAGAGAGAGAGAGAGAGAATCTTCCATATGCTGGTTTACTCCCCAAATGGCCACAGCAGCTGGAGCTGCGCTGATCCGAAGCCAGGGAACCAAGGGCCTCTTCTGGGTCTCCCATGCGGGTGCAGGGGCCCAAGCACTTGGGCCATCCCCCACTGCTTTCCCAGGCCATAGCAGAGAGCTGGAGGGGAAGTGGAGCATTCGGGACTTGAACCAGTGCCCATATGGGATGCCGGCACTGTAGGTGGCAGTTTTACTTGCTATGCCACAGCACCAGCCCTGGGAATTTTTTTTTTAAAACATTCTTTTTTTTTTTAAATTTGAAAGTCAGAGTTACAGAGAGAGAGGGATACACAGAGAAACAGTGAGATCTTCCATCTGCTGCTTTGTTCCCTCAGATGGCCCCAATGGCCAGGGCAGGGCCAGGCTGAAGTCAGGGGCCAGGAGCCTCCATGTGGGTGGCAGGAGCTCAAGCATTTGGGCCCTCTTCCACAGCTTTTCAAAGGCACATGAACAGAGAGCTGGATTGGAAGTGGAGCAGCCAGGACTTGAACCAGCACCCACATGGGATGCCAGCACCATAGGTGGCAGCTTAATCTGCTACAATATAACCCTGGCCTTTCCCAGGGAGTTTTAAACCAAGAGATGCCTGGGTTTGTCCCTAGCTAATCTGATTTGATTGGCACAGGGAGATGTCAGGGCCCTGGAGATATGTAAGTCTTTCCCTCTCCTTCAGATGGTTTTTCTTTTTAAGAGCTATTTATTTATTTATTTATGTATTTATTTCCTTGAAAGGCAGAATGACAGTGAGAGGGAGAGGGACATAGAGAGATCTTCCATCTGCTGGTTCAAACCCCAGATGGCCACAAAAAAAAAAAAAAAAAAAAAACAACCAGGAGCCAGGAGCTTCTTCTGGGTCTCCCACGAGGGTGAAGGGGCCCAAGCGCTTGGGCCATCCTCTGCTGCTTTCCCAGGTGCATTAGCAGGGATCAGAAGTGGAGCAGCCGGGACTTGAACTGGTGCCCATATGGGATGCCATGATGCCAGCATTGCAGGCAATGGCTTAATGCACTGAGCCACGATGCCAGCCCCTCCAGGTGGCTTCAGTGCATCCACAGCGGGTTTTCTACAAGCCTCTGGGGTAGAAGAAGCTCCCTGCTGGCTGGGGCCCTGTTGCCTGTTTTCCTCTGGGCACCTGCCCTCCCCTCACGTGCTCCATCCTCCCCCAAGCCTAGGTGAGGCCCATACACATGGCGCATGAACATCAGGCCTGGGAGAGACCTTGAATCATCGTGATCAGAAATGGAGATGGAGGGGGCCAGCGTTGTGGCATAGTGGGAAAAGCCGCAGCCTGCGGGCACTGGTTCATGTCCACTTCCAATCCAGCTCCAAGTGATGGCCTGGGAAAGCAGCAGAAGATGGCCCAAGAGCTTGGGCCCCTGCCATCCACATGGGAGACCCAGAGGAAGCTCCTGGCTCCTGGCTTTGGCCTGGCCCAGCCCTGGCTGTTGTGGTCATCTGAGTAGTGAACCAGATGATGGGAGACTGACTCTCTCTCTCTCTCTCTCTGTAACTGTGGCTTTCAAATAAATAAATAAATCTGAAAGAAAGACAGAAACGGAAGTGAAGGCCCCTGGTCACACAGTGGAAGCAGATCAGACTGCCGGTCTCAGGCCTCCCAGCTCGTGTGACAACAAGGTCACAGCGCACAGAGCCTTCTCCACGCCTGGCGCAGGGCAGGGCCCTTTGCCTCTCAGTCATCCTTTATGGAGACACTGCTGGGAGGTCATTCGCACAGTGAGCGAGTGATGGAGCCATGGTCAGGACCTCAGCCCAGCCCCACAGCCCGCCACGGAGCCCTCATCCCTTCCCTGCACGGCGGCGTGGTAAGGAGGGGTCCCAAAGAAAGGGGAACACGCAGCCAGGACACAGAGACCCTCAGCTGGGGCTGGGGGCTGAGCGCGCACCAGTCGGGCCTCAGCAGGCTCTGGCTCACTCACCCACGGAGAAGTGGCCCCGGTGGAGGTGGTCGTGTTCCACGGCGTACAGGAGCTTGCCCACCACGTTGTCAGGGACCCGCTTCTGGTGGACACACAGGGCCAGGATGCTGAGGCCGTACTGGTAGTAGCTGGTGTGGGGGTGGCCCTTGTGATCGTGACCTGGCAAGGAGAAAAGCGGGGTGCGGGCATCGTGCTGCACCCGAGGGGCGGCCTCCCTGCCCCGTCCCAGCAACCAGCCCCGTCGGCACACGGGACCCCACGGCCTGCACCTCCCGGCAGCCGCCTCTGGGCCTGGGACCCTCCGCCTGTACTCGTGCCTGCTGAAGAGGCTTGCTGGGGCTGTCGCGTGCTAGGTCGCGTCAGGGGGCAGGGGAGCTCGCAGAGAGAGGTGGAAGAGTTAGGAAGGCGGGTGGTCAGGGCAGCCACTGTGGCCGAGCATCAGCCCCTGTGGGCTGCAGGAAAGGCTGGCTCAGGCACAGCCACTGGAGCAAACACAGCCTCTCCGTGGAGAGGGAGAGGGGTGGGATGGAGGGGGGGAAAGAGCGCCCTCCCCCAAGCTCTGGTTCTCACCAGACTCCCAGCTCCCCGCCCCGGCAGCTGGCGAACCCTCACCAATGGCCCTCTTCTCTTCCTCCAGGAACCACTTGAGCTGTGAGACCAGCCTGTCCCCCTTGCGGCCCCCGACGAACTCGCAGTTGGCTCTGAGGGCGAGCAGGTAGAGGGCCAACTGGCCCATGGAAGGCTTGGCCTGGCAGTCACTGGTGTCGTCGCCGGAGGCTGAGCTGGGAAAAGGCCAGGGGACAACACATCTGCGGTAAGGCTGGCCGGGGACACCCCCACCAAAGTCACAAAGTGCAGAAAAACCCCAACACAAATACTGGTTAAAGATGGAAGACGAAGGCTGAGGATAAACCCCCAGGGCTCCTGGGCCTGCCCCACACTTCTGGCCCAGGCTTCGCCCACCCACTCTCTCCTTTCCTTCTCCCCAGCCTGCATCTCCTTGAGACACAGTCCCAGCTGGAGGCACCCCCTGGCTGCTCCTGACTCTTCACCCGAATGGGCCTCTCCTTAAAGTCCCCCTGAAAAGTGAGCACAGGAAAAGGCTGCTTCTGGACTCAGTATAAAAAAGATGCTGTTATGGATTAGTAATGTCTATCTTGGGCATGGGTGAGGAGCACAGAATTGGGTGCTGCTGCTGGGCTCAGTGTGAAAGAGTGTGGTCATGCATTAGTGATGTCTGCCTCAGGCATAGGAGGGAAGCATGGGAAGAATCAGGTGTTGTTTCTGTGCTCAGTATGAGAGTGCAGTCATAGATTAGTGATGTCTGCCATGGGCACAGAATGGTATAATAGCAGCCCAAGGGCCCTATGTTAGCATCTGTGATCTAGTGCCACCAATTCCTTCATTCTACAGGTGGAGAGAAGCCCAGAGAAGATAGAACTCGCATGAGGTCTGCCAACCAAGCAGTGTCAGGCCCAAACCAGAACCTAGGCACCCTGCCTCTTGGGAAATGGACCAAGAAGAGAGAGTGTGGAAATACCCAAGGAGGCATTGCTGGTAGTTCAACTTGAGGCTGTGCAGGTAGAGGTCCTCCTTGGTCCCAGCCTGCAGACTGGACAGACGCAGGCCCACATAGATGCTGGGGTTCAGATGCTCCAGAGACAGCCAGTCCATCCAAGGTAAGAGGCGCTGGCCCAGCTTCTCCACCAGCTGGCTGTCCACTTTTGGCACACCTTAGGAAAGGAAATGGCACAAGGTGGCAGGGCCAGGCTGCCAGCAAGGAACCGCTTTGACTTTACCGGGGCCTGCATCCACCTCCACCCATTCCCACCTCCACCCAGCACATAGCCCACTTGCATGGGGAGATACAGCCACCCTGGAAGACAGAGGACAAAAAGGGAAGAAAGTATCCCCCCAAAAATCAGTTAGAGGGGCTGGCATTGTGGCACAATAGGCAAAGCTTCCACCTGCAACACCAGCATCCTATTTGGGCACCAGTTCAAGTCCTGGCTGCTCCACTACCAATCCAGCTCCTGATAATGGCCTGGGAAAAGCAGTGAAAGATGGCTCAAGTCCTTGGGGCTCAGTACCCACATGGGAGACCCAGAAGAAGCTCCTGGCTCCTGGCTTTGGCCTGGCCCAGCTCTGGTCACTGCAAATCTCTGGGGAAGTAAACCAGTGGATGGAAGATCTCTATTTCTCTCTCTCTCTTACACACACACACACACACACACACACACACACACACACACAGCTGTAGTGAGATGGGGAGAGGAGGTGGTCCATGGTGGAGATCAGAGGATGCTGTTGCCAGGCAACTGATCCATCCATCAGCAGCGACAGCAAGACCTGGAGGCCATGCTGCTCTCACACCAGCCTTGTGATGCAGATACTGTCATCCACACTTTGCACAAAAGAGGGGACAGAAGTTCAAAGTTACATGTACTTTGCAAACCCCACAGACCTCCTGACACACTGCGGCTGCCTGGGGAGCTTCCACTGTGCAGATCTCAAAATCATACTTCTCCTCTCATCTCTGTGTGAGTGAAGGGGACCTGAGTTTGGTCAGATTCAACACAGGTGGCCCTAGAGCACTTTGTCCCCTGTGGGCACCACTGCCTGACGGTGGCCTCCACTGTGCCACATCCTAGGATGCTGGGGGACACTCCAGCCGGAGGATGAAAACAAAGTGCTTCCTGGGCCTCCCGGAACCAGGACCCGGGACATGCCTATTTCCCCACAAGTTACAGGTAACTGTTGCTATGAGGTGACCATCCACTAGGCAAAACCCTAAATAATTCCTTGCTGTGTGGGCCCAGCCAGAACACGTGGCTGGTTTCTCGCCAAATGTTCACTAAGAGAATCTGGACACAGGGTTGCTTTTCTGTTCTCTTTCTCTTGCTCGGAGCCTTTCTCTCTCTCTCTCTCTCTCTCTCTCTCTCTCTCTCTCTCTCTAATGCTTATTTATTGGGGCCGGCATTATGGTGTGGCGGGTTAAGCCTCCACCTTTGATGCCAGCATCCCATGTGAGTGCTGGTTCCAGTCCTGGCTGCTCCATTTCTGCTCTAGCTCCCTGCTAATGCACCTGGGAAGGCAGTGGAAGGTGGCCCACATACTTGGGTCCTTGCCATCCATGTGGGAGATCCCAGGTGGAGTTCCAGGCTCCTGGCTTCAGCTTGGTCTACTACTGGTCGTTGTGGCCATTTAGGGAATGAACCAGCAGATGGAAGATCTCTCTCTCTCTCTCTCTCTCTCTCTGACAGGCAGAGTGGACAGTGAGAGAGAGAGACAGAGAGAAAGGTCTTCCTTTTTTTCCCCATTGGTTCACCCCCTAATGGCCACTGTGGCTGGCATGCTGTGGCTGGTGCACTACGTTGATCTGAAGCCAGGAGCCAGGTGCTTCTCCTGGTCTCCCATGCAGGTGCAGGGCCCAAGGACCTGGGCCATCCTCTACTGCACTCCCGGCCCATAGCAGAGAGCTGGACAGGAAGAGGAGCAACCGGGACAGAATCGGCACCCTGACCGGGACTAGAACCCGGTTGCCGGCGCCACAGGTGAAGGATTAGCCTATTGAGTCGCGGCACTGGCCTCTCTCTCTCTTAAGATTTATTTATTTATTTGAAAGTCAGAGTTACACAGAGAAAGAAGGTGAGGCAGAGAGAGAGAGAGAGAGAGAGAGAGAGAGAGAGGTCTTCCATCTGCTGGTTCACTCCTCAAATGGCTGCAACGGCCCGAGCTGTGCCGATTTGAAGCCAGGAGCTTCTTCTAGGTCTCCCACGTGTAGGGGCCTAAGGACTTGGGCCATTTTCTACTGCTTTCCCAGGCCATAGCAGAGAGCTGGATTAGAAGTGGAGCAGCCGGGACTCGAACCGGCGCCCATATGGAATACCGGCACTGCAGGCGAAAGCTTTACCAGCTATGCCACAGCGCCAGACCCAAGATATTTCTCTCTCTTTCTGTATCTCTCCCTCTTTCTCTGTAACTCTGCCTTTCAAATAAATAAAATGAATCTTTTGAAAATTTTTATTTTCATATACTTTTCAAGTATATTATTTCATAAAGAGACAGAGAGAGCGAGAGAGAGAGAGAGAGAGAGAGAGCGAGAGAGAGAGAAATCTTCCATTCACTGGTTTATTCCCCAGATGCCCACAACATCCAGGGCTGGCCCAGGTTAAAGCCAGGGGTGGGGAACTCCACCCAGGACTCCCATGTGGATGGCAGGAGCCCAAGTACGTAGGCCTTCTTCCTCTCCCTTCCCAGGTGTATTGGCCGGGAGCGGAATCAAAACAGAGTAGCCAGGACCTGAACAGGCATTCTGATAGGGGATACAGGTGTCATGAGTGGCAGCTTAACCTGCTACACCACACCACTGGCCCCTCTGTCTCCATTTCTGCAGGTCTCTCCTTGTGTCTGTCTGTCCCTCTCTTTCATGGTCTCTGGGTCTGTCTGCCCCGGTCTGTCCCAGCCTCTGTCTTTCCTGCCACCTGTCCCTCCGCACCTGTCTTTCCCTCCCTTCCTTCCTGAAGCTTCCACCGTGGGCTCTGACCTGCGGCATGATGAGTCAGCCCCGGGTTAGAAGTGATAAGGAGAGGAGTTGGCTGTAAAGGGAGGTTGATGACCGCAATCCAATCTCTGGAGAAGGAAGAAGCTGGGCAGATTCACCCAGGGTAATAAGAAAAACCTTGGGCAAACTCTCCTCCACACAGGGCCTCCTGCTCACAGGGATGCCTGGCCCTCCCGCTGGGGAGAAACTGGCCTTGATGTTCAGAAGCCCTGGAGCCCATCTCGCAGGTGCGCAGGGGCAGCACTCCCTGTCCATGTCACAGGCATGCAGAACTTTAAGCTGGTGAACCAGGTGCTGTGGCCCCCAGTATGGGAGCATCCTTAGTCTATTTGGCAGGGGAGGAAGTGAGGGTGGGAGAGACCACGTGACTTGGCAGCAGTGGGCTGCACCCCACAAAGTCACGTCCAAGGTTCTGCACCCCCAGGGAAGAGGAATCTTGAGGGGTCGGGCTTACAGGATCACTGTCCAAAGTTGAGTACCGGGCAGCCAGGTCAACAGGAAGGGAAGCTCTGGCTGGCTGAAACCAGGTCTCCCTGGGAGACCAACTGGACGAGAACCAAGGGCCCAGGGCCCCGGGGTCTCATTGTTCTTGTGGAGCACGGGGCTGAGGCTCCTGGCGCCCTGGGAAGGACCTGGCCTGGGGTCCCAGAACCAAGTCCTGCAAGGTTCCTCCTCTGAGCAGGCTGATGGCCCTTTCAACCTCTGCCTTCTTCATCCATGTGGACACGTTATGCCGGCCTCTCGGGTTTCTCCAGGGTCAGCAGTGACCACCGCAGAGCACAGGGTGGGAGAAGACAGGTGGGGCAGCGGCACTTCTGCTTCCCACTGGTCCCAGTGCGTGCGTGTGAGGCCTTTGTCTGTGCACTGAGACTCACGGCCGGGTCCCCGGGGAAGCCCCAGAGGTCCCCTGGGGTGCAGAACCAGAGCAGACAAGGCCTCCGACCACTCCTTTCCCTCTGCCTGCAATGCTTGTCCCTGCTCCTTTTCCTCCCGCAGGCCTCCACTCCCTTGGTGCCTGCTGGTCCTTGGAGGTCCATCCCCAGCCTCCCTTCCCCAGCCATGGCCCCTGTGGCCTCTCCCCCGTCACCCCTTGGCTGGCGGCCCCTGTGGCACTCACATAGCCCTGCTTGTCCCTTGATTTCTCCTGTCTGACCCCTTCCTGGAGCCCAGCTTTGAGGAGGGCAGGGATGGGACCTGTACTGCTTGCTCTTTCTTGCCCTACAGCCTAAGCACGAGACGGCTTAGCAATGGGCTAACAAGAGAACAAATGAGTGGCTCCGTCGGGGAGATCTTGCCTATTGGGGAGCAAGGCGTGGGCTCAACCTCATCGTACTGGGTCGCCTGATGGGCCCGGGTCGGTGGCAGCCCTGAGGGACAGATAAGTGCCCTCCTTCCACCCCGAGCCTCAGTTTCCCCAGATACACGATGACCACAGCGCACTCCTCCCGCTTAAGAACCCAGCAGGAAAGAGGTGTGGGGTCTAGAGGGGTGGATTACTCACCACAGATCTCAGCACGAGCCCCCAGGGCTCCCAGCAGTAAGAGCAGAGCCCCCAGGCACCCCATGGCAGGAGCAGGGGGCTGAGCAGCAGAGGACTGGATGGGAAATGGGCGCACTCCTCCCGGGGCTGGCCTGGCAGGTGCTCTCGACCACAGCCGGTCACTGCTCCAACACGGGCCGCGTCCGGTCACTGATTAATCCCTCCACGCCCGCAGTCGGCAGTGCACTGCTAAGTCAGCAAGCAGGAGGAAGGAACATCTGTGGGTGGGGAGGAAGAGGGCCTAAGAGCACAGGAAGGCAGGGCAGAGCGGGGGACAGGGGAAGGCACGGAGGCACCAACTTGACACCAGTCACATTCCGGGCCCCACTGCTTAAAGAGCTGGGGACGGCTGATCTGCCCCCAGGCTGCCCGGCTACGCCTGCCTGGTGTCCCCTGAGCTGTTCCCAAGTAGACCAGCAGGCCGGGGGTGCCTACCTGGTTCCCCTCCCAGCAGGAGCCCTGGGAAGCGCCCACCCTGGCCCAGGACACTTCTTGAATGCAACAGGGAACAGTGGTGATCACGTGAGCAAGAGTGCTGGAGTCAGCTGTCCTGGCCCCGGCCAGCCCAGCGCTGGGGGTGGGGGTGGGGGTGGAGCCACTGGGTCCAGACCAGGCAGGCCAGTTTTCTCAGCCAGCCCTCAAAAAGCCAAGGGAGGGAGCCTCCAGGAGACAAAACAACAAGTTAAAGAATGAGTTTGGATTGTTTGAGTCACCACGGGAAGCTGGGCTGCTTGCCAGAGTGAGGAATGCAACCTAAAAAAAAAGTCTCTGCCAAGAGCAGAGACAATAACAAAGATCAGAGACAATAACAATAACGGACTCCTCTCCTTGCCTGCCCAGCCCCCCAGGAGAATCAATGTGCCTGAGCGGTGTGACCTGGGCCACACTGCTTACCCTCTCTGAGTTGGAACTGGTTTCCCCTTGCATGAGAATAGAAGGTTGGGCAGGATCATTACAGCTCCCTTCCAGTGCCACCTGCAAAGCTGTCACAGCTTAAGACCATCTCTACTCATTTCCAAACTGGCTTTTTCCGGCATTGCTTTAGGACAAACGGCCAAACCTATTGTGTCTGCCTTATCACAAGCCAAGGCTTCCCACAGATAAATACAGAGATGTCCATTTGTTTACATAATGCCTGGCTGCTAACAGGAGACAGGCTGTCCAGGGCAGGCAGGCTTCCCATGGCCACCTGGGGGCCCAGCTTCTGCAGAAGTATGGCTGTGGATCTCCAGGACACCACAGTGGGATGTGCCATGGAGCCACTGCCCTAGCACCGCCTCCCCCAACACACACCCACACATACACACCCCTCTGCCTGCAATGGGTAGCCCTGGATGGTCATAATTCTGGTTCCTGCCATGTCCAGGAGGGCAGACTGGAGGAGGTGGCCGTGGCTGAGTCTCCCTGACACCTGCCTCTAGTGACAAGCAGCTTTTTTCAGGAGGGTCACCTCTGAGCCCCAAGGATGCAAGGGTACTTCTGTGAAGGAGACAAACACCTATCGGCACCCCCTTCCCCCCACCCACCCACCCCGCTGCCTGAACTCAGCCCCCAGAGGAGGAATGAGTTTCCCACAGCTGTTAGAAACAGAGTGACTGGGGCCGGCACTTTCTTACCAGTAAGAGTGAAACTTCCGGGCGACGCTGTGAGCAGTGGGTAAAGCCTCTGCCTGCAGTGCCGGCATCCCTTATGGGCGCGGATTCAAGTCCCGGCTGCTCCACTTCCGATCCAGCTCTCTGCTGTGGCCTGGGAAAGCAGTAGAAGATGGCCCAAGTGCTTGGGCCCTGCACCCCCATGGGAGACCTGGAAAAAGCTCCTGGCTTCAGATGGGCCCAGGTCTGGCGGTTACAGCCATTTTGGGAGTGAACCAGCAGAGAAAAAATCTCAAAATCTCTCTCTCTCTCTCTCTCTCTCTCTAAGTCTGCCTTTCAAATAAATAAATAAATCATTAAAAACAGAATGAAACTTCCACTCCTGCCTGGAGAGGCTAAGTCAGATAGGATGCAGAGCAGCTGCCTCTGATAAGACTGTTCTCAACCCAGCACTGCTCGGCTGAAGCTGCACCTGACTCCCGCCTCCCCCAGTCCCTGCAGCAACCTCCCCTTCGCTGGCTCAGACCCCACAGTTCTGCTGGGCTGTGCCTCTCGTTGCAATGGGTCAACAAACATGGCTTGGTTTGTTGCTGGTGGTCTCAGGCTGAGTAGGCTGGGACACAGCCTAAGAAATAATCCAAAAGGGAAGAATAGGGGTGGGCCTCGTGAGACACCGCATCCCGTACTGCAGTGTCTGCTCTGAGTCTCGGCTGCTCCAGGTTCTGCTCTGGCTTCCTGCTGACCCTGAAGCAGATGTTGGTTCAACATGTGGGAGGCACAGATTGAGTCCTAAGCTCCTAGCTTTGGACTAAGCCCAATTCTGGCTATAGTGGGCATTTTGGGGAGTGAACCAGTGGACTAAGTCTCTCCCTCTCTCTCTTTCTCCACCTTTCAAATAAAATGAAAATAATTTTTTCCAAAAAAGAGAAAAATAAAATTATGTGCATGATAAGAGCATAAGAAAAATGGCTATAACAAAAACACTGTGATGTGGTTTTATATGGAATACTCATTTTAGGAATTAAAAAAGGTTGGGGCCAGTGCTGTGGCATAGTGGGTAAAACCAATTCCCTGCTAATGTGCCTAGGCCCAAGTCTTTGGGCCCCTGCACCCATGTACGAGACCTGGAAAAAGCTCCTGGCTCCTGACTTCAGACTGGCCCAGCTCCAGCCATTGTGGCCATTTGGGGAGTGAACCAGTGGATGGAAGACCTCTCTCTCTCTTTCTCTCTCTAACTCGGCCTTTCTTTTTTTCTTTTTTTTTTTTTTAAGATTTATTCATTTTACTTGAAAGTCAGAGTTACACAGAGAGAGGAGAAGCAGAGAGAGAAAAGGGTCTTCCATCTGATGGTTCACTCCCTAATTGGCTGCAACAGCCGGAACTGCGCCTATCCGAAGCCAGGAGCCAGGAGCTTTCTCTGGGTCTCCCACGTGGGTGCAGGGCCCCAAGGACTTGGGCCATCTTCTACTGATATCCCAGACCACAGCAGAGAGCTGGATCAGAAGTGCAGCAGCCAGGACACGAACCGGTGCCCATATGGGATGCTGACGCTTCAGGCCATGGTGTTAACCCGCTGCACCACAGTGCCGGCCCCTCAGCCTTTCAAATAAAATAGATGAATCTTTTTAAAAAAATGTACATGTTTAACAGAAGCTAGGTACATGGTGTTCACTCTAAATTCTTTCAACTTGGCTGTATGTTTGGATTTCTATAATTAACATGTTGAGGGGAAGAAAATTAAAATTTGAAGTACACATATTAAAATCTTACTTTGGAAACCACTTATAAGGAATGATGTTGATAATGAATCTTAAGCTTAAAATACATGGAACATATGCTGTTTGCACAGAAAACTAGGAAATACAGATGTGATAGGGAGGAAAGAGGAAGAAAAATAGGGGAAAGTAAAGAAAACGAAACTCACCAGGCGTGGGTGTGGAGCACAGTGCTATGGCATAGCGGGTAAAGCCTCCTCCTGCAGTGCCAGCATCTCACATGGGTGCCGGTTCGAGTCTAGGCTGCTCCACTTCCCATCCAGCTCTCTGCTATGGCCTGGGAAAGCAGTGGAAGATGGTCCAAGTCCTTGCGCCCCTGCACCCACGTGGGAGACCTGGAACAAGCTCCTGGCTCCTGGCTTTGGATCGGTGCAGCTCCAGCCCTTGTGGCCAGCTGGGGAGTGAACCAATGGATAGAAGACCCCCCCCTCTGCCTCTCCTCTCTCTCTCTGTGTAACTCTGATTTTCAAATAAATAAATAAAATCTTAAAAAAAAAAAAAAAAAAAGACGAGAGCAGCCCAAGATGGCTGACTTCGAGGATCGGGTGTCGGATGAGGAGAAGGTACGCATAGCTGCTAAATTCATCACTCATGCACCCCCAGGAGAATTTAATGAAGTATTCAATGATGTCCGACTACTACTTAATAATGACAATCTCCTCAGGGAAGGGGCAGCACATGCATTTGCCCAGTATAACATGGACCAGTTCACGCCTGTGAAGATAGAAGGATATGAAGATCAGGTCTTAATTACAGAGCACGGTGACCTGGGTAATAGCAGATTTTTAGATCCAAGAAACAAAATTTCCTTTAAGTTTGATCACTTACGGAAAGAAGCAAGTGATCCCCAGCCAGAGGAAGTAGATGGAGGCTTGAAGTCTTGGAGAGAATCCTGTGACAGTGCTTTGAGAGCCTATGTGAAAGATCATTATTCCAACGGCTTCTATACTGTGTACGCTAAGACTATAGATGGGCAGCAGACTATTATTGCATGTATTGAAAGCCATCAATTTCAGCCTAAAAACTTCTGGAATGGTCGTTGGAGATCAGAGTGGAAATTCACCATCACACCACCTACAGCCCAAGTGGTTGGAGTGCTTAAGATTCAGGTTCACTATTACGAAGACGGCAATGTTCAGTTGGTTAGTCATAAAGATGTACAAGACTCAATAACTGTGTCGAATGAAATACAAACTGCCAAGGAGTTTATTAAAATCATAGAGAATGCAGAAAATGAATATCAGACAGCAATTAGTGAAAACTATCAAACCATGTCAGACACCACATTCAAGGCCTTGCGCCGGCAACTTCCAGTTACCCGCACCAAAATCGACTGGAACAAGATACTCAGCTACAAGATTGGCAAAGAAATGCAGAATGCTTAAAGGCTGACTGTAGATTCTTCAGTATGTGGAACAAAAAGGATTCAACGTTTGGTCATATGATAAATAAGTGGTTTATAAACAAGAGTGATATTTTGCTAGGGCTTTCAAAGTTAACAGTTTTTGAAGTACTGTTGAACCTACAGCATTGTCTTAATTTCTTTTGTGTTCTCTGCCTTGTAATTTTATGTTACCACTGTATCTACTTGTAAATCTTTTTTCCCCCTACATTTAATGTTGGAGAGAGAAATCTATCCTGAAGTCATTTTACTGTTTAGAAAATTTTCTTAGCCATGAAGCCCTGTTACTGATTTAGACAGATAATATGTTCAGTACTTTTTTACCCCTGTCCTTCAAAGCACTCTGGTACCTGGTACTTCAGTGGTTTTTTCTGATCCACCAACTGCTTACGAGGCTACGCTACAAACTCTAGTTAAACGGAAGACACATTCGTCCTTCTCCTTCTGACTGCGTTGATCATTTACAGCATCTCATAATGGTAGTTTGCAAAAGTTTGACTTGGGGCTTTTCAGGTCCTTTTTGAGGGGCAAAGAAGGTTTTCTGGAAATTCCATTATAGCCAGCTTCTCTAGGGAACTTGTTTTTAAATCCAAAGACTTGAACCACATTCCCTGCACATGAACTTGTTTCCTCTTCGCTCATTGTCTCCTTTCCAGCTAGTCCCATTGGAGTTACAGACATCTGCATTTTTAGAAAAGTTTTACCCATTTATGTTTTTTTTATTGAAGAACTGCTGACCTACTGTGGATATAATAGAGTATAAAACTTGAAAAATGCAGATGTTGAAGGATAATAGTTATCTTGTGCTTTAATACTTTGTGGCAGGATTGTACTATAAGCAAATGAATCAACTATGTAATTCACAAACATGAAAAATGAACCAAAGTGAAAAGGATAACTTCCAGGCAGTATCTATTGTAACCTGTTATTTAAGGGAATACTAGTGATTTCTTCTAAATAAGATGTAATACTTGTTTTAAATTACTTTTCCTCAGTCCTGCCTGCCAAGAACACAAATGTAACTGTGATCTAGCAACCCTTCCCAGGTATATTGGCAGGTATGTGTATGATCTCAGAATACACAGGTGACATAGATATGATATGACAACTGATAATGGTGGACTCATTTACATTATTTACACTTCTATGACCAGGCCTTAAGGGAAGGTCAGTTTTTTAAGAAACCAAGTAGTGTCTTCCTACCTGTCTCCAAATACATGTAAAAAAAACAAGAAGGGTGTTTGTGCTTCAGCGTTGTTTTTGCTCAGAAATACCGTCAAGCAAGAGTTTGTTCCCAAGTGATCCATTGAGCTGTGTAAGCATTTTTGTTTATTTCAAATAAAAGATATTTGTATTTTTTCTTAAAAAAAAAAAAAGACATCACTTGGGAGGGCCAGAGAGTTGAGCCGCTGCTTGTGAGGCCAGCATCCCATACTGAAATGCTGCTTCAAGTCCTGAGGGCTCCACTTGCACCCCAGTTCCCTGAAAATGCCTTCCCTGGGAAGGCAGCAGAAGATGGTGTACGCGCTGGGGCCCCTGCCCCCAACATGGGATACCTGGGTGGAGTCCTGGGCTCCCAGCTTCAGCCTGATCCAGCCCCAGCCATTGAGGCCATTTGAGGAATAAACAAGTGGGTAAAAACCCTCTCTCTCTCTCTCTGCCTTTCAAATAAATAAATCTCGGGCACCGGTTCGAATCCTGGCTGCTCCACTCCAATCCAGTTCTCTGCTAATGGCCTGGAAAAAGCAGTGGAAGATGGTCCAAGTGCTTGGGCCCTGCACTCACGTGGGAGACCCGGATGAAACTTCTGGCTCCTGGCTTCTGCCTGGCCCAAACCCGGCCATTGTGGCCATTTAGGGAGTGAACCAGCAGACGGAAGACCTCTCTCTCTCTTTTTGTCTCTCCCTCTCTCTGTAACTCTGATTCTCAAATAAATAAATAAATCTAAAGCGGGGGGGGGGGAGCAATCATCATCCCCTATCAGAATGCCTGGGTTCAAGTCTTAGCTCTGCTTCTGGTTCCAGCTACCCACCAATGCACACCCTGGGAGGCAGCAGCTGATGTCTTAAGTAGTTGCATCCTTACCACCCACATGGGAGACCTGGACTGAGCTCTGTGCTCCTGGCTTTGGCCTGGCCCAGCCCTAGCTGTTACAGGCATTTGAAGAGTAAACCATGTGGAAGATCTCTGTCAGTCTCTCTGTCTTTCATATAAAAATGAAAATAGGGGCTGGCACTGTGATGAATGCTGACATCCCATACAGGGGCCCCTTCGTGGGCCCCTGCACCCATGTAGGAGACCCAGAAGAAGCTCCTGGCTCCTGGCTTCAGCCTGGCCCAGCCCTGGCTGTTGTGGCTATTTGGGGAGTGAACCAGCAGATGGAAGACCTCTGTCTTTCCCTCTCTTTTTCTCTGTAAAACTCGGCCTTTCAAATCAATGACTAAATCTTTTGAAAAATAAAAATAAATAAACTTAAAAAAAAAAATCATCAATGGTTCCATCAACTGGGCCAGTGGTTTTCCAAATGTTCTTCCTGGAAGCCTGGCAGCTTCTAGGATCCTTTTTGGGATTTATAAGTTCAAAATTACAGACAACTCCCAAAATCCATGGGTACCACATCCATGGATTTAACCAACATTTCGGATTGAAAACATTTGAGGGAAAAGTTGTATCTGTAACAAATGTAGGTCTTTACCTCTATTAGCATTTCCATTGTATTTGCTATTATAAATAATCTGGAGAGGATTTAAAGTATAGGGGAAGATTGCATGGTGTGCACGCAAAGACTACACATCTTATATAGAGGAACTTGAGCAGTGCGGATTCAGGAATCCCAGGAGGTCTTGAAAACTATTGCCCATGAACACTGGGAGAACCAATGGATGGAAATGTCTTTATCTCTGTCTCTCCCTCTCTCTCTCTCTGTCACTCTGCCTTTAAAACAAACAAAATATATCTTAAAAGTAATACTGAAGAGCAAAATTACAAAGCTTACAATACCTGATTTCAAAACTTGCTATAAAGCAGGGAGGGAGGGAGGAAGGGAATATTATATTCTTAGAATTATGTCTACAAATCACATTGCATCTGCTAACAACTAATTAAAAATTTAAAAAGTCAAAAACCAAAAACAAATAAATATTTTTTTTTGGAAAAGAAAAAAAAAGACTTGCTATAAAGTTAGTCATCAAAATGGTGGTGTTATTGATGAAACAGAACGGAGCCCAGAAATACATCCATACAAATGTAGTCAGCTCATACAAAAGTACTTAAAAAGTTTACGGCAAATGCAACTTACGAAAACACTCTGAATTCCAAAAATTTTTGCACTAAAATTATAATTCCATCTCCCCAGAAACGTCTTGAAGGACCCTTGTGTAATGGCAGATACATGGTGCTATGCGTTTGTCACAATCTATGGAAATGTGCAGCACACAGAGTAAAACTTTTTTTTATAAAATCATTTAGATCAAAGGATCCTACGGAGGAATGCAGGACCTGACAAATGTGTATTACATATGCAAGAAACAACCTTGCTGGAATGGGTAGGGGAAATGGGGAGGGGAAGGGTTGACTTTGAAAATGAGCGAGGTCTGTAAGAATAAAGGAAGGGGTGGGCGTTTGGCACAGCAGCTGAGTGGTCACTTGTGTTGCCCTTATCCTCTACTGGAGTGCCTGGGTTCAAGTCCCCAGTACAGCTTCCTGCTGGTGTGCATGTTGGGGGACAGCAGGAGACAGCTCAAGTACTTGAGTACCTGACACCTACATGGGATACCAGATGGAGTTCCAGACTCCTGGCTTCGGCGGTTGTGGTGGGTATTTGGGGCGTGAATCAGAGGATGGAAGATTTCTCTGTCTCTCTGCCTTTCAAATAAAATAAAAATAAATAAAATTATAAAAAAAAAAGGAATAAAGGGGAAAGGATCTGTACATGAGCATTAGGCTCTGGTTGCTAACTTTGCATCCCATGAGGTATGGGTCAGTAAGTCTGACACTACTAGACATGTGCACTGGAATGGAGTGAGTTTACAGACAGGCAAGGGGAAGAAGCCAGCATGACCCATGTCGTAACAGATTCGAGTTAGAGATTCCAGTACAAACTCATGCTTAGTTTGATACGGATGCAGAGGGGACACACGGGGGTGTTTATAGATGTGTGTATACAACAGAACACACACATCCATTTCCTTGCTCTTTCAGCTAAGAGGGGCTAGAGGCAACAATACCCGAGCAGCGATGAGAACGCCTACCGCCCAGACCTTGGTTTACAACACCATTCATCCACTTCTCCAAGGAGCCCTGGTTCCTGTTACTGCAGGACAAGAAATATACAAACTGCAGCGTCTTGAGTTCCACAAAGGAAGAGAGAGAGAGAGAGAGAGAGAGAGAGAGTGTGTGTGTGCATGTCCCCCACCCCCAATACACAGGTAGAGCATGTCAAAGGGATACAGGAGACAGCTGGAAGAATCTCCCAGTGGCCAAAGCCGAGCAATGTTGAGGCAGGACAGAAGTAGGACTCAAAGTGAGTTAAGCCACCACCACCGGTTTGAGTCCCGGCTGCTCCACTTCCCATCCAGCTCCCTGCTAATGCACCTGAGAAGGCAGCAGATGATGGTGCAAGTACCCATGTGGGAGACACAGACCTGGACCAGCCTAGGCTGTTTTGGCCATTTGGGGAGTGAACCCGCAGATGGAAGATACCTCTTTCTCTTTCTTTTCTTTCTCTCTTCTTTCTTCTTTCTCTCTCTCTCTCTCTCTCTCTCTCTCTCTCTCTCTCTCTCCTTCAAATAAAACAAACCTTTAAAAAAGTAGGATTCACGAAACCAAAAAGCAGGACCCTCCTGACCTGACACGTAACCATCTTCAACTGCAGGTCACTCCACCAGGCTCTAAGCCAATCAGGAGCAAACATCGTCCACACCCTAACTGAAAGAACCCGCCCCTTCACTGCCCTGTTAGGGACTCCCCACTCTCACACCTGTTCAGAATAGCCCAGTACCACCAACGTATGACCTTCCTGGGGAGGCACTGGTGAGTAACACCGTCGTTAGGAGCATGTCGTGTACAGAACAGAATCTGAACAGAACACCAAGCCCGGGGCCCACGCTTCCCTAGCTGATAAAAACCCCTGCCCTGCTCCCCTCAGTGAACCGGTGGGTGGAACCCCTTCAGCCGAGCCCTCTCCTTGTGCCTGATGCAACCCCCAATAAGCCTTGTCTGCATTGTGCACTGGCCCCCTGTCAATTTCTATTCCAAGGGAGTCAAAGAATCTGGGGATGGTATCAAATTGAACAACAAATCCAATAACATTATAACATAACCCAAAGGAAAGAACAAATATCCATGAGTCTATACTGTTATACATAGACCACGAGGAGAAGTGATTGATATGGAGAAGAGACACGTCTCCCATACAGAAGAACTCCGAGTTATTTACACAGATTCTGAGCCCTTGAGGACGGGCATGGAACTCCCTGCTCCCTGCGTCTGGGCTGTGCATGGTGAATTTCTTCCAAAGAGCACCGGATGGAAAAGGGGTGGGAGGAAAGAGTGCCTTTGCAAAGGAGAAAGCTGACAAACAGTGCCTCAGCCACAGGGTCAAAGTCAACATCAACACGGCTAAGTCATGTGGGTGGCGGCTGCCCTTGCTGGGATGGGATGCACATGGCGCTTGACCTCTGTGGTCTTCCTCTCCCAGACCCCAGTGCAACGAAGAGCGGAACACCATGCGCCAAAGAAGGGAGGCACGTTCTAGAAGACGCCTGAGCTAGACTTCTCCAAGCCATCAAGGCTGGGAAGACTGAGGGACTGCCCGAGCGGGAGAAGTCCGTGAGATGGCTGAGTGCAATAGGGTCGCCGGGGAAAGGATAAAGATAAAAACTCAGACATACAAATACTGCATGGACTTTAACCAATCATGATGTACTAATTTTGGTTCCTCAATTTTTTTTTTTTTTTTTGACAGGCAGAGTGGATAGTGAGAGAGAGAGAGACAGACAGAGCTGTTGGTTCACCCTCTAATGGCCACTGTGGCCGGCGTATCGCGCTGATCCGAAGCCAGGAGCCAGGTGCTTCTCCTGGTCTCCCATGTGGGTGCAGGGCCCAAGCACTTGGGCCATCCTCCACTGCATTCCCGGGCTGCAGCAGAGAGCTGGCCTGGAAGAGGGGCAACTGGAACAGAATCCGGTGCCCCAACTGGGACTAGAACCCGGTGTGCCGGTGCCACAAGGCGGAGGATTAGCCTGTAGAGCCACGGCGCCGGCCTGGTTCCTCAATTGTAACAAATTCACTACACTGACTGATGTTTCCTAACAATGAAAACTGGCCATGGGGCACGAGGGGACTCTGTACTATCGAGCTGATTTTTATGTAATTCTAAAGCTTTCCTTAAAATAGTCTCTTTTAAAAAAAAAGATTTATTTATTTATTTGAAGGCAGAGTTACAGAGAGGAAGGGGCAGAGAGAGAGAGAATGAGGACTTCCATCCACTGGTTCACCCTCCAGATGGCTGCAACAGCTGGAGCTGCACTGATTGGAAGCCAGGAGCCAGGACTTGGGCCATCTTCTGCTGCTATCCCAGGCCAAAGCAGGGAGCTGGACCAGAAGCAGAGCAGCCGGGTCTCAAACCAGTGCAATTGGGTCTCAATCCGGTGCATATATGGGATGCCAGCACTGCAGGTGGCAGCTTTACCCAGCTTCAGCACCAGCCCCAAAATAGTCTATTTTTTAAAAAAGGAAAATTTCTTTAAAAATGGTTACCTCATCATTTTCATAAGCATGGAAGGTATTTATTCTGAATTTCCTAAATAAATTACCTTACGTGTTGGAGACTGCACTGATTTTAAGCAACTATGGAAGGTGGGGGCTTAGTCAGGGCTGGGTGAAGTAAACCAGGTGTGGTAGGAGCAGCACACTGACCAGTTGCTCAAGAGCTCACAGCTTTATTTTAAATGTCTTAGGAGAAACTAAATGTTCACATCCTCTTTTTGTGACATCATACCAAATATGATGAATTGATTTCAATTTTGTCTCAGTCTATCTATGCTAATTTTTTGTCTATGCTAACTTTGTACTTCTTTTTGTAAATTAAAGATCTGATTTCAAAAATGTGAACAGTTAAGAGAGTATAGGAGATAGCATAAGGTGGTCCAACATTCGCCCAATGGGAGTTAGTCCACTGGTAAGGATGAAGAGAAAGCAACATTTAAAAGATTATGGGTAAGAGTCTTCCAGAATTGAGGACAGACTTTAATTCTCAGAAAGAGAAATCTCAAGCCAGAAAAATAAAAAGAATTCTACCCCAGAAACATCATAACAACACAAAAGACAACAAAAATTAAGTCTTAAAAGAAGTCAGAAAAAGACGTATCTACTAAGAGATAACAATCCTACTGACAGACCTCTCCAACAACTGGAGTTACCACTGAAGCCAGAACACATCAGAATGTCTTCATTGTGTTTACACACTGTACCAGCCAGGGAAACTGTCACTCAGAAAGAAAAACTAAGGGGCTGGCATTGTGGTGCTGCCAGTTAAGCCACTGCCTGTGATGGTGGCATCCCGTATGGGCACTGGTTCGAGTCCCAGCTGCTCCACTTCCGATTCAGCTCCCTGCTGATGCACCTGAGGAAGCAGCCGCAGCAGATCACCCAAGTACTTGGGTCCCTGCCACCCCCGTTCAAGACCCAGCTGGAATTCCAGGCTACTGGTTATGGCCTGGCCCAACCCTGACCACTGTGGCCATTTGAGGAGTGAACCAACAGGTGGAAGATCTCCGTCTGTCTCTCCCTTATCTCTCTGTAACTCTACCTTTCAAATAAATAAATAAGCCTCTAAAATAAAAAATTCTTAAAACTAAAAATAAGAATCAAATGAATGCTTTCAGACAACCAAAAGTGGAGAGATTCATTGCAATGGACCATTACTGACTGCATTAGTCTGTTTTCTGTTGCTATAATATAACACGTGAAGGTTTATTGGCTCGCAGTTTGGGCACTACCATCAGTTTGGTTCTGATGAAGGCCTCAGAGCGGCAGCAGTGGCAAAGGAAGCCCTTAGGCAGAGAGAGGTCTTTCAGGGAGTCTGGCTCTTCTACAACAACCCACTCTCACAGGAACTCGTGGGGTCCCACAAGAATGACCTAAATCCTTCCAAGGGCGACACTCACAACGACCCACCCACCTCCCACCAGGCTCCACCTCTTCCAGGTTCCACCACCTCTTACCGCCCCCACACTGGAGACCAAGCTCCCACCACGTGACACCTTGGGGAACAACCACATCCAAAGCATTGCACTAGCTCACCTCCAGAAGAAGAAAACGACCCCAACAGGAACATCTAACAGGTAAGAAAGAATAGGGAGCCAAGACACGACTAGCCCAGGGATGCATCAAACAAATCCTGACTCCATTAAACAAGATCACTAACGTACAATCTAAGTGATCATGTAACATGATAAAAATGCAACACAACCCTTGTATGTCAGGCCTACAGGCATAGATGCAAGAGTGAATGTTCTAGGATCCTTGCATGGTTCCTGAGGAGGGCAAAGACAATGATTAAATTCAGGATTCGCTACATCAATGTGCAAGTTAAATTTTTCTGGCAATTATTAAAAGAACAGAAACAGAGTATATAGCTGTGAACTAGTAGAGGGGAAAACGGCATCAGTGTGTGGAGAATTTAACCCAGAGGGAAACAAAATGGAGAAAGGGGAGGAACTGAGTAAAAGCGAATAGATAAAATGAAAATCAGAAGTATACATAAATCAAAACATGCCAGCCATGAAACCCCATGGAAGTGGATGAAACCATCCTGCTAACTGGCAAAGATTAAGACTGATTTTTTAAAAGAAAGATTTAATTATTTATTTCAAAGTTAGAACTGCAGAGAGAGAGAGAGAGAGAGAGAGAGCTCTTCCATCCTCTGGTTCACTCCCTAGATTTCCACAAAGCTCAGGGCTGGACCAGGCTGAAGCCAGGAACCAGGAGCTTCTTCCAGGCCTCCCACATGGGCAGCAGGGGTCCCTGCTTGGGCCATCTTCCTTTGCTTTAGCAGGGAGCTGGATAGGAAGTGGAGCAGCTGGACACAAACCAGCACCCACATGGGATGCGGCATTGCGGGTGTTGGCTTTACCTGCTGTGCCACAGCACTGCCCCTAAGACTGATTTTTTCAAAACCCAGGTGTGTTCTGTTTTCTAGAGACCTGCCCATAACATAAAGATACAAAAAACCTGAAAGTTAAAGTTAAGAAAAACAGATCCTGGATAAATACCAATAAAAATAAACCTAGTTTCCCTATATTAACATCATATCCAATAATCATAGACAAAAAGCATTAACTATGATAAGGAGCAGAAGTCAGACTCCATCGTCAGAGATGGCTGCAACTGTGCCCTCCGTCCCACAAAGCCTCCTCTAAGTTGTCACTCATCCCTGAACAGGTGAGTCGAAATCTCCTCCCTGTGAATTCAGGCAGCCTGGTGACGTATTTCTAAGTAGCAAGATGCAGAATTGATGGCATGTGACTCTGGGTCAGAAAAAAAAAAACAACTCCACCTTGCTCCCCAGAACACCTGGGGTAACGCCTTGAGCTGTGCAGAGAACGGCCCAATGTCCCTGAGGCCGCCACACGGAGAGGCAGCCCCTACTGGTCCATGATGGCAAGCCCCATGGAGAAGCCCCGAGACCACCTGAAGAGAGGGGAGGGGATCCAGCCAGCTCCAAGCTTCTCCAGTCCCCCCACTATTCCAGCTTTCATATAAACGACCCTGAGGAAGAACCACCCATCACGATTTTTTAAGGATTTATTTTATTTATTTGAAAGGCAGATTTAGGGAGGGAGGGAGACACGCACACATGCGTGCACACACAGACACGTGCACGTGCACACACAGTGAAACAGAGAGATCTTCCACTCACTGGTTCACTTTCCAAATGGCTGTAATAGCTGGAGCTGGGCCAGGCCAAAGCCAGGAGCCAGGAGCTTCTTCCAGATCTCCCACGTGGGTGCCGGGCCCTCTTTCATTGCTTTCCCAGGTGCATTAGCAGGGAGCTGGAGTTAAACCTGAGTCCGTATGGGATGCTGGTGATGCAGGTAGCAGCTTGAGCCTTGCCATGAACACTGGCCCCATCACACATTTTTAACCCGCTGAAGCCGTGAGTGGAGGTTTGGCCTGGGGGTTAAGCACCCACATCCTGTATTGGAGTTCTTGGATTCAGTTCCTGGTTCCAGCGTCTGACCCCAGCGTCCTGCTAACACAGACTCCAGGGAGCAGAAGTGGTGGTGATGGCATTCATGCCACCCATGTGAGAGACTTAAGCTCCAGCATTGGCCATTGTGGGCATTTGGAGAGAGAACTAGCACTCTCTCCTGGTCTCTTTCCCTCCCTCACTCTTTCTCTTTCTCTCTCTCTTCTTGTCTCTCAAACAAGTAAATGAATTTTTAAGAAGAAAATTATTTTTTAAAATTTTGGGGGCTGGTGCTGTCGCATAGCAGGTGAAAGCTGCTGCCTGCAGTGCCGACATCCCCGATGGGTGCCGGTTCTAGTCCCGGCTGCTCCACTTCCCATCCAGCTCTCTGCTATGGCCTGGGAAAGCAGTAGAAGATGGCCCAGGTGCTTGGGCCTAGAAGAAGCTCCTGGCTCCTGGCTTCAGATCGCCTCAGCTCCAGCCGTTGTGATCATTTGGGGAGTGAACCAGCAGATGGAAGACCTCTCTCTCTCTCTCTCTCTCTCTCTCTCTCTGCCTCTCTGTAACTCTGCCTTTCAAATAAATAAATAAATCCTTTTTTTAAAATTGAAGCTGTTTATTTTGGGACCAAAAAATTGAAATCTATGCATGTTTTTTTTTCCCTTGAGTTTTACTTAAAGATTCTTTACTTAAAGATTCTATCATTGCTTTAAGTCTCTAAGTTTAGGGACGATTTGTTAGACAACAATAGTGACTGGAAGAGAGGATTACTATTATTACTAACATTGATAGAAGACGTAAACTTCCTAAATATAATATGGCTACAGGGGCCAGCACTGTGGTGTAGCAGGTAAAACCACGGCCTGCAAGCTGCCATTCATACAGGTGCTGGTTCAAGCCTCGGCTGCTCCACTTCCCATCCAGCTCTCTGCTATGGCCTGGGAAAGCAGTAGAGGATGGCCCAAGTCCTTGGGCACCTGCACCCACACGGGAGACCTGGAAGAAGCTCCTGGTTCCTGGCTTCAGGATCGGTGCAGCTCCAGCCATTGCAGTCATTTGGGGAGTGAACCAAGGGATGGAAGACCCCCCCCCCCCCACCGTGCCTCTCTGTAGCTCTGCCTTTCAAATAAATGTATAAATATTTAAAAAGTATTAATAATATGGCTACAAAACATAAGTGGAATTTTGATAAAGCTACAGGACGCATTTACAAGTTACCACCAAAGTGGTAAATTTTATCTCAGCCTTCTTGGTAACCATACCTCAAACAGACAAAGAGATCAATATGATATGCAAAGATGTTTATGGCAACATTACTTATATTAGGAAAAATCAGAAACTACCTGTGTACTAAAAAAATTAACCATTAACCTCGCCCAAAGAGAGGTCTGAACACTGCCCCCTGCTTCTCTAACTCTGAGTTTCTGGTGTGTCAGGCCTGCTGGGGGTGCATCTATGTTTGCCTGGAGGTGTGGGGTCAGCCAGACGCTAAAATGACAGGTGTGAGTTTGGTGGGCTTGGTATCTGCAGGATAAGCTCCCGAGGGCTGGAAACTGGCCTGAGCCACAAGAGCAGCCAACCCTGCCCACGGAAAGGAGCCCCAGTAGAGACTCCAGACACCAGGACTTCCGGTGAGTGGCCTTGGCTGGCTGCACCTGGTAAGAACTGGCTCACGCTGATGCCGAGGCAGGATGACTGGACACCCCTCACGGAGACTTTTCCAGCTTCTGTTCCATGTTGTCTCTTCCCCTGGCTGACTTCAACTGTGTCCTTTCCAGTCCCCATGAGTGTGACAGCTGTTAGGAGTCCTCTAAAACCTCATAGTGGGGCAGGCGCTGTGGCGCAGCAGGATAAGCGCCCACCTGCGGCTCAACCCCCGGCTGCTCCTCTTCCCATCCAGCTCTCTGCTGTGGCCTGGGAAAGCAGCAGAAGATGGCCCAAGTCCTTGGGCCCCTGCACCTGCATGGGAGACCTAGAAGAAGCTCCTGGCTCCTGGCTTTGGATCAGCCCAGCTCTGGCCTTTGCAGCCATTTGGGGAGTGAACCAGTGGATGGAAGATTTTCTTTCTCTCTCTTTCCCCCTCCCTCTCTGTAACTTTGCCTTCAAATAAATAAATAAGTCTAAAACAACAACAACAACAACAAACCTTATAGACCATTACTAACCCTGAGGACGGCCTTTAGAATCCCTGAACTCGCAGCTGGGGTCAGAAATGAGAGTAGTCTTAGGGTCAACTTTCCATCATGGATCCCCACCGGAAAGAGAACGGGCAAGTTACGACGCGTTCTGCGGGGCAGTGAGGAGAACGGGAGAGGTTGACGGAGATGATGTCGAGTGAAAGCTGCAAAACAAACAAACAAACAGAAAGACACTGTCAGGGACCCTCAAGGTGTGAGCGGAGATCAGCTGCTTGTGCAAGACAATTCAGACCCGAACCAGCGGCTGTGAGCGGGCCAGCTATGTTCATTGAAGGGAGTATGCCCGACACCGCAGGCGGGCGTCACAGCAAAGCCTGCATTCACACGTGAGTTTTGTGGACACGAGTATGGGTGCCCCGTTTCTTCTCCCCTCCTCCCTCTTCTGGGGAGTTCCCTCCCAGGACCTACTCACCCCCTCGGTGCAGGGCAGGGGGATTCCACGAGCTGCCCCTCCCTGGGGGCTGGACCCTGTCTGGCAGGGTTCCAGGACGAGAGCAATGACTTCAGGTGTGACTGCTCCTCTGTGTTTAGGGCCTGTTTCCGCATTCCATGGCTCGTAGATCTATGTCCTTCCCAATTCCTTCGGTCCCTCTTACACACACAGGCTAACGCCTACTGAGCTGGCTTAATAAGGGAACTTCAGAAAGTTCATGGAAAATGGAATTCAGAGATGTTTATACTGGTACAAAACATTGAAATCAGTGCATGATTTTTTTTTCATAATATGCACTTTTTTCATGAAATTTGTATACTGTACTCATTAAACTTCCTTTTTATAAAAGCCCTAGCCAGGGACTGGCGCTGTGGTGTAGTGGGTAAAGCTGCTGCCTGCAGTGCAGCATTCCATATGGGCACCGGTTCGAGTCCCAGCTGCTCCACTTCCCATCCAGCTCCCTGCTAATGCACCTGGGAAAGCAGCAGAAGATGGCCCAAGTGCTTCGGTCCCTGCACCCACAAGGGAGACCTGGATGAAGCTCCTGGCTCCTGGCTTTGGCCTGGCCCAGCCTGGCTGTTGTAGCCATTTGGGGAGTGAACCAGCAGATGGAAGCATTCTCTCTCTCTCTCTCTCTCTAACTCTGCCTTTCAAATAAATAAATTAATCTCAAAACACACACACACAAAACCTTAGCCAAGAAAATCTAGCAATTAAGACACCTGCATCCCACGTTGAAGCGCGTGAGTTTAATTCCCACCTCCGGGTCCTCATTCCAGCTTCCTGCTGATGCAGACCCTGGGAGGCAGTGGCGATGGCTCCAGCAAT
This sequence comes from Sylvilagus floridanus, assembly GCA_949820135.1. Lineage (NCBI taxonomy): Eukaryota > Metazoa > Chordata > Mammalia > Lagomorpha > Leporidae > Sylvilagus > Sylvilagus floridanus. The sequence goes on from OX463233.1 coordinate 160,337,177, forward strand.
TGGGTTCCTGCCTCCCACATGGGATACCTGGCTCCCAGCTCCAGCATGGCCTGGCCCCAGCATTGAAGGACTGAATCATCAGATGGGAATGCTCTCTTTTCCCTCCCTCAAATTAAAAAAAATAATTTTTAAGCCTAGCCTCCTGAGAGGAAATGTACACAATATAAAAGCAGAAAATATTTGTCCTCATTTCCCCTTACAAACATTAATACTCTTCCTATTGTGAGACTTGAATCTGTCCCCACCTGTCTAGCTAATCGGCTGTATCCAAAAAAAGAAAAAATGGTCCCCTTAAGACCAAATACAGCCCACACCAGGCCCTGGGTTAAACTCCAGAGGTCCCAGAAGGCCTGAGCACCATCTCCCTAATTTGCCTACCCGAAGGGGTGAAGCGGGGGTTCTGGAAACACCCCTACGCCATGACAGCCAGAGACCCTGCAGCTGTCCTGCGCTGGGAGTGACGGGCAGTTGGCGCTGCATATACGAGGGTTCCACATGTTTTGATTCAACCAACCGTGGACTGTATTACACTGTGTGAGGTATGACAAAGTAACCTAGCGGCGATTTAAAGTCTCCAGGAGGCCGCGTGTGAAGTGGGAGAAGCGGGGTCTAATTTTACTAATCCAAGTGCTTGCGTTTTACTTAAAAAGCATTTCAGGTACAGGCACCAACACAGTGCACAAGAGGATAAAGTTGATTCAGAAGGTAAGAAAGCACACACACACACACACACACACACACACGGGCCAGAGAGAGAAGGGGGTGGGGGGAGGGCCATAGCGAGGGGGGACACCCTCGGCACCTTCTCTCGTCCTTGTCTCTGATGGAAGAGAGCCAGTGCCTCCTTTCATGAGGTGATGCCACCTCCATAAAGCTCCAGTGGCGTGTAATACACAGATTGACGTGGCGACCCTTCTCCAGGTCCCGGATGAAAATAAAGCATCCTGTGGGATGGATAGAATGACACAGGGCTGGGCCTTGTGGTTTGCAGCCTCCAGGTGAGCGAGCTGCCTTGTCCCATATCAGGCGCAGGTTACAGGCAAATACTACCCGATTTTACATACAGCGCTTGATACCCCAGCTGGGGGTGGGAGAAGACAGAGCGAGGCATGCCCAGGAACCATCCTCATGAACGACTGTATCTACCTTCTAACAGGTTAAGGTAAGAACCGGAAACCCTTCCGGTCTCTCGCCAAGGCATGGAAGGTTTGTCTTCCTGGTTTTATTTTATTTGAGAGAGCGAGTGAGCGAGTGATTGAGCAAGCTCCCACCCACTGGTCACTTCCCAAATACCAAAGCCAGGAGGCAAGAACTCCATCCAGGTCTCCTAGTGGGTGGCAGGGACCCAAGTACTGCATCACTGCTGCCTCCCAGGGCCCACGTTAGCAGAAATCAGGAATCAGCAGCACAGCTGGGACCCGAACCCAGACACTCCGATATTATGGGATGCAGGCATCCCAAGCAGCAGATTAACCACTAGGCCAAATGCCTGACCCGCTCCCTTTCTGAGAGAGGAGGAGGCAGCTGCCTCCCTCCCCTATACCTACGTGGACGAAACCCTTGGTTCTCATCCCTCACTTATCAGATACAACCTGGCGCTCGTGCAGCACTTCTCACCCCCACTGGCTCTCGTCGCATTGCTTGTGGGTCTAGAAATGGGGAACCAACACAGCTGGTTGGTCTGCTGGCAACCGGGTTGTGACTATCAAGAACTCTTTTTCCTAATCCGGAAGTCTCATGCTTCTGCACTATTTGCATATATGTAAATTCCTATATACAAATCGCCTTTCAGAGATCTTGACAAGAAGACTCTGAGATTCAACCCTTCGGAAACACGCAAACGTAGCGTATGCTGTGGGGAGTGAGGTTAGGACCCTCCTGGGGGTGGAAACTGAAAGGGAGCGAGTAGCTGAGGCATTTTTGGGGGTGCTGCACCCCGAATCAGAGGGCCTGGGTTCAAGTTCCAGCTACTGCACACCCTGGGAGGCAGCGGAGAACGGCTCAAGCACTTGAGTCTCTGCCACGCTTGTGGGAGACACGGATTGAGTTCTGGGCTCCTGGCTTTGGCCTGGTCCAGCCCTGGCTATTGTGGCCATTTGGGGATTGAACCAGTGGATGGAAGACCCTTCTTTCTCTATGCCACTCTGCCTTTTGAATTGTTCAATTAATTAATTAATCTCTTTTTTAAGAAAAGAAAGTATGAACATACCTATGATAAAATAAGAAATTGAATCAGTAATCAAAAACCTGTCAACAAAGAAAAATCCAAGACCAGATGACCTCACTGGTAAATTCTACCAGCATTTAAAGGAAAATGAACACCCGTCACTCTCAAACTTTCGAACAACAGAAGAGGAAGGGCCACTTCCTAACTCATTCTGTGAGGCCAGTATTATCCAGATCCAAAAGCCAAAGACGTCACAAGAAGAAAAAAATACAAGTCAATGTCCTTCCGGATAGAGGCAGAAATCCTCAACAAAATTATACCAAACCAAATCCAACAGCGCATTAAAGGAATTATACAGCAGGGCCAGTGCTGTGGTGTAGTGATTAAAGCCCCAGCCTGCAGCGCCGGCATCCCATACGGGTGCCGGTTCGAGTCCTGGCTGCTCCACTTCCAATCCCGCTCTCTGCTAATGTACTTGGGAAAGCAGCAGAAGATGGCCCAAGTGCTTGGGCCCCTGCACCCACAAGGGAGACTCAGATGAAGCTCCTGGCTTCTGCCTGACCCAGCCCTGGCTACTGTGACCACCCGGGGAACGGACAACAGGATGGAATAGTCTCTCTCTCTTTCAAATAAAAGAAAATAAATCTCTTTTAAAAAAAAAAAAAGGTTATCAGACTCTCATCTTACGGATATTTTTACCAAGAGTACACAGCCTTTTCTCTGGGTGGCGCTGGCCCCACCACTATAGATCTTTAAAAAAGAAAACAACTTTAAAATACAGAAAGCAACAATACTCTCTGCAGTTAGTGGCGCCCTCATTGTACAAAGGAGGAGGACAACCGGGTCAGGTCAAGGGGGGCGGCTCGTCCAGGGCCTGGGGTAAACCAGGGGTGTTGTCTGCGGAGACCTGGGTGCTGTGATGGTGTGGATGCTGCCGATGGTTAAAAGCCTCGTCCTTTCCCGGAACTCACATCGGCCTGGCACTGGACTGGAGGCACCCAAGCCTCAGCAGGCGGCGGCGGCCACGGGCTGTGTGCCGGGGCCTGGCCACCACTCAGGGCGTCGTGGCCCGAGTCCAGCAGCCTGGAGCCCGCCTGCCTGGTGACAAGCCCTTCTGCACTAAGCAAATGGGTGACCTCGGCCCACAACCCACGTCCTGCCTTGTAAATGCGTTCCCTATAGGGGGTTACGCCAAAAACCTCACGGGAAAATGGAATTGAAATATAACTTAATTTTTTAAAAAATTTTATTTAAAACAAGCACTCGCCAGGGCTTCACCGCCGTGTCCACACCTCTAAGGGGTGCGTTCTATGCCCGGGACCCCAGGCCAGGCCGCGTTCAGGGGGCCTCAAATCCAAGCTTCTGAGGACATCTCCAAAACACGTTTGGTGGTCCAAGGGAGGAAAAATTTAAAAAAAATTAAAAATATCTGCTTTTTCCTCTATTCTACCCCCATTAGAGCAAATAAGCCAAACAGAAGCTGAAGGCTCAGCCAACCCACCATAGCCGCCTCAAGCGGCGCCCACCACCGCCGCGTCTCTGCGCGGGCCAGGTTCTGACGTCGCCTAGCAACCGTTACCACGACAACGCAACTCCCGCCATGCCCTGCGCAGTGTTTCCACGCTGCATCTCAGAGCGCACTGCGCAGACTCGGACGTCTTCCGCCCCTCCTTCCCAACGTGCAATGGGGCTTTCAGTCAGGCATTCGTCAGTAGGGTAGTTATAGAAGTGCCTGAATATTCGCATTCGTGTACACGTTTAAAATCTCCGTAGCACACTAATACGAGGTAAAGACCTAGAAGTGACGGCCGTGGTGATTTTTTATGAGTTTATTTGTAAATTACGAGGAGGAAAATCCCTAATTTCACCCTGGATTTGAACAGGCACTTTGTGGGGCAGCACACGCAGACCCGCGGCGCGAGGGGTCCTAGGGGTCCTGGGCAGCGCACGTGCGGAAGGATGTGGCGCTGTCTATCCGCGCGGCGCTGCTAGGCCCCTCAACGTGGAGCCATGGGAGGCCTGGAGAAAAAGAAGGTCAGTGGGGAAGATGCTCGGGTTCCAGAGGGTGGGACGTGGGAGCAACAGAGCCTGGGATCGGCACCTTTTCCGGCCTCGGGCCATTGTGAGGCCGGAAATTGCCGGGTGGAAGCGACGGGAGACAGCCGAGAGAAGGGGTCCGATGGTGGGCGGGGACGGTAGTAGTCGTCCGATGAAGTCCAGTTTGGGACTATGGAATTTCTTCTGTGGAAGGGACTGTGGGGGAGTGTTGGGCTTACCAAACACAGCCTCACCCCAAAAGCAGACTGGCCCGTGGCATGGGACAACTGCTCACTGAAAAAGTCTACCTGGAATTCTGCCCCCTTTTTCTGTTGAGCCAAGCCCTGTCCTGGGCATTGTGGATGACGACTAAAGCAACCAATGTGTGGTCCGCGCCGTCCCTGGGCTCACGTTCTAGAGGGGTTGAACGGAACGATCCCTGGTTGCTAAACGGGGTGTGGAGAAGGCACTCCGGGATCCCCCATGGAGACTGTCCAGGGATCCCTGTGGGGAGTGTTTTCGATGCAGCAAAGTTAGTTCCGTTGAAATCAGAACATCTCAGATCAGTTCTGGGGTGGGGGTGGGGGTGGGAGACCAGCAGGTGGGAGAGGTCGCGGGCTGGCTGGGGTCCTAGGGAAGGAGGGTACGCGGCGAGGCTGGGGCTGGACAGAGGCTGTTGATCTTGCCAGGCCTGTGCGCTTGGATCTCATTCTAAATGCTGTAGGATGGAGCTTCCCGGGAGCTGCCCTGGCTGTGTGGGGAGTCATTTTGATGGCTGGGATGGGTGGGGCGAGGATGAAGGCGCATGGGGGGCAGGAGCCCAGTTACTGGAGACATCGCCGCTGCCTCCTGGATTCAGGGGCCAGAACCACGTATTGACGCCAGGTGCTCCAGGATGGGCTGCAGCATCATAGCCGCCAGGCTGAACGCCCACCTCACATTCTGATTCTGTCTTAAAATATATTTTATATGAATATATGTGTATGTGTGTGTTCATTTAAAATACACAAACATATATGTGTTTACTTGAAAGGCAGAGGGACAGAGAGGTAGGTCTCATATCCACTGGTTAACTCCCCAAATGGCTGCCACAGCCAGGTCTGGGCCAGGCCCAAGCCAGGAGCTTCCTCCAGGTCTCCCATGTGGGTGCAGGGGCCCAAGGACTTGGGCCATCCTCCACTGCTTTCCCAGGTGCATTAGCAGGGAGCCGGATCGGAAGTGGAGCAGCCGGGACTCAAGCCGGCACCCAAATGGGATGTCAACATTGCAGGCAGCGGCTTCACCCGCTGTGCCACAGCACCGGCCCGAACACCCAACTTGCCAAAACCATCTGAGACGGTCTTAGTATCTGAGACGGTCTTAGTATCCCGGATGCACTGTTAGTATGTGTCTGAGGGAGGGGCAGACGGAAAGAGCCTGCACCCAGCCCAACCCCCGTCAGAGTCCCTGGATTCAGTTACTGGATCCGGCTCCTGAGTCCAGCCCGCTTGCTTCTGCAGACCCTGGGAGGCAGGAGTGGTGGCTTAAATAATCGGGTCCCTGCCTCCCACGTGGGAGCCCTGGGTGGAGCTCCGGCTCTGGCTCTGGCCTGGGCGCAGCCCCGAGATACGTTAGCAGATGGGAGCTCCCTGTTTGCTTTTCTCCCTCTCTGCCTCGAAAGTAAATAAAAACAGAGGGATGACGGCTGTGCTTCCTGCGTGTTGATCCCTGAGTGGGAGCACCCTCCAGGAGGTTCCGATTGGACCCTGCCCATCTGGACCTGGCCGGGCCCCCGAACACTGGGAAAGAACAGAGCTTAGCATGGCAGGGTGTGTGGGCCCGGGTGCGGGGCCGTGGGATGCGGAACGGTGAGAGCGAGGCAGTGTTCACACACTCGTCGGGACCAGTAGAGGCCGGGCCTCTGTGCCGGCTTTCTCGTCCTCACGGCTTCTGGCTCACTGCCTCAAGCGTGGTAGATGACCTCTTACCGTCCATGGGGTGGGGGGAGGCTTGGGCGTGAGGCAGACATTGTCAGCCAGGGTCGGTCACCCGCCAGGGAGCAGCGATTGCCCGAGAGTCCCTCTTAGGCATTCACACTGTGCTGTGATGTGCCGCGAGCGGCCGTGTCGCCATGCAGGTCGACAGTGTGTCCCTGGCGGTAGCGTTTCCCAGGGCTGCGGGGAGAGCCTGAAGTCCCCCCTCCCGGTGGTGGTACAGAAGTTCAAATTAAGAGAGAGAGGGGGAACTCGGCTTTGCAGTTACACTCAAGCTCTGGACTCTGACCTGAGTTCGAACCCCAGCCCCAGCTCTTACGAAAGCTGTGTGACTGGAGCCGGTCATTTCACTGAGCCTGTTTCCCCCGTAGCAGATGGGGGTTCGAGCGGTAGCCGCCTCCCCTGACTGTCCCAGCCAACACGTGGAGCCGGGGCCCCGCGCCCCGCCCCCAGCAGCTTGCACGTCTGTGTGCCCCACGCTGCCACTGCAGGGACCGTGCAGCTCAGCCAGGCAGGCCAGCGCCTTCCCCAGAGCGCTTCCAGGCCCAGAAGCCTCCGGCCTGCACGGCCCAGTTGGATGCTCGCCCTGCCCTGCCGCCGTCACTAATGGAGCGCCGGTTTTTCCCTCCCCAAGTATGAGCGAGGCTCCGCCACCAACTACATCACCCGGAACAAAGCCCGGAAGAAACTGCAGCTGAGCCTGGCTGACTTCAGGTGAGCGGGAGGGGGTGGGGGGAGAGGGGGCGGAGGACCCTGGGCAGCCCCGGCAGGACCACACCGCGGGGGCTCAGCCGCGGCCTGTGTTCCCCGAGCTGGAGCTGCCGGGCTGTCCGGGAGGCGGGCGTTCCTTCTCGGTCTCCCTGGCCTGGCTCCGGGGAGCCCACTTTGCCAGGTGTGGTCTGGGGGGAAGCAGGGAGGGGGCCGGCGAGGTTGGACTGGGTCTTCGCTGCATGAATCGCCCGACGCCGCAGCGAGGGGCCCTCACTTCTCATTGAGTCGAATCCGGACTTGTCTGCAGCCCGCGGGCTCTGCCCTTGGGGTCCTCGGCCTCTGCAGCCCCGCCAGGCCCCTTGCTTTTCCTTCAGACGTGCCCAGCTCTGTCCACGTACGTGGCCTTTCTCCCCGTTCTTGGGGTCGTCTTCTCCCACCCTCTGTATGGTGGAAATGTTGATTTCTGCCCCACCTGCCCCAGCCGCGAGGGCCGCCTGCCTCTCACCCCACCGCCACCCTGCTTATCTCTGTCCCGGTCCTGGCACACGTGGAGCCGTCAGAGCCCTGCCTGGGGGGAGGGGGGCGCTGCCCCGGGCCCTGTCGCCGTCACCGTCCCAGGCTCTGCGCCTGTGCCGTGGGACGAGCGGCTTCTGCCTTGCAGGCGGCTCTGCATCCTGAAGGGCATCTACCCGCACGAGCCCAAGCACAAGAAGAAGGTGAACAAGGGCTCCACGGCCGCGCGCACCTTCTACCTCCTCAAAGACATCAAGTTCCTGCTCCACGAGCCCATCGTCAACAAGTTCCGGGAGTACAAGGTGAGGCCCTGCCCGGGCGCGGAGCCGCACAGAGCGGGGACGAACCGCAGGGATCCGTGGCCGTTTGCTGTTTGGGTTGGTGGCGGTGGATCCTGGGAGACGCTCAGGGGCCTTCTGCCGTGCTGTTTGCCATTGAGGTTGCTCCCAGGGGACCAGGCCTTTCATTCCACAAATAGAGATCACTGTTGGCCCATCCCACGGGGAAAGCCGAAACCTAGACTAACGGGAAGCAGCCGCTGGCTGCCGGAGCCCTGATGGGCAGTGAGGCCCCTGCTGGGGTCGGGATGGGGGAGCGCAGCGCCACCTGGTGGTGCACAGAACAGGCTGCCTCTGCTCTTCCATGGGCCCGCTGCGGGAGGCGGCTGTCCAGAGCTGCTGTGGCTAGTCCCCGCAGAGGAGCACGGAGGCCGAGAAGTGCTTGGAGGGAAGATGTCAGGTGGGTTGGAGGACCTGGCCCCAGCTGCGTTTTTCTGGGTGACTGCCGCACACATCGCACTGACAGACTAGAGCTGGGAGCCAAGGCCAGTCCTCCCACCCTGATCTGCCTCAGGGACAAGTAGCATGGCAGAGGGGCTGGCGTTCCCTGGCTTCCTCCCCTAGCCTGCAGTGTCAGCCTGTCTGTGAGTGGTTGCCCTGGCCTGGCTCTGCTTGTCGGCATAGGTCGGGCATGGTGCTCCATGGAGGGCGCTGGTCTGTAGACCCTGGGACCAGGGGCTGGCCACACAGGCAGATGGCAGCACCCGCCTCGGGATGCACTGAGAAGCCCCCGCCCGCCATGGCCGTCACCATGGAGACCAGCTTCTGAGGTCCCTTTCTGCGTGCAGGTGTTTGTCCGGAAGCTGCGGAAGGCCTACGGGAAGAGCGAGTGGAACACGGTGGAGCGCCTGAAAGACAACAAGCCCAACTACAAGCTTGACCACATCGTCAAGGAGCGGTGAGCCCCTCGCCGCCAGGCTGCCAGCGCCGGGGCACGGCGGGCGGCCCGGCCAAGGCCTTGCTGGGAGAGCCTGCGTGCTTTGGCTCACTAGAGTGGTTGCAAGTTGCTGCAAGCACTGTGAGGGACGTAGATGGCGTGAGAACTGGTGTGTGTGTGGGGGTGCTGTCTGCAGGCCTGGCAGAGGGAGACTGTGGGCCAGCTGTGGGGAGCAAGTTCCCGGCAGCACGTGCGAAGGCCCTGTGCGAGGAGAGGTGGAGCTCGGGAGCTGCACGTGGGCTGGCGGACCTGGCTGCCTCTGGCCTTCCCAGCAGCTCTCACTGGCCATGTCAGTGACTTTTTTTTTTTTTTTAAGATTTTACTTATCTATAGAAGAGGTAGAGTTACAGAGAGAGAGGGAGAGGTCTTCCATCTGCTGGTTCACTCCTCAAATGGCTCCAATGGCCAGAGCTGAGCCAATCCGAAGCCAGGAGTTTCTTCCAGGTCTCCTATGCAGGTGCAGGGACCCAAGTACATGGCCCATCTTCTGTTGCTTTCCCAGGCCATAGCAGAGAGCTGGATTGCAAGAGGATTATCTGGGACTCGAACTGGCGCCCATAAGGGATGCTGGTGCTACAGGCAGAGGCTTAGCCTACTACACCACAGTGCCAGCCCCACATCAGTAATTCTTAACCAAGGGTGATTTTTGCCCCTTGGGGGGCATTTGGCAATGCCTGGGGACACTTTTGTTCTCATGTCTTGGGTGGAGTGGGCAGAGGCCAGGGATGTAGCAAACACTACACGATACACAGGATGACCCAGGCATCTGGTGGTTCAGAAACGTGGGCCCCAGTGAACACTGGTCCTCTCCTGGGGGCTGGACACGCAGCACCAGGATGAGAGGGCTCCGCTGTGTTGAGGCTGATGGCGGGCTGTCACGGGAGGAGCCCTGACCCAGATGTTAGTGCGTCTGCTCGCCCCAGCTCTGATCAGGAAACCACGAGAGTTCCTGTCCTGCCCAGCACACAGCTGTCATGTGAGACCGATGGACTCGGGCACACACCACTGCTGCCCCTGTCACCTCAGCCAGAGCTTAAAGAAACGCAGGTGCCCCAGCGATGGCCAGTGCTGTTTCTAGAAAGTGCCTCAGTTGTCGGGTTTGTCGGCCAAGTGGACCATTCAGAATCTGTGAGGCACAGGGTAGCCAGGTGAGGTTCCTGCCCCCGCACCCAGAACTCTCATGAGGGGGGTTGGCACGTTCTCTCTTGGCCTGCGTGTGAGACCTGGCAGGCCATTGCTGGCTCGTTGCCGTTGGGGTTAAAAGAACTTTGACAACACCTGGTCCTGTGGCTTCTAGAGTCGTCTTTGTTGTTGTTGTTTGTTTGTTTGTTTGTTTATTGGAAAGGCAGAGTTACAGAGAGTGAAAGGGAGAGACAGAGAGGGATCTTCCATCTGCTGTTTCCCCAAGTGGCTGCAATGGCTAGGGCTGGACCAGGCCAAAGCCAGGAGCCTAGAATTCCATCCAGGTCTCCCACATGTGTGGTAGGGGCTCAAACACTTGGGCCATCTTCTGCTGCTTTTCCAGGCGCATTAACAGGGAGCTGGGTCAGAAGTGGAGCAGCTGGGAGTTGAACCACTGCTCACATGGGATGCTGGTGTCACACCCAGTGGCTTAACCTGCTGTGCCTTAATTCTGCCCCCAAAGCCCCAGAATTAAACCAGCAGTCTGGTCCAGTGATGTCATTTTTTTTGGATGGAGCTGGGGCCAGCTGACACCCTGTAACCCTGCAGGGGGTTAGGGTCACGGTTGAGAATGCAGTGGGATCCAGGTGTCATACCCGTGGTTCAGTGTCTTCCCCAGGACCAGTGCCTTTGTCCCTGAACAGGGCAGCTGTGCAGTATCAGATTCCCCACTCTCACTGCTTCCTCTTTTTTTATTTTTTTTTAAGATTTATTTTATTTATTTAAAAGGCAGAGTGACAGAGAGGCAGAGGCATAGAGAGAGAGAGATTGTCCATCGGGTTCACTCCCCAAATGGCTGTAACAGCCAGAACTGAGCCAATCCGAAACCAGGAGCCTGAAGCTTCTTCCAGTCTCCCACATGGGTGCAGGGGCCTAAGCACTGGGGCCATCTTCCGCTTTCCCAGGCCATAGCAGAGAGCTGGGGCAGAGGTAGAGCAGCGGGGTCTGGAACCAGCACCATATGGGATGCGGGCGCTGCAGACAGGAGCTTCACCCACCACACCGAAGTGCCGCCCGGCATCCTCTCTTGCTACGTGGTCTTGCTGTGACTCTCGTGGCCCAGCCCTAGGTGCAGCACTTCAACTCCAGTCAGCCCTGCTGGCTGGACAGGTCTGGGTCTTGGGGGGAAGGAAGGCAGCCTGTGGCCAGGCCGAGATCCCGCCGCCACCTCAGCTTGCTCAGGTGCCTTTGTTCCTTGTGTTCCCCACCTGGGACCTCCTGGTCCATTTCCTGAGCCCCTGCCTCAGTCCGCCTGCCTTCCCCACAGCATGTGCACGTGGGCAGGGCTGGGTCTGTGGCGAGCAGGGGTCTCGTAAGGACTGTCCTCAGGGCTCAGCGTGCACGTCCTGGCTGGGGGGCTCCCCCAGGGCTCTGCCCAGCTCTGCTCTTGGAAGTTGGGACCTCCAGGTCAGGAGGTGGCAGTGGTGAGACCTGGCTCGGGGCGTGGCGCCTCCAGGGTGGTGGGGGCCCCTTGGAGCACAGGCTGAGTGAGCCCACGGGGGCTGCCCTGTGGCCCGTAGGTACCCCACGTTCATCGACGCTCTGCGGGACCTGGACGACGCCCTGTCCATGTGCTTCCTCTTCTCCACGTTCCCGCGGACGGGTAAATGCCACGTGCAGACCATTCAGCTCTGCCGCCGGCTCACCGTGGAGTTCCTGCACTACGTCATCGCCGCGCGCGCCCTGCGCAAGGTGAGCCGTTAACACCCGGCCACGGCCCACCCCGGCCCTGCCCTGCCGCCCGGGGTCCTCACCCTGCTCCGTCTGTCTCCCCGGTCCAGGTCTTCCTGTCCATCAAAGGCATTTACTACCAGGCTGAGGTGCTGGGCCAGCCCATCGTGTGGATCACACCCTACACCTTCTCCCACGACGTGAGTTTGCCCTGGGTGGGAGGAGCTTGTATTGGTCCCAGGGGATAAGTGACACGGGCTTGCTGTGTGCTAGCTTCTGAGCAGAGGGGACTTTCGGGAGCCCCAGACTGGCCCAGCTCCAGCCCCCTCAGCTGGTGACCCGGGCCATGTTCCTTGGCCTCTGTGCTGCCATGTAGACCTCATCGAGAGGACTTGGGGGAAAGTCTCTAAAGGCCAGTGCCTGGCCGCAGGGCTGCTGGCTGGACAGCAGGGACAGAGCCCAGCGCGTCCACACTGCTGCCTCTCGCACTGCTCTGCTTCCCTTCCCCGGGGAAGGGGGGGATGGGCAGGGCGGGATTGAGGAGCAGGGAACACCCAGCATGCAGCACTGCTTCCTCCTGGCCAAGTGGGCAGGGCCCTGGAGGACCCATTCCTAGCTGCTGGTCCTGGGGGCCCCGGCCGGCCTTGCCGTCTGCACCCAGGGGCCTGCGTTTGGCCCACCTTGCTGCTTGTTCCTGGAGCGGGACCTGGTGTCTTCTGTGGCGAGCAGGTGCTCCCGTCCTGGCTGAGCAGCGGGTTTGCTGCCAGGTTGCTGGGTGCTCCAGGTCCAGCAGGGGTCCGTGCCCTGGCTGCTGTCCTGGATGCAGGCTGCTGGGGGTGCCAGGCCTGGGCCCGCCCTGACCACGGGGGTCCCAGGTGGGCCTGGCCCTCAGCAGCTGCCACTCCCCTTCCCTGGTGCACATATGGGTCATCAGAGCCTGTGGCTGTCGCCTCTTCCTCTCTTCCTCCTGCCTTCCTCTCTGATGTCCACCCCCGGGCCGCTCGCACTGCTCTCTCTGTGTCTCTTTGTGTTATCCTGTGGGTGAATAGGGCCCCGGGCGGGCCAGTCTCCACACAGCTGCCCGGGGGGCAGGGCACCGGCCGGGCCACACATGGGCACTGCTTCCTCTCAGCAGAGGCCTTGGCACGCCCTCTCCCGTGCACAGTGTTGGGCCCCCGGCCATGGGACCCAGGCTGCTCCATGCCCAGCTGTGCCCGCCAGGCCCACAGCACAAGGGGCTGGACAGCAAGGAGGGGAAGCACCTTGTTCGTGGGCGTGGCCACGTGTGGTGACACTTCCCGGGGACTCCTCCCAGCTGTGGGCACAGGCGCGGGGTTGGCCTCCCTGGACTCAGAGGGCGCTAGGCTGCCTTGCCGAATGGAGGTGCTTGGCTCCTGTCTCAGATCGTGCCCTGTCTTGCTGTCCCCTCTGCTCTGTGCCCTGTTGCGGGTTGGCATCTCGTGAGGGTGGCTCTGGGGCTTGGTCCCAGCAAGTCACTTCCCTGCCTACTCTCCCATGAGCTCCCCTGGGGTGGAGCCAGGCCAGCTGAGGTCTGGGAGGGCTGTGCTCCTGGCTTGCACAGGCCACTCCTGGAGCACACATGAAACTTGCGTTGTGGGGTGGGTGATGGAGAAGGTGTGAGCGCCGGCCAGCACCAGGTCAGGGAAAGCGATCTCCCTAAGGACAGAAGTCAACCCGGGGCTTGGAAGGTTGTGGGGAGCTCTGGGGCAGGAGAGGGCGGGGTTGGCCACCCACGGGCCTTTTCTCACTGCTGGCTCCCCCTGCACGGCGCGGGGTCGGGCAGTGTCTCCGTGGGCCTCGACCTAGAGCCTGGCTGTGCTCAGAGTGCCCCAGGCAGGGTTGTGCCACACAGCCCCTGCTTCTGGGCCCACTGCTGACGCTCTTGTGCCCCCCAGCACCCGACAGACGTGGACTACAGGGTCATGGCCACCTTCACCGAGTTCTACACCACCCTGCTGGGCTTTGTCAACTTCCGCCTCTACCAGTCGCTCAACCTCCAGTACCCGCCCAAGGTAGCACCTGCCTGGCCCCTTCTTCCTAAGGGGCAGGGGTCGCACTCTCCCCACTGACCCTCCCCCTGCCTCCCAGCTCGAGGATCAGGCCCACACAGACAGGAAGGTCAGCGAGGACGCCTACGCGCTGGACTCAGAGAGCTCGATGGAGGTGAGAGGCGTGGGCGGACTCGGGGCACGGCTGCTACCCTTCCCAGCCGGCTGCCCGCTCACGGCCCCCGCCTGCTCTCGCAGAAGCTGGCGGCCCTCAGCGCCAGCCTGGCCCGCGTGGTGGTGCCTGCCATGGAAGACGAGCCCGAGGTGGATGAGTTTCCGGCCGATGGGGTGAGCACTGTGCTGGTTTCCGGGAGCAGGGCTGAGGGGCTGGGGGCTGGGACCTAGAAGGGAGCCGGGCAGGGGTCACGGTCCCCTCCGGGGGTGGTGCGAGGCCTGGCCCCTCGCCCTGCAGGAGGTGGCGGCCGAGGAGCAGGAACGCAGGAAGGAGCTGGAGGCGCAGGAGCAGCACAGGAAGCTCTTTGAGGGCCTCAAGTTCTTCCTGAACCGCGAGGTGCCCCGCGAGGCCTTGGCCTTCGTCATCAGGTGGGGCCCAGCGCCGCCCAGCAGCGCTGCCTCGGCCGTCCCCTGGCCGGGCTGTTTCCAGCTCAGGGCAGAGGGTGGGCAGGTTCTGGGGACGGGGGGAGGGGCCGCCTCCCGAGAGCGTGAGTTGTGGGCGGGGGCCAGGTCAGGCACCTCACGCCTGGGTGTCCTCCTGTGATCTCTGCCTGCAGGAGTTTTGGGGGGGATGTGTCCTGGGACAAGTCTTTGTGCATTGGAGCCACCTATGACGTCACAGACCCACACATCACCCACCAGATTGTCGACCGGCCTGGGCAGCAGACGCCCGTCATCGGCAGGTAGGCTCCCACTGCCCTGTTGGATTCTGGGTGTGGAGATGTTCCTTGGAAGCCCTGGGCTGCCCCCACACCCTGTGACCTCTGCCCCCGCCGCTCTGCGCCAGGAGCTACGTGCAGCCCCAGTGGGTGTTTGACTGCGTGAACGCCCGGCTCCTGCTCCCCGTGGCAGAGTACTTCCCCGGGGTGCAGCTGCCCCCGCACCTCTCGCCCTTCGTGTCCGAGAAGGAAGGCGACTACGTCCCACCCGAGAAGCTGAAGCTGCTGGCCCTGCAGCGGGGGGAGGAGCCAGGTGCGCAGGAGGGGCGGGGCGGGGGTGGGCCTCAGAGGTGGCCGGCCCCAGAGGCCTCTGAACCCACTGGGGAGCACGGCCCGGGGGAGGGGAACATGTGTGCCATGCAGTCGCGTGTTCCGTGCCGCGTGGAGTGACAGTGGAGTGGTCCCGAGTGTCCCAGTGTTTGTCTCAGTGTCAGTGGCAGCTCGGGCCCGGGGCTGACAGTGGTGGGGCGGATGGGCTGGTCCTGGGGCCCATGCTCACCCCGCTAGGGAAGAGCAGCGTCTGCGGCGCCACCAGTCACTGGCTGTCTGTAGGAGATGTGAAAGAGCCGGAGGAGGAGGAGGAGGAAGAGCAGGAGGAGGAGGAAGAGCAGGAGGAAGAGGAGGAGGAAGATGCCGAAGGTCGGGGTGAAGAAGAGGGAGAAGGTGGACGCGAGGAGGAAGATAGGGAGGCTGGTTCGGAGGAGGAGGGAGAGGCCCGACTGGCTGCCCTGGAGGAGCAGAGGATGGAAGGGAAGGTACGTATGGGGCAGTTGGCCTGGGGGCACAGCCTGGGGACAGCCCCACCGGCCCCGAGGGGCAGGAGCCAGGGCCCTGAGCCAGGCCACCGTGCTGTGTCCCCAGAAGCCCAGGGTGACGGCGGGCACCCTGAAGCTGGAGGACAAGCAGCGGCTGGCCCAGGAGGAGGAGAGCGAGGCCAAGCGCCTGGCCATCATGATGATGAGGAAGCGGGAGAAGTACCTGTACAACAAGATCATGTTTGGCAAGAGGCGCAAGATCCGCGAGGTGAGTGCGCCGCCGCCCACGTGAACCTGGAGGCCGCCGGGCCGTGGGGGGCAGGCCCGGGCTCTCCCAGCCTTTCCCTGAGGTCACCCCCTGTCCCGGCCCAGCCTCTAGGCTGTCTCCTTCCTGCCCCGACTGCCGTCCCAGCGGCCTCAGGGGCTGTGACAGGCCTCCATGGAGATTCTCCTTTTGTTGTTTTGTACAAAGCCACGTAGGTTCATTGATAAATTTCATTTGTTTTTATTTTCTTCAAAAGGCAGGAGAGAGAGACAGATTAGCTAGGCCAGGCTTACGCGAGAAGCCCAGCTTCCGATCTGGGGCTCCACCAGGTGGCCAGGATCCAGCTGCTGCCTGCCAGAGTGTGCTTTAGTAGCAAGCAGCAGCACCAGGCACTGGACATGGGATGTGGCCAAACGCCCACCCCCTGCAAGTGCTTATTTAAATGAAAAACAAAACAGGTGGTGTGAAAGCGCCACCCAGTCTCCCTCGGGAACGCTAGCGCGTGTCTGAGGGGCACCGCAGATGAACAATCTGGTGCAGACCACTTCACTGGCCAGAATCTGGGAGTCCTACCACGTCAGCCAGAACTGGCCGGCCCTGGCCCACAGGGCCACTGTCACCATGCCTAGAAGACTCCCCTGGGGCCTGTCCCTGCCCCCGACCCATGGGGGCATTGCAGGCTGCACTGAGGGGCAGGCGCTGCTGCCTCGACATTGCCTGAGGGGTCTTCGGCGTCTGGGGCAGGTTAGGACGGCGCCCCGCCTTCCCGAGTGGACGGGTTGCCAGGGCTCCCGCCAGCTCCGGGGGCCTGGGATTCTCAGCTCGAGATCCTCGGGACCATAAAATAATAAAGAGCAGTAAAGACCAGAGGCAGCGGCGGTCCTGGTCCCTGTGGCTTTTACCTGGGAGCTTCACCTGGTAGCAGCTCTGTTCTGCCAGCCGCGGCCACCGCAGCTGATCCCGGCTCTCCCTCCTCCTCACAGGCCAACAAGCTGGCGCAGAAGCGGAGAGCCCACGACGAGGCGCTGCGCGCAGAGAGGAAGGCCAAGAAGGCAAGGCCGGTTTGAGTGCCACGGCCCCGCGTGGCACAGGGTGGAGGCGGGCCCGGGACCTGGTGATGGAGCAGAGGCGCTGGTTCTCACGCTCCTACTCCCCCGGCCGGCCCTGGCACCCTCTCGCTGCCTGGCCGGGCCCCAGGGCAGCGCCAGTCTCCCCTGGAGTTCCTGTCTGTGGCCGGGCCGAGAAGAGGACGCAGGGCCAGGGCCCTGGCCGGCCATCACCTGCTCCGCTCCTCGCTGGCTTCCCTCCCCTCTTCCTCGTTTGGACCCTGATTCTCAGGGTGCTGTGATGGGGCGGGGGGCGGGGGAGCATCTTATTAAACGGCTGACTGTCGCAGCCACCTGGAGCCTGTGTCATGAGCCTTGCTGGCTGGGGGAGGGACCGTTCGCGCCCTGTGCTGCAGGCTGGCCGGGCCCTGCTGTTGACTGAGGTGGGCGCAGGGCTGCAGGTGCGGGCTGGGCAAGGGGCCTGGCCTTGGTTCACATCCTAGGCCAGTGTGCCCTTGCCCCCGTGCAGCTGCTCCCTGGTGAGTCACAGGTAAATTCCGAGGCTCCTTCAAAGGGGTGTGTCAGGTTCACAAGATCTCGGGAGTGTGGGTCGTCCGGTGTGGCGGGTGCCCAGGGAACACCCAGCAGACTTTCCATCCCGTCCTGCTAAAGCCAGAAAAGCACACCTCAGGGTCTGTGGGGCCCGAAAGGAGGGGCTTCCCTGGCTCTCCCTGGTGAACTTGCGCAGAGATGCTGTGGCGGGGGCGCGAGGTGGGGGCTTGCCCATAGCCCAATTCATGCCTCTTGCTCTCATGGCGACTGTCAATGCATCACAACAGAGCCAAGGCCGGAGCTCCGACCCCTCCAAGGGCAGCCTCCCCAGGGGGCCCTGGGTAGCTGGGTGTTGCCAAGAGCAGGGGGAACCTGGCTGGGAACTGGGAAACGGTTCCCCCTTCCCTGCATCCTGGCACCGTTGGGCGCTGGCCTTGCCTGTCACCAGGGGCTGGCCCTGTAGGCTGGGAGTGGTTTGGGGCAGTGGCTGCAGGTCCAGCCTGTGCAAGGGAGAGCTGAGAGAGCTTGGCAGGCCCTGTGGGAGGCAGGGTACCCAGGTTCCCCATCCCGGCCGAGCCTTGCACATCTGGGAACAGCGGGCTGTGCCTCATGCCCTCTCGGGCATGCCCACAGAGGTAGGGACCGGGGGGATGGCCCAGGCTGCCCTGGCGCAGGTGCACCCAGGGCCGGAGAGCAGGCCCATCAGATAGGGATGCCTGGCAGCCATGCTGATGTGGAATTTTCTCCATTCCACAGCCGCCCCGGGATGGCGGGGGCAGCGCGGCCCTGAGGTGGCCCAGGCTCCCCGGGGCGGCCAGCTGAGTCCTTACTGCCCACAGCCGGAGCCCAAGATTCTTGGCTGCAGGCAGGCATCCTGCCTCTCGGGTGAGAGAGAAAAGGCCCAACCCGGAACTGGAGAAGGTTGCTGGATGGGGCACCCTGACAGCCTTGCTCTCCGCCTTGGTGTGTGCCCTGGAGAGGCGGGCTCTGCTGAGACCCCTTAGTGGCCGGCCAGCTCAGCTCCCCAGGGTTCCTGGCCCATCCCCATCCTGTGGGTGCCAACAGTGTCCCCAGCTTGCACTGGACCGGAGCAGGACGCCGTACCTTCCATTGGATCCTCAAGTCTCCCCACCAAAAGTTAAGCCTCTTGTCTTGCGGCCTCGTCCCCAGAGCTGCGAGCGCCTCCCCTCCCCACCACCACCACGGCCCAGGCACCCTCGAGTCCCCTACGAGGCTGGGGGCTCGGCAGAGCCAGAGAGACGGCAGGACAATGGCCTCGTTGGCGCATCTGGGACAAACGGGCCTTGTTGGGCAGGCGGCGGGGGCGCGGCTGTGCGCCCTGGCGCGCTGAATGCGCCTTCTGTGCGTCCCGGGCGAGCGCGCAGGGGCTGGGACCGGGCTGGGAGGGGGCCAGGGCCCGGGGCGCCTATTGGCCGGAGCGCCGCAGGCGGGCTGAGCTGGCGGCCGCACCTGCCCCGGAGCTGGCGCGGTGGCGGCGGCGGCGGCGGCGGCGGCGGCGGGGCGGGGGCATGGACCAGGCCTGGCCGAGTGGGAACCCCGGGCGGGTGAGCCCCGCCGCCCAGTGAGCGCCCGGGCCGCGCGGCCCGGGGCCGAGCCAGCCACGCTGAGCCGGAGGAGGACGGAGACAAGGTACGTCCTGGGATCCAGCCCCCACCACCTGCTTGCGCCCTGCCTCAGTCTACCCCCTCGGCAACCCTGCCTATCCTGCAGATTGGGGCAGCTTGAATGGCAGAAGGGCGCGGGAGTGCCCCGCCGCTGTTCTCGGAGCCAGGCGCCCCTGCCAAGGCCAGGGGGTGGTCCTGAGGGGCCAGGGAGGCCCCCGCGGGCTGGTGCCGGCTGCCCTTGGTTTTTCCTCCATGGCTTTCCACTTTCCGGGGTTTCCCCAGTCCCTGAAGGTGTGGTGGGTGGTGCTGGAGAAGGCAGGCTGCTGGCCCCAGCTGGAGAGCAGCACCCATTAATGATTAATCTTGGCCCTTGTGGCCTGAACCTGGGGAAGAGGGGCAGGGATCTCCCTCTTCCCACCATTCCATGGTGGAAGGGGGTCCCGGAGAAGGGATGGACCCCTTTGCCCCGCCCTGAACACCCAGAGGGAGCAAGGCCACCAAGGAGAGGCTTAGGGGACAAACCCTGGGATCCAGGAGGGGTGCCCTGGGAAACCCCACAGGTGCCTGCTTCCTGGGCTAGTGCCGGGGAGGCGGGGCCTGGTCTGTCTGCCCCTGGGTCCCAGGCCAGATCCTTGGGCACAGCAGAGCATAGCTGAGGCACCCCCTTTCCCGGCTGCCCAAGTGCACATCTGGCTGCTGTAACCCACACCAGGGAGGGAGGGAGGCAGCAGGCCTGACACCCGATCCCCCTGGTTGCCGTGGTGACAGGTGCCATGGAAATCCTCGAGAGGAAAGAGGTGTGGAGGACGGACCAGCCCAGAAAAATCTACCCCTTGCTTTCTTGGCATAGGGAGGGGGGTGCCGGGAGGCCCAGAGGAGGTGAGGTTGTTCAGGATCACGTAGGAAACAGAGGAGGACAAGCCTGCGCCAGCAGGGTCCCTGTACTGCAGGGAGGAGGCATTGCTACTTATTCCCATTATCCAGAGGGACACTGAGGCACAGGGACATTCGGGGACTTGTCCACAGTGACAGGGCAGAGGTGGCTAGATGGGTTCCGAAGCACAGGGATCTTGCGCCGGGACCCTCTCTCAGAACCTCTCTGCCCCTCTGAAGTCCTGGCCTCTTGTGTGTGCCTGGGCTACCCCCAAACGCCCAGCTTGGGACCCCTCCCCCCTTGCCGCCCTGGCTCCCAGCTCCGCCTGACACTCGGGGGCTGGGCCGGTTGCTACCCCGGGAGCAGAGACAACAGGAGCCCTGTTCCCAGCTGCTTCAGTCCCCACTTCTCGCTTGGGCAGAGTGCTGCCTGGAGGAAGCGCCCGTGGACAAAGCACACCTGCTTATCCTGCATCCCCTGCCCCTGCCAGCCCAGGGCTCTCCAGCCAGGGAGGGGAGCATGCCCCCCCCCCCCCGCCAGGCTCCCAGGGATTGAGTGTGCCACCCAGGGAGGAAGGCAATGATTAACCCAGGAGAAGGCGGCACGGATAGAGGAATTCTGGGCATGGAGGCAGGCTTCCCTGGGGCTGCTGCTTCGCTCTGACTGGGTGAGGAGTGAGGACGGCCCCTTTGGGGAGCCCTACAGGGCTCCGGGCAGGGCAGGGCAGGGCAGAATGGAGCAGAGGTACCAACGGAACTCACAGGGCTGGGGACCCGCTGCAATTGCCAGGTGAGGGGTGACACAGCAGGAGGATGTGGGGGCCCGGAGGGTACAGGGCAGAGGTCAGGTACGGCTTGGGCTCCCCCAGACCTGGCTGGCGCAATGTCCTGACCCCCCAAGCCCCGGCCGGGTCTCAGTTTTGTGGGATGTGAGATACGAGGGTTGGGGCTCCTGGAGTCAGATGTGGGACGCACAGGTGCGTGGCCCTCCAGGAGTCTGCACTGGCGGATCCTGCTTCCCCGGGCCAGGTGCAGACCTGGGGGGGACCGTAGCCATCAGCAGGCACGGCACCAAACGTGTGTCAGCGCCATCTGATCCTTGCGGCAAGCCTGTGCCAGTGTCTCTGTCCTCTCATTTTAGGCAGCAGGCTGAGTCTAGAGAAGTCACTTGCCCAAAGTCGCCCCGCTGGGGAGTGGTAGAACCGAGACTCGTGACCAGATCCTAACAAGGTGCCCAGCAGTGGGTGTGCCCATCCAGTAGTGCATAAAAACCTGCCTAGTGCTACCCCCTGGTATATGCAGAGAAGTACCATCGCCGTTCTTTGGAAACTATTTCAGGCATGTTATAAAGGAGAGAGAATGAAATCCAGGGTTTGGGTGCCTGGGAAGAAGCCGCTGGCTTTAGGGGAGTGAGCCTGTGACTCGCCACTCCGCAGCTAGGGGGCGCTTGCTCGAATCTGCCACCAGGAGAGGCAATGATTTTGCTGGTGGGCAAAGCATAGGCTCCCCCTCCTTCTAATCTGGGCATTGAGCCCCTCTACAAGCCCTCCATCCTCTCACCCTGCTCCCTGCTCCGTCCCCGTCCCATGGGTCCAGCAGAGGCCACCGAGAGAGTCCGTTGAGCTCATGTGTGTGTGTGTGTGTGCAGCTGCCCTTTGTAAGAGCAGACAGAGATGACCCCGTGAGATCAAAAAGAACTTTGTGACTCATCGAAGAACATTGCCCTCCTTCGGCTGCCAGGCCTCGTACCACCTGGCACTCCTGTCTCCCGCCAAGGGGCTATTTGGAGGTGGGCCTGGGAGTCAGCAAGTTGCATCGCCCCACCCCTGGGTGGTCCTCCCCGTCTTGGCCCCAGTATCACACTCGGGAGGGGCTCAGAGTGCGGAAGCTTCCAGACCTCTGCCAGTCCCTCTCCCAGCTGGACTTTTATCTGAGCAGCTGCCTGCCAGGCCTCTGCTACCCCTTCCCCACTGAGGTTCAGAGAGGGCAGCTGGGTCGCCGGGGTCACACAGGAGGGTGGGGGTTGGCTCGGACCCACACGTTGGCATGTGTCCCTCTGCCAGCCAGCCAGGTGCAGCTGTTCATCATGGAAAGACCTTTACTCTTTATTCTTATTTGCTCTCCAAAATAATCCAGCCTCTTTTTGTAAAAGTGTGTGTGTGTGTGTGTGTGTGTGTGTGTGGAGTCTCCAAAAAGTTTGTGGAAAATATACATGATGAAAAAAAAAAAAAAAACTATGCACGGATTTCCGTTTCTTTGGAACTGAAAAATAAACCTAATTTTTTAAACTCCATTTTCCACGACTTTTTGAAGTACCTCATATATGTCATCAGAGAATCCAAACACATCTCTGATCTCTTGTTGGCTTCTATTCTCCAAACATAGGGGCACCTGCTGGCCGGGGGATGGGCACCATGAGAACTGTTAAGAGTTGTGGTCACCATAGGGAAAGACTTTTTGTCTCGCTATTAAAGCACCTTCCATGTTCCCATGGGATTTCCCTCCAGCTAATGGAAACAGCCGGGGGACACCCTCACCCCACTTCCTGTGCCAGAGCCCTGTCCCTGTGTGTGCCCACTCAGCTGATACACATCAGCCAAGGATGGGTCATGGGGGGAGCCGTGGTGGTGCCGCCGAGTATCTCGGGGCAGAGCGGGGGGAGGTTCTTCCCGACCTGCTCCCCTAAGTGCAGGCATCCTCCCCACCCGCACCCTTTTCCTGGTCCCTCCAAATACTCCTGTGGCCTCAGATCCCACCTCTGTGCCCGTGGCCCCAGCCTCTGGGCATTCTGGGAACATCTCATGCATCCCGCAGACTCAATAGGTCCTAAAACAGAACTTGACCTTGCCCGTTCCTCCCCTGCCCACCACTAAGCCTGGCCTTTCTCAGCTTCCCCTGCTCAAGGGGTCACCTTCGGCCCCTGCCCCTCCTCCGTGACAACTGGTGACCCACCAAATTCTGGCCGTGCCGCGCCGTGGCCTACGGGTGGCTCCTGTGCGCCCCTGCCTTCCCCATACTCTGGGTGCTCTCACACTTGGACAGGTGGGGTGACAGCCACCAGGTCTGCCTGCTTCTCCACTCCTTCCCCAGCCCCACAGCTCATCTGTCACCTGCTAGGAATGCTTGGCTGAAGCCATCCCAGGCTCCCCATCGCCCCCACTGGATCCAGGCCAGACTCCTGGGCACACTTCCCAAGGCCCCGCACACCCCACTGGCCCCTGCCCTCCTTTCTGGCTGTGCCTCGGGTCTCCCCTGCCCACCTAAGCTCTTACTGGTGGACACTGCATCCTGGCCAAATGAGTGAGTGTCGATTGCTCGGGGCCTTCGCACATGCTCTTCTCTCTGCCTGGTTGATTCCGGAACAGGCTCATTAGCTAGTGCTAGTGCTGTAACGGACAAGCCTGGAGTCCCAAAGGGCTTAACACAATGGCAATGTAGTTCTCATTTTCTTGAAATTCCATGGGTGTTTCTTAGGCAGTGATACAGAGATCCTGGCTCCTCCCATCTCATGTCCCACCCACCCCACCCCACCACCTCCACTTCCAGACCCTCGGAGACCACCCCATTCATTCCTCCCAAGGCAGAGGAAGCCACAGAGAAGGTCCGCCCTCCTAACTCATCAGCTGTCATTCTGCTGACACCCCATTGGCCGGAATCCAATCACATGAGGACACTGAACTGCAAGGGAGGATGGGAAATGTAGTTTAGTCGTGTGAGCAATGGAGTAAAGGGGACTTATTTGGAAAGACAGCAGCCAGCTTCCACCATCCAGGGAAGCCTCCTACTCCAAGAAGTCTCCCTGATGCCACCCCCTACCCGGGCTTGATCAGGTTTTCCTCTGTGTTCCCGGAAGCCCTGGTTACTCCCTTGGTTTCCCCTGTCTTCCCCCAGTGCCGTGAGCCCTGAGCTCCCAGCTCTGGTCGTCATGAAGACACCTTGTCTTCATGTAGGTGGCTGGCCCCCTGGCCTCCGTTTCAGCTGCCTGCTGGGAGGCCACAGTGATGGCTCAAGTAGTTGGGTCCTTGGCACCCATGTGGGAGCCCCAGCTGAGTTCCTGGCTGGCTCCAAGCTTCAGCCTGGCCCAGCCCTGGCCACGGCAGGTGTTGGGAGGACATGAGCCAATGAATGAGAAAGCTGCCTAAAGAAATCCCTCCCATCATCTATATGGAGCTGCAGACAGAGAAAATGTAAAAAGGCTCGAACCAAAACTTTAATGGTAGCAGCCTCTGGGGACAGGGGTATTTGAATCATCATCTTTTTATTTTTTTTAAATATTTATTTATTTATTTGAGAGGCAGAGTTATAGACAGAGAGAGACAGACAGAAAGAGAGGACTTCCACCTGCTGGTTCACTCCCCAAATGGCCACAACAGCCGGAGCTGGGTTGATCTGAAGCCAGGAGCTTCTTCCAGGTCTCCCAAGTGGGTGCAGGGTCCCAGGCACTTGGGCCATCTTCTGCTGCTTTCTCAGGCCATTAGCAGGATGCTGGATTGGAAGAGGAGCAGCCGGGACTTGAACTGGCGCCCATATGGGATGCCAGCGCCTCAGGCGGAGTCATAGTCTGCTATGCCACAGCACCGGCCCTGAATCAATTTGTTTATGCTTTCCTGTATTGTCTGAATTTTTTTTTTTTTAGTGAGCCTGGAATTTACTTTTTTTAATTTTGTTTTTTATTTGAGAGAGACAAATGAACAGAGATGCCATCTGCTAGTTCACTCCCTAAATGCATGCAATAGCCTGGGCTGGGCCAGGCCAAAGCCAGGAGCCAGGAACTTAATCCAAGTCTCCCATGTAGCTGGCAGAGATCCAAGTACCGGAGCCATCACCCGCTGCCTCCCAGGCTGTTCATTAGCAAGCAAGTGCACTCAGGAGGCCTCGAACCCAGGCCACGGCAGGAGGGCCAGAGCTCTGTCTGTCCCTGCTTGGGTGAGCGTCTCACCTCTCCCCCGGTGACTGGGTGGGAAAAGGCGCTCCATGGCGAGGATGACAGGGTACATGCCTGAGGCAGACCCTGCGCTTAGGAATGAACCCTTTCGGTTCAGAGTCCATGCTCATAAAGCACTGGCCCCTGCCGCTGGGTGCCAACTCTGCCCTGATTTACCCCTACTATAAAGCTCTCTTCATGAGGTTCAGCCCAGGAGGCCTGATAGGAGGTAAAACAAGATAAAGAAACAACTCCATGGCATGGCCCGCATCTGATCCCCGTGGGCCAAGCTCCAGTATTTTCATGGGGGCTGTGGGCAAGGGGCTGCTCCCAGGCTGGGCAGGGCCACGGGAGGGAGCAAGTATCGGATGCTGCAGGGCTGGGACCCTGGCGAGTGTGCCCAGTTGGGGGATAAATGACCAGCCCACAAGGATTATGATTCATTGATGACGATATTGGCCCCCCAAAGGGGAGAGAGAGATCTTCCATCCGCCGATCCCCTGCCCCAAATGCCTACAACAGCCAGGGCTGGGCCAGGCTGAAGCCAGGAGCTGGGAGCTCTCTACCGCTACTTGAGTCATATCCTCTGCCTTCCCAGGGTGCCCTTCAGCGGGAAGCTGGGACCAGAAGCGGAGCCGGGACTCGAACCCAGGCACTCCAGTATGGGAGGCGGGCATCCCAAGCAGTGTCTTACCCACTGCACCAGACACCCACGCCAGGCTCAGGTTTTTGTAACAACTCTATCTCACGAGAGCCGATTCAGGGTCCCACCAAGCACTGCTTTCATCTTGTCCAAGGGCGCCACCTCGGTGACCCAAGGACCTTCCAGGGGACCAAGCTTAAGGGAGGACAGGGGTGGGAGGTGTTCTGGGCACAAGGGGACAAAGCCAAGAGAAAACACCTGAACCTGAGCCTGCCTCTTCCTACCTAGACCCCAGCACTGGTTGGCAGCCCTGGTCCCGCACAAGGGGGCCCAGGGTCTGTGTCTCACCCTGGGGTGCAGGCCAGGCAGGTGGGGGTCTTGTGCTCTCTTGGATGAGGGGTTTTGAGCTCACGGGGTAAAATCTCACCAGCCTCATCCACCCTCGAGCTGTGGTCAGAGACTCTGCCTCCAGGAAGCCTTCCAGGCTGACTCCGTGGCTCTGGGCCCCTGCAGGTTTGGCATCAGCCTTAGTCCTCGGCTGTGGTACCTCTGCATCTTTCAGCCTCCGTGTCTGGCAGGTCTGTTCTTTATTAGCCTGGTGTGACCTTGGACAGGTGACTTCTCCTGCAGCCTTGGCTTCTCCACCTGGGGAGTGGGCTACCGGGGGCGCTTGGCACACAGGGCAGCCGTGAGACTCCCACGAGTGTCCTCGCAGCACCGCCACCCCCTCCCCGCCCCCACAGCCCCCGCCTCGCTGTCCCTCCCTCCACCTTCCCCTTGGAACCTGTCCTGGGCTCTCTGCAGGGCTTCTGCGGTTGCCACGTCCTTGGCTCAAGGACGCTGCGTTTGCTGAGCCCTTGAATGAATGAAGCTGCCTTACTGTCCCGTGGAAGTGGCGGGGGTGGGGGAACCGAGTGGCAGGGCACCACCTACAGGGTACTGAGGTGCACCTGCTCTCCCTAGGGAGAGGACTCATGAATATTCACACCCGCTGGAGCAAGAGGGAGCCAGCCAGCCTGCCTGCTGCTGGGTGTCATTGGAGAGCTCCCGTCTCCCAGTGCCCAGAGGCAGCCTGGGAGTCGTGGCTCAGGCAGACAGAGGAAAGGGACAGCCACAGCCGAGGTGAGTGTCCCTTCTTCCCCTGCACGGGGCTCAGGGGGTGAGCAGGACACCCGGGGGCGGAGGCCTGCCTGGTGGAGGTGATCCAGCCCAGGTTTTCCATCCTGGTCTCGGTGTCCCTGCGTGTAGCATGGAGGAACCGAATCTTGGTTCTTCATCTTTCCCCCAAAGAGACGTCGTGCACCTGAACAGGAGGACGGCTGGGCCTGGCCTGCCGCCAGCCGTCTGTGCACTGATGGAGGCCGCAGTGGCTGGGGCATGGATGGGGTGGGCTGGCAGAGGGGACAGTCCACACCGTGCTTGCCACCACTGAGGTTAAAATAGACAGGAGACTCAGCTTCTACTCTGTCTCTGCTCCGGCTGTGCTGTGTTTATGTCGAGGGTGCCCCTGCCGTCTCTGAGGCTCTGCCTCCTTGCCTCTCTTCAACCTGGAGACCGTGCGGCTCGGGCTGCACTGGGTTGGCCTTGGACCGCGGGCTGTCAGCTGGGACCCCAGTGGGGACGGATAGGACGGTCCCAGCGGTGGTGGCAGAGCAGGTTCACTGAGTGACTGCGGGACCCCCCCCGGGACTGGGCACTGTCCGTGTGGAATGCAGAGCAATGCCTGGCTCCCTGTGTCGGAGGGAGAGCTGGTGCCCTGCAGGTGTTGCACACCTGGGGCTGCGTCCTCTCAGTCACGCTACCCGCCCCAGCAGCCCAGCCACCGTCTGTCCTGAATGAGGAGTCACAGGGGTCATTCATCAAACATTCACTCGGTGCCAGGCCCCGGGAAGCCCGAGGATGAGTCACCGCAAGCTAGGAGGGAACTAGTCTCTGTACTCCCATGCCCACGAGCTGATAATAATGATATTTCCCCGTTGTCACTATTAATAATTAAAGCGTATTGATCCTCCCAGAGCACAGAGCACATAGAATTTCCCTGTGCCGTACACCCCCCGGAAGGCACTGTTCTCCCTCAGGCCAGACTCCCAGGGGCTCTGCCCACACAAGCAGACCCAGGCTCAGAGCAGGTGAGCTCCACGGCCAAGGTCACAGAGGCCAGGCGGGAAGGAAGCCACCATCCAGCACAAGAGACACCAGTCACCAAGGCGCCCTCTCTGACTCCTCTCCCCTCCTCCCGGGTGCCGGCTCAGCCCAGTGAGGCCAAACCCTGCTGTGCCCACTCCTGGCCCTGTGTGCCTCTGCCTTCCGTGACGGGGCTTTTGCAGTGCACACACCCAGCGTCCGTCCCTGCTCTGGGCTTGCGACATACCTGGCAGGGATGACCATGGACCAGGCAGGAAATAGGGGACTGCAGGGTCCACAGACCTGGGCTCGAACTCCTGACCCCAGGCAAATCACGCAGCTCCTGGAGCTTGCAAAGTGAGAGCGACACTGGGGTGGAGGTAGGGGCTGGCAGTCAGTCCCACACTTTAGAAAAGCCCCCTCCCCAAGCCTGGCTCATAGCAGTAGCTCCAAAGTGAACCCCTGGGCTGGCACATGCCCCGTATCCCGCCAGAACGCAGCAGGGGTGTGCCCAGGTTGGAGGAAGCCCAAGTAGAACAAATAAGTGAGTGAACCAGGAATGAGGTGCGGGGTCGGGGGAGGGGGCTGTCCTGGGCTGGGCCAGGTGAAGTCTGATTGGTGGTCGGGAGGCTGCTCTGCCCCCTGCTGCCCAGCCTCTGCCCCAGGGTCTCCACAGTGCAGCCTCCAGGAGTTCTGGAAAGCACCCAGGTGAGTGGGGCTGCCGGCGCAGGGGTACGCCCTGGGCCATGCAGAGGGGGAGCCCCGGGGATTCCTACCCCCTCCCCCATTTTAATAGCAGAGAAACTGGGGCCTAGGGACTCAGTCTGGGTTTTAGGCTCTGGGCTGGCTTTAGCTGTGTTTTCTGCTGGGCCTCTAGGGGGCGGGAGGCTGGCTGGCAGGAGCGCTGGAGGAGGGGGCGGGTTGATGCATGGTGGGTTTGTGCTCCTTGTCCAGGGCTGGGAGCCGGCCTGCAGGGGTCCAGGAGGGCTGCCAGCAACTCTCTCTGTGCCTGGCCGTGTGGCCTTTTCCCAAGAAGGTCCCCAGAGCTCAGGGGGCTCCCGGCTGCTCCGATTTCAGAAGAGAAGCAAATGCCCCAGGGTCCTCAGCTTGTCTAAAGGCACAGTGCCTGAAGTGCCCCTCCCCCACATAAGTGCCCCTCCCCCACATAAGTGCCCCTCCCCCACATCAGACCCTTCCAAGGCCAGGGCTGGCTGCCCTCACCTCACGAACTTTATATTTTCATTATTTAAATGTGTTCAGTATCACATATGGCCTTTTTTGTTCCTAATGAAAAAAGATATGCTCCTTTTAAAAAAGTCATGTGACAGAATTGCATCGTGTACAGAAATATCCCCGATAGACCTCTTATGGGTTGGGCATTCCTAAGCCGAAATTCCCCACTCTAAAACGTTCCAAAATCCGAGACTTGCTGAAGAATTCTAGCCACAGAAAATTCCACTCCTGACCCTGGTGCGACACGTTCCAGTCTGAACACAGGCACACTACAAATACTGTGCAAGGTGCATGGTGTACATCTGTGTACACTTGGGTCCTTTCCCCAAGTTAGCTCATTATGAATATGCAAATATATCTGACCCTCCCCCCAAATTCCAAAATTTCAACAACACCGCTGAGCCTAATTGGAAAAGGGATACTCAACCTGTTCCTGTTTCCTTGTCTATCTGAATGTTTACCTACATGCATATATGTATGGGGGTGGGGTGCATATGTTCTAGAACTTTCTTTTTTTCCAGACAAAGAGATCATGGTGCGTTTTTAGCTTTTTTTTTTTATTTGTTTGAGTTTAAGATGTATTTATTTGAAAGGCAGAGTTACCGAGAGGGAAAGACGGAGAGAGGTCTTCCACCTGCTGGTTCACTCCCACAAATGG
Source organism: Sylvilagus floridanus (assembly GCA_949820135.1). Lineage (NCBI taxonomy): Eukaryota > Metazoa > Chordata > Mammalia > Lagomorpha > Leporidae > Sylvilagus > Sylvilagus floridanus. The sequence goes on from OX463233.1 coordinate 160,366,366, forward strand.
TTGCAATGGCCAGGGCTGGGCCAGGCCAAAGCCAGGAGCCAGGAGCTTCATCCCGGTCTCCAACATTGGTGCTTCCCCTGGAGCATTAGCAGGGCTCTGGATCGGAAACGGAGCAGGCAGGACTCGAACTGGTGCTCATAGACAGCTCATATACTGGCCCAACCTTGTCTTTTTTTAGCATCTACAGATGACTTTCTTCTGGGGATGAGCCTTGATTTTTTTTTTTTTTTTCTGTTTCTGAGCTGCTGTGACCACCCTTGCACACACAGGTGACTTTGCACAGGTGACTGTTTCCATGCACCCTGCCTTCTCTCACACCACTGCTTTCTGGAAATGTCCCACACCCTCCCCAGTCCGGACCCCAGCCCCTCCTTGCCCAGTGAGTAGGGGCATCGCTTTGCCACACGGGAGGCCACGTTCCCGCTTACACAACTCTCTCCTAGGAGGAGAAATTTCTAGGACTCAGCCATGGGTGCCAGCTGCTCGGGAGGGGGTGGTGCCTGGAGGGCCCCCTTTCCGGGGAAGAATTTGTGGGAGCCGTGAGTGACTTTCCCAGGGAGTGTGGGACCCTCCCCCTAGCAAGGCTGTTTGCCTTCTGGCCCTGGGGACAGTGGTGATGGACCACGCTGTGTGTGTGTGTGTGTGTGTGTGTGTGGCGACAGGGCTGTACGTGTGACCTAATGTGGCCGCAGGGGCTCAGGGCCCAGTGCCTCGTGAGCCAGCAGGGGAGTGGAAAGTTTCAGGCACTGGCTGTGTCTCTGCCTGAGTGATAGCGGAAGATCCAGGCATCTCCTGGACACAGGCTGAGCAGGCTACCATGTACCCATTCCCACAAACAAATAGCAATCACAACACTTAGGACATCCGATGAAAATGGAAGATTGATTTTTTTTTTTAGTGTAAGTATATCCCATATATTATGTGGGATATACTTATACTGTAAAAATTTTTTTTCAACAATTGCTGATCGGAAATTCAAATTTAACTAGGCAGTCTGAGCTGCCGACCATGTGTGTGCGTGGGCAGAGGCCTGGCCTGCTCTGTGGCCAGAGCCCACACTACTTCTTCAGTTTCCCCAACTGCTGCTCCTAAAGCCCCCAACAGCTCAGGGGCCGCTGCACAGAGAGGAGATGCCCCGGCCCCTCCCTTGGACAGGAGACAAAGGAGGAGGCTGGGCATTCTGGGGAAGAGGATCTGGCTTTAACCTGTTTCATTAGGGACCCCTAAAGGGCATGAACAATAAGGTAAGGTCTCCCGGCTGCTCCCACCCGGCTCAGAACTGAAAACTGTGCTTGGTCCACGCCCCTTCCCCAGCCTTGCCTCTGCCTGCAGCCCCGTGGCCCTCTCTCCCCCACGTGGTTGTCTGCCTGGCTGGCCAGGACCTCTCTGGCCCCTATAGAGCAGACACAGGCAGAGCCCTGCTGCGCCCCCTGCTGGCGGGAGCTCCTCAGGCCCCGGATCCTGACGCTTGTGCCGCTCGGTGCCGCCCCCTACAGGTGCCTGAGATGCCGCCGCCGCCACAGAAGAAGCGCTGGGAATCCATGGCCAAGGGGCTGGTGTTGGGCGCTCTGTTCACCAGCTTCCTGCTGCTGCTCTACTCCTACGCCGTCCCCCCGCTGCACACTGGCCTGGCCTCCGCGTGAGTGGCCCGGCAGGGGGCCAAGGGTGGGTGGATGGGCATGGGCGGGGCCCCGAGACCACTCACCACCTCAGTGCCCAACAGGAGTACCAGCAAGGGGGCACGAACCAGATGAATACTCATTGTACCCATCTGTGAAATGGGCACAGTGACAGCGCCTTGTCTTGTGCAGTGGAAGAATGCCCACTGTCTGCACATAGGGCACGGGGCTCCGAGGCTGCACTGGGGCCACCACGGGGGGGACTTGGGCCCAAGGCACTCAGCTGGCACAGGGCCCTGGATTCCGGGACTCGGGACCCAGCTCCTAGCCAGCAGGCTGTGCCCCCTCCTCGCAGGGCTGCCCAGTGTAGACCTGGCAGAGCCGGGGCCCTTGGGTTGCTGATGTTAAACTGAACCAGGGGAAGGGGCTGCTGTCTGAGTCCCGTCAGCCTACAAGAGGGCATTTCCCATGGTGCAACCTGACACAGGACATCGCGGTGGCTTTGAGTGAGACAGGAGCCCACGTGCCTCGCCTTACGTGGCTCTCACAGCCACAATACAGACAGGGCCTGCGTCTGCCCCCATTTCTCAGATGATGAAACTGAGACCAGCGAGGAGAAACCCCTGGCTTGGGCACTCAGGCTGGGTCCAGGCACATGCTGTGTGCCCATCCCGGCTCTTTTTAAGATTTTTATTTATTTATTTGAAAGAGTACAGAGAGAGAGAGAGAGAGAGAGAGAGAGAGAGAGCGCGCGCGCTCTTCCATCTGCTGGTTCAGTCTCCAAATGTCCACAACGTCTAGGGCTGGGCCAGGCGTCAGCTAGGAGCCAGGAGCTCCATCCTGGTCTCCCACATGGGTGGAGGGGCCCAAGGACTTGGGCCATCTTCCGCTGCTTTTCCAGGTGCATTAGCAGGGAGCCCCTGGATCAGAAGTGGAACAGCCGGGACTCGAACCAGCGCTCCTATGGGATGCTGGTGTCCCAGTGGCGCCTTAACCCTCTGCACCACAACGCCCCCGCACCCATGCCAGCTCCCTTGCCACACTGTCCCCTGCAGCCTCATCGGCACAGCCCGGCCCCCTGCCCCACCCCACCCCACTGCGCACCCCGCAGCCTCTGAGGCGCTCACCCTCCCCCACCGCCCTGTCCCTGCAGGACCCCGGAGGCCTCAGCACCCTGCTCCCCGCCCCCAGGTGAGCCAGAGCCGCCCTCCGCGCCGCCGCCCCCGGGGAGCGCCTCCAACGGCTCGGGCGGCTGCCGGCCGCGCCGGGACATCGTGTTCATGAAGACGCACAAGACCGCCAGCAGCACGCTGCTCAACATCCTGTTCCGCTTCGGCCAGAAACACGGGCTGCGCTTCGCCTTCCCCAGCGGCCGCAACGACTTCGACTACCCGGCCTTCTTCGCGCGCAGCCTGGTGCAGGACTACCGGCCCGGCGCCTGCTTCAACATCATCTGCAACCACATGCGCTTCGACTACGACGAGGTGCGCGGCCTCGTGCCGCCCAACGCCACCTTCATCACGGTGCTGCGCGACCCCGCGCGCCTCTTCGAGTCCTCCTTCCACTACTTCGGGCCCGTGGTGCCGCTCACCTGGAAGCTGTCGGGCGGCGACAAGCTGGCCGAGTTCCTGCGCGACCCCGAGCGCTACTACGACCCCGGCGGCTACAACGCGCACTACCTGCGCAACCTGCTCTTCTTCGACCTGGGCTACGACAGCGGCCTGGACCCGCGCAGCCCGCAGGTGCAGCAGCACATCCTGGAGGTGGAGCGCCGCTTCCACCTGGTGCTGCTGCAGGAGTACTTCGACGAGTCGCTCGTGCTCCTCAAGGAGCTGCTGTGCTGGGAGCTGGAGGACGTGCTGTACTTCAAGCTCAACGCGCGCCGCGACTCGCCCGTGCCGCGCCTCTCGGGCGAGCTCTACCGCCGCGCCACCGCCTGGAACATGCTGGACGCGCGCCTCTACCGCCACTTCAACGCCAGCTTCTGGCGCAAGGTGGAGGCCTTCGGGCGCGAGCGCATGGCGCGCGAGGTGGCCGCGCTGCGCTGCGCCAACGAGCGCATGCGGCGCATCTGCATCGACGGCGGCCAGCCCGTGGACGCCGCCGCCATCCAGGACGAGGCCATGCAGCCCTGGCAGCCCCTGGGCGCCAAGTCCATCCTGGGCTACAACCTCAAGAAGAGCATCGGGCCCCGGCACGCGCAGCTCTGCCGGCGCATGCTCACGCCCGAGATCCAGTACCTGATGGACCTCGGGGTCAACCTGTGGGTCACCAAGCTCTGGAAGCTCATCCGGGACTTTCTGCGGTGGTGACCGTCACCGCCACTGCCCGCGCGCTGGGTCGCCCATCCCCAGCGCGCATGCGCACTGCTGGAGCGCTGGGCAGGCACCTGCTGGTGCCGGTCCTCCCCCTGCCCCTCCTGGTGCCACCCCGGATCCCCCGGGGCTGAGGCGGGGCTCTCGTGGGGGACACAGCCGGCCAGGACTGGGCCCACTGCACACCGAGAGGGCCTAACCGACATCAGTATTTGACTAATTATGTCATTTTTTATTATTATTAAAGCCTCCAAAAAAACCCACAAAAAAGAATGTTCTATTTCCTGCCTCCCCCTTTAAGGGGAACCCTCAGAAGTAAAGAATTTGATGTGTTTTTGGTAAGCGGCCTCAGCGGTGGTGACTGGCGGGGTCCTGGGCTGGGGGGGACCCCGGGAGCAGGCAGTGGTGCGGGTACGCGCCCATGCGGAAGACCTGGGTGTGGCAGGGGCGGCTTCGAGCTGCCAACCCCGGGAGATGGCGCGTGGGTGTGGGGGGTTTTGTGTGTGCTTGTGATGTTGTGTGGTTGCGTGCAGTGTGTGTGGTTGTAGGCTTGTATGTGGGTGTGGGCATTTGTGTGTGGCTGTGTGCTTGCGTGTGGTATGTAGTTTTGTTTGTGGCTGTGTGTGCAGTTGCGTGCAGTGTGTGTGTGGCTGTGGGCATTCCGGTGCGGCTGTGTTTGATGGCAGTGTGTAGTGTATAGTGTGTGCGGTTGTGTGCAGTGTGTATGTGGTTGTGGGCTTTCGTGTGTGTGCTTGTGTGTGGTGTATAGTCGTGTGTGTGGCTGTGTGTGGTGTATAGTCGTGTGTGGCTGTGTTGCTTTGTGTGGCTGTGTGTGTGTGTGTGGTGTATAGTCGTGTGTGTGGCTGTGTGTGGTGTATAGTCGTGTGTGGCTGTGTTGCTTTGTGTGGCTGTGTGTGTGTGTGTGTCAGTGTGTGAGCTCGTGTGATCATCCCAGCGTTAGGCTAGGGCCCTGGCGGGTGGCATCTCAACCACCTTCCCAGAGCTGAGTGCGGTGGGGACGGTTACTGCGACCCCTGAGGAAGGCAGCTCAGAGGTACAGAAGTGGTGGGGCTGGAGCACAGGCAGGGGCATGGGGACACTGGCCAGATCAAGGTCCATGTTTGTGCCTGTGTGTGTGTGAGAGCGAGCGAGCTGCAGGCGGTCACCGGGCAGCAGCCCTGAGCCCAGGCTGCCTTAGCTCAGGCACAACCACCACCCTGTTTCACAGACGTGGGAATCGACCTTCCCAGAGGCCGGGCACGCCCCAAGGTCATGAGGCAGGGCACAGCGGGCCCAGGGCTCGCACCACCGCCTGGGGGCCTGAATCCTTTCACGTGCCCGGTGCACCTCTGGCCCCTGCAGGCCCCTCCCCCAGCCCTGCCCACGTCTGCCCTCCATCCCCACCCACACTCTTCTACCCTGAAATCCAGTACAATTGAGCCAAAAGTAGGTGGTGGCCGCCTGATGCCTGCGGTACCCCCGCGCCTGCGCTGTCCCCATGCATTCGGCCACCAGCAAGATGGCCGGGCCCCCTAGAGCTCACAGCCAGGCACCCAGGGCACTCGGAGTGAGGGGGCAGCGAGGGGAAGCCCCTGGCTCAGACGCCCTGGTTCCTACAGCACCCTGGGGGTGGCAGGGGACTTTCCAGAGGGGTACAGGATTGTCAGGTTGTCAATCAGGCCTGATTGGCAGAAACTACAGCCAAGTTCCTCCTGTTTTGAGACCTAATTGTGCCAAGTTCAAGGTCAAGTGTGTGCATGCCTTCTCTGATGATCTACACCCTCTCCGCTTCGTGGATGAAATCTCAGAGAGGTTAAGTGACCCCCACAAAGTCACACAGCAAACTGTGCCAAAGCCAGAATTGAAACTGGGATTTCTTAGCCATCAACCCCTCACCCGGCTTGTGGGTAAGCTTCTGGCCCCAGCAGGGTTGGGGAGGCTGCCCCAGTTTTTCAACAATGTGCTGATTTTAGCACTGGAAGTCCCACAGTCCTGGGCACCCAGGACCAGCTGGTCACCCTTGGGGCACGATTTGACCCCTCCAGTCCCTGGGGGCCACAGCCTTCACCTCTGTGACTAGAACACCCTTGCAGGCAGCTGGCCCTGTGGTGGAGCGGGTAAAGCCGCCACCAGCAGAGCCGACATCCCATATGGGCGCCGGTCGGTTCGAGTCCTGGCTGCTCCACTTCTGATCCAGCTCTCTCTGTGTGGCCTGGGAAAGCAGTGGGGGATGGCCTAGGTTCTTGGGCCCCTGTGCCCATGTGGGAGAACTGGAGGAGGCTCCTGACTTCAATCGGCTCAGCTCTGGCTGTTAGGGCATCTGGGGAGTGAACCAGCAGACAGAGGACCTCTCTCTGGCTCTCTCTGTGTAACTCTGTCTTTCAAATAAGTAAAATAAATCTTTTTAAAAAGAAGATTAGCTGTAACTTACTGTGCAATGTAATAATATCCTGGGTTTGAGGACTCTCATGCCGTGCCAATGCTAATCCCATTTAATTATTCATTGCTGTTTTTGGCCCTTAGGGAACCAAGAAAAACAAATCTGGCGACAGCAGGTGCCAAGAATACAAACGACTTCATTGCCCTTTCAATCGGCCTGCTCTGGTCTAGGAGCATTGCAGCCATTAACTCGCTTATCAACAGAATTAGTATCTTAATAAGGAGCCCCAGCTCCATGCTATGCGGGGACACACACGATTGGCCCTCTCTGTGTCCCCAAGATGCTGACCAAGACCACCTGAGCTGCCTGCTAGCCTCAGAGAGCCAGGCAGGAGGCAAACTCGGACCAACCTGACACCCAGCAAGGGCTCAAAGCTTGCAGAAGCCTCAGGACTGGCAAAGGATGTGCCTGGGGTGGGGGTGGGGCTTCGCTGCTGGTGGCCTGAGGCAGCCAGACCGCTCTTACTACACCTGGACAGCAGAGGGCCTTGTGCCATCTCCAGCCCCCTGAGACTGGCGACACCCACAGCGGCCAGGCTTCTGAGTTGAATGTGAGAGAAGCAAACAGGCATCACTCATGGCTGTGTCCTCCTGCAGTAGCATCACCTGTTCCTGTCTGTTGCAGACGGGATCATGTCCCTTCAGACGTGAAGTTCCTCTGACCGTGACCTTGTTTGGAGGTAGAGTCTTTGGCGATGCAATCAAATCACAATGGGGTCATTCGTGGGCCGTAATCCACTACTCTTGGTGTCCTAAGAGGTGGAGGTGGGGGCGGCATTTGGTGTGGTGGTTGATTTGTCACTTGGGATGTGGACATCGCAAAGCAATGTCTTTTTTTTTTTTTTTAAGATTTATTCATTTGAAAGTCAGAGTTATACAGAGAGAGAAGGAGAGGCAGAGAGAGAGAGAGAGGTCTTCCATCTGCTGGTTCACTCCCAATTGGCTGCAATGGCCGGAGCTGCGCCAATCTGAAGCCAGGAGCCAGGAGCTTCTTCTGGGTCTCCCAAGTGGGTACAGGAGCCCAAGCACTTGGGCCAACATCTACTGCTTACCCAAGCCATAGCAGAGAGCTGGATCAAAAGTGGAACAGCTGGGACTCGAACCAGTGCCCATATGTTATGCCAGCACTGCAGGTGACACTGGCTTTATCCACTGCGCCAAACGGCCAACTCTCAGGCAGACAGTGAAACTCTATGATTTCTCGTGAATGGCTAATGAACTTACGTCAGTAGATTCAGAATGGAGATAATATCTAATTATGGCGTTGGGAGGTCGTCAGGTCACTGGGGACGTGGCCAGGAAGAGAGTTCTCACAAGAGGGTGGGTTATGGAAGACAGGTGCACCCCCATCAGTCTCTCTCTGCTTCCTGCTGGCCATGGGACCGACCCTCTGTCACCTGCCGGCATCATCGGATGCCTGAACCAATGCGGCTGCTTGATCTTGGACTGTGCACCTGTAAACTATAAATTCAAACAAACATTCCTGAGAAACTCCCACGAGACCTTTTAGCTAAAGGAGCTGAGAGCTGACTTCGGCAGCCCAGAGCTGCTCCAGCTTTGTGGACAAGCTCTGGCGCCTCTTCCCTGCTCTCTCCCCCGACACCGCGGCCTCCAGGCTGCTTTAGGGACCTCTGGGCCCCTCCAGCGGTCTGGGCTTCTCATCCTAGCTCTGTTCTCCCTGGGGGCACCTGTTGGTTTGCTTGTCCTCAAGCCCCTGGAGGTGGGCCCCTGTGGGACATGGACCTGGTCTTATAGGCACAGTTGGCTTCAGTGGCCTAGGCCAGTGTCTGGCAAACAACAGGTTCTTAACAAATTTTAGCGGGCTGGCACTGTGCGGCGCAGTGAGTTAAACTGCACCTGCGACCCCAGGATCCCATATGAGCACCAGTTCAAGTCCCGGCTACTTCATTTCCAATCCAGCTCACTGCTAACCTGTCTGGGAAAGCAGCAGAAGATGGTCCACATGCTTGGGCCCCTGCTACCCACATGGTGCTCCAGGCTCCTGGCTTTGTCCTGGCCCAGCCTCTGAGTTGCAGTATTTGGAGAATGAACCAGCAAACAGACGATCTCTCTCTCTCTCTCTCTCTCTCTCTCTCTCTCTCTCTCTGTGTGTGTGTGTGTGTGTGTCTCTCCTCCTCTCTATAATTCTGCCTTTCAAAGAAATAAAACTAAATCTTTAAAAACAAATAACTCAATGTTGACAGAAAAAGGAAAAAACGAGGAAGGGAGAGGTAGAGGAGGAAGAAGAAAGAAGGAGGGATGAGAGAGGGATGTCCATCCTGAGGGTCTCACTGACTGGGCCCCGGACCCCGGGAGTTACCCAGCAGCCAAGGTCCACACATGCAGGAAGGAGCTTCCGGAGGGACATAGGGCAGGGCGTTTCGGCAGGAGTGGGTGGAGGAGGGGACCTGGATGCTGTTTTCTCTGGCCAGTGGGCAGTGGTCACCAGGCAGACTGGGGACAACTGGGGGGGGACCAAAAACAGCAGACACGGACCTTCCTGTCTTTGGATGGAATCTTGTTGAGCTCTTGCTGTATGAAACGCCCCTTGGTGGGCCCGGGGGTGGGAGTGGAAGATGATGAAGCAGACTCCCACGCAGCCCAGGCTTGGTGGGTGGGGCACCTGTGATGTGACCACCACAGCTGTGCGGATGGGAGATGACAGTGGAATGGCGGCGGAGGTTCACGTACGAGGAAACAGAAAAAAAAAATAGGGGGCCGGCGCTGTGGTGTAGCAGGTAAAGCCACCATCTGCAGTGCCAGCATCCCATATGGGCACCAGTTTGAGTTCCATTTCTGATCCAGCTCTCTGCTGTGGCCTGGGAAAGCAGTAGAAGATGGCCCAAGTGCTTGGGTCCCTATGCAAATGAGTCACAACTGCAGAAAGTCCCGGATGAGCTTCCAGAGGTTGATGACCCACAGGTTGACCCCGAGGTCCATCAGGTACTGGATCTCGGGCGTGAGCATGCGCCGGCAGAGCTGCGCGTGCCGGGGCCCGATGCTCTTCTTGAGGTTGTAGCCCAGGATGGACTTGGCGCCCAGGGGCTGCCAGGGCTGCATGGCCTCGTCCTGGATGGCGGCGGCGTCCACGGGCTGGCCGCCGTCGATGCAGATGCGCCGCATGCGCTCGTTGGCGCAGCGCAGCGCGGCCACCTCGCGCGCCATGCGCTCGCGCCCGAAGGCCTCCACCTTGCGCCAGAAGCTGGCGTTGAAGTGGCGGTAGAGGCGCGCGTCCAGCATGTTCCAGGCGGTGGCGCGGCGGTAGAGCTCGCCCGAGAGGCGCGGCACGGGCGAGTCGCGGCGCGCGTTGAGCTTGAAGTACAGCACGTCCTCCAGCTCCCAGCACAGCAGCTCCTTGAGGAGCACGAGCGACTCGTCGAAGTACTCCTGCAGCAGCACCAGGTGGAAGCGGCGCTCCACCTCCAGGATGTGCTGCTGCACCTGCGGGCTGCGCGGGTCCAGGCCGCTGTCGTAGCCCAGGTCGAAGAAGAGCAGGTTGCGCAGGTAGTGCGCGTTGTAGCCGCCGGGGTCGTAGTAGCGCTCGGGGTCGCGCAGGAACTCGGCCAGCTTGTCGCCGCCCGACAGCTTCCAGGTGAGCGGCACCACGGGCCCGAAGTAGTGGAAGGAGGACTCGAAGAGGCGCGCGGGGTCGCGCAGCACCGTGATGAAGGTGGCGTTGGGCGGCACGAGGCCGCGCACCTCGTCGTAGTCGAAGCGCATGTGGTTGCAGATGATGTTGAAGCAGGCGCCGGGCCGGTAGTCCTGCACCAGGCTGCGCGCGAAGAAGGCCGGGTAGTCGAAGTCGTTGCGGCCGCTGGGGAAGGCGAAGCGCAGCCCGTGTTTCTGGCCGAAGCGGAACAGGATGTTGAGCAGCGTGCTGCTGGCGGTCTTGTGCGTCTTCATGAACACGATGTCCCGGCGCGGCCGGCAGCCGCCCGAGCCGTTGGAGGCGCTCCCCGGGGGCGGCGGCGCGGAGGGCGGCTCTGGCTCACCTGGGGGCGGGGAGCAGGGTGCTGAGGCCTCCGGGGTCCTGCAGGGACAGGGCGGTGGGGGAGGGAGAGCGCCTCAGAGGCTGCGGGGTGGGGTGCGCAGTGGGGTGGGGCAGGGGGCCGGGCTGTGCCGATGAGGCTGCAGGGGACAGTGTGGCAAGGGAGCTGGCATGGGTGCGGGGGCGTTGTGGTGCAGAGGGTTAAGGCGCCACTGGGACACCAGCATCCCATAGGAGCGCTGGTTCGAGTCCCGGCTGCTCCACTTCTGATCCAGCAGCTTCCTGCTAATGCACCTGGAAAAGCAGCGGAAGATGGCCCAAGTCCTTGGGCCCCTCCACCCATGTGGGAGACCAGGATGGAGCTCCTGGCTCCTAGCTGACGCCTGGCCCAGCCCTAGACGTTGTGGACATTTGGAGACTGAACCAGCAGATGGAAGAGCGCACGCGCTCTCTCTCTCTCTCTCTGTACTCTTTCAAATAAATAAATAAAAATCTTAAAAAGAGCCGGGATGGGCACACAGCATGTGCCTGGACCCAGCCTGAGTGCCCAAGCCAGGGGTTTCTCCTCGCTGGTCTCAGTTTCATCATCTGAGAAATGGGGGCAGACGCAGGCCCTGTCTGTATTGTGGCTGTGAGAGCCACGTAAGGCGAGGCACGTGGGCTCCTGTCTCACTCAAAGCCACCGCGATGTCCTGTGTCAGGTTGCACCATGGGAAATGCCCTCTTGTAGGCTGACGGGACTCAGACAGCAGCCCCTTCCCCTGGTTCAGTTTAACATCAGCAACCCAAGGGCCCCGGCTCTGCCAGGTCTACACTGGGCAGCCCTGCGAGGAGGGGGCACAGCCTGCTGGCTAGGAGCTGGGTCCCGAGTCAAGGAATCCAGGGCCCTGTGCCAGCTGAGTGCCTTGGGCCCAAGTCCCCCCCGTGGTGGCCCCAGTGCAGCCTCGAAGCCCTGTGCCCAGTGTAGACAGTGGGCATTCTTCCACTGCACAAGACAAGGCGCTGTCACTGTGCTCATTTCACAGATGGGTACAACAAGTATTCATCTGGGTCATGCCCTCCCCAAAATTCCTGTTGGGCACAGCGTTCTACAGGGAGCCAGGAGGGGAGAGAGGGGAGGTGTCAGTGGTCTCGGGGCCCCGCCCCCGCCCGTCTGCCCACCCTCAGTCCCCTGCCGGGCACTCACGCAGAGGCCAGGCCGGCGTGCAGCGGGGGGATGGCGTAGGAACAGAGCAGCAGCAGGAAGTTGGTGAACAGCACACCTAGCACCAGCCCCTTGGCCATGGATTCCCAGCGCCTCTTCTGTAGTGGCAGCATCTTAGGCACCTGTAGGGGGCGGCACAAGCGTCAGGATCCGGGGCCTGAGGAGCTCCCACCATCAGGGGGCGCAGCAGGGCTCTGCCTGTGACTGCTCCATAGGGGCCAGAGAGGTCCTGGCCAGCCAGGCAGACAACCACGTGGGGGAGAGAGGGCCACGGGGCTGCAGGCAGAGGCAAGGCTGGGGAAGGGGCGTGGACCAAGCACAGTTTTCAGTTCTGAGCCGGGTGGGAGCAGCCGGGAGACCTTACCTTATTGTTCATGCCCTTTAGGGGGTCCCTAATGAAACAGGTTAAAGCCAGATCCTCTTCCCCAGAATGCCCAGCCTCCTCCTTTGTCTCCTGTCCAAGGGAGAGGCCGGGGCATCTCCTCTCTGTGCAGCGGCCCCTGAGCTGTTGGGGGCTTTAGGAGCAGCAGTTGGGGAAACTGAGGCTCAGTATAAGAAGTAGTGTGGGCTCTGGCCACAGAGCAGGCCAGGCCTCTGCCCACGCACACACATGGCCGGCAGCTCAGGCTGCCTAGTTAAATTTGATTTTCTGATAGGCAATAGATTAAAAAATATATCTTTTTTGGAGTATAAGTATATCCCACATATTATATGGGATATACTTATACTAAAGAAAAGTCAATCCCAGGAAACTTCTGGGAGACAGTGCGTCTGCTCCCAGCTGAAAGGAGGGAGCTGGGGATTTATGCATCCGAGCCTTGAGAGCTGCCCCAGACACTGACAGTTCTGCCTTGCTGCGGGCCTGCTGTGCACACGACTGTGGAGGCGGGACAGAGAAACCCTGGGGAGATACAGGGAGGGTGGCTTTGGCACCAGTCGGTGACCATTGGTTGGCCTCCATGTCAGGTTCAAGGCCAAAGCCTTCACGGGCTCTGTTGGGCCCCACACTGTTCTTCCTTGTCAGAAAGAGCCTGCGAGAAGGAAGAAGCGTGCCCAAGGCCAGGGAGCAACCGAGGGCCAATCAGGACGGGTCCAGACCTGGTGCTTGCTCACCACACTGGATCACATGCCTCTGGCACCAGCAGGGCCAGCGTGTGGGTGACCTTGCTAAGCCCTGGACGGTCTCCCCTTAGCCTTGTGCAAGAGGGACTAGAACACGTCAGCTCCTCCTCCGGGGAGGGGGCGCTCCGCAGCACCCCACAGAGCCACAGGCCGCAGGGGGCCACAGCTCTTGGGCCAGTGCCTTCCCTTAGTTTCCTTCTTTTTTTTTTTAATTTGCATTTATTTTATGCCACAGTTATTCCCACGCCATAGTTGTTTCTCCTCTCTGCAACCTCCTCTTCTGGATCAGGAACAGTCTGCTCCTTGCTAGTGAGAAGCCTCTCCCTGTGGCTGGGGTCTCCTGTGTGGGATAATCTGCCCACAGGCTCCACAGGTCAGCAAGGCATCACCATTGACTCCGTGCCGACCCCACCGAAGGGCCCGGGGTGCACCTGCCACCTGCACCGTGGGAGTGACCGAGTGGTGGCCCTCCCTTCCCTTCTCCAGTCCCTGCCCGGGCTACCTGCTCCTCCCAAGAGAAACCGCTTCAAAAAGATGGGGTGGGGGGTGGCGTTGCGGCATAGAGGGTAAATGCTGCCTGCTGTGCTGGCAACCCATACAGGCACCCGTCAAGTCCTGGCTGCTCCACTTCCAATCCAGCTCTCTGCTATGGCCTGGGAAGGCAGCAGAAGATGGCCCAAGTGCCTGGGACCTTGCACCCATGTTGGAGACCCGGAAGAAGCTCCTGGCTCTTGGCTTTGGATGGCCCAACTCCAGCCGTTGTGGTCATTTGGGGAGTGAACCAGCAGATGGAAGACCTCTCTCTCTCTCTCTCTCTCTCTCTCTCTCTCTCTCGGCAAAAGAAAGAATCAGAAAAGATCTTGCAGAACAGGAGGCATTTTTAAAACTGCTTACCTCTTTTTTTTTTTTTTTTAAGAATTAGTTTATTTATTTAAAAGAGTTACAGTGAGAGAGGGTGACAGATCTTGCAACCACTCAGTCACTTCCAAGATGTCCACAATGGCCAGGACTGGGACAGGCTGAAACCAGGAGCTAGGAGCTTCTTCCAGGTCTCCTACGTGGGTACAGGGGCCCAAGTGCTTGGGCCACCCTCCACTGCAGGTTCATTAGCAGGGAGCAGCTTGGAGCGGAGAGGTGGGGCCTTGACTAGCATCCCAGGCAGCAGACTGACCTGCTGTGCCAAGTGCCCGAGGAGGTCTTTTTTTCCCAGCAGAGTTACGGAGAGGCAGACAGAGAGCGAGAGTGAGAAAGAGAGAGAGAGAGAGGTCTTCCATCTGCTGCTTTACTCCCCAAATTACTACAACAGCTAGAGTTGTGCCAATCCCAAGCCAGGAGCCAGGAGCTTCTTCCGGGTCTCCCATGTGGGTACAGAGGCCCAGGCACTTGGGCCATCTTCTACTGCTTTCCCAGGCCATGGCAGAGAGCCAGATCAGAAGTGGAGCAGCCAGGACTAGAACCGGCGCTCATATGGGATGCCAGTACTGCAGGCAGTGGCTTTACCCACTACGCCACAGTGCCAGCCCCAGTAATTTCCCTTTTTTAACACTGAATTGTCAACTTTATTTTTATCTGAAAGGCAGAGAGAGCCAAAGGCAAAGATCTCCCGTCCTGTGGCTCACTCCTCCAATGCCTTCAATAGCCAGGGCTGGGCCAGGCCAAACCAGAAGCCTGGCAGTCAGTGTGGTTCTCCTGCTTGGGTGGCAGGAGCCCCGGCACTCAGGCCGCCACCTGCTACGTCCACTTCATGGGAAGCTGGCACTGGGAGCAGAGCTAGGACTGGCACCCAGGCACTCCAAGAGGGGCTGTCCCCAACGCCCGCCCTAAGAGGAGACATTTGAAACAGGCCGTGGAGAGGCAGGGATGGGACACGGAGGGGCCTTCCAGGAACCAGAACGGAAATGAGGACGAGACAGGAGGCCTGCGCTGTGAGGGGAGGAGGCAGGCGACGTCAGCTCAGGGAGAACCCAGGCTAAGGGGGCGCTGCGGTTTCTCTCTCTCTCTCTCTTTTAAAGGTTTACATATTTATTTGAAAGAGTTACACAGAGAGAGGAGAGGCAGAAAGAGAGAGAAAGAGAGAGAGAGAGAGAGAGAGAGGTCTTCCATCCAATGGTTCACTCCCCATTTGGCCACGACGGCAGAGCTGCACCGATCCCAAGCCAGGAGCCAGAAGCTTCTTCCAAGTCTCCCACATGGGTTCAGGGGCCCAAGTCCTTGGGCCATCTTCTACTGCTTTCCTAGACCATAGTAGAGAGCTGGATCGGAAGTGGAGCAGCCAGGTCTCGAACCGGTGCCCATAAGGGATGCCGGCGCTTCAGGCCAGGGTGTTAACCCACTGAGCCACTGCGCCAGCCCCTGCGGTTTCTCTCTTTAAAAAAAAAAAAAAAAAAGATTTATTTATTTATTTATTTGAAAGAGTTATACACAGAGAGAAAGAGAGGCAGAAAGAGAGAGAGAGCGAAGTCTTCCATCTATTGGTTCACTCCCCAATTGGCCACAATGGCTGGAGCTACGCTGATCTGAAGCCAGGAGCCAGGAGCTTCTTCCAGGTCTCCCACACGGGTGCAGGGGCCCAAGCACTGGGGCCATCTTCCACTGCTTTTCCAGGCCACAGCAGAGAGCTGGATCTCAAGTGGAGCAGCCAGGACTCGAACTGGCACCCAAACGGGATGCCGGCACTGCAGGCCGCGGCTTTACCTGCTGCACCACAGTGCCGCCCCCCCCCCTTCCCTCTTTTTTAAAGCAGTTTCTCTTGAGAGGAGCAGGGAGCCCTGGCAGGGTCTGGAGAAGGGAAAGAAGGACCACCACTCAGTCCCTCCCATGGTGGAGGGGGTAGGTGCACCGGGGGACCCATCAGTGGGGAAAAAGAAGGAAATCAAGAAAGAGGAGGAGGAAAAGGGAGGAGGAGAGGAGAGGGGGAGGAGGAGAAGGAGGGGGGAGGCACTGGCCCAAGAGCTGGAGCCCCTGGTCTGGCCCCCTGCGGCCTGTGGCTCTGTGGGGTGCTGCGGAGCGCCCCCTCCCCAGAGGAGGAGCTGACGTGTTCTAGTCCCTCTTGCACAAGGCTAAGGGGAAACCGTCCAGGGCTTAGCAAGGTCACCCACACGCCGGCCCTGCTGGTGCCAGAGGCATGTGATCCGGTGTGGTGAGCAAGCACCAGGTCTGGACCCGTCCTGATTGGCCCTCGGTTGCTCCCTGGCCTTGGGCACGCTTCTTCCTTCTCGCAGGCTCTTTCTGACAAGGAAGAACAGTGTGGGGCCCAACAGAGCCCGTGAAGGCTTTGGCCTTGAACCTGACATGGAGGCCAACCAATGGTCACCGACTGGTGCCAAAGCCACCCTCCCTGTATCTCCCCAGGGTTTCTCTGTCCCGCCTCCACAGTCGTGTGCACAGCAGGCCTGTAGCGAGGCAGAACTGTCAGTGTCGGGGCAGCTCTCAAGGCTCGGATGCATAAATCCCCAGCTCCTTCCCCTTCAGGTGTACTGTCTCCCAGAAGTCCCCTGGGCACGCGGCTCTGTACTTCCTTTACACAATGCCTGCCATCCTCTCTCACTCCCTACTCTCCCGCTAGCATTCCCTAGAGTCACCTCCCAAAACAAACTCCTTGCCCTAGCCCGCTTGTCTGAACACCTGCCAAGCAGCCACGGTGTAGCCATCCCCACGCTCACAGAGTGACCTTGCATGCCCCTGTCGTGGACTCTGGCTTTCTGCTTGTCTAGAGGGTAAGGAGGGGAGCAGGTGTAGCTGGGAGTCTCCCTTCACCTCTCACCCCTGCACTCCAGATCAGGTGTGGTCCAGCTGAGGGTCACATATTCATCTTGGGGCGATTGCTTGGGTCCGGACCTGGGACGTCTCTTTCTCAACCTGAAACCACTCTCCTAACAGCTGTGACAAATCGTGGGCAGCTGTTCCGGACACTTGGGCGGTAGATAGAACTCCTTGCTAATGCACCTGGGAAAGCAGTGGAAGCTGACCCAAGTGCTCAGGCCCCTGCGTGCACATGGGAGACCCAGAGAAGCTCTTGGGTCCTGGCATCAGCCTGGCTCAGCCCTGGCTGTTGAGGCCATTTGGGGAGTGAACCAGCAGGTAGAAGATCTCTGTCTCTCTCCATCTCTCTCTCTTTCTGTAACTCTGCCTTTCAAGTGAATAAAATAAATCTTTTTTTACAAAGATTTTATTTACTTATTTGAGAGAGAGTTACAGAGAGAGGGAGAGACAGAGAGAGGTCTTCCGTCCAATGGTTCACTCCCCAAATGGCTGCAACAGCTGGAGCTGTGCCGATCTGAAGCCAGGAGTTGGGAGTTTCTTCCGGGTCTCCCATGTGAGTGCAGGGGCCCAAGGACTTGGACCATCTTCCACTGCTTTCCCAGGCCATTAGCAGGGAGCTGGATTGGAAGAGGAGCAGCTGGGACTCGAACTGACGCCCACATGGGATGCCAGCACTGCAGGCAGAGGATTGACATATTGCGCCACAGCACTGGCCCCTAAATTAAACCTGAAACAAAAGACAAGGAGGATTTGGAGCCTGTGCAGTCCAAGCTCAGGGCCAATGCCTTGGGCACCTGGCAAGGAGTAAGCCCTGCCAGTCACCCCAGGTCGGGACTTGAGATGCAACGAGGCAGGTTTCGGCAGAGGTAGGTGTGGGAGGGGCTGCCGGCTGGGCAATGGGCAGGCCGCCTGGAAGGAGCCACAGAGCGGGGCTCGACCCAGGAGCGGTGAGCCGGAGCCTGCCCCCCACACCACGGACAGCATGAGTGGACACGTGGGGGACCTGAGCCCGTCCCAGGAGAGGGCGCTCAGCCAGGTGAGTGCGGGGAGAGAGAGCCCTAGAGTAGCCTCAGTTTCTCCTTCCGCCCTAGAGGGGCCAGGTCCTCAGGCCCCTGGGTTCCTCTGAGCTCTGCAGATCCCACCTCTTTGGCAATCCTGAGGGTCCCGGTGACTGGGGCAGGGGCCTCCCCCGGCTTTGGCCAACACAGCCCAACACAGATGCAAGCCACGTGTGTCACTGCCAGTTTTCCAGCAGCCATATTACAAATAGAAAGAAACACGTGGGATTCGTCTTTAATCAGCTGAGCCTGTTCTGCTTAACCCGCTCTGGCCGAATGGTTAGCACTTCTGTCTGTAATCAACAGACAAGTGGCGATGCAGTTTCTTTTTTCTTTGGGATCTTGTGTTTCCTGCTCCACAGCAGCTCTCGCCGTGGACTGGCTGTGTTGTAAGTATCTATGGCTCCCACCTCCGACGGCCCAGGGGAGCGAGGGCTGCAGTCCCAACACGGGGAGGTCATGGCCTCAGCCTTGTCCTGGGGGATGCAGGAGCCAGGTGCATTTTTGTCTTTGGCCTGGGAGGAATTCCTTACGGGTCTTTAGGATCTTCCCAGCATGGACCCCCACCCCCACCCCCACTCTGGGCAGGCGTGAGCTTCGGAGAGGCTCCCAGCCTTCCCTGAGCGTGGGGTGGGGGATTGCGACCCCAGGGTTCTGTGCTGAGTCTGCCCACCTGGGTTAAGGACCGAGGTCCAGCGCTGCTCAGGTTTCCTGGGCATTCGGGGGGAGGGGCTCATTTGGAGGAGACCGAGAGTCAGGGAGAAGGAGGGTGACCCGGGCCAGGACAGCCAGCGCAGCTGGCTCAGTGCTGTGCCCTTTGTCTGGCGAGACTCTGTGGATCAGCGCTGCAGGCTGGCTTGAGTCCCCGTCAGCACAGTCAATGACACTCAGCCAGGAATGGCACCGTACAGCCCCCCTGACCCGGGTCTCTCTCTGCTCTGTCTCCAGTTCCGAGAGAACATCCGGGATGTGCTGTCTACCCTGCCCAATCCCGACGATGCGTTTCTCCTGCGCTGGCTCCGAGGTGAAGCCCCAGCTGGCAGTGGGCTGAGGGTCAAGGGCACCAAAGGGGAGCACTGTGGGTCCCTGTCGCTGGCTAGGAAAGTGGAGTCAGTCCTTGAAATCTGCTGGGATTGGGTCTGGGACCTACACCCCCGCCCCGTGGACACAGAACTCCACAGATGCGCAAGCACCTTCCGTAAAATGCTGTGGTGTTTTTATATAACCTGCACACAGCCTGGATAGTTTAAATCAGACGACATAGCATCTGTAATACAAGGCAAATGCTGCGGGAATAAGGGTTATGTTGCACTGCCTAGGAAAAAGTGACCCCAAAAGTCTACAAATGTTAGGCACACGCAGAATACTTTAAAAAATATTTTCTATCTGGGATTGGTTGAATCCACATTTGCTGGTTCACTTCCCCAAATGGCTAAAAGGGCCCGGATTGGGACCAGGAGCCAGGCGCTCCATCTGGGTCTCCCACGTGGGTACAGGGCCCCCTGCTGCTTTCCCAGGCCATAGCAGGGAGCTGGATCGGAAGTGGAGCAGTCGGGCTCGAATCAGTAACCAATGGGATGCCAGCACTGCAGGTGGCGGCTTCACCTGCTACGCCACAAGGCTGGGCCCAGGATGCAATCTTGATCAGTGTTTATCCCAGTTAACGATTTACAACAATTTGTGCCCTCATCAGCTCCAGTCATAGGCCAGGTGTGGCTGCAAGAGCCAGAGGGCAGAATCTTAGGCCAGAAGATTGCTAGTGACACCTTGTTCCTATACAGATTTTTATTTATTTATTTACTTGAGAGGCAGAGTTACAGAGAGAGGGAGAGACAGAGAGAAAGGTCTTCCATCTGCTGGTTCCCTCACCAAATGGCCGTGAGACTGATCAGGAGCCAGGAGCTTCTTCCAGGTCTCCCACACGGGTGCAGAGACCCAAAGATTTGGGCTATCTTCTACTGCTTTCCCAGGCCACAGCAGAGAGATGGATTGGAAGTAGAGCAGCTGGGACTTGAACCAATGCCCATAAGGAATGCTGGCACTGCAGGCAGAGGGTTAGCCCACTATGCCATTGTGCTGGCTAGACACCTTGTTCTTAACTGGGGCTCGTTTGCCAAGTGTGAAGTTCACTATTTGTGTTCCAGGGGCCTAGCGAGTTCCTAACACAACCATGTGTAGAAAGAAAGAAAACCCTTGAGGGATTGTATGGAAAAAGTCTTGGGAGGGGCCGGTGCTGTGGCATAGCGGGTAAAGCTGCTGCCTGTAGTGCCGGCATCCTATATGGGCACCGGGTCTAGTCCCGGCTGCTCCACTTCTGATCTGGCTCTCTGCTATGGCCTGGGAAAGCAGTAGAAGATGGCCCAAGTCCTTGGGTCCCTGCACCTGCATGGGAGACCTGGAAGAAGCTCCTGGCTCCTGGCTTCGGATTGGTGCAGCTCTGGCCGTTGTGGCCATTTAGGGGGTGAACCAGTGGATGGAAGACCTCTCTTTCTCTGCCTCTGCCTCTCTAATTCTGCTTTTCAAATACATAAATAAATCTTTGAGAGAGAGAGAGAATAAGAAAGAAAAAGTCAGCCGGCGCTGTGGCTCACTGCCTGTGGCGCCGGCACAATGGGTTCTAGTCCCAGTCGGGGCACCGGATTCTGTCCTGGTTGCTCCTCTTCCAGTCCAGCTCTCTGCTGTGGCTCGGGAAGGCAGTGGAGGATGGCCCAAGTCCTTGGGCCCTGCACCTGCATGGAGAACCAGGAGGAAGCACCTGGCTCCTGGCTTCGGATTGGTGCAGCGTGCCAGCTATAGCGGCCATTTGGGGTGTGAACCAATGGAAGGAAGACCTTTCTCTCTGTTTCTCTCTCACTATCTATATCTCTACCTGTCAAAAAAAAAAAAAAAGACAACAGCACCAACTCGTTTCCATGAGGAACCAGTCGGTAAGAATCTACAGGCCCTGGGGGAAGGCGCTGTGTCATTGAGCTTCCCTGGGTGCAGTACAGAGGTGCTGGCTCCCACACAACAGAATCAGGGTTGGAGAGAGCGTGGGAGGGACTGGGGCTGTGAATCTGCCCTCAGCCTGCGGTGAGACCCTGTGATCTACCCCACATGACTGGCGGTGGGCGGGGCCGCTCATGTTAACCCGCCCCTCAGCCCCCCACCTCTCCTGCTAGTGATGTCATCCCAGGAGGGGGTTTCTGGGATGTACGCGTATGTGGCTGCTCCACTTCCACTCCAGCTCCCCGCTAACAGCGGGGAAGAGCAGCCGTCTTACCTCCCAGGGTGACTTCTGCACACGTGGTTACCTTCACCCCTGGGCGGCTGCTCTGCCTCTTCCGAGCCCTAACGCCTAACGACGACGGCTTTCATGCCACCTCTCCGGGCTGCCTCTCTGTTTCCCTCCTGTCGGGTCTCTGTACCACGGGCAGGCTCTGACATGGCCACTTCCCACGAGTTAGGACCAGTGCCCATGAGAGCTGTGTCCTTCGAGCTGGGGTCAGGCATGGCAATCACCGAATGCCATCTCTCCATTTGTTGGGGTTCCCCCATGATGCTGCCTCTGTCCCCCTTTAATCTGATTTAGGTCTCGCAGTGTAAAGGGGGCTGATGGGGCTGTTTGGTCCCTGCTGTCCCCTGGTTAGCTTTTCAGCAGGTTGAGCCAGGCAGAAGTGCCCAATACCTTTCTCTCTCCCTTGGCCAGCCATGGTGGTGCTGCGGCAAAGACTGGTGAGTTAGGACACCCCTGGGGGGTGTCAGGATGAGCCAGGCAGAGGAGGGTTGTGAACCAGGCTGGCGGCGTGCTGGGGACTGGGTGGCCAGCTCCCTGCCCCGGTGTTGACAAGGGCAGACACCCAAGTTAAGGAGGAGAAGAGCAAACAACCCCAGTACTGCGTCATCACCCACACAGCACGCAGGACAGGCTCTGTGGTTCAAAGCCATGGAGGAGGGGTCCATAGTGCCATGAAAACAGCAATGAATGCTGGCGTGCACAACAGCAGACTTCTGTGTAAACACAACACAAGCCTGGCGTGGTTTTATAGCCCAATGTCGTATTATATAATGTACTTTGTACAATCCAGATTAACTTCAACAACTCTTGTCTCCCTAAGTTGAAAGTCTCCTCCTTGGAGAGTTTCAGGGGTCCAACCGAAAAGCCTCAAGGTCAAAGTCTCAGTTTGGAGCTTTTTTTTTTTTTTTAAATGATATTTATTTATTTAAGAGGCAGAGTTGCAGACTGGTTCACTCCCTAGATAGCCACAACAGCCAGAGCTGAGTTGATCCGAAGCCAGGAGCTAAGAGCTTCTGCCAGGTCTCCCACGTGGGTGCAGGGGCCCAAGGCCTTGGGCCATCTTCCACTGCTTTCCCAGGCCATAGCAGAGTGCTGGATCGAAACCGGCACCCATATGGGATGCCAGCGCTGCAGGCCAGGGTGTTAACCCGCTGCGCCACAGCGCCGGCCCCATACATACTATATATTGATTGGCTTGGGACTCATGGAGATGGAGGGGTCTCCTGGAGACAGCCTGACTCTCCCTAGGGGCTCAGCCCCCTCCTCTGCCAGCTCTGGGTGAAAGATTGCAACCACCCTGGAGGTGGGGTTTAAAGCCTCAAGGTCACAAATGCAGCACAAGAAGCTATCAGTGGGGGAGATGTGCCGGCCTGGCGACGAAGCTCTCCAGCCACAGCCGGCAGCCTGCTGAAGACACCACAGACCCCCAGCCCCAGCGGGCAGCCCCTGAGTCGCCGGCAGTTTAAACCATTTGGCCCAAAAGCCACAATCCGTTTAACCTGAGTGTTTTAAGCAAAGCTGCGAGCCAGATCCACTCAGTGATAAGGGGATCACTTAAACATTTTAAACCGGGCGATAATGTCAGCTTTTTATCCAGGACGCCATAAAGCCAGCCACCATGTTAGCTTTGGAAAGTCTCAGGTCTCTCTCTGAGGCAATCAGACCCAACAAGGGCAATCAGGAAGCGTGGGAAGCGTCAGGCTTTTGTTACCCAGGTCAGTTACGAAAACACAGAGAAACCTTGATTACAAAGGCTCAGCGAGTGACATCAGCATAGGATTTTATAAATACATCACGGAACATAAAGCTACGGAAACAGGCAATGTTGACTTTTTGAACTTTTAAGACAGAGGAGTTAAAAAAAAAGATATAGATATAGGGGGCCAGCGCTGTGGTGTAGTGGGTAAAGCCACCACTTGCAGTGCCAGCATCCCATTTGGGTGCCAGTTCAAGTCCTGGCTGCTCCACTTCTCATCCAGCTCTCTGCTGTGGCCTGGGAAAGCAGTCGAAGATGGCCCAAGTCCTTGGGCCCCTGTACCCGCGTGGGAGACCTGGAAGAAGCTCCTGGCTCCTAGCTTCAGATCGGCGCAGCTCGGGCCACTGCAGCCATTTGGGGAGTGAACCATTGGATGGAAGACCTCTCTCTCTCTCTCTCTCTCTCTCTCTCTCTCTCTCTATCTCTGCCTCTCCTTCTCCTTGTGTGTAACTCTGACTTTCAAATAAATAAATAAATATTTAAAAAATAAGATATAGGAGTTAACTTTCGAAGCACTCCTCCAAAAACATGTAAATTAAGAGGAAAATGTCTTTTAAAGGAACATGCAATAATTTAGCCCGTAGTTACTTTAAAACAGATTTTAAAGCTTGAGATCTAAGTTCCTTTCTCCAGGTGCTGGGAAACCCTAGAAAACTCGAGAAAATCTTTAGCCCGGAGGACAAAACCCAGCTCTGGAAATTTAACGGCAGATATTTGTAGAGAAGCCACTGTGTGGGTGACAGGGTACACAGCAGCCTGGGTCACAAACACTGACTCAGCGGTTTCTTTCTTTTTTTTTTTAAAGATTTATTTTATTTATTTGAAAGACAGAGTTACAGAAAGAGGTAGAGACAGAGAGGTCTTCCTTCCGCTGATTCACTCCCCAGATGGCCACAACTGCCAGAGCTATGCTGATCCGGAGCCAGGAGCTTCTTCTGGGTCTCCCACGTGGGCGCAGGGGCCCAAGGCAATGGGCCATCTTCCACTGCTTTCCCAGGCCACAGCAGAGAGCTGGATGAGAAGTGGAGCAGCCAGGACTCGAACCAGCGCCCATATGGGATGCTGGTGCTTCAGGCAGGGCGTTAACCTGCTGTGCCACAGCGCTAGCCCCAAACTCAGCGGTTTCTAAAGCACAGGAGAGTTTCACAGTCTCTTATCCCCAGTAGGTCAGTGTAACAGGGCAGATATTGATAACCAGAGAGCAGGAGATTCTCATTTGGTGGCCAGAGAGAGTTTTAAATCGACTAAGGGAGGGGACCAGTGCGGTGGCATCCTCATGGGCTCCCGTGCAGGTGCAGGGACCCAAGGACTTGGGTCATCCTCTGCTGTTTTGCCAGGTGTATTAGTAAGAAGCTGGATTGGAGTGGAGGAGCCAGGACTCGAACCCAGCACCCATCTGGGATGCCTGTGTTGCATACAGCGGCTTAACCCGCTATGCCACGATGGTGGACACCCCCCCCCCCCCAAGTACTAGTCTTTGTTAGATTATTGCTTTGTATAAAGGTCGGGGGAGCGAGACACGTGGCATCACTTAGTAGGGAATGAGTGGAGATCTCGGGGCTGATGAAGAGCGGGTGTTGGGGCCAGGTTGTGGATAGATGAGGCGTCCCCTCCTCCCTCTGAGAGCTGCAGGGAGAGGGAGAGAACCAGCTTCAGGAAGGGTTCCTGAGGCTGGCACGGCTCTGAGCCGCCGATCGGAACCACCCTCAGCCCTGCGGTCCCTCCGGATTTGGAGAATCCGCTCTCTGGACGGCCTTTCTGGAATAGTAGGCGGGGCCCTGAATCCCCAACGGTGGCTGCACAGCCTCTCCTCCTGGTGGAGACTTCCTGCCACCGCCCACCCCCACCCCCAAGCTCAGGGAGCCAGCCGGCCTGGGCCCAAGTCTTCCAGGGACTCGGGGTGCCCGCCGTGGCTCCCTGTGGAGAACAGCAGCAGGCAAAGCTGGGCTGGGCTGGGGGGGGGGGGGCGGAGCCGCTCTCTGCCGGCGCCAGAGCCAAGCTTCTGGAACCTTCAGCGCTGCCCGTGGTGCCGTTGCAGCTCGGAGCTTCGACCTGCAGAAATCCGAGGACATGCTGCGGAAGGTGAGGACGGCACCCCGCCCCCCGCCTGGCCCGGCCTCGTCTCCTATCCCACAACGAGGCTCAGGTCCATTCATGCACAGAACAGCCGTGAACCTGGCCCTGTGCTAGACACTGGGAGAGAGAGCTGACAAGGAAAAAAATGAAACCAGAAAGACAAAGAAGGCAGTTCCTGAGAGTGGGGAGGAGGAAGAGCTCAATGAAATAGGGAAGGGAGAGAGGGAGAGAGAGAGAGAGAGAGAGAGACTGGGGATATTCACCTGGGATGTAAATGCCCCCAAAAGAGCAGAGGCAGCGGGTGCAGGCTGTGCAAAGACCCTGGGGTAGCAATGGACTGGGGTGCTCCATGAGCACACGGAGGCCATGTTGCAGCACGGAAGGGGAGAAACTGGGCTGCATGGGTGGCCCAGCCCCATCAGCTGGGCCCTGTGGGCCTCTGCAGGGAGTCTAGGTTTCTGTCTAAGGGCACCTGGAAGCCGAGGAGTGGACGTGTGGGGATACAGTACAGGGAGCAGCAGGGCACCGGCCTCACCTGGCCCTGTCTTAGGGCCTTGTCCATCTTAGACCCGTGTCCCCTTCCCTCCCATCCTGTCCCCATCCCCCCTTGGAAGCGGTGGAGCCCCCGGGGGGCTGCAGGCGTCCCCCTGTCTCCGCAGCACATGGAGTTCCGGAAGCAACAGGACCTAGACCACATCCTCGAGTGGCAGCCGCCCCAGGTGAGCCTCGCTCACGCCCGCCCTGGCCGCCCTGGCTCCCCCCGGGCCCGAGGCACTGAGCCCGTGTCACGTGCCTGCAGGTGGTCCAGCTCTACACGGCCAGCAGCATCTGTGGCCACGACAGCGAGGGCAGCCCCGTGTGGCTGCACATCATCAGAGACCTCGACCTCAAGGGCCTGCTCCTGTCCGTCTCTAAGCAGCAACTGCTCAGAGACAGGTTTCGCAGCTGTGAGCTGCTCCTGCGGGACTGCGAGGTGCAGAGTCGGAAGGTGGGGAGCCGGGGGGCACTGGCAGCCGCAGCCTGCACCTCCCAGGCCTCCAGGCTGCCCTGCACCCCCCATGCACCCCTCAACCGCCTGATCCCTGCCCCGAGGACCCACCTTCCTGAGCTCCAAGGTCCGGGGCCTCAGAGAATCCGGGGACCAAGCCAGGGACACACAGTACTGGTTCCACTGGGCCATGTTCTCCCTGAGACCTCGTTATTAGGGGATGGGATATCACATGTGGACAGAGGTGGGGAGGGCAGGTGCAGGCCTGGTCACAGCACCGGGAGGGGGCCCCCTTCCCTGCACTGGGTACTTGGTGTGAAATCTGCCAAGACAGAGCCAAGGCGAGCCGGGCTCAGGGCCAGCGCCATCTTGGGTATGGGGGAGGGGGGCGGCTGACCCTCCCAGGGTCTCGCTCTCCCCGTCTGTCCCTTGCAGCTGGGGAAGAAGGTGGAGCGAGTTACAACCGTGTTTGATATGGAGGGGCTGGGGCTGAAACACCTGTGGAAGCCGGGAGTGGAGTTCACACAGGAGGTGAGGGCCGGACGTCAGGGGCTCTGCTCTCCTCTCTCCTCTGTCCCCGCTTGTTGCCATGGGACCAGTGTTTCCCCGCCCCCACACTGCTTGTGCACAGGGATATCGTCAAAGCCACAGCCTCCCACTGCTGTATGTGGTGCCCCAGTGCCTCCCCCTCACGCCCAGCATGTCACCACGGGGCCTGGTCCCCAGGCCTGCCAGGATGCCCTTCGTCTCCTCCTGGCTGGCCCTCGCCTTCTGGCCCCTGACTTCCCACTTGCTGATTTTCTGGGAAGGGGCTTGAGTTACAGCAGGGGCCCTGGGGGCAGCCACACCACCTTTCCCCTTCTTTCTGCTCCACCCAGGATAGCCCAGAACCTAAAACACGTTTTAGCGATGTGTTTTATTTGTTTGAAAGGCAAAGTGACCGAGAGAAAGGGAAAGACATTGAGATCCTTCATCTACTAGTTCACCGCCTAAACACCCCTGACAGCCAGGGCTGGGCCAGGTGGAAGCCAGGGGCCAGGAACTCCACCCAGGTCTCCCACGTGAGTGGCAGGGACTTGGGCACTTGAGCCGTCATCCACTGTCTCCCAGGTGCATTGGCAGGAAGTTGTCACACAAGGCAAAGACTTCCCACATGCGATGCACCTGTCCCAAAGGGACCGTTCAACCCATGGAGCCGTAATGCCTGCCCCAGGGTACCACATATCTGAGCTGGGATGTTCGGTCCATTAATTGGATTAAATGCACTTTTTAACAAAACTTTTAAAAACTTTTTTATTTTATTTATTTGAAAGGCAGGGGAGTAGGGGAATGGTTTCCCATTCACTGTTCACTCCTCAGATGCCTGCAACAGCCGGAGCTGGGCCAGGCCAAAGCCAGGAGCCAGGAACTCCACCAGGTCTCCCACCTGGGTCGCGGGGCCCCAGCTGTCACTCGCTGCTTCCCAGGTGCGCATTAGCGAGGGCTGGAATCGGGAACAGAGCTGAGGCTCAAACCCAGACACTCCCGCGTAGGTTGCAGCATCCATCCTGAGCAGCATCTTGATGGCTGTACTGAGTGCCTGCCCCCAAAGGTGACGTTGACTTAGAAAGTTTCCAACTCACAACGCATTTATCAAACCCTCGCTCCATCGCGAGAGTAGGAGGCGTCCAGAACAGTCAAACCCAGAGATGCAGAATCCAGAGTGAGCGCTCCTTTGTACTGGAGGGGCCGGCATTGTGACACAGTGGGTTAAACCACCGCCTGCGACGTCGGCATCCCATATGGGCGCTGGTTCGAGTCCTGGCTGCTCCACTTCTGATCCAGCTCCCTGCTAATGCTCCTGGGAAAGCAGTGGAAGATGGCCCAAGTGCTTGGGCCCCTGCATCTACATGGGTGATCTGGAAGAAGCTGCTGGCTTCTGCCTGGCCTGTCCCAGCCATTGCAGCCAGTGAACCAGCAGGTGGAAAATTTCTCTCTCCCTCTCCTTCTCTCCTTCTCTCCCTGTCCCTCTCCCTCTCCCTCTCCTTCTAACCCTGCCCCTCTCCCTCTCCTTCTCTCCTTCTCTCCCTGTCCCTCTCCCTCTCCTTTTCTCCCTGTCCCTCTTCTTCTCTCCCTCTTCTTCTTTCCCTCTTCTTCTCCCTCTCCCTCTCCCTCTCTCCCTCTCCCTCTCCTTCTCTCCCTCTCCCCCTCTCCTTCTCTCCTTCTCTCCCTCTCCTTCTCTCCTTCTCTCCCTCACCCTCTCCCTCTCCCTCTCCTTCTCTCCCTCTCCCTCTCTCCCTCTCCCTCTCCTTCTCTCCCTCTCCTTCTCTCCCTCTCCTTCTCTCCTTCTCTCCTTCTCTCCTTCTCTCCCTCTCCCTCTCCCTCTCCCCACCCCGCCTTTCAAATAAAATAAATACACATTTTAAATGTCTGTAACTTGGTAGAAGTGATGGATGCTGGAAGAGCAATCATAGGATTGTGGACTTTAAAAGGGGGAGATTTATAGCCTGGAAATTAGGTCTGACTATTTTTTTTTAAGAGCCATGCTTTGCAACTTTGCCTATTGTGCTAAAAGAGAATCTGCCTCATTCTGGAAGCTGTTAGGGTTCGCGCCACGTGGGAGGGAAGCTTGCAAAATGCTGGATGGGGGTTTTCTTGCCTGTCAGGGAGGTGACTGTGGGTGGTCTCTGCTCACTGCCTGGGTGGAGCCCAGTGTCTGGGCTCCTGGCAGCCACTTTCGGGGACGTCTTGGAGGACTCAGGGCTGCGCCCTTGGGGGACCTGGGGGACCAGAGGGGACACCAGGGGGCAGTGTTTAGACACTGATTGCAGGTGCACTTGACTCTCCAGTTTCTCTCCGCACTCGAGGCGAATTACCCTGAACTTTTGAAGCGTGTCATTATAGTGAAAGGTGAGTGAACCCGCTCAAGAGCAGCATGAGTCAGGGGCAGGGGTGGGGCAGGGGGCGGAGGGGGCGCTGGAGACCCTCGGGGAGCAGCTCTGTGCCTGTTGCAGCCCCCAAGCTGTTCCCCGTGGCATTCAACCTGGTCAAGGCGTACTTGAGAGAGGAGACCCGCAAGAAGGTGGTGATTCTGGGAGGTGAGTGAGCCAGCCGGAAGCCAGGGCCCCGGGACATAGTGGGCGTCCAGGGTGCACCACTTGACTGCAATGTGCCTACATGTCAGAGGGCAGAGGGGTCGGGAGGGGCCTGGGAGACTGTCCTGGAGCAGCGGGGCCCAGGGACGGGGTGGGGCTGTCGGCAGCTGGGGTTGGGAGATGCCAATGGCAGGTTGGCTTTGCCAGTATTTAGCCGCAAACGGGCTGCATCATCGGAGCTGCCTCTCGGCTTCCTGATCTCTCAGCAGGGGAGAATGGGGTCTAGGTTTTCCAAATGACACGGTGAAGACAGCTCAGGGGCCGGCGCTGGGGTGTAGCAGGTAAGGCCGCCACCTGCAGTGCCGGCATCCCATATGGGCACCAGTTCTAGTCCCGGCTGCTCCACTTCCGATCCATCTCTCTGCTGTGGCCTGGGAAAGCAGCGGAAGATGGCCCAATCCTTGGGCCCCTGCACCCACGTGGGAGACCTGGAAGAAGCTCCTGGCTCCTGGCTTTGGATCAGCCCAGCTCTGGCTATTGCAGCCAATTGGGGAGTGAACCAGCAGGTGGAAGACCTCTCTCTCTCTCTCTCTCTCTCTCTCTCTGTCTCTCCTTCTCTCTGTGTAACTCTATCAAATAAATAAATAAATCTTTAAGAAAGAAAGAAAAGAGTATGTCTACCAATAACAACAACAAAAGACAGGAATTTGGCAAATACAAAAAAAGAAAGAAAGGAGGGAGATCGGGTCCTGAGAGCAGCTTCAGCGCCTCCTGTCTGTTTTTGTTTGAAAAAACACAAACGAGCTCATGCCGCCACCCTTTCGTAATCGCTTATCAGGGGTAAACGTTTTTCCACTTCAGTCAAAGTCAGAACTTAGGTCACCTATATTTTTAGGTTTTTTTTGCTTTTTTAAAAAAGATTTATTTATTATGTGAAAGGCAGAGTTACAGAGAGGCAGAGAGAGAGAGAGGTCTTCCATCCACTGATTCACTCCCTCAAAGGGCCACAATGGCTAGAGCGGGGCTGATCCAAAGCCAGGAACCAGGAGCTTCTTCCAAGCACTTGGGCCATGGTCCACTGCTTTCCCAGGCCACCAGCAGGAAGTTGAGTCGGTAGTGGAGCAGCTGGGACTCGAACCAGTACCCGTGCAGGATGCAGGCGCCACGGGTGGAGGCTGAGCCCACTTTGTCACAGCGCCAGCCCCCAGATTGGCTCTTTTCATTTCTTGTTTATCGTCTCCTTCTATCTCATGCCCACTTTCTAACCAAGTGTTTTTCTTATTGATTTATGAATGCTCTTTACATACCACATGCATAGATAGGACCCTGTGATAAACCTGGCAAACACATTCCCCAGTTCATAGTTAGTCTATTATCTGACATTTTATTGAGTGGTATGTTTTTATGTCCAGCCTGGGGAGACTTTTTTTTATTTTTTTTTTTCGTGGCTTGTGTACTTAAACAATCAATTCCTACCCCACGGCCAACTGGGTGTCCACCTCTGGTTTCTCCTACTTTGTTCCTCTAATGTCTTTGTTCCTTGATATATGGAAGACCCCTGGCCATATCACAGCAGTTTTGGGGGAGCTACCCTAGGCGTGGTCCTGCAGTTCTAAGACAGCTGGAGCCCTGGGAGACAAAGGCTGGAACCGACTCAGTATCCAGGGAGAGGGAAGCCCAGGTGGGAGCTTGCCCGGCCTCCGTCCCAGGGTCTAGGATTTGCAGCTCTCAGTCCCCAGGGACATGCCCCTGGAGAGATGGGGCAGGGTCTGGAGGAGCAGCGAGAGTGGGCAGAGGAACCGGCCAGCGCAGGAAGGGACCAGACGCAGAGCCACTCAGCTTCTGATCCCCAGACAATGGGGCGCTGGAAGCGTGGCCCACTCAGCACCAGCTCCTGGACAGCTCCCGCTCAGCCAGCCCCGCCCTCTGTCGACCCCCACCTTCCAGCCCCCTGGGAGACTCCTCTGTCACCCCCCCCCCATGCAGACAACTGGAAGCAGGAGCTGCATAAGTTCATCAGCCCCGACCAGCTGCCCGCGGCGTTTGGGGGGACCATGACCGACCCCGATGGCAACCCCAAGTGCCTGACCAAGGTACAGGGATGTAGACGCGGGGCAGGGGCAGGGGCAGGGGCGGGCGGGCAGACGGCGTGGTCCATGGCTAACCCGCCCTCCGCCCGCAGATCAACTACGGGGGCGATGTGCCCAAGAGCTACCACAGGCGCCAGCAGGTTAAGCTGCAGTATGATCACACGGTGTCGGTGGGCCGCGGCTCCTCCCAGCAGGTGGAGAATGAGATCCTCTTCCCAGGCTGTGTGCTGAGGTGGGCGCACCTGTCCGAGGTTGGGGGGGCGGGGTGCTGCCCCCCAGGCAGGGGGGCGTCAGTGAGGCTGCATCACCTGCAGGTGGCAGTTTGCATCGGACGGTGGGGACATTGGCTTTGGGGTCTTCCTCAAGACCAAGATGGGGGAGCGGCAGCGGGCAGGGGAGATGAAGGTGGTGCTGCCCAGCCAGCGCTACAACGCCCACCTGGTGCCCGAGGACGGGAGCCTCAACTGTGCGGAGGCCGGCGTGTGTGAGTGTGTCGGGGGAGCCCCGCCTGGACTTGGGGTGGGAGGAGGGTTCTAGGCAGGCAGCCAGGACCAGCCGGGTGGTGGCTGCTGCATCCAGTAGGCACAAGTGGGGGGTTAAGTCAGTGGCTCCCTGTTCTGGACTCCCCACCATGCGGGAGGGGTCCTGGAGGGTGCAGGGACGGGGTGGGAGGGGCTCCTGTCTGAATGTCTGTCCTGTACCCCAGATGTCCTGAGGTTTGACAACACCTTCAGCCTGGTTCACTCGAAACACGTCAGCTACACCGTGGAGGTGCTGCTCCCAGACCAAACGCTCCTGGACAAGATGGAGAAACATTCTAGGTGAACCCTGCGGCCTCCACATCGACTTCCGCTCTGGATCCCCAAGGTCACAGCCATCCCTCCCTGGGGATGGGGATCCCCCAACAGCACGTCACAGCCTGTCTGGCACAGCTGGCCTGCTCCTGCCACACAGAGGCAACACACTCTGTCCCCGTGTCACCTCCAGCGACCTCAGGCTCAGTGAAAAACCCCAGGCCTATTCCTGTGCACCAAGACCAAGAACGAGTTACTACTCCAAGATATAGCATAGTGGCGAGTGTGTGGCATAGCAGTTAAGGGACTCCTTGAGACACCTGTGTCCCATGTCTGTCCCTGCCAGGGTGCACCAGGGAGGGGGCTTGTGATGGCTTGTGATAGCTCCTCCCCGGCCACCTGTGTGGGAGACCCTGCTGGAGTTCCAGGCTCCCAGCTTGGGCCTGGCCCACCCCCAGCTGTGGTGGGCATCTGGGAGTGGATGAGCAGGTGGAAAATCTTCTGTCCGTCTGGCTCTCCCTCTCTGCCTTTCAAATATATAAATGAAAATTTAAAACTAAAGTGCAGTGTGTTGATGGTAAACTTGACACGTGATAAGGCGGACAGGTCAAGAAATGATTGGTGTTGAAGAGAGAATTTAATACAGTTCCCAAGAAGAAGGGCTGTACCGGACCCTGGGGTGGAGGGAGAGGGAGAACTCGGGGCCAGGGCGGTGGGTGGGGCCAGACAAGGCAGGTGGCAGGCTTGGGTTTTGACAGTCACAACCCAAGTGTGATCAGAGCACACGGCTGCCCTACCTGATTGGTCCCTGGCCCCGTGAGACCTTACTAAAGCAGGGGGTTGGACTGTGGCTTTATAATCAGTTGGCTGGCACTGACAATGCTGCCTGCGAGTGACTATCTCCAGGAAATGGCTAACCCGGAAGACGTGGTCCCTACATGGTCCCTCCATGGTCACCAAGACCCCAGAGGTCAATGCATCAGGACACGGAGAACAGTGGCCCAGATTCCTCCAGCTATCCAGCAAGCGGCCACGGCTCACAGAGGAGCCATCGAGAAAAGTTTTGGTCTCTGTCTTGTGTGCCCCTGCTTTTCCCCTGCTGGTGTCACAGGATCTGAGGATTCAGTCACTCCCTGGGTCTCCATCCAAGCTGCTGATTTTTAAAATTTATTTATCTATTTGAAAGGCAGAGTGACAGAGACAGGAGCAGAGAGAGAGAGAGAGAGAGAGAGAGAGAGAGAGAGAGAGACATCTTCCATCCGCTGGTTCACTCCCCAAATGGCCTTAACAGCCAGAGCTGAGCCGATCCATAGCTAGGAGCCTGGAGCTTCTCTGGGTCTCGAACGTGGGTGGCAGGGGCCCAAGGACTTCGCATTAACAGCTGGATCAGAAGTGGAGCATCTAGATTTGAACCAGCGCCCATATGGGATGCAGGCATTGCAGTCAGCAGCATACCCACCGTGCTACAACACTGCCCCCTGGTGGTACCGTACAGGACCACCACCGCTTGTGCTGTCATCTGTGCCTCCAGGTATTGGAAGTGCGCTAAAGAAACAGGTGCAATGAATTTGCAATTCATCAGTGAAGCGGAACTCCTTAGAGCATGCTCCAGCACAGCTGGCCTGGGTGGTCCTGGAGTGGCTTACAGCCAGGGCTCAGTGTAGCGCAGGGTCCTGCCCCAGGCCCACCACGGGTCCTTGCTGAAGCCTGGGGAGCGGTGTCCCCGCGTCCTGCTTCACACGGGATCCAGGGTCATCTTCCTGGCTCGGTGGAATCCCACTCACCTCTCCCTCTAAAACCTCCCACGGCTCCCAACTACGGAGAGAGCACCACCCAACACCCCCAGGATGGCCGGAAGCTCCTTGGGGACCTGACCGCCCCCGTCTGAGCCCCTGCCCTCGGCGTCTCTCCTCCCTCTCCCCTCTGTGAGGTTCCTCGTGCCATCGCTTCCACGTGGAACATCCTCCTCCATTCCTGCCTTAGTGCGCAGCTCAGAAGCCACGTTCTGGGGCCGGCGTGGCGCTGCAGCAGGTTAGGCTGAGGCTTGCGATGCAGGTGTCCCATGTCAGACCGCCGGTCAAGTCCCTGCTGCCACGTGTCTGATCCAGCTCCCTGCTCATGTGCCTGGGAAAGCAGCAAGTGCAGAGCCCCTGCCACCCACGTGGGAGACCTGGGAGAAGCTCCTGGCACGGGCCCAGGTGGCTGTGGTCATTTAGGGAGTGCACTGGCAGATGGAAGCGCTCTCTGCATCTTTCCCTCTCTCTGTCATTCTGCCTTTCAAATAAACAAATCTTTAAAAAAGAAAAAAAGTCCAGTGCTCCGCCTTAGACTGTTACTAGAACATTCTGTCTGGGACAACAGGTAGTGCAAGCCTTGGGTGCAGATGGACAAACCTTGGCTTGGGCCCCTTCCCGGGTGCTGAAGTTCAATGTCCACGTGAGCAGCCTGGGGACACGCCCACAACATGGAGCACCGCAAATATGACCCACAGCTTCCTGGGCCCTGCAGCGAAGGCAGCCATGTCTGAAGAGAGCGAGGAGTGGGGCTCTGTGTGAACATCTCACTGCAGGACCGGAGCGGCGAGGGGTGGGGTAGTGTGTGTGTGAAGGAAGTGTGTTAGGTGCGGCTGGAATGACATGTGCAAAGGCCCTGGGGTAGCAGAAGCAGCCAGAGGAGTCCGACAGCCCATATATTTCCTACCTGCTGCTGCTCTGGAGGTTGGGAAGAGCCAGGGACCTCCTGGGTTTAGCAGCAGTAGAAAGAAACCCCAGCGTGGCCTCAGGCTCCGAGCCTGTCCTCGGGGTGGGGCTTCTGGCAGTGGATGAGCCACCCGTTGCTCGCCCCCTGCCTCTCTCAGGCTCTGTGGCCATTATCCTTCCCGGGGGGAAGAGGGGGTAGAACGGGTGTGGCCCCACCTTTCACCTGCTGTTGATGGGAGCAGCCGAAGGAACTCCTTGCCCCAGTCACCTGTAGCCCAGTCTCCACGCCCCAGGCAGGCCAGGGCTGAGGCCACCTTGCCCTGGGCACCTGTGTCAGGCAGGCACTCCCACCCTCCACCCCGCGTCACCCAGCCAGTCCCTGTGTCTTGGAGGGACGTCCTGTGACATCGGTCCTGCCATGAAGTGTGCAGGGAGGGGCCGGGCTGCCACACCGTGGGGACGGAGCCAGCATGGCCTCCTGCAGAGCCTCCTCCCCTGGGCCTGGCCCCAGTTGAATTCAGAGGTTGGAGGTAGGGCAGCCGGCAGCGCACCTGTGGTCATGACGGCAGGAATTTGGGGAGCTCCTGGGAGGTGCGCGGGAGAGGCCGTGAGTGAGTGGGCCATGCCTTGTGGGGTGCAGGTGGCATACCTCGCTGACAGCATCATGGCTGGCCTGCTTCTCAGCTCTCGGGCCAGGAGGGGCCAAGAGAGAGCAGGAGCTTGGAAAGGGGCCCACCACGGGTGAGCAGGCTCCCGCGGTCCCCAAACTACTGGCGTCCACGGGACCAGGACAAAGTCGTCCACAGCCAACAGCATCGGGATGCCCCAGCATCGAGACCCACAATTCTGCCTCCCGTTCCACTTCCTGCTAAGGCGCACCTGGGAGGCAGCCGGGGATGCCACCCCCGTGGACACCCAGATTGAATTTCAGGTCCCGGCTTCCGCTGGCCCAGCCCTGGCTGTTGCAGCTGCTCGGAGGGTGAACTGGTGGGTAGGAGATGTGTCTCCCACCTTCCCTGTAACATTGGAAAACAAAACAAAACCACCTTGGCAAACTGCCCTCGGGGACTCCACCTTCCCGTTGTCCCCTGTACCTCTCACAAGCAAAACTCCCCCCTGAGCGGCTCCTGGTGAGTCTTGTTATTGGCAACAGCGCAGACGACTGAACCCTCTGTGTGGGCTTCTCCCTGTGTGTGCGCCCTCATGGCCCCTTTGTCAGGACGTGTCTGGTAGGCGCCCCCACCTGTTCCAGTCTCATTGCTGGGATGTGCCTTTCATAGCTGACCATGGAGCTTGGCCTTATTTAAAAAAATATTTATTTGAGAGGTAGAGTTACAGAGAGAGAGAAGGAGAGGCACTTGAGAGAGAGAGAGAGAGAGAGAGAGAGAGAGAGAGAGAGAGAGAGAGGTCTTCCACCTACTGGTTCCCTCCCAAAATGGCTGCAACAGCTGGAGCTGCGCCTTCCAAAGCCAGGAGCTTCCACTGGGTCCCCCATACGGATGGGGCGGCCCAAGCACTTGGGCCAACTTCCACTGCTTTTCCAGGCCACAGCAGAGAACTGGATTGGAAGAGCAGCAGCCAGGACTCGAACCAGTGCCCACATGGGATGCTGGTGCCACAGGCAGAGGCTTAGCCTACTCTGCCAAAGCACCTGCACCCACTTGGCCTCATCTTAACGAATTACATCTGCAATGACTCTACGTGCAAGGAAGGTCGTATTTGGAGGTCCTGGGAATTAGGGCTTCACCATGAGAGCTGTGAACATTTAAATCCAGCTTTTAGCATCGCATGTAGCTTATGGAGCCGTCACGATGTGAGCAGTCAGGGCGGTGCCGGGCGCAGGGGGTTAAGCGGCCAC
Organism: Sylvilagus floridanus; assembly: GCA_949820135.1. Classification (NCBI taxonomy): domain Eukaryota; kingdom Metazoa; phylum Chordata; class Mammalia; order Lagomorpha; family Leporidae; genus Sylvilagus; species Sylvilagus floridanus. The sequence continues at coordinate 160,402,485 of OX463233.1, forward strand.
CTGCAGCACTGGCATCCGACTGAGCACCTGTTCCAGTCCTGGCTGCTCCACTTCCAATCCACTTCCTGCTAATGCTCCTGGGAATGCAGCAGAGGGTGGCAGGGACTGGTGTGATTGACCCAGCATCCACGGGTTACTGAGAGCCTCAGCGGGGAGCTGGGTCATTAGTGGGGGAGCTGAGACTCAAAGTTGCATCTGATATGCCATGCCCGCATTGCAGCGGCAGGTTATCCTGCTCGACCCACAAGGCTTCTAGTAGCCCCATATTTATGTAGTAGCCCACATATTATGTGAAAGGCAGAGTTACAGAGAGAGACAGAGACAGAGAGACAGACAGAGAGAGACAGACAGAGAGAGAGAGATCTTCATCCACTGGTTCACTCCCCAAATGGCCACAATACCCAGGGCTGAGTCAGGCTGAAGCCAGGAGCCAGGAGCTTCTTCCAGGTCTCCCACATGGGTGCAGGGGCCCCAGCACTTGGGCCAGCTTCTGGGCGCATCAAGGTGGAGATGGAGCAGCGGGAATCAAACTGGAGCCCATATGGGGATTCCGGAGTGCAGGTGGCAGCTTTAACCCAGTGTGTACAGCGCCGGCCCTTGGGTGCAATTCACTTCATCTTTATCCAAACAAACCCCAAATGTTTCCACAGGGCGCCCACTCATGTGCAACTGTCCACGGGGAAATCTCTCCCCCATGCTAAGGCCCTGAGACGTGGTTTGGGTTTGCATTGGCAGCCCCTCCCCCTCTGTGCCCCCGGTGGTGACTCTGCATCCAGGGCTGCCTGGCTTTGGGCCTGGCCCTGCATCTGGGGTGGGGTGGGGTGCTACTGTGGGCCCGCCCCCTCTCCTGCACTCCCACCTGCTGCTCTGGGAACTTCTGGAAAGCCGAGGTGTTTTCTCACCTTGCCCTCTGCTGGGTGGTGTCCCCTGGGCTGTGGCTACTCGGTCGCCTCCCACTCCTTGAACTTCAGGAGGGATGGGACCCACCCAGGAGCCGGCCACCCCTAGGCAGTAGCCTCAATGACAACTGTTAGCAAACCGGCCACCTTCCCCGGGCACGCGAGGGAGGCGTCAGCAAAACCAACCCTGACCCTGGGGAAAAGGCTGCCAGCATTCTGAGTTCACCAGGTCCAGCCTGAGGTCAAGGCCAGGGGAGGCAGCCTGGGTGCCCCCTGGGTGGAGGAGGGTTGGGCCAGGTTTATTATTTTGTGTGGCAGGACACACCCGAGGTGTCCTGTAAGCACAGCTCCCAGGTCCCGGGTCACCTGGGAACAGAAAGGATCCTTTGGAGTGACCAGGTCTGGAGGCGGACAGAGGCCACAGGCTGCCCCGGACTCCGGGAGCGTGCTCAGGCCAGGTCACCTGCCCGCTCCAGGGATGGTGTGCTTATCGATCGGGTCACCCCTCCTCTCCCTCTCCCCGCCCAGGGGAGCCCAAAACCGGGCAGGGCGGGGCGGGACCAACATGTGGCTCTGCCAGGCCAAAAGCAGACGCAGGCAAGCCCAGGCAGGCAGAGGCATCCCTCACCCAGCTGCACCCCACGCCTCTCTGCTCTCGCGAGCACCATGAGCGGCCGAGTCGGAGACCTGAGCCCCGCACAACAAGAGGTGCTGGCCAAGGTGAGGGGCACTGCCGACAGTGGGGAGGTCTGGGCAGGGACCCAAGCAGCTGGAGCCTTGCCAACCTGGCTGGGACCCACTGTGGTCTGGAAGCAACCCCCTCCCCCACCCCCAGCCCGGCGCGCCTCTGCCCTGCCCTCTGGCCAGGCGCGCAGGTGCTGGGCACACAGTGGACCAGAGCGCTCTCCTGGGCAGCTGTGCTGACAACTGCAGCCACGCTGGCCACCGCCAGGGCCTGGCCCTTGTTCCCAGCGCCGGGGGCTGGGGCTGGGGTTGCCACCAGCCGCTGGGCGGCCCTGAAGAGGCAGATCCCAGATCTTGTGCCCAGATGGCGACTCTGGTTAGCTTGGTTTCTCTTTGTGTCCCTGTGAGTCCTTGCGGCCCAAGCCTGCTCCCTAGGGCTTTTTTTTTTTTTTTTTGACAGGCAGAGTGGACAGTGAGAGAGAGAGACAGAGAGAAAGGTCTTCCTTTGCCATTGGTTCACCCTCCAATGGCTGCCGCGGACGGCGTGCTGCGGCCGGCACACCGCGCTCATCCGATGGCAGGAGCCAGGAGCCAGGTGCTTCTCCTGGTCTCCCATGGGGTGCAGGGCCCAAGCACTTGGGCCATCCTCCACTGCACTCCCGGGCCACAGCAGAGGGCTGGCCTGGAAGAGGGGCAACCGGGACAGAATCCGGTGCCCCAACCGGGACTAGAACCCGGTGCGCCGGCGCCACAAGGCGGAGGATTAGCCTGTTGAGCCACGGCGCCGGCCAGGCTTTTTTTTTTTTAAAGACAAAAAATCCTAGGCTGCAGCTGGGAGAGTCACGGTCCCTCGGCAAAGGGGACCCCATCCTGTCTTGGGAGTCACAGCCGCAGTAGGTGGCCCCCAATGGCCAGGACTGGAAACTGACTTCAAGTTTGGGGGAAGGGGAGGTCACAGCCCCAGCCCACCCTGGTAGTTGAAGACCCCAGGGAGTGACTGAAGCCTGGGGAATGAGGACCCTGACTGAATTCCCAGGGAAGGAGGGGGTCTCCAGGGCCAGGGATGGAATCTTGGACGAGGACAGTGGCCCCAGGATGAAGGTGGACCCCACAGGGGACAGCAAGGGTCCCCAGGAAAGGGGGGGTCTTAGTGACAGAGAGGTATCCTTGGGGAAGGGGAGTGGTCCCCTGGTGAGCCTCCCCTCCCCACTTCCCACGGCTGATACTTCAGGGAAGCCTTGGGTGGACTTTTGGGGGTGAGTTATGACAATGACATCGTTTCCAGGGGGGAGAGAAGAATTAGAATTGGGGGCAAATACCCATGGTCCCAGGGATCAGGCAGTGGTCCCCTTCTGGATTCTCCTGGAGTCTGGTTCTGAACCCCTCCCACCACACTGCTGGCTGGAGCTTTCCCCAGGGCCGCACCCTAGGGTGACTCTCCAGGTGGCTCATGCACCTGCTCGGTGCTACACTTCTCTTCCGGTCACATCCCCTGGGTGCCCCCCCAACAGTGATAGAAAGAGTGCCCCCCCCAGGACGTTGCCCAGCCTCAGTTTCCCTATCTGTAAAGCAGAGGTGTCTCCTCGGCCCCTCCTATCTCAGGCTCAAATGACGGAAGCCAGGAGCCCGAAGGGGCTGAGTTGCGGCATCTTGGGGCACAGTGTCCCCTCCGGGTCCCTCAGGAGCTCATCCCAGTGCCTGTCCAGATCATTCTAGAAGCTGCTGTTACTCATTAACACTGCAGATGTTGTAACTGATGGTTCAGTTTCAGTTGTGCAAACAACATGGGAATCAGATCACAGAGACGCTGTCCCAGGCCGCCCCCACCTGTTTCTATTCCCAAGCTAGACTCATGGATTCCCTTCCAGACTCGGCCCTTGACGTCGGTGGCTCCAGAAATGGGGTCTCCTCTCTCTCAGACTCAGGATGCCAGTGGTGTCCCCAGACTCCGCCGAGAGGAGAAGGCACCCCCGGCCTGTCCTCTGTGCTTGTCCCCAGCAGAATGGTGATGTGGCTCCTGCCCCCCCTCCCCGACCCTCGCTGCTGAGCTCTGCCTCTGCTTTTCCCCACAAAGGCCCCACTGTCCAGGCCTCCAGGGAGTCCTCCTGTGTTGGTGAGTGCCCACGTTTATCAGGCAGCTGCTCACAGCCAGGCCTGCTTAATGGGCATGAGTGTATCGTTTCCCCATTTCTCAGATGAAGAAACAGGCTGGGAGAGGTTTAAGTAACCTGCATCCGAAACTGACCCTCCAGCTGCAGCAGGACAGGGACAGTATTCCTAAACCAGTGTGGCTGGCCTGCAGGAGACGCACCCAGGGGTCACAACCATAGCTCCCTCAGTCTTGCAAAATGAGAGTCTTGGGGTGCAGAGCACGCCCAGGGTGGAGGAGGCCCCCGCTTTTCCTACCAAGATGGGCTGGAGGGCATCCCTCTCCCAGATGGAAAAGCGATGGGGCAGCTGCTGCTCACCGCGCACCCCTGACCCTGCAGGGTCACTAGGGAGGGCTGTCTGGCGGCCCAGGGTGGGCGGGGCCTCTGACCATCCTGTCCCCTTGTAGTTCCGGGAGAATCTGCAGGACCTGCTGCCCGCCCTGCCCAACCCTGATGACTACTTCCTCCTGCGCTGGCTTCGAGGTGAGGCCGGTGGGCGGCTGGAGGGGAGGGAGGGAAGTAGGAAGGATGGGTACCAGGGGAGGGGACAGACAATGTTGGGAACAGTGCCCCAGAGGAGTAAAGAACAAGGCTCCGGGACAGCATCTGCGTTCCCCTGTGTGCTGGCAGAAACCTCCTGCCAAGCCTCAGTGTGTGCATCTGCACAATGGGATGAGGCATAGCATGGATATGAGCTCAAGTTCACACCAGGGAGGTGTTGGGCGTGGCCTGTGCCGGGCCTGGAGTCAGACAGGAAGGGACTTCCAGGAGCTGGAGGAAAAGGGCTGGGTTATCAGGCACGGTGATTAATTTGCTGCTTGGGATGGCTGCAACCATATGGGAGGGCCCCAGTCAAGTCCCCGCAGGGAGAAAGACAGACAGATGGGCAGTCAGACAGACAGACAGGGGGAGCTCTTTCATCCATTGGCTTGCTCCCCAGGGCCCATAACAGCTGGGCCTGGGCCCAGGTTCCCTGCTCGGGTGGCAGGGACCCCAGCACCAAACGAGATTCGGAAGTGGAGCTGAGACCACGCAGCCCCCCTGGGGTACACTTCGAAGGAAGCTGACACCAAGGAGCTTCCCTGTCCCCCTGCTGAAGGCCCCCCAAAACCCCCACTTGGCTCTGTCTGCATCTCAGGTGTCCACTGCAAGAGGGCGGGGCCTGTGCCTGCCCTGGGACCCACAGCCTAGCACATAGTAGGTGCTACTGAAAATCTACCCTGGCATCTCATCAGCAGTGCCCAATGCACTGTAGTCTACAGGATGAGGAGCCACACCCTGGTTCTCCACAGAAAAATATCCTGTCTGGGTGGACATTGGCTCAGTGTGAATACGTCCCCTGGGACTCCTGCATCCCATCTTTGAGTCCTGGCTCCTCCAGGTAGGACTCCAGCTTCCTGCCAGCGCACACCCTGGGAGGCAGCAGGTGACGGCTCAGGTTCCTGCCCCCTTGTGGGAGACCTGGATCGGATCCCCAGCTCCTGACTTCCCTCCGGCCCAGCCCTAGCAGTTGCGGATCTTTGGGTGTTGAACCACTGGAAGGAAGATCTCTCTGTGTCTCTCTGCCTTTCAAACAGAATGAAAATAAATGTTTAAAACTGTTTTTAGAAGTAAAAATATCCTATAGATAACCAAGAGATCATTTTTTTTTTATTTTTGACAGGCAGAGTTAATCAGTGAGAGAAAGAGAGACAGAGAGAAAGGTTTTCCTTCCCTTGATACACCCCCAAAATGGCCACTATGGCCAGTGTGCTGCGCTGATCCGAAGCCAGGAGCCAGGTGCTTCTTCCTGGTCTCCCATGCAGGTGCAGGGCCCAAGCACTTGAGCCATCCTCCACTGCACTCCCTGGCCACAGCAGAGAGCTGGACTGGAAGAGGATAAACCGGGACAGAATCCAGAGCCCCAACTGGGACTAGAACCCGGGGTGCCGGCGCCGCAGGTGGAGGATTAGCCTAGTGAGATGCAGCACTGGCCACCAAGAGATCATTTTTAGAAACCCATAAAAGTATGTTATGAACACTTACCACATTTGAAAATTAAATGCAATCAATATATTCCTCAAAAACACTAAAAGGCCAAATCCAGCAAGAAGAAACCTCAACAGACCAATAAATGTTGTGTTTTTTTAAAGATTTATTTATGTGTTTGAAAGGCAGAGTTACAGAGAGGCAGAGGCAGAGAGAGAGAGAGAGAGAGAGAGAGAGAGGTCTTCCATTCACTTGTCTACTCCCCAAATGGCTGCAACAGCCAGGACTGGGCCAGGCCGAAACCAGGAGCCAGGAGCTTCCTCCGAGGAGGACAGTCTATCCTGGGTTTGCAAGAACAGTTCAGCGTCACAGGGTTGGCACTGTGCTACAGCAGATTAAACTGCTACCCATGACACCAGAATCCCACATGAGCACTGGTTCGAGTCCCGGCTGCTCCACTTCCAATTCAGTACCCTGCGAATGTGCTTGGGAAAGCAGCAGAGGATGGCCCAACTGCTCGGGCCCCTGACACCCACCTGGGAGACCCTGGTTGAATCTCAGCTCCTGGCTTTGGCGTGGCCCAGCTCTGGCTGTTGTGGCCATCTGGGGAGTGAACCAGTGGAGGAAATCTCTCTCTCTCTCTCTCTCTCTCTCTCTCTCTCTCTCTCTCTAACTTATCATTTCAAATATAATACATAAATCTTTGAAATAAATAAAAATATCTTCCCCAAAAAGGAAAAGTAAAGCTTCCAGTATAAACCTAAAAAGAGCTAGAAGAGAGAGAGAACATTCAGCAATGTTGTCAGATACAAAAATCAATCGTATTTCTCTATGCCATAATACCTAACTGTAAAATGAAATGAAAATCAGATACCATTCAAAAATAGCAAAGTCCATAAAATATCTAAAATTTTGATTTATAACACATAAGAATTGTACAGAAAAAACAGAATCTTTTTTGGGTGGGATTATTTATTTATTTAAAGGCAGAGTTCCAGAGAGAGAAGGAGAGACAGAAACAGAGAGAGATCTTACATCCACTGGTTCACTCTCTAAATAGCCACAACAGCCAGAATTGGGCGAGTCCAATCCAGGAGCCAGGAGCTTCTTCCAGGTCTACTACATGCATTTAGGGGCCCAAGCACTTGGGCCGTCCTCTGCTGCTTTCCCAGGCCATTAGCAGGGGGTTGGATTGGAAGTGGAGCAGCCAGGACTTGAACCGGTGCCCATATGGGATGTCGGCACTGCAGGCAGAAGTTTACCCTACAGTTTACCCCGCCACAACGCCAGCCCCAAGAATCTTAAAATCTCTAAATGGAGTTGGGTGTTTGACCTAGTGGTTAAGATACTGGATGAGATGTTCGTGTTGTATATCAGAGTGCCTGGGTTCATCTTCCATCCATTGGTTCACTCCCCAAATGGCTACAATGGCTGGGGCCGGGCCAGGCAAAGCTGGGAGCCATGAACTACATCCAGGTTTTGCACATGGGTGCAGGGGCCCAAGCACTTGGGCCATTTCCCACTGCTTTTCCAGGCACTTTAGCAGAGGGCTGGACTGGAAGTGGAGCAGCCAGGACTTGAACTGGCATTCCACACACGCAGTTTCTTACCCCTCTTGCTATGATGCTGGTCCCTAGAATATGGTGTTGTAGACTGGAGACAAGAGCAGGCCGGTGAACTTGATGCCTTGTCTTCAAATATTTGCACAGCTCCCTCAATGACAAGAGGCTCTGTGTACTTACTCGACCTCTGACAACAGGGCTGGCATCACTATGAGATGGACCTGGGCTCTGTCCAAGCTGCTGAGGAAGGCAGTGGGGTACCGGCACAGGTGGTGAGCTCCTCGTCACAGGAGATAATCAAGGCTGAGCTGGTGGTTCTTCCTGGAGGTGGCCCAAGGTCAGGGGAGTGTCTCAGGGTTTTTGCTTTGGAGAGCTCTGCCCACGTCTCCCACTGCGGCTCCACGAATGGCAAACTCCTCAGCGACCCAGTAGGCATGGCATTGCTTTCTTTAAAGAAATGTTTATTTTATTAATTTGAAAGGCAGAGTTCCAGAGAGAGAGAGAGGATGAGAGAGAGAGGTCTTCTATCCACTGGTTCACTGCCCAAATGGCTGCAACATACTGGTTTGGGACAAGCTGAAGCCAGGAGCCAGGAGATTCTTCAGGGTCTCCCACGTGGGTGCAGGGCCCAATGCCTTGGGCCATCTTCTACTGCTTTCCCAGGCCATAGCAGAGTGCTGGATCGGAAGAGGGGCAGCCAGGACATGAACCGGCGCCCCTATGTGATACCACCATTACAGGCAGAGGCTTAGCCCAATACACCACAACACCAGTTTCCGGAAGGGTTTTAAAAGGCCCAGTATCTACCGGTGCCAGGGGTCACTAGGCTAATCCTCCGCCTGCGGCGCTGGTACTCCGCGTTCTAGTCCTGGTGGGGGTGCAGGTTCTGTCCCAGTTGCTCCTCTTCCAGTCCAGCTCTCTGCTGTGGCCCGGGAGTGCAGTGGAGGATGGCCCAAATGTTTGGGCCCTGTGCCGACGTGGGAGACCAGGAGGAAGCACCTGGCTCCTGGCTTCGGATTGGCACAGCTTGCCAGCTGTAGCGGCCATCTAGGGGGTGAACCAACAGAAGGAAGACCTTTCTCTCCTTCTTTCACTCTCTCTCTCTAACTCTGTCTGTCAAAAAAAAAAAAAAAAAAAGGCCCCAGAAACTAAGGTGGAGATCACTCCAGAATTTTCCAGAATTTTCTAGAAGATTCAAGATCCTTAGTTTCAAAAGTATCTCTAGATCCCCCACGTGTTCCCGGCGTGGTGGGAGGAGGCTGGATTCCCCCACTCCTGTCTCCTGAGCTCCGGGCACAGCTCAGCCCAGAGCCGGCCTCCAGACTCTCTCTCCTTCCTGACCTCCTCTTGTTCCTGCAGCCCGAAACTTTGACCTGCAGAAATCCCAGGACATGCTCCGGAAGGTGAGGCCCCGGCTCCCTGGCGTCCTGCCTCCTGCCCGCCGGCCCTGGGGAGGATAGGCAAAGGGTGGGGGCTCTCGCTGGGTTCTGTGGAGCCCTTTCTGCCCCCGTCTCCCTTCTCTCTCCCATCCGTTCTCCTCTCCCCACCCCGGGCCCTGTGATGGAGCCTGGCGTGGGCACTGGAGCGATCTTGGTGGCTGTGGGCAGAGGGACCTGGCCTGGTGACCCAGGTGCCCATGGAGGCCACCGAGTCTTCAACCCACACCGTGTCTCACAGCACGTGGAGTTCCGGAAGCAACAGGACCTGGACAACATCCTCACATGGCATCCCTTGGAGGTGAGCGCCCCGTGGCATCCCTGTGGCATCCCTGAGGCCCCCGATGCCCACGTCCTCCCCGCCACACACGCCGGGATGGGGCAGGGACACGGCCTGGGGGCGCTGCTTTGAGCCAGCTCCTCGCCCCGCCCCCGCACATGCGCAGGTGGTCCAGCTGTATGACTCGGGCGGCCTGTGTGGCTATGACTACGAAGGCTGCCCCGTGTGGTTCGACATCATCGGCACCCTGGACCCCAAGGGCCTCCTCCTGTCGGCCTCCAAGCAGGAGCTGGTGCGCAAGCGCATCAAAGCCTGTGAGCTCCTGCGGCGGGAGTGTGAGCTGCAGAGCCAGAAGGTGAGGGGCCCGGGGCGGGGTGGGGGTGGGAGCAGGGGTGGGGTGGGGCTGTGTGGTTGACTTGAATGGGAGCTCCTGAGAAATCCATATTCCTTCCTAAGACAGCACCTCCCTGGACCTCCCCCACCCATAGCTCCACCTCTTTTTTATTTTATAAAGATTTATTTATTTTAAAATCTATTTATTTACTTAAAGGCAGAGTTACAGACAGAGGGAGAGACACAGAGATAGGTCTTCATCCACTGGTTCACTCCCCAAATGGATGCAATGGCCGGAACTGGGCAGGTCCAAAGTCAGGAGCCAGGAGCTTCTTCTAGGTCCCTCACGGGGGTGCAGGGGTCCAGGACTTGGGCCATTTTCTATGGCTTTCCCAGGCCATAGTGGAGAGTGGGATCGGAAAAGGAGCAGCTGGGACTTGAACCGGCGCCCATATGAAATGCCGACCCTGCAATGGTGGCTTTACCTGCTATGCCACAGCGTGTGACCCAAGTAATATAATTTTAAATGATGCTTAACGAAAAAGTCTTCAATTGCCTTCTTCATTGCCTTCTACTCAAGGCAATGATGTGGAGTGAAAACGTGTGCACACCACGAATGCACACACAGTCTGTGCAAGGCTCAGATGAGTCTCCTTGGCCCTCACGTGGGGTCCATCTGTTTGGAAGACGTTTTGGGCTGCCAGGGAATGTGGGGTAGCAGGGGGAGTGGGGAGGGGGTCTCTGCGGCCAGGGTCTCCTGGCTGGAGCTCCACCTGACCGCCAGCCCTGCTCTGTCCTGTGCAGCTGGGCAGAAAGATCGAGATGGTGCTGATGGTGTTTGACATGGAGGGGCTGGGCCTGAGGCACCTGTGGAAGCCAGCTGTGGAGGTGTACCAGCAGGTGAGGCGGGCAGCTGACCCTTGACTGCGACACAGCGGCTCCCGGGCCATCCCAGACCAATGGGGGGGGGGCACAGAAACTAGGGCGGGAGGGGACCAACACAGCCACCATCACGCTTATTTGACTCCACAGTTCTTCGCCATCCTGGATGCTAACTACCCCGAGACGCTGAAGAATTTAATTGTGATCCGAGGTGAGCCCCGGCTGGGAGACCTCCTGGGGAAGGGAGCACTGGGGGACAGACAGCCTCAGCCGTCAAGTTCAGGGCTTCTCAACAGGATCCAAGTTGGCTGAGGCCTGAACCAGCTCGTGCCCAGCCCCTTACACCTGGGCTCAGGGCGAGAGAAACGTTTGTTAAGAGCAAAGCCCTGTGTTGCACACACATGCCCCCATCTTGTTTTCCAGCCAATGACAATAAGACACAGAGAGTGTCTTATTGTCCAGATCTGTCACACACACGCCCTTGGCCTTGGCTTCCACACACCCACATCCCCTCTGGTCCAGCTCCACAAGGGGGTCTCCTGTGTTTCAGCCCCCAGGCTGTTCCCCGTGGCCTTCAACTTGGTCAAGTCGTTCATGAGTGAAGACACACGCAGGAAGATGGTGATCCTGGGGGGTGAGTGACGTGGCCTCCCGGCGCTGCCGGGCAAGCAGAGGTCAGCGAGGCCCTGTTTCTCCCCGGCTTATGCTCTGTGCTCTGTGCTGTAGCTCCAGCACACAAGGGCAAAGCCTGGACCACAGCCTGAGACCCACAGAAAGCTCTTTTGGTCTCCTGAGAGTAGCAGTCCAGGTCCCTTCCCTGGGATCAGCCACCCCTGCCCTCTGAGCCACCTCGGAGACCCCCCATTGTCCCCTACACAGACAACTGGATCAGGGATGGGGCAGGGTCTGGAGGAGCAGCGAGAGTGGGCAGAGGAACCGGCCAGCGCAGGAAGGGACCAGACACAGAGCCACTCAGCTTCTGATCCCCAGACAATGGGGCGCTGGAAGCGTGGCCCGATCAGCACCAGCTCCTGGACAGCTCCCGCTCAGCCAGCCCCGCCCTCTGTCGACCCCCACCTCCCAAGCCCCCTGGGAGACTCCTCTGTCATCCCCCCACCCATGCAGACAACTGGAAACAGGAGCTGCATAAGTTCATCAGCCCCGACCAGCTGCCCGCGGTGTTTGGGGGGACCATGACCGACCCCGATGGCAACCCCAAGTGCCTGACCAAGGTACAGGGATGTAGACGCGGGGCAGGGGCAGGGGCGGACGGGCAGACGGCGTGGTCCACGGCTCACCCGCCCCCGCCCGCAGATCAACTACGGGGGCGATGTGCCCAAGAGCTACCACAGGCGCCAGCAGGTTAAGCTGCAGTATGATCACACGGTGTCGGTGGGCCGCGGCTCCTCCCAGCAGGTGGAGAATGAGATCCTCTTCCCAGGCTGTGTGCTGAGGTGGGCGCACCTGTCCGAGGTTGGGGGGGCGGGGTGCTGCCCCCCAGGCAGGGGGGCGTCAGTGGTTTTCCCTTCACCTGCAGGTGGCAGTTTGCATCGGACGGTGGGGACATCGGCTTCGGGGTCTTCCTCAAGACCAAGATGGGGGAGCGGCAGCGGGCAGGGGAGATGAAGGTGGTGCTGCCCAGCCAGCGCTACAACGCCCACCTGGTGCCCGAGGACGGGAGCCTCACCTGTGTGGAGGCCGGCGTGTGTGAGTGTGTCGGGGGAGCCCCGCCTGGACTTGGGGTGGGAGGAGGGTTCTAGGCAGGCAGCCAGGACCAGCCGGGTGGTGGCTGCTGCATCCAGTAGGCACAAAGTGGGGGGTTAAGTCAGTGGCTCCCTGTTCTGGACTCCCCACCATGCGGGAGGGGTCCTGGAGGGTGCAGGGACGGGGTGGGAGGGGCTCCTGTCTGAATGTCTGTCCTGTACCCCAGATGTCCTGAGGTTTGACAACACCTTCAGCCTGGTTCACTCGAAACATGTCAGCTACACCGTGGAGGTGCTGCTCCCAGACCAAACGCTCCTGGACAAGATGGAGAAACATTCTAGATGAACCCTGCGGCCTCCACATCGACTTCCGCTCTGGATCCCCAAGGTCACAGCCGTCCCTCCCTGGGGATGGGGATCCCCCAACAGCATGTCACAGCCTGTCTGGCACAGCTGGCCTGCTCCTGCCACACAGAGGCAACACACTCTGTCCCCGTGTCACCTCCAGCGACCTCAGGCTCAGCGAAAAACCCCAGGGCTTTTCCTGTGCACCAAGACCAAGAACGAGTTACTACTCCAAGATATAGGATAGTGCGAGTGTGTGGCATAGCAGTTAAGGGACTCCTTGAGACACCTGTGTCCCATGTCTGTCCCTGCCAGGGTGCACCAGGGAGGGGCTTGTGATGGCTCAAATGCTTGGCCCCTGGCCACCTGTGTGGGAGACCCTGCTGGAGTTCCAGGCTCCCAGCTTGGGCCTGACCCACCCCCAGCTGTGGTGGGCATCTGGGAGTGGATGAGCAGGTGGACAATCCTCTGTTCCTCTGTCTGTCTGGCTCTCCCTCTCTGCCTTTGAAATGAATAAACGAACATATAAAACTAAAGTGCAGTGTGTTGATGGAACACCTGACTCAAGATAAGGCCGACCGGTCAGGAAATGGTTGGTGTTGAAGAGAGAGTTTAATACTCACAGTTCCCAAGACGAAGGGCTGTACAGTACCCTGGGGTGGAGGGAGAGGGAGAACTCGGGCCAGGGCCATGGGCGGGGCCAGACAAGGCAAGTGGCATGTGGAGGAGGGGCAAGGGAGTGGGGCTGTGGTCACAGGAGGATCGGGGTACACGGGCTGCCCTACCTGTTGGGTCCCTGGCCCCGTGAGACCTTACTAAAGCAGGGGGTTGGACTGTGGCTTTATAATCAGTTGGCTGGCACTGACAATGCTGCCTGCGAGTGACTATCTCCAGGAAATGGCTAACCCATGGTCACCAAGACCTCCAAGACCTCCCTCCATGGTCACCAAGACCCCAGAGGTCAATGCATCAGGACACGGAGAACAGTGGCCCAGATTCCTCCAGCCATCCATCAAGCGGCCACAGCTCACAGAGAAGCCACCGAGAAAAGTTTTGGTCTCTGTCTTGTGTGTCCCTGCTTTTCCCCTGCTGGTGTCACAGGATCTGAGGATTCAGTCACTCCCTGGGTCTCCATCCAAGCTGCTGATTTTTAAAATTTATTTATCTATTTGAAGGGCAGAGTGACAGAGACAGGAGCAGAGATAGAGAGGGAGAGAGGGAATGAGAGAGAGAGAGAGACATCTTCCATCCGCTGGTTCACTCCCCAAATGGCCTCAACGGCCAGAGCTGAGCCGATCCATAGCCTGGATCCTGGAGCTTCTCTGGGTCTCGAACGTGGGTGGCAGGGGCCCAAGGACTTCGCATTAACAGCTGGATCAGAAGTGGAGCATCTAGATTTGAACCAGTGCCCATATGGGATGCAGGCATTGCAGTCAGCAGCATACCCACCGTGCTACAACACTGCCCCCTGGTGGTATCGTACAGGACCACCACCGCTTGTGCTGTCATCAGTGGTATGGGAAGTGCGCTAAAGAAACAGGTGCAATGAATTTGTAATTCATCAGTGAAGCGGAACTCCTTAGAGCATGCTCCAGCACAGCTGGCCTGGGTGGTCCTGGAGTGGGTTTGCAGCCAGGGCTCGGTGTAGCACAAGGTCCCTGCTCTCTGTAGGCACCTTGGAGGTCCTGCCCTAGGCCCACCGCGGATACTTGCTGGAGCCTTGGGGTGGGGTTTCTGGCAGTCGGTGAGGCTTCTTCTTTTCTCTGCCCTGTGCCTCTGTCAAGCTCTGTGGCCATCTTCTTCCCGGAGAGTAGAGCGGGTGTGGCCCCACCTTTCACCTGCTGTTGATGGGAGCAGTGGAAGGCACGCCTCAGTCACCTGTAACCCAGTCTCACCCTCCAGGCAGGCCCAGGGCTGAGGCCACCTTGCCCTGGGCACCTGTGTCAGGCAGGCACTCCCACCCTCCACCCCGTGTCACCCAGCCAGTCCCTGTGTCTTGGAGGGACGTCCTGTGACATCGGTCCTGCCATGAAGTGTGCAGGGAGGGGCCGGGCTGCCACACCGTGGGGACGGAGCCAGCATGGCCTCCTGCAGAGCCTCCTCCCTCGGGCCTGGCCCCAGTTGAATTCAGGGGATGGAAGTAGTGCAACAGGCAGGGCACCTGTGGTCATGACGGCAGGAATTTGGGAGCTCCTGGGAGGTGGGCGGGAGAGGCCGCGAGTGAGTGGGCTGTGCCCTGCGGGGTGCGGGTGGCATACCTCGCTGACAGCATCATGGCTGGCCTGCTTCTCAGCTCTCGGGCCAGGAGGAGCCAAGAGATAGCAGGAGCTTGGAAAGGGGCCCACCACGGGTGAGCAGGCTCCCGCGGTCCCCAAACCACTGGCGTCCACGGGACCAGGACAAAGTCGTCCACAGCCAACAGCATCGGGATGCCCCAGCATTGAGACCCACAATTCTGCCTCCCGTTCCACTTCCTGCTAAGGCGCACCTGGGAGGCAGCCGGGGATGCCACCCCCGTGGACACCCAGATTGAATTTCAGGTCCCGGCTTCCGCTGGCCCAGCCCTGGCTATTGCAGCCGCTCGGAGGGTGAACCAGTGGGTGGGAGATGTGTCTCCCACCTTCCCTGTAACATTGGAAAACAAAACAAAACCACCTTGGCAAACTGCCCTCGGGGACTCCACCTTCCCGTTGTCCCCTGTACCTCTCACAAGCAAAGCTCCCGCCTGAGTGGCTCCTGGTGAGTCTTGTTATTGGCAACAGCGCAGACGACTGAACCCTCTGTGTGGGCTTCTCCCTGTGTGTGCGCCCTCATGGCCCCTTTGTCAGGACGTGTCTGGTAGGCGCCCCCACCTGTTCCAGTCTCATTGCTGGGATGTGCCTTTCATAGCTGACCATGGAGCTTGGCCTTATTTTCTTAAAAACAATTTTAGTTATTTATTTGAGAAGTAGAGTTTCAGAGAGAGGAAGAGAGAGAGAAAAGGAGAGAGAGAATGAGAGAGAGGTCTTCCATCCACTGGTTTACTCCCAAAATGGCTGCAGCAGCTGGAGCTGAGCCAATCCAAAGCCAGAATCTTCTTCTGGTCTCCCACATGGGTGCAGGTGCCCAAGGACTTAGGCCATCTTCTACTGCTTTTCCAGACCACATCAGAGAGCTGGATTGGAAGAGCAGCAGCCAGGACTCGAACCAGTGCCCACATGGGATGCTGGTGCCACAGGCAGAGGCTTAGCCTACTATGCCAAAGCACCTGCACCCACTTGGCCTCATCTTAACAAATTACATCTGCAATGACTGTACGTGCAAGGAAGGTCGTATTTGGAGGTCCTGGGAATTAGGGCTTCACCATGAGAGCTGTGAACATTTAAATCCAGCTCTTAGCAACGCACGTAGCTTATGGAGCCGTCACGATGTGAGCAGTCAGGGCGGTGCTGGGCCCAGAGAGTTAAGCCGCCACCTGCAGCACTGGCATCCGACTGAGCACCTGTTCCAGTCCTGGCTGCTCCACTTCCAATCCACTTCCTGCTAATGCTCCTGGGAATGCAGCAGAGGGTGGCAGGGACTGGTGTGATTGACCCAGCATCCACGGGTTACTGAGAGCCTCAGTGGGGAGCTGGGTCATTAGTGGGGGAGCTGAGACTCAAAGCTGCATCTGATATGCCATGCCCGCATTGCAGCGGCAGGTTATCCTGCTCGACCCACAAGGCTTCTGGTAGCCCCGTATTTTTTAAAAAAAATATTTTTATGTGAAAGGCAGAGTTACAGAGAGAGACACAGAGAGAGAGAGACAGAGAGACAGACAGAGAGAGAGATCTTCATCCACTGGTTCACTCCCCAAATGGCCACAGCACCCAGGAGCTTCTTCCAGGTCTCCCACATGGGTGCAGGGGCCCGAGCACTTGGGCCAGCTTCTGGGCGCATCAAGGTGGAGATGGATCAGCCGGGAATCAAACTGGAGCACATATGGTGATGCCACAGTGGCAGGTGGCAGCTTTTTATTATTATTATTATTTTTTGACAGGCAGAGTCAGTGAGAGAGAGAGAGAGACAGAGAGAAATGTCTTCCTTTGCCGTTGGTTCACCCTCCAATGGCCGCCGTGGCCGGTGCGCTGCGGCCGGCGCACCGCGCTGATCCAATGGCAGGAGCCAGGTGCTTCTGCTGGTCTCCCATGGGGTGCAGGGCCCAAACACTTGGGCCATCCTCCACTGCACTCCCGGGCCACAGCAGAGAGCTGGCCTGGAAGAGGAGCTACCGGGATGGAATCCAGCGCCCCTCCCCAGGATTAGAACCCGGTGTGCCGGGAGCAAGGCGGAGGATTAGCCTATTGAGCCATGGTGCCGGCCCCAGGTGGCAGCTTTAACACAATGTGCCACAGCGTCGGCCCTTGGGTGCAATTAACTTCATCTTTATCCAAACAAACCACAAATGTTGTTCCACAAGGTGCCCACTCATGTGCAACTGTCCACGGGGAAATCTCTCTCCCGTGCTAAGGCCCTGAGACATGGTTTGCGTTTCACTGGCAACCCCTCCCCCTCCGTGCCCCCTGGTGGTGACTCTGCATCCAGGGCTGCCTAGCATGGGGCCTGGCCCCTGCATCTGGGGTGGGGTGGGGGGCTACTGTGGGCCCGCTCCCTCCCCTGCACTCCCACCTGCTGCTCTGGGAACTTCTGGAAAGCCGAGGTGTTTTCTCACCTTGCCCTCTGCTGGGTGGTGTCCCCTGGGCTGTGGCTACTCGGTCGCCTCCCACTCCTTGAACTTCAGGAGGGATGGGACCCACCCAGGAGCCGGCCACCCCTAGGCAGTAGCCTCAATGACAACTGTTAGCAAACCGGCCACCTTCCCCGGGCACGCGAGGGAGGCGTCAGCAAAACCAACCCTGACCCTGGGGAAAAGGCTGCCAGCATTCTGAGTTCACCAGGTCCAGCCTGAGGTCAAGGCCAGGGGAGGCAGCCTGGGTGCCCCCTGGGTGGAGGAGGGTTGGGCCAGGTTTATTATTTTGTGTGGCAGGACACACCCGAGGTGTCCTGTAAGCACAGCTCCCACGTCCCGGGTCACCTGGGAACAGGAAGGAGCCTTTGGAGTGACCAGGTCTGGAGGCGGACAGAGGACGCCGGCTGCTTCAGACTCTGGGAGCGCGCTCTGGCCAGGTCACCTACCTGCCCCTGGTAGGGTGTGCTTAGTGACCGGGTCATCCTCCGCCCCCTCCCCCACCCAGGGGAGCCGAACAACCGGGTGGGGAGGGGCGGGACCAACATGTGGCTCTGCCAGGCCAAAAGCAGGCACCCAGACCCGTGCAGGCAGACGCATCCCACACCCAGCTGCACCTCGCGCCTCTCTGTCCACCGTGTGCACCATGAGCGGCCGAGTCGGGGACCTGAGCCCCGCACAACAAGAGGCGCTGGCCAAGGTGAGGGGCACGGCCTGCGGGGAGGTCTGGGCAGGGACCCGAGCAGCTGGAGCCTTGCCAACCTGGCTGGGACCCACTGTGGTCTGGAAGCAACCCCCTCCCCCCACCCCCAGCCCGGTGCGCCTCTGCCCTGCCCTTGGCCAGGCACGCAGGTGCTGGGCACACAGTGGACCAGAGCGCTCTCCTGGGCAGCCGTGCTGACAACTGCAGCCACGCTGGCCACCGCCGGGACTTGGCCCTTGTTCCCAGCGCCGGGGGCTGGGGCTGGGGTTGCCACCAGCCACTGGGCGGCCCTGAAGAGGCAGATCCCAGATCTTGTGCCCAGATGGCGACTCTGGTTAGCTTGGTTTCTCTTTGTGTCCCTGTGAGTCCTTGGGGCCCAAGCCTGCTCCCTACGGTTCCTTTTTTTCTTTCTTTCTTTCTTTCTTTCTTTTTTTTTTTTTTGAGACACAAAATCCTAGGCTGTAGCTAGGAGTAGCATGGCCCTGGGCAAAGGGGACCCCATCCTGTCTTGGGAGTCGCAGCCGCAGTGGGTGGCCCCCAATGGCCAGGACTGGAAACTGACTTCAAGTTTGGGGGGAGGGGAGGTCGCAGCCCCCACCCACTCTGGCAGCCTAAGATACCTGGTGCATGACTGACACCTGAAGAATGAAGACCCTGACTGAATTCCCAGGGGAGGAGAAGGGAATCCCAGGTGGGGGAAGAGGGTCTTGGAGGACAGTGGTCCTAGGACGAAGGTGGACCCCACAGGGGAGAACGGGGGTCCTCAGGCAAGGAGGTGTCTCAGTGACAGAGAGGTGTCCTTGAGGAAGGGGAGGGGTCCCCTGGTGAGCCTCCCCTCCCCACTTCCCACGGCTGATACTTCAGGGAAGCCTTGGGTGGACTGGACACCAGGCCTTTGGGGGTGAGTTATGACAGTGACATCGTTTCCAGGGGGGAGAGAAGAATTAGAAGTGGGGGGAAAGTACCCATGGTCCCAGGGATCAGGCAGTGGTCCCCTTCTGGATTCTCCTGGAGTCTGGTTCTGAACCCCTCCCACCACACTGCTGGCTGGGGCTTTCCCCAGGGCCGCACCCTAGGGTGACTCTCCAGGTGGCTCATGTACCTGCTCGGTGCTGGACTTCTCTTCCGGTCACATCCCCTGGTCACATGCTCCCCCAACAGTGAAAGAAAGAGTGGTACCCCCATAGGACGTTGCCTAGCCTCAGTTTCCCGATCTGTAAAGCAGAGGCGTGACCTCGATGGAAGCCAGGAGCCCGAAGGGGCTGAGTTGTGGCATCTTGGGGCACAGTGTCCCCTGCGGCCCCCTCGGGAGCCCAGCCCAGTGCCTGTCCAGATCGTTCTAGAAACTGCTGTTACTCATTAACACTGCAGATGTTGCAACTGATGGTTCAGTTTCAGTTGTGCAAACAACATGGGAATCAGACCACCGAGATGCCGTCCCAGGCCGCCCCCACCTGTTTCTGGTCCCAAGCTGGACTCACGGATTCCCTTCCAGACTAGGCCCTTGACATCGGTCTTGGGGTGCAGAGCACGCCCAGGGTGGAGGAGGCCTCAGCTTTTCCTATCAGGATGGGCTGGAGGGCACCCCGCTGCCAGATGGAAAAGCGATGGGGCAGCTGCTGCTCACCGCGCACCCCTGACCCCGCAGGGTCACTACGGAGGGCTGTCTGGCGGCCCAGGGTGGGCGGGGCCTCTGACCATCGTGTCCCCTTGTAGTTCCGGGAGAATCTGCAGGACCTGCTGCCCGCCCTGCCCAACCCTGATGACTACTTCCTCCTGCGCTGGCTTCGAGGTGAGGCCGGTGGGCGGCTGGAGGGCAGGGAGGGAAGTAGGAAGGATGGGTACCAGGGGAGGGGACAGACAATGTTGGGAACAGTGCCCCAGAGGAGTAAAGAACAAGGCTCCGGGACAGCATCTGCGTTCCCCTGTGTGCTGGCAGAAACCTCCTGCCAAGCCTCAGTGTGTGCATCTGCACAATGGGATGAGGCATAGCATGGATATGAGCTCAAGTTCACACCAGGGAGGTGGTGGGCGTGGCCTGTGCCAGGCCTGGAGTCAGACAGGAAGGGACTTCCAGGAGCTGGAGGAAAAGGGCTGGGCCATCAGGCACGGTGATTAATTTGCTGCTTGGGATGGCTGTAACCCATATGGGAGGGCCGTAGTCAAGTCCCTGCAGGGAGAAAGACAGACAGACGGGCAGTCAGACAGACTGACAGGGGGAGCTCTTTCATCCACTGGCTTGCTCCCCAGGGCCCATAACAGCTGGGGCTGGGCCCAGGTTCCCTGCACGGATGACAGGGACCCAACCACTTGTACCCCAGCTGCTGCCTCCCAGGGCTGCACCAGCATCAAACCAGATTCGGAAGTGGAGCTGAGACCGGAGCCCAAGCGCCCGAGACAGGGATTGGGTCTCCAGCAGGATTTCTCTGCTGTGCCATGCAGCCCCCCTGGGGTGCACTTTAAGAAGCTCCTCCCTCAGGCCTGACACCAAGGAGCTTCCCTGTCCCCCTGCTGAAGGCCCCCCACACTCCCGCCCTCACTTGGCTCTGTCTGCATCTCAGGTGTCCACTGCAAGAGGGCGGGGCCTGTGCCTGCCCTGGGACCCACAGCCCAGCACATAGTAGGTGCTACTGAAAATCTACCCTGGCATCTCATCAGCAGTGCCCAATGCACTGTAGTCTACAGGATGAGGAGCCACACCCTGGTTCTCCACAGAAAAATATCCTGTCTGGGTGGACATTGGCTCAGTGTGAATACGTCCCCTGGGACCTCTGCATCCCATCTTTGAGTCCTGGCTCCTCCAGGTAGGACTGCAGAATCCTGCCAGCGTGCACCCTGGGAGGCAGCAGGTGACTTGGTACTTGGGTTCCTGCCCCCTTGTGGGAGACCTGGATCGGATCCCCAGCTCCTGACTTCCCTCCTGCCCAGCCCTAACAGTTGAGAATTTTGGGGGGTTGAACCAGTGGAAGGAAGATCTCTCTGTGTCTCTCTGCCTTTCAAACAGAATGAAAATAAATGTTTAAAACTGTTTTTAGAAGTAAACATATCCTATAGATAACCTAGAGATCATTTTTAGAAGCCCATGAAAGAATCTTATGAACATTTATCGCATTTGAAAATTAAATGAAATCAATATATTCCTGGAAAAAACTTAAAGGCCAAATCCAGCAAGAAGAAACCTATACAGACTAATAACTATTTTTTAAAAGCTCAATAGGCTAATCCTCCACCTTGCGGCACCAGCACACGGGGTTCTGGTCCTGGTCAGGGCGCTGGATTCTGTCCCGGTTGCCCCTCTTCCGGGCCAGCTCTCAGCTGTGGCCAGGGAGTACAGTGGAGGATGGCCCAAGTGCTTGGGCCCTGCACCCCATGGGAGACCAGGAGAAGCACCTGGCTCCTGCCATCGGATCAGCGCAGTGCGCCGGCCATGGCGGCCATTGGAGGGCGAACCAACGGCAAAAAGGAAGACCTTTCTCTCTGTCTCTCTCTCTCACTGTCCACTCTGCCTGTCCAAAAAAAAAAAAGTGAAAGCCAGAGCTACAGAGAGGCAGAGGCATACCGAGGTCTTCCATACGCTGGTTCACTCCCCAGATGACCCCCAGGCCGGAGCTGAGCCGATCCGAAGCCAGGAGCCAGGAGTTTCTTCCGGGTCCCCTGCGTCCATGCAGGGACCCAAGCACTTGGGCCATCTTCGATTGCCTTCCCAGACCACAGCAGGGAGCTGGATCAGAAGTGGAGCAGCCAGTTGAACCAGCAGCAGGGACTCAGACAGGCACTCATTAGGATGCAGGTACCGCAGACAGAGCCTTAACCTGATTAGCCATAGCGCCAGCCCCCAAAAATGTTAAAGACATTGAAATGGTAGGAAAAAGAAAAAGCTCCCGAGAAAACTCTCTCCAGAGGTGTGACCTTCAGACTCCTCCCCGGTTTCAAGACCAGCTAATTGCCGTTTTATAAAATGATCCGAGTTGTTTTAGAAACTTACAGATGTAGTGAAACTTACACACACACACACACACATATGTTGATACTTATGAGGCTTGGCCAGGTTTCATTCCAAAGCAAGATTAGGACAATAATAAAAAAGAAAAGAAAATTCTAGGACACTTTACTTACTCATACAAAGGGCTCTGACGATATTATTGCACAATAGAATCCAACCGGGGCTTAAAACATACAGCAGAACCAAAGAAAGGTTGTAGGTTGTTTTTTTTTTTTTTTAAAGATTTATCTATTTACTTGAAAGGCAGTTACAGGGAAAGAGAGAGAGAGAGAGAGAGAGAGAGAGAGAGAGAGAGAGAGAGAGATTTTCCATTCCCTTGTCCACTCCCCAAATGGTTGCAACAGCCAGGACTGGGCCAGGCCGAAACCAGGAGCCAGGAGCTTCCTCCGAGGAGGACAGTCTATCCTGGGTTTGCAAGAACAGTTCAGCGTCACAGGGTTGGCACTGTGCTACAGCAGATTAAACTGCTACCCATGACACCAGAATCCCACATGAGCACTGGTTTGAGTCCCGGCTGCTCCACTTCCAATTCAGTACCCTGCGAATGTGCTTGGGAAAGCAGCAGAGGATGACCCAACTGCTCGGGCCCCTAAAACCCACGTGGGAGACCCTGGTTGAATCTCCTGGCTCCTGGCTTTGGTGTGGCCCAGCTCTGGCTGTTGTAGCCATCTGGGGAGTGAACCAGTGGAGGAAATCTCTCTCTCTCTCTCTCTCTCTCTCTCTCTGTGTGTGTGTGTGTGTAACTCTGCCTTTCAAATAAAATACATAAATATTTAAAATAAATAAATAAATCTCCCCAAAAAGGGAGGATGGAAGCTTCTAGAATAAACTTAAAAAGAGAGAGTGAACATTCAGCAATATTGCCAGATACAAAAATCAATCTTATTTCTCTATGCAACAATACCTAACTGTAAAATGAAATGAAAAATCAGATACCACTCAAAAATAGAAAAGCCCATAAAATATCTAAAAATTTAATTTAAACACATAAGAATTGTACAGAAAAAAACAGAATCTTTTCTTTGGGGGGGATTATTTATTTATTTAAAGGCAGAGTTACAGAGAGAGGGAGAGACAGAAAGAGAGAGAGATCTTCCATCCACTGGTTCACTCTCTAAACAGCCACAACAGCCAGAATTGGGTAAGTCCAAAGCCAGGAGCCAGGAGCTTCTTCCAGGTCTACTACATGCATTTAGGGGCCCAAGCACTTGGGCCGTCCTCTGCTGCTTTCCCAGGCCATTAGCAGGGGGTTGGATTGTAAGTGGAGCAGCCAGGACTTGAACCGGCGCCCATATGGGATGTCGGCACTGCAGGCAGAAGTTTACCCTACTATGCCACAACGCCAGCCCCAAGAATCTTAAAATCTCTAAATGGAGTTGGGTGTTTGACCTAGTGGTTCAGACACTGGATGAGATGTTCGTGTTGTATATCAGAGTGCCTGGGTTCATCTTCCATCCATTGGTTCACTCCCCAAATGGCTACAATGGCCAGGGCCAGGCCAAGCAAAGCTGGGAGCCATGAACTACATCCAGGTTTTGCACATGGGTGCAGGGGCCCAAGCACTTGGGCCATTTCCCACTGCTTTTCCAGGCACTTTAGCAGAGGGCTGGACCGGAAGTGGAGCAGCCAGGACTTGAACTGGCATTCCACACACGCAGTTTCTTACCCCTCTTGCTATGATGCTGGTCCCTAGAAGATGGTGTTGTAGACTGGAGACAAGAGCAGGCCGGTGAACTTGATGCCTTGTCTTCAAATATTTGCACAGCTCCCTCAATGACAAGAGGCTCTGTGTACTTACTCGACCTCTGACAACAGGGCTGGCATCACTATGAGATGGACCTGGGCTCTGTCCAATCTGCTGAGGAAGGCAGTGGGGTACCGGCACAGGTGGTGAGCTCCTCGTCACAGGAGATAATCAAGGCTGAGCTGGTGGTTCTGCCTGGAGGTGGCCCAAGGTCAGGGGAGTGTCTCAGGCTCTTTCCTTTGGAGAGCTCTGCCCACGTCTCCCACTGCAGCTCCACTAAAGGCAAACTCCTCAGTGACCTAGTAGCCATGGCATTGCTTTCTTTAAAAAAAAATGTTTATTTTATTAATTTGAAAGGCAGAGTTCCAGAGAGAGAGAAAGAGAGAGAGAGAGAGAGAGAGAGAGAGAGAGAGAGAGGATGAGAGAGAGAGGTCTTCTATCTACTGGTTCACTGCCCAAATGGCTGCAACATCCAGTGTTGGACCAGGCTGAAGCCAGGAGCCAGGAGCTTCTTCAGGGTCTCCCACACGTATGCAGGGGCCCAATGCCTTGGGCCGTCTTCTGCTGCTTTCCCAGGCCATAGCAGAGTGCTGGATTGGAAGAGGAGCAGCCGGGACTTGAACCAGCACCCATATGGGATGCCGCCATTGCAGGCGGAGGCTTAGCCCACTACGCCACAGCTCCAGTTCCTAGAAGGGATTTAAAAGGCCCAGAAGCCAAAATTGAGGCCCCTCCAGAATTTTCTAGAAGATTCAAGATCCTTAGTTTCAAAAGTATCTCTAGATCCCCCACGTGTTCCCGGCGTGGTGGGAGGAGGCTGGATTCCCCCACTCCTGTCTCCTGAGCTCCGGGCACAGCTCAGCCCAGAGCCGGCCTCCAGACTCTCTCTCCTTCCTGACCTCCTCTTGTTCCTGCAGCCCGAAACTTTGACCTGCAGAAATCCCAGGACATGCTCCGGAAGGTGAGGCCCCGGCTCCCTGGCGTCCTGCCTCCTGCCCGCCGGCCCTGGGGAGGATAGGCAAAGGGTGGGGGCTCTCGCTGGGTTCTGTGGAGCCCTTTCTGCCCCCGTCTCCCTTCTCTCTCCCATCCGTCCTCCTCTCCCCACCCCGGGCCCTGTGATGGAGCCTGGCGTGGGCACTGGAGCGATCTTGGTGGCTGTGGGCAGAGGGACCTGGCCTGGTGACCCAGGTGCCCATGGAGGCCACCGAGTCTTCAGCCCACACCGTGTCTCACAGCACGTGGAGTTCCGGAAGCAACAGGACCTGGACAACATCCTCACATGGCAGCCCCCGGAGGTGAGTGCCCCGTGGCATCCCTGAGGCCCCCGATGCTCACGTCCTCCCCGCCACACACGCCGGGATGGGGCAGGGACACGGCCTGGGGGCGCTGCTTTGAGCCAGCTCCTCGCCCCCCACCCCCGCACATGCGCAGGTGGTCCAGCTGTACGACTCGGGCGGCCTGTGCGGCTATGACTACGAAGGCTGCCCCGTGTGGTTTGACATCATCGGCACCCTGGACCTCAAGGGCCTCCTCCTGTCGGCCTCCAAGCAGGAGCTGGTGCGCAAGCGCATCAAAGCCTGTGAGCTCCTGCGGCGGGAGTGTGAGCTGCAGAGCCAGAAGGTGAGGGGCCCGGGGCGGGGTGGGGGTGGGAGCGGGGGTGGGGTGGGGCTGTGTGGCGGACCTGAGTGTCTAAAACGGGGCCCCAGGACCAGGGAGGGCCGCCCTCTGCCCCCTGCCCCACCCCAGCCCGCCCCAGCCCTCAGCACCCACCATGGGCATCTAGCAGGTGCATTGCTGGTCTGCCGATATGAGTCGAGGGTCACCAACGCCCTTTGTCCCTCTCTGGGACACTGGCTTTGGCTATAGGGAAGGTTCTGGCCCTGGTTCCCCAGGAACCCTGGGATGGGCAAGGCAGTCAGTTTTACTTAGGGAAGAGCTGTCCCCTTGTCCATTACGTAACCACAAACCTGGCGGGTGAGCGGTTGCTTTGGGCATCCCACCAGCAGAGGCCCTTGAGGCTGGGTGCATTTCTTGCAAGACCCTAGACGCTACTATGGAGTTGCCCAGGAATATGGGGCCAGGCGCTGCTCAGCCAGGAAGAGCGCCACAAACCAGGCTAACCCGTTTTCCGTTACTATCACAAGATACCTGAGTATTTTATTAACACCTGGGCACTTTGTAAAGAAAAGAGGTTTACTTAGCTCAGAGTTCTGGGAGGTTCGAGGCCATGGCCCTGGCCTCATGGTGGATGATGTCCCAGCAGGAGCTCACGCGAGACAGAGCAGGAACCAGAGCCAGGAGCCAGGCCAGGCCCGCTGGTTCCTAACGACCCATTCTCACATAACTGGACCTCCTGAAAAATGCTTAATTCCTTCCTAAGACAGGGCCCCCAGGGACCCCCCATTCCTGGCCCCACCTCTTTTTTTAAGATTTATTTATTTTTAAAATTTATTTATTTACTTTAGAGGCAGAGTTACAGACAGAGGGAGAGACACAGAGAGAGGTCTTGATCCTCTGGCTCACTCCCCAAATGCCTGCAACAGCCGGAACTGGGCAGATCCAAAGTCAAGAGCCAGGAGCTTCTTCCAGGTCCCTCATGTGGGTGCAGGGGCCCAGTACTTGGGCCATCTTCTACTGCTTTCCCAGACTATAGCAGAGAACTGGATCAGAAGTAGAGCAGCCAGGACTTGAACCAGTGCCCATATGGAATGCCGGCCCTTCAGGCGGCAGCATTACCTATTAAGCCACAGTGCCCACCCCAAGAAATATAATTTTAAAAGATGCCTAACGAAAAAGTCTTCAATTCTGTAGTTCATCTACTCAAGGCAATGATGTGGAGTGAAAACGTGTGCACACCACGAATGCACACACAGTCTGTGCAAGGCTCAGATGAGTCTCCTCGGCCCTCACGTGGGGTCCATCTGTTTGGAAGACGTTTTGGGCTGCCAGGGAATGTGTGGTAGCAGGGGGAGTGGGGAGGGAGTCTCTGCGGCCAGGGTCTCCTGGCTGGAGCTCCGCCTGACCGCCAGCCCTGCTCTGTCCTGTGCAGCTGGGCAGAAAGATCGAGATGGTGCTGATGGTGTTTGACATGGAGGGGCTCAGCCTGCGGCACCTGTGGAAGCCAGGTGTGGAGGTGTACCAGCAGGTGAGGCGGGCAGCTGACCCGTGGCTGCAACACGGTGGCTCCCGGGCCATCCCAGACAAACGGGGGGTGTGCCCCACTGCCCACACCAGCTTCTCTGGTCTGTGGCCGAGCTGGAACGCCCACCCCATCCATCCCATGGGCCAGCAGCAACGCTGGCCTGGGGACGCCCATACCAGGAGGAAGAGGAGGAGGGGCCAGGGTAACAGAAAAGCAAACACGCTCACGGGACAGCAGCGCGGGCCATGTGGGGTGGGCACAGAAACTAGGGCGGGAGGGGACCAACACAGCCACCATCACGCTTGTTTGACTCCACAGTTCTTCGCCATCCTGGATGCTAACTACCCCGAGACGCTGAAGAATTTAATTGTGATCCGAGGTGAGCCTCCTGGGGAAGGGAGCACTGGGGGACAGACAGCCTCAGCCGTCAAGTTCAGGGCTTCTCAACAGGATCCAAGTTGGCTGAAGCCTGAACCAGCTCGTGCCCAGCCCCTTACACCTGGGCTCAGGGCGAGAGAAATGTTTGTTAAGAGCAAAGCCCTGTGTTGCACACACATGCCCCCATCTTGTTTTCCAGCCAACGGCAATAAGACAAAGAGAGGGTGAGTCCCGGGCTGAAAGCCACACAGCCGGGAATGGCAGAGTCCAGATCTGTCACACACACGCCCTTGGCCTTGGCTTCCACACACCCACATCCCCTCTGGTCCAGCTCCACAAGGGGGTCTCCTGTGTTTCAGCCCCCAAGCTGTTCCCCGTGGCCTTCAACTTGGTCAAGTCGTTCATGAGTGAAGACACACGCAGGAAGATGGTGATCCTGGGGGGTGAGTGACGTGGCCTCCCAGCGCTGCCGGGCAAGCAGAGGTCAGCGAGGCCCTGTTTCTCCCCGGCTTATGCTCTGTGCTCTGTCCTGTAGCTCCAGCACACAAGGGCCAGGCCCCTGGCTCCTGGACCACAGCCTGAGACCCACAGAAAGCTCTTTGGGTCCTTTGAGAGTCGCAGTCCACTCCCCTCCCTGGGATCAGCCACCCCTGCCCTCTGAGCCACCTCGGAGACCCCCCATTGTCCCCTACACAGACAACTGGATCAGGGATGGGGCAGGGTCTGGAGGAGCAGCGAGAGTGGGCAGAGGAACCGGCCAGCGCAGGAAGGGACCAGACACAGAGCCACTCAGCTTCTGATCCCCAGACAATGGGGCGCTGGATGCGTGGCCCACTCAGCACCAGCTCCTGGACAGCTCCTGGACAGCCAGCCCCGCCCTCTGTCAACCCCCACCTCCCAGCCCCCTGGGAGACTCCTCTGTCACCCCCCCCCCCATGCAGACAACTGGAAGCAGGAGCTGCATAAGTTCATCAGCCCCGACCAGCTGCCCGCGGTGTTTGGAGGGACCATGACCGACCCCGATGGCAACCCCAAGTGCCTGACCAAGGTACAGGGATGTAGACGCGGGGCAGGGGCAGGGGCGGGCGGGCAGACAGCATGGTCCACGGCTAACCCGCCCCCGCCCGCAGATCAACTACGGGGGCGATGTGCCCAAGAGCTACCACAGGCGCCAGCAGGTTAAGCTGCAGTATGATCACACGGTGTCGGTGGGCCGCGGCTCCTCCCAGCAGGTGGAGAATGAGATCTTCTTACCAGGCTGTGTGCTGAGGTGGGTGCACCTGTCCGAGGTTGGGGGGGGGCGGGGTGCTGCCCCCCAGGCAGGGGGGCGTCAGTGGTTTTCCCTTCACCTGCAGGTGGCAGTTTGCATCGGACGGTGGGGACATCGGCTTCGGGGTCTTCCTCAAGACCAAGATGGGGGAGCGGCAGCGGGCAGGGGAGATGACGGAGGTGCTGCCCAGCCAGCGCTACAACGCCCACCTGGTGCCCGAGGACGGGAGCCTCAACTGCGCCGAGTCTGGCGTGTGTAAGAGCAGGAGGGTTCACTGAGTCTGCCATTCTACTCTCTGTTGTCCATCTACTTCTTGGGGAGGCTGGGGGGCGGAGTGTTGGGTCAGCTCTTAGATCCCATGGGCCCCAGGGAAGTTGGCTTTGTGGTCTAGGAGAAGAGGAGTACCCCTTGCATGGGTGCACCAGGGCCGGGGTCCAGAGCCCAGGGCCATGGGCTCAGCTCCTGGGAAGTCCCCCACACGGGGCTTGCTCCTTAGGCTAAGAGCCTGTGAGTCAGCAGCAAGGACTTAGCACCGGGGCTCTGGCCCAGGAGACCACTCCACTCCCGCCTCCTCCAGGCCTTTGCCTTTCATATCCAGGCCTGTCTGGATCAGCAGGGTTGCCCAGGACCGGTGCTGACCTTTGACCTCTGTGGGAAACAGCCTGGAGAATGGGGTGGGTGGGTTGTAGGTGGATCAAGCTGCTGCTTTAGTCCCTGTCTTGCTGCGGCCGGCTTCGCAGAAAGGGGGAATTCAGGGAGTGGAACCCGAGGGGTCTGGTGGATGCATGGGGTCCCGGCACCCACATCCGGGTCTCCCACATGGGAGGCAGGGGCTCAAGTACTTGGGTCATCTTCAGTTGCCTCCCCAGGTACATTGGGGTGCTGGGCCAGCCCCCACTGGAAGGGAGGCTTGGGCAGGCTCGTGGTTGTCTGGCTTCCTTTATGTAGCTCAAGCACCATTCAAGGAGACGGGGCGTGGGGGGAAAGTGGGGGGGGGGGCTGTGCAACCGCGGGCACCCGGGCCCTGGCGCCGGTCCTGGGAGGCGGCGTGCCGCTGTGCCCGTGCGGCTGTCCCTCCGCCTAATGACCCTGCCGTCCTTGCAGACGTCCTGCGCTTCGACAACACCTACAGCCTGGTGCACGCCAAGAAGGTGAGCTACACCGTGGAGCTGCTGCTCCCCGACGAGGCCTCCCAGGAGAAGCTGCAGAGTCTCAGAGCCGCAAGCCCCTAAGTGCAGCAGTGAAGCCCCTAGCGGCCCTGCGCCTCTTCCGCTCCGCCTCCCTGACACCCCCCACCCCCCACCCCCGGCCTTCCCACTCAAGCCCCCTCCCCTGCCCCCATGCGGGCCCACCTGGCCCAGGGGCCCAACAGTAAGAGAAAACTCACCCGGACCCGGTGGCCCAGCTGGGGGTTTTGTGTGCAGTGCATGTGAGAGCCCAGGTTCTGCAGGGGGCACAGCCTCAGGCCATAAGGGCAGGAGAAGTCAGCCAGGGTGGGCGGGGCCGGCTGGAGGCAGCTGGGCAGAGCCACGGGGCAGCTGGACGGCCCCGGTTCCCACAGAGCATCCAGACCCATCTGCGCACCTGCTACAACCCAGCACACAATCGGCTCCAAGTTGGGGGTGCGGGAGGAGGCAGGACCAAAGCAAGTGCAGAGAGGTCCCTGCCGCCACCCCAGGGCGCTCCAGGCTCTGGCTCGCTTCCTGGAGAGCCAGCAAGCTTCCCCTGCCTCTCTGAGTCTCACCGCGCGGGGAGCAGTGGCCAGTGGGCCCCAGCAGCTGGCCACTGGCGGCTTCTGCCAGGCTGGGCCTCCTAGGGGCCCCCAGTCAGGACAGCTGCCTGCTCCGCTGGATGGACTCTGCCCAACAGACCATGCCCAGAACTGAGCCGAGGAAGCTGCCCCGATGCAGCCGGGGGTGGCTCTGTGTGTTGATTCTGAGTGGCAGTGACACCATCAGCCAGGGCTGTGCGGCTCTGCCCGCTGCCCGCCACCTGGCTGGACCAGGCCAGTGGCCCTCAGTCTCTCGGAACATTTGAGTCCTACCCAGGGTGGCTCAGCTTGGGATTGGAGCTCCTGCCCCTCTTACTGCTCGCTCCTTCCTGCCCCTCTTACTGCTGACTCCTGCGCTGCTGTCCCACAGGGTGAGTGACGTCCCTGCAAAGGGCGTCCCCACTATGAAGCAGTAGCTCCTAAGCCCCTCGCAGCGACTGAGCCTCAGGCAGTCACCGCCTGCCCCTCCACTTTGCCAGCAAGAAGCCGGGCCCCAGCGCCTGCTGTCACATCCTGTGGTTTCGTTTTCTCCAGTTAATAGGAGATTTCTCCATGACCCAGGAGAGAGGCTTGTGACCGGGAGGGTCTCCTGGTGGATCGGCTGCGGTTCTCGGGGGCTCCCGGTCCCTGTAGCTGGAGCAGGTGCACCAGGGGTGCATACCTTGAGTCTGAATGGGGCCTCTGCTGCTGTTAACAAACAAGCCAGATGTCTAAAGCCAGCACCATGAGGCATTCTGGTCTAATAGGGTTGGACAAGATTAGCAAAAAAAAGATGGCTCTAAAGAGATGGCCTGGGGTTGCTCCTACCCATGGCCTCCTGGGTCCATTCTCCCATGCTCCTTGGCAGGCCAAGCCGGGGTGTGGCCCACCAGGGTTGGGGGGACCCTGTGCTGTTGTCACAACAGGGACCAAAGTGGCTCCCTTCAGCCTTCATAACCCTCCCCCACCCCCGCCGCTGTGGAAAAACAAGACGCTCCTGCACTTGAACTCTGACCCTGTCCTCCTAACCACCCTCAGCCACTCCTCCAGGTAGCAAAGAGAGCCCTGCCTCGATCTCAAATCCACACTGTTAGGTGGGGACAGGCAACAAGGGCCCACCTGCAGGTGTCAGGGGCTCGGAATCCCAGGGCAGTGAGCCCCGTGGTCCCTCAGGGAGGTGGCAGCAGAATCTCCTACCTGGCCAGGTGCGCAGGTGCACACTGGGGGCTGAGCTCATCACTGCCACTTTTTTTCCTTTTTTTTTTTTACCAAAAATAAAACGAGAAGTCACTCAGGGAGGGGCACTTCCTCACCCAAAGCTGGTTTCTTTATCGGTTTGTTCACTTGTGCAGATTCACTGAACACCTGCCCAGCACTGTGGGGGCCCTGGGACCACCCTGGAGAAAATGCCGGGGCCTGGGACCAGGAGGGTCCCCACTGTGCTAACGGGAAGTCTGCTCGGGTCATAGGGGGCAGAAGCACCAGTGCTGTCACTGTGCGTGCCTAGTGGGGGCGCGAGCCAAATTGGGGGGGCAGCTGAAAAAAGCATTAGTGGGGGGTGAAGCTATAAAGGAAGCGGGTGTGGGGGAGATCAGGTGTGGGGGAGCCGTCCAGGCTGAGGAAGGGGGTGTGGGAGGCCAGGCGAGACGCAGAAGGGCCCTCCTTGGCGACAACTGCCCGGTGTTTGCTGTGACTTCATGACTAGCTGTGTACACAGAAGAAAGTATTCATAAAACCATTTGATAACACAGCTTACGAAACACAGCCTTGCTGTTTGTTGGGAAGGAATGGCAAGTTCTTGGCCGACGGCCAGCAATGGCAACTCTTGCTCGAGATAAGGTGGTTGGAAACAGTCCGGCCTTGCCTCACCCAGGAATGGAGGCGGCACCTGCCCGTCTCAGCCCGTCTCCTGGGAAGGTCACTGTCATCCTTGTTCACTTGAAAGGCAGAGTTAAAGAGAGATATTCTACCTGCTGGTTCACTGCACAAATGGCTGCAACAGCCAGGGCTGGGCCAGGTCAAACCAGGAGCCAGGAGCTTCATCCAGGTCTCCCATATGGTTGCCAGGGGCCCAGGCACTTGGGCCATCTTCTGCTGCTTTTCCCAGGTGCATTAGCAGGGAACTGGATCAGAAGTGGAGCAGCCGGGACTCGAACCAGCACTCCTCTGTGGGATGCTGGAGTCTCAAGCAGTGGTCTAAACCCGTTCCCCAAATCTCCACCCCAGCTCAGGTCACCTCCCAAGGAGCCCAGGCCAGAGGGGACACTGCTGTGAGATAGCTCACAGGTGACCAAAGCAGGTTTTCTTTTTTTGACAGGCAGAGTGGACAGTGAGAGAGAGAGACAGAAAGAAAGGTCTTCCTTTGCCATCGGTTCACCCTCCAATGGCCGCCGCAGCCGGCGCACCGCGCTGATCCAAAGCAAGGAGCCAGGTGCTTCTCCTGGTCTCCCATGGGGTGCAGGGCCCAAGTACTTGGGCCATCCTCCACTGCACTCCCAGGCCACAGCAGAGAGCTGGACTGGAAGAGGGGCAACCAGGACAGAATCCGGTGTCCCAGTGTGCCGGTGCCACAAGGCGGAGGATTAGCCTAGTGAGCCGCAAAGCAGGTTTTCAACAGAGCACCAGGGCACAGCACTCTACAGTTTGCACTGCCCCTTTACATGAAACCCTGAAGCAGACGGAGATCATAGCCCCATTTCACAGACCAGGAGACTGAGGCTCAGCAAGCAGAAGGGCATAAGCCAAAGGCCCAGAGCTGGAGCCTGCAGCCAACCCAGCTGTGACCCCGCCCTGCCTCTTAGGAGGAGATGATTGATGTGCGTGGGCCCCTGCTGGGAAAGGCTGGCATGGGATGGGGGACACACAGTGGGACAGAGGGGTCTGGGGCTCCTGGAGTGCCATCTGGCGAAAGCTGCTCAGACCTGGGTGCTGACCGTGTGCTGGGCCCAAGCTGAAGCAGGGAGCATCACCCCACTTTACAGATGAGCACACTGAGGCTCGGGCAGGAAGTGACGCGCACTGCCAGGCAGCAGGAAGTGATGGGGGTGGGGGAGGCGGCACTTAGCCTGGCGGTTGAGATGCCCCTGTACCATGTCTGATTCCCAGCTCTGGCTCCTGACTCCAGCTTCCTGCTCGTGCAGACCCCGGGAGACAACAGTGATGGATGGAATAGTTGGATTGCCCCCACCTGCATGAGGGACCTGAACTGAGTTCCCCATCTCCCAACTTCTGCCTGGCACGGTCCAGGACTGTGCAGGTGTCTGGGGGAATGACCGAGTGCATGGGCGCTCTTTCTGTATCTTGTGTCTCTCTGCCTCTCTAAGGAATGATACACACTGTTGTTAAAGAGGCAGGGGTGAGCATGAACCTGGGTCTCTCTCTCTCTCTGCCCAGACAGTGTGGGAGAGCAGTGAGGTCACCTGGGCGGTGGGCACAGGCTTGGTGGCTTCAGGTGCGCAGGTGTCCACCACCAGGGGGCGGTACTGGCTCAGCCACACCTCTGTCCACCAGGAACAAGCAGGTTCCCTGGTCATCGGGCTCGCTGAAGGGAGGCGGAAGCCCAAGAGGTGAAGTTGGCCAGGTCCAGGCTGTGGGTGGGAGCCTGGGGCCTCCTGGGGTGGTGAGGAAAAGGTAACCTGATCTCCGTGTAGCTGGCCACGGCCACTGTCCCACCAGTGTCCCCTGCACCGCCTCTAGCTTGGATAATTCAAAGGAATTCAAAGGGCCTTCCTGTGTCCATTCCTACCTGCTCCTGTCCAGATGCCACAGAGCGGCAAGGAATCACTCCTGGCTGAAGCCCTCCCCTGGCTCCCCGTGGTCCCCTGGGTGAAAACAGTCTCTGCGATGGCTTGCTGGGTACCCTGTGACCTGGCCACTGCACCTGCCCCCCAGCTCCACCTGACAACCAGAAGTGACCGATTCAGCTCCTTGCACCCTCCATGCCTGGCTCACACGGCTCCCTGCACCTCGGCTCCCTCCCCAGCCCTGCCCTGTACACTCTCGAGGCTGGTAGAGCCCTTCCTCAGGCCCCACTCCCACAGCAACTGGACCTGAGCTCATCACACGACCACATCATCTTCTACTCCTCTCTGCCTTGCAAATAAAGATTTGGGCCATCTTCTACTGCTTTCCTGCTTTCCCAGGCCACAGCAGAGAGCTGGATCAGAAGTGGAGCAGCCGGGACTCAAACCAGCACCCATATGGGATGCCGGCGCTGTAGGTGGCAGCTTTACCTGATATGCCACAGCGCCAGCCCCTGGCTAGGCTACTTCTTAAGATGCCTGGATATCTTTCTCTCTGTAACTTGGCCTCTCAAATAGATAAATGAAATCTTAAAAAGACAAAGAGAGAAATCTCTCAAAAGAAGACATGGAGAGGGTAAATCTTCATGACCTTGGAGTTGGCAATGCTTTCTTTGATATGAAACTAAAAGTACAAACAACAAAAGAAAAAGTAGATAAATCGGATTTCACCAAAATTTAAAACGTCTGCACATCAAGGACATTAAAGAAAGTAAAACATAAGATAC
Source organism: Sylvilagus floridanus (assembly GCA_949820135.1). Taxonomy (NCBI): domain Eukaryota; kingdom Metazoa; phylum Chordata; class Mammalia; order Lagomorpha; family Leporidae; genus Sylvilagus; species Sylvilagus floridanus. The sequence continues at coordinate 160,436,950 of OX463233.1, forward strand.
ATCCTGGGAGGGAAATTTGCAAATCCTATGACCGAGAAGGGATTAATAGAATATATAACGAACTGTTACAAGTCCACATAAAAAGACAAATAACTCAATTTTTTGAAGAGACGTATTTATTTATTTGAAAGTCAGAAGTACAGGAAAGAAGGAGAAAGGGGGCGGATCTTCCATCTGCTGGTTCACTCCCCAGGTGGGTTTAGTGGTTGGGGCTAGACCAGATTGAAGCCAGGAGCTTCCTCCCACGTGGGTGTGGGGGCCCAAGTTCTTGAGTCATCTTCTACTGCTTTCTCAGGCTCATCAGCAGGGACCTGAATCAGAAGTGAAGCAGCCAGGTCACAAACTGACTCCCATATGGGATACCGGCTTCGCAAATGGTGGCTTAACCCACTACCTACACTACAACACTGGTCCCAAACAACCCAATTTAAAAATGGGTCGAGGGGCCAGCGCTGTAGCATAGCGGGTAAAGCCGCTGCCTGCAGTGTCGACAGCCCATATGGGTGCCGGTTTGAGTCCCAGCTGCTCCACTTCCGATCCAGCTCTCTGCTATGGCCTGGGAAAGAAGTAGAAGATGGCCCAAGTGCTTGGACCCCTGCACCTGCGTGGGAGACCTGGAAGAAGCTCCTGGCTCCTGACTTTGGATCGGCATAACTCTGGTGTTGCAGCCATCTGGAGAGTGAACCTGCGGATGGAAGACCTCTCTCTCTCTCTCTCTCTCTCTGTGCCTCTCCTTCTCTCTCTTATAACTCTTTCAAATAAATAAATAAATCTTTTTAAAAAACGGGTCAAGATATTTTAAATATTTGAATAAACATTTCTGCATTGGAGACAGACATGTGGCCAAGGGACCCAAGAGATGACGCTGAGTATGGTTAGTTATTGGAGCTCAAATCTACGCTGAAATGCCTTTTGACCCCCACCCGGTTGACAAGAAAAGGAGAACAAAACACAAGCCAGCTGGCAAGGGTGGAAGACACTGGAGACTCATCCGTGGCTCGTGGGGGTGTAAAATAGCATAGCCACTTGAACAAACTTTGGTACTTTCTCCAAAGGTTAATCCTAAAATGATCATACGACCCAGCAGTTCCACTCTTAAGGATATACCCAAGAGAACGGAAAACACATGTTCCCACTAAGACATGTGCAAAAGATGTTCACACAAGCATTATGGGCAATAGCCAGGAAGCAGAAGTGACTTGAATGTCCGTTAACTGGTGAGTGGATAAACAGGATATGGAATGTCCATACCGTGACATGTGATTCAGCTGTCAAAAGTAACACGACGGGCCGGCGCCACGGCTCACAAGGCTAATCCTCTGCCTGCGGTGCCGGCATACCGGGTTCTAGTCCCGGTTGGGGTGCTGGATTCTGTCCCGGTTGCTCCTCTTCCAGGCCAGCTCTCTGCTGTGGCCTGGGAGTGCAGTGGAGGATGGCCCAAGTGCTTGGGCCCTGCACCCCATGGGAGACCAGGAGAAGCACCTGGCTCCTGGCTTTGGATCAGCGTGGTGCACCAGCTGCAGCGGCCATTTGGGGGGTGAATCAATGGAAGGAAGACCTTTCTCTCTGTCTCTCTCTCTCTCACTGTCTAACTCTGCCTGTCAAAATAAATAAATAACACAGCACTGACTAGGGCTGTACACCGTGGTGGGGGTGGGGTGGACGTTTGACCCAGCAGTTGTCAAGCTCACTGAGTGCCTGGGTCCAAGTCCAGGCTCTGCCTCTGATGCCAGCTTCCTGCTAACGTGCACCCTGGGAGGCAGCAGGTGCTGGCCCAAGTGGCTGAGCCCTGCCATCTCCGTCAGAGACCTGGATTAAGTTCCCAGCTCCCACCTTGGGCTAGGCCCTGCCCTGGCTGTTGCAGGCATGTCAGGAGTGAATCAACAGATGGATTTCTCTGTCTCTCAAACAAATAAAATAAATTGAAGAAATGTTTCTAAAAACCAACACAGGTAAGCCTTGGAAACAGTATGCTCTATGAAAGAAGCCAGTCACAAAAAGCCACATCCTTTCTAAAAAGATTTATTTGTTTGAAAGGCAGCGTAGCAGACAGAGGGAAAGTCGGAGAGAGAAAGACATCTTGCATCTGCCAGTTCGTTCCCCAAATGGCCACGACAGCCAGGGCTGGGCCAGGTCAAAGCCAGGAGCCTGGAACACCATCCAGGTCTCCCACATGAGTGGCAGGGGCCCAAGTACTTGGGCCATCCTCCATTGCTTTCCTAGGCACATTAGCAGCGAGCTGGATGGGAAGTGGAGCAGCTGGGACGCGAACCCAGGGACTCCTACACGGGAGGCCTGCATCACAGCAGCAGCTTAACCTGCTGTGCCACAGCTTGCCCCCAAATGCAGGGGGCAATGTTTGATTATCCCATTCATCTTAAACCTCCACCTTTAATTGAGTGCTTTCTGCCACACAACGGAGCCACCCGGAGCACAGCTGGGACTTGGGTGAGGTGCACTGTCCAACCCCTTCTTAACCCCACCACTTCACATTTCCATGGTCTGAACCCCACTATGTGCAGACACATACACACACACATTGCACGTGCACACACACACATAGGCACATTGCACATGCATGCATACACACATACTCTTACTCAGCAATGCTCACCCCGCGGCAAGCTTCCTACCCCCTGGGGCCCCTCTGTACCCGCCCAGCTGGTTCTGGAAAGATCCCTGTACTGGAAGGCGGGCTGGAATGCAGGCATTGTGCAGCCCATTCACACCGCCTAGGAGCCGGCTGGTGGGAGGGGCTTGCGGGTGCCCTGTGGGCAGCTCCTGGTACCCACCTTGTTCTTGTTTGTTTGTGTTGTGGTTGTAACCGTGGTGGCAAATGAGAAGCCAAACTCAACCCCGCCTCACCTGCCCAAGATGCGTGCCCAGGGGGTGGGGCTCTCTGTCCCCAGGGCCTTTGTTTTAAGGGAGGGAAAATTAATCCTGCCAGTCCCAAAGAAGGTGCACCCCAGCTTCCTAACACGTGAGGATGGCGTAGATCATGCCCTGAGCGCTTACTATGTTCCAGGGGCAAAGTTAAACCTCCCCAAGGCCGGGCAGGGCTTGCTATGCAAGTTCCAAGTTGGAGGGGAATGAGTTCAAATTCTGACTTCCCACTGACTGGCTGTGTAACCTCAGGAAAGTTTCTCAGCCTCTCTGAACTTTCCTCTGGCTGTGAAATGGTGTCGGAATCGTGTGGAGCCCCGAGCACAGAGGAAATGCTCAAACAAATGGGGGTCCGTGAGCTCCCCCCGGCAGGGTCCTCATCCATCCTTTTTGCTGCGATAGCCACAGCCTTCTCCCTGTCCTACCTCCCTGCCTTTCCCTAGGTTGTCCCCGCCCCTCGGGGTGCAAGGCCTCTCTAATTAGGGTAGCTACTGGGGCCGGTACTGTGCGACAGCCTAACATGCAACAGCAGAACAGTGCATCGCACGGGCCTAACCCTCGATAGTGACTTCACTTCTCCAGACTGCATCTCTAACATGGCCTTAACAGGGGCTGGTGGTGTGGTGCAGCGAGTTAGAGCCCCAGCCTGCAGCTCTGGCATCCCATATGGGCGCTGGTTCGAGTCCCTGCTGCTCCGCTTCCGACCCAGCTCCATGGCACTAATCCCATTTCAGATGTGGCTACTAAATGTGTCCCATGGGACAGGTGACTGTCACAGGAAATTCTGTGAGCTGGCGCTGCAGGCGATGATGCCAAGAACCCCCAGCAAGGAGCTGTGCACGTCCGTGGTGAGGGTCAGGAAGGGACCCTCAGCTCCTGGACTGGCCACCAGCCCCTCTACCTGGTCCTCTCCACCCAGCCTCGGGTGCCTCTGGAGGTGACTGGGGCATCTCACCTTAGCAGGATTAGGGGGAGAGAGGATTAGCAGGGGAACCCTGTTCCCATGTGTCGCAGGAAGCTGGTGTGGATGGCAGTTGGGGCTTTGTAGAAACAGAGGCTGGAATGTCAAGTGGGGCGGGGCTAGGGTGTGCAGTTACCAACCTGCTCCTGAGTGACGCAGCAGGTGCCCCAGACAGAGGCAAATGGCCAGAGAAGCCCCTCCCCCTTCTTCTGGACCCCTCCAACCCCATCAGGGGCTCGGGACAAGGAAGAGGACTGACAGGAAGGTATCAGGTATTAGTTTATCCATCAGCTTAAAGGGGCCTTGAGATAGCCCAGAATAGAGGCCCATGATAGCCCAAGCAGGATGCCCTAGGGATGGCAGACCTGAGAGAGTGGCTTGGGCTAGCACAGTTGTGGAGCGGAGGCTAGCCCAGGGGTAGTTTCAGCCCTTGAAGATCCCCTGAGAGGCAGAGATGTGGCTGGGAGGCATCGCTGTGGTCTCAAGCTGCAGTCAGTCCCGCAGTTGCTACCCTCCTAGGGCTTCTGAGAGCCAGAGGAGAGGAACCTCGCAGACACACCCAGCCTGTGACACCCAGGTCTCATCGGGTCTCCCCTGCAGCTGTGTAAGGGGGCAGGACAGTGACACCCCTGCCACCGTCTCAAAGAGGAGGTTTTCCAGGGCAGTGGGGAGCTGGTTGACAGTGCGAGGCAGGTGGTCAGGGATCCGGGAGGAACCTTCTAGACATGCATCCCCACCTCTAACTCCTTCCTCCTCAGGGCACGCCCCTCACTGACCTGGTGTGTAAATCCCAAGGGACTGGGGCTGGCACTGTGGTGTAGCAGGTAAAGCTGCCACCTACAGTGCCGGCATCCCATATGAGCGCTGGTTCGAGTCCCGGCTGCTCCACTTCCAATCCAGTTCCCTGCTAATGCACCTGGAAAATCAGTGAAAGATGGCCCAAAGCTTGGCCCCTGCATGCACATGGGAGACCTGGAAGAAACTCCTGGCTCCTGGCTTCAGATCGGCCCAGCCCCAGCCATTGTGGTCATTTGGGGAGTGAACCAGCAGATGGAAGACCTCTCTCTCTCCCTAACTCTGCCTTTCAAATAACTAAAATAATTTTTTAAATGATCCCAAGCGACACCTTGGCTGCTGAAAGCTACCAACCCTCCCCCACTTCTCTCTTAGAGGAGCTTCCTTAAACTGGACGCCAGCGATCGAGGGGTCCTGCACAAGTCCCCTAAGACCAAAGTGATGGGTAAAAAGGACAGTGGGCTGGGGGTGGCTCAGTCTTTGCCACGTTGGGGTCCCCAGGGCCAACTCAACGGGTGGTACAGGGAAGATATGGGGAAGAGGAGCATCAGCCACGGGGAATCACCAGACCGTCCCCAAGGCCACCTTTTGAGCTCCATTTTCCTCCCCACCCTTCTTGACCCCAGCTTTTGTAACCAAAGAAGGACCTCACTCCCCTGCTGCATTGTGAATTAACCATTTACTGCCCTGACCAACAGACTCCTCCTCTGTCAGAGCTGGGGGGAGGGTGGTCTCTGGAGAACCCCGGATGTGAAATCTTTTAAAAATACATATTTATTTACTTGAAAAATAGAGAAAGAGAGAGATCTTCCTTCTACTGGCTCACTCCCCAGGGCAGGGCTAGGCTGAAGCCAAGAGCCAGGAACCCCATCCGGGTCTCCCACACAGGTGGCAGGGACCCAAGCACTTGGGCCATCTTCTGTGGCTTTCTCATGCGCATCAGCAGAGAGCTGGAGCAGCTCCCTGGAAGTGGAGCAGCCGGGACTCGAACCACAACTCATATGGGATGCCAGCGCCACAGGTGGAGGTTTAACCTGCTATGCCACAGCACCAGCCCTAGTGTGGAGTCTCTTCGTTGGGGAGATGGGGAGACAGGGGCTCAGAGAGATGGAGTATCCACAAAGAGCGCTCTTCCTGCCCCTTGAAACTCCCCTTCTCCAGGGCAGAGGTCATGGGAGGCCCTGATGGGGGCTCTACAGGTGCCACCCAGGGCTCCCAGGCCATGGGGCTGCCTGCTTCCCTCCCGGCTGCCTCCTCTTGTCAAGCGACTTTGGCGCACCCTCCCACTCCCACCTCCTCCCCAGACCTGTCCCAGAGCCAAGCACGGGACCTCACTTAATCCCAGTTATGCAATGTGCAGTGCAAACAGTTGGCCCAGAAGGGCCAGCAGCCACGCCCAGGAGTGGGGGCAAAAGGCCCCAGCTTGTTGGAGGCTGCCAGTCCACGCTGGGACTCTGCTTGTAGCACCCACTTCTCTCAGGCCTCCGCCAGCACCATGAGTGGCCGAGTTGGGGATCTGAGCCCCAAGCAGGCAGAGACCCTGGCTAAGGTGAGCACCCCTCTTTCCGGGGTCCGTGGGGGAAAAGGGCTGGGGCTGGGGGTGGGAAGGGGTGGCCAGGAGCCCTGCCTCGCTCTGTTGGTTCACCACATCCTCCACTTGGTCTCTTCACTGTTGCCTGTCAAAGGTCAAGTTCCACAGTGCCCAGTGACATCAGCCTTGGCCAGGGCAAGAGTTGGGGGACGGACACCATTTCGAGGCAATGGTATAGGTGCTTCTCTCCAGAGATCCAGACCCAGAGAGCTTTGGCCGCTGCCTCCCCACCCTCCTCCCTCCCAGGCCCCTTGGCTGCTGCTGGTCTGCCTTCTACCCCTGGATGAGCCTGAGGGACAGAGGGGAATGTAGGGTCATCCCCACAGTGCATGAGGAAGGCAGCACATGGTCGCTAACCATGGCTTCATGGAAGATGGGAGGGAAAAGGCAGAAGTCTCAGTGAGAAGCACAAGAATTCATCTGGTCGCCAACCCTCATCTACCCCCCCAACCATCCATAACCCCCATTTCCCCATCTACATGCTAATCTCTTTCATTCTGTTCACCTGCCCATCTCTTCTTCCACCTACCCATTGCCTTCCCCTTCCTTCGTTCCCGCCACTCACCCACTCATCCAGCCAGCCATTCCTCTTCCTAGCCATCGACTCCCCTACCTGTGTGCACCTGCCTAATGGCCCATCCCTCCTTCTATCCATCCGCTCATCTTTCCAGACCTCATGGGGGAGGGAAGGAGGGTTGATGCGAACCTTCTTGCGTCTGGAGACCAAGGCTCCGTGGGAGGGACCCGCATTAGCCAACATCTCTCTTCTCCCAGTTCCGAGAAAATGTCCAGGACGTGTTGCCCGCCTTGCCCAACCCTGACGACTACTTCCTTCTGCGCTGGCTCCGAGGTGAGGGCGGGGCGGGGGGAGGTGGACATGAGGGGGCAGCAAGAGGGGCCTCGTCCCAACGACTTCAGAACAACCCATGGCTCTCAGGATCCCACTACAGCATCTTGCTTCAAAAGTTCAAGTCCGGCCAAGGGGAAGGGACAAGGAACCAAGGTCCTACCCAGGCCCTGTGGTATCCTCTGTAGCTCCCACTGGCCAGGAGCAAGACCGGGCAGCTGTAAGCTGCCTGGCTCCTACCTCCCACCCTTTCCTTTCCTTCCCACCCTCTGTAGCCCGGAGCTTTGACCTGCAGAAGTCGGAGGCCATGTTGCGCAAGGTGAAACCCACCCCCCATGGAGATTGGGGAGGGGCCTTGTGGGGGACAGCGGGGAGGGGAAGTCCATCCGTGCCTCAAGGGTCCGCCCACTTTTCAAGGGTGCCTGGAACCCTCACCCATCATTTCCCTTTCAGTACATGGAGTTCCGGAAGACCATGGACATCAACCACATCCTAGACTGGCAACCCCCCGAGGTAAGCCAACGCCCACACACTCTGGTCTCTCCCAGTTCGACGCTCCCAGCCGTCTTGGTGGCTGGGGACCATGAGTGATAGGCAACGAGCCTGTGAGGCCAGATGAACCCCTTCCCAGGGCCGGCAGGCAACACTCCGTGATACGAATGAGTATTTCTGGGGCATTTGCACAGCTTTCCTGGCATGAGCCCTTTTGATCGCCACAACCCTATGGGATGGGTGCCACTGTCCCCTTTCACAAATGAAAACACTGAGGCCCAGCAATAGGTTAAGCAGCTTGCCCAAGGTGGGGCTGGCAGTCAAGCTCAGGCACTGTTAAAATGTGTGCTTTTTGTTTTGTTTTGTTTTGAGTGACAGAGAGATAGAGAACTCCCATGGGCTAGTTGGCTCCCCAAATATCTGCGATGGCCAGGCTGAAGCTGCGAACCAGGAGCTCGACCCAGGTCTCTGACCTGGGTTGCAGGGCCCAATGCCTGGAGCCATCAGCACTGCCTCTCTGGGTGGGCATGAGCAGGAAGCTGGAGTCAGGAACTAGAGCTGGGGGTTGAACCCAAGTACTCTGGTGTGGGAGGCAGGCGTCCCAACTGCTGGGCCTAACACCTACCCCTCACCGTGCGCTCTCCACCACCTCGGTTAACCTGTATTCCTGTGCCCATCTTCGTGAGACTCATGCCTTCCCTTGATGGGCAGGTGTTCTGGCCGCTGTGTCTTGGGGACCTAGCTCAACAGTCCCAAGAGGGAGGGGTTATCCACGCCATTTTAAAGAAGAAGAAGAGGTGCTCAGAGATATGCTGGCACCTGCTGAAAGACACACAGCAGTGTCTGCACTCAGACCAGACCCGCTGACCTTCAGAATCTGTGTTCCCCGTCACTAAGACCAAATCTTCTCCCTGGCGAGGGGCACAGCAGATGCTAGGGGCAGTACTAAGGAGCCCAGAGACCTGGATTTGCCATTTACCTGTTGTGAGCAAGGCCCTGTGTGATCCTCGGTTTGCCCATGAGGACAATAGCGCCGCCCTCCAGGCAAGGAGGGGTATTACTTGGTACTGGGTATGTGTAGGCACGGGTCCCACAGGTCAGCCTGGTGGGTGTCTCTGGAGAGGTGTGCCATGCCGAGTTCTGTGTTTCTTCCCCTGGCCCAGGTGATCCAGAAGTACATGCCTGGTGGGCTGTGTGGCTATGACCGTGACGGCTGCCCGGTGTGGTATGACATCATTGGGCCACTCGACCCCAAAGGACTGCTCTTCTCGGTCACCAAGCAGGACCTGCTCAAGACCAAGATGAGGGACTGCGAGCGCATCCTGCATGAGTGTGACCTGCAGACGGAGCGGGTGAGGCCCAGGGCAGGTGTGGGCCCCGGAACAAACCTGCGTCCCCGACTGAGTAAAACTCCAACTCTGCTACTTACCAGCTGTGTGGCTCTGGAAGTTACCCCCACTGCTCTGAGCCTCGGCTTCCTCGCCTACAAAACAGAGTTAATGATAATCAATGGTGGCAAACAGTGAGATAATGCAGTGGCAGATGCTTCCCAACTTCCCGTGGGGTTATGTCTTAATGAACCCATCGTAAACTGAAAATATCAAAAGTCAAAAATGTATGTGGTACACTGAACCTACCCCTCACTTAGCCCCCGTACTTTAACGTGCACAAAACACTTACGTTAGTCTACACGTAACGTGGCAAGAGAGTATTGCACCACATTTTACTGACCCAGGGGGGAAAAAGTCAAAACCCAAAGTAAGCTTTCTGCTAAACACTTTTTTGCTTTCTCACCATTGTAAGTCGAAAAATCATTACATTGAACCGTTGTAAGTCGAGCACTGCCTTTATCTGGTCTCCACAGTGGTGGTTTTGTTATTCCTCTGAGGTTTTATATTATCATACTTTCTGTCTGGTCAACCCTACCCTACCACACACACACACACACACCCTCCCCACAACCTCTCTTGACTCTCCAGATCCTTTTGGTCTCAAACTTAAACGTCACCTCCTCTGAAGCCAGCATCTGGGGTAAATCCCAATTCTGTATTTGCACAGTCCCGTGCTATTCCCCTGGGGGCAGTTATCATGGCCTGGGGTGGCCCAGTTGCTCGTCATCTCCTCGACTGTGAACTATTGAGAATTCTTTGTTATACTCAAGGTCTGGCACAAACTAAGGACCTAATAACTATTAGGTGGACAAACCAGGGATGAAAGATGGACTGGCAATATGAATGTATGGAAGGGTGCACAGATCCATGAGTGGATCGAGCTATGGTTTTGGAAAATCACCTCGTTTTCTCCACCTGCAAAACAGGAATAATAATGCATAGTGGTTACAACGATTACATAAAGTAATACAACTACAGATGCTTCTTGATTTATGAGGAGATTAAACTTTGATAACCACATCACAAGTTGATGTATGTATGGATGAAGAAATGAATTGATGGGAGACTTGATGGATGGATGCCTGGATGGATGGATGAATGGGGAAATGCATTCACTTTTTTACCTCTTGCTCCTCTGAGGACTGAGTGGGGGGCTGGAAGAAACACTGCAGGGTCTTGGGTTACCACCTCTCAAGCCTGCACCCTGAGCCCCAGAACTGCTCCTTTCTCATCCTCACAGCTGGGGAGGAAGATTGAGACCATTGTGATGATATTTGACTGCGAGGGCCTGGGACTGAAGCACTTCTGGAAGCCCGTGGTGGAAGTGTATCAGGAGGTAAGGAGAAGGCCCTTGGGCACGCCCACTTGCTTGGATGCCCACCTTGCTTACTCGTTGATTTAGTAAAAAGCCGTTGCCTCCTTGGGTTCCATTACAAAAGACTCAGGACAGAAAGGGCCATAATACACTTCCTAGAAGACCCTACAGATCAGGGCTCAGGAACAACACTGTAATGAGATCATGAGTTTACCTCCTCCAAAGTATTCCAAGCCCTCTCACCCCTTGCTCTGTGATGTGAGCAAGTCACGTCCCATACCTCAGTTCCATTACTTCCAAAATGAAGTTGGCAGTTGAATAGTGAACATTTATTGAAAAGTAATCCTTATCATTATACTATCATCACTATAACATGTACTCTAAAATTATTATATAATTATTATTAGGAAGTGAAGGTCCCTTCTAGGAGGGCCAGTGGAGGAAAACCCTCCACAGCCCTCTGAAACCTCCAGATGGGAGACTGCAAAGAAGATGGGGGGAGAGATGAGGTGTGGGCTCTGATGGGGTCTCTCTTGGTTCCACAGTTTTTTGGCCTCCTTGAAGAGAATTACCCAGAGACCCTGAAGTTCATGCTCATCATCAAAGGTGTGTGGCATGTGGCTTCACTCACCTGGCCCCCGTTTCCTCTCCTGTACCTTGAAGATGATAATGGTGCCTTTGTCCCAGGTTGAGGCAAGTTGATTGCTTGGCTCTGTGCAAATCATTGAGAATACTTGGCACAAAGTGCTCAATAAACGGTAATTCCTGTGGTTGGCCTAACTGCAAGAGAGACAGCTCCAATCTCAGCTCTTTAGGAATCCCTGCTCACAATGGCCTCACCCTCCCTGCCAGCTATCTTATGTGTCCACCCTCTTTGGGGGGCTGAGTTTTGTGTCCCTTTAAAGCAGGGACTCTTATCTTCTACCTGTGCTGTATCCCTCACGGGCTTGGTGGCATGGTGCATTTTAAATAGGTATTTGGTGGTTATTGGATGGGTAGGTGGAAAGGTGGATGGATATTTGATGGCTAGTTGGTGAGTTGGATGATGATTGGTTGGTTGGTTGTCCAATTGACCTGCCAATTGGCTGCCTGGCTAGTTGACTGTTATGGTTGGTTGGAGAGTTGGCTGGCTGCTTGGTTGACTGGTTGTTCATTTTATTGAGTGGCTGGTTGGCATTTTGGTTGAACATTTGTTTGGATGAATGGATGGGAGATTGATTAGTTGGCTGGGTGGTCCCCTTGGCTAAATCTCAGGTGGTCTGCTTGCTGGAAGGAGCAGTTGATTAGGTGGCTAGCTATTGTTCAGTTGGTTGATTAGTGTGTTGGGTGACTGATTTATTAGGTATTTGACTATTAGAAGGTAAATTGGCTATTTTGTTGGCAGTGTGTGACTGCTTAGAAGTCTGGAGGATTGGCTCATTTGTTGGTTGGATGAATAGTTGATAGACTGGGTGGTCGCTTAGTAGGCTATCTGTTGACTAGTTGACTGTGGGTTGGATGCTTTGTTGTATGCTGGAAATTGGACCCAGCCAGGGTTGGTCATAACTCCTTTATGTCATTGGCTATGTCCACTGAAATATTTTCTCCCCATTTCCCTTACTTGTGTCTCTCCAGCCACCAAACTGTTCCCTGTGGGCTACAACCTCATGAAGCCCTTCCTGAGTGAGGATACTCGCAGGAAAATTGTAGTGTTGGGAAGTAAGTAGTTTTAGTTCCATTCCCTAAATCCTACACTTGACCTTTGGAGTGAGGTTGGTCCATCACTCCACCCAGAACTCCACGTATCACCTGGAGCCACAGAGTCCTTCTTCCCGAAAGCGAGGATGCTCTTATCCCACAGAGTCTACCAGGCTGCCTCACCTTATCCTTGCCATAGCTCTTTAGTGAAAGAGGCCTGCACACATGTCTTCTCGCCAGTTTCAGTTTGGGGGCTGGTCAACCTCTAGTCTACAGACCTCAGTTCCCTTTTAACACCCATAACCTCAGGGCTTTTAAGGGCAGCCTGGAGTAAGGAGGATGAGGAAGAAAAGCAGGAGAGTGACCACGATTCAGAAAAGGGAGTCCCAGCAATAAGGGGATGGGTAAGAAAATAATTGGCTGAATTACATACGAGCAGCCATGGAAAATAATGTTACGTGCTCTGCCTTTTAACTCAAAAAATAAATCTTTACAGAAAGAAAGAAAATGTTGTAAGTGAATATTTAATGTCATAGGAAATATTCCTAAGAAAAAGCAGATTATAAATAGTCGTAGGTAACATCATCTCATTTTTATAAAAGCAAATATATGTTTCTGGAAGAAGACAAAGCAAAGTACTGATTTATTGATGAGACATCATGTGGTTTGAAATTTTATTTATATTGCTCTGTATTTTCTCAATTTTAGGGGATAATATGTATTCATTGTATGGGAAAATCATTGTTTTAAAGAGTGACAGAGGAGAGAAAGATAAAGAGAAGGGAAATAGTTCTTAAACCCAAACCAATAACCCTGAACTTGGAAGGAAACTTCTCCCAAGCAGAAAGGTCGAATCACAGAGTCACGAAAGCTGAGGATCTGAGAGCTGGGGAAGGGGGTCCTGCTCCCTTCTCTCCCTTCCTGATACCTGAGCTCCTGTCTCTAACCAAGTCCATTGGGATGAGGAGCTCACAGGACCTCAAGACAGCTGGGATGGAGGGGGCCCAGGCCCCTGCCTTCTAAGCCTGCCAAATCCTGGAGCCAAATCCTACTACACTCCAGACCCCAAGTTCAAGGCCTCTGCCCCCACTGGGTGCCCCCCAAGGCTCTGCACAGTTGGCCCTGGTGTGCCAGGCATTGTGGTCTTCACCCTTATCCCATAGCGGGAAGGGATATCCCATGGCAAAAAAGGACTGGGGCCATGGTGACACCCCAGGACCCAGAATACTGCAAGCATTGCTTTGCTTAGGGTATGAGGAACAGTAACGGCGACCAAAGTTGTGATTAAGCTGTGGGGGGAAGGCAGAAGGTCACACCAAAGACCCAGGGCTGGCCGTCCCCCACCAGGAAGTACAATTTGTTTTTTAAAGATTTATTTATTTGAAAGGCAGAGTTAAAGAGAGAAGGAGACAGAGAGAGAGAGAGAGAGAGAGAGAGAGAGAGAGAGAGAGAGAACCTTCTATCCACTGATTCACCCCCCAAATGGCCACAATGGATAGGGCTGGGCCAGGCCAAAGCCAGGAGCCAGGAGCTTCTTCTGTGTCTCCCATATGGGTGCAGGGGCCCAAGGACTTGGGCCATCTTCCACTGCTTTCCCACATGCATTAGCAGGGAGCTGGATAAGAAGTGGAGTAAATGGGACTTGAACCAGTGCCCATATGGGATGCTGGCACTGCAGGCAGAGGCTTAACCTTCTACACCACAGCCCTGGGCCCAAGAAGTCCAATCTGGTTACATCACTTACTCCCTGAGGGACAATCTCCTTCAGACAATCATACAACCCCAGACCAGGGGAAACACATGTCCATAACATCACAAAGCTGGAAGACACTGAGATAGCCTGAGGCTAGGAGCCTAGCTCTGCTGGGCTTTGGAGAAGCCAGTTCAGGTTGGCCTGGTGCAGGTGCGTGGCTGACTGGTCCCTTCCATGTCTGATAATCACTCTTCCATCCCCTGACCCCAGAGAGCTGGAAGGAAGAGTTGCTGAAACTCATCAGTCCTGAGGAACTGCCTGCTCATTTTGGGGGAACCCTGACAGACCCAGATGGGAACCCCAAATGTTTGACCAAGGTAAAAAAGAACCCTAAAACAGAGGAGGGTCTGAGCGCAGAGCTGGGTTCCCTTCGCTCATTCCACAAATATCTGGAGAGGGAACCCCAAGAGCACAGACTAGGTGCTGAGCTGGACAGCTCCAGCCCTGCCCTTCTGGGGCTCTCGGCAGCTGCGCAAGCAGATGAGAAATGTGGGAAGTTTGACCCAGAGGCTGAGCTGGAAGGAACGCTCTCAGAAGTGCTGGCCCAGTCTACTGAGTTAGGGAAGACCCCGCGGTTGGGGGTGGGCAGGTGGAGTAGGGCACGCCAGGAGATGGCGAGCGTGAAGAGCATCCAGGAAACAGCAAGCCGATCCCCGCCTATGTCTGCAGATCAACTATGGTGGGGAGATCCCCAAGTCCATGTATGTGCGGGACCAGGTCAAGACGCAGTACGAACACTCGGTGCAGATCAGCCGCGGCTCCTCACACCAGGTGGAATACGAGATCCTGTTTCCGGGCTGTGTCCTCAGGTAGGCACAGGCCCCCATCACACCTGTGAGCTGGGCTCTAAACCACTGTGGCACCTGTTCGGCTGAGCAGCAACCTGGCCCCCCATACCAGGTGGCAGTTCTTATCGGATGGTGGGGACATCGGCTTCGGGGTCTTCCTCAAGACCAAGATGGGGGAGCGGCAGCGGGCAGGGGAGATGACGGAGGTGCTGTCCAGCCAGCGCTACAACGCCCACATGGTGCCTGAGGACGGGAGCCTCACCTGCGCGGAGGCCGGAGTCTGTAAGTCTGCCTCGGCTGGGGCCCTGGCCCCAGGAGGATGGAGCTACTGGCAGATGGTTTAGAGAAGGAAACAGAGAGGCAGTGACTCCCACACCCCCAGCAGGGACACACTGCCCAGGTCAATGCCGTTCACTCACACACAGTCACACACTCAGGTCACACTCATGAGTTCCTACTGTGCACCAAGAACCAGAGTCAAATAAACCCCAAAGGAGTTGAGGGCACACAGGCTGCAGGAGGCAGGTAAGTGACAGTAGAGCAGGTGCAGCTTCCCCCCGCCCATGAGCAAGCTGGGGCTCTGAGAAGTAAAGCAACTCGGGCAGAAGTCCAGAGCTAAGTGCAAGGTCAGAGTCACATCTCAGCCTTGGGGTCCCTGCCTAACCCTGAGCAGAGGGTTCACCAACTTGGGAGAGACCCTGAGTTTGCACACCTGTGAAGCAGAGACTATAAGCCCTGCCTCTTGGGGTGTCTGTGAGAAGGCCACAGGTGTGCAGCCAGCCTAGCCCAGCACCTCACTCCATCCGGAGAAGCCTGTGACGCCTCCTGTTCTCTCCTTACATTGTCCATCACCTGACTCTCCAGGTGTGGAGACGATGAGATGCCACAACCATTGTTCCCATTGCCAGTGGTTGCAACTCAAGCCAGGCCTGGACCCAGGCCAGGAAGGGGGGGGTCCGTTTACAGGCTCTGCTCCGCAGTGAGAGTTCCCAGGGGAAAGGGAAAAGGTGTGGTGGGAACCTGGCCTGGTTTGGCACACAAAGCTCTGGGAGGCAGGGATGCTGGAGGTGGAGCCAGCCTCGGCTGCCCACCTCCTGTCTGTCCCCCAGATGTCCTGCGCTTTGACAACACCTACAGCTTTGTCCACGCCAAGAAGGTCAGCTTCACCGTGGAGGTGCTGCTGCCAGACGAAGGCATGCAGAAATACGAGGAGGAGCTCACGCCGGTCTAGCGCCCCCCTCCCCCCGCTTCTCAGAGAACCCCGCCCTCTGTTCTCTCTCCATACATGATCCTACTTCTATCCCTGACATTAGTGAGTAGAGAAAAGTCACCTTGGGGGAGCATCATGTGCTGTGCTGAGATCAGGAGAGGTAGGAGAGGCTCAGGCTTGGGGCACACCAAGGGTGCAGAAATGGAAAATGCCAGGATAAAGCCAGATGCAGACGTGAAACAGGAAACTAGTCTTCACCCGTCCTAAGCGATTTATGTGCTTGGATTCCTTTTTCCTATGAACCGTGAACAACTTAGGTTCGTGACGTACCCATCACGTTCTTTTTAGTGCAGCCCTCGTTATAGTAGATGTTCATGTTTCAATTGTGCAGTTGAGTGGAAGACCAGAAGGTAGCCAGCAAAGTGATTCCTGGGTTTGGGGAGGAGGGGGAGGGGGAGAGGGAGGAGGAGGGGGAGAAGGAGGAGGAGGAGGAGGAATAGGAATAGGAGGAGGAATAGGAGGAGGGGGAGCTGGGGTGGTGGCGGTAAGTTCAGCACCTTGGACAGTGGGCAGAGATGTGGCAGAGATGGGTGTTGTCTGGGGGCTGGATTCTCCCAGCCCCGGGAATCCTGGCAGCAGCTTTTTCTCTGGAGATCCAGACACAACCCCCGTGGGCGTCTCTGACGGGGGGGCCATCACTTCCCCCAAGCTGCTCACACCCACCCTTACCCCCTTCCCTTGAAGCTCACAGCTTAGGTTTTAAGTGATTCAAGGAGGCTTCCTGGAAGCCAAGGAAGCCACATCTGACATAATAAAAACTCACTGCTGTCATGTAATGAGTGTTCGCCATGAAACACATTTTTGTATGAAGTGCTTTATGAGCCTCATTTCATTCTCTCTCTCTTTTTAAATTAACTAATTGGCCGGTGCTGTGGCTCACTAGGCTAATTCTCCACCTGCAGCACCAGCACCCTGGGTTCTAGTCCCAGTCGGGGCACTGGATTCTGTCCCGGTTGCTCCTCTTCCAGTCCAGCTCTCTGCTGTGGCCCGGGAGTGCAGTGGAGGATGGCGCAAGTGCTTGGGCCCTGCACCCCATGGGAGACCAGGAAAAGCACCTGGCTCCTGGCTTCGGATCGGCGCAGTGTAGTGGCTGTAGTGGCCATTTTGGGGGTGTACCAATGGAAGGAAGACCTTTCTCTCTGTCTGTCTGTCTGTCTCTCTCACTGTCTAACTCTGCCTGTCAAAAAAAAAAGGCAATGAGAAAGAGATCCTCCATCCACTGGTTTATTCCCCCAAATATATGTAATAGCCAGGGCTGGACCCAGCTGAACCCTGGAGCTGAAAAGTCGATCTAGAGCCCCCACAAGTGGCAGTGACCCAAGTACATACACCATCATCTGCTGTCTCCTGGGACGTGCATTAGCAGGAAGCTGGATCAGAAGTAGAGCCAGGACTCGAACCCAGGCCCTCCTACATGGGACATGGGCATCCCAAGAAGCAACTTAATGGTTGCACCAAGTGCCCGCCCTACTCATATCATTCCTACACCATCCCCAAGGCTCCTTATGGTACCTACCCCCTTTACAGATAAGGAAACTGAGTCTCAGGGAAGCACAGTCCCTCAGACTGTACCACACAGTTCCCCAGCGGCACATCCAGGACCCAGGGGTTGCGTGTGTGTGTTTGCTTTGATTTTACTGCTCTTCTTTGCCCCAGAATGCCAACTCCTAAGGGCACTAGGAGTGCTTGGTGGTCACACATCTTGCTGTAGAAGTGTCCTAGGCACCACCCTCTCCATCCCTGTTTGTGGGCAGAACCCACTGGGCAGCCAGAGCATGGAGACCCCCTGTGCCTAAGCTGCTTGCCCAGGAGACCCAGGCAGAGAGGGGCGGGGCTCATGCTTCCCAAGCCCTGCGTCCTGTCCCCTGCTCACGTGGCCCCTGTGAGGCATGCCCTCCTGCCACCCACCGAGACCCTGGCTGACCATGGGAGAGGCCAGGGCTCCAGGGTTTCCTTCCCGACTTCCTGCTCCACGTCAGGGACGCCGAGCTGTTGGCATTAGCTCCAGGCCCTGAGCCAAGCCCCGCCCGCAGCAGCCAGAGAACACCTGAAAACAGGGACGGCTGGCTGGGGACCACGAGGGGCACCCTGAGAACACCGCACGACGAGCTCCGACCCCAGGGCTCAGCGAGCCGATCCTCAGCACCCGTCGGCTGGCTTCCGCCTGCACCTAGGCTCAGGAGCTGGTCTCGTGCATCACACAGATGGGAAGCCGAGCTCCCAAAGCCATGGGACTGGCTTCCCTCGGCCCGGGGGTGGCAGAAATGGGGCTGGAGCTAAGACTGACCAACCCACGCCTTCCTCCCATGCCATGTGACTTCTAACAACTCACCTGGACAGGTAGGGCTGCTCTCCCAGGAGGGGAGGAGATGAGGGAAGGAGGAGAGGTGTGGAGAGGAGAAACGAGAAGAAAGGTTGTCCAATTGGAAAGAAAAAAGAGTAATATACGTTTATATTCTTATTTGAAATGCAGGGCATCAGAGAGAGAGGGACATACACACACACACACACACACACACACAGAGAGAGAGAGAGAGAGAGAGAGAGAGAGAGAGAGAGAGAGAGAGTCTTCCATCCACTGGTTCGCTCCCCAAATGCCTGCAACAGCCAGGATTGAGTCAGGCTGAAACCAGGAGCCAGGAACTCCATCCAGGTCTCCCAGGTGGGTGGCACTGGGGAGGGAAGGAGACCCCCCCCCTTTTCAGCTTTGGCCAGTGGGTTCCCCGCTCCAGCAGCGGCCAGCAGGCATTGCGGGGCAGGAAGGCGTGGGCCTGCGGGCTCCCTGCTGTGTGGGTAGGCCTGGGCGGGACCCGGGGCTCTAGTTCCAGCAGCCCAGAGATGCCGGGGGCAGAGCGAGGGCAGGAAAGGCTGAGCTGCCACCATCTCTTGCCCAATGAGGAGGGCTCACATTTGGCGGCTGAGGCCGAAAGCCCAGGGCGCCCCACCACGCACTCTCAGGCCAGGCCACCTGTGGGCAGTTCCCAGCTGCAGCTCTTTCAGCCCCAGCCCCTGGCCCATAAATGCTTCCCTGGGTGCCCCCAGCACGTGGCGTCTCCGGGGGGAGGGGGTCTACATCCGTGCCATGCAGTGGAAGGCACTGAGGGTCAAAGGCCAAGCCCCCTGGAAGGACACCTCTTCCTGTCATGCCCCCGGGCTGCCTGGGGGGGTGTTTGTCTTCCAAGGGACTCACCCAGGTGCACAGGTGACAGGTAGGGGCTCCACTTAGGAGCAGGGAGGGCAGGAGGAAGGGGCCCCAGTGCCTACCCCCAACTCCCAAAGGCGCCCCTTTGCCCAGACCTTACCAAAAGGCCAGATGAGAGAAACCGGCCATGGTAAAAAGAAACATCATTGGCCACCCACAGGCCTCCTCCCTTTGGCCCAGAGAAAGTCGGGGAAGGACTAAGCCTCACCTGGAGCCCACAGGTAAGCCTAGGGCACGGCAGAGCAGGGCCCAGGCCAAATACTTCCGCATTCCCCCAGCTAGCTCCCATACCGTTTTTAGCACAGATGCTCCCAAGAACAGCAAGGGTGGACGTTAACTTTCTCACCTGCAGGGAGGTGGTAACCACAGCACCTGTTGGGCAGGACTGTTAGGGGTTTGCGTTAGGCAGTGCTAGGAGCAGGGCTGGGTGCACGGGCAAGAGTTCCATCCGGGTTCTCTCGGCCCAGGAGAGGGGTGAGTGTGATGGTGGCAGGTGCCACAGGGCAAGGTGACTTGTGTCTTGGGATGGAGCTAGGACCATTGGGGCTGGGCCTTGAAAGCTGGGGAAGGAGGGACATGGGAGTGGGGAGGGCGCTCCTGCCTGAGCAAAGGGATAGAGACCAGATGTGCCTGGCACACCAGACAATGGCAAGGAGAAGAGGTGAGAATGTGGGTGCAGAGAGGGTCAGGGGTCACAGAAGGGATCTGGGAAGATTCAGCCCCCAGCGAGACCCGATCAGGAAAAGGATCCCTTCTGGGTTAAGCATTAACACAAAGACGACCACAGCGATGACCTCCAGACGGAACATTCTAGAGCACGTCTCATCCCTCTGAAAAATTCCTGGGAACAGAATCCACATCGCCAGCATCCTTACCCCCGGTCGCTCATCAGAAGGAACAACCCCACAACGCTAACCACCTGTGAGCCGTTTCTCCTGGAATCAGCACGGCCATTTGGGTTCGTGAGTGCGAATTTCACAAGGAGGACCTCAAGACTCAGAGCCTAAGGCGACACAAGCCTGGGAGCGCGCTCTGTCCTTGGAGAGAGAGGGTCACGGCTGGAAGGCAGCAGGGAAGGAAGCAGTCCTGGGCTGCGGGAAGTGTGGGGCTGTGGGAGCTGGGACCGGAGACCTCAACTCTAAGTAAAGACCCAACAGCACAAGGTTGTACGGTCCAATGGGTGGCACCCGTGAAATGCCTAGGGCAGCACCAGGCACAGTTTCTAGGAACACTTCACTAACAGCTGCCCGGGCAGCCCCCAGTGTCCACGGGGGACTCAGACCCCTCAGGGACCCCCAAATCCACACATGCTCAAGTCGCTTGTATAAACTGCATAGTACTAGGGCCGGTGCTGTGGTGTAGCAGGTAAAGCTGCCACCCTCAGGGCCAGCATCCCATATGGGTGTTAGTTTGAGTCCCAGCTACTCCTCTTCTGATCCAGCTCTCTGCTGTGGCCTGGGAAAGCAGTAGAGGATGGCCCAAGTCCTTGGGCCCCTGCACCCGCATGGGAGACCTGGAGGAAGCTCCTGGCCCCTGGCTTTGGATTGGCACAGCTCTGGCCATTGCAGCCATTGCATTGCAGCCTCTCCTTCTCTCTGTGTGTAACTCTGACTTTCAAATAAATAAATAAATCTTTAAACTGAACATGTGCAAGATGTGCAAGCCTTTTCTCTTGTCATTATTTCCTAAACAATACAGCATAGCTACTATTTACATAACTTTTGCATCACATTAGGTATCACAAGTCAGCTTACACGGGAGTATAGGCATACGTTCTATGCAAATACTATGCAGATTTTTAAAATATATTTATTTATTTGAAAGGCAGAGTTACAGAGAGGCAGAGGCAGAGAGAGAGAGAGAGAGAGAGAGAGAGAGAGAGAGAGTCTTCCATCTGCTGGTTCACTCCCCAGATGGCTGCAAAGGCCAGAGCTGCACTGATCCAAAGTCAGGAGTTTATTCCAGGTCTCCCACGTGGATGCAGGGACCCAAGGACTTGGGCCATCCTCCACTGCTTTCCCAGGCCACAGCAGAGAGCTGGATTGGAAGTGGAGTAGCTGGGACTCGAACTGGTGCCCAAATGCCAGAACTGCAGGCGGCGACTTTACCCGCTACAAAACCACAGTGCCGGCCCCTCACATGTTTAGTTTATATACCATTTTTCCTCCCAAATATTTTCCATCAGCGATTGGTTCAAAACCATGGAGAACCTCTGGCTACAGAGGGCCTGGTGTATTATGTTAGGAGGTGCTGTCCTCTTGTGGTCGTGCTGAGCATTACATGAAGCCAGTCAATCAGGCTACCCAACTTCTGAACACTTAAGGCCATAGGCTAATCCTCCACCTGAGGTGCCGGCACACCCGGTTCTAGTCCGGTCCTGCAGGGCACTGGTTCTGTCCTGGTTGCTCCTCTTCCAGGCCAGCTCTCTGCTGTGGCCTGGGAGTGCAGTGGAGGATGGCCCAAGTGCTTGGACCCCTGCACCCACTTGGGAGACGCAGAAGAAGCTCCTGGCTGGACTTGGGCCAGCCTGAAGCCAGGAACCTGGAACTCAACCCAGGTCTCCCACATGGGTGGCAGGAACTCAAGAACTTGGGCCATCTGCTGCTGCTTGAGGGTCTGGTGCTGGCCCATTCAATCTGCACAGCCTCTGTCCAGGCCTCTGCATTTCTTTTTAGAGGTTCAGGGAGGCTGGGACTTGCCTAAGCCCACCCAGCGAGTCAGTGTGCTCTGATTCTACTACTTTCAGCATGGACACCCCAGCTCGACCCCAGCCCCCTGCATCTCCAGCCACCACAGCTCCTGTCAACAACCCCCTCCCATTCAACAGCCTGGAATGGGGCAGGCAAGACCAGCATAGCTGGGCACAAGGACCAGGGAGGGTGGGTGAACAGGTGTCAGGGTGCAGGTGGCTGGCACTGAGCGGGGACTCCTTCAGACATCTGTCTGATCACATTTCTGTCCCCTGGCAGTCTGGCCCGGGCTGGTGTGGTCACAGAGTAGTCAGCAGAACCTTCCAGAAATCTCTCCGGTTTGCCCCTTCTTTGAATCCATGGTATCTCCAGATGGAGCAGGGGGCAGGGTGTCTCCCCAGACAGGCTGTCCACACACATCCCAGCGGCCTGGCCTGCGAGTAGCTGAGAGCCCCTTGTGTGAGCACCTACTATGCGCCAGGTTCCTTCTAGCACAGGGCTTGTTCACAAGCCAGGGCTGCTGGTGGAGCAGCCAAGGGCAGGGGGTGCATGACTCGGGGGCAGCTGGCTCCAAAGGCCAAGGGGAAAGGGGCAGGGCGGGGCTCAGAGGCCCAGGAGGCAGGGGATGGGGAGAGAGGCCAGGCTGGGGCAGGGCTGAGCTTGCCCTGTGCCCACGGGCAGAGCCTGAAGCTGGCCCCGGCGAGGAACGGGTGGCAGATCCCCCTTGTCGAAGGGATGCAAGTGGGACAGGTGGCCTGGTGGTGGCTGTGTGAGAAAGCAGGAGGGGATGGGGACAGGGAATCCTGGGTGGGACACGATATGGGTGTCAGCCAGGGCATGGGGCTGGAGCATGTGGGATGCTTAGAACCCATCAGGGAGTTGGGAGAAGGGGGTGAGAAGGCCCACCGCACCCCTGCAGGGACCCCCAGCTCCAGGGGAGACCATCAGACGCACTCTGCCACAACAGGTACCGCCCAGGGCAGTAGCCATGACCCCACAGCCCCCACCTGGCCAGCCCTGGGGCTCAGGTACAGGTAGTCCCAGCAAGGCGGTGGGGACCAGAGCCAGGGTCTTGGTAGGACTCCATGTATGGCTCAGGGCAGGGCTGTGGAGAGGGACCGGGGTCTGCCCCTTTGATGCCAAAAAAGAGCACTTCCTCCATCGGGGTGGGGGCGGGGGGCCTGGTCGCTTCTCTCCAGGGCTCCTGGGCGCTGCCTCCCAGAGGGGTGTGTGCATCAGGAGGCTGCCAGAAAGAGGGCCAGGCCTGCCCCCACGGAGATGGGCAGCAGTGAGCCATGTGTGACGGGAGAAGCTCTCCTCCCACCCACCCCCGCCACATCCCTGCTCATCCCCGATTGGAAACTCATCCTCTCTTATCGCCGTTTTATTTATTTTTATTTGAAAGGCAGAGCAACAGAGAGAGACAGAAGAACAGCAGAGTCACTTCCCAAATGCCTGCAACAGCCAGGGGTGGGCCAGGCCAAGGCCAAGAGCCTGGAACTCCATCCAGGTCTCCCACGTGGGTGGCAGGGACCCAAGTACTTGAGCGCCACCTGCTGCCTCTCAGGGTGCACTACAACAAGAAGAGGCAGCACTGGATCCCAGGCAAACTCCATGGGATGCAGCCTTCCCACTGTGCCATAACATCTGACCTGAAAACTCAGCTTCTTACAGATTTCCTGCGGCTGCCCGATGACTGGCTCCCAGCCAGGCCCCAGCAGCCCCTGCGCCAGGGCTGGGCTGCAAGGACAGTGTGTTCTGAGCTGTCCTGGGGACTGCGGCTCTTGCCTTTCTCCCTGAGCGTCTGCTGCCCCTTGTCCAGCCGCACCACCATAGGGGTGACAGCCGGGCAGCCGGGAGAGCCGGTGCCCAGCCTGCCGAGTGACCCCGGGCACGTTCCTTGCCCTCCCCGGGCTTCCGTCTCCTCATCCCCCATGGGAGGGTGTGACTTCCCTGCCAAAGACAGCACCACTCCCCACCACTCCCCGCCACTCCCCGCCATTCCCCGCCACCATCACAGTGTCCATGGAGGCAGCCAGGGGGTCAGGTCCCGCCTCCATCTAGGACTCGCTGCAGCTGCTGCTCCCAGAAACCCCCGTCTCTAAGCTTCCGTCCAGCTCAAATCCACGCAGGTGCCAGGGCCTCAGACCCCGGGGAGCCTGGCCCCCACTTCCCATGGTGGGAGTGAGCCAACTCGCAGGCCAGGTACCGGGGTGGGCTCAGGAGGAGCTGGGCTTCCCCACGGATGGGTAGAGCTTACGCAGGCTGGAGTTCAGCAGGAAGTCCACCGACCTGTAGGGAGGGGAGGGTGCTGAGCAGGTGGCCAAGGCATGCTGGGAGGCACCAGGGGCAGGCGGCTGGGGCCAGGATCCAAGTGCCATCCAGGGGGACACCTGTCCTTGTCCCAGTCCCACTACTCTCACCTGGGCTACTGGAAAAGTCAGAATCAAACCCCAGGGAGGGTAGCCTTCTTCCTCTTCTTTATTCAGGTGGGGAAACTGAGGCACATTAACAGTGAAGAACTCACACGGTAGTGGGGGGGGGAGTTCAGGGTCAGTTATGCTTCCCCAAGGACAAAGACTTTTCTTCCCACTCTGTGTTGGGCAGGTTGGGTTGACAACATCTCTGGTTCTAAGAGCAAGCAGGTGTGACCCATGCCTTGGCCAATCAGAAAAGAGAAACTGGCTCAGGGGTGGGCACTCAATCTGGGATAGACCAATGACAGCCTTCCTTGAGATTTTTATTGTCATTATCAAAAAGCTTCTGATGGGGCTTGCTAAGCTGCAGGGGGAGGCTGCTGGAAGCTAGTGGGGATTCCTCCATCTCTAGGCAGGGAGGGTGGGTGAAGCCAACAAGGGCTGGGGCAGGGCGGAGACAGGACAGCAGGCTGGGAAGACCCAGGTCTTCACCGACATCGTTTGGGTGCCTGGAACCAGCTACTCTTGAAAGCAACACAACCTTTGATTTTTATGCATCTGTCGCAACACCTCCCTCACCCCGCAGGGTGCACCTGGCTCCTTGTCTGCCCCAGGTTGTTTGGCAACACAGATCTTAGAATTTCCTGGCCCTGTGTCACATCCCCCCAAGGCGCTCCTCTTCCTTTCTTGCCAGGTCATGTGCCAAGGGCACCCCCATGCCCCACGGGACTGTGGTGCCCTCTGCTGCCACTGTCAAGCGCACAGCGGGCATCTCACGCCTCTCCCAGCCTAACTCCACCTGCAGAGCTGACAGCTCCTGAGGCCAGGAGGGCGGGCACCCACCTGTCGATGGGGTGGATGATGACGGGGATGGCCAGCAGCCCGAGCGCGGTCGTGGTCCACTTGCGGACGGCCAGGGGCCAGCGGGTGGCAGTGCCCAGGACGTAGAGAGAGGCGGCACATATACGGTTGATGGTGAAGCCAGGGATGGCCACGGAGGCCAGAGCCTGCCACACAAAGGTGTCCACTACGGCTACAGTCACTCTGGTGCCACGGCCTCCTCCGGGACTGGGCACCTGGTGGGCACAGAGACACTTAGAAAGCTGGGGTGGGGGAGGGGTGGCGAGGAGCAGACCTGGGGAGGAGGAAGTGGCCACGAGGGGCGTGGCACTGGGGCAGAGGGAACAGCTCTAGGGTTGGGTTCCGGACTGTACCACATTCAGGGCTGGGGGTGGATTGGGCCACACGCAGGATTAGGGTTTCAACCCAGAAATAGGGTGTGGGGAGCAGTGTACGACCCTACAGGCAGGCCCAGAGTTGGGGCTGCACCAGGCCAGCGTGCGGGCGTGCTGCACGTCCCCCAGCAAGGCTGGGCACTCAACCACACAGGGAGCAGGTGGGGTGGGGTGAGGGTTGGAGGGCAGGCTGATACACACCTCTCCCGCCTTCCTGCCTTTGTCAACGGCATCGGCCAGCACGTAGGAGCTGGACACCCCATAGCTCAGCCACACCACAGCCGCCGGCACCAAGGAGCGAAAAGCCTCCCCCACTTCATTGGCATAGCCTGGGGAGGGTTAGGGAGGCGGACAGGTCACTGGAAGATCTAGGGGCTGCTCCACAAGTGGGCACTCCCGCCAGCAGGTGCTACTCCCAGGCTGCTAAGGTAGCCGGGTGACCTTAGACGGGTGACTTTACCTCTCGGGGCCTCGGTTCCCAGGGTGTAGGGTGGCACCCACTGAGGCTGTGGGACCACCGTGCGAGGGCTGAGCACGGGACACCATGATCGCGGCTCTCCCCAGCTGGGGTTCCAGGAGTGTCGGCACTAATGAGGCGGTGGGTCAAGGGCAGCCCCACCGACAAGACACGTTTACCACGTTCCAGATCTTTCTACGCTTTATGTCATTCCACCACTCCTTTAGCCCACCACGGGAGCCAGACCCCCTGATGCCGGAGAGCGCAGCCCGCCCCCTGCCCTGTTCGCCCTTCCATCCTGGGGGGTCGGGCAAGCAGGGACCCCAGGGCAGACCTGGGCAGCCAGGTACTGGGCCAGCCCTCCCTGACCCGGTCTCTGGCCCAAGCAGAATGAGCACTAAGCCCCTGCCCTGCACCCTCCAGACCCTGGGCGCCATCCGGCCACCCCCACTCCCTGCCCCCTGCGCCCCCCGCCCCGCACTCACCCAAGTATCGCACCCACGTGTCCCGGTAGAGGTCGCGCTCGGCGCCCCGCGGCTGCGGCTCCGACATGACCCTCCCACTGCAGCCCGCAAGGCCTCCGCCGCTGCCTCCGCCCCGGACTCCTCCGGCACTGTCGGGTCCACCGCGCGGGACCGGGCCAAGGTCCGCGGCTGAAGGGCAGGACGGGCGATCCCCGCCGGCAGGGAGCGTCTGCAAATTCCCCTGTGCGCCGAAGCCCCTCTCCCAGGACCGGTTTACCCATGGTGCCTCTGAGCAGGTGCGCAAGCCTCTCCCGAGACTGGATGTAATATTTTTATTTCATTTTATTTTATTTCACTTATTTTATTTTATTCTGTTTTATTTTATTTTGCTTTATTTTATTTATTGCGTTCTATTCCATTATTTAATTTTGCGAAGGGATGCCACACTTCCTAGCTACTTCTCTGAGCCTGGCTTTTCTCATTGCTGAGATGGGGCCCACTGCCTGGGCTGGCGCCCGGGATTCCTTAGCGCAGGTGTCACTTCCTGAGCTCCCTAAGGGCTCTCTCCAGGGCTTACTCCCTAGAGTCCTCGGCCCAGAGAAGCCAGGGCACCTGCTGCGGACACACCGCAGCTGGAGATGGCGTCCGAACCCACATCCTGCACTCTTTTAAGGGGTGCTCAGGGTGTGAGGCTGGGGGGGTGGGTGCTGACCCCCTGGGTGGGGGGAGGGTGCCCGACACCAGAACCCCTTGTGTCATCCCAAAAGCACTGGCCTCTAACAGCCACGCAGCCTGTGGGGGCAGGAATGAATGAATGGGGGAAGGGAGAGAGGGTTGGGTACCAGCTCCGGGGAGAGGCACAGAACAGAGGGGGCTTGTGGCCGGCAACAGGAGGAAACCCTGGCTCCCTGCACCCACGGGAGCCGTGAGTGAACTGCATTAAACCTGTGACTCCCTTGGGGTAGCAGCGAAGCCACTGGAGACCCGCAGTCCCGGGTTCGCGTCCCAGTAGTGCTTCCTGGGCGCTGTTAGCCTTCCCCTGGGCTCCAGCAAAAAAAGGAAAAAAAAAAAAAAAATGAGGGCAGCCAATGTTTACTGCGCGCCAGCGAGTACCAGGCGCTGTTGTGAGCGCTGTGCATTTCCTCAAATCTTTGCGACAACCCGAGGCGGTGAGCACTGGATTGCTGCGTGGTACCCACCCGCTGACGCTCGCCAAGAATTAAGCTTTTATTATCAAATCAAAGATGGGGGAACACCACGGATTCCCTACTGAACCCCTGGGTTTCAGCCCTCTCGCCCATGCCGCGCCCTACGGGGCAGTCCGGTCAGCGGTCACTTCCCGAGGACTCGGGCTCAAGTGCCGACGAAGGGGACCACATAAGCTGTCCCCAGCCCTTGACACACAGGCAGTGCTGGCGCGGAATTAGGAGACGGTCCCTAAAAGCACGTGACCTCAGCCTCCCTCCCTCTCAGGGCTCCCTGTAACCGCGGCGGGCGCCGGGCTGTACCCGCTCTGGGTGCGCACGACCCACCGGGCACGTAAAGATCAGCCAAGCAGGGCGGGGCCTACGCCCTCACTGTGAAGGCGAAAAGGAGCCTATTGGTGCCCTCAGCAAAGATGGCGGGCTAGACCAATCAGAGCATAGCTGGCCCCATCGGAAAGCGCTCAGAAACGCGGGCCAGGATTCCTGCGCATGCGCCTTGCCCTTTGGCGGGAAGGTGCCACTCGGCTCCCTAGGCAGCTGAGTGGTGAAGTAGAGAGGCGGGGGGTCATTGAATGTCACTCCCTGCGCACTGAACGCTGCTTTATTCATTGGTTAAATTTCCTAACAGAGCATTGTAGACCAAGGCCAGCGTGTCCTGAGCGGACCGGTCCCACTGGACCTGTTGCAGCCTCAGCCTTGGTCCCCTCCGGCCCGGTCTAGCTCTGTCCCGGCCGGGTCAGGGGCTGCAATTCCCGCGGGGACGTGGGTCCGCTTTCCCGACTTGTGTGGGTTCCTTCGCAGGCCGAGAGGGGTCGGGTTAGGGGCTGGGGGAGGCGAGGCGGCCCCCAGCCCCCGCGAGATGCTGGCCCGGGCCACCTCCCGGCCTGGCTACCTGCGCCGGCAGGCACGAGGCACCCGCCGCACCTGCTCTTCGCCGAGACCCGGGTCAGCCAGGAAGCGGGTCGGCGGGCACGACTGGGACGTGGCCCCCTCTGAGCGCTGCTGCCACGATCCCGCTTGGCAGGTGGAAGGTCCGTGATGGGAGGCAGGTGGCAATGAGAAGGGTCCCGGAGACCCCTGCTGTAGCACTCGCTCCCACCCCGCAGCCTCCCTGGCCCTCCGGGGAGCCGCGAGCCCGCTGGGAGAACCGGGACTTGCCACCCACGGCTGACAATCATTAGTAATCGATTAAAGAGGCAACCATGGGAGCCCAGGAGTGGCTGAGTTCCCGGGCCTGGCTGTCTGTCCCACCGGGCGTGCGAGTGGGAAGATTGTGTGCTCTTTTGGGGAAAGCCAAAATGAGAAAAAGTTCCCAAGAGCCTCCGACCCCACCATGGCTCCAGCAACCCCCAGTGGGCTCCCTACCCTTGGCAGTGACCTCGGCTTCCTCCCTCATTGGCTTGGGAGCGAGCGTGAGACCTCGATCGCTGCCCCCTTTGCTGATTCCTAACCTGCCACCCCGTGGTACCCCTTTCCCTGGCTTAGTTCGTCACTGGACAAGTGACAGTTGGCACAGCTTACAGACAGGACAGGCAGGCAGATCCCATCACAGGGCGGGGGGCCAGCTCCTGGGGCCTCCATAGGAGTCAGAGGCAAGGAGACCCCCGCCCCCACTCCTGATTCTGAAATGGAAGCTCCCCGCACAAGTCTTTGCTGCAGCCCGGGTTCTGTGGGCTGCAGGGTGGCGGCGGGAATGATTGCTAGGAAGAAGCGACAGGGAGACACCGAGGGGCTCAGGCCCGCCGGCCGAGGGGAGGAGGAGGCGTTATTTGGAGCTGTCGGCCCCCAGCTGCTTCATCTTCTCCTCGGAGGCTTTGTCTGGCAGCAGGACCTCCACCGTGAAACTGACCTTCTTGGCGTGGATGAAGCTGTAGGTGTTGTCAAACCGCAGGACATCTGAGGAGGCAGAAAACCGCACATTGAGACAGTTCTGGGTGGGGAGGCTGGGGGCAGGGCTTGGGGGAGGTTATTGCTTTTTTTGCTTTTTGTTTTTTTAATTTTAAGATTTATTTGAGGCCGGTGCCGTGGCTCACTAAGCTAATCCTCCGCCTGCAAGCGCCGGCACACCGGGTTCTAGTCCCAGTCGGGGCGCCAGATTCTGTCCCGGTTGCCCCTCTTCCAGGCCAGCTCTCTGCTGTGGCCCGGGAGTGCAGTGGAGGATGGCCCAAGTGCTTGGGCCCTGCACCGCATGGGAGACCAGGAGAAGCACCTGGCTCCTGCCTTCAGATCAGCGTGGTGCGCCAGCCGCGGCGGCCATCGGGGGGTGAACCAACGGAAAAAGGAAGACCTTTCTCTCTGTCTCTCTCTCTCACTGTCCACTCTGCCTGTCAAAAATAAATAAATAAATAAAAGATTTATTTGAAAGACAGAGTGACAGAGAGAGGTAGAGCCAGAGAGAGAGGTC
This sequence comes from Sylvilagus floridanus, assembly GCA_949820135.1. NCBI lineage: Eukaryota > Metazoa > Chordata > Mammalia > Lagomorpha > Leporidae > Sylvilagus > Sylvilagus floridanus. The sequence goes on from OX463233.1 coordinate 160,466,787, forward strand.
TTCCATCCGCTGGTTCACTCCCCAGTTGATCGCAATGATAGGAGCTGTGCTGATCCACAGCCAGGAGCCAGGAGCTTCTTCCAGGTCTCCCATGTGGGTGCAGGGCCCCAAGGACTTGGGCCATCTTCTACTGCTTTCCCAAGCCACAGCAGAGAGCCAGATGGGAAGTGGAGCAGCTGGGACTCAAACCAGCACCCATATGGGATGCGGGTGCCGCAGGCCAGGACTTTAACCCACTGTGCCACAGAGCCGGCCCCAATATTGCTTTTTTAAATGTTTTTTTCTATTGTGATCGCTGCTGATTTTTGTTCACCGAGCAAGGTAGTTGTGGTGGGTACTGGGGTGAAGGTAGCATCAGTGATGGACCCTGACCTTCTGTAACAGCCTAGCTGGGTGGACGAGACATTTGCCACAGGGAGAGGAAAACGGAAGCCAGATGAGTGACAGTCACATCTGGGACAGCTTACAGGGGTGGGGGATCCTTTATTCCCCCACCAAAGGGCCATAAGGGTATTTATCATGCCAGCCGCAGGCCGTACAAAACCATCAACTTGAAAATTAGCCAGCTACATGGATGTATTGAATTTCGAGTCCCGCCAGGCAGGACCAGACCAAATGATTTCTTGAGCCTCATACGGAGGCCATGGGCCAGATGTTCTCCACCTCTGCCTTAGCACAGGGGGCCCCTATAGACGGAAACCAGGGCCCTCTAGACAAGTTGGAGCTGTCGCTGAGCTTTGAAAGGGGAAGCAGAATTAGTGGCAGGGCCAGCGCTGCGCCCACTTGAGTCCCAGCTGCTCCACTTCCCATCCAGCTCTCTGCTGTGGCCTGGGAAAGCAGTAGAAGATGGCCCAAGTCCTTGGGCTCCTGCACCCACGTGGGAGACCTGGAAGAAGCTCCTGGCTCCTGGCTTCGGATCAGCACCGCTCTGGCCATTGCGGCCATCTGGGGAGTGAACCAGCAGATGGAAGACTTCTCTCTCTGCCTCTCCTTCTCTGTGTAACTCTGACTTCCAAATAAATAAATCTTAAAAAAAAAGAATGAGTCGCAGCAGTAGTCGTTGTGACAGTAATGTGTGTGTTCCCTCCCACTGCTCTGTGTTATAGCCTGTAAGGAGGAGGTCTGTTTGGCCATGCAGTGAGGACCTGTGGAGCATTTTAAGATTTCCCTCTCGCCCACACGGCTGCCTCTGGCCAGCCTGACTTGGGCCATGGAAGGCTTGGCCTTGTTCGGTCTCTGCCAGAAGATAAAATGTGCAAACTCCGTCTGCCAGCAATGTATCCACAGAAAGGGAAATAGACAAGGACGCTCAGTGCACCTGTGTGTGACAATGATCAGGTAGGGAGACTCAGATGTCCCCCAGAGGACAATTGCTCAAACAGATGGCCCTCGACTACAGTGGAGCTATCCCTAATAACTCACTGTGAGGTCAAATTAAACGAAAAATATCAGAGCACCAGTTCGAGTCCCAGCTGCTCCACTCCCAATCCAGCTCCCTGCTATGGCCTGGGAAAGCAGTGGAAGATGGCCCACGTCCTTGGGCCCCTGCTGCTCTTGTGGCCATTTGGGGAGTGACCCAGGGGATGGAAGACCTCTCTGTCTATAACTGCCTTTCCAATAAATGAAAAAAAATCTTAAAAAAATAAAAACCCTAGCTCTGCCCCTTCCTTAGCCTGGTATTCTCTCACTTTCCCCAACAGCGGTGGGGGAGAGGGGAGGTGGGAACACAAAAGTCTGTGTTAACCCTAAAACATAGCCACTCTCCTTTCCCGTCCCTGGACAAAATGCATGTTTTAGACCTGGTGGGAAGAGAATATCAGTCACCTGTTTTCTCCCAGTCTTCCAGGACCCATGGGTGCTCCTCCCCCACCCCCACCCCAGAAAGAGTGAGGCGTCCCCTCTGCCCTGGATGACAGGGTCTGAGCAACCAGAGGCCGTCATGCTGCTAGAGAGGTCTTGAGCTCCCTGGACTAAGTACCTGGATTGTGCTCTCTGCCCCTGGGTCGGAGGCCTGGGCCCAACGTGCATGCAGCTCCAGAGTCTGCATGCTTCATTTGGATGCTAATCATCCACTCTCAGTGCCCCCAGAGACCCCCAGGCGTAGGCTCCTTCACCTCTTGTTGGATAACAGAATCCCAGGAGGAAATGATCAAAACACACAATGTCAGGTTCCCTGGGGCCAGGGGTTCCCAGCGGGGAAGGAACCATTCTGAAGGGGAGAGGGAGTTGGTGTAATCTTGCCTCTCCTTTATACATTAAAGTATATATATATCCTAGGGGCTGGCATTGTGGCCCAGCAGGTCAAGTGGCTGCCTACAATGCCAGCATTCCATATTAGAGTGCCAATTCAAGCTCTGGCTGCTCTGTTTCTCACCCAGCTGCCTGCTAACATGCCTGGGAAAGCAGCAGAGGGTAGCCCAAGCCCTTGGGCCCACGCCACCCATGTAGAAGACCCAAAGGAAGGAAGCTCCCGGCTCCAGGCTTTGACCTGACCCAGCTCCTATTGTCACAGCCATTTAGGGAGTGAACCAACAGATCAAAGATTTGTCTTCCCTCTCTGTCACTATGCCTTTCAGATAAGTAAATCTCTAAAAAAACATATATTCTCAGTCAATTTAATTTCCCTTTCATATTACAAAGAAATCATAATTGACATTGAAATTATGTGTGTAGATGGGTTATATTGCGGTAAATCTCCCCTCACACAGTAAAGGGGATATTGGACGCTGTTATAAAAGGAGAGCGTTTGGTCTTTAGGGTCAAGATCATTGCTCTAGGAACTTTGTGGATGCCAGATTAAGAGTCCTGTCTCGGGCTGGCACTGTGGCGTAGCAGGTAAAGCTATGCTGGCATCCCATGTATGCGCTGGTTCAAGTCCCAGCTGCTCCACTTCCAATCCAGCTCCCTGCTAATACACCTGGGAAAGCAGCAGAGGATGGCCCAAGAGCTTGGGCCCCTGTGATCCAACTAAGAGACCTGGAAGAAGATCCTGGCTCCTGGCTTCAGTCTGGCCCAGCCCTGGCCATTGAGGCCATTTGGAGAGTGAATCAGGGGATGGAAGATCTCTGTCTCTCCCTCTCTCTGTAACTCTGCCTTTCCAATAAATAAAAATAAATCTTGGGGAAAAAAAAAAAAAAGAATCTCAGGCTCTACTCCTCTCCTTTCCCTTTAAGGAGAAGAAAAGCCAAATCTGATTATTTGCTGCAGGGTACATTTTTCTGCCAAGGGCCATTAGGATATTTATAACATCACTTGCGGGCCATGCAAAATGACCAACTTAAAAATAAGCCTGCTATAGATTTATTGAACTTCCTGCCGGTGGCGGCCTCGGCGGGGCCGGACATTCCCTACCCTAGATGTAGAGACACTTGCTCAGGACGCGGGCACGGCTGACTCCGGGAGGGTTCTCTCCACCCTGCACTGCAGGCCGCCCCCTGTAAGCTCCCTGTGGTGGTGGAGGTCTTTTGTTCCACCTTGGTCACTCCTGTGAGCAAAAGACAGATCTATTCTCTGACTCCTTCATTTCAGAATCTGGTCCACCTTCCCTGTGATTCAGTACCCTTGGACGTGGACAGGGGGAGCCCAGGGAGAGTTAATGTGCTCTGGGCATTGGAGACCGGCCCAAAGGTCTAATCCCTCCGTGGGGCGATCACATTTCTCTTTGCCACGAGTCTCCTGCTTCTCGGAGGGCACCGCCCTCGCACAGGTGAACCTGCAACCTAACGCTGGATTCTCCGGGCTCTGAACCTGAGCCGCAATCCCAGACCACAGCTGATCCCACCTCTTTGTCTTGACACCTGGGAAAGGGGATCGGACACCGTGGCAGACCCCACTCCTCCTGGGAACGGGAAAGAAGAGCCACAGCCATGCAGGCAGGTGAAGGGATGGTCCAAGAGGAGCTAAAATTAATGTGGGATTTGCAGACCCACACCTGGCGATGTTAAAAGGTTTGTGGTGCCTTTGTGGGCTGTGTCCTTCAATGGGCTAAGCTGGAAGATGGGCTGGGGCTCCCTGACTGCCTCCAGGGCTCCCTTCGGCTGGGGCTCCACTCTTTCCTCTGTCACATCAAGGACAGACTTTCTGATCATCCGCTAGGACAGCCTGCAGCCGAGAGATCCTGGTTCAGGACTCCAGGAACTTCTGCATTTTCCATCTTGGGATGTCTACAGAAGCCACTGAAAGTTAACATCCCTGCTCTAAACTCCAGCTTCCCTGTCTAAAACACAAAGAAATCCAAGCTCCTGTGTACAATGCACGTTCTCCTGTGTGGGTGACAGCAACTGGGCTGGTGCTAAGCCTGGCTCTTGCCAAAGCTCACAGCAAACGCCTTCTCCCCAGGGACCCGGCTGCTCACTAACAAAAATACTGCCCTCCCCTCTCCTCCCTGGGGAGCCATACGGCACTTCGGAGCATCTGTGAGAAGGGGGCAGCAGGGACTGAAGGTTGCCTGGGACATGAGAGAGGTGGCGGGGAGACACGCAGAGAGCCCCAGACGTCTGTGAGACGGCCTTGGATCTCCTGCAGGTGCTGCTGTGGGAGTGTGGGCTCGGGGCTTCTTGCCCACCTGCCCTAACCGTGGTGGTCATGAAGTAGCCAGCGCTTGCTCTCTGCCAGGCATTGTGCTAAGGGCCACGCAGACCTTATCATGTTAAACCATCAGGGCTACCTCGATCCAGCAATCAGCAACCTGAAACTCTGGGAGGTGGAGCCATGCAGCTGGTTAGCTCAGCAGTTACAATGCCCACATTCCACATCGGACAGCCAGGCTTTGAGTCCCGGCTCCACTTCCCGGTTCCAGCTTCCTCCTAGTGCACACCCTGGGTGGCGGCAGGTGATGGCTCAAGCCCTTGGAAATCTCTGCTTCCTACGGGGGAGGCCTGGACCCAGTGCCCGGCCCCTGGCTTTGGCCGTGGCAGGCATTTGGGAAATGAACCCACAGACAAAAGCTCTTTCCCTCTCTGTCTGCCTTTCAGATAAAACAAAAAGAAATCATCAAAAGGAAAAGGAATAAAGAGCCCTGAGATCTGATGAGATAGCGCTTGCTTTCACTGGTTTTCCATACAAAGCCCTTGGCTCAAATAGAAAGAAAGCCAAAGATTTGATTGATTTCAGGGAAGGAATGTGTGTGTGTGTGTGTGTGTGTGTGTGTGCGCGCGCGTGCATGTGCGTGTGTGTGTATAAATATAGTTCATGATCACAGTAAAATATACTTCCAGAAATCATGTTGAACATAAAAGCCCTCCAGAAGCACCCAAGAGATAAAGCACTATAACAGCGAGCACAGAGGGCCCAGAATTCTTTTTATCTCTTGCACCAAAGCGAGTGTCTATGTTTCGTGTTTCTTTTGTTGGACACGCGTCAGATACTTTACATGTCATTTTCTTTCACGGGCATAGGATGTCCCCTTGTATGGATGCCCAATGCACTTAACAAGGCCTTATTATGGCCACGTAGTTTCCTGCCAGCTCGCCAGGCTGTTAGGAACACCTGTGTCCCTCGGGCTCTCCATATCTACGTCAGTGTTTCTGTAGGATAAATTTCCACAAGGAGAACTGCTGAGGCAAAGGGAATTTTCCTTGGCACTGCCAGGTCCACTGAGGTCAAAGGCCACTCCAGATATCTAATTGCCACTTTCACTCTCCGGAGATAAAATGGCCTGGTCACAGGATGTGCCCATTCTCTCTGCTCAAGCTGGACCTGGGTGAAGCTCAGAGGGGCGGGGCCAAGCGTGGTCCCTGTCCCCACCCAGTCAGTTCCGCCTCTCTGATCCCATGCACAAGGAGCATCCCTAAGACACACGTGGCCATCGCCACAGACCCAGTTACACCTGGGCTGGGAAAAGCACACGTTCTGAGCCCCAGCGGTGCCTCAGGACTGGGACTCACCGACACCTGGGAGTCCCACCCTGCCGTAAGGCAGCTGGGTCACCTGGAACAAGTCATTCCACCTCTCCAAAGTCTAGGTCTCCCCACTGGGCAGCTCGGCTTCTGAGAGCCTAAATCCACGCAGGGACAGGGCCTCGGGGCAGAAAGCAGGACAGGTGCATAAAGGCACGGCCAAGACAGACATGGGGATACTTACAGATGCCGGGCTCGCTGCAGGTGAGGGTCCCATCCTCGGGCACCAGGTGGGAGTTGTACCTCTGGCTGGGCAGCACCTCCGTCATCTCCCCGGCTCGCTGCCGCTCCCCCATCTTGGTCTTCAGGAAAATCCCAAAACCAACATCCGCCCCTTCGGACATAAACTGCCACCTGCGGGGGATATGCACCCGTTCAGGCAGGCTCCTCTCTCTCGGCGTGCCCTGTGCGTGTTCCCGCACCTGCAAGTGGAAGGCTCGCACCTCCCGGCATGGGCCCCCGGGCCCCTCACCTGAGCACACAGCCGGGAAAGAGGATCTCATACTCTACTTGGTGGGAGGAGCCGCGGGAAATGTGCACGCTGTGTTCGTACTGCTGCTTTACCTGGTCACGCACGTAGTATTTCTTGGGGATGTCACCCCCGTACTTGATCTGCAAGAGAAGCAGCAACGGGGTGGGCTGGAAGGTGCATGCGAGCTCAGGCCTCCCTCATTCGCCTCTGGTCCCCCCGGTGGCCCCTACCTTGGACTTGCACTTGGGGTCTCCATCGGGGTCGGTCATGGTGCCCCCGTACTCCACAGGCACCTGGTCAGGGCTGATGTGTTTCAGTAAAACCTCTTTCCAGTTTGCTGACAAGACAGGGAAGGCCAGGCACGCATCACTGCCAGGCAGGATCGCACAGCCCCGGGTTGGTCTATGCTAACAAGGCAGAAACACCTGTCCCTGCTCCTCTCCCCACGCATCAGGAGCATATGAGAGCTGCAGAGAATTCAGGAGTCGTCATCACCCAGGGGACAGCCCTGCCCTAGACTAAGAACCAGGGAGGTCTGGGTTCCTGTCCTCATTCCTCCAACCAGCTGAGCGACTGAGCCTAGAGCCTCCCTCTCCAGAGGGTTATGGTGGACATGACATGAACTTGGCACACTGCAGCAGGCATCACCAAGGGCCGGGCATGCGTGACTTTAGTCCCCCAGGAGGGTGAGACAAATACGGAAGCACAAGCAGAAGGGGGGGGCAATATGCAGAGGAAACAGCGTGTTCAGAGGCCTGAATCAATATCACCCATCCTGCTTGCGCTGCACTTGGTGAGGGCAGGGCTGTGCCTGTCTTTGCATGTGTATTTATTTGTCTGAAATGCAGAGTGACAGAGAGACATGGAGAGGGAGAGACAGAGGTCTTCTATCTGCTGGTTCCCTCCTCAAATAACCCCAACAGCCAGGGCTGGGCCAGCCTGAAGCCAGGAGCCTGGAACTCCATCCAGGTCTCCTACATGGGTGGCAGGAGCCCAAGCCCTTGGGCCATCCTCCGCTGTTTTCCCCGGCACATTAGCGGGGAGCTGGATGGGAAGTGGAGCAGCCGGGACTCTGAGCCGGCACCCTGATATGGCTTTGCTGGCATCACAAATGACCCCAAGACTGTGTGTGTCTCACTCCCGCGTTGCCCCACACCTGGCCATGCTCAGCTATGACTTACTGAGCAAACGCATCACTGCAGAGCAACCCCTCAAAAGAGTTCCCTTGGCGTCAGCCCGGCTGCAGCTTCTACTTCTGCCCCTGTTGCTTTCGGCCGCTTCGCTTCCTGTGGTCCCACTCAGCTTCCTGTGGTCCCTCTCTCTTTTTTTTTTTTTTTTTCTTTTTTCTTTCCCGACCAGCAGAGTTTGACTCTGGCACAGCCAGAGCTGAGAACCAAGAACCACTTCTCCACCAGTCCAGGTGCCTAAAGAAACATTGGCCAAATGCAATATCTTGATACCAGCTCCCTTTGCCACACTGGCCATCTTAGCTCCATTAGAGGCAGTGGCTCTGAGCCCCAGGATGCAACCCCGTGTTCTGTGCTGGGCTGGGCTGCATCCCAGACGGAAGGTGCCAGTCTTGATTTTTTTAGGGTCCTGCAACCATGCGACTCCTGGGAACACAGTGTGTGTTTATGGTCTTGGGGTGACTTCATTGGCAGCACTAAGCGCCAATGATCAGCCCGGAGTGAATTTCCTGGCCCCTGCATTGAAGATCCTGTACCTCCCCTCCCCACCCCAGGAGGCGGGTTTGGTTGAAAGAGTTTTTTAGGTGTGGGTGGGAGAACAGACCGAACCTCCCCTGCAGCTCCGCTGCCCGGCAACCAAACCTCCCATCATGCACGTGGTGGGTGGCAGGCACAGAAAAACCAAAAGCCACAGAAGCCTTTGGCTCAGCTGCAGACTTGGGATAGGGCCAGGAGCGTTCTTCCCATCTTACAGAGAGAGTAGCTGAGGTAGCAAGGAGAACCTGCTGCCACCAGAGCTGGTTCTAGAAGCTTCTACAAGCCAGGAGCCCCATGCGTTGGTGATGACCCCTCTCTCCACTCCCAGGGTCTCCCCGGCACACAGTGGGGAGCGTGTCATTCGGAAGCCTCCCGAGTCCTCATCACCCCAAGTTCAACTCCATAGGTGGCATCAAACCCTGCAGGAACCTGACCCCGTCTGCTTTTCCAGCCCTTGCTCCTACCACTCCACTTCCTGCCCCAGCAAAATGGAACTCCTTCCCGCCTCCCCCGGGGCTGGCCTTGGCCCCTGCACATCCTGCTGGCTCCCTTTCTTTTCTCTCTCTCTCTCTCTCTCTCTCTCTCTCTTTTTTTTTTTTTTTTTTTTTTTTTTTTTTTACAGGCAGAGTGGACAGTGAGAGAGAGAGACAGAGAGAAAGGTCTTCCTTTGCCGTTGGTTCACCCTCCAATGGCCGCCGCGGCCGGTGCACTGCGCTGATCTGATGGCAGGAGCCAGGTGCTTCTCCTGGTCTCCCATGGGGTGCAGAGCCCAAGCATTTGGGCCATCCTCCACTGCACTCCTGGGCCACAGCAGAGGGCTGGCCTGGAAGAGGGGCAACCGGGACAGAATCTGGCGCCCCGACTGGGGCTAGAACCCGGTGTGCCGGCGCCGCAAGGCGGAGGATTAGCCTATTGAGCCGCAGCGCCGGCCAACTCCCTTTTGGGTCACACCTTCCCCTGTGCCCTGGCATTCTCCCCGCTCCCCTACATATCCAATCCCCGCTGACAGCTACTCTGCCAGCCTCACTAACCACTCCCCAGACTCCCCGGTGGGCTCCTCTTGCTCTGCCTGCCCTTGAACTTGGATAGTCCCTGGGGTCCAGATTCTATTCTTCCACAATCAGCCTTCTCTCTCCAGGTTTCAGCTGCTGTCTTTGACAAACGTGATCTCCACGCTGGCATTCTCTCATAAGCTTCTGCCTCAAGTGTTTCCAAAACTCTGTATATCTCAAACTCCTCAAAGTCAACTTCAAGTTCACTCTTCCACGTGTCTTTCCCAGTGTCTAACCATATCACCACCTACTCAACCACTTGTGCCAGACACCAAGGAGTCCTTCTAGATTTCTCTTTCTCCCTCCACATCTGGTTGACTGAGTTCTGCTATTTTACTTCCTAAATAAATCTTTAAAAAAAAAAAAAAAGATTGGGCTGGTAGAGTGGCACAGCAGGTTAAGCCACTGCGTGCAGTGCCAGCATCCCCTGTGGGCACCATGTGAGTCCTGGCTGCTCCAGTTCTGATCCAGCTTCCTGCTAATGAGCCTGGGAAAGCAGCAGAGGATGGCCCAAGTGCTTGGGCCCCTGCACCCACAGGGGAGACCTGGGAGAGACTGCTGGCTTCAGCCTGGCTCAGCTCTGGCTGTTGCAGCTATTTGGGGAATGAACCAGTGGATGAAGATTTGTTTTTCTCTCTCATGTGCATGCACGCTCTCACCCCATAACTCTTTCTCTCTCCCTGTCACTCTGCTTTTGAAATGAATAAATAAGTCTTTTTTTAAAAAAAATAAATAATGAGTGTCTGAGAGAAAGAATTCCTAGGCCAGAGCCCCGCCCACCACCACCACCAGATCAGCCGAGGCAGCCGGCAGGCAGTGGCCGTGGCCTCTGAAGCCAGCCCCACGTCCATCCATCCCATCCTGGGCCCCTCACCTCCCAGGACCATGATCTTCTTGCGAGTGTCCTCGCTCAGGAAGGGCTTGATGAGGTTGTAGGCCACAGGAAACAGCTTGGGGGCTGGAACCGAGACCAAGGATCAGTGCTCAACGTGGCCCAAACGGTCTGGTCCACAACCCCCTTCTCCGAAACACTCCCAGCTGGGGTGGGGTCCCGTGTGCCTCGGGCCTCCCATGGGCAGCCCAGGCTGTGCGCCTCTGTGAGGCCCAGCTCCCCAGGCGGTGCAGTGGGACAGCTACGGGCTCCCTTCCTGACGGGGCCTGCAGGCGTCAAGGGTCCCTATCCTGGACACACGCTTAGGCCCCTCCCCGGCTCACTGGCTTCTCCTCTCCCGAATCGGCCGCACCCAGTCCTATGTCTGGCCCCGCCCCCCCCACCCTCATGATGTCGTCATCCCCGACCTACCTTTGACAACAAAGAGGCGCTTCAGTGTCTCGGGATAATTTTCCTCAAACATGCAGAGGAACTGTGGAAACGGAACGGCTCTGATGCTAGGGGACTCCGCCTTCCAGAATCCACCCAGTCTGGCCTCACCCCTGCGGAGGGGGCCGGCTCCCCTCCCTCGGCTCTGTCTCCCCCGCGCCCTCCGCGCCCTTCTCACCTCTCCATAGGCTTCCACTGCAGGCTTCCAGAGATGCCTGAGGCCGAGCCCCTCACAGTCGTAAATCATGGTGATGGTCTCCACCTTCCTTCCCAACTGCAGGGACCACAGAGCAGGAGGGAGTCACACGGGGCACCCCGATTCAGGGAGAACGCTGGTGGTGCCTCGCTCCCTTGGGGCAACCAGAGGTGGCCAGGGTTGGGCCTAGGGGTTTCCAAACCAAGATCATCACCCTGGCTGGAACCGTGGCCTGGCCCGTGCTCATCCAGCAAACCACGTGACCGCTCAGGTCCCTGCCGATCCTCAGGATGGCCTGGTGGCCTCCCACGGACTCAGCCATGTGCAGCCGCATCTCGCTCAGGTGCTGTGCCCTGATGCTTCCTGCACGCGCACACACACACACACACACACACACACACATATACACACACACACACACACACACACCCAGCCCAGGGGGTCTGTGCACGCAGTAGCTGCTCTGGGAGCATTTGCCACGGACACTGTGGAAACATAACTGAACTTGGTCACATCCTTCCACTTGATCTCTGCAACTTCTGAAGGGAGGAAGCAGAGACGGCCGGGCTGGCAGCTCCAGCTCGCTCCTTGGTCTTTGTCTCAGGCATGGAACCAGCTGTCCTGAACTTCTGTGGCCTGGAATCTGAGCTCGCCACATCAGAGGTACCCAAACACTTGTCCGAGGATGGGTTGGCCCATGACAAACGTTACACTGGCCCCAGATAAATCAGGGGAGTAATTATAACATAGTGAGTTTTTTATTTTTAAAGACAGAGTTACAGAGAGAGGTAGAGACAGAGAGAGAGGTCTTCCATCTGCTGGTTCACTCCCCAGATGGCAGCAATGGCCGGAGTGGTGCCAATCCAAAGCCAGAAGCCAGGAGATTCTTCTGGGTCTCCCATGTGGGTGCAGGGGCCCAAGGACTTGGGCCATCTTCTACTGCTTTCCCAGGCCATAGCAGAGAGCTGGATCGGAAGAAGAGCAGCTGGGACTAGAACCGGTGCCCATATGGGATGCTGGTGCTTCAGGCCAGGGCTTTAACCCACTGCACCAGAGTGCCGGCCCCAGTGAGTTTTTTTTTTTTTTTTAAATGAAGTTCAATGTACTGTAGCCAAAGGACTGCCTTGGGACAGGAGTGTGGCTCAGCAGAGGAAGGAATTGGAGCGTATCACAGCACCAAGTTCAAGTCCCAGCTACTCTGCTTCCCGCTAAGGCAATGGAAGATGGCCCAAATACTTGCTCCCCCGCCATCCTTGTGGGAGATCCAGATGAAGCTGCAGGCTCCTGGCTTCAGCTTGGCCCAGTCCTGGCTACTGCAGGCATTTAGGGAGCTTACCAGTATATGGAAGATCTCTCTTCCTCTTCCTATCACTCTGCCTTTCAAATAAATGAAAATCTTTAAAAACAAAAAATTTAAGAACTGCCTTTTACTCTGAGATAATGCCATTCCTATAATTCCGAGTGTTAATTACAGTAAAAATAGCAACATTTTTTAAGTCTTTACTTGGCAAAATAAAAATCTAGCAACAGGATGTCAGCTTCTAAAACTCTGAAATTGCCCCCAATCTATAAAACCCAAAAACCCTGGGCTTCAGCTGTGCTCGGATCCCATGTGACAGCCCTGCTCCTGTCTGATCCCCTGGATCCCCACGTGACAGCCCCCTCCTGTCTGATCCCCTGGATCCCACGTGACAACCCCCTCCTGTCTGATCCCCTGAATCCCACGTGACAGCCCTACTCCTGTCTGATTCCCTGGATCCCACGTGACAGCCCCCTCCTGTCTGATCCCCTGGATCCCACGTGACAGCCCCCTCCTGTCTGATCCCCTGGATCCCACGTGATAGCCCTGCTCCTGTCTGATCCCCTGGATCCCACGTGACAGCCCCCTCCTGTCTGATCCCCTGGATCCCACATGACAGCCCCCTCCTGTCTGATCCCCTGGATCGCACATGACAGCCCTGCTCCTGTCTGATTCCCTGGATCCCACGTGACAGCCCCCTCCTGTCTGATCCCCTGGATCCCCACGTGACAGCCCCCTCCTGTCTGATACCCTGGATCCCACGTGACAGCCCTACTCCTGTCTGATACCCTGGATCCCATGTGACAGCCCCCTCCTGTCTGATCCCTGGATCCCACGTGACAGCCCCCTCCTGTCTGATCCCTGGATCCCACGTGACAGCCCCCTCCTGTCTGATCCCTGGATCCCCACGTGACAGCCCCCTCCTGTCTGATCCCCTGGATCCCACATGACAGCCCCCTCCTGTCTGATCCCCTGGATCCCACATGACAGCCCTGCTCCTGTCTGATTCCCTGGATCCCACGTGACAGCCCCCTCCTGTCTGATCCCCTGGATCCCACGTGACTGGCCCTCTCCTGTCTGATTCCCTGGATCCCACATGACAGCCCTGCTCCTGTCTGATCCCTGGATCCTACGTGACAGCCCCCTCCTGTCTGATCCCTGGATCCCACGTGACAGCCCTCTCCTGTCTGATCCCCTTGATCCCCATGTGACAGCCCCCTCCTGTCTGATCCCTGGATCCCATGTGACAGCCCCCTCCTGTCTGATCCCCTGAATCCCACATGACAGCCCCCTCCTGTCTGATCCCCTGGATCCCCACGTGACAGCCCCGCTCCTGTCTGATTGGCTGGATCCCACGTGACAGCCCTGCTCCTGTCTGATCACCTCTGCCATGGCGGGCGGGTGGCTCAGTCCCAGCCGCGCTCACCTTAGTGGTCTGGCGGGCGCACTCCTGCAGAAGCAGCTCACAGTCCCGCATCTTGGTCTTGAGCAGGTCCTGCTTGGTGGCTGAGAACAGCAGCCCCTTGGCATCCAGAGGGCCGATGATGTCGTACCAGACCGGGCAGCCCTCCAGGTCGTAGCCACACATGCCCCCCGACAGGTACTGCTGGACCACCTGGGCAGAGATGCAGGGGAGGCACCTGCTCAGCACACCCGGCTCATCCAAGCCTTCCCCAGATCACAGGACCGTCCTCCAGGCTCCTCATCCTCTCCTTCCCCTGGGTGCCCAGGGGAACCCACTCTGAGAGCCGCCTGGGCTCAGACGCCACTGCCACACCTTTCCTCCGCAGGTCTCAGTGGACACAAGTTGCGGGGGTGGGGGTGGGGAGAAGTTGTCCTCACCTCTGGAGGCTGCCAGCTAAAGATGTTGTCAATGTCCTTTTGCTTTCGGAACTCCACGTGCTGCAAAGACACCATGGGGACATTTAAAGAGCAGGAGGAGAGGTGGGGCCTCCACAGGCATCTAGCACGTAAGCGACAGCATGGACAGAGCCCCTGACCACTGGGAAGGCGAGAGGCAGGAAGAAGGTTTGAGGGCTTATCACTTCCGGCTGGCCCAGCGCTGTGACAGCGCCGTGTCTGCAGGGGAAGGAACGCACCTGGGCCGGGAGGGGCAAGGCACAACAGTGGTGACTTAATACTCAGGCACGTTGTATAAGCCAAAGGCTGCGGTCAAGGTAGGCAGAAGCAGGCCAGGAAGTCCAAGCAAGGCGCAGTCCTCACGGGGAGGAACTGAGCCGACAGTGGGAGCTGCAGACTCACGGTGCTCACCTTCCGCAGCATGGCCTCGGACTTCTGCAGGTCGAAGCCTCTCGCTGAAACAAGGAAACATAGTCAGGGCAAGGCCAGCACGGGGTGGGGGTGTCTCAGGGTGGGGAGAGCTCCCTGTCCCCGGAGCTGCCGGCCACACACACCAGCCCACAGTTGGGAGCTGATGGGAGGACCTGCCCCTGGCCCTCGGCTTTGTGGGTGCAGCCGGTCAAGGTTCCAGGCACTTGGAGGCAACATTGTAACTTCATCCCAGTGGATACAGGCAACTGAAGGGTCTTATCTCAGGGAACTCGAACCCTGGACCCTCTTATCATTTGGCCATCCCCCACTACACGGCCAAACTTTATCTCCTGCACCGTCTAACATCAGTCCTGAGAAACTGATCCACAGTTCAAAGATGAACATGGCTGCCCTGTTATCGGGGTGCAGCTGGCACAGAGAGAGATCTTCCATCCACTGATCCACGCCTCGGATGATAGCAACAGCCAGGGCTGAGCCAGGAACTCCATCCAGGTGTCCCACATGGGTGGCAGGGACCTAAGTACTTGAGCCATCATCTGCAGCCTTCCCAGGCACATGAGCAGGAAGATGACTGGGAAGTAGAGCAGGTGGGACTTGAACTAGCCTTCGAATATGGGACGCGGGCATCACATGCAACAACACAGTGGGCTGAGCCACAACACCTGCCCCCCACTTACTGTTCTATTGGGTATATTGAGCTGAGATCCCTCACCCCCGCCCAGAGATACTCAGACACGTTACAACCCCTCTGCGACTGGGACAAATTCTTAGCCATCACCGGGAGTCTCCCCTCTCACCATGCTGGTCATCCTCTGGAGTCTTCAGCCACTTGCCACCATCTACCCTCTCGTCCCTTCCAAGCAACCTCCATCTGGATGGTTTCCAGTTAGCCAAGGCCCCTTGTGGAGTGTGGTGCAGAGCCCCACCCAGCGCCAGGTGCTGTCTGCCTTTGCCACTAAAACCCAAGAACTCTCTTAGCAACAGTCACACCCTTAATGCAGGTGGAACAGACAGTCAACCAAAAACCCCAAATCTTTTTCACCTGCGCAGCTGCTAAGCCTCTGGCCTCTACCTGGGGAGGCGGGAGCCTCCATCCATCCCTATCAAATTTCATCATGTTACAGGAAGGTTTCATTCCACCCTCTCAAGACATTTGGAGATCTAGATTCTGACCAATTTGTCATCTGCCCTCTGACCTGTCCCTCCCGGCTGTACGTCCTCTGTGGGTCTGATTGACATCTAGATCTGCTGATAGACCTGGAACCCGAGCCAGACTGCACACTGCCCTCCGGACTGTCCCCGGTCCCTTGATCATCGCTCCTCAGGAGTGGTTGGGCACGTCCCCAATCTGATCTTCTCCCTTGGGACCAGAGAGTGCATTAAGAGCTTTGACCCGTGCCATGCCCATCGTAGGTGCTGGACCCAGGCTGGCAGAGCTGAGCAGCCACCCTTGCCATAGGAAGCTCCTCCTGATACCACCCTTCACAGCCACTGTGCCAGCATGGGGCAGCTTGATCTGGGTTTGCATCCTGGCTCCCCCACCGTCTCTGTTTGACCTTGGACAAGACGCTGCACACCTCTGAGCCAATCATGAAATAAGCTAGGCACACAAGGCAGCACACTCTTAAGGTGGGGGCATTGGGCCAGGGGCAACCAACCCCCTTGCATAAGGAGTGTCCTTATCTTCCCAGGGAACAGGAGTGGTGGTGAATTGCGAGCCCTCTTATCTCGGGGAAGCTGTCCAGTTAACCTTTATCTGCCGGGGTGTCAGTGGGGGCGGGGGCTGAACATCCACAGGGCTCTGCCTTGCCAGCCCGAGGTGCCGCCTGCTCCTGGCATCACCCTGCTCCGTGTCCCCAGGTGCCTGCTGAGCCAGCCGTCTCCAGGAGCCCCTGCTGCCGTGTTTAGGGGCAGCTCAGGCACCGCGTGGAGCATCACAAGTCCATAGATCTCCACCACGAGCTTGCTTTATCCTGCTCTCTGATCCTCCTCGCTGGGGGGCCCAGGGCCCAGGCCTGGCCCGGGAAAGACAGCGAGGGCTTGGGTACCCACCCTCAGTGCCCGGTGGAGGTGTGGGGGGCGGTGCAAAAAAAAAAACCCACTGAACCTCCAAGTCCCCACCTAGGTCGGAGGGTCTGCAAATGACTCCTTCAGAATCAGAGAGTAACAGAAAAGGGTTTCTGTGGTTGTTGTTGCTACTTTGAAAAACCAAAAGAGAGAAACCCTCATTGAAATTCATCACAAGGCCTGAGCAGGCCTGAGCTCCTGCCCGGAGACCTGAGACACAAGCCGAATGCAGAGGGGACCGGGTCTGAAGCCGAGCCGCGTGGCTTCCCAGGAGGGATCTGTGGGCGACTGGGAGGCACGCTGCCCCGGAGTTGGGAGTGCAGGCTTTCTGCACCACCCCCAATCCCCAATTCTGCTTGGTACTGTGTGCCTTCAGGTAGGCCCCCTACCCAAGGCCTCAGTTTTCTCATCTGACAAATGGGGTGATGTTTGCTATTCCTGGGAGTTCTGGGTAAACCATCAAGCCTTATGGAAAGAGGGGTGACCCCAGGACGCAGGAGTTAGAGGGTAGACCACATAGCCGGCCCTGACAGCATCCCACTAGCTGGCGTGTGTGTATCTCGCCTGGCCCTTTAAGGAGGCCACGGCCTGCCTCCTCTCTCCACCCACCGGCTTCTTGCTCCAGCCCTTTCAGCAAATGCTGGGCTAGAGCCTGGACCCACTCCACCGCCGCCCCCTCGCTGGGCAGGCTGGGCAGGCGGGGCTGGGAACGGGAGGAAGAGGACAAGTGACACTCTTAGAGGGACGGGAGGCCCCGCAGGGCTCTCCGGGAGGTGCCAGCCCGCAGGTGTTTCTTGGCGGTCAGTCAGGAGCTGGCCATCTGCATTCAATTTCGGGAAAGAAAAGGAAAACATGTGTCGTCACCTGCTCCAAGACTCCTGGGGGGGGGGGTGTGAGTGTGTGAATGTGTGTGTATGTGAGTGTGTGTATGTGTATGAGTGTGTGTCTGTGTGTATATGTGTGTGCGTCTGTGTGTATGTGTGTACATGTGTGTGTATGAGTGTATGTGTATATATGTGTAGATGTGAGTATGTGTTCGCAGGTGTATGTGTGCATATGTGAATGTGTGCATGTGTGTATATGTGAGTGTGTGTATGTGAGTATGTATGTGAGTATATGTGTGTGCATGTATGTGTGTATATGTGAGTGTGTGTTTGTATTGTGTATGTGTCTGTGTGTATATGAGTGTGCATGTGTGTATGTGTGTATATGAGTATATGTGAATAAATATGAGTGTGTGTATGTAAGTGTTGCATGTGTGTTTGCAGGTGTGTGAGCGTGTATGTGTGCATATGTGAATGTGTGCATGTGTGTATTTGTGAGTGTATGTATGTATGTGTGTATGTGTGCATAAGTGAATGTGTGCATGTATGTATATGTGAGTGTGTGAATGTGAGTGTGTATGCGTGTTTGTATGTGTATGTGTGCATGTATATGTGCATATGTGAGTGTGTGTATATGTGAGTACATGAGTATATGTAAGTGTGTGCATGCATGTTGTATGTGTGTGTGTGTGTCCATGTCCGTAAGGCATTAATAAGAGCAGGATTTACCCCTTAATGTTGGGGGGCAGGATTCTACATCACTACAAAGCTCTGTTCATCTAAGGGACTTTTTTTTTTTTGGATTTTGATGCCTGGCAATAAAGCGTCTATAAAGGAAAAAGCAATGAAAGTGTCAGAAGAACCGGGGAGGCTGGCATTGACTTGAGTCACCGGAGAGAAGAAGGAAAAGGATGAAGGGGTTTTTCAGGAGTCGGGGGGCCGGGCTGAGCACGACCCTGATGCTAGCAGAAATGTGTGGGCTTCCCAGCCACGGACAGAGCTCTCGGCCCGTGTCAGCCTGCTCTCTCGGAGGAGGAGCCTGGCCCCTAGCAGGTGCCACAGCCACACTGGCGCAGAGCTGGAACGAGAGCTCAGGGCCCAGGAGCTTTGTCAGCCCAAGCTGTGCTGAGCCCGCCGTGAGCCACCCCTCCCCTACGCACACTGCCCACTTGTCCAGTGGACTGCTGCTGGCCACAGGGGCGTGGCCACCCCAGCAGGGCAGACACAGGGCTGGCCTCTCCCAGGCTCTGACTTCCCACACGGCTGGGGCCTTTCTTGGACTGGCTACTCCTCAGCCAGCTCCCCCAAGCCCATCAGCACAGCAGATTTCTGGAGTGAACAGGAAGGACTTGCTCGCTGTGTGACCTGGAGCAAGGCACTTCACCTCTCGGAGTCTCCAATAAGAGGGTTGAGGTTTCCCTTGCTGAACACCTCCTGGGCTGATGTCGCCATGAGCAGGGGCTTCAGGGGGTGGCATTCTGTGCCCCAGAACAAGCCCCCTGCCCCAGCCCGCCCCCGGCAGCCCCTCCTCCCTCACCTCGGAGCCAGCGCAGGAGAAAATAGTCATCTGGATTCGGCAGGGTGGGCAACACATCCTGGACGTTCTCTCGAAACTGTAGGAAGAGGCGGCTGGGTGAGCGGGGGGCCCCCAGGCTGGACCCCTCTCTAGCCCGATTCCACTCTGCAGACACCCTGCACGGCATGGCCCACCCTATCTCACTGGAGAAGAGGCGGGAAGGGAGAGACACCCTGCTCTTGCCTTGTGGCCCGCGCATTCACAGCCCAGTGCAGTGGGCAGGCCGCTGTGTGCCCAGCTAGCTGTCAGAGCAGGCACTCTGGGTTCCAAGCACTGCCCGTGTGCCCAGCGCTGATCTCAGCCCTGGACTCACTCCTCACTCAGAGCCCCTAGGGGTACCCCTGTCCCCATTTTAGACATGAAGGAGTGAAAGCTCAGAGAGGCTGAGTCACAAGTCTGAGGTAGAACAGTAACCAGCAGAGCTGGGATGCAGACTGGGGCCTGCCTGAGTCCAGAGTCCAGGGTCTTCTCACGGTGGTCTTACACACACACACACACACACACACACACACACCCCCGCTGGGCTGGCACATGACCAGTGTGCAGGGGGCGGGGGCAGAAAGCAGGAGGAGAGCGCTCTCCAGCGGCTGCATAGCACAATGGCTCCCAGGGTGGGCTCCAAGAACTTCACAGGCAGTGGGAGAAGGGAGGCCAGAGGTCCAGAGAGAGGGAACAATCCCAGGAGGCACAAGCAGGTGGTGACAAACAAGGCAGGTGGACGATGACCCGGCAGGCCGGCCACTCCCACCTCCAGCCTCTCCCCGTCCTGTAGTGCAGCAGGCTCCATGCTCCCAGCCACTCACCTTTCCCCGGTCACTGACCTACAGGACAGCTCCGGAGGGGACCAATGGGAACCGGCCACCTCTGCCCCTTGCCTAGGTCAGCCAGGGTCCCAGCGCCCTGGAAAGCAGCTCCCAGGGAAAAGTTTTCATCCAAACCGCCAAGGACCCCACCGGGCCCCTGGTTTGCGGTTTAATCACCGCATAATCCCTTGCCTGCCTGAGTTCCCCTGTGGGTCAGCAGGAAACTCTGAGGCCGCCCTGTGCAGCCTCCCTGGCATGGGGGAGGCCTGGCCTGGGACAAAGCCTTCCCAGGGCCAGGCCCTGCCCACTGCTGCCACGGCAGGAGACAGCCGCCACCACCGGCGCCGCCACCCCCCATCCTTTCCCACAGTGGAAAGCTGCCCAGCCACGGAGCCTGCAGAACTTGGGGCCCGACCCAGTTGACTCTGGGGCAGACAACGGGCCGGTCTCCCTTCTCCCAAAGACAGAGAGAGACTCAAGGCGGTGCAGAGCGGGGTGGCCAGCCCTAGAATTTCTGCCCAGGTGCTAAGGCGCTGCTAAGGCAACAGCAGGTGCACCCCATAAGTCCTGAGCCAGGCTGGAGCTGAGTTGCAAGACAGACTGGGGAGGGCTGGTGTCTGCTCCCACTAACCCCAAACCCAGGGAGTCACGGGGCTGGCGTGGGGGAGGAGGGACCCTCCACTGCGCGCGTGAAGCCGCTGTCTTGAGCATCACCCGGCCCTCCCTCCTCACTTTCAGGCTGGCAAGATGCAAAGAGCCGGATAGGGGTTCGGCCAAGGTCGCACGCACAGCCACCTGGTGCCCGACCAAGAGCTACGCCGCCGGCCTCTTGAGGAGCTGTCCAGGGCCCTCTTCTCAAGAGGAAAACCTCCCGGAAGTGGGAGAGAACCAGAGGCCCTGCCCCTGCCCCCGGGCCCGAGTCCCTGCCAGCCCCCGAGGATAAACGTTGCCTTTGTGCCCTCAGCTGCCTCCCAGGGCTTCCAAGCAACCACTGCCTCCCAGGTGGCAGCTCCGGGGCCGGGGCCGGGGCCGGGGCGGGGGCGGCCAAACTTCCCCGGCGCCCCCTCGGCGGGCAGGGGCAGGGCGCCAGGTGCCATGTGCGACCCCCCCTTGCCGGGCTGCTGGCCCCCTCCACCTCCCGCTCCCAGCCCCTGCCCCGCTGGCCGCCACCCCCGCCCCGAGCCAGGGTGGAGGACTCACTTTGGCCAGAGCCTCCTGCTGTTTGGGGCTCAAATCGCCCACCCTGCCGCTCATCGTGGCTCCGGCTCGGGGCGCGGCGGTTGCGGCAGCTGATGGAGCAGGGACTCGCTCGCCGCCGCCGCCACCGCCGCCGCCGGAGTAAAGTCCCAGGCTTTTGCCCGGGCCGCGGGGCTGGCGGCCAAACCCCGCCTCTTAAAGGATCCCGAGGGGCGGGGTAGGGAGCGTGCGGGGAGGCGGTGACGCGGGTCCCGGGGACCCCGGGGCGGAGGGCTAGCGGGAGTGCGCAGTGGCATGGAGATCAGTGAACATCGCGAGCGCAGAAGTCTGGGCTGCAGGTGCCAAGTGCATCCTTAGCTCGCGGTGTGACCTTGGGCCAGACCCCTGCGTTCTCAGGGCCTGGTTCCCATCTGAACAAGGTCCTCTAAGATCAGGCCCCCAACGGGGTGGGTGGTGGGCTGCGAGGGGTCCCCACAGTCTAGCCCTCCAGGGAGTTAGGTATTTTCCTGTCTGTGGCTTCCAACTACTGCTCCCAGCTTTTCCGCGTTGACAGTTGTGTCTGTCCCCTCCGAGGGGAGGGGCGGTAAGGAAACACAGACCCCTGCCTCCCCAACCCGGGGGTCTGTCCTCTGCTGCTCCCCTGGCTGCTCCCTCGCTGCAGGGGGCCTAGCCCGGGGGTACCACTTCCTCCACAGCCCCCTCCGCCTCTCGGACCTCAGGCCTGCTACGGGCTGCTTCCCCAGCACTTGGCCAGGGACCGAGCTGAGGGATCCCCGGGGAGTTGCAGGTCTGATTATGGGATGGATTCTGTCCACCGCAGCCCAGCAGCCTCTTCCTCTGCAGCTGGTACCACCTGGCGGTCCCACCATACCCCAGTCCCTGCCCCTTCCCCATACGACGAAGCCATTTGCTCCGTTCTGAGCTCGACACTCTTCCCCCACCCCCATCCCCACCCCAGCCGACTGCTAGCAGCCCCCTGCCCCTGCGGCAGCCAGTCACATCCATCGGCCACTCTTTCCTGGCCGTGGGCCTTGTGCTGGCCTCAGATGAGAATCAGACACCACCCCCCCCTCCGCAAGGGAAGGGAAACAGCCACGTCCACTAGTGGGTCCCACGGCACGGCATCAAGTGGCTGAGAGCTTAAAAGGAAGAAGGGTCTGGAAAAATCCTAGAGGGCTTCCTGGAAGGAGTGGCATTTATCCTGGGCCTTAAGATTCCGAGTGTTCATTCTGTGCCAGCACAGCGATACAGGCAGAAAAAGGAATATGGCTACAGCCAGAGAGGAGGCGAGAGAAAGGGGAGGGAGGGAGAGCAGAGCTGTGGTGGGCTCTCTGCTCATGCGGCAGGCTCCGGAGGCACAGGCAGCCGGCAGCTGGCCCGGGAAAGATGCTGGCTTGAGATGCTGGCTCGGGACACTTGCAT
Source organism: Sylvilagus floridanus (assembly GCA_949820135.1). Lineage (NCBI taxonomy): Eukaryota > Metazoa > Chordata > Mammalia > Lagomorpha > Leporidae > Sylvilagus > Sylvilagus floridanus. The sequence goes on from OX463233.1 coordinate 160,488,930, forward strand.
CCCGTGTCCCAGGACCTGGGTTCAGGCTGGAGCTCTGCTTCTGATCCCAGCTTCCGGCTGACATGCACCCTGGGAGGCAGCAGGGGGTGGCGGAAGGGGTTGGGTCCCTGTGGGAGACCCAGACCCTGACTGGCCCATCCCAGCTGCTGTAGGCATTTGGGGATTGGACTGGAGGATGGGAGATCTCCCTCCCTCTCTCTCTCTCCCTCCCTCTCAAATAAATGAGCAAATATTAAAAAAAAAAAAAAAAAGAATCTTGGAAGTGCTCTTGAAGACTCCGTCCCTGAGGTGGCCCTCGCCTTAGGGATTTGTGACAAGGTACAGAGCGAGGGTGCAAGGTCGGCCCCGTGGCCGGGAGAACCCAGCGCAGCCTCTGATGGGGCTTTCGGGCAGTCCCAGCAGTCCTGCCCCAGTTAGAGACCCCTCCGGCTTCTGACTTGGAACAGCACACAGCTGTCTGTCCCTCTGGATGTGCGGTTAAGATCTCTCTTTAAGACCCTGCCAAGGGCCGGCGCTGTGGCATAGTGGATAAAGCTGCAGCCTGTAGTCCAGCATCCCATGTGGGCACTGGTTCTAGTCCCGGCTGCTCCACTTTCGATCTAGCTCTCTGCTATGGCCTGGGAAAGCAGTAGAAGATGGCCCAAGTCCTGGGGCCCCTGCACCTGTGTGGGAGACCTGGAAGAAGCTCCTGGCTTTGGCCTGGCCCAGCTCCAGCCATTGCAGCCATTTGGAGAGTGAACCAATGGGTAGAAAATCTCTCTCTCTCTCTCTCTCTCTCTCTCTCCCCCCCACCCCAAGATTCATTTATTAGAGAGAGAGAGAGAGGACCGCTATGAAACAGTCCTTCCTTCCCACCCCCACTTTTTCCCCTGGCCTCCTTCCTCACCAGACAACTCTCACTTGCTGGGAGCTGTGTTGCTCTCCTGCTCTGCTCAAGAATCTTCAATGGCTCCCCGGGCCCTTCAGGAATCAGCCCCGTCATCACCAGTTTGCATCCAAGGCCATCCCTCGTCTTTTCCTAGCCTCCCTGCTGGACTCAGCTGCCGCTCACTTCCTCCCCACACTTCCACTTCCATCAGAAGCTGTCACTGGGATGCACCTGCGCCTTCCTGCCTCTGCCAGATCCTCCTGATAGGCAAGACCCTGGTACAGTGCTGTTCCTAGGGTCCTCACCCCGGTACACCCAATGCACCGTGACCTCTGCCAGCCAGGATCCCCTCCACCCTTGACCTTGACACAGTGTGCGCCAGAGGTGACTATCGGGGAACAGCCTGACCCAACGAGGAGCATTCAGCCTTCGGTCCAGAAGGCTAGAGGCGAGAACATTCCCTGACAGGTGCATAGAACGTTCCGTGACAGGTGCATTGTTCTGAGAATACCTTGCTCTGGCGGGTTTGGTAAAGGAAGCTGGGGAGGTGTGAATAAATCCAAGAAGGTGAGGCAAGGGTCTTAGCAGGAGCATGGGGATTAGTGGTCCTCGATTGGGGAGCTAGAAGCTTCTGGAAGCTTTTAGAAGCTTCTGGGTGTGGAAGGAGCACTAAACGGGGAGCCCTCAGCCTGGTTCTGCCCCGTGTCTTTGAGTTGGTGAGCTGACTCTTCAGCATCCAACATGTATGGGGTGGGGGGGGGCACCTTCAGTCGCCCCCTGGCTCTTGGTTACTTCCTCACTAAAGTGGGGGTCTTGGCTTCAAGGTCACAAAATCAGAGCTGCCCCCAAACTAAACCCCTGGGTGCCCTCACCCCGGATTCCACTGTGCCAGGGGGACACGGGCAGTGCAGAGACTGGCACAATGATCTGAGAGTCAGTAAACTCTTCAGCAAATATTTGTGGAGCACCCCACTTCCGGGGGCCAGGGCACAGGGAACTCTCTAGAAAGCTCTTGTGTTCGCACAGCAGTGGCCAGGCAGAAAGGCCCTGGCTCCAGCCTCCCCCCTCCTCCCCTCCCAGCCCTGCGGGTGTGTGGGGTGGGGGTGGGGGCACCCGAGTGGGAGGGAGGATTCGGACTCCCATTGTGCGTCGTGGGAACGTGCAACACAGAGCTTCCCCGCTCTCTTCCGCAGTCCACGCCGGCTTTGCGAAGGCACAAATCCTCTCCCCGCCCTGCAGCCCACACCTGAGCCCCCTGATTAAGCCCCTCACCTCTCACCTTCCTGGGTATCGCTGTCTAATCCCTAAGCCCTTTCCCACCAGTCTCCAGTTGTCGCTGAGACAAATCCCTTTAGAATGAGGTGGCCCAGTTAGTGAGAGACTGGAGGGGGGGCAGGGAACGAGCAACTCGGGGCTCCCCTGGAGGGGAGGGCTCGCTGGAGACCCTGCTCTGGCCCTGGCACCGGAGGCACAAGCCCAGAGAGGTCCCTTGGGAGGACAGGCTCCTGTTTCTCCTCCCCCCCACCCCTGCCCCGCACCAAAGACACAAGGGATCTTCAAAACATTCGTGGAAAATGTGCATTATTAAAAAAAGCTATGCATGGATTTCAATCTTTTAGGAACCAGTATAAATGTATCTCTTTAAAAAAAAAATGATTTACTTATTTGAAAAATCAGAGAGAGGTTCCATCCATTGGTTCACTCCCCTAAGTGGCTATAATGGCCAGGGCTGGTCCAGGCCGAAGCCAGGAGCCAGGAACTCTATCTGAGGCTCCCACATGGATGCAGAGTTCCAAGGACTTGGACCATCCTCCTTTGCTTTAGCCTAGAGCTAGATCAGAAGTGGAGCAGCCAGGACTTGAACCAGCACTCTGATGTCAGATGCTGGCATTGCAGGCGGTAGCTTAGCTCACTGCACCACAGTGCCAGCCCCAACAAACGTATCTCTTTAAGAACTTTATTTTTTAAAATGTATTTGACAGGCAGAGAGACAAAGAGAGACCGACACAGAGAGATGGTTCCCATCCGCTGATTCACTCCTTGAATACCTACAACAGCCTGGGCGGGGCCAGGCTGAAGCCAGGAGCCAGGAGCTTCACCCCGGTCTCCCACGTGGGTGGCAGGGACCCAGCGACGTGAACCATCGCCTGTTGCCCCCTGTTCCTGCACACTGGCAGGAAGCTGGAACCGAAAGCAGAGCCCGGCCAGAAACCCAAGCCCTCCAGTAAGGAATGTCTTAACCGCCGGGCCAAATGTCCACCCCCGGACTTATCTTTTAATTCCAATTCTTCACCGGCTTTCTCAAGTGCCTTGCAGAGTTGGGTGCAGCTGACAGACTTGTTGTTCCACGCTAGTGACTTTGAGAAGTGGGGTAGCCCCAAGGCATCCCCTCCCAACCAACTCTGGAGTGGGACCTCACGAATTCAGGTCCTGGCTTGGTCATCGCACAAAGTTCCTTAACCTCCATGCCTCAGTTTCCCCGTCTGTAAAACGGCCATGACCATCTTAGAGTCTCGTGCGGTGGGTGTAAGGGTGAGTGGGCTGATTCCTGAAAATGACCTGGAACGGCAAGGTGAGTGCTTGGAACAGAGTGAACGCATCCGCTGCTTTGGTCTGCACTTCCTGTCTTGTGGCTCAAGTGTTCTTGGCATCTGGGGGTCAACCCAGCCAGGACCCCCGAGAGAGGCCTCCCTGAGCCTGGCACCCGAGCAGCAGCAGCCCGAGCTCCCAGTCACTCACTAAGGTTGTCAGAACTCCTTCCTGTGTGTCCTGCCGTGGTCTGAAATGGCCTTACTGTGTGTGTTCCCTCTCAAAGACACGAACCATTTCTGGCCATGGTCACTGCCTCTTGTCCGGTGCCTGGAACCCAGCAGGCACTTGAGGCCGATCTGTCTGTCCCGTGGGGGCCCTGGCCCAGGGAAGGAGCAGGTCTCCCCTCCACTCTCCAGCCCTTCGCCTCCCCCACTCCCTGGGTGATCCTGGATGAGTCGCCACCCCTTGTCCAGGCTGCAAGGCGCATGGTGGGAGGCAGTGACCCAGCCAAAGAGCAGCCTAAAAGTCCCTAAGACAATCGGTTCTATGCTCTGGGGCTCACACCTATATAGTAAAGGGGTCTCAGGGACCTCTCACGTCAAAAACACCACTAGACCCCCGGGGTGGGTGTTTGTCAAGGTAGTTAAGACATTGCCCCGCTCAGCTTCCAATTCCAGCCTCCTGCTACTGTGCATCCTGGATAGGTAATGGCTCAAGTACTCGGGTACTAGACGCCCACATGGTTAGGCCTGGGTGGAGTTCCAGGCTCCTGGCGTCAGCTTGGCCCAGCCCTGGCTGTTGCCAGCATTTGGGAAGTGAGCCGGTGCATGGAAGATCTCTTTGTCTCTCACTGTCTCTGCCCTTCAAATACAAGTAAATGCATACTTAATAAAATCCCACCCCCACCAGCCTACCGTCTCCTGAAGCCACTGAGCCTGAAGCCCCCACTGGTGGTGAGTTCCCAGGAGCCCAACACTTTGCCACAGTGCGTCCCTATTCCCCGGGGGCCAGCCTGCCACCTAGCGGCAGCTTAGTGTCACTGACCCTCTTTCTGAAGGTGGATTTGCCTTTCCCCGCCCTTCCTGTACTTTTGGGAAGAGAAGCCCCATCCGTTTCCATGGCCTCTGCTCAGCCCAGTGTCTGCCAAAAAAAATCCGCTTCACAGCAGAAGAAGAGCAACAGGGGGCTCTTGTGTACAGAATTCATGGGGCTTAACTTACACCCCACTCCTGATACCAATTCTAAAGCCTTCCACCAACCTATCCTGGCCTGTGGTTGGGCTAACACTCTCATAAACAGCTCCTTTATTCCTAGGGGCCCCTGGAGGTTTAGGTAATGAGAAGAGATGGCAGAATTGGCACCTCCTTCCTACCAGTCCCAGCCCAGCCCGGGGCCAGACAACCTTGTGTTCCCAGGAACGAGCTACTTGGGATCATAGGCGGTCTGGTGAAAGAACCTCCCTGGCTGTGTAGTGCACGCCTCCCCTTTCTCAGTGCAGGGCACAGGTCAAACGGAAGTGGTCTGCCTGGAGACACAGGTTGAGAGAGGGGCAGCCCTGTCCCCACCAGCTCTCCACCCCGTCTTGGAAGCGAAGCAACCTGGGGTCTGTGAAGTTGGCTGACATCCTGGGTGCACCCTGGGAGCTGGGAGGCCACCTCCCCTCCCAGCTTCTTTCTTTTCGTCTAGGGTCCACCTCCTCCTCAGATGCTTTGCTCCCAGGCAGGGCCCTGAGGTCACTCATCTTCGCCCGGCCAGTCCCCCATCCTTGGCTGCCTTGTTTGCTGGGATTATACTTCCCCAAGGCAGGAGCTCTGGTCTTCACTGCCCGTTCACCTGCCCTGCCACCCCACACAGCAGTAGCAACAGGTCCTGGGCTGGGCTGGGCTGGGCTGGGCCGGGCTGGACTGGGCTGGGCAGGGCTGGGCTGGGCTCTGTCCGCCCACATGCAGACTGACACCCTCCAGCTCTTATGTCTTCCAGGATAACCAAGGGGCACTCCCACTGGAGGCCATGTTTGCAGGCTCCCACTGATGGATGTGATTTTTGTGGGCAAACAGAACTGGGTTCTAGCTGGGTGACCATGTGAATGAGGAGGTGCATTCAGGGTGTGTGGGTGGGGAGTTTGGGGGAGGGGGCAACGGCCACCTGCCTGCACGGTCAGGGTGGGGGGTGGGGAGCAAGTGGTAGGAACAGGGACAGGCAAACCATGGAGTCGTGGTTGTGAGGCTGATTATAGGGTGTGTCCTGGCAACCCTGTCATTGGGGATGACACGTGGGCTCGGACAGCCACAGAACCAGAGACGCGAGGCTGGTCATGGGCCCCCGGGGCCTCCACAGTGCATTTTGCAACTCATAAAGAGTGATTTCACGCCCACAGGAGAACACTACTGATGTACACAGAGTGAAGAAGGATTTCGGGGCCGGCAGGCGTGGTTAAGACACCGCCTGCGATGCTGGCATCTCCCAGGAGGACCGGCGTGAGTCCCGATCCAGCTCCCTGCTAATGCACCTGGGAAAAGCAGCAGCAGATGGCCCAAGTGCTTGGACCCCTGCCGCCCACCAGGGAGAACCTGGATGGAGTCCGAGGCCCCTGGCTTCAGCCTGGCCCAGCCCTGGCTGTGGCAGCCATCTTGGGGGGTGAACCAGCAGGTGGTCTTCTCCTCTCTATGTGTGTGCTTCTGCTTTTCAAACAGATACAATAAATCTTTAAAAAAATGACATCACAAGCACTCCTGTTACTTAAAGGTAGAACATCCCCACGCCATTGGAAACCCCCCCACACATACCAGGGGATTCCTCCCCAGTTGAATGGACTGAACTTTGTGATTCTCATTTCTTAATTCTCTTGACAGCTTTGTTGCATATGAATGCATTCCTAAAAATACAACCAATCCTGTATATATATTTAAATTGGGGTGAAAAGCATAGAATATAAAATTAACCACTTTATTTTTTTCCTGAAAAAAAAAGTGTTACAGAGACAGAGAGAGATCTTCCGTTTGCTGGTTCATGCCCCCAGATGACTGCAATGGTCCCACTGGGCCAAGTCGAAGCTAGGAATCTGGAACTCCATCCAGGTCTCCCACACGGGTGCAGGGGCCCAAACACTTGGGCCATCTGCTGCTGCTTTCCCAGGCTATAAGCCGGGGGCTGAACTGGAAGTGGAGCAGCCGGGACTGGAACCAGTGCTCAAATGGGATGCCAGCATTGCAAGTAATAGCTTAAACTGTTACTAAACACCACTGGCCTGGACTGGGGGACTGCTTTTCTTTTTTAGGATTTATTTATTTATTCGAAAGAGTTACAGAGAGAAGTAGAGGAGAGAGAGAGAGAGAGAGAGAGAGAGAGAGAGAGAGAGAGAGAGAGAGTCTTCCATCTGCTGGCTTACTCTCCAAATAGCTGCAATGACTGGGGCTGGGCTAGGTAGAAGCCAGGGGCCTCCTCCGGGTCTCCCACGTGGGTGCAGGGGCCCAAGTACCCAGGCCATCCTCCACTGCTTTTCCCAGGCCATCAGCAGGGAGCTGGATCAGAAGTAGAGCAGCCAGAATTTGAACTGGCACCCATATGGGATGCTGGCACTGCAGGCGGCAGCTTTACCCGATATGCCACGATGCCAGTTCCTGTTTTTCTTTTATTGAGGTAAAATTTATAGACTATAAAATCAACCACTTTAAAGTGAAACATTCACTAACACTTAGTATGTGCACAGTATCGTGTAAGCATCACCTCTATCCAGTTCCCAAACATTCTTACCACCCGGAAGGGAGATTTCACACTCGTGAAGCTGTCACTCACACTCACCTCCACCCCCAGCCACCCATCTGCTCCCTGACTCTGGATCCACCTGTTCTGCATATTTCCTGTACGTGCATCCATTCGAAGTTTTTTTTTTTTTTAACTTTTACTTATTTGAAAGGCAGAGAGGCAGAGAGAGAGATCTTCATTCCCTTCTGCCCGAAAGGCCCAGGCTGGGTCAGGCTGAGGCCAGGAGCCTGGATTTCAGTCCATCCTTCCCATGCGTGTTGCAGGGACTCAAATACTTGAACCATCACCTGCTGCCTCCCAGCGTAGTATTAGCAGGAAGATGGAATTAGAAGCAGAAACAAGACTTGAACCCAGGCCCTCTGAGACAGGACGCAAGCATCCCTTGCAATGTCTTCACGACTGTGTCAAAACCCAAGATGTGGCTGTTGGTGTCTGGCCTCTCAACACAAGGTTTTGCAGGTTCCTCCAGGTTGTAGTGGGGATTGGTGCTTCATTGCTTATTCCTAACCCAATCCCTAAACCTAACCCAAACCTTAACCCTAACCATAACCCTAAACTCAAACCCTAGCCTTAACCCTAAACCCTAAACCCAAACCCTAACCCTAACTCAAATCCTAACCCTAACCCTAAACCCAAACCCTAACCCTAACCCAAATCCTAACCCTAACCCCAAACCCTAACCCAAACCCTAACCCAAACCCTAACCCTAACCCTAACCCTAACCCAAACCCTAACCCTAACCCTAAACCCTAACCCTAACCCTAAATGCAAACCCTAACCCTCACCCTAACCTGGATGATATTGCATGGTGCGTGTAGAGCTCGCTGTGTTTATCCTCCTGTCTGTTGAGGGACACTTGGGCTGACTCTGCCTTTTGGCTCTGATGGACAATGCTGCTAGGAACCCTTGTGTACAAGTGTTTGTATGAGTACTTGCCTGATTTCCATACTTTTGGGTATACCCCTAGGAGAAGTGCTGCGTCATATGTTAGTTCTATGCATATTTTTAAGATTTATTTATGTATTTGAGAGGCAGAGTTGGGGAGGGAGAGAGGAAGAGGTATTCCATCCACTGGTTCACTCCCCAGATGGCCACAATGGTTGGAGCTGGGCCCATCCAAAGCCAGGATCCTGGAGCTTCTTCCAGGTCTCCTACATGGATTCAGGGGCCCAGACACTTGGGCCATCTTCTACTGCTTTCCCAGGCGCATTAGCAGGGAGCTGGATCGGAAGTGGCGCAGCAGGGACTCGACCAGCGCTCAGACACCTGCTGCGCCACCATGTGGCCCTTACAGGCGATTCATGTCTCCTCTTGTCAAATGCCTTGAGCTCATATCTATGTATTTGTACATCCTGCACAGGAAACAACTGGTTCCAAATATCTCCTCCCAGGTTATGGCTTTTCCTGCCATTATATGACAGTGTTTTCTCCTTTTTTTAAGATTTATTTTACTTGAAAGAGTTACACAGAGAGAGGAGAGGCAGAGAGAGAGAGAGAGGTCTTCCATCCAATGGTTCACTCCCCAAATGGCCGTCACGGCTGGAGCTGTGCCCATCTGAAGCCAGGAGCCAGGAGCTTCTTCAGGTCTCCCATGCTGGTGCAGGGGCCCAAGGACTTGGGCCATCCTCCACTCCTTCCCGGGCCACAGCAGACAGCTGGATGGGAAGAGGAGCAGCTGGGACTAGAACCGGTGCCCATATGGGATGCTGACACTTCAGACCATGGCGTTAACCCGCTGTGCCACAGCACCAGCCCCATAACAATGTTTTCATGAACAGGAATTTTCCACTTCATTTTTGGATGCATTTTTCAATCATTTCCTTTCCAATCTGCTTTTATGACACAGAAATCTCCCCTGGTCTTGAGACAATCAGGATAGTCTGTTTCTTCCTTAAAAATGTTTAAAATTTCCACCTTTTAGGTCTTCATTCCACATGGAGCCGATCTTTTGTATATGATGTGCAACAGGGGGTCCAATTTCTTCTCTTTTCCTAATGTCTAAGCCAATTTATCAAAGTTACTATATTGCCTCCTCCTATGGCACACATTAATTCCAAAACTTTAAAAAATATATATATTTATTCACTTATTTGAAAGGCAGAGTGACAGAGAGGGAGGGACACAGAGAGAGATCTTCCATCTGCTGGTTCACCCCTCAAACGGCCCCACCAGCCAGAAGCCTCTGGGAACTCCGTGGGGTCTCGCAGGTGAGTGGCAAGGGCCAAGTACCTGAGCCATCACCTACGCCTCCGAGGGTGAGCCCTGGCAGGAAGCTGGAGCCAGAAGCCAAGGACTTGAACCAGGCACTCTCAAACCGGGTGACCCCTAGGACCCCTAAGTGACCCCTAGGGTGACCCAAGCAGCGCCACCACTGCCTCACCAAACCCACCTCACAGTGAATTTTTAAAAGGTCCACGTTTCAAACTGAGTCAGCTCCCAGCAGCCCCAATTCTTAGACACCGAGGAGACTCACATTCCAGCAGGCATTAGCGGTTATTTGCTGGGAGCGAGGCCCTGCTGGGGTTTACATCATCACGTCCGTCCACTCTCCCAGTGCGGGAAGTGACCCAGCCTCTCTGCCCCTTTTACAAACACTGTCTCTGCTCGCTTCATCTAGGCCCCTGCCTCTACCCCCTCTCCCTGCCGCTCTGGGACCCGTGCCTCAACCTCCCCAGTCTGCATCGCCTATCAGTCTCTGATTTTCTGCCCCCGGGAAGAGAGGGGCGTGACACGGCCCTGGCCATACTGTGGGTCAGTGGCTCTTCCCTTTAACGACCCCTGATTCTACCTCTGCCTCCCCAGGGCTCCTCTTCCAGCGGCTTTCCTCGGTCTCCCATCTCAGGTCTCCGCGGACAGCCTGGCTGGCCTCCAGCGCGCCGCTTCCGCCTCTCTCTGACTTCGCACCACTGCACCGCGACCCCCACTACAGCTCCCCGGGGCACTGGCGCCCGGGTTTCTCCACGGCCACCAGGGGGCGCGAGCGGCCCAGTCTGGGCGTGGGAGGTGCCGAGCGCCTACCCCGCCCCTCCCGTCGCCCCGCCCCGTCCGGCCGCGGCCCCGCCCCTCCCGTCGCCCCGCCCCGTCCGGCCGCGGCCTCGGTCCCTCCGCTCCCCCCGCTCCCGGGTCCCCTGCCCCCCACGCGTCTCGCCAGCTTGCGGGGTCCAGCCATGGGCCCTGCCGCGCGCCCCGCACTGAGGCCGGCGCCGCCGCCCCCGCCGCCGCCGCCCCCGTCGCCGCTGCTGCTGCTGCTGCCGCTGCTGCCGCTGTGGCTGGGCCTGGCCGGGCCCGGGGCCGCGGCGGACGGCAGCGAGCCAGCGGCCGGGGCGGGGCGGGGCGGAGCCCGCGCCGTGCGAGTGGACGTGAGGCTGCCGCTGCAGGACGCTCTGGTCCTGGAGGGCGTCAGGATCGGCCCCGAAGCCGACCCGGCGCCCCAGCTGGGCGGCCGCCTGCTGCTGGTGAGCGCCGCCTCTCTTGCGCCCTCTCCGGCGCCCCGCCGTGGACCCCGCGCCCAGAACCCTGGCATGCAGCGCCCACCGCCCGGACCCCCAGCCTAAAAGGCTTCCAAATCCGGAGCCTGGAAGCCCCTCCCCTCCAGACCCATCCCCAAACCCCAGTCCTGCATGGCCTGTGCCCAACCTCCGCGCTCTCTCCCTCCTCCCCCTGCTCTGGTCCTGGGCCCTCCAGATGGACGTCGTGGAAGCTGAGCAGGACGTGCCCGCAGAAGGCTGGATCGCGGTGGCCTATGTGGGCAAGGAACACCAGGAGAGTCAGGGCAGCGGCCCGCAGGCCTATCCCAAGGCCCTGATCCGGCAGGTGCAGGGGGTGAATGGGGGAGGGGAGCTGGAGCTGGGCCACTGATGGAGCCCTCTGGAGCTTCCTGAGAAGCCCACGGCCTGAATGAGTCAGGAGACTCCAGTGCGGAAGACTGGGTCAGTTTAGTGCCAGGGCAGTGTGGTGTGGGGGCAGGGAGGCCAGGGGGGGCTCAGGGGGCTGACTTGGGTGATGTATGTGATGGGGGAGGGAGGACAGCAGGTATTGTTTGGAGCCTACAGAACGCCTGGCCAGGAAGGAGAGTTTCTGCCCTTGACCTCAGGTCAGCCCCTGGCTAGTCTGTCCCTGGCTAGTGTGTCCACGCTCACAGCAGGGGGTGTGCCAGCCTCCCGCCTTCTGTCCGACAGATGCAACGGGCCCTCTTCCTGGGAGCTTCTGCCCTGCTTCTCCTTATCCTCAACCACAACGTGGTCCGGGAGGTGAGCGGAGTGGCTGGGGGGTCGGGGAGGTGAGCGGAGTGGGCTGGGCGGTCCGGGAGGTGAGCTGGAGTGGAGTGGGCTGGGCGGTCAGGGAGGTGAGCCAGAGTGGAGCGGGCTGGGTGGTCGGGAGGTGAGCGGAGAGAAGCAGGCTGCGAAGGGGTGTGAGGGGGCGCGGGTCCCGGGAAAGGGGGCCTGAGGTCGGCCGACCTCCGTGTGCTCCCTCTACCAGCTGGACATCTCCCAGCTCCTGCTCAGGCCGGTGATCGTCCTCCATTACTCTGCCAACGTCACCAAGCTGCTGGAGGCTCTGCGCCAGTGAGTTGGGGGTTTGGGCTGCCAAGGGCTGGGCCTGGGACCCTGGCTCTCCCGCGGGCTCACAAGGCTCAGGACCTCCGCCATGTGTTGGCCTTAAGACTGCTCACTCCCAGGTAGAAAGAGAGGTGAGAGGCTAGGGAGGAGGCCCCAGGGGCCTGGAATGATGACCCAGCCAGGAGGAAACAGGATACTTGATTGACAGGCCCTCCCCACCCCCTTCACCCCCGGGCTTGAATGGCTCGGCTCATGGGAGACACAGAAAAACCAATGACCTGGACAGGCTGGGAGCCAGCGCAGGAGGCCTGCACGGGGGACATTCCAGGGCGTCTACCCAAGGCCCCTTTCCCACGAGCCCTGCCATCTGCCCCCTCCCAGGCGTGCCCAGGCCACGGCCGAAATCACCAGCGGAGAGTCCCTGTCGGCCAACATCGAGTGGAAGCTGACTCTGTGGACCACCTGCGGCCTCTCCAAGGATGCCTACGGAGGGTGGCAGGACCTGGTATGCCTGGGAGGCAGCCGTGCCCAGGAGCAGGTGCGTTGCTGGTGGGTTATATGGGGCCCAAGGAGAGGAGGCGCAGGTGTGGGGTTGGCGGGGTTGGGGGTGAGGTTACACACATGCCTTGTCTTACAAGTCCTGGGGCCACTCCCGACCTCGGTGGTGGGGAGAGCCTCTGGCATCACACGACTCTTGTGGGTGTTCAGTGTTGCGGTACAGGGGGTGCTCAGTGTGGCACCCGGCCCAGGGCCACAGGTAGGGGTTAGGGCTGCCTGCAGAGGTTCATGCTCCGCAGCCTGGCTTTCACAGCTCCCTTAGCCACTGCTGATCCTCTTTTTCCAGTCTGTGTGTCCTGGCTCCCTGTGCCCTGTGCATTGTCACCTGCCGCTCGTCCTTGGCCTTGCTTGGCTGTAGGCGCGGATGCTTTTATCTCCATCTCTCTTATGTCCGGCTCTAGGCAGGACCGCCTCAGCTCATCCTACTTGTCTTTGCAATGGCTCCTTTGCACCCTCAGCTTGAAGTCCCTCTTTGTCCCAGCAGCGCTCTGTTGGGCCCTTAGTGTGGGCTCTTAGAATGGCCCACTCTGGCCGGCGCCGTGGCTCAACAGGCTAATCCTCCACCTTGCGGCGCCGGCACACCGGGTTCTAGTCCCGGTCGGGGCACCGATTCTGTCCCGGTTGCCCCTCTTCCAGGCCAGCCCTCTGCTGTGGCCCGGGAGTGCAGTGGAGGATGGCCCAGGTGCTTGGGCCCTGCACCCCATGGGAGACCAGGGAAAAGCACCTAGCACCTGGCTCCTGCCATCGGATGAGCGTGGTGCACTGGCCGCAGCGCGCCGACCGCGGCAGCCATTGGAGGGTGAACCAGCGGCAAAGGAAGACCTTTCTCTCTGTCTCTCTCTCTCACTGTCCACTCTGCCTGTCAAAAAAAAAAAAAAAAAAAGAAAGGAAAAAAAAAAAAAGAATGGCCCACTCTGTGCCTACTGGGCAGCGTGTCTGCCTCCTGGTGGCCAGAGCTGTTTTGTCTGTGGTCTCCCTGGGGCTCAAAGGTATTCTCAAGCCTTTCTCCGGCCCCTGCTCTGCGTGGGGCAGGCCCAGCCCAGTTTTCCAGCCTGAAGCCTCCAGCAGGTGTCGGTGGATGTAAGTCAGGCAGCGCAGCTGTTCAAATCCTGGCTCTGAAACCTCGGCTGAGTTGGTCTTAGGCTGAGGGTGTAACTTCTCGTTTCGTGACCATTTGTGACCAGGGACGGGACACTGTAATCCACGTGCAGCCCATGTGGATGCCTGGACAAGGCAAGCATGTGGTGAGAGGCCGGGGGAGGTGCCGGGAGGTAGCCTGGAGCTAGAGGGGTGGGGGGGGAAGAGTCTGGAGAGGCCTGGAGGCAGGGATGCACATAGTCTGTGGTCAGCTTGGCCGTACTGCAGGCCAGGGTCAGCTGGCTGGCCTGATGTGCCTTGGGCCTTGAGCCCAGGTCCCTGTCACCGTCCCTCCAGTCTCTCTGGGAGTCCAGAGCCGTAGCATCTGGGTGTCAGGAAAGTCTGATTGGGCCACGTGCTTCCTGCTCTGATGGATATACACACACATACACACACACACACACACACACACACACACACACACGACACCTTGCTACTGCTCCCAAGCACAGGGCTTCAGGCAGACTCGGCCCCAGAGAGCTTACTCTGTAAAGGCCACCCACTCAGTGAGTGCTGCCTGGCTCGGCAGGGCAGCTCCAGCCCTGGGCTTTTGAGGGGCCCAGTCGGGGAGAAATTTACTGTCACTCTGCTGGGTGAGCACTGCTGGGCTGGTGGCGGGCACAGGACTCTCCCGGGCATAGCAGCAGCTCAGCTTTGGGCTGGAGGAGGGCTTCCTGGAACAGGCGCCGGCACCCTGGTAGGAGGGCAGATGGGTGCAGGAGAGAGGGGCACAGCCCGTCGTTTCTTAGCCCCTCTCCCCCTGCACAGTCGTTGGTTCTTGAACTTCGGCACTGGCCGGGGCAGGACACAGTGGCAGACAGATGCAGGAGAGTTTGGAACACGCGTGTTTATTCGTCCACGTGAGAGGGCGAGCTTGTGTGGGAGAGCCTGCGTGCTGCTTCCTTGCTTAGCCCCGTCGCTTCCTGCTGCCCGGTAGCCATGCTGCACAGGTGGGAGCTAAGTCAAGGTCAGCAGGGTTTTCCCAGTAACCCTGAGGCCCCGGGGCTGCAGCCATGGTCATTATCAGATATGGCTCCCTCCTGCCAGTCGGAGCTCACAGGCCACAGCAGGCAGCGGCAAGGAAGTCTGTGGATCCAGTGGGCGTGAGCGGGGCTGGGCAGGGGGTGCCCCAAAACCAGGGGTGTCTAGAGGCATTAGCCCAAGGAAGGGGCGAGAAAGAACGTTCCCAAGCAGGGGACGGATGCAGGAAGGGGCCAGGAACTTGTGCGCTGAGAGGAGGCGGCAGGGAGGGAGAGCCCCATGCGAGGGGACCAAGGCAGGGTGGGGGTGGGCAGGTGGGGCCCCAAGCACAGAGGCTTGTGGGACACAGGAGACCCCGAGAGGGCTAAGCAACAGGGCCCAGGGGCAGCTCCTTCTGGGTCTGGGGCTGAGCCTTCAGGCTGGTCCCAGCGGGTGGGCGGCAGAGGGGCCTGGGAAGGAGCAGGGGACAGTGGTGTGGACTGGGGAGGGGGAGCCTGAGGCCTCCAGACCCCGCAGGTGCCAAGAAGCCGGTTTGCTGCCCCGGAGAGGCCTGGGCTGGGGACAGGGGTGACACAGAGGCCCCCAGAGAGGGAAGAGTGGGGGGCGGCCCCGCAGTCCTTGACCGCTCCTTCCCCCCAGAAGCCCCTGCAGCAGCTGTGGAACGCCATCCTGCTGGTGGCCATGCTTCTGTGCACAGGCCTTGTGGTCCAGGCCCAGCGGCAGGCGTCGCGGCAGAGCCAGCGGGAGCCCGGAGGCCAGGTGGGAGCCAGCCCCGGGGCGCCCCTGTGCCTGGGGAGCGCGCCGGGCCTGGGGACTGTGCCTCTGCTCCCCCCACAGGTGGACCTGTTCCAGCGGCGCGTGGTGCGGAGACTGGCGTCCCTCAAGACGCGGCGCTGCCGCCTGGGCAGGGCCGCGCAGGGCGTGCCGGGGCCCGGCACCGAGACCTGCGCCGTGTGCCTGGACTACTTCTTCAACAAGCAGGTTGGCTTGGGCAGAGACTGCCATCAGCTGACCTGGGCTGCCCCCCACCCTGCTCCCGCCCAGAGCTGGGGGAGGGGTGCAGGCCACGGGAGGCTTCACTCTCCCAGCCCAGCCGCTGCGGCCTGAGCCCTTTGTCCTCTGCCTGCCCTGCAGTGGCTTCGGGTGCTGCCCTGTAAGCACGAGTTCCACAGGGACTGCGTGGACCCCTGGCTGATGCTCCAGCAGACCTGCCCGCTGTGCAAGTTCAACGTCCTGGGTGAGCACCAGGGGCGGGGCTTCGGCCCAGCCCGCCTGGTCCCCACCTGATGCCTCCCCTCCCTGTTCTTCCTCTTCCTGGCAGGGAACCGCTACCCAGACGATTAGCTGCCCGGGCAGGGACTCTGCACGTGGGGATGGACCCCTCTGGCCCGCACCCCGGCCTTCAGCCTGGGCTCCTGGGACAGGACAGCAAGCCCTGTGGATGGGAGGACTAGGGCCCAGCCACGGGGCAAGGTGTCCCACCTTGGGGCCCGCAGCCCCAGGCCAAGGATGGAGGGCCAAGACCTGCCGGAAAGGAAGAGGGGGCTGTTCTCTGCAATCCTGGGACGTCTGTCTGCCCCTCTCACAGCAGCTCCTGGATGACGTGGGGCCGGCGCCGCTGTCCCCTGTGGCCTGTCCGGGTGTTCGTGGGGGCTGAGGGTATGGCGGCCAGGTTTTAGGCTTATTTATTGGGGGTGAATTTGAAGCAAGAGCTGTCTGGCCTACGGGCACTCTGGTCTGACCCTCTTCCAGGATACCTCTTGGCCAAGCCTGTGAGGTTGAATCCAGAGCTCCCCCTACTGCCTGCTGCCCTGGGCACTGGGAGCTGTGGGCCCCGCTGCCTGTCCAGCTGGGTCCCTTCTCAGGCTGGGTGGGACCAGAGGCCTTAGACACCAGGCGGCCCTGGACCTACTAAGTTGGGGCTGTGAGTTGCTGTCCGGGATACTTGAAGCCACAGGATCAATGTGGTGCGTCTTCCAGGGGCATCTGTTTTAGTTTTGTTTTTTTAAGAGTTGCGGTAGGGAAGGTTTAATATTAAAATAAATATGGATATATTTTGACGTAAGATGTGAAGTCTGTGTGGATGTTTTAAGATTTTAAAGGGCCTGGCATTCTGGCATAGTGGGTAAGGCTGCTGCTTGCAATCCCAGCATCCCATATGGGCATCTGGTTTAAGACCTGGCCGCTCCACTTCTGATTCAGCTCCCTGTTGATAGCCTGAAAAAGCAGTGGAAGATGGCCCAAGTGCTTCGGCCCCCGATACCCATGTGGGAGACCTGGAAGAAGCTCCTGACTCCTGGCTTTGGCCTGGCCCAGCCCTGGCCATTGCAGCCATCTGGGCAGTGAGCCAGCAGATGGAAGATGTCTCTAATTCTGATATTTTTTTTAAAGATATTTGGGGCTGGCACTGTGGCGTAACAGGTAAGGCTGCCACCTGTGGTGCCAGCATCCAGTGGGTGCCAGTTTAAGTCCTGGCTGCTCCTCTTCTGATCCAGCTCTCTACTATGGCCTGGGAGAGCAGTAGAAATGGCCCAAGTCCTTGGGCCCCTGCATCCACCTGGGAGACCCCGAGGAAGCTCCTGGCTCCTGGCTTCAGATTGGCCCAGCTCCAGCTGTTGCGGCCATTTGGGGAGTGAACATGCAGGTGGAAGACCTTTCTATCTATCCCTCTCTATGTCCGTACCTCTACTTCTCAAATAAATAAAATCTTTTAAAAAAAAAAAAAGATTTTAAAAAATCATGTTGGGGGCTGTCGCAGTGGGTGAATCCTCCACCTGTGATGCCAGCATCCCATATGGGCGCTGGTTCTAGTCCCAGCTGCTCTACTTCTGATCCACTGCTCTGCTATGGCCTAGGAAAGCAGTAGAAGACGGCTCAACTGCTTGGGCTCCTGCACTCGTGTGGGAGACTAGAAGTTCCTGGCCCCTGGCTTCAGCTCAGCTCTGGCCATTGCAGCCATTTGGGGAAATGAACCAGCGGACAGAAGACCTTTCTTCTCTCACCGTCTGTAACTCTGCCTCTCAAATAAATAAAATCTTTTAAAAAAAAAATCACCTTGGATTCCACTGCCTGTGGTAGCTGGAATTCTAGGATTGCCCCCCCCCAAGACCTCCTAACCCACTTCACTGTGAGCACACCTCGTAGAATCTCTACCACGGTGACTAAGGCATCTTACTCCCATCACTGGGTTATGTTACAGGGTACAGTTGACCTGCAACTAGCGGGGAATCGATGCAGGCGGAATTCTCTGCTGCCGGCTGGAGGGCCGAAGGGAGGCAGAAATGCAGACCCCAGGCCTCCAGCCATGAGCGTGGACCTCTGCCAGCCCCAGGATGACCTGGGAGTGAGTGCTTCCCCCGGGACCATCAGAAAGGAACGCGATCCCATGGATGCCTTGATGTCAGCTGTCTAGGAGACCGAGCACAGGGCCCAGGTGCCCTACGGAACTGTGACCCAACAGATGGGTGCTGCGTAGGCAGGGGCTGAGGCAGCTGCCCCTGGGGGCCTGGCAGCTGGGGCTGGCCCTAGCTCACAGAGGGAACCCCTGGGGGGCCTAGCTCACATAGGGAGCCCTGGGGGCTGGCCCACCCTGTGAGGATATCCTGGCCTCTCACATGCAGCAGCAGTTGGCTAGCGCCTGCCATGCTGGCTTAGCCACACACAGCCCCTCGAGCCTTCTGCGTCCACTGAGCCACTTCACCTGGCAGCTTCCACGTCATGTGTGCACCTTGACAAGTCCCCAGCAAGGTCTCTGAGCCTGTCCCGAGGTGGCTCAGGGCAGGTGGCGGCTCCTGGAGGAACACCAGATTGCCGCACACCAGGCATAGTTAGTGGCACCAGTGCCCGGTCACAGGGCACCCTGGGGGGTAGGGCTTCAAGGTGGGTGGCCCAGTAAACGCAGGCCTGGCGAGGGGGTCCGGCTGTGTAGCTGGGCAGGGCCTGTCCCACCATCGGTGGCCTCCTGGGGTTCTGCCATGCCAGGGCCCTGCTGGCTAATGACCTGCACGGCTCCTGGCCAGGACAGGGAGAGAAGGGCTTGTCCCAGGCTCAGCCACGGTGGGAGGAGGCCAAAGTCATGGCAGGCAGATGGCTGGGGCTTTTATTATCGCGGGGGTTGCCAGCCACCTGTCCTCCAGGCCCACCCCTGTTGTAGGCTACATGGGCCGCTCCTGGGCCTGGTGAGCAGAGCTGGCATGGCTCTGGCCCGGTGAGAGTCTCCTCCTCAGCCTGGCCAAGGCCCGGATGGGGTTCTGGGCGCAGATGGCCAAGTGGGTCCCCTCCTCCAGGGAGGACTTGCTGGGCTGCTGTGGTGGGGACGCTCGGGCCGGGCCTGGCAGGGACCTGCCTGGACTGCCTGTTCTGCCAGGGAAGTGCCGCCTGCCCATGGGCCTAAGGGTGAAACAGACCACAGGTCCTCTGTGAGCAGGGGAGCCACCACTCTCCCCCTCCCCCGCGTGCCCGCCTCCCGCAAAGCCGCACTCACCCCGGGGAGGCTCTTGGGGCCTGGGAGCCCTTGCTGGGAGAGGACCGGAGCTGGTCCTGCGGGATCAGCTGCAAAGAAAGCCAAGTTCAGAGAGGCCCAGGAGTCTCCTCCCCCTGCACGGGGAGAGCATCCCAGCCAGGGAAGCGAGAAAGGGCCCGGTGGAGGGCTGCTTCCTGCCAAGGCTCCTGACTGCACTTGAAATAAAAGCAGGGAGGGATACAGGGGGCCTGGAACTGGCAGACACTGGATCAGCAGCACCTCACACCCTTTCCTCTTCCTTTTTTCTAAAGATCTATTCGATTATTTGAAAGGCAATTACGGAGAGAGAGACAAAGACCTTCCATCTGCTCGTTCACTTCCCAAATGGCCACGACAGCTAGGGCTGCTTTAAGTCAAAGCCAGAACTCCATCTGGGTCTCCTGCATAGATGGCAGGGGCCCAAGCACTTGGGCCATCTTGTGCTGCTTTCTCAGGCGCATTAGCAGGGAGCTGGATCGGAAGTGGAGCAGCCAGGAAGCCAATCGGCCCTCATGTGGGATGCCGGTGTCACAGCTTAACCCCTGCGCTTCAACACTGGCCCCGCTCACTCCTTCCTGGAATGTGGAAGATGTTTCACAAAACCGTGGCCCAGGAGCTGGCACCATGGCAAAGCTGGTTAAGCTGCTGCTTACAATGCTGGCATCCCCTATCAAGTGCCTGTTCAAGTCCTGGCTGTTCCACTTCCAATCCAGCTCCCTTCTAACACACCTGGGACAGCAATGGAAGATGGTCCAAGTTCTTGGGCTCTGGCCACCCATGCAGCCATCTGGGGAGTGATCCAGCAGGTAGAAGATCTTTGTCTCTTCATCTCCCTCTCTGTCTCTCTCTGTCTCTGTCTCTCTCTCTGATGTTCTGCCTTTCAAATAAATAAATGGTCAGTGTTGTGGCACAGTGGGCGAAGCTGCCACCTGTGACGCCAGCATCCCATAATAGTGCCAGTTGGAGTCCCAGCTGCTTCATTTCCGATGCAGTTCCCTGTTAATGTGCCTGGGAAAGTAGCAGATGATGGCCCGAGTGCTTGAGTCCCTGCCACCTACATGGGGAGACCCAGTGGAGTTCTAGGCTCCTGGTTCAGCCCTGGCCATTGCGGTCATTTGGGGAATGAACCAGTGGATGGAAGACCTCTCTTTGTTTTTCCCTTTCGCTCTATACTTCTGCCTTTCAAATAAATACATCTTTAAAATTAAATAAATAAATCTTAAAAAAAAAAAAAGCATGGCCTAAAGCCACCCGAGCAGAGGTGGGCTCTCCACAGGTTCCCAGGGCGCGATCTCTGCTGGGTAGAGGCCTCTTCCAAGTCCCCAAAAGCCCTGCCTCTCAGGCCCACCTTGAGGCCCCCCTGCTGGGCCACCTCGTGGATTCTGGACAGCATCGACTGCAGCCGCTCGTTCTCCTCCTGCAGGACCCGGACGCGGACGCTGTTGGCCTGCACCTGTCTCTCCATGTCCTCGGTGACGTTGCCGGAGCCTGCAAGGACGTGACCCTGTGCCCGGTGGACTGGGACCTCGGAGGGCAGGCCCAGGGTAGGGGACGGCGAGACACCCCCCCCCCACCGCCACTTCCCCACCTTCGTGCCTGTTAGGAAAGTGACCACTGCCTTCTAGAATCTAAGAGCTCCTGGGCACCCTCGCAAGCTAGCTGGCATGTGAACCTCTCCAGGGGCCTCCTGCCTGGCAGGCCAGAGAGAGCAAGGAACTTGTCCAGAGTCACACAGGCCTGAGTCACAGAGTTCAGCGCGCGTGTTCTGCCTACTGCCATGGTGATGGACGCCTGTGTCTGCCGCTAGAACCTGGGGGAGCTGCTGCCCGTACCGGCTTCCCAGTTCCTGGTTTGTAAAAGAGGGGACTGCTCCCCCTGTGGGGCACACAGTGCTCAAGGGTGACGGTGTGACTCCCTAAATTGCAGGTCCCCCTGACAGCTCCCCCAGTGGGTTCACTGGTGGCTGGGGAGGGCTGGGGGTCTGGGAGAGACCCAGGTGACTGGACGTCCACTGTGGGTCCCTAGCAAAACTGTGCCGGGGGGGGAGGGGTGGTTCTAGGACGCCAGACGGCTGGGGGCTGCATCCTGGGGACCAGCCCCGTGGAGTGGTTTAGGGAGACAGCAAGGACCGCACAGGCTGCCACACCTGGGTCTTGATTGACTTGTGGAGAGAGTGGGCAGCCAAGCCTCCTCTGAGTTTCCATGCCCCCATCTCCACAAAGAGTGGACAACAGGGGAAGCCCATCAGGGCCTTGGCAGCTCTGGAGGGGGCACACTGCTGGCTGCTGCTGCCCCCGCTCGGCCCACCTCACTGCAGGCCAGGAGAGCCCTTGGCTGCCCTGCCCTGGCCCTGGCGTACCCCCGGCCCCACCCCTGGGCTCCTACTTTGGATCTGGGACTCCATGGGTCCGTGCAGGTCTGGAAAGGCCACCAGCAGCCGCTCCCTCTCCTTCAGCGCCGCCAGCTCCTGCTCCAGCTCCGAGATGGTCAGCCGCAGGTCTGTGGCCGTCTGCTCTAGCTCCTGCTTCTCCCGCTGCAGGCTCTGCAGCAGCTCCTGTGACAGGGGAAGGCTCCAACCTAGCCCTGAGGATACCCCAGACGAGGGGCGGGCCCACGGAGGCTCCCATTGGCACCTGCTGGGCCTGGAGCTGGCACTGGCCCTGCTCCCTGTCACTCTGCAGGCTCTGTAGCTGCTCCTCGGCCTGGGCCCGCTGCACCTCGGCCTCATCCAGGCTGCCCCGCAGCTCCTCACGCTCCTGGTCCAGGCTGTCCAGCTGCTGTAGCAGGGCTCGCTGTTTGGCCTGCAGGGACTAAGGCAGGGAGCTGTCAGGCCCATGCACCAGGGAGGCCATGCTATCCATGACATCTGCCACACCTTTCCCCTCGTGCCAGGTGTCAGGAAGACAGCAGGCAGATGCACACCCAACTGAGCCAAGGCCAGGACCCTGGCTTGCAGGGCCCACCCCACAGAAAGCAGGTGGCCGACGGTCGGCCATGTCCCCCTAGTTTCCACTCACAGAGGAATCCTGGGAAATAGGCTTCTCTGCTTTTCCTTAGGTCCCCAATGCCACATCGGCCCGTGTCACTGAAACCCCCATTTCCAATACCCCCTCCCCCCGAGTGTACGGCTGGAAGAGCCAGTGCTGGTTTGCTCTGAGCCCTGCTGGCCCTATCCCTTGCTAGCTGTATGGCCCTGGACAACTCCCCTAACCTCACTGAGCCTCAGCGTCTGCATCCATAAACTAGGGATGACAAGAGTCTCTGTTTCCTACGACTGCGGCAGGGAGCGAGAAGGAGCTTGGAGGCCTGTGTCCGGGTCCCAGCACACACCTAGGCGTGGCGGCCATGACTGTGTGCAGGGCACTGAGAAAAACACCTGCTTGGGATAGAAAGGCTTTCCCTCTACCGGGTCCACACCTGACCCTGAGGATGCCTGCCTCGTCACCAGCCACTGGCGCCCAGCTCAAAGGGCACCTCTTCCCAGAAGCAGCCCTGGGTTCCCCTGAGCAGGTGTGACCATCCCTCTGCAGACCACTGCAGCACTGCCCCGCCCCCCTAGCCACACCTGCCCATCCCCACCAGGTAGGGGGCTGCACTGGGCAGTATCTGTCGCTGGGTCACTCTTCTCCCAGGGCCCAGCTTAGGGCAGTCTCCAAAAAGGGAGACAAATTAGAACCTGGGCGTGTGCTGGGGAGGCCCTCAGCCCCGTGCAGCCCCCGGGGCAGGCACCCAGGGCTCGCCTCACCTCCTGGTGGCGGACCATGCTGTCGACGCGCGCCTTCTCCTTGTCCAGCTCTGTGCTGGCCCAGTGGATCTGCTGACTGGCCCCGTCCAGCCGCACCGCCATCAGCTGCACCTGCTCCTCCAGCTGCTGCACCTGCGTCTCGGCCGCAGCCCTGCGTTCGCGCTCCTCCAGCAGCTGCTGGGCCTTTGCCTCTGCAGGAGTGAGCTGGTGTGGGAGGGGGTGGGGCAAGGGAGCCCGGGGTGTGAGTCCCTGAAGGGGAGGGTCGCACCACGTCTCTGTGACCACGTCCTCGGCCACAGAGTGGCCCCTGCCTGAGGTGGGATTGGAAAGCAGCAAAGTGTAGTCTGGGTGGGAGGTGGCAACTCAGCTCAGGTCACCGCCCACCCTCCTGTGGTTCAGTTTCTCTGCATCAGGAGCTCAGGGGCGGAACTGGAGGATGCGGATCCAGCTGCACCACAGGGCTGTGACGTGGCCTGGGGACGTGGCGTCTGATGGGCTCCTTACCCACGGCCTGCGTGGACTCCTGCTGCTGCTTTAGCTCTCCCTCCAGGGCGGCCACCTTCATCTTTAGGTCACTTGTTTCTGCGGCAGCCAAGAGAGAGGCCCTTCAGGGAGTCCCCTGGCCCGGCCGGCGGCCTTCATGCCCAGGGCTCCCTGCTGAGTGGAGGCATCCATCATGGTGCAGGGGCCCCCAGAGCTTGTGGAAGGAGACTCTGGGGAGGTGCTAGGAGCCCTGGGCCTCCTGCAGCCTGCTTCTCCCTGTCTAGCCGCTGGGTGCCTCCATCTCTTTGGGCCTCGGTGTCCTTCAGGGGTGGGGGGCGTGAGTGACTTGCCCATGCCTCTGAGGCTCAGGTATCAATGGGTACTGGATGACTTCCAGTGCCAGGAGGTGCCGGGGAGTAAGCTCCCCAGAGTGACAGGCGTGGATCCACACCCCAGCTCCCTCCCTTTCTGATGGCACAAGCCTGGGGCAAGCAGCGCACCCTGTTTCCTGCTGTTCCCCAGCTGGACGGAGCTCCAGCTGCAGACGGAGTCCCCAGCCGATCACACACACACACCTTTCTTTACTGCCTTCCCTGCCTGCCTCTTGTCCATCCCCAACCCAGGTCTCCTCCACACAACCCACTGGTCCCTGAAGCCCTGTCTCAGGGCTCACTTCCGAGATGCCCAGGCCAGGGCTGCAGCAGAGACCTAGGGCTTCCGGGGCACAGACCTGCGAGGAGTTGCTGCCTGCTGTGCTCCCATGCGGTCAGGCACTGCTCGGCCTCCTCTGCCTGCTGCCGCCCCCGCTCTTGCTCCTGCCGCAGCGCCTGCTCCAGCTCGGCCACTCGCGTCCCCAGTCTGTCCTTCTGCCCCTCGGCCTCCTCCAGCTGGGTCCGGAGCGGGCCGACAAGTTGAGTGAGGGCTCCCACGTGCTTACTGATGCGTGCCAGGTCTTTGCTCTGCTCCGCTGCCCAGTGGCCCATGGTGGCGGCCGGCAGCGGCCTCAGCCCCATGCTGTCCTGCACCAGCTGCTGGAAGTGGCCTAAGGACGAGGGCAAGTTCTGGCTGTGACACAGGCTGATGACCACCTTGCCCACCTCCTGCAGGCTGCCCTGGACGCTGGTGCACGCGTCACAGGGCACCAGGGCCGTCTCGATGGTCTGGGAGTAGACGCTCTTGGTGTTCTCGGAGGTTCCGGCTGGACGCCGTAGGGAGGCGCTCCTGGACAGGCTCTCCGGCTCTTGGCAGGTGGGGGTTAAGCCTGGCATTGGGGAGGGGGGCTTGCTGAACTTGGCAGTCATATATTCAGGGCTCCTGGACGGCTCGCCTTTGGCTGTGGGCTTGGAAGTCGGGGCCTCCCCTTGATTTGCCCTTTTCTGTGGTCAGGGTAGAAAAAAGGGAAATCGAGTGAGGGAGACGGGCCAGGGCCGGTGCTCTGGGGATGTCCTGTGACAGCCTCACCTGGTGCTCAGGCCCTCGGGTGTCACCTGCCACCAACGTAAGACGGAACCTTCTCCCCCTTCTCCACTGCCTGCCTCACCTTCCAAGTCCAGGCCTGCTCTCTGCTGCCCACCCCCAGGCCTGACATGACCACAAGCCTGGGGCTGGGAGGGCAACGGTGACAGCAGTGGCTACAGGTGACTGGGCTCTTTGCTATTCTTGGGCCCCTGTAATCACTCTCAGCTTTAGTTTCTTCACCATCATGGTGACAGTGGGTCTTCCCCTCCAAGAGGATTATGGGATAGCACCGTAATAAGTGGGGATCATAGTGTCCCCCTTGAACAGATGAATAAACTGAGGTTTAGGGTAGGTAGGATTTTCCTCCAACATCCTTACAACATAAGTGGTTTCCTATTGGGCTTCAACTGAGTGGGCTCTAGAGTGGGCCCTGTCCCCTGTGGGCCGTGGGGAGCCAGAGAAGGACGTGGTGCCGTGCACGCGGTGCCGAGGGGGCGGCAGGGCGTGAGGGTGCCCGCAGCCTGGGGATGAGGTGAGAGTGGGGCCGACCCACCTGGGAGGCCGTCTGCTGGCAGAGGGCGCCCAGCCTCAGCAGGCTGCTCCAGAAACGCCGGGCCGTGAGCCCCACAGACATGCAGGGCCCTACAGCCCGCGTGGGAGGTACCACCTGTTCCGAGCCCAGGTTCTCCAGGTAACTCGCGCAGCTCTGAAGCAGCAGCAGGAGCCTGTGGGCAGAGACAGGGTTGGCTCGGGTCCCACCGCCTGCACACCGCACTACTGGCAGCCATCAGTTCCGGGGAACTGGCCCAGGTGTCGGGGACTTGGAGAGTCTGAGGATACGCTCGGCCAGGCCAGCTCCAAACATGCCGGGGGCTGCTTCGTCCAGGAGGCCCTCCCTGGCCCCGTGCTCAGCTCAGGGCCTTTCTGGGCCTCCCGGATGGCAGTACTTCTGCCTGGCCGTTCCCCACCCCCACTGGACCAGGGAGCTGTGGGAGGCCAGGCCTCACCGCACCTCCGTTGTATCCTGTGTGGCTGCAAAGTCCCGGGCGAGCAGCTACCTAACATCAAGTGGCCCAGAGGCTTTGTTTCACGGATGATGGAGCTGAGACCTCCGAGACAGGGCTGGGGGTGGGGTGAGCGAGGCAGAGAAGGAGCGCACGTGTCGTCCTGGGGCGCCTGCATGCTGAGCCGCTTCTGGGGCCATGGAGACTTGGGGTGGGGGGAACCTGGGTCTCTGTCCTCACTTCCAAGTGCAACATTAAGAGTCAGGAGCTAATTTCAAGGCAAAGGGTTGTTGCAAAGGTAAGCCTGCATTTGCATGGGCACTGAGCTATTTTAAAGGAAGAGCTGTTGCGTTTCCAACACCCTCGGGGCAGTAAGGGACCTCACCTTGTTGCAGGTGCAGGGAGGTCACCCCAAGCCCCTGGGAGGTTGGGCAGAGAGGGCCTGGGGGAGGAGATGCCAGCCACCTTCAGGCCCAACAGTGCTTGGAGAAAGCGAAAGCGTCTGGAAAGAGGACAGAGCGTGGCCCTGACAGACAGACTGCTGTGCTGTGACCTCAGCCGTGACGCCACCCTGACGTGACGGATCACCTTCAGACATGCCACCGCCCTCCAGGCTTCCCAGGCTGCCCCAGCCTCAGACCCGCAAACCTCTGCCGAGGCTAAGAGCATAAGAGCCCAGGGGCAGCTCCCCTGGGAACTCGGAGTGGGGCTGGGAGGTCGGCAGGGCAGAGGGCACATCCGTGACAGCCTCCCGCAGGACAGCTGGGCTAACTGGACCTTCCTGGACCAGGAGGAGGTGTGCGAGCACAGGCCAAGGCCACGGAGGAAGGACGGTGTGTCCTCTGCTCACAACGTTCAGCCGCCGCCCCCCTCTCCCCCCATTACAAGCGGCGCTTCTGAACAGAGGGAGCTGGCATGGTGGCGCAGCATCCCATGTTGGAGGCGTTCCGGTCTGAGTTCCGGCTGGCTGCTCCATTTCTGTGAGCCAGCTCCCTGCTAATGCTCCTGGGAAGGCAGCAGTGGATGGTCCGAGTACTTGGGCCTCTGCCACCCACGTGGGAGACCAAGATGGAGCTCCTGGTTCATCCTGGCTTTGGCCTGGCCCAGCCCCAGTTGTCGCAGCCATTTAGGGAGTGAGCCAGTGATGGAAGAATCTTTTTTTCTCTCTCTCACTTCCTTTGTCATTCTGCCTTTCAAATAAATCATAAGCTTTTATTTTTTTAGAAACAAAGAATGGTCATCCTGGTCTCTCCATCCCCAGGCAGATCATCTCACAGCTGCTGGGGCCTGTCTCATGTCTCTGCTCCCGGTCTGGCTCCCAGGGCTCGATTAGCCCACAAGCTCATAGGCACCGGCAACCTGGGCTGAGTGCCCAGAAGTGGGGAAGGCTGGGGACCCTGTGAACTTTAAGGATAGTGCAGAAGAGGTGGGGCTGCAGGGGTGTCTCCTAGGGTCTTCCCAGAAGTGCCGGGATTTGGAAAAACATACCATGTGTCTGAAATGGGATTCGCACAGCGAACAGGACAGCTCATGAGATGCCCAAAGAAAGGGGCTGAGTACAGAAATTCTGAGTAGCAGCTATGGTGGTGGCCCTGACACACAGAAACCCTGAGGAGGCAGCCAGAGTGGCTGAGAGCAGCAGTCAGCGCTGTGATGCTACACAGACCAACTGGGGCAGCCAGCAGCCCCCCGAGGGGGGCAGAGCAGGGCAGCGTGGCACAGCGCAGCCAATAAAAGGTGGGATTGTTTCGAGGGTCTTGGGAGGATCTTGCTTCCAAGAGGTGATCAGTGGTGACTGTCATGGCCGATGCCATCGTTACACCCGCAAGGGACTGCTGCGGCTGCACTGTTTACGGGGTGGGTGGCTACATCCTGCGAGGGCCAGGTCCTCACCTGTCGATGACCAGCTCCAGCAGCACAGCATGGGACAGCTGCGTAAACTCAGGGTCACCCGGCACGTGGTCATAGTGCTCCAGCAGGGCCACCATGTCGAGGTCACAGGCCACACGGTCAGGGAACTTCCAGGAGGGGAAGCGCACCGGCCCAGCGCGGGAGAACACGTCCACGATGGCGCCCTGCAGGTCGGTGAGGTCCTTACGCAGGCTGTCCATGCAGGCCTGGCTGCCCAGCAGGTGTGCCATCCTCACGGCCCCTGGGGGTAGGCGGATGGGAGCCCTGTGAGCCAGTGCCCTGTGGCTGCTGCTCGAGCAACTGTCTACGAACCCCAGTCTGCAGGGTTCCTGAGGGTCTGCCCCAGACCCTGGGGAGAAGTCTGTTCCCTCAGCCCTGGGGGACACGGCCCTTCAGGACCTGATTCTGGGTGGGGGTGCCAGCCTCCCTCTAACCCACCTTATCCCACCATCCAGGATGCCAAAAGCACCTCTCAAGAGCCTGGGTGCACCAGGCTCCTGCTGGGTGCTGGGTGGCTACCCTTGAACACGAACGTGCCAGCCATCCTCCCCTCCCCGGGGTCAACCCTGGACAGGTCCATGGCCAAGCAAAACACAGTCATGGCTGCCGCGTGCTGGCCCACAGCGGGTCAGTGTCATCCCCCGCCTGCACCACTGCAGTGGCTTCCAGCGGCACCCCAGACCCGCCTGCCCCAGGCTGATCCATGCCAGCTCCAGACATCCAGGCCAAAGCCTCTCTGATCGCTCCACACTGGCCAGCGACCCCTCGGGACTCCCACGCTTCCCCGGCTATTCTGTGCATCTTCTGGAGCCTGCGCACATCTGAAGACAGCGATTTAGAGGAACTGTCGTGACCCTCGACTCAGAAGGTGGAGAAGCAAGATGCTGTCCGGGCCCATCCTGGGAGCTGGATGGCTGTGTACACACTGCGCCCTGGCCCTCCCCACCCTGCGGGCCAGGGTCCCTTCACGGATTCCTGAGCAGTAGAAAGAAACCCCCTCCCCTTGCCCTACACCTCTCCCTGAAGGCAGGAGCTGCTTGGGCCCTATTTTAGTCCATGGCCTCTTTTGTCCCCAGCATGTCCAGGCCTGGCTGGGGAAACCTCTCCTACCGAATCCACCCCTGACCCCTTCTCAGGAAAGGGCACCCCAGTGTGCACCCTGGGGCTTGGCCCATGCCCAGACCTCACTGGGAAGCCACGCTTCTCTGCGTGATGCTGCTCCAGACCCCGCCATCTCCCCAGAGCACTGAACGGTTGCCCGCGTGCCTCTGCCTGGCACCTCCTGCCCGGTACATGGCACCTGCCCCCCCCCCCCAAGCTCTTTCACAGCTCTCTCTAGCCCAGACACTGCCTGGGGCTCTGGCCACTTTGGCATCTCACCACCCAGAACGGGCTCCCTGCACTTCGTCTAGGACAGCTTCCCAAGGTCTCCCCCAACATGTCCCTTCCCAGGGACGTGGTCCAGGCCCCCCAGCTGGGTGATGTCTCTTGGTGCACATGCTCATTGTGTGTGTTGCGTCCTTTAGCCACACTGCCACCAGAAGGAACCATTATTGGAGTGACTGTTCCACTGTCGGTCTAGCTCCCCGTGAGAACATGCACTGTGTTTTGAGTTCAGTGCGGTATGGCCTGGCCTCCTGGGCTGAGCTGGGGAGTTCAGAGGCACCTAGAGGTAGTACCCCAGGAATATACTGGACTCTCCCAGAGGACTGGGCCTGCCCTCACCTTTGCACAGGTGGAACTGGAGTGTGTCTGTGTCTGGAGCTAGCGGTGGCCTTTGGGGCTCAGGGTCAGAGGCTCATTCCTGGTGCCTGGCTTCCTGTCTTCGGTGCAGAGCTGGCCCCCAGCAGCCCTTCAGTCCCTGGGAAGAGAGGAAGTGAGTGAGCGCATGGTCAGGCAGGACCTCCTAGGGGCAGCGGGAGGCCACCTGAGGAGAGGAGCGGGGGGGGGGGGGGGGGGGGGGGGGAGGCAAAGGGCTGGTGCCTTGAGCCTGCCTTGCAGCTGAGCACAGAGGGCGTGATCTAACAGCGCTGGGTCTGATTAAAGGACCTACTGTGGGAATCCACTTCCTTTGTACAGAAGGGGAGACCGACCAGCTCTCTGCTGTGGCCCGGGAGTGCAGTGGAGGAGGGCCCAAGTGCTTGGGCCCCGCATCCGCTTGGGAGACCAGGAGGAGGCACCTGGCCCCTGGCTTCGGATCAGCACAGTGCGCCGGCTGCAGCGGCCATTGGAGAGTGAACCAACGATGAAGGAAGACCTTTCTCTCTGTCTCTCTCTCTCTCTCACTGTCCACTCTGCCTGTCCAAAAAAAAAAAAAAAAAAGAAGGGGAGACCGAGGCGCTCAAAGTCAAGAGGCTAGTCCAGGGTCACTCAGAGAGCTGGGATTCTACGGCTGGCATTTCTGCTCTGTCCTCAGGCCACGCTGTTTCTGGAGAAGCAGTGCCCGAAAGCAAATGTCTAATCAAGCCACGTATGAGATTTTGTTAGGTTTTCCTACTCCGCCCAGATGGCGTGCAGGAGACGTTACCCCAAAACCTGGCCCCCTGGGGACTGGGAAAAGAGCAGAAGCCAAAGGCCACTCTCACCTTCCTCCCTGACACCGGCCACGACACCTCGAGAGGCTGAAGACCCTGAAGACCCCTCTCCCCGGAAGGACCTTGCGGGACCACGTCCAGCCTTACACCCGGTGGGGAGGGAATGTCACACGGCGATGCCAACTAGAGTCTGCACAAACAGCCTTGCTAAGTTCCCTCGTGCTTGTCACTATGAGATCACACTCTTCCGTCCTCCACTCACGCTTCTGCACAAGTGTCCCTAAAAACACACGGATTTCCCCCTTTATTTGGGTCCTCGTCTCTTGAGGTCCCCTCGTCACGGGACACGTTTATTGCACAAATGTGCCTGCTTTCCCTTTGTCATGGAGGCCTCAGCCATGAAGTCTGCAATGGGTGAGACAAAGATTTCTTTCTCTCCCCTACACTGCATTAAAAAGAGTAAGAAGAGGCCGGCGCCGTGGCTCAACAGGCTAATCCTCCGCCTTGCAGCGCCGGCACACCGGGTTCTAGTCCTGGTCGGGGCGCCGGATTCTGTCCCGGTTGCCCCTCTTCCAGGCCAGCTCTCTGCTGTGGCCCGGGAGTGCAGTGGAGGATGGCCCAAGTGCTTGAGCCCTGCACCCCATGGGAGACCAGGAGAAGCACCTAGCACCTGGCTCCTGCCATGGGATCAGCGCGGTGCGCCGGCCGCAGCGCGCTGTCCGTGGCAGCCATTGGAGGGTGAACCAACGGCAAAGGAAGACCTTTCTCTCTGTCTCTCTCTCTCACTGTCCACTCTGCCTGTCAAAAAAAAAAAAAAAAACACTAGGGGCAGAGCAGGACGCACAGGGTCCTGTCATCCAGAAACCACTTACATACAGACATACGAGCACATGCATGCTCACGTTCCACACGGGTGTTGCCTTGGCAACTGCCTCTCATGAACCATTGCTGCCCAAGAGATCTCAGGTCCCCAAGGAGTGAGGCAGAAACAAGGAAAAAAACAGGGAGAAATGGTGTGGGTTTCCTCGCTGGAACAGATGTGGATGGAGATAATAAAGCCAGCAAGATGCCCCAAGCTGAGAGGAAGTGGCAAAGCACCTGGCGCGCACGAGCTGACTAAGGAAGGCACCAAGAAACCCTGCCCTGTTCTTCCAGTACCTAAAGCTGCCGTCTGGGGCCATCGTGGGTACCAGCTCCCGTGAGGTTCCGGCTCAGACAAACAGCAGCAAACGTCAGAGCATGGACACTACCCAAAGTTAGCTTACATCATTCTTCCCCCCTGAAAATAGGCAGACAGAAGGATGGCTGGAGAAGCGCTATGGGTGTGCTGAGTGGAGGAGCACCTGATGTGGACTTTCTGGGTCATTCAAGGTTCTTAAGGGGACTCGCTGCCTCAGGTTGCCAGTTCTGCAGTAACGGCACCAATTGGGCCAACACTACCTGTAGTTAGAGCAGTCATTGACTCTGCCCCTCTGTAGCAGGGCACTTGCCTCCACTCCTGATCAATACGAAAGCCCTTTCTCTCTCTGAGAACTAGTGCAATACCCCACTGGTGAAGATAATTCCTAACAGGGCGGCGCTATGGCGTAGTGGGTAAAGCCGCCTTCTGCAGTGCCGGCATCCCATGTGGGCACTGGTTCAAGTCCTGGCTGCTCCACTTCTGATCCAGCTCTCTGCTATGGCCTGAGGAAGCAACAGAAGATGGCCCAAGTCCTTGGGCCCCTGCACTGACGTGGGAGACTAGAAGAAGCTCCTGGCTTCAGATCGGCGCAGCTCCAGCCATTGCGGCCAATTGTGGAGTGAACCAGTGGATGGAAGACCTCTCTCTCTCTCTCTCTCTCTCTCTCTCTCTCTCTCTGCCTCTGCCTCTCTGTAACTCTGCCTTTCAAATAAATAAAAATCTTAAAAAGTTATGCCTACCTCCCATCCAGTGTGCCACTATGAAAACACTTTCCAAACTATTTTTTTTTTAGAAATCAGATAATTTAAGGTCATACATCTAGTAAGTATTGTAACTAGATTTTCAAAGTATTTCATTCAAATCTTTATAATTCAGTTAACTTGAGAATCCTTTTGTTTTCCTTTATTTACTTTCCAATATTTATTTTTTTTAAATTTATTTGAGAGGTAGTTACAGACAGTGAGAGGGAGAGACAGAGAGAAAGGACTTCCATCTGCTGGTTGGCTCCCCAGATGGCTGCAATGGCCGGAGCTGAGCCAATCCAAAGCCAGGAACCAGGAGCTTCTTCTGAGTCTATCACACGGCTGCAGGGGCCCAAACACTTGGGCCATCTTCTACTGCTTTCCCAGACCACAGCAGAGAAATGGATCGGGTGAGGAGCAGTCTGGACTCGAACCGGCGCCCATATGGGATGCCAGCGCCACAGGCTGAGGCTTAGGCCACTAGCCACAGTGCCGACCCCACTTTGCAAACTTTAAAACCAACAGGACAGCATTGTCCGTCTCTGACCTGAGACTGTCCACGGCACGTGAAGACAAAGCAAGAAATAACTCCCAACAGGTAGAGGAGTTATACTCGGCCTGGATCGGGGTTCCCACCACACCGACTGGGAACCTCACTGGCAGCCCTACATCGGTTGCCATGGTTACTGTAAGGGCTAAACGACCTCATTCATAACAACTCCACATTAGCCACTTGTGACTGAGTCAGAGAAGCCAGCGTAGGGGAGAGGCCCGGAGAGAACGAAGCTGGGGGAGCAACTTTTCCTATCACCGCCCCATTTCACAGGTAGGAAAACCGAAGCCCTGGCGGGGGGTGGGGGGTCAGCGCTCATTCCCGCCTTTCCGGAGCGGGGAGACAGGACAGAGCCCAGAGGAACCCCAAGAGCCAGACCAGCCGGCGGGATTTCAGGTGTGGGCGTGGTCTGCAGCGCCGCACCTAAAGCACCTGCCGGGATCTGGGAAGGGCCGAGGGACCCATAAAAAAGGCAGGCCTGGGGAGGGGGGTTCAGGAAGGGGCCGGTGGGAGCAGAGGCGTGGGATTTGGGAGGCCTGGAGGGGGAGGGTCTGAAGCGAAAGAGAGGCTTGAGGAGGCGGTCCTGGGGGGAGGAGAACCCCCAAAGTTAGAGGCCAATGCGAGGGGACGGGGAGGGGGGATAAGAAAGCGGGGCTGGAGGGGTAAAGTAGCGGTCGGAGCCGCGGGGTGACCGCTGGGCTCTTCCGGCGGGTGATGAAGAACTTCTCACCTGTCTCCGGCGTCGCGGCCTAGCCTCTGCGTCTGGCCGGCTCATGGAACGGCCCCCGCCGCACCTGCGACTCCTAGGAGTCTCCGAAACCCCGAGCCTGGCTCCCTGACTGCTGCCATGGTAACGGCGTCGCGCGCCGCCGTGCCCGCGGGAGGGGCAGGAAGCGCGCCCCGGCCAGGGGGCGGGACCGGAAGTGCGTCAGTTTCGCCTCCGCGGCGACGTCTCGCTTACGGCGACGTCTCGCTCGGTCGCCGCCATCTTGCGAGCTCTTCGTACCTCCGGAGTGCGGAGGCTGTGTTCCTAGAGCAAGAGTCACCAACAAGCAGGCGGGCTGGCTGCCCTGAGCGTCGCAGTCATGCCGGCCGGACCGGTGCAGGCGGTGCCTCCGCCGCCGCCGGTGGTCGCCGAGCCCAAACAGGTACTGCGCCCCCGGGACCCCGACTGGCAACCCTTGCAAGCCTGCCTAGGCCTCGGCCCTCCCCTCCGGCGCGGGCGTTCGTTATTTTTTGCGGGAAGAAGTGGGCGCTCTGGAGGGCTTGGCGGGCTTGGCGGGACTGCAGATCCCAGGAGGCGGCGAAATGAGCGCTCTAGGGCAGGGGTCCTCGACGTGGTTTGGGGCCAGCAGCAGCGGCCCCACCTGGGGACTTTGTACAAACGCGAACTCTCCACCTTGGGTCTTCTGAACTGGAGCCTGCATGTTCATAAGATCGCCGAGTAATCCATTCGGGTGTGAGATGCATCGCGCCCACCCACTGGTGTGCAGCGTTTGGGCTCAGTGGTCCCCAGTCGCTGCCCACTGCCCCCCGATCTGGGTGTTAGTGGTCAGCAACAAGTTCATTCTCACCCTGAGCCAGGTTCCGTTTTGACCGGGGTGAGTCACGATCCAGCCTTAGACGAGTGGATAGACAGGCAGAGGCGAATACACACGTGGTCATTGTCCGGTTTGCTTGTAAGCGGTAACGGTGCAAGCCAGCCTTTAAAAGCTGAGGGCAAAAGATGGCACGCAAGTAATTGCCACGCGATACGCCCTACGATAAAAAGTATCACGCATACAAGTAGTTGCAGGATGGCATGATGAGCCCCGTGATAACAGTAGCAGACAGTGATGACGTCAGTGTGGCTTGCCAGGGTAGAGGGGAGATGGAGGCTGGGAGGCCCATAGGAGTGACAGGCAAATTGTTTTTATTGGGATAAGTAGTTCTCCAGGTAGGTGATTAAGAAAGGGAATTAGCAGTCTTTGTGCATTCGCCGTACCAGTCACCGCTTTGGGTTCATAACACAGCGGGAGCATGACCCTTCCCAAGGTACGTAGTGCCTGTGTGTGTCTGGCGTTTTCCCAGGCCCTAGGGAAAATAGTCAAGGTGATGCCAGGCAGTGAGTGTGACAGACACCAAAGCAAGCGCAGCCCGGGGCAGTGAACCGCAGCATGGTTGGGAGCAAGGTGGCGGCAGGTGCGGGTCTTAGGATTTGAGCTTTTTCTTGTGGACGGTGTAGAGAAGGAAGGGTCGCAAGCTGGAGAGTGACATGTGTTTCAGCGTTTCAGCTAGACAGGCTGCGAAGTGGCCAGTCAGTAAGAAGGCGGGGCATTGTGGAGATGGTGCTGGGGACCTAGCCTGGCGGGGCATTGTGGAGATGGTGCTGGGGACCTAGCCTGGTGGGGTGGTGGAGATGGTGCTGGGCACCTAGCCTGGCGGGGCATTGTGGAGATGGTGCTGGGGACCTAGCCTGGCGGGGTGGTGGAGATGGTGCTGGGGACCTAGCCTGGCGGGGCATTGTGGAGATGGTGCTGGGGTCCTAGCCTGGCGGGGCATTGTGGAGATGGTGCTGGGGACCTAGCCTGGCGGGGCATTGTGGAGATGGTGCTGGACCTAGCCTGGCGGGGTGGTGGAGATGGTGCTGGGCACCTAGCCTGGCGGGGTGGTGGAGATGGTGCTGGGTCCTAGCCTGGCGGGGCATTGTGGAGATGGTGCTGGGGTCCTAGCCTGGCGGGGTGGTGGAGATGGTGCTGGGGACCTAGCCTGGCGGGGCATTGTGGAGATGGTGCTGGGGTCCTAGCCTGGCGGGGTAGTGGAGATGGTGCTGGGGATCTAGCCTGGCGGGGTGGTGGAGATGGTGCTGGGTCCTAGCCTGGCGGGGCATTGTGGAGATGGTGCTGGGGTCCTAGCCTGGCGGGGTGGTGGAGATGGTGCTGGGGACCTAGCCTGGCGGGGCATTGTGGAGATGGTGCTGGGGTCCTAGCCTGGCGGGGTGGTGGAGATGGTGCTGGGGACCTAGCCTGGCGGGGCATTGTGGAGATGGTGCTGGGGTCCTAGCCTGGCGGGGTGTTGGAGATGGTGCTGGGGTCCTAGCCTGGCGGGGCATTGTGGAGATGGTGCTGGGGTCCTAGCCTGGTGGGGCATTGTGGAGATGGTGCTGGGGTCCTAGCCTGGCGGGGCATTGTGGAGATGGTGCTGGGGTCCTAGCCTGGCGGGGCATTGTGGAGATGGTGCTGGGGACCTAGCCTGGCGGGGCATTGTGGAGATGGTGCTGGGACCTAGCCTGGCGGGGCATTGTGGAGATGGTGCTGGGGACCTAGCCTGGCGGGGCATTGTGGAGATGGTGCTGGGGACCTAGCCTGGCGGGGCATTGTGGAGATGGTGCTGGGACCTAGCCTGGCGGGGCATTGTGGAGATGGTGCTGGGGACCTAGCCTGGCGGGGCATTGTGGAAATGGTGCTGGGGACCTAGCCTGGCGGGGCATTGTGGAGATGGTGCTGGGGACCTAGCCTGGCGGGGTGGTGGAGATGGTGCTGGGGACCTAGCCTGGCGGGGCATTGTGGAGATGGTGCTGGGGATCTAGCCTGGCGGGGCATTGTGGAGATGGTGCTGGGGACCTAGCCTGGCTGGGTGGTGGAGATGGTGCTGGGACCTAGCCTGGCAGGGCATTGTGGAGATGATGCTGGGCACCTAGCCTGGCGGGTGGTGGAGATGGTGCTGGGGTCCTAGCCTGGCGGGGTGTTGGAGATGGTGCTGGGGTCCTAGCCTGGTGGGGCATTGTGGAGATGGTGCTGGGGTCCTAGCCTGGTGGGGCATTGTGGAGATGGTGCTGGGGTCCTAGCCTGGTGGGGCATTGTGGAGATGGTGCTGGGGTCCTAGCCTGGCGGGGCATTGTGGAGATGGTGCTGGGGTCCTAGCCTGGCGGGGCACTGTGGAGATGATGCTGGGCACCTAGCCTGGCGGGGTGGTGGAGATGGTGCTGGGGTCCTAGCCTGGCGGGGCGGTGGAGATGGTGCTGGGGACCTAGCCTGGCGGGGCATTGTGGAGATGGTGCTGGGGTCCTAGCCTGGCGGGGTAGTGGAGATGGTGCTGGGGATCTAGCCTGGCGGGGTGGTGGAGATGGTGCTGGGTCCTAGCCTGGCGGGGCATTGTGGAGATGGTGCTGGGGTCCTAGCCTGGCGGGGTGGTGGAGATGGTGCTGGGACCTAGCCTGGCGGGGTGGTGGAGATGGTGCTGGGCACCTAGCCTGGCGGGGTGGTGGAGATGGTGCTGGGTCCTAGCCTGGCGGGGCATTGTGGAGATGGTGCTGGGGTCCTAGCCTGGCGGGGTGGTGGAGATGGTGCTGGGGACCTAGCCTGGCGGGGCATTGTGGAGATGGTGCTGGGGTCCTAGCCTGGCGGGGTAGTGGAGATGGTGCTGGGGATCTAGCCTGGCGGGGTGGTGGAGATGGTGCTGGGTCCTAGCCTGGCGGGGCATTGTGGAGATGGTGCTGGGGTCCTAGCCTGGCGGGGTGGTGGAGATGGTGCTGGGGACCTAGCCTGGCGGGGCATTGTGGAGATGGTGCTGGGGTCCTAGCCTGGCGGGGTGGTGGAGATGGTGCTGGGGACCTAGCCTGGCGGGGCATTGTGGAGATGGTGCTGGGGTCCTAGCCTGGCGGGGTGTTGGAGATGGTGCTGGGGTCCTAGCCTGGCGGGGCATTGTGGAGATGGTGCTGGGGTCCTAGCCTGGTGGGGCATTGTGGAGATGGTGCTGGGGTCCTAGCCTGGCGGGGCATTGTGGAGATGGTGCTGGGGTCCTAGCCTGGCGGGGCATTGTGGAGATGGTGCTGGGGACCTAGCCTGGCGGGGCATTGTGGAGATGGTGCTGGGACCTAGCCTGGCGGGGCATTGTGGAGATGGTGCTGGGGACCTAGCCTGGCGGGGCATTGTGGAGATGGTGCTGGGGACCTAGCCTGGCGGGGCATTGTGGAGATGGTGCTGGGACCTAGCCTGGCGGGGCATTGTGGAGATGGTGCTGGGGACCTAGCCTGGCGGGGCATTGTGGAGATGGTGCTGGGGACCTAGCCTGGCGGGGCATTGTGGAGATGGTGCTGGGGACCTAGCCTGGCGGGGTGGTGGAGATGGTGCTGGGGACCTAGCCTGGCGGGGCATTGTGGAGATGGTGCTGGGGATCTAGCCTGGCGGGGCATTGTGGAGATGGTGCTGGGGACCTAGCCTGGCTGGGTGGTGGAGATGGTGCTGGGACCTAGCCTGGCAGGGCATTGTGGAGATGATGCTGGGCACCTAGCCTGGCGGGTGGTGGAGATGGTGCTGGGGTCCTAGCCTCTCGGGGTGTTGGAGATGGTGCTGGGGTCCTAGCCTGGTGGGGCATTGTGGAGATGGTGCTGGGGTCCTAGCCTGGTGGGGCATTGTGGAGATGGTGCTGGGGTCCTAGCCTGGTGGGGCATTGTGGAGATGGTGCTGGGGTCCTAGCCTGGCGGGGCATTGTGGAGATGGTGCTGGGGTCCTAGCCTGGCGGGGCACTGTGGAGATGATGCTGGGCACCTAGCCTGGCGGGGTGGTGGAGATGGTGCTGGGGTCCTAGCCTGGCGGGGCGGTGGAGATGGTGCTGGGGTCCTGGCTTGGCCGGGCGGTGGGAGGGAGGAGAGGATGGCAAGCTCTCATCAAGAAAGAAATGGCAGATGGTGCCCACCAGAGTGCTCCGTTGGGATCTGGTTCTGTTCAGAGCTGGTAAGCTCTCCAGTCCTCAGTTTTGTCATCTGTAATGTCAAAACGATGTAAAGAGCCGGGGCTGCTCTGTGCTTGAGAAACGGTGTGCCATCGAACATGGAGCTTCAGGAAGGGAGAGGGGCCCCAAGTTTCTGGTCCGATTGACTGGGTAGCCAAGAGGAGAGTGGTTAGCTTTGAAAGGGCCCAGTCCTGTGTCTGAGTCCAGCCTGACGTTCTGGGACACTGGTGTGGGCAGGACTGTTGAGCCCAGCGTGGGAGGGGAAGCAGAGGGCATGGCTATGTGGGCTGCATGAGGACAAATACCGTGAAAAGAAACAAGAACAGAATTTTGGGGGGTCTCCACATTGTAGGGAGCCAGTAGGGAAACTTGGGTGGAGGGAGGAGTGAGAAGGAAGGACGGGAGGATGAGGCTTGGGGAATGCGAAGGAATGGTCCCCGGTCCCCAGTCCTGCCTGGATGACCACCGACCACCACAGTGTGTGGCAGGCCGTGGGGGTGGTGTTGACCTGGGCAAGAGCCCTTGACGGGATCAGCAGGCAGGGGAGGACGTGGGCAGGAGGAGGCGGCGGGGAGTTTTCTGAACAGAGCGGCCTGGCCCTTTGTTTTACAAGGGGAAAAGCTGCTGGGGAGAGACTAAGGGATAATTGATGTTGACTGTTGCATCTGGGCGTGAATGGTGGCTGAGACTGGAAGAAGAAGAGGGCAAGGGCATTCAAGGCCCAAGGAATTTCCCGTTTTCTTTATTCAACAACTTAATACTCCGCACAGTGCTGGAAGCGGGGTTGCACAAGGCCACCTGAATATCGGAGCGTGTTTCTCAGACGGTGGTCAGAGGCCTGTGTCTGAGTCGCCTGGGCACTTGGTCACAATGCAGATTCCCAGTCCCGTGGAGATGGGTAGCTGCAGGGAACCAGGGAGGCTGCTCTCGTCCCGGCTTCCCCTGGGGCAGCCTGTGTCAGCGCCATGTGTTCTCGCAGACAGCATCCGGGGAAGATGGAACCCTGGGGATCCTGCCCCAGACCAAGACCTCATTTGCTCTTCCTGTTTCACAGCCGCCAGAAGAAGATGCCTCTTCAAAGGAGGATTCCACCCCGTCGAAGCCCGTGGTGGGGATCATTTACCCTCCGCCCGAGGTCAGGAATATCGTGGACAAGACTGCCAGCTTCGTGGCCAGGTAACGTGGCTGCCTCTGTGCAGTGGACCAGCACTCGAGTTGGTGCAGGATGGAGTGGGGTTTACAGAGGTGCTGTTGGCTCAGGCTCGCTCGTTCATCTGAAACCACCACGTGGCCGTGAGGTAGGCAGCAGGCAGGCCTGGCGTCGGCGCCTCTGACACAGCACCCAGGGCCAAGATGCGAGTCACGCTCAGCTCCCCAGTCACAGGAGCGTCTGCCTCCAGAACAGGCGTGAGGACGTCCCTAGAACGCTGCTGTGTTGCAGACGGTGTTTGTGTCCGTGTCGGAGCCATTGGCTTGAGGAAGATGCAGTGGGGAGGTGACCGTTCTCATGGTGCCAGGATCGCACCCCACAGAGCTTCATAAGCCCCATTTGCTGAAGCGCATAACGTGCCATCTTGGGGTTGTTGAGACAGAAGAGAGGTGGTGGGACTGAGCAGCTGAGGTGCACTGAGCAGGTGTTGCTGTCTTCCTCGGTGGCATAGACAGAGTGCCTCCCCCAGCCCCATACATTACACTTTCCCACACAGCCTTAGGTAGACTCTTCCTTACAGCCGTTGCATTCAGAAGGTCTACACA
Source organism: Sylvilagus floridanus (assembly GCA_949820135.1). Lineage (NCBI taxonomy): Eukaryota > Metazoa > Chordata > Mammalia > Lagomorpha > Leporidae > Sylvilagus > Sylvilagus floridanus. The sequence goes on from OX463233.1 coordinate 160,528,909, forward strand.
CATCCTACTGTAGGCAGCCAGCAGCCTTGTTAAGCCTTTGGATGTTTTGTTTGTCCTCATAGTTTTCTTTCTCTTTCTTTCTTTCTTTCTTTCTTTCTTTCTTTCTTTCTTTCTTTCTTTCTTTCTTTCTTTCTCTCTCTCTCTCTCTCTCTCTCTCTCTCTCTCTCTCTTTCTTTCTTTCTTTTTAGGCAGAATGACAGAGATCTTCTATCTGCTGGTTCACTTCTTAAATGGCCACACACAGCGGCTGGGGCTGGGCCAGGCTGAACCCAGGAGCCCAGAACTCAATCTGGGTCTCCCACGTGGGTGGCAGGGACCCAAGCGCTTGAGCCATCTTCTGCTGCTTTCCCAGGCACATTAGCAGGGAGCTGCGTCAGAAAGGGAGCAGCCAGGACTCAAACCTGCACTCATACGGAATGCTGGCATCACAGGTGGTGGCTCAGCCCACTGGGCCACAACGCTGCCCACATCTCCAATTTTTTTTGTTTTTTAATTCCAGTTAGTTGCAGTTGTTTTGAAGTGAGGTATCATAATAGTCTAGATTTCTGGCTTCTTGGTGAACTAGACGGCTCCTCATGGAAGCAGTAGCTGGCCCTGAACAGGAGCTGCCCTCGTTGAAGGCAGCTGCCCTCCAGGGGCCACTCCTTGAGGCAGCACCCCCTCACCATACATCACTTCATAGATGTTCCTTCCCTTCCCAGCCTCCTAATAAACACAGAAATTGGTTTTTACCCTGCTTGGTCTGCTTTCACGAAACCACCAGAGTAATTGTGTAGATTCATCTCATCACGTTTCAAGGGCTTAGATTAATCTGGGAATTCCGTCACAAGCTGCTCTGTGCCTGATAGAACATTAGGCTGCATCAGATTTAGGGCAGATTTAGGTGAACATCTAGGGACAGGCATTTGGCATAGTGGTTAAAAAGCCACTTGGGACATTTGTATCCCATATTGGAGTGCATGAGTTCGAGTCCCTACTCCACTCCCAGTTCCAGCTACCTGCTGATGCACTCTGGGAGACAGCAGGTAATGGCTCAAGTACTTGGGCCCTGCCACCCACATGGGGAAGCCCGACTGAGTTCTGGGCTTCTGTCTTCAGCCTGACTCAGCCTTGGCCATTGCCAACATGTGAGGAGTGCATCAGTGATGGGGACTGACTGACTGTCTTTCAAATAAATAAAAATAGGATAAAGATTGACTGTGTCCGCAGCACCCTTTCCCTTGATACTTTAAAAACAGAGTCAGTAGGAAAAGAGTGCTTGGGGCAGAATCCTCTGTCTCGCCAGCAGAATAATTTCCGCCAACTGTTTTCACATTTTCCTTCTAGCCCTTGGCCTGCTGTGTGCATCCCTGAGATGCCCACAGAGGTTCTCTCGCATCACGCTTTCCCCTTCTGCCCTGTGTTGCGAGCACTTCTCCGTGTTGCCCTGTGGTCTCTCCGTCTGCGGGGAGGATGTGCCGTGGCCAGGTGACAGGCCTGCCTGGCTCAGCTGTCTCCTCTGTCTTCCCTTCGAGATCACTTCCAGTGTTTCCGTTTGCCAAATGAAGCTGTGCGGAGCCTCTGAGTATTTTCTTTCCTTTGTAGGTTGTTGCCTTAGAAGAAAATCCTGTGTGGTACTTTATGGGCTGAAAGCCTTTTTTTAGAGATGTCTTGGGATCAGCATTGGGGTGCAGTTTGGTTCGGCCACGGCTTACAACGCCAGCTTCCCATTTCAGAGCACCGGTTCGAGTCTCAGCTGCTCTGCTTCCCGACAGCTCCCTGCTTAAGTGCCTTTGGAAAGTGGTGACTGATGGCCCAAGTGCTTGGGCCCCCTGTCCTCATGTGGGCTACCAGGTGGAGTTCCAGGCTCCTGGCTTTTTGCAGCCAATTGGTCAGTAAACCATTGGATGGAAGATCTCTCTTTCTCTCATTCTCACTCTGCCTTCCAAACAAATGAGTAAATCTCATTTTTTTTTTTTAATGATAGACCTGCAGTTTAAGGGGGAGAAAAAAAACACTTCTTAAACATTTTGCCAAATGGCTTTCTAGTAATTTTGTGCCATCTTTTGCTGCCATGGCAATAAAAATTTTATCTGTCAAAGTTTACTTAAAAATATGCATACACCTATACCTCTAGATGTGGATGTGAGCGCTATGGTAATTGCATTTCTGGGCATTGCTCAAATTGGCAAGCGTGATTTTGTTCACGTTGCAGCAAAGGGACAGACTAGTGTCTCGCCCTGGGGCAAAGCCAGCAGGACCCGGCTGCATGTTTCCTGCCTCATAGGAACTCATGGAGAAGACAGTAGAAGTCAGCTGAGTGTGGTTCGCCAAAAGGAATTTTTTCTTGGGGTTAGGTTTTTCCTTCCCTGTTTTTTTCCTGTCTAAAAACTGAAGTAGAAATTACCCTTGAGAAGTCCCCCTGACTGGGTTGAGTCAGAATCATGTCTTTCTGCTGAGATGCACTCCTGGTGTTAGAGGATGTCATTCTAGAATTCACAGTGAGCGAATCAGCAGCAACAGAGTAGCTTGGAAAGAACAGATCTGCCTTGCGGTCGGTTCATTTTTCCAGTCGTTCCCAGATGTGGGGAGGTCATGGCGTAGGAAGCAGTGATGGAGGAGACAAGCTGGGCCTTCCTCCTGCCCAGGCATCCGCTGTGTCCTGCAGCCTAGTGTAGTGGAGACTAAGTGGGCGCTCGCCCTCCTCGTGTGGTCTGCCTTATGTAAGGGGGAAACGCATCTTCCCAAAGCAGGAGGTTCCGCTGGGCTAGTGCACTGCCACATTGAGACCTCATGGTGTCAATCCAAGTACTAACCAGGCCCGATCCTGCTTAGCTTCCAAGGTCAGTCGAGATCGGGCGGGTTCGGGGTGGTATGGCCATAGACGAGACCTCGTGGTGTGGGTCACCGCACAAGATGTGACAGGAGCTTGCTGACACGCTAGCTCAGGTGTTGATGGCTGCCGGTGTGGTAGTGTGGTAGGGGTTGTTGTGATTTTTAACGTGGTGCGCAGTGTTGCCTGCAGCCTGTTTCTGGCCTTCTCTGACAGGACCAGGGTTGCGCAGGTCTGAGGAGAGTGGAGTGACCTGGCCGGCAGCAGCCCCACTGGTGTGTTTGGGACACCCTTTGAGTGCAGGGTCTGGCCACAGGAATGATGGAAACTCCACAGATATCCCCTCCTATCCAAGTCCCCTCCAGTGTTTCAGAACTGGCCCCTTTCTAGCCTTCATGGGAGTCCCAGCCCCTGGCATTTGCAGGCTGCTGTTGAAAAAGATGTGGGCTGCTCCTTGGTAATTTGATCTGCTCAGTAGTCCTTCAAGGTGGAGAGGGAAGCTGGTGTTAGCTACATTTTACACAGGTTAGGAAGAGGAGTGGTAACTTGCTGTGGTGGGAATTCAGTCAGTAGTGAACCTGAAACTTGAATCTTTTAGTGTTCTGATTTCGTTTCTGATTGCCACCATACTTAAATTCGTTGGCAGGCCTTTGGCCTAGCAGTTACGACACCAACTGGGACATCTGCGTCCCATACTGAAGTGGCTGGGTTCAAGTCCCAGCTCCTCTCCCAATTCCAGCTTTCTGCTAGTGCAGACCCTGGGAGGCAGCAGGTGAGGGTCCCTGCCACCCACATGGGAGACCTGGACTGAGTTCCTGGCCTTGTCCCCAGTGAGGGGCCATTGCAGGCATTTAGGGAGTGAACCAGCAGACAGGAGCTTTCTCTGTCAACTAAATAGCATAAATACTTTTTTTTTTTTAATCAGAGCTCCCCAAATAACATGCCAGAGACATTTTTCCATCATCCTGAAGTTTCTAGGGTAGGCAGACTGGGGGCCCATCCCAGGGAGATGGAGCAGTGGAGACCAGCAGCCGGTCTTAGCGCCTGTGTCGGCACAGGTCTGAGCAGAGCGGCGCTTCCTGTGCGCGCCTTGTTGGAAGTGGAGGAGGAGCTTTCAGGCAGCGCTCCGAGCAGGCGTGAGCTCAGGTCATCCACTTCTCGTGTGTCTCCGTCCTTCTCGTCACCCGCTCAGGTCATCCACTTCTCGTGTGTCTCCGTCCTTCTCGTCACCCGCTCAGGTCATCCACTTCTCGTGTGTCTCTGTCCTTCTCGTCACCCCCCCAGAACGCAGAGTCTCCATCCAGGGCTAGCGTTTCTTCAAGCTTCTCTAACACTTGCTGTATCTCCCCTGTGAACTAAGAGAATTAGGCTCAGAAGACTTGCGGCTGGACACTGACAGTATTGTTTGTTCTCATTGTATTCACTTTTGCTCACCTTTTGTTATAAAGGGTTACTTCAAGAAGTAATATGTATCTTCCTTTTTTTAAACAGAATATTCTTTTGACTTTATTTGTTTATTTAAAGGTTTATTTATTTATTTGAGAAGCAGAGGCAGAGAGAGAGAGGTCTTCTGTCCACTGGTTCACTCCCCAAATGGCCGTACTGGCCAGAGCTGCAACAGTCCAAAGCCAGGAGCTTCTTCCGGATCTCCTATGCAGGTGCATAGGCCCAAGGACTTGGATCATCTTCCACCACTTTCCCAGGGCATAGCAGAGAGCTGGATCGGAGGTGGAGCAGCTGGGACTAACTGGTGCCCATATGGGATGCTAGCACTGCAAGTGGCAGCTTTACCTACTACACCACAGCTCCAACCCTGTCTTTTTTTAAAAGACAAAAGCAGGGGTGGGTATTGTGTCGTAGCATCCCATTTGGACGCCAGTTCAAGTCCCAGGTGTTCCACTTTTGATCCAGCTCCTGCTAATTCGCCTAGGAAAGCAGGGATTGGGCCCCTGCACTCACATGGGAGACCTGGAAGAGGCTTCTGGCTTCTAGCTTAGATCTGGCCCAGCCCTACCCATCGGGGTCATTTGGGGAGTGAACTAGCGGATAGAAGATCTCTCTCTCTCTCTCTCTCTGATCTTCCTCTCTCTCTGCCTCTGTGTGACTGCCTTTCAAATAAACAAAATGAATCTTTGAAAGGTAAAAAAAAGACAAAAGCAGTAGCGGTGGAGGTTTTGGAAGTGGCTGAATCGGCTGAGGAGCAGAACACGATGTGGCCGGGGTGCACTGTGGTGGAGGTGTCTGGGCCAGGAGGCCCTGAGGCAGATGGCATTGGCTGCTGGTGCTGGCAGCTTGAGGGGCGTGCTCATGGTTTGAGCAGTGGTGGCAGTGAAGAGGCTCGATTGGCCAGTGTTTTGTGTCTGAGCAGTCACAAGGGTTCTTTTTCCCTCCTTCCAGAAACGGGCCTGAGTTTGAAGCCAGGATACGACAGAATGAGATCAACAACCCCAAGTTCAACTTCCTGAACCCCAATGACCCTTACCATGCCTACTACCGCCACAAGGTCAGCGAGTTCAAGGAGGGGAAGGCCCAGGAGCCCTCCGCCGCCATCCCCAAGGTTATGCAGCAGCAGCAGCAGGCCACCCAGCAGCAGCTGCCCCAGAAGGTTTGGAGCTCAGCCCCTCCCTAGCACTTCCCCAGGGCCAAGAGGGGGGCGAGCGTGGGGACGGGTGCGTGATTAACGGTGCGGTCCAAGCTTCATGGCACTCAGGGAGAGATGTGAAGCTGTTGGCCACCTTACACAGGCAGACCCGTAGAGTCTCTCCGAGAGGTCCCATTGACAGTTGGCATTCCCTGAGCCCTGCTCCCCAGGATCCACGATCAGTGCCCCAGGAGCCGTGTCCGTGACTTCCCAGGGGTTGCGTGAGGCCGGCAGAGCGATTCTTTGACAGATGAGGGGTCAGGGAGTGTAGCTACCCAAGGCTTTGACCGTGAGTGCTGTGCTATGGGAAGGACCTCCTGCCTGGCTTTGCTGAAGGGAGCAGTGGGGCCCGTGGGGCCCTCCTGTGCCGTCCCTTCCCTTCAATCTTTCCCAGGGCCCTCCCCTCTGACCGCTGTGCTGCCACTCCCTGCGCTGGGCTCAGGAGGGTTGTAGCCGGCCCCAGGGACTGTTAAGTTGTGAATGAAGACAGGAAGGGCCAGCATGCTTTGCCTCCTGTGTGGAACAGGACTGGTCCCTTCACCTTGCTGTACTCGGAACCGTGGTGGAGAAGGCAGCCCCTTGCTTTGCCGTGGGATGTAAAGGCTGGAGTCGGCTCTAAGACCTTGCATCGCAACTCCCTGCTCCGCGGGCCTCAGGCTGCCTCCGTGTCCTCAGTTGTAAGGAGGATTCACGGTACTTGATTTATCGCTCGTGGTTCCTGTGGAGCTATAGAAGCACTTGCACACTGGGATTCTCTGCGTGTACGGGTCCTGAGTGCATTTCCATCCCCCTTGCATGGGCTCTAACAAGCCATGTTCCTGTCAGCTCTTCCACCACCCATTTTAGCCCTCGGTTTCAGGGCAGGAGAGAGATACAGTTAAAGCTGTTCAGGAAGTTCAGGCCACAGTTGGCTGAGAAATTGATGGTCTTTTGAGTTAGAGCACTTTCATGCCAAATACCAGTGCTGTGTGCGTGAGAACGGACACACAGGCCCACAGCTCCCCTGCTCAGGCGTGCTCCTCCCCCGCTCCCTGGGGCCAGTGCACCCTGTGCCTTACACTCCTTCTGGGTCTTAGGTCCAGGCTCAGGTGATCCAAGAGACCATCGTGCCCAAAGAACCGCCTCCGGAGTTTGAGTTCATCGCCGACCCCCCTTCCATCTCAGCCTTCGACCTGGATGTGGTGAAGCTCACGGCCCAGTTTGTGGCTAGGAACGGGCGCCAGTTCCTGACCCAGCTCATGCAGAAGGAGCAGCGCAACTACCAGTTTGACTTCCTGCGGCCGCAGCACAGCCTCTTCAACTACTTCACGAAGCTGGTGGAACAGTACACCAAGGTGCTGCGTGGGCCAGGGCACTGGGCCGGGAAGGGGGGCGTCTCACCCCTGGGGGCACTCAGTCCACCAGGGCATGGCTTCTCCGTAGGGCAGCTGAGCAGACCCAGCTGAAGAAACGTGACATCTGTAGATTTATTCAAATCAAACTACTTTTTCTACATAGAAGTGTACCTGAGTTCAGTGCCAGCTCCAGCTCGTGTCTCCTCTTGCTAATGGAGACCCTGAGAGGCAGCAGTGGTGGCTCAAGTACTCGGGCCCCGGCCACCCACGTGGAGCTCTGGGTTGAGCTCCTGGCCTAGCTCTGGCCGTCGTGAGAAGCAGTGGGATAGGAGCTTCCTTTCTGTCTCTGCTTCTGAATTAAATAAATTATTTTTTTAAAAAGTTGTATCCTAACAATACTGATAATTAAAATCATCAGACCTTTAATTCATTGCAAAGGAAATCAGTAACGATTGGTTTTCTTGCTGCATTTTTAAGAGATTTGTATATTTGAAAGAGAGAGCGAGGTATCCATCCACTGATAGACTCCCCAGATGGCTGCAGTGGCTGGCCGTGGGCCAGGCAGATTCTAGGAGCTTCTTCCAGGTCTCTCCTGTGAGTGGCATGAGGCATTCTCCACTGCTTTCCCAAGCTAGTAGCAGATAGCTGGGTTGGAAGTAGAGCAGCAGGGACTTGAACAGGTGCCTGTGTGGAATGCTGCGTTGCAGGAAGTGGCCTTATCCTCTGTGCTACCACGCCGGCCCCGCCTGCTCCACTTAGTGGCGGCTGTTTTCCTCCTCATTTCAGGGGTGATCTGCACATCTGTCCTGGTACCCACCACCAGTGTATTAAAAGTCTAACGTGAAAGGACTTGGATTTTCTCCAGCTTCAGTCATGCCAAGCCTATGCTAGAAAGAACTGTAAAAATGTGTGTGTTTAGAAAATAACCAAATCTAGGAGCTGTGAAGGTAGCTGAAGTAACAATTATTGAAGGCCAAAGCGTGGCTGTAAATGCACAGTATGTTTTAAGTGGCACTGTGTTCATTTCTCCTGGTGGACTTTACAGTGTTAAAGGTCTCCAGGTCCCTTTTCGTTTACTTTTATTTATTTATTAGAGATCCCACCTGCTGGCTTATTCCCCAATAACCTGCAACAAAACTGGGAGCCAGGCACCCAATCCTGATCTCCCACATGGGTGGCGAGAGCTCAGTTATTTGAGTCACTGTTGTGCCTCACAGGGTCTCCATTAGCCAGAAACAGAGTCAGGAGCCAGAGCCAGATCTCACACCCACCAGGTACCTTGGTGTGGGACAGGGGCGTCTTAGTTGGCATCTTTACAGCTAGGCTAAGTGCCTGCTCCCAGAACCCTCTTCATTCTGTTACTTTCCGGGTTCTCTCCTTCACCTTGAGTGTTGACGTTTACTGCTGTAATTTGAGGGCCCAGGTGTGTCTCGAGCCATGGAAGACTTGGAGCAGATACATCCTGGGGTAGAGGTAGTGCGAGTGGAAGGGCTGGGCCACTTTGCTTAGAACACAGGCTGCGTGCGCTCTTTCAGTAAATGTGCAGAGTCAGCCAGCACCTAGGGCGCTGGCGTATAACTGAACAGAGCCCCAGTTCCTGTCCTAGTGGACTCTTAGCTTAGTGAGGAGGAGACAAGTGCAGGCCTGTGTGCCTCAGACGGTGCTGAACACTGCGGGGAAGGAGGTGGTGGGGGGGGTGCTCTGGAGTCAGCGGCAGCCTGCGGAGCACTTGCAGAGGGACAGAGCAGATGGGTCTCCTGAGAGCAGCTGTATTCTGGATAGTCTACCAGGCTTCAAATACGTTTTCCTGCTAATCCTTGGAACGACCTTTTTAAGTCGACAGTGCTGACTTTAGGTGAGGTTGTTGCTATTTTATAGAAGGAAACCAAGTTCCTAGGGCTCAGTAACTTGGCCAAAGTCCCATAGCCAGCTGGAGCTGGGATTGGGACCCAGAATCTCCTGCTTTCCCATCTCCTGCACCTGAGCCCAGGCCAGGAAGGCCCCTTCTTTGTCCCTGGTTGACATGCTGACAAGAGGCTTTAACTCTTACGTTTCAGATTCTGATTCCACCCAAAGGCTTATTTACAAAGCTCAAGAAAGAGGCTGAAAACCCCCGAGAAGTTTTGGATCAGGTAAACTCAGTGTGATTTCTTGCAAGCAGTTACTAATGGTACAAGCTCCACCACATGAGTTCCGTTTGGTGCTTGGACACAGGCTGGGCGGCAGCGCCCTGTTCCGCTCCAGGCTTGGAGTGCTGGGGTGAAAGGCCTTGTGGCCACAGAACCAAAGAAACCTGGATCCCCTGTGTTTCCCAGCATGGCACTGCTTTCTGTTCCACTCTCGGCTTTAACAGAGCTCCCTCTTTCTTCTGTCTCGAAGGCCACCCCGGCCCTCCAGTGGCAGATGCCCTTGGACGCCCCCAGGTTGTCAGTCCAGGAGGCACATCGGTGCTGGCTGGCTTTAATTGCTATGTGAAGGCTTCTGTTTCCCCCACTGCTGTTTCTCTGGAGGCCACAGACTTCCTGGAGGTTTTGCCACCCTGGGAGGCCTGGGCTCCTTGCCAACTCAAGCAGAAATCTGGGGTCCCAGATGGAGGGTTTCTGTAGCATTTAGAATTCCCATCCTGTCCAGACTCTGGGCTCGCTGTAGTTTGCCTCAGGAAGTTTCCTTTGAGGGCAGAGGAGCACCCGCGCTTAAGGAGTTGCTGCCTTTGGTGGAGGCCCTGGAGGTTGGAGCCTCCCTGGGGGCTGAACCATCCACCTTTGTGCCATGCTGTTGCCCCTCCCTGCAGGTGTGTTACCGCGTGGAGTGGGCCAAGTTCCAGGAGCGAGAGAGGAAGAAGGAGGAGGAGGAGAAGGAGAAGGAGCGGGTGGCCTATGCTCAGATTGACTGGCACGATTTTGTGGTGGTGGAAACAGTGGACTTCCAGCCCAATGAGCAAGGTAGGTGTGAGGAGAGCCTCCAGACGGGAGCCAGGAGCCAGGAGCTCGGCGCCAGCCCTGCCCTGGAGACCCTGTGGACGTGTTCCCTGGGAGCAGCGGGACCCCCAGCGGCTTTCTCAGTGTCTGTCCCCTCTCTGTTGCGGAAGACTTCATTCCTGCTGCTTTGCCTGAACTCATCCTGTTCACCAGATCCTGCTGGGCATCTGAGGCCAGAGAAGTCGGACACAGCCCCGAGCTCTCGCCTCCAGACAGGTGGGGCACAGGGGTGGCCTTTGGCAGGGCAGCCCTTTGACTTCGGCTCACCCTGTTCCAGGGAACTTCCCTCCGCCCACCACGCCGGAGGAGCTGGGTGCCCGCATCCTTATTCAGGAGCGATACGAGAAGTTCGGGGAGAGTGAGGAGGTCGAGATGGAGGTGGAGTCGGATGAGGAGGATGAGAAACAGGAGAAGGCAGAGGAGCCTCCTTCCCAGCTGGACCAGGACACCCAGGTGCAAGACATGGATGAGGTGAGCTCCTGGGCGGGCCTGTGGGTGACCTCTCCCCTGCAGCTCCCGGCGGTCGGGCTGACGTCCACCAGGACCAGCGATGGCCCGGCATGAGGCCAGGCAGCTGCTCAAGCCCAGGCAACTCGGAGCCTCGCTGCAGTTCGGAAAACAGGTTCATTCACAGGCCAGGATCTAGAAGCTGTGCCGACCCTGTTCTGTGGCCTTCCCTATACCCAGAGGCACTGCACTCCCTGCCCCACTGCAGCCCTCGCTAGGAGCTCCCTGCACCACCCTGTGCGTGGTGCGTTTTACACTCTTAGCCAGCCCCGGATGACCAGCAGTTCCAGTGCACTCCTTCCAGACGGCCCTACCCGTGCAGCCCAGGCCTCCGAGCAGCACAGTCTCCAGCGCTACCCTGCTCTCCCCCCTCCAGAAAGAATTTGTGTGCAGCCCGAGAAGAAAGGGCCCCTGTGTCTGTGGGAATTGACTTTTTTGCTCCCTCCCAGCATTGCCCTGTGAGCGGCTGCATTGAGTACTGACTCACCCCCGACACCCCTCCCCAGTGTGTTAAGTGCCCTTGGCCTCTTGGGACTGCCTGGTGCCAGCTGCTGGAAGTGCCTGGGAGGAGTGTTAGCGCATGGCCCCCAGCGCTCCCATTCATGCTGTGAGGAAGCAGCTTGGCCTGCTGCCGGCTGGCCTCGGTTGCCCTGCGAGGCTTAGCACGTGGACACGGCCTGGCGGGGGCCAAGACTCCTTGCATCCTCAGGGCTTCTGGGGCTTAGCCACAGGGAGGTGGCTCTTGTGCCCTCTCTGAGACCTACCATGGCTTTGCTTTTCAGGGTTCAGATGATGAAGAAGAAGGGCAAAAAGTGCCCCCACCTCCAGAGACGCCCATGCCTCCACCACTGCCTCCAACTCCAGACCAAGTCATCGTCCGCAAAGACTATGATCCCAAAGGTATGGCTGCTCCCAGACCTGAGCTGCCTGTAGATCTTGTGTGCTCTCCTTGTTCCATAGACTGGGAGGTCTCAAGTCAGCCTTGTACAAGCGCTGATCACCCCCTCTGGAACAGGTCTCATCAGTTTTGGTGCCCTGGTGCCAGGCTCAAGGGTGGCACTGAGTGGACGTGTCTCACTTGAATGATGCGTGAATGAAATACCACCTCTTCACCACACCACACACACACACACACACACACACACCCCACCCAGTGTTCTCAGAAGTCTTTTCCTTTTAGCTTCCAAGCCCCTGCCTCCAGCCCCTGCCCCGGATGAGTATCTCGTGTCTCCCATCACGGGGGAGAAGATCCCTGCCAGCAAGATGCAGGAACACATGCGCATCGGGCTTCTTGACCCCCGCTGGCTGGAGCAGCGGGATCGCTCCATCCGCGAGAAGCAGAGTGACGATGAGGTGTACGCGCCAGGTGAGCTGGGGGCCCCCGCACAGCCCGCGGCAGTCTGCGGGTCGTAGCTGCCTTGCTTTAAGCAAACAGGAAGCAGTGATTGCAGCTACCAGCAGCTTTTGAGGGTAGATGAAGCCTTCCGTGTTACACGGGAGCTCTCCCTTGCAATGTTCCAGAGGCAGGCGCTGGTATAGATGACGGGCCCCTTACGGCTAGGAGGGGTGCTCCCTCCCATGCTGCCCTAGCATGAGGACGCTGATGGCTGGGACACCGAGCTCCTTGGGGTGAAACCCGGTGGGCTGGCTCCTGCAGCACCATAGGGAGGGTGTTGTGCCAGCAAGGGACCAGGCTTTTCATCCTGACTGCTGCTCAGTTGTCTTGGCATCCTGTCCTCGCAGCTGCTTTCTCTGGCCCACCTTCCTGTGTGAGCCAGGGATCGGACAGGCGCTGGGTGTTCAGGCGTGGGGCCGCCTGGACAGCCTCCCCAGCGTGGGAGTGCTGTGCTGGGGCCCGGAGTCTGCCGACTCTGCACTGTGCACGAGGCAAGTTGCCGCCGTGTCAGCAGGCACTGAGTCTAGTTCTCATCCCTGCCGCCTGCCCCCATGTGTGACTGCCTGCAGGTCTGGATATTGAGAGCAGCTTGAAGCAGCTGGCTGAGCGGCGAACTGACATCTTCGGTGTTGAGGAAACGGCCATCGGGAAGAAGATCGGCGAGGAGGAGATCCAGAAGCCGGAGGAGAAGGTGCGGCTGCAGGGCATCCTGGTGCCCTCCCTGCCCCTGGTCTGCCGCATTCGGGCTTAGTCCCAGGAGTCCTGACAATCTCTGGTGTTGCTCTCCCTGGCAGGTGACCTGGGATGGCCACTCGGGCAGCATGGCCCGCACTCAGCAGGCCGCGCAGGCCAACATCACCCTCCAGGAGCAGATTGAGGCCATCCACAAGGCCAAGGGCCTGGTGCCAGAGGACGACACCAAAGAGAAGATTGGCCCCAGCAAGCCCAATGAAATCCCCCAACAGCCGCCGCCTCCGTCTTCAGCCACAAACATCCCCAGCTCAGCCCCACCCATCACTTCAGTGCCTCGCCCACCCGCGGTAAGCCAGCAGCCAGCCTGGGACTCACTTTAAGATTTATTTAATTTATTTATTTATTTGAAAGGCAGAGAGAGAGAAAGAGAGGTCTTCATCCTCTGGTTCACTCCCCAATTGGCTGCAACGGCTGGAACTGCACCGATCCGAAGCTAGGAACCAGGAGCTTCTTCCAGGTCTCCCATGTCAGTACAGGGGCCCATGGACTTGGGCCATCTTCTACTGCCAGCAGAGAGCTGGATGGGAGGTGGAGCGCAAGGACTCAAACCAGCGCCCATATGGGATGCCGGCACCGCAGGCGGTGGCTTTCCCTGCTAGGCCACAGTGCCGGCCCCTGTGATTGACTGTTTAGAGTTCAGTCCCTGGGGTTGAATTCTGCTGACTGAGAGTGGCTGCTCTTTAACAGCAATTCTGAGTGCTCGTGAGTCAAGTTAGAAGAAAAGAATGCTTTCAGTGGAGCACCTGGAACCCAGTTCCATCCACAGAGGAGGACTGGGACGGGCGGGGAGGAAGTGGCAGGTGAGGAGCAGATCTGAGGTAGACGGGCTTCAGGGCTTCCTGCGTCTCGGGCCTGCTGGCCTCCAGGAGGCTGAGTCAGGGTCAGTGATCGACTGCAATCGTCTGAGTCCCACGTGGAAAAAGTGGCCCTGGTTCTGTCGTTGCAGTTTCTTTCAGATGCCCAGTGTGAGACTGCAGTCTCTGGGCCACGTGGGGCAGAATCGGAGCTGTCCAGCGCCCGTTCTCAGAGCTCCAGGTAGCTCACTGCCAGCTGCACGTGCCCTTGGGGCCCAGTCTTGGCTTCCTGTGACCTCTGGGTCTCTTCCTTCTCACAGATGCCACCTCCCGTCCGTACTACAGTTGTGTCTGCAGTACCTGTCATGCCCCGGCCCCCGATGGCATCTGTGGTCCGGCTGCCCCCGGGCTCGGTGATTGCGCCCATGCCACCCATCATCCATGCACCCAGGATCAATGTGGTGCCCATGCCTCCCTCAGCACCTCCTATCATGGCACCCCGGCCACCACCCATGATCGTGCCAACAGGTCAGTGTGTTGTGTCGCTCTCGTGGCCATCGGGTTGGGCTGCAGGCCAAGCGTTATCTGCAGAGCAGTGGCTGCTGGGAGTAGTGCCAGCTCTTCAGCTGGGTGTGCGGCCCAGTGGAGCAGTAGGGGCCGCAGCTCCTGGGGGAGATAGACTGAATTGTGCCTGTGCACTTGGGTCAGGCCCCAGGCAGGCGCCTGCTCCATCTATCGGTCCTGCCCTTCCTCCAGTCCCTCGCTGCACAGTCTGGGCAGCCTGCCTGGACCCTCTGCCAGGAAACCTGCTGGCTGCCAGACTCTGGAGAGTGGCACCTCACACCTGAGAGGCCAAAAACCCTCACATCTCACTAGCCCTGAGTCCTGGGCCCCTTGCCCCCACTCACGGGTCTGTCTGTTCCTGTCCTTACAGCCTTTGTGCCTGCTCCACCTGTGGCCCCTGTCCCAGCTCCAGCTCCAATGCCTCCTGTTCACCCTCCACCTCCCATGGAAGATGAGCCTGCCTCCAAAAAACTCAAGACAGAGGACAGTCTCATGCCCGAGGAGGAGTTCCTGCGCAGGAACAAGGTGTGTGACCCCTGGGTGCTGCCTGTGGCCGGGGGTCCAGGGGAGGGGCTGCAGTCTCGCCGTAGTCACATGGTGCCCGGCTGACCTCATTCCACTCCCGTGGTGTGGGCTTGCAGGGTCTGGGTTCACCACTGGAAGCTTTTGACTGATGGGACACCCAGTAAATGTGGGTTAACACCTAGAGGAGCCGAGTGTGACAGTGTTGGTGGTCCCCTGGTGTGGCATTCTGGAGGCCATAGGGAGACCCAGCTGCACAGGGGCCACAGCCCGGTGAGAGGGCCCCGGACACCTGAAGCAAGCCCGGGTGTGGTTCCTGCAGTCCTCGCCCTTGCTGGGGCGCTGGAATAAAGGAGGGTGGGACCGTGGTACTTCTGCGCCCCAGGGAAGCTGCTGGGCTCCAGTGAGGAGGCGAGAAACAGCCGCAGCCCCTGACGGATGCTTCAGTGCGTCTGACCAAACCTTCTGTTTTCGTTCTTAAGAGAGTCCTGTTTTGGGCACTTACCGAAGTGCGAGGGTGGAGCTCACCTCGGGACACGTTTCCGTGTGGTGCTCACCGCAGGGCTCTGCCGTCGCCCTGATCAGCTCTGTTTTACAGGCAGTGCTCAGGCAGGCTGAGACCTCGTTAGCCGAGTTGGGAATCCGGGTCTGGATTTTACAGGCCACTTTTTTTTACACTGTGCTTCTTGGGTGTCACAGAGCGTTTTTACCCAACCTCTTCACTTCAGCTCTAGACTCGCAGGAGGACTTTAAAACAGAAAGCACATCTTGATATGGGAGTGTGACTTGTACAATATCGCAAGTGTCACAGTAGAGAATCAGGCCAGAAGCCAGGTGCCCTCAGGATGGCAGAACATAGTTCCTGATTGGCTCAGGGGTCCCCAGGCATAATGATCCCCTTCTGTTTTGCAGGGTCCAGTGTCCATCAAAGTCCAGGTGCCCAACATGCAGGACAAGACGGAATGGAAGCTGAATGGGCAGGTGCTGGTCTTCACCCTGCCTCTCACAGACCAGGTAGGGGTTGCTGCCACCGGCGGTATCACGTGCATGGGGACCAAGGGCTCAAGGGACAGCTTCCTTCTGCTGGCCTTCGCAAGGGGACGAATGACCTCTCCTTGGCCCCACAGGTCTCTGTCATCAAAGTGAAGATTCACGAAGCTACAGGCATGCCTGCAGGGAAACAGAAACTGCAGTACGAGGTGCGTCAGAGTGTGCCAGTCCCTTCCCTTAGGTCCCCACACCTGCTGTGCCAGAAGCACACCCCTAGATCCCTGTCCCCAGTCCTGGGGGCAGAGGGTTCCCTGGACTCCACACAAGATGGACTGCCAGAGCCTCACACTGGCACGCTCTCCAGCCCTGGCACCCACCGCCAGCACCCTCACTTCCGGGACGACTCTGAGGATCACTGCCCATCTCCCTATGCATGGGGGTGTGCCTTGGGAGTGCTGTGGTGGGTCATGGACCCAGAGCTGAGGCCATCCCTGCCAGGGCGGCCTCAGGTGGTGCAGTCCAGCCTCGCCTGCTTCCTAGTGGGTCACATGGTAGTGCTGTGTTCACCCTTTTGGACTTGACCAAATTCCACCTTGGCTTCAGTTTCCTCCTGTAAAGCGAGGCTGTTGCTCAAGTGATCTCCAAAGGTCTCCATGGCCTTGGTCGGGCCAGTTTCTTGGGAAGTTGAGCTTTGAGCCAAACATTGACAAAGGGGAAGAGCGTCAGTTGATTGGAAGGAAGGAAAAAGCATTCTGGGTAGAGCCAGAGCCCTTCAGTCCCTTGCCCCTCGCCTTCCCTCAAGCCCTCATGTTTGCAAGGTGTGCAGTGCAGATGGACAGGCTTTGGGGTTGGGAGGCTTCGTTGTGTGTCCAAGGCCAGGGACCTCACACCAAGGCGCACTATCTCTTTCCAGGGCATCTTCATCAAGGATTCCAACTCGCTGGCTTACTACAACATGGCCAATGGCGCCATCATCCACCTGGCCCTCAAGGAGAGAGGCGGCAGGAAGAAGTAGAAGAGAGAAACCTGCTGTCAGGTCCCTGCTGTTTTGTGTCTCCCGTCCCCCACTCCAGCCCTAGACACAGAGGCCCTCTCCAGACATTCAGAATGTCCTGCCGAATTTCATTCCCCGGACTCCTTCCCACGTTAGTAATAGTAGCAAGACTTTTGAAGCTACTCCCTGGGACCCCATTGTGTTAGGGTCTTGATTTGAAGGCACTCGTTAGTTGGAGCTGAGATCCAGGGATGGCGTACAGGATAGGTGCATTGTGCCAAGAGGCACTTGACTGATTGAGTATGGCTGTTATGGTCGTTAATGATTTTCGTATTTTGCTGTGGTCTAATAAACTTCTTGGATCTTTCTTGTGATATCGGTGTAATGAGACTTGTCTCTTGGCCTGCGTGCCCTGTGCACACTCCAAGCAGTGGGAACTTGGCACAGCGCCACATGGCTCCCCTCTGCTCTAAGGATTCCTAGGGTTTGTAACTTGCCACCGTCATATCTTTTGTGTAATAGAATCTGCTTATGCTTTTCAGAAGTGTTTTATTGTGTTGTCCTTGGAAAACACTGGAGTCCTACAAAGGTGTAGTCCAGTGTGTTTAACAGATTCACACAGGATGCCTTGGGCATGCCTTGGACCACAGAACAAGGATGGTGATGTGGCTCTTGGTCCATGGGGAGCAGTGACACATGCAGGCCAGGGTCACCCATCACCTGACTGATTCTGTGGCCCTGGGTAAGTGCCTTGCCTGGAGAGAGCACAGGGATATGGAGAGATTTCTTTAAAATGTATTTATTTATTCAGAAGTCAGGGCAACAGGGAGAGGGAGAGAAAGAAATCTTTCATTGGCTAGTTCACTCCCCAAAATGGCCACAACAGCCATGTCTGGGCCAGACTGAAGCCAGGAGCCAGGAACTCCATCCAGTTCTTCCACATGGTTGGCGGGGGCCCAGTTTGAGTCATCTGGTGCCTTCCCAGGCTCATTAGCAGGAAGCTGGATTGGAAGCAGAGTGGCCGAGACTTGAACTGGTGCTCTGATATATGCGATGCTCGTGTCACGAGCAGCAGCTTAACTCTGCACCATGTATTTTATTTAGTAAATTTTTAATTATGCCAAAATATGTACTGCTGTAGGAATTTTATAAAATTTCATTTAGTCCATACTGGTCTTTTTCTTTCAAGATTTATTTATTTATTTGAAAGACAGTTGAGGAGAGGCAAAGGCAGAGAGAGAGGAAAGAGAGGTCTTCCATCCATTGGTTCACTCCCCAAATGACAGCAGTGAAGCTGTGCCGATCCGAAGCCAGGAGTCAGGAGCTTCTTCCGGGTCTCCCACATGGGTGCAAGGGCCCAAGGACTCGGGTCATCTCTACTGCTTTCCCAGGCCATAGCAGAGAGCTGGGTCGGAAGAGGGGCAGCCGGGACTTGAACCAGCGCCTGTATGGGATGCCAGGACTGCGGGCGGCAGCTTTACCCCCTACACCACAGCACTGGCCCTGTTATTCTGTTTTAAAGTCCTTTAATAATTTAACTCTCATAACCCTTGTGTGAGTCCTCCTCTAACACATGCGTTTACTGAGGCACAGAGAGGGTGAGTCCCATCCCTACAGTCACACAGTACAGAGATGACGAGAAGGTGTGTAAAGCATTCGTTACCAGCTCCTTAGCGCTAAACGTTGGGCCCGGCACAGGCTCTTATTTTGGAGTCAAGCCGTCACAGGGAGGGAGGCACTGCTGTGGCTGTCCAGAGCCTGTGGATAACTCTCCTGTTGTTGTTATTTATTTTATTTATTTGAAAGGCAGAGTTACAGAGAGACAGAGGCAGAGAAGGAGAGAAGAGGTCTTTCATCCACTGGTTCACTCCCCAAATGGCTTCAACAGCCGGAGCTGGGCCAGTCTGAAGCCGGGAGCTTCTTCTGGGTCTCCCACGTGGGTGCAGGGGCCCAAGCAATTGGGCCATCTTCTGCTGCTTTCCCAGGCCACAGCAGAGAGCTGGATCAGAAGTGGAGCAGCCAGGACTTGAACCAGTGCCCATATGGGAGGCCGGCACTGCGGATGGTGGTTTTACCTGCTGCACCATGGCACTGGCCCTGATTTCCTCTCCTGGCTTTGAGAATAAAGCTCATTTCCGGCTTCATCTCACACATGAGTAACTGCTGAGCCCCCAGTGCCTTGCATTTGCTTTCCCCCTCCTGGCTGCACCAACAGGTCGTCTCAGAGCACCCTCAACCAGGCTCAAAGCTCCCAACTCCAAAACCCAGGGCTCAGGCAGCCTCTGCAGTGCGGGTCGTGTGGCTGGCTCCTTACACTGTTGACTTGTTGATGAGATGTCATTTCTCACCCTCTCTGATGTCGCTCCTCACCCTCGCTAACACTTGTGTCCAGTCTGCTTGCTAGAAGTTGGCCCTGGGGCCAGAGCCAGAATAGCTTCCTGAGTGGGCTTCATGGTTTGGGTACCTAAATCAGTCCACTGCTGGTGCTTCTCCGTGGCTAACACCAAGAAACTCCCTGAGCACCACCTGGGTCTGGTTCTAAGAGGGAAGGGGGTCAGGAGATACTCCAAGCCCTGCTCTCTGGGGGTCAGTGCTCAGGGCACTCAAATCTGCAGCTGGCAGACCCCATGGGCCTCCTGGGCCCAGTCTGTGACCGCAGGCCAGGAATGCTGCTGGGCGGAATGTGAGTGAATGGGCCCTTTGAGCCGCCCTCTGGCGAGCGTGCCCCGTTTCCCAGAACTCCTGAATGGACATCTGTCCCGGCTCACTCAGTCATAGGAGGCCCACTGACCGTGAGTGCTTGTGACCACCAGTGGCCCAGCATGCAGCCTGGTACCGCACTGCCTATAAGGAGCACCTTGCTGTGTTCAGAGCTGTTTGCTCAACTTGGCTGATTCTCGCTGCAACTTCCTGAGGGTGATCTAATCCGTGTGTGTGTGTGTGAATTGAAAGACAGAGGGGCCTGTGATGGAACACAGAAGGTTAAGCCAGCATCCCATATAAGGGCCAGTTTGCATCCTGCTGTACTTCCAGTGCAGCTACCATGACTAGGAAAGCACACCTGCCACCCACATGGGAGACCCGGATGGAATTCTACTTTTTTAAAAAGGAAAAAGTTGTGGGACAGAGATCTCTTCCTTCCCCAAATGTCCACAACACCCAGGACTGGCCAGGCGCAGACAGGAGCTATGAACTCAATTCAGGTCTCGCCTGGGGGCAGGGACGCAGTTGCTTGAGTCATCTCCTGCCTCCTAAGGATGTGCATCAGCAGGAAGCTGGAGTCAGTGGTGTCGGGACTCAACCCCAGGCACTCTGCCATAGCTCGTGAGCATCCCGAGTGGCAGCTTAACCACTGTGCCAAACACCCAGGCCTGACCCAATTTTAAAGTGAGTGGCATGCTCCAGGTCACATGGGTGGCAAGCCCTTCAGAAAGCCTGAGCCCCTCATCTGCTGGTGACCACACTGCTCTGCCAGACCAGAAAGAAATCAGAAGAAATGTCCCTGTTGTGGGAATGCTGGCAGTGGCTGAAGGCAGACTTGACCTCAGAATTGAATGGCATTGAGTGCAGAGGGTTCCGGGATGCATAGTTGTTAAGGAATTTCACTTCCAGTTCTTGCTGCTCGAGACAAGTACTTACAGCCCAACAGAGGCCACTAACAACTGGACTTTGTCTTAAAATCATGCTTTGCATTAAAGAATACACAGAGTGGTTGTGTCGGGGCATATAGTTGAGTGGAACAGCAGTCATAATACAAGGGTTGCCAAGAATTGAAGGAGAATATGTATTACCAAAAAACTAGACAGAGATTTTAAAAAAAAAAATTTAAGATTTATTGATTTATCTGAAAGAGTTACAGAGAGGCAGAGGTCTTCCATCAGCTGATTCACTCCCCAGATGGCTGCAATGGCCGGAGTTGGGCTGATCCAAAGTCAGGTACCTAGAGCTTCTGCATTTCCCATGTGGGTACAGGAGCCCAAGCACTTTGGCTGTCCTCTGCTGCTTGCCCAGGTGCATTAGCAGGGAACTGATTGAAAGTGGAGCAGCCGGGACTCGAACTGGTGCCCACATCAGATGCCGGCACTGCAGGAGGTGGCTTTACCCTCTGTGCCACAGTGCTGGCCCCAGATTCAAAATTTACAGCAAAATAATTTTGTCCTTGCATTTCATTTTCCATGAACTTTTCTTTGAAGTACCCTCATTTCATTTATCCCTCTAATTAAAAATTCAGAAAAGCAGGATCAGCCGTGTGATACAGTGCATTTAGCAGCACTGGCATCCCATGTGGGCGCTGGTTGAAGTCTTGGCTGCTCTACTTCCCATACAGCTCCCAGCTGATGTGCCTGGGAAGGTGGCAGAAGATGGCCCAAGTGTTTGGGGCCCTGCATCCACATGAGAGACCCAGATGAAACTTCTGGCTCCTGGCTTTGGCTTGGCCTAGCCCTGGCCATTGTGGCCATTTGGGAGTGAACCAATGGATGGAAAATTGATAGATCTCTTTGTCTTTCTCTTTGTGTCTTTCCTCTCCTCTCTGTAACTCTGACTTTCAAATCTTTTTTTTTTTTTTTTTTGACAGGCAGAGTTAGAGTGGCTGCTATGGCTGTTGTGTTGCGGCCAGCACACTGTGCATATTCGAAGCCAGGAGCCAGGTGCCTCTCCTGGTCTCCCATGCTGGTGCAGGGCCCAAGCACTTGGGCCATCCTCCACTGCACCCCCCGGGCCACAGCAGAGAGCTGGACTGGAAGAGGGGCAACCTGGACGGAATCCGGCGCCCCAACCAGGACTAGAACCCGGGGAGCCGGTGCAACAGGTGGAGGATTAGCCTAGTGAGCTGCAGCGCCAGCCTCAAATAAATCTTAAGAAAAATAAAAAATAAAAGTTTTAAAAACCCTAGGAAAGTAAGTATAATATAGCTCATAATCAAGGGTATATATGGCCAGCACCATGGCTCACTAGGCTAATCCTCTGCCTTGCAGCGCTGGCACACCGGGTTCTAGCCCCGGTCGGGGCGCTGGATTCTGTCCTGGTTGCCCCTCTTCCAGGCCAGCTCTCTGCTGTGGCCCGGGAGTGCAGTGGAGGATGGCCCAAATGCTTGGGCCCTGCACCCCATGGGAGACCAGGAGAAGCACCTGGCTCCTGCCATCGGATCAGCGCGTGTGCTGGCCACGGCGGCCATTGGAGGGTGAACCAACGGCAAAAGGAAGACCTTTCTCTCTGTCTCTCACTATCCACTCTGCCTGTCAAAAAATTAAAAACAAAAAAAAAGGGTATCTATATCAGTACACATAACTGGCCTAGAAGGTTTTCAGAGTCTGCTTTGTAAAAATACTCATAAAAGTAAGATCTTAGATAATCAGGGTATGTGTTTAACCATTCTGCATTTTTTTTTAAAGCATGCAAGCAAGCCATTCTAGATACAAGGGGCTGTGCAGGTAGGATGAGGGGACGCTCCTGATCCTTGTTCTGTCATTACAGACAAGCTACTGCTGTTGCCTTGAGCTGAGTTCAGTTCACCTTGTCAGTGTTCCCTCTCCCTGAGCTGTGGTGATTAGATTGGGACAGGTGAGTGACAGCTGTGGATGCAAGCTCCTCTCCACCTAACAGAGCTTCAAAAAGACCACGTGCATCTAGAAGGAATGACGTGAGGCCGGGAGCTGCCGCCACGAGGGGAACTAGCTAGTGGATGGAACAGTAGGAGGGAGGACAGAGAAAAGGAAAAAGAAAAATGAGGTCAAGGCGCAAGTAGTTAAAAACCTTTGGATGAAACTGCTGCTGAAGTTTTAGGCCATGGAACCCACTAAATGCAGTTTTGGTTTAAGCCTATTCGAGTCGTGTTTTCCATTCCTGGGGCCAAAAGATTCTCCATCATGGGGCCAGTGCTGTGGTGCAGTGAGTTAAGCTGTCACTTGCAACACAGCCTTCCCATATCGGAGTGCGGGTTCAAGTCCAGTCCAGCTTCCTGCTGATGCTCCTGAAAAGCAGCAGATGATGTTTAAGTCCTTGGGCCCCCGACACCCAGGTTGGGAAACCAGGTGGGAGCTCCTGACTCCTGGCTTTAGGCTGGCCTACACCCAGCTGCTGTGGCCGTTTGGGGAGTGAACTGGCAGATGGAAGACCTCTCTGTCCCTATCTTTGTCTCTGTCTCTGTCTCTGTCACTCTGCTGTTCAAATAACCTTTTTTTTTTTTTTTTAAGATTTGTTTATTTATTTGGAAGGCAGAGCTACAGAGAGAGATGGAGAGACAGAGAGAGATCTTCCATCTGCTGGTTCACTCCCTGGATGGCTGTAGTGGCTGGGGCTGGACCAAGCCAAAGCCAGGATCTTCTGGGTCTCCCATGTGGGTGCAGAGGTCCAAGCACTTGGGCCGTCTGCTGCTGCTTTCCCAGGAGCGCTAGCAGGAAACTGGATCAGAAGGGAAGCAGCTGGGACTCGAAATGCTGGCGTCCCGGGCAGCAGCTCAGCTCTCTGTGCCACAACATCAACCGCACTAGTAACTACTAGAAGGAAGAGAGTGGTGTTCTGAAAAGCTAAGCTGCTCCCTGCAATGCTGGCACCCCACGTGGGCAGTTTCAAATCCCAGCTGCTGCGCTTCTGTCCAGCTCCCTACTGATGCACCTGGGAAAGCAGCAGAGGAAGGTGCAAATGCGTGGGCCCCTGCCACCCAGGTGGGCGACCCGGATGGTGGTCCAGGTTCCTGGATTGTCCTGGCCCAGCTCCAGCCCTTGTAGCCGTTTGGGGAATGACTAGTGGATGGATGACCTCTCTCTCTCTCTCTCTCTCTCTCTCTCTCTCTCTTTCTCTCTCTCTGAACATCCAGTTATTATTTAGTTTAAATATTTATTCATCTTGGCCGGCGCCGTGGCTCACTAGGCTATTCTCCACCTGCGGCGCCGGCACTCCGGGTTCTAGTCCTGGTCGGGGGGGATTCTGTCCCGGTTGCTCCTCTTCCAGTCCAGCTCTCTGCTGTGGCCCAGGAGTGCAGTGGAGGATGGCCCAGGTGCTTGGGCCCTGCACCTGCATGGGAGACCAGGAGGAAGCACCTGGCTCCTGGCTTCAGATTGGCGCGGCGCACCGGCCATAGCAGCCATTTGGGGGGTGAACCAACAAAACAAACGGAAGACCTTTCTCTCTGTCTGTCTCTCTCACTGTCTAACTCTACCTGTCAAAAAAAATAAAATAAATATTTATTCATCTACTTGAAAGGCAGGGTGAGAGAAAGAGAAAGAGAAACACAGATCTCCTGTTCACTGGTTCACTCCCAAATGGCCACAACAGCCAGGGCTGGGCCAGGCCGGAGCTTGGAACTGCATATAGGTCTCACACATGGGGGGCAGGGGCCCAAGCATTTGAGCCGTCATCTACAATGAAACACAAAGATCTGCCTACGATGACTGCATTAGTCGGGAAGCAGCCAGGACTCAAACCGGCTACAAAATTATGGATTGTGGCTGTTGCAGGCAGTGGTTTAACTTGCTACACCACAGTGCCCACCCCTATTTTTTATTATTATTTAAAAGCATTTCAAATAAATGAGAGACAGAAACTTCCCATTTGCTGGGTTACTCCCCAACTGCCAGGAAGCTGACGGCTCAATCCAGGTCTTCCGTGTGGGTGGCAGGTAGCCAGCGTCACCTGTTATCTCCCAAAGCGTGCATCGGCAGGAAGCTGGACTTGGCAATGGAGCTGCACTGGAACCAGGCACTCTCAGTACGGGGTGCAGGCATCCCTAGTGGTGTCTTAGCCATTTCACCACACCCCACCTCCAACATCCAGTTACTGAGGGGCACAGTCATGAAGCTACGTCTCCCAGGCTGTGTGCGGGTGACCCCTGCTGCAGCCACACGCTGTGGTGAGAAACACTCAAGGGGCCGGCGCTGTGGCGTAGCTTGTAAGGCCGTTGCCTGCAGGGCCAGCATCCTGTATGGGCACTGGTTCTAGACCCAGCTGCTCCACTTCCAATCCAGCTCTCTGCTATGGCCTGGGGAAGCAGTGGAAGATGGAACCTGCCTAGGAGACCCGGAAGAAGCTCCTGGCTCCTGGCTTCAGATAGGCACAGCTCTGGCTGGCTGTTGTGGCCATCTGGGGAGTGAACCAGCGGATAGAAGACCTCCCTTCCTCCCCCTCTCCCTCCCCCTCTCTCTCCGCTTCTCCCTCCCTCCCTCCTTCCCTCTGCCTCTCTGCCTTCAAATAAATAACTTAATCTTAAAAAAAAAAAAAAAACCCACAAGACAATGCTTTGGTAAGTGCTTTGAAGCTACAGAGGCCACCACTGCCAGCATCTCACGCGTGCAGATGCTCAGCTCTCAACAACTCAGTGTTTCTGTTTTACAGATGAAGAAACAGACTTGGAGAAGTGACTGCTTCAAGGTCACAAAGCAGCAGTGTGCATCCTGGGTGGTCTGATGTAACAAAATTAGAAGCTGGGGTGTAAAGGCCTTAATTGGAGTGACATCTACCCAGTCTCCCAGAGATGAACACCCAGGGGCTGCTGCTGTAAAGATTTATTTCACTTGAAAGGCAGAGAGAGAGAAAGATCTTGCATTCTCTGGTTCACCTCCCAAATGGCTGAAACGGCTGGGGCTGGACCAGGCTGAAACCAGGAACCCAGAACTCCATCCGGGTGTCCAACGTGGGTCGCAGGGGCCCAAGCCCTGGGCCATCTGCTGCTGCTTTCCCAGGCGTGTTAGGGAGCTAGATCGGAAGTGGAGCAGCTGAGACTCGAACTGGTGCTCCTACATGGGAAGCTGTGGTTACCAGTGGCGGCTTAACCCTCTGTTCCACAACACCAGCCCCAGTCAAGGGGCTTCCCAGGTGCCCCCCGTCCCCACCTCAGTTACTCCCAGTGTGAACATCTGTGTGCCTGCTCCCTCACAGAGCTATAGACGTGTCTGGGACGTGACCCTAGACAGGAATTAGGAAGCCAGAGGGTTGTGGATACTTTGCCATGCTCAGGGCTTCACATCTGCTGTAGGTGTGCCTGGCTTCTCTCTCCTTTCCCTGGGATAGGCCCACCCCCCGATGGGAGGCCCACTCTGCCCTTCCCAGGAGCTGGGAGTTCAAGCCCACCACTCTGGAGCCACTAGAAAAGAGAAACATCTTGCCAGACTGAGGGTTTAAGACCAAAATAGTCTGTGCCCACTCCCATGTCTGTTGTGGCCCTGTTTATGGAAAACCAGAAACCCATGGAATGTGAAGATTGCACAGCAAAGTCTTCAAGAATGTCTGAGCCACGTGCCATCAGAGAAACAGCTGGTGAAGTCACTCAAGGCTGAAGACCCCCACGAGGCTTGGCCTGGAGCTCTTAGCCTCTCCCAGGCCTTGCAGCTCAGTCCTGATTCCTGGTCCTCTCCCCTCTCAGCCTGTCTCCTTCATAGGTCTAGGGGAGGGGACTTGTGGCCATGAAGGGCTACACTGAGAAGCCATCGTTCCAGCTCCAAGAGTTGACAGTCCCTCGGGTTAGAACTAGGACGCCATGGGGCTAAGTCCTCGTAGGTAAAGTTGGCCCATCCCTCCCAGTGTAAGCTCCATTGAAATCCTGAACTGTGACACAGGCCTAATAGTAGCATAGACCTCATCGCTGAAAGAACACAGGAGATGATGCAACCAGTTTGGAAAACAACTTGCCAGTTCTTCAGAAAGTTAAACAGAACCATATGACCCAGACGTTCCACTCCCAAGAATCTTCCCAAGAGAAATGATGAAAATGTGTGTGCACACAGATGCTTGTACCTGAGTGTTCAAACAGCTTTATTCATGCCAGCCCCCGCATGGAAACACGCAAACGGCCATCACAGCTGACTGGGTGCACAGCGTGTCCGTGTGATGGGTTATTATCCAGCCATAAGGAAGGGGAAGCGCTCATATGTGCTACAGTGTGGATGAACCTTGGAAAATTAGAGGAGCTGGCCTCAGAGGGCCACATAGTGTATGAACTGTCCAGAAAAGGCAAATTTTTGGTGGTGACAGAAAAGTGATTCCCCCGGGATTGGGCAAGGGGGACTGGGGACTGACGGCCAATGAAGAGGAGTTTCACTGTGGGTGATGAAAATGCTCTAAAGTGAGTCAGGTATGACTGCACAGCTCTGTGACACACGGAAAACCATTGAATTGTACACTTGAAACATGAATTTATGGTATGTTCATTGTATCTCAATAAAGCTGTGGGATCAAAAAGATTACAAGAGAAAGCAGAACTTAGGGCAGTGTGGGAGGGCACAGTGAAGGTTGGTCCTTATGCCTTTTTTTTTTTTTTTAAGTTAAAGACTTTAAACAAAAAGATTTTATTTATTCATTTGAGAGGTAGAGTTACAGAGGGAGAGACAGAAAAAAAGGTCTTCCATCTCCTGGTTCACTCCCCAAATGGCTGCAATGGCCAGAGCTGGGCAGATCAGAAGCCAGGAGTCAGAAGCTTCTTCTAGGTCCCTCATGTGGGTGCAAGGGCCCAATGGCTTGGACCATCTTCTACTGCTTTCCCAGGCCATAGCAGAGAGCTAGAGTGGAAGAGGAGCACCTGGGACTAGAACCGGCACCCACATGGGATTCTGGTGCGGCCGGTGGAGGCTTGGTCTACTATGCTACAGCGCTGCCCCCTCCACCCTCTTACTCCCTTTTAAAAATATTTAAGTGACAGGGAGAGGCAGAGTGGCAGAGAAAGAAAGATCTTCCATCCGCTGGTTCACTCTCCAAGTGCCTGCCACAGCAGGGACTGGACCAGGCTGAAGCCAGGAGCCAGGAACTCCATCTGGGTCTCCCACGTGGGTGGCAGGGACCCAAGGACCTGGCCATCACCTGCTGCCTCCCAGGCGAGTTAGGGAGCTTGTTCCGAAGCGGAGTAGCAGGGAATCAACATGTGAGGCAGCGCGATCCGCTGCATCACCACTCCGAACCTGGTCCTTATTAATAATGAGGCGGGTAAGGCCGCTGCCTGCAGTGCTGGCATCCCACATGGGCGCCAGTTCGAGTCCCAGCTGCTCCACTTCTGATCCAGCTCTCTGCTGTGGCCTGGGAAAGCAGTAGAAGATGGCCCAAGTGCTAGGGCCCCTGCACCCACGTGAGAGACCCAGAAGAAGCTCCTGGCTCCTGGCTTCGAATCAGCTCAGCTCCAGCCGTTGCGGCCATTTGGGGAGTGAACCAGATGATGGAAGAACCTCTCTCTCTGCCTCTCCCTCTCTCTCTGTAACTCTACCTCTCAAATAAATAAAAATAAAATATTTTTAAAAATAGGCCTCCTACGAGTTCATTTAAAGCCCCATTAGCAGTGAGGAACACTTCTAACAGCCTTTCGGGCGCCCTGGTGAACCCCTAAACCCGTTCGGATCTCCTGAGTTCCTTTACAGGTTGAAGGGGTAAAGCAATCTCCATCCCGTCTCTGGGGTCTCATGAGGGGCGGGACTCAGGAGGCAGACGAGAAATCCTCGCAGAAGCTCTGGGCCACTTGGAGCGCCGCTGCAGGTGACAGGCACGGCCTGGGCCAACCCGGAAAAGCCGTAGGAGCTGGTCCAGGTGAGTTCTTGTGATTGGCAGCCGAGTGGGGAGGGCCCCGAGTGACGGCTGTCCCGCCCCCTCAGTCGAGCCTGTTGGCGCCAGCTTGGGGGAGGTGGGCGGGGCCCGGGGTTCGCGGCGCCTATTGGGTGTGGGGGGAGCACCCCAGTGGGACTAGAGCCCCGCCTCCAGCCTTGCGCTGGCCAATGAGCGCGGCGCATGGGAGGGGCGTCGGCGGCGTCGGCGGCGGCCGGGAGGCTGAGGCGGCTGAGGTGGCTGAGGTGGCCGCTGGGGCTCAGGCGGCGGGCGCGGCCGGGATGGCGAAGAGCAGCGGAGAGAATGGGCCGCGCGCGCCCGCGGCCGCGGGGAGCCTCTCCGGGACCCGAGAGAGCCTGGCCCAGGGCCCCGACGCCGCAGCCGCGGACGAGCTCAGCTCTCTCGGCTCCGACTCGGAGGCCAACGGCTTCGCCGAGCGCCGCATCGACAAGTTCGGCTTCATCGTGGGCTCTCAAGGCGTGGAGGGCGCGTGAGTACGGCCGGGGCCCTGGGCCGGGGGTCGGGATCGGGCGCGGGAGGCGCGCGGCCGGGCCTGGACTCGCACCGAGCCGCCCTCAGGACCTGCTGACCTGCCCCTCGCCCAGCCAGCGACAACCGCCCCCTTCCCTCCGCGGCCCCAGCCCCCCCCCCCCCACAGAGCCACCCCCTCGGGGAGCCCTACTTCCGACCGGGGCCAGGCAGGCCCACTCCCCTCCCCTCCCCTCCCCCGCCCCAGACGGACTGACCCGCCCCTCGGGAGGGACCGACCGTGCCCTGTCCCCGACAGATAGCACCCGAGACTTTCCACTGCCTCCTGGCCTTGGGGTTGGCTTTGCCACGCCTGACAGGCCCACGGATGGCTGCCCCTCTTCCAGGCAGATAGTCGCCATCCCTATCCCCTCCCCCACGGGCCACAGGCCCCCCCACCCCCGCCTCCCACCCCGCTGCCCTCCCCCCCACACACACACACACAGGAGACCAGAGGCCTGCCCCGACCCCATCCCAGGACAAACTGACCCCTTCCTGCGGACACACAGGCCTCTGTGACCTGACACTGGTCAGCTCCCGGGTGGACAGCCCCATGCAGGGACAGACAGTCCCTTCATCCCTGTAGGGTCAGAGAGGGCTCCCCTCCACCTCCCCCACCCAAAGGCTCCTTCCCCCGCTGTCACTGACAACAGGTGAGCAGACACTCCCCCTTCCTGGTGCCACACCACAGGCACCTGCGCCTCCTCCCAAACCCAGACCTGGGGCGTGGGAGGCAGGGAGGGGGCAGGGTCCTTGCTCAAGGAGCACAACCAGATGCCCCACCCCTAGAGCAGGCACCCAGGCTGGCTGACGAGGGAGTAGAGCGGCACCTTCCCTCCAAGCTGGGCAGCCAGGACAGCCTCACTCTGGCCCCGCAGAACCCCCTGAGCCCAATCCTAACAGGGGCTGTATGCGGGTCTGCTTGAGAAACATGGACTCCAGACCCTCCTCTCGCGCCAGCTGTCTTGTCACATGAGACCGGTGCTGTGCGCAGAATGGGCTAGCCCCTCTCCCATCCGACACAGGCAGCCCCTCGCCGATGGCCCCCATGGGGCCCGCCAGGACCCTCCTCCAGCGGGGGGCCCCTCCTCCCCCCTTCTCCGACCCTGTGAGATTCCTCAAGGCTCTGCAGCCTCTCTCAGGACTGTGGACATGCCTTGACTGTCTAGGAACCGCACCCCACACATCAGCCCCATAAAGGTCACTTCCGGGATTTTCCCCAGCCCCAAAGCCTCTCATTCACCAGGCCTCTCTCTCCCTCAGAGGAATCTGGCCACTCCCCCAAGGGGAGTTTCCTTCTTCCCACTGGCTCTGTCTCCTCCAGCCCCTCCCCAGCAGTCTAGTCCAACAGGGAGCCTCAGAGAGCACCCCTAGTTAGGATTCCCCATCCTGATTTGCTGCTTTCTCACGGCGCCCCAGGGAGGGATTCACTTGTGAGAACCCAAAGGGGACTTGGGGTGTGAGTTTTTGAACTGGGGAGCCGTTACTGAGGACCAGAGGCCAGGGAGGTGTGGTGTCGTAAGAGCAGGAAAACAAATTCTCATTTTCATCTGTGGGGTCTTGGAAGAAAGAGCTCGGGTTTGCTGGTGAATGCTAGGGCGTGAGACTTTCTACCGTATGCTTCTCAGGCAGTTAACCAGGTCTCAGGGCAGGCGCAGAGCAGGGCGATATAGTGGGAAAAGGCCAGATTTAGAAATCACACTTGCTGGCTGAGCGACCTTGAACAAGCTCTGACTCTCTAGGCCTGTTTACTCACTATAAAGGGAGGAGCAACACTTCCGCCGTCCCCGCGGGGGATTACATGAGATCAGGTAAGGGGAGGAGCCTAGCACACTGCCTGGTGTACAGAGTGGCCCAGAAGATGTTGGTTTTCTTTATTTTTCCTTCGAAATATCTGAGAAATGAGGGCGTACCTCTGGTATTTGTGGGCAGAGAGAGGTCCCAGTGGGAGCACCTCCCTTTGGCTCTGGTTCCCAGCCTTGCAAGCCAGACATCTGCTTTCTGTACCCGAACCACAAACCTGGGCTGTGGCTCTGCACATGCGCTCCATTTCTGCATCACTGGTGTCTAGGGCTGGGGCAGAGGAGGTGGGATTCCCACCCAACTCCTCTCTCCTCGCCTCACTTCCCTAAGCCTGTTGGTCAACCTAAAAATCTCTGGTATCTGAAAGCTTGGCTGCTTCCTGCTTAGTTTATGTTGTGGGTTAAAAAAAAAAAAAAAAGCCAAGAGTAAGTCCCAGCTCAAGGCCATGAAGGGGAAGTTATGGGAAGTTTCAGGGTGACCGCCCTGAGCGCAGTCTCGTGGTTGAGGGCTAGGAGTCCATGTGCCGTCCCAGCGAAGTGAAACGTTAGCACCGATGGCTGCCGTGGGGATGGAAGGGACTCTGGATCCAGATTAAAGGTCTATTTCAGCCACCCTGGGCCAAAGGTTGTCTCAGAGCAGTCCATCTGGGGCCAACATTGTGGCACAGTGGGTTAAGCTGCCCCTTGCAATGCTGGCATTCCCTATTGGAGTGCCAGTTTGAGTCCTGGCTGCTCTGCTTCTGATCTAGCTCTCTACTGGTGTACCTGGGAAAGCAGCAGAGGATGGCCCAGGTACTTGGGCTCCTGCCACCTACATGGGAGATGTGAACGGAGTTCTGGGCTCCTAGCTTTGTCCTGGCCCAGTAACTATTTGTGGCTATTTGAGGAGTGAACCTGTAGTAGATGGTGGGAAGGCCTGTCTTCTTTCTATCTATCTATCTATCTATCTATCTATCTATCTATCTATTTCTATCTCTGCTCTTCTGCCTTTCAAATAAATACTTTTTAAAAAAAGGTAGTCAATCTTAGCAGTTGCCAGGGGCTGAAGGAGTGGGGAAGAAAGTAGGTCAGATGGCTGTTTGGTACCTGGCACCAGTAAATCAAAAAGTCATAGACTGGGGCTGGCACCTTGGCACAGCAGGTTAATCCTCTGCCTGCGGTGCCAGCATCCCATGTGGGCGCCAGTTCAGGTCCCGGCTGCTCCTCTTCCAATCCAACTCTCTGCTGTGGTCTGGGAAAGCAGTAGAAGATGGCCCAAGCCCTTGAGCCCCTGCACCCACATGGGAAACTGGGAAGAATCTCCTGGCTCCCGGCTTTGGATCAGCGCAGCTCTGGCCATTGCGGCCATTTGGGGAGTGAACCAGCGGAAGGAAGACCTTTCTCTCTGTCTCTCCCTTTCACTGTCTGTAGCTCAACCTCTCAAATAAATAAAATCTTTAAAAAAAAAAAAATGTCATAGACCAAGCTGGAAGGGAGCTTAAGGGATTGCCCAGCTTAGTCCTTATTTATTAAACATGAGGAAGCTGAGGCTTAGAGAGACTGTCTTGGGCTGGTGTTGTGGTGCAGCTTGCCACACCTGCATCCCACATCGGAGTGCTGCTTCAAGACCCTGCTCCCAGCTGCTCTGCTTCCAGGGCAGCTTCCTGCTAATGCACCTGGAAAGGCAGCAAATAATGTACTTAGGTCCCTGCCACCCATGTAGGAGACCTCGATGGAATCCGTGGCCTGACTCAGCCTTGGATGTTGGGCCATTTGTGGAATGAACCACTAGATGGAAGATTTCTCTTTCTCTCTCCCTCCTTCTGTCTCTGTCACTCTGCCTTTCACATGAATAAATCTTTAAAAAGAGGTCCTAGTCAGGCAGTTCCCATTGTGTTCACCATCCATAAATATGGCCTGTGGCCCCAGCAGGAAATCAGGTGTCAAGTATAACAGAAAGTGCCTCCTTCACCTTCCCTGGCGTAGCTCAGCACTTCCGAGTCCCCCAGCGGTGTAGGAGGCTACAAGGGCTGGCACAGGAGGGCAGGGGTGTGTTGTCATTACCAGTCCATTACACTAATCTGTTTTGGGGCTGGGACCCAGCTGACACACCTTTTCTGCTTAGGTCTGCAGTGGAATAAATAGTCAAGCGCTAGTTATTTACTAAATAATTTACTGGTAGACATGCCAACTCAGAAAGCTGAAAGTCACCCTAGAGATGGCCATCGTCATACAGCTGGTTAAACTGAGGCTTGAGAAGAGTGGCTAGCCTCCCCCTCTTCCATCTATTAGGAGCAGACCTGGGAATTGAACCCAGGATTCCCAATTCCTAGCCCCTAAGCCTTCCTACTCCTTCAGCTTGTCTGTCTTTTGTGTCTACTTCTGCAGGGATCCCTGGTGGGACTGACGTAGCCCCTGCCTGCTGTTGAGCAGTAGCCAGAGGCATGAAAGCAGCTGGATAGCAGTGACTGTGGGTGGCACAGGCCAGACAGGGGTGCTGGTAGCAGTGGTTCTGGCTTGGCTGGAGGTTGAGCTGGGCACTGAAGCCCAGGAAGGACCAGGTAAGGAGAAAGAAGTATTCTCGGCAGGGGAGGGCATGGGAGTGATGCTGCCCTCACTGTCACTTTGGGGTAGGAAGAGCAGACTTGTTTGTCCTTGGGCAGCAGAGAGGAGACAGTCAGGAAGGGAAAGAAGGATCAAGTTGGATACCACATCTCCTGGCCCAAAGGAGATGGCCTGAGAGGCGGGTCCCTGGCTTCCCTTTTCCCTGTGTTGTCAGGACTGGCTCCTGAGGCTGGGGCTTCCCGCTGGGCCTCAGTCTGCAGGCCAGATGAGGCGAGGAGCTCTGCTCTCTGGGATCTCGTGGGTGTTGGCTTCCTGTTGTGGGAGTGAGGGATCTGAGCTGGGCCCAGGGAAAAATAACTGGAACGGCAGTGTTGCCTTCTTCAGTTTCCCTGTTTCCTGGGCCTTCTTTCTACTTGTGGCCAATTATAACAGTGCTGTGACTTTAGAAATCGTAGAACTGGCTTAATTGGCATCCCTGTAGTTTGGTCTATGCCAGTTTTGGTTGGGATGGGGCCAAGGCCCTCTTGGCAAGCCAGAGCCTGCCTCCCTCTCTTCCCACCAACTTTCCTAGTTTGTAAAAGTCCAAAGCATCCACTTCTCTTGAGCTATTACAGATCCCAGGAGAGCACGGAGCAGGCAATGGAGTGGTCCCTGGGTGGCCCATCTGAAAGGAGTCAGCTACACATGTGGGCCCTGGTCTGTGACTTGAGACCACAGGCCCTCCCATTCTCTCTCCTTCTTCCCTTCTCTCAGCCTGAAAAGGAAAATCTGGTTTGTTGGCCCTGTGGGTGTTCCAGGGCCTCAGACAAGACCTGACTTGGTAAAGGAGGGGCCGACGCACCAGCTGCTGCTCGAGGAAGGTGCCTATGTGTCTGCCAGCTAGGAAACCCTAAGCTGTGGGAAAGAGATAAGGCGGTGGGCCCTGCCTGATGTTTTGTCCTCCCAGCATCTGGTCCTGAAACAAGACCTCCACGGGCAGTGAGTCCTGACCCTCGTCTAGCCACGCACTCTGCTTACACAGAGATGGAGGAAAGTGAGTGCTCTGGGCTCCCTCCTCACGTGAGCTCTGGAGTCTGGCTGTCATTGTGACCTTGGATATGTTGCTTCTCCTCTGTGAACCTCGGTTTCTCAAATGCAAAATTGTGGTGATGATACCAACGTGGTAGGGTTGTTGTGAGGGTTAAATAAACTGATGTTTGAAAAGAGCTTGGCCCAGAGTAGGTGCCCTCTCTTAAAGCCTGGGATAGACAGTGGCCCTGTTTGCCATTTTTGACTTCCTATCTCTGGCTGTGATAGTGAGTGTCAGCAAGGCCCAGTCCCTGTGGGTGAGTGAACCCTCATCCACAGTGAACCCTGTCTTCCCTGTGAAGGGTAGGAATCCCTAGTGTAGATAAGCACACTGAAGACTTGATCCTGTTTCTTGGTGCTAAATCCAGTGACTAAACCTGGCTAAGGTGGCAGCAGGCAGGGTGCCAGGTCCTCGCAATCCCTGAGGCCCCCATACTCAGGGGAGGAGTCAGCAGGAACCTGGCTACCTCCTCATCCCAGTGTGGACCGTGAGGCAGGTCTTAGTTAAAGCTCGTGGCCATCCCAGTAGGGAAAAACCTAGGGAGGAAGGCCCTTGGGTTGAGGAGGCCCTAGAAACATGGTCAGATCAGACCTGGCCTAACCCTCCCTTAGGCTCAAGTCCACAGCATATTGGTCTTGACCCGAAAGTGCTGTCTAATGGCCATCTGACTGATATCCGGTCTGTGCCTTTTGGAAGAAGTGTTTATAGGCAAGGCAGGCATTACTCATGTGCTCCTCGTGAGGAATCTGAAGCTTGGAGAAGCAGAGTTAACAGTGGAGCCAGAGCAGAGAGGGTTCCCAGGTCTTTCGATTCTCAGCCCAGCACTCTCACCTGTTCTCCTTCTCACTGTTGAGCCCAGTGAGCCTCCAGGCCTAGGAGGCCTTGCCCAGCAAAGCAGAGTGCTGCCGTCCACCTATTGTCAGTACCCTAACTGATCACTGTACCCTGCAGGCAGCACACTTGCCCCTAGCTGCGTAGTCGGCCCCCAGAAAATCTGCTGCTATCTTGGGCCTAGGAACCCCTTCTGGCAGGGAGAAAACTATCCACCCCACTGGCAAACCAACATATCTGATGCTTAATCTGCTTGGAAGCCACCTGTCGAGGACTTGGGGGCACCTGCCAACTTAGGCTTTGTCTATCTCATCTTTCCCTTCCTTGTACCTGCTAACCAACCCTCCCCTCCCAAATCCATTCATGCCCTGGCCAGCTCGTCAGAGGCTGTGCCCTCCTTCAGGTAAGGAAATAGTAGCATCAGCATCCTGGGAGAGCAAGCCACGGCCACTTGTTGCCAGCGTAGCCTTCTAGGCAGTGAGCTTACTTACCAAACATTTACTGAGCACCTACTCAGCCAGAACCTGTGACTGGGACAAGGGATACAGAACTGAACAAGATGTCTCCATTTGTAGCACTCACAGGGGTCACAGACTGTTTGGAAAATAGAACCACAGACATGTCTTTACAGTGTCAGGTGATGAAGACCGTAACTGAAGTGTGAAGTTACTCTGGGAATATATGGGAAGAGGCAAGCAGCTGTGCTTACAGGAGTCTACATCCAGGCCTCAGCAGGGGCAATGAACAGCATTCCAGTGGTTGGGAGGGGACCCCTGTGCCAAGTCCTTCCTCAAATGCCAGCTTTTTGAGACTGTCATGTGCTAGAGCAGAGGTAACCAGAAGGGTGAGAGGCAAGAGGATGGTGTGAAACTAGGATAAGCAAGGAAAAGAAGTCGGGCAGTTGACTCTAACCTTGACTGTCAGGCCTCCTGTGCTTCAGAAGGTAGTCTGGGTCTGGTGTGAAAGACGGCAGAGAGAGCTGGGTCATAGGCAGCAAAACCTGTCGGGAGAACCCAGGATAGCCCAAAAGAGCGACACTGAGGCCTAGACACAGATCTGGAGCCATGAGGAGAAAGCGGCTGGCAAATCATGAGTGTTTGGCTCACGCCTGGCTGTGTGGCTGTGTGGGCCAGCACTGAGATGCTGAGGCCTCTCAGAGAACCTGTTCTGGAGCCTTCTGACTGCAGGGAGGCAAGGCCAGCCGCAGCCTTCCTCAGCAGTGGGCAGCAGGCTCTGTCACAGCCCTGGGCTCCCCAAGGTGCCTGGCGTGCCTGGCATGCCCAGGGCACATCAAGGGGTTCTTTGTTTCCCTCTAGCAGGAGAGCAGGTTGGCTGACCTGGTTAGGGAGGGAGTCGGGTGAGTGCTTCTGAGCGTTGTGGTTTCTGCCTGGTAAACATATTGGATGGCAAGAAGCATGCGAAGGAAGCTAGGCCCCTCCCCAAGGAGAGAGTGCCGAGGCCTGAGGGCAGGGATAACAGCTCGCAGGATAGGTGGGAGTCTTTGGGCACCGCCTGAACTCTCTCGAGAGAGGTAGAGGGCAGCTGAGATCTGACCTGACCTCACCTAGCATCTCTATTCTGCTCTCGGATGTGGTGCCTCGGCTGGGACAGGGGATGCAAGTCCAGCACCTAGGAGAAGGCAAACACCTTTGTACTTAGCAGCTCTGGGGGACAAGAGATTCTGGCTGCAAATGTGGAATTGAGGCCTGTGTGTGGGAAGGGGCTCTAAACCAGGCACAGGGATCAGAGTTCTAGTGCCAGCTCCCCCACTGACCCTTGTGGTGTGTGACTTGGGCATGTCACCTCACCTGGTCGTGCGGCTAATGGTCCCTGTTTTTCATCCAGCACTTATTGTGTGTGCAGCCCTGTGCTAGGCTCAGGATAAAGGACGGGCCCTGCCCTCACAGGCCTTCCAACTTAGAGGGAAGTCAGATATGAAACAGTTTAGTTACAGGTGTGGCTGTGTGCAGAGGCTTGTGAGGATCATATGAGATAACTGGATTAGCAGCATTGTATAAATAAAGACTGCTGAGCAAGGATTAGGACACCCAAGCCCCAGGCCTCACTGAGCCACTAACTAGCTGTGTGACCTTCAGAAAGTCTTTCTCCCACATAAAATAAGATATAAGTAAGATATTCTCTCTCTCTCTTTTTAAAAAGATTTATTTATATTTTTAAAGGCAGAGTAAAAGAGAGAGAAGAGAGATCTTCCATCTGCTGGTTCATTCCAGGATAGGTGGAATGGCCACAATGCCCGGTGCCAGGCCAGGCTGAAGTCAGGAGCCAGGAACTTCTTCTGGATCTCTCATGTGGGTGCAGGGGCCCAATCAGTTACACTTCCTTCCACTGCTTTCCCAGGAGCCTTAGCAGGGAGCTGGATCAGAAGTAGAGCAGCCAGGACTCAATCCGGTGCCCTTATGGGATTCTGGCGGCAGCTTTACCCACTGTGCCACAGCACCAGGTCCTGTAAGACACTCTTAATGGGGCAATGTTAATGAGACCATCTACTTCTAACATTCTGACTTCAAAGTGGAACCACGCTTGAAGAGGTTCTTTATGTGGTACCTACTTCAGGAATCAAGGGGTCCTCACGCACATCCCGCACAAGCCATGCTCCCAGCATGCTCTTTGCAGAACCAGGGACCCTCATGGCCTAGGGTGTAACCAAAGGATGCTTTAATCCATGTAGCTCTTTAGTCTGCAGAGTACTTTCAGTTTCTTTACTTCGCAGTGATCCTTACGGTAGCAACAGGAAATTGGCAGGGTAAGTATTCTTTTGCCCTATTAGACAAGGAAACCATGGCTGAGCAAGTGATGGAACTGGGTCTGGACTCCTCCTTCCCACTTTTCCATCTTACTAAGACTGGAGCCACTGTGTGGCTTTTCCTTCCCCTCCTTGTCCCAGTCTTATGATTTCAGCCAAGCCTCAAACCTCTGCACTTCTCCTAACAGGCTTCTCAGGTTGTTTTTGCCGCCGAGTTGTTATGGCCCAACTCCTGTCCCAGGTCTGTACACGCAGGCCTCACACGTACCCCAGGTTGAGACAGGTGCCGTTGGGTCGTGAGGCACCCAGTGAAGGAGCGTAAGTGTGGGGAGCTCTTGTTCTTCCTCAGTGCACTCTGGGCGCTGGATGCCACGTGTCCGGGTGATCCTCCTGGCCAGCCCCTTTTGAAGAACTTTTTTTTTCCCTTCCCTCTCCATCGTGGCTTCACAAAAAGAGAAAACTAAACCCGGGCCTGGGGAGCCCAGGTCGGTTCAAGACGGCAGCAAGGCTGAGCTTTGACTCCTTCCTCTGTCGCTTTCCAGGGATGTGATGTGTCTGTAAATAGACCAGTGGTGTCCTAGAGGGGGATGGTAGGAGGATCAAGGGAGATGATGTTGGCACAGTGTCTGTGGTCCATGGCGGATCTCATAATGCACATTGACTGACCCTCTGAGATTGCACTGCAGGCCTTTGGCATAATGGCAAGGGATTGAGGTGGTGTGGGTAGGAAGATGAGGCTTCCCTCATGTGCTCTGCCCACTCACCCCATGGCCTTGGTCACACTCAGCTTGTAGTCAAGCCTGCCAGGGCAGGTTGGGAATCCCCCTTCAGTTCCTCGTTGAGTCATGTGGAACAGAGCCCTTTGGCAGCCCTGACTCTGAGGGCCTGATATCGCTCCCCTTGGCCCGTGAAGAGAAAGCGGAAGTGAGAAAGCAGAGGTGGGCCTGCACGCTTCATCCCCAGGCATGCACCAGAGATGCCTGGGGCCTCTCTTTCTGGGGAGCGGGAGGGAGTCTGCACTGTAACTGCCACCACCTTCCTCTGTGCACCTTCCAGACGTCATCCTGGGCTCGAAGTCTGCCTCTGAGCGACCCGCT
This sequence comes from Sylvilagus floridanus, assembly GCA_949820135.1. Taxonomy (NCBI): domain Eukaryota; kingdom Metazoa; phylum Chordata; class Mammalia; order Lagomorpha; family Leporidae; genus Sylvilagus; species Sylvilagus floridanus. The sequence continues at coordinate 160,567,346 of OX463233.1, forward strand.
CTGTGCTCCGAGCTCAGTCCGGTAACGCTGCTGTGCAGGGAAGCCTGTACAGTAGGCGGACCGTCGCGTATCCTGCCTCGTTTACTTCTGTGCAGTAGTTAATATCGTAACCCCCATTTTACAGAGAGAGAAACTCAACCCCAGAGCTGAAGTGACTTGCCACGCATCTCTCAGCTTGTGGCTCTGGGTTCACTGAGCTCTAAGTTCCCTGGGAACATGACTGTGCATGCAGCCGAATGGATAGCACCCGGTGGGAGAAGAACAGGGCCTGGATTCACTCCCGGAGCCGTGCCCTGCTCACTGTGGACCTTGGACAGTTACTGGCTTGCTGAAAACCTGTCTCATCATCTGCAAGGGGGATAATTGGAGGATTGAGCGCAGGAGCTTGTTGCCAGAATTAAATGAAATAATTAAGTGCTGAGCACGGTGTCTGCACAGCAAGTGCCTGGTACATGTTATCACAACCTTTCAGTTAAGTTAATTGAATATTAGAACTGTAATGTTGTAAAAAGCCGTCATCAAACATATCCACGCTCAGTTCTGTGCTGGCCTTTGAGGAAGGTCTGGAGCTGGCCAGAGGGAGAGGCCTTTTATCAAGCCCTTGCTACGCTGTGTACCCACCTGGTTTCAAGGCAGAGGACTCTGGAACTCAGAGTTCCCGAGGTCACCAAGCCCCACACATTTACTAAGCGCCAGCTGGGTCCCAAGCTCTGTTCTCGGTGCAGGACACACTGCAGTGAATGAGACCAGTGGAGCTGCTGCTCCTCCGGGAGCCCTGCCCTCCAGCAGTGCCCCCTCTGGATGCTGCCTCAGCAGGGCGGACAGACGGGTGGCACCCGCCCCGCTGGACTGCTCACATTCCCGAGCAAGCTCTCTCCCGGTAACTCACCCTTGCACACACCTGGGCCTTCTGCTTGGGTGTCCTTTCCCCTTGCTCAGCCTGGCCACTTCCTGTCACTCTTGAAACCCCAGCTCGACAGTCAGCTCCCCTTTGAGGCTTTCCCTCATCACCCTGGGGAGAGTCCCAGCACCCACGACATGCCTCTGTCCTGGCTCTTCTCTGTGTGCTGTTTACCCACCCACCTGTCTTTGCCAGAGTCACCCCCTCAAGGGCAGGAACTGCATGTTATTCATCTGGGTGGGACACAAGCTCTAGAGAGAGGCGTGTGGAATGTAATGAGGGGCTGTGCTGTGTCTGCATGAAGATGAGAGGATCAGATTAGATACCGGAGGGGGAAGTTTGAAGGGTGGCCCAGGGGGAGGGCACCTAGAGAGGGCTAGGGGAGAAAGGAGGCGTGTGCAGAGGAACAGGAGGGCCTGGGAGCCAGCGCCTGAGGTTTCTATTGGACAAGGAGGGCGGTAAGGAGTCATGAAGCAGGCTGAGTGGAGGAGGGGCTTGTTTAAACAGTAAGACAAGACTTATTTGGTAAGATCTATCAATGCGATCTTACAATTAGATAAGGGTGGGTGGGCCATGTGAGTCATGGCGGTGTCCACAGTGAGGTTGAGATCCAAAGACTCACTCTCAGGCCAGGAATTTCAAGCATCACTCTGCCTGGCAGGGATTGAGGTTGGGGTTTGAGGGGGTGTATCTCCTGTTGACATAGTGTCCAGAGCTTTCTGTAGTCAGGGAGAGACGAGCTGGGGGCTTCTACTGTGGTCTGCACTGTTGCTAGGTGAGTGGGGCGGAAGGAGGATTCCTGGTTTTCTGGGGCCAGCGAGGCTGGTGCCTGGGAACCATTTCTTCCACCTCACTCAGAGCAGGGTGGAGCTGAGCAGAGTGGACAGCTGGGCAGAGACCCAGGGCACCAAGGCCAGTGAAGGGTGGAGAGAACCTGTTTACCATTGTGCACTGACCCAGGGCTAGAGGGAGCAGAGCCAGGGAATTCCTCATGGGAAAGAGAGGCAGGACCGGCACCGGCCTGCACCGGAACGACGGGGAGTGAAGCAAGCCACGCTCTCTCACCCAGACAGGGGCGCCGGGCTGCAGCAACCATCGTCCTTTTCCATACTGACTCACGGCATGGCCCTGGGCAGGCCACTGCCCTCTGGGGGCCAGAGGCTTCCCCGGCTGTGGAGTGGACCTGCCTCCCAGCCCTGACAGTTGGCCATTTCACACCACCACCCTCCTGTCTCCCACATTCTGTTTTCCCATCAGCACTTCTTGTGGAACTGACCTAAAAGCTATTTATACTTTGAGTCATTACCACCTCTTAGGGTAATGAATTCCAGAGACTGTTACCAGTGTGCAAAGTAGGCCAGCCTTGTGTTTATCCTCGCTTCTCTTTTGAGCTCTGGGTGGGAGTGGGACGCTGTCCCACCCGTGTTGTCCCTGGATTTGTGATTGGTGGCGCTCCCTCTGCACGCACTCTTTCCAGTTTTCCAGACTTCCTCTGACTGTCTCCTCTCTGTCCCAGAGACTCAAATGTGAGAGGCCACTTCTCAGCACATGAGATGGCGAAGGAGAGGGAAGGGAAGGTGATGGGTTGAGGCTCTTTATACATATTGGGTAGTTCAGTGTTCAGGTAGCAGCCTGCACTTCCAGGCTGGGGAACCTTGGGCAGCTTACTCAACTGAGCAGAATCGTAATGTTCCTGTCTATTAACAGAGGTAATACATGCTATTTCCTTGGAGAGTTGTGTGTCTGTGTCGTGCTTGGTGGAGCTAGTGCTCAAAATGTATTGTCTCTTACTGCTCCCACATCATCTTAACCGCTACTCTCTGAGGAGGTGGCATGGCCCCCTTGTTAGAGAACAGGAACCGGAAGATCAGAGTGGAGCAGCCCTGCCCTGTTTCACACAGCTGTAATGTGGTAGGGCTGGGTTCAGAAGCCAGAAGAGACAGTTTGTGTGTCATTGAGTAAATTACATAATCCTTGGTGCTTCACCTGTTTCACGGGTAAGATGAGGCTAATTCTGCCCAGCCTACCTCAGAGGCTGTGTGTGGGGGCCAGTCAGATGAGAAAGGGGACGTGAAAGTGCTAGGCAAACTGCAAATGCTGGTCTCCCAATAGCTGCCATTTGCTGCCAACCTACCAGGCTGGGCCCTCGTACACACTTATTCCTCACTGCAGTTCCACAAAATATGAGGTCTGTATATTTAAAGGTGAAGAAGTTCAGGTTTAGGAGGTCAAGTGTTTTTCCCAATCTTCCAGCTACTAAATGGAGGACCCGGAATATCCTAGCTTGGTTGACTGCAAGATCGCTACTTTTTAAATCCCGTCCCCTCCCCCCATATTCAACAGGGCTTCCATGATGAGGATCAATCCTGTGACCTCAAGTTTTCTGTCTGGGGTGTGTTTTTCTTCATTTGGGCTGGTTTAGGGAGTGAAGCTTAGAGGAAGAGGTTAGACAAGTTCCTTGGGACAAAAAGTTTATCTTCCACCAGAGGCTAAAGGGATCATGGGCACGGGCAGAGTGCCTCCAAGTTTGCCAAGCATGAAGGGTTGAGGTATGCTAGAAGGACCAGGGAGAGAGAGCCCCAACCTTTGGTCTTAGTAGCTTTGGGAACCATCTTGTCCCTCTGAGCTTCTGGGGCCTCCGGCCTCCGGGTTTCAGGAGAAGGTCAGGGAACCAGAAGCCTATGGAGAGTGGTATCAGTGGATTATCACTGCTGCCTTGGGCCATACCGGGGCCTGGGAGCCCAACAGGATTTGTGATCAGGCACTACCTTTGTGTCCTTGAGTCTTCCTCCTCAGGGGAGGGGCAGCCAGCCAATGGCAGATCACCCAGCCTCACCATCTCCACCTGAGGCTGTGCTTGAGAGCAGTGCCCATCCAGCATATTGGCCTGACAGAGCTCTGTTAGGTATGGGCAGGCCACTCACAGGGGCAGTGAGAACACCAGGGGAGGGGGTTAGACTGTCTGCAGGGGGCTAGAGGTGGAGCCACACAGTGGCATCTGGATAAAAGCCTGATTTCCGCAGAGCTTCTTGGGGAAGTCAGAGTCACTGTGGCAGAGGGAAGCCCTTGTTCAGCCACTTCCTTTTTATCTTGTGGCTTTGCTCAGGTCATACAACCTCTCTGATCAGCTCAAGTCTCATGAGCCAAATGGAAATAGTAATTATTCTGGGGCCTGCGTTGTTGTGTAGCAGATAAAGCCTCCACCGGCATCCCATATGGGCAACCATTTGTGTCCCAGCTGCTCCACTTCCAATCCAGCTCTCTGCTAATGGCCTGGGAAAAGCAGTGGAAGATGGCCCAAGTGTTTGGGCCCCTGCTGCCTAAGTAGGAGACCCAGATGAACCTACTAGCTCCTGGCTTCAGACTGGCCCAGCCCTGGCTGTTGTAGCCATCTGGGGAGTGAACCAGCAGATGGAAGAACTCTCTCTCTCTCTCTTTCTCACTCTGACTTTCAAAATAAATAAACAAATAAAAAACAAAATTGTAATTAATGGGTGAGGACTCCATGTCATTGGCCTATTAGGAGGACAAAATTGCTGTAGACAGAAATAGCCTTGAATGGAGATGAAAGTAATGATGTCATGTAAAAAACCAGGCAGGCACCTGTTAAGTACCTGTAAGGTATGTGGTGAGGATTACAGAAGAAGTTCAAGACTTGGTTCAGTTAGGGAGGGACAGTGCTGAGCAAGTTATAATGAAGTGCTCATTTCACACTTCATGTCCTGACCTGTTTGTGAATTGGTGCTGAAACTAGTTTTAGGAGATTGTGACCAGGATTAAAAAAAAGAAAGAAAGAAGAAATAGAATAATAAATATAAAATTGAACTGAAAATATCAGAGTGCCTACATATATATAGGGACAACTTGTTTCATAAAACAAACTTTCAGTTGTGTGTTGCATAAACTCAATAGGAAATATATTTCTTATTGTGCATGTCAGTTTGAAACGTGTGAGAAATGGTGTTCTAAGCCAAGGTGAAGGCCTTTAGTTGAACAGCTCTTGAGATCTGGGAAGGCAGGTATGTACACTGTGGGCTTAGCCTGGGGAGGTGGAGAGTGTGGTGGATGGGTCAAGAGTGTGGGCAATGGAATCAGGCAGGCCTAGATTGGAGTCCCAGGTCTGCCTTTGTAGCTACATGGTCTTTAGCTAGGCACTTCACCTTACTAAGTCTGGGCTTGTACTGTGAAAAGGGGAGAATGATTTTAGGGTATGATTTTTATGAAATGCTCATGTCATAAACATATGTGAAATGTTGAGAAGGAATTTGCTAAGTAATAAATGATGTGTAACAGGTAACTGTTATTGCTGGGTCTATTATTCTAATCTTTTAAAAATTTGTTTGAAATGCAGAGTGACAGAGAAAGGAGACAGAGAGAGAGAGACCTTCCATCTGCTCGTTCACTTCCCAAATGTCTGCAACAGCTGAGTCTGGGCCAGGCTGAAGCCAGGAGCCAGGAACTCCATCCGGGTCTCCATGTGGGTGACAGGGGCTCAAGCACTTGGGCCATGATCTACTGCTTCCCAGTTGCATTAGCAGGGAGCTGGTTGAGAAGCAAAGGAGCGGAGACTTGAACCAGCAATCTGATATGGGATGCAAATACCCCAAGAGGCAGCTTAACCACTGTTGGCATAATACCTGCCCCTGGTTCTAATTTTTAATGTTGTATTGGGTTCTGAAGGGTGGTTGTGGCTTGATGAGGGGAGAAGAAAGGGCATTCCAGGTAAGGATGGGTGGATGATAAGGGAATAAGTGTGGGTGTGCTTGATATGAGAGGGGTCTGGGAATTGTATGGCCTCTGAGGGTGTTGAGATTATAGCTACAAGATACTGGGAAAGTCTGGACAGAGCATGAGGAAGAATGTTTTAGCAGTAGAAACGGCTCAACAGTAGAGTGGCCTCAAGCAGATACAATGAGGCCTCATCCCTGGAGGAGTTCCAGCAGAGACTGGGCCCCAAGAGATTGTTCTCATTAAGCTCTGAGACCACCCCAGGCCACATAAAGAAAGGGGTTTTGGGGGGCCAGCTCTGTGGCATAGCAGGTAAAGACACAGCCTGCGATACCAGCATCCCATATGGGTGCTAGTTCAAGTCCACTTCGGATTCAGCTCCCTGCTAGTTCTCCTGGGGAAGCACTAGAGGATGACCCAAGTGCTTCAGCCCTGCACCCATGTAGGAGACCTGGAAGAGGCTCCTGGCTCCTAGCTGTGGACTGGCCAGCTGATTGTAGCCATCTGGGGGGTGAACCCCAGATAGAAGATCAGTCTCTCTCTCTCTCTCTCTCTCTCTCCTGAAAATAAATAAGTAAATAAATGGGGCAATGGGGCTGACCTTGTGGTGTAACAGGTAAAGCCACCACCTGCAATGCCAGCATACCATATGGGCACCAGTTCAAGTCCCAGCTGCTCCACTTCTAGTCCAGCTCCCTATAATGCACCTGGGAAAGCAGCGGAAGATGGCCCAAGAGCTTGGGCCCCTGCACCCACATGGGAGACCCAGAAGAAGCTCCTGGTTCCTGCCTTTGGACTGGCCCAGCCCAGGCAATTGTGGCCATTTGGGGAGTGAACCAGTGGATGAAAGATTTCTCTCTGTCTCTCCCCTTTTCTCTGTAACTCTGCCTTTCAAGCAAATAAATAAATATTTTAAAAGAAAGTTTTAGATGTGAAAAAATTAAAAAAAGAAAGGGTTGGGTTTTTTTTAGATTTATTTATTTATTTGAAAGTCAGAGTTACAGAGAGAGAGAGGCACAGAGAGAGAGAGGATTTCCATCCATTGGTTTACTCCCCAATTGGCCGCAATGGCCGGAGCTGTGCGGATCTGAAGCCAGGAGCTTCTTCCAGGTCTCCCACATGGGTGCAGGGACCCAAGGACTTGGACCATCTTCTACTGCTTTCCCAGGCCATAGCGGAGAGCTGGATCAGAAGTGGAGCAGCTGGGACTGGAACCGGCGCCCATATGGAATGCAGGCACTGCAGAAGGCAGCTTTACCCACTATGCCACAGCACCGGCCCCAAGTAGGGGGTTTTCTAGAGAGCATGTAAGGCTCAGATGAGGCATCGCCCAGAGGCCATTTGGTCCCGTGACCTGGGTCAGCTTCTCTCTCATTAGTGACCAGCTCATGCCTTTGTCAAGAGGAAGTCACCCTAGAGCCGCTACACATCACATGGAGCAGGGACCCCGACCCCAACTTCATCTCACAGACCCTTTTTGAGCATCCTTGGACAGTGTCACATAGGGTGGGCATTTGCAACAGCAGTTAAGATGCCACTTGTACCACATATCGGAGTGCCTGGGTTCAAGTCCCACTCCTGCTTCCTGCCAATGTATACCCTGGGAGGCAGCAGGTGATGGCTCAGTACCTGGGTCCAGCCACCCATGTGGGAAGCCTAGAATGGTGTTGGCATGACCTTGCCCTGGCTATTGGGGACATTTGAGTAGTGAACCAACAAATGGAAGATTTCTTCTGCCTCTTTTTCTCACTTTGTGTCTCTCTGCCTTGAAAATAAAATAAAATATTTTTAAACTCAGAGTAGATCTTTTGATTGACGTGTTCATTAAAAGCAGCAGATTTTTGTTTCTAGGATGATCTTGCCAAATCAATGGTGTAATTTAAAATCAGTGGTGTCTTAGAATCCAGGAAGTATGGTCGTTTGTTTTGTACCCTATTGAAATTCCGGTTTGAGGTTTGGCACTAAGGCTTTGAAACTGCCAAAGCTGTTATCTGGCATCAGTTAAAAAAAAAAAAAAAAAACTCTCAACCTAGCATATTCCTCGGTATGTCTGCACCTGGGAGAACTGGTGTCAGTCAGGCATTGCAGTCAGATTTTTACCAGAGACAAACCCAGGACTTACTCACATAGCAATTCTTGGGAAACTGGTCATCTCAAATGAAAGCCCAGCCGTCTCCGAGCCTCAGTTTCCTCATCTGCACCACGGGAGGATTGGCTCAAATATTATCTGCAGCCAGAGCTTCCTGTTGACTCAGTGTGGGCACCCTTTCCTTCAGTTAGCAAGGAGGCTGTCCCCTGACTTGTCGCAGAATCAAGTGCATTGTGGGTCAGGGAAGGCGTAATGACAGGGGCACCGTGGGCCTTCAGTTTCTGCCCCCTGGATGTTTGGGGTTGCCTGGAAATGCATGTCCCTTTGTAAATTACCAGGCCAAAAACTTGGTCTCAGCTTTTCTCTTATCAGGGAGAAAAAGGAAGGGAGTGTCCCTGAGCCTCTACGGTGGCTCTAGGTGAGAGAGGAGCAGCAGCTCCAGGGGTGATTGTGTCAGCCTGAGGAGGGGGCCACTCAGCGCCACACTGGCTCTTAGGCCTGGACAGTTCCCCTGGTAGAGTGCCATGAAAAAGACGACCTGCTCTGTTGCGTCTTCAGGCTTTTGCTCTGCCAGGGCCCCTCCCTCTGCTTTCCAACCAGTACATTTCCTTCCGGCAGCAAGAGAGTCAGACTCAGGCCTGGGCCAAGGCCCAGCCCCACCACGTCCTGTTCCTGAGAGCTCCTCTGTGCCGCCCTCAGTGCCTCCGGCCCCGCGTTCCTTTCTGGGAAGTTGGGCAGGACTGACTGCTGGCTCTGGACGGGGATCTGACCTGGAGCTGAGTCCAGGTTTTTCCACCAATTTTGACTCAACAAGATAACCCTCCCTGGGTATCTTACCCCTCTGAGCTTGTGCTTCCTCATCTGTCATTCTGTGATTACTATCAACCACCTTTTTAAAATTAAAACACACACACAAAGCACGAAGAAGAAACATAAAAAAAGTCTGTTGAAGCACCCTCTGGCTAAGCTGGGAATTCTCACCCCAGCCTGCCTCTGCCTGCTTTGGGGTTGGTCTGCCCGCCTGGGGTGAGTGCTGATGCCAAGACATTTTTCCCACACTCTGCGCCCACCAGAATGTCAACTCCATGAGGGTCAAGACTTTGTTTTGGTCACAGGAATGCAGCCCCACCACCACCCCTCCTGAGGCCCTGACCCTAGAACAATGCCAGCACAGTGTGCAAATTGTCCAGTCAGTGGATATTGTACAAATATGTACAAGCGGTGGCGTCTGATGGGGCTTTGAAGTGCATGTAGGATTTCAGTAGGTAGAGACAGTTTGGGGCGCATTCTGGCAGAGGGTCTGGCGTGAGTAAAAGTGGCAAGGCAGGAAAGGCCTGAGGCGTAACTGGGGAAACTCTGCGTAAGTAGTCTGGCTCTAGTGAAGAGGTGAGCATGTTGCTTCTGTACTTGTTTGACTAGTTTTCTGTCCAGCTCCGCACCTTGCACACAGGCCCTCCCAAGAGGCTTATTTACCTAGGCAGACCCAGGGCAGGAATGGGTTGCTTTGCTTTTGTGCACAAATGCAGACACCCTGCCTCTGCCCCAGAGAGGCACAATGACCTTGGCCTCTCGACACACTGGGGGAGTAGGCACTTGAACTTCGTGTCTGTCTGGTCTGTGACCTCCCGGGAGGGGAAGCGTTCCCTGTCATGTACACGAGGGTGTTTGTGGGTCCCAGAGGGAGCGCAGCGGCAGTGCAGGGCTAAGCAGGCTGGTGTCTAAGACCAGAGCCAGGGCCTTTGCTTCTCTTGGCACATCTGACAGCCCTGCCTTCTGCTCCACAGGCTGGAGGAGGTCCCCCTGGAGGTGCTGAGGCAGAGGGAGTCCAAGTGGCTAGACATGCTCAACAACTGGGACAAATGGATGGCCAAGAAGCACAAAAAGGTGAGAGGCCTGGGGCCTGGGGCCTCGGCTGGGAGGTGGCAGCCTGCGGAGGGGAGGAGGAGGGGAGAGAGGGGAACTTCATCAGCTTAGGACACAGGGGCTCGCCTTAGATGTCCTCCAGCGGCCAGCTAGAGGGTAGGGGGAAGGTTGGGATCTTGAGGACCTAAGTGAAGGCTGGGCCCTCACAGATAACGTCAGATTCAGGCAGGACTTGGTCCTGGGGCCAAACTTCAAAGCTGCTTGTAGCCGACAGCCGTTATGGGCAGCTTTCCTCCAGCCCTCCTGGGAGAGGGCCAGAGTGCTGCCCATCACCCGTTAGCAGATGTGGGTGAGCATTTGCAGGGTGCGTAATCCTCACTGCACGCAGGGGAGGGCAGCGATGTGAGGCCCCACTGGAGGGATGGCCTGCAGAATCAAGAGCAGGGTAACTTTAGCACCTGCTCTCTTCACCACCACAGCAAGGGGCCTTCACACCCGCCACACTACTTTGGTGACTTCCCTCTTGGCTCCTGGCGAAAGCAAAACAAAGCAAAGTTAGAACACAGTTTCCTGAGAGTCTGATGAAAGTGAAAACGCCCCGTAGTCCTTCCTAGTCAGGCTGTCTGTAGGCACTCGCCCTCTCACCCCATGAGAGCATTCTTGCCTCGACTCTAAGCTGCGTGGCCATGTTCTAGGTCACCCTTGGCAGAGTGTACTTACTGCCTGGTGTGTGGAGGCCTGTCCATCGTCTCCCACTCGGGGTATCTCTGCACTAGTTCCCAGTCCACAGAGTGCACCCTCGGGCCCTGTCGTCAGCTGGGGCCAAATGCCCTGGTCTGGTCCAGGCTGGCACACCTGGTGGCAAGTTCAAGACCCAGGTCAGGTGATGGCTTGGCCCAGCCCTGCTCTCTTCCTCCCTCCATGACTTTGCCTTGCTGTGCAGCTGTGGGTAAGTCACTCACTCTCCAACTTCAGTTTCCGTCAAGTGCAAGTGATAATCCTGTTACAAGGCTCCCATGAGGTGGTGACCACAGGTCCTTGCTAGACTTTAAAGCCCTGGGCTGTGGGAGGAGAGGCTCACCCAGGCCTGGGCTCTTTCTTGCTGTCTATGTGGGATTTGGGGCACTCAGTGTCTGCTTATTAGAAAATCTTCATCTCTGTCTCCTCTCTCTCTCTTTTAAGGCAGTTGTTCTTCAGCCGCCTCCTGCCTGGTTCTGAGGTCTGTTTTCCTGCCTTTTCGCCCTCTCCGACTCAGCCTGGCTGAAGCTTGCTCTCTAGCTATTTGTTGTGCTGACTGGTGGTCGACAGGGCCTGTGGCTCTGTCCTTCTAGCCCCAGCCTACCTTGCAAATGGGGACTCCAGAGGGGAGCGGGAGCCTTGGGCGCTCTTGGCAGGGTGGCTGGCAGCACCTCCTCTTCCCCGTCCTCCCCTGGCACTGTGCTGAGAGCCCAGGGGCGAAAGCTGCCCCTGCCCAGCAGAGGCCTCCCCAGGTGCACTTCAGTCCACCCGGCCCAGTCCTTCCCCCTGCTCTGCTCCACACCAGGACTGCTGTAGGGCAGCCTCCAGCAGCCTCTGCTCTGGCCACACCACGCACTGCCCTGCCAGCTCTTCCTGCCTGGCCGTGCAGGCTTGGGCTCCCCTGGAAGTCAGGGCTCAGATGGCTGTACCTGTTTCAGAGTCAGAGTATGGCCCAGACCCCACACTTCTCCTGGACTCCCTGGTCCTGCTGGGAGGGGGCCTTCCTACCCCTCTCAGCTGCATCCAGGACAGAAATTGGGGCCTGCCGAGAGGCGGGGCTGCGACTGGAATGCAGTGTTCCTGTAGGGCCCTGCCCTGCCCAGGTCTGGCAGGCGAGGGTGCGGCGCACTCAGCTACCATCAGAGACCTCCATTCCCAAGGCGCTGCCTCAGCGGATTCCTGTGTGCCTTTGGGGAGCACTTTCTCCCACTCCCTCCTGGCAGACCCTCACCTTCGCGCTGAGGACGCTGGAGGCCGGAGCAGGAAAGACCAGCTGCACTCCGGCTCTCGGTCCGCAGTTCCCCGGCCCTGGGCCTGCAGTGAGGACGGGGCCTCTGGGGATCCAGTGGACTGAAAGTGTCCTGGCTCTACGGAGCTGCCAGTCAAGTATGAGGGGAGCTGTGCTAATGGGGGTGCTCGTGCCAACCTGGCCCGAGGGGACGCTTGGCGGGCCTGTGTCTGGGCTGTACCAAGCCCCTTTGCCAAAGCCTGCCCAGAGTGGCTCCCTTCAGGTAACCCTTGTCCCATAGCAGCAGGAAACAGTCCCCAGACCCTGGGGCAGTTCCCTTCTGCTCCCCGCTCTCTCCCTCCTTTCCAGGCAGCTCGGCTTCTGCGACAGACAGCCCCTGCTGCCGTCCCCCAACTGCCCTTAGCCTGCCGCCTGGCTCCTTCCTGGTTCTTGACTCCCTCTGCCCCTTGGAAACTTTTCTCTTGTTTGCACTGTTCATCAGGAAGGCCAGCCTTCTGTGCTCCCCGCTGAAGGCTTCCAGTGGGACTGCTGGAGGGGGTTTCCAGGTGAGGGGAAGTTAGGCATACACTGAGGCCCTGGGCCTCTGTGTGGTTATCTCCCAGGGACGCAGGGTAGAGAGAGGCCTTCACTTGCTGGACACAGACCCCGCGCTCAGCACTTCCCCTCTTCTTGGTGGAACCCTTTCAGCAGGGCTGCAGAGAAGTAGTAGGTCTTATCATCCCGACCTGATCTTGCAGTTAAGAGACGTGCTTGGCCCGAGGTCAGCACTGGATTTGAGCCCATGATGAGGTGTTCTCCTCATGCTTTGAGAACCCAGCTCCTTGATCCCAGGCCAGGCTGCTCAGTGCAGGAGCCCTGGGAGTGTCTCTGGCCGCCGCCTGCCATCCCACAGGCCTTCCATGGGAGTGGTGCCAAGGTACCTGTGGGACCAGGCAGGGCGGGGCAGCTGCCTTCAGAGCCTCATTCTGTTCCCAAGCCCAGGGAAGCGCACCTGCCCACTCATCTCTGCGATGCTGGCACAGTGGGAACATACAGGGCTGGCTCCCTCCAGCCGGTGCAGTACGGTCAGAGGAGTAGTTGGGTCTCGGTGTGACCTTAATTTTTCCCACTCTATACCTCCTTTTCCGCATTCATAGTTTTCCCATTCATAAAAGATGATCGTCTCAACCTGGGTTTTGGTAGTGGAAGATTTTTTCTAGTAAGAACAGCTAGCCCAAATGGGCTACCTCTTTGCCCATTCTGTGAGTGGCAGGGGAGACCTGGGCCATCTGAGCAAGGTCTGGGGTCAAGACGGCTGCCTGTGCTCCAGGCTGGTGATCTTGGGAGCTCAGGGTCAAGGAGAAGAGGAGAGAAGAGAAGGAATTTTTGAAACCTCTGTTGAGATTTCTCCTCTCCAGTACACAGCTGCTGAAACCAACCCTCCCACTCCCCATGAAAGTGACTGGGTCACCCCCTGCAGTTCCTTCCCTGGTGATAAACCATGGGGTTGCCCCAATCTGGATGGTTCCCATTTTGATTTAGAAACTAGGTATGGGGTGGGGTCTGCAATTCTGTCAGAGACCTCAGGGCTGCCTGTGTTGTCACTGGACCAGGGGATACAGAATCCACGCTCACCTGGGAGCAGCGTGTTTAATTGCAGTCACTCCTCTGCCCCCAACACAGGATCTGCATTGTAGCAGCAATGAGACAGTCCTCCTTTCTTTTCTTCCCCTCTCCGCTCTTGCTGAAATGCTCGCTGAAGGCCCGCCCAGACCTGGCAGAGGGGCCAGGCTGGGGGAGCTGCTGGGGTGGGTGCATGGGCACAGCTGTCCTTTTGACTTTCAGATCCGCTTGCGGTGCCAGAAGGGCATCCCACCTTCTCTGCGGGGCCGTGCGTGGCAGTACCTGTCAGGAGGCAAGGTGAAGCTACAGCAGAACCCAGGAAAGTTTGACGTGAGTCTCCCTGCCTTTGACCCCGCCCTTCCTTCCGTGTCCTCCCCGACAGCAATCCACGTGCTCATCTGGCCCTCGGCAGGATGAGCCATCAGCGGAACCTCCAATCATGTGCCTGACTGCGCAGGCCCCGGCGGCCCTGAGCGGCCCAGATCAGGATGTGTAGCTCCTGGAGGCTCTGCTTTTCTGAGGCTTCAGCCCTCAGCAGACAGACCGCATTGGGATGGACAGATTGCTCACGCCGTTCCAACTGTCTCCTGGTACTCAGGTCCGCTTTCTTGGGCTCGGCAGCTGCCTCCCAGCTCGGTCATCAGGAGAAGCAGTCATCACTCCCCTGGCTGCCTTGGGCCTGCTCTGGGCCTCTGGGGGCTTGCCCAGCAGGACCTCAGGACCCCCAGCACCTCCTGCCTTCCCATTCTCTGCTCTTTGTCCCACCTCAGCCGAACTCAGCCCTACACAGTCCCCCGTATGGGGTCATCAGCTCTGGGGGTGGCAGAGCCAAACCCATGTCCTCAGGGGGTCAGAAGCCACTCCGTGGCCAGAGAGGATTCCCTGTACAGTCCCACCTCCCTCCGCCCCATCCTGGGTCTTGCTTTCCTTGGCCCCATGGCATACAGGAGAACAGTGCCTCCCCTGGGAAGCTGTGGGTTACCTACAGCTTACCTGGCCTGAAGCAGCAGGGTTCTCCCAGGTCCTTGGGACTGGTGTCAGGCAGACAGTGTGACAGAGCTGCCAGCCACCAGCTCTTTGTTGACATACTTCATGCCTCAGTGAGCACTCCTGTCCTGCCAAACTTGTTCTCTAAGAGAGGTAAGTGGGGGCAGGGCAGCTCTGTTTATCCCAATGAGCACCCATACCAGGCCCCACCAGAGTGGCCTCCAGACTCTGGAGTGGTCTCCCATCACTCAGTCCAAGGGCTGCATCCTGGGAGAACAGGAGGCTCACAGGTGGGAGCCCCACTCCAGTGCAGAGCCCCGGGATGAATGCCAGGGGTGGGCAGGCCAGCCAGCCTCCTGGTGGCACAGCAAGCAGTCCACAGAGTGTGACGCCGAGTGCAGAGCGGGGCTGGCAGGTTACTGGTGTGAGGAGGCACTTCTCAGGGCTCTGAGGCAGAGTGGAAGCTCCCTGCGGCTGTCATGGGGCTGCGCACACACCAGGTCGGGCTTTGCCTGTGGGTGACCCAGAGAAAACAGACTGGGGTGAGCAGCTCCCTGTGGCTGCCATGGCTGTGTGAGCCAAGGGAGGGGCTGTGGTGGTAGCACATACCTGTTCCTGTGCTTCCCCCGCCATCAACCCACAGCCTGGTGGCTGATGCCATCTCAGCAGTCTGGCCAACTGCAGTGTCTGGTGGCTCCCTCTCCTCCACCTCTTGCAGGCCCAGACAGTGACTTCAGTAGTGCTGGGTCTGCCAGTGCCCGCACCCAGCTCTTTCTCCCCGGGCACCCCACAGCTGCCCCCTGTCCTTTCTCAGCAGCCCTGTATGCGGTCAGGCACCTTGGGTGCTGAGGTACCTAGAAATGACTTCTGGGGTTCTGAAGTCCCTATCTCATGGGCACCACAGAGAGAATTTGTGAGGCCGACTTGCCCTTTCTTTTTTTGAACGATGTATTTATTTCTGTATTTGAAAGGCAGAGTGAAACAGAGAAGGAGAGACCAAGAGAGAAACCTTCCATCTGCTGGTTTATTCCCCAAATGGCTGTAACAGCCAGGTCTGGGCCAGGCCAAAGCCAGGAGCCAGGAACTCCATCTGGATCTCCAAGTATTGGAGACCGAAGCACTTGGACCATCTTCTGCTACCTTCCCAACTGGATGGGAAATGGAGGTGCTGGGACTTGAACCCACATGTAGCAGCTTAACCCGCTGTGCCAGGAAGCCGGTCCTCCTCTCCCCTTTCTGACAAAAGCAAACCTGAATTGTGTTCACACAGCAGCTAGGGCTGCACGGGAGACACACTGGCCCCTATCTTGAGTGGGGGGTGGGGTGGGGGGCTTCAGGGGATGCACACCTGTCAACCTTCCCTCTGCCTACTCTCACATTCCTGCACCCTCAGTTCTTTAGTTTAATGCTGGCCCCTTCCTCCTCCCGCACTGAGGGCATAAGGGGGCAAGGGGCTTGTATGAGGATACCTGCCAGCCGGGGCCAGGGCCTGGTCTGTTCTCGCTCGGTGTGTTTGCTGGGCCCCCTCCCCAGGACCTGTCCTCAGGCCCCTTGTACTTTGCTTCCCTGCTCAGCCCTCTGGCCTGCCTTCTTCTTTTTTAAAAAACACTTCAGTCCTGAGCGTGCAGTTCAGTTCTGACACATGACAGAGCTCCACGTCACCACCATGCCAGTCAGGAGCGAGAGCCTTCCAAATGACCAAGGAACGGTTTTGTGTTTTTGGAATAGCATTGTTGTTGTCATAAAGGTACGCATGCTAAAATGTTCCCGGAAGTTCAAAGAAAAGGAGCTTTGTTGAAGCCCCAGCACCCGGAGAAGCAGCTGAGGTTAATGGTTTGACAGATGTCATGTCCTCCCCGGCGGCGCTCTGGGCGGGTCACACACGGACACACACACCCCTTCCTGAGGCGGTGACGCCACCAGCGCAGAGGCAGGCAGCCCAGGAGCTGGATCAGACCTGGCTCTCGTCCCAGCTCCACCATTTTTTCTAGCTACAAGGCTGTGGGCAAGTGAGTTTTCTTTGACCCCCCCCCCCCCCCGTTTCCTCATCTGTGCACAGGGTGTAACAATAGGACCTGTCTTTCGGAGTGAGTGGGGCCCACAGGTGCTCCCTGCCTAGCACCTGGCTCAGAGTGGCAGCTAAAGCTTGGATAAGCAGCTTTCCTTCTTACAGATGGGACATCCTGTGTGCGCCCGAGTCCTACCTGAAGTGCCGGAGGCTATTTCCAGCCGCACCTAGGATGAGCGCTCTGCCCTCACAGGGCTTCCCAGAGCCAGGACCATGCTGCCTGGGTTCCAGGGCCCCGTCCTCCCTGCCCCTGCCCAGCCTTTCCTGTTTTCAGGCAGGCCCAGTCCTGTGATGGGATCGGGTGGGTACTGCCCAGGAGTAGGCTCTGGTACCTGAGACGTGGTACCTGGCACGAATGCCCCCTTCTGCTTTCCCCGACCCTAATGTGTACCCTTGCCCTTGCTTCTAGGAGCTGGACATGTCCCCTGGGGACCCCAAGTGGCTGGATGTGATTGAACGTGACCTGCACCGGCAGTTCCCTTTCCATGAGATGTTTGTGTCCCGGGGAGGCCACGGGTGAGCCGCGGGCCTGTGGGCTGGGAGGGGACCCTGGGCCTGTCCTCCGGGGGCAAGGAAGTCTGGCAGGGCCCAGAAGCCACGTGCCTAGCACTCCATTGTTAGCGTTTCCCTCCTTTGGTTTGAGTCTGAGGGATGCCCTCAGCCGCTTCTTTGACCTCTGCGGCTGCTTTCATCACTGACTCTGAGCGCTAGAGCTGGCACAGCCTGACCCTCTCCTGGAGGCAGGCTTCACCAGAAAGGGCAGGGGGAGCTGGGTGGGTGGGAGGCTGGAAGGAGGAGAGATGAGGCAGGCAGGGGACCAAGACAGACAGCTGGGGCAAAGCTGGCCTGGCTGAGGGGCGCGGCTGCCATGTAGGGCCCCCCACTCACAGGCCTCAGTACCTCCTTAGCTTGTGTCTGGCTGGCATCCTGCCCTGGCCTGGCCCCAGCCCCACTCTCTTTGAGCCTGTGCCCTCCCCTGTCACGTGGGAGCCCCTCACCACTCACTTGAGGGTCCGTGTCCCACACTGGATACCGACCCCTTTGTGACAAGGGGAAGGCCGGATTCTGGGGCAGGTCTGGAGCAGTGGGCATCAGAGTCACGCCTGTCATTGCTGCCCTGCCTGGCCTCACCGTAGGCAGCAGGACCTGTTCCGTGTGCTGAAGGCCTACACGCTCTATCGGCCTGAGGAGGGCTACTGCCAGGCCCAGGCACCCATCGCTGCTGTCCTGCTCATGCACATGCCGGCTGAGGTGAGTGCCACCAAGCCCTGGGTGGCCGGGCAGCCGGGCGGGCGGGCAGGCGGGCAGCAAGGCCTTGCTCACGTCTCTCTCCCCCGCAGCAAGCCTTCTGGTGCCTGGTACAGATCTGTGAGAAGTACCTGCCCGGCTACTACAGTGAGAAGCTGGTGAGTGCTTGTCTGGCCTGGTGCCCGCTGCAGCCTGGAGGCCTCCACTGCCCGCTAGGCCTCTGCACGGGCCCAGGCCACGACCCCTGCCTGGAGCGACGTCTCTCCTATCCGAGCTTTCCTCGGCTCTGACCAGCGGGCCCCTCGAGCCCACGCTCACAGAGCGACCCTGTGCCTGCCACGGCCCTGTCGCCCCCTTGCCCCCACCTCTGCTCACGGGGCCTGGTGGTGGCCACCCCCGCAGGCCACAGTCATGGCCCCGTGGCTTCTGTGTCGTGCCAGGAAGCGATCCAGCTGGACGGAGAAATCCTGTTCTCGCTGCTGCAGAAGGTGTCGCCAGTGGCCCACAAGCACCTGAGCCGCCAGAAGATCGATCCGCTACTCTACATGACCGAGTGGTTCATGTGCGCCTTCGCCCGCACCCTGCCCTGGAGCTCCGTGCTTCGCGTCTGGGACATGTTCTTCTGCGAAGGTACCAGGCTGGGCTCCGGGGCCTCCAGCTTCAGAGAAGCCCCCTGAAGGCCCCCTTGCATTTACCACCTGCCCCCCCCCCCACCATGCAGGAGTCAAGATCATCTTCCGGGTCGGGCTGGTGCTGCTGAAACACGCACTGGGCTCCCCTGAGAAGCTCAAAGCCTGCCAGGGCCAGTACGAGACGATCGAGCGACTGCGGAGCCTCAGCCCCAAGATCATGCAGGAGGCCTTCCTGGTCCAGGAGGTGCGGCCCTCCACTGGAAAGGGGACTTTGTAACTCTGCCCTCCCCCCCCCCCCCCCGTGCCAACCCACTGCTCGACAGCCCAGGACAGTGTGGGTGGAGGCTTGGCTTGGCAGGGCCATCCCTGTCTGACCCCTTGGGAGTCAGGAGGAGCTGCAGCCCCTGTCCTACACTCAAGGCCACGGCTCTCTTTCTTTTTACGTCCTGTCTCTTGGGGCTCTAATGCGGTGGTGACATGTGAGTGGCCAGCCTCTCTGGGCTGCGGTGAGGGCCAGACTGGGAACAGGGCTGAGGCCAGTATCGGGGGCACAAAAGCAGAACACTAGTCCATCTCTGCACCTGGCTTCTCCAACGGTGGCCACAGGCCAAGGCATTATCCCCACTTCACACAGGAGGAAGCGCAGGCCCGTGACGCCGCCAGCCAGAAAGCGGTGGGGCTGGAGCTCGAGCCCAGGTGGCCAGGCTGCTCTGGGAAGCTGGGGGCGGGGGATGCGGGGGCACAGTGGCCAAGAGCAGGTTTTACCCCGGCTGGGCCTTACCCCTCCTGGACTCTGAGCTCACCTGGCTCACAGCTTGAGACCAGACCCCATCCTTCCTGGTGTCCGTCTTTAGGGCTAGCAGGTGCCCAGGGAGCGTGGGAGCCCGGGCTGAGGGCCAGAAAGGGAAGGTCCTTCTTCCTGGTGCCCACCTGTCCTTCACTGCCCCCACAGATAGTGGAGCTGCCCGTGACCGAGCGCCAGATTGAGCGGGAGCACCTCATCCAGCTGCGGCGCTGGCAAGAAACCCGGGGTGAGCTTCAGTGCCGCTCCCCACCCCGGCTGCACGGCGCCAAGGCCATCCTGGACGCAGAGCCCGGGCCCCGGCCTGCCCTGCAGCCTTCGCCATCCATCCGTCTGCCTCTGGACGCCCCCCTCCCCGGCTCCAAAGCCAAGCCCAAGCCACCCAAGGAGACCCAGAAGGAGCAGCGGAAGCGGACAAAGGCGAGTGGGCAGCTGGACAAGCCCCCAGCCCCAAATCAAGCCGCTGCAGGAGATGCATGTCCCCCACAGGACGCACCCCCAAAGGATCTGGCCCCCCAGGAGCCAGCCCCCCAGGACTTGGCTCCCCAGGATTCAACACATCACCGCTCCCAGGAGAGCCTGACATCCCAGGAGAGTGAAGACACCTACTTGTAACCCTGGCAGCTCCGGCCTCCGGGGCGGGGTCTCCACACTGCTACGCGGTTCATGGACGGACACTCCAGGGCCCGCCCACCCTCCTAGGGACCAGCCTCCTGGCCACTGCACTGGGAGAGTCTGGCAGGCCCAGCACAGATTCTGCCTGAGCCTCCTTATTTATTTTCTCTGGAGTTGGAGCTCGGGCTGGCCCAGCAGTGCAGGCCAAAGCTAGGACCAAGTGGGTGGGGCCCCACTCAGCCCCGCCTCCCAGGGGGTTGCTCCCAGGGCTAGGGCGCTGCCGTGAGGGGAGAGGGTGGGGTGCTCTTTGTGTAAAATAGAAACATGGTTTTGTACAGAAATAAACAGCTTGTGTAGAGAGCTGGTGTGCAGCTGGGGGCTGGGAAAGGGGCTGGGGGCCGCTCTGGCTCTCAGCATCCTCTCCAGAGCCCCCCAGCTGGGCCCTCCAGCCCAGCACCAGAGACGCCAAGTCCAGGAGCAGCCTTGTCCCATCCCTACAGCCCCTTCTCCACTGAGACTGGAACCTGGTGCTGGGCAAAGCAGCGGGTGCACCCCAGGCCTTGGTCCCTGACCATCTCCCAGGGGGAGCAGGCTCTCTGAGGGAGGCTGCAGGATCTTCCTCCTCCAGGCTTGGCTGGGACGCCCCTCAGGCCCTGACCGGCTTCTGAATGCCCGTTCTGGGTCACGGGCCGACCCCAGGGCTGGGGCCCCGTGAGTATCCTCACCCGTTCAGCCCAGGCCTCCCGCCCTCGGAGGCGGCTGGGAGAAGTCTGGGTGCTGGTCACTAGCCCTCACCGTGTGCCCGTGTGCCCAGCTGGGCTGGCTCTGTCAATGGCTCATCAGGTAGCTCTGTGGTCGCCCACTTCTTAGAGCTGAGGGGGAAGAAAGCAACTCCCCTGGAGAGGGGCGCCAACCCGGGATACATCCTGAGCCCTTCACTCAGCTCCTCCTCCCGGCCACCATCCCAGGCCCGGTGGTCATCCCTTGATGACTGGCAAGAGCCAGGACGGCGTGTCCCAGGGAGCGCCCCCCACCCCACCCCACTGCTGAGGAAGCAGCTTTCCCAGTCAAACAATAGCCGCTGTTCCTGGCAGGGGCCCAGGCAGGGTTGGACATGGCGGGGGAGGGAGGGGCAGAGCCTCCCCGGGAGCTTGCAGGCATCCCCAGGGCCTGGAACATCTTGTCCCGGCCAAGCTGGGGATACTGAGGCCTGGGCAGGCCACCCACTTCCTGCCCCCTGCCCCCCAGCCCCTGCTGTTTCCCACTCTAACTGCACCTGCCATTGATGAGCCGGACCCAGCCCTTGAGAAACACCCCTCCTTCCCTGGTCTCCAGGGGACGGGCAGCTGCTCTGTTGTCCACAGGAACCCAGGAGGCCAGGCAGGAGGCTTATCCAGGCTTCCATCTGCCTACGGGGCAGGCGGCTTGCTCAGGTCTGCCCGGCCACCCTGAGGCCTGCCTCAACCTACTCGGTTCAAAGCCTCAAACCAGAGGCCTGCAGATGATCTGGCCAGATTCGGGCCCCCTGGAGCGTGCCCTGCCCTGCTATGAAGCCCACCCTGGGCTTGCTGATGCCTGCTCAGCCTGCGGGGTCTTCTTAGACCTGCGGAGGCCGGGTAAGATCTAGAGTGTCTGCCAGTGCCGGGGGGCGGGGGCAGGGGGCCGGGGCCTGAAGCAGCTTAGATGGGGGTCCCAGGGGCCACAGGCTTCGGGAAGGCCTGAGCAGGCTCAAGGCTCTGGCCTGAAGTCGCTCTGGCACACGGCCATGCACCCCTAGAGTGTGGCTCTGGGCCTTCCCGGCCCATACACCTAAAGCCCTTACCCCACCATGAGTGGCTCAGGCACGGCTGGCCAGGACGCCCCTGGCCTCTCTGCCCCTGGTAGGGAGCCTCCTATTCTGAAGTCGGCAGAGAGCAACAAGTGAAGTTTCACCCTGTCAGCCCAAGACGAGGTGGGGAGGCGTGGGGCTCGTATGGACACAGGTTCGAGTCCCCACTGCCACCGTGGCCATGTGGGGTGTGAACCAGCAGATGGACATCTCCATCCCTCTCCCTCCCTGTGACTCTGCCTTCCAAACATAAATAAAATCTTTAAACATAAAGTGGGGAGGGGTATGTACCAAAACCAATCCTAGGAAGCCCCGGCTGTGGGGGACAAGGGGCTTCGGGCACAGTCGCCCAGCCCGCTGCCCCGGCGTCCCCGCGCCTGCCGAACCGTAAGCAGACGGCACCGGGGCACGGCCGGGAACCCAGCACGGGGCCGGCCCGGACCGACGGCACACTGGCCCGCTGCCCCGCCACGCCCCGGCGGCCCGAGGGCAGCGTGCTGACCCCGCTGGCGGAGCTCTGCTTCGTCCCAGGCATAAAAACCACGTGCGGGCCTCAAGGCCAGAAACCGCCCCACCCACGTCCCCCGCGCAGCGGAATGGGCGGGGCCGGGGGCGGGGCCGGGGTGGAGCCAGGCGGCGATCCCAGACGGAGCCAACGCGGCGCGGTCGTCGGGGCGGGACTCGCCGAGTCGGAGGCGGCGGGGCGGGGCCAGGGGGCGGGGCCGGGGTGGAGCCAGGCGGCGATCTCAGCCGGAGCCTAGGCGGAGCGGCCGTCGGGGCGGGGCTCGCCGAGTCGGAGGCGGCGGGGCGGAGCCGCGGCGGGGAGGCGTGGCCATCCCGGATTGGCCGCGCGGCCCTCAGGACGCGGCAGTCAAGGAGCCGGACTCCGGGCCCGACGCCCGGCGGGGCGGGCCCGGGGCGTAGTTGGCGGCGTGGTCGCTGGCGCGCCGCGGCTCCTTTAAGCGCAGGGCCCCACCCCTGCCGCCCCGCCTCCCGCTAGGCCTGGGTCGGGTGGACGGCGGGGTCGGGTCCACGCGATCCCCGATGGAGTTGCGCATCCTGGAGCACCGGGTGCGGGTGCTGAGCCTCGCCCGCCCCGGGCTCTGGCTCTACACGCACCCGCTCATCAAGCTGCTCTTCCTGTCCCACCGCAGCCGGTGCGTGCCCGGGCTCCGGGGTCCTGCCGCGGAGGAGACCGGGGGGACCGTGGCTGGGAAAGGCGCTCCCTCTCCGGCCGCCATCTGGCCCGGGCCTGCCCTCCCCGGGACCGCCGCCTATCCGGCCCGGCGGGGGCCCCTGTCCCAGGGCCCGCCCGGGCGCAGACTGCCCCAGCGAAGGCAGACAGTGCTGGACCCTGGCCCGCAGAGCCACCCCAGAGGGGCACGGGTCCGCCTCGGGCCGCTCCTGTCCTGCGGGATGGAGGAGCGGGGGGGGCTCTCGGGGAGGCGGCCCCCTCCCCAGTGCCTTGGGGAGGAAACTTCAGCTTGGGGGAGGAGGGTACTCCTGGCCCCAGGATAGGGCCAAGGCCGGCCCCCTGCACTCCTGGCTGAGAATGCTTATAGCCTGCCCCCAACCAGGTGCAAGTTCTTCAGCCTGACCGAGACGCCCGAGGACTACACGCTCATGGTGGACGACGAGGGCTTTAAAGGTGGGGGCTGCCCTGGGGAGGGGGCTGCGCTGGGGAGGGCGGGGCTGGACGCTGCAGGGTTCTGGCCAGTTGCGGAGCTCTGATGTCCCAGGAGCTGCAGCCTTTTTAAGGCTGATGGACCTGGGTTCGGGTCCTACTGCTCCACTCCCTGCCCCTGGGTGTAGACAGGGTTCTGACCTAGGGGGATTCCTCCTCCGAGGCCCCTGCAGACTATGTGTGAGGGAGGGGCACCTGGCGGTCTTGGGCCTGCAGCAGGGTGAGGGTTCCCCGCGCTGTTAGAACCCCCGTGGGCGTTATATTCCCTCCCGAGTTTTATCGCCCACTTCGGACCCGGCTGCTCAGGGAACTCTGGGAATCTGAGGGTGGGGGAAGCAATGCTAGAGCATGTGGGCATCCCAGGGCAGGTCCCCCCTACCCCCCCAGCTCAGGACTGAAAGCCAAGCCTGGCCCCTGCCTGGCCCTGGAGCTGACTGTGGCTCCTGCAGTCCTGGCCGGTGTTCATCTGCCTGGGATCTCAGGCCAGCCAAGTAGGGCTTGGCCCCTGCCCGGGGTCTCCCCGGAAGGCCTTAGTTTACCTGTTTGTGCTGCAGGGAACCCTGGGTCTTGCCAAAAGGGGGCCAACCTGACTGATCTGCTGGCGCCCCCTGGTGGTGCCACTTGTGTACTGCCTCTTAGCCAATAGGAGTCCCGTGGAACCCATTTCACGGATGAGGAAACTCAAGTTGCTAGCCCCAGTGTCCCACAGCAAGGAAATGGCGAATCTGAGTTTGGGTCCAGATCTGAGCCTGGAGCTCTGGACTTGCTGGGAAGTTTCAGGCCCCAGCAGGCAGCCCTGACCAGGCACGTGCCCCCACCCACAGAGCTGCCCCCTTCCGAGTTTCTGCAAGTGGCTGAGGCCACGTGGCTGGTGCTGAACGTGTCGTCTTCCAGCGGGGCGGCGGTGCAGGCCGCCGGGGTCACCAAGATCGCCCGCTCCGTCATCGCGCCCCTGGCCAAGCATCACGTGTCCGTGTTGATGCTGTCCACCTACCAGACGGACTTCATCCTGGTGAGTCTCCCGCGGGGGCGGGGCGGGGCGGGGCAAGGGCGCCCGGGCCGGCACCCACCTGATGTGCCTGTCTGCCCGTGGCCCAGGTGCGGGAGCAGGACCTGTCCGTGGTGATCCACACGCTGGCCCAGGAGTTCGCCATTTACCGTGAGGTGGGCGGGGAAGCTGTGCCTGTTGTCAGGGACGATTCCAGCAACGGCTTCCCCCGCGCCCAGCATGGTGAGGGCTGCCCCCGGACACCCATACTGGAGCGGGGCCTGCCCTGTCCCACTGGGGCCCTGCAGGTGGGTCTGTGCACTGACCCTGAGGAGCTGGGAGCCGACCGGGCCCGGTCCCTCCCTGATTGACCACCAGGGGGCGCGCTTGCTCCAGACACTCGTCACTGGCTGCCCTGTCTCCAGCAGGGCCCAGCCCCACAGTGCACCCCATCCAGAGCCCCCAGAACCGCTTCTGTGTCCTCACCGTGGACCCTGAGACGCTGCCGGCCATCGCCATCACCCTCATCGATGTCCTCTTCTACTCCCACAGGTGAGCCCTATGTGCCCCTGTTTTCCACCCCCAACACCTTCCTCCATTGGTTCTGGAGGTCCACCCTGCTCTGTGTCCTGGGTGGGGGGTTTCCCAGCCCCCTGGGGTGCCCGTGGGCCCTCCACCGATGCTCGGGGAAGTGCCGTCTCCACTGGCATTGCAGAGCCGCTCCCGAGCCAAACTTCTCTCCAGGGTCCTGCAGGGCCCCACCCACAGCTACAGGAAGTCAGGGCCCTTGGGCAGTGGAGCATCGATGAGAGGTTCTGGCCCCGCACCACCCCTGCCAGTCCTTCCCAGGGGGGCTGGAGGCTGCTGGGGAGCAGAAGGAGCGGGCTGGGGGCCCCTCAGAGCCCCTCACCCTGCTGGCCCTCCCCAGCACGCTCAAGGAGCCGGCCCAGGGTTCTCTAGAGTCCAGCTCCATCCCGTTCTTCGCCTTCTCCCTCATTGAGGGCTACATCTCCATCGTCATGGACGCCGAGACACAGAAAAAGTACGTGACTCCCCCCCTCCCCGCCCCCACCCCAGCTGGGGCCGCAGGCCTCACCAGAGGGAGGAGGTGGGACCTGCCCCGGGGACTTGGCGTGGCCACTGCCCAGCCGCCCTGCCTTTCCCAGGTTCCCCAGCGACCTGCTGCTGACCAGCTCCTCCGGGGAGCTGTGGAGGATGGTGCGCATCGGCGGGCAGCCGCTGGGCTTTGGTGAGGGCCGCTGCCCAGGCTGGGGGTGGGGTGGGGCTGGGGTGGGGGCGGGGCGGCCGGGGTGAGCCACTCTGGGCCCTCTTGGAACCCTCAGATGAGTGCGGCATCGTGGCCCAGATTGCTGGGCCCCTGGCGGCCGCCGACATCTCTGCCTACTACATCAGCACCTTCAATTTCGACCACGCCCTGGTGAGTGCCCCTGGCTGAGGGTGCGGGGGGGGGGGGGGGTGCTGAGTGAGGCGGGGCAGCTCCGGCCAGCGTTGACCCCCTCCCTCCCATCCACCTGCCGGCAGGTGCCAGAGGACGGAATTAGCAATGTCATCGAGGTGCTGCAGCGGCGGCAGGAGGGCCTGGCCCCATGAGGCCCCACGATGGGGGAGGGGGGACCAGAGCTGGCTTCCTGCCCCTCCCTCATGCTCCCCCCAACCCCCGGAGTTGGGGAGGTTCCAAAGACTTCTCTAAGCTATTTCTTCAAGCTCTGGGATGAGCGCCCCCCCCCCCGTTCCTGCTAGGGGGCCCCTCATCCTGCTGTCTGTATGTATAAGCTGTGCCCAGGCACACCAGCCCGCACGTGGACACGTGTGCGTGCCCACGAGTGGAGCGGGCAGGTGGCAGTGGGACCACGGTGCTCGGGGGACCCGCCCCTCAACCCAGCCCTCCTGTGCTGCCTGGCCCTCGCACAGTCCCTGCCTGAGGCCTGAGCCAAGCCCCTCGCTGCCCTCCCAGGGCCGGCTGCCC
Source organism: Sylvilagus floridanus (assembly GCA_949820135.1). Lineage (NCBI taxonomy): Eukaryota > Metazoa > Chordata > Mammalia > Lagomorpha > Leporidae > Sylvilagus > Sylvilagus floridanus. Next base: position 160,593,355 of record OX463233.1, read on the forward strand.
CCCTGGGCGGGGCTCTGATGTCCGTTCCTGCCTCCGGCTGGGATGCCTTCCCCGGCCAGGCAGCTTCTAGCAGTGCCTAACCCCTCCCAGGGCTTCCAAGAGAGTCTTTTTTACATTGATCGCTTTTTTTTTTTTTTAATCGACAGTTAATAAAGGAATTGGCGGTGCCTGGGCTGGGCTTCTGTTCTTGGTTGGGTCTGACCTGGCCGGGCTGAGTCACGTAACTCCCACCAGGGGGCGCTGTCTGCCTCTGAGATGGGTGGGGGCTCTTCCCTGGTTCCTTGCTGCTTCCAGAACAGCCCAGGAGACCCCTCAAGGAAGGCGTGTGAGGCACCTTTCCCCGCCCCGCCGCCTGCTTTCTTGGGGTCCTCGCCTGTGTTCTGAAAGTCGGCCCAGCCCTCCGTCAGTTCTTCCTGCCCTGGGTCTCTCCGGGCCTGGGTTTTCCTGCCACTGGGGCCGCCTCCCGACCGAGGTCTGATGCACACTGGAGGTTATCAGGTGCCCTCAGCCCAGGCCCGCCCTCGCTCGGCCCGGAGGGAAAAGGGTGTGACTTCTGTGTACTCAGAGGTCGTGGTGGCCTCCTGGAAAAAGCTAGAACAGGGGGCCGGGCCTCTGGCAGCCCGCCCACCCGCCTGCCCTCGCCCCTGCAGCCCCCTTGGGGGCTGGAGCCTACGGTGAGCAGAGCGGAGGCGGGTGAGTGAGCAGGGGGTGCCCGAGCCAGCTTGTCCCCCCAGCCTCAGTGTCCCCTGGGCCTGGAAGCCTAGGAGGCAGCTCCTTCTGGAAGCCTGGGAAGGGGTTGGGCTGGGGAGAGTGCCTTCGTCCTCTCCCTCGCCGTCTGTGGCTCAGGGGGGGTGTCCTGGGCGTGACTGGGGTGGGGGCTTCGGGATCCGCAGCCCCGGGGCAGCGTCCCCCATAGCCAGGCTCCTGGCCCTGTGTTTGACCTCTGCTGGGCTGTGACAACGTGTCGCTGCACCCCCGGGCTCCCGCAGGTGTCTCAAAGCGGGTCCCAGCCTGGCCAGGCTACCCGGAGGGGGCGGGGTCAGCATAGCTGTCACCTCTCTGAGTGTGCCTATGCGCAGGCTGGTAGCTCCCAGGGGATTAGGGTATTTTGGGTGGTGGTGGGAGGGGGGTCTCTGGACCACCAGCAACTCACACATGGATGGGAGGGTCTTCTCTGTGAGTGCCGGAGAGGGGGTAGCGGTTTAAAACCTAGAAGGAGTCTGGGCGCTCAGCTAAGGTGCGACCTTGGCCCCGGACCCAACCGATGCTCAGGGTCTGGTTAGTTAGGCCTTGCACTCTGCTGGGCCGATGCGGAACCTCAGGAAGTAAGACTGCAGGTCCGGGCTGGGCACGGGGAGGGGGTGCGGCTGCGGGGTCACAGCCAACGTGGCAACCCCCCCCAGCCCTGGGAAGCCCCCATCTGCCCCACCAGTCGTGACACCTGGGCCCCTGAGACCTCGGACCTCCCCCTCCCGCCCCGTGTCCAGCGTGTGTGGGAGCATGTGGGCGTGGGGGTGCAGGGAGAGACAGCGACCCGTTCCCACCCCCTGTGACCTCCACGCCGATACAGAGGAAGTGACCGCTTACGTCCAGGCGACACTCGGGCTATGGGGTCTGTGCCCGTGAGGCGGAGCCACCTGCTGTCCCCTGCTTGCCAAGTTGCTCGCCAGTTGTTGGGACCTGACCAGGAGAGAGAGAGGAAAGGAGAGGGGGTAGGGAGAACGGGGAGTCCTGTCCGCAGCCGGCCCACAGGGCGGGCACCGGGAAGCTCCTGCCTCATTCGCCCCCCTACGCCCTCAACTCTGCAGCTGCCTGCGTACTGTGTTCAGCACGTGCACCTGTGGCCCCAGCGACTCATCCACGGTCACACAGCCTGGGCGTGGCCACGACAGATTTCCACAAGAAGGGGCAGTGTGCCCACAGGAACCCAGGGAGTTTCCCCAAGGGACGGTGACACTCGAGCTGACCCCTGAGGGATCGGGACGATTTTGCAAGATCCCCTTGCAATCCTCCGCTGTCTGCGTTGGTGGCAATCCAGTGTCTGCTGCTGGTGGCCTTGGCCCTGGCTCCTCCCCGCCCCCCAGCCCCAGTGGGGTGGGTACGTGTTGGGCAATGGCCATGGTCTGGGCCCTGGTGCTGGGGGTTCCAAGATCAAGGCTGTTGCTGGTGGGGATGCCCAGAATTCTCCTCCGTGGGGCGGCAGGAGGGGTTGGTCCTGGTCCCCATAGAGCGGCACTTGGCACTTGGCACTTGGCACTTGGCTGAGCAGGGGCCGGGGTGTGTGTGTGTTTGAGAGAGAGAGTTCACATGCATGGCTGCACATGTGTGTAGCTGCAGGTCGGTTCCCTCTCTGCGTGTGTACCTGCTTGTGCCTATGTGTGCGCGTGCGTGAGCATCGGGGCCTCTGGTTCCCAGTGTGTGTGCTGACGTGGGCTCGGCTTGTTTTGTATGTTGGAGCACATGGGAGGAACACATGTCGGCGTCTCGTGTTCTCATGGTCACGTGGGTACCTGTGCGTGTCTCCCTGCCACATTGGCCATCTCCCCCAGAGCCCAGCTCTCACCTGTGGCCACAGGGGCATGGAGGCACTGGAGGGGTGCCTGCCCCCCACGTCTCACCGCCCCCCCCCCCGCCCTCAGCCTCCCCAGTTTCCTTGCAGCCTCTCCGCCCACTTCTTCTCTGCCTCCCTCTTCTGTCTGCGGCTGAAGCCAGCCTGCCCCTGCCTGCTGCCCTGTGCCCAGGGCCGCCCAGCCCGGGCTCCTGCCCTGACCCCGAAGGACTTGCCCCCGGGCCTCGCTCAGCCACACGGTTCCTCACCTGGGTTGCCGCCCCTGTGGTCTCCCCTGCACTCCCCGCCCCAGCCTCCATCACCCTGACAGCACATGTCCCCTCATTCTCCCATCACAGCCCCCTGCATGGGAGGGCCACACTAGAGACCCTCACCAGCCACCTGGCCCTCCAGACCGCCCTGGGCCCTGGGCTTTAACACTGAATCTGAGCCTTGTCTTTCCTTGTCTTTGCCCCCACTGTCTGCTGCCTGTGGAACAGGAAGGGCCGTGGGAGGCCTGCGACTTTCTCCTGCCCCCGCCTGACTCACTGCGTCCCAGCTCCATTAGGCTTCCTGGGGTTGATGTGTTTTCAAGTGAGTTAAGATTGATTGATTTGAAAGGCAGAGTTACAGAGAGAGGGAGAGAAAGAGAGAAGGTCTTCTATCCACTGGTTCACTCCCCCGAAGGCCGCAACAGCCAGAGCTGGGCCAATCCAAAGCCAGGAGCCAGGAGCTTCTTCCGGGTCTCCCGCTGACTTCCCAGACGCATCAGTAGGGAGCTGGATCCGAAGCCGGGACTCGAACCAGCGCTTTGGTCTGGAATGCTGGTGCCTCAGGCAGTAGTTGAACCCTCTGTGCCACAACACCTGCTGCTACAATATGCCCTCTCACGGTGCACGTTAGTGGGAAGCTGGAGAAGTGAGTGGAGCCGGGACCAGACTCAGGTGCTCTGGTGCCATCCTGGCTACTGCACCCGTGCTCGGTTTGCCGGTGACCTGTGGAAGCATCGTTTGTTTGCAGCTTTTGGCTTCCCTGCACCTGTGCACTGTCAGTGTCTTCCTTTCTCTACCTGCCTTCCCTGCGGGCTGCCTCTGTGGACAGCTACCCTGACCCCAGCTGTTCATGCCCATCATCCTTGGGTACCGTAAGCTTCCATGGCCTTCTCTCCCCCTGGGGAATCCGTGAAGATGAACGCCTGGGGACCAGGGTGGGGCACAGCGGGTTAACCCACCACCTGCCAGCCTCCCGTGGGAGCACCAGCTCGACCCGACTGCTCAGCTTCCAATCCAGCTCCCTGCTGATGCGCCTGGGAAAGCCGTGGAAGATGGCTCAAGTCTTTGGGGCCCCGCCACCCACGTGGGAGACCTGGATGGGGTTCCTGGCTCCTGGCTTTGGCCTGGTCCAGACCTGGCTATTGGGGGCCATTTGGGGAGTGACCCAATGGATGGAGGATTTCTCTTTCTTTTTTTGTTTCTCTGCCTTTCAAATAAATAAGGAAGTCTTTTTTTTTTTGAAAGTCAGAGCCAGAGAGAGGGAGAGGTTTTCCATCTGCTGGTTCACTCCCCAAATGACTGCAATGGCCAGAGCAGAGCTGATCCGAAGCTCTGGAAGCCAGGAGCCTCTTCCTGGTCTCCCACATGGGTGCAGGGGCCCAAGGACTTGGGCCATCCTCCACTGCTTTCCCAGGCCATAGCTGGATCAGAAGTGGAGCAGCTGGGACTCGAACCAGTGCCTATATGGGATGCCGGCATTGCAGGCCACAGAGTTAACCTGCTGCAGCAGTCTTAAGTCTTAAATACAGGAAGTCTTAAATACACTACAACGCAAGCCCAAAGTTCCTGGGAACCTCCCCAAGAACAGGGTGGGGAGAAAGCATCCGTTCCAGACATCTGCTCCAGGTCACTTCCTCGTCCAGTGCAGCCGCCTGGGCGTCCCCGACTGGCCCGTGGGAGAGAGGCTGTCATTCACCCACCCACAGCCCCGCCGGAAGCCAAGCCGGGCTCTTCCGAGCAGCTTTCTCCAGTTGCCTTTTCTGTTGAGCAAAGCTTTTGGTCTTTCCTGCTTACTGCACCGAGATCGAGCTCTGTGCTGTCCCTCCTTCCTCCCCTCCACCCCCACCCCGGCCTGCGCCTCCCAGACCCAGCCCTCCCAGCTCCCAGTGCCACAGGAAACAGATCCACGTGCAAAGACACCCGCAAGGGGGCTTGGCCCCCCCACGCCTGCCCTGCAGGGTTGGGGGAGATGGCTTCCCAGGACGGTGGTGTCATCCCAGCCCCGAGCCCACCCCCACCCCCAGCTGAGCTACAGAGATCTGCTTCCCGCCCAGGACACAGGGACATTGCTAGACCCTGGGGGACCACGTGCATTTGCTCAGAACTTAGGTGTAAAACGGCACCCCCAGCGGGTTCATCTGACACTGCACTTTCTTCTTGCTGAGTCATGTTCTGTCGCCAGCACACACAGCGGCCCTTAGGGACTTCCATAGAGGCTGAACGTCTGCTTTAGTTTTGCAAAATGTCTTTATTTTTTTTTTTTTTGCAAAACGCAGGCTTGTCCCGTCCCAGCGTCCTTGCAGCCTCGCTTCCAAGGAGCGGACCGGTGCAGCTATGTGCCCTTGGCTCTGGATGAATTCCTTAAAGGAAGCCTGGGAAATGTGTCGGCTTTTTTTTTTTTTTTTTGGTGGGGGGAGGGGGTTTAATTTCCAGGAAAGTGTTGCAATCTGCAAGTAGACGAAGAAGCAGATCTCAAATGTGCTTTAAAAAAAAAAAGTAGCATAAAGGAAAAAGTCAGCATCTTCCCAGACGAGACTGTTCAGAAAGGACATCACGCGCGCAGGCGAGCTGGAAGGAGCAAGTGCGCACTTCCCCGGGGCGGGTCCTCCTTCAAAGGAGGCTGCTCCTAGGCAACAAGCCCCGCCCCCCTAGAGCCACAGGTGTGGGACGGACCACACTGGGGCCCTGCAGGGGGAGCCACCACGCACCTAGCCTAAGGAGCCAGCGAATGGCAAGCCGCCAGCTCAATGCACATCTTCTTGGAATTTGAAGTCTGCGCCTCGGGAGAGTGCTACATGGAGAGGTGAGTAGTCCTCTAGGAAGGGTCCCAGGGGACAGGGACCAGCCAGGCTGGCGTGGAGGACGGTCAGGTCTTCCCTGAAGAGGTCAAGCTAGGACTGGGCTTGGACGTCTGGGAGGCACCTCACTAGGTGGACTGTGCAGGAGGCGGACACCAGCTGTGCAAAGGCCCTGAGGTGAGCACTCAACTTCCCCTAAGGACCAAAGAGGGCCAGAGAAGGCAGCAGGTGAGAGAGGTAGGAGGGGGGCTGGGCAGGTGGATGGTCTGAGTGGCCGTGGGAGCCAGGAGCCTGTCCTAACACAGGCTGTGTTATATGAGCCCTTCCCACGGGGGGCTGCTGGGACCCCTCCCTCCAGGCTTCCTCTCCACCATTCTCTGACCTGCGCCTCCCTCCCCCTCTTCAGTGAAGCCCCTCCCACCACCCCAGAAGCCCGTGGGGCATGCTGGCTAATCTCGAGGCTCTAGGGCTCAGCCCTGCCCTGAACTCTGCGTCCCAGGCCTCCACTTTCCCATCTATAGAATGGGGACAGCGATACTGGCGTCCTAAAGTGGCTGCAAAGGTTCATCTGGAAGGCGTGGCATTGGGCCCAGGCCACAGAAGATTCCGGAAATGTGCCCAAAAACGTCCTTGGCAATGACCTGGCATTTCAACATACGTGTTGCATGTCATCACCCTGGGAAGAGTGAGGGCTCCGTGGACTTCCTTCTCCTTTAGTGTTTTGTTTTTTTTTCTTGAGATTGACTTATTTGAAAGGCAGAGCAACAGAGAGAGAGAGATCTTCCATCTGTTGGTTCACTCTACCACTGTCTGCAATGGCGGGGGCTGGGCCAGGCCAAAGTCAGGAGCCAGGAGCTCCATCCGGGCCTCCCATGTGGGTAGCAGGGACCCAAGTCCTTGAGGTACCACCCGCTGTCCTACAGGTGCACTAGCAGGAAGCTGGATTGAAGCGGAGCAGTCGGGTCTTGAATCAGGCAATTCCTACAGGGGGCACAGTGTTCCGGGCAGCAGCTTAGCCCCTGCAGAGCCACAGCCGCCCCAGGGACTGATATTTTTTTTAAAGATTTATTTTTATTTATTTGAAAGACAGAGTTACAGAGAGAGGTAGAGACAGAGAGAGAGGTCTTGCATCCGCTGGTTCACTCCCCAGATGGCCACAATGGCTGGAGCTGCACTGATCCAGAGCCAGGAGCCAGGAGCTTCTTCTGGGTCTCCCACACAGGTGCAGGGGAGATGGCTTTCCCAGGCCATAGCAGAGTGCTGGATCAGAAGAGGAGCAGCCAGGACTAGAACCGGCGCCCATATGGGATGCCAGCGCTTCAGGCCAGGGCTTTAACCCACTGTGCCACAGCGCCGGCCCCAGGGGGCTGCTTTTCTTTAGCGTTGATATCTCAGCGTGAGGGTTTGGCTCTGACCCCCCTGGGGTCATCGCTGGTCCCCACCCCACAGACAGGACCTGGGCTTGGAGACAACAAAAGGCCAGTTCTGCCTCCTGCCACCCTGCCTGCGTGGCGATGGTCACCCCACGATCTGGGGGCTCCCCATGACCAGCATGGCCTGGGGTACAGCTAGGGTGGGCGGACAAGGAGAGGGAGGTCCCGGTGCAGCCCCTTAAGCCAGCGTTTGGGACCTCCACATCCATGTGGTAGTGCCTGGTTCGAATCCCAACTCTTCCGCCTCCGATCCAGCTCCCTGCTAATGTGCCTGGGAGACAGCAGAGGATGGACCTACATGCCTGTGTCCCTGCCACTGTGTGTGAGACCCGGATGGAGTTCCAGACCCCCAGCTTTGCACTGGCTATTATGGGCATTTGGGGAGTGAATCAATGGATGGAAAAACTCTCTCTGCCTTTCAATAAATAAATAAACCTAAAAAAAGGGATCCTGCCAATACCCCATGCTATACTTCTCTGAATAGGTGTTCAAGCCCCTGGGAGGGGTCAGTTACCAGTCTGGGAGAAGTGCTGGGAGCAGAGGACAGGACAGGCCCCCGGGAGGACTCTGCATAGGCTGTGAGCCTGGGATTCCAAGGCCAGGAGTGACCTCACTGACCTCTCAGGGCAGGCGCCTGGTGGAGCCGCACTCACCCCCGGCGTTTATGTAACAAGGCCTTTCCCAACCGCCCTCACAGCCGCCCTGTGACATAAGCAAATGCATGTCTTCATCTGCCACAGGGGCCGCTGGGTAGGTGTGCTTGGGTCACCCGCTGTGGGCCAGCGCTCACGCTCGGCCTCTCCCCGAAGATGCACCTTGTCCTGAGCGACCGCGCTGCCACCGCGTTTTTCAAATCAAATTTCCGACGCGATTCGCACACCTGCAGCCGTGTGTCCGTGGGCCTGAGCTTTTGCACGCGATTGTGCAAGCACCACTACCGTGTAACTGCAGAGGGTCTTTATCAGCCCTGCAAAGAGCTCTGTGCCCACTGGCTGTCGCGCGCCAGCTCTGGATCCCCCGGCGCCCGCCGAGCACGCAGCTGCTGTCCGTCTGCAGGTTTTCCTCTTCGGGATGTCTCATGTAAGTGGGACCACAGGGTGCGTGGACTGCTGGGTCTTGGCTTTTCCTACTTAGCATCATCTTTTCAAGCTTCATTCCTATTGGACCTTATTTCAGTTTTTAATTCCTTTTCGTGACTTGGCAACTTTTTCACTGGGGCGGGCGTTGAAAAACAGCAGGTTTAAGCCACCACTTAGGACTCTCGCACAGCCCACCTCAGTGCGCAGGTTCAAGTCCCGGCTGCTCCACTTCTGATCCAGCTCCCTACTGATGCGCCTGGGAGGCAGCAGATGGCCCAAGTGCTCAAGGTCCTGCCTCCCATCACCCATGTGGGAGACCCGGATGGAGTTCAGTGCAGCGTCAGCTCGGTTTAGCTGTTGTGGGCCTTTGGGAGTGAACTTATGGATGGAAGCGCGCGCACACGCTCTCTCTCTCTCGCTCTCTCTCGCTCTGGCTCGCTCTGTGTTTCCAATAAATAAAATCTGTTTTTAAAAACCTTATGAGAAACTGCTTTCCCCCTGTGTGAGTCCACTTTCCACTGGCAGCCACGTGGGCCGCTTTCGATGCTGGCTGGCTGCCATGGGTTTCCGTGCGCATGGCATTTCCAGGGTCTGCGTCTGGGAGTAGGGTCCTCGGGCCCTGACTGCTCTATCTGTGACCCTTCTAAGAGCTCCAGCTGCACCTCCCTGCCACTGACATCCGGGGCTCCAGCCTTGCGCGTGCTCACTGGTTTCCCACTGTGTGCGCTGTGATGCAGCATCTGGTAGAGTTTGGATTCCCCTCCCCCAGCCCCACCCCAGGCTGGATAAAAACACGTGAGCACCTTTCTACCTGGTTGTTGGCTGCTTATCTTGTCTTTCCAGGAGACGTGTCTCTTCAAAGCCTTTGTCCATTTTGTTTTTAAAAATTTATTTATTTATTTGAAAGTCAGAGTTACAGAGAAGCACAGAGAGAGAGGAGAGAGAGAGAGAGGTCTTCCATCCACTGGTTCACTCCCCAAATGGCTGCAAGAGCCAGAGCTGTGCCAATCTGAAACCAGGAGCCAGGAGCTTCTCCCGGGTCTCCTACATGGGTGCAGGGGCCCAAGGACTTGGACCATCTTCTACTGCTTTCCCAGGCCATAGCAGGGAGCTGGATCAGGAGTGGAGCAGCCGGGACTCGAACTGGTGCCCATATGGGATGCCGGCACTGCAGGTGGCAGCTTTACCTGCTAAGCCACAGTGCTGGCCCCTCCTTTGTCCATTTTTATTAAACGGGATCATCTGTCTTCGTTGTTATTGTTGATTGTATCGCAGAGGGGAAACTGAGGCTGAGACAGGGGTGGGGGTATGAGAGGGCGGAGAACAGCGGACTCCCAAGCAGACTGCGTCTGGAGCCTGGAGTCTACCTCCATCTGACTGGGGAGCTGCCGAGCCACCTCCTCCCACCCCCTCCAGCCCGGACTCCTCAACCCCACCCGGACCCCCAGGCCGCTGCAGGCTCTGTCCTTGCCGTGGGAGGGCGGGCCGGAAAAGCGAGCACACAGTGACTCTGAGGAACCGCGCCGGGCTGCTCTTCCTCTCCGAATCACGCGGACCTGACTGACGTGGTGGGCAGAGGGGACAGCCCGGGGCCTGTGGTCGGGGAGCCTATTTATACTGGCTGCGCCGTGTTGCAAGGTTTCCTGCTGGTGGCAGGGACGTCACTGGGTGCTGAGCTCACCAGCGCGGCTGACGCATCTCCCCTCATCGGCGCTGCCGCGGCTCGGCTGCGAGGCCTCTTCCAGGCACCGCCGCGCTCCGAGCCCCTCTCCCTGCCGCCCCCCAACCACGCCTCCTTTGCAAGCTCTTAGGAGCCCAACCGGGGCCCCTCCAAGCTCTGACGTGGAAGCCCCACCCTCATTATCTCACAGTGGCCGTATTTGGACGTGGGGCCCTGGAAAGAGATGGTTACGGTAGAAGGAGGTCATTGGGGGAGGCTCCATCCGACCTGGCAGGGGGCCTCAGAAGAGCAGACGAGGACTTGGATGCATAGATCAAGCAACAGTCACGTGAGGATGTGGCGAGGAGCCATCTTCAAACCAAAGACCGGGGTCTCCGGCCTGGCGGCATCCCATATGGGCACCAGTTCGAGTCCCGGCTGCTCCACTTCCAGTCCAGCTCTCTGCTATGGCCTGGGAAAGCAGTAGAAGATGGGCCAAGTGCTTGGGCCCCTGCACCCATGTGGGAGACCTGGAAGAAGCTCCTGGCTCCTGGCTTCAGATCGGTGCAGCCCTGGCTGTTGTGGCCATTTAGGGAGTGAACCAGCAGACAGAAGACCTCTCTCTCTTTGTAACTCTGTCTTTCAAATAAATAAATCTTAAAAAAAAAGCAGAGATGGGGGAGGCTCAGCAGTCACCAGCAGTGCTCTGCTCAAATCTGATTCCAAGCCTCCAGGGTGGAAGAAATCGACTCTGAGCTGCTTAAGCTGCACCGTCTATGGTGCACCTGCTCCTACTACTGCCCCCACTCCCCGCACCTGAGGGCTCTGCCTCCCTGGATTCAACCAAGAACGGAAACATTCAGAAATAATCCCCTAAACCAATCAGTGTGACCGCTATTTACACAGCGTTGGCAATGTGTCAGGCATCATGGGTAATCTAGAGGTGATTTGATGAACAGGGGAGGCGATGTGTAGTTTGATGCAAAGATTGCCTTTTTTTTTTTTTTTTAAGATTTTTGGAAGGCAGAGTTACAGAGAGGCAGAGAGAGAGAGAGAGAGAGAGGCAGAGAGAGAGAGAGAGGTCTTCCATCTGCTGGTTCATTCCCCAATTGGCCGCAATGGCCGGAGTTGCGCTGATCTGAAGCCAGAAGCCAGGAGCTTCTTCCAGGTCTCCCACGTGGGTGCAGGGGCCCAAGCACCTGGGCCATCTTCAACTGCTTTCCCAGGCCATAGCAGAGAGCTGGATGGGAAGAGGAGCAGCCGGGACTTGAACCAGCCACCCATATGGGATGCTGACACTGCAGCCGGCGGCTTTACCTGCTATGCCACAGCGCCGGCCCCAGGACCATGCTGTTTTGCAAAAGAGACTTGAGCATCCATGGATTTGGGTATCTGAGGAGGAAGGGGGCGGGGTCTGGGAACCGGCCCCTCGTGCAGAGTCCCCTAGCAAAGCCATATACCAGCTCTCCTGGCTTTTGGTGACGTGGGTATCTGAGGGCTCTTAGTCCTGGGCTTGAAGCCCTCTCTCTCACCTGTCCACCAGGTGGCCTCCTGGGACTGCAGAGGGCAGAGCATTGGGTTCAAGTGCAGACAGCCCAGCCATACCCGAGACGGGCAAGGAGCTCAGCAGCCTTGACCTTCTCAGTACTTGGGTTTCCTCTCTCTCTCCCGGGAGCGCTTGGGATGTGAAATGGAGAAAACTCCCAGCTGGGCACAGGCCCCAGGGAACGGTGGGCAGGAGTAGGCGAAGACACGAGGAATGAGAGTGGGCGTGGCCACAGTGGGTCCTGAGCCCCAAGCGGGGAGTCCCCCTGCGGTGGACAGCACCGGGGAGCTGGTGTGGTCATATGCAGCTGTGGCTGGATGCACCTGCGAGTGGCTGGCACAGACAGGGGCGTGTGTGCGGAGGTGGAGGGCGGTGGGCACAGCCTCAGTCTGGCTAACTGGCCATTCCCAGTTCCAGTTCCGGCTCTGCAGGCCGGAGCAGCCCAGCCACCCCCCCTCCCCGTGCAGCCCCAGGGACCCCAACCTGGCTCCAGAGGGGGCAGGCCAGGGACCCCCTCCCGGGCCTGTGCACGTGCTGAGGCCTCCAGGCACGGCATGCACCTTGTCTGCTGTCCCCTGGACCTCGTACCACGGCGCGGCGGCACCTGGCTGGGGAGGTGCCTTCTCCGAGTTTCCTCTCTGATGTTCAGACAAGCGGAGAACCAACCCACGATCGCTATCTTTCAGAGAAAGTGAAACCTGGTCCCCAACCGTCACCAGGCGGGCAACTCCCCTCCCCAGCTTCCCCTCTGAGCTCGCTGCTTCCCCATGTCCTCGCCCACCCCCTCCATCCCGCCCCCCAGAGCAAATACTTGGAATTGGTTTCATCTTTCCTTTTCCTTTCGAAGGCCTTTTGCCTTTTATGTCCATGATAGCAGCAGCCCTAGGAAGTGGGCTGGCCAGGTCTTTTCTCCCTCATTCCACAGCAGCCCAGAGAGGGTAACTGCTTTGCCTTGGGTCACACAGCATGTCAGCCTCCTGTTTCCCTTGACCCAGCCTCTTGTTCCCGCTAGAGGACGCGGTGAGCAGAGAGGGGCCCAAGCAGGAGTGCATGGGAGGGGAGAGGGAGACAGCAACACAGCAGGAACCTGGCCTTGGTGATGCTGGTCCCAGGGCTGGAACCACAACCCCAGGGGCTTTCGGCCTGGGTCTGGCTCCGTGCCCAGAGCCCAGTGGTTTCCGCTCACAGATGTCCCAACTGCCCCAGCAAGAGGGCGGGATAGGCACCCAAGAAGGAGGATGTCTCGCTGCCCTCAGCCCCAAACCTCCATGACCGCGAGGCCGCCGGGTACTGAGCGGACATCAGCCCGGGGCCTGCAGAGAGACGCGGCTCCTGGCCCCTCCCCCCACCACTCCCGGCCTCCCCCGAGATGGCAGGGACCCCCTGCTCCCCGCTGTCACCCCAGAAGGGCTGAGGCTGCAGTTTGCATCACCCTTGGGCGTGGGGCTGACCTCGAAGAACGAATTCGAAGAAAAGAGGAGGAGGAGCGGGCATAGCACCGCGCCCAGCGCCCATTGGCCGCCTGTGGAAAGTTTGGTTTTTGGGGTCATGTTCCCAGAAGGCCTGCCCTCCCCCCACCCCCTCCCCACCCACCTCACGAGGTGTTGGCCAATCGCCCCGGCGGGCATAAAGTGGCTGCCAGCCCGCAGGGCTCCCAGCCGGGAGGCGTCACCCGCGGCGGGCGCAGGCTCGAGCGCGGGCACCCAGCATGCGGGCACGGCTCACATGGAGGTCGCTGTTCAGTGAGTACTTCCTCCCGCCGGCTCGGCTCGCTGAGCCGGGGCCACCTGTCCCCTCCGGGAGCTGGGGAGACCGGGCACCAGGCAGAGGGATGCTGAGACCGGGAGAGAGCTAGGAGGCCAGGCACACGGAGGGGTCCACGGGGAACCCAGCACAGCATCCCCACGGGGAGACAAGCCCTGGAAGGCTTCCTGGAGGAGATGTTGAGGCAGCTCTGGGAGTGAGGAAGAGAAGGAAGCAGGAGAGAGGCAGATGGCAACTGGGAGCGGTGGGGTGGGGAAGCGGTGCACGGCGTGGGGGGCCGTGGGGCCTCCTTCTCCTTCCGACTGGATTTGAAGAGTCGGGGTGGGCAGGAAGGCAGCCAGACCCGCATCCCTAGCACACACAGTCAGGCAGCACACACACAATAACAGGTGCACGGAGTCCCCTGAGGTCGCCCAGGCTGAGACCCCGGGTCCCAGTGAGCAGAGCAGGTGCGCCCTTCCAGATGCCTGCTCCCACGTGCATACACACACACACAGCAGCCCCCCTGCCCCCCAGGGGAGCGATGAGGGTGCCCCGTGGCTGGCCCCTCAGCCTTCCCCAGCAGCCTGTCTTCCCCATGGGGTTGAACGGTTTGTAGGAAGGGGACGATGGTGTCACCGCCTTCCGGCCCATTGCGCCACAGGCCTCTTCCGACCACGTGGTTGCTGGTGCATGGCGGGGGTGCGGTGAGAGCCGTAACTGGGCCCGCCCCCTGGGACCTTCTGAGTGGCTCGCAGCATCCCTGGGGGACCTGAGAGAAGTGGCCGTCCCTGCTGGAGAGAAGAGGGAGGCGTGGGAGGTCAGGGGGAGCACCGGCTGGCTGAGCCTCACTGTAACTGTCGGGAACAGGGGCGTGTGCCCTGGGCAACCTGCCAGGTCCTTTCCAAACTTGACCTCCTGGGTCTGCAGACAGATCTGGCGCAGCAACCAGGCCCCTCCCGCGCTGTCTGCCCACAGCTCTCTCAAGCCCACCTGTGGGGGGCAGGACCCAGGTCCGTTAAGGCGGCGCTGACAAGTTAGGGTCCAGGGGCAGAGGCCAGCGCCTAGTGCTGAGGTCTTGGTGGGAGCCAGTCCCCTCCACAGGCCGCCCTCAGCCAGCTCCTGATATTATGTATTTATTTACTCGAGAGGCAGAGTTACAGAGAGAGAGAGAGAGAGAGAGAGAGAGAGGTCTTCATCCGCTGGTTCACTCCCCAGATGGCCGCAAGGGCCAGAGCTGAGCCAATGTGAAGCCAGGAGCCAGGAGCCAGGAGCCTCCTCCTGATCTCCCACATGGGTGCAGGGGCCCAAGGACTTGGACCATCCTCTACTGCTTTCCCAGGCCACAGCAGAGAGCTGGATCAGGAGTGGAGCAGCCGGGACTCGAACTGGTACCCATATGGGATGCCGGCATTGCAGCCAATGGCTTTCCCAGCTATGCCACAGCGCCCGCCTCCCAGCTCCTGGTTTTAGCACTGCAACCCTGTCCCCTCCCACACGGTTTCAGGTCCTGGCGAGTGACTCACCCGGGCGGCAGTGGGGGGGGGGTGGCCCAGCGAGGGTCCAGGGATGGGGGTTCCACCCTCCGAGACCCCGAGTTAGGTGACACCTCCCCTTCTCCCTAGGTGTGGTCCTTGGACTCCTGCTTCTGAGCACCACGGCCAGGTGCAGCTGCTCGCGCCAGTACCCGGAGCTCCTGGGCCAGCTGCGGAACCAGGTGGACCTCCTGCAGAACCCTGAGAGCCTGTTGATCCCCTACGTGAGTTCCCAGCCCCGTGGTGTGTGTGTGCACAAGACATCAGCAAGGCAAGGAGCCGCTGGGAGGGCCAGGCCCAGCCCCTACACACACCTGCCTCCACCGAGGTCCCCAGACCCCAGTCACCAACATGCACGATGCCCCGCCCCGACCAGTGCCCTCGGGCCCCCTGGCCCTGCCTGCTGTGACCTACTAGGATCTTTCTGACTCTGTCCAACAGGAGTAGGGACAGGGGTGGGTCACAGGAACGGGGCGGGGGGCGGGCCTAGCATTTTTCTTTTTAAGATTTATTTATTTATTTGAGAGGTAGAGTTACAGACAGTGAGAGGCAGAGAGAGAGAGAGAGAGGTCTTCCATCTGCTGGTTCACCCCCCAGATGGCCACAATGGCCAGAGCTGCACCGACCCGAAACCAGAAGCTTCCTCGCGGTCTCCCACGCAGGTGCAGGGGCTCAAGGGCTTGGGCCATCTTCCACTGCTTTCCCAGACCACAGCAGAGAGCTGGATTGGAAGTGGAGCAGCCAGGCCTCGAACCGGCATCCATATGGGGTGTCTGCCCGCTGGCGGAGGATTAACCAATTGAGCCACAGTGCCAACCCCAGGTCTCCATTTTCAGGGCTGACCTGGTTATGGGGTGCCAGCGCTCACCCCAATTCTCCCGTTCCCTCCTCCCCCAGATCCAGTACCAAGGCCTGGAGGTGCCAGGGCCGAGTGAACCCTGCATGGAGCGCCCCGGGGACTTCCCCAGCGAGGCCGCCCTGCAGCAACTGAGCAGGCGCGGTTTCTTGTGGACCCTCAACGCCACGATAGGCCACGTCCTGCCCAGACTGGAGGCCATGAAGCAGGAACTGTTCGCGCCCACGGACTTGCAGGAGCTGAAGGCCACCGCCAACAACCTCCTGGGGCTCAGGAGCAACCTCTACTGCATGACCCGGCTGCTTCAGGGCTCCTCGGAGCCGGCCACGCCCACCCAGGCTGGCCCCGGGCCCTCGCCGCCGCCCCCTCGCCCCCAGCCCGTCTTGCAAGCTAAGCTGGAGGACCGCAGGTTCCTGTGTGGCTACCACCGCGTCATGCGCTCTGCGCGCCGGGTCTTCAGCGAGTGGCCGCACAGCCTGACCCCGAGCCCGAGACACAGCCCCCGCGGGGGCCTGCGGAAGCAGATCCGCGGCATCCGACCCTCCAGGAGGACCAAGAGACTGAAGCTCAGGAGGAAACTGCCCCGGTAGCCCAGGGGCCGCCGTGATAGGCGATGCTCCAGGGATGCGAGTCCTTGCGGCTCAGAAGTGCACTTTCGGGGCTGTGGAACTGGGCGAGACCCTTCTACCTCCTCCAGGCTGGCCCCCCTGCCCTGAGTTCCCCAGTCGGGGCTGGCGCGGGGAGGGGGTGGGGTTGACCAGGTCAGGCCACGCGGGGCCGACTTTCCATTGATTCAGGGGTCTGATGACATAGGCTGACTCACGGCTGGGCTGACTGTCCCCCGATCTGCTCTCCGAGGCCCCCAGGACTTCCTCCTTTCGCGGGGCCGGCCTGGTTCTCAGCGGGAGGTCAGGGCCTGCGCTGTGGGCCGCCTATGCTTCTCAGGCCAGACCCCTACACGCCTGTGTGACCTCACTGTAGGCAGCTGTGACAGGAGCAAGGTGTCTTAGACGGATGTGAGGGGCCCAGATCCCGCCGGGTGGGGACCGTGTAAAGCCCCCTCTGCCCGGCAGCGGCTGTGGGGCTCGGTGACACAGAGTGGATATCAGGTTGTCCGTGTAAATCGGGACAGACATGCAAATGACCAAGGGCCAGGAGGCTGGAAAGCTGCCGGTCTTCGGGGGGCCTCGCTGCTGGTGCGCCCCCTGGTGGTGCCTCGGGGGAATTTTCTCCTGCTGAATCTATGGCCCTCCAGGTGGGGGTCCCAGAGCCAATTTCTGGAGCGATACGACTAATTTATTGATTTTTTATATCAGTTTTGAATCATTTTTATATTTATACTGCTTATTTATGATGCATATTTAATGTTAATATTGTGCTAATATATATTTAAAACTTGTCTGGTTTCTAAAGCCCTTGTGTCTCTCTGTTATGGGAGGAGGGGATTGGGCTCTTTGAGAAGGGGGGTTCTTACAGGGTGAGGCCGGAGATGTCGGGGGCTCTGGGGTGGGCTGCAGGCCAGGAAGGGGAGTCACACGCACCGCGGGACACCTCACACCTGCTAGGGAAAACTAGGGACAAGGGGTGAGGAAAGCTGGGGGGTATGGGCTGCTTGAGGACCCCCCAGGTCGTGTGTGGCTGGGGTATAGGTGCTATGTGTGTCTTTTCTTTTAAGATTTATTTTATGAGAGAGAGAGGGGTGGGGAGAGAGAGAGGGAAAGAGAGAGAGAGAGAGAGAGATCTTTCAACCACTGGTTTACTGCCCAAATGGCCATATTGACAGGGCTGGGCCAGGCTGAAGCCAGAAGCCCAGAGCTCCATCCAGGTCTCCCACGTGGGTGCAGGGACCCAAGCCCTTGGGCCATCTTCCGCTGTGTTCCCAGGAGCATTAGCAGGGAGCTGGATCGGAACTGGAGCAGCCGGGACTTGAACCAGTGCTCCAATGAGATGCTGGCGTTGCAGGAGGCAGCTTAACCCACCGCACCACAGCGCGGGTCCCTCTTCTGTCATCTTGGAGCCTGGACATCAGTGTCCTAGAGGGTGCTGTGTCTGTGGGCGTGAGCACGCTGGACGGGTGTCTGGGTGTGTCTGCACAGGTGTCCATACATGTGCGAGCACAGACATGTGTCCGTGGGTCCTCCTGTGAGTGTATGCTTGTGGGTAGGTGGAAGCAGGTCAAGGATAGGTTTAAACCCTCACCTCAGTCCTGTTCCATCTGTTCTGGGCAACCTGGGGCAAATTGGTGTCTTTGAGCCTTAGATTTCCCATCTGTGAAATGGGCATGATAACAACAGACCCTGCCTCAGGCAGAGCCTGGGACTTTGTGTGTGCTTTTGACTGCTCTCTGAGGAGCTCTGGGGTGGGTTAGAGCTCCCATCTGTTTCCCCAGGACACTGGGATCCCTCCTAACACCCAGGATCCCTCCTCTAAGCCTGTAACTTACAGAGGCAGCAGCCACACGGAAAGAACTCGCAGAGGCAGAGGAACTTGACCTGGGTCAGTCTCCGGCCACCCCTCACTTCCTGGAACCCGGCATCAGGATAGGAGCAGCACTGGACGCCACGGACAGCAGGAGGCTCTGGTGCAGGACTCCACAACCCAGGGGACCCACTTTACAGATGCCAAGACTGGGGACGGGCACGGTGAGACAGCAGTGCCCTCCCCCACCCTGCCTCTGCAACTTGGCAGACGTGTTCACCAGTCCCTAGAGACGCGGAGCTCCGGAGCAAGGGGCGGACAGACAGTCGACAAACACAAGGGCCAACAGCAGCATTGGAGATTGCAGCATGAGCTCAGCCAGAATGCAGTGGGTTGATGCAATAGAGACGGACGGAGACGGACGGAGTCGGGCGGTGTGGGTGGTCCGGGGTGTCTGGAGAGGTGACGTTCGGGCTGTGGTCTGACTGACGTGCAAGAGGGAGGGCGGGAAGAGCTTCGGGCCAGGGCTCCGAGCGTTCAGGAATCAGAGCAGAATGAGGGCAGCCTGGTAGACCAGAGAACACAACTTTGGCTGAGAACACAGCGCGAATCACCGCAGGGCTGGGGCTGGCGTTTCGGGTCCCTGTCCTCCCAGGCTGCTGCTTGCTAAAGACCTAGTGAGGACCCACCATTGCTCCCACTGCGCCCCTCCCTGCCCTCGGCTCTGCTGCTGCACCCGCCACACTTTTTCTCTCCAAGTGCTTAGGGCTCCCTCCTACCACGAGGTCTCCACCTATGCTGTTCCCTCTGTCTGGAATGCTGTTCCGGTGTTGTCAAGATCTCAGCCCAAGGGGGACATCAGCAGCAGTACTTCCCCTCCTGCCCCTGGTCTGGGTTCAACAACGTGGCTGCACGGTGTCTCCAAACTGGCCCTTCCGGGGACCCCACGCCCACCCCCGCCGCCCACGCACTCCGTGTGTTGTTTGTGCTCCCCTCGGCTGAGCCACTGGGCTGGGCTCGCCATCTGCTGTGTTCTTGTCTGCACCTGTACAGGGCCTGGAACATGGTAGGAGCTGGGTGAGGAGTAGGGCTGCTGGGACCCAGCCCTTACGGGAAGACAGACAGAGGCGAGGGTGTCTCTCCATGGAGAGGGAAGGTTTTCCTGGGGAGGAAGAGCTGGGAGGCCCCACACCCCCGGTTGCTCTCCCCACCTTCCCCTTACCTAGGAGATGGGGGGGGCTCCAGACTCAGCTCTAAGGACCCCTCACCCCTGTAATGCACCTGGGAAGTCACAGGTATGACCCCAAGCAGCACCTCCAGCCGGATCCCGTCCCAAGCCCAAACCGCAAACCCAGTTCCAGGAGCACCTCTGGGGCGATCCGTGTGTGCCTCAAAGTCACCCCCAACCCGGCCCCCACTCCCTGCCTTCTGCTTCCTGTTTGTCCAACGAAAGTTCCAGAGCCCCAGCCTCTCCCCTGCTTCTCCCGAACGCCCGCCTCTCCCCCTGCAATCCACTCAGGGCTGCGAGGGCACTTTAAAAAGCCCCTGGAGATGGCCGGCGCCATGGCTCAACAGGCTAATCCTCCGCCTTGCGGCGCCGGCACACCGGGTTCTAGTCCCGGTCGGGGCACCGGATTCTGTCCCGGTTGCCCCTCTTCCAGGCCAGCCCTCTGCTGTGGCCCAGGAGTGCAGTGGAGGATGGCCCAGGTGCTTGGGCCCTGCACCCCATGGGGAGACCAGGAAAAGCACCTGGCTCCTGGCTCCTGCCATCGGACGAGCGCGGTGCGCTGGCCGCAGCACACTGGCCGCGGCGGCCATTGGAGGGTGAACCAATGGCAAAGGAAGACCTTTCTCTCTGTCTCTCTCTCTCACTGTCCACTCTGCCTGTAAAAAAAAAAAAAAAAGCCCCTGGAGAAAGGAACCCAAAAGCCAGGTTCAGGGATGGCGGAACGCGTTCCGGAATCATTTGGGACGCCCACATCCCATATCGAAGAGCCTGGGTTCGAGTCCAGGCTCTGCTTCTGATCCCTGCAAAGGGACATCCTGGGAGGCAGTGGCAATGGCTCAAGTACTTGGGTCCCTGCCACCGACGTGGAGGAGTTTTCTCTCTGACTCTCAAATAAATAGAATAAAATCATTGGGTGCAAAAATGTGTGCATGCTTTTCACGAGGTCTCCAAGGTGTTCTCGGAAGGGTCCAGCATGGCGGCACAGCAGGTGAAGCTGGCACTGCCCGTGACACCAGCGTCCCATGTGATGCCGGTTCGAGTCCCGGCTGCTCCGATTCCGCTCCAGCTCCTTGCTAACGCACCTGGGAAAGCAGCAGAAGATGGTCTCAGTGCTTGGGCCCCTGTCACTCACGGAGGAGCCCTGATGAAGCTCCTGGCTCCTGGCTCCTGGCTCCTGGCTCTGGCTTGGTCATTGCGGCCATTTGGAGAGTGAACCAGCAAATCGTCCTCTCTCCCCCACAGCGGAACTCTTTCAAATAAATAAGCAAATCTTTCACATAGATTTTTTTTTTAAGTTCACTGGAAATGCGTGTGGCGAAAACACTACACATGGATTTCAAAAAATCTTTGCACCAAAATAAACATCATTGAACTCCATTTTCAGTGACTTTTTGAAAGTTCCTGTGTATGTTTTTGGCCCAAACCGTCTGAAACATCTGCCTCCCTGTCTCCCTATCACCAGGCGGAGCCTGATCCTGGGAACACATTCTAAGGATCTCACTCTCATCATAGCTTCTCCTGCTTGCAAACCTTCCATGGCTCCCTCCTGCCAGCAGCGGGCACCCCAAACTCCTCGTCCCACCCCCCAACTCACGGACACCATCAGCTTTCCCAGCTCTTTTCTACAATCAGCTGTGTGCCCCGCTGGTCCCCAGTGCATCCCGGCCCTTGCCTCGCCCCCACCCCCACCACCGCGAAAGCCCCAGGGACAAGGCGCCAACAGCTAGTTGATTGCCCGAAACACTCTGTTCCCTAAGGAGTGGAAACCAATCAGTGTGGTTCCTTCCACGGATCCACGTCGAGGGTGGGAGCAGGAATCAGTGCGCTCTCGCTCTCTCTCTCTCTCTCTCTCTCTCTCTCTCTCTCTCTCTCTCTCGTCCCCTGTCCCTGGTCTTGGTGTCTCTCCGCACAGTTCTTTTTCCCTGCCCTGCCTCCCAGCTTCCACGTCAGACCGGGGGCCTGGATGCTCACAGAGCCCCCTCTCCTGTGTTGGAGGAAGGTCCACAGTTCACGGCTGGTGCAGGGAGGCCCTGGGCACCGCCAGCCCAGATCCCTGCTTCCTGGGGCGTCCCCGAGGGCTGGGCCGGCTGGCTGGCTCGGGGAGGGGCGAAGGTCTCCAAGGGAGGGGGTTGGGCAGGTGGGGCCCGCAGCCTGGGGCGGAGCTCCGATCAGACAGGCCCTTGTGGCTCCCAGGGCTCTGAGGTGGGTGCCGGGGACAGAGGGCGGTGGCTCGGGAGTGGGGGTCTGGGGGCCCTGTGTTTAGGGCAGCAGCTGCCACCCTGAGAACCTCCTGGGGACAGGGCCGAGGGGAGGATGGCCGTGGTGCACACGGCTTGTGGCAGGTCTGAGTCAAAACACCTAAGGCCCGGCCGGACGGTCATGCGGAGAGTGGCCCAGTCATCGCCTTATGCTGGCCTGGGTCACTCAGGCAGGCTGGGCGCGGCCCAGTCAGCGGTGACTCAGGTCCCAGAAGCCTTGCCACGCTGCCCGAGCAGGGGCATCGGACACCCAGACGCCCCCTCCCCACGCCTCCACTCCGCGTCTCCCCTGCCCTGGCCACCCTGAAGCCCCCACCCCACCCCGGCACCCTGAAGCCAGCGGCGGCCACCTGTGGCGGGCGGAGGCCTGGAGCTTTCTGGGCACCTGTCGTCCCCAGCCCTGGGCCTGGGGGGGTGGGGTGGAAGTGGGGGGAGCCTGGGGCCTCTGGGCTCTGGACGGGAAGTCAAGTTGGGGGTGGGGTGAGGAGCCGTCTCCAGAGAGGATTCAGCCGCAGAAGGAAGCAGAGGGGCCTGGCCCGGAAGACGGCAACATCCCGCAAGACCGCACAGGGGTGCGTGCGGCCACGGACCCTGGCCACGGTCACGGTAGGCTTCCCCGACAGGGCGTGCATCCCTTCCTGCCCCGGGGGCTCCAAGGGCTCCCAGCAGCCCCTACTGCCACCATCAGGCCTCAGTTTCCCCTCTATGTAACAGGCCGGGTAAGCTGTGCCTTGAAGCCCAGCAGGGGAGGCAGGTGTGACAGCATCAAGTAGGCTGAGAAGGGTCATGGGTCATGGCAGGGTCAGAGGGCAAAGAGACAGCACTGGCTGGGCCGGCTAGGAGGAGGCCTGGGTCTGCGTCCTGGCTCTGTGTGACTGCGGGCGATGCGGAGGGGTCAGTGTTCCCGGATTCCCAGGGACCCCCAGGGACCCCCGACTACTTTTCTCCCTGGCACAGTGCAAAGTGCAGAGCCCATGGATCCTCTGATGCGGATAGGGAGAGGGTCCTCGTCCCTCCATGGGGAGGGGGACTGCAACGGGCCCTGGGGTCCCTCCCGGGCCACTGGGGGGAGGGGGCGTGAGGCCAGTCAAGGTCACGGCCCCTATGCTTTCGACCTTGAGCTCATACAGGACTCAGGGGAGCTCTGCTCACTCCATCTGTGAAGCGCCAGCTCGTGGAGCCCCCATGGGGAGAAAGGAGAGATGGAAGCAGTCTCTGCACTCAGCCCACCTGGGGGACAGGCGGGCACAGATCATAAGAGGAGGGGCTCCGACTCCGCCTTGCTGTCCACAGGGCCTGAGGACTGGACATTTGCAAGGGGTGGGGGGATGTGGGGGGATGGTCCCCAGGGCCTGTCCTGAGTCAGGGTACAGGGGTCAGCCGGGCACTTCTGAGCCCAGACCCGGGAGCTGGGTGCCCGACCCCGGGCAGAGTTCGGTTGCCTACTGGAGGCTTGCTTTGCCCTTCTTTAAAATCCTCATCTCAGAGAACGGCGAGGGTAGATGCAAAGGGGCCCTGAGATGAGGGGGGCTCCCGTTCTCCTCTCCCCAACTCCTTCCCTGCCTCCCGGAACCTCAGCTGGACAGGGGCAGGCTGACCCCTGCCCACCATGCGTGGTCCTGGCGCCCCCTTGTGGCCGATCCTTGTGCCTGTCCCCACCACCACCCAGGAGGTGCCGGACAAGGACACAGGTCCCCTCCAGTCCCCTTCCCCTTCCTGGGCTCACGGCCTCTCCCACCTTACACCCCCCTGTCTCAGGCACCCCCACTCACTTCCTCAGACCCCCAATCCCACCCTGTCCAACCCCAGTGGGGGGCACTGGCCCAGCCCGACCAAAGGCTAGCGGAGTTCTGGCCATGGCTGTGGCGACTGTTGCTGACTGGGCAGTGGAGGGCGCTGTTGCCCATGGCTTGGAGCTGGGCTGGGGGATGGGCGTCGGAGGTCCTGGTGACCCACAGCCCTGTGCCCTGCTTTCTGGTGGACCTGGGAGGCCCTGTCTATCCCCCACCACTCTGCCCTGCAATGCAGATCTTGGAGAGCCCTGTCTAGATTTCCTTAGGGCAGGGAAACTGAGTCTGTAAGAACTTTCTGGAATTCTCAGAAGCCAATCAGCACTGAAACCCAGGGTTCCCAACACTTCATCCGGGAGGCCAAGAGCTGTGAGCAGCCCACCTGCTCTTGGACACGTGCGACCAATTTGCTGTGTGGTCTTGGAAAAGTGACCCCCCCACCCCTGCCCCATCTCTCAGCCCCACCTGTGAAGTGTTAAACAGCTAAGGGAGTAACAGCCACAGAGAAGGGCTTCGAAGGGTGCCGCTGACGACTTCACAGGGGCACGATACTCTTCCCCCATTTTGCAGATGTTGAAACTGAGGCCTGAGCCATAAGTACACCTGCCTGTGGTGCCGGGCTGGCAGGCGGCAGAGCTGGGACTGAACCCGATGCCTGACTGATTCCACAGCCCCCCTCCCAGGTCCCCTCCCCTCCCCTCCACCATGTAGCTCCTCTGCTCCAAACTTTTCCCTCTGCAAGTGGGGACGCTGAGGCCACCACGGGCGCTAAGCTCTCTCCTAGGTGGCCTTTCTGGGGCGGAGGGAGGAGCCACAGGCCACCCTCCCCCCCTCCACGAGGGTCCCCTGCTGCCAGGGTGGATTCCGCTGAGTGGCCACTTTGGGGACAGCCCACTGTGACGCCAGGGCCAGGCGTGGGGCCCAGAGAGGAGGGAGGAAACGGAAAGGGTCCAGGGGTGGGATGGGGCGGAGGCCAGGCTGGGCAGGAGATCAGAGCGGGATTGGGTCATGGAGCCCGGGGCTGATAAGCAGCTGAGAGCAGGAGGAGGGGCCCCCGTGGACCCCCTGCCGCCCTGAGCCAGAGCATTTTGTCTGCCCGGAACACGCCTGGGCCTTCATCCTCAGACCCATTAGAGGGGGGCTGGGGCCGGGGTGGGGGCGAGGGGCTGCTCCCAGAGAACCGGCTCCGAGCCACACGCTGTGACCTCAGCAAATTCACTCAACTGCCTGAGCCTCAGTTTCCAAGTCTGTAAAATGGGAATTAGAATGTTCTCCCACTCCCACCCCGTAGGTGGGGTGGCAGAGGATGCTGGTAGCCTTGGTAAGAATTCGTTTTTTTTTTTTTTTTGGGGGGGGGAGTGGTCTGCAGCGACCCAAGGGTGCAGGGCTGTGGGGGGTGGGCATCACACCCAGGGGTCCCAGCAGGGTTCCGTCCCCTCCACCCTCCCTACCTCTTAGGACAGCACCACTTCCTGCCCACCCAGCATCCTCAGAGTACTCCCCAGGGTCCCCCTGGTTCTCTCAGTCCAGGTGGGGTGGCCACAGAAAGCTTGATGGGGGATGAGGAGGGAGAGGAGGCCAGGCACCCCCCCCCATCCTGTGCATGGCCAGCTTCAGAGAGAGAGAGAGAGAGAGAGCCACTTCCTGCTCTGAGATCAGGAAATGATTGAGGGACACATTCCCGCTCCCTGCCCCCATTGTCTGCCCCGAGATTATTTAACAGGGGCTTCGCTGTGGTCTCTCTCTCTCTTTTGGAAAATCCAGTAGGAGAAGGAAGCTGTCAGCTCGGCTCTGACATCAGCGTCGTCCCTGTGCCAAGAGTCAGGGTGGCCAGGGCGGGGCGGGGGCGGGGCGGGGTGGGGAGGAAACCAGCTGCCGGTGGCCGCTGTGACGTGAGACTGCCACATGGTTCCCAGGGGCGGAGGCCACAGAGAGAGGAGCCGGGATTGCTGGAGGCTGGGGCGCGCACGGGGGCACTCCATGCACGGGGTCAGTATGAGCCCCCCGCTCCGCCCCGCCACCACCCAGCCCTCGTACCCTGGGATTCGTGGCACCACGCACGCTCATACAGATGCCTGCGTGCACAGAACTCACGCTCACACACTCATGCCCGCAACCACACGGAGGGCGCACAAACTCAGCCAGAGATGTGCGCAGGGTCAGCCCTCTCCCTGCCACACACACACACACACACACACACACACACATTGCATGCTGGGGTACACGCAGCTGCACGTGCACACACTCAAGCACAGACACCTACTACATACATGTACATACATGTGCACATCTGCACGAGCGAATGCCCACCCAGACCTAGTCAGCCAGACCCACCCAGCCGCACCCCAAGACGCACAGGGAGACCCAAGGGCTCTCCCAGTCACTCAGGCTGCGCTGGGAAGGCGGGCCGTGGCCACTTCCTCCTCCCACACTCCACCGTGAGGGTGACGGCTTCCGAGGCCGTGAGATGAAAGGCCCAAGCCCCACCTGGGCGAGACAGGGCAGGGCCGGCAGCTCAGTGGTCTGGGCCTAGGAAACACTGGGCTCCAGGCGCTGTCTGGCCTCGCCCCCCAGCGTGGGCACCTGCCACACCCTGGGCCTCTCTGGTCCCTTCCAGTGTTGCAGTGGAAGGAGCTGCATGCTGGCAGCTGCTGAGGGGCCTGGCCAGTCCTTGTCCTTGCAGAGCCCCTGTGGGCCTGGCTTTCATCACAGATCCCAGCAACTTAGAGACGTTTTTAACCGTGACCCACCTTGCAGCCTGAGCGCGGGACAGACACTGGCAGGGAGCTGGGCTATACTTTTGCTGTTCTGTCTCCCTTTTCAGCATTTTGTTGTAAAGAAGATTTATTATTAGAGAGAGAGAGAGAGAGAGAGAGAGAGGTCTTCCACCTGCTGGTTCATTCCCCAACTGCCTGCAACAGCCAGGGCAGAAGCCAGGAGCCAGGAGCTCCATCCTGGTCTCCCAGATGGGCGGCAGGACCCCAAGCACTTGGGCCATCATTTGATGCTTCCCGGGTGCATTAGCAGGGAGCTGGATCAGGAGTGGAACAGCTGGGACTCGAAGCGGTGCTCCGAGCACCCTAGCAGCCGGCTAACTGGCTATACCACACAACACCACCCTCCCCTCCATTTCCTTTGCCAAAGTGCTGACGGCAACCCCGTACATCGCACCCGTGACCAGTGGAGACCCGGGGCGTGAAACTGTCGCTCTACCTCTGTCTGTGTCAGTCTTGGGCTGGGTAGGGATTTAGGGAGAGCTGGAGGCTGTAAGCTAACAGTGCCCGCAGGCCCTATTATGCCATGTCCACGGACACTGAGACCCAACAGCCCGTTCTGCAGATGGAGATGCTGAGGGCAGAGCCCCGGCCCCTCTCCCCGGCCCATGCAGTGCTGTGGCCCGGCCTCTGCGGGCTGCTCCTTCCCTTGCCATTTCCAGGGAAGAGGAAGAAAAAGAATGCAGTGTCTCTGACTCACCCCCAGGGGGCTTGATTCCTGACGCAGAACCAGTCGGGAAATGTCAGGGTGATGCTGGGGGCAGCTGGCGGGAGGCCAGGGTGGCTTCTGGCTTCTCGGTGGCCCCAGGGGGCTGTCGCTGGCAGATTGTAGACCTCACACCTGGGCCTCAAAACACAGCTGGGCTCTGTTGGGCCCTGAGGAGCCTCAAAGCATTGATTATGCCCCTACCGGGGCTCCCAGAAGATCCCCCTGGGGTAGGGGTGAGAACTGCTGCCCCAGCTCTCAAACAATAGTACACAGTCGCTGGACCCAGGCCTGGCCCCAACTCCCCTCTACCTCAGGCGCAGGCTGGGGCGTGAACCCCACAGGCGGTTGCATGGAGCCCTGGTTAGAGCCCTGTCAGGCACATGCCCCGTGCACCCCAGCATCGGCCGTCCCCACCACGCCTCCTGAGGCTGGTGCGCCAGTGGCCCCACGTTCAGAGGGGAAGTCGAGGCTGGGAGAAGTCAGTTGCAGCAGACTTGCAAGCCCAGGGCGTCTGCAGGGCTCCATGGCACTGGGGGGGGGGGGCACAGGCAGGGGCAGGGGCTGGGCTGGGGCGAGGGACACCCTTCGGTCTGAAGTGTCAAACGTGGAGGTGCTTTTGTCATTTTGGACAGGACACTCCTGGGGGCTGCACTTGTTGGGGGGGTCCCCGAGCTGCTCCGAGTGCCTCTGACCACATCTTACCAGCTCTGATCTTTGGGGTGAGCCCCCTCCCACTCCCTCCCCAGACCTGTCTGAGGACCCTGGGTATATTTCCCAGGTGGGATACCAAGGCCAGGGGCTGAGAGCAGTTGCTGGTTGGGTTTTCGGAGAACTGAGATCCCAGCTGGGGAGCAGAGGTGGGGGATGGGGAAGGGAGGCTGGGGGGGGTGGGTGCCGGCCTTGGCGGTGGGGGTTGCCTGCGCTCAGTTTCTGGGTCACTGGTCTTGGGGAATTCCCGGCTGCCCGGGGAGCTGCCTACCTGGTGAGTAACTGAACTGCTGCCCACACAGGACGCCTGACTCGGAGGGTGCCTCCCCCCAACCCCTGCTAATGCCATCGCCATGCTGCCCTCTCTCCCCGGGGGCACCCCGGGGAAAGACAGAGACATGCAGACAGGCAGGGGGCTGCCTGCCGCCCCCGGGTCCCCCCTCCCTTCCCAGGGCTCTGCAGGGGGCGGCTGGTGATTCAAGCCCCTCTGAATGAAGGTTTCTTCCTTTTCGGATGGGGCCTGGGGTGAATCAGCTCCTGGGGGCGGTGAGGCCGGGTCAGCTGCTGTCCAGAGCTCAGGCCCGAGGTGTGGGGGGGTGGTGAGGGGCCGCCGCAGGGCACCGGGAGAGTGGACACCACACCCCCTGCCGCCTCGTAGTTCTGGGTGTCCTGGGTTTGTTCACCAATGGCAGAGGGTCCTGAGAGGCCCCTGCCTTGCTCCTTGGCCGTGGACGGTGGTAGGTCATCAGGAGGATGGGGGCTGGGATCCTCCTTCACAGGGAAGTGGACATTGCTGTGCACAGGGGGCTTGTGTGCCGAGCCCTCATCCCTCCCGGCTGGTGCGCTAAGCCGACACGGCCATCGCTCCTGTCTTGCAAAGAGACTGAGGCCCAGAGACAGTCAGCCACTCCCCCAAAGGCACACAGCTCCCAGCTGGCAGAACCAGGCCTCCCACCTGGTTCTGAATGAGACCAAAGTCCAGCCTTTAAACAGCCAGGCCTCCCCCACCCCGCAGCCCGCCCCGCCTTCTCCCAGCGGCGCAGGAGACTTTTGGCACCAAGAGCTTTTGGGAATTGTAAAATGTTTTCAAGAACTATTTAGCATCAGCTCTGGGTATAACCCTGAGCCCATGGCCGCCTAGAGCACAAATGGGTATCAGACCGCTCCCCCCCCCCTTCCAGGCCTTCAAAGATGGAAGAAGGGGACACAGAGCTGGGGAAGGACACGGGCTGGGGGAGGCTGGGGAGGCTTCCTGGAGGAGGAGGGCCTGAGTGCTCTCGCTGTGCTGCCGGTGAGGTGCTGTGGGGTCTGGGGTCCAGACCAGCCTCACCTAACGGTAGCCCTGTGTAGCCCTGGCCAAGCGCCTTTGCCTGAGTCTGTTCTCCCCCCCCCCCAAAAAAAAAAAAAAAAAAGAAACAAACAGCTGTGACGTCCTAGGAGGGACTTGCACAGGGTGCGTGCGAAGCAGAAGAGGAGGAGCTGGGTGGGCTCTCGTGCATGCAAGGTGCACACCAGAGCCAGCTCTGAGCACCGGACAGCAGAGCCATCTGGGACAGCGGCCCTGCGCCCTGGCTGGCCGGGGGGGAGGCCCAGGGGGCTCCCGACAGCCCCCTTTACTGTGAGGCCGCTCGGATCCCCAGCAGGCCCAGGCTGCACATGAAGTCACAGCTGGAAGGGGCAGGGCTGGGGCTGCCACTCCAGGGTGGGGCCTGGGGTCATGACCTTGGGAGCAGGGAGCCAAGAAGGGAGGACGCCTTGTGTTGAGGGAGCTGGGGGGAAACGCACACCCTGCAGCACACAGAGGGAGGGAGCAAAACAAACTCCGGCCGCAGCCACGTTGCAGGCGGCTCCCGGGCTCGGACGAGCGGCTCCAAGACCCTGCGCGGCCGAGAGGCCCAGCGCACGTGCTGCCGGACATGGACAGGCCGGGGAGACTGGGCCTGGGGCGTCGAGGGGCCCGGAGCACTTGGGGAGCACGGACCACGTCAGGTACCGTGAGAGGGGAAACTGAGGCACTGGAGGGCGGGTAGAGCGGCCCTAGCATCAGAGTCTTCCAGGCCCTGATCCTACTTCCTGTTTCCTATGGGGTGGGTGGGGCTGTCAATGGAGATTGGGAGTGGATTATAGGACTTGATATGGTGTCTGCTGCCCTAGAAGAAGGCTGCTGATATGCAAGGAGAGGCCGGGGGCAGAGCAGAGGACGGGCAGCGCCCCTCCAGGAGAACCAGAGCATCTTGGGAGAGACCCAGGTCAGGGGACAGAGGACCCTGGTCAAATGGATTTGGGGTCCAGGTCAGGAGAGCCAGGTTGATCAGGTGGCCTGGTCTTGGGAGGGCTGGTGGCTGAACTGGAGGTCAGGGTGATGGGAGTGCCAGGGGATCATGGGGGGGGGTGAGGGGTGGGGAGTGGTGAGCTGGGGGGGGGGGGTCCTGGGAGGGGGTGTTGCTGAGCCCCTGGGGCAGGTGTCTAGGTAAGAGCAGGTAGCCAGCCACATGCCAGCGGTGGGTGTGCATACCAGAGACAGCCCTGAGGCCCTGGGAAGGCCCCAGGCCAACCCTCACTTCCCCAAGGAAGAGGTGTAGGGGGTAGGGAGCAGGAAGGAGAGCCAGGCTGGGCCCCGCAGCCTCCTCCCTGCTGCTGGGCAGTGCCAGCTGGGACGGAGACTTTTATCACCCCACATCCGATCTGAGGCCCTGCCTGGGAGCGGGGGAACAAGGGCCTGGACGGGGCAGGGTGTGTTGTGGGGCGGGGGTGGGGGGGATGGTGGCGGGCACGAGGGCCCGTCCTGGCACGATGAGGGAGGAGCTCGTGGCTGGGCAGGTCCGGGATGTGGCAAGAGGCAGGAGCTGGGGGGCACGGAGGATGGGCGAGGGGGTGGGCAGGGGTAGCCAAATACCCCTCCTGGATGTCTCAGGCTAGGACCGTGGGGAGGGGGAAGGAGACGTCTCCTGGCACATGGGGGCCTTGGCAGATTTCAGGACAGTAATGAGCCAGTGTATCACGACTTCATTTTTGCTTCTTTTTTTTTAACGTTCTTACTGTCTTTCATTCTGTCCATGTCCCCACCACTAGGCCCCTACCTGTCCCCAAGCATTTGCCAAAAGCAGACACCAGACCTGGGGACCCTACCTCCGAGACCCTAGGGATGCCTTTTGGGGCATCCCCCTGCCGTTCTTTAAGGCTGGGCTCCATGGGCTTCCATAGAGGGTCTAGGAGGGCCCGCCGCTCGCCGCCCCCACCATGCCTCAGCACCCCGAGGAGGAAAGAGGGGTCTTCGCCATCAGGGGTCCCTTTCAGAATGTCTATGGCAGTTGTCTTGAAAATCCTCCCAGGCTGCCCCTGAAAGAACCGAGTCGCAGCCTGCCAGCCCCTTCTGCAGCCTCGCAACAGGAGACCGCGGCCCTCCAGGGTCCCGGGCTGGGGTTTCTCTTTGGAGCCCCTCTTAGCCACCAGCGGCTTAGAGGCGTCCCCCTCCGAGGTGGCTCCCAGCGCCCACGCTGAGTTCTGCTTTATTACCGTCTAAAGTCCAAGCTACGCTCCAGCCCCTCTTTTCCGGAACCTCCTCTTCAGCTGGGCCCTAGCCCGCCTCTTCCCATTGCCCCCCCCAAGAGCCCCCCGACCTTGAGTGGTGGGGGCCGAGGAGGCACCGGCCTCAGCTGCCTGTAGTCTCTGACCACCTCCCCCAACCCAGGTGAGTCGGGGCCGTCTGGGGTGTCCACTGTGTCTGGAGGTGGGGATGGGGAGGAACCCCCCGCTGACCCAGCCTGGGGGACCCCTGCCCACTCTGGGCATCATCAAGTGAGTGCCAGGGCAAGCCACTGGGGAAAACCACAGAGCGTGTGTCGAAGACTTCATTGTAATTTTATCAAATTCTTAGAAGAGGGAAAAAAGTCTGCTCTCCCCACCCTCCCCCCTCTCTCGTCCCCCCCCCCCACTCTCACTTTTCTTCCATTCATAATTTCCTATGATGCACCTCAAACAACTTCCTGGACTGGGGATCCCGGCTAAATATAGCTGTTTCTCTCTCTTACAACACAGGCTCCAGTATATAAATCCGGCAAATTCCCCATTTGAGCATGAACCTCTGAAAACGGCCGGCATCTGAGGTCTCGTCCAAGGCCCTCTGGAGCACACAACCCATGATGAAGATTTTGGCGGCAGGTAAATGCGCCCGCCCCGCGCCGGCCGCCGCGGCCACTTGGGGCCCTGGGCCAGCGCAGACTCCCGGACGCTCGGGGCGCCCGCCGGGGGCGCTGGGTGGCGGCTGGGAGCCAGTGAGCGCAGGCACATGGTTCGGGCACCGTGCGCCCAGCTCGTCCCGGGCCAGCAGGTTGGCAGCAGGGAGGGGGCCACCGCAGCCTTCCTCCTCCTCCTCTTCCTCCTCCTCCTCCTCCTCCTCCTAGCTCCCGCCGCTCGCCCGCGCTGCTCTTCCTTCTCCGCTCGCTCCCGGATTCACCCACCCTCTTTATTTTTCTTTCTTTCTTTCCGCTTTCTCTTTTCCAACCGCGTCCCGGGCTGCTCCCGGGGAGGGGCGCTGGCGGCCGAGCAGCCGAACAGCTTGCAAACTCCTGACCGGCCCGCAGGGAGCAGGTGCCGCCTCCATCTGCCCAGTGTCTGAGCTAGGTGAGATGGGGGTGTCGGAGGAGGGGGGACCCTCTCCCCTCCCCAGCCGTCTCCCGGCCCCAGCACTGCCTGCGGATGCTGGGAGCAACCGGGGAGCCCAAGAGAAGTGAACTTGGGGGCTCCACCATGCATCGCGCTGCTGCAGCAGGGATGGGGGCTCTGGGGTGGGCTGACCCAGCCCCGACCACCCCCAGGTGCCCACTGCTGGGCTGTGGAAGGGCCGTGGTCTGAGGATGCAGGGGGAGGGGGCGGGCGTCCGAGGGGAGGGCCGATCCTGGACAGGCCCGGACAGCTCCCAGCTCGGAGCACCTTTTCCCTGCCCTCCCTCCCCGCCCACCAGGCTGCCTGCGACCTTTTCCCTCTTCTCTTTCCTGCTTGCACCATTTCCTCTCCCTCCCAGGGCCGGCCTGGGGGCAGGTTGGGGGTGTGTGTGTGTGTGTGCTGGTGTGTGGGACCCCTCCTCGAATTCTCCCTGCCCTAACCCAAGGGACTGGACAAGGGACAGTAGAGGGGCAAAGAGAGTTCGCTAGGGCCTGGACCAGGATTTGGGGCTGGAGGATGGGGCTGGAGGTGAGGACCTTGGAGAGGGGTGTGGCCCCACTGGGAAAGGACAGGGAGGGAGGGTGGCAGAATTAGGGGGCTGTTGGCCCAAGGAGTCAGAATCAAGCAGCAGACTTGCGAGGGAGAAGGGAGACCCCAGGAGCGCCCCCCATCCCACTTCCCCAGCGTGCCCCGTTTGGATGAGGTGGGCTGCCTGGGGCTGGTGATGGGACTGCAAGCTCGGGAATCCCAGGCATCCTGGGAGGTGGGGAGATAAGGCCTGGGAGGGGTTGGTGCCTTCCAGCCAGAGGGCCAGGGGCTTTGACCTGTCTGGGGAAGGGGGTAGGGGTTGGATGTCTCCCTGCCCCTTGGCTCCTCCTCTTAACCCCAGAGACTGCTGAAGGAGATGGGAAAGTGGAGAGAGAGAGAGAGGCAGATTCCGAGACAAAGTGAAAACTCCACCCCGCGGGGGGGGGGGGCGGGAGTCCCTCCCACTGATATCCAGTGTGACCCCCAAGCGCACGGGTCCCACCTCCGCACTCACGGCTCCTCCCTGCCTCTCCCCAGGAGTCGTGCCCCTGCTGCTGGTCTTGCACTGGAAACCCGGGGCGGGGAGCCCCCTTCCCATCAACCCCGTCAACGCCACCTGCAACACACACCACCCATGCCCCAGCAACCTCATGAGCCAGATCAGGAGCCAGCTGGCACAGCTCAATGGCACTGCCAACGCCCTCTTTATTCTCTATGTAAGTTAACCCCCAGGGGACAAGAAGGGAGGAGGGGCGAGGAACAGAGAGACCAGGCAGGCAGGCAGACAGGAAGGTGCTGCCGAGAGGGCTGTGGGTGTCTCGGGGCGGGAGGGGGGGACGGGGGGGGGACGCCCAGGAAGAAGGTGAGGGCAGTGGGTGAAAGTACAAGTGTGAGGTGCGCCCGCCGAGGCGAGACGGGCAAGACACCACATTTTCCTTTCTGTCCCCGTGTCGTCCTCGTGGTGCGGATGACGATGACAAGGCTTGCACGGCCCAGGCCTTGATGTCTAGCAGGTGCAGTCGCACCTACCACTGCTGCTGCTGGTTCCCACGCCAGTGCTAGCTGTCTCCAGGGCAAGGCGTTGTTGGGTCCTTGTGCTATGGGTGGGCACAGTGAGCACCCTCCAGCTCCCGTGCCAGGAGCTGGCTGGAGGCAGGGCCGGAACACTGTGCACCTGACTCCTGGGGTCACCTACCTCTGTCCCTCTGCTCCTCAGTACACAGCCCAAGGGGAGCCCTTCCCCAACAGCCTGGACAAGCTGTGCAGCCCCAACGTGACGGACTTCCCGCCCTTCCACGCCAACGGCACGGAGAAGGTCAGGCTGGTGGAGCTGTACCGCATCGTGGCCTACCTTGGCAGCGCCCTGGGCAACATCACCCGGGACCAGAAGACCCTCAACCCCACGGCGCTCAGCCTGCACAGCAAACTCAACGCCACGGCGGACACGCTGCGGGGCCTGCTCAGCAACGTGCTATGCCGTCTGTGCAGCAAGTACCACGTGGCCCACGTGGACGTGGCCTATGGCCCGGACACCTCGGGCAAGGACGTCTTCCAGAAGAAGAAGCTGGGGTGTCAGCTGCTGAGAAAGTACAAGCAGGTCATGGCCATGTTGGCTCAGGCCTTCTAGGTGGCCGGCCGTGAACTGATGGGTCCCAGGAGGGGGATCCGGAGGGGAGGGAGGAGAGGGGTCTCAAAACGTGGCTGGGGCCTGGGGCGCCGCTCAGTGCAAATGGGGGCTGCTGGCAGACCCCAGGAGGTTTCTGGCCAGCCCTCTCCTGTCTGGGGTGGGCTGAGATGAAGTGGAGCCAGAGTCTAAGTTTCCATAGGCAGGGCCTATTGGCCGCATCCCGTCTCCCAGGAGACTGCAGCCAGGGTGTGGGACCAGGGCGGGGAGTGAGGGTCGGACTTCCGCCCCCCACTCGCTGTCCCCCCTCAAGTCCTGTGCCCCATGGGCAGATTGCACAAGGTATCTACCGCAGGGGTCAGGGGAGCTGCCCAACCCCAGGGGGTGACCCCAATGTGTGCCTTTGCTATCCTGTAAGTAGGCTTTGGAAGGCAGGGAGCTGTCCGGCTGGGACTCAGATAGGCCAGGGGGGTGGAATCCAGACGGACTCCTGTCCCTGAGGAGTTGGGTCAGGGTGACACAGAGGAGAGGCCCCAGGTGGACGCTGCCTCCCCTCGGGCATGAGTGCGGAGCTCAGGGTGAGCGGTGGTCGGGTGGAAGGTTCCAGACATTCAGGCTCTTGGAGAGGCAGTGAGACCACCCTGAGGCCTGGGAGGGAGAAGAGCCCCCAGAGTCCTTGGCGGGTCCCCCTTCTCCTCTTCCCCTAAGTCTTTCCTGCAGCCGGGGGTGGCCAGGGTCTGACAGCTGGATCCAGAGGTGTGGTATGTGGAGGTGGGCGGGGGTGAGAGCAGAAGCAGGTGCAAAGTCAGGAGCTTTGGAGAGTACCTGGGGGGGGTGTCTTCCTTCTGGGAGAGGGTCTGCAAGACGGGGAACGGGGTAGCTTAGAGTAGCAGCTCACATCCGGGGCCCACGGAGGCCCTGGAAGGTCACACGAGGGTCCCTGAGGGAGACCAGAGGCCACCTCGGGTCCTGAGAGCAAGGGGCAGCAGAACGTACGGTCAGGGTCTCAGGGACGCTTGAGATCCAAGAGCACTGTGTGTCTGACCCGGCGTGAGTGTCTATTTATTATGATGTCCTATTTATGTTAACTTATTGGTGCTTTAAATGGCAAGGTTAATTCCCCTTTCCCCGCTCCCTACTCAACAGAGATAATAGGACGGCTCCTTAGCACACACAGGAGCTGGGGCCTGATTTGGAAGTTGATGATGTTACAAGTGAGATAAGGCTTAATGGGTGATGGTTGCAGAAGGGGCAGGATCTGAGAAAATCGGCCGCTCGCCCTCGGGGGGCGTCGGGGCCCAGGCCAGTGTGTGCAGCGGCCTGGTGTTTGGCTGTGTTTTTTTCTTGAGTGCAGGGAGCTTCCTTGGCACTGTGCTCCCTAGCGCCCCCTGGACTTGTGCTGTGAGGGGGCGCCCAGGAGCAGTGGGGCCAGGCAGCCCTGTTGCCTTTGTACCCCCACTGCACTTGAGGGGTCCTTGAGTGAGCCTGACCCAGCACCCAGCACAACGAGGAAGCCTGGGTGGCCAGAACACCCACAGAGGGGTGCGATGGCCTGGCAGGGCGAGCTGCTGCCCCCCGCTCCTGCGAGGAGAGGAGCAGCGTGGCCCGAGATGCCTGGGACTCAGACCAGGAAGCTGTGGTCCGTCCTGCCCCGCCTCCTTCCCACTCCCACCCATGTCTGGGCTCTCAGGCACGGAACCCGATCTCTTCCTTTGTGTTGGGGCCAGGCGAGCGGGAGCAACGCCCTCCAGTCTGGGAGCCTGGGAGGGAGGGAGGCCGCCGAGCCGGGGCAGCTGCTCAGAGCAGCATCCTGGCTCCTGCCCAAACTCCAAGCGGGGCGGCGGTCCTAGCGGTTCAGCCGAAACGGTTACGGTACCGGGATGGTACTTGACACTCACTTTGCACCTTTCTCTGTCATTTCTCTACGCACTTTACCTGGATGGCAGGTGGGCAGGCCCTGCGGCCTGGGGGTGGGGTGGGGGAGGGCTTAGGAGGTCCCCCACCCCACCCCACCAACCGCAAGGATAGGTCTCACGTGGCCCAGGAGACCACGGCAGGTGCACCTTTCTGGAGGCCGTTGAAATGTGGGTCCTACACACTGTTGGGCAGGATGGCAGCCTGCAGCCCTCCCACCTGTCTCCTCCGACGGCTCAGCTCTGGACAGCTGCACTTCTCCGAGCTGAGCCGCAAGAAAGACACACTGGTCTGAACGCCAGAATGGATGCTTCCGTGGCCCAGGCCCGGCTGGATCACCCATCAATCATCTCATCTCCCTGGGACACCTGGCAGCCCCTGGCTCCGCGGTGCTCTCTCCGGCCAGCCTGGCCCCTGCCCCGTCAGCGAGCGCCATCATCCATCTTCAATGCTGGTTTCAGATGTGATTCTGGCCGGCCGACGCCCACTATGCGCGACATCGCCGAATTACAGAGCTTCCGGGGGTGAGCAAGTCTGGCGGGGCAGGCAGCCGAGCCCCTCTGAGTTTCTGCCTGCTGGTGTTGGCCCGCACCTGGCATCCTGGGCCAGAGGAGGGGGCAGCGGCTGTGAGCACGCGCACGGGGTAGGACAGTCTTTTTGCAGTTTATCAAGAGAGAAGTAGTGGGGTCCTTATTTATTATTTAAAAATGTAAGCAAAAGCAATGCACTGCTGGTTTACCTGTCTCTCCTCCTCTTCCTCATCCTCCTTCCTCGTCCTAAGCTGGGGAGTGGGGGAGGGGCTTCCCCTCTGACCAAAGCTCTGACTTGCTGGCCCCCCCAGCCCAAACATGGCGAGGGGGCCCGGAGCCCTGGAATCCAGCGGGGGGAGCAGTTCCGCCTCACACCATACCAATGTGCCTGCTCTGGAATCCTCTCGAGCCCCTCGCCCCGCCCACCCCGCACCCCCACTGCGGGCTCAGTGGGCCCACCGCGTGGCCTTCCTTCTGTTTCTTTCCTTTCCAATCCGTTGGAAAGGACTTGGCAACGAATTCCTCTGTGATGAATGTACCCTGTGGGAATGTTTCATACTGACAGATTATTTTTTATTTATTCAATGTCATATTTAAAATATTTATTTTTTTATACCGAATGAATCCTTTTTTTTAAGTAAAAAAGAAGAAATGAATAAAGAATCTGTTCTTGGTAAGCCTCCTCGAGTGTTCTGCTGTGGGGGAGACAGGGGCTGGGGGCACGGGGGCCGCTGCTGTCGCGACACTCAGCAGAGAGGAGGCGGTAGGAGGGGGCTCCATCCCCGGGCCGGGCAAAGCAAGGTGGGTGGTACTCAGATGGAGAGCTGAGTAGGGGTTCTCATCCCCAGTGATCCAGGGGCAGCCTGAGGCCCCAGGGAGACGAACCCATGTGCTTAGGGGCCCTTGTGGGGTTAGAGCCAGGCAGGGCTAGCCATCCAGCTGTAGGTCTCCCGCTTTTCTCCACTCTGCGTACCAAGGTCTCTGTCTCAGGGAACAGGCCCAGGAAGGCCCAGGGAGGTGCCTGGAGTCACACAGGGTGCTGGGGCCAGAGCCAGGCCTGACTGCCGGCTCCTCTGGACTTCGGCGGTTTCCCCGAGTGACACCCTTGGGGACTCCCTTCCAGGGCAGCACTCCCAGCTTCCTGGAACCCCATTCTTGAGGAATGAGGGAGGTTGGCAGCAGGTGGCCACAAACACGGGGACCCGGTGTCCCCTTGATCCCTGCCCCGGGGGATTCCGCAGGTGCCCTGCATTCTGGGGGATGTGGCCATGTTTCTGAGTGGCCCCTCCTTGTGCATTTAGGAACGTTTGTGTCGTCTTAAGGTGATGAACAATGCATGCCTTCCGGAAGCTCCCGGGCTGGCGGGGACGTGAGACAGGCCCATGTCCGGTGGGCAGAGCAGCACAGCACCACCACCAGGGTCGGCAGGGGGCTGGGGCTGACCTCTCCGTCCCAGGAAGGGACTAGCCCACAACAGGGGCCCAACGCTGGGGCCAATCAGAATTGTGCAATCTAGACCTCACCCCTGCCCAGCCCCCCAGCCCCCCCCAGCCCTGCCACCAGATGGTTCGTGTGCACGTTGCGGTGGGCAGGGAGAAGAGCTACCCTATTCTTTCATGTCTGCCACACCAGGCACAAACCACCAAGGGCCACGCAGGCAGCTGCTGGGCAGGGCGAGAGACTGAGACCGCTGGCCCCCAGCTGGTTCAAGGGCGGCTCCGCGACTCCCGCCCCTGCCCCTCGAGCAGCTGGCGGGTTCTTGGGCCAGGCCACACCCACCCAGGGGTGGGGACACCCCCCGCCCCCTTGCTCAGGGGAGACCAAGTGGAAGTTTCTCCTAAGAAAGCTTTTTACTAGGAAACTAGAGGAAAACAAAACAAATAAGCTGGGAGTGGCTACAAGGTGGTGGGATCCTAACCGGCCCAAGGGCCTGGCTGGGTCTCCCTCTTCCCTCAGTCTGGGCAAGGCCCTGCCCTGGCCGCAGAGAACAAAGGACTGTTAATTGGGTATTGGGTCACCCGCCAAGGGGCGGGGAAAGCCATCATTTGGTGGGGGGGAAGGGAGCCCGGGTCCTCGCCTGGCTGCACCGCGTGCCGTCCAGGAGACCCTGGGTGAGCCCAGCTCTCTGATCTGTGACACTGCAAGAATCCCTGGTGACGGATGCTGTTCTGTCTTACTCACATGGCTGCCCAGAGCAGCGAGCGAGCGAGAGAGCCAGAGAGAGAGAGAGAGAGAGAGAGGGGTGGGGGCTTTGGCTCTCAGCACCCAGCCCGCAGGTGGAGATGAGTTCAGCAGAGGTCTCAGACATGTGGCGCCCTCTTGGCAACAGAAAAAGAGGTGGCTGCCCCCACACAGTGACTGTGGAAGGGAAGAGTCTGACGGCTCTGAGCCCAAGGTCATGGCCAGGCTTGGTAGGACAAGACGACAGCGACCCCAACAACTGATCCCCTGATGGCAACCTGAGTCCCAGGCTGGGGGTGGGGGGGCGGACGCCTGGCCAGAGAGGCTGCCGGACCTCAGGACGGAGTAGAGCTCTCAGGAGTTCAGTAGGAGGTGGCAAACCCTGTCCGCTGTCCCAAGGGGACAGTTGCCAAAAGCTATCCCGCTGGAGCCACAAACCCGAGGGTTCAGGGGGCACCCGCACTTGACAGTTTACAAAGCATTTTCTCACCCCCCCCATTAGATCCTCAGCCTCTGGGTTACTCTCCCCATTTTACAGATAAGGAAACCGAGGCCCAGAGAGTCCAGTGTTAGCAGGAGAAGAAAGACAACCCCCTAGGAAACCTTTGTTCTGGATTCAAAGACAGAAGGCAGAAGGGGAATTCACGTTCTTGGCAATAAATATTAACATCATAGGGGAACCACGCTCTGCCCTTTCCGATTAACGGCCCTTGCTGTTCGAAACAGCACGAGGAGGAGTGGCTCGCCATAGGAGATACAGCGTGAAATTACTGATAAAATAGACGGAGACTCAGGACCAAGGAAGATATAAACAGAGTGAGAAAACGGAGACCGCAAGAAGAAAGAAAATAAATGTTTCAGATCACAAGGGGCCACGTAATTACCGTGGCTGAACTTCAAAGTGGGCTCTGAGATTCCTGGCAGCGAAAGGAAAAAGGGGAATTGTGATCTCGTTGTAAGATTCTCAGCAGCAGTGGCAGGGAGAGCAGAGCCTGTCCTGGGGCTGGTTCTGAAAGGGAGTTTCTCCTTGTAGATAGGGGGTCGCTGGCAGCGTAGCGGGCCCCACCTGCGGTGACTCGGGGGCGCCTGTCTGCAAAACCTGGAGTCAGTGTAACACACTGGGGCATTGGCCCAGCCTAAGTTGGACTTTTAGGTCTCCTTTTTTTAAAAAAATATTTATTCATTTTATTTATTTGAAAGGCAGAGCGACACACAGAAAGAAACTTCTATCACCAGTCACTCCCCAAATGTCCACAACAGTTGGGGCTGGGCCAGGCAGAAGCCAGGATCCGGGAACTCCTCTGGGTATCGCCTACGGGTGGCGGGGAACCAGTTCCCCTGCACCGGCATCGACTGCCTCTGGGGTGCATCAGCAGGGAGCTGCCTCAGAAGTGGAGCTGCTGGGGCTCGAACCAGGCGCTGCGATGTGGGAAGCCAGTGTCCCGAGTGCTGACTTTGGGTCTTGAAGGTGGGGCAGTGGCTGAATATGGCCCCCAGGGCTTGACAGACATTTTTACTGAACTGTAACATCCCTCCCTTCTAGAAGGTTCTGCCAAGGCCTGAGAGATGCCATGAGGAAGGAAGTGCACTGAGTGGGGTTGGGGTGGCTTTGAATCTGCCCGGGGCTCCCTCTTAGGCCACTTGGATCCTCTGGCATCCAGAGAGAACGCTTCTGGCCACTGGTGTCTGTGTCCAGGCTGCCTCCGGTGCCACCTCCTGCCACAGCCGGGGTCCCAGCCTGACTCCACCCCTCTGACGTGGGGGAAGCACCGCCCCGCTTCAGTTCCCTGCAGGGACCAAATATTTCACTTATGAGGACGTGGTCAAGCCCTGCCCACTCAAGGACCGGAGGCCAGGGTGTGTGTGTGTGTGTGTGTGTGTGTGTGTGTGTGTGTATGTGTGTGAGGGAGGGCGTCTGGGGCCCGGGGTGGGTGGAATGGATGTAGAGGGAGAGCCACAGACGGGCCAGGGGCTGGAGGTCCGGGCGGGGGCTAACGGAACAGGCCTCACTGGCTGAGGACAAAACCACTGGCAGAGAGGAAAGTATGTGTGAGACATTTTTTGAATTCCTAGCAGCTCGGTCCAGCTCCTGCCCAGACGGTCAATGAATCAAAGCCGGGCAGGGTTCTACCTGTCAGCAGGGTCTCTCCTGGCCTCTCACCAAGGCCTCACCCCCTCCAGCCTGCACCCCGGCCAGTGGGAGCCCTCGAAGGTCCCCAAGGGGATCGCTGAGCAGGGTGTGTCCCGGGCCAAGGCCCACGGGTGCAGAGGCATCGCCTTCTCCTTCCGGGGCACCCCTGGCGCTGCCCGCTGTCGTCGTGTGGAATGGTGCCCCTCCCTCACCCCAAAGCTAGCGCCCTGTCCAGGGAATCTGGCACGTGACCGCATTTGGAAGAAACGTCTTTGCAAGTGGAATGAAGGATTTACCAGTGCAAGCCCCCCGTCCGGACAACAGAGGAGAGAAGAGGTTACGGTCATGGGAAGGCGGAGGCAGAGGCTGAAATGGCCACCACAAGGAAGGGTCTCCTCCCTGGAGCCTTTGGGGGAAGGCTGGCTCTCATGATATCCAACTATGCATTTTTATTCATGTCAAAGGCAGAGAGACAGATTGAGAACCAGACAGATGATCCATCTACTGGTTCACTCCCCAATGCTTACAACAGCAGGGACTGGGTGAAGCTAAAATCAGGAGCCCGGAGCTCCATCCAGGTCTCCAGTGGGGATGGCAGGGACCCAGGTACCTGAGGCTCCACCTGCTGCCTCCCAGGGGGTGCAGCAGCAGGAAGCTGGAGCCGGAAGCAGACCCAGGACTCACAGGACATGGGATGCAGTTTTCCTAGGTGGCATCTTTAGTGAGTGCCAAGCATCCACCTCTCTGGTGACATCTGGTGACAGAAGCCACTGCTTCGGTTTTAAGCCATCTGCTTGTGGCATTTTGTTCAGGGGGCGCTAGGGATTCACCCCATCCACCCACACCTATCCAGCGCCTCCTGTGCCCCCTACAGCAAGTGAGTCCCAATCCGCCTCCGCGTGGCCCACGCCCATCCCGTCCTCTCTGCACCCAACCCTGATCTCTCTCCTGCCCAGCTGCACAGTTCTCACCACTCGCCTCTCAGCAAGCATCAAGGCTCCCATTCAAGCAAGTTTCTCACTCCAAAAGCCTTCAAAATGCCTGCTCAAGGACAGGAATGCCTTTCTGTGGTCCACACGGTCGAATTTCCAACGTCAAGTGCATGTAGTCTGGGCAGCCCATTCTGCTGAGGCCCCAACCCAGCCGGAAGCAGCGAGTGCGTCTCCTGTGGACCGTCCTCCTTGCCCACCACTTAGCCTGCCTTCCGCTCTCCCTCCCTGTTATCTAGAGCCAATGTAGGTTCAATGTCAACAGTTATTCTTGGGGTCGGCTTAAGCCACCACCTTCAAGACCAGCATCCCGTATCAGTGCCGGTTCGAGTCCCGGCTGCTCCACTTGCAATCCAACTCCCTGCTAATGCACCTGGGAAAGCAGTAGAAGATGGCCCAAGTGCTTGGGCCCTGCACCCATGTGGGAGACCCCAGTGGAGTTCCTGGCTCCTGGCTTTGGCCTGGCCCAGCCCATGGCTGTTGTGGCTATTTGGAGAGCGAGCCAGCAGATGGAAAATCTCCCTCTCTGTCTGTCTGCCTTTCAAATAAATAAAATAAATCTTTTTAAAAAATGATGTTTTCTCTTCCCCACATTGTTCTTGTAAAATATCCCAGCTTTTTAGGTCCCGTAGCTGTCCAGTTTTCCCAACTGCTCCCTAACTTTGCCGCTGGTGGTTGCAGGAATTCGTCCCAGGACTGCTCCTTTTCTTTCTGGCTGGCGTCTGTGACAGCAGCAGTAAACCCTTTTAATTTCTGAGAACCCTTGCTCTCCAGAGTTTTCGCTGAACGCCCTTTGCCGGCTTCCTTCTGGCCACAGCCATGCTTTGGAATTCTGTTAAATGCCACATTCTCTCTCCTCTTGAGACCTTTGCCCTGGCTCTTTGCTTTTGTCCAAAAGCCCTTTCTCATCTGCTACAGGAAAAATATTTTCCTGCCCTTCAATGCCTTGCTCAAATGCCACCTCCTCCATGAAGCGCTCCATGCCTCCTTCAGGGCTGACTCGGCCGAGTCCGCTTTAGGTCGACTGCGTGTTCCTTCAGGGCTCGAGAATCCAACGTGCACGTTCTTTGTGTGTATCCACAGTTTATCGAGCACCTGTTAAGCACCTTAAAGGAGACAGCAGTAGCAGCTTCCACCAGGGCAGGTGTTTGGGCTGGTTAAGACCCTGCTTGGGATGCCTGAAACCCACAGCAGAGTGCCTGGGTTCGAGTCCTGGCTCTGCTTCTCATTCCAACTTCCTTTGGACGCACACCCTGGGAGGCAGCAGGTGATGGCTCAGATGCTTGGGCTCCTGCCACCCACGCGGGAGACCCAGATGGAGTTCCTGGCCGCTGGCCTCAGCCTGGCCCGGCCCTGGCTGTTGTGGGCCAGACACGGAGCCGTGCTATGCTATGAGAATGTGGCGATTTCGGAGCAGTGCTGGCGTCCACATGCCTGGGAGCTCAGCAGGTTAGACTCTCGGCCCCCACTCAGGCTGGCCACAATGGAATGTGTGTTTCCTTGTTACGGTCAGGCGAGGCTGATCGTTCCAGCTGGACGAGAGGTGACGGGCAGCGCCCACCGGGCCCCGGCCTCCTCTCCTGGCTCTGTCTTTCCCAGCTGGGGGGGGGGCCCTGGCCTCAGTTCCCTCTTCCGTCACACACCCCTCCAGCCATGAAGGGAAGCCAACGGAATAATGCCCGACACACAGGGTGAGCGAGCCAGCGTGTCTAAGTATCCCTTTCCCATCTACCCCTCCTA
Source organism: Sylvilagus floridanus (assembly GCA_949820135.1). Taxonomy (NCBI): domain Eukaryota; kingdom Metazoa; phylum Chordata; class Mammalia; order Lagomorpha; family Leporidae; genus Sylvilagus; species Sylvilagus floridanus. The sequence goes on from OX463233.1 coordinate 160,637,012, forward strand.
CTCTACCCACTGGGGACATCCACTCTTGATTCATTCCAGGACTTTCTCATGACCCCCACCATGGCGGCCCACATAAGGGAACCCCCAGACCTTCTATCAGCAGCAGGGCAAGTACTGGGGTGGAGGGTCTTTCCATTTCTCCCATCCCAGCTCCAGACCCCACTAGGGACCCAGCCCTCATTCCCTGCCCCCCGTCTCCGCTTGCTTCTCCTTCTCGCAGACCCCCAGGGAGAGGACCCCACTTCCCAGCAGCCGGGAAGCCCCGTGAGAGGCACTAGAGGAGGGGGAGTCGGGCGTGAGGTCAGCACCACGTCAGCCCCTCTCACTTTCCCCAGCGTGGCTGGGAAGAGGCCGCTGAGCGGGTGCCAGCCACGGGGGAGGTCTCTCCCCTGCTCCGGGGCCAGACCACAGGCAGCCGTGCTGGGCGGCAGCCAGGCCGGGGGGTGGGGAGGGAGGTGTTCTCAGCCCCTGAGCTCCTCTCTGTCTGGCCCGCAGGACCCCTCCCCGACCCCAGCTCCCAGCAGCCGCCAAGGGCTCTTGCAAGCAGGTGAAGTCATCGTCTCCACCCGGTCAGCCTGACGCACAGAAGGCAGCCACCCACGGGGCAGGGTTCTTGCACCCCCAGACCCTCTCCCTTCCATCTCACCCCCTCTCCCAGCAGCCCTGGCTCCCCTGGGTTCTCTCAGCTTCTTCATTTCCTGTAAGACGCTCAGCCCCAGACACCTGCTGGGGGTGGGGGGAAGCTGAACGGGGAGAGAAAGGAACACAGAAGAGACAGGGTCCACGGCCGCGCACCAGGGCCTGCACAGGTGCTAGAGGGGGGCCCCAGAATGAGCTCATGGGATGACCTGGACCCGAGATAGTGCCACAGAGGGTAAGGGGTGGGCCGCTGGCTCCGGCCGTCACAGCTGCCTGCGGAACACGAGGCTGCGCTGTCCGCTGCTCGTCCCGGGCTTGCAGTGACTATGATCATGAATTTGACGACCTTGACTTTGGCCTGGCCCAGACACCCCTGACTTTTGCTCTTCGAAGCTTCCCAACTGCACCTGGCATTGTTCTGAATGCCCAGGAGGCTTCTGGGAAAGGCATGGACGAGAAGATGGGGACAGGTTCCCGGGTGAACCCCTTGAGCGGGTCCAAACCCCAGGGGATCAAAAATCAGCAGAGGCCCTTCTGCCCCCAGGGGAGGCTGGGAGACGTCTGGGGACATTTCTGGCTGTCACACGTGGGTAGAGGTCAGGGCAGCTCCCCCAGCAAGGACTCATCCGGCCCAAATGGTTAGTCTTGCTGAGGTTGGGACTGGTGTCTGGGCTAACAGCGAGGAGCCTGCATCCCACATCAGAGTCCCTGGGTTCGAGTCCTGGCTCCGGCTCCTGACTCCAGCTTCCAGCTAATGCAGACCTTGGGACCCAAGTCGTACGGTCCCAGCCACTCACTTGGGACACCTGGATTGGGTTGCAGGAGGGACCATTGTAGGTAGGCAAGGCCGGAACCAGCAGATAAGAGCTCTTTTATCGCGCGCTCTCTCTCTCTCTCTCTCTGCCTCTCGGATGAACCCATTTCTAAAAACTTTGGGGGAAATATGCTGAGCTTCAACAGCTTTGGTCCAAATTCATCCGGCATCTCCCAGCATCCTCTCTGCTCCCAGACTCGTGAGATACAAGACAAGATCCAGTTCTCCAAAACAAACTGGCTCCTAAGCTCCAGGTCCTGTGTGTGTGTGTGTGTGTGTGTGTGTGTGTGTTTGCATGCGCACATACATACACTCATGCTGGAACCCAAGAGGTCAACCCCAACTCAAGTTCACACACAGAGGTATCGGGCAGGGGCCGGCATCGCGGCACAGAGGGTTAGTCTGCATCCGGTACTGCAGAGCCTGTTGAGTGTCCCAGCCGCTCTGCTTCTGACCAAGCTCCCTGCTAATGCACCTGAGAAAGCAGCAGAAGATGACCCAGTGCTTGGGCTCCTGACATCCATGTGGGAGACCCGGAGGGAGTTCCAGGTTCCTGGCTTCTGCCTGGTCTACCTACAGTTGTTGTGGTTATTGGGGGGGGGGTGAACCAGCAAATGGAAGATCTCTCTTTCTTTCCTGGCCCCCCATCCCCACCAACACATCAGCAGGAAGCTGGATTGGAAACTGGACAGCTGGAATTCAAACCCGTGCTCCAATATGGATGCCAGGATGGCAAGGGACAGCTTAACCTGCCGCACCCCAACACCCAAGAGAAGCACCTTTCAGCTCAACCCCTGGTCTGCCCAGGTGACCAGAGAGGGTGGGGTCACGGGGAGGGGAGGAGGCCCGCGTCCTGACCATGGCCAGCAGCTCCCTCCTTGAGGGCGCATCCTGTCCCCAGCCCTCAGTGGGCTGGGCTGGCCTGGCCCCAGTGGGAGGGCTGTGCCAGGCCGGCTTCCTGCAAAGACCCCTGGGCGGGAGGCTCCCTCCCCCAGCCATAAGTGGCAGCCTTGGCTGTCCTCGTCCACGTCCGCAGGCTCAGTGGTGCAGGCCTGCCTGTGGAGCGTGGTGGTGTGACAGAGTGCAGCCAGACCCCCGGGGCCCCGAATGTCCAACAGCTTCGCTTAAGGCTCCACATCCCCTCCCCCACGGGGGCGTTCTGGTTCCAAGTCCTTGCAGGGCCACCAGCATGCTGCTGGGTGACTCTGGCCAGGGAACTGTCAAATGATGATGACGTGAGGCCTGGGGGGTGCTGTCAGCCAAGGGGAAATGCCCCCCACCCAGGTCACACCGTTGCATTTTAATGAGGGCTTCAGGGCGTTCAAGGAAACCGTGACTCATGGTGCAATTTAGGCACAGGGCAAGTCAGTTGGGGGTAAGGTCTCTTGAAATAAAATGGCCATTAAAAATTTTAAAAAAAGGATCCCTTGCAGGTGAATGGGGCTTTCAGGTTCACTGCCATTGAAGTCATGTCGCAAGCATTCGCTGAGCTCACTGAAGGATCACTCTATTGGAGAGGCTCTCACTCACCATCCAGCCGGTGCCTGGCCTTGTGCCAGGTAATAGCACCCCCCCCCAGGCTGGAAACACAGGGCTGGCCGGCAGGAGGCTGCATGGTCACCGTGCCTTGCATAGGACAACTGAGGAATAGGAGGGGGTCGGGAGGAAGGAGGAGGGCACTGGCGAAGACCCCACCTGCCACAGGCTTCTCACTGCTGTGCCACACTGGCACCGCCCGAAGTGGGGCGTGTGGCTCTCCATGCACAAGAGACTCCGTCAGTGCTCAAAGAACAAAACGATGTGGCGTCAAGGAAAGTTTACTAGGAGCCGGCATTGTGGTGCCGCCAGGGAGGCTGCCACCTGCTGCGCCACTGTTCTGTATCCGAGCACCAGTCTGAGTCCCGGCCGCTCTGCTTCCGACCCAGCTCCCTGCGAACGTGCCTGGGAAAGCCGTGGAAGACGGTCCGAGTGCCTGGGCCCCTGCACCCATGTGGGAGACTCGGATAGAGTTCCAGGCTCCTGGCTTTGATCTATCCTGGATCTGCTTGCTGCAGCCATTTGGGGAGTGAACCAGCAGATGGAAGACCTCTCCCCCTACCCTCTGCCTTGCAAATAAATAAATACGTCTTTTAAAAAAATAATTTGGGAAATACTGCGTTAGACAACATTAAAAAGATGTCTTTTTTTTTTTTTTGCAGGAATTCTCAGAGCCATGGGTCTATGGCCCATCCAGGGTGTAGTCTTCCAGAGTGACAGGGTAATGCTGACCTGGCCACCATCTTCGATGTCCTGTTAGCATCTTTCCCACAGGCCACAAGCTCCCTGGGCCACATGGAAGCCGGCTGTCTGCTGAATTTTTTCTGTAGCACTTGAGCCATCTGGTACTGCTTCCCAGGCCATAGCAGAGAGCTGGATCGGAAGTAGAGCAGCCGGGTCTTGAACTGGTGCCCATATGGGATGCTGGCGCTTAAGGCTAGGGCGTTAACCCATTGCACCACAGCGCCGGCCCCCAGAGTCATCTTTCTTTCTATCTATCTCTTTAAAAGATTTGCTTATTTATTTGAGAGGCAGAGTTACACACATCAAGAGTGAGAGAGGTCTTCCACTCACTGGTTCACTCCCCAAATGGCCACAACAGCTGGAGCTGGGCAGATCCGAAGCCAGGAACCAGGAGCTTCTTCCAGGTCTCCCATGCGGGTGCAGGGGACCAAAGACTTGGGTCATCTTCCCCTGCTTTCCCAGGCTATAGCAGAAGGCTGGATCAGAAGAGGAGCAGCTGGGGCTCAAACCGGTGCCCATATGGATGCCAGTGCTGCAGGTGGAGGCTTAGCCCATTATGCCACACGCCAGCCCCACCCCCAGAGTCATCTTTTTAAAGTACGAACCAAACTGGACCGCGGTAGCTCCTGCTTAAACCCTCAGTGGCTCCCCAGGACTCTTAGGATCAAGTTCAAAGCCTCTGCCTGTGCCCATCCCCTGCCACGGCCTGCTTCGTGCCCCACACTGGGCTCTTCCCGCATTCCCATCTCCTTGCCTTGAACTTGCCCCGTAAGCTTTTTCCCTGGGACAGGTTCATTCCTTTTAGGAGGTTCAGCTCAGGCCTCTTTGCCTGCAAGAATTCCCTTGGCACCCCCAGGCAGGCCTCTCCCCTCTACAATCTAGGACATGATCTTGTACAAGGCTATCTCCCTAGCTAGGCCACAGGCCCCCACCGCCCACCCCCAGGCCTCAGAGCCATGCAGAGAGTCACCCGCAGACGTGCGCTGTGCTGACTGACACGCGTCAGGACTGTTCTGACACACGAAGACATGTGGGCCTCCCAGCGCAGAGCGCAGGCAGTGGGCTGGCTGTGTGGCCTCGGGCAAGTTCCTCTCTCTCTGTGCCTCTCTTCCTCCTCTGAAGAATGGGATTGCTCCTAATTGACTGATGTACAACCTTGACCGAGGTCTGGACGGTAGTGAGTGATGCGTGTGCTGTGCTCTGATGAAGTCATGCTTTCAAAGGTTTGTTTGAAGGCCGGGGAGAGAGAGAGAGAGAGAGAGAGAGAGAGAGAGAGAGAGAGATCTCCCATCTGCTGGTTCTCTCCCCAAATGCCTGCAACAGTCAATGCTGGGCCAGGCTGAAGCTAGGAGCCCAGAACTCCATCTGAGTCTCCCATGTGGGTGGCAGGGGCCCCAGCACTTGGGCTATCTTCTGCTGCTTTCCCAGGTGCATTAGCAGGGAGCTGGATGGGAAGTGGAGCGCTGGGACTCAAACCAGCACCTATACGGGATACCAGCTTTGCAAATGGCAGCTTAACCTGCTGTGCCACAACACAAGCCATAAAAATGTTTTAAAAAATGGTGGTTTCAATACCAGCCTCCTGGTGTACCCCAGAACCCCTGTGTCATGGACCAGCTGCTTGGGGCAAGGGCCTTTTCCCACTGAGCCCCAGAATCCGCTGCTGCAGAGCCAGGCTGCGGAAGGGAGGAACGAGTGGCCCCTGAAAGATACGGCCGCATCCTGGAATCTGTGCACACGGCCTTAGCGGCACAGGGGCCCTTGTCTAGACGCGGACATCCTGGTTATCAGGGCCCTAAACCCAAGGACCAGCGTCATTACCAGGAGGCTGCTATCGAGAGCACTGTCTTATCGCTATACCCCAGAGGGCGACTGGGATCGGCAGAGAGGAGGCAGAGTGATGTAAGCGCAAGCCCAGGAGCGCCTGGAGCCACCTGCTAGGAGTCACCTGGAAAGCTGAGAAGGAGGAGTCTTCCCCACACACAGGTGCAGCCCTGCTGGCACCATGATTCCTCACTCCAGGCCTTGAGTTCGCTGAGTCAACCAGTGGCTATTGTATTAAGCCACTTAGGGCCACAGCCACAGGGAACTGTTACAATCCCCAAAGGGCTCTCCCAGCTCCAACGAACTGGTTCAGAGACTTCAGCAAATCTCAGAAATGGTCCCCCTGGCCAGCCCCAGAGTTCTGGAAGTCAGGTGCTTTGACTTTGAAAGAACAACCCACCCTCCGTCATTCTCCAAGATGCTGACCCCGCCCGGGGTACCCACTGTTCTTCCTCACCTGTACCTACGGCAGTTAAGGTCGGGCCTCGTGCCTCCACCATTTAGCACAGGCTGTTCCCTCTGGGGAAATGCTGTTTCCTGCTGCATCCAGCTGTCACCTCACTCCTCAGCCTCCAGCCCAGCTCACCAAGACCTGCATATGCGTGCCCACCAGCTGCCTGGCAGGGCCCGCCCACCACCCTTTGTCCCTCTTACATAGCAGGGGCCCTGTCTTGATTCATTTGTCTGTTATCAGCATCAAACTCAATCCTGGGTCCGGAGCAATGGCTCGGGCCAGTCAGGAAGCTGCGTTCTGGTCCAACACCACCATCTTGCAGGTCAGGAGCCTGAGCCCAGATCTGAAGTGGTCCCTCCATGGACATGGCAGAGGGGAGAGAGAGAGAGAGAGAGAGAGAGAGAGAGAGAGAGAGAGAAATGTCTTCCATGTGGTTCACTCCCCAGATGACCACCATGGCCAGGGATAAAGCCAGGAGCTCCCTCCAGGTCTCCGACGTGTGTGCAGGGGCCCAAGCACTTGGGTCATGTCCCACTGCACTAGCAGGGAGCTGGAGGGGATGTGGAGCAAACCCCTATGAGATGCCAACCCGACCCCATCTCTCTGAGCCTCAGTTTCCCCACTGGTATAAAAGGGACAAGAAAGTGCCGCAGACCTCAAGGGGATGAGACAAGTCTTGTGCAGTTCCTGGGGCTGTGGCCTCGGGACAGCTGCTGTCTCAGGGCTAGGACAGACCTAGGAGTCCCTGCTCTGGGCTCTGTCATCCAAACAGAGCAGAGTCTGCCCGGGTGTGCTCGTGTCCTTGGCCTGTAACCCTTTCTGGGGTAAAGAGTCCCATAAGTTTATCTTTGCTGGGTACTGAGAATTCCTGTTTACCCAGGGACCCACAGAAATAAACAGAATACTCGGATGACCAGAATTTTCCATCTCAGCATGTTCAAAGCGAACGCGGGTCACAGCCATCACCCCAGGCCTTGCGAGGGGGGCCTGCCAGGGAGAGGTGGGCTCAGATACAGGATCGTAGACCGCCACGGCCACAAAGGCCTTAAGGAAAAAACCCATGAGTTTCGAAGTGGGCTTTCAGGAGCCCCGTGGGGACGGGGGGTGACCCGGGGCGACTTTGGGGGTGGCATTTTATGCACTGGGACATCACGTGAGATTTTCCTTTAAGAAGCAGGATACCCTTTTGCTGAAAACAAAATACAAACACCCACAAAAGTTTTGAAACCACCCCTGTGGCTCGAATCTGCCTTAAGGGACAGAAGATGCTTGGGAAGATCGCCACCATCGTGGGTCACGGCGCCCACTTAGCCACATACTCTGCCACCAGGGGCATCTTGTGCCTGACCGTCGCGCGGCTGGGCACAAGCTGGGCTTCCCTCTGTCCCCGAGCGTCCTCCTTCCCGCTCTGAGGACACAGCTCGGGTGTCTGGGGTTTTGTGAACAAGGCCATGGTCTTGGCTTTCCAGGTCATTTCCTCCTCCAGGGGACGGTTCTACCCACACGCGCCGCCCCGCTCCTGCCTGTGCAGTGACTGCCAGCCAGCGTCTGGGTCAGAGACCTGTGCACAGGGGAACCAGGGAGCCCGGGCATAAGGACTCCCAGCCGCTTCCCGAGGGGGCATCCAGGGGGCGAGCAGGCAGCGCTGGGCTGTGGTCAGGTTCGGGCTGCCGGAGACAGGCTGGTGGGGGCAGGGGCAGGTTCCCGTCTTTGCCTCGGTCCCTTGGCCGACGTGTGTGTGGTCCTCACTAGACAGGAACCCAGAGCCGAGCAAGAACAGGGCAAGGAGGGGCTGCCGCTGGAGGGACACTGAATCTGGGGCATAGGAGAGGTCCGAGTAGGCCAGGCCAAGGGAGGAGAACAGTTTAAGAAGAAGTACTCAGAGGCCCGGCTTGGTGGCGTAGTGGGTTGGGCCACAGCTTGGGACAACTGCACCCCATATTGGGAGAGATGGTTCCAGCCCCGGCTGCTCCGAGTCCCGTCCACATCCCTGCTAATGCGCCTGGGAGGCAGAGAGGATGGCCCAGGTCCTTGGGTTTCTGCCGTCTACGTGGGAAACCCGCATGGAGCGCCCGGCTCCTGGCTTCGTCCTGGCGCAGCCCTGGCTGATGCGGACTTTTGGGGAGTGGCTCAGTGGATGGAAGATTTCGGCAGTGCAGCGGACAGCCCCCCGCTCGGGGTGTCAGTCCCGCGGGAGGAGCCTGGCTCTAGGTTGACCTCCCTCTCGGAATTCCCTCCCCTCGGAACCGTCTTTGCCAAGTGGTTGTCAAGCTGCCCATGGGCACCCCGTGGTGACTCTAGGCACCGCAGCCTGGTCCATCTGTGTTCAGAAGCTCCCCGCCCACGCTGAGCTGAGACCCCTCTTCCGCGTCCTGGGAGCCTCCCAGGGCCTCCGTCTGCACTCTGCCCTCGTTCCCTGCCTGCCACTCCCGAACTCGCCTTTCAGCTATTTGAGGGCACGTTTGTGAAAGCTTCCCTGTCCCAGACCAAGCACCCTGGGCACCCTCCACGGCACCCAGGAAGCTGCAAATTGTGATAAGCACAAGGACCCTCTGTACTCTCGTTCACGGGCCAACAGGGCCAGAAGAATGGAAAACCTGCTGGTGGTGATGCCCATGCCCCAAGGAGCCCAACATCCACCTGGTACCCCTTCCGGCCATGAGCCTCAGTTTTACCTCCTGTGAAATGGGTATAAAGACTCCCGTCTGGTGCTCTCCACTCAGTGCCGTGAAACTCGGAGGACGCAACAGACGGGAAGATGATCCCCTGAGGTGGAAACGTGCACAAAGCAGTGGCCCGTGCTGTGTCCACGATTTTCTCTTCCCTTGGAGCTGGCGGATGGCCCATCCTCTGGATTCTCGGGCAGCAGAGACAGAGCGGCTATGTGATTCCCATCTTACAGATGGGCAGACTGAGGGTCAGAGACCACAATGGAGACCTGGCAGGGACAAAAGCCAAATCCAGACTCTGATCCAGAAATGCAAGGACTGTGGCCACTCTGGGAGACCACAGAGCCTGCAGAAGAGACCACGGAGGATGGGAGGCTGACAGAGTGGTGGCTGGGGGGCACCTGCTGTCAACTCGGCCTGCGCCTTCTGCACACACATTTTTTATTATTTTTTATTATTTATTTATTTTTGAAAGGCAGAGTTTCAGAGAGAGGTAGAGACAGAGAGAGATCTTCCATCCTTTGGTTCACTCCCCAACTGGCCGCAACGGCCAGAGCTGTGCTGATCTGAAGCCAGGAGCCAGGAGCTTCTTCTGGATCTCCCATGCGGGTGCAGGGGCCCAAGGACTTGGGCCATCTTCTACCGCTTTCCCAGACCACAGCAGAGAGCTGGATCGGAAGTGGAGCAGCTGGGACTCGAACCGGTGCCTATATGGGATGCCAGCACTTCAGGCCAGGGCTTTAACCTGCTGCGCCACAGCGCTGGCCACCCCTCCACATACACACACTTTTTTAAAGAATTATTTATTTATTTAGTTGATAGGTAGGATTAGAGAGAGAGAGAGAGAGAGAGAGAGTGAGTGAGAGAGATCTCCCATCTACTAGTTCAGTCCCCAGGTGACCAAAACCAGGCAGGGCTGGGCCAGGCCAAAGCCAGGAGGCAGGGGCCCAGGTAGCTGAGCCATCACCTGGGACCTCTCAGGTGCACTAGCAGGAAGCCGGATCAGAAGCAGTAGTGGGATTCGATCCCAGGCACTGAGCTATGGGACTCGGGCGCCCCAAGCGGTGGCCTAACCCCCTGAACCACAACATCCGCCCCCCCACACACACTTTCTTTGCCCCTTGGAAGCTGCCCAGAGTCGGGTTTCCCTGAACCCACGTGGCAGGTGTTCAGGGCTGTGTGTGTGTGCGTGTGTGTGTGTGTGCGCGCGCGCGCCCGGGGCACCTGCTTCTCTCTCACACCTACCCTGGTCTTCCACTTCCTCTTGCGGCTTGGGTTTCCTCCCCCCTTCAAAGCTCGCCACCTCTCTCCCGGAGAAGCCACTTTCTCTCCTTTCTTGGAACCTGCCCCGGGAGCGACACCGGTGTTTCTGTTTCGATTTCTCCACTAGGCCCCTGCGTTTCTCAGGAGGCCTGGAGGGTGCAGCGGATGTGGCCGGGGCACAGCAGGCCCCCAGGTGGGGCAGCTGGTGATGAGAGGCCCTGACGCGGACAACGGCCTCCCTCCTGTCACACTGCCCCCCTTTAAATGATTTTATTTATTTATTTATTTGAAAGTCAGAGTTACAGAGAGAGAGAGAGAGAGAGAGAGAGAGAGAGAATCTTGCACCTGCTGGTTCACTCCCCAAATGGCAGCAATGGCTGGGGCTGGGCCAGGCCATAGCCAGGAGCCAGGAGCTTCTTCTGAGTCTCCCACATGTGTACATTGGCCCAAGGACTTGGACCATCTTCCACTACTTTCCCAGGTGCATCAGCAGGGAGCTGGATCAGAAGTGGAGCAGTTGGGACTTGAACCAGCACCCATATGGGATGCTGGCACCACAGGTGGTGCCCTTACCCACTATGCCACGGTGTTGTCCCCCTGCTCCTTTCTTTCTTTTCTTCAGGACCCAGCCCAACACCACTTGCTCCAGGAAGGCTTCCTGGATTGCCTCCCCTTTCACCCTGACCTGTGCTTGCCAGTGTGGACTGGAATTATTTGCTTCTCTCCCCTCCCTTACTCTATCGAGATAGGATTTTCATACCACAGAATTCATCCTTTGAAAGTGTATGATTCGATGGCCAGCGCCGCAGCTCAATAGGCTAATCCTCCACATTGCAGCGCCGGCACATCGGGTTCTAGTCCCGGTTGCCCCTCTTCCTGTCCAGCTCTCTGCTATGGCCCGGGAGTGCAGTGGAGGATGGCCCAAGTGCTTGGGCCCTGCACCCCATGGGAGACCAGGAAAAGCACCTGGCTCCTGCCATCGGATCAGTGCAGTGCGCTAGCTGCAGCGCGCTGGCCACAGCAGCCATTGGAGGGTGAACCAACGGCAAAGGAAGACCTTTTTTCTCTGTCTCTCTCTCTCACTGTCCACTCTGCCTGTCAAAAAAACAAAACAAAACAAACAAAAAAAACAAAAACAAAAAACAAAAAAACAAAGAAAGTGTATGATTTGGTAGCTTTGAGTGTAGTCACAGATACCTGTAATGATCACCATGGCCAATGTGAGACCATTTCATCGCCTCAAACAGGAAGCCCGGGCTGGGCATGGTGGTGCAGCAGGCAGAGTCCGGCCACTTGGGAACCTGCATCCCCTGTAGGAGCGCTGGTTCCAGCCCAGGCTGCTCCACTTACAATCCAGATTCCTGCCTGCGAAGGCAGAGAATGGTGGCCCAAGTACTCGAGTCTCTGCCACCCACATGGCAGACCAGCCTGGAGTTCCTGGCCCCTGGCTTTGTCCTGGCTCAGTCCCAACCATTTTTTTTTTTTTTTGGTCATTTAGGAGCATCAAACTCAATCCAGGTCTCCCACGTGGGTGGCAGGGACCCAAATACTTGGGTCATCATCATCTGCTGCCTCCCAGGGCTGCGTGAGCAGGAAGCAGGAATTGGGACCGGAGCTGGGATTGGAAACAGCAGGCCCTCTGACCTGGGGTGTGGGCATCTCAGCCGCTGTGCCCAGCACTGCCCCCCTGTCATCGGCTGTTGGAGTCCAGCCACCCTGGTCGGTGTGAGCAGGTGAGACGTAAACCGTCTCTTTCGCAGGCGGCAAGGCCTGGCCCTGGAGCCCTGGAGGCTTGGAGGTCTGGAGGCAGATCGTGGGGAACTCTGGGCAAGACCCTTCCATCTGGCTGAGCCTCGCCCTTCTCCTCTGTGAAATGGAGCTGACAGCAGGGGCTTGGGTGCCCGCGCTAAGTACTTAGCACGGGTGCTGGGTGACTGAGCACTACAGCAGCGGCCAACGAGCGCTGCACAAGCCTCACGCTGCTTCTGACACCTAGTATCCCGTGTGGCCACCAACTGCCAGCTGGGCATGGAGGAGCCTGCGGGGTGACTCCCCCACCACCCCCTTGCGCCAGAGCCCCGGGCCGGCCCTGCTGGCTCTCATCTGGCTTGGGGAGCGGTTTTCTTTCTGTGGTGGTTGGCGACTCGGCACATGTGAGCTCCTCCTGATGGTTCGAATTAGAAAGCAGCTGGCGCCTCCTCAAAAACCCAGGCAAAAACATTATTTCTGGAGAGCCCCGCGCTGGCAGAGCCCACGGCCCCGACCTGGCATTCCAGAGCACAAAAGCCTTTGTTGGCAGAATCGGAGCCTTCCCATTGGGGCTCCCCTCCCTCCCCTTCTTCCCTCCTCCCTCCCCTCTCACTCAGCCTCCCCTGGGCCTGGCAAACAGCGGCTGCTAGATGGGAGCCGGGACAAGAATCCTCCGGCTGTCTGGGCTCGTCCACCCCAGCAGCGCGGCCGGGGGACCGAGGGTTGACTCAACTCTCGGCCTGGCGAGGGCCCGGGCGTCTGGTGCAGCCCGAAGGTGGTGCCCTTTTGTTGAAATGGGGAGGCCCCCACCCCACCCCCCAGGGGAGGGGGAGGGAGGGCCAGGACAGCCAGATGCTGAGCTTGGACAAGCACAGGCCGTGTTGCGGTTGTCTTGTTACAAATGGGGAAACTGAGGCCCAGCCCGCAGTCACACAGCCAGCAGGTGGCGGGCGGCCTGAGGACCACACTCTGGGCAGGCTCTGTGCCCCATCACCACCCCTTTCCTCCCCATACCACCATCAGGGAGGGAAGTTGCCCAACTCTGCCCTGCCCCCCTGCCCCACTTCCCTGGCCTGAGCCCCCCCAAGGGAACAGATCAGAAGAGTGGGGTGGGGGGAGAGCCCTTCCTTCCCCCTGGTCACCAGCCTTCCTGTGGCTTCTGCTTGGTCACCAACAGTTCCAGTCCCATGACCCGGGCTGCCTTATCTCTGGCCTGGGGGGGTGGTGGGCCATGTTCTTAGAAGCTGGGCTTCAGATGGGCAGAGGCGATTGCCGGTACCTGATAAAGTAGCACGGGATGGCAGAGCCGGCGGGAGGCGCCCTCACCTCCCCTTCTGTGGGCCCATCTTCCATTAGCAAGTCCATATTGCAGGCTTGGGAAGGGGCAGCTCAGGGGGCCAACCACAGCCACCAGGGAGGGGCCCTAGCTTCCTTGCCTGGAAAGGAGTTGATTCTTGCCCCTACACCCTGCGTTGTGGGGTAGACCAAATAAGGGGGGCCCGGGCCCATGACAGGTGCTCCCTACATGAACGTCGGCCACTCAAGCACTGCTCCAGGCCTTCCGCCTCGTCTGGAACATTCCTCTTCTTTTGCTTTGGTCTTTCCAAAGCCTGCGCCCCGTTTAAACCCAGGTCTGGATCCTTCAGAGCCAACCCAGGCCTCCCCCGTCCCAGGAACCTCCCTGACCTGGGATCAGCCCCTTTAGGGAACGACCAGCACCCTGGGAGGTGGTGCCCCGACAGGTGAGCCAGGGCCCACTGTTGTGGGGAGCGCTGAATGACCTTGGGGTTTTCCCCCATTGTGTGTGTGTGTGTGTTTGCAGTGGCGACGGGGCGGGGGGGGAGGCTCCATGTCCCATTTTTTCCGAGTTGTGCATAATTTATTTCTATAATTAGAACAGAATCCCAAACAAATGCTATCTTCAAGGAGGATCAGCTTCCATGGCCGAACGCTTCGTGGGAAGACGCAGCTGTGCCCTCTTGACTGTGGTAAAGCTGACCGTGGGCATGCAGGTGGCATGATCCCCGGGGGCAAGCATGCAGGCAGCTACGATCCTAGGTCCTCCGGGTGCCTCCTGCTGCTGTCTGTGCCAGGCCCCAGGGTCCTTGACTTTCCCGGTTCTCAAGTTCAAGTGTCTTTCCAAGTGCAGCACCAATGCCATCGCTGGCAGACTTCCCCTGCCGCACCTGCCCCCGAGATGCTGCAGGGCCCTGGTCCTCGTGTGGCGCTTCGCTTGGGTTGAGAGTCACCTGCTTCCCCAGCTGGACGCCGAGGTTTCTCGAGAGCAGGAAACGCATCCTTCTCCCCCACCCCCACCCCGTCTCCCAGCCCCTGGCACGACGCCTGGCGCACAGCAGAGTAGGTGCTCTGGGAAGCCGAGCGTGGGACTCTCCCAAGTCCAGATTAGGGCTGGAATGATAACAACGGCAGCCGCCGCTGGGCCTTGAGGCTTTACCTGCTCTTTCCTTGGCTTCTGTCCCCAGCAGCCCAGAGACCCTGGTGCTGGTCAGTGCATCTCACGGGAGAAAGGGGAAGAGGCCTGGGCCTTAGCCATTGCTGCCTTTTCCTGACTCAGTTTCCTTCTCTGTCCTGGGACCTGACACCTGCTCTCCTTCCTTCCTTCCTTCCTGGTGGTGGCAAAGGTCAAAGACAGTCCGTGCCTGGACATTCGCGTCCAGCAGCCTGGGGAGGGAGGCAAGCCTTCTCTGGTCCCTGGGCCACGTGCTCTCTGAGGGTAGTGACAGCGAAGAGGAAGGGGAGCTCCCGTTGTGGAGGGAGGACTTGGCGGCACTGGGCAGGCTGGCGCTGGCCCGCCCCACCTGCGACACTTTGCCTCCTCCCCGGCCAGCTGCAGCCTCGCGGGCTGTCTTTCCCCTCCTGCCTGCTGTGCCCTTACTTAGAATGTTCTGGGGCTTCCTTCCTCCTACCTGCCCTCGGGTCCGATTGCCCAGGACAATCCTCCTGTCCCAGCTGTACTGGTCGGTGCTGGTTAGAGGCAGACAGAGCCTTAACCTTCCTGGAGGCACTCCACCACGATCTAATGAAAACAACTCCATCATTATGTTGTTAACATCTGCCTCTCCTGTCGCCAAAGGCTCCCAGGGGGCAGGGAGGGCCCTGCCTGCTCTGTCCTGGCTCTGTCCTAGAGCCACCAAGCCGAGCATCCCCGTGGGTCTCACGGACAGAAGACTGAATGAAGGAAGGACAGACGCGTCCTTTGGCCCCTCCCTCACTCAGCCCACGGGCCTAGTCCAGCCCATAGGCGCGGTCCAGCGGAGGATGTCACTTGGACCTGAAACTTTTGCATCAGGAACCAGAGGGAGTCTGAATCCTAGCTCTGCTACTTCTTAGCTGTGCAATGTTAAGAAAGTTACTCAACCTCTCTGTCCATCTGTATGACTCTATTAAGAAATATTAACAGGGGCTGGGGGTGTGGCATAGCGGGCCACTGGCATCCCATATGGGCGCCGGTTTGAGTCCCAGCTGCTCCACTTCCAGTCCAGCTCTCTGCTGTGGCCTGGGAAAGCAGTAGAAGATGGCCCAAGTCCTTGGGCCCCTGCACCCACGTAGGAGACCTGGAAGAAGCTCCTGGCTCCTGCTTTTGGCCTGGCCCAGTCCTAGGCATTGTAGCCATTTGGGGGAGTGAAACTAGATGGAAGACCCCCCTCTCTCTCTCTCTCTCTCTCTCTCTGTAAGTCTGCCTTTCAAATAAATAAAATACTTGTTTTTGAAAAAAAAAAAAAAAAAGAGAGATACTAATTCTACCCCCCCCCCAACTAGTGTAATGGATGTGGGGATTACATGAGTTAAAAACGACAATGAGTATGATTGTAATTATTGTTATGATTGTTGGTAACCACTCGAAGGGTTCCTCCTCCCAATTAATATCTTTGTCCTCTCACAGCAGGAGCCAAGGTCTTGATGACAGGATAGGGACGGCCTGGGAGGGCAGCCAGGAGCCCAAGACTCCAGTTCAGCATGCCCCGGCCGTGTGACCCAGAGGAAGTCACTCCCCTCCGCCCGCCCGCCCGCCCGCCCGCTACCCAGATGACTAACCCGGCAGCAATCACATTTCCTAATTTGCTACCTCCCAGGGGTGTGGGGGAAGATTAAACAGAGAAATGAATGAGATTATTCTCTGCACAAATATTTGCTGAACACCTACTGTGTTCTGGGGCTTGGGGGGAGGACCCAGCCGGAACAAGTCGGCACAAGCCCTCTCTCCAGGTGCGGCGACAGGGCAGGGATTAGGGGGGGAAGTGCCTCCGCGCCCCAGAAAGCCCGGCTCTGCAGCAGAAGGGGCAGTGTGGGGTGGCCGAGGCTGCTCTGCAGGGCCAGCGGTGCAACCTAACGGTCTGGCCTCACTCCCGCCTCTGCCTCTTGCCAGCCATGTCAGCTGGGCACCTCCCAAAGCCGCCAAGTCGTCATGTATGAAACAGACTTGGAAGTTCACGTTAGAAAAATAAAACAGAGCTTCCTCACGGTGCCGGCGTGAGGATTAAGTTCGTGAGTGCAGAGGGCTCAGCCCTGAGCCAGCCGCAGCTACGCCGTCACCGGGTGGCGGTTTTGGTCAACGCCATGGCCTTGCCACCTGGCACCTGGGGATGTAGATGTGACACTGTCCTTCTGAGAGACGGGGAGAGTGGCTGGGATCTGGGGACCACGTCCACTGCCCACCTCAGGGTCTGTATTCTGCCCACTATCATATAGCAACATTAAAAGATTTAGAACAGATGTATTCCAAACTGTTAATAAGGGATGGGAGGGGCATTAATGTGGAAGAGAAAGGCAGAGCAGTGGGGGTGGGGGGGCGAAGGCAGACAGAGACAGAGAGATCTTCCACTTGCTGTTTCACTCCCCAAATGGCTGAGGCACTGGGCCAGGTCAAAGCCAGAAACTTGGAAGCCCATCCGCGTCTCCCACATGGGTGGCAGGTGCCCAAGACCTTGAGCCATCATCCACTGCATCCCCAGGCACATCAGCAGGAAGCTGGATTGGAAGTGGAGCAACTGAACCAGTACTCCAACATGGGATGCTGGAGACGGCCCAAGTCAGGCTCAGGGGTGGCATTTTTGAGGACATCTAATTTTACCCTTTATCTTTCATGTATTGTTTAGACAACAGATTACATCTTGTTTTCCTTTGTTGGGGCAAAATACGCCTACCATAAAGCTTTCCATTTTAACAATTTGTCTGTTCAGCGGCATTAAGTAGAGCCACAAGGCTACGGACCCATCATTGCCACTCTGGGACCATCTAACCCCGACTTCCTAGCCCTCGATCCCAGACACCACCACTTTGTCCTACTTCCTGTCTCTATGATCTTTCTAGATTTATTTATTTATTTACTTGAAAGGTAGAGTTATATATATGTACATATATATATATATATAGAGAGAGAGAGAGAGAGAGAGAGAGAGACAGAGACAGAGACAAAAACAGAGACAGAGAGAGACGAAGGAAAATCTTCCACCTGCTGGTTCACTCCCCAAATGGCCACAATGGCCAGGAGCCAGGAGCAGGGAACTCCATCCACGTCTCTCACATGAGTGACAGGGACCCAAGCACTTGGACCATCTTCCACTGCTTTCCCAGGCCACAGCAAAGAGCTGGATGGGAAGTGGAGCAGCCGGGACTCAAACCAGTGCCGTAGGTTGCGCCACAATGCCAACTTTGAAGTTTCCTATTCTAGGTGCCTCTTATAAGTGAACTCACACAGTATTTGTCCTTTTGCGTCTGGCTCAATGTCCTCAGATTTTTTTTCATGTTGCAGCATATGTCAGAATTTTATTCCTGTTGAAGCCTGAAAAGATATCGAATAGATTGAAATTGGAGATGAATATTGGGGGGGAAAAAACCCAACCACAGAAAGGATAATTGTATGAGTAACCAAGGACGGCAGGGGTGGAGGAGTGCCTGGGGTCGGCCTCCCAGGAGTGGCTGCCGCTCCGGCTCCAGGAGTTGGGGGAGCAGTCAGCGGCGTGAGAACGGGGTTAGGCACCTGTGAATCACCCTGGGCCTCCTTTATCACCAGAGGGGGTTGTCAGGGGACGCTGGGCCTCCCCCCCTCCCCGGGGACAGTGGACAATGAAGAAGCTCAGCTGAGGACTGTGACTCACCAACCGCTGAGGCTACGCCGAGCCCCCACGCTCGGCCCCCGTGGCCCCCGCCGTCCGACCTGGGCAGTGAGCAACATGGAGTTCCCGGTCCCCTTCTGATACCAGCCCTGCTCCCCGGGCTTGGGGGATGACCCAATTGGCCCGGTGAGAACAGAGGCGCTGGACAATCGCTCCTTTCATCAGCCTCTGCCTCTGACTAATGCCTGGCGGTCACACTGGGCCCTGCACCTTCCAGCCTCCAACCAGCCCCTGCCCCGGAGCTGGCCCCTCGGGGTCTGGAGGGAGGCGCTGCTGTCCTTGGCTCCCCGCTTTGCACCCTGGTGGTACCCTAAGTCCTGCCCCGCCAAGCCCTGGGCCCTACCGTGGCGTGCTCTCTCTTCCCGTCACCCCCAGCCCTCTGGCCCTGGTCAGCAACCATCAGAACTTTGCCAAGAGGCTTCTTGTACAAGGGCATCTTCAGAAGTTCGTGGAAAATGAGATGCACGAAAGAATTGTGTGTGGATTTCTGTCTTTTTTTTTTTTTTTTGCACCCAAATAAACTTGTCTTTTAATTCCAATGTCCACTTACTTACTCCTCCCCAGCCCTTTTGCTTAGGGAGGGTTGGCGTCACCCAAGACAGGGCTACACCGAGGACATTTCTGACACCTGGGCAGGCGGGTGGGAGCACCGAGCACGTGGCCAGGGACATCTCGAGATGCCTCCAGGTCCTCTGGCGAGGCCTCATGGAGAGAGAAGGGCTCCACAGTCAGACTCAGGTTCAAGTCCTCACTTGGCCACTACTGGGTGACCATGGGCAGGAAACAGAACCTCTCCAGGCCTCAATCTCCACATCTATTATCCATTTTTTTTTTAATTTGACAGATAGAGTTAGACAGTAAGAGAGAGAGACAGAGAGAAAGGTCTTCCTTCCATTGGTTCACCCCCCAAATGGCCGCCACAGTCGGAGCTACACCGATCCAAAGCCAGGAGCCAGGTGCTTCCTCCTGGTCTCCCATGCGGGTGCAGGGACCCAAGCACTTGGGCCACAGCAGAGAGCTGGACTGGAAGAGGAGCAACCGGGACTAGAACCTGGTGCCCATATGGGATGCTGGCACCACATTTGGAGGATTAACCAAGTGAGCCACAGCACCATCCCCTATTATCTATTTTTTTTTTTTTAAGGAGTGTGGGTAGGGGTGGGGGTCATGATGCCACCCTCCCAGGAACCTGTCCACTGGGCCTGGGTGGAAGATGATGGCCCCGGCACAGGGGTTCAGGAAATGGGGTTGAGACGCCCTGAGGGGGTGGCCTGGGCTAAAGGAGGGTGTGGCTGTAAGTCCCCAGCTGAGATCTGACCCATTGCAAGAGGGCCATGGCCGGCTCCTCTTCCTAACAAGGACTAACAGAGACCAATCTGGAAGTGACCTGGTGTGTTCTGAGCGGCAGCTTGGAAAACTGGGTAGAGCTCCGGCCTGGGAGGTAAGAGCCAGGGTCTGGTGCCAGCCGGGTCTCCCACCAGCCGTGTGGCCGTGGCTGAGTCCCAGTTTCTACATGGCATGTCCCCTATCTACCGAGGGAGGGGCGAGCCGGCAGGCCCTGCCCAACTCTAAGATTCTGCGACTCTGCAGCCATTTCGTTCGAGATGAAAAGCAGAGATACTGAGCTAAACCAGATGTGGTGCTTAAGGCCAAGATAATCAGCACAGTGGTTTCTCTCTCGCCAGTGCCCTGCGTCAGCAGGGCCTTGGCGCGGTTCTGGCTTGGGCTCATTTTGATAGGCAATCAAGGCAACATCCATGGGCCCCAGCTTCCAGGGGACAGGCTGAGCTAGCAGCGTCTAAGCCCCCAGCCCTTTGTCCTTGCCGAGGGACATGCGTGTGGCCAGGGACCTCCTGAACCCACGGGGTCCTGGCTGGCGCCGGATGCTGAGCAATTACTAAACATGGCTTCTTTGCTACCCGCGGCCGCCGTCTTCACAGCCTTCAACCGTCAGCTATGGGCACCAGAATAAACGTTTCAGGGGCCCTTGGGAATGGCCACGTGGTGGCGTAGGTGCACACTTCCCGCCCTGGAGGGGTTCCCGATGCTGGCAGGGCCACACCCACAGGGCAAGGCGAACGGACAAGGAGCAATCTCCCAGAAAGGTGGGCGGACAAGGGAACCCGCACTGGGGAACAACGAGGGACCTAAGGGCGCAGGGCAGGGGCGCGCTCTGGGTTCAGCGTGACAGATTCTGGCAGCACACAGCTCTGAGGGTCAATAGCATCTTCGCGGGGCCCCAGCTTCCATCGCAGACCCGGTCTGTTCCCTTTGCCCCGCGGGCCGCCATTGGTGTCGACGTGCTCACTGGCTCACTGGCCCAAGGCTTCCCTAGGAAGGCAAGCTGCTTGTGGGGCGCACGAGGACGTGAGAGCAGCGCCCGCAGGATCCTGGTCACGTTGGAGGCTGGCAGCGCTGCGAGGCTGACTCAGAGTTGGGTAAAGAGGTCAGAAGAGAGACTGGGACTTTTTCTTTTTTGCTTCCTAATCAGTGGTTTCTCGCCCTTCCCTGGAGCGTTGGGGCACGGAGCATCCGGAGGCCTGGAACGCGGACATGCGTGGGCGGGGCGGGGAGAAGAATCAGTCTTTGTCCCCATCTTCACATGCACCTGTCGTCCCAAACCCTTGACAAACATTGTGTCATTCACCTTCCAAGGCTCTCTGTGGATTCGGCCTGGGGCGGTGGAGGCCAGTGGGGCAGGGGGAGGGCTGCCCAGGAGCGCGCATTCCACGCATTCCTGCCTCCTGACAGCTCCTGGTACCACGGAGGCCGCCGAGCGCACCGTGTCCAAAAATTCCAACTGACTCATCCGTGGGTGAAGGAAGCCGCCACGAGGGGACAGGTGGAGCCTTCCGGGGCGCTGTCCCCTCTGGGTCTCCCAGACGCAGGAGCGAGGGTCAGGATTTGGGCCATTTCTGCTCCCGTGGCCGTCAGGAGTCCCTGGGGGTGTGAGGAGGTGGCGGCAGGTGCAGCCTGCAGCCGGCCGGCTCAGATCTCCGCTCTCTGGATTTGAGTTCCGGCCCCACTGGGAACAACGTTGTGACCTCACGGTCTGTGGCTGCAGTGATCGTGGGTAAATGAGAGTGGCCAGTGGTTGCCTCACAGCTCAGTGGAGAGGATGAAGCAAGAAAAATGCAAATTCTAAGCAGGGCTCCCTGGCATGCGGGAATTGCTCAGCCCTGGTGACTCCTTTTGATGCAATGACGTGAGACTCACTTCCGGGCGGGCGGGCGGGCGACTGTGTGACCCTCCCTCCTTCCCTCCCTCCCTCCTTCCCTCCCTCCCTCTGGCCCGCAGGATGAAGGCTGCAGAACTGCATGGTGGGAACGGCCCTGCCCCGTCTGGGGATCCAGGGTAGGATTTCTCTCTGAATTTCACCGCCAGGCCGGAGTTGGGCAGCGGCTGAGCCTCGCGTGCACGGAGGGCGGTGAGACCAAACTGAAAAGAGCAGAGGCTTTTCTGGTCCTCACGCCGGCCTCCAGATGGCTTCTAACCAGATTCCTGCCAAGTCCCTCTCACCCGCCCTGCTTCCCCGCCACCGGCCCGCCCTGAACTTGGCTGATGCCAAAGCGTTTCTCAAATGGGGGAAATACAGTCCTTCCGTCACCGCCTCATACCCGGTCACCAGACCCCCACCCCCACCCCGCTGGCTCAGCCCACCCCCCAGCTGTCTTCCCAAGGGGATCTTTCTAAAGGTTTTCCCCAGCTCCGTCCTGGGGCCGGCGGGGAGCGTGAAGTCCGGGAATGAGGAGCGGCTCCGGGTCGCAACGTGACCTTGGGCTGGTCGCTGCTCTTCCTCGGATCCCGCTCTTCCTCTGATCCATGTGCAACCAGGAGGCCGGCTGAGGTCATGCAGGCAGCAGTTTCCGGCAGCTGAGTTCTAGCTGTCCAGGGCGGGGGAGAGTGGGCCAGATGAGCACTGTCCCGCCTGGGCAGGAGAGCTCTGGGTTCAAATGCTCATCACATCCCTGTGTTGGCTCTCGCCCTCTCTGAGCCGGTCTAGCTGTAAAAATGGGTACGATCGTTGCCACTCCGGGGACTGTTACAAGGGTCAGGAATAAAGAACCCTGTGCAGAACTCAGCACAGTACCCAGCACTGGACGGTGGTTCCATTTTTTTATTTTTGTCTCCAAAGGTAGGGGCTCGCCGAGCTTCGCTGCACTGCCCACCTTACAGAGGGGAAGGGTGAGGCTCTGGCGGAGGCTGGTGGGAAGCGAATTCAGAACATGTTTCCATGTTGAAGCTGCCACGCCAGGCCAGCTCCAAGGAGGAAGCTGCAATAAGTCAGGGGAAAAGTCCCAGAGTGTCTGCGCTCGCTGCCTCGGGCGGCTCTCAGAGCTGGTGCCAAGAGCTGGCTTGGCCACTACTCGTTTCCCTTCATGCCTGCTCGCATAGTTCCAGATGTTCCAGGCAGCAGCCCTGCGCGCAGCGGTCAGTTGCTTTGGCTCGCTCTCCTGCACTTTGTGTTTCCTCATAGCTTTACACATGGAGAACCGCATCTTTTTCCCGTCACTTTTGAAATCACCCAGACGCGTCTCCGGCAGGTCCCTGCGAATGTCTTGGCCGGCTCGACTTCACAGAGGGAGGGCTGGGACGGCAGGATGCCTCACAAGATGCGCCTTGGACCAGCAATAGCACGAACCGCCTTTAGCAGTTTTGCACTTGGGGTTCATTAGTTCCTGTCCTCAGTGTGCCTGGAAAATGCTAGCCTGGGGAGAGGCAGTAGAACAAGCAAAATGGAACACGCTCTCTGCGTGATGTCAGCCGCAAGCTGTCTCGGGCTGCCCAACACCTAGGGAGTAGGTGTTATGAGCTCTGCCTTTTGAATGAGAGACTGAGCCTCGGAGAGGTTCTGTAACTTGTCCTTGGTGACCAAGCTGCTGGAGGACCAGAGGGTCCAGGTCCAAAGCCCAGCCCTTTCCATGATGGGTGGAGGTGCGAGCATGGCTCCGGGTCTTGGCTACTCTGTCTGCCATCCTAGTGCCAGGCCGTGAGCTTCAAACAGGAGCCCTGAAACCTGGCCCAACCAGAAGTCATTGGCCTTGCCAGGTCATGGAGGAGAGAATCAGATCCAAAAGGATCAGGAAAAGGAGTGCACACGTGCACTCGTGTGTGTGCGCAGGCATGCATCCGTGTGAGGGGGTGCACTTGCATAAGGACAGGTGTGTGCACACCCATGTGAGTGCAAGAACGCGTGCACACGTGTTTACACGGGAAGGTGCATGTGTGAGGTTGTGTGTGAGGGCATGTGCACAGTAATGCATGTGTGTGCAGGCATGAGGATGAGGGGTGTATGCTGTCTGTGTGAGGATGCGTGTGTGTGCATGTACATTCATGCACGTGTGAGGATGAATGCAAGTGAAGGCGCATGTGTGTCTGTGTGTGTGAGGGCAGATGCGTGTGAGTGTGTGCACCCACGTACAAGCACGCCAAAGGATGTGCACGCGCCTAAATGTACATGTGCACGCAGACACATATGTGCCTGCATGTACGTGTGTGTAATGATGTGGACAGGGTGCATGTGTGCGCAGGGCTGTGTACCCATGTGTGTGCCCAGGCCTGCGGGCATGCTTGGGGGAGGACGTGTGCACAGGCTTACAGAAGACAGGAGGAGGCTGGACGATGGGAGCGGGGGCGCCGTGACCACACCAGGGGAATGGCTTTGCTTTCCAAGGCCTCCGTGGTGTTGAGTACCAGGTGTTCCCAGCACCAGCGACTGGTCTGGTTAAAAATGTATTTGTCGGCCGGCGCCGTGGCTCAACAGGCTAATCCTCCGCCTTGCGGCGCCGGCACACCGGGTTCTAGTCCCGGTCAGGGCGCCGGATTCTGTCCCGGTTGCCCCTCTTCCAGGCCAGCCCTCTACTGTGGCCCGGGAGTGCAGTGGAGGATGGCCCAGGTGCTTGGGCCCTGCACCCCATGGGAGACCAGGAAAAAGCACCTAGCACCTGGCTCCTGCCATCGGATCAGCGTGGTGCACCAGCCGCAGCGTGCCGACTGCGACGGCCACTGGAGGGTGAACCAACGGCAAAGGAAGACCTTTCTCTCTGTCTCTCTCTCTCACTGTCCACTCTGCCTGTCAAAAAAAAAAAATGTATTTGTCTTCCCCTATGGCCAAAGGGCAGCGCTCGGGCAAACAGAGGCTTCCTTTTCCTGGGTGACTGACCTGCTCTCACCTGGGCCCCGTGGATGGAGGTTTACCCTGGCCACGTGCACCTCCTCCGCCAGCCCAACTTCCTGGGCCAGACAGCGCCGGGGCTCGGGGCTGCCTCTCCAGCGCAGGGAGCAGCTGGCCTCTATCTCGGGCAGATTAGCTTCCCTGGCACCGGCTTTGTTTTGGCTCATTAAGGGGGAGGGACCGCGAGAGCCCAGGCCCAGGCCTCTCCCTTTCAACCCCGGGGGCCTGGCTCTGCTGAAAACACCCGGTGCAGTTTCTCCATCCACTGCTCTCCCTGGCTGACTGTGCCGGGCAGTCGGGGAATCACCTAGGGCTGGGGCTATTTTGTCTGCTGGGATTTGTTTCCCTGCTGAGGTGGCGGCTGGAGGGGGGGGGGTCCCAGCAGCCATTGTGGGCCTGGGCTGTTTGTTTGTTGAGCGTTTGTTGCTCAGAGTGGGTGGGGTATGGCTGAGAACTCCGTAATGGGAAGCAGAAGGGAGGAATCCCACACTTGTGCAGATAAAATTCTTCTCTGAGGGTCGGACGTGCCTGATGGTGTGCGAGGAGCCTGCTTGCTCGCCTGTGTCCCGCCAGGAAAAGCGCCTCTGTGTTCATTTCAATCTGGTTTTCATTCATTCTACCCCAAACCGGCCTTTCATTTCCATGCTGCCTCTCAGTGAGCATAAACACTGTGGTGCCTTAGTTCTTAAACCTTTTTTTTTTTTTTTTAAAGATTTATTTATTTGAAAGGCAGACAAACAAAGAGAGAGGGACACACAGAGAGATTTTTCTATCTGCTGGTTCACTTCCAAAATGGTGACGATGACTGTGGCTGGGCCAGGCTGAAGTCAGGAGCCTAGAGCTCCATTTGGGTCTCCTACGTGGGAGGCAGAGGCCCAAGCACTTGGGCCATCTTCCGCTGCTTTCCCAGGTGCGTTAGCAGAGAGCTGGATCAGAAGTGGAGCAGCCAGGACTCAAACCAATGCTCATATGGGATGCTGGTGGCATCATAGGCAGCTACTTACTCCCCTGAGCCACAACACCAGCCCCTAGCTTTTGTTTGTTTATTTATTTATTTATTTAATTTTATTTGAAATGCAGAGTTACAGAGAGGCAGAGGCAGACAGAGAGGTCTTCCATCCTCTGGTTCACTCTCCAAGTAGCCACAATGGCCACAGCTGCACCAATCCAAAGCCAGGAGCCAGGGGCGGCTTCTGGGTCTCCCACACGGGTGCAGGGGCCCAAGCACTTGAGCCATCTCCCATTGCCTTCCCAGGCCACAGCAGAGAACTGGACTGGAAGAGGAGCATCCAGGACTCAAACGAGTGCCCATATGGGATGCCAGCACTGCAGGCGGCAGCTTTACCTGCTACGCCACAGCACCAGCCCCCAGCCCCTAGCTCTTAAACATCTTGACCAGTGTGCCCACTCAGCTTGCTTGGACCGTTCTAGGGCCCAATAGACTACAAGCTTCCTGAGGGCAAACCTGAGTTTCTTTTAAGCCTGTTGTTGCTCCCGTGTCTGGTCCAGCGTCCGTACTCTGAGGCAGAAGGGGGCTCCGACATATTTGTTGGATGAATGAAGGGTGAGATGTAACTCGCTACTGCTGCAGGTCTATGGGCCTTTGTAGGCAGCCTTAATCCAAGGATTCTTTAGATCTTTGGGCCAAAGTCACATTGAGCCAAAATCCCCTTCTCCCTGGAAAATACAATTAGGTGCACCACGAAATCCCTGGAGCTACGTGCAGGTGGACTCCTCCCAAGGCCTGGTCCAACGTGAATACAGTTCCCATAACCATTCCGCAGGATCTTTCACTACGTGGCCACCCCTGAGAAAGGAATTTAAAACCAGATAAGATTGAGGCTCGCTAAAAAAGCACTGGCCCCAGGGACACAGGTGAGTATGAGACCCTGGTCATGTGAGCCCCTGAAGCAGTGGCTAATCCTTGCTCAGTAGCTGCAGCCGTCTCCACAGTAAATTGCCTAAACACAGTGAATGTGCCCCAAACCCTTCAAGCAAAGGGCATGTTCCCGCTTACCGTGTTCCTCCAGGAGTAGCCATGAAGTAAGCAAATAGTCAATCAGCAAGCAAACGTGATCACAACAAGCAATCTGTGGTACCCCCCTACCCATTCAAGCTGCTCGGATGCCATCTTGCTCTGTGTTACTACAATCTATGGCCAGGTGGTCAAATAAACTCCTTTCCTCTCGTATTCACTGTGCCTCAACTTGCTTTCTAGGTGGACGCCTTCGACAGGACACAGCAAGGTTTTCAAACTTGAAGCGTCATCCGTGAGCTGGACCCAGCATTCTAGATGTAGCCCGTTCAGACAGGCAAGTGCATGGATGTTGTGGGATGATTGGGTCCTAACCCCTAATCCTTGCGAATGCGACTTTTTATGGAGGTAGGGTCTTTGTAGAAGTAATCAAATCAAGATCGTTCTGGATTGAATCATGCTGGCTCTCAGTCCGATGACTGATATTAGGAGAGAGCCTTCAATGCACATATACCTACTAGGCAGAAAGCCATATGGAGAGAGAGAGGTAGAGATTGGTGTGATGGATAAGAAGCTAAGGGTGACCAAGGATGGCCAGCAGCCACAGGAAGCTAAGAGAGATGCATGGAGCCAGTCCTCCCTGGGAGCCTCCACAAAGAACCAACCCTGCCGACACTCTGGACACCAGGCCTCCAGAGCTGTGAGAGAAGACACTTCTCTGGTTTCAAGTCACCCACTTGGGGACACCTTGTTATGGCGGCCCTAAGACACTGACATGTTGGACTCCAACCCTTTGCTTGCTCAGTGCAAAACATCGTTCTTTGCAAGCGTGTGGTTGCATCCTTCAGAAATGTAAAGAAACCAGCTCCCAAACTACTGGAATTATTGGAAGGATAGAGGGAAAGGACTAGCCCGGAGAAACCCGCCAAGGTCAGGGCGCTCAGAAGCTGCTGAGAACTGCGATTATAATCTAGCCTATTCACAGTAGCGCTTGAAGCCATAAATCACTTTGCAATAAACCTATGTGGATTTGATAAAGAACACCACCTAGTTTTTAAACTGGGAAAGCCTGAGAGAGCGCTGAATAAAACAGGTGTTGTTAAGAGGGAAAATTAAATCTAGGAAACCTCCTTTAGCCTCGAATTAGCTTGCTAATTATGATTCCAATTAAAACCACAGCAAGATCCATCGAAGTGTTTCAGAAGTCAACATTTAATGAGGAAGAGAAAATAACAGACAATTCTGGAAAAGAGGAGTGGGATGGGTTTGGGAGAGGCTTGTCCTACCAGATATTAGAATGTGTTAACTCAAAACACTCAGGCATATGACATAAAACAGTGCCATAAACCAACAGGTGTTGGCTCAATCTTCAGTACTTCCTTCCAGAATCCAGCTCAGAGTGAGGCGAGATGGGGAAGACAGGGCCCAAGAAGACAAAACAGTAATAGGGAGGATTTGGGGCACCTGGGTGCTGACAGAGACTGTAAATCTTTTTTTCCCCTTTTTAATTATTTATTTGAAATGCAGGATGACAGAAAGAGAAAGGGAACTCGAGGTAGGCCTCCCATGCAGGTGGCAGGGGCCCACATATTTGGACCATCCCCTGTTGCCTTCCCAGGCACCTTAGCAGGGAGCTGGCTAGGAAGTGGAGCAGCTGGGACTTGAACTGGTGCTCCGACATGGGATGCTGGGGTCGCAGTTGATGGCTTAACGCACTGCACCACAATGCTGGCCCCTCCTGCCCACTGTCTGTATCTACAACCTGGAGTGGGCCGTCCCCGCCCTGAGAGGTCCTGCTCCTTAACTCCATGAGTGGAATTGCTTTCTCGGTGGAATCAGCCCCCGAGCCCCGTCTCAGCAAGGACAGGACATGCTGCTCCCTGGGAAGAGCCAGGGAGGGACAGGCAGGGAGGGCAGCATGCCTGTGCCCATCTGCTGATCCCGAGCTGCCTTCTCCAGCCACTCTCGCTCAGTGCACTTGTTCGAATTTCCGGAATCAGATGAGGTGGGGAAGCACCCTGGGTTTGCAGACTTAATATTCTCGGTTTCATCAGAGCAGCGACATGCCAAGCTCCGTGCCAGGCTCCAAAGCTTCCCAACACGCAGTTCTTTGTGTCTTGCCTGGGGTGGAACTGCACTGACCCCTCGCGAAACCGATAGGCGGACTCAGCTGGGGTGGGAGGGGAACATGGAGGCAGCCATGCGTGGTGGACAGAGCCCTGCAGGGGATGCTGCTGTGAGGCAGGTCTGAGAACAGAGCTCGTCCACTTCTTGCTTGATTGCACCTGACCTGGTGCAAAACACACACACACACATGTATGTATGTGCCTATGCATACATACGTGCAGAAAACTGGTCACGCCTGCAATTTTATTTATGTATTTTGAGAGATTTATTTATTTGAAAGGCAGAAGGACAGAGAGAGAGAGGGAGAGAGAGAGAGAGATCTTCCATTTACTGGTTCACTCCCTACATGGCCACCACAGCTGGGGCTTGGGCTGGGCCAAGCCAAAGCCAGTGTCCAGGAACCCCATCTGGGTCTCCCACGTGGGTAGCAGGGCCCAAGCACTTGGGCCATCTTCCGCTGCTTTCCCAGGTAGCAGGAAGCTGGATAGGAAGTGGAGCAGCCTGGACCCAGTGTTAACAGGTGGCAGCTTGACCCGCTGTGCCACCACGCCAGGCCCCGTGATGCCTTGTTTAATCTATTCTGTTCTTCTCAGAGTTAGGTTTCTGTGTTAGGCTCCATCTTGCTGAGGCCACTTAGCCTGACACATCTGGACTTCAGGATCCTAGCCTGATGCTACAAATAGAAGCCAGTCACCATGTGACCCAGCCCAAGGGAAGCAGGATCATGACTTCGGGGGCCAGGCTTCCCTCTGCGTGTATCACAAGCAAATGAGGTCCAGATTGGGATGAAGAAACTGCAAACAGACAACCAAACCTGTTTTGGAAGACCCAACCCTGTCCCTTGGGCGGCCGTAACTTAACTCATCCCTCAGTGTCGCCTCCAGGAGAAAAGCTGCCTAACACTTAGGTCCTAAGAAAATCCCTACTCTGAGAAAGAAACGAGGCAGCTGGGGCCGGGCTGCAGCTGCTGTCCTGGAAGGAGCTAGACCAAGGAGCTAGACCAGGGACAACAAGGCCGGCCGCGAAGAAAATCTTCCAAGGAGCTAAGTGGGGAAAAAAAAAATCAAGATTCCTCATTTACATTGAGAGTAAACTTCCTGTCCTATTAAACAATGAGGCATTCAAAATCCGCCTGGGTAAAAGTCCCCTGATGCAATGAGACGGTGAGCAATTTCATGTCGGGCTGTTGTTATGGGATTTATACATGTCCTAGCGAGGGCTTGAGGTGAAAACCCGAGCCAAGAACAATAGCCCCAAACCCCACACGCACAGAAAGCTCATTCCAGTGGCGTTTCCTTAAGAGAGCACGGGCAGACTTTTCACAAACAAAGTGACTTCAAAGGTAGGCTTGCATCACAGGCCTCCCCCACTTGACACATCCCTCCAGCCCAGACCTGGCCCCCTCTCTCTTGCATGGTTTCCTGCAGGAGGTTCTCACACACACTGCAAAGCCGTTCCCTGAGACTGCGGGAAAGTCGCTGTTAGCTGAGCGCTTCCTTTGTCAAGCGCTGACGCTGGCCACGCTGTGGGGCTAGGTGCTCCAGGCGAATCAGCGAGCGGTGACATCACACACACACACACACACACACACACACTCACACTCAGGCTCCAGGGAGGAGGGCGCTGGTGGGATGGGGGAAATGGGGAAATTTTCTTACATCACTTGATGTGCTTATTTTCACAAACAAAATCCTGAGTCATGACTACACCCAGAGGGTATAGATTCGGAAACCTGACTCCATTGGCTGACTCCCTGTCCAGGGCATCAGAGGCCGCGTGTATTGGTTGAGCGGCCCCCTCTCCAAGCTGAAGTGCCTTCTCGATGAGGGGATTACGTGCGGACAGTGGCTCTGGAGCGGCTTAGTAAGCCAATGCCAGGCTGCTGAACGATATTTGACATCCGATGAGTTTACAAAAAGGGCAGTCTCTCTGTTTGTTTAAACCAAGATTAAGTGAAAGGAAAAGTTTTTCTTTCCCATCCCGAGACAAATGTGAAACACATGTTTTCCCTTTTGACTCTGCGAAGGACAAGGCTCAGCCCGTTCTCCCCCCCCCCCCCCGGGGGCGGTGCGTCTTCAAGGGGCGCAGAATGTTTCCTCTTTGGTGGCCAAAGCCAATACAGTGCGAGGCTTTACGTGTCCAGACAGTGGAGCTGATGGTCACAGCCGAGTGCATTCCAGGGGGTCACGTGGGGTGTGCCCGGGCCTCCCATTCCACCGGCAGGCAGGACAGTGAGATTTCGGGCAAGGCAGAGCGGGTCCTAGGAAGATAAGCTTGTCCCCTTGGGCCTTCTCTGAGCTTCCTCTTCCTTATCTGCATTGGTCGAACCTTCAATGTCTTGAGCTTCCAAAGAATGCTCACGCAGGTTGATTTTGCTGGCGCAGGTGACGGCACCCTTAGCCTGGGCTCAGGGCCGTGTGCAGCCCTGAAGGCTTGGAGACCTCAGGCCAGGAGCCCTCCCTGCCACTAACTCAGCGACCTTGAGCAGCCCACTTCCCCTCCTTGCCAGCCCTGCTCCTTATCTAAGAGATGGGGCTTGACTATCTCGCCCCTGCTACAGTAATTCAGACATGTGACAGCCGGAATGACACCAGGGTGTAAAGCACTTTGAGTTCCTTGGAATGAGAGAGTCATTCATCTTGCAAGATAAGTTTTTTTTTTCTTTTTTGGAAATACTAGCCCATAAATAGTTTGGAGATTATCTCAAAAATAAAAAAGAAAGTAATATTCTTCACTCTTGGCTTTCCTTAAATTGCTACTAGTTCTGGGAATAGAAACAGCAAATGCCAGGTCATCTCCCCTACCCAGGGGGTGGGGGTAGGGGAAAGGGGGCACCTGGCTTTAAGCAGGTCACTTTACACACTTCTGAGACTCAATCCAAACTGCCATTTAGTTCTCATTAGTACCTGGCTTCAACCACCTCTCCTATCTCAGCTCCTAGAACACGCTGGAATCTCCACCACGATGCCTGTGTCAGCCCTGCGGTGTCTCCTCGTGAGGCGGTGGCCAAGCCCCGACATGGCGGCAGGGAGAAGCCCCTGATCCCCAAGGCCATCGGTTAGAAACTTCTTCCCTGTGCTGAACCAGCATCCGCTTCTGCCTAAACCCCAACCACTCGTCGGTCCCACTGGAGCCACCCAAGCCAGCTTCATTCCTCCTGCTGGGTGTTGATGGACAGGTATCGTGGCCTTGCCCTTTTGGTGCTTCAAATGGTGAACGTAAGAGTGACCCGGGGGCGGGCGCTGCCACTGGGGATGCCTGCCCGCAGCCCGTATCAGAGCACCTGGGCACAGGCCTGGCTTCCCTCCCAACTCCAGCCTCCTACCGACGCGCACGCTCAGAGACAGCAGGTGAGAGCTCACGTAGTTGGGTCTCTGCCATCCACAGGGGAGACTGGACTGAGTTTCTGGCTCCTGGCTTTGCATTTGAGGCATCTGGGGAATGAAATACCAGATGGGAGATCCCTGTCTGTCTCTCCCTTTGTCTTCTTCTCTGCCTTTCAAATAAATTAAATTTTAAAAAATAAAATTTTAAAAGTAACTAAATGCAATGTCCCAAATATAGACTGGTTGCACTAGTATCTGTCGTGTCTATAACAGTTAGGTTAGGTAAGCAACACAGCAATAGTTCAGTGCCTTAAAGAATGTAGACTGTTTTTCCCCCTCTAGTAACTGTCCAAGGTAAATGAGCCAGGCCAGCAGGTGGTTCTGTTCTCTGCAGTCATTCAGCAACCCAGGCCCCTTCCAACTGGGGCTCTGCTCGCCCATGGGGTATTCCTGTCCACGCTGGGCTGCTGCCAAGATCCAGATATGGTAATCAAGTAAAGGAGGGTGTGGGGGCTGGTGCTGTGGCATAGCCAGGAAAGCCGTCACCTGCAGTGCCGGCATCCCATATGGGCGCCGGTTCAAGTCCCGCTGCTCCTCTTCCGATCCAGCTCTCTGCTGTGGCCTGGGAAAGCAGTAGAAGATGGCCCAAGTGCTTGGGCCCCTGCACCCACGTGAGAGCCCGGGAAGAAGCTCCTGGCTCCTGGCTTCGGATCAGTGCAGTTCCAGCCATTGTGCCCAACTGGGGAGTGAACCAGCAGATGGAAGACCTCTCTCTCTCTCTCTAACTCTTATAAATCTTTAAAAAAAAAAAAATAGAAAAAGGGAGTGTGAGGAGAGGGGTTGTGCCTACCTCCTAGGGCCCCGCTGCCAACATGGATGACTCAATGGCCTTCCAGTCCACGGCCATACCATGAGCGAGGGAGGCAGGAAATGGCACAGCCGGGCAGCGCGTGCTGGAGCTCCCATCACGGCAGACAGACAGCAGGATGGACGAAGGCAGCCACGACAGGGGCCGGTCTCACTGGGCTTGCAGCTGTGAGGACGCATCAAGCTTCTTTTGGATTCAAGGTCAACGCACTCACTTTCCTGCTGGGAAACCCCCCCCCCCCTCCTGCCTTTGCCCATGGCCTTGGCTTGAATGCGGCTTCCTCAGGGAGGCCCCCCTGGCCACCCCATGGGTCCCCTCATCACTCTCGCCTACCTTCACTTCTGTCCCTCCAGGCCCCAACACAGAATTCATGATTTTACGTGGTCACCGTTTCTTGTGTGTGTGTGTGTGTGTGTGTGTGTGTTTCTCTCTCCTACTACGCTGCAGGCTACAGAAGGCAGGGACCCTGTCCATCTTGTTCTCCAGGGTGTACTCGCTGCCGCCAAAGCCAGTGCCTGACCCCCTGGAGGGCTGAGCAAGCATTTACTGACTCCCAGGAGATGCAGGCGCTATATGTTCACTAACTGCGATCTTGTTTGCCAAGCCTTTCACACCGCTGGGTCACGCTGTGGTCAACCAAAAGCCCCACGTCTCTTCACACTTCAACCACTGTGAAAACACATTTCTCCATCTGCTTTTGAGAAACTGATTTTTTTAAAATCCTACCTATGGTATTTGACATTCATATCGGTTGTATGTCAGGTGTCTCTCATTCTAACCCCAAGAATCTTTTATTTTTTGATACGTCAACAAACAGATGTCTGTATCACATTCAGTTTTATATTATCTGAAGTTCTGACAGATATTAGCCAGAGCTTCTTTATGTCCTTGGCAAACAGGAATGAAGATGGGAGGAAGGAGCGGGACACACACAGAGCCCTGTTTCAGGACGCGGTGCGTCGTCTACCCTGCCACGGACCCATCACCGGCTCCCTTCAGGGGCGAATGTTTGCGGAACATTAGCTTCTGCAGACCACACTCTTACCAAGAACATCACAGCGCCCGTGCCAGAGGCTCTGCTGGAACGAGAGGCCTAATAAAATTGAAGGTTTTATTCTCCTCCCTCACAGGATCGTGAGAAAACACCACATTTCAGCTAATCGCCAGGATCCCCTTGACAACACTCTCCAGTTTACCAGTCTAGTAACCTTATAAAAAACAGGAAATGACTAGTTCTTAGTGAACCCATGCTTGACTTTCAAAAATTATTGCTCTCTCGTAAGTGTTTACAAACTCCTAATTTGTAATTTGTTCTGAAACTTTTCCAGGGTCTCCTTTCTTCTCTCTCTCTCTCTCTTAAATATTTATTTATTTGCTAGCAAGAAAGAGAGGTCGATGCCATCTCCTCCTGGTTCACTCCCTAAACGCCTGCACCAGCCGGGGCTGTGCTAGGCCGAAGCTGGGGACTCAATCCAGGCCTCTCAGGTGTGTGGCAGAGACCCAGCTGCTTGGGCCATCAGTTGCAGCTTTCTAACATTAGCAGGGATCTGGAAACAGGAGCCCAGCCAGGACTCAGACCCAGGCACTCCCACAAGGTAGGGGACGCAGGACTCCTCACAGGCCAAACGCCTGCTCCGGGTCTTCCTTCTGAACACGCTGTCCCCGAATCCTGTTCCATTCTCACACTTCTGCGCTTCCTGCCTGCCTGCCTGGGTGTCCGATTCTAGAGTCCCCCCCTGGCTGGAGCTTCCCATCACCACGCTCCGAGTCCCGGTGCGATCCATTCCCCCTGCTCCTCCTCCGGGCCCGTTGCTGCCTCCTAGGCCGGACCAGAGGCCCAGCTCAGGCCTGCATCTCCTGGGCCTCAGGCAGTGCCTTGCACAGACCGCGTCCCACGAGGGTTTGGCGTTGCTAAGACAACTGAACATCAGCATTGACATCTGTTCCGGGACTAGCCCCTCATGCGCATCTCAACTAAAGCTGTGACCCAAATGCTTGAGACCTGCACTGAGCTCCTGGTTTCAGGCTGCGGGGCCCAGCCTGGGCTGTTGTGAGTTATTTTGGAGAGTGGACCAGCCGAGGAGAGATCTCTGTCTCTCTCCCTGTCGCTCAGCCCTTCAAGTAAGTAAGTAAGTAGATAAATAAGCATTTTTCAAAAAAGAATGAAGAAGTCCTAAGGAAACTACATATCACTGGATTTTTTTTTACACTCCTAGCAACCAATTTGATGTAAGACTCCGGGATGTAAGGTGGTTAGGGACAGATGAGAACCAATCCAAATGACAGCATTTATACGTCTTGAAGGCTCGCGTGGCAAAGGAGACAACGCAAAGTTCATAGCTATAGCCATGCTCCACAGAGCAACGTTTGGTCACCAGCAGACCCCGTCTAAACCATGTAAGCACAGCCTATGACGTTCTCACGTCGGAATACGTCTGCAGCCTGTGACCACCACACGGCAGCACGAGCGAAGTGTTTTCACACGTGTCGCTTTCCAGAAGCGCGTTGAGATCTGCAAACGACATCGTTATCTTTGTAGGAGGACTCATCAGACAGCTCGTGGAAGCGTTGCTGGGCTGGTTATGCAGGCTGAGAGCCCTGTACTTGGGTCCCTGCCTCCCACATGGGACATCGGGATGGGGTTTGCCTCCTGGCTTTGGCCTGGTCCAGCCTTGGCTGTTGCAGGCATCAGAGACGTGAACCAGTGGATGGAGCATCTGCGTGCATATGTGTGTGTGTGTGTGTGTGTGTGTCTCCCTCTCTCAGTCACTCTTACCTTTCAAATAAATAAAACGTTTTTTAAAAAAAGTTTGTGGAAAATAGAATTACAAGGTGGTTTGAGGCAGAAATTTTGAAATCCATGCCTATTTTCTTTTTTTAAAGATTTATTTATTTGGGCCGGCGCCGTGGCTCAACAGGCTAATCCTCCGCCTTGCGGCGCCGGCACACCGGGTTCTAGTCCCGGTCGGGGCGCCGGATTCTGTCCTGGTTGCCCCTCTTCCAGGCCAGCCCTCTGCTGTGGCCCAGGAGTGCAGTGGAGGATGGCCCAAGTGCTTGGGCCCTGCACCCCATGGGAGACCAGGAGAAGCACCTAGCACCTGGCTCCTGCCATCGGATGAGCGCGGTGCGCCGGCCGCGGCAGCCATTGGAGGGTGAACCAACGGCAAAGGAAGACCTTTCTCTCTGTCTCTCTCTCTCACTGTCCACTCTGCCTGTCAAAAAAAAATAAAAAAAAAAATAAAAAAGATTTATTTATTTGCAAGTCAGTGTTACACACACAGAGAGAGGAGAGGGAGGGAGGGAGGGAGGGAGGGAAGGAGAGAGAGAGAGAGAGAGAGAGAGAGAAATGTCTTCCGTCCGCTGGTTCACTCCCCAGTTGGCCACAATGGCTGGAACTGCGCTGATCTGAAGCCAGGAGCCAGGAGCTTCTTCCCGGGCTCCCACGTGGGTGCAGGGGCCCAAGGACTTGGGCCATCTTCTACTGCTTTCCCAGGCCACAGCAGAGAGCTGCATGGGAAGTGGAGCAGCCAGGACTTGAACCAGCGCCCATATGGGATGCCGGAGCTTCAGGCCAGGGTGTTAACCTGGTGTGCCACAGCGCCGGGCCCCATGCCTATTTTCACGATGCGCATTTTCCATGAACTTTTTGAAGACCCCTCATAGATTTAAAACACTCTGATTTGCATGTACGTTCCGAAGGCTAAGTGAAGTCCCTCTGCATCTCACTCCCTGCTAGCAGCTTCCATATCCAGCAGAAATGGCGTATCTGAGAGGAACAAGTTGGCTCTACTGGATCATCGCGCCCAATTCCTCCCAATGGTACAAGAAGAGCTTGTATCTTAGAGGGGAGAGGAATGAATCTCCCACTGCCGGGGTCCCCCAGATGTGCCACGGTGCTCACAGGGGGAGCCCCCTCCCCTTCCCAGCCTTCAGAAAGCTCCGGGAGACAAGCCTTCCTTCCTATCAAAATGGTAATGACTCCACTTGCAAAACATCTCATTATAGAAACCCTATCTGCTGCTTGCTTTCTGAGCTCTAAGAACCCCTGGATTAGTAGGAAAGCCACCCAGGTACCGACTCCGCGTTTCCCGACTGGCTGCCTGGAGCTGGCGGTTTCTTCCTAAGTAACATCTCCGAAGGTCTGGAACACCGCCCGATGCCAGCAACTTAGGGAGCACCAGACGCACTTCCCAGAGCAGGAACGAGAACCCATCGAAGCGGCGTCCTGGATCCGGAAAGCCGCACCGACCTCTCCACCATTGTTTTTGTCTTGCTCTTTTCTTCGGCTTGTAACAGAATCCTGGGGGTTCCGTTTTCTGACCGAGGATGGAATTTGGGCTCCCAGGTGTCAGCTCATATTGGCCTGTGAGTTTTCAGCCCACTCTTCCTTAGCGCCCCTCTGCGAGAGGCCGTTCAGTGACTTAGGAGAAAGCTTCCCTCCCGGGCCCTTCCATTCCGCGCCTCGCTGTCCTCCAGGCATCCGGATTTCTAGGAACCCACGGTGCAGCAGCCACATTCGGTTTCCAGCCGCAACGTTTTTGCTGGCCTGCACTTCATGTGAGCTCACGGCCACTGTGAGAGTTTCCCAAATGTCTTCCCAGCCGCCACCTTTCCTTCGCTCATTTCCTCCTGCTCTGGCTTCCCTCCTGGGTGAGCCCCATGGACCAGTGCCTCGATCTGCCTACAACACAGCTGCCCATCACACACACACACACACACACACACACACACACACACACCCAGCAGGTGTTAGGCTGAGGCACGAGCAGACGCCAAGGAGGACTTCACAGTGACGTCACAAGGCAGCAGTTGGCAGTAACTACAAGAGATAACCACACTGGGGTGGCTGAAGTCCCACGGTGAAGGCCGTCCAGTGACTCAGGGCTACGTCCAGCAGTCTCGTTCCAAAGCCGGGCCATTTGTAAATGCATCTTGCCCGCTGCCAAGCGATACAGGAAGCCTGCTTCAGGTGCAGAGAGAATTCTGATTCTGCTTTTTCTTTTTCCAGTTGTGCTAAAATACATGTAACACAGAATTCACCGTTTTAACTATTTTTAATTGAATTGAATACATGCACCCGTCAGGCAACCATCACCCCATCTGTTTTCACCTTTAAGGCTGGAACTCTGCATACATTAATCACTAACTCCCTCTCCCCCCTCCCTCCAGCCCCTGCAACCACCATTCCACTTCCGGTCTCTCCATTTGCCTATTCTGGCCACTTCACACAAGTGAAACCATATAGAATTTGTCCTTTTTCTAACTGGCTTATTTCACGTACGATAAAGGCCTCAAGTTTCACCAGTGTAGCAGGTGGCAGGA
Organism: Sylvilagus floridanus; assembly: GCA_949820135.1. Lineage (NCBI taxonomy): Eukaryota > Metazoa > Chordata > Mammalia > Lagomorpha > Leporidae > Sylvilagus > Sylvilagus floridanus. Next base: position 160,674,634 of record OX463233.1, read on the forward strand.
TTCCCTTCCATTTTAAAGGTGGATGAAATTCACTGTACGTACCCACCACATTTTGCTTATCCAGTCACTGTCGCGAGATTCTGAGATTTTAAAGAGTGAAGTCTGTATTTTAACAATGGAGGAGGCCTGGAAGAGTCGGTGGCGTATGGCGGGATGAACGCTAAACAGGACACCAGGGAGCTGGATTTTAGTTCCTGTTCTGCCTGTAGGGCCCATGGCAGATGGCTCCCATCAGAGCGAGCTGGAGGGGTTCCTGCATCAGAGCCCGCCGGGAGGTGGGCTTTCGGCACAGAGGTTGATGCTGCTCGGGACTCCGGCCTCCCACGCTGGACTGCCTGGTTTGAGTCCCAGCTCCGCTTCCGGTCTAGCTTCCCGCTAATGTGCACCTTGGGTGGCAGTGGTGATGGTTCGGTGGTTGGTTTCCTATCACTCGCACGGAAGACCCGGATGGAGTTCTGGGCTCCTGGCTTTAGCCTGATCTAGCCCTGGCTGTTGTGGACATTTGGGGAGTGAAGCAGTGGATGGAAGACCTCTCTCTACGTGTCTCTACGTGATGTGTGTTTCTCTGCCTTTCTCATTATTAAAAATAAATAAATAACTTAAAACAAAAAGAGCCAGCTGAACTCCTGGGAGGAACGCAGATTCCTCGAGTTGGTCCCTGCATTAAGGCCTGAGACTGCATGTCTAGAAGGCTCCTGGGAGTCTTGGCATACTTAGTTTCAGAACAGCTCTGGGTCTCATTCTCCCCACCTGGACTAGACCAGAGATTAAAAAAATTATATCTGTGTCATTCTCTCTCTCTGACTTTTATGATTTGAGAGGCAGAGACACAGAAACCTCCCATCAGCTGGTTCACTCCCCAGTTGCCCTCAAGAACCCTCGGTTGAAGCCGAGAGCCAGGAGGTTAATCCAGCAGGAACCCAGTCATGTGAGCCATCCTCACTGCCTCTTGTGGTCTGCAATCAGCAGGAAGCTGGAGTCGGGAGCCAGAGCTGGGGTTCAAACACAGGTCCTCTGATATCAGATGCCAGTGTCATAATAGCTAGGCCAAACGTCTGCCATCCCCCACTCCGATATTTTTAAAAATGGGGCTGCAGTCTTCCTCAGCAGAACACTGGGGTTTCAGAGAGAACAGGGACTCCTTGGGGGATAGGGGCCCAGAGCAAAGGGGAAATTCAATGGCAGGGCTCGGGTCCCCACCTCCCACACATGCACTTCAACCAGACCAGCTATGCATTCTCTCTTTGCATTGAAGATTTCACAGAATTCTTAAAAGTAAACTTAGGGCCAGCGCCGCGGCTCAATAGGCTAATCCTCTGCCTGCAGCGCCGGCACACCGGGTTCTAGTCCCCGTCAGGGCGCCAGATTCTGTCCCGGTTGCCCCTCTTCCAGGCCAGCTCTCTACTGTGGCCCGGGAGTGCAGTGGAGGATGGCCCAAGTGCTTGGGCCCTGCACCCCATGGGAGACCAGGAGAAGCACCTGGCTCCTGCCATCGGATCAGCGCAGTGCAGTGTGCCGGAAGCAGTGGCCATTGGAGGGTGAACCAATGGTAAAGGAAGATCTTTCTCTGTCTCTCACTGTCCACTCTGCCTGTCAAAAAAAAAAAAAAAAAAAGTAAACTCAGAACCAATGGGCCAAAAAAAATGAATTATAAATTTCATATGAAATGAAATGAATTTTTAAATTACTACACAGGCTTTTGAAATGATCATTGATTTTCAAATATGATTGTTTTATAAGCTTAATTGGCTTTTAACTCTCTTGTTTTGGGTTTAACATTTCTCATTAATTTAAGCTCTGGCAAAAGGTTTCATAGAGCTTTACATATCCTTCCTGCCAAGCTGTCTGCAGGCCGATTCTGTGATAGTATACCCAGCAGATGTGCAGTACAGAAGGCACGCACTGGTCCATATATCAAAACTATGCCTAATCTCAATATTTATCTAAAAAAAGCTGTATATCATTTGAAAGGCAGACACATATGCGGGTCTCCCGTGCTGTGGTTCTCTCCCCAGATGCCTGCAGTAGCCAGACTCAAGCTGGGGGCCCCACCCAGGTCCCCCACATGGGTGGCAGGAACTCAGCTGCCTGAGTCACCACCAGCTGCCTTCAGGAAGCTGGAGTCGGAACAGGGCTGGCAGCCACACCCAGCCACTCAGATATGGGATTCGAGCAGCCCAGACAACATCCTAATCACTACGCCAAATGCTGCCTTCTCAGCAGTTCTAACTTGTGATTTTTAAGAGCGATCTTCAGACCTGCGGGTTGAGCTGGCGTCCCGCTCCCATGCTCTCACTCCGGCTGTGGAGCTGTCAGACAAGTCCATTAACTCTTCATGGGGGGCCCTTGGAAACCTTCCTCTCCCAGCCCCCTCCTCATCTCCAGGCCAGGATGACAATGGACCCCTGTGCAGAGCAACTCCCACCCCGCCCGGATCACTGGGGACACACCCCCGCCTGACCCCTGGGACCAGCAGATCACTTCCCCTGAGGGTCTGGGTCTGAGGGGCTACCTGCCAGCCTCTGCACATGGCCAGATTTGCAACTGGAGGCTGCTGTCTTTAGCCAGTGGACTGGAAATCAGATTATGAAGAGAGAGAGAGAGAGAGGAATCCATGTATATGTAGACAGAAGCAGGAACAAACCCTCAGAAACCTTGGAATTCTGAAGGCTTTGCAATTTCTAGCTCCAGTCCCTTTCCAAAGACCGACCACGTGCTTGGGTTGCATGAGGCAACCCTGCAGTTACAACAGATTCACTAACTAATACTCTGTGTAAAAGAGGAGTCCAGTCCAGTGTGCAGAGTACTGTAAGAGCCCACTGAGACTGTAAATATGCCATGCAAGTACGGATGCTAAGTTATCCTGTGGTATTATTGTCTCCCTCTCCCCCTTTGGACTAACTATCAGGCTCACTGGCCAGGCTGATTGCTCCAAAGGTACTCTGATTTGGAAGGAGGCATCAAAGACCAGAGGGGTTTTGAAATGCAAAAGAGGGTGGGGATTTTGAAATGCAAATATTTCCAGGAGTAACACACATGAAGAACAGCTGAGGCTTTCCGTGTTCCGGGAGAGGTACCAGGAATATTCCTCCCTTCACTCCCTCCTTGCTTGCCCTGAGTCAGCACGGGGACCAGGGGGCCTCCACTGTGGGAGGAAGGGGCAGTCCTGCAGTCACTGAGTGTCCTAGGTGCTGGGATGAGGACCGGAGACAGGTATAGGGGAAGACGTCTGACCTGACTCACGAAGAGTTCTTGCTTAAGGGGAGATGGAGCGAATGGACAGAAGTCAGGCCACTAGGAGAGAAGACTGTAGGAAGCAGGGAATGGCCTGCTCTATGTCCCAGAGGTAGATGGCGTGACTTGTCACGAGCCCAGCCTAGGGGGCGCTGGTGAGGCTCCTGGGTTGCTCACATCAAGGCTTCTGGACTTGACTCAGGCCCTGGGGAGCCCTGGAGGTTTCAGCAGGGGATAAACCTGGGCATGCTAACACTCCAGAAAGCGGGTTCGGTCTAGAGGCAGAGAGACTGGTCAGGGGCTGTGTGGCAATCTGAGCACAAGAGGACACAGCCCTGAAACTAGCTGTAGGAGAGGTCTGCGGGAGGGAAGGAATTGAGCTGGTGCACAGAGCATTGCACGGATCTCACACGGTCCTCACATGTTACCTGTCCCATTTTACAGGTGAATCTCGGCGGGGCTGAAGTACTCACCCAAATTCACACGGTCAGCAAAGTGATGCTGGGGCGTCTGGGGTCTGAGGCGACTATGCCACTGCCAGCTGTTGTCTCTTAGCACAAACTGGCCCCCCAGCAGGATTTAGAGGGATGAGACACAGGTCAAGTGAGTTTCATTGTGGGAGACGGGATCTGGGTTCAAGTCTTGGAAGATTTTCCAGGAGCGCAGGCCTGGGTGGGGCGTTGCCTCAGAGAGACCTGGGACAACTGTGGGGTACGGCCTAAGAGGGTGGGGATAGCAGGCAGCAAGGCTGTCAGGAGAGAACCCCCCAACTCCCCGGGACAGGGCAGAGTGACACCAAGACCAAATGTCAACTACTTCCAAGTTTCATTTACTGATCAGCGTGTTTGGAGAGAAACAGCTAAACAGTAAACTGAAATAGAAGGCAGCACAGGATAGCTAGACAAGGAGTGGAGGAGACTGGGGATGGGGGGCGGGGTGTCAGGCCTCAGCACATGAGGCACAGCCCCAGACCCTCCACGCGCTGTGATCTGGGGCAGCCGCCGCCTCTCCAGGCTGTAGACAATGGCTACTATCCAGTTCGCGAAACACTTGTGAAGCTTCGTTGAAGTGACATGCACAGAAACATTTGGTAAATCCTCTGTAAGGTGAGTCGTGCCGTCTCCTGAGTTGTAATTATTATCTACTGAAGCCTTCTCAGGAGACAGATTGTCTGTCAGTCTGCTTGTTGGCACTCTCTGCTCCCCAAGTCCCCAACTCTTCCCTTGAAGGAGTCAGTGGATTCCGAATGAAGGGGTGACTTTTCAACAGCTAAGCTGCTGTTGGCTGGAAGAGCTGATCAGCTCCCTGTCCCAGTGCCTCGTCATCCTCCCAAGACCAGATGCGAAGGCTTAGAAAGAGAGAAAGAATTAGAACTAGTTTCCCAAACACCTGAGACAGAAAAAGACTTGACCTGCAGTTTAGGGTTAAAGAAACCTGTCATTTGGTCCAGCTGGCTGCCTGGTACCGCGCCTGCAATCTCAGAAGAACGCCTGCCTTCCAGTGGCTCCGAGGGACCAGGGATCGGTGACTGCGGAGTGGGGGAAACGGTATTTCAAACGGGAAGATGAAGGGGGAGAAAGGACTTAGGGGCTCAAGTTCATCAGTGTGGGTTTCCTGGAGAAGCTAAGTCTGACTTAACAGTCGACTTTCTGGGAGCGCAACTCAAGTTAGAACGTTGGCCAGGAAGCCTGAAAGAGCTCGCGAGCTGCACACAAATCCCAGACGGTGCTTAGTGTGGACACTGATTTGCATTCGGGAAGTAATTCCCAGACAGGGCCCTTCTCTTTACTTACCTAAAAATGGGTAGAAAAGCTCAGGGACCCATGGGGGACTCAGATGGCTCTGGCCTTGCCTGGCCGTTGTGACCATCTGGGGAGTGAACCAGATCTGCCTCTCTGTGTCTGTTCCTCTTTCTCTATAACTCTCTGCCTTTCAAATAAACATATACATAAATCTTCTTTTTAAGATTTAGTTTATTTGAAAGGCAGAGGAAGAATGGGAGAAAGAGGGGGGTCTTCCTTCCACTGGTTCACCTCCCAAATGGCCACAATGGCTGGGGCTGGGACAGGCTGAAACCGGGAGTCTGGAACTCCATCTGGGTCTCCCATGTGGGTGGTAGGGGCCCAAGGATTTGTGCCATTTTCCACTGTTTTCCCAGGCACCTTAGAAGGGAGCTGGATCCGAAGTGGAGCAGCCGGGGCTCAAACCAGTGCTCACTCATATGGGACGCTGGTGCTGCGGCAGCAACTTAACCCTCTGTGCCACGATGCTGGCCCCAGAGATACATAAGTCTTAAAAATAAAATCTCAGGGACTGAGGCGGGATCAAAGCAGTCCTGTTCTGATACTGGATGATTCCTTTTTCGTTTCTGAGATGGGGGTCACTCTTTGATTTCCCCTTTCAAATATTTTCTGCTTCTGCCTCCTTAATTCGAGCCGGAAATTCAATTAACAAGGAGGAAACAAGAGAAAGTCCTTTCGAGCCAGCTCCTTGTGCTCCTGAGGGCTTTGGAGGTCAGCTCAGCTCGCATCTGTGTTGCCTACCTCTCTGGCTGTAGACAGGGTGGCATGTGACTGGGCCGGGATAATGGCCGTGGTAATGACCACTACTATCTTGGATTCAAAGACTGCTCTTTAGGTACTGGCACAGTTGTCAGGCAGTTTGGTTTACTGAATAAAAAATTTTTCAAACATATTGTCATTATTATTATGATCATAAGACCTATCAAAGAAAGAGAAAGCAGCCAGGCCAAGGCACACGTAGGGGCCCGGTGCTGTATCAGGACTTGGGGTTTCCTGTTGACTAGCCTACATTCTCTGCACTGGGACTCACTCCCTCACCCCGCCCTCCAGAAAACGGAACAATACCAAGTGGACGTAAGGTGAAACGCTTTGAGGGAAAACGGCACACCACGTGTCTGGGCTGCGGCAATTGTTTCAGGCTGCCTCGAAGAAACTGTGTTTAGCCCACTTTTAGAGCAGCTCATGAGTGTGGGGAAGTAAGGCATCTGTGAAACCAGGAGCCCTCACCCTCCCGCAGATCCCAGGTCCTTCCGAACTTAGCGGGGCTGGCATTCAGGAAGTAGACTAAGGAACTGAATGGTCCATCAAGTGAACAGCTTTCTATGGGAGAAGGTTTACAAGGTGTAATTAATTGAAAAAAATCAGGCAACTGATACATAGGGAAATACAGATACAGTCCACTAAATGAAATACTTTAATACACACACACACATGCGAGGTCGTTCTGAAAGTTCGTAGAAAATGGAATTAGAAGGTGGGTTTGTTTTGATGCATTTTGAAATCCATGCACAATTTTCCCATATTTTGAGTGAACTTTTTGAAGGCCCCTCACATACACGGATTTCAAAATTCCATGAAGTTATTGATGTATTCTCATATATTCAAATGAGTGGTGGGATTATGAGTAATTTTTTACTTCCTTATGCCTTTCTTATTTTCCCAACGTTCTACTGTAAGCAGTCATTATACTCATAGCAGAGCATGGTGATTAAGAAGACTTTGGAGCCAGACTCCTGGGTTGAAATCCTGGCTCCACCGTTTCCTACGACAGTGAGCAAATGACTGCTCTTCGCCTTAGTTTTCTCATGTGGAAAGTAGAAATAAATGTTGCACCAAAGGATTATTATGACAATTAAAAAGGTTAATATGGCTAAAATAAATTTAAAAATTTAGGTTAGTTTTATTTATTTGAAAGGCATAGTTACAGAGAGAAGTAGAGGCAGAGAGAGACAGATCTTTCATCCACTGGTTCACTTCCCAAATGGCCATAACAGCCAGCGCTGGGTCGGGCCAAAACCAAGAGCCTGGAACTCCATCTGAGTGGGAGGGGCCCAGGGCTTGGGCCATCTTCCACTGCCTTCCCCGGCACATCAGCGGGGATCTGGATGGGAAGAGCAGCAGCCAGGCCCTAACCTGTGCTCATACGCTGGTGGGTGTCACAGGTGGCAGTTTAACCCTCTGTACCACACTGCCAGGACATTTTTTAAAATCGAGGGAGTGGGCCTTTGGGGCAGTGGTTAAGATGTTGCTTGGGACACCTGCATCCCATCTCAGAATGCCTGGTTCAAGTCCTGAATCTGTTTCTTTTCTTTTCTAAAGACTTTTTATTTATTCAAAAGGCAGAGTTAGAGAGAGAGAGAGAGAGAGAGAGAGAGAGAATCTTCCATCTGCTGGTTCACTTCCTAAATGGCTACAACAGCTAGGGCTGGGCCAGGCCAAAGACAGAAGCTTCCTCCACATCTCCCACGGTGCAGGAACCCAAACACCTGGGCCATGTTTTACTGCTTTCCCAGGCACATTAGCAGGGAGCTAGATCAGAAGTGGAGCAGCTGGGACTCAAACTGGCGCCTGTATGGAATACCGGCGAAGCGGGTAAACCAGCTGCCTGCACCAGCTCCCAGCTCTTGTTTCTTACTAACAAGTACTTGGGGAAGGAGCTGGTGATGATGATGCCCGAATCTCTGCCACCCACGTAGGAGACCTCGAGTAAATCCTGCCCTTTTGGCGGCAGCCTGGCCCAATCCTGGCTGTTACAGGCATTTGGGGAGTGGAACATCAGATGGAAGATCTCTGTCACCTGTCTCTCTCTGACTTCCAAATAAAATGCAAATAAATAAATAAAAACTAAAATAATTTATCTTAAAATATATAGTGTTTGAAACACATACAGCACATAACAGACACTGTTTATTAAAGAAAGCGTCTATTTTAATTTAGTCAGATTGTGGTTAAGCTTCTCTGGAATGCTACTTATCATGTTTCTATGACGTTCATATTTTACAACGCGAGTATGTGTTGCTGGAGAGAGGACATGGATCTCCCTATGCCTATGTTTGTCCTCAATTAATACAGTCAGGGTGGGTGCATGACATTTGGTGAGTGGCTAAAATTCTTAGTTACTTGCCAGGCCATGACAAAGAGCAGACGTTTCTCAAGGATATACTGTGACCCCCCCCCCCCCGCCCCGCCCGCCACTGGGTTTGGTCATAGATGAACTGGGGCAAGCCTGATTCTCTCCTACACCACAGGTTATATCATTAGAATTCGATTAATGACGTCCACAGAACTGGAAGCACCCTTGCCCTGTGGTGAAGTCTGTCCCCTGTCCCGGAGCTGAAATGCCTTGGGTAAACCTGTCTTCAGTGACCGCTCTCACGTAGGCCTGGCAGGAGCAGCGGGGAGTGAGAGCCGGCTCTGTGGCAGATAGTCAAGTAATTGTGAAACTGTTAATGACTGATAGGAAAAGATGGAGGATGCAATGACGGGGCAGAATGACTCCAGGAGGATCTTTCCCCATCATCAGGAGTTTCCACAGAAAACAAATCCATAGCTTGAAAAAAATCCTAATGTGGAAAATGAGAAACATGTACTTTGTCTTGTGGACTAAAGGACTGACGGATTGAGCCAATTTTTCTTTTGTAATAATAAAAAATGTCTGTGTTGGTGAGGTATAGACCCAGATCTGAGAGAATTAAGTAAATTTAACAACACCACCACAAAAGGGGGTCTCCTGCCCAAGGGAGGGGCCGCAAGATAGCACTGAAAACCATGTAAAACCACCCCGATGCTGCTTCCTTCCAAGCAATAAAAAATAGTCTAGAAAAAGGAAACTCCAAGTCTCTTGTTTACCCAGCTGTCTGCACAAAGTGAATTATTCATGATTAAATGTGAATAATAAACCTATGCAAATAATTGTTGTATTTCAAATTGGAAGAGGCTGGGGCCACAGCAGGAAGTGAGGTCACTGTAAAGTGACTGAATTACTTCTCTTCTCTAGTTAGAATCAACTGAATATGATTTATATATGCCCCACCCCCAAAGAAGCCAGCTTATTTTTCCTTGGGAGGTTTGTATCCTATTGGAAAAGATCATCAAAAGCTTTCTCTTAGCATCACGACCTTTACGTGGTTTCCTTAGAAACTCATTGTGAGTGTTTCCTCCTGATTTCAGAGGGTTAAAACCCTTACGGCTTGCATCAGTTCTCTCTAATGGGAACCCGTAACTGACAAGTTTCCAAGTACTTGCTCTTACTGTAAATTCTTCCCTATACGCTGCAGTTATAGGTTTTTGATAAAGGGAATATTACAATAATACCGATACTTGGCAGTTTTCAGCTGGTTTAACAGTTTCCACCAGAACTGTTAGAGTAAAGCCTTTTAGCTAGAAATGTGTTACATTTTACTTAGCTTTCCATTCTCAGAAGTCCTTAAAATCTAAGCAACAGCAAGATACTGAAAAGTATCTTATCATCTCATAACCTCTAACTTTTCTGTCACTTTACACAGCATATCATCACCATAATGTCTTGCTTGCAAGCAATGTTTCAATGCTGGCATTAGGAGTTTTATTAACAAAAACAGCATCCCCCTGGGCCTCATGCTTAAGGCTCAGCTAATTCTGTCTGAAGCCCAGTTCAGGGAGCTATGGACAAGGTTCGGGTGAATCTTGCTTTTACTTAACATACCCCAATGTTTAGAGAAAGGTCCAGAGAACTGGTCTGGTCTCCCCTGCTTCCTGGGTATAAAGCTGTCTCTGGAATAACCGAGGAAGGCACTGCCCCCCATATCGCGCCCCCCACCCACACTCCCACCCCACAAAGGTATCCCACAGCCCAGGCAGAGGGATCCCAGGTACCACTCGGATGTACAGTAGATGGTCACCATCCACTGCTTCTACCTCTTGCTTGTGAAAAACCCTAGCGGGGATGCAGGTTCACCACCCGCATTTTGCAGCTAAAGAGAGCTACAGGACCTGTCCGGAAACAAAAGGTGAATCAAGATTAAGATTCAAATCCAGACTTTGACCAACAGATCTCTAACGAATTTTCCACAGCACACGGTGCTGCACCAGCTTCCCCAGCGCACCTAGAAACCATGAACTGGTGGTTTGCCAGTTCCTAGCACAATGCTCAGCCCTACACTTAATCTTCTACTGTTATCTTTTCCTCCTGCTACTGTCATTTCTGGAGATTCACGCAGTGTGAAAACGGGACCAACCAGAGGAATATGTGATCAGAAAGTTATCTAATCTACTCCTCAGGTTGCAGGCAGCCTATGCCAAAACCAACCTAGACTTTGAGAAAAAGTAATTCTAGCACCTTCTCTTGAATTTGAATGCCACCAAATGCATCTCAAATCCATTTTCTTCTATTCTATGTTGCTGCAGATAACTACTGGCTTATTTTAAAAACACCAAAACACTAAAATTGCACTTCAAAGTTAATTGGCAAAATTAATAAGTGGAAAACACAGGCCTCACATAAAATAATAAAGAACTTGAAATATTGGAAAAATATGATCTACAACAAAATCCTATCTTAAGTGAAATTTAGTTTCATTATTAACATTTTCACTCTTTTAGGGTCTGCTATCTTAGCAACCTTTTATTTCACTCTATAGGAATTTGTCTCCATTATGATTTAGTTCATGGGGCCGGCACTGAAGTGCAGCAGGTAAAGCCGCCGCATGCAGTGCGGGCACCCCATAAGGGCACCAGTTCAAGTCCCAGTTGCTTCACTTCCGATCCAGCTCTCTGCTGTGGCCTGAGAAAGCAGTAGAAAGAAGATGGCCCAAGTCTTTGGGCCCCTGCACCTGTGTGGGAGATCCAGAGGAAGCTCCTGGCTCCTGGCTTTAGACTGCTGCTGCAGCTTCAACCGTTGTGGCCAACTGGGGAGTGAACCAGCGGATAGAAGATCTCTATCTGTCTCAGCCTCTCCTCTCTCTGTGTAACTCTGACTTTCAAATAAATAAATAAATCTTTAAAAAATGATTTAGTTCAATGGTTTCCTGCTCACACTGTTAGAGCTGAGGAGCCATTTATTATGCTGGGATGTTTCTGAATATGCAATGTAATGAATTCCTTTAATAGGTTCCTTTTTAGGGAAGTCCCATTAGTAGACATCACTATGAACTGACATCTTGGTCCAGGAGAAAAGCTGTCTGGAGGCAACAGTGAAACAGATAAATCTTTGTGGAGAGCTGTGACCAGGGGCTTTAACCACATTCCTTGCAGTTTCAGAATGACATGTTATTCTGGGACGCACAGATAGGCAGATAGGTGTTCTCAGTAATGCCCTGACCACACCAGTTCTTTAACATAAAGATAGTTGTAAATGTTATAATTTCTCAGAAACCAGCAGCCCGGCTGGTGTGCACACAGGGCGGGGATGAGTGCAATTCTGCTCATTGACTAACAGTTTTGGAGAAAGGCTACAGCTGTTTAAGGCACACTTGAAGGCTGCTGCACAAAGTCTTTCTATATTAACCCACTAAGGATTATTTTCTACTCTTGATGTTGCTGAACAGGGGTGAAGCCTTTCCACTGGGGTTTCACTATGTGCTTTATGATCTTCACAGGTGGCCCCTGGAAAGAGATTGCTTTGGGTTCAACATTCTGGCTCTGCAGTCTGTCTACTAGTTGTATGAGCCTGTGCAAGTGCTTTTTTTTTTTTTAAAGATTTATTTATTTATTTGAAAGACAGAGAGTGAGACAAAGAGAGAGGGAGAAATAGATAAATCTTCCATCCACTGGTTCAATCCTCGAATGGTCACAATGGCCAGAGCTGAGCCAATCCAAAGCCAGGAGTCAGGAGCTTCTTCTGGGCCTCCCACGTGGGTACTAGGGGCCCAAGGACTCAGGCCATCTTCTGCTGCTTTCCCAGGCCCATTAGCAGGGAGCTGGGTTGGAAGTGGAGCAGCCGGGACCCGAACCGGTACCCATATGGGATGCTGGCACTGTAGGCAGTGGCTTAACCTGTCCCACCACAACAGCCAGGCAAGTGTTTTAACTTCTCTGTTAGCCATCTCATCTGAGATGGTGTGGTGAGGATGAGAAGAACGAGCACAGGTGTGCCTGTAGTCAAGTGCCTGGCCTAAAGTAAGTGCCTTCGATACTGAACAGCACCGTGACTCACCCCACTGAGTGGAGGTCCCACCACGGCCAGACAGGCTTGGAACACAAAAGCTGAAACACTCTGACAAAGCAAAGCTGGGTGTGGGGGTGCCGCTGTGCAGGGACACAGGGAGCTCTTGCAGGTGACAAAAATGCTCCACATCTTGATCAATTATCTTCCTGGTTAACCGCCTTAATCTACTAGTCCAGGTCGTAATCACTTCACCTCTATATTCATACAAGTCTCCAGATCGAATCTTCTGTCTCTGACCTCCTTCTCTCATTCCTGCCTCTTAGTGTACCCAGGCTCACACCCACCCCTCCTGGGGCCACTTCAATAATCGTGCCTAGAACAGTGTATGATGCCATTTGTTTAAACAGGAGGGAGAGAAATGAATGTGCGTAAGCAAGTGCGAGAATGTTTGCTTGTTTATGCCTAAAATAGCTCTGGAAAGATATATGAGAAAGTGGTCATGTTAGCTACCTATGGGGAAGGGAGCTGGGAGACAGGAGGGAGGGGTGTTTTGTCTTCATACCCTTTTGTTCCTTTTCAATTTTAAATCATGTGAATGCTATTACCTAATCAAAACTAAATAAATAAAATGTAGGAAATAATACTTGTGAGATCGCTGCCAAGTTCATCTATTCATTAAACAAATATGTACTGGATATCTCGCACTTGCCAGACACTTAGCAGAGCTAGGGTGTCCACAGCCACGACCGTGTCCCACTCTAGGAGCTTCACAACCGGCAAGTGCACAGGCCTGCCTGCTTTGGGGCTCCACGGGCTGCTTCCTGTGACTGAATGCGTGCCCTCTGCAGCTGGCGTCTGGCCCAGCAGCTACGATGCCTGTGTCCCAGATCCAAGCGCCTGGATTCAACCCCCAGCTCTGCTCCCGATTTCAGCTTCCTGCGAATACGCACCACGGGAGGCAGCATGTGATGGCTCCTATTTATGTAGTTACGGCTCTGTGCCACCCATGTGTGAGACATGAATTAAGTTCCACACTCCTAGCTTTGGCCTTATCATCTCTGTCTCTCTGCCTTTGAAATCAATAATAAAAAATTTTTAAAAAGTACACTGGTTAATCACACTGGTCAAGGCTGGCATATGATTTGGGAAAAAGCAAGGTTAGGATTAATTATGCTATAAAAGATGCCCAACCACATACTTGAAAAGACATAAAAAGCTTAGAAGTGGCAATGATATCAGACAATATTTCATAACTAGCATTACTGGCCATGAACTCCCTCTGTGCCAGACATTCTTCTAAGCATTTTGCATGTATTACAGTAACTCGTTTGGCTCTTGCAATAACTGCGAGACACTATTATTGCCCCATTTTATAGACGAGGAGACTGAAGCACAGAGGGAACACATAACTTGCCCAGCCACACAGCTAGTAAGACAGAAGGACCAGGGCTCCAACTAAGGTGATGTCCAGCTCCAGAACTCTCAGTCTTAAACACTTTAATGCTTTTTGGAAAAGGGATTATGAAATATTCACTTTCTCCAAAATACCTCTGTGGCAATTCTACCATTAATCAAAATGTCACAGGATTTTACAGCAAGAAGAGACTTCAGTACTCAGTGGGCTCAATGTTTATCCAAGGGCCATCCTGCACAAGGAGGCCTGAGCGTCTCCGGTGGAGCCAGAAGCAGTCACCAGCTGGCAGCTCAAACTGCTAACAAAAACCGCAACTTACTGATGGCCCCCCACGTTCCAGGCACTCTGTTACTGCATGGAGGAGAAACGCTTTAACGCGTTGTGGCCAAATCTGCCTCCCTGAGACTTCCTCCCGCTGCCTTTGGAGCAACACAGAATTAGTGGCTCCTTGCATTTTAAGCCAGCCCATCATGTAAGTGAAGACAGCCACAAAGTTCTCTTAAACTTTCTTTTCCCCTGTTTATTCAACCTGCTTTCACTCTCAGTCCCTAGGTAAGAGTCTTTGTCCACATCCTGCTTTAAAATGCAAATGTGGGAGCCGGTGCACTCTGTGTGGTCTGCTGTTTCCCTGCCACTCAGCTGTCCTGAAGGAAAGGGAGTCTGGAACTGGGGAAAGGAGTGGGGAGGGAGCTGAGAACAGAGGCAGCTGAGGGTGAAGTTCAAGTACTGGCCCTCGGAATGGACAGGGATTTGATGCAGGAGCTCTGGGTAGGCAAAAGGCAGCTTTAGAATACTGAGCTGTGGAGACCAGGACCATGTCAAAGTTCTGAAACAGCAGTGCTGATGAACACCTGCTGAGCACTGCCTATGTGCGTGCGGGCCATCTGCTTGAGTCACTTCTGTCAATCCTCACAACTGTGAGGAGCTGTCAATTTTAGGCTAAGTTTATAGCAACTGTAAATATAAATTGAGAGCTAAATTCTTTTATTTTTAAAATGTTTTAAAAGATTTGTCTATTTGGGAAGCAGCATTACAGAAAGAGAAGGAGACACAGAGAGAAAAAGAGAGGGGCCGGCGCTGTGGCGCAGTAGGTTAACACCCTAGCCTGAAGCGCCGGCATCCCATATGGGCACCAGTTCAAGACCTGGCTCCTCCACTTCCCATCCAGCTCTCTGCTATGGCCTGGGAAAGCAGTAGATGATGGCCCAAGTCCTTGAGCCCCTGCACCAGCGTGGGAGACCCGGAAGAAGCTCCTGGCTCCTGGCTTCGAATCGTCGCAGCTCTGGCTGTTGCAGCCAACTGGGGAGTGACCCAATGGAAGGAAGACCTCCCTCCCTCTCTCTCTCTCTCTCTCTCTCTCTGTAACTCTGACTTTCAAATAAAATAAATAAATTTTTAAAAGAGAGAGAAAGAGTTCTTTCATCTGTTGGTTCACTTCCCAAAAGGCTACAATGGCCAGGGCTGGGCCAGGCCCAAGTCAGGAGCCTGACTCTCGCTCTGGTGTCCCAGGTGGGTGGCAGGGGCCAAGCACTTGGGCTGGCTTCCACTGTTTCCCCAGGTGCACTAACAGGTGCACTCCATCTCCCTGACGGAGTAAACGGAGGGCAGAGGGGAACAGCCTATCTAGAAAACAGTGCTCAGGTTTTGAACACAGCCGCGCAGGCTTTTTCTTAGCTACTATCCTAAAGGACCGAAAACTCTGCTCATCCTAGAGCCAATTAGCAATTATCCAAATAGAACCTACACGTCCCGCCTATTTTTGCAGACTTCAGGAGCACTGGAACACACAAATAACAACTACCCAAAGCGCACTCACATCAGGCTCCTATCCTCAAGTGTCTGAGACCCGAGGCAAGCTTGTCAGTGCTCCATCAGTGCCTCCCAGAGGCGTCCTGCAGCCTCAACTAGCCTGCCTCTCCACCCCTGCTGGAGGCTGGAGGCTGGAGGAAGTCCTTGGACTGTGGAACTCGGTGGCACAGGCATAACACAATGGAATACCAGTGCAAAAAACTTGAAAGCTGAATAGACCAGCCTATTCCCAGAACTGCTGGCCAAGCCCCTTCCAGCGTCTCCCGTGGGGCAATCCTCAAGAGGAACGCCCAGCGGGGCAGCAGGGACTAGTCCACTTGAGTCCTCACGCAATCAGCCAGCAGTTACCCGGGAGCCTGCACCTTCAACAACTCTGAGTCTCCCAGAAGGTGAAACCCGACTGCAGAGAGGCAGGGCGACCCAGGAGACACCTGCGAGTAGACTAGCTCCTCAGGCCCTTTCTTACTTCTACACAGGAGCTTGACTTAACCACTGCATACCTAAAGGTTCATTAACAGCAGCTTTGTTTCAAAACCATGGTATCCTCAAAGACGCCCCCGTCCTCTGGAGAAACTGAAAATCGCACACTAAGTCTTGTCACGAACTCGGTAAACAAAGCAAACAATCCCACTTAAAGCATCACCTTAAAAAACCCAGTATTTTCTAAGGATACATTTAGGCATTTTCTCACCTGTATGAAATCAGGTAGTAAGAAGTACCTTGCTGTAACTTTTACGACCACAGTACGTTGTTTCATCTTGATTACTTGGGACCTCCTTCTCAATAATAGTGATTATAACCAAGATCATTGTTACTATAAGAATCTGCGGCAATTCTAAAGATCCAATACTGTTGGGTTTAAAACCATAAATTGGGCTGGCACCGTGGCTCAATAGGCTAATCCTCCACCTGTGGCGCCGGCACACCAGGTTCTAGTCCCGGTCGGGGTGCCGGGTTCTGTCCCGGTTGCCCCTCTTTCAGTCCAGCTCTCTGCTGTGGCCCGGGAGTGCAGTGGAGGGTGGCCCAGGTCCTTGGGTCCTGCACTCCCATGGGAGACCAGGAGAAGCACCTGGCTCCTGGCTTTGGATCAGCGCTGTGTGCCTGCCGCAGTGGCCATTAGAGGGTGAACCAATGGTAAAAGGAAGACCTTTCTCTCTGTCTCTCTCTCTCTCTCACTGTCCACTCTGCCTGTCAAAACAAACCATAAATTGGCAATTTAAAAATACATTGAAAATTGACATATACACAACTTCGAACTTATGCGACGGCAACTTTGATGAACATTTTCCAGCCTCTTCCTGGCAGAGGTGAGCTGGGAGAAGGAAAGAACCCAGACCCCAGAAGGGCCTGCAAGAGGGGAAGTGAAGGTGTGGCTTCAAAGGCTGGCGGCAACTGAGAGCCTGCCCCGTCTCTTTCCAGCTAGACCAACTTTCTGTAAAAACAGAAAAACCCCACACAGCCAAATTCAAATTTCCCCTGCAGAATTTTAATTCAACAGTGTCCCAGTTTCCGAGCTATTGTCAACTCATCTTTGTGACGGCGCTGAGGAGTCAGGCACGGTCATTCCCGGTGAGAGAAGCGCAGCGCAGGCTTCCATGCGTTCGCAGAAGTCCCAGCTCCCGGATGCACTTGTGTTTACTCTTTCCATTACAATTAAGGACAGAAATGAATAAGCTAAAGAAAATGTTCCTTTCCTTCTAACACATCATTCAGTCAACAGAACTAAATACTCTCCCATCTTGACAAATGGTTGCATATATGAGCTATACTGTGTACAATCTGCCAGCTCACATTTCCACGGGTCTTAGTTTTTTTGTTTGTTTGTTTGTTTTTAAGATTTACTTATTTGAAAGGCAGAGTGAGAGAGACAGAAGGAGAGGCCTTCTATCCACTGATTCACTCCCCACGTGGCCACAGCAGCTAGAGCCAGGACAGGCTGGAGCTAGGAGCCAGGGACTCCATCCAGGTCTCTCACATGAGCAGCAGGGATCCGAGTACTTGGGCCATCTTCTGCTACCTTCCAGGCACATTAGCAGGAAGCTGGATTGGAAGCACAGTAACCAGGCCCAGCAACTTCTCTTTGCTACTTCATATACACACGACATGAAAAATGAACATTCCACATACTGGCAGAGACAGACTGTTCCACAGGGGAAGTGGGTATTAATAGATAACAAAATCACTACAGAAATTCTCTAAAGATTCAGATTCTAGATTTTGACTTAAAAGAACTGTCAATTTTAGACTAAATTATAGCAACTGTAAATATAAATTGAGAGCTAAATTATTTCATTTTTAAAATGTTTTGAAAGATTTATTTATTTGAAAGGCAGCATTATAGAAAGAGGAGAGAGAGCAAGAGATCTTTCATCTGTTGGGTCACTTCCCAAAAGGCTACAATGGCCAGGGCTGGGCCAGGCTGAAGCCAGGAACCTGAAACTTTCTCTGGGTGTCCCAGGTGGGTGGCAGGGGCCCAAGCACTTGGGCTGGCTTCCAGTTTTCCCAGGTGCACTAACAGCGAGCTGGATGGGAAGTGCAGTGGTTGGGACATGAACCAGCGCTCACATATGGGATGCTGCCGTTGCAGGCAGCAGCTTAACACGCTGTGCCACAACACTGGCCCCTACATTCCCCTTTTAAACAAAAGATTCCTTCCAAAACCCAGACTGACTAATTACTCTATAAAACTAATCTACTTTGAGTCAAAGACTCCTGAAGTTTTTGAAAGCTCCTTTATATTCAAACACCTGCAGTGATGGTAGTTGGTGACCTCACAAGGCAGTCCATTTCAAAGCTCTGACAACCTGCGCTCCTCCTTATGGAGCTGAGCCAAACTGACCTCCTGAAGCTTTTACCAATTGGTCTTAGATCTGCCCTCTGGAGAGACACAACATAAACCTAATCCCTCTACTAGACAGCTAATCTCTATGTGGTTCCCTTAGAAGAAGTTCCGGTGACTCAGGCTCCAATTCTGGCAAGAATAGAATAAAAGCGACACCTTTCCACCCCTTCTCCTTTCAGTGGCAGAGGCCACCGAACATGCTGAGAAGGGAAAATCGCTCCCCTCTGGCAGGCCCTGTGCTAGCCCAATTTGAGGCCCCAGAAGACAGACCGCCCTGAACAGTCGAACGCGGAGGAGTGTGGCAAGAGGAATGCTGGACAGGCAGGCTTCCTTGCATTTTCCCACTGCTGGCTGACATGGAGACTGGGTCCAAGGATTCTCCTTGGTCTGGATAGAGGTCCCGTGTTCTCAGGTTTTCATGTGCATTAGAGTCCAGAGAGCTTTCCACAGGGCCCACCCCCTGAGACTTTGATTTAGTAAAAATGAGCTAGGTACAGTAGTCCGTACTTTAACAAGTACTCCAGGCTCTGAGGTCCTCACCACACATTTGAAGAAACACTGATCTGGGTGAAGAAGCTTTTCCTGATATGAAAAAGGAGAAGAAAAACACCTTGTATTTTGTTTTTATTTAACCATAATGCACATACATTTAACATTTGACTTACTGGTCTTACTCATTTAAATCATTAAATCCCATGTTGCAGAAATAGTAACACTTTAAGTCATTTATTCTTCATTGCATACTAATCAGTAAGTCCACCAACATCCTTCCAGAACAAGGAGGGGCCAAGAGCATCATCTGTGGGTTAGAGCGGGAAGTGAAGAACTCGTTGGGAATGTTCCACGCTGGCTGTGCAAAGGGAGCCAGCCTCCTGCAGTGCAGCTGTGCTGAGTAGCAGGCGCTCTGCCCAGGACTGGACAACAGAGCAGGGCCTGGGAAGCTTTCTCAGGGGAGCACATTGTGGTTGCACACTTAGGTGATCAACCTGTGACAGCAGTTAGCACATAAATCAAACCTGGATATCACACCCTCTGCGATTCTACGGGAATGTTAATAAAGCTATTAGAGGGATTCCATACACAGGTTACAGCAAGTTAAAACATTTCACAGCAGTCTAAATACCTGGAGAGTCTAATCATGCACGGAAAACCCTTCTTCCCTTTGAAAACAACTCCTCTCTTTTCAAACAGCTGCTGTGGCTATACTTTTAAAGGTTGTTTCAGCTCTAACTCAGGTGTGAAGCGATAGCATGCCAAGGCAGCCCTGGTGACCTCGTCTCCTTGTGGCAAAGTGAATCCATGTCATCCTCAGTAATTTAACACTTAATAAATTCTAAAAAAGAGTTGAGCACCAAACTTAGAAAAAGGTTTTGGTAATAGGAACTTCCTTTCCTGCTAAGACACTTCACACATGTTTTAGTAAAATAAAATTTTCTTACAGTGAATGCGACTAAAGCACCTAAGTTTCATTTGCTGTGAGGACTGAAGACTTTCACTGGTTCGCTGATCTTCCTCTTCTTCCTGGAGCTCTCGGAACTTTGCTGACTGCACTCAAAATTCACTCTCTGATTCTGTAAGAATTACCAGAGAGAGGCACAATTCAGCAGAGATTTTGACATCTGCACAAGACATATATGAGACAGGCAGACCAAGCATTAATCCCTCTAGCTGCATAACGGATCCAAACCTGCTCTCCTGCGGGCGGGGCTGGCCCTGCTGCCCGTATCAGAGTCTGGTACTCCAGGTTTCAGGAGCTGAGGTCCCCTGGAGACAGCTAGTTTCTGGGCCAGGTTCGTTGCTCTCTCCAGTGCGTTCAGTACAGGCAGCTCTTGAGGGAAGGGTTACTGAAGGCAGGGCCGACAGGGAGCAGTGAAGGGCAACAGAGAGACCTAGGGCGCCGGCGGCTCCAGCGGCAAGCGTAACCTAAGTCCGGTCCGCTCCCGCACACAGACAGCCTCGCCTTTTCCAGCACTCCTCCAGCACGTGCCTTTTCTAGCCTTCAGACTAATGAGTTTAGAAGCCCCAAACCCACGGGACTGGCGCTGTGGCATAATGGGAAAGCCACTGGCTATGGCGCCAGCATCCCATATGGGCTCTTGTTCAAGCCCCGGTTGCTCAATTTTCAATCCAGCTCCCTGAACGTGCCTGGGAAAGCAACGGGAGAGGGATGAGTGCTGCTACCCGTCACCCACCTGGGAGACCTGGACAGAGTTCTGCTCCAGGCTTTGACACGGTCCAGCCCTGGACAGTGTTCTGCTCCTGGCTTTGACATGGTCCAGCCCCGGCTGTTGTGGCCATTTGGGGAGTGAGCCAGCTGATGGAAGATCTCTTTCTCTCTGTGTGTCTTTTTCTCTCTCACTCTGCCTTTCAAATTAATAAGTCTTTTAAATTTTTCTTTAAAAAAAGCATTTTTTTTAACTAAAGTAAACTTATCTTTTAGTTTCATTTTCCATGAACATACTGACATACTTTTGTATTTTTCCACAGGGTTTAGTTTAGGTAAATATTTTAGAACTTATTTTCATTTAACTGAGTGAATAATCCGTCAAATAATCCCTACTGCTAAGAAACAAAGAGGACATTTATACATTGTCCAGCTACTAGATGGAAGGAAAGGTTTTCCCTGTACTCTGTCCTTTCTTTGGAGGGAAAATGGAATAAGGTATGAGAGCACTTCAGAAAGTTCATGGAAAATAAAATTAAAAGATAAATGTATTTTTTGGTGCAAAAATTTTTGAAATCCATGCATACTTATATTTTAAAGCAAGAGTTTTCAGAATATCTAGTAGAGGTTTCAACACTATTTTTTATTCTTTTGTTTTAAAATTTTAAAATTTATTTTTTATTTATTTGAAAGGCAGAGAGAGGGAATGAGAGAGAGAGAGAGAGAGAGAGAGAGAGAGAGAGATGTAGACAGAGGGCTCCCATTAGCTAGCTTACTTCCCAAATGCCTGCAACAGCCAGGGCTAGCCAGGTGGAAACCGGGAGTCAGCAACTCAATCCAGGTCTCCGATACGGGTGGTAGGAACCCAACTACTTGAGCCATCACCTGCCGCCTCCCAGGGTGCACATTTGCAAGAAGCTGGAGTTGCGTATGGAGCCCAGGCACTCCAGTACAATATTACCTGTGTCCCACGCAGAATCATTTTAAAAAAGCATTTATTTGAAAAAAAAATTCATTTGAAAGGCAGAGTTATAGAAAAGAGAGGGAGGGAGGGGATAGAGGAAGAGGAAGAGAGGAAGAGAGGAAGAAGAGAGGGAAGAGAGAGAGAGAGAGAGAGAGAGAAAGAGGGGATCTTCCATTTGTTGGGTCACTCCCCAAATGGCTGCAACAACTGGGGCTCACCAAACCAAAGCCAGGAGTCAGGAACTTCTGGGTCTCCCACATGGGTGCAGGAGCCCAAGTACTTGGACCATATTCCACTGCTTTCCCAGATGCATGCAAGGGAGCTGGAGTGGAAATGGAGCAGCCAGGACTCAAACTGGCGCCCATATGGAATGCTGGTATTGCAAGAGGAGGCTTTACCTGTCACGCCACAATGCAGGCCTCCCAAGAAGCATCTTAACCACTGCATTAAAATCTGCCCTTCCTCCTTTTTCTTTTATAGTAGATGCATGTTGTTATTATTATTGATAGGTTCATACTTTTAAATAATGAGAATGTCAATAAAGCACTAAATGCTACTTAGAAATAAAGATTGGGACTAAAAATGGCTAATTTAAGCATCAATTTAGCCTTCAGTTTTAGAAAGCAGTTAAATTCCTGATCTCAGAAACCACAGATTCCCTTTGGCTTAAACCAGCATATTGACTATATAAAAGAGCCAACTCTGAGGAAGTAAACAGAGCTGCTCATCAAATGACTGGTTTGCTTACACATAGAAAAGTTTGAAATGGACTGTCCCAAAGCAAAGGAAACAGCAACATAAGAACCCAAAGCCCAAAACACCTGGGACATCCATTTGTTAAAGCTTGGTTGCAAGAAATAGTACTTGGTACAACTCAGTTTGTTTAGAAAGATTGCTGGGTCACACTTTCCACTCAGACCAAACTATTCTCAGTTCTTTCAAGTCTGCACACACTTGAAAGAAGAGGAGCGTATAACTTCTCAAAGGACAAGTGGCCTGATGGCTTAACAGTTTTGCCCTTGTCCCCTTTTATTGTTCAAGTAAATCAGACTTCTATGACAAGCTGCAGACCTGCAGTTTTGTTGTAGTGGAGGAGTCAATACATCTTCCATAATGTATTCCAGGCAATCAGTGAGGTCTGGGAACTTTCAATGGTTAATAGAAAATAAACGAATTCAAAAGCAAGTATGTTATCAGTCAGGGGACACTTCCTAACATCGATGAATAATCTACATAGACTATCTAAACTAGCAAATTTATCCACACTAATGAATATTTGAGAAACATTTTTTCAGGTGTATTCCAACCAGCTCGGTTTGCATATGTGACACCAAAGCCAAGCAGCCCAGCAACCAGGCCAGCAACCAGGCATGCTACACTGATTATCCAGATGTTCCAAGCACCATCAGATGATCATCAAATGGTTTCTAATGCATTTCATATTCTATGAACATTTCACAGAGCTACACACATACACACATATGTATGTTAAAGTTTTTCTTGAATGCAATAATCCGTTTCCCAATAAAGGCTCAAGAGTACAGTGTCTACATCTATGTCTGAAGAAAAGCCCTGAAGGTTTGCTTTCTGCTCTGCCATTCACCTGCTTTGCAATTTTGGCTTAGTAACTTTTTCAGTTTGAGAACCCAGGGAGCAGGCTCAGTGTTAAGCAGATAAGACAGCCAGCTGATTCGCTAGCAGTATTTTGATAGCCCTGAGAGACAGCCCTTCTTCCAAGACTCTATTTATCATTTTTTCCTTTATGCATTCCCAAAACAATGCTCGGTACTGGAATGTTCTCCCAGAATTCTGTCTTTGTTGTCTTTTCTCCTCACTCTCCACACTCCCTCTGAGTGATCTCATTCACTCCCTGGAATCAATTACCATTCACAAGCAAAGACCCTCATATTTATGTGTTCAACCTGGATCTTCCTTCCGAACTCCAGGTCCGGGTTATGTATCCAGCTGTCTCCAGTCTCCACATCAGTGCTGGGAAGGGAACACCAATGCAGCGTGTCCCACGGGAACTCCATCCTGACTTTTTATGCCAGTTCCCAGTCTTTACTGTCTCTCACCCAAGCTGTCCAAGGTAAATCCAAAGTTAACCATGATACTCCACTATTGTCACCTAATATTCTGATTATTCACTAATTCCTCTTGAGCTTACCTCCTTAATATCTCCCAGATGCATCTATTTTTCTCTATTTTCACTACCTCTATTTTAATGCAGATCAACGTCATTTCTCCCAATTACTGGGCCCCCACCTGCTCCTGCTATTACTGCTTCTCCAATCATTCTCCACTCTGAGTAGTCTTCTGTGCAAATCTGACCACATGATTCTTCTGCTTTGTCATTCATCCATTAATGACTTCCCATTGTCTTCAGGATAAAGCCCACATGCCTTATGGCCCTGGTCCATCTCTGCAGTTTCATCCTACCCCATATTTACTTAATCACTTGTGGTTCTCTAAATGGGCCCTGCTTGTTCCCCACTGGATTTTGCATTTAATTCTCACTCCCATGCTCTGCTCCCCACCTCTTCATCTGGCCTTCTGCTAGAGCTGTGCTGTTTTTGCCTGTTTTGTAACATTTTCTACACAGTACCATCAGGCCCACTTAGCCACCTTCCTGGTCTAGGTTGTAAACTCCTCGAGGTTAGTGAGAATACTCAGATTTTACTTACTTATTTATTTTAAATGATTTATTTGAAAGGGAGAGTTACAGCGATAGAGGGAGGGAGGGAGGGAGGGAGGGAAGGAGAGAGAGAGAGAAAGAGAGAGAGAGAGAGAGAGAGAGAGAGAGAGAGAGATTTCATCTACTGGTTCATTCCCCAAATACCTATAATGGTTGGCTGAAGCCAGGAGCCTGGAACTCCATCTGGGTCCCTCACATAGAAGGCAGGGTCCCAAGCACTTGGGCCATCTTCTGCTGCCTTCCCAGGTGCACTAGCAGGGAACTGGATCAGAGTGGTGCAGCTAGGACTTGAACCAATGCCCATGTGGGATGCCGTCGCTGCAGGCGGTGGCTTAACCCACTGCTCCATGCTAGCCCATATACTCAGATTTTAATAATCTTTATATTCTCAGCTCCTGGCATATAGTAGATCCTCTTTAAGTACTGCTGAATGAATGAATGAAACTGATTTTGAGTCAGGCACTGTGTTAGGCATTAGTACCATATCTCCAGTGCTATAACACTGAGTGAGACATGGTTGATTTTCCAAGATTGAATCTTGTAAAGGACAGGATACACACACACACACACACACACATGCACACATTATGTAAAGACAGGCATTATATATGTACATAATATACAACAAAATACAATATAATGCCATAATACACATTCATTCATTCAACAGTGGATTAGGTGCCAGCTATGTGCACGGCCCTGTTCTAAGTGCTTGGGATATATCAGTGAGCAAAAGAGATAAAAATCCCTGCCCTATGGATTTACAATCTGGCCATGTTACTTTTCGGTTTAATAATTTCCAGTGACAGTATTGCTTTTAGGACAGAGTCCAAATTCCCTACCTTGGCCTTTCATATCCCAGAAATGGTTCTTTATTTTCAGGGAAAGGAGAGATGTCACAGACCGGCTGTGAGACCTTGAGGAAAACTGCACACCCTCCTCGGAAGAACGTTCCCCTCCTGCTCTCAGTCCTCTCCTATGGCAGCTCACTGGAGGGAGCTGCTAAGCCCAGGAGGGCCTCCTACGGGGAGGGGAGCCCAGCCCAGCCTCGCAGCTGGAGCTGTGCCTCGCGCTCTGCTCTCAAGGCCCGGATGTCCCAGCCTCACGCCTTGCTTCTTCCCGATTCTGGACCTTTGTACGTGACGTTCCTTCTGCCGAAAATGCCCTTTTCCTGCCCTCAGTTCTCCTAGCTAGTTAATTCCGCCTCATTCTTCAGATCTCAGCTGAAAGAGTATTTCCTCAAAGAAGCTTTCCCTACTTCCATCCCAATAAAGTTAGGTGCCTAGTATACACTCTATCCGAGTTCCAGGAGATAAGGAACACACCCACCTTGGTCAGATTTCTATCACCAAAACCTAGCAAGTGCCTTGCACATAGCAGAGGCTCGTGAAACATCTTTTAATGAATGACATTTCAGGAGCACTATGCCTGCAACGTAGAAATATAATGGAGGCAAGCAGATGCAAGGTGAAGAATCTGCTATCATAGAGTTCAGGTGATAACTTGGGTGGGAGCAGAGATGGAGGAAAATCAACATTGAGAGAAATATTTAAGGGCCGGCGCCATGGCACAGTAGGTTAATCCTCCGCCTGCGGCACTGGCATCCCATATAAGCGCCTGTTCTAGTCTCGGCTGTTCCTCTTCCAATCCAGCTCTCTGCTATGGCCTGGGAAAGCAGTAGAAGATGGCCCAAGTCCTTGGGCCCCTGCGCCCATGTGGGAGACCAGGAAGAGGCACCTGGCTCCTGGCTTCGGATCCATGCAGCACCGGCCGTTGTGGCCATTTGGAGAGTGAACCAATGGAAGGGAGACCTTTGTCTCTGTCTCTCCCTCTCACTGTCTTTAACTCTACCTCTCAAATAAATACAATAAAATATTTTTTAAAAAAGGAGAAATATTTAGAAAGTGGTCAGAAGGATGGCCCATTGTATATGATGGAAAGGGAGATAACTCTATTGTTCCTAGTTTGGCTAACTACATAGAATGAGGTGCTGTAATCTCAGGTAGAAAACAATGGGAGTTTGGAGCCTGCTGAGTCTGGCGTTCTTGTAAAACCATGCATACGTGGACGTGGACGTGTTGAAGTCTGAAGCTCAGGAGAGCAGTCTGGGTTAGAGATGTAAATGTGAGAGTCATCAGCATATGGAGGATAATTAACGCGATGGGTGTGGAAGTGTTTGCTTACTGAGAGATCAGAGCGTGAGAAGGGAAAGCGGCCAGGCCATAGCCTTAAGGAACTCCAACATTTAGAGATTAGGTGGAGAATGTGTCAACAAAGGCGACTGCAAGGAGAGGGAGAGAGAAAAAAAGACCAGCAGATTGTTCTGTCAAGAAGATCAAGGAAGGGCTGGGGTGAAGAAAATCAACAGCAGTGGGCACTGCACAAGCGTCTGAGAAGCCAAGGAAGACGAGGCCTGAGGTAGGCCCACTTGACTTAGCCAGACGGAGCCCACCGCTGCACTGGACTGGCAAGGGCAGAGGTCACTGAGAAGTCAAACAGTGTGTAACAGACACAAGAGAGCAAGACAAGTACAGGGCGTTTCATGGAGTCCAAAGGGAGTGATCCACTTGGCCTGAAGAGTGCGGGCAGACTCCTTAGCAGAGCGACACTGAGCTGGGTCCTGAGCAGTCTGCCAGACCGGATGTGCTGTGGGAGCAGGGGAGGTCATTCTAGGCAGAAGTTCAGCGTATTCAGAGATAGACACGAGGGTATAAGGGGCAGTGAGAAATGTCCCTTATTAGATCAGCTCTTAGGGTTAGCTGTTGTATAGCCAACACACGCCTGCTAACCACTGGGGAGGGCATTTGGGTGCCCGGTTCAGATGCCAGTGAAGACCCCTGCGTTCTCCCATCAGAGCGCCTGAGTCCAAACCCAGCCTGAGCTCCTGACTGCAGCCTTCTGCCGATGCAAGGCCTCAGACACAGTGGTGAGGGCTCAAGCAGCGGGGCCACTGATGGAGTTCCTGGCTCCTGGCTCCAGTCTGGAACAGCCCCAGCTGTTGCAGGTATCTGAGTAGTGAACCAGAGGATGAGAGCTCTCTCTATCTGCCGCTTACATTTTAAATGCTTTTTTTTTTTTAAAGACACAAAGCCAATCAAGACAGACTTTACGTCCTTAGCGAGGGCCTGGCAGGGGAAAGCAAACAGGTAACAGATGAAATGACAGAGTCATGTATAGGGTACAGCAAGGGTTCCAAAAAGATCTTATTGGCTCTTCCTGGGGAGGCCTGGCAAGCCTTCAGAGCAATGTCAAGCTTGAAGTAAGCAGTGCACGAAGAGCAGACGTTCACCAGCGAAGAGGCATTAGAGGCTGCAGAGAAAACGCTCTGGACAGAAGGACCACAGGTACAGGGATAAAAAGCAGAACACCTCTGGGGAACTAGGGAACAGCTCAGGGGGACTAACAGGAAGGGGTGATGGGCTGGGTCAGACAATGTAATTTTTCTAACGTTTGGACTTACCCTAGAATGGAGTGTCAGTGAAGGAATCCAGGAGCAAATCTGCTTTAGAAAGACCCCGATGGCTGCAGTGTGAAGGGTGATTAGACAGGAGTGAGACAAGAAGTAATGAAGCTATTGCAGATGAGAACAAGAGCAGTAGCAGCAGAAGCGAGGTTAGAGGGAAAGCACTAAGAGAACAGAGAGCCACGGAGAGACAAAGTAGAGACCAGAACCTTCGCCCTACCACGACTTGGTCACTAACTGGAATGGGAACAGGGATAGAAAAGAAAGTAAAAAATGACAAAAATCATTCAAGTTTCTTGTAATGCCTCTGACCAAGTCAGAAAATAGAGTAAAGAATGGAAACCCTGTGGAGAGGGTGGGTGAAAAAATAATTGGCTCTGCTTCCCAGATTCTGAACTGGAGAGAAGATATCCAAATGCCGATGTTCACTGAAGGGTTGACGAAGTGACTGAGAGCTAAGGAGGGAGGAAACTGCATTAAGAGCACATAGAAAGACCAGCGCTGTGGTGCAGCGGGTTAAAGCCCTGGCCTGCAGTGCTGGCATCCCATTTGGGTGCTGGTTCAAGTCCCGGCTGCTCCACTTCCAATCCAGCTCTCTGCTATTGCCTGGGAAAACAGTGGAAGATGGCCCAAGTCCTTGGGCCCCTGCACTCCCATGGGAGACCTGGAAGAAGCTCCTGGCTCCTGGCTTTGGTTTGGCTCAATTCCGGCCATTGCAGCCATTTGGGGAGTGAACCAGAGGATGGAGGACTGCTCTCTCTCTGTGTGTATGTGTGTCTACCTCTCTCTGTAACTCTGTCAAATAAATAAAATAAATCATTAAAGCAAAAAAAGAGCACATAGAAAAAGAAATATTCACTTTGGACAAAAGAACTGGTATAAGGAGGGCACTTCATGCATATTTAAGAAAATGAGATTGAAAGATAAGTTTATTTTGGAGGTGGGCATTTGGCACAGTAATTAAATTGTCACTGCTTCATATGCCTGCATCCCATATTAGAGCATAAGGTTAGTCTCAGCTACTGCACTTCCAATCCAGCTTCCTACAAAGAGCACCCTGGAATGCAGTAGATAATGGCTCAAATACTTTGGTCCCTGCCACCCATGTGGGAGACCCAGATAGAACTCTGGACTCCTGGCTTTGGCCTGGCCTCGCCCTGACTACTACGGGCATTTGGGAGTAAGACAATGGATGGAAGATTTCTCTCCATCTCTTTCTTTCTCTTTCAAATAAAATGGAAAAAAAAAAAAGATTTCTTAAAATCTAAGTTTATTTTAGTGCAAAAAAATTTGAAATCCATGTAACTTTTTCCACAATCTTTTTGAAGTTTCCCTGAATGTGTGTATTGCACCAAAATAAACATGTTTTAATTCCATTTTCCATTAACTTTTTTTAAGAATTAATTTATTATTTTTTTGACAGGCAGAGTGGACAGTGAGAGAGAGAGACAGAGAGAAAGGTCTTTCTTCCATTGGTTCATCCCCCAAATGGTTGCTACGGCCGGTGCGCTGTGCCGATCCGAAGCCAGGAGCCAGGTGCTTCTCCTGGTCTCCCTTGCAGGTGCAGGGCCCAAGCACTTGGGCCATCCTCCACTGCACTCCCGGGCCACAGCAGAGAGCTGGCCTGGAAGAGGGGCAACTGGGACAGAATCCGGCGCCCCGACTGGAACTAGAACCCGGTGTGCTGGCGCCGCAGGCAGAGGATTAGCCTAGTGAGCCGCGGCGCCGGCCTCCATTAACTTTTGAAGTACCTGTGCACTTCTGAGGTCTGAAAGGAAAGATAGAAAGTGGATATACAGATGCTCTTTGACTTATGCTGGGGTTAGGTCTTGATAAACCCATCATTAAGTGAAAATATTGGAAAAGGGGTGGGAGGGCAGGTATGGGAGAAGAATCACTGTGTTCCTAGAGATGAAATGCATGAAATCTGTACTCCTTAAATACAAAGGTTTCTTTGGGGAAAAATATGAAAATATCATGGGCCAGCATTGTGGAGCAGCGGAATATGCCACTGCCTATGATACTATAATCCCATATGAGTCCTGGCTGCTCCACTTCGGATCCAGTTTCCTGCTAACACACCTGGGAAAGTAGCAGAAGATGACCCAAGTATATTTGGGTCCTGCTACCCAGGTGGGAGACTGGGATAGAGTTCCTGGCTCCCAGCTTTGGCCTGCTCCAGTCGTGCCTGTTGAGGCCATCGGAGGAATGAACCAGCAGATGAAGACCTCTCTCTCTCTTTCTCTCTCTCTCCTTCTCTTTGTGTGTCTGCCTCTCAAATAAATAACATTAGTCTGTAAAAAGTCATATCCAGCTAATCTACCAAACATCACAGCTTGGGAATTCAGTCCACTGCAGAGTACTGATTCTCTTCCTCATGATCACAGGGATGGACTGGGAGTTGCAACTCCTGGTCCTGCCACTTCCCAGCATGGGAGAGGACAATACTACACAACACTGGCCCAGTAAAAGATCAAAACGCAAAATTTGAATGTATATCACTTTTGCACATGGTTAAAAACATTGTTCATATCACTTTTACACTATGGTTTAAAAAACCTAAGTCAAACCATTATACGTTGGAGATTGTCGAGGTAAATCTTTAAGGGGACAAAAAGGTAAATAATTCATGCTTGATGTTCTTAATTATTTCTATGAAGCAGAGTTTAGACCATCTGCTAAGAGGAAAGGAACTGGTCTTCGGTGGCACTCCAGACACTTCAATGGTGGAAGTGTGGAATGGCCATTGGACAACGGGAAAGGGAGATGAAGACGGACTCGCCTAAGCAATGTTGGAGGTGAGCTGTGGCGCCTGCAAACTGCCACTCCCAGCATCTGGACCCCGTACCCGAGGCCCTGGCCCTCCACTCTCGATCCGGCCTCCTGCTGATGCGTCCTGGGAGTGGCTGGGCCCTCACCACCCACACAGGGGACGCAGGTGGAGCTTCAGCTCGGGTTGGCCCTGGCCGCTGCAGGCATCTGGGGGCGCTGACCCAGACGGTGGGAAGACCTCTCTGTTTCCAACTCTTTTTCTCTGCCTTTTGAGCAGATGAAAATAAATTTAAAAATCAACATTTATAAAAAGTAATACTGTTACTCCAGATAGCTTTAAGATATACTACCTTCACACTAAGATGCGTAAGGCTGACTTACTGAAATTTTTGCTCTTATTTTAACAAACATTTGAATGCTTTCAACAGACCATATATAAAGAACATCATGTACATCATTTCTTCCTCACAATAACTGTGTGAGATTAGGGAAGGCGTTTTAGTCCATTTTATAGATGTGGAAACTGAAGTTCAGAGAAGTGAAATGATTTATCCACTTCACACATTTAATAAGCAGAAGTCTTGAACCTAGGTCTCTTGATTTCAAATTTAGTGCTCCTTATAATTCTCTTTTTAAATTTACTTTTTATTTATTTGAACAAGTTACACAGAGAGGTAGAGCCGGAGAGAGAGGTCTTCCATCCACAGGTTTACTCCCCAAATGACCACAATGGCCAGAGCTGAGCTGATCCGAAGTCAGGAGTCAGGAGCTTCTGCCAGGTCTCTTATGCGACTGCAGAGGCTCAAGGACTTAGGCCATCTTCCACTGCTTTCCCAGGCCATAGGAGAGAGCTGGGTCGGAAGTGGAGCAGCTGGGACTTGAACTGCAGCCCACATGGGATGCCGGCGCTGCAGGCCAGGGCTTTAATCCACTGTGCCACAGCGATGGTCCCATAATTTGCTTTTTGACCTAAAGGTAGAAGGGGCCACCAGAAATCTTTGTAGGGCTCGTGCACTGGCATTTGTGATTCTCATTTTGACATAGCCTACAGAACCCTTAAACTAAGTACAACCAAGCCAAATTCATTGTTTTTCCTTTGTAAGTAATTTTTCCTCATGACTTTTCAATTTCTGTTAATCATCATTTCCCAGCCACCAGAGGTGGAAAACATGGTCACCTGAGAGAGCCACATCGCCTCCTAATGCCTACACAGCGTTCTAGTAATGAGTAAAAGCAACAGCACAGATAAAACGCCCGAGGCAAGCACTCACGTGTGCAAGTCATCCCGTGACTGACACTTGCTGCCACTGGAACCCCCACTCCAGTCAAACTGGATCGTCGTGATGGGCTGGGAAATGGGCCCCTACAAGATGTCACATCTCAATCTCTGGAGCTTGTGCGTGCTACCTTACAAAGCAGAAGGGGAACGGGGAGCTTTGCAGACGTGGTGAAGGACCCTGAGATGAAGAGTGGACCCTAAACAGAGCCATCCATATCCTCCTAAGAAAGAGACAAAGGAGATTCGAACACAAAGAGGAAAACACAATGTGACAACACACAAAGAGGAAAACACAATGTGACAACACAGCTATGTAGCCACAACAGAGATTCCAACACAAAGAGGAAAACACAATGTGACAACACAGCTATGTAGCCACAACAGAGATTCCAACACAAAGAGGAAAACACAATGTGACAACACAGCTATGTAGCCACAAGCCAAGGAATGCCAGCAGCTATTAGGAGACAGAAGAAGTAAAGGACAGAACCTCCGTTCCGGCCCCCAGAGGGAGTATGAGGCCTTGATTTAATCCTAGTGATGCTTATTTTAGACTTCCGGCCTCTCAAGTTGTGAGAGAAGACATTTCTGTTGTGTTAAGCAACCAATTTACAGGAATCTGTCACAGCAGCCACAGGAGATTAATGCAGTCACAATTCCCAAAAGATACTTCACCCTTTTCCCTATTTCCTCCACATTTCACAAAACAGAAAATCTTCATCATTTCCTTCTTGTAAATTTTGTACAGTTCCTTCAAGGCCACTTTCTAACTGCATTTCATCCACAAAACCTTTCTTGATCCTTTACTCTGATATGAGCTGTCTTTCTAAAGGATGCCTACCACATTTTTAAAGATTTTACTTCTTTATTGGAAAGAGTGACACAGACACAGACACAGATACAGACACACACACACACACACACACACACAGAGAGAGAGAGAGAGAGAGAGAGAGAGAGAGAGAGAGATCATCCATCCACAGATTCAGGCCCTGATTCAGACCCAGCAAGGTCTGGGTCGAGGTGAAGTCAGGAGGCAGGAAGTCCATCCAGGTTTCCCACGTGAGTAGCAGGGGCCCAAGCGCTTGGGCCACCTGCTGCTGCTGCTTTCCCAGGTGCATTAGCAGGAAGCTAGATGAGAAGTGCAGCAGCCGGACCTCAAACTGGCACTCCAGTACGGAATACTGGCGCTGCAGGTGACAGCTTAATCTGCTATGCCACAATGCCAGCCACCCGCAGCACATTTTTGTTATTGAATTTTTCGAATATAGATATTTGTAAATAATCCATCCTATATCTAGCGCTAGACTTTATAAATTATTTAGGAATTCATCTGTGGGCTGGCATTGCAGTACAGTGTGTTAAACCACTGCTTATGAAGACAGCTTCCCAAACCAGACCACTGGTTCCATTTTTAGCTGCTCTGCTTCCAATTCAGCTTTTTGCTAATGCACCTGGGAAAGCAGTGGAAGACAGCCCAAATACTTGGGCCTCGTCACTCATTTGGGATACTTGGATGGAGTTCTGGCTCCAGACTATGGCCTGGCCCAGTCCCAGCCATTGTTGTCATTTGGGAATAAACTAGCAATGGAAGATCTTCTCCTCCTCTGTCACTCTGCCTTTCAAAAACAAAAGGAATTCATTTAAATTGATTTTATTATTATATAGCTTTCCTACAATGCCTTATGCAGTGTCTTTCACACAGTAGATACCAATAATTATTTACTATTCTACCTCTATTTATAAGTGTCCAGTTACACAGTTATTCATATAGTCAAAAACTGCACTCTCTAATATGACAGCCATTTGCCACATGTGGCTACTAATACATAATGTAATCAAAACTAAACAAAATGTAAAATTCTGTTATTTAATTGGATTTCAGGTGTCCAATAGCCACATGTGGTGAGTGCCTCCGTTTCAACATCACAGATACAGAACATTTTAATTATCACAGAAAGCTCTATTGAAGAGAGCTGCCCTACAGAGGCAACCAGAGTGTAATACAAGTAAGGAGAAAATGTCCTAGGGACTACAGGAGCATAGTTATTAGAATAATGTTTGGGGCTGGTGCTGTGGCGCAGCGTGTTAAAGCCCTGGCCTGAGGTGCCGGCATCCCATATGGGTGCGGGTTCTAGTCCCAGCTGCTTCTCTTCTGATCCAGCTCTCTGCTGGAACTTTATCAAATTCAAGACCATAAAGGTACACCAAACGAGATAAGGTGACATTGTGGTAAAAATGGGTGGATAAATCAGTGGAACAGAATGAAGAGTTCAGAATTACACCCATGCATACATAGTCAACTTTTTATAAAAATACCAAGGTAGAAGATAATCTTTTATGGGCTGATGCTGTGGTGACAGGTAAAGCCGCCCCTGTGGTGCCAGCATTCCACATAGGCACTGTTTGAGTACTGGCTACTCCACTTCTGCTCTAGCTCCCTGTTAATAGCCTGGGAAAGCAGCAGAAGATGGCCCAAGTCCTTGGGTCCCTGCATCCACGTGGGAGACCCAGAAGAAGCTCCTGACTCCTGGCTTTGGATCGGCTCAGCTCTGGCCATTGCAGCCATTTGAGGAGTGAACCAGCACTTGGAAGATTTCTCTCTCTGTCTCTACCTCTCTCTAACTCTTTCAAATAAATAAAATAAATGTTTAAAAAAAAAGAAAGAAAGAATGTTTTTCAAAATGCAGTCCTTTAAAAATGTCAATTTTCCCAAATTTAACTTAGTTAATCAATGCAATCCCAAGCAAAATTCAATGATATGTTAGAATTTGTTAAGCTGACTCTAATAGTTATCTAGATGAGAAAATTAACAGAGAAAACCTTAAAAACACTGAAGAAAAAAGAGTAATGAGAGTTGCCTTTTCAGATATCAAATATGCTATAAAGTTGGAGTAATTAAAATATGATAGTAGTAGCATATGAGTGGGTATATGGATCGGTGAACTAGAAGAGGAAGCCTAATAAATTTATATATAGGGGAATTTGATTTATGGTAAATGTGGCATTTCAATTATCAGGGAAATGGAAATGCATATTCATGTGGTACCAATCCAGTGGGAAGAAGTTCTCATACCAAACACACACACACACACACACACACACACACACACACAGAGAGAGAGAGAGAGAGAGAGAGAGAGGAAGTACAAACTTATTAGAAGAAAATGTAGAAAAAATATTAAATAACTTTAGTATTTGGAAGACCTTCCTAAGCAACATATAAAATGATGAAACCATGAAGAGATGTGCTTCACTCACAGACTGTAAGACTTACTACTGTTAAAATAGCAATACTACCTTCAGCAACCTCCAGATTAAAAGCAATCCCTGTCAAACTCCAATAACATTTTTTGCAGAAATAGAAAAACCCATTTGAAAATTCATATGGAATCCGAAGGGATTCTAAGTAGCAAAAACAGTCTAAAAGAGAACAAAGTTGAAAGTCTTACACTTGCTGCTTTCAAAACCTACTTCAGGGGCCGGTCGGTGTTGTGGTGCAGAAAGCTAAACCACTGCTTGCAACTGGCATCCCATAAGGGTGCTCGTTTGAGTCCCAACTGCTCCATTCCAGTCCAACTCTGCGAAAGTGCTTGGGGAAGCAGAGGAAGATGGCGCACGTGCTTGGGCTCCCGCACCCCCATGGGAGACCTGAAGTTCTAGGCTGCTGACTTTGCCTGACCCAGCCTCGGCTTTGGTGGCCACTTATGGTGTGAACCAGCAGATGCAAGAACTCTTTTGTTTCTGTCTCTTCCTCTAACTCTGCCTTTCAAATAAATATGTAAATAAATAAACATTTTTTTAAAATTACTAAAGTTACAGTAACCAAAACCATGTGGTATCAACATAAAGACAGACATACAGACCAAGGGAATACAGTGCAGAAATAAGCCCTCATGTATATGCTCAAATTATTTTCAACAAGGTTGCCAAGAATACTCCATAGGGTTAAGTGCAAAGTGTTGAAAAAACTGAATCCCCATATGCTTTGCCCACTATGCCACAGCACCAGCCCCTGGACCTTTATCTTAAATCATATGTAAAAAATAACTCAGAATGGAACAAAGATCAAAAGAAGAGCCAAACTGTACAACTTTTAAAAAACACAGGATTTGAAAAGGATTTCTTGGCTATGATACTAAAAAAGATTTCTTAGATGTGATACCAGGCAATAAAAGAGAAAAAAAAAAAAAAACAGGTAAAATGGACTTCATCAACATTTAAAACTGTTCAGCAAAGGTCAATATCAATCAAAAGACAACCCATGGAATGGTTGAAAATATCTTAAAATCATACATCTGATAAGGGATTAATATCCACAGTAAAGAACTCCTATAATTTACCAATAATAACAAGAAACTTGACCTGATTTAAAAAACGTGTGGGGGCCAGTGGTGTGGTGCAGTGGGTTAAACTGCCACTTTGTCCTGGTTGCCTTACTTCACATCCAGCTTCTGGACTTGAGGAGGCAGCAGAGGATGATCCAAGTGCTTGGGCCCCTGCCACTCACATGGGAGACCAGGATGGAGTTTCTGACTCCTGGCTTCAGCCTGGCTCAGCCCTAGCCATTGCAGTCATTTGGGATGTGAACCAGTGGATAGAAAATCCCTACCCCATCCCCACTCCAGCCCCTTCTCTGTAACGCTGCCTTTCAAATAGAATAAATAAGTCTTTAAAAATAAAACAAAAGACAATGGGCAACCAACTTAAGAGACATTTCTCCACAGAAGACACCCCGAGGTGGGTAATGTGGAGCAATGAAGCCACTGTTTGGGATGGGCACTTCCCATACTGGAGTGCAGTCTGAGTCCTGGCTCTTGTGTTCTCTGATTCAGCTCTCTGCTAATGCACCTGGGAAGGCAGTGGACAATGGCTCAAGTACTTGGGATCCTGCTACCCATGTGGGAGACCTAGATGGAGTCCTGGGATCCTGCCTTTGGCCTGGCACAGCGCTGGCTGTGTAGCCACTTGGGGAGTGAATCAGTTGATGAAAGATCTCTCTCCCCTTCTCTGTCACTTTGCCTTTCAAATAAATAAATAAATCTTAAAAAAAACCCAAAGATGTACAAAAGACCAATAAGTACATGAAAAGATGTTCAACATCATTAGTCATTAGAGAAATGCAAAACCACAATGAGCTACTTTATACCCATTAGGATGGGGCTATTATTTAAAAGCAAGAGAGAAGGGGAGAGAGGGAGGGAGGGAGGGAGGTAGAATGGGAGTATCATTATATTAGGATTGTATCCATGAACTATACTGAATCTGTTAAAAACTATAAAAAACAGATAACTACATAAATAAAAGCAACACAAAGCAACAAGCCAGAAAATAATAAGTGTCAGAGACGACAAAGAAATTGGAACACTTGGTACATTGCTGGTAAGCATATAAAATGGTACAGTTTCTGTGGAAAACAAAAAGGGAGTTCCTCAAAAAATTAGAAGTAGAATAGCATATGATTCAGCAATTCTACTTTTTTTTAATACCCAAAAGGAGTGAAAGCAGGAACTCCCAACAAATATTTATACAATCATGGTCACAGCAGAATTATTCATAATAGGTAAAAGGTGTAAACCCCCGATATCCTTTGATGGATAAATGGATAAACAAAGTATTATATATGGAATATTATTCAGCCTTAAACAGAAAGGAAATTCTGACAAATGTGACAACATGGATGAGTCTTGGGACATTATACTTAGTGAAACAAGCCCGTCACAAAAGTACA
This sequence comes from Sylvilagus floridanus, assembly GCA_949820135.1. NCBI lineage: Eukaryota > Metazoa > Chordata > Mammalia > Lagomorpha > Leporidae > Sylvilagus > Sylvilagus floridanus. The sequence continues at coordinate 160,711,887 of OX463233.1, forward strand.
AATATTGAACGATGACACTTGCATAAGGTGTTTAGAGTTATCAAATTCACAGACAGGACAGGTGTGCGGCACAGCCATTAAAATGCCACCTGAAACATCTGGCTTTGTCCCATCTCTGCTCCGAATTCCAGGTTCCTGCTAATGCAGACACTAGCAGGCAGCAAATAATGGCTCCAGTAGTTGGGGTCCCTGCTACCCAAGTGGGGGACCCAGACTGAGTTCCTGGCTCTTGGCTTTGGTCTGGCCCACTCTCAGCTGTTGTGAGCATTTGGGCAGTGAACCAGCAGATGGGAGATCACTGTCTTTCTCTGCCTTTCAAATAAAATAATAAAAATAACAGTAAATTTCACAGAGAAAGTAGAATGATAGCTGCCAGGGGCTGAAGGGATTGGGAAATAGAGAGTAATTGGTTAATGGCAAGTTTCAATTTGGGAAGATGAACAAAGTTCTGGAGATGAGTGGCAGCAATGGTTGCACAATGTGAATATACTTAATGCCACTGAACCAAACACTTAAAAATGGTTAAAATGGTAAGTTCTATATCGTTTAATTTTATTATAATAAAAATAGAACAGAAAACAAAAGCAGCACATGACATTCTTTTTTTAACAAAACAAAAACAAAACAGGTTTATGGGGCCAACGCTGTGGTGCAGCAGGTTAAAGCCCTGGCCTGAAGCGCCAGCATCCCATGTGGGCGCCAGTTCTAGTCCCGGCTCTCCTCTTCCAATCCAGCTCTCTGTTGTGGCCTGGGAAAGCAGCAGAAGATGGCCCAAGGCCTTGGGCCCCTGCACCTGCGTAGGAAGTGGGAAGACCTGGAGGAGGCTCCTGGCTCCTGGCTTTGGACTGGCTCAGCTCTGGCCATTGTGGCCATCTGGGGAGTGAACCAGAAGATGGAAGACCTCTCTCTTTGCCTCTCTCTGAACTCTATCTTTCAAATAAATAAAATAAATCTATAAAAAAAAAGGTTTATTTTATTTATTTGGAAGTCAGAGAGAGTAATGGAGAGGGAAAGATAGAGAAGCAAACTCTTCATCTGCTGGTTCACTCCTCAAATGCTCACAACAGCCAGGGCTGGGCCAGGCTGAAGTCAGGAGTCAGAAATCCCATCCAAGTCTCCCATGTGAGTGGCAGGGGCCCAGGCACCTGGGCCATTCTCCTCTGCCTTCCCGGGTGCATTAGCAGAAACAGAACAGTCAGGACATGAACCAGCACTCCAACATCAGAGTGACAGGCAATGGCTTAACCCACTGCACCACAATGCTAGCCCAAGCACTTGACTATTTAAAATGGATGAAACTAGGGCTGGTGAAGTGGGTTAAGCCAACACATGCATCGTTGGCATCCCATATGAGCACCAGTTCGAGTCCCAGCTGTTCCACTTCCAATCCAGCTCCCTGCTTATGTGCCTGGGAAAGTAGCAGAAGAATTCAAGTGTTTGGACCCCTGCCACCACGTGGGAGACCTGAATGAAGTTCCTGGCTCCTGGCCTGTTGTAACTGATTGGGGAGTGAACCAATGGATGGACGCTTTCTCTCTCTCTTTCCTTCTCTCTCTACTTTTTCAAATACATAAAGAAAAAAAATTTTTAAAAAGGATGAAAGCATGAAGGAAAATGTATCTCCTGTAGTAGTAGTTTTTGAACAGGACAATCTGGATAATCTATTAAAAATTTCAAATGATCGTATCTTCTAACTCGTAGGCATCTGTCCTAGAAAAACGCTCCCACATGTGCACAAAGACTCATGTTCAAAGATATTCCCTGAAGCAATGTTCCTACAGAAAAGCAAAAACAAATGTTCCATCATTTAACTTGAAACATATTGGGTATCTTAATACTAAGGAATGCTATGCCACAGTTAAAATGAATGAAGTTTATCTAAAAGTACTGAAACAACATACATTACGGGCCGGCAATGTGGTGCAGCGGGTTAAGGCCCTGGCCTGAAGCGCCAGCATCCCATGTGGGTGCCAGTTCTAGTCCTGGCTGCTCCTCTTCTAGTCCAACTCTCTGCTATGGCCTGGGAAAGCAGTAGAAGATGGCCCAAGTCCTTGGGCCTCTGCACCCATGTGGGAGACCTGGAAGTGGCTCCTGGTTCCTGGCTTTGGATTGGTGCAGCTCTGGCCATTGCGGCCATCTGGGGAGTGAACCAGCAGATGGAAGACCTATATATCTCTTTCTCTACCTCTCTCCGTAACTCTTTCAAATAAATAAAATAAATCTTTAAAAAAAAAGACATACATTAAGTGAAGAAATCAAGTTTCAGAAAAAGACAGTATTATCCCATTTATGTTTTTAAGACATCCACAAATCAAATATATGCATAAATAAACTTATATATGGGCCCAATAGAAATAGAATGTAAGATAATTATAAGTACATATATAATTTTAAATTTCATGCATTTTATAAGTAAAAACAAATACAATTTTAATATTTTAACACAAATCAAAAACAATTTTTTATTAGACAGGTAGAGTTATAGACAGTGAGAGAGAGACAGAGAGAAAGGTCTTCCTTCCATTGGTTCACTCCCCTAATGGCCGCTACGGCCGGCGCTGCGCCAATCCAAAGCCAGGAGCCAGGTGCTTCCTCCTGGTCTCCCATGCGGGTGCAGGGACCCAAGCACTTGGGCCATCCTCCACTGCCCTCCTGGGCCATAGCAGAGAGCTGGACTGGAAGAGGAGTAACCTGGACTAGTACCAGGCACCCCAGCTGCCTGCGTCCCATGCCACAGTGTCTCTTCAAATCCTGATGCTCCACTTCCCATTCAGTGCCCTGCTAATAATGCAGCAGTGAAGCAGTGGAGGATGGCCCAAGTACTTGAGTTCTTGCCACTCCTGTGGGAGACTCCAATGAAGTTCCTGGTTCCTGGCTTTAGCCTGGCCCAGTCCTGGCTGTGTGGCCAACTGGGGAGGGAACCAGCAGATACATCTCATTGTCTTTTTTTCTCTGTCACTCTGCCTTTCAAATCAATAAAATAAATCTTTAAAAATATGTAAGTTGATATTGCTTTATAAATTCTGTTAAAATGCTTTTTATTACTTGTTATGTTCATAATCAACAAGTTTATTACTTTCATCTGTTTTCATTCATTTCAACTTTTTACTATGAAACTTTTTATTTGCTAATTAGAAAGGTAATTCATTTTTTAAAAATCTTGAGTTTCTTTAGCTTCTTAAAATTATTCTAAAATTCTAAAATACCACTAGATGCCTTTAAACAGAAAAATGTTACTTACTTTCCTACTTTCAAATGCCTGAATAATTAACTATAAATTCTGTGGTAGCTAAAGATGGACACATAAAGCACATAAGCATACTCAAGCACATACTTGAAGTAATTATACAAGTGAAAAAGGTATCTCTTGGTTTGTGGTGTGAATGAAGGGAATCAACAGGCAATGACATGATGGTGTTATTAGACGTACTAAACTTGACTTAAGTTTGCTGATTCTTCAAAAAAGAGATGAACAGATAATAGATTCAGATTTGGAAATCTGATACCTTGCTTCTCACAGACTTGCTATGTAGGTCATTTGTATCTGAGTCTATAAACTGCGTTAGCAGGTGTTGAAAGGAACAGAGTATAACTGTAAGTACAGAAATGACTCTAGTGACAGGTCCTATAAAATATACAGAAAAAGACCACTTTGCTAGGAAGATTGTCTGAAATGAAAGAACCTTATTGGTGTGAGATACTCTTGAGTCATAATTGCCTACTCTCACAGCAGAAGGAGAGAGCAAAGTAGATGACAACTACTCTTAGTAATCAAAGTAGATGGAACTCTGGCATCCAATAAAAGTTGTTCCTCCCAAGGCAGAGGAAGAGTTAAAATACATGCTCAATAAGAAGTCATGTTTTCACTTTCAGTTGACCCCACATTCACTTGAGAAAAACACCTGAAGAGAAGTAGTTGAGTATTTAGCGTAAGGCCATGTGTTACATGGGGTGGGGGTGGGGGCGGCACAGCGGAAGTCAATCTTTAATAATTCCTCCAGCAAGCAATATAATATTTCAATGTTGTCTCACATTAAGTGAAAACCATCATACCTCTTTTCCTGACCTACTTGGTTTTTTGAAACATTCAAACCATTTCTAATAATTAACAGAAATTTCTATGGCATCAATTTAGTTTGAATTTAATTATGTAATTGCCTGCTTCCATTTTTTGTTTTATTGATCTATTCTGACAGCTAATTCACACAGTATACAACTCAAACAGTAACATAAAGCTATACAGTGAGACTTCTTGCCTTCACAAAGCCACCCAATTCCCCTCCTGTAGACAATGACTATTGTCTAGTTTCCTGTACATCCTTGCAGAAACCACCTCTCTTGTCTTTTCTCTAAAATTAACAGCCCCATTAAAAATAAGAACTGCTGTAAAATTCCTGATGTCACACTCTTCAAATCGTTTTATTAAAGCTGGCCAGACTTGGCCATAGCAAGAGTAAATATGGAAGCCTTTTGGAATCAACACAGAGAGGAAAAACTAAGAATATTGCATATACTCAAAAAATTAGAAATAACAAACACTCCATGGCAGCTTGCAACTGGTCTTCAGCTCAGCTGTGAACAAGAGAACAGAGGAGCATTTTCAAGAGTTGTTAAGGGGACGGCACTGTGGTGCTGCTTCTCTTCGGATCCAATTCTCTGCTATGGCCTAGAAGGGCAGTGGAGGATGGTCCAAGTGCTTCGGCCCCTGCACTTACATGGGAGACCTAGAAGATGCTCCTGGCTCCTGGCTTCAGATTGGCCCAGCTCTGGCCAATACAGCTACCAATGGAGAACCTCTCTCTCTGTGTCTTTTTCTCTGCCTCTCTGTAACTTTGCCTTTCAAATAAATAAATAAATAAATCTAAAAAAAAAAAAAAGTTAAGGAACTAGTGCTGTGGCGTAGCCCGCAGCGCCAGCATCCCATATAGGTGCCAGTTCAAGTCCCGGCTGCTCCACTTCCAATCCCGCTCTCTACTGTGGCCTGGGAAAGCAGTAGAAGATGGCCCAAGTCCTTGGGCCCCTGCACCCACATAGGAGACCTGGCTCCTGGTTTTCGATGGACCCAGCTCCAGTCATTGTGCCATCTGGGGAGTGAATCAATGGATGGAAGATCTCTCTCTCTGCCTCTGCCTCTCTGTAACTCTACCTATAAAATAAACAAATAATCTTTTTTTAAAAAGTTAAGTTAAAGTCAGGGCTGTAAGTGGTGGATGTACAGCACAGAGATTAAGTTGCTGTTTGAGATGTCCACATCCCATAAGAGTAATTGGTTCCAATTCCAAATGCTCAGCTTGCGATCCACCCTCCTGCTAATCCACACACTAGAAGTGCGATAGTTCAAGCACTTGGATCTTGGGGCCAGTACTGTGGGGTAACAGGTTAAGCTGTCTCCTATGACTCCAGCATCCCATACAGGCACAGGTTTGAGACGTGGCTGCTCCACTCCTGATCCAGCCCCCTGCTAATGCACATGCGAAAGCAGTGGAAGATGGCCCAAGTGTTTGAGCCTCTGCACCCACATGGGAGACCTGGAAGATGCTCCTGGCTTTGGTTTAGCACAGCCTGGGCTGTTGCAGTCATCTGGGGAGTGAACCAGCAGACAGTAGTATGTGCTTGCTCTCCGCTCTCCCCTTCCTCTTTCTGGGTAACTCTTTCTTTTTAAGTACTTGGATCTCTGCCACCCATGCGGGAGACCAGCAGAGAGTTCCAGGATCCTGACTTCAGCCTGTCCCAGCCCTGGCTGTTGTGGGCATTTGGGGAGTGAATGAGCAGATGGAAGATCTCTCTATCTGTCCCTCTTTCAAATAAAATGAAAATGAAGAAGAAAAAAAAAAAAAAAAAACCAAACAACCAATGCTATCACAACAGTGCTCCAAAAGGTGTCATTCACATTTCTACGTTTTAGCCATCTTTAGAATTGTACAGTGGGGCTGGTGCTGTGGCACAGCGGATAAAGCCACTGCCTGTAGTGTCAGCATCCCACATGGGTGCCAGTTTGAGTCCCAGCTGCCCCATTTCTGATCCAGCTCTCTGCTAATGCGCCTGGGAAAGCAGCAGAAGATGGCCCAAGTCCTTGGGCCCCTGTACCCATGTAGGAGACCTGGAAGTAGCTCCTGGCTCCTGGCTCCTGGCTCCTGGCTTTGGATCTGCCCAGCTCCAGCTGTTGCGGCCATCTGGGGAGTGCACCAGTGGAAGGAAGATTTTCTGTCTCTCTCTGCCTCTGGCTCTCTGTAACTCTGCCTTTCAAATAAAGAAGCTTAAAAAAAGACTTGTGTAGTGCATAATCAGCACAGTCAGGTATATGGCAACCCTGCTAGGGTAAACATCAGTTTTTTGACTGACACTTCATAAATTTCTTGCCATCACTAAATTTTACTTGGGATATAGGGTATTCCTTTTGGCTAAGATTTCTTATGACAAGGAAAAACAAATGTTTGGAATGTTATGAATATGTTTTCTTTAAAACCTAAGGTTTTTAAGAATAAACTACAGTGTAGCTATGCTGCAGAGTATAGCTAGATTATGTATCTAAAGTATGACAAACTATACATATTTTCCAACCTATAAAGATTTTCCATGATGTGGTAGGGCTGCTCAGTTTCAAATAAAACACTATTTATTTAGAAATGTAGGGCAATTTCAAATCTAGCTGGGCTAGAGAGCAGAGTAGAATAGTATTGTTGTGGGCCATAAGGCACAGTTTCACTCTGAGGTTTTAAGAATTTAATGACTAAAAGTTCAAAGTTACTGCCTTGTTTTAGAAGAGCTTTTCTGATTTCTCCCCAGTATCTCTCACTTCAACACCATTATCTAATTCAGCAAGGTACAGACATAATCCACCAACTTGGAAAACAACATGGTAGATCATATAAAAGTTTAAAAATGAGATGTGAAGTTTATTTTTGTTAGTATTTAAAGTTATGCCACTATAATTTTTTTTGAGGTTTTTTTTTTTTTTTTTGAGAGGTAGAGTTAGAGAGAGGGAGAGACAGAGAGAGAAAGAAATCTTCTATCTGCTGGATCACTCCCCAAATGGCTCCAACAGCCAGAGCTGGGCCAATCCACAGCCAGGAGCCAGGAGCTTCTTCTGGGTCTCCCACGTGGGTGCAGGGGCCCAAGGGCTTGGGCCATCTTCCACTGCTTTCCCAGGCTATTAGCAGAGAGCTGGATCAGAAGTGGAGGAGCTAGGACATAAACTGGTGCCCATATGGGATGCCAGCACTGCAGGCAGAGGCTTAACCTACTATCCACAGCACTGGCCTTGCCACTGTAATTCTTAATTCCTAACTAGGAAGTGTCTAATCAAGTGAAATCAAGAAAAAGATGCTATTCGTACATATGGCTGTGTTTTGTTTTCTTTTCTGTGCTTTACATTGTTGAATGTGCAGGAATCACTCTTTTAGGGTTTTTGTTTATTTTATATTTTGTGAGTATTTAGCCAATTCCTAGTGATTTTTAGAGTCCACCCATTTTCTCTTTTTGTGAAAATACACTGAGGAATCCATGAAAGAATGACAGCTACTTAGGGGAGTCTTTTTGGGGATATAGGAGCTGAATCCGTATTATTATTAGTGCCTCTTTTTTTTTCCTGCCCTACTCTATAAAAGTGTTCCTTCTCCTGGGGCCAGTGCTGTGGCATAGCTTGGTAAGCCTCCACCTGTAGCGACAGCATCCCATATAGGCACCAAGTCCCGGCTGTTCCATTTCTAATCCAGTTCCCTGCTAATGGGCCTGGGAAAGCAGTGGAAGGTGGCCCAAGTGCTTGGACCTTTGCACCCACATGGGAAATCTGGAGGAAGCTCCTGGATCCTGGTTTTAGTCTGGCCCAGCCCTGGCCTTTGTTGCCATTTGGGGAATGAATCAGCAGATGGAAGATCTCTCTCTTTCCTTCTCTTTCTCTGTAATTCTGCCTTTCAAATAAATAAATAAAATCTCAGAGAAAAATACAAACATTTAAAAAAAGAAGAAAAAAAGTGTTTCCATACACATAGGACTTAAATCAAACAGGTTCTCAAGGAATACTATATTTGTAATGTAAAACCATGTATTTGAATATGTTTGGCACAAAATCTGATGCATGTTAATCATTCAATTCAAATTGGCTGTATCTAGTGGAACATTATCTGATTTTGGTGAACATGTGGTTATTAATGAAATGTGTCCTGAACTGGCAAGGTGATTTAAAAACCAAACCAATCTGTGGAACTCCTTACTTTGAAAATAGATCGTAATAAGAAAAAAAAAAAAAAAAAAAGAATGGGACTAGGAGTGGGAAGAAGAAGAGTGTGGGAGTGTAGGTGGGAAGGCAGGTATGGTGAAAAGAATTACTATGTTCCGAAAGTTGGATTTATGAAATGCATGAAGTTTGTATTCCTTAAATAAAAAGTTTCTGGGAGAAAAAATACCAAACCAGATGAACCTAACTTATTTGGGAGTTTGAAAGGTATAAAAGATCTCTGGGTAGGGGGGGGGGCGGGGGGGGGAGAGTAAGTGAAGTTACATACAAGTAGCCTTTCACTTCCCACGTCAGCTGCAAACCTCTCGTGTTCTCACAGATGCAAACGTGGAAGATAAACTACCTATGCTTGAATATACTTAACTTACACAGGAAGGAAGAAAGAACAGGGGCTAGAGATATTAAAAACTGAAATGCATATAAACTGAGGAATCCTCTCAAATCCCACCCAAGAAGCAGTTAATAACCTTGAGAAGTATTCGTCTGGCTTTTTTCATGGTACAGTACATGTACTAAGAAGCAGGGGACTGGGTTCCATCACTGACTTGCAAGTTTCCATCACAGTGAAAAAAAAAAAGGAGGGGGATCATTTTTGCCATGTACCAAACAGGGATGCTTTGAGGATTAATGACATAATGTCTGTAAAGATGCTGGAGTTCCTTGGAAAAAAGACACTTACATAAATATAAAGCAGTATTAATATTTAGGCTTAGTCCATAATGTGAGACCTGATTTCTCTGGCTCATGAGGTCATCAGTTTTGTAGAAAGTGTTCAAACACCCACAGAGAAGCCTTGTTAGCCTCCTTCTAAGTGGACGGTACAGCTAATCTGACCCACCTGGCTAGAGAAGTCACAGAGGCTCTTTTCCTTTTTCGACCTCCAAGAGGGTACAGACGGAAAGTGCCGACTCCCTAAAGGAGGGAGGCACAGCCAAGAAAGCACTTGAGCAGCATTTAGGACTTCCAAAGAATGCAGTGGGAGTTTGGGATGTTTTGGCTTAGAATTAAACAAAAGTCCAGTCATATCATATCTTGATTTTGAAGACAGGCTAAATTTGCCACTCAGACAAGGAAAGTATGAAGAGTAGGAATGAGAAAGCTACTTCTTGGAATGGTTACTTTATGCCTTGACCAGATCTGGAGGTAAATTTGGGCATGGTATTTTTGTCCTGGGAAAGTCATGGCCTCCAGGCATTTAATTTCTTTGATGGCAATGTCCTGATCCTCTTCAGCTCTTCAGCTCTATGAAAACGTTCTGAGAGTGAACTTGCAGACGTTCTAGTTCTGAAACCTCAAGGGACAATCAATTCAATGTAGCCACTGACTTACAAACTCTTGTGATATAAGTGAATGACAGTAATGTTATTGTTACTAAATATTTGCATTTCGAAGCTTTAAAAGATAAAATTAATTTTGATCCAAGGGCCTAAAGCATCAGAACCCACCTTACAGGTTCATGAAATTACCATTATTAAACAAAAGATAAAAATATGTGAAGGAATCTTTCTTCTTCTTCTTCTTTTTTTTTTTTTTTTTTTTTTTTTTTTTGACAGGCAGAGTGGACAGTGAGAGAGAGAGACAGAGAGAAAGGTCTTCCGTTGCCGTTGGTTCACCCTCCAATGGCCGCTGCAGCCGGCGTGCTGCGGCCGGCGCACCACGCTGATCTGAAGACAGGAGCCAGGTGCTTCTCCTGGTCTCCCATGGGTGCAGGACCCAAGGACCTGGGCCATCCTCTACTGCACTCCCGGGCCACAGCAGAGAGCTTGCCTGGAAGAGGGGCAACCGGGACAGAATTCAGTGCCCCGACCAGGACTAGAACCTGGTGTGCCGGCGCCACAAGGCGGAGGATTAGCCTAGTGAGCAGCAGTGCCGGCCGGAATCTTTCTTTTTAAAAAAATTTATTTGTTTTCATTTATTAGAGATGGAGAGAGTGGGGAGGGAGAGAGACAAAGAGGTATCTTCCATCCACTGGTCCACCCTCCTGCAAGAACAGGGGCTGGGCCAGGCCAAAGCCAGAAGCCAGGAAGTCAATCTTGGTCTCCCACGGGGATGATATGCATGTAAGTATTTCAGCCCTGAGGTGCTCCCTGCCTCCCGAGGTGCATCATCAGCAGGAAGCTGAAATCAAAAGCAGAGCTGGGAGTCAAACTCTGACACTGCTGGCATCCCAAGTGGAGTCTTAGCCACCAGGCCAAACGCCTGGCTCAGAATCTTTCTTTTTTAATCTGGTTGTTTTATTTCTACATTGATTTAGATTGGGTGTTCTTTTAGAAATTATTTGATGCCTTGTCCATTCATTGCTATGGTATGTTAGACTGATGTTGAAAATAAATGCTTTTTAGGGGAATGAGAACAAAAATATTATAGCCTTCTCCACGCAGTCAGCACTATGTAGAAAACATTTTCTAAACGAAATATTGGTCTTAATTTTTCTTCCTCTTCCCAAGCCTTCATGACCTGCGCAGTCCTAAACCCATGGTTAGAAATGGTAGAGCGAGGAATGCATCCTTGTGGAGGCCGCTGAGGTGTGAGGAGTCAGCACCCCGAGCAAGGAGGGTACTGTCAGTGTGGGTGACCCATACTGCGTGTCCCAGAGCCTGAGCAAGGAGGGGAAAAAGCCTCCCGCAGAATATCAAAGCTCAAGAAGTCCATCAGTTGCAGCCTGGATAAAGAAAGTATGGTGTATATACACACTATGAAATACTACACAGCGGTTAAAAAAATCCTGTCATTTGCAACAAAATGGATGCAACTAGAAACCATTATACTTAATGAAATAAGCCAGTCACAAAAAGACAAACACCATAGGGTCTCTCTGATCTGTGGTAACTAACAGATACTAAATGTAAAAATGTAAATGTTTATTAAATGTAAAATATGGGACCAGCGCTGTGGCAAAGTAGGTTAATACTCTGCCTGCGGCACCAGCATCCCATATAGGTGTCAGATCCAATCCAGCTCTCTGCTGTGGCCTGGGAAAGCAGAAGATGACCCAAGTCCTTGGGCCCCTGCACCCACATGGGAGACCCGGAAGAAGCTCCTGGCTCCTGGCTTTGGATTGGCTCAGCTCTGGCCATTGCAGCCATTTAGGGAGTGAACTAACAGATGGAAGACCTTTCTCTGTCTCTCCCTCTCACTGTCTGTAACTCTACCTCTTAAATAAATAAAATCTTAAAAAAATAAAATGTAAAATACCGGAGCAAGACTGACGCTTTTGAGATGTCGTGATTTTGAACAGCCCTTGGCTTGACTGTCGGGGAACTCCACGCATTTCATAAGTACAACTTTAGGAATATAGTGATTCTTCCCACTCTACCTGCCTTCCCACCCCTCCTCCTCCTCTTCCTCCCTCTCCCATTTCCAGTTCCATTCTCCACTAAGACCCATTTTCAATTAATTTGTTTTTGTTCTTTTTTTTTCTTCTTCACACAAATCTGTGAACTCTCTACTTAGTGAAGGGTTAATCTTATGAGTATAAAAATTCACTGGCCGGTGCCGCGGCTCGCTAGGCTAATCCTCCGCCTGAAGCACCAGCACACCGGGTTCTAGTTCTGGTTGGGGTGCCAGATTCTGTCCTGGTCACTCCTCTTCCAGTCCAGCTCTCTGCTGTGGCCCAGGAAGGCAGTGGAGGATGGTCCAGGTCCTTGGGCCCTGCGCCCACATGGGAGGCCAGGAGGAAGCACCTGGCTCCTCGCTTTGGATCAGCGCAGCGTGCTGGCCACAATGCGCCAGCTGTATCGGCCACTTGGGGGGTGAAGCAACGGAAAAAGGAAGACCTTTCTCTCCATCTCTCTCTCTCTCTCACTGTCTAACTCTGCCTATCCAAAAAAAAAAAAAAAATCACTGAAAATTGATCTCTGTAAAAAGAATGGGAAAGAAAGAGGGAGGAAGAAGAAAGGTGGGAGTATAGGTGGGTATATGGGGGAGAGGCATCATGTTCCCAAATCTGTATATATTAAATGCATGCAGTTGTATTCCTTAAACAAAATAAATAAATACATAAAAAAGAAAGCTCAAGGCCGGTGCCGTGGCTCAACAGGCTAATCCTCCGCCTTGCGGCGCCGGCACACCGGGTTCTAGTCCCGGTCGGGGCACCGGATTCTGTCCCGGTTGCCCCTCTTCCAGGCCAGCCCTCTGCTGTGGCCCAGGAGTGCAGTGGAGGATGGCCCAGGTGCTTGGGCCCTGCACCCCATGGGGAGACCAGGAAAAGCACCTGGCTCCTGGCTCCTGCCATCGGACGAGCGCGGTGCGCCGGCCGCAGCGCGCCGTCTGCGGCGGCCATTGGGGGGTGAACCAACGGCAAAAGGAAGACCTTTCTCTCTCTGTCTCTCTCTCTCTCACTGTCCACTCTGCCTGTCAAAAAAAAAAAAAAAAAGCTCAAGCAGGATCAGGAGGCAGTCTGAGGATGCCAGAGTCCTAGACAGCGAGATGCGGAGCTAAACTGAAGGCTGAGAGGATGTGAATTTGGTTATATTTGAGGGACAATGGGAGCCAGATTTGTCACTAATGTACAAATTACAATATGTAAATATGTAAAGAGAAAAGTAAAATGATCTTTACAGTAATGAGCTGGAATCAAATTATAGGTGAGAACTCATCAGATTTCCATACAGAGAAATACAAATGTGTATATGTATGTACGGACATATAGTATTTGGTTCTTCCCTCTGAGAGAACCTGCATCTTAACTACTCCAAGAAGCCACTAGACATCAAGGAGGTCCTTGGAGAAACAGCTGGTTCCTGCATTGGAGGGGGAAGTCAAGACAAGTCTGGAACATCCTGTCATGCCAGAATATAAGGAGGTGACCAAAGAGCTAGGAGGACAGGTCAAAGAACAACAGAGCCAACTCGAAGGGGCTACTGCTAGCAAAACCTGAAGGAAAGTGAGCATCAGATAAATGACGTTAATGGTCAAAATAAGGACTCCTGATCCATCCGATATAAATAAATATCTGGGAAGTTGGATGAGGATCAGGATAATTTACATAGTTTCCAAGTGCTTCCCCATAACTTTATCAATTACAAAGGGAAAAAGAATAACTTCACCGTACAGACGCCTGGCAGACATCACCTTACTCAACTGCTCAAGTATCATCAGTAATGTGACAATTCCGAATCATGTGCCACTTGAGGGAAGTAACAATTACTCAGCAGCACTTCTGTGATCATTAAAAAGATGTATACCCTGGGGGCTGGGTATACCCTTGGGCCATCTTCTACTGCTTTCCCAGGCCATAGCAGAGAGCTGGGCCCCTGCACCCATGTGGGAGACCCGAAAAAAGCTCCTCACTCCTGCCTTCGGATCAGCGCAGCTCAGTGCAGTTCTGGCCGGTGTGGCCATCTAGGGAGTGAATGAGAGGATGGAAGACCTCTCTATCTCTCTCTGCCTCTCTATAACTCTTTCAAATCAATAAAATCAATCTTAAAAAAAAAAAAAAAAGTATACCCTGAATCTAATCAGGAGAAAACATCAGGCAAACCCAAACTGAAAGGTAGTCTACAAAATAACTGATCTAGGGGTCCAGTGTTGTGGCATAGCGGAGTAAGCCACGGCCTGCAATGCCAACATCTCATATGGGCACAGGATCAGGTCCTGGCTGCTCCATTTCCAATCCAGCACCCTGCTAATGCACCTGGGAAGGCAGCAGAGGACAGCCTAACTGCTTGGGCCCCTGCATCCATGTGGGACACCTGAAAGAAGTTCCTGACTTCAGCCTGGCCTAGGAGGCCATTTAGGGAGTGAACCAGTGGATGGAAGGACCTCTCTCTCCGCTTCTCCCTCTCTGCAACTCTGCCTTTCAAACAAATAGAATAAAAAGGCTTAAAAAAAAACCTGACCTGTTCTATTAAAACATGTCAAGGTTATGAATCAAGGAAAGACCAAGGATCTGTTTCAAGAAAATGGAGGTTAAAGAAATTTAAGAAGTGAAAGCAACACATGATTCTGACCTGGATCTTTCTGCTATAATGAGCATTATTGGAACAACTGGCAAACCCTGAATAGAGTTAGGATTAAATTACAGTAAAGTATCAGAGTCAAATGCCCAGTTTTGATGTTTGTATTGTGATTAAGTAGGAAAATGTTCTTGATTCTAGGAATTGCATACCCAAGGGTGATGAGCAAGAGTTCAGAAAAAGGGGCCGGTGCTGTGCAGTGTCGGCATTACACATGGCTGCTCCACTTACAATCCTGCTCCCTGCTAGTGACCTGGGAAAGCAGTGGAAGATGGCCCACGTCCATGGGTCCCTGCACAAATGTGGGAGACCCAGAAGAAGCTCCTGGCTCCTGGCTTCAGATTGGCCCAGCTCCGGCTATTGCAGCCATTTGAGGAGTGAACTAACTGATGGAAGACCTCTCTGTCTTTCCCTCTCTCCATCTCTCTACCTCTGTATCTCTGACTCTCAAGTAAATAAAGAAAGCTCTTTAAAAAATGATATTAAGGAGCCAGCGTTGTGGCATAGCAGGTAAAGCTGCTGCCTGCAGTGCACAAGTCCTGACTGCTCCACTTCCAGTCCAGCTCTCTGCTATGGCCTGGGAAAGCAGTAGAAGATGGCCAAAGTCCTTGGCCCCTGCACCCAGGGAGACCTGGGAAATGATCCTGGCTCCTGGCTTCAGATCGGCATAGCTCCGGCCATTACGGCCATCTGGGGAGTGAACCAGCAGATGGAAGACCTCTCTCTCTGCTTCTCCTTCTCTCTCTGTGTAACTCTGACTTTCAAATAAATAAATAAATCTTTGAAAAAAAAGATATTTAAAAAACTCCTAATATATTTTAAAATAGGTCAGAAATGATTTGTGCTGCACTTAATGGCATCTTGTAAGCTTGATATTATTTTTAAAAAATAAACTTTTAGGGGCTGGTGCTTTGTTTTTTCTTTTTTTTCTGTTTTTAAAAATTTTTTATACAGCTAGACAGTGAGGGAGACAGAGAGCGACAGAGAGAAAGGTTTTTACGTTGGTTCACCCCCCAAATGGCCACCACGGCGGGACTGCACCGATCTGAATCCAGGAGCCAGGTGCCTTTTCCTGGTCTCCCATGTGGGTGCAGGGGCCCAAGCACTTGGGCCATCCTCCACTGCCCTCCCCAACCACAGCAGAGAGCTGGACTGGAAGAGGAGCAACCAGGACCAGAACCCAGCGCCCATATGGGATGCTGGCACCGCAGGCAGAGGATTAACCTATGGTCCCAAGGTGGGGGCTGGTGCTATGGTGCAGTGTAACTGGTTAGGCCTCTGCCTGCAGTGCCAGCATCCCATATGGGTGCTAGTTCTAGTCCCAGCTGCTCCTCTTGTGATCCAGCTCTCTGCTGTGGCCGGGGAGGGCAGTGGAGGATGGTCCAAACCACAGCAGAGAGCTTGGGCCCCTCCACCCCATGTGGGAGACCCAGAAGAAGCTCCTGGCTCCTGCCTTCAGATCGGTGCAGCTCTGGCAGTTGGTGGCCACTTGGGGAGTGAACCAGCGGATGGAAGACCCTTCTCTCTGTTTCTCCCTCTCACTGTCTGTAACTCTACCTCTCAAATAAATAAATAAATAAATAAATTTTTTTAAAAAATAAACTTTTACAAAATACTGATTTTTAGAAAGTTTTAGGAAAAAGACTTCTGTTTTCCTGTTGATAGAACACATATTTTCTGAAAAATGTTATGAAGTGGAGGATCTTTGCTCTTTTCTAGCTTACCTAGTGACCACTCTGAAATATGTCTGTGTGTAAGGGAGGTGTCAATAAGGTTAGCTTGCTCTAGAATCAGAAAGCAAGCCAGAGAAACCAGAGATAAGGGGATGAGGAGAAAGTGGAAGCTCCAGCCTGAGGCTAGAACGGATCTGGTACAGCTTTAAAGGCCACAGTCAGTGAGTGACAGGAACAGAGCACGTCTCTGAAGGATGACTCTGGATGCTCTGTGTCAAGTTAACCCAGCAAGCGAGCTAATGAAAGCGGAAGGGCACTGCAGAGGCACTGCTTGCCTTGCTAGAGTGGTGACAGGGAGATGTAAGTGGTTAGATTCCAAATCTAGGTTGATCAGAAGTCACTGGACTTTACTGCTGGACGGGATGTGGGTTATGAGAGGGAAGATGCAAGGATGGCTCCTAAGGTCTTGATTACAGCAACTGAATACATGGCAGTGCCATTTACTAACATGGGGAAGACTGAACAAGTGACTACTGATAGGAAAATAACAATTGTGGATTGGACAGTGGAGTTACAGGGATGAGAGCCTGATTAAAATGAGTAACACAGAACAGAAAGTAGGGAAGTGACGTAAGAAACGTACACAACTCTCACAAGGTGAACATGATTTGAGTCAGTAGGAAAAAGGCATTCTGCATGAAAGGGAGTGTATTTGTTAAGACTGCAGAAATGTACTTGGCTTGTTCTGGTGACAGTGAGAAGGGGAACATGTTGGGTAATAGAGGGAAATAAGACAAGTAAGGTGGAGTCAGATTATCAGCAGCCTTGAAAGCCAAGCAGAGGTGTTTAGACTTGATGTAGTAGGAAATAGGAGTCATGAGATATTGTTGATTAGGGAAGTGATATGATGAAAGTTATATTTAAAGCAGATTAGACTGCAGTGGTATGTGGGATAGAGCAGGAGGTGGTGGGAGAGCCTGCAGGCGGTGGCAGCAATTCAAATGGGTGAGGATGAAGGTTTGGACTCAAGTTCTGGCTGTAGGAACAAGTGGAAAGGGAAGGCTTTGGGGAATTTTGATACCTGATTAAATAAGGAAAATTCAGGGGAATGATTTCAAGATTTTGAACTTAAGACAAAAGATAAAGGTGATACTCAGATGTAGGAAAACTTGTTCTGAGTGTGGAAGGCGAAGTAGTGAAAAAACAATACGCATGCTGCATTTGACATGACAATGGGACATCAAAGTGAAAATGCCCAATCAGAGGTTAAACACATAGCACTAAAATACTTGGGCATGGTCAGGACTCAGTATAAGATGTCTGGGGGCTGGTGCTGTGGCATAGTGGATAAAGCCACCGCCTGCAGTGTCGGCATCCTATATGGGTGCCGGTCCAAGTCCCGGCTGCTCCACTTACAGTCCAGCTCTCTGCTATGACCTGGGAAAGCAGTGGAAGATGGTCCAAGTGCTTGGGCCCCTGCACACATGTGAGAGATCCAGAAGAAACTCCTGGCTCCTGGCTTCAAATCGGAGCAGCTCCAGTTGTTGCAGCCAATTGGGAAGTGATCTAGTAGTTGGAAGACGTCTCTCTCTGTCTCTGTCTCTGCCTCTGTCTCTCTCTCTCTCTCTCTCTGCCTCTCCTTCTCTCTGTGTGTAATTCTGACTTTCAAATAAATAAAAAAGATGTCTGGCAGCCAAAAGCATATGTGTTTTGCTTGAAGCCCTGAGGATGAATGAACCATCTAAAGAAAAGCATGTAGAGCTGATGAGCACATGGTTAAAGACTCTGCAGGTGTTGGGAGAGGTCCACAACTAGAGGTAGGAGGAACAAGCAAAAAAGGTGAAAACAGATGACTTAGAAGATGAAAGGAAAGTGAGAGCAACATTACAAAAATAAAGAAGGGCTGATGATGTGGCACAGTGGGTAAAGCCACCGCCTCTGATGCTGGCATCCATGTGGGCACCACTTCAAGTCTTGGCTGCTCCACTTCCGACTCAGCTCCCTGCTAATGGCCTGGGAAAGCAGCAGATAACTGCCCAACTACCTGGGCCCCTGCCACCGACATGGGAGACTTGGAAGAAGCTCCTGGATCCTGGCTTTAGCCTGGCCCAGCACTGGCTACTGTGGCCACCTGTGGAGTGAACCAGATGATTTCTCTCTCTCTCTCTCTCTGTAACCCTTTCAAAATAAATAAATAAACCTTTTTTTTTTTTTAAAGGCAACTATTTTTGTGTTTAATGTTTATTTGATTGATTGAGAGATAGGGCTCGCATCTGTTCACTCCCCAAATGCCACGAGTCCTGGGCAGCATCTTACATGCTGTGCCAAATGCCTACGCTCAAGATATTTGAAAAGCAGAAATCTGGGGCAGGTATTATGGCACAGCAGGTTAAACCACTGCTTGCAGTGCTGAGACTGGTATTCCACATCAAGTCTCAGCTGCTCTGCTCTGACCCAGCTCCCTGTTAATGTGTCTGGGAAGACAGTGGACAATGGCCCAAGAACACTGTTTTCCCATATGATCTCCAGTTTCTGCAGCAAACTTTATTTAAAATATTAACTTTTTAAAAAAATGTATTTATGGCCAGCGCCGTGACTCAACAGGCTAATCCTCCGCCTTGCGGAGCCGGCACACCGGGTTCTAGTCCCGGTTGGGGTGCCGGATTCTGTACCAGTTGCCCCTCTTCCAGGCCAGCTCTCTGCTGTGGCCCAGGAGTGCAGTGGAGGATGGCCCAAGTGCTTGGGCCCTGTACCCCATGGGAGACCAGGAAAAGCACCTGGCACCTGGCTCCTGCCATCGGATGAGCGCGGTGCACCGGCTGCAGCATGCTGGCCGTGGCGGCCATTGGAGGGTGAACCAACGGCAAAAGAAGACCTTTCTCTCTGTCTCTCTCTCTCTCTCACTGTCCACTCTGCCTGTCAAAAAAAAATGTATTTATGTATTTGAAAGCCAGAGTTAGAGAGAGAGAGAGAGAGAAATATCTTCCATCCACTGGTTCACTCCTCAAATGGCCACAACGACCAAAGCTGGGCCAATCTGAAACCAGGAGCCAGGAGCTTCTTCTGGGTCTCCCACGTGGATGCAGGGACTCAAAGACTTAGGTCATCTTCTGCTGCTTTCCTAGGCCATTAACAGGGAGCTAGATCAGAAGTGGAGCAGCCAGTTCTCAAACAATGCCTATATGGAATGCTGGCACCACAGGGGCAGCTTTACCTGTCACCACAGCACCAGCCCTTAAAAGATTATCCTTTACCTTGGTATTTTTATAAAAAGTTGACTATGGGCCGGCGCCGCGGCTCACTAGGCTAATCCTCCGCCTGCAGCACCAGCACACTGGGTTCTAGTCCCAGCCGGGGCGCTGGATTCTATCCTGATTGCCCCTCTTCCAGGCAAGCTCTCTGCTGTGGCCCGGGAGGGCAGTGGAGGATGGCCCAGGTCCTTGGGCCCTGCACCCCATGGGAGACCAGGAGAAGCACCTGGCTCCTGGCTTTGGATCAGTGCAGTGAGCCAGCCGCAGCGGCCACTGGAGGGTGAACCAATGGAAAAGGAAGATCTTTCTCTCTGTCTCTCTGTCTCTCTCTGTCCACTCTGCCTGTTAAAAAAAAAGTTGACTATGTATGCATGGGTGTAATTCTGAACTCTTCATTCTGTTCCACTGATTTATCCACCCATCTTTACCACAATGTCACCTTATCTTGTTTTGTGTACCTTTATGGTCTTGAATTTGCTAAACTTTTTAAAAAATTGTTATGGTTTTTCTAGGTCCTTTGTATTTCCAGTTAAATTCTGGCATCAACTTGTCAATTTCTAAAAAAAAAAAAAAAGGAATAAAAGAAGACCATGGAGTTATTAGATTGCATTGAATATATAGATTAATTTGAGGAGAACTGACATCTTAACTGAATTTCCCAATCCATGAATTTGATAAATATTTGCATGTATTTAGTCTTTTTTTTTTCCTTTGACAGGTAGAGTTAGAGAGAGAGAGACAGAGAGAAAATTATAGACAGTGGGCCGGCGCCGTGGCTCAACAGGCTAATCCTCCGCCTTGCGGCACCGGCATACCGGGTTCTAGTCCCGGTTGGGGCGCCGGATTCTGTCCCGGTTGCCCCTCTTCCAGGCCAGCTCTCTGCTGTGGCCCGGGAGTGCAGTGGAGGATGGCCCAAGTGCTTGGGCCCTGCACCCCATGGGAGACCAGGAGAAGCACCTGGCACCTGGCTCCTTCCATCAGATGAGCGCGGTGCCCGGGCCGCAGCACGCCATCTGCGGCAGCCATTGGAGGGTGAACCAATGGCAAAGGAAGACCTTTCTCTCTGTCTCTCTCACTGTCCACTCTGCCTGTCAAAAATAAAAAAAAAAAAATTATAGACAGTGAGAGAGAGAGACAGAGACAAAGGTCTTCCTTTCCATTGGTTCACCCTCCAAATGGCCACTACGGCCGGCACTCTGTGCTGATCCAAAGCCATGAGCCAGGTGCTCCTCCTGGTCGCCCATGTGGGTGCAGGGCCCAAGGACTTGGGCCATCCTCCACTGCCTTCCCGGGCCACAGCAGAGAGCTGGACTGGAAGAGGAGCAACCGGGACAGAACCCAGCACCCCGACCAGGACTAGAACCTGGGGTGCCGGCGCCGCAGGTGGAGGATTAGCCAAGTGAGCCACGGCGCCAGCCTGTATTTAGTCTTCATTTCTATCAGCAATGTTTTATAATTTTTCTTGTATACATTTTGGTCTCATTAATTTAGTCTTGAGTATTTAATGAATTTTTATGCTACCATAAATGATGTTCTAATATTTCATTTTCAATTATTAATAATATAAATACAACAGATTTTATGTATTGATCTTATGTGACTAAATTCATGTCTTGGGCCTCGTTGTGTCTTCCTTATTGATTTCTTATGATTTTCTACTTTACAATCATGCCATTTTCAAAGACATTCAGTTTACTTCTTCCTTTCCAATCTATGCCTTTTTTCTTACATTAATTCACTGGCTAGGACCTCTAGTAAAAGGTTCACTGGAAGTATTAAAAGTTGATCTTGTCTTAGTCCCTAGGTGTAAACTTTTTTCATTAAATATGATATCACTTTTAAGTTCTTCATAAATGTCTTTTATAAGGCTGAGGAAGCTCCTTGTTCTGGAAAAGTTTTTCTTTTCTTTTTTAAATCACAAGTGGATGCTGAATTTTACTGAACACTTTTTCTACATCTACAGAGATGATTACGTGACTTTTCTCTTTCATTCTGTTACTACAGTAAATTATATTGATTTTTTTTTAACAGAGAAAGAGAGAGGCAGAGGAAGAGATCTTTTATTTACTGGTTCACTTCCCAAATAGCTGCAACATGCAGGTTGTGGCCAGGCTAAAGGCAGGAGCCAGGAACTCCATCCGGTTTTCCCACATGGTAGCAGGGCACTGAGTACTTGGCCCACCTTCTGCCACCTTCCCAGGTGCCCTAGGATAGGAAGCAGTCAGCACTCCAATATAGGATGCCTGTGCCATAACACCGGCCCCTGATTTTCAAATCTTAAACCAACCATGGGTCTGCAGGAGGCTTTTAGACTACA
Source organism: Sylvilagus floridanus (assembly GCA_949820135.1). Classification (NCBI taxonomy): domain Eukaryota; kingdom Metazoa; phylum Chordata; class Mammalia; order Lagomorpha; family Leporidae; genus Sylvilagus; species Sylvilagus floridanus. The sequence continues at coordinate 160,733,321 of OX463233.1, forward strand.
GCTGCATCATTGGCTTTCCTGGGTTTCAAGCTGGCTGGCTGTAGATTTTGTACTTGCCAGCTTCAGTAATCATGTGAATCAATTCCTTATAAGTCTTCTTCTATTTAAATGTATATGTACACTCATCTTATTAGTCCTGTTTCCCTGGAAAACCCTAACAAGTACACTTGCTGAACTGATTAGTTCTGACTGTGATGTGGATTCCTTAGGATTTTCTACACATAAACGCAGGACGTCTGCAAGTGCAGTTTCGCTTCTTCTTCTCCAGTCTGCACAGCTTCTACTTCCTGTTCTTATTCCGCTGCCCTGACAGAGCCTCCAGGACAACGCTGAACAGAAGAGATGACGGGAGACACCCTCATCTCGTTCCTTTTTACCATGAAAAGGTATTATTTTGTCCAATGCTTTTCTGTGTCCCTTGAAATGCTATGTGATTTTATATAATAATTTAAATCATTGTATCTTTTAATAATTAATGGATTTTCTGACATTAAACCAAGGTTGCATTCCTAAGAAAATTCTCACTTGGTCACTGATTTTAGTGTAAGGACAACATTGTATTATTAATTTTTTGCTTTTTTTTTTTTTTTTTTTGACAGGCAGAGTGGACAGTGAGAGAGAGACAGAGAGAAAGGTCTTCCTTTTGCCGTTGGTTCACCCTCCAATGTCCGCCGCGGACGGCGCACCGTGCTCGTCCGATGGCAGGAGCCAGGTGCTAGGTGCTTTTCCTGGTCTCCCCATGGGGTGCAGGGCCCAAGCACCTGGGCCATCCTCCACTGCACTCCCGGGCCACAGCAGAGAGCTGGCCTGGAAGAGGGGCAACCGGGACAGAATCCAGCACCCCGACCGGGACTAGAACCCGGTGTGCCGGCGCCGCAAGGCGGAGGATTAGCCTGTTGAGCCACGGCGCCGGCCAATTTTTTGCTTTTTTAAAAAATATTTATTTGAAAGGTAAAGTGACAGAGAGAGGAAACGGCAGAGAGAGAAAGAGAGCTTCCATCTGCTGGTTCACTCCCCGAATGATGGCAACAATTAGAGCTGGGCCGGGCTGAAGCCAGGAGCTAGGAACTCCATCTGGGTTTCACATGCATGTGGCAAGGAACCAAGTACCTGGGCCAACATCTGCTGTTTTCCCAGGTGCATGGGAAATGGCTATGGCCTGGGAAAGCAGTAGAAGATTGTTCAAGTCCTTGGGCTCCTGCACCCACATGGGAGACCTGGAGGAAGCTCCTGGCTCCTGGCTTCAAATCGGTGCAGCTCCAACCGTTGTCATTTGGGGAGTGAACCAGTGGATGGAAGGCCTCTCTCTCTTTCTGGCTCTACCTCTCTGTAACTTTGTCTTTCAAATAAATAAAATAAATCTTAAAAAAAAAAAAAGAGAAAGAGAAATAAAGAAGATGTAGAAAGCCAGGTAAATACAAACATTTTTATTATACTTAGAAAATAGTGGAATAATGTATACTTGCGATATGTTTAAAAAGCAAACCATTCACTGTAACTAAATCAAACTATAAACTACTGAATAAACTTCAGAAATGTTATTTATTTTCTGTACATCATTTATATTATTTATGCTTCAGTGAAAGTAATGGCTTTGTAAATGAAAAAAACATACCATTCTTGATCAAGTTCCCTAGTTACAAAAGAAAGGTATAGAAAAAATTCCTGTACAAGGCCTTAGCAACTTCTCATTAACATAACTCCATCAGGGTCTCCCACATGTGTGGCGAGCAACTAAGCACTTGGGTTACATCTGCTGACTTCCCCGATTCATTAGCAGGAAGCTAGATCAGAAGCAGAGCAGCAAGGGACTCAAACCAGCATAGCAAGCAGCAGCCCAATCCACTGCATCATAATGCTGGCCCCTCTCATTTTTTAAAATTTATTTTATTTATTTGAAAGGCAGTATTATGGGGTTGGGTGGGGGACAGAGAGATCTTCCATCCAGTGGTTCACTCCCCAGATGACCACAACAGCCAGACCATGTTGGGCCAGACCAAAGCCAGGAGCTGGGAGCTTTTTCCAGGTCTCCCACAGGTGGGAGGACTTAGGCCATCTTCTGCTGCTTTCCAAGGCACATCAGAAGGGAGCTGTGTTGGAAGTGGAGCACCTGGGACTTGAACCAGTGCCCATATGGGATGCCAGTATCTCAGGTGGCTTTACCCACCACACCACAATGTCGGCCCCTCCTTCTAATTTTTTTATTTTAAAGCTTTTATTTAATGAATGCATTTTTCATAGATACAACTTTAGGAATATAGTGGTTCTTTTCCCCGTACCCGCCCTCCCAATCCCGACTCCCGTCCCACCTCCTGCTCCCTTTCCCATCCCCTTCTTCATTATGGCTCATTTTTAATTTAACTTTATATACAGAGGACCAACTCTATGCTAAGTATAGATTTCAACAGTTTGCACCCACATACACACACGACATATAAAGTACAGTTTGAGAACAAGCTTTACAGTTCCTTCTAATTTTCAGAAAGCAAGTTCTTCCTTCTGTGGAACCAGTCAATCTCTCCCTTCTTTCCCCCGACCCTCCATGGTAACTTTCACCTACTGGCTCTCCTTCTGTCCTTGGAAATCATACAAAATAAATCAACTTCAGATATTTGAATATAATAATCATACGCTTAGTATCCTCCTTCTCTGGCCCCTTCAGAGATAGACTGGATAGACAATGACGTCGCCAGACTCCGTAAGGAGACTCAACTGCCATTCACCAAGAAGACAATTATGATGCTTGACTCAGCAAAGCAGCAATAGGACCAGACTTGAGAAATATTTCCAAGGCAGGACAGAATGAAATGGTAATCAACTGGGAAGTGAGGATAAAACAGAAGTTAAACATCCCAAGTCAGGTTATTTGCAAAAGTGCTGGTGTGGCCGGCGCAGCGGCTCATTAGGCGATTCTTCCACCTGCAGCACCAGCACATTGGGGTTCTAGTCCCGGTTGGGGGCCGGATTCTGTCCCGGTTGCCCCTCTTCCAGGCCAGCTCTCTGCTGTGGCCCGGGAGTGCAGTGGAGGATGGCCCAAGTGCTTGGGCCCTGCACCCACTTGGGAGACCAGGAAAAGCACCTGGCTCCTGGCTTCGGATCAGCGCAGTGTGCTGGCCGCAGCAGCCATCAAGGGGTGACCCAATGGAAAAAGAAGACCTTTCTCTCTGTCTCTCTGTCTCTCACTGTCCACTCTGCCTGTCAAAAAAAAAAAAAAAAAAGTGATGGTGCAACTCCAAGACAAGGAACCTAGAAGGAGGAAGAACAATTTGGTCAGAAGTGGAAATTCCATTGGAACTTCAGTACACATAGGATATAAAAGTCTTTCTATTAATGGAAATATTAATTTGGAGTCAAGGGGATAAAACCAAACCAGAGAAATAAAAGGTAAAAATAAGAGAAACACAAAGGGGAATCCCAAGATGACTGAGCAGAGAAAAGATGTGCTGATTTTGTTCACAGGAAAATATCAGAAAAATGGGAAGATGTGCATTCATGGGAGACAGCTGGAGAGAAGTTTTCAGTGAAAAGCCTACAGTAAGAAGCACAACCCCACCCCCAAATGCTGAGCAGCGCTCCCTGGCCCCACCTAGCACACACCTCTGGATATCCCCCGAAGGTACAGGCAGCCCACTATGCTTACATTCCAAGAACAAAGACTTCAGAGGAGATATCAACAAGTGTTTCTTGAGATGCAAAAATATGAGTATACAAATAAAGAAATAGGACCGAGAAGGCAATATGGCTCCCTGAAAGGAACACAATACTTCAGTATTAAGCTGTGAAGACGAGGAGATTGACAAAATGCATGAAAAGAAATTTAAAAGATTGATTATAAATTACTGAAAAACACAGAGAAGCAGTTACATGAGTTAAAGAAATCTGTGAACTACATGGATGAGAAATTTTGGGGGGAAATAGAAATATTAAAAATTAAATTTAAATATCAGAAATCAAAAATTTAGTAGGTCAAAAAATACAATGGAAAGCCTGAACAACTGACTCAGTGAGGCCAAAGAAAGAATATCAGGGCCGGTGCCGTGGCTCACTTGGCTAATCCTCTGCCTGCGGTGCCAGCACACCGGGGTTCTAGTCCTGGTCGGGGTGCCGGATTCTGTCCCAGTTGCTCCTCTTCCAGGCCAGCTCTCTGCTGTGGCCCGGGAGTGCAGTGGAGGATGGCCCAAGTGCTTGGGCCCTGTACCCCATGGGAGACCAGGAGAAGCACCTGGCTCATGGGTTTGGATCGGTGCAGTGCGCTGGCTCTGGAAGCCATTTCCTTTCTCTCTGTCGCTCTCTCACTGTCTAACTCTGTCAAGGAAGGAAGGAAGGAAGGAAGGAAGGAAGGAAGGAAGGAAGGCAGGTAGGATATCAGAAGGGCTGGCGCTGTGGTGCAGTGGATTAAAGCCCTGGCCTGAGGCATCGGCATCCCATTTGGGCACCAGATCTAGTCCCAGCTGCTCCTCTTCTATCTAGCTCTCTGCTATGGCCTGGGGAAGCAGTAGAAGATGGCCAAAGTACTTCAGCCCTTGCACCCATGTGGGAGACCTGGAGGAAGCTCTTGGCTCCTGGCTTTGGATCGGCGCAGCTCTGGCCATTGCAGCCATCTTGGGAGTGAACAATGGATGGTAGACCTCTCTCTCTGTCTCTATGACTTTAAAATAAATGAAATAAATCTTTTTTAAAAAGAGTATCTGAGATATCTGAGCTGGAAAACAAAGCTTTTGAAATATCGTAATCAGACACACACACACATATTTAAAAAAAAAAGAAGGAAAAAGAATGAGAACAAAAGGGTTTAGGACCTATGGCATACCTTCAAACAACAAAATATATATGTCTTAGGCAATCTTGAAAGAGTGAAAAGCAGAATGACTTAGAAAACTTATTCAGTGAAATAATAGCAGAAAATGTCCTTAATTTAGACAAAGATACGAATACGCAAGTACAGGAAGCACACAGAACACCAAATAAACACAATTAGAGAAGATCTTCACCATAATACATTATATTCAAACTTCAAAAGTAAAACACAGCCGGCGCCATAGCTCAATAGGCTAATCCTCCACCTTGCGGCGCCGGCACACCAGGTTCTAGTCCCGGTCGGGGAACCGGATTCTGTCCCGGTTGCCTCTCTTCCAGGCCAGCTCTCTGCTGTGGCCAGGGAGTGCAGTGGAGGATGGCCCAAGTGCTTGGGCCCTGCACCCCATGGGAGACCAGGAGAAACACCTGGCTCCTGCCATCGGATCAGCGCGATGCGCCAGCCGCAGCACGCCAGCCGCGGCGGCCATTGGAGGGTGAGCCAACGGCAAAGGAAGACCTTTCTCTCTGTCGCTCTCTCTCTCACTGTCCACTCTGCCTGTCAAAAATAAAAAAAAGTAAAACACAAAGAAAATATCCTAAAATATGTGAGAGAAATGCCAGATTACATTTAAAGGATCTTCAATTAGATTAACAGCAGATTTCTCATCAGAAAAGCAAAGAATGTAGAGATATAGAAAAAACTGTTAGCCAAGAATACTGTACCCAATGAAGCTTTCATTTATAAATAAAGGTGAAATAAAGCCCTTCCAAAACAAACAGAAATTAAAAGAATTTGTCACCACCCATTCAGCTTTACAAATGATACTTAAGGATGTACTACACACAGAAAGAGAGGAAGATAACCAACATCATGAAAGAGTTACTAATAGTACAACAGAAATCCAAAACAAACAATAGGAATATTTATGGGAAAATGCCAAGACCAAACCACCATACATCAATAATAACCTTGAATGTAAATGGATTAAACTCTCCAATTAAAAAGACACAGACTGGCTGAATTGATTAGAAAGACCTATCAATATGCTGCCTATAAGAAGCATCTCACTAACAAAGATATACACAGACTGAAAGCAGAAGGTAGAAAAAAGGGGGTGGTGCTGTGGTGTAGTGGGTAAAGCTGCCACCTGCAGTGCCAGCATCCCACATGGGCCCCAGTTCAAGTCCTGGCTGCTCCACTTCCGATCCAGCTCTCTGCTATGGACTGGGAAAGCAGCAGAAGATGATATGAGAGACCAGAGGAAACTCCTAGCTCCTGGCTCAGGCCGTTGTGGCCAACTGGGGAGTAAACCAGCAGATGGAAGACTTCTCTCTCTCTGCCTCTCCTCTCTCTGTGTAACTCTGACTTTCAAATAAATAAATCTTTAAAGAAAAAATATATGCAAATGGAAATTAAAAACAAGCAGGAGTGGCTATCTTAATATTAGATAAAATAGACTTCAAGGCAAAAACTGTTAAAAGGCACAAAGAAGGTCATTCTATAATGATTAAGAGATCAACTCAACAGGAAGATGTAACTACAGCAAATGTATATACACCCAGTTATTTAAAAGAAATGCTAATGGATCTAAAGGGAGACATATGCTCCAATACTATCATAAAGGGAGACTTATACACCCTACTTTCTAGGGACAGGTGCTATGGCACAGCAGGTAAAGCTGCCACCTGTGGCACCAGCATCCCATATGGGCACTGGTTCAAGTCCTAGATGCTACACTTCCAATCTAGCTCCTTGCTAATGCACCTGGAAAGCAACAAAAGATGGCCCAAGTACTTAGGCCTCTGAACCCATTTGAGAGACCTGGATGAAGCTCCTAGCTCCTGGCTCAGATTTGGCCCAGCTCCAGCTGTTGCAGCCATTCGGGCAGTGAATCAGCAGATGGGAGCTCTCTCTGTATAACTCTGCCTTTCAAATAAATAAGTCTTTAAAAAAATCCCACTTTCATCAATGGACAGATCAATTAAGCAAAAAATCAACAAAGAAACAAAAGAGCCAATCTTCATTTCAACACAGTGGATCTAACTGATATCTACAGAACATTTCATCCCAAAGGCACAGGATACACATTTTTTTTTCATCAGTACATGGAACAATCTCTAGTAAAGACCATAGGTTAGGCCATATAACAAGTCTCAACAAATTAAAAAAATTGAACTCATACCATGTATCTTTTCTTTTTTTTCTTTTTTTTTGACAGGCAGAGTTAGACAGTGAGAGAGAGAGATAGAGAGAAAGGTCTACCATTGGTTCACTCCCCAAATGGCCGCCATGGCCGGTGCACTGAGCTGATCCAAAGCCAGGAGCCAGGTGCTCCTCCTGGTCTCCCATGTGGGTACAGGGCCCAACCACTTGGGCCATCCTCCACTGCCTTCTCAGGCCACAGCAGAGAGCTGGCCTGGAAGAGGAGCCACTGGGACAGAACTGGCACCCTGACCAGGACTAGAACCCAGAGTGCCAGCGCCACAGGCAGAGGATTAGCCTAGTGAGCAGCGGTGTCGGCCAACCATATACTTTTCTGACCACAATGGAATAAAGCTGGAAATTAAGAACACAAGAAACTCTAGAAAATATACAATACCTGGCGACTGAACTATATGGTCCTGGATGAACACTGGGTCATGGAAGAAATCAAAACAGGGGGTACGCTGCAGCCTGCAGTGCCAGCGTCCCATTTGGGCACCATTTGAGTCCTGGCTGCTCTACTTCCAACCCAGTCCCTTGCTAATTTGCCTAGGATAGCAGCAAAGGATGGCCCAAGTGCTTGGGCCCCTGCATCCATGTGGGAGACCTGGAAGAAGCTCCTGGCTCCTGGCTTTGGTCTGGCCTAACCCCAGCTGTTGCAGCCATTTGGGAAGTGAACTAGAGGATGGAAGATCACAAACTCTATCTCTCCCCTGATTTCTCTCTCTGTAACTCTTCCTTTCAAATAATAAAATAAATCTTTTTTTTTTTTTTTTGACAGGCAGAGTGGACAGTGAGAGAGAGAGACAGAGAGAAAGGTCTTCCTTTGCCGTTGGTTCACCCTCCAATGGCTGCCGCGGATGGCGCGCTGCGGCCGGCGCACTGCGCTCATCCGATGGCAGGAGCCAGGTGCTAGGTGCTTCTCCTGGTCTCCCATGGGGTGCAGGGCCCAAGCACTTGGGCCATCCTCCACTGCACTCCTGGGCCACAGCAGAGGGCTGGCCTGGAAGAGGGGCAACCGGGACAGAATCCAGCGCCCCGACCGGGACTAGAACCCGGTGTGCCGGCGCCGCAAGGCGGAGGGTTAGCCTGTTGAGCCACGGCGCCGGCCTAATAAAATAAATCTTTAAAAAATAATAATAAAGAAAAATGCTCAAGATCACTAGTCATCAGGGAAATACAAGTACAAAACACAATATTTTACCTTACTCCTGTTAGAATGGCTATCATCCAAAAAATCAAAAATAAAAATGCTGGCAAAGATAGGGAGATACAGGTACCCTAATATATTGGTATGAATGTAAATCAGTACAATCTTATGGAACAGTATGGGGATTCCTCAGAAATCTACCATATAATTCAGCTATCCCACTCCTGGGAATTTATCCAAACAAAATGAAATCAACATATGAAAGAGTTATTTGTACCTCCATGTTTACTGCAGCTTAATTCACAACATTTGAAATATCAAATCAACACAGATATCCATCAACTAATGACTAGATAAAGAAAATGTGGTGGGGCCAGCGCTGTGGCTCACTTGGCTAATCCTCTGCCTGTGGCGCCGGCATCCCATATGAGCGCCGGGTTCTAGTCCTGGTTGCTCCTCTTCTAGTTCAGCTCTCTGCTGTGGCCCCTGAAAGGCAGTGAAGGATGGTCCAAGTGCTTAGGCCCCGGCACCCATTAGGGAGACCGGGAGGAAGCACCTGGCTCCTGGCTTTGAATCGGCTGTAGCTCCAGCCAGCCATAGTGGCCATTTTCGGGGGGTGAACCAACAGAAGGAAGACCATTCTCTCTGTCTCTCTCTCTCACTGCTAACTCTGTCAAATTTTTTTTTAAAAAAGAAAATATGGTATATATACCCCACGGACTACTACTCAGCCATAAAAAAGAATGAAATCCTGTCTTTTTCAACAAAATGAATGCCTCTGGAAATCATTACTCTTAGTGAAATAAGCCAGTCCCAAAAAGACAAAAATCATTATGTTTTCTCTCATATGTGGAGGTTAATATATAATTCTGCCTTTCAAATAAATAGTCTTCAAAAAAATCCCACTTTCATCAATAGACAGAATAATTAAGCAAAAAATCAACATGTGTATATATTCAAAATATACATATATACAATATATACAAAAATGTATAAAAATGAAATGGACATGTTATGATTTGATTATTCTTTTTAGCTCTTGCCTATACGCCCATGAAACAGTGATCTTTCTACTTTTTACTTGTTGAATACTATAGCTAGTAGTGCATTAAGCCTGTGATTATAAAGCAAATTTAAATTATATATATATATATTTTTTTTTTGACAGGCAGAGTGGACAGTGAGAGAGAGAGACAGAGAGAAAGGTCTTCCTTTGCCGTTGGTTCACCCTCCAATGGCTGCCGCGGTCGGCGCGCTGCGGCCCGCGCACCGCGCTCATCTGATGGCAGGAACCAGGTGCCAGGTGCTTTTCCTGGTCTCCAATGGGGTGCAGGGCCCAAGCACTTGGGCCATCCTCCACTGCACTCCTGGGCCACAGCAGAGAGCTGGCCTGGAAGAGGGGCAACCGGGACAGAATCCGGTGCCCCAACTGGGACTAGAACCCGGTGTGCCGGCGCCACAAGGCGGAGGATTAGCCTGTTGAGCCACGGCGCCTGCCACTTAAATTATATTTTTGTAAACATTAAAGAAAAAAGGAAGAAGGGGGCTTGAGGGAGGGAGAGGGGAAGGGAGGGAAGTATAGTTATCTTCCTAGAAATGTCTCTATGAAATCTATTCTCTTTATATTAACAAAAATTTAAAAAACAGAAATGTGAATGAAAAAGCAAACAACAAAAAGTGATCAGTACAATCACAAGATGACTTTTTAAAGAGATAATAAAACACTAATTTTTAGTAAATATAATCAAGGAAAACAAAGAGGACACAAATAAATAGTGCCATATATGAAGAGGAAAATAAATGTAGAAACAGAAGAAATTTTTAAAATTATAGGGGATCTCCATGAATAACTTCATACCAACACCTAGGAACACCTAACTGTGCCTGTGAACAACACCTAAAGGTGGGGGACAGAAAGGAAAGCATTCATAGTCTTTGGAAGTTTTTATAATGTAAAATCTCCCTTCTGTTTTCATATTTATTAACCCCCTCCCCCATTTTGGTTTTAAAAAGATATATTCCTTGACTTGAGAGGCAGAGTTACAGACAAAGAGAGGGAGAGACAGAGAGATCTTCCATCTGCTGTTTCACTCTCAAAATGGCCACAATGGCTGGAGCTGGGCCACTGGGAAGCCAGGAGCCAGAAGCTTCTTCCGGGTCTCCCACATGGTCTCCCACACGGGTGCAGGGGCCTAAGCACTTTGGCCATCCTCCATTGCTTTCCCAGGCTTGGACTTGAACTGGCTCCCATATGGGCTGTCAGCACAACAGGCAGAGCTCAACCTACTATGCCACAGCACCAGCCCCTTTATTCCCCACTTTTAATTAAAAACTCTACAGAGAATATCTCTCTGAAACTTAGTAATAAACAAACATTTCTTAAGCAGTATCAGAACTGTTGAACACAGCTGAAAAGATTGATAAATTGGACCATATTAAATTAAGAACGTCTGGAAGCAGGCATTTGGTGCACAAGTTAAGCCACTGCTTAGGCCACCTGCAGCCTATTATTGAGTACTTGGGTTCAAGTCTCGTCTCAGCTGCCAATTCCAGCTTCTTGCTAAAGTGCACCCTCGGAGGCAGCAGTGATGGTGCAAGTAGGGCTCATCACTGCCACCCATGTGGGAGACCTGGATTGAACTCTTGGCTCCCAGGGAGCATCTGGGGAGTGAACTTGTGGGTTTCTTTCCCCACAACTCCCCAACCTTTCTTTCACTCTCACTCTCACCTTCTCAAATAAAATAAAATTTTAATTAAGAACTTCTGTTCATAAAATATCTCATTAAGAGATAAAATTTAAGAAGATATTCTCAATATATGTATCTGACAAAGGACATGTATGCAGAATACACATGCAGAACTCTGTATAAATCAATAAGAATGAAAAACAATGCAATAGAAAGCATGGTAAACAATTTGAACAGAAACTTCACAAAAGAAGATATCCAACATGGCCAATAGAATATAAAAAGGTGCTCATCTTCATTAGTCATCAAGGAAACTTAAAATTAAAACCACAATGACATACCATTGCACACCCACCATAATAGCCAACATTTAAAACATGAAAAATGCCAAAAGTTTGAAAGGATGTGGAACAACCACAACTCTTAAATGTTGTTGATAGAAGTATAAATTGCGGCCGGCGCCGCAGCTCAACAGGCTAATCCTCTGCCTTGCGGCACCGGCACACCGGGTTCTAGTCCCAGTCGGGGAACCGGATTCTGTCCCTGTTGCCCCTCTTCCAGACCAGCTCTCTGCTGTGGCCCAGGAGTGCAGTGGAGGATGGCCCAAGTGCTTGGGCCCTGCACCCCATGGGAGACCAGGAGAAGCACCTGGCTCCTGCCTTCGGATAAGCGTGGTGTGCCGGCCGCAGTGCAACCGGCCGTGACGGCCATAGGAGGGTGAACCAACGGCAAAGGAAAACCTTTCTCTCTGTCTCTCTCTCTCACTGTCCACTCTGCCTGTCAAAAAAAAAAAAAATTAAAAAAAAAGAAATATAAATTGCCACAATCACTCTGGAAACTGCTTTGCAGCACCTATTAAAGCTACAAGTGTATACACCCTTTGACCCAGCAATTCTATTCCCATCAGAAATGTATACGTATTTTACTAAAAAACATTTTCCAGGGGCAGGCATTTGGCACAGCAGTTAAGATACCACTCGAGACATGTACATCCTACATCAGTGTATCTGGGTTCTAGTCCTGCCTTAGCTACGGATCCAGCTTTCTGCTAATAACACCCTGGGAGGCAGGGTGATGGCCCAAATACCTGGGGCCCTGTCACCTACGTGAGATCCTGATTGAATTCTGGGTTCCTGACTTCTAGCTGGCCCAGCAGCCCCAGCTCTTGTGGGCATTTGGGGAGTGAAATCGTGGAGAGAAGATCACTCTCTCTGCCATTCAAATAAAGTAAAAATAATTTTTTAAAGCTCCAGAATGTTTAGAGTAGTACTATTAAAAATAATAGTTGAAGCTGGAAACTGTCCAAATGTACATCAACAGTAGAATGAATAAACAAAGTCTGAGGCTGGCCTATAACAACATGTAAAAATATGGATAAATCGCAGACCACAATGTTAACTGAATAAACAGTTTATACTGTATGATTCCATGTCTATAAAACAAACAGAAGAAATTAATCCATGTGAAGAGAAGTCAGATAGCAACATTCTTGTTGAGAAGAACAGTGAGAGCAAAGTAAGACTGGATTCTCACCAGGGGACTGGTAGTATCCTGTTCTTGACCTGAGTGCTGACTTCACATATACATATACATATACATATACATATACATATACATATACATATACATATACATATACATTATTCATATACATATACAGCAGGGCAGGAACAGAGTGAAGCAAGAAAGGTACCCAGGGAGCAAAGCTGAAGGATGCTCTTATTCTTGGAACCTGTGAGCCTCCTTCAATGCGCTCCCTGGATACCATACTTGCCTTCTCTTCATTCTGGACACAGTGTTCACCTTGTGAATATTTATTAGGCTGTATCACTATGATACACATTTTTTGTATGTACATTATATTTGAATCAAAAAATGTTAAAGGGGTCAGGTCCATCTCACACCACAGATGAAAATAAAGTGTAAAATACCCAAATGTGAAAAGAAAAACTCTAAAAATTTTATATTTTAAAACACAGGAGAATATTACCAATGAGTCAAGTGAAAAAGACTTAAGGATACCCTAAAGCATATCTTAAAGGAATTAATCAATCTACATTAAAATGAAGAAATTCTCATTAAAGATCTCTTAAAGAAAGTGAAAAGATAAGCTAAAAATCTAAAAGAAAAATAAATGAAAAAGAATGATTATTAAGAACTTTTTAAAAGGATTTATTTATTTGAAAGGCAGAGTGGGGGAGGGGGGAGTGGAGATCTTCCATCTCCAAATATCCATAACAGCCAGAGCTGGGCCAGGCTGAAGTGAGGAACCCAGATCTCCAACCAGGTCTCCCACACGGGTGGCAGGAACCCAAGCACTTGGGCCATCATTCACTACCTCTCAGGTGCATAAGCAGGCAGATGGATCAGAAACATGGAGTAGCCAGGACTTGAACCAGGCACTCCCGGCACATAGGCATCCCCAGTGGAAGCTTAACATGCTGCATCCCAATGCCTGCTTCCAGAATGTTTTGAAAACTAGATGAAAGACTTAAAAAGCTTCTTTATACATAGGAAAATCCAAACAGCCAATGAAAGGATGTTCAAAATCACTAAAGAAAATACGCTCAAAGTCACTAACAGAGAAATTCAAATTAAAATATGAGGTGTTACCACTTCATCCAGAGCAGACTAGCAGAGAACATGAACTCTGACAATATTAAATGCCGACAAAACTATAAGGCAACAAACATTATTGCTGGTAATGTATAAATTGGTGCAACCTTTTTGGAAAATGATTTTTTATTATCTTCAGACTCTTTGGTATATTTCCTAGGGACACTCTTTTACATGTATACCAGGAGGTGTATACATTAAAGTTTAAAATGATTAAAAGGAAAAAAAAAAATGTCAGGGCTGCTATTGTGGCACAGCGGGTAAAGCTGCCACCTGGGTTGCTGGCATCCCACATGGGCACTGCTTTTTTTCCCCCCAAAGAAACCTTTTATTTAAGGAATACAGTGATTCTTCCCACCATACCCACCATACCCACCCTCCCACCCTTCCTACTCCTCCCTCTCCCATTCCCAGTCTCATTCTCCACTAAGATCCATTTTCAATTAACTTCAAACACAGAAGACCAACTCTATACTAAGTAAAGAGTTCAACAATTTGCGCACACACACACACACACACACACACACACACACCACAAAACTGTTCCTCAACAATCGAGACAAGGGCTGTTCAAAGTCATTGCATCTCAAAGTTACTTTCACTTTTTTTGAGACATTTAATTAACTTTAAAGAAGCAATGGATGCTGGTTTGAGTCCTAGCTGTTCCACTTCCAATCCAGCTCCCTGCTAACTAGCCTGGGAGTGTCCACTGGAGCAGCCAGGACTTTAACGGGGGCCCATATGGGATGCTGACATTGCAGGCAGAAGCTTATGCCACAGCACTGCCCCATCTAGTCTGAAAATATTCCTGAAAAGATTTTACAGCATCACTCCTCACTAAAGAGTCAGAAAGCTGTTGTCTCAGAACATTTCTCATACAGTGTTGGCACATGGAAAACACTACTATCAAGACCATGGCCGGCAGATGGTGCAGATTTTACCGAGAGCACATTAGGCGCCTAGCACGTCTCCAACTCCAAGCCTGTCTGGAATAGGAAGGCAAGGGAGGGACTCGGAGTCCTGCACGTCTGGCCCCGGCTCCGATCTTACCCGCTCCTTTGGCTTCCCTCTCTGCAGAGTCAAGGGCTGACTATCATTTTGTATGACTCTGTCTTGAGATGATCCACAAACTTCTCCTGATCCTTTCCACACAGTTACTCTAGCAATCAAGGGCTGCTTTAAGTTTCCAGGAACTATGAATAAACATGTAGAATGTTTTAGAATGATTTTTCAGTCCTAAAAATGCTACTAATAAATGTAAGGTAGAAAAGCACAATTTTTCTAAATTTATAGGAACCTTTAATATAATTATGTTGGAAGATCCCTTTTTTCTCCTAGTCATGCACAATTTCATCTAGCAACACACATTCCCTTCTTGTAGACTGTACTGTATGGACTAAAAACTCCTTGACACGAGGGGCTAGTTTTATTTCAGTTTCTGTACCTGACACGCTCCCATGCACACTGTTACTGTGACATGACTCTCGTAGGAGGTGAAAAATGTCAATTGCATTTAATTCAATTGCATTTGATTCAATTTCCCTTACTTGACTGCTGCATGCCTCTTCTTCCTCATCGCAGTCCAGGCCCTGATGGACAATCTCAGTCGTGTTGTTCTTGTAGAAGAGATTGTTATCCAACGCAGACACTCTGGTGGCTTCCGTTGTCACTTTGACTTTCATACTGTGAAAGCCGGTGGAGGCCAACCCCACCTGAACGCTGGCAGGTTCCCCCTCAAACAGCAAGTAGTGCGAGTTGACTCCTTCTTTAAAACCCGGGGGTTGGTAATCATGTGGGGTCACTGCAAAATAAAAAGGGGAAAAGCCATGAAAATGATTTTCAATAAAATTAGTCAGATTAATCCTTCATGTACAGCAACAGACATTGTCTAGATGCTTAAACAAATGCTCTGTTGATATAGAAAAAGTCAGTTTAGCACTTAGGAAGGAGCTGGCTAGAAAGCTCACCCACCTGCGTTATAGTAGTGGAGTCTCATAGAAAGTATCACGTTGTTAGGAAGGGGCCCCAGGTCCTGCATCAGCATGTACAATTTACGGAGCAGGAGAATGCTGACTTTCTTCGCATTTTCATTCTTTGTCCTACTTTCAAAGCTTGAATTACTGCTATAACCACAGAAAAACAATACACTTTTCAATCACACACACTCTACTGACAATCTATTCCAAAAAAGACTAAAATGGCCATAAGATCAACTAAACAGACACTACACAGCAGCATATTTTTGGGACTACATTTACAAATAATCATGTCTTAACAGTGAGAACAGACCTGGCTTTCAGCAGGGGCTCTGCTGCTCCCCATTGAATGACCTCCATCAAGCCATTCAGACACACTCTAGTCACTTGTCTCTTCGTGAGATAATCTTACGGACACTCCCGCAGCTTTCCAAGTACAGAACCAGTCACCAACTCTGGGCTTCTCGACTATCTGGCTAGCTCTCAAAAGCATCCTCTCCTCACCCTTGCATGCATTATCACTGTGGCTACCTAACTGTTCTTGTTCACACTGCAGAACATCCTACGTACCCCTGCCAAATCATATTCCTAACAGGGAAATCTGCTCATGTCACCATCTTGCTTAAAATTCCTCTCTTACATTCATCACTTTCCAATCAAATAGAATAATGGTATGTGTCCAATACCTTTCCTAACCGGCCAGATCCTCAGTTTACCCTCATCTGCAGCTACTACCCAGTCACCTCTTACCACGTCTACCTGCATATGCTCTCCACCTTGCTTATTTTGTGCTTTTCTTCTTCTCTTTCTGACTCTCCCAAATTCATCCTTTAATACCTAGTTCAAGTGCCACTTCTTCCAGGAAGTCTTCCCTGATAATCCCCATACTTTACCCCATCAGGATAACTGTCTGTCCCCTTGAGCCTGTGAGTAGATTTCTATTTCATATCCACAGTATTGACTTTGGTGTACAGCTACTCAATAAATATTTTATGGAATTAATGAATAAATGAGCAAACTGTACCAACTGACTTTTTTTTTTTAATTAGTTTCCAAAGTTTTCTTGCCCAGTTTCACATTTGAGCAGTTTCCAGGAAACACTATGACTGCCATATGTTTGCATAGTGCTTCCCACAGAGTGAGTGTTCAATACTGAAAAATCCCAAGTAATTGGGCTTTTGGGTTTTTATCTAACATATCATGGGAGGAAATATGAATTCATAAAGTGAGTGAGTTAAGTACCTCCTTTTACAATCCTAAACCACTTAAGGTTTTGTCTACCATGATTAACCAATTTGAACGCAGGTAAACAGAGAGAGTCTAGAGCCTGTAGCTTCTGGGACTCTAGGATACATCGGTGCACACACTCAGGATCTTCACTTAGCCAAAGGCCTCTGGCTCCTAGGAAATCAGCAATAGGCATTACCTCCCTGCTTCCTCTGTACCAAAGATTTGGGTATTTCTGTTTTATGGCTTACCTCTTGGGACATGTGCCTTCAAAACAAAAAATAATCTGGCTGCCAGTAGTAATTTTAGTTGAGTTTTGAAAAGTAAAATGTTAACTGATTTATGTAACCAATATGCAAGGAAAGAGCTGTATAATCCGTAAAGCGCTATACAAATGTTAGCTCATGATAGTTAATATTTTAATTCTTATTGCTGTAAGTGATTTCTCCTCACATACCAGTGCTATCTGTAAGTTTTACAAATGAGAAGATAATTAAGGAAGTGAATCTTGGAGGGCAATGTTCAAACTCAGGGTTAATGACAAACCAACTAATAGTAGGAAAAAATGAGAAGTAAGCCACATTTCTCTCCAGAGTCATTCCATCTCCCTTACCTAGAGCCCTCCTCTACCCAGGGCTTTTCACTATCATCTGTGCTTTCCACTTCTATTCCATCTCATCAACAATACCCAGCTCTGTATGCCTCCTGACTAATCTGAATTCAAAAGCTACTGGCAGTAGAATAAATTCTGCTCCTCAGCAAAAGAGCTGTATCTGTAGCAGGGAACCTACTGAAACAAATGTCCTTGTTTTTGGTATTTAATCCATTAGGATAACTAAAACCTAGAATTTTGGTGAAAAACACAATGGTTTCCAGTCTTTTCCATATAGGGACACACATAG
Organism: Sylvilagus floridanus; assembly: GCA_949820135.1. NCBI lineage: Eukaryota > Metazoa > Chordata > Mammalia > Lagomorpha > Leporidae > Sylvilagus > Sylvilagus floridanus. The sequence goes on from OX463233.1 coordinate 160,750,879, forward strand.
AAACTGTGGGAGAATCAGATGAGAACATTTGTAAATGCAGGCAAACAGTCCAGGGTTTTATCTACCCCAGGCCTATCCTAATTACATTGTGGGTAGAGAGGATCAATTAGTATCTAGGCATATCAATCAAATTCTGGATTAATGGCTACAATTACCATTGGGCTACAATTTCTACTACTGTACTACCTACCACTGCTTCTATTCTCACCAGTTTAACCCATGAATTTCAGTAATCTAAACAGTCAAAGCCTCTTTTTGTAACAATAGTTTCTTGTAGAGTTTTGAGGGAAATTACCAAAGATGTTTATGGCCTTTTCTCTGGCTTCAGAATTTTATGTTTACTTCAATCCTGTATATTTCTCACGTTCATTAAACAATTAGATTTTACCTGTCAAAATCCATAGAAACTCCTTTTTTTGTGTATTTGAATTTGAACTGATATATCTCAATCACCTTCTAGAAAAACCAAACGACACAGAGAAACAAATTAATTTCAAAAAGAAATCTAGAATCGTATCTGATAACAAGTTAGAAACATTTTCGTTGTATACCTACTCTGTTTCCTATATACTTGCTTGACATCATTGCATTATTCAGAAATAATATTTCCAGATACAAAGATAACTTAATTTTTCTCAACCTTGCTAAAAATGCATGAGATGGCAAATATTACAGTACCAACTTAAAGATATAAAAACTAAGGCTCACAGTCAAGGAGCTAAATGACAATGGAACCAGCTGCAAACCCACTTGTTCATGTTACAAATATTTCACTGAATGTCTACTTTGTACCAGGCACTGAAATCACCATGATAGATGAGACAGAAAAGATCGTTTTCTGGAATATACAGTCTGGCCAGGAAATAGTTAATAAGTAAGCAAATAAAGTAATTTCAGGTGGTTCTGTGAACATCAAGAAGCAGATGTTGCAACAGAGCACGTGAAGGGGAGAAGTGCTTTTCTGGCGTGGACGGGCCCAGAGAGGCCTCTCCAAAGAGATGATGCTTGAGTGCAGCCTCAAGCGGGACCAGTCCTGTGCAAACTTTGGGATAGGGTACCCCAGGCAAAGGGAACAGAAACACAAAGGGTCTAAAGTGGGAAGGGATGCTTCTTTCAGGATCACAGAGATCAAGTGGCTGGAGATGAGAGAGCAAGAGGAGAATGTAGATGAGATTACAGAGGGGGTTGTAGGGCCTTGTCTTGCCACGGTAAGGTAAACAAGGGATTTGGTAACGGATTTGGATTTTCTACATCAAGGCTACCTGAAGGGTTTTAAGTAGGGGACTAAGTTATATATATTTTTTAAGATCACCATAGCTAGTTTAAAAGTACAGAGAGGGATATGGGCATTTGGTGTAGGGATTAAGGTATAGGTTACGATGCCTCACCCCCACATCAGAGTACCTAACTTCAATTCCTGGCTTTGGTTCCTGCTTCCCTGCTCATGTGCCTGGGGAAGCAGGAGCAGATGATCCATGTCCTTGGGCCCCTGCACCATGTGGGAGGACCTGCTAGGAGCCAGGAGCAGGGTGCAGGGGCCCAAGGACTTGGGCCATCCTCTACTGCTTTCCCAGGCCATAGGAAAGTGCTAGATGGAAAGTAGTGCAGCCAGAACTCGAACCAGCATCCATTTGGGATGCCACCTCAAGGAACTGGGTCCCTGTCACTTATATGGGAGACCTGGACTGATTCCCAATTCCTGGCACTGGCTCCGGCTGTTGCAGGCATTTGGGGGAGTAAACCAGCAGACAGGAATTCACTCTCACTTCTTTGTTTCTCAAACAAACAAAAATTTAAGAGAGAAAGAAGTGGGAAAAAAATTTAACAGAGAAAGAAGTGGGGAAAAAAATGATACCGTGCACTGATTCGCAGATTAGAATGGAAACAGGAAAATTAGACAAGGAACCAGGATTTATGACATTAAGTCATGTGTTTTCAATTCTGCACTAAAAACTAGAAACAACTACTATCTGCCCTCCTCACTATTAAGAAAGCTAGGAAGGAAGAGAAACAAATTTCCTCACGAAAGGTTTCCTGCATTTAAAATAATACCATCATTTAATGGCTGAAGGAAACGTTTGGCCTAGATGTGTTCTCAGTTTGTCCACGGCGCAGCAGAAGGTGCTGAAGATGGGTCAAGGGTATGAGTCAGAAAACACACACAAAATGCTTCTTACTCATCTGCTTCAGTTCTTGGATCCTTAACAATGTGTGTTCCTGTTACTTTACTCAAAGATTTGGCCTCCCAACTCTGCTAATTTTTTTTAAAGATAAGAATTAGTGCATTTTATTTATTAATTTATATTCATTTGAAAGGCAGACAGAGTAAGAGGGAGAGCGAGTGAGAGAGACCTTGTATACTCCATTTCACTCCCCCAAATGCCTGCAACAGCCAGGGCTAGGCCAGGCTGGAGCTGGAAGCCAGAAATTCGACTTGATTCTCACACATGGGCGAGAGGGATCCAAGTACTCGAGCCATCATCTGCTGCCTCCCAGGGTGTGCAGTAACAGCAATCTGGAACCAGCAGTGGGACTAGGGCTCAAACCCAGGCACCCCAACAGAAGATGCAGGTGTCCCAAAAGCAGCACTTTAACTGCTGCACCAAATGCCCATTCCTCTGCTAATCTTAAACCTTAACTTACATCTCTATCACAAGTGATCAGGTCCTGGGAAAATGGACTCATTGAACTTAAATGCTAAGGGGAGTAATTTGCATTAGAGTTAACTCAAAAAGATGAAAGTATTTTTGGGGCCAGCGCTGTGGCATAACGGGTAAAGCCACCACCTGCAGTGCCAGCATCCCATATGGGTGCCACTTCGAGTCCCGGCTGCTCCACTTCCGATCCAGCTCTCTGCTGTGGCCTGGAAAAGCAGTAGAAGATGGCCCAAGTCCTTGGGCCCCTGCACCCAAATGGGAGACCCAGAAGAAGCTCCTGGCTCCTGGCTCCTGGCTTCAGATTGGCCCAGCTTTGGCCGTTGTGGCCATCTGGGGAATGAACCAGCAGATGGAAGCTCTCTCTGCCTCTCCTGTTCTGAGTAACTCTTTTAAGTAAATAAATAAATCTTTTTTAAAAAGTATTTTTATAGCAAGATAGCTTACTTGAGAAATAAAAGTTCAGAAGGTTGTTTTGTGAATACAGTAGGAGAGATGGGTCAGGTGAAAGGGGTCTACTGGTCCTTAATAGTCACAGGCTCACTCCACACAGGTTAGATACACAGTGTCCTCCCTCTCTTGGCCAATTCTGGGCGTCATCGCCCTGTCAAGCAAACAATGCCTATTCTTCCTGTCTGCCTATGTTTCTCAGTCAATGCTAACTGGTGGTTTTTTTTTTTCTTTTATGTTTTAAGTTGTATCAAGAGCATATCATGTAGTAGTTGGAAATTGTACTTACATTTTATTAGCTGCTCCCCGAAGCAACCAATAAAAGTTAAGTCTGTAATTGTTTTATAGAAGATGGTAATCCTTAACAACTTCAACCTGAAGGTATATTACAGCAGGCACTGGTCCCTTCCTTAGGCCTCATAGGATGTTCTCCTGCTTCAGAGACTACTGTGTTCCCCAACAAGGATGAGCCTTTAAACTGCTCACCAGTCGTTTCTGTTCATCACAGTGAATTTATTCACACAGACAACGCTACAGCTACATAGGCAGCCTTCCCTTCTTTCTCCAATCCACTGGCAAATTGCAAATCCATCTGACAGTCATTTTCTATGATACAGTCAAAAAATGTTTTTGAAAATGCAAATTAGACCATGTCACTCTTTTGCTTAAACTTTTGCTTAAATCCTTCCTCTACCCCCAAAATGACTTCTCACAGCCCTTAAAATAAAATCTAAAAGTTATCTTGGCCCCAAAGCCCTATGTATCTGACTCCTATCTACCTCTCTTACCTAGCTCCTGCCACTTTCCCTCCCACTCACTAAGTGCCAGACTCATGGCACCTTCTCTGTCCACAACACTCAAAGTTCCTTACTGCCTTTGGGCTCTTCTGCAGTATACGCTGGGACATGCTGCTTCCAGTTGATGGTAGTATCTGAGCACGCCTAATGCTTTACATCACTCCTCTGTACCCAATATTCTGAAGTAGGTATTATCATCATTGAGTAAGTGAGAAAGTGGTAGAGCTGGGATTCCCCTGCAGTGCCTCCAGCGTGAACTACTTGTCATTCTACCTGTCACCTACCACTGTCTCTCACAGCCCTGCACAGCATGACTCCTTCTGGTTATTGGGTCTTAGTTCAAATAGTGGCCCCACTGGGAGGCCTCTGTGAACTGCCCAATGTAATACAGCCATCCAGTTCCTCCTCCTCCATTCCTTTCCAAGTCTCTAGCATACTGTCTTTTTATTTCCTTCACAAATTATGACTATCTGAAACATTTTTTGCCAATTTTTGTTTATTTATTGTCTATCTCAATAAGAATATATGCTTCTAGAAACCAAGGACCTTGTCTATTCCATTCACTCTGTGTTTTTATACCCTGAACAGCGCTAAGCACAATAAAGAAATCCAATTGATATAATACTCAGCCAGGACAGAATTCACCTTAATCAGGATTTCACCCTACAGGGATTTTCTTTTAAAAGCCTCTAAAAGCGGGGCTGGCGCCGCAGCTCACTAGGCTAATCCTCTGCCTGCAGCGCTGGCACCCCAGGTTCTAGTCCCGGTCGGGATGCCAGGTACTAGTCCCGGTTGCTCCTCTTCCAGGCCAGCTCTCTGCTGTGGCCCGGGAGGGCAGTGGCGTATGGCCCAAGTGCACCCACATGGGAGACCAGGAGAAGCACCTGGCTCCTGGCTTCGAATCAGCATGGTGCACCGGCCGCAGCAGCCATTGAGGGGTGAACCAACAGAAAAAAGGAAGACCTTTCTCTCTGTCTCTCATTGTCCACTCTGCCTGTCAAAAAAGCCTCTAAAAGGAGCCAGTGTTGTGGCGTAGTGAGCAAAGCCACCGCCAGTAGTGTCGGCATCCATGTGGGCACCGGTTTGAGTCCTGGCTGCTCCGCTTCCGATCCAGCTCCCTGCTCATGTGCCTGGGAAAGCAGGAGCAGATGATCCGTGTCCTTGGGCCCCTACACCACGTGGGAGACCTGCTAGCAGCCAGGGGCAGGGTGAGGAGCCCAAGTCTTGGGTCATCCTCTACTGCTTTCCCAGGCTATCAGCAGGGAGCGGGATCAGAAGTAGAGCAGCTCGGCCGGCGCCGTGGCTCAACAGGCTAATCCTCTGCCTTGCGGCGCCGGCACACCGGGTTCTAGTCCCGGTCGGGGCACCGGATTCTGTCCCGGTTGCCCCTCTTCCAGGCCAGCCCTCTGCTGTGGCCCAGGAGTGCAGTGGAGGATGGCCCAGGTGCTTGGGCCCTGCACCCCACGGGGAGACCAGGAAAAGCACCTAGCACCTGGCTCCTGCCATCGGACGAACGCGGTGCGCCGGCCGCAGCGCGCCATCCGCGGCGGCCATTGGAGGGTGAAGCAACGGCAAAAGGAAGACCTTTCTCTCTGTCTCTCTCTCTCACTGTCCACTCTGCCTGTCAAAAATAAAAAAAAAAAAAAAAAAAAAAAAAGAAGTAGAGCAGCTGGGACTTGAACTGGCACCCATTTGTGATGCCAGCACCGTAGGCAGAGGTTTAACTTACTGCACCATAGCGCCAGCCAGCTTCCACATCTTCTCAATGGCCGCTGCACATTACTCAGTGTGTACCTGTAGGAAAGCTGCATTATTGATCTTCACTACTTGAGAAGTTCTACTTTGAAAAAGAACTATTTTGTCAGTTCATCTTTTTCAAGAAACGGAGCAACCAGAACAAAATTCTAAGTGCCGAAGCTGCACACGTGGTGCAATGCCTAAAACTCTGCTGGCCTTCAGTGCTAGAGAAGCACCTTGTCTAATTTAAGGCAGAGGGTCTCAACTTTTGTACCATGACATGCGCTTCACAAGAGGGCTGCACACTGTAAGCCATATGTAAAGTGTATTTTTGCTTCAGGTAAATATTAACATTGTTATTGTTTTGCAACTTTGTTTGGGGAAGGATATACTTCTAGGGATATGACTCAAGTGTCTGGCACAATGTCAGATAAATGCCAAGGACTATGTTTATGTGAGAATGTTGTTTTGTGAGTACACAACAGAATGAGATCAGGGAGGTAAACAGTTGTACCCGTGACTTGATGCTAAGCAGGAACCATAAAACACTATAACTTTCATGCTTTAAGGATCTCTGAACATTGCTATACCATAGTAGTAGTTATACTATAGTTATTGTTTGCTATTATTTTGAGTCTTTTAATATAATCAAACATGCCATCAAATTTTTAGTAACCAAATGTGCGCCATGATCACAGAGTTAAAGGAACTACTTACAGGGAAAAATCTATTCTTGGTCATAAATGATAGCTCAGGAGTTATATATGGTTTCATTTCCCAACTTAATTATTACATACACCTGCATCAAAATTAGTTAACATTGTTCTTCCCACTCTAAGATTTTTCTGTAGTTAAGTCCAATTTTCTCTGCATTTCACTATCCTAAAAACCACTGGTTTCAGTGGTTTTTAAGTTTTGCAGGTGCAAGAAAACATGAAACACTGCACTAAGAAAATGACTAATTTATTAACAATTTGTCAAGAAGTTATAGTTGGAAAAATTCCCCCAAAAACCTATAGGGCGAAAAAAAAGCACTTTGAAACTAATCAAGAAACAAAATAAAAAGAGGCAGATAAGAGTTCAGGCACTAAGGAACTGCTACCCATCTAAATGCAATAGTTTTTTCTCCCGTGCTTAAGTGGGTATTTGTAATCATGCAAAGAAAGCATAGTAAGGGCTAAAACCGCAACTTAACCTTGCACCAGGCAGGTTAAATCCACAGACTTGGAAAAGGAAGAAAACTGGAAGGCAAAGAAAACAGAAAGAACAGAGGCTTCCCTCTCCATTCCTGTGCATAGCCACAGAAGCCACACAAAGTGGCACAAGTAACTGTCCTGTGTCCAGGACTGATATTCACTCCAGGACACAGAAAATAAGACAAGACTTTTGTCCTTTGGAACTCACAGTCTGGTTGGAGAGATAAAGCGTTTATTCTGCATGAACCAACGGAGAATGTGAAACTATGGGGTTCCGCTAGAAAACAAATTGAGAGAAGGAAGAAGTCTGTGCAGGCAGAGCAGCCAGAGAGGCTTTTGTTAAAGAACTGAACAACAGCTGGTCTGGAGGAATCACAGGATTCCCTAAGCAGAGGAAAGAAATCTAAAGAGAAGCAAGGAAGTAAAGCTCTAACAATCTACAAAAACGTCAGAGAGCAAAGAACTGGCAAAAAATGTTTAGAGGGGCCAGCATTGTGGCACAGCAGGTAAAGCTACCACTTGCGATACCAGATTCTAGTCCCAACTGTTTGGTTTCCAATCCAGCTCTCTGCTAATACACCTAGGAAAGCAGCAGACAATGGCCCAAGGACGTGGGCCCCTGCACCCACGTGGGACATGCAGGTGGAGTTCCAAGATCTGGATATCAGCCTAGCCCAGTCCCTGCAGTTGCGGCCCACTTGGATAGTGAACCAACAGATGGAAAATACCTCCCTCTCTCTCTTTTTGCCTCTGTCTCTGCCTTTCAAATAAATAAATACATACATCTTTTTAAAAGTGTTTAGAATTAGGTCATATCTCAGGCCGATGTGTGGCGCAGCAGGTTAAAGCCACAGCCTGCAGCGTGGTTGCAGTCCTGGTTGCTCTACTTCGAATCCAGCTCCCTGCTCATGGCCTGGGAAAGCAGTAGAAGATGGCCCAAGTGCTTGGGCCCCTGAACCCACGTGGGAGACCTGGAAGAAGCTCCTGGCTCCTGGCCCAGGCCTGGTGCAACCCAGGCCATTGTAGCTATCTGGGGATTGAACCAGCAGATGAGAGAGCTCTCTCTCTCTGTCTCTCCTCTCTCTAACTCAGCTTTTCAAATAAATCTTTAAGGGGAAAAAAAATAAGACATATCTCATTTAGTTTCTGGAAGACAACAAACAGAAGCAATTCAAAATCAGTTAAAATAAATAAAATGTGTGTTTTCTATATATTTATACATAAAGGATCTCTTCATGTAAACATGTTAGGGAATAAGTTCAGTTCTAATCAGTACCTTTTTTTTCTTCTAATATTTCTAGATAAATTTTGAAAATCTGATGACAAAGAATTGATGACATTTATAACAAAATTCTCAAAGAATTCATGATGAGTTAATTCTATTTGTGGTAGTCTAGTACATTATCTATAGCCTCACCACAGTTAAACGCATTTAAATATAATATACATACACAATTCAACAATGTGTGTATTTTCTTACCTCCGGTTCCCTGGGATTTGTGTAAAGCTGTTTAACAGAAAACAGACAGCATTTAATTTCTGAAATTTACTGATTACTTTTCATGGAATATATTTTCTATATAAAGAACTGAATTTATGCTCCATCGGTTGAGTATTGGCATATATTTAAACTGGAGATAAACTCATATTTCACAAGCATGGAGGAATCTTTAGGATTCTGTGGGGACGGGCATTTGGCTTAGCAGTTAAGAGACTGGTTGAGAGACGCATGTCCCATACTGGAGTCCCTGAGTTCAACTCCCAACTCCAGCTCCCAGCTGTAGCCTCCTATCAGTGCACTGGGTTCCTCACTCACAGCTTCAGGCCTTGACTAGCATTCACTACTGTGGGCATTTGGGAAGTGAGCCAGCACTGTCTGTCTCTTTGCCTTTCAAATAAATTTTTTAAAAGAATATTCTATGAACAATAAATATAAGGAAATTCTATATAAGGTATTTATAATTCCTGTGACTGAGTTATAAATCAATTCAAAGTGATTTGCTATGGTTCAAATTTTTTGTTGGAAACAGAGATATTGATATCACAGACGGATTCACAATGATGATCATGATGCAGGGAAAAAAGAGTGCCTCATCACTTACATGGCGCGATTCAGGGAAGCAGTGTCTATAACTAACACCCAACGACACAATATCCACACGATTTTTATACCATATATAGCAACTTCCACAAATAAGAGAAAATGTCAGATATTTCTTTCTGGGTTTGGCTTATTTAGCATAAGGATCTCTAGTTCCATAAAGGATTTAAATTTTTTAATAAATCATATATCTAGGCCGGTGCCGTGGCTCATTAGGCTAATCCTCCACCTGCAGTGCCAGCACCCCAGGTTCTAGTCCCGGTTGCTCCTCTTCCAATCCAGCTCTCTGCTATGGCCCAGGAGGGCAGTGGAGATGGCCCAGGTGCTTGGGCCCCTGCACCCCCATGGGAGACCGGGAGGAAGCACCCGGCTCCTGTCTTCAGATCGGCGCAACGCCAGCCGTGATGGCCATTAGGGGAGTGAACCAACAGAAGGAAGACCTTTCTCTCTGTCTCTCTCTCACTGTCTATAACTCTCTCTCTGTCTCTCTCTCTTACTGTCTAACTCTGCCTGTCAAAATAAATAAATAAATCATATACTAAGAGTCTCAATGGTATGCTCTATTCTTAACTATGTCTACCATGTCATACTCAGGCATACAAAACTTTAACAATGTCTTCAAGCTTCAAAAACCTTTGTATCTGTAAAGTAACATAAAAATGAAATTCTAGGAACCAACAAATAAAGGAGATAGAATATCCTATGTTTTTCCATGTACTGTAATACAAGGATTCTTCAAAAAGACCTTTCTCCCTGTCTCTCTCTCTCACTGTCCACTCTGCCTGTCAAAAAAAAAAAAACAAAAAACAAAAAACTCTCTCTCTCTCTGTAACTCTACCTTTCAAATAAATCTTGTTAAAAAAAGTTTGTGGAATATAGAATTAAGAGAAACTTGTCTTGGTATAAAATATTTCTGAAATTATGCATAGTTTCACAATATACACTTCCATGAATTTTTTGACGTCCTTTTGCATGCCAAAGATATAAACTGTTTGTAATCTATTATTAAAGTTCTTGATAGATGCTATTTTTTCAAATTATAAAATGTCATAAGACAGATTAAAGAGAGCCAGGGAGAAAGGAGATAAAAATGTCTTAATGTTTCATTTGTCAAAAGACAATAAAGTAGAGAAAGCTTCGGTCTTCAATGTGTACTTACGGTAAGTATTGCCATCTGTAGCTACAAGAGAAAAAAAAACTATTGTTATTATATACTTGTACCTATAATTATTATGTTCAATAGAGGCTAGTTAAAATATAATTTCATAGAGGCTCCAAAGATTTGGGTAGAAAATATTATTATTTAGAAGGTCAGAAAACTTATTACTAACTATTATTCATTCAAGTGCATGTCTATTACAAATATAGGGCTTTATTGGAAGGGAGAGGGATACAAGAAAAGAAGACAACAACCCCTACTTTCAAAAATTGTATTTTTATGCGGCCAGCACTGTTGCAAAGTAGGTAAAGCTGCCACCTGCAGTGTTGGCATCCCATATGGGCACCGGTTTGAGACGTGGCTGCTCCACTTCCGATCCAGCACTCTGCTATGGCCTGGGAAAGCAGCAGAAAATGGCCCAAGTTCTTGAACCCCTGTATCCATGTGGGAGACCCGGAAGAAGCTCCTGGCTCCTGGCTTTAGATCAGTGCAGCTCCGGCTGTTGCAGCCAATTGGGGAGTGAACCAGCAGATGGAAAACCTTTCTCTGTCTCTCCTTTCTCTGTATAACTCTGACTTTCAAATACATAAATAAATCTTTAAAAATTATATTTTTATTTTAGAAAGCAAAAAACTTACAAAATAATTCATTGCTACTAGAAATTAAATACGCCACAAGTATCTGAAAGAAGCAATTTCTTTTTTTAAAAAAAGATTTATTTATTTATTTATTTATTTATTTATTTGAAAGTCAGAGTTACACATAGAGAAGGAGAGGCAGAGAGAGGTCTTCCATCTGCTGGTTCATTCCCCAATTGGCCGCAACAGCTGGAGCTGCGACGATCCAAAGCCAGGAGCCAGGAACTTCTTCTGGGTCTCCCATGTGTGTGCAAGTCCCAAGCATTTGGGCCATCTTCTACTCTTTTTCCAGGCCATAAGCAGAGAGCTGGATAGGAACAGAAGCAGCCATGACTCGAACTGATGGACCTATGGGATGCCAATACACAGGCGGAGGCTTAGCCTACTGCACCACAGCGCCAGCCCCAAGAAGCAACTCTGGAAATTAATCTACTAAAGTAAAAATCTGAAAGACTAATGTCTACAAAAGCCTTGTCCCCCATATAAAAACTACTGTAAAAAGGTTCTCTCTTTTTGAAAGAGTAATAGAATATACAGATATCTATTGAAGGCTATGAAATTTTTTTTTAAAAAATAGAAGATTAATCGGAAAATTCTGGACTGATTTCCTATCGAAGGACTAAAACCTCAGTGCCATCATGTGGTTATTTTGGTTACTGCATATAACTGATTTTAAGATCGTAAGTTATTTAGCTAACAGTTCATTCATTTATTCAGAAAGACATGGCCAGGTTGGTGTCGTGGTGGAAAAGATAAAGCTGTCACCTTCGACACCAGCATCCCGCACTGGCACGGTTCATGTCCTGGCTGCAGCACACCGATCCAGCTCCCTGATAGTGGACCGAGGAAAGCGATGGAACATGCCCCTGTGCTTGGGTCCCCACAGCCATGGAGGAGAAACCCTGTCTCCTGGCTTCACCCTGACCTAGCCCCAGCTATCGTGGCCATCTGAGTACTGAATTAGCAGTGGAAGATTTCTCTCTCCTCTTTCTGACTTTTACAAAAAAAAAAAAAAAAAAAAAAAAAAAACAGACATGGCCCTTGATATAAGTGGACATGCAGACTAGCTGAACAGTAAGCAAAAACACAGCAGCAATATCTACATCTCTACATCACAATTGTTAGTGGCCATGAAGAAGCACTATGGGGTGCTAACAAGAACACACTAAGCACAGGACAATCCAGGCTGGGAAAGGGGGAGTGTCAGAAAAAGCCTTCAGGGAGAAGTAAATATGTAAGCTGAGACCTGAAAGATAACTTGGATTTAGCCAGGAAAAGTGAATGTGGTAGGGGAGAGAACCTTCCAGGCAAGAGGAAAAACATATATAAAAGTAAAAGCAGCATGGTTCTAGAATCCTCATGTAGCTTGGACATGGGAATGAGCATGACCGTGGAAGGGAGACAGGGTGTCGTGCAGATAATGAAAAGGACCCTAGGCCGGCGCCGTGGCTCACTTGGCTAATCCTCCGCCTGCAGCGCCGGCACCCCAGGTTCTAGTCCCGGTTGGGGCGCCGGGTACTAGTCCCGGTTGCTCCTCTTCCAGTCCAGCTCTCTGCTGTGGCCCAGGAAGGCAGTGGAGGATGGACTAAGTCCTTGGGCCCTGCACCTGCATAGGAGACCAGGAGGAAGCGCATGGCTCCTGGCTTCAGATTGGCACAGCGCCAGCCGTGGCAGCCATTAGGGGAGTGAACCAACGAAAGGAAGACCTTTCTCTCTGTCTCTCTCAGTCTATAACTCTCCGTCTCTCTCTCTGTCTAACTCTGCCTGGCAAAAAATAAAATAAAATAACTAAAACTAAAACTAAAAAAAGAGAAGGACTCTGAGTTTTAAAGCCCTGGAAACTGTTTAGGCAAAAGAATAACATGACTCATATTTTTGAAAGAATGCAGTGTGGACAGTGGGTTGGAATGATGAAGATTGAGAGTGGGAATAAGCAGACAATTGAAGCGTCCGTATATTATATAGCCTCTTTTTATAATAATGATTATGTGAAAATAGACCTTTATGTTTATTTTAAAGAATTCAAACATAGGGGCCAGTGTTGTGGCATAGCCGGTGAAGCCACCACCTGCAATGCTGGCATGCCTTATGGGTGCCAGTTCAAGACCCAGTTGCTCCACTTCTGATCCCGATCTCTGCTATGGCCTGGGAAAGCAGTAGAAGATGGCTCAAGTCCTTGGGCCCCTGCACCTGTGTGGAGACCCAGAAGAAGCTCCTGGCTCCTGGCTTCGGATCAGCGCAGCTCCAGCCATTGCGACCAACTGGGGAGTGAACCAGTGGATGGAAGACCTCTCTCTCTGCCTCTCCTTTTCTCTCTGTGTAACTCTTTCAAATAAATAAGTGAATCTTCAACAACAACAACAAAAAATTCAAACATAATATAAAGAAAACAAGTCAAAAATCACCCAAAATTTCATAAACAGAAATAATCATCTTAAATAGAAAAACTTTTTTTTAATTAGGCAGAGTTAGATAGTGAGAGGGAGAGAGACAGAGAGAAGGTCTTCCTTCTGTTGGTTCACCCCCCAAATGGCCACCACGGCCGGCGCTGCGCCGATCCAAAGCCAGGAGCCAGGTGCTTCCTCCTGGTCTTCCATGTGGGTGCAGGGCACAAGCACTTGGGCCATCCTCCACTGCCCTCCTGGGCCACAGCAGAGAGCTGTGGGATCAGAACCCGGTGCCCATATGGGATGCCAGAGCCGCAGGCAGAAGATTAACCAAGTGAGCCACGGCGCCAGTCCCAGATAAACATTTTTATGATCACTCTATATTAAAACTTGAACTTACTGAAATTAATTTTAAAGTATTTTTCCTATTAGCAATGAAATCAACCGAGAAAAGTCATAAGATACTAACTGAAAACAATAAAAATACTATTTACTTTGAAGCCTAAGACATCCATAAGGTTCTGTTTTTTGATATGCCCAAAAAGTTAATTGCATTATTTTACATTTATCCAGAAAAATAAATTAATCATACAAGTTAATATTCTTTGTACATTACACTGATATTTTAGCACATGTAATACTGCAGTTATTTAAGAACTGACTGTATTAGGCTGCAACTATTCCCTGGGAAGAAAAATCACTTCTTACTCTCATTTTTACCTCATCTAGTGCCTAGGCACGATGTGTGGCACAAATTAAACAGCCAGTGTATAAATAAATGAAAGCATAGTCAACATTTACAGTTTTTATTACGTGTCAGGCATTCTAAACATTTTCGATCCAAATGTGGTTCTTTAAGTAAGGTCCTCAGACCAATGGTCAGAATATCACCTAGAATTTATCTGAAATACAAATTTTCACATCATAAATTTTGAAGTGGGGCTTGGAAATCTGTGTTTTAGCAATTCTTCAGGTGAAGGAGGGGTTAGGGGTTAAAGGTTAAGGGGAGGATGCTAGGGACACACACATGGAAACTCAGAAAAGCAGTTACTGGTTTTGTTTTTGACTACCTGTTTGAATACTTTAACAGATACAGCTGGGCCAGTATCATATCATCAGGCCTGCATACGAGTATCACTGACCTTCTGCTGAGGTCTAGAAGCCTTTCCCACATCTGTTTTATCTGTGTATCCCTCAGTCTCCCAGGTAAGTGTGAATAAATCCTAAGTAGTGAATCTTCAGTGGAAACAGAAATGTACGAATGCACTGAATATTCCAATGCAAGGCTTACTCACCTAAAAGCTTCTTAAAAGAATAGGAACCATGAAGCAGTAAAAAGCAGACAGGCAAGGAAGGGGTAGGGGAAATGGGAGTAGAAATTTCATTTATATGCATCCTATTTCTTCACCTAGAACCAGGGTCTCCATTTTCGACACTCTTCACAGCTGTCTAAGGCAGCAAGAAAGAACAGATATGCTTAAAACTGAAGCTCTATTTCTGAAACATTCAAGGTACAATTCTACCTATTTTGAGGGAACAGCTTATAAACACAAACCAAAACATAAACACAGTTACCAAAATAACTAAGATGGAATAAAAACTAAGTATTCAAGTCAATCTTTTCCTTGCCTATCTGCAAATTGAACTGCCACTGTTTTGTACACATTCAATGTGCTAAAGGCCAGATTCTCGTCTCCTCTATCCCACATCCTGTGGATCTCTTCCAGTGACTGCAGAGGACATTCTGTGGTCAGAAAGATGTGAGTACATAAAGCAGAAAAATAAAAGGTTCATTTCAAACTGATGTAAAGGAGATATCAATGAAACAACAAAGACATAAAATGAAAGGAGATTGGTTCATGAATGCAACTGTTAAGTACTAGCACACTGTTAAACACAACAAAATAAAATTCTAAACTTTCTTTAAGGGACAAAACATGAGTCTTTAATCTTAGTGTAAATTTTAAAACATTCTTACGTATCTCTTTTCCAAAGCATCAAAACAACCTTGAATCCTGTCAAGAAATAAATGTTTGATGTCAACTTGGACCATACATAAAACCAAAAGAAAATTCAAGTACAGAATTCATTTACCTTTTTTGCCTGAAGTACATTAAATTAATAAGCATTTTATCTCTCCCATATAGTCACTTTTAAAAATTACCAGCATCTGGGGGCCAGTGCTGTGGCACAACACGTTAAAGCCATGGCCTGCAACAGCAGCATCTCATATGAGCGCCAGTTCGAGTCCCGGCTGCTCCCCTTCTGATCCAGCTCCCAGCTAATGCGCCTGGGAAAGCAGTGGATGATGGCCAAAGTCCTTGGGGCCCTGAACTCTTGTGGGAGGCCAGGAAGAAGCTCCTGGCTTCAGATCAGCTCAGTCCAGCAGTTGTAGCCTTCTGGGGAGTGAACCAACCAGTGGATAGAAGACCTCTCTGTCTATAATTCTCTCTATAACTGTCTTTCAAATAAACAAAATAAATATTTTTAAAAATTACCAGGATCTTTTAATATGTTAATAGAACTTTATATATAATAGGAAAGCCGCCGGCGCTGCGGCTCAATAGGCTAATCCTCCACCTATGGAGCTGGCACACCGGGTTCTAGTCCAGGTCGGGGCGCTGGATTCTGTCCCAGTTGCCCCTCTTCCAGGCCAGCTCTCTGCTGTGGCCCGGGAGTGCAGTGGAGGATGGTCCAAGTGCTTGGGCCCTGCACCCCATGGGAGACCAGGAGAAGCACCTGGCTCCTGGCTTCAGATCAGCGCGGTGCACCAGCCGCAGTGCGCCGGCCACAGTGGCCTTTGGAGGGTGAACCAACGGCAAAAGAAGACCTTTCTCTCTGTCTCTCTCTCTCTCTCTCACTGTCCACTCTGCCTGTCAAATAAATAAATAACAGGTAAGCAATTTGAAGGAGCCATATCCTATTTGGGGGGGGGGGGCTCCTATAATTTTTAGTACATTGACATACATATGATGAATAATCAAGTTTTAACTGATTTTCTTCTTTACACAGTCCATTTTCTTTCAAAACCAAAACTAAATTGGGGTCAATGCTGTGGCATAGTAGGTAAAGGTGCCACATACAGTGCTGGCATCCCATACAGATGGTGGTTCGTGACCTGGCTGCTCCACTTGTGATCCACCTCTCAGCTATGGCCTGGGAAAGTAGTAGATGACCCAAGTGCTTGGGCCCCTGCACCAGTGTGGGAGACCTCGAAGAAGTTCCTGGCTCCTAGCTGCAGATCGGCCCAGCTCTGGCTGTTGCAGCCATTTGCGGAGTGAATCAGCAGATGGAAGATTCTGTCTGCCTCTGCCTCTCTGTAACTCTGCCTTTCAAATAAATAAATAAATCTTTCCAAAAAAAAAACCCAAAAAACAAAAAAACTAAATCAATCTTAATATTCAATAATTTAAAAATTTCAAGGAAATCATAAGAAAAAAGAAAGAGGGTAAGAAAGAAATAGTTTTAAGGAATGATCTTAGCAAAGTCTTATAGGTAGTTTCAATTAAGATAGTATTTTTAACTAAGACAAAATTTTTTTTGTTTAAACTTTGGTGGAATTTCAATTGCTTACCATCTGATAATATGCAGTGACCCAGGACATCTTTTGTCTTCTCGGAGGATTTTTAAAATGAAATCTACAAAAACAGAAATACAATCTATTTTCATCTATTAAACCACTGTTATGCTGAAACTGTCCATGCTAAGTAGGGTATTTCCTGTAACTTTTTAATTTACAAAACTGATTTAGTTTTATAGTTCATAAAAACACTTTAAATATCTACTTTAAAGATAACTCCTACATTGATAATTAGCTTAGTTTCAATTTTGATTACAGTCTCCTACAATGTAGCATGATTTAGTTGGTTGCAAAAATCAGTCTGTGTTGGGGCTGGCGCTGTGGCACAGTAGGTTAATCTTCTGCCTGCAGTGCCAGCATCCCATATGGGCACCAGTTCTAATTCCTGGTTGCTCCTCTTCTGATCCAGCTCTCTGCTATGGCCTGGGAAAGCAGTAGAAGATGGCCCAAGTCCTTGGGCCACTGCACCTGTGTGGAGACCCAGAAGAAGTTCCTGGCTCCTGGCTTCATATCGGCTCAGTTCCAGCTGTTGTAGGTATTTCAGGAGTAAACCAGCAGATGGAAGACCATTCTCTCTGTCTCTTCCTCTCTCTAACTCTACTTCTCAAATAAATAAATTAATTAAAAAAAATCAGTTTGTGTTACTTATAACTACTATCTCTATTAAAGGATATGAAAATTGTTCCATGTTGGCATAACATTTAGAGATTACCAGAAAAATTGGTAATTTTTAATGTATGTTACTTTAAGTATAAATATTGAGAGGGAGACATATATCTTCCACTGTAACTATCCCAAAAAATAAAGCTATCAGGAAAGATAAGATTTGCCATGCTTAGGGTAGTGACTGGTATACAATAGATGCTTTATTAACCAACAGCTGTCTTCAATTCTATGTTCCTAACAAGAGGGGAAACTGCAAGTGTATACTACATATAAACATATTCACTATTACAGACTTAGAGCTCACAGACTAAAAGAGGTCATATAACACAAATGAGGTTGTCATGCTTATATATTTAGTACATATGCATTTCACTGGTACGTATATAGAGAATCAAATATTGCTTAAAATTAAATTGGAATGAGGCCAAGGTATATCATTCAATACAGATATGAGAAATTTAAAATTAGATTTTGAAAAATAGAATCTTACAAAGAAACCCATGACTCTATTAATTTTCCAAATGATACTTCCAAATGATACATATTTTCAAAATGATATTTCAGTGACAATCAACAAGGTTCACATTCGATCTTTTTCAAACAAGTTATACAATTTTTAAAAATTGAGGAGCCTTGGGTACATTTTTTTAATACAAGAAAAGGAAAGGAGCCAAAGCAGCTTGTAATATGTCGCCATGAGATGATAAATGTAAGGGCACAAGAAACACAAGGAATCAAAGCAGAAGACCTGGCAATTGAGAAAGGAATGAAGCTGAACAGAATAATAGTTGTCTAAACCTCCCTGCTAATCAACAAACGGGTGTGGTATTTTCCCCACAGCATAGGAAAGCATTTCAAAAGTCTAGAATTAAAAGATAAGTTTATTTTGAGGGGGGAAAATTGAAATCCATGAATAGTCTTTTCATAATACACATTTCCAGGAACTTTCTGAAGACCTCTCATATGTATATATATTAACAGAAATAAGAGTTTTCACTTGTTTCCTTTGAACTTCCTCAATGCCAAAGCACACTTCAAAGAACAGATCTAACTGAGGCACAAAACAGTGCAAATCCTCTAGCATTCATAAAGAGTTTGATGTAGCTATTGGTTTTACAGGTCTAGTTTGGAATTACTAGGCTTGTCCGTACAGATTTCTTTTTTCTTCAGTTTGACATTTGGTATCTAGCCAGGAGACAATGGTTCCTGTAAGTACCACTAACCATAGTGAAATTAAAATGGAAAATGGATTAGCAATTTGGTCTTGAAGAACAGACCTATAAGCTGGATTTACCACACTCTGAAAAATCAAAGATTTACTCCTGCTAAGCAGAGAAAAGGGCTAAAACAGACAAAGCAATCATGTAGTTAAATTTTACCATCCAAATGACGCTCTCCATAAGAGCTCTCAGGAAACAGGCCCCTTAGATAGGTTATACATGAGACACAGGCTGCAAACAGTTTCTTCACCATTATCAATGATTCATTCTCATTAGTGACCTGGGATGGGAAAATAGTTTCCTGGAAAAAAAGGGTGAAAAAGATGAAATTCGTTAATAAATTCAGTCCATCCTATCATCACCACAGATATCACAGGAAAGACTTCAAATCTGATATATTTACAGGTCATCAAATGGAAACAGGAATTTGAATATTGCATTAAAATTTCATCTTCACTGACAATGCACAGCAGAAGGGGGAACAATTATCTATGTAATTCAGACAAAAACAATTTATTTCACAGTGATCTGTGGATGTGAGGCAAAATTGAAGTTTTACTATGATTACCTAATCTCCTTCCCTCCCATACACTCCTGAGCCCCGCACTGTAATCTGGCTTTTCTCTCTCTCCATTCTACACTGTTCTTGCCCAAATCACCAAGGACACTTTCTCACTGAGCTCTTCTCATTCCTCTTGATGTATACATTCTTTGCAGCATCTGACACTGCTGCATACACACTCTCTTCTCCCTCAAACTACCCTTACACTAGTTCCGTTATTTTACCTGTCCCTACAGAGATATCACACTCTTATCTTTTCCAGTTGTTTTGCCTTTCAAATTTGTTTCTCCCCCACTATTCTGTTACTGGTCCTTTTTTCTCTTCATCTCTCTCTTTTTGGATAATCTCATAGAATCAGTTACAGCCTTCAAGCTCCTGTTGCTGAGTTCTATTTCTATATTTCTGTTTTTTTAAGTTTTATTTATTTATTTGAAAGGCAGGGTAACACAGAGAGAGGAAGACACAGAAAGATCTTGCACCCACTGGTTCACTCCACAATGGCTGCAAAAGCCAGAGATGGGCCAAGCCAAAACCAGGAGGCAGGAACTCCATCTGAGATTCTCACTTGGGAGGCAGGGACTCAAGCACTTGTGCCATCATATGCTGTCTCCCAGGATTCCTAGGCAGGAAGGTGAATGGAAAGAGGAGCAGCAAGACTCAATCTTGAGCATTCCAACATGGAATGTGATCCATCCATTGCACCACAACGCCTGCCCCCATTCAGTTGTTTAAAAGGCATATTAAAAATATTAATACTGGCCGGCACCGTGGCTCACTTGGCTAATCCTCCGCCTGTGGCGCTGACACCCAGGATTCTAGTCCCGGCTGGGGCACCGGGTACTAGTCCCAGTTGTTCCTCTTCCAGTCCAGCTCTCTGCTGTGGCCTGGGAGGGCAGCTGAGGATGGCCTAGGTGCTTGGGCCCCTGCACCCCCATGGGAGACCAGGAGGAAGCACCTGGCTCCTGGCTTCGGATCGGCGCAGCGCCAGCCATGGCATCCATTAGGGGAATGAACCAACAGAAGGAAGACCTTTCTCTCTGTCTCTCTCTCACTGTCTATAACTCTCTCTCTCTGTCTGTCTCTTTCACTAACTCTGCCTGTCAAAAAAATTTTTTAAAAAATATTAATATTGGGGCCAGTGCTGTGGTGTAGTGGGCTAAGCCTCTGCCTGTGACACCAGAATAATCCCACATGAGCACCGGTTCGTATCGTGGCTGCTCCTCTTCCAGTCTACCTCTCTGCAGTGGCCTGGGAAAGCAATAGAAGATGGCCTAAATGTTTGGGCCCCTGCACCCCCAGGGAGACCCTGAAGAAGCTCCTGGCTCCTGGCTTCAGATCAGCGCAGCTCTGGCTGTTGAGGCTCTCCGGGGAGTGAACCAGCAGATGGAAGACCTCTTTCTCTCTGCCTCTGCCTCTCTGTAATTTTACCTCTCAAATGAATAAATAAAATCTTAAAAAAAAACTCAAAAAAACAAAAAAAAATTATTGCATGTATTATTATGCATTTGAGTATTTGTGTGTGTGGGTATATATAAATTCTTCAGAGAGCCGTATTATATAACCATAGATCCTGAGAAATGACAGCTCTTTTGGGTAAATTATGTTATGGTAGGCATGGCATGCATATAGTAACCTATTGAAAACATTCCAAAACTTAGAGGCAATACTTGAATAACCCATTTGTAAAACTAAACAACTTGAAAGTACAAAGACATTTATTTTAAATTTTGAATATAAAAAACCATTTGTAGTAATGAAAATCAATGGTTGGAAAAGGCCTCTATAATCTTATTACTTCTCTGTACTCCAGAGATTTTTCCCTAGCTCAGCTGGTCTAATACTTTAAGGGTTATATATATATATATATATATATTTAGATTATTTATTTATTTATTTATTTTTTGACAGGCAGAGTGGACAGTGAGAGAGAGAGACAGAGAGAAAGGTCTTCCTTTTGCCGTTGGTTCACCCTCCAATGGCTGCCGCGGATGGCGCGCTGCGCTCATCCGATGGCAGGAGCCAGGTGCTAGGTGCTTTTTCCTGGTCTCCCATGGGGTGCAGGGCCCAAGCACTTGGGCCATCCTCCACTGCACTCCCGGGCCACAGCAGAGAGCTGGCCTGGAAGAGGGGCAACCAGGACAGAATCCGGCGCCCCGACCGGGACTAGAACCCGGTGTGCCGGCACCGCAAGGCGGAGGATTAGCCTGTTGAGCCACGGCGCCGGCCTATATATATATATTTTTTAAGATTTTATTTATTTGAGAAGTAGTGTTATAGACACTGAGAAGGAGAGACAGAGAGAAAGGTCTTCCATCTGCTGGCTCCCTCCCCAATGGCCACAATGGCCACAGCTGTGTCTCTCCGAAGCCAGGAGCCAGGAGCGTCTTCCAGTCTGCCACGTGGGTGCAGGGGCCCAGGTGTTTGGGCACCTTCTACTGCTTTCCCAGGCCATAGCAGAGAGCTGGACTAGAAGAGGAGCAGCCAGGACTAGAACCAGCGCCCATATGGGATGCTGGCATCACAGGCGGAGGATTAACCTACTGTGCCACAACGCTAGTCCTGTTGATGTTTTTATACATGTCTAACACATGAAAATTCTATGGTTTGATAAAATATCATTATAAATTATTGAATAGCTAGTGTTCTAATGCCGTAAGAGATGTTTCCCATGATCTTGGGCAGGTTACTTTATTTCTAGTGTTTTGGTCTCCTCCTTATTGAAATAATCACATAAATCAGCCCTTGACAGAGTGCCTAGAACATGGTAAGTGCTGAATAAATGCTAGCCTCTGTCATTATTTTCTTTTGTTTTAGTATTAAATAGAAAAAGCACACACTCACTTAAAATTTACAGGGAGAAGTAGTTCATGCAGTTCAAATGACAAAGATTTGTTTGTTATCAAAAGGTCAATTTGTCAATATACATTGAGAAAAACAGCTGCCAAGCTGACTGTAATTCATATCCCCAGCTCAGCATTTTCTCTCCAGGAAGGAAGCGCACTTAAGAAATCAAATGAGCTCAGGAGTCTGCTTAGTGAGCACACTGATTTCAAGCGGAAAGATGTCAGCTTTCTCTGCTCTAATTCTCCTTCACCTTTAACCTTTTCTACTCCCTCTACAGCTTACTATTCCTAAAACAATTGTTTTATTCACTATTCTGATGACATGCACTAACTTCTTCACCGACTACAGAGTAAAGCACAAATTCCTTGGGCTGGCTTTTAAGGTCATGTTAATTTGTCCCCAAGCTCCTTTTCAATTTTTTTAACTGCTTCTGTCCAACACGAGGAGCCGTCCACTCCAGTAAGGGTAGGTTTTTTATTATTCTCTGAAACATGCCATGTTTATTTCTTATTCTGAGCTAAGGCATATGCTGAGTTTCCCTCACAGAATTTTCTCTCCTCTTTTCAAATTCTTTTCATAATTCAAGGTCCACCTTAAGTCCCACCTCCTTCGTGAGGACTATATAAACCATTTCAGTTCACACTAAATTTCTAAACTCCTATCATCTGAATTGCCTTACTCTTCTTCACATATATGTAAATCATTTACTGCCTTGCATATTTAGTCGTGTAAATCCATGAATTTCCCTAACTGGGTTATAAATCTCTAGAAGGTGATTTTTTTAAAATTATTTCAGAGAACACAGTACTACCTACATTTTATCTAATACTGAATTGCAATAAATAAATGAATGATGCATAAATGAAAGTCATGGGACAAGTTAAACTCGCCCAGGGGAATCTAGCAGGATTGCCTGGCCCTGGTATGCTCCCGCAGGCTCCCAAGAATCAAGTTTCTCAGCCCTGTCCCCTTCAGTTCTTCTATCATCACGTGCAAACACAGTTTCCTAATTTCCTCAGGAAGTGAATGTTTAACAAAGAACCACTCTCTTTAAATGATTTTTTGTTTCTGATTTATTTTATTCTAGAAAATCTAAATCTATAGACATAACACAAGCACCCAGTTAAGTTCCTTAATAGGGGTCGAATTTTCTGAATATCCTTAGTCCACTAGACAGTTAAAATGTAGACACACTTTCTCCCAGAATATTATGTGCCAATTAACCGATAAACCTGCTGCTTAAAGAAAAAAAGAGATTAAAGTCATGATTCTCAACAACTCACTAAATGGTCATTGATTTTGTTTTAATTCTTAACAAATACCTTAGATGTTTTAGAAACTCTGCTGGAGTGAAGCAGCTGAGCAGTAGCCATTGTGGGACTGTATTAGGATTCTCACCGACTCTGACCTGTTTAAAAAGAAATCATTAGAGACCTTACCTAACACAGTATTTCCTATCTTACTGTACCCAAAGATGAAACTGAAACATTCTAAAAGCAAACAAGAACCAAAGACAATTCGTTTAAATCAGATCCCAGAATGCTCAGTTCATAGAGAAGCTTATCAAGCTCAATTTTGAAAACACAAAGGAATAACAACTAATAAAGAGTTTTATCAGGCCTCTTCTAGATCATAAAATGAATATCAGTTATAAAATTCCTTATTGTGAAGTTTCCAGAGAAGTATATAAGTTGATCATATTCTTGGGGAAATAAGTTTAATTAACATTTTGATCTCCACTACCAGTTTTCTATAAATTTGGCACAAGGATAA
Organism: Sylvilagus floridanus; assembly: GCA_949820135.1. Classification (NCBI taxonomy): domain Eukaryota; kingdom Metazoa; phylum Chordata; class Mammalia; order Lagomorpha; family Leporidae; genus Sylvilagus; species Sylvilagus floridanus. The sequence goes on from OX463233.1 coordinate 160,774,643, forward strand.
TATTTCCAACCATTCAATGAAACTTATGCTTATTCACAAACACATTTAGAAGAAAAAATTAAACTGCAAATTATCTAAAGACTCAACCATGTATCTTGCTCATCTATGTCATTCAGAGTATAACAGTGCATTATATACAGCAGAGACTATATGTTTATTGATTTAACTTCATGTGTAATTTATTTGCAAATTCAATGAAAAAAATGTTTATACATCATATTCATTAAGACAACTATTCAAAAAAATGGAAAGTAACATGTTTTGGTGAGGATGTGAGGAAATTAAAATCCTCGTGCCCTGCTTGCGGAATGTAGAATGGTCTGGCCTTTGGGAAAACAGTGTGGCGGAACAGGCAATGTGGGCTGCAGGTGAAACTGTCACCTGGGATACAGGCTCCCTGCATGGAGTGGCGGGTCGGTTCCCGGCTCTACTTGCAGCTCCCCTTTCAGCAAGGAAGTCTGGGCAGCAGTGGTTGAGGGTGCAAGTACTTGAACTGCTGCCGCCCATGTAAGAGATCTGGATGGAATTCCTGGCTCCTGGCTGCAGGAGCCCCAGCTGTTGTGGCCATTTGGGGAGTAACCAGTGTATGGAAGATCGACCTTTCTCTGTCTCTCTCTCTTTCACTCTGTCTTCAAGTAAATAAATTAATCTTTTTAAAAACACAGTATAGGTAAGTTCACCGCCTGTGATGCTGCCATCCCATATTGGCACTGGTTCGAGTCCTGGCTGTTCCACTTCTGTTCCAGCTCTCTGCTGTGGCCTGGAGGGCAGTAGAGGATGAACCAGGTCCCTGAGCCCTGCACTCACATGGGAGACCTGGAGGAGGCTCCTGGCTTCTGGCTTCAGATCAGCTCAGCTCCGGTCATTGTGGCCATTTGCAGAGTGAACCAGTGGGTGGAAGACCTCTCTCTCTTTCTCTCTCCTCCCCTCCCCCTCTATCTCTGCCTTTCAAATAAAATAAATAAATAAATCTTAACAAAAAAGACTGCTTTTAAAAAATAAAATAAAAATAAAAACACAGTACGGCAGTTTTTCAAAAAGTTAAACAGAATCATCATTTTATCTAGTAATTCCATTTCTAGATAAATACCCAAAAGAATTCAGAGCACGGACTAAGTAGTTAATTACTAAGTAGTTAATGTTCACAGCAGCCTTATTTACCATAGCCAAAGATAGAAACAATCCAAATGTCTATCAACAGATAAATGAATAAACACACTGTAGTATATATAACGGAATATTATTCAATCATAGAAAATAAATTCTGATACCTGCTAAAGAATGAACCCTGAAAATATTATGCCAAGTAAAAAAAAGACACAAAAGAACAAACATTGCATGATTCCACATATGAGGTATCAACAGTAGACAAATTCATAGACAGCAAGTAGAAGAGAGGTTTTCAGGGACTAGGGTGTAGAAGAAATGGAAAGTTTAATGGGGACAGCATTTTTGTTCAGAATGTTTTAGTTTTTATGTTTTGGAAATGGTTTCTGGTGATAGCTGCACATCACTGGGAAGTGTTTAGCGCCACTGAATTGCATACTTGAGAATGGCAGGGATAGAGAATTTTATGTATAGTTTACCACAATAAAAAAATTAATGTTTACCACATCTAGTTTTTACTTCTGTTGTTTCACTAACAACAACAACAACAAAAAAAAAACAGAGTACACCTTCCCTTTTCTTTTCTAAAAAGATCTTAATTTCAACTGAGGCTTCTTTTCCAGGTTTTATAGAGTTCTAACCAAAATAATTGTAAAATAATCCATCTAAAGAGATCCCCTTCTGGATCACTCAGGATAGCCCATGAACTGTTTTTGTATACTGATTAATGCACGATTCTGGAAGATTTTTGCCAATAAAAGAGTACAGAACTATCTGAGGACACTGCCACAAGGTGGTGACAAAGATTATAAACCGGTAATAGTTGAATTACTTTCTCAGAGTAACACTAGGGGACACTCTTTCACAGTATTTTATATGAGACTGAATATCACCTAACAGTCCCTTGGGCCTTAACAGATTCCAAGGTACCTTTTATGGACTTCAGGATATAACCTTCATCTGACTCAACGTATCTATTGCCTCCTTTAAATTTCAAAGAATAAAATGGAACTGGTAGGAAGAGTTTAAGCTCTAGCTCTCACCCATTAAACTATCGTAAATATCCCATACTGGGGTATTCACTTTAGAGACAATAAATAAGAATAATCATGATTTTTAAAATCACAGTCCATATTGGTGGAGTTTTTTATGTCTTTATGATCACAGACATTGTTGACAGCATTCCAGACAACCAATCCCTGAAAATAGCAATAGCTAATTACAACACACATGTATATTATATATAAAACATATGACATATTTTATATATATTTTTTGGAATGTATGGATAGCCTGGGTTAAATTGATATTATCACTGAAAACTCTGAGATATCTAGGGCACTTGCTTTTGAGACAGAATTCAAACTAGTTACTAGTTAGCATTTGGTAAATCCTCTAGGAATTAACATTTACAGAATAAGTTAAATGTTATACACACATATGTATGTCTACAAAGAAAAATAAGCAGCAGTATACTCTAACAGAGGCTTTGGAGTTAAGGAAACTGCATTGCAGTTCTGACTACTACCTAGCAACTACCTGACTCTGGTCAAGTTATTTCATCGCTCTGGGCTTTAGTTTCCTTCTGGGAAAATAAATAAATGAACTTCTCAGGGTTCTCTCTGTCAGTGTTGGTCTTTATCTGGAGCAGCAGCACAGAATAGTGTTTAAGCACATAGACTGTCTGGAGCCAAACTGCCTAGGATCTCATCTCAGTCTGCGACCTTGGAGAAGCTGTGTGCCTCTGTTTTCCCATCTGTGAAACAGACATAATACTTCACATGGAGCTGTTTTAGGGTGACATTAGTCAATATTTGTAAAGCACTTGGAATACTTCCCGACACACATTCTACGTCACAAAGCATGCTTGTCTTTTACAAATCTGATATTAGTGCTCAGTTTCCTGGTTTTCCTCCAGGCTCCCAGTCACTGCTCCCTAGTCCTCTTCAGACCGCTTCTCTGTCCCTTCTTTCCCTGCCATTTCGGTGTCTTTCAGGATTCTGTCCTGGGAGCTCTTCATTGTCCTTCCAAACACACTCCCTGGATCAATGAGCACACTTCCACTGTTTCAACTATTATTTCTTTTTAAAAAAATATTTATTTATTTGAAAGGCAGAGGAATAGAGAGAGAGTGAGAGAGAGACAGGAAGGGGAGGGAGGAGGGAGGGGAAGAAAGGGAGGGAGGGGGAAGAGGGAGACATGGAGAGAAAGAGAGAAGGAGAGAGGAGGCATTGATTTTCTATCGACTGCTTCATTTCTCAAGTGGCTGTAACCGACTGGGCCTGGTCCAGACTGAAGACAGGAGCCTACAACTCCACCCAGGTCTTAAATAACAGGGGCCCAAGTACTTGTCATTGTCTGCTGCTTGCCCAGGTGCCTAGCAGGGAGCAGGAACACGAGTGAACAACCTGGATTCGAATCGGTGCCCTGATACAGAATTACAGGCAGCAGCTCAGCTCCCTGTGCCACAAGGCCCAGTCCCCTCCACTATTATTTCTAGTGTTTCCTATATGTATGTGCCTAGAATAGGTTTCTATTCAGAGTTGCTGACTTGTACCTCTAAACACAGTTCCATTTCGATGTCCTCAACACATCCATATGTGAATTATTTCCCCCCCAACCCTACTTCTGTTCCTTAGCTCAGTGAATCATCGGACTCAGTTGCCCAGCCTGAAGCCTGTGACTCACCCTGCTCCTTCCTCATTCCCACGTCCAGTCATCTTAAACGTGTCCACTCCTCGCTTTCCCCATGTCTGTCAGCTCTACTTCACATCAAAGCAGCCTCGTCTTCTGCCTGCACTGCTGCGACCACTCCGCCTGTCAGTGATCTTGCCTGCTCTGGTCTGTTTTATATTGCTGTCAGAGTTTTCTTTTTAATTACAAACCTGATATGTAATTTCCCAGACTGAAACACTTCCGTGGTCTCACATTACCCTCTGGATAAAATCCAAACTTCTTACCGCGGCTTAAACCTCCCTAGCCTCACTCTAACCATTTCCCCTGACCCCTGTAGGCACCAGCCATTCTGTCTACTTCAATTAGCCTAAAGGCCTATATTCCCTATGGCTTTCAGACTTTAGAAATATTACCTGTTTGAAACATCTTCCATGTCCAATAGCTACGAATCTCTTAGACATGGCTCAGTATAACTTTCTTCAGGAATAATTTCTTGATGCCTACTTCCACAACTCCCAAATCCAAGTTATGCACCTATTGTAATAAATACTGTATCATAGTTCCCTTTTTGTATTGCACCACCTACTGTCAGCTAACATGAGGACAAAGCTGTATTGATCTAGTTCATTCTTTATTTTTAAAGGTGCAATTTAGTGTTCTTTTGCATATACAAAAAGGTGTACAACCATCACCACTATCAAATGCCAAAACACTGTCATAATCCCTGAAAGGTACCCCATGCTCATCAGTAGCCACTCCCATTTTCTTCTTCCCTGGCAACCGCTAATCTACTTCTCATCTCTATGGATGTGCTTGTTATGGACAGTTCATGTCAATGGAATCATACAACATGACCTTTTGTATTTTGTATAACTCATTCTTAAATTTCAGCATCACCACAGTACTGAATTTGAACAAAGTAGGTGCTGTATAAGTATCTGTTGAGTCAATGGATAATTCTACGCTATATGAATAAGAAGGAATTAAGAATCTAAAGAAGAATCACAAAATTTTAGAGGTAGGAGCAACTTAAATGTCATCTGTCCAAATATCCAATGTTCTATATGAGTAAAGAGCCAGAGAAGTAACAGAATTACCATGGGTCAGACAGCCTTGTAGTAGAACTGGAACAAAAATATGTTTAACTCACAATTTGGGATTTTTTTATAGACTGACTCAAAAATGTAATTCCTCTTTTCTTTCTTTCATTTATTTATTTGAAAAGTATAGTTACAGAGAGGCAGAGAGAGAGAAAGAGAGAGATCTTTCACTCACTGGTTCACTCCCCAAATGGCCATGACAGAGCCATGAGTAGAGCTATCCCAAGCCAGGAGCTTCTTCCAGGTCTCCCACGTGGGTGCAGGAGCCCAAGGACTTGGCTCATCTTCCACTACTTTCCCAGGCCACAGCAGAGAGGTGGATTGGAAGAGGAGCAGCCAGGACTAGAACCGGCACCCATATGGGGTGCCCGGCTTCAGGCCAAGGTTTTAACCCTCTGCGCCACAGCACTGGCCCAAGCCTTTTCTTTCATTCCATCTAACATGATGCACTGTCAGGCCTCCCGAACTGTTGAGTTTGCTTGCTCATTTCTCAACATGATAGAGTCTCCTTCTGGTATTCTAAAATGAGTTTGCTTCAGGAAGGTAAAAACATCCAAATCATTTTTCAAAATGGCCAGACTCTTTTCAACCTCTTACTATTCTGTTGCTACTGTTGTTTTTCTCTGAACAGGTATTTTGTGGTGGTGTTCTATTCAAGCACAGAATCTGCTAAATTTTGAAAGCTCACAAGCTGAAGATCCAGGAAAAGTAACTATAGAGACCATGGACTCTCAGAGAATGGCTTTTTTTTTTAAGTCACCTTGTTCTGACTCATTATATAAAAACCTAGGAGAGAACTTATAATTTAAAAAAAATGTGAGGGGCTCAGCACTGTGGCGCAGAGGGTTAAAGCCCTGGTCTGAAGTGCCGGCATCCCAAATGGGCGCCAGTTCTAGTCCCAGCTGCTCCTCTTCCAATCCAGCTCTCTGCTATGGCCCGGGAAAGCAGTAGAAGATGGCCCAAGTTCTTGGGCCCCTGCACCCATGTGGGAGACCTGGAAGACTCTCCTGGCTCCTGCCTTCAGGTCTGCGCAGCTCTGGCTGGTGCGGCCATCTGGGGAGTGAACCAGTGGATGGAAGACACCTCTCTCTCTCTTTCTCTCTACCTCTCTCTGTAACTCCGTCTCTCAAATCAATAAAATAAATCTTTTCTTTTTTTTTTTTTGACAGGCAGAGTGGACAGTGAGAGAGAGAGACAGAGAGAAAGGTCTTCCTTTTGCCGTTGGTTCACCCCCCAATGGCTGCCGCGGCTGGCGCGCTGCGGCCGGCGCACCGCGCTCATCCGATGGCAGGAGCCAGGTGCCAGGTGCTTTTTCCTGGTCTCCCATGGGGTGCAGGGCCCAAGCACTTGGGCCATCCTCCACTGCACTCCCGGGCCACAGCAGAGGGCTGGCCTGGAAGAGGGGCAACCGGGACAGAATCCAGCGCCCTGACCGGGACTAGAACCCGGTGTGCCGACACAGCAAGTCGGAGGATTAGCCTGTTGAGCCACGGCGCCGGCCAATAAAATAAATCTTAAAAAAAAAAAAAAAAAAAACACTGGGGCCGGTGCAGTGGTGCAGGTTAGTCCTCCACCTGTGGCGCCAGCATCTCATATGGGCGCCAGTTCTAGTCCTGGCTGCTCCTCTTCTGATCTAGCTCTCTGCTGTGGCCTGGGAGAGCAGTAGAGTATGGGACAAGTCCTTGGGCCCCTGCACCCCTGTGGGAGACCAAAAGAGGCTCCCGCTCCTGGCTTCAGATTGGTACAGCTAAAGCCATGGTGGCCATTTGGAGAGTGAACCAATGGATGGAAGATCTCTTTCTCTGTCTCTCCTTCTCACTGTCTGTAACTCTATCTCTCGAATAAATAAATAAAATCTTTAAAATTTTTTTTAATTATTTATTTCAAAGGCAGAGATAGAAGGCAAAACAGAGAGAGATCTTCCATCCACTGGTTCACTCCCCAAATGGCCACAACAGCCAGGGCTGAGCCAGGCCAAAGCCAGGATCTTCTTCCGGGTCTCCCACGCGGGTGCAGGGGCTCAGGCACTTGGGCCATCCTGAGTTGCTTTCCCAGGCACATTAGCAGGGAGCCAGATTGGAAGTGGAGCAGCTGGGACTGGAACTGGCACTGCAGGCAGAGGCTTAGCCTTCTACACCACAGCGCTGTCCCATAACTACAGATTTTAGGAACAAAACTCGTGGGGTAGTGCTGTGGCTCAGCAGGTTAAACAGCCGCATAAAATCTCCTCCCCTCCTTCTCTGTCACTCTACCTTTCAAAATAAATAAGTAAGTCTCAAAAAATCTTCTTAACAGAACTCTTTCAAATGTCTTTTGCTTATATATTTGCTTGCATATTGGATCCACAAACATCTGAAACTCCACACAGCACCAAAACCACTTTATAAAAAAATCTATATTTTAAAAAAAGATCTAATTGATTTATTTGAAAGAGTGACAGAGACACAGAGAGAAAGAGAGAGAGAGAGAGAGAGAGAGAGAGAGAGAGAGAGAGATCTTCCACCTACTCATTCATTCCCCAAATGGCCATAACAGCCAGGTCTGGGCCACACTGAAGCCTGAGGTCAGGACCTCCATTCTGGTCTCCTACTTGGGTGGCCCAAGCACTTGGGCCATCATCTGTTGCCTTCCCAGGTGCATTAGCTGGGAGTTGCATTGGAAACAGAATAGCCAGGACATGAACTGGCTGGCCCACATGACACGTGGGAGTTGCAAGCAGTGGCTTAACTGGCTGCACCACCACCCGGCCCTACTGCTTTATTATTTAGTATGTCCACTCTGTGACAAGGATTATGATCTTCTGCAGAAAGACCCAAGACTTCTATTTTCTTTCTGATAACCACACTATACTTCCTCTTGGCCTACATTTCAACTGCCCTATTTTAAACAGAGCTCGATGATTTACCACCTTACTTCTTTTATGTGTGGGTTCAGATAAAGATTACCAGCTGTGTGTTTAAGGCCTAAACCACACTTTATACGTTCTTTTTTGTCATTCCAAGTGAAGCAAAAACCAAAGTTTATTATCTTTGTCCAAAGATAACCACAGCTGATTCACTAAAGCTCTCTACCCATCTTTCTCAATCTTTCAAAGCCCCCCCCCCCACACACACACTTTCTTTTTTTACAAGCAAATACCACTTCTAACACAACATCCAGTAGCTGGATTCTGAAATACAACTAGACGACACATGCACGCTATGAAAGATGGTCTCAGTCAGAGGAGTGCATGTCAACATAAGTAAGTCAATAAAGCTAGACGGGGCAGAGACAGCCCGTACTGCTAATCCAACCTCTTCCTGTTACAGAAGAGGAAATTCAATTCCGTGGAGGAAGCATAGGTTTTTCAACCAGTGGTGCTGGAACAAAAAGACATCTACAGACAGGGAAGGGAAGGAGGGAGGGGGGAGGAGGGAGGGTAGGAAGGAGGGAAAAAGATAATAAAAAGTCTCGATTTAAATCTCATATCATATACAGCTATTAGTTCAAAAGGATCAGAGATGTAAACTAAGACACAAGACAAAGTGCCGCCCAGCCAGGGAGCCTGGTTTGCCCAAGCTCACACATTCACTCAGAATGGAGCTTCCTTCAACACATCATTATTCACCATTTTAACAAATTCTACTTGGCCTTGCTAATTCCCCTGCTCAGTGCTCAACCGGAGTAAATGACCTCCACTGTATTAATTGGGTATTTGTGCATGCTCTTTTGATTTTATAATATCTTGTTCATGCTACTTCAATAATTCATTCATTCAACAGGGACTCCATAACCACAACGTGCCAGGCATGGTGCAGGATCTCAAAAATGGAAAATACTTTTCCCATCCCAAGAGAGTTCTGGTCCAGCGGGGAAGAAATTAGATTATAACCCTCATGAAATGTTAAAAACCCCATTCAGGACCAAGGGGTAAACGTGGACTTCCTGTCTGCCAGCCGAGTACGCCAGGCCCAGCGCACTGCAGTGCATCGCGATGATCGCTACCCTTGGAGGATGCTGTCTCTGCTAAGCCGATCAGGGACCTAAAGGCCACAGAGGTCACATGGCAAAACCTCACCAAGCCCCAGAGGGGCCGGCCCTGCCGGCCTGCAACACCAGCAGTCCTATGTGGACACCGGTTCCCGGCCCGGCGGCTCCACCTCCGACCCGGCTCCCTACTAATGGCCCAGATGGCCCTCACCCCCGACCTGGAAGACCCGGATGAAGCCCCCGGCTCAGGCCTGGCCCATGTTACAGCCTTTTGGGGAGCGACCCAGCGGACGGGAGATCTCTCTCTCTCTCTCTCTCTCTGCAACGTTTTCACATAAATAAATCTTTAAAAAGCAAAGCCAAAGAGAAACTGAGGTCAACCCCGGGGGTGGGGAGGGCGGCCTCATCCCTTGCCTCCTGGTCCGCACCACGCATCCACGATGACCTCAAAGGAGGGAGAAAACCCGACCCGGGGCACAGAAAGCCCCAAAGCTGACCCAGGGCGCCCCCGGCCCCAGACGCCATCTCCGCGACCACTGCCTGGCGGCTGCCGCTTCATTTCCAAATCGAACCGTTTCCCCCCAAAAGCTACGTTGTAAAAGCCACCGTAGCGGGTAAAATGCGATCGAGAGCCTCCCTTTCGTGTTTCTTCTCAGCCCCAGCGAAATACTCTATCGGAGCCTCTAAGTAACCAATACAGAGAACCTCAAGTAACCAAAAAAAAAAAAATTCCAAAAACAAAAAAAAATTTTTTACGTAATGCCATGATTCACAGCAGCCAAGCGCCCAATTCCTCGGGAGACGTCGAAAAGGCGCAAAACGCTCACCTTCGCTGGACGACGCCAACCTCGCCCTGATCCGGACTCAACCGCCTATTTCCAGCCCAGACCGGCTCTTTGCGCTCATAAACCAATTAACGGTGCCCTCCTGGGCGGGACTAGGCACACCTTCATGAATAATTCATTATCTCTCCCTGGCTGGTCCCAGCGGCAGGCCTCCGACTTCATGAATATGCAAAATAGGGGGCGTGTCCCCAGCCGGCCCTGCCCCGTGGACGCGCGGGCTCCGGGAGGTTTCGACTCCGGCCCGCAGGCGGCTTCGGCCTCCAGGTCTCTGGCCGCGCTTCGGGCTCTTTGAGGGCCGGTACCGCTTGGCCCCCAGTCCTGAGGGACGCGAGTGGCCTCGTGACTCCCTGGGAACCAGAAAACGGCCTGCGAGGTGAGGCGCAGGGCCTGGGTTAAGAGTAGGGCCCGAGGGGCCTGGGAGCTAACGTGCGCCAGGGCGGGGGTCCCGGAGAAACCTCAGGTCGGCGCTGGGGTCCAGGGGGAGGGGAGCCCCAACCCTGGGGGGACCGGAGCTCGACATCAGGGGTGAGAGAGAGAGGTCCCCAGGACGAGGGCGTCGCCAACCCCTTCCCTGGCCCCAACTATGCGGGGGGTTTTGTTTTTTGCTGTAATTTCTAATTATACAAATGGAACACACCTGTCCCTACTCTGGGCACCCCGTTTCCACATGGGGTGACTCCTGGGAGTAGTTGGGGCCTGCCTCTTCAGAGCCTTTTCCACCTGCTTAGTAACAGCCGAGGGGCTTCTAAAATAAATTGGAAATTGGGATAGAAAAAAAATTTTTTTGGTACAATAAATCTTGGAATCCACACATAGTTTTTTTTTTTTTTTTGTAGTACATATTTTCCACGAGTTTTTTGAAGATTCTGCGTATTCATGGATTTCAAAAATTTTTGAACCAAAATAAACTATTTTTCCACGTACTGTTTAAAATACTCTCGTATTTAGTACCTTGTGGAACTTTTCAGAGGATTCCTTGGGCCCCAACGGAAATTTCCTAAGAAAGTTAACCAACGACTGAGCCACTTGACACCTGTTCATCTTTATTTTTTTCTGTAGAAAAGGGGAAAAACAAAGGATTCAGGCTGGGGAGAACATGGATTTAGGACGCAGGCAGAGGATTAGCCTATTGAGCCTCGGTGCCGGCCCAGCACACCTACACTCATAAAACTACCCGCCTATCTGTTAGCTGGTGGCTGGCTCAGTTACCAGACTGCCTCTCACTGAAGTACTATGACTCTCATAAGAAGTACTCTCATTGAAGTACTATGCTTAACTTAACCTTGTTTTACTTAATAATGGCCTCAAAATGTAGGATTCATAAGACTGACAATTCCTATATGCTGTAAGTGTTTGAGTGAAAAGGTGACAGTTTATCCTAGGTATGTTTAGGTAGCCGTAAGCTATAGAAAAAAACATACACATAGAGTTCAGTACTGTACAGTTTCAGGCCTTGAAACTTATTCCTTATAGATAAACTGGGACTACAGTACTCTAATTCTTCTTAGAATGTCACTTCTTTGTTGAGCTTCCTTGCTCCATCACCTCAAATATAAATAAGCTAAAAAAGACACCTGGTCTGGCTGAGTCACTCCAGGACCCCCAGTGCTCAGCACAGAACTGGTGCATAGCAGACGTTGGCTATTCATTAGTGGACTGAGGCAGTAAATTACCCTCTCTTCCTCCTGCATGCATCTGTGGAGGTTTCTTACTTTTTCCCCGCATTCTTTGCTGGGCTTGTCGTGACCTCTGTTTTGAACCTTTACAGATGAGTGAACACGTGGTGCCTGGCCTTGAGTGAGGAGCTATGAATAGTCTTCCAGCTTTCTTTTTTCTTCTTCTTTTTTATTTTATTTGAGAGGTAGAGTTACAGACAGAGAGGGAGAGGCAGAGAGAAAAGACTTCCATCCACTGGTTCACTCCCCAGATGGCCACAACATCCAGAGCTGGGCCAGTCCAGAGCCTGAAGCTTCTTCCAGGTCTCCCGTGCATGTACAGGGGCTCAATCTCTTGGGCCATCTTCTGCTGCTTTCCCAGGCTACAAGCAGAGAACTGGATCGGAAGAGGAGCAGCCGGGACTAGAACTGATGCCCATGTGGAATACAAACAATGCTGGCCCCAACTCTCCATCTTTCTGACCGGCTCATCAACTCTTCCAGGACAGGAGCCATTATTTTTATTTCTTCATTGTGTTCACTGAAAGTACTCAAATAGCTAATTGAATGAGCTAATGAATGACTTAAGGAAAAACGTTAGGCCTTTGAAAATTGATAGCGCTAGAGGAAGCTTTAGAAATCGTCAAAGTCGAGTCTTTTACAGATGAGAACTTAAGTAATTTGCTCAAGGTCCCTAAGCTTGTTAAGAAAGCAAGTCACAAGTACCGCCCACGGTCCCACGTCTCTCATTGATAGGTTCTTCTTTTTTCTCTCCAGCCAGGCTAGTTTCTGATTACTTTTCTGTGAACCTCCTTTACAACTCAAGGCACAGAAATCCCTAGCTGAAGACTTAATTCTTATCAACTAGAAGGCTTTGAGCCTGTAATGTTCATCTTCTGATGAAATCTATGCCTAATGAACATGAAGTGCTGTATGGTTTTCAGACGACTTCCCAGCTGTTTTTGTATCTTTCATGGATAAGAGACTGGAAGTTGTCCCTGTCAAAGCAAAGGGGGAAAGTGAGCATTGTGATAGAAGATGATCATCGTTTAGAAATTTCCAGATAACCGTAATTTTGTCAAAGGTCAAGATTTCCCAGTTGTTAAAGTTTTGCGACACCTTGAACCTAACAGTTAAATAACATATAAGACAGGTGAAAAGCGAGGGGAAAAAATCTTATCCCTGGTAACTTTCTTTGGCTAAAGTTGACCTTTGTCTCCTTAGATACATGTATGTCATTTGACTATGCCTGAAACAACTGTTAGCCCTCATTAATGAGTCTCTAGTTAGATCCTGTCCTTTGCCAAGGACCATTTTTGCTTCTCACTTGAAAGGAATTCAGGGGGCTGGCGCTGCAGCTCAATAGGCTAATGCTCCACACTGGGTTCTAGTCCCGGTCAGGGCACCGGATTCTGTCCCGGTTGCCCCTCTTCCAGGCCAGCTCTCTGCTGTGGCCCAGGAGTGCAGTGGAGGATGGCCCAAGTGCTTGGGCCCTGCACCCGCATGGGAGACCAGGAGGAAGCACCTGGCTCCTGGCTTTGGATGGGTGCAGCGCCGACCGTAGCAGCCATTTAGGGGGTGAACCAACGGAAAGGAAGACCTTTCTCTCTGTCTCTCTCTCATTGTCTACTCTGCCTGTAAAAGAAAAAAAAAAAAAAACTCCTAAAATCATCATAACTTCCAGTCATCATGCAGCTGACACCACTATATTTATTCATTTAACAAATGTTTACTCTGTACCCTCCATTTCTAAAGCACTCTGCTTGACCCTGTGAGAATCAAAACTTTGTTTCTGAACTGTGGAAGTTTACAATTTTGTGAGAAAGGGAGATCTGTAGACTTATTACCCACATAGCAAATACATAACTTGCAAATCTTAATGAAGATATAAAGCATAATATTGTAGGGTCTAGAGAATAAACTATGCATTCTGAATACGAAATCCAGACAGTTCACAAAGGAGGCAGCAGCTAGGAAGAGAGCGTGTGTCTGTGATTGCCTTTACTCGTTCATTGGCAATGCTTAGAGTGCTTCAAATCAATGAAAGCAGACATTTAGCCCGCCTCTTTAGTACCGGGAGAGAAGAGGAGGCGTAAGATCCGTTCCTTCCACTCCTGGCAGCAGCGCGTTCCTGAAAGCTAAGCATCGCCTTTGCCACCTCGAGTGCTCGCTCTAGGTTAAGAGGAAATCCGAGCAGAGTAGAGTGAAAGTCCTCCTCTGCCTTTGCCTCCTTGCTCGCTGAGGTCAAGTTGGATGTGGCTCTTTCATGCCCACTGCATTTCTTCCAGCCCTCTCATTTCTGTGTCAGGATGTTATTTTATTCCCGTTTCCAATGGAGCATAAGTAGCCGTGTGATTCTGGGGGGAAGGGCAGTCGGTGGTGTTTGCAAATGTGTTTATGAATGCTATCCTGGAGTCCTAGGATTTTAAGCCTTCCTGGAAAGAAAAGAGAAACAAAATGATTTACAGAACTGACGTTTTGAATGGAGCCTCTGGGGATAAACTGCTGACTTGCTGACTTATTTGGCGTTTACTTATTATTATGTTAGAGGAAAAGGCAAAGATAAATGGTTGCCAACTTGGCTGTTGCTTCTGAACTCTATTCACCTTTTGACAGCCAAAGAGAAGCCGGTCTGTATGAAATAAGCCCCCGACTCTGAGATTTAAACATGGGCTCCTGTGGCTTCTCAACCAACAAAATGTAATCCGGTGTGTAGGTGGCAATATGTTGTGGTCTTAATGCACACCAGAGCTGCGTATCAACTTCTGCCGCCTTTGAGTTGATCTTTTCTGACTGCCAGAAGGATCCATGCGGGGTGTGTGTTTCTGGGGAAAGCCTAAGGCTTAGTGAACGGAGAGCGGGAATGAGAGAGGCCCCAGGTGACAGGCTGCTGCCTGCTTGGGTTCCTGGAGGAAGTCCAGGAAGAGAGTCCATTCTCTAGCATTTACGGAGATGTTGTCTCTGGCTACTTGATGCTGCTTTCTGGTGAATGTAAAGTTTTGGTGACATAAAATGATGTTCCTCTCAATGATTAGCATTCAATAGAAACAATTTCAGATGAAATAGATTTTAAACTTTGAGTGATTGCTGCTTAGAACACATGCTTAGAGATCTAAAATGAAGTGATGCTCAAAATTCACGACACTACTGGCAGCCCTTAGTTTTGAGGCCTTTCACTTTCTGTACCTCTGGTTCTTGCAGAATGACAGTTATCAAATAATGGTTTAGGACTCCTGGGAGACTGTATTGCAACCCCATTAGGGGCTTTTGTTCTTGCCTTAGAATTACTAACCTGGTGACAAAGTTGGAAGTGCTAATGATCTCTGACCAACAAGGACTCTAACTTAAGATTTAGAATTCTTGTAATCTTAGCAAAAATTGAACACAGTATGAGAAATCTGAAGCAAGCTATTTTTTTAAAAAAAAGATTTATATTATTGTATTTATTTGGAAGGCAGAGCAACAGAGAGCGAGAGTGAGAGATCTCTTCCATCTGCCAGTTCTCTCCCTATATGCCCACAATGGGCCAGTCAGAGCCAGAAACTCTATCCTGGTCTCCCACATGGGCAGCAGGGGCCCACGTGTTTGGACCATTATCTGCTGCCTTCCCAGGTGCATTAGCATGAAGTTAGGTCAGAAGCAGAACAACCAGGACTCAAAAGGGCACCCCAGTGTGGAATGCTGGAGTGGCACTCAGTGGCTTAGTCAGCTGTGCTACAATACCGGCCCCGGGGCAGGCTGTCTAAAACATCTTCATGCCAAATAAATAAATAAGAGTTCCTGGGGCCGGCGTTGTGGCATAGCAGGTAAAGCTACCGCCTGCAACACCAGCATCCCGTATCAGTGCCGGTTCAAATCCTAGGTGCTCCTCTTCTGATCCAGTTCCGTGCTAATGTGCCTGGGAAAGCAGCAGAAGATGGCCCAAGTGCTTGGTCTCCCGGAGACCTGGAAGAAGCTCCCGGCTCCTGGCTTCAGACGTTCCAGCTCCGGCCATGTGGCCACTTGGGGAGTGAATCATCAGATGGAAGATCTCTTTCTCTCTCTCTCTCTCTCTCTCTCTCTCTGTAACTC
This sequence comes from Sylvilagus floridanus, assembly GCA_949820135.1. Classification (NCBI taxonomy): domain Eukaryota; kingdom Metazoa; phylum Chordata; class Mammalia; order Lagomorpha; family Leporidae; genus Sylvilagus; species Sylvilagus floridanus. Next base: position 160,790,066 of record OX463233.1, read on the forward strand.
TGCCTTTCAAACTAAAATAAAAAAAAAAAAAAACTATTTATGTCAGAAGAATGGTCAAGCAGGTAGAAAGTGTAAGTATCCTGGCAAAATCCCCTACAACTGGGCCAGTGCTGCGGCATGGCAGGTTAAGCCACCGCCTGCAATGCCAGCCTCCCATATGGGCACCACTTCAACCCAACGCCCGCAAATGTGCCCAGAAGATGGCCCAGGTGCTTGGGCCCCTGCATTTACCTGGGAGACCCAGATGAAGCATCTGGTTCCTGGTTTGGCCTGGCCCAACCCCAGCCATCGTGGCCATTTGGGGAGTGCACCAGCGGGTGGAAGGTAGCTCTCTGCCTGTGCCTCTGCCACTCCCTCTCCATAACTTACTTTCAAATTCAATAAATCTTTTTAAAAAATTACTTACATAGCATTATTTAGTAATCTGTTAATGACTGACATAATAATTTTACCTCTTTCTGGGGGTACAGTGTGCTGTTTTGATACATGTATGCATTGTGCAATGGACAGTTCTGGGTAATATGTATTTTGAAAAAAGTATGCATGGATTTCAGAATTATGTTGCACCAAAACAAAGTTATTTTTAATTCCATTTTCTTGTTTTTAAAAATACATTTATTAGAGAAATAGAGTGAAAGGAAGAAGGAATGACAGAATGATCTTCTGTCTGCTGGCTCACTCCCCAAATGGCTGCAGCAGTCAGTTCTGGGCCAGGCCAGAGCCAGGAGCCAGGAATCCCATCCGGGTTTTCCATGTGGACCGCACGGACTCATCCGCTGCCATAGCAGGTCCATTAGCAGGGAGCTGGCTTGGGAGGAGCCTAAACTGGCGCTCTGTAAACTGTGGGTGTCCTGCGTGGTGGCTTAAACACCGCACCGCAGCGCACACCCCTTAATTCCATTGTCCATGGACTTTTCCAGGTACCCTGTGTACTGTTTCTGTCTGCCTTTTTTTTTTCTTTTTAACATAACAGTGCCTTTGTTACGTGAGTCTGTAGTTTGTGCTCTTTATTGCCGAGGAGTCTGCCATCGTGTGACTGTGCCACTGTTTGTCCATTCACCAGTGGTCCAGTCAGACGTTTCCAGCGTAAGGCTGCTGGGAACATGCAGGTGTCAGCTTGTTTTCACTCCTTAGGGATAAATACCTAAAATAGAATAAAAACAGTGCAAGCTGTTACCAAGAAGTCTTTGCTTACCCCAAGGTCACAATCTATCTCCTTCTAGATAGTTCCTAGTTTTAGCACTTACATTTTGGTCAGTGACCCACAGTGAATTAATTGTTGTCTGTGATGCAAGGTAAGGGGTGAGGTTCTTCTCCTGCACATGGGCATCTCGCTGTTGCAACATTATGTATTTAAAAGGCATTCCCTTCTGCCTTTGGGTTATATCAGCACCTTTGTAGAAAATTTGTTGACCCGTATTTTGTAAGCTGGTGTCTATCTCTGGCTTCTCTGTACAGTCTCATTAATCCATGTCTAGTCTTAGGCTTTTTCTGATCTTGATTTTCTTAGTTTCATAGTAAGTCTGGTAATTGGGTAGTAGAAGCCCTCCAACTTCATTGTTGTTTTTTTCATACTGTTTTGTCTCTCCTACATTATTTGCTTTTTTTAAAAAAAAATTATTTGAAAGGCAGAGTTACAGGTCAGGAGAGAGGTAGGAAGATGGAGAGGGAGAGATTTTCGATCCACTGATTCACTTCCCAAATGGCCATAATGGCTAGAGCTGGGCTAATCTGAAACCAGGAGCCAGGAGCCTCGTCTGGGTCTCCTACGTGGATGAGGGGTTCAAGCATTCAGGCCATCCTCCTCTGCTTTCCCAGGCAGATTAGCAGAGATCTGGATCAGAAGTGGAGCAGCTGGGACCTGAACTGGTACCCTTTACCCCCTATACCACAGTGCTGGCCCTTATTTGCTTTTTCATATTAATTTTAGGAATTTTCTACAAAATTGCCTGCTAGGGTATTGTTTGGGTTGGCATTGAATCCCTAGGTCAGTTGGGAAGAGTTAACATCTTAACTGTGCGAAATCTTCTAATCCGTGAATATGGAGGCTCTCCCCAGGTGTTGATCTTTTTGAATTTCTCTCAGCAGCATTTTGTAATTTTCAGTGTACAAGCCTTGTGCATTTTTTTACAGTGAAATCCTAGATATTTATTGTTTGTTGATGCTACTGTAAATGTTATTTTTAATCTTTCAATAATTCATTGCAGGTATAGAGAAATATAATGGGTTTTGTGTATATACTTTATATATTTTTAAGTGAAGCGATAAATTGGATTCTGAGTGTCCTGAAATTGTCAAAATGCTACATATTTCTTTTTTGATTTTTTTTAGACTGGTTCATTGGACTTCATATTATTTTTAAATACATGTGTATGTCTCATTTAACAAGCACAAAACATTTATGTTATGTTTAATACTTAATAACATGATTCTGTGTTACAGGTGTTAGTACTGAGCAATTTAAAGATGAGAAAACAAGAGGGCTGGCATGGCTCAGCCAGCTTAACCAGCCACTGGCAGTGTCGGTGTCATGAGCACCAGTTCGAGTCCCACCTGCTCCACTTCTAATCCAGCTCCCTGGTAATTCAGCAGGGAAGGCAGAAGATGACTGAAATGCTTGGGCTCCTTCCACTCACATGGGTGGCCTGGATGGAGTTCTGGGCTCCTGGCTTTGGCCTGGCTCAGTCCCAGCCATCATGGCCATTTGGGGAGTGAACTAGCAAATGGAAAATTCTCTCTCTCTCTCTCTCTCTCTCTCTCTGCCCTTCAAATAAATAGATAAATCTTTAAAAAAATGAGGAAACAAAAATGTGGAAAAATTTAATTATTTGCTAAAGTCCCACAGCTAATAAATGATAGAGCTGAGCTTTGATGCTGGCCCCTGCTCTGAACCAGCAGCTCTAAAACCTTTGTCTTAGGACCTCTTTACACTCTTAACAATAATTTAGCCAAAATGTTTATGGACATAGAAAGAGACTAGAATATCCAAGACATCTTAATTATAAAAAACAACATTGAAGAACAACACCAGATTTCAAGGTTTACCATAAAGCTACAGTAATTAACATGGGACTTCTAAAGCAAGGATAGGCACATAGACAACTGTAACATAATAAAGAGTTCAAAAATGGACCCGCACTTACAGAGTAGCCCTCCTCTACCCAGGATGTGCTCTAAGACCCACAGTAAATGCCTGAAACTATATAAAACCCCTAGTCCCATATTTATGGACGGTCCCTGTAAGTCAGACGAGAATGGTTTGACTTAGAATTTTTAGCTTTACAATGGTGCAAAAGTGATACAAATTCATTAGAAACAGAACTTCACACTTTGAATTTTGATCTTTTCCTGGACTAGTGATATGCAGAATGATCGTCTCTCAGAGCTGTGGGCAGCAGCAATGAAGCAGCTCTCCCAGGCATGCATGTGATCACAAGAGGAAAACCAGCACATTCTGCCCAGTGAACTGCATTGCTAAGTCACGATGTTCAGGGGTTAGGTGTATTGAATATATTTTCAACTTAACAATGGGTTTATGAAGATGTAACCCCATCATAACGCAAAGAATATTTGCACTGTTTTTTTCCTGTATGCCCTGCGGCACTGACAGCATAATATCAGAGTTAATCTGTCTTTCCATGTTTTATGCCCTGGCACTTTCATTGCATCCTTCTTTTTTTTCCTTTAGGAAAATTATTTATTTATTTACTTGAGAGGCAAAAAGAGAGCAGAGAGACAGTGCTTCCATCTGCTTGATCACTCCTCCAGTGTCCACAAAGGCCAAGGCTGGGCCAGGGCCAAAGCTGGAAACTCAGTTCAGCTCTCATATGAGAGTGGCCTCACTGCTGCCTCCCAGGTTCTGCATCAGCAGGAAGCAGGAAGCAGACGCCAGAGCTGGGGATTGAACCCAAGTACCGCCACGTAGGACGTGGGCATCTTAACCACTAGGCTAAATGCCTGCCCCCACATCATTGCTCTTGTGACACCATTAATAGTAAAATAGGGTCACTTGGACACAAATACTGTGTCCTGTGACAGTTTAATTAATAAAAAACTGAAGTGGCTGAGAGCAAACTGCTTCTAAAAAGCCTACAAAGCATTCAAGAAAGCACCCACTGAGCTCTGTCTGAGAACGATCCAGACAGCTATTAATCTCATCCACCAGGCTGGGTGGTGTGTGCATGGGATGTGTTTCAGCCATCTGCAGCAACTGGTGCAATCGTTTGTTCTTTATACATTCCTGATCTATTCCCAGAAGTGGCTGTCTTTCCAACAGCCTCTTTTTGGGGGTAATACTTTTCTCTGAAGATATGTGTAACCAATCATGTTGTAAAAAAAAAAAAAAAAAGTAATCTTCAATATGTGAGAAAGTTTCCCCTGTTTATGTAAAGCCTTACTACAAAATGAAACGGGAAACTTAAAATTTTTATTCATTAAAAACCATCACCCATACACATAAAATCTGTATGCAAAACAATTTTCCTAAAATATTAGAATGACATGGTCTTATTAGTAAGAAGAGTAACATTGTTCTACATCTTTGCAGATTTCTTTAATGTCTGGCTTGAGACAGATTTTCAAACTTGGCTCTGCCTTGAATTTGTTAAAATCTTACATGTCAGTCTTTGGGAACTTCACCGTTTGCTTATAAAAGAAGTCAATTAAAAAGACAAATAGCAGGTTAGTATTTTATGAGAATAGTTTGGACCTCGTGATCCTCTGAAAGACTCTGCGTGACCCCACACGTTAGGGACTCCAGCTGTATTCTGCCCCCTAGTCTGCCTTTGCAACCTGTAGCTAGAAAAGAGGACATGGGCACGTTTCGGATGCAGTTCACGGTAGGCACTGTGATTAGACAGCTCCCCTGGCATCTCCCTGTCTTCCCTTCATTTTTCAGCTTGGGAGAACAGGACATCTTTTCCTGTCAGCCCCAGCTCTCCATGGTGGACACCTGAGCAGACGAAGGCAGCAGGACACCTGGGCACCGCGAAAGCTGAGCTATATTCCAAGGTGACCATTTTTCTCTCTGTTCCCCTAAGCATAATGATCATGACGTGCTCTTAGGATTAGCCTTCATTTTGACAAACGTACAGTCATGCGCCACATAGCAACATTTCAGTCAATGGCAGATTACAAGAGGACAGACCACAGATATGGTGGTGGTCCAGTAAAATTATAATGGAGCTGAGAAATTCCTATTAGCTCTTGATGCTGGAGCTGCCTCAAGGTCATAGCACAGCACATCAGTTGTGTTGTGGTGAGGCTGGGGTCGACAAAGCTGTGGTGCAGCCCCGTAAAGCACAGCACCTACACTTACGGATTACATAATGCCTGACAGTGATGGTGAGAGTACTGTTTTATGTATTCACTCTTCATCACTACTTTAGAGTAAACTTCTCATCAGAAAATTGTACATCAGTAAGGCTTCATCGAGTAGTTAGCCCATACCATCTGTGTGTATGCAAGTGCACTCCATGATGCTCCCACAATGATGCTTCTCTCAGTGTGTCCCCATCCTCAAGCAGTGTGTGGCCGTATGCATGTATCCACCCCGTATCCAATTATGAAATGTGACTATGTCCGCAGAAAGTTAGCTCATGCCCCCCCTTTTTAGTTCTTATTTAATGAATGCATTTTTCATAGATACAACTTCCCCCCTACCCACCCTCCCACCCCACCTCCCATCCCACCTCCCTTTCCCTCTCCCATCTCCTTCTTCATTATGGTTCATTTTTAGTTTGATTTTATATACAGAGGACCAACTCCATGTTAAGCATAGATTTCAACAGTTTGCACCCACTGACACACACACACCATATAGAGTACAGTTTGAGAACAAGATTTGCAGTGGATTCTCATAGTACAACTCATTATGGACAGAGGTCCTACATGGGGAGTAAGTGCACAGTGACTTCTGCTGTTCTTTTAACAATTAACACTCATATTTATGACGTCCGTGATCACTTGAGGCTCTTGCCATGGGCTGCCAAGGCTGTGGAAGCTTTTTTTTTAATTAAGATTTTTATTTATTTATTCATTTATTTGAGAGGCAGAAAGAAACACCCAGGCAGAGAGAAAAAGAGCTGCCATCAACTAGTTCACTCCCCAATAGTCAGGGATGGGCTGGACCCAAGCCAGGAGTCAGGAACTCAGTCCAGGTCTCCTACATGGGTAGCAGGAAGCCAATAACTTGAGCCATCACCCCTGCCTCGCAGGGTCCGCATTAGCAGGAAGCTGGAATTGGGAGCAAGAGCCAGGGATCGAAACCCAGGCACTCTGCTCTGGGATCCAGGTATCCTAACTGATGTCTAACTGCTAGACGAACTGACTCTCTCCACAACAATTTTGAATTAATGCCCAGTGAAATTATTTTAAAGTTATTTAGGGAGTAGATATTTGGCCTAGCAGTTAAGGTGTCTGCATTCCATACCAGAGTGCCTGTGTTCAATTCCTGGCCCTGGCTCCCAGTTCAGACCAGTTTCTGCCAGTACAGACCCGGGAGGCAGCAGGAAGTGATTCAAGTGGGAGGCCTGGATGAGTACCCAGCTTTCAGCTTCAGCCTGGCCCAGTCCTAGGCATGTGGCATTTGAAGAGCAAACCAGTAGGTGAGAACTTGTTCTCACTTTCGCGCTGTTGTTCTTGCTCTCACTCTCTCTACCTCTCAAATGTTTAAAAATTATTAGAGGAATCTCTGGATTAATTAGGCCCACTGTTCTTGGTTCCAGACAAAGGCACAACAATTTTCCATTCTTTCCTTAGATAATAATAGATACTTTGGATTTTTTCTTATAACTTAAGTTATGAGACCAGAGAACTGACCTTCAAACTGTGGAGCAGGTGTTCAAGAAAAGCTTTTTATTTCCATAATACTGAATTGCAAGGATCTAAGGGAGAGTATATTTAATGGGCCAAACTTCCAGAAGAAAAGAAAAAGCAGGCCACTATTGCTCATTCCCATTTATCAATAACCCGGTGTAGGCAAAGCTCTCAGTGTATTGTGCAAGGCGAAAAGGAAACTCTCAGGCTTCAGAGTTGCAAGATATGATTAAGGCCCCGTGACAATAAGGGCTTATTTCCAGACAGTTCCATTCAACACCAACACTCCAGGCAGATGGGAACCTTTCCGAGCGAGGGGAAATACATCCTGTGGTGCTTAATCATACACATCTTGAACCTTGCAGATAAACTCCATTATCAAAAGAAGGCTTGAGTCCCAAACAAGTATTGAATGACTCACTTATTCTCTCCTCTGTCACACTGAATTGGTTTTTTCAGTGCAGAGGATAATTCTGTGACATTTATTGTGTCCTTGTGTGGACTTGTCCCCGTGGAGCACATGAGGATGAAAAACATGATTCCCAATTTCAAGGCATTAACAGAGTATGTAGTTCTCTCTTTTATGGGGAATACCACATAGAGAAGAATTTGGACTAAAAAGTCAGGCACGGTGGGAAGGGGACTTATGAAAGAGATACAATTTGAACTAAGCCTTACAAAGATTGGAAATTTTTTTGGCAAATATGGATCAGAAAGAGCCAGCCATTTTTCATACTGCAGCCTGAAGCACAGATCTGAGAATTTCATTTCCCCGCTTAAGGCCATTCAGGGATGAGAAATACCAATGCTCACTGGGCTTTGTGAGATAATGGTGCCCGGCACACATTAGGTGAGAGAACAGGCACAGAGACAGGCCTTGTTGGCCCCCAGATCAGCTGGTTAATGGCAGACAGAGCCAGATTAGAACTCCATGTCTCTGAGGACACTGTTCTGCTTAAGCACCTCAGTAGCCATTCTCAGTTTAATTCACTGAGCAGACGTCAAGGTGCCAGCACAGCTGTGTTCCGTCCTGAAGGCTCTAAGGAAGATTCCATTCTCTTCCCCATCCTCTAGAATCCATCCTGTGCTTCTGGGTGGTGACTCCTTCCTCCATTGGCAAAACCACCAATGGCCAGTTGAGCCACTTGCATACACAACACTCCTCATTTCTGCCACATGTAAGGACCCTTGGGCCCAGCCAGGATACCCGGCGTAATCTCCCTTCTCACTGTCCTCACCTTAATCGCATCTGCCAAGTTCCTCATAGTCAGCAGATGCAGGATTGAGATGTGGACATCTTTAGAGGGGCGTCATTCTGCCTGCCGTGGTGCAGCCTGGCTGGAACCGCCAAGGTTTGCAGCGAGGCTCATCCTGGGACTGCTCCAGGAGGCTGGAAACTGCAACCTAGAGCCGCCTTCCTGTCAAACAGCCGATGCTGCAGCAGCACCCAGGACTTCGAGTCTTTGTCTAGTGCCTGCAGTTGGCGGCACCTATCGTGAAACCACCCGCTAAGGAGAATTGTAGTTTTGTAGTTTCACTCCCAGCGTTGCAAAGAGGCATGTAAAAGGGCAGGTTTGAGGCAGAGAGACCATAGCTTAGTGACTGACAGATACCCCTAAAATAACAAAATTCAGGTAAGTGACAGCTTGGGATAACATTACATTTGTTGAAAGGTTTATAACTCTAGTAGGAGGGTACTTAAATAGATTCATGAAAAAATTATGCAAAAAGAAGTTTAAATCTCTGCAGGTTTTTTTCATACTCATTTCCATAGAGTTTTTTTTTTAGATTTATTTATTTACTTGAAAGTCAGAATTGCAGAGAGAGAGAGAGAGAGAGAGAGAGGTCTTCCATCCACTGGTTCACTCTCCTGTTGGCTGCTATGGCCAGAGCTGGGCCAATCCAAAGCCAGGAGCTTCTTCTGGGTCTCCCACATGGGTGCAAGGCCTAAGGACTTGAACCAGCTTCCACTGCTTTCCCAGGCCATAGCAGAGAGCTGGATGGGAAATGGAGCCACCGGGACTTGAACTGGGCCCATATGGGTGCCAGCGCTGCAGGTGACTTTACTCTCTACACCACGGTGCTGCCCCTCCATGGAGTTTTAAGACCTCTCATCTGCATGGATTTCAAAATGTTTTTGCAACAAAATAATTTAAATTCCATTTTCATTAACTTTTAAAAGTACCTTATAGGCTGGCGCCGCAGCTCACTAGGCTAATCCTCCACCTTGCAGTGCCAGCACACCGGGTTCTAGTCCCGGTCGGGGTGCCGGATTCTGTCCTGGTTGCCCCTCTTCCAGGCCAGCTCTCTGCTGTGGCCCAGGAATGCAGTGGAGGATGGCCCAGGTCCTTGGGCCCTGCACCCGCATGGGAGACCAGGAGAAGCACCTGGCTCCTGCCATCGGATCAGCGCGGTGCGCCAGCTGCAGCGCGCCGGCCGCAGTGACCATTGGAGGGTGAACCAACGGCAAAAGGAAGACCTTTCTCTCTGTCTCTCTCTCTCACTGTCCACTCTGCCTGTCAAAAAATACTAAAATAAAAAAAGAAAAAAAGTACCTTATATATAGTTATTTTTCAAAACCAGTAAGAAAAAAACCCACTTAAAAATGGGCAAGGGGGGAAATGTTAGTAAAATAACACAATCTTTTTTTTTTTTCTTTTTTTAAGATTTACTTATTTACTTGAAAGCCAGAGTTACAGAGAGGCAGAGACAGAGAGAGGTCTTCCACATGCTGCTTCACTGTCCACACTGTCCATATGGCTGCAATGGCTAGAGCTGTGCCAATCTAAAGCCAGGAGCCAGGAGCTTCTTTGGGGTCTCCCACATGATGCAGGGGCCCAAGGACTTGAGCCGTCTTCCACTGCTTTCCCAGGCCATAGCAGAAAGCTGGATTGGAAGTGGAGCAGCCGGGACCTGAACTGGCACTAATATGGGATGCTGGCATTGCAGGCAGTGGCTTTACTCGCTACACCACAGTGCTGGCCCCAATGGCACAGTCTTATCTGTGGCACGATCTATGCCCCAGACACCATCCTCGTGTCCTCAGCTCTAGCCCCCATTACCATTGTTAGAAGTCAGGTGACCAAACAGCCCAACCAACAGGGGTCAGCTCCACCCCCACCCCAATGGGATTCGTTGCTCCCAATGCCCTACACCCTGCAAAGGTACATCAGGACATATTTCCTGCATACGTGAGCGCTCTCTCCTGACCCCCCTCTTTCTCTCTTTGTCCCTTCCCTCTGGCCTATCGGACTTCCCAGTCAATAAACCCTTTTCCTTAAAAAATGGGCAGACATGAATAAAAAATTTACAGTGATAATAATGATGAAAATACCATGAACTTCATTTTTTAAAAGGTTTATTTATTTGAAAGGCAGAGTTAGAGAGGCAGAGGCAGAAGGAGAGGGAGAAAGAGAGAGAGAGAGAGAAAGAGAGAGGTCTTCCATCCACTGGTTCACTCCCCAAATGACCGCAATGGCTGGAGCTGCACCGACCTGAAACCAGGAGCCAGGAGCTTCTTCTGGGTTTCCCACACAGGTGCCGGGGCCCAAGGACTTGGGCCATCTTCTACTGCTTTCCCAGGCCATAGCAAAGAGCTGGATTGGAAATGGAACAGCCAGATCTCAAACTGGTGCCCATATAGGATATAAGTCCTGTAGGCAGTGGCTTTACCTGCTATGCCACAGCACCTGCCTCCTGAACCTCATTTTTTTAAAGAAAGCTTTTTTTAATGAATATGATTTTCATAGGTACAGCTTTAGGAATATAGCAGTTCTTCCCCCCATTCCCACTCTCCTACCCCCACTCCTGTCCCACCTCCTACTCCCTCTCTCATCCCATTCTTCATTAAAATTCATTTTTTTATTAGACAAGCAGAGATATACAGTGTGAGAGAGAGAGAGCAGAGAGAAAGGTCTTCCTTCCGCTGTTTCACTCCCCAGATGGCTATCACAGCCGGTGCGCTGCACCGATCCGAAGCCAGGAGCCAGGTGCTTCCTCCTGGTCTCCTATGCGGTTGCAGGGCCCAAGCACTTGGGCCATCCTCCACTGCCTTCTCGGACCACAGCAGAGAACTGGACTGGAAGAGTAGGCAACTGGGACTAGAACCCGGCGCCCACATGGGATGCCGGCACTGCAGGCAGAGGATTAACCAAGTGAGCCACAGCGCTGGCCCCAAGATTCATTTTTATCTAACTACACAGAAGACCAACTCTGTACTAAGTAAAGGTTTCAACAATTTGCACACACAAACACATAACACACATACAAAGTATAAAGTACTGTATGAAGACAATTTTTACAGTTAATTCTCTAGTACAACTCATTAAGGAAAGAGGTCCTACATGGGGAGTAAGTGCATAGTGCCTCCTGTTGTTGATTTAACAATTAACACTCTTATTTATTACATCTGTGATCACCTGAGACTCTTGACATGCGCTGCCAAGGCTATGGAAGCCTTTTGAGTCGACAAACTCCATCAGTATTTAAACAGGTCCATAAGCAAAGTGGAGGTTCTCTCCTCCCTTCAGAGAAAAGTACATCCTTCTTTGATGGCCCCCTTTTCCACTGAGGTCTCACAGAGATCCTTCACATAGAACATTTTTTGCCACAGTGTCTTGGCTTTCCATGCCTGAAATGTTCTCATGGATTTTTCAGCCAGATCCAAATGCCTTAAGGGCTGATTCTAAGGTCCAAGTGCTATTTATTTACTTTTATGAAGGTCTTTATTTAATGAATACAAATTTCATATGTACAGCTTTTAGGAGTATAGTGTTTCTTCCCCCCATTCAATTCAGCAGTGAAACCATCCAGTCCTGGGCTTTTCTTTGTTGGGAGGGCCTTTATTACTGATTCAATTTGGTTATGGGTCTGTTTAGGTTTTCTGTGTCTTCATGGCTCAATTTAAGTAGATTACATATGTTCAGGAATCTATCCATTTCTTCTAGGTTTCCCAGTTTGTTGGCATAGAGCTCTTTGTAGTAATTTCTGATGATTCTTTTTAATTCTGTGGTGTCTGTTGTTACATTTCCCTTTTTATCTCTAATTTTATTGATTTGGGTCTTCTCCCTCCTTTTTTGGTTAGTTGGGCCAATGTTGTGTCAATTTTTAATTTTTTAAAAAAGATTTATTTATTTGAAAGTCAAAGTTACACAGAGAGAGAAGCAGAGGCAGAGAGAGAGAGAGAGAGGTCTTCCATCCCCTGGTTCACTCCCCAATTGGCCATAATGGCTAGGGCTGCGCTGATCTGAAGCCAGGATCCAGAAGTTTCTCCTGGATCTTTCACGTGGGTGCAGGGGCTCAAGGACTTGGGCCATCTTCTACTGCTTTCCCGGGCCATTGCAGAGAGCTGGATTAGAAGTGGAGCATCCAGGAATTGAACCGGTGCCCATATGGGGTGCCGGCACTGCAGGCAGCAGCTTTACTTGCTACTCCATAGCACTGGCCCCAATTTTGTTTATTTTTTCAAAAAACATGCTCCTCATCTTGCTGATCTTTTGTATTTTTTTATTCAATCTTTTGATTCTTCTCTAATTTTAATTATTTCTTTCCTCCTACTAGTTTTGGGTTTGGTTTGCTGTTGTTTTTCTAGATCCTTGAGATGCATTGATAGCACATTTATTTGTTGCCTTTCCAACTGCTTGATGTAGGCATCTATTGCTATAAATTTTCCTCTTAACACTGCTTTTGCTGTATCCCATACATTTGGTATGTTGTGTTGTCAACGTCATTTGTTTCCAGAAATTTTTTGATTTCTCTTTTGATTTTGTCTATGACCACTGTTCATTCAGGAGCATGTTGTTCAGTCTCCATGTGTTTGCATATGTTCTAGAGATTCCTGAGTTGGTGATTTTCAGCTTCATTCCACTGTGGTCAGAGAAGATACATGGTATGATTTTGATTTTTTTGATTTTATTGATACTTGCTTAATGTCCTATTATGTGGTCAATCCTAGAGAAAGTTCCATGCATTGGTGAGAAGAATGTGTATTCTGAAACTTTAGGATAAAAAGTTCTGTAACTATTTTTTAGGTCCATTTAGTCTGTAGTGTCAATTAAATCTGCTGTTTCCTTGCTGATTTTCTGTCTGGTTGATCTATTACCTGAAATGGAGGTTTGAAGTCCCCCATTACTATTTTTTTTTGACAGGCAGAGTGGACAGTGAGAGAGAGAGAGACAGAGAGAAAGGTCTTCCTTTGCTATTGGTTCACCCTCCAATGGTCACTGCAGCTGGCACACTGCGGCCAGCGCAGTGCGCTGATCCGATGGCAGGAGCCAGGTGCTTCTCCTGGTCTCCCATGGGGTGCAGGACCCAAGCACTTGGGCCATCCTCCACTGCACTCCTGGGCCACAGCAGAGAGCTGGCCTGGAAGAGGGGCAACCAGGACAGAATCTGGCGCCCCAACCAGGACTAGAACCCGGTGTGCTGGCGCCGCAGGCGAAGGATTAGCCTATTGAACCGCAGCACTGCCCCCCCCCCCATTACTATTGTATTGGAGTCAAAGTCTCCCTTTAAATCCCTTAACATTTCTTTAAATAGCCAGGTGCCCTGTATTAGGTGCATATATGTTTATAATAGTTACATCTTCCTGTTGAATTGGTCCCTTAATCATTACCTAGTACCTTTTGTCTCTTTTAACAGTTTTTGTGTTAAAGTTATTTTTTCTGATATTAGGATGGCTACACCAGCTCTTCTTCTGTTTCTGCTATCATGGAATATCTTTTTCCATCCTTTCACTTTCAGTCTGCGTGCATCTTTGTTGGTGAGATGTGGTTCTTATAGGCAGCAAATAGATAGGTTTTGTTCTTTAATCCATTCAGCCTGTCTGTGTCTTTTAACTGGAGAGTTCAGGCCATTTACATTCAAGGTGACTATTGATAAGTAACAACTTGGCACTGCCATTTTTCCAAAAGTATTCCTATTTTTTACTTTTTACTCCTCCTCCTCTAATTTTGTGTCCCTCTAATTTCGGGAAAATTTCCTCTGCCGTTTTCTCCCTAAGTCTTCCCTGAGACTACACTATCTCCATTTTTTTTTAAATTATCTTCTGGACTAGAGCAGTAAGTGCCCTCCCTACTCCGCCATCTTGGAACCCTGAACCTCATTCTTGAGCAGGGAGATCCTTTAGCACCTAGACCCAGAAGAAGAATCTCGTTCTTTCTGTTTAGATAATAGTGTTCATTTTGGCACATTGAAACACAAAGTGGCACATCAAAAATTAATGGATCAAGGAATAGTGAGAATCCTCCAGGTATTTTTTAAAGATTTATTTTTTATTTATTTGAAAGTCAGAGTTACACAGAAAGAGGAGAAGCAAAGGGGGGGTCTTTCATCTGATGGTTCACTCCCTAGTTGTTCGCAATGGCCGAAGTTGTGCCGATCCAAAGCCAGGAGCCAGGAGCTTCCTCTAGGTCTTCCATATGGGGCCAGGGGCCCAAGGACTTGGGCCATCTTCTACAACTTTCCAGGACATAGCAGAGAGCTGGATTGGAAGTGAAGCAGCCGGCTCTCAAACCGGTGCCCATATGGGATGCCAGCGCTTCAGGCCAGGGTATTAACTCGCTGTGCCACAGCACCAGCCCCAACCTCCAGGTATTTTTTAAGGAGACGGTAGCATTATTATACAGGCTGTGCTAAAGGAGGAGCCTCCTTGAATAACATCCATACAATAGGTGGAATTTAATCTTCAGAACAACAGTCCGTGTACTGTCTGTTCATTGTAGAACTCTCAATTCAGAAACAACAGCCCCTTATTTTTTATAAAGATGTATTTATTGGGCCGGCGCTGTGGCTCAACAGGCTAATCCTCTGCCTTGCGGCGCCGGCACACCGGGTTCTAGTCCCGGTCGGGGTGCCGGATTCTGTCCCGGTTACCCCTCTTCCAGGCCAGCCCTCTGCTGTGGCCCGGGAGTGCAGTGGAGGATGGCCCAGGTGCTTGGGCCCTGCACCCCATGGGAGACCAGGAAAAAGCACCTGGCACCTGGCTCCTGCCATCGGATGAGTGGGGTGCGCCGGCTGAAGCGCGCCGGCTGCGGCGGCCATTGGAGGGTGAACCAACGGTAAAGGAAGACCTTTCTCTCTGTCTCTCTCTTTCACTGTCCACTCTGCCTGTCCAAAAAAAAAAAAAGATGTATTTATTTATTTTGAAAGAGAGAGAGAGGGAGAGACACAGAGAGAATCGTCCATCTACTGATTCAGTCCCCAGAAAGCCGTAACAACCAGCGCTGGGCCGGGCTAAAATCAGAAGCCTGCAGCTTCATCCAGATCTCCGTGGGGGTACCAGAGACTTAAGGCATCCTCCACTGCTTTTCTCTGGCCATCTGCAGGGAGCTTCATAGGAAGCAGAGCAGCCAGGACACGAGCCAGTGCCCACATGGGATGCCAGCATTTCAGGTGGGTGCTTTATCTTGTGCCAGAGCACTAGCTCCACAACAGCCATTCTGTCTCTTTATGTAATTATTTATTTTTAAAAATACACATTCAAATGTGTTTATGGAGGTTTTTAAAGATTTTTTTTATTGATTTGAAAGGCAGAGTAGCATGAAGAGGTAGAGGGAGATCTTCCATCTGCTGGCTCACTCCCCAAATGGCTACAACAGCTAGAGTTAAGCCAATCCCAAGCTTAGGCCTAGCCTAGCCCTAGTCATCGTGGCCATTTGGGGAATGGACCAGCTGATGGAAGATCTCTCTCTGCTTCTCCCTCTCTGTAACTCTGCCTTTCAAATTAATTAATTAATTAATTAATTAAAAGCTTCTTCCAGGTCTCCCATATGGGTACAGGGACCCAAGTACCTGAGCCATCTTCTGCTGCTTTCCCAGGCACATTAGCAGAGAGCTGGATCAAAAGTGGAGCAACCAGGACTTGAACTGGCGCCCATGTAGGATGCTGGCACTGCAGGCAGTAGGCTTAACTTTCTATGCCACAGTGCCAGCCCATAAATAAATCTTTTTTAAAAAACTGAAGCCTGAAGAAATTATTCTTTTCTGTCAAAGTCCTACATTTAGACTCAGTTGAAGGCTCATTATCCAATGTCTTTTATAGTACGGGATTGTAACCCTGCTGAATCTGGAAGGAGCTGTCCATCACTAGAAGGGAAACAGTCCACCCAGAGCTAATTTCCAGCACTCGGATTCTAGGCAGCAGTAAAAATGTTTGACATTCTTACTCAGTCACTTCTGGCCTATCCCAAATCCCCCTCAGGGGATACCTGAGTAGCCATTTCTTTTCCTGGCTAGCTGTCTTTTCTCTGTCCACACCTACCCCACTACCAACCCCACCCCTAACCGGGTTCTGGTTCCAGTCTGACTTCAGAAAAGTTGTAGGTCCTACATCCTTCTAAGTTTAGCATGTCCCAGGCCAACTCGGTGGTTCCAATAATCCCCAGCCCATATTTCCTTGACTTAGGCTAAGAGACTCCAAGGTAAAAATGAAAAGAAAGAAAAAGGTTCTGTGAAACAGGGAACACTTTTCTTCCACAAAGTCTTAGCAGCTACTGACCTTTCGTACTGACATAGGTTTATTTGCATAATCTTAGGACCAGCATAAGGTTTATTTACATGCTTCTGTGCTGCTGTGTTTTCACACTGATGGATCATAATGTAAATTTGGTTTCAGAAGAGAAAGTCATGAGTTAGAGAACTATATTTATTTGCTGACAGAATTCGAAAGTTTCTCACTATGTTAAGGGAATGTTAAAAGAGACAGCATAGATGGTAACTGAGATGTTATATAACTGAGTATGTGATGTGCATGGCTAATATAACAGACACATCTTTCTCGATCTGCCAAGAAGTGACAGCACCTCAGTAGCAGTAAGCACACCTGGGCTCAGGTCTTGGTTTCTAATGCCATTCTCAAAAAGAGCGCGAGGTCTTTGGAGAGATTGCAGAACCTAAGACTGAAGCAGGAAATACATGATCATACAATGTTCAGCAGCAGGGATATGTTCTAAAGAGTGTGTCATATGAAGATTTTTCCATTGTGTGAACATTGGAGTATACTTACATAAACCTGAATGGTACAGGTCCATGGCTTGAGATGTTTTCTTGATACAGTCAAGAGAGGCAGTAAACAGGAGGTATCCTGAGGCTAATGCTGACATCATGCAGCATCCTATCTTACAGATTCTTCATAAGTAAAAGGAATACATTCTACAATAACAATGGAGACAGACATTGTGGCTGCTGCCTAAGCTGCTGCTTAGGTTGCCCACATTGCATATTAGGGTGTCTGGGTTCAGATCCTGGCTACTCTGCTTCTAATCCAGCTCCCTGCTAATGCACATGGGAGGCAGTGGTGATGGTCCGAGTACCTGGGTTCTTGTACCCAGGTGGGAAGCCCAGATGGGAGTTCCTGGATCCTGGCTTTAGCATGGCCCAGTGCTGGCTGTTGCATGCATTTGGGGAATGGACCAGCAGATGGAAGACTTTCTCTCCCTCCATCCTCCTTCCACCCTGCCCCATTCTGCTGTCACTTTGCTTTTCAACTAAATAAATAATGATGAAGAGTATAGTATAGTGAGTAACAATCCAGGAGCTTTATCAAGTATTATTATATCACATACAGTTTTATGTGCTCTATTTTTTCTTTACAACTGGCCGGGCAGCAGGTTTGTTGCACTAACATAATCACAAACATATGAGTGACATTTTGCTCTACAATATTATGATGACTATGACATCACTAGATGATAGGAATTTGTCACTCTACTTTAATCTTCTGGGGTCCACTGTGGTATGTGCCATCTGTCTGTGACTGCAGCACTGTTGTGTAGTGTATGATTGCTTACAAGGAGAGCCAGAGGCATCTTGTGTCGGGAAATAAGGAAGTGCCCCAGAAACAAGGTGGGCTGGGCTATATATCAAAAGCACAGGAGCTAACTGAAAGAATCCTAATGGCCAAAGTTCAACTAATTTGAGTCACAAAAAAAAATTAGGGAATACATTTGCTATGAGAATTAGAAAAGTTTATACCACATCAGAGAATATTAAAATGACAGTGGAGATGATAAATGTAGGAATATCTATCAGTGTGGAAGCCTAACAGCACCCAACCATGCAAATAAATCTACATCAGGCCCAAGTTATCATCCAGAGAAAAAAGTAAACACCTGTAAGTCTGTACTGATAGTAATGAATGATTATAGAAGTAAGAGAGAGTAAGCAAATCTATGCAGAACAATTCCAAATAATTCATGTGTTTGCTCTCAATGAAGTGGCACATAACTGCCTACATCCGAGGCGTAGGCTTCCAGAGACTACCATATGGAAAGAGAATAACTACAGGAGAGACACTGTTCAACACTCCCTTAGCCGGGTGATCAAAGTCAAGATCAGCAATGCTAAGTTATGTCAGTAATATGTACCTTTGATAGCACATGAGAGATTGGCACGTATGTCTGTGGAATTTCTCTCTCTCTTTTTTTTTGACAGGCAGAGTTAGACAGTGAGAGAGAGAGAGACAGAAATAAAGGTCTTTCTTTTTCCATTGGTTCACCCCACAAATGGCTGCTACGGCCAGCGCGTTGCAGCCAGCGTGCTGCACCAATCAGAAGCCAAGAGCCAGGTACTTCATCCTGGTCTCCCATGCGGGTGCAGGGCCCAAGGACCTGGGCCATCCTCCACTGCCCTCCCGAGCCACAGCAGAGAGCTGAACTGGAAGAGGGGCAACCGGGACAAAACCAGCACCCCGACCGGGACTAGAACCGGGTTGCCAGCGCCGCAGGCGGAGGATTAGCCTAGTGAGCTGTGGCACCGGCCTGGGGGATATATGTGGAACTCACCCAATTTTTTGTAAATCCAAAAGTCCTTTGAAATAAAAAGTTATATTTAAAAACCAGAGGTAGGCATTGTGACTCAGCAGGTCAAGCTACCACTTAGGATGCCCATATCCCATATCGGAATGCCTGGCTCAAGTTTCCACTATTTTACACCCGGGGCAGTAGATGATTGCCTATGTATTTGGGTTCCTGCCACCCACAGCCTGGCCTGGCCCTAGCTGTTTGGGGAGCAAGCTGGGATGGAAGATGTTCTCTGCCTCTCTCCTTTTCTGTCACGCTGCCTTTCAAATAAGTAAGTAAATCATCTTTTTAAAAATTAAAATCAAGGGGCTGGCTTTGTGGTATAGTGGGTAAAGCCCCTGCCTGCAGTACTGGCATCTCATATGGGCGCCAGTTCAAGTCCCAGCTGCTCCACTTCAGATCCAGCTCTCTGCTATGGCCTGGGAAAGCAGTAGAGGATGGCTCAAGTCCTTGGGCCCCTGCACCCGCATGAGAGACCAGGAAGAAGCTCCTGGCTCCTGGCTTTGGATCTGCCCAGCTCTGGCTGTTGCAGCCATTTGGGGAATAAATCTTTTTTAAAAAAAAAATTAACATTAAATTAGAAAGTACACATAAAGCAAGAAACTATAGAAAATTACTTCCAATTATTAAAGTTTTTTTTTTAAACTGCTATAGGGGCTGGCACTGTGGCACAGTGGGTAAAGCCACTGCCTGCAGCGCTGACATCCCATATGGGTACTGGTTTGAGCCCTAGCTACTCCACTTCCAATCCACCATCCCTGATGCTTTGTCTAGGAGGGTGGCAGAAGATGGCCCAAGTGCTTGGCCTCTGAATCTACATGGGAGACTTGAATGAAGTTCCCGGCTCCTGGCTTTGTCCTGGGCCAGCCTTGGCCATTGTGCATTTGGGGAGTGAACCAGCAAATAGAAGATCTCTCTTTCTACTTCTGCCTCTCTCTCTCTGTAACTCTGCCTTTCAAATAAATAAATATTTTTTAAAAAACTATACATGAAACCCCTAGAGACTTTTTATAACACTATGCATATCAAAAAATAAAATATGATTATTGTTTAACCCAGAAGTGTCACTTTTCATAATTTCCAACAAAAATAGTTACAAAGTCTGTATAAATATTAGAGTGGGGCAGCATTGTGGCACAGCAGGTAGAGCTGTCACCTGCAGTTTTGGCATCCAACATGGGCACCAGTTCAAGTCTCTGCTGTTCCACTTCCAATCCAGCTCCCTGCTGATGGCCTGGGAAAAGCAGCAGAAGATGGCCCAAGTATTTAGGTCCCTGCCACCTCCGTAGGAGACCTGGATTGAAGCTCTTTGCTTTGACCTGGCCCAGCCCTAGACACTGTGGGCATCTGAGGTGTGAACCAGCAGATAGAAGAGCAGTTTCTCTCTTCTTCTCCCTCTCCCTCTCTTCACCCACTCACCTTTCCTCTTTTTCCCTCTGTAACTCTAACATTCAAGTGAATAAATTTATTTATCTATTTATTTATTTTGAAAGGTAGAGTTACAGAGAAAGAGGGAGAGACAGAGAGAGAAATCTGCCATCTGCTGGTTCACTCCCCAGACGGCCACAACGGCCAGAGCTGGGCCTGTCCGCAACCAGGAGCCAGGAGCTTCTTCCAGGTTTTCCACATGGGCACAAGAGCTTGGGCCATTCTCTGCTGCTTTCCCAGGCACATTACCAGGGAGCTGGATTAGAAGTGGAGCAGTGAGACTTGAACTGGCACCCACATGGGATACCAGTGCTGCAGGCAGCAGCTTTACCCAACACCACAGTGCCAACTCTGAATAATTTTTTAAAGTATTATTTATACATATTTGCCCAAAACAAAAACTGGGAAACAGCCATGTATTGGAAAGTGGTTGCGTGGTATCATGGTTGGCAGAATTCTAAGGTGACCCTCCAATGCCCTCACCTTTGAGTGGGTAGAAATTGTGAATGGGATAGATTTCTTTCCCAAGACTGGATTATATTGGATGGGCCAGTGGAGAGTTGCTCAAGATTTGGTTTGGTTTCTGTTTTCTGTTTTCATTTTAAAAGCAACATGCATGCTCCTTATAAATCTAACAAGACAGTGCCCTCCTGACTACCCCACCACCAAAACCAGCTTTCCGTAGCCACTGCTGACTTTACGAAAGGCAGCTTATTCTGGAAGGGTCTCACCTAGTCACGGGTCCCTGAAAAAGACTGTGCTCTTCCTGTAAAGACTTGAGGCATAAGAGACATTTGCCATGAGAGAGATCTCTTGTCGCTGGCTTTGAAGGTGAAGATTGCATGGACAGGAATACAGGAAACCTGTAGTTCAGGGGTAGAGAACATCTGGACGGAAGACCATCTAAGGTCCCTGAAATGTAGTGTATCTAGGAGCTTTTTCCATAGCAACATACATTTATATTAAGTGAGTCATTATAATAATGTAGATGTTGAGAGATTAAGCAAGGAACATACATTACGGAATAGACAGGACACATACCAGTCCATGCCGGTACAGACACATATGCCTGCAGCCCATCAGCCTGTACTGCAGTGACGGCACCAGGCAGGCTGGGAATGTACACTGAGAAAGTCTTAACACGTTGTGGTAAAACCATGGCAATCCAGTGACGAGACGATTCCTCACGACGTTGATGACCTTGCCTCTGATGACTGACAGTGATGCTGTAGACTTCTTTGTTGACAGACAGTAATCCAACGTTTATCCACACATCCACAATCAACAGTGCTCACAAAAACTGAATCTTGGATGAAAATTAAGGAAATCACAGTAACATACAAGACCTCAAGAATTGATGGTGCAAATATTAGATATATTCCAAATCCAAGATGCAGGATTAGAACAATGGTCAAAGTAAAATAATTGTGTCAGTGGCAACACATATCTTGGATAATTATCAAAACTTAAGTGGTGGGGCTGTCGCTGTGGTGCAGTAGGTTAATCCTCTGCCTGGGATGGGCGCCTGTTCTAGTCCTGGCTGCTCCTTTTCCAATCCAGCTCTCTGCTATGGCCTGAGGAAGCAGTAGAAGATGGCCCAAGTCCTTGGGTCCCTGAAACCGCATGGGAGACCAGGAAGAAGCTCCTGGCTCCTGGCTTGGGAATGGTGCAGTTCCGACTGTTGCGGCCACTGGGGAGTGAACCAGTGGGAAGAAGACCTTTCTCTCTGTTTCTCCCTCTCACTGTCTGTAACTCTCCCTCTCAAATAAATAAAATCTTTAAAAAAAAAAAAAAACCTCAGTGGTGTTTCATCCTACAGATGGCAAGCAACAACCCAAAGAAAAGTTGATGCAGAGTGTTGATTTTTTTTTCCCCAGAAACTTTTTATTTAAGGAATACAAACTTCATGCATTTCATAAATCCAAATTTAGGAGTACAGTGATTCTTTCCACTGTACCCACCCACTTACCCACTCTCCCACCCCTCTTCCTCCTCCCTCTCCTATTCCCATTCTTATTTTTTACCAAGATCTATTTTCAATTAACTTTATACACATATGATTAACTCTGTGCTAAGTAAGAAATTCAACAAATTGTATAAAAAACAACAAAACTGTCAGCAGTCAAGACAGGGGCTATTCAAAGTCATTGTATCTCAAAGTGTTAATCTCACTTCTATAGAGTACCTATTAAGTGATCTATTAATTATCACAGATCAGGGAGAGCATACGATATTTCTCCTTTTTGGACTGGCTAATTTCACTAAGTATAATGTTTTCTAGTTTCATCCATTTTGTTGTAAACTACAGGATTTCTTTTTATTTAACCACTGTGTAGTATTCCATGGTGTACATATTCCATAATTTCTTTATCCAGTCTTCAGTTGATGGGTTTTGGGGTTGATT
Source organism: Sylvilagus floridanus (assembly GCA_949820135.1). NCBI lineage: Eukaryota > Metazoa > Chordata > Mammalia > Lagomorpha > Leporidae > Sylvilagus > Sylvilagus floridanus. Next base: position 160,812,512 of record OX463233.1, read on the forward strand.
CCATATCTTAGCTATTGTGAATTGAGCTGCAATAAACATGGAGGTACAGACAGTTCTTTCATTTCCCTTGGGTAAATTCCCAGGAGCAGGATGGCTGGGTCATATGGTAGGTCTGTATTCAGATTTTTGAGGAATCTGCATACTGTCTTCCACAGTGGCTGTACCAGTTTACATCCCCCCAACAGTGGATTAGGATTCCTTTTTCCCCACATCCTCTCCAGCATTCATTGTTTGTTATTTCTGTAGGAAAGCCATTCTAACGGGAAGTGAGGTAAAACGTCATTGTGGTTTTGATTTGCATTTCCCTGATGGGTAGTGATCCTGAGCAATTTCCGTGTGTCTGTTAGCCATTTGGATTTCCTCTTTTGAAAAAATGCCTGTTTAAGCCCTTTGCCCATTTCTTAACTGGGTTTGTTTTGTTATTGAGTTTGTTGATCTCTTTGTAAATTCTGGTTATTAATCCTTTATCTGTTGCATAGTTTGCGAATAATTTCTCCCACTCTGTCGGTTGCCTCTTCACTTTTTTGAGTGTTTTTTTTTTAAAGATTTGTTTATTTATTTGAAAGGCAGAGTTACAGAGAGGCAGAGGCAGAGAGAGAGAGAGAGATCTACCACCTGCTGGTTCACTCTCCAAATGGCTGCAGTAGCCAAGGCTGAGCCAGAGCAAAGCCAGGAGCCAGGAGCCAGGAGCTTCTTCCAGGTCTCCCATGTGGGTGCAGAGACCGAAGTGTCTAGGCCATCTTCCACTGCTTTCCCAGGCCATAGCAGAGAGCTGCATCAGAAGTGGAACAGCCAGGACTTGAACTGGTGCCCGTATGGGATGCTGGCACTGTGGGCAGCACAGCAGCTTTGCCCGCTAAGCCACAGCACCGGCCCCGAGTGTTTCATTTGCAGTATAGAAGCTTCTCGATTTGATGTAACCTCATTTATCACTTTTGGCTTTGATTGCCTGTGCCTCTGGGGTCTTTTCCAAAAACTCTTAGCCTATGCCAACGTCTTGTAGAGTTTGCCCAATGTTCTCTAATAATTTGATGGCATCAGGTCATAGATTTAGGTGTTTAATCCATGTTGAGTGGATTTTTGTGTAAGGTGTAAGGTAGGGGTCTTGCTTCACACTTCTGAATTTCGAGATCCAGTTTTCCCAGCACCATTTGTTGAAGAGACTGTCCCTGCCCCAGGGACTGATTTTAGTTCCTTTGTCAAATATAAGTTGGTTGTAGACTCATGGGTTGATTTCTGGTGTTTCTGTTCTGTTCCGTTGGTCTTTCCATCTGTTTTGTAGCAGTACCAGGGCTGTTTTTGATTATAACTGCCTTGTAGTATGTCTTGAAATCTAGTGTTGTGATGTCTCTGGCTTTAATTTTGGTCTCCTGTGCTTCCATATGGATTTCAGCACTATTTGTTCTATATCTGAGAAGAGTGTCTTTGGTATTTTGATTGGTATCACATTGAATCTGTAAATTGCTTTTGGTAGTATGGTCATTTTGACAATATTGGCTCTTCCAGTCTATGAACATGAAAGATTTTTCCATTTTCTTATGTCTTCTACTTTCTTTCTTTTTTTAAGATTTATCTATTTATTTTAAAGTCAGAATTACGAAGAGAGAGGAGAGGCAGAGAGCAAGAGAGAAGTCTTCCATCCATTGGTTCACTCCCCAACTGGCCCCAACCACCGGAGCTGTGCCATTCCAAAGCCAGGAGCTAGGAGCCATCTTCTACAGCTCTCCCAGGCCATAGCAGAGAGCTGGATTGGAAGAGGAGCAGCTAGGACTAGAACCAGCACCTGTATGGTGTGCTGGCACTTCAGGCCAGGGTGTCAACCCCTCTGCGCCACAGCGCCGGCCCCATATTTTCTTTCTTTAATGTTTTGTAATTCTCATTGTAGAGATCTTTGACATCCTTGGTTAAACTTATTCCAAGGTATTTAATTATTTTTGTAGCTATTGTGAATGGGATTGATTTTAGAAGTTCTTTCTCAGCCATGTCTGTGTATATAAAGGCTATTGATTTTTGTGTGTTGATTTTATATCTTGCTACTTTACTGAACTCTTCTATGAGTTCCAAAAGTTGTTTAGTGGAGTTTTTTGAAGTCTCATGTCATCTGCAAATAAGGATAGTTTGACTTCCTCCTTCCCATTTTGTATCCCTTTGATTTCTTTTTTCTTGCCTAATGGCTCTGCCTGAAACTTCCAGGACGGTATTGAATAGCAGTGGTAAGGGTGGGCATCCTTGCCTGGTTCCAGATCTCAGTGAGAATGCTTCCAGCTTTTCCCCATTCAGTAGGACACTGGACATGTTGTATTTTATCAAATGCTTTCTCTGCATCTATTGAGATAGCCATATGGTTTTTGTTCAGCAGTTTGTTAATGTGATGTATCACATTGATTGATTTGTGAATGTTGAACCATCTCTGCATACTGGGGATAAATCTCACTTGGTCTGGGTGATCTTTCTGATGTGTTGTTTGATTCAATTAGCTAGTATTTTGTTGAGGATTTTTGCACCTATGTTCATTAGGGAAATTGGTCTGTAGTTCTCTTTCTCTGCTATGTCTTTTTCTTTCTCTCTCTCTTTCTTTCTTTCTTTTTTTTTTATAGGCAGAGTTGGACAGTGAGAGAGAGAGACAGAGAAAAAGGTCTTCCTTCCGTTGGTTCACCCCACAAATGGCTGATGTAGCTGGTGTGCTGTGCCAATCTGAAGCCAGGAGCCAAGTGTCCTCGTCCTGGTCTCCCAGGCAGGTGCAAGGGCCCAAACACTTGGGCCATCCTCCATTGCCTTCTCAGGCCAGAGCAGAGAGCTGGACTGGAAAAGGAGCAACCAGGACCAGAACCCAGTGCCTACATGGGATGCCATGGCGCCAGCCCCTCTTTTTCTTTTTTTTTTAAAGATTTATTTTATTTATTTGAAAGACAGAGTTATAGAGAGAGGTGGAGACAGAGAGGATTTCCATCTGCTGTTTCACCCCACAGATGGCCGTGTGGCTAGAGTTGTGCCGATCTGAAGCCAGGAGCCAGGAACTTCTTCCAGGTCTCCGACGCGGATACAGGGGCCCAAGGACTTGGACCATCTTCTACTGCTTTCCCAGGCCACAGCAGGGAGCTAGATTGGAAGAGGAGCAGCTGGAACTAGAACTGGCACCCATTATTGTGTCTTTTTCAAGTTTAGAAATTAAAGTGATACTGGCTTCATAGAAGGTATTTGGGAGGATTCCCTCCCTTTCAATTGTTTTGAATAGCTTGAGATGAAATGAAGTTAGCTCTTTACATGTCTGGTAGAGTTCAACAGTGAAATCTTTTCTTTGCTGGGATGGTCTTTATTACTAATCAGTTTCTGTCTTGGTTATGGGTCTGTTTAGGCCTTCTGTGTCTTCATGGCTCAATTTAGGTGGGTTGTATGTGTCCAGGAGTCTATCCATTTCTTCTAGGTTTCCCATTTGGCATACAAGTCTTTGTAGTAATTTCTGATGATTCTTTTTATTTCTGTGGTGTCTGTTGTTACATGTCCTTTTTCATCTCTAATTTTATTGATTTGGGTCTTCTCTCTCCTTTGTTGGTTAGTTGGGCCAATGGTGTGTCAATTTTGTTTATTTTTTTAAAAAAATTTCCTCTTTATCTTAGTGATCTTTTGTATTTTTTTTGGTTTCAATTTTGTTTATTCTCTAATTTTAATTATTTCTTTTTTCCTACTATTTTGGGTTTGGTTTGCTGGGTTTTTTTAGATCCTTGAGATGCATTGATAGCTCATTTATTTGATGTGTTTCCAATTTCTTGATGTAGGCACCTATTGCCATAGATTTTCCATGTAACACTGCTTTTGCTGTGTTCTGTAAGTTTTGGTATGTTGTCTTCATTTGTTTCCAGAAACTTTGATTTCTTCAATGAGCTACTGTTCATTCAGGAGCATGTTGTTCAGTCTCCATGTGTTTACATATGTTGTAGAGATTCTTGAGTTGTTAGTTTCCAGCTTCATTCCATTGTGGTCAGAGAAGAGACATAGTGTTTTGTTTTTTTAAAAAAGATTTATTTATGGCCAGCACCACAGATCACTAGGCTAATCCTCTACCTGTGGCTCCGGCACCCTGGGTTCTAGTTCCGGTTGGGGCGCCGGATTCTGTCCCAGTCACCCCTCTTCTAAGCCAGCTCTCTGCTGTGGCCCGGGAGTGCAGTGGAGGATGGCCCAAGTGCTTGGGCCCTGCACCCGCATGGGAGACCAGGAGGAAGCACCTAGCTCCATGCTTTGGATCAGCACAGCACTCCGGCCACAACACACCAGCCGTAGCGGCCACTTGGGGGGTGAACCAACGGCAAAAGTAAGACCTTTCTCTCTGTCTCTCTTTCTCACTGTCCAACTCTGCCTGTCAAAAAAAAAATTTATTTATTTATTTGAAAGGCAGAGTTACAGAGAGGCAGAGAGAGAGGTGTCTTCCATCCAATGGTTCACTCTCCAATTGGCTGCAACGGCCAGAGCTGCACGGATCTGAAGCCAGGAGCTTCTTCTGGGTCTCTGACGTGGGTGCAGGGATGCAGGGGTCCAAGGTTGGCTCAAAGGATTTATTTATTTGAAAGGCAGAGATCTTCCTTCCTCTGGTTCACTTCTCAAATGGCTTCGACAGCCAGGCTGAAGCCAAGAGCTTCCTCCAGGTCTCCCATGTGGCTGCAGGAGCCCAAGGACTTGCGCCACATTCCACTGCTTTCCCAGGCACATTAGCAGAAGAGTTAGATCGGAAGTGGAACAGCCAGAAACCAAAACGACACCCAACACCCCTATGTGATGCCAGTGTCATGTGGTGACTTAACCTGCCACGCCACTATGCCAGCCCCCATTTCAGTCTTGATCCAGACACGAAGAAAATCTCTGTCACAACAATATGATGTCAACAGTATCGTCATGCATACATTTTGTCAACAATCAGTATTGTAGGCGGCACCTTAATCTGCTGTGCGACAACACCAACCCCTTCAATTTTATAAGTCTGTGAATTCAACAGGGATTTGTAATGGTTTGGAGCCTAAGTAGCAAGTGAGTTGAACATATATATATATATATATATATATATATATATATATTTTTTATTTGAGAGGCAGAGTTACACAGAGAGAGAAGGAGAGGCAGAGAGAGAGGTCTTCCATCTGCTGGTTCACTCCCCAAATGGCTACAATGGCCGGAACTGAGCTGATCTGAAGCCAAGAGCCAAGAGCTTCTTCTGGGTCTCCCATGTGTGTGCGGGGGCCCCAGCACTTGGGCCGTCTCCCAGTGTTCTAGGTGCATTAGCAGAGAGCTGGATCAGAAGCAGTGCAGCTGGGACATGAAACGGCACTCATGGGATGCAGGTGCCACAGGCAGAGGCTCAACCTACAGCGCCACAGTGCACGCCCCATGAGTCCAACTTGTGGGGTACCAGTGTGAGTTAGCACTCTGAAGTTGCCGGGAACAACACAGGCCACATCCACATCTGTGGAATGAACAAAGGGGCCACTCGTGGCCCAGGCTTGTGAGAGGAGATACTCTGAACCAGAAGTGAAGCGGGGGGGGGGGGGGGGGGGGGCAGCTTTGGCTTCAGAAGCCGGGCTGGCTTAACTAAACTGCTCCTGCCCCGCCTCCCTGGGGGCCCCGCCTGTACTTAAGCAGAGGCCCCTCCCTGCCTGTCGCCCTGAGCAGCAGAGCAGCTCGGATGCACCACCATGCTAGGCCATAGAGAAACAATTAGCCACGGTTAACAGCCTGTAATTTGTTATTTCTGTATTTTATCCCCAAGGGTTCCCTCCTAAATTATTACCCAGGAAGAAACATAAAACTGCACATAAAATGGTATATTTCATTGAAACAAAGGAAGTGAGCCCTTTCTGGCTTTATCTCACCGTGATGTGAAGCCATAGGTCTTCCTAGCTGGAGAGGCGTTACCCCCACATGGTCACCAGCCTTCAGTGTGACGCAGACCTACTTACAGGACTGGCTGCTCATAATTTGTGCGGCACTTGCTAAGTCTGTTAGGAATGTCAAGCCTGCAAAAGCTTGAGCTGTAAACCAAAGGACAGGGCCCTCTTGGGGGTGGGCTGCGTTACTGGGGTCTGAGAAGTAGCAGGACAAGGGGCTGCTCCATCCTGAGGAACACAGACCCACGAACAGGCTTTGCTCGTGCAGAACCCCAGAGAAGGAAGACAACGGGAAAGGCTGGGAGAGGGCGCAGCTGACCAGGCAGCCCCCTCCTTCTTTTTTTTTTCTTTTTAAGATTTATTTATTTGTTTGAAAGGCAGAGTTAGAGAAGGAAAGACAAATCTTCCATTCAATGGTTCACTCCCCCAAATCACTCTAGCAGCCAGAACTGGGCCAGACTGAAGCCAGGAGCCAGGAGTTTCTTCTGGGTCTCCCACATGGGTGCAGGGATCCAAGCACTTGAGCCATCCTCTAATGCTTTCCCAGGTGCATTAGCAGGGAGCTGGATCAGATGGGGAGCAGCCAGGACTCAAACCAGTGCCCTTATGAGATGCTGGCACTGTAAGCCACAGCTTTAACCCACTGAGCCACAGCGCTGGACCAGATTTATTTATTTGAAAGGTAAAGTTAGAGAAGGAGAGACAGAGAGAGATCCTCCAGCTGCTGGTTCACTCCCTAAGTGGCCACAATGGCTGGGGCTGGGTCAGGCCAAAGCCAGGAGCCAGAAGCCTCATTCAGGTCTCCCATGTGAGTACAGGGGCCCAAGTGCTTGGACCATCCTCTGCTACTTTCCCAGGCACATTAGCAGGGAGCTGGATTGGAAGTGGTACAGCCAGGACTCGAACTGGCGCTCATATTGGTTGCCAGCATTGCAGGAGGTGGCTTAACCCCCTGCTCCACGACGCCTATCCCAGAGAGCCCCTTCTGAGATTGTCCAAGGGGTGTCCTTTGGATGGTCCTCCCAGTCCTGATCTTGGGGGTGGGTATTAAAAGGCTCAAGAATCAGAAAAGAATCAACATACATGAAGACAGGAGGAGGAAGGGATAGGAGAGGTGGGAGGGAATGCAGATTGAAGGGATGGACACTGGGAGGCAGGCGTCCCAGACAGGAAATTAGTCCCACTTTTGCTTGCCTTTAATCAACCCCCTTTTTTTTTTTTTTTTGCTAGGAGCCAGCACTGTGGTGTAGTGGGCTAAGCCTTCACTTGGGGGCCAGCATCCCATATGGGCACCAGTTCATGTCCCGGCTGCTCCTCTTCCAGTCCAGCTCTCTGCTATGGCCTAGGGAAACAATATAAGATGGCTCAAATGCTTGGGCCCCCTGCACCCACATAGGAGACCCGGAAAAAGCTCCTGGCTTTGGGTTGGCCCCGCTCTGGCCGTTGCAGACATTTGGGGATGTAAGATCTTTCTCTCTGCCTCTCCCTTTCTCTGTCTGTAACTCTGCCTTTCGAATGAATAATTTTTTTCCTGGGTTAGAATGTATCAAATTTATATAAGTGATTTTTCCCATTCTAGACATGCTCCTCCCCTTTCTCTTGGTGAATGTGGATTACTGTTCACTAGGTTGAGCAAGACTACGGGGATTGGCCCTCATTGTGGCGCAGAGGTTTAAGCTGCCACCTGCAGCACGGGCATCCCATATGGGCACCAGTTCAAGTCCCGGCTGCCCCACTTCCCATCCAGCTCCCTGTTAATGCACCTGGGAAAGCAGCAGCAGATGGCCCAGTGCTTGTGCCCCGTACCCACGTGGGAGACCCAGAAGAGGCTCATGGCTTCAGCCTGGCTCAGCCCTGTGGCCATTTGGGGAGTGAACTGGCAGATCAAAGACATTTCTCTCTCAAATAATTAATAAAATAAATCCTTCCCTAAGTCCTGTGAATTCTCCTGTCACTGTCTCTCTTGAGATCCTTTCCTGTCCACTGATGACACTGTCCTTCACAGCCATGACCGTGTCAGCCGCCTCCTGGCTCACGGGCCTTGAATCATGCGGACCGGAGCCAATGCCCTCCTTCGGCCATGTCATCCGGGGAACCTTGGGCTGAGCTCTCCACCTCTGAGAGCCTGTTACCTCACCCATAAAATGGAAAGACTAGCACCTGTCTCACAGGGCTGCGAGCAGAATGAAATGAGAAGATGCAAGTGGCTTAGCCTCTTCCTCTGTTTCCGTCTCCTCTTTAGGCCTTAAGTTTAAATGTTTCTTCCCTAGGCGGCATTCGTCACACATCTCTGTGGGAGAGAATGAGGACGCTGGTTTTCTCTGCCCCTTGGGTGCCTGGCTCGGAGCAGGAGCGCACGGTGTTGTGGGACTGGTATCCTCACACATAATGCAAGACTGAAGTGAGACTTCATGCCCAAGAGCAGGAGTGTCCTACCAGACAGTAAGTGAATCAGAGCACTGTGTGGCTCAGCGGTGCAGCGCCTTCCACGACACAGACCTGGGTCAGGTGAGGCCTCCCGGGGCAGGCCTGCACCATCCGGGAATCCGGGTGTCCCCGTTCAACACAGCCCGACACCCAGAGCACGCAGCAGGCTTGGGGCAAGCATGTGACAGCACTGAGGGAGGAGGACGCCCCAGGAGAAGGAATCAAGGAGGGACTGGGCCACAGAGGGCTCTCTGTCCTCAGGCCCTGGCAGCTTCCACCGGAGGCCAGCTGGGTGGGACCACAGGGGGCAGTGCCCCGAGAAGCCCAAGGCAGGCCTGGACGGGGTGGGGGGGACTTGCTTTTCTCTTGTAACTTGCTGGAGGAACATATGTGCAGGAAGGTACACAAAGCACACCTGGAGAGGTTGAGAGGTTGGTGATGTCCAGTGAGCGTCCATGGAGCCCACCTCCCTGACCAAGACCTGGAGCGTCACCGGCGCTCCAGAAGCCGCCCCCACGCCAGTGTCTGCCCCAACCTGCTCTTTCTGTCCCTCCCAGCAGTAATCCTGGCCCTGGTTTTGTAGTTACCATGTCCTCACACCCCAGAATAATGGTTGTGTTTTGCCTGGATTTGAACTTGTGCAGGGTGGAATGAGCCCGCACCCGACCCTGTTTGTGCTCTGCTCAGGAGTCTGCGGCTTGTAGTGACCAGTCCACTCACCTGCTGCTGGGCTACATTCCCCGGGTGGGTGTTTCACAGGTTGCATATGCTCGTCTTACAGCAGGACGATTGTGCTGCTTCTGGCGTTGGCCTTCTCCGCGCTGTAGCACGAAGCTGTTCTGGGTGGTTTGCAGAGGCAGCGGGAGTTTGGAGGGAAGGGAAGGCAGGGGAAGAAGTAGAAATAGCTCTGGGCGTGAGGGGCGGGCAGGCGGGAGTTTGCATAAGGGAAGAAGGCGGGCGGCCTCCTTTGAAGTTGACTTCCGAGACTGGGGGCTGCACTTCCTGTACCCTCTGGACCTGCTGCCCGGCCCCACGTGGCTGCTCCCTGTGGGGTGCAGCCAGCTCTGTGTGCATGCAGCCTACACAAAGCAGTTTGCTACGACATACTGCCCTCGAGGGACACAGGAAACCCCACAACCTGACCGGGGAGTCATCTTCCAGTCCCTCTCCTTTCCCAGGTGAGCAAACATCTAGAGGCTTGCTGGGTGGGTAACCCAGCCCCCATATTCCCAGACCCCAACCCACATGGAGGTGAGGTGGCCGGGGCCCTGGGGGAAAGGGGTTGCCTCCTGACCATGTGCCCAGACCTCGCCTGTGCTGCCAGAGGCTACGCTGTGCAGCCCATCCCCTGGGGACTGAGCAGCCCAGTGCAGAACTCCGCCCCCCTGGCAGCAAACCTGTCTCAGACCCCCCGCCTAGTATTTCACCCCGGGGGTGTCCTGGCGGGGATGGCCAGGGGTCCCCAGCTCCTGCGAGGCCCGATGCGTCTCCCTCCTCTCTGGTCCCGCAGCGTCAGGCGAGCCGAGGGGTTCTGTTGCCTTGGCGCTTGCAGGCCGCCTGGCATCAAGCAGTGCGCCCGCCGCCTTCCCTGGGAGCCACGCTGGACGGCAGGACGGGGTGGGGAATCAGTCACAGGAGGCGCCCAAGTGGGAGCTTTGGCAGGACACCACCCCTTGTGCTGAAGAGCACCCGGCCTTGCAAAACAATCCATCTCCTCACTGGACCCCCGGCATCCCCTCTGACGAGAGGAGGCAGAGCAGTGGTCAAGGCCACTCATCCTGACAAGAGTTGTGAGGCACCGGCCATGGCTAACCCTGCGCTTTGGCTTCCCCAGGCTGAGGTTGTCTCAGCCTCTGGTAGACTTGGAATCTGCTGTAAATGGATCTTAAGTTCGGGTCTGTCCCTGTGGTTAGACATGGAGCTATGTATTCACCGAGGGAGAGCCTCCTGAGGCATAAAGTGGAGTTCTCCGTGAGTAGCCCATTCTTTCTTGCAGTGCTGAATGCTTTGTGCATAATTTAGTCCAGGTCTGAGGTTAGGAAAGAAATGATCCTATGTAAATCCAATGTAATGGCACTAGTAATTTCAAATTCAGTGTTCCTTTGGAATTGCTGGTGAACCCTTCTCCATTCTGCTTTCTCATGCATATGGCCTCTCTCTCTCTTTTTTATTTGAAAGGCAGAGTTACAGAGAGAGAATCTTCTGTCCTCTGGTTCAGTCCCCAAATGACCGCAATGGCCAGAGCTGGGCCAGGCAGAGCCTAGAAGCCTGACACTTCTGGGTTTCTCACGTGGGTGCAGGGGCCCAAACACCTGGGCCATCTTCTGCTGCTTTCCCAGGTGCATTAGCAGGGAGCTGGATTGGCAGTGGGGCAGCCAGGCCTCGAACTGGTCCATGTGGGATGGTAGCATTGCAGGTAGAGGCTTAACCTGCTAATCCACAGTGCTGGCTCCACATACGGCCTCTTTCTGTTCTTCCCAGTCCAACTTCTCTTTTCCCCCAGAATCCTGCTCCCAGCTGGCCTGCACTTAGGAGAGACGGGGAGGGCTGCGGTGGGGACATGAGCGCTAGAGGCTGAGGGCTGGGACGCACACCGTGGTTCTGCTGCTCATCTCACAGCTCTGCTGGCTCCGTTGCTCGGCTCACATTGACCAGATCACCCCATCTGTTAGTCACTACTGTCCCGCAAGGGCAGGCCCTCCTCTGAGCTGTAACTAGTCAGCATGCAAGTTCTGGAAGCCACTAGGTTTAGAGGAAAGCCAAAGTCATCAGACATGAAGCCTGCAGTCTCGCATCACCTAAAAATGGGGATATGTTCTGAGAAATTGCTGATCACCATGGAGCGCGCTCTTACAAACTCTGAGTAGGTGATAGTCTCGTGGGGCCACCGGGTCTGTATGGGCTGTCATTTATGGAGATGTCATTACACAGCACAGGAGTGCGTCCTGTAGACTCACCACTGACATGGGGACTGAAGCAGCTCTCCCTGGGTAACACCCTCCATCCACCGTCCCCAGCTCTCCGAGCCATGATGGACCGTGAAAGGCAGCGTGACAGATCTGCTGGTGTACTCCCACCTGGCCACCACAGCTCCCACTGCCAGGCTGAAGCCAGGAGCCTGAAAGCCCATTCAGCTCTTCCTTGCGGGTAGCCGGAACTGAAGAACTCAAGCCATCATCTGAGGCTTCCCAGGTGTATTAGCAGGAAGCTGGATCAGAAGTGAAGCAGCCAGGACTTGAACAGCACTGCAGGATGGAGTGCTGGCGTCCCAAGCAGCGGCTTACTCACTGCACCACAACGCCCACCCCAGCTTCTCTCTCTTGCTCTCTCTCAAGTATTTATTTATTTGAGAAGGTGAGACAGAGAAGAGAGAGATCTTCCATTTTCTGGTTTGCTTCCCAAATGCTCGCAACAGCCAAGGCCTAACAATTCCCCATGTTGTCAGCTTCTGGCATTGAAGTATAACCAGGCCAGCGCCACAGCTCACTAGGCTAATCCTCCGCCTTGCGGTGCTGGCACACTGGGTTCTAGTCCCAGTTGGGGCGCCGGATTCTGTCCTGGTTGCCCCTCTTCCAGGCCAGCTCTCTGCTGTGGCCCGGGAGTGCAGTGGAGGATGGCCCAAGTGCTTGGGCCCTGCACCCCATGGGAGACCAGGAGAAGCACCTGGCTCCTGCCTTTGGATCAGCGCGGTGCGCCAGCCGCAGCGGCCTTTTGAGGGGTGAACCAACCGCAAAGGAAGACCTTTCTCTCTGTCTCTCTCTCTCACTGTCCACTCTGCCTGTCAAAAAAAAAAAAAAAAAAAAAAAGAAAGAAAAGAAAAAAAAGTAATATAACCAAATAGGCACCACAGTATAATTTCAGTTTTACATGCAGAACTTCACAAAGTCACAAAATGACCCTGGGAGACTGCTGAAATGAGCGCAGCCATTGGCAGAGAGAATCTGAAAGAGTTCAGGAGGCCCATTAACCAATGAAGAGGAACTAGACTATCAAGGATAAAAGATTAACCTCAGGAAGCCCTTGACTGCCTTTGGTAAAAATGACCCTGTAGACGCTGAAAAATTAGACATGATGTGCTGTTCTACTGGGGAAGGAAATACACCTAAAATCCTTGTGTTCTAGAATTCGCCCCTCGCTGCAGTGATACTTTGGTAGAGACACTTGTTTTAATAAAACACCGGGGAGATGTTGGTCAAAGGGTATACAGTTTTAGTTAGGAATAAAAGTTCAAGAGAGCTAGTCCATAAAATGATTTTAGCTAATAACATATTAGATGTGTATTATATGTTTCTGAAAGTCATTTAGATTTTTTTGAAAAATTTATTTGAAAGCTTTACACAGAGAGAACAGGAGAGGCAGAGAGAGAGAGAGAGAGAGAGAGACTTTCATCCACTGGTTCACTCCCCAGATGGCTGCAATGGCCGGAGATGTGCCAATCCAGAGCCAGGAGCCAGGAGCTTCTTCCTGGTCTCTCATGCGGGTGCAGGGGCCCAAGGACTTGAGCCATCTTCTACTGCTTTCCCAGGCCATCGCACAGAGCTGGATCGGAAGAGGAGTAGCTGGGACTCGAACCGGCCCCCCTATGGGATGCTAGTGCTTCAGGCCAGGGCTTTAACCTGCTGCGCCACAGCAATGGCCGCACTTAGAGATTTTAAGTGTTCTCACCACAAAAAATATGTGAGGTAATGCATGTTAATTAGCTCAGTGTAGCCATTTCATAATGTATACAGTATCTCAGAACATCATATTGCAATGATAAATATATACAACTTTGTCAACAAAGAATCAATATTTCAGATGCTTGTTTTAGCAGCAGTTTCATTTTGCAAGACAGAATTCCCATCAAAGCTCTCGCACTGTTCGCCGCAGGCAGCTCTGGTCTCCGTTCCTGGTGCGCTGGCCGTAGGAGGCACTGTCAGGGCGCACTGCCCTGGCTAGGGAGCGTCTTCGCGTGTGTCTGACTAGTCTTCCCTAACAGCAGCACATTTTGAGGCGGTGCCAGAGACAAATGCCAGGTCGCTTCACGTGGGGCAGTAGGGGTGCGCGTGTACGCAGGTGACCAATGAAACCTCTGCAGAGCCTCTGCCCTGTGTCACGTGTTCAGTGAGAGGGCCGTAGGGCAGATCCAGAGCTCACAGCGTGAAGACCCCATGGCTGAGGCCTGGGGCTGGGGTCCCCGCCAGGCAGCAGAGTGGAGGCACCTGAGCAGCCCACCAGGCCCTTCCTCTGCTGGAGCTGGGCTTCGTGAACAGCAGCAGGGACCACCGAGGGCGCGGGACTGAAGGGCTACCTGGGGGTGCAGCACTGGCCCCTCCGCCCCCTCCCCCCGGGTAGCACACAGGAGCCGTGTGCAGTGGCTTCGGGGCTCTGGTTCATCCCGCCTGGCGCCAGCCATACCTGAGCTTCTGAGCAGACTGAGCGATGTTTGGTAGGGGTGTTGGGATGAACCCGACCACAGGACGGAACCAGGAGGTGAGCTTCCCACGTGGGGTTAGGGAGAGGAAGCAGCCAGGCAGCGCCCACGACCTGCTGCGGGGGCTGACCCCACCCCGCAAGCAGAGGCCGGAGCCCCAGGCCTTTAGTCCAGCTGAAGCAGCCCCGTTACCTCCCGCTCCTGCGGACAGGGCTGGGCTGGCCGAGGTTTCAGGGCCGCGACACGCGGTCCCTGAGTGGAGGGGCAGGCTGCGCAGGGGCAGGCAGTGAGCGCCTGTGGAGGGGAGGCCACAGGGGCCGTGAGGGCGCAGGGCAGGGGGAGGAGCCGGAAGAGGCTCCGGGGAAGCTGCAGGCCAGTGCAGAGGCCGAGGCTTAGCTCTGGGCTGGGGGCCTCCGTGAGGAGTGCTCCGAGGCTACCCAAGGGCAGGGGTGGGCCGGGAGGCAGAGGCCACAAGGGGCGGGGCAGTTTCCAGGCCCCTCCCATGCAGGGAGGGTCAGCCCGGCTACTCGCTGGAGGGCTCTGGTGGCTTTAGGGCCAGGGAGGGAGGAGCCAAACAGGTTGAAAGGAAAAGGGCCAAAGGCCTAGGGGAGGTGGCACACAGCCTCTGCCATCTGGCTGACTGGCTGACCACTCCTGCACCCAAACCCCTCAGAACGCTGTCTGCCCTGTGGCTCAACACGTCTGTGACGTGAACAAAGTCCTGATGCATAGTACTTTTTTTTTTTGGACAGGCAGAGTTAGATGGTGAGAGAGGTCTTCCTTCCGTTGGTTCACTCCTCAAATGGCCGCTACGACCGGCGCTGCGCGGATCCGAAGGCAGGAGCCAGGTGCTTTCCTGGTCTCCCATGGGGTGCAGGGCCCAAGCACTTGGGCCATCCTCCACTGCACTCCTGGGCCACAGCAGAGAGCTGGCCAGGAAGAGGGGCAACAGGGACAGAATCCGGCGCCCCGACCAGACTAGAACCCGGTGTGCCGGTGCCGCAGGCGGAGGATTAGCCTAGTGAGCCACGGTGCCGGCTGCATTGTACTTTTAAAAATGAAACCAAGACGATGCACTAGAGAAAGATTTTAAACAAGTTAACTCTAGGAAGTGGGAATTTTACTTATATTCACGCTTGTATTTATAACTGTAATTTTAAAGATTTCCCGTCTGCTGGTTTATTCCTCAGCTGGCCGCAACAGCCGAGCCTGGGCCAGGCCGAAGCCAGGAGCCAGAAACGCGGCCCTGGTCTCCCACGTGGGTGGGCAGCACAGACTCAAGCACTGGCGCCATCGCGTGCATTTCCCAGGCACCGCAGCGGGGTGGGGGTGGGGTCAGAAGTGGAGCAGCCAGGACTCGAACCAGGGATTCCTGTTAGTCTGCTGGGCCACAACGTGTGCACCAATGTAATTTATTTTTAAATGTAAAATTCTCCAGTAGGGGCTGGCATTGTGGTGTAGTGGGTAAAGTCACCACCTGTGGTGCCAACATCCTACATGGGCACCAGTTAAAGTCTTGGCTGCTCCACCTCCCATCCAGCTCCCTGCTGACACCCTGGGAAAGCAGCAGAAGATAGTCCCAGTGCTTGGGCCCCTGCACCCACGTGGGAAATCCGGAAACGGTCCTGACTTCAGACCAGCCCAGCTGTGGTCATTTGGGGAGTGAACCAGTGAATGAAAGCTGTCTCTCCCCCTCTCTAACTCTGCCTTTCAAATAAAAAAAAATTTTTTTAATTTCCTTACTTATTTTAAAGGCAGAGTTACAGAGAGGCTGAGGCAGCGGGGTGATGGTGGTGTGAGAGGTCTTCCATCCGCTGGTTCACTCTCCAAATGGCCGGAATGGCCAGAGCTGCACCAATGAAGCCAGGTGCTTCCTCCAGGTCTCCCACGTGGGGGCAGGGGCCCAAGGA
This sequence comes from Sylvilagus floridanus, assembly GCA_949820135.1. Lineage (NCBI taxonomy): Eukaryota > Metazoa > Chordata > Mammalia > Lagomorpha > Leporidae > Sylvilagus > Sylvilagus floridanus. The sequence goes on from OX463233.1 coordinate 160,828,135, forward strand.
CTTGGACCATCCTCCACTGCTTTCTCAGGCCACAGCAGAGAGCTGGATTGGAAGTGGAGCAGCCGGGACTCAAACCAGCACCTATATGGGATGCCAGCATTATAGGCAGCGACTTTACCCATTATGCCATAGCACCAGTCCCTAAATAAATCTTTAAACAGAAAAAGAATTTTCTAGAACCTTTTGTGTAGTGAAATGGTCTTCAATGCCCACAGAACCAGGGTTGTTGAATGACCTTTACAGTCCCGGAGCCTCTGGCTCCCCAGCCCTGGCAAGGGCTCACGGGAGCGATCCCTGCACCACCACCAGCCTCGGAGACTGGGGGCCTGGCCTGTGCCCACTCAGCCAACTCAGGCTGAGTCAGGCTGAGTAACAAAAGGAGAGAAACAGACTCGCCCGAGCCGCTCGGCCCCGGCATCTCCAGCCAGCACTGCAGGGCAACCTCAGAGGCGGCCACAGAGGTACAGCCTGCTCACGGGCCTGAGCGTGTCTCCGACGCCAGGGGACCACGCTCAAAACCTGTGCGCTCGGAAAGACAGAGTGGGGTGGGGAAGAGAGCAGCTGCTGACAGCTGTGCTTGTCCCCATACTCACCGAGGCTCAGCACAACAGGCAGGGAGGGAGAGCCCTGCTGAGACCACCCCTCACTTTCCTCCCTCTGCCCCGTGTTGCTGAGCCGGCTGCAGGAGGGCCTGGCGCTGGGCAGCTCCGTGGGAAGAGACTGCTGCCAGAAGCCGCTGTCCACTGTCCAGGCCCGGCCCTCAGCTGGCGGAGATGCCGCCAGCTCAGGCTGTGTCCGCCGGCTGCCTTCTCCAGGACCAAGTGGAGAGTTCACGGCCTCCCTCCCGCTTTGGCACCGAGATCCCTCTTCCAGCGGAGTGGCACCCCTGGGAGAAGGCACTCAAACGCCGGCTCCGATTCGGTCAGTCCTTACCCCAGGACGCAGGCCGGCAAGCCGACGTCTTGTCTTCCCCACACCTCGCCAGGAGACTCAGGCAGTGGCCAGATGTCACCAAGTCACGTCAAGAGGGGTACAGGCCACCCCCCCGAGGTGCTGGGGGTGCTGGGCGCCCCAAGGTCCAACAGAGGCTTCCGGAGGGGCAGCTGCCCAGAACACACGTGTGCCAGCCGGCAGCAGCGCCTTCTAGGGCTTGAAAGAAGCCCCAGTTCTAGGGTGATCCTCCAGCTGGCCACGTCTCCTAGGCAGCGACTCCCACTGTCAGGCCCGTGTTAACTCGGATGACGCAGCCTGCGCAGACCCTGCGTGACTGCGGGGTAGAGAGGCCTTCGCAGTGCAGCAGCCTCACTGCCCTTCCCAACCTTGCCCCAGGATTCTTAGGAGCAAAGCGCACAGTGCACCTCTGCCACCTCTCCCGCTGGTTCTGCCCCCTCCTGAGCCTGGAGAACTGGTCTTCGTCCAGGAACCTGAAGCTCATCACTTGCTCACGAAGTGGAGGCGTCAGTCTCATGGATGCTGCCTCGGCTCCGACCAGGGTTCCTTTCGGCAGCCCCCTTCTCACTGCGTCAGCGCACGTGCTGACCTGCCTCTACCTCTTGTGCTTTAAAGATTTACTTATTTGATTGAAAGAGTTACAGAGAGAGAGAGAGACAGACAGATCTTCATCTGCTGGCTCACTCCCCAGCAGTGGAAGCCAGGAGCTTCCTCCACAGCTCCCATGTGGGTAGCAGGGGCCCAAGTACTTGGTCCATCGTCTGCTGCTTTTCCCAAGCCGTTAGCAGGGAGCTGGATGGCAAGTGGAGCAGCCAGGACACAAACAGGCACCCATATGGGATACTGGCATTGTATGTGGTGGCTTTACCTGCTACGCCACAATGCTGGTCCCCCGACCTGCATCTGTTAGAAAATGTTTGATAAAATATGAATGAACTGTAGTTGCCTTCAGCAGGTATTATGTTTGCAACATAGTTTAAAAGATCAGAAAGCTCAAAAAGTCAAAATTTTGACCCTGTAAGGTGTAAGAAGCTAAGGCAGGGACTGGTGTTAACAGATGGTGGAACACAAGTGCTGCTGGCTTGGCTGGTCAGTCTGCCAGCAGCCAGAGACAGACACGCGTCTCAGCGGACAGCACAGAGGACAGCATTAACTAAGCACCCATCTGCATTAACGTGAAAGGTAGGTCTTCTGTCTGCTGGTTCACTAACCAAATGGCTGCAGCAGCCAGGTCTGGGCCAGGCTGAAGCCAGGAGCCAAGAATTCTGTCCTGGTCTCCCACGTGGGTGGCAGGGGCCCAAGCAGTTGGGTCTGCTACCTTCCCAGGATGCATTGGCGGGAGCTGGCCTGGAAGCAGAACAGCTGGGACTCAAACTGGCACTCCCGATGTGGGATGCTGGTATTGTTAGCAGGGATTGCAACCTGCTGCACCACAAGGCCAACCCCTAATAAAATAAACCTGGAGTGGAATTCGGCACGGCAGTTGCCACTTAGAATGCCTGCATCCGGTATCGAGTGCTGGGTTTGAGTTCTGCTTCTACTTCTGATTGCAGCTTCCTGCTACACATCCCGGGAAGCAGCGGGTGGTGACCCGAGCACCTTAGTCCCTGCACCCACCTGGGAGGCCTGGACTGAGCTGCCCACTGCCGCCTTCAGCCTGACTCAGCCCCAGCTACTGCAGGCACGGGGGAGTGAGCCAGTGGATGGGAGATTTCTCTCTACCTTTCAAATAAAGAAAACGTTCACACAGCTGAGGAAACAGCGAGTTCCTCTAATGCCTAGGGGCACTCAGGGCTGGGACTCCATCCCAGCTCTACGGGCTCCCAAACCCAGTTCTTTCTACCAGAGTGGTGGTGGTCAAGCTGCCTTTTGTGCCGAGATGTGGGAGCTGTCCGCAACCATTTGCTCCAGATGTCATGTTGCATGTTCAAACCGGAGTGGACGTCTAGCCCGGCGTTAAGAAGCGCCTTCGCCCCAGCGAGTACCCGAGTGGGAGTCCCTGTTCCAGTTTCCTGCTAATGCAGACCCTGGCAGGCAGCCGGGAGGGCTCAAGCCATTGGGTCCCTACTAGCACACGGGAGGTCTGCGTTGAGTTCCTGGTGCCCAGCCCTGGCCCAGCCCTGGCCGTTGCAGACCCTCGGGAGAGTAAACCAGCTGTAACACCTACATTGAAGGGGCGAAAGCCCACGCAGCAGCTGCAGCTGCTGAGACCTCACAGGTCTTGCTGGGCCGGGAGCTGTGATGGCTAAGCCTCCCAGCAGTGAGGCGCTGGCTGGCTCTCGCCATGGCACAGCTCTAGTGTTCCTAACCTTCGGGGTTTCTTACTTGGTGATATGGACACGAAGGACTCAAGGCCAATGTTGGAAATTCTGTCACTCCTTTTTTTCCAGCTCCTACTTCAATTCTGCCAGCAAGCAGAGACTGCAGGCAGGCCGACTCCGTATCGGCAAGCACGTTCTCCTCCCCAGCAGCCAACCAAAAGGGAAAAATAAACTGGCTGCTCAGACAGTGCGCAGCGCGCCCATTCGCATTCATCAGAAACGCTTCCTCCCTCACGGCCACTGATGTTTGGCCCCGAACTTAAAGGACTCATGCGGACAACATACCCTTCGTTTTTATGTATTTTAAGTATAAAAGAATCACATAACTCTACATTATCACCCCTTTTGATTAGAAGGGACACGAAGACTGCCACTTGCTAGCAACGACCAAGTTCCTCTCCAAGGTTTCTGGTTCCAGCAATTCGGGGAGAACCAGGTTCAAACAGCCGTTTATGGAAAGCTCGCGTGCCCAGGAGCACGGGAGGGAGGGGCCGGTTTTGTGTTAACTCCCCAGCTGACCTGGACGAGGCTTTGCCCCCAAGCCTGTTTCCTCAGCGGAGAAGCGGTTGGATTCAATGGTTTTTCAGATTCTCATTTTCAGCACCCAAACCTTTCTTCATCTTGGACCTGGGGGCGCCCTTCCCACAATGGCTGCAGGTGATCCACGGCCCCCTCCGCCTCTGAGCCTCAGGGCTGCCAGTACCTTGCGCCCGGCAGACAAGTGCTGGCCTTTTCCACCGGCTCCTTGCTGAGCCCCTCTCTCCAGGGTGGAGGGGCTAGGCCAATCCGCCCCTCGCACCTAGTACACTGCGCATCACAGCACCGACTGGACAGCCACAGTGGCAGCCCGAACCCAGGGGCGGAACACCTTCTGCGGGCGGAAACGACGCGTTTATTGGGCGGGAGCGCTCACTGAGCTCCAGCAGGGCCAGCGCTACGTCAGCAGCCACACACAGATTTTTCCTACATGGCATCTCAGCCTCATGGGTTACATAAGTTTTTTCTAATGGAAAGAAAAAACTTAGAAACAAGTTGGGAAGCAGTTAAAGCCCAATTTTAAATGCCAATGTAAAACAAATTCCACTGAAAATACAATTCAATGCGACTGCTATGAGCACTTAAGAAAAGGTGGCTAAGAACCTGGGTGTTATAGAAAAGACCTTAAACAACAGCAGCATTAAAAACCTAATCCTCACTTCAGAAGATGCTCTGCCTTCGCCCACACCATGCCCCTGGCCCACTGCCTCGCCAGAAGAGGCCTGCAGCAGGAGACGGGGGAGCAGGCTTCGGCACCACGGTGCTGGGGACAGGGGGACTCGGGTTTCAGTATCAGGGCCTAGAAAGTTCACCTCCTGCTCCTGCTCAGAGATCCTGCACGTCCAGCCCTGCTCTCAAGAAATCTTGTCAATAACCTTGACCTAGAACCTTCTTGAGGGTGTGCCTGGAAGTTAAACAGCTGGGACTTCCTGCCCCGTTATCCCCAGCTCTCAAGTAGAGAGCCATTTTGTTCCACAGCCTAAGACCCACACGTGGTTGTCAGCCCAGTTCTCAGCCAATGCAGTCGGGTGGCTGCAGCTGGGGTTCTGGGGACCGGGCACTGAACAGGTACCGCTGAACGGACTCCTGCAAGAGTGCTCGGAGATCAGCCCTCGTTCTTACAGGACCGGCAGAGCGCAGGCTGGAGCTCAGCTCCCGGGGCACGGGGTCTCCCCGTGTCTATGCGAGCAGCCACGGATACAGCTCTCTCAGGGATGACAGCCTGTGATCATTCTAGGAGCAGACCCTCTGGTACCAGTTTGCTCATTTTCCTTTAAATCTCACACCACACATTTTTACTTTGGATGGAAAATAACACCAAAAATTAGCAGGGGAAAATTTTTCTCTCTAGCCACAGTAGAAGATCCCAGTGACTGAAGGCAACTACACCTTGCCTTTGTCTTGTTTTCAGGCTAAGGGAGGTACTCGGTGCAAGGATGGGGAAGTTCAGAGATGAAGAGGACTTCTGGCAGCTCAAGGTCACGGTCAGTGCACGGCTTCACACCATGTTCCTCCTCTAACCAGCTGAGGAGAGCTGGCCTTGCCCTTTCCACATAAGCACCTTCCCCAGCCAGGGCTGCTCCTCGCCTTTCCCGGCAGCGTGCGGCTCTCACTGGGGTCCTGGCGCCTGGCTTTCTGGCCCAGCAGCCTGTGTGTCTGGGTCCCAGGCAGCCTCACGAGGCGCCGTCGGCATTCTGCTTCACTGAGGCCTCAGACAACAGTGACTGCGCACACACTCGGCTCTGACGCGCACCAGCTTCTCCCAGCTTGCTCAGAACACAGACGGGGCTCCTCCCTAGCAGACCGAAGGTGCTGGAGCTGGCACGTTCTCCCACGGAGGACAGGCTGTTCTTAAAACACCCGCTGGATGGCACTCAGCTTTCAGACAGGAACCAGCTGTTTTTAAGGACTGGTGTGTGTGGCACAGGTACATCCAGGCGACCCTCGCGAGACTCCCCCCAGGAGCCCAGGCCCTCAAGCAGGTTTGAAGTGGGTCTGTCCAGAGCCCGACTCACCGCAGCTGTTAGGCCACAGCATCAGACCTGATGCCACTAGCAACTACGTCATCTGTGAGCCACAGACCTGTGGGGTGAGAAGGGACAGGGCGGAACCCGCCTCTGAGAAGAGCAACAGCTAGTGCAGAGCGAGTGGATGACAGCTTCGCTCTGCTGCAAGCCGAAGTGGAAGATCCAGGGAGGAGTGTGCGCTCTCTGGGGGGCACAGGGCAGTCCCAGCTAGTTCCCTTTCTGCCCACTCCCAGTCCAGCACACAGAAACGCAGGTAGCAGCTTCTGGAACTTCCTGTCCACCTCAGCATGTCAGGGCTCTGCTCCTGGCGCCCTGCCAGGGGAGGATGGCGTTCAGGGTGCAGCCAAGCCAGGATCCCGGAGGCCAGAGGTAGTCTGAGGATCCTCGGAAAAGGGAAGGTCGCTAAGACGCCTGGCTGCTTCGCCCTTTTGTAGTTCGGAAGATGTCAGGGGCGAAACCATGAACCAGAGTTCTCCAGGGCTTGGCGTCCTGGCACGATCCCTGCCAATGTCCGGAGTGGAAAATAACCTGTGGTTGTCCAGTGCCAGAGGTCAGTTTCCCAAGAGCCCCTCAAACCACTTCGCTCGTGCCGGAGGGAAAAGGGCTGCAGAGGGGATGAACGACGGGGCACAGAGCTAGAACGGGTTAGCAGCCGCTACCATGCCAAACACTCAACTTTATTCGCTTTATTTATATATTTAACAATTCTAAAGTATTTACTTCTCACTTTGACAAAAAAATGAAAAATATAGGAGCGCTGACTGGCTCCTCTTTAGGAGAAAAAGGGTTATATGTACAGCTATGGAGATTTACAGTTCCTCCGTTACATACAAAGAAAAATATTAATAAAAAAGTGCTTCACTGATCAAAAAAGGGCTAAGAGCTGCAAGCATTTATTCACACTGTACACCAGACCCAAGCAACCCGTATCGTAACCTCTTGGCACCTGTCACGTAACCAGACCACACAGAGCGTGAAGAGAAGCTACGCCCCAGCTCGCTCAGCTCAGGTGCTGAGCCACCTGCTGCTGCGAGCCGTCGGAGCCCTGCACGAGGGCTCTGGGCAGACAGCGCCGGGAGAGGGCTTCCGGCCACACCTTAACCACACGGGCACCCAAGTGCCACCTTCCTGAGATGCAACTTGCCCCCGGCCAGGGAACTGCTTCCCAAAGGGGAGTGAGTAGGACTACGGGGTTTCCCTGGCCTCAGCCCCGCCCCTTGCCGGTCTGCCCAGTCACCGTTTAGCAGCTTTCAGCAGAGCCAGACTCGGCCCCGCCCCTGGAGAAGGCAGGCACAAACACACGTGCTGCACAAAGCTCCGCCAGCCCCGCCCCGCCCCGCCCCGCCCCGCAGCCACCGGCCGCAAGGACGCTTGATTTAAGGCTCTTTTTGGACCACAGCAAAGCTCAGGGAGGAAAGGTGCCCTAACCCGCCTCCGCCCACGTCACCTCTCTACTCCGCAGCGTCCAGGGGGCCCTTTGCTGCTGCCTGGCCACAGGGCGGGGCGACAACTGGCCCTTCCTGCGGCCCCAGGGAAGGGAGGAGGAGAAGGACTGATCGCGCGGCCCTGCTCCCTTTCCCAGACGCTTCTAACTGATTCCACCCTCTCGGGGGTGACCCATGATTGGTTTGGTTTGGGAAAAGGGAAATTTTAGAACCCTGAGTCTGGATTTCCCAGTACTGTCCAAGGAAGAGAGATTGTTTGAGAGACCATGCTCTGGAAGGGGCCTCCAGCTGTGGCCAGGCTCAGGGCAGGCTTTGGCCTTGGCCAGCGCAGCAAAACACTGCGTTCTGGCCAGTGTGCGCGCTCGTGCCTAGTGTGGGAGGTGCTCCAACAGCCCTGCCAGGGAAGCAGCCCCGAAAGTAAACGGTCCCAGAGATGGTCTGGGTGAAGGTGACAGCAGAGCCCCGTGCAGGACAGCACACTGGTGGCGCAGCCCCAGGGAGCACATGCCCTCCTTTCACAAAGGGGGCCCGAGGGACTCCCCTCGCCGCGCCCCACCACCCGAACGCCAGTCCTACTCAGCTGTCTGAGGCAGGCCTGGCTCAGCGCCCGGGGAGACGGCTGCACTCCTGCGGAGGATGCTTCGGCCTCCCTGGCAGCGACGGCTTCCGAAGCAGCGTGGTGGCCGTGGCCGTGGCGGTGCTGGTGTGAGGCGTGCTTACAGACACTAGCACTGGCTTTCTGCCCGCTCACGGGCTCAGGCCTCCACTCTAGACTGGTTAGGCTCCTCCCGCCCAGAAGAACCACGCCAATCCCTCAGCGTCCCTGACAGCAGTGGCTCAGCAGTTAGAAGGGGCCTGGCAACCTCTGATCTTACTCCCAACTCTATTTAAAAAAAAAAAAAAAAAAAAATCCAGGGTGCGTTCTTCTTTTTTGAAGGTAGAGAATGGCGAAAGGGCCAGGGGAGAAGGGAAAGAAAACCCATCTACAATCCAGTGGTAACCCCAAATTTCCGTCACTCGCACAGGTGGTTGCACGGGCCTCTTGGTCTGCCCAGGCGGGTGGGTCTGTCCGAGAAACAGCAGCGTGGCCTCTGCCCAGCCCGAGTCACTGAGCCTCAGTTTGAAGTGGCAGCAATGGGCTTATCCAGTTCAATGTCAATGCTGGAGCTCGTGGGATGTAGACTGCTGTAGCAAGACTTGCACACTCGACTGGGTTCAAACAGCTGCTGACTGGGAACCGGAACCTTCTGGTTACAGCAACTGGAGCAGAATACGTTCCCACAGTTCCTTGAGATGAGAAGAAACAAGACAGTGTGAGTTTCAGCTGGCAGGTCCGGGGGTGGGGACCCCAAGTCCAGAAGACAGAACTTGGCTGTGCGTAGCTTAGACGTGCTGCAGAGACCTCTGAAACCCCACACTTGCACTGCTCTAGCCCAGGAACAAGCTGGGGAGAGGGGATTCCCCACTTAGGCACGCGGCTCTGCCCACTCCGCAGCCGACACCTGATGGCTCACACTAAGGATCCAGGTGCACTGGAGGATGCCGCTCACGAGAGATCTCTGATGACCAATGGGCTGAGCGCAGGGGCATGGCTAGCTCACTGGGAAGCCCAGGGCCGTGCCACCCAGGCAGGGCTCTGTATGACTTGGGATCAGAGAGGCCAGAGTTCAAAGGAGCTGCCCCTGGGCCCCTCAGAAGAGATCTGGAAGGTGAGGAGCGTGTAGGCAGCAACATGGAGGACCGCTAGGACTGCTCTGCAGGCAGCGCACAGACCCAGGCGACACATGCTGAGTGCAAGAGGCAGGAACACGCGTGCACCCCCGTCAGCTGTCAGTCCGTTACGGCTCCCGCCCTGCCCCGTGCATCTGATCCCTACCGGATGTCTCCAGAGCCCCTCTCCTTCACGGAGGCCTGGTGCTCAGGGGGCTCGGGGCACAGCCAGCCACCCCGAGCAGCGGCTAGCACAGCTGACAGGAAGGGAACTGGCAGAGGCGTTCTGGCCCTTCCAATGACTCTGCTCTGGCTACCTTGAAGTACAAGTCAATCCCGGGGGCCCTGAGGAGCAGGACCCCAGAGAGCTCCCAGGGTTCACCAAAGACGAGGGAAGGCAGCGCCGGGAAAGGCGCCGCATCACCCGCTGCCTTCCTGTGCGTGCGCCTCCGAAGGCTCGCCCACTGCTGATGGCGGGCCCCAGGCACGTGACTGACACTGAAGACCACTTGGGAGTGAAAGCCCACTCCACAAGGAGAAGGTGGGGCCCAGGGCACAGAGAGGCCAGGACTAACACGTGCGCGCACACATAGTCCTGTCTCTGGAAGAGAGGAAGTACCTCAGCACCGTTTCTGAAAAGCACACGTCAGCAAGGACCTGTGCTCACCCAGGAGCATCTCCTACTGCCGGCACTGATCCAGTCCCCGCTGGGGTTCGCTACCACCGGCACTGATCCAGTCCCCCGCTGGGGTTCCCTACCACCGGCACTGATCCAGTCCCCCGCTGGGGTTCACTACCACCGGCACTGATCCAGTCCCCGCTGGGGTTCACTACCACCGGCACTCATCCAGCCCGCTGCTGGGGTTCACTACCACTGGCACTGATCCAGCCCGCCGCTGGGGTTCACTACCACCGGCACTGATCCAGCCCCCCGCTGGGGTTCCCTACCACCAGCATTGATCCAGTCCCCCGCTGGGGTTCGCTACCACCGGCACTGATCCAGCCCGCCGCTGGGGTTCACTACCACCGGCACTGATCCAGCCCCCCCGCTGGGGTTCCCTACCACCGGCATTGATCCAGTCCCCCGCTGGGGTTCGCTACCACTGGCACTGATCCAGCCCGCCGCTGGGGTTCGCTACCGCCGGCACTGATCCAGTCCCCCGCTGGGGTTCGCTACCGCCGGCACTGATTCAGTCCCCCGCTGGGGTTCACTACCACCGGCACTGATTCAGTCCCCCGCTGGGGTTCCCTACCACCGGCACTGATCCAGCCCACCGCTGGGGTTCACTATCACCGGCACTGATCCAGTCCCCCGCTGGGGTTCACTACCACCGGCACTGATCCAGTCCCCCGCTGGGGTTCCCTACCACTGGCACTGATCCAGTCCCCCGCTGGGGTTCACTACCACCGGCACTGACCCAGTCCCCTGCCGGGGTTCACCACCACCGGCACTGACCCAGTCCCCCGTGGGGTTCACTACCACCGGCACTGACCCAGTCCCCCGCTGGGGTTCATTACCACCGGCACTGACCCAGTCCCCCGCTGGGGTTCGCTACCACCGGCACTGACCCAGTCCCCTGCTGGGGTTCACTACCACCGGCACTGATCCAGTCCCCCGCTGGGGTTCACTACCACCGGCACTGATCCAGTCCCCGCTGGGGTTCACTACCACCGGCACTGATCCAGTCCCCGCTGGGGTTCACTACCACCGGCACTGATCCAGTCCCCGCTGGGGTTCACTACCACCGGCACTGATCCAGTCCCCCGCTGGGGTTCACTACCACCAGCACTGATCCAGTCCCCCGCTGGGGTTCACTACCACCGGCACTGATCCAGTCCCCGCTGGGGTTCCCTACCACCGGCACTGATCCAGTCCCTGCTGGGGTTCGCTACCACCGGCACTGATCCAGTCCCCCGCTGGGGTTCGCTACCACCGGCACTGATCCAGTCCCCCGCTGGGGTTCGCTACCACCGGCACTGATCCAGTCCCCCGCTGGGGTTCGCTACCACCGGCACTGATCCAGCCCGCCGCTGGGGTTCGCTACCACCGGCACTGACCCAGTCCCCCGCTGGGGTTCCCTACCACCGGCACTGATCCAGTCCCCCGCTGGGGTTCACTACCACCGGCACTCATCCAGCCCGCCGCTGGGGTTCACTACCACCGGCACTCATCCAGCCCGCCGCTGGGGTTCACTACCACTGGCACTGATCCAGCCCGCCGCTGGGGTTCACTACCACCGGCACTGATCCAGCCCCCCGCTGGGGTTCCCTACCACCAGCATTGATCCAGTCCCCCGCTGGGGTTCGCTACCACCGGCACTGATCCAGCCCCCCGCTGGGGTTCACTACCACCGGCACTGACCCAGTCCCCCGCTGGGGTTCCCTACCACCGGCACTGATCCAGTCCCCCGCTGGGGTTCACTACCACCGGCACTCATCCAGCCCGCCGCTGGGGTTCACTACCACCGGCACTCATCCAGCCCGCCGCTGGGGTTCACTACCACTGGCACTGATCCAGCCCGCCGCTGGGGTTCACTACCACCGGCACTGATCCAGCCCCCCGCTAGGGTTCCCTACCACCAGCATTGATCCAGTCCCCCGCTGGGGTTCGCTACCACCGGCACTGATCCAGCCCCCCGCTGGGGTTCACTACCACCGGCACTGATCCAGCCCCCCGCTGGGGTTCCCTACCACCGGAACTGATCCAGTCCCCCGCTGGGGTTCGCTACCACTGGCACTGATCCAGCCCGCCGCTGGGGTTCACTACCGCCGGCACTGATCCAGTCCCCCGCTGGGGTTCACTACCACCGGCACTGATTCAGTCCCCCGCTGGGGTTCCCTACCACCGGAACTGATCCAGCCCACCGCTGGGGTTCACTATCACCGGCACTGATCCAGTCCCCCGCTGGGGTTCACTACCACCGGCACTGATCCAGTCCCCCGCTGGGGTTCCCTACCACTGGCACTGATCCAGTCCCCCGCTGGGGTTCACTACCACCGGCACTGATCCAGTCCCCCGCTGGGGTTCACTACCACCGGCACTGATCCAGTCCCCTGCCGGGGTTCACTACCACCGGCACTGACCCAGTCCCCCGCGGGGTTCACTACCACCGGCACTGACCCAGTCCCCCGCTGGGGTTCACTACCACCGGCACTGATCCAGTCCGCCGCTGGGGTTCATTACCACCGGCACTGACCCAGTCCCCCGCTGGGGTTCGCTACCACCGGCACTGACCCAGTCCCCTGCTGGGGTTCACTACCACCGGCACTGATCCAGTCCCCCGCTGGGGTTCACTACCACCGGCACTGATCCAGCCCACCGCTGGGGTTCACTATCACCGGCACTGATCCAGTCCCCCGCTGGGGTTCACTACCACCGGCACTGATCCAGTCCCCCGCTGGGGTTCGCTACCACCGGCACTGATCCAGTCCCCCGCTGGGGTTCACTTCCCAAGCCTGACCTGGATTTGAATGCAGGTAAGCTTTTCTAAGTAATGTTCCTCAGGGGACAGACAGACCCAATGTGGAGTCTTCCTTTGAAGACTTCCATGCTAAACAACGACCTCTGTTCAGTCTTGGTCTGCTAAAAGGAGCACGGGTGCTGCCTGACTTGGAGCCTGCCGGCACCATTCTGGCAGCTCCAGGAATGACTGACCCGAAAGAATGGCTCCGGAACTCCAACTGTCTCTGGTGGCCTGTGAGCTCAGGAGACGCACGTGGCTGCAGCCCGACTCCCCCCCCCCCCCCCCCCCCCCCCGTCTCCTCAGTTGCTCTGGATGGCCCCGCCCTGCCTGCCTGCGTTCCCAGCCCCAGGCTTCCTCCCAGTGCGTGCAGAGGGGTCCGCAGCATTAGTGTGGAGGAGTTACTGCAGATGTGCAGACATCACAGACAGGCTCTGCAGATGCTCACCACGTCTGATCCACACAGTCAGCATCCCTGCGAGGAGGGGAGAAAGAGCTCAGAGGAGACGACCCCAGGACGTCTGGGCCCGGGGTGCAGGGCAGGGAGGTTTGTGTCCTAGAAGCACCACTAGTAAAAGAGCACTCCTGGAGGCAGCGTTCGGCCAAGCTTCCCGCCCCAAGAACACTGAGTCCTACAGGTGCCGCCCTGGCCGTGCCAGAGCAGCGTTAGTGACTCCCTACCCCGGCCTGGAAGCAGAGAGCTCAGCAGCCTTCGGGTCAGGAGCCACTGTCCTCAGCCCTGCCTCCAGCCACAGCTGCTCACCAGCGGCCCGAGGATGACGGGGTAGGGTCGGGAGCAGGTGCTGAGAGAGGAAAGGAAGTTCCCTGCCCACAGCAGCCAGCGTGAACGGGAAGGCTGATGCTGGGAATCAGAAACGCTGCTTGAGTGGCGGCTGCTGCCCCTCTTTCAGGAAACACAACAAGGGCAGCCATCATCGGCATGCTTCAAGATGTAGTAGCTGTCACTGGCTGCGATCAGAGATACTGAACACCCCTTTCAGAGGCACAGGAGCTAAGACACTTCAGAGTCTCTCCGAGCTTTCCCAGCCACACAGCCACAGCCCTCCACTCTGCAGGCTCTCTCGTCCACACCTCAGCCTCCCACCCCGCCCACCCCGCCCACCCGGCCACAGCCCACAGGCACCTGCAGTGGTGCTTCCTGCTGGCGAGCCAGAAGGCACTGTCACAGGCATAGCAGTGAGCAGCCAGGTGGTCAGGGAGCCATCGGGTCATCTGCGAACAGACGGGGCCAGGTTAGTGACAGGACACAGCCACGCCCGCCGAGCCAGTAGAGCCGTGCTAGGGGTGGCAGAGTCACGAGGACCACATCGGCAGGTCAACAGTACAAGAAAGGCGTCCAATCGCTTCCCTGGAGGGGACTCCAGTCTCCCCTGAGATACAGTGGCAGGCAGCAGCACGTGGGTGGCTGTGAGCTGGCAAAGCCCCGGCTGACAGAGGCAACGACGAGAGCGGGCCAGCTAGCCAGTCTCCCTGGCTCAGCAGTGATGGGCTTAATGTGGGTTCCCAGGAGCGGAGATGGCACGGGCTCAAGGCTACCTGTGCTGTGAGGGCCTTCCTTGGCCAGGGGCATGGGTCGGGGATGGGTGTGGAGAAGAACTACAGAACAGTTGCATGGATGGCACTCAGAGCAGGGGCTGAGCCTGTACCTCCGTGTCCTGTTTATCCACCTGCTCCCAGCTGGCTTCAGAGAAAATCTCTGTGCTGCAGTGAGACAAACAGTTCTGATCCAGATTGCTTTCCGAGTCGGGGATTGAAGTCTGTTGGCAAACAAACAAAGCTGAACAGAATGAACCTGGACTCCTCCCAAAAGAAGAAAGGGCTTGGTGGAGAAGTGAGCCCGGGGCTAGGGGCAGGCCTGAGCGTCAGGGCTGCCGAGTGTGGATGCCTCAGCCATCAGGAGCTGTGTGGAACAGGTGCAGAGACAGCAGGGCTCCGCTGAAGAGGGTATGTGGGCTATGTGGAAAGGCAGGCCTGAGGATTCCAGGAAGTGAGTGGAGGAGGTGACCAGGAGGGAGAGGGAACTCCGAGAGTCAGCTGCTTCACTGGGCCGGTCGACTCACTTGGTTAACACTGAGTGTCTGGGTCATGCCCTCCTTGCTCTGAAGGATTCTTCGGGGAAAAGCAGAAACCACCATTGGAATGAAGCAAAAGCCAAAAAGTCGTTTGGAAGTGAAAGTCATTGGATGTGCCCGCCTTTAATGTACGCTGACTGCTTCCGAGCCAGGCTCACACCTGGCTACCAGCACCTCCCTAACAGCCTCCCTCTGGGACGCTCAGTTCTGGCCACCGGGCCCCAGCAGTGCTAATTCCTCAACTGAGCAAGAAACCAAGTCTTTCCCTCCATCTGTACTGCTAGTACCTGACACAGGATGAGTACAAATATTTTGCTTAGAGAGAACTAAACCTTCAAAGCTGCAGCCCACGTGTGGAAGGGCCAGTGCCCTACAATGCCCTTCTGCCAGCATCTGAGCCTCTCCGAAGAGATGGCATCCAGTCCGCAGCGCGAGCTGCCGCGTCCCTTTCCCTGGCGTCTGCAGCGTCTGCACAGGGAGCAGAGCAGCTGAGAGCAGAGGCAGAGCTGCTCCCGCGGCTGGGGCTGCCGACCGCCTCTCCCCCTTGGGCTCCTCTGGACCTTCGCACCCCCAGGCACGTGGGCGCACGGGGCACGCGGGCTCACTAGGCCGGCTCCCGCGTCCCCTGTGGAGGAACCACTGCCTACTCACCACTTCATCCCCGAAGTCCCCATTGAAGCGCAGGGAGCTGCTCAGGTACTGGCTCTCCAGTCGACTCTTCAGCTCCTGAACCTGTTTCTTCAAGGTCTCCACTTCCTGCTGGTGGCCCGACTCGATCTGGCGCAGGCGCTGCTGGATCGTGTCCGTGTACACAGGCATGCCGTCATCGTCCAGGTGGCTGCGGGAGGGCTGGTCGGGACTGCTGGCTGCAGACGGCCTCGCGGAGTGGCTGTGCAGCCATCTGTGGTGCAAGCTCCTCGAATGCAAGTGGGCAGAGCCGCAGCTCACGGCAGACAGCTGGCGGCTCAGAGAGTCCTTGCTCCTACCAACCTCCCCGTTGGCGCAATGCCCGTTGAGTGTGGGGTACTTGGGGAGCGTGCTAAGCCCCAGGGGCAGTTCTGAGGCCTTGTTTTCAGCCTCTAGGGCCCCATTGCACACAAGCCCCTCTTTACATTCAGCTAAAGGCAAGGCACAAGGGGCACGCGTGGGGCTCAGAGTGCTGCCAGGGGCAGTCCTGTGCACCACAGGCCCGATCTGGGGCCTCTCCAACAGGTTCCCCTCCGAAGGCCCGGGCCCCGTGTCCTTGCCGCTGTTTACCAGGCGAGGCCCGGGATGCACTTGGGGCCCACTTGCTGACTTCGCCTCCTCTTCTGTTAACATGTCCATGGAACTGTCCACATTTGGTCCTCTGGTCTCAGGTGGGACTTGGGAAAGCAGCAGAGAACTCGACTGTGAGGCACCATAGCCGACTTTCGCATCTACTGGGACCGGAAGAAGGGTTTCCTCCCTCCCCTCCATGGTATCTGCTATCTGCGGCTGCTCCACACGGGCCTCCTGGGCATCCTGCCCCCCAGACGGGACAGACGGGACCTGCAGAGACCCGGGGGGGACACTCTGCCCGCCCTGCTGCTCAGGAACAGCCTGGGCAGGCAGAGACAGGCTCACGCCTAGATGGCTCCTCAGAGCAGCATCCTCCAGCCCCAGTTCTTGAAGCACGCCAGCCGAGCCGTCCGCTGTCCTGCTCCTGCTCTCCCTTCCCAAGGACGCCTCCTCCTCTTTGACCTCCTGTGTGGTGCAGCCCCTCCTATGGGCAGGCTCCTCTCCCCCACTCTCCTCTTTGGTGGCTTCTTGCAAAATGTTCTCCATCTGCGCTTCCACGACCCCGGCCGCCACCGACAGCTCGGCGCCCCCCAGCGCTCTGCTGGGCTTCCCGAGGCCGTCCGCGAGGGGCTCCTCTCCAGAGCCGGCCCGGCTGCCCAGTTCCAGCGAGCGCCGCTGCTCCTGCCACTTCTCATTCAGGCTGGGGTCGCTGCTGCGCCGGCTGGCCAGAGGCAGCGTGTTGTCACAGGCTGTGGGCAGATTGTCGAACGAGCGTGTCTTTGGTAGCCTACGAGAAAGGAGGTTGAGGGCAGTGAGTCTCTGCAGCTCGTCAGAGGGGAGGGGAGACAACAGCTTTAACAAGCAGCTCTTCTGTCATCGGGTCCATTACAGCCCCTCCAGGCACCGCAGCATCTCTGAGGTGAGGCTCAGACTGCCAGAGCGGCAAAACCAAGTCCTGCTTCCAGTCTGCACCGCCCACCTGCTGCCCCTGCGTACAAACAAGCGCATCGCAAAGCTGCTGTCAAAAGAGGTTCCTCATGCTGCTGCTGTTTTTCAGCAAAGTAGCACTGCTCATTTTTGGATGCAGTATTTTAAATGAACTTATATTCTATCAGTCTGAATTTAATAAAGGTAATTCAGAAGTGGCAAAGCCAAATTCTCCACCAGCTGACAGCATCTATCTTTCAAGCCTCTGAAGACAACTGGCAGGGAGGGAGGAACACAGGGTGGCGGTAACAAAGAACGCAGGGACTCGCTGCACCCGAGCCGCGCTCACACACTGACAGGGGCCTTCCACCTTCCCTGCGCAAACCCGGAGAGCTCAGAAAGATGCTGCGCCGTGAGCCCCATCATGCTCTCGGAGCATGCCTGGGCTTGGCCCAGCACGGGAATATGCCACACAACTGGAGGCTCACCGGCTCAGGGGTGGGTCGTCGGGGCTGGTGCCTGGAGCTGGGTAGGGTGCACAGCTGTCATCTGCGGGGGTGGACGGGGACGGGCAGGGCAGGTACACCGCACTCCACAGCATCAGGTTACGGACGTGGCACACAGGGTACAGCACCTGGAGAGAGAAGGGGACATGGGTTTAAACGTGTCCAGTGAGGAGTCGGAACAAGCAGGCAGCTCCAGTACCCACCAGGCCAGCCCATTCTCAGCAGGGAGGGGCCCTTGGCAGCTCCAGGCCTGTCGAGAACAGGACTAAAGGTTTCATCCAGCAAGGTTTTCCAGCCAAGAGCTCTCCTGGGTATGAAAAGCCATAGGATGTTTCTCAAGACCCGTCTGCATTAATTACTTCTCAAGTCGCCTTTCCTGAATGAATGACTTTTGTCAGCTTGATTTGTTGCTTTTACTGCCTAAGAAAGTGAGTCATTTCGTTAGGTGGCGATTGTCCATTTCCTTGGAACAAAAGCTTGGCTTCAGCAGACACTGTCAAATCTGTTTTATAGGATCATTTAAATTATCAGGTGAAGAGGAGGGAATTTTTTTTTCTGGATTGTTACTTTCCTACAGGCACAGTAAAGGAAAGTGAGAAGCAGTTGGTTTAATGGTTTTTTCCTCCCCCACAACTTAAACATTAACAGTCCAGCAAAGCAGTGTAGCCTCTGCTAAGCCTCCTCCTGACTTCTTTTGGGTTAAGATGCATTCTGACATAGGGAACAGAACGGGAACGTATTGACAGAGACATATGTACCGCCCTTTCTCTGCTTAACTGAAGGTATTCCTTTGGGGAACACAGTCTTAAGGCCTGCCAGCTCGCATGTCCACAGAGAATCACAGGCACATGTGCCAACATCAATGCAGTTTCTGCTGAAAGAGAAGCTACTGTCATCACTGGGTACATGGAGAAGGCGCTGGCAGTCTGGCAGCAGCTCCTGCGTGACCAAGCGAATCCAGAAAACAGCCTGAGTGCCTCTTCCGCCCTTCAACTGGAATATGCTAGGAGCACTTGGTGGCAGGCTCTGGAGCATTCATCGTCTAAGGTGACAACGTTAGAGATGTGTATGAAACCATCCTGAACAAAGGGTGGTGAGGAGCAGGTCGGAGCATCCCCAGGAAGCCGGCTTCCCTCAGCATAGTATGGTTGGGGGAAAAAATGGAGCCAATTCATCTAGAGACAGCACTGAGGCCTTCCTGGGTGGGTGTTGGGACACACCAGGTTCAACTGCCACTTGGGGTACTGGCGTCCCAAACTGGAGTGCCTGGTTCAAGTCCTGGCTACTTCATGCTTCCAATCCAGCTTCCTGTTAACACACCTGGGAGGCAGATGACGGCCCAACACCCGTGTCCCTGACGATCCTGTGGGAGACCTGGATGGAGTTCCTGCCTCACGGATTCAGCCTGGTCTAGCTTGGCTACTGCCAGTATTTGGGGAGTAAACCAAGGGATGGAAAGATCCTCCCCTCATTTCCACTCCCACACCTCCCACCTTTCAAATAAATAAGTCAATCTTTAAAAAAAATCAATACTCAAAAGGCTCCAGCCCATCCCCTGGTCCCAGATTCCTCCTGCTGGTCACAAATGCGAGGATGAAGGGTACGTACGGCTTCTGACTGAGAGGAGTAGAGCAGGTTTTTGAAGGCCTTGTTGCCTGCCCGAAGAAGCGACCACACAGAACACGTCCGCTCCTGAGTGTGCTGCTCCCCTCTCTCCTTGGCATTGTTGCACAGGAATGTTCCAAAGAGGCAGGAGTAGGTGTGCTGCACCAGCTTCACCTGCGAGAGCCGAGAGCCCAACAAGTCAAAGTCCAGCAGTCGGGCAGCACGTCCCACAGCTCAGCCAGTTCACCCTGATGTGCCCGAGGGCACTGCAGCTCGCTGCGTCAGGATGGAGCGGCCACAGTCAACTCCACACCACCACCTGCTGCGCCCAAGCCCGATCAGTCAGGGACGGACCGCTGGCAGCCGCACCCTTCCCAGTTTCCCTGGCAAACGGTCTCCAAGATTCTAAGCCGTTCTCACGAGTGACAGAGCAGATCAGCTGGGGCAGGTGCAGGTCAGTGCTCATCTCACACCTGAGCTGACAGCACACTTGTTAAACTACTCACTCACTCAACAAGTCATTACTGAGCTTTGCCACGCCCCAGACAGGACCACAGGCGTGGGATCTGCAGCAGAACCAGCCTGCTCTCTTGCACTGCTGACACTTGCTCTCCTGGGAGGGGTGGGTCAGGGCTACGGAGAACAGGGCATGCTGAGGGGGCGGGGCAACTGTGAGGCAGTGTGCTGAGGCCTGAGGGAAGTGGGACAGGAGCTCACGTGAGCAGCTGCACACACAATGACCGAGGCGGACACAAGACTTCAAGGAGGCCGCACAAAGGCGTCCCAGCAGATGAACCTATAGAGCGCCGCTTCAAGGAGGCCCTGGCAGTCACTAGGACTTTGGCTTTGAGCAGAGGTGTGGCACAGTCCATCTATGTGTTAGAAGGATCATTCTGCTGGGTTGACTCTCTGGAACCAGGGTGGGAGGTGTTGGTGGCATGGACCAACGTGGCACCAGCAGAAGTGGAAACAAATCGGGTTTTAGAAGTATTTTTAAAGCAAAGCTGCAGAATCTGACAGACTGGAGTGGAGTGGAATTTCTGCCCCTGACAAATGAAAGGATGAACTGCCTTACAGTGAGATGAAGAACTCATGATAGATCAGGTTTTGAGGTACAGAGCCATAAAAGTCAAAGAGGCAAGTTTTGGGGGCTGGCGCTCTGGGGTAGCAGGTAAAGCCACCTCCTGCAGTGCTGGCATCCCATATGGGCTCCAGTTCAAGTCCCGGTTGCTCCACTTCTGATCCAGCTCTCTGCCTGGGAAAGCAGCTGAAGATGGCCCAAGTCCTTGGGCCCCTGCACCCCACATAGGAGACCTCAAAGAAACTCCTGGCTCCTGGCTTCAGATCGGCCCAGCTCTGGCTGTTGTGGCCATTTGGGGAATGAACCAGCAGATGGAAGGCCTCTCTCTCTCTCTCTGCCTCTGCTTCTCTGTAACTCTGCCTTTCAAA
Organism: Sylvilagus floridanus; assembly: GCA_949820135.1. Taxonomy (NCBI): domain Eukaryota; kingdom Metazoa; phylum Chordata; class Mammalia; order Lagomorpha; family Leporidae; genus Sylvilagus; species Sylvilagus floridanus. The sequence goes on from OX463233.1 coordinate 160,848,427, forward strand.
TAAATAAAAATCTTTTATAAAAAAAAGTTATGAACCTAAGTTTGAAATGCCACTAGAACACCTAAGTGTATTGAGGTACCAAGCAGTCACAGTTGGACATGTTGAGTCTGGAGTCAAGCGGAGAAGGCATCTAAATGGGGTCATTAAAATACAGACGGCAGTTAAAGCCAGCAGACTGCATGAGAGGAGGAGACAGGAGCAGCGGGGTGGGGGGGTCCTCCGAAGACCACTGAGGTGAGAACAAACACTGAGCACCTGGAGGTCCACGGAAGATAATGTTTTGAGAAAGGAGTGGCTGCACTGCTACATGGTAACGAGGGATCAAAGAGATGGAGCCTGAGAGCCGCTTTGGTGAAGTGACGGGGGCGAGTGCCGGCTGGAAGGGGTTTGAGAGAAAGGGACAAGAGGAACCTGAGAGCAAGTACAGAAGACGGGGTTCCGCTGCGAAGGGGACCACCTGCGCCAAGGGGGGAGGTGATGGGAGATGGGAGATGGCGCGTGCACGTGCTGTGGCCGGGATCTCAGAGAGGGAAGCGCACGTAGATGGAGCAGGCAGTGCGCGGACCCCGGAGCTGGCAGAGCAGATGAGCAGGGAGGGGAGCGGGTACTCAGGGGGAGAGAGGCTAGAAGAGGCAGGGACAGCGTGGCCTGGGAAAGGATGGGGGCAGAGAGCAATCAGTCAGTTGTGGGGGGCTTGGGAGACGGCCTGGAGGGCACACAGGACACTCTGACTGAGAACTGCTCTTCAGGATCTCCATCACCCCTTTTTAAAGCCAGATTCACAACTACCCAGGGCACTGATGCACACCTGGCATACCTGGACTCACTGAGTGAATGGCTGTTTACTGTCACTTTTAAATAAAAACGGGAGAAAACACTCTGCCCTCTCTGAACTTCTCAAAGCGCTGCACAGGCTCCCGTGCACATCCGCCCGGCGGAAGGACGAGGAGCTCAGACTCACGAGGAACGCCTCGTTGAACTCCAAGGAGCACGGAAACTGCCTCTGCAGCTGGTGGACGCAGTCGAGCCACTGCAGGAACACCGGGCACCGCTCGTTCAGGTCGTCGGAGTTCTCCCCGTGACCACACCGGTCAGCGAACTTATGGCCAAAATCCAGCCACTCCATCTCCACGAGGACCTGGAAACCCTGCAGGGAAGCAGCCGTAAAAGACCGTTAGTGCTGGCCTGTCCAGGCCGGGACAGTCCTTAGCCTGCTGTCGCTGACACCAGTCCCTCTGCCAGCCTCCCCAATAAGCCCACCTGAAGAATTCGCACAGACGGCGACCCCCCGGTCTCCTCCACTCCACTCGAACCGCTGCAAGGTACTAACCGGGCCCTCGTCTAAGCCCTCACGAGTCTGTTTCAACTTTCAGCCTCTTGGACTGTCTAAAAGCTCCCTCCCACAATTTTCTTTTCCAATTTCTCTATTTGGGAGAATATTTACAATGTCATAAAAATCCTTCCCCACCCCCTGATTTTACAAGCCCTCACGTATTTTAGGGCGCGTCATGGTTTTTCAACCCAATAGGTGGTCATTTTCAAGTAGGGCTCCTTTCTCACGGAACATCTGGGGCAGGACAGAGACCCGTTACTGTGGCAAGCAAGCCAAGATCCTTTTCCAGAACCCCATGTCCCTGGGCTCAAAGGAAAATAGGTCCCCTCAGCATCTTGTTACTCAATCTGCCCCATTTTAAGAAGTAAAAGGACTGTGGTAGGCACCACCACAATTTATCTCAAGGTAAAGGAACTACGATTTAAAAAACAAACAAATCTCCCTTTCTTTGGAGTGAATCCTAACTCCCTAATCTGAGCACAGAGCCCTCACAGAGGCCCGCATTCTGCACCCACTCTTCGGAGGCTCACCTCGATGGTGCGGTAGTAAGGGTCCAGCAGGAGCTTGGCCAGCGCCACTATCTGAGGGGTGCGGTCCCAGCCGTCGGAGCAGTGCACGAGCACCGGCCGCTGGTCGCGGTCCACAGCGTGCACGACGAGGAGGGCGGACTTGAGCAGCACAGACAGGTGATGGAGCCATTTGGTGCTTTCCAGAGCTGACAGCCAACTAGAGGGACGGGAGCAGATGCTGAAATGCTGGCTTTCACGACTGACTGGAGCATGCCCAGTGCCTGTCAAATTACAAAGCAACTCCCAAGATTTTTCTCTGCAAATAGACTACACTAAAACAAACAGAAATCTGTGTTTATATAGCATGTCCAAGAATGAGACCCCAAGCCCTATTATGCAATAGAGGAATGTTTTAAAATAAGGATGGTAATTAACAGGATGACCTTTGGTTACAAAATCTTTACAGATAATCTCCCAGAGAAAATTAGTATTTAATATTTTTCAGTCCATGATCAGAATATATAGTGTAACTCCTTCCAGAATTTTCTCCTAAAGGAAATATAGCCACGAAGATGTAAGGTAGAAGATATCTGTTGTATTCAGTGATAATCAATTATGCCCAACAAGATCTCAAAAAAAAAAAAAAAAGAGGCAGTCAACTCACAAAAGCAAGACTAGAAGGAGAAGCAGGCTGGATGCCGCATACAAGAATGCCTATTACCCAGACCTAGCGCCCACCATGATATGACACGGGATGGGCGACCTGGTGTTTTACATGGATTAGTATCCCAGTGACCACACAGTACTGCCGAACCCAGGCTGGATTCAGCAAGGTACTAGAAGAACCTTGTTGCCCAAAAACCTTCAAAAGTATCAGCAAGAATTGTTTCTTGGGAACAATCGCAAATTGATCACAATTTTGTTTTATAATTGTGTTGACACTGTGCTTCTTATGCTTCTACTGCAGCCAATCCCCCAAAAAGAGTCAGGGTTTTCCCAAATGCAGCCACAGATGGAACTAACAGAAGGGGGCTCTGAGGAAGCCTTCCCAAGACGAGGCTTATCATAAAGGCCTGCTAAACTTGGGACTAGGAGTTTCTGGAACAGTTGAAGGAGGGAGCCTTTCCAGACAGACAGAAGGCGGTGCATATGCGCTGGTTTCACATGGATCCCTGTCCTACCCACGGCTGTGACTCCTCAGAGTGCTGACACTGGGTCTTGGTGCCTGGGGCACAGGGAGGAGTCGTACTTGCCTAATGAACTGTACGCCTGTCATGGTTTGTAAAAATCTAATTGCAAGGCCTTCTCCTACTAGGTACCAGAGAACATTTTTTCCTGATGGATCAACTGTTTGTTCTCATTCCTCACATAGTCTTGAAAGAAACAAAAAGATAAGACTTAGGAAAGCAAGCACTGAATTATCTCCTTGCCCCTGGAGAGATGGTAAACAAGAGAATCCATGTCAAGTTCTCCTGAACCTGACTGAACCAGCTGTACCGTCCCTGCCTACTGGAGGAGCTGTCCAGCGGCTTCTCACTCCCTGTCCTGTTCTGAAGCTGGGGCGTCCTCTGGCGCCCCAAGCACATGCTGAGGGCTTACTTGTAGCTGGTCCCATTACTGCAGTTAACTTCTTTTGATCCACCAAGGAAGCTTCAAAACTGCATTAGCATTTGCTGCCAAATGCACACCAAGCATCACCTCTTCTTTAAAAAAACAAAACACATGCATCATGCATGCACTGGACCAGCTGCAGGCTAACATGACCGTGTTCCAGTAAATGAGACAGCAGTTAGTAGAAGGCATGAAAGCAACTAACCTAACAACTGCAGCTTTGTGAGTTTAAAAAACAGCTTTTTAATAAAGAATTTCAGTATGTGGAAGGTATTACACATCATGTGGGACTGATCCTTCTTTTTGGAAAACTGGGACCCACACCACTGATCAAGGTCACACAGACCCCCTGAGTGCTAAGCCCCACCCCCACTGTAGGGAGTCCCCAGCGGGAAGCGGCCAGCGCCTTTCTGGGGCCAGGCCAGCCCCAAGGACAGTGCTGTGCCCTCGGAGTTGCTCACTGCTGCTGCGACGAATTGCACGGATCTGCTGCTGGGAGGAGCAACACAGTGACGCACCCTGAGCGCTCCGCAACAGGAGCCACGGCAACAACTGGGGGCTCAGCACAAGCCCCAGGAAAAAGAACGTTCCGTCTACCCTGGCTTCCTGAAATAGCAGAGTTGTCTGTGTATCTGTCTTTCACAACAGTCTTCCTAACTTCTCACATATTGGAACACTACTCTGGGAGAAGGCAGATCTTTACCTTCCTCACTGCAAATGCCAGTCATTCATTTCTAATAAGCACTAAGAATCATGATAATGTTCTCAGTAAATAAGAGAGTAGTGCAGAAATTGGAAGCAGATATAAAAGGAAATGACCTAACAAATTTAATCCTTTTAGAACATGATGAATTTTGACTGTAAGTGCCACAGGACATCAGAAATCAAATAATTAAATTACTCTGCACTGAAAACAATGTGAGAGAGCTCTCAGAACAAGGAGACACTTCTGCACTGGGGTCTGAGCTCAGTGCTGTGTTTACTTTAAAACCTTTCAAAGGGCTACATTTTCTTCCGACTATCTCCTATGTGCTGCTATGTTCCTGACCCCAGAACAAGAGTACCCAAAAAGAATGAAAGTACAACAGAAGTTCACTAGGAAATAGAAGCAAAGACACCTAACTCAATTTTGTTTAAAAAAAAAATGCACAATTAGAGCCATAGCCAAGGTCTTACTTTCCCGGATCCGGCATCTGTGTACACAGCAATCGTAGGGACTGAAAACTTCTCCGAATAGAATGAATGTTTGCCATCCCCATAAACACCACTTCACAGTTCGGGTAGTATTCTGAAGAGAGTAACAATAAAGAGAACATAAATATATTGAATTTAAAACCCACATGGCCAAATTTAAAAGAAGCAAGCTGCCTATAAAACACACCCATCACGGCTAGTGCCGTGGCTCACTAGGCTAATCCTCCGCCTACAGTGCCGGCACCCCGGGTTCTAGTTCTAGTTGGGGCACCGGGTTCTAGTCCCGGTTGCTCCTCTTCCAGGCCAGCTCTCTGCTGTGGCCCGGGAGGGCAGTGGAGGATGGCCCAGGTCCTTGGGCCCTGCACCCACATGGGAGACCAAGAGAAAGTGCCTGGCTCCTGGTTTCGGATTGGTGCAGCACGCCGGCCGTGGTGGCCATTGGGGGGGGGGGGTAACCAACAGAAAAAGGAAGACCTTTCTAACTCTGCCTGTCAAAAAAAAAAAAAAAAACCACACACACGCATCATGGCTGCTAATGCAGCTGTTGTGTTAGCCCAGTGTTTTAAAAGACAGTGCTTAAATTCTAGTTTGCAAAAAGGGTGAAAAAGAAAGTTTCAATTGTAAAAAACGTGGTATCTGTTGGCCAGTGCTGTGGCGTAGCAGATAAAGCTGCTGCCTGTAATGCCAGCAACCCATATGGGTGCTGGTTTGAGTCCCAGCTACTCAACTTCTGATCCAGCTCTCTGCTATGGCCTGGGAAAGCAGCAGAAGGTGACCCATGTCCTTGGGCCCCTGCACCCACATGGGAGACTCGGAAGAAGCTCCTGGCTCCTGATCAGCCCACCTCCGGCTGTTGCGGCTATCTGGGGAGTGAACCAGCAGATGGAAGACCTCTCTCTCACTCTCTCTGCTTCTCCCTAACTCTGCTTTTCAAATAAAATAAATAAATATTAATAAAATAAAAAAAATTTTAAAAAGAATGCAATTTTTAAAAAAAGCTGTTATCTTCTAAGAGGCAGACCTATACACTTCCCTCTCGCCCACGATGTCATTCCTGGTCCTCATCGACACCTTGTAGCTCCGGAATCTCTGGCAAAGCCCCTGGCAGAAGAACCCCTTCCAGCGTTCTGATTTCACCCTGGTACCGCTTCCAGTGCCCCGCTTAGCTCACACCCACGCACGGGCTCGCAGCCTCTTTCTGTGCCACCAGAATCCAGTGAGTGCTGAGGTGGTCCCCTCTTGGGGGTATGCCGCCTTCTGTCTCCACCTCTATTTCCAGGGGAGTGTGCCAGGAGGCCGGTGATGAGGACACCCACTGTCACAGGCAACAGGAAGCCAGTGAACAGGCCTTACAGCAGGGCACTGCTTCCCTCACACGTGGGGCCAGCACGGGGCTCGAGGACCTGGCCGTACTGCGCTTCCCTTTCTCTTTCTCCTCAGAAAAAAACGCACAGCGTTAAGAACCCAAAGAGGAGCTCTGGCTCTCTCAAGACAGGTCCAGACTGGGAGCCAAGCCTAGGATGGGCAGGAGCTGGACTCAGACAGTCGGGGTACGGGGTGGGGTCAGGGGACAAGGCACCACACACCTCACCTGGACATTCGCAACCTCCTCCTTTGGCTCTGTTTGCCACAGCTGCTGCATAGGATCGTGCATCCAAGATCAAAAGCTTCTGTGGCTGGATGGCTAAACTCTCTGCTCCTGAAGCATTTGACAAAGAGGAATCTAGGGACACAGAGAGGGGAGGGGACCACATGAGCCTTTCCCTCCCAGAACTGTGCAAACGTAAGAACCACAGGTGTGTGTTACAGTATTAAATAACAAGTCAGTACTGAAACTCTAACTACAACCCCATGATACACGGACTTCTCTAACTGATTTTCTATTTTGCCTTCTTATTAAGACATGATAAGGATTTATGCTTCTGGAACACCCATGAAAACCAACACAGCCCAATCTCCCATACCTCATTTTTAAACCCACAGTCCTCTCCTGAAGTGCAGCACTCCCGCCCCACCCCCTACATGCCATTCTTATCACAATGGCAAAAAAAGATGACAAACACTAAGAGCTCAAAGCTAGAAATAATGGGTTTCCTGGTTCTCTGCCAAGATCCACAACTCCTCATACAATCCCTCAAATGAAGCTTCAGACACTCTAACAAAATCGTGTCTTTTAAGGAAAAAAAGACCATTTCAAGAAAGAGATCTCCGATGCTGTGAAAGTTGGCGCCATGGGTCCTGGGAGCACCTTACCAAACTCCACATCTGAAAGGTCGCCCCCACTGGCAAAGTCTCGAGCAGCGCTCCTGGTCGACAGCTTGCTGCCACTCGATCGGGAGTCAGAGGCACAAGCTTTGGCTACTGATTGCACCAGGTGTTCATCGTCTGCGTTTCGCCAGCCCCACCAGCTGACCTCTGGCTGTCCACAGCGGGCAATGACAGCGCCATTGCTCTGGTGCCTGTGTAGGGAACAAGAGACAACAGCTGTGCTGACACCAGAGGCCCCCTTCAGATGCTCTGCGGTCACACAGAAACTAAGGGAATGGATTTCCAACGCCTCACTCAACAGCACAACTCTAGGTAACACCGACTGGGTTGACTCCAAGGCCTCTAGGTATTAAAGAGGGTAGAGGGGCCAGCGCTGTGGTGTAGCTGCTACAGCCGCCACCTGCAGCGCCAGCATCCCATATGGGTGCCAGTCTCAATCCCAGCTGCACACTTCCTATCTAGTTCCCTGCTAATGCGCCTGGGAAAGCAGCGGAGAACGATCTAAGTGTGTGGGTCCCTGTACTCACTAAGGAGACCCAGAAGTTCCTAGCGTCAGACTAGCCCAATTCCAGCCATTGTGGCCATTTGGGGAGTCAACCAGCAGATGGAAGATTTTTCTTTTTCTCTTTCTAACTCAGCCATTCAAATAAATAAGTAAATCTTTAAAAAGAAATGCAGATATTTAGAAAGTAAAATTTAAAAAAACATACACTAACAGAAATAAACAATATGACATATATGAATCTTTCTTATCATACCATTGGAAAAATCTCTGTAAAGTTACTAACAAAATGGTAAGTGTGTACTCTTACAGAAAATAACAATATTCACAATTTAAATGTTTGAATATTCAAATCTGTTTTCGGGAAATAAAGTATAAACACCCTGATGTAACAAATGCTAAAACAGAAAAATGCGTTGTCTCATTGACTTTTTTAAAAACTCAATATACGTCTCATTTTTTTTTTTAAGATATATTTATTTATTTGAAAGGTAGGGTTGCAGTGGCAGAGGCAGAGAGAGAAAGAGGTCTTCCACTCTCCTAACAGCCACAACAGGTGGAGCTGAACCAATTCAGAGCCAGGAGCCAGGAGCTTCTTTCAGGTCTCCCACGTGGGTGCAGAGGCCCAGATCATAGCAGACAGCTGGACTGGAAGTGGAGCAGCCGGCACCCATATAGGGTGCCGGGACTCAAACCAGCACCCATAGAGGATGCCAGCACTGCACACAGTGGCTTTACCTGCTACACCATCCATTACAGCAACTGTATGCCACAGCTGGCTTAGAGAATCTTTTCAAAATAAGATCCCACCTTTGGACTGAAGCACCTGGTCCGCAGCAATTGCTTTATAAAACTCCTGAGATTTCATGAGTCACCAACTGCTTTTATTATAGGTGGATAGCTCCATGAGCCAGCTATCCTTCCTCAGGCTCTCAGACGCAAAGTAACAGCATCAACCTGGTAAACCGTACTCTGATGGACCCTTTATTCAAAAACAGCAGAAAGCAGACTCCTTATATATAAAATACTACTAAAACCCAAACATCAAAAAAATAGAAAAATGAAATGAAGAAAGGGGCCAGCATGTGGCATAGTGGGATGTGATGCTGGCATCCCATATGCGTGCTGCTCCACACTAATGGCCTGGGAAAGCAGTAGAGGGTGGCCCAAGTCCTTGGGCCCCTGTATCCATGTGGGAGACCCCGAAGGGGTTTCAGGCTCCCAGCTTCAGCCTGGCCCAGCCCTGGCAATGGCAGTCATTTTGGAGTGTACCAGCAAATGGAAGACTTCTCTCTCTTCCTCTAATTGTGACTTTCAAATAAATAAATCTTAACAACAACAATAAAGCTTTTCCTAATTAGGCAATTTTAGCAATTAAAAAGTTAGAAAAATGATATTACTTTGCAGTAAAAATAAAATTCTGATATAAGCTATAACACTGATGAACCCACATGTTAAGTGAAAGCAGCCAGTCACAAAAGGCTGCGTGTTGTGTGATTCCATTCATATTAAGTGTCCAAAACAGGCAAATCTATAGAGACAGAAAGTAAATTACTAGTCCCTCAGGGCTGGGGGAAGGCAGTTTGAGGAGGGAATGGAGAGTGACTACTAATGGTTATGGAATTTCTTTCTAGGCTGATGATAATGTTCTGCACAACTCCGATACAGTATACTTAAAAGTTCACTGAATTGTACAATTTGAAACAGCAAATTTTAGGTGGCACATTTCAATAAAGCTGTTTTGCTTTTTAAGTTATAAAAGTAATCATGGATGCAAGTTAAGCCACCACTTGGGATGCCCACATCCCACATCACAGGTTCAAGCCCTGGCAACTCTGCTTCTGCTGCACCTCCCTGCTGATGCACCTGGAAGGCTCAAGAGCTTGGGCCCCTGTCACCCATGAAGGAGACCAAGATGGCGTTCCAGCCTCCTGGCTTCAGCCTGGCCCTAGCTGTTGTAGGCATGCGGGGAGTGAAGGAAGCACAGATCCCTCTCACTGTCACTCTGCCGTCCAAGTGGATGAAAAGTGTTTTTTAAAAAAGAATCAGTTCATTGTAAAATAAATCATCATAACAAAAAGCTGGTAAGCAAAAAAATTTAAATGCCCCCAAGTGGATGGAAAGTGTTTTTTTTTTTTTAAAAAGAATCAGTTCATTGTAAAATAAATCATCATAATAAAAAGCTGGTAAGCAAAAAAAATTTAAATGCCCCCAAATTCTATATCCCAGAAGAAACTTATCGTGTATTTTCTTCAGAACTCTTTCTAAATACATGTACACACACATGCACAGATACGTACGGCAGATGGATTTAAAGAAATCATACTACCCAATCTGTCTTCTTTGGGGAATATGAGAAATATTTTCATTTTAACCCTAAAACTCACAAGTTATAAATTAAATTTGGCAATAAGCAGTTTGCTTATAGTTTTTAAATCCTTTCTCACTGGGAAAGACAAGCAACTTAAAACACTTGCATGTCATCAACACACTCAACTAGCTCACGGGCTGAACAGGGCCAAACTGGAAAAAAACCTCGCCATTTCTTAAAACGCCACCTAGCAGGTGACGGCCCAGACAGCCTCTGCGCTGAAGGGCTGCAAACCTCTGCAGCAGAAGTCTCTCCGAGCCTTCTCCTCTGCACGCTGCCCAGCAGTGCGTGAGAGAAACAACAGGTGGCACTCTGAGGCCTGGGTCTTCAGCTTTAAGGGCCACTGGCATTCAAACAGCTACACTTCTGCTGGGCTACTGAAATGAGCGCTTACCTTTCTCTCCTCTTTAGACTTTATGAAAGGTGACTCAGACACTACGTGAACAAATCACGAAAGAAAAGCATCTGTATCACTTAAACAGAACCAGACAAAGTATAAAAGCTGAGATGTCCAACGGATAAATACCTGTAACTGCTGAAAACATTGAGTGCCCCAATTTTACACGGAAGTACAGAACTGCTTTGACTGTCCTTAGCTTAGAGTCAGGCGAGCTCCCTACGTGCCTAGGAGTTTCTAATCCTCAGCACACACGCAAAGGGGGAGCTGGGAATTGCACCACAGATGGGCACCCCTGCACCATCTTTCTGTGTTCCAGCCATCTCTGCCTGCCATGGCGACTCCAATGCGCGCTCCCGCCACAGCAGGGCAAGCCCCAGTCCTGCTGCTTCAGCGCAGCGCTCTCAGGCAGCGGCTGCTGGCACCTGGCAGGCGGGACCACAGCCTGTACAGCTCCGCTCGCGGGGCAGGGTGGTGGAGTCTTGGATGTCCTGCCACATGTCCCTCCCTCACAAAGCCCCCAGCGTGTAGCTCACGGATACAGGACGCAGGACCTGAGACACATCAGTTCCAGGGAGTCTGTCAGATTTTACACGGACCACATCAGCAACTTAGATCTATCAAGTTTTGAAAGCAGACTTTTCTCTGAAAAACTGCAAATAAAAAATACTCTCTGTGTATACCCTAAGGTCTCCAAAAAACCAGGAAAAATCCTAGGGCTCGTGCCTTCTAGAATTAAGTTTTAAAGGGGGAGAAAAAAAGGCTTCCCATTTTTATTACTTTCTATGAAGTTTTTCTTCAACTAGGCCTGAATTGTCAGTCAGACTTCTGTGCCAAAAGAGTGAATTCACCATTCCCTTACTTTGAAAATGAGAGTGCTTCTGCCAAACGCCAGGACTGCTGACCTACCGCAGCTGCTGGCTGGCACGGCAGTGAGCGCTGCGTCCCCTGCCAGTTCGGCGGATCACGGACAAGACTGATAAACCCCTTCAGCTTCCACTATCCTCCAATTCCTGTGTCAGCCTTCCCTCTTGAATGACAGGGAAACTTGGTGTCCTATTTTGCTAGGAGAGTCTGAAAACAGCAGTGATGATCACTGAGATGGAAACCTGATCGGGCTCCACTGGACAGACTAAGTACCTCTCCATCTTTCTCTGTTCATGGGTGGCATCCCACTCTGCCTTCAGCAGACTAAACGGACAAGCTGGTTACTTCTTTGGAAATTCTACAAGGAGAGAAATCCCTTCCTACAACTTCACTTCAGTGGATTACTTCCTGGTTGAAAGCATTTCTAACTAAGCCACTGGTCTGGCTCAACACCGGGAAAAATCTGCACACGAGAAAAGGAAACAGAATGGAAAGCTGGAGCCACTGCACAGCAGCGAGGGGCCCTTCCTAGAAATCCAACACTTCTGCGAGAGCAGGCGTTCAGCACGCAGGGTCTCAACCCACTCGGAATGCTGTTTAGAGAAGCCCAGATGTCACAGCGTGTCTGCAAAGTAAGAACTCTTTCCATTTCTCAGCAGGGACAGACTGAAGGCGGTTAGGAAACCTGCTCAAGGTGCCGCAGTGAGAAGCGTCAACACAGACCAGAACTCTGCTCTGTCACCATACTCCAGTCCCTTCCACAACTTGTAACCCTTGGTTCTCAGGCCTTTGACCTCTGAATCATCTATCCACTCAAGCCTCAGCCTTCTTCCTCTCAAAGCACACACTTAGGACTCACCACTCTCAACCCCAAAGTCCTGCTAACATCTGAAGCTAAACGCAATCAGCATATTACCTTTTCCTGGGATGTGAGAAAAGGATCCTAAAACAGCAAGTGCAGTCACTTGTCTATTAAAATGTCCTCATCAGTGTCACTGAACTCCTAGCTAGTGTTCTGCATGCGCTGAGTACTGACATGGTACTATGGAACAGCTCTGGCAATATGGAAGCACAGGTCTCACCTGGCAAATCCTGAACCCTCCCCCTCCCTTCCCAGGTGAGCAGAACACCACACGCAGTGGGCAGTGGCACCAGCCCAACCTGGGGGTGGTCTGGCTTACTCACCTGTAGACAACAGCAGGGATGCGCTTCCAGGACCTGAAGCTTGCTACGCTTTCTAGCTCTTTGTCAGTGATCCAGGCAGGCACTATGAGCTCTTGTGGATAACTCCCACATAACCTGAGACGGGCGAGGGGAAGAAAAGGAGAGAGACACTGGGTCAGCCCACACATGGGTGTTGATCTCACCATCACAGGGGCAGTGAAAAGACAAGCTGCAGTATTACTAGGGCTTTGGTCTCCCCCAGAGGGTTGCCTTAATTGTTTGTCTGTACATCACACTGTTCCACTTGATGCTGCCTTTTGGAAATCCGGCAACCTTCACTAGTAATGAAAAAAGAGGGCAGTCTCTACTCTCATTGCAACTGCTAGAGTCAATATATTTTCACTACATGAACATGCAGTACAATTACTGGGCACCTCTACCAGACGTTCAGTCTTTGAGGCCTTTGTCAAAGGGAAACAGGGGAAGGAAAAAGCCTACAATTTCAAGTTTCCAGAGACTTCAAAGGATTCCTGCACGCGTGCTTTGATCTGAACCAAACAGGGCATCCCACGTGCAGGTAACGGGCACGGCTCTGGATGGGCAGAAAGAGCACTGCCCGCCAGCCTCCGCTCCAACACCAGCAGCCCCACTGAATCAAGTCTGTGACGGGATCCGCTGGTCAGCACAATTTCCACAAAACACACCGAGGCAGAAACTAACCTCAGGAGGGGAAAGCCCTGCCCTCACTTCATTAGGGCAGATGCTGGCTAACACTAGCCAAGCTGAAGCCCTGCGCAGCAGTGCTTCGGACGGGTTTTTACTTGCAGGGCAGTGTCCTCCTACGGGTGACCCAACCTTCCTTTTAAACAGTTTTTTAAGAGAGCTCCGTGCACTGGCTCATCCCTCAAATGCTCGCAAAGGCAAGAAATGGGCCAAAACGAAAACCTTCCACATGGGTGCCAGGAACCCAATTACTTGATTTATCACTGCTGTCTCCCAGGGTCTAAATTAGCAGGAAGCTAGAGTCAGGAGCCAGAGCCAGAGCCAGGCACAGCCAGGTACTCCCATGTGAGATACAGGTGGCTTCACTGCTGGGTCAAATGCCCATTCTCCCATTCTTTCTTTCTAAAAGTCAAAGTAACAAGGCCTTGAAGTGGTCTTTGAATATTTTAATAAATTTATTTTTGATAAATAATGTCCTTTAAAAAAGAAAGAAAGAAAGAAACAAGGCTTTTAGTCCAGATCTTAAAACATACAAACTCCACCACCACCCTGCTCCAGCCTATCTTATACATCAGGAAAGAGGCAGAAAAACACAAACAGGCTTGAGACACGGGGGTTTGGTCATTCTGCACTATGTATCCCCAACCCGTTCTCAATTTCCACATGTTTCAGGATATTAAAAAGCAACTGAACCATGAGAACGGCTATGGCCAAGAGTAGCTATGTAATTTCCTAACTCACAAATTCCTGAGGATAACCCGGGACACTGACCACAGTTTATGAGTCTTGTTCCTTTGTTTCAAACTCAACAGATTTGGTTCTTGTTCTTATTTTGTAGTAGGAAGAACTTTTTTTTTTTTTTTTTTTTTTTTTTTACAGGCAGAGTGGACAGTGAGAGAGAGAGACAGAGAGAAAGGTCTTCCTTTGCCGTTGGTTCACCCTCCAATGGCCGCCGCAGTCGGCACGCTGCGGCCGGCGCACCGCGCTCGTCCGATGGCAGGAGCCAGGAGCCAGGTGCTTTTCCTGGTCTCCCCATGGGGTGCAGGGCCCAAGCACCTGGGCCATCCTCCACTGCACTCCTGGGCCACAGCAGAGGGCTGGCCTGGAAGAGGGGCAACCGGGATAGAATCCGGTGCCCCGACCGGGACTAGAACCCGGTGTGCCGGCGCCGCAAGGCAGAGGATTAGCCTGTTGAGCCACGGCGCCGGCCAGGAAGAACTTTTTTAAAGATTTATTTATTTTACCTAAAAGGCAGAGTTACAGAGAGATCTTCGATCCACTGGTTCACTCCCCAGATGGCCACAAGGTAGCGAGGCTGTGTTGGGTTGGGACGGAGGAGGGAACCTGAAGTTTTTTGGGTCTCCCACAAGGGTACAGGGCCCAAGCACTTGGGCCATCTTTCGCTGCTTTTCCCAGTTCATTAGGGTGCTGGATGGGTAGTGGAACAGCTGGGACACAAACCAGCCACAATGCTGACCCCAGGAAGAATGTTCCAACGTCCTGAAGACTAGTTTTGAAGTAGAACTAATAGATTCAAGGACAGGAAGTTAATTTTTAACCCTATATTAATTAGGGATTTTTATCCTAACAATTCACAGTTTCTGAGTCTACCCAATTTTCTGAACATTATATTCACTGTCCCACAGGTACTACATTACCCACTAGTCAGCTCCTCAAAGCCACCAACTGCGTGCTCATTTGTGGGTAAACAGTTTCCAGGACAGAAAAGACGGGCTACACTTGGCCAGCAAACAGCAGCTTCAGGCCCTCTGTGGCTGCCGTCCTCCAGTCTCCACCCTACTCTGCCCCGATTTGTTGCCGAGGACAGAGAAAGAGGACCGACAGGCAGCAGACCTGTCAGCAGGTCTTAACTCCTGGCCAAAGCCCACAGGAAGAGCTGTGTGTAGCAATTTACTACAGCTTTCCTGAAGACAAGTGAAATATTCTAGTAGCCAGCTCAAAAAGACCAGGAAAATGCCTATCATAATTTGAGGCAGCCTTTCAAATGACCAAAAGTGGTTAGTGCTACAGAAAAACTTAGGAGAAGAATAATCTATTAACATAAAGTTCCCAATTTCCTATCATTTTATAAAATTCAAATTACCAAAGTCACAGTAGCTAACTGTCTCCCTCCATGAAAACACACTTACATGTTTTAAGGAAACAGGTAATGGCTAAATATTTAACAATGCTCACATTAATAATTAATAGTTAGGGGCCAGCATTGTGGTGTAGTGGGTTAAATTGCTGCTTGCGACATTGGCATCCCATATGGGCATCAGGTCCCTGTCCTGGCTGCTCCACTTCTGATTCAACTCCCTGCTCAGGGCCTGAGAAAGCAGTGGAAGATGGATCAAGTTCTTGGGCCCCTGCACTGATGCATGAAACCTGGAAGAAGCTCCTGGCTCCTGGATCTGGGCTGGCACAGCCCCAAGTGGGAGTGATCCAGGGGATGGAATCTCTCAATCTCTCTCTCCTTCTCCCTCTCAATTTGTGCCTTTCAAATAAATAAATCTTTTTTTTAAAAAAGGTTAATCGTTAAATGACCATGGCTATGAATTTAGTTTTAGATCAACATATTAAAGATCAGAGTAAAACTTACTTCTGTTTCATAGGAACTGGAATAAAATTAAAGTCATAAAAACTAGCTCTTCAGTATTTTGTCCCTGCTAATGAGACCACTGATCCTATCCCTAAGGTGATGCCAAGTGGTAGTGGGAACAAGGGAACCTGCCTGCCCACAGGTAAAAACAGTATTATCTGGACATGCATGTGCTAGGAAGACCAGAGGTCTGGAGGGGTGCAAAGGAAGGTGCCGGGATCCCGTTAAGTAAGACTCACTTTCCACTCCCGTGATAGCAATGGGAACAGAAGGTTCAGGAAATATTCTAAAGAACATGCACTTGGACTTTAAAATAGTTCAAGTAAAAGTCTAGGTTCCAATGTTCTGCCACATGACAACTGGGAGTTTCTGCAAAGGCGCTAGCTTCGAGCCACAGTCCACAGGGACCTACGTAACTCACTTGTACTTCTCATTGATGTTGGAAATCCTCCAGGCGTTGTTCATATCAAAACCCATTCGCTCCACTTCATTTTTAAACCTTGACGTTACATGTTCCCCTAGGGGACAAAGACAGACAGCAGAAAGGAAGAAATGAATACCATTTTGCAAAACAGGTGGAATAAAAGCATAGCTACTCTGCTCTAACTGTATAAATAACATTTATTTTTAGTTAAATAAAATCCCTGTTAGGGTTAATAACAGAGAGTTAAGAGGAAAGAAATTCTGATCAAGAATTATGCTACCTCATTTAATCCCTATTATCAACTCTGAGGATGGCCATCACTATGCTCTTTTTTAAAAAAAAAATATTTATTTATTTATTCATCTGAAAGAGAGAGATTTTCCATCTGCTGACTGACTCCTCAGATGGCTGTCACAGCTAGAACTGGGCCAGGCCAGGAGCCTACAACTCAATACAGGTCTTCCAGAGGCGGCAGGGACTCAAGTACTGGAGCCATCAACTCCTGCTTCCCAGGAGCAGCAGCAGGGAGCAGGACTGGAAGCAGCTTAGCCCGGACTGGAACTTGCACTCCAACAAGGGATGTGGACATCCCAAGTGGTAGCTTAATTCACTGCACCACAATCACCCACCCAATGAATTCCTTTTACAGAATAAAAAAAAGAGAGAGGTTGTTAGGTAGGTCTGGCCCCAAAATCCATGCTCTTGATGCCACACTAGCAACCTTCCCATTCCCATATCACAGTGATGGTACACAAATAAACAAGATCGCTGGGCCGGTGTTGTGGCACAATCGGTTAAGCTGCATTTGTGATGCTGGCATTCCACACCGTATGGTGCCAGTTCAAGTCCTGGCTGTTGTACAGGCGATCCAGCTCCCTGCTCATATGCCTAGGAAAACAGCAGTAGATGGTGTGAGTGCTTGGGCCCCCACCACGCACAAGGGAAACCCAGACAGCATTCCTTCTGGCTTCTGCCTGGCCCAGCCCCAGCCATTGCAGCCACTTGGGAAGTGAACCAGTGAATGGAAGGTTGGTCGGTCTCTCTCTCTCTCTCTCTCTCTCTCTGTAACTTTCCTTTCAAATAAACAAATCTTAACAAAACAAAACCAAACCAAACCCGAGATCACCAAGAGAAGATACCCTGGATGTCCAACTCATCCCACATCCTCTGGGCTGGATTTTGGAAAGGTAAGGTGGTGCATATGCTACACTCCAGGCTCACACACTCATCAGGGCCTACATTATTTACTTTTTCAGCAAAATGTATGGCTAATTCACACCAAGTGAGTTACTCACTGTCCCACAGGTACTACTGTGGGACTACAGCAGCAAACAGCCTCATGTTAGCTCAGGTAGGTCAAGTCACCAAACAGGGTTAAGAAAAATCACTCTGCTTTCAAAGCCTTTCAGATTTCAAAATTGCCAGTAAATGGTCATAGAATCCTAACTGCCAGTACTGCCAGTACCCAGGAATCTCAGGAAACACCAACTACTCTGGTAAAGTGCTGAGCTTTATAAGAATGCCCACCCCAACAGACATCATCTGGCTACATTCGTCCTAATGAATTTGACTTTCTCTTCCTCAAGACAGCAACAAAAGTAGAGATGAACTCAACATACTTATCAGTAAATCTGAAATAACTTTCTCCCACAGAAACAGTCCTATAGCAGTAATTTCATTTTAACAACCATTAAGCAGAACCTCTAATATATATAGTGTTATAGGTTATAAAATAAATGTTAGCAGGGGAGCTGGGAGAAATCACAACAAATAAAACCACAGACAGACTGCTGTGATGACTAAGGTATAAAGCTCTGCTCTCCCTGGGAGAAGAGCTATGAAACAGGAAATAGCAACTACTTGAATGAAGGACAATTCTGTAAAACTACTTCCCATTTAAATTGTTTTTCTTGCACTTAAGCTAGGTATTGCACACTTCCTAAAGGAGAGCTATAAAAAGCTGAAACAAGGGATGCAGAATGAATAGCTCAATCGAGCCCACTCTGGGAAAGTTTTAGAAACAATACAGCAGCCTTCCAAATACAAACAACCCCACATGAGCTGGTGCCATCTGCCTGCAGCTTGCAAGGAAATACTAACAAGAGTACCAGTGGGAGAGGGAGACTGCGCTACAGTGGGTTGTTGTCACTTGGGATGTCCTCATCACACATCAAATTGCTTCCAATCCAGTTTCCTGCTAACGCGCTTGGGAGGCAGTGAATGCTGGCCCAAGTGCTTGCATTCCTGCCACCCACATGCAGACGTGGATGAAGTTCTTGGCTCCGAATTTAAGCCTGGCCCAGCCTTGGTTGTTGCAGCCATTTAGGGAGTAAACAGTGGACAGAAGATCTCTCTTCTCTCGGTCATTCAGTCTTTCAACTAAAATGAAGGAAGGAAGGAAGGAAGGAAGGGAGGGAGGGAGAGAGGGAGGGAGAGAGGGAGGGAGGGAGGAGGGGAGGGAGGAGGGGAGGGAGGAGGGGAAGGGAGGGGGGAGAGGAAGGGGGGAAGGGAAGGAGGAGGGGCAGGGAGGGAGGAGAGGAAGGGAGGAAGGGGGGAAGGGAAGGAGGAGGGGCAGGGAGGAGGAGAGGAAGGGGGGAAGGGGGGAAGGGGGGAAGGGGGGAAGAGGGGAAGGAGGGGAGGAAGCAAGTAAGCAAGCAAGGAAACACCACTAGTCAGGGAGTGGGTGTCCGCTTCCTAAAGACTCTCACTTCTATATCGCAGTGCCCAGGTTCCAGGCCTAGCCTAGCCCCCAACCCCAGCTTCTTAATATTGAGAACTCTAAGAGGTACCAGATGATGGCTTAAGTACTAGGGTCCCTGCCACCCACATGGAAGATCCTGGACTGAGTTCCAGACTCCCGGCTACTGCAGGCATCTGGAATAAGCCAATAGATGGGGAACATAAATATCTCTTTCTCAAATAATTTTTTAAAATATCCTTTAAAAAATCCAGTCAGGGGTCTTTCATTCACAATCCCAATCAAAAAGCTGTAAAACTCTGGCAATTTCCAAGTTCATTAATTAACGATTTTTTTACCCCACCCTGGGACACAGTCTCTGCAAAAGGTAAAAGTACTTTTATTATTGGTCTTTTACATTAGTATCTCTATTTTAGGGCACACAGATACCCTAAAAGGATCTTGATATTTTAAAATAACTGCTAGCAAATACCAACAACTTACTACACAGAACCACCCTCCAAAAGGAGAATGACCATCCAGAACATAAAATTCTGAGCTACACATAGAGAAATACATACTGAGTAGTGGTTACAGAAAAATCTGTTTTCTCAAGTTCCTGAAGAATAAGGAGTGAATTTTAATTATCTTGGTATCCTCTAAAGTAGTGACTTCATAAACTCTGAAACTGAATACCACAACCCACAATCAGAATTATGTTTTACATCACAATACAACATATGTTCATTTTTTAAAAATATGTTCATTTTTAAAAAAGATTTCCAGGACTAGCATTGCTGCACAGCGGGTTAAGCTGCCACCTATGACACCAGCATCCCATCTGAGTGCCACCTTGAGTCCCAGTCACTCCTCTTCCAATCCAGCTCCCTGCTAAAGTGCCTGGGAAAGCAGTGAAAGATGGCCCAAGTGCTGCCATCCATGAGAGACCAGAATGGAGTTCCAGGTTCCCAGCTCTGGCTATTGTAGCCACTTGGAGAGTGAACCAGCAGATGGATGCTCTCTCTCTCTCTCTCTCTCTCTCCCTTTCTCAAATCTTAAAAAATAAAGGGGCTGGGGAGAAGTTTCATAATGCAGTACCCATTCTTGCTGTATGTGATACACTTTGCTATTTTCTATTCTATTTTACTTCTTTAAAATTCCATTTCATGATCCACTTGTGGATCACAGCCTGCAGCTTGAAAAACATGGGTTGGAAAAAAAAATCTAGCAGCAGAACTTACATGAGTAATTCAACCTGCTTCCACAAACTTTGTCAGCATTCACTTGTGTTTATTTTGCCAGAAAAGTAAACCTAAACACATCTACTGCCGGATTTCCCTTAGGAATTTCCATCTCACAGTTTCCATATCTCAATCATTCAACACTGGACACACTGTAATATCTCAACTTATTTTGAATCTTGGGGTTTTAAGGTTTTTGTTAGGCTTTATATTTTCATTTCAACTTTTCCAGCCTGCCTCCCCAACTAAGTGGGGCTCTGTCCTTCTCCAACATTTAGTATCACTCAAACGACAATTAACAGCCCAGCAATTCTCATTTTAGAGGAAAAGAAAACTTTTTCTAAAGTAATGAGCTCTCCGTCATAACCACAGTGCTAACGTGCAGTCTAAAAAAATCCTCCCCCCAACCTGCTGCCAAAAAAATAGATATATAAAAAATCTAGCTCCCTGGCCAATTCTGAGTATTCAAGCCCACAATTATACAAAGGCCTAGAGTGGAAAGGACATGTGAGGATGCGAACCAGAGAAGGTAAAAGTACCCCTCTCCTCCGAGAAGGCTGACTACCCCTTTCAGAGTTTCAAATATGGAGGGAAGAACCTTGCTTTCTAAGTCCTAAGTTCCTAGTCAGTCCTCTAGATCTATACTTCCTGGACTCAACTCAAATCTAGAAGACAAACAAACAGGCAGCTGCACTACAGTCTAAAACCCAGAGTCATTTGCTGTTCATGGATAAACCAATGTGCCTAATGGGCATCTCTCACAGGACTGGTCAAGGAAGTGAGCCCAGTGTTACCACACCAGCCAGGACTCCAGATTAACACACCAGGACAGAGCCATCACCAGAATCCAGCTGCAGTGAGCGGCAGCAAGGACAAGACACGGACAAGAAGCTTGCAACTTTAAGGCCACTCCTTTGGTAGCCTGGGGTGGGGCTAAGAGCAGAAGGAAGAGTTTGGCAACTGCTTTTGCAACATTTACATGTGCATTCCAACAGCACTGCTGACATTTCTTCCAAAATTGGGTAAGACATAAAGCTGTGGCCAGAGCAAGGGCAGCTTACAACTATGACAGGTGCGATACCTAGTAGGACTACCAAGGCAACAGTGTAGTTTTCCCATATTTTTCTTCTCTGCTAAGCTAACTTAGTCTTTGCTTGTGATTTCATGTACCAATGCAGATTACACAAAGGTATCACTCTGAAATATCTAAAGTGTTGTCCCATCCTCAAGATGACTTATAAGACTGTGGTTGTCTGGTATGCTCTTATTTGGTGACTAATGCTATAGCTACCACTAACATTGACCACAGTGGGTAAAAACAGAAGAATAAGATTGACTGGCTTTAAAAATGCCAACACGGATCTTTTTTTTTTTTTTTTAATAAAATCAAGATTTTCCTCTATACTTCATAGTGAAAATAAATAAAAGAGAAAAGCCACAGATACAGATACACTCAAACCAAGCCACTGAAATACAGTAAAATCCCAGTGAGTGGTAGCAAGTAAACTTCCATGCAGATTGTATACCTTGGGAGCAAACACAACACAACCTCTATTCACAGAGCAACTTTAACCCATCAGTTACAATGGCAATACTTGGAGCTGCATCATTTCCAAAATGTTTTCAGAAGCATGGCACCCGGAGGCAATCAAACTTTACCGAACTGAACTCAACAGCATTTAAAAAGTGGTTCTTCAGGATACCTGGATCAGCCTGGGCAGGAAAAGCATGAATGCCCCAGCTTGAAGAACAAAGCAAACAAGTACAGAGAGCATAAATGGCTTACCCAGGGTTATGTTTTCGACGACACAGTAAAATTTGAATTCAGATTTTCCAAATCCTAAAGTAGCACTTTATTCCCCACAAGACCCCAGCACACACACACAAGAAGAGAGAAAACACTGATGGCCAAGGCATACCAGATTTCAAGAAGGGAAGGCCTAGGGTCCCAGGCCTTCCCACCTACAACAGAGCCACATACAAGTAAACAATAACATCAAGTGTTGACCTGGCTCATCTAAGGAATCCCCCAAGAGTTGGCTCAAGTCTACAAAAAACAACTAAAATTATCAAGAGAATAAAGAAGTCTTCTTAAAAAGATGAGAATTTTTGTTCTAGTTTTGAGAGAACAAAATAGGAGAAAGCAAGCTTAAGTGACTAAATACTGGCAAATCAGAGAATGCCTCATGAAGCTAGGTGTCTTAAATTAAAAGTTTTTATCTCATATAAAGCAGCAGGGTGAACTCAGTTCATTATCCTAGCAGAGAGTGAAAACTAAAATTTTAATAAGACGCAAGAGTTTAGTAACTCAGTAAATATATATCTAGGATTTGTGTACTTAATTGCCTATAAATTTTACCTTTTAAAAATTTTTTGTCTTTCGTTTTATTTGAAAGGCAGAGACAAAGAGAGAAAAAGAGATCTTCCATCACTGGTTCACTCTTCAAATGCTCACAACAATCAGGCATAGGCCCAGATCAAAGTCAGGAGCCCAGAACCCAGCGTGGATCCCCAGGTGAGTGGCTGGGCTATCATCTGCTGCCTACCAGGGTGTACATTAGCAGGAAGCTAGACTGGAAGCAGAGCAGCATGGGCTTGAACCTAGGCACTTGGATGAAGGATGCAGGTGCTTCAAGCTGCACATTAACCATTGTGCCAAACGCCCATCTTTAGAAAGTCTACCTTAAAAAAAAATCCCCCAACCCTAAAAAGAGCCATAAATAAACCAAGACATAAATGTAAAATGTGGTAATACCTCAATAATACTTCAATAATACCTCAATAAGGATGAAGAAAGAAAAAGAGAGAAGTGATGATTAAGAGAGTGACCATAAGCACTACAGAGTCCTGTAAACATTCATGGTCCGGGTGGCCTCTCATGGATGACTTTGGGTTCCAATGACCTGGACAAGCTCATGAGAAATTTGGATTCTGGTGCTTTTCCAGAAGCTCCATCAAGGTGAGTACCTCTGTTGTTCAAGTTCTGAATCCACAGCATCCCACAGTCAGCTCTCACAAACAGAACTGGCTTTATGTCCTAGCACTATCACTGACTAGCAGTAGGACTGGAAAATAGCTTTTACTTCTGAGCCTCCCTCAATTCCCTTAGTTCCCCCAAAAGAAACACCAGGCTATCCTGCCTGCTTTGATAAGGTCTCAAGGAGCAAACAAAAGTACTTATCAAAGCATCTTGGAAAATAAGATAAAGCTTAGGTTTGTTGAAATTTAATTAAATAGAACAAGAATATGAACCAAAAAGTTTCAATCAGTGATGGCCCAGGAAACAGACTGACATAAATACAGCTAAACTAGCCTTGAATGTAGAAAATGACTCACAGCAAATTTACAAGATTGAAGATTCAGAATTAAAATTTCAGGGTTAAAGAAAAAAGTCCCAAGATCAAACTACTTCATCATTCAGAAATTTGACTTTGCTTCCAAAATCAGTGCTGGGCAACACAGTTCTATTTCTATATAGCAGCATGAAGTTTACAGAAAACTACATGCAGAGAAACATGACCTTGGTCAAAGCCATTTCTAGACAGAATGACAGTGAATGGAGCAAAGACTGCTTAAGGAGTCAGGAATCACAGGTTCCAATACAGATCCAGTGTCTCTACTCGTCCCTGAGGAAGTCAGCTGGCTTCTCTGGACTTCTGTTCTTTACCCAGGAAAAGGCGATGACAAGTAAGCCATGACTTGAAAATTCTAAGACAGCACAAGGTCATTTTATATTCCAGTAATTGACAGCCTACCCTCACAGTTTTACAGCTTTTTTCACACTACTTGTATTTCCCCATCATCTAATCAATGAACTCCTAGTCAATCCTCAAAGCCTACTAAGCAGTCGCTTTTAATGTCTTCTAAAATGTGTTCTCAATATTCACAGCTCCCTTCCACTGGGCTCCTATAACATCCCTGTAACTTTATTTCAGTTGGTTTTAGATCCAATGTACTGTGATGTTAAGTTTACTGGTCTACCCTTTCCCTAGAAGGCAGGAAACATGTTCTATAAGCTTAGAAGTGTTCTCCAAAATATAAACTGAACACTGGAATGCTTAGACATCCCCTTTCATGTTAAAGTCATCTCCCACAGTCGTCTGATAAAGCCTCTAGCCACCTGCACATTCCTGGAACAGCCTACCTGGTCTGCACAGGTCTCCGTGTTGCTCTTTTTCACTGGCATAAACCTCCATGCACCAGGCGTGGTAAGCAAATGAGAAGAGATCTTCTATTTTAGCAGGTGGTCGGATTGCATTGTTTAGTCTCTTCAGCCACTCTTGACACTGCTCAAAGGTTGAAAACTGACACCTTCGTAAAGTCAAACAAGTACAAACAAAATCAGAAGACAGTTGAGAACAAAATCTCAAAAAGCCAGCATTTCAAGAGTGCTTCCTCACAGTGAAGCGGCAACCACAACTGAGAAAGCTTCAGAGGCAGTCATTAACAGATTATGTTCATTTATCATAAAAACAGGTGAGAGGACAGGTATCTGGCCTAGCAGTTCAGATGCTGGTTGGCATGCCTGCATCTCACACTGGAGGCCCTGGATTCCACATCCAACTCCATCCCCGAGTCCAGCTTCCTGTAGACTAAGTCCTCGAAGGCAGTGCTGATGGTCCAAATGACTGAGTTCTTTGCCACCACTTTGGAGACATGGACTGAGTTCCCAGCTGGCTTAGCCCTTGCCACTGTGGGCATTTGGGGAGGAACTGTTGATACAAGCATTATTCTCTCAAATAAATTATTACAAAAACCAAAAACAATTCCAACAAATTTCAGCCAACAGTGCAAAAGGTTTAAAAAAAAAAACAAAAAGCACAACCCTGGACACATGGAACAGATTTTTCTAAGTGAACAAACTGTCTTCTGAGATTAATGACTTTTAGAAGACTGATTGACTGATTGATTTGAAAGGCAGAATGACAAAGAGAAAGGAACAGAGACAGATCTTGCATCCACTGGTTCACTCTCCAAATGGCTGTATCAGGTAAGTCTGGGCCGAACAGAAGGCAGGATCTCCATGCTTGTCTCCACATGGTGGCAGGGACCCGTGTATTTGGGCCATCTCCTGCTACCTTCCCAGGCACATCAGCAGGAAGAGGGAGACAGATGGCGCAGGGGCACCTGCACTGGCACGCCCATGTGCGATGCAAGCACAGCAAGCAGGGGCTGAGCAGCTGCCGTGCACGACTCTGACCCCGAAGACAACCACTGACAGGTATTCAAGTAAAATGGCAGGGGACTTGCGGGATGGGATTTCTCTCTTCCTCTTCCATCAAAAGTTTTATGGTTGGTCTTCCCAGGAAATATTTTAGAGAAGTATTTTTTGTTTTTTATATTTGGCCAAATTAAACAATCCACACAGTACTTTTAGCTAGTTAGGAAGTAATTGCAAAATCTGTCTGTTTAGCAATTAAGACAAATCACCACCTTCAGATCCAAAACAAAGAGATTACTCTGAAACTTTCAGCTGGAATCATGCAGAGAACAAAACAATTCTATCAATTCCAATTTCCAGTATATACAACCAAGGGGTTAAAATAATTAGTGTAAACTGATTTGCTGAGGATTTGTCTAAATACTTTGCCTTTTTGGATGCAGCATTAAAGACAAAGTAATCAATAAACAAGATTTTTCTATTGTAAATTGTAGTCACTATCAAAAACAAGCTAAATCTCACCAGCTAAAAATTAACTTACACAGTGAAAGCCAAGGGAAGGGTCCTTAAACCTTTCCCTCAAACCAATCCATATGGCTCAGCAAGATGCCAACACAGAGCAGGTCAAAAATGATAAAAGTAAAAACTTGCAGAATTTAGGGGGCCAGCATTGTGGCACAGTGGGTTAAGCTGCTGCCTGCAGCACCGACATCCCACATGGGTTTGAGTCCCAGCTGCTCCACTTCTGCTGGTGTGCCTGTGAGAGCAACTGAGAACGGCCCAAGTGCTTGGGGCCTTTTACCCAAATGGGAAATCTGGAAAAAAGCTCCTGGCTCCTGGTTCCGGCCAGGCCCAGCCCCAGCTGCTGCAGCCATTTAGGGAGTGAACCAGTGGATGGAAGATCTCTCTGTCTCTCCCTCTCTAACTCTGCCTTTCAAATAAAATAAAAGAAAAAGAAAAAAAAGCTTGCAGAATTTAAAACTCCTGGAGCTAATAAAATCAACACATCCAGGCATCATTTTGCAAGCATTATACTTAAGACTAGAGCAGATAAAAATCATCAATAGACACTAAACTTAGAGACATTTTGATAAGAAGCAAGGTATTTCACAGCATCTCAACCTGGCTCCCTACAGACTTGCTTAGTTACTAGGAAGAAAAATTTGCTTACTGTAGTAATCAAGACTACCATCCCCACTGTGGGAAATGTGGACACAGTTTGCCTGCAGATGCAAGACAAAACCCCACATCGTGTATATAATACTGCAGCTGAGAATGCATAATCGCAATTAAACCTTGAGGAAGAACACAATGCAAGAAATAGTCCATTAAAATAAAGCATTATATTCATAAAAATGTGAAGCTGCTAAAATACAAAGAAAGGCAGTGGAAAACAGTCCACATTAAAGAAGGCTACAGCACTGTATCAGGCAGAGCAGTGTCTGTCACTGCATCCTGTACTGAAGGAGGTGGGGTGGGGGCAGTGCTATAAAGGACATCACTGTCAGGTGACTGAACAAAAGTATTATGAATGTAAAATTGTGAAGGTTACAATGTGGTTCTGTGAGAGAATAGCCCTATTCTTAGGAAAGCCTACATACACTAAAGAATTTGTAGGGTTAAGAGCCATGATTATGTAACTTACTCTCAAATTTTTCAGAAGAATCACACACACACACACACACACACACACACACACACACACAGTCCACCAGGGGATAAAGTAAATGGAGGTAGAGTATTAACAACAGGTGAATCTAGGTAAACATATACTGGTATCCTTTGTATTATTTTTACTTTTGCATCTTTTTATAAATCGTAAATTATTTCCAATTAAATTTTGGTTAAAATTTTATTTATTTGAGAGGCAGAGACAGAGAAGACAGAGAGACAGAGAGACAGAGAAGGGTCTTCCATCCACTGGTTCACTCCCCAAATGGCTGGAGCTGGGCCGATCCGAAGCTAGGAGCTTCTTCTGGGTCTCTCATACAGGCGTGGGGGGCCCAAGCATTTGGGCCATCTTCTGCTGCTTTCCCAGGCCATTAGCAAAGAGCTGGAATGGGAAAGGGGAAGCCGGGACAAGAACCTGTGCCCTTATGGGATGACGGCGATGCAGGTGGAGGCTTAGCCTACTACGCCACAGCACCAGGCCCCCCCTTTAAAATTTCAACATAGCAATATTATGCTAAAGATAAAATATCTCAGGCACTAACTGCTCAGAAAATACTAACAAGACTGGTTTCCAAAAGATGTTCTTGCTAAGTTACAAACCATGGATCCATTCTTTAAAAAATATCTCCCACACTAAACCACAGCACAAATACATCACCTACCTGATAACTTTGCAGTCTTTGCAAGTCAAATGAAGCTGAAATATATCTCGGCATTCAACACTTTCTATAAGCTGTAATGGAACCTGCAATTAAAACAGATGAGGTCCCCTTAGTCAAAAAGGCGATGACCCTGCAGTTACTCAGTGTGTCCAAAAAGAATCATTAGAAAGCTCTACAGGCGAACGAAGCAACCAGAACTGCCAATTCATCTGGACCCACTGTACTCAAGCAATTAACACAGAGTGAATCAGGGCTTTCCATTTTCTGTCCCTAAATCAAGGTCCTCAATGTCATGTCACAGCAGGAAGATGGTGAACCCAAGAGAAGGCTCCACCTCTGCAACAACAGTGGCATGGACAGCACGCAACACACACACTCGTCCCTCTCCTCTCATTCACCTTCCACGTGCTAGTTAAGATGCCACAGCTGTCAATGACTTGCAGTGACACAGAACAGTACTCCTACCTTTCTTATAGCAAAGAACTACAAAGTACACATGGGACTAGATCGGCTGTTTGCCCCCAACTGATAAAATGGAATTATGGCTAAGTTAACAAGAGCAAAGGGGCCCTGTGAAAACACTGGCTATCTACACTGCCCACAGGGCACAGAGAAAAGGTAACCCCAGACAGCAGCTGCTGGTCAGCCTCTCTTAGCACAGACCCACAGTACCCAAAGGGAGGGAGAAGGCCACGCAGTGGGTCAAGACCCCAAAACCAGCTAGGTGTGACCTGCTTCAGAAGACCAGGTGAGGAGCCCTGTTTGCCAAGTGGGGCTTGAGGTCTGAACATGCTGGAGTGGCTCCCTCCCTGCCTATCTGGTTAGCAGATTCTACGAGCACAGACCATGTGTAACAGTAGAAGTGGACCACAGAAAGGAGACAGGAAGAAAAACATTTGAATAGAAGGTAACAGGACTTGTCTCTCTGTCTCTCAAATTATTCTATTCAAACTCTAGCTTCCAAAAGGCAATTTCCAAACCTTCAAAGGAATGTGAGATGAGATAATAGCTGATATTCTTATTCCTTGGAAAGGGGTGGATCACTTGTCTCTTATACGGTATCAAGCCCAGCAAAGATGTGGCTCTGGGAATTTCAAGTAGCATTCCAACAATCACGCTTCCCACGGGAAAAGGGAGGCAGTGTCCTGTTGGCCGTGTCAGTCTCAGGACACCTTCCCTGCAAACCCTACCCCACCATGCAGCTGCAACAGTCAGCAGAGAGAACTCTCAGAACAAGGACAGGGAATCAAAAGCAGTCCCGTTCTAGAAGTCTGGGACAAAGAAACAGAAACGGGGCGGGGATTTAAGAACAGGAAAACATACACGTACACAAACACATATACACACACAAAAAATTACTCAGAAAAATGGCTGAGAGTTTCTACTTCAAGACTGGAGTCCTTGTGCTTCTAAATCTATAATTTATAAAAATTCCCTTATAATTTTAATAGGACTAGGAGTAAGAGAAAGACTACAAAATCTTGCCTGTATTCTGAGAAAAAAAGGAGCTTTTGACCCCCTGTTTAAGTCCTTAACCCCAAGATGCTAGGAGAAACTGCAATTGATACAACTAAAAATTATTTCAAGACCTGCACAGCTAAGAAGGAAGACAAACAATGTATCAGTAGAAATAAATTGTAAAGGAGGAATGTGGGGAAGAAGACAGACATCCGAAGATGACACTGACTTGTTCTCAGGCCAGCCTTCCCAGTGCAACAGACTTTCACATCACTTTTTCCTCCTCCCACTAATTACCTTATTCTGTCTACCCCGGGTGGGGGGAACTAGCTTTCAGACAATTAGAAGATCTGAATTCTAGTCTCAATTTTCCAGAATTTTACCAATTGGAATTCTGCCTATGTCCTGGCTTCCGTGTGCAAGTCCAGTCTTCTCTGCCACGAGCCTCTAGTTTTTTCAACTTCAGATAATCATAAGTTAGGGAATCTCAGACACAGGGCCTGGGGCAGGTGGAGTCAGAGCGAGCATTAGGAATCCACGTGGAGAGGTTGTTCTCCCTGATTCCAGGTCCTCTTCAATTGTCTTTCCTTAGAGTTAGAAGACATCAGCTAATGTCATTAGCACCTGCTAGGAGAATTGGATCTGCCTGTGCTACTCTGCCACAGAGGACAGATAAATTTTATATCCCTACTATCATGCCAGAATAAAACACTTCAGAACATGCAAAATATTTGCTATCTAAAAATGCATTCAATATGCCATTTCATGTGTTTTAACACTGAAAATTTAACAAAGAATAAAAATGTTGTTTTATGCATTCTAATCAGACGGCAAATACCTACAAATGACCCAAAACAACCATGTAAATTCAAGTCACAGATATGCAAAACAGATTTTAATACTCATGCAAGGCTGTCACATGCAAAACAGGTTAATTTGCAGCAAGAACGGGGTCATATAAAGAAAAAACCCTAATTCTATCACACGGGTCCCCTTTTAGGTTCCCTCCACCAACTGGCTCCTCATCTAAGACACAGCAGGCCTTCTTCTCCTTATGTTTCCAAACAAAACATACTAAGTTTCTCTACTTTTTAAAGGCCCACCCCATTGTTCTAGGCTTCTTAACTTTACACATATAGGAAAAGGATCTCAGATCTCTTACCATTTCTGTAACTAGACATACCTGATTTTTGACCTCAGAAGCAAAGATTACAGATGCAAGATGCCAGGCCATTTTACAGCTCACAAAGGTTAAACCATTGCACACTATAAGCTAGTAGCAAAGTCAGGGCCAGAATCCATGGCTATCCTATATCCTGCAGCTCAGGCAGCTCATTCCACCAATGTGGTGTGGCAGCCTTTCTTCCTCTAAGACTGCCCTTCTCTCCTCTATGAGCTCTACTTCAGTTCTTCTTTCACAAAGTAAGTGGTATCTATCAGGGATCTTCAAGGGGAAAAGAGAATTTAAACCTAGATTCCTTAGGCAATTCCATGCATGGAAGAAATTTAAAATCAGCTTCAAATTCTCTCCAGCCTACTGATTTAATGTCCCATAGCAATTAATTTTTGTTTTGCTCCTTTCTCTTAAATCTTCTACCTGCCAGGTAATTTTCCCTTTCCAATGCTTTTCCTGTTGTAATTTCCACCAAATTCATGTTCAAACAATATATTAAATATATTGATGCTTTTAATAAATTATTCAAAAGGCCAAAAGTTGTGTAACAGGCACTAATACCCTTAAGAAAATCAATCCAAAAATGAAGAGCAATGGTTAGAAATTTTAACAGACATGCATATGCATTAAAAATTCAAAATTGGGCAGGCATTGTGGTACAGCAGGGTAAGCCACTACTTGGGACACCCACATCCCGTATCTGAGTGTCTGGGATCCAATCCCACCTCTGTTTCTGATCCAGCTCCCTGCTAATTCACCTGGGAGGCAGCAGATGATGGCCCAAGTGCTTAGGTTCCTGCCACCCACAAGGTGGACCTGGATGAAGTTCCAGGCCTCTGGCTTTGGACCGGCCCAGTCCTAGCTGTTGTAGGCATTTGGGAAGTGAAGCAGCAGATGGAAGCTCTTGCTCTCGCTCTTGCTCGCTTGCTCTCTCTCTCTTTCTCTCTTCCTTTCTGTTACTCTGCCTTTCAAATAAAGAAATAAAACTTAAAAATTCCAAAGTACTATCACATTCCAGAGGGATGTGGTATTATCATATCCTATACCATATTCCATATTTACCCCCTTGATTCATTTTAGATATATAAGTGTATGTGTCTCTGTGTCCATGTGTCCATTTTTAAGCACCAGATTTTAAAAGCAAGATAATTTCAACATTTTTAAAAACAAATGCCCTTTGTACAGCCTGAATGGAAAGTATTCATCTATATACACATCTGAAGTAAAAATGGCAGTAACAAAAGGAAAAGGATGACAGCTGTCATAAAGACCCACACTCTTTACTGCCCACCTTTGACATGCACAAGTTACCCCTCGAGCACTGGATTCAGAGGCTACTGCTCATACATGAAAGTTAGGCCAAAGTGCATTAATGTTCAAAATTACCCTCCCCTGGTGCATGGGAATGGAGATGGCAGCTGGACTACTGCTGGACAAAGGAAAACCACTACACTTTTATCTTTTTCCTGAGAGAGGCTGATAGACCTCACTGGAAACAGAAGTTTTAACGTCTTCTTAAATACTAATGTCAATTTTACAAATTATTTCTGGTTGAAAGTCAGACATTTTTAAAGGTCACAATCCATTCTGCTTACGAATAACTATGGGGCTTTATTCTTACCCCACAAACTGTTCTCACTGTGGCAGATACACCAGAGCTCTGGGGGGAGGAGGGACTCATGCAGAGAAGACACATTCTGCTGATTTGCAAGGTGAGCATCTGACACTCAAGAACAATCTGTTCCAAGCACAGGTACAGCAACCCTCTAGGATCTCATGCTACTTACTGGGATTTCAGAAGCTGCAGGTTGCGAAGCAGTCTATTGAATTATACAACAAAAATTGTTTTAAACTTCCACGAACTCTACTTGAACACTAAATAAATTATCTAACCTAAAAAGAAATATACCTATATACATGTAAAAATGTAATTTGACAAATGCACAGAATTGAAACAACCCATACGTCAGATGCTCCAGATGAGCTCTACTATAGAAATCCTTTATCCCATGAATTGGAAACTTGATACTCAGAGAACGCATGTGGATTAAAATAATGACACTGATGGTATCTAAAACTACACACATTTTACTCAATGTGCTGTGAAATTAAAAGAGAACATATGGTATCAGGCAGTTATTTAAAACCTGATGGTAAGTCATTTTCAAGCACTAAATGTGTTGGCTTAAGGATATAAAATGATGCAAACAGGCATAGCACTACACAGGCTGGCACACTTGGGATCTGATGGCTTACACGTGTCTGATTTAGACATAACAACCTTTAACAGGGGCTTCTTGATGCACATATTTTCTGAAAGATTTATCTGCAGAGTGAAGGAAACCAGCAAGGGCAACAACATCCACTCTGCTCCCCACGCAGGAGTGGGTGCAGCAGGAGTCACTGTTCAGAGCAATCCCAGGCTTCAGAAAGTTCAGCTAGCACTAACTGGGAAAAATTCCAGCATCTCTCAATAGGGAATGTTTGTCACTGTGATGCCAACTATTTTTGCACAATCATTTTCTGTGTAAAGTCATTATCCTGGGCTTCTTAAGTGACATGCAGGCTCTATATGCCTTAGCTGGTAATAATGCTAACACCTGTAAGTGAGGTAATGAGTCAAAAATAAGGACAATGGTGAGTTTCCTTAAATATTATATGTTGATCAAAATGAGGGACCAAGAATCCCAGTA
This sequence comes from Sylvilagus floridanus, assembly GCA_949820135.1. Taxonomy (NCBI): domain Eukaryota; kingdom Metazoa; phylum Chordata; class Mammalia; order Lagomorpha; family Leporidae; genus Sylvilagus; species Sylvilagus floridanus. Next base: position 160,881,129 of record OX463233.1, read on the forward strand.
AATAACCGACTCCTGCACTAACTAAAGATCAATCATGGCCCAGGCCTATTTACATAGTTTTAAAAAGAACTTTATATCCAAAGTGGGGGAGGGGATCATCTAATGTCCATTTCAATCCCTATTAACTTCATTTCACTTAATATTTGCTGAATATCAAGCCATCAGGAAACAAGTTGGATCCTGGAGATACAAAGACAAATAACCAAAAATTACAACGTATCTGGTAAATGTTATAAAAGCATATTCAAGATAAGAAGGGATCTGGATTAACTGTCAGGGAAAGAACTGGGTTTGAAGGCTTCACAGATAATCATCTCCTAAACTGAGTTTTGCCAGAGGAAGAGAAGTTCCCTGGACCAGACGGAAGAGAATGCAGAGCCATGAGGTATGGCTGACCAGTTTAGAGAGGCTGGCTTTGCTAGTACAAAGGGGAAGGAGGGGGCATGACAAAGGCAGACAAAAAAGCTGCCATGGACCAAAGATCACAAACAGCTTCACATCATGCTAGATTTTTGATCATCTTCTTAAAACAGCAAAGAAACACTGAAGAGCTTTAAATTGTTGAATGACATGATTCCCTCCAAAAAATCCTATCCCCATACGGATCTAACGTAGTCACTGAAATAGCTGGCCATAAACCAGTAAGCTAATATACAGAGAATATGGGGAAATGCAGTGGTATGCAAGTACAATGTCACTGATGCTGTCCTTGTGAATAGCGCAAGGACACAACGCTGGGTAGTTCTGCTATCATGACCATTCCTACTTCCCTAGCAGGTGAAGGGGAACTTTTGGTTGCTGGGATTTTGTAAGTTTCCAACCTAACCTCTGACTGTCATGTCCACCCAAATCAAAAAGAAGCTTTCTGAATACAGTGCCTTAATGTAGGAAAACACATCAGTGCCTTCTCCCTGGATGAATCTGATGCATCTATTTAGCTAACGGACAGAAAACTAGCTATAATCATCGCCCAAATCTAGAAGTCAGAAGTAGTTCAGGCCAAACTGGCACCTTGATATAAACACTCAAATACATGAAATAATAAGTAATAAATAAGTGCCAACTACAAAGGAAATGGCAACCACATACTCTTCATAAATGAAGGAATGTCACTGAGGTAACTTTTGGACCAACTAATAAAATGAATGAGTGATAAATTTCAAAAAACTCCAAAATGAGCCCCAAAACACACAATCTAAATGAAGGCGCAGTCGTGAGCTCTTTTAAGGTGTCATAATCACATCTCTGTGCTAGAAACAGAGTGCAGAAAGCACAATACAGGCCAATGAAGAAAGACAAAGTCACTGATTTGGTCAAAGACATGAAATTCTTGGTCTCTGTGGGTTTCACTTAAGACTACTAGTAATAGCAGTGCACTGAAAGAATCAGTTCACTAAGAAGACCCTCTTAAGCAGAAAGGGTAAATGCACTATTGAGAACTGAGAGCCTTTTTTCTCTTCAATACTGTATAGCCCATTATGCAAATAAACATTATATTAAATCATTGAGGAGCCATTAGAGTGACTTCCTCCTATAAAAAGAGTCTACAGTAGCTAAAAAAAAAAAAAAAAAATCGTCATTTGACATTAAGGTCCAGGAAATTATCTCAAGTACAGCAACTGGCTAAGTACTAACGACTGAGGAATCACAGGCTGTTTAGCCTTTCTACCTTTATAAAGATTAACTCTAGAGCCTTAGCTAGTGCACATCGTTCACTGTTAACAAAGGACACCTCCCCGAAAACGACATGCATCACTTTCAATCAAGCACGCGAACTGCCTGCTTACAACCTCCTGTCCTGAATGCTAAACAGAGAGGACAGCAGAGCGCACAGTCCCACACTCTATCCTAGCTGCCTCTCCTCTGTTTGGGAAATTATTAACAAGTTTTTCAAATTTCTCCACCTACGGTAGAGGGAGAACAGTTGGCAATCACTTACATTAACAAGAGACTCCTTGAACTTGATGTGAAGTCTATAATTAGAAAGGGCAATAATGGCATCCTCAGCACGGCCCACGTACTCTGTGCTCTCTCCATGAAGTTCAAGGAAAGGAACCTTCAAAACGAAAGAAGAAATCCTTCAGGTTCTGAAGCAGAAAGGCCGTCCTCAAACACAGGTGAGATGAATGGACAGGAAATTTTCTGTCATCCAAACTTAAATCACAGTACGCAAGTGGATAAGGAACCTAATCACCTACTGACACACATCTAGCTACTTAAATTCTAGACTGAAGGATGAACACAGAGAAGATCATATCAAAAAAGAACTTTTGGGAAATGAGTCTCATTAAAAAAAAATTTAAGAAATAAGAGTTGTTTTCCAGTTTACATTTATACATGTATGGTTTAGGGAAAACAAACATTATGTTTGACTTTACTGCAAGCCGTTAGCTCTGCTGTCTCATTACCATGATGCTAAATGCATCTCCTACCATCAAAGAAACCTGTAATTACCTGAAGATTATCATCCTCTCGGATCAGCTGCTTTCTGGGAAAGATCTGATTGGCCTGGATGCACTCAAGGCTGTGCCGAGTCTCTTCATCCTGGAGAAACACAAGGCCTTCACTTAATCTCAAAGCTTCCAGTCATCTATATTTGTTTTCTCTGCTATGTCTAGTAGCATAATCACAGTAACAGTACAGGCAGAAAAGTTTGAGGGAAAAATATTCATCCCAAAGAAGTGTCCCATCCACTATGGCCTCTAGTGGGAGAACACATTGATTTAAAAAAATTTCAAAGAAGTTAGAACATTTCTATTAAGCATTAATAGGTTGTTAGTATATTACTCATAAGAGAAATTAAGATATAGTGCTTTATGTGTCTTCAACTTATAATCTAAAATTCTTACTTTTGAAAGATATATACTGAACCATTTAAGAATAAAATGTGGGATGGCCGGCACCACGGCTCACTAGGCTAATCCTCTGCCTGCAGCGCCGGCACCCTGGGTTCTAGTCCCGGTTGCTCCTCTTCCAGTCCAGCTCTCTGCTGTGGCCCGGGAAGGCAGTGGAGGATGGCCCAGGTCCTCGGACCCTGCACCTGCATGGGAGACCAGGAGGAAGCACCTGGCTCCTGGCTTCGGATCGGCGCAGCGCACCAGCCAAAGCAGCCATTTGAGGGGTGAACCAATGGAAGGAAGACTTTTCTCTCTGTCTCTAACTCTGCCTGTCAAAAAAATAAATAAAATAAAAAATAAAAAAAGAATAAAATGTGGGGTCTGGCACTGTGGCTCAGCAGGTTAAAGCCACAGCCTGCACCACTGGCATCCCTTACGGGCACCAGTTCAAGAACTGGCTGCTCTACTTCCAATCCAGCTCCCAGCTAATGAGTCTAGAAAAGCAGTGGAGGATGGCTCAAGTCCTTGGGTCCCTGCCATCCAAGTGGGAGACCCATAAGAAGCTTGTGGCTCCTTGCTTTGGCCTGGCCCAGCCCTGGTCATTATGACCATCTGGGGAGTGAACCAGAGGATGGAAGACTTCTCTTTCCTTTTATCTCTTTAACTTTGCCTCTCAAATATCTTTTTAAAAAATGAAAAGCAACATTTCGAATTATTTCAACAAAATAAGAATAGGAAGAAGGAAGTGAGGAGGTATAAAATGACAATAGGATTGTCCACAAATTAATAATTGGTAAGCAGAGAGTTAAGTGGTAGTTCACTATACTACTGTACTGTATTTCCTTTGGTTTTACATGAAATGTCCATAGTAAAAACTCCAAAAAGAGTTTTAAGAAAAAAGTCAGCTTAAGAACTGAATTTAAGTTGAAAATACATGTGAATCATTATCCCTAATTTTCTCTGCCCAATATTACCAAACAGATTTCTATTAATGCAATTCAAAAGAAAAAGCAAAAAATGAAAAAATTCTCATCTAAATGGCACTTGAATAAAACTAATCATAGTTTGCATACAAAGTAATATTTTAGATTATTCTTTTTTTTGTTTGTTTGTAATCATATTTATCTTTATTTCAAAAGCAGAGCAACAGAGGGAGGGAGGGAGGGAGGGAGGGGCGGGAAGAGATGGGGAACCTTGCCAACCACTGGTTCCCTCCCCAGGTGGCCACAACGGCTGGGTTGGGCCAGGCCAGAGCCAGAAGCCAGGAACCCCATCAGGGTCTCCGGCGTGGATGGCAGGGGGTCCAGGGACTTGGGCCGTCCTCCACTGTTTTTCCAGGTGCATTAGCAGGGAGCTGGATCAGAAGTGGAGCAGCTGGGACTCAAACTGGAGCCCATATGGACTGCTAGTGCTGCAGGCGGTGGCTTAACCCGCTGCACCACAGTGCTGGCCCCATGAAAACGAGGTGCCTCAACTTACGTTCTTGGCAAATAAATAAATAAATAAAAATAGATTATTCTTTATGATATAGAAGACATGAGAGAAATGCAAAGTCCAACTATAAATTATGATGACATCTGTTCACACAGTAATTTTTCAAAGACCAAAAGCTATATCACATTCAACTGATGGAACTAATAATTACAGCTACTAATTACTGAATACATCTGTACGTGCCACTTGTAATTCTAACAATTCTGTAACTCCTCAAGAGAAAAATTCTACCTATAAATAATACTTAAGCAATCATAATCACAAATTAGCCATATTCCATCAGTGTGATTCTCAAGATGAAGTCCATAGGCCGGCGCCGTGGCTCAACAGGCTAATCCTCCGCCTTGCGGCGCCGGCACACCGGGTTCTAGTCCCGGTCAGGGCACCGGATTCTGTCCCGGTTGCCCCTCTTCCAGGCCAGCCCTCTGCTGTGGCCCAGGAGTGCAGTGGAGGATGGCCCAAGTGCTTGGGCCCTGCACCCCATGGGAGACCAGGAAAAAGCACCTAGCACCTGGCTCCTGCCATTGGATGAGCGCAGTGCGCCGGCCGCAGCGCGCCGACCGCGGCAGCCATTGGAGGGTGAACCAACGGCAACGGAAGACCTTTCTCTCTGTCTCTCTCTCTCACTGTCCACTCTGCCTGTAAAAAAAAAAAAAAAAAAAAAAGATGAAGTCCACAGAATCTGAGATCCTCAGAGAGGCCTCTGAGGCCAAAGCCACCTTCAAAGTAGTATTAAGGAGTAGGTGTTGTGGCACAGCAGGTTAAGTCACCACTTGGGGTGTCCATGTCACATACTGCAGTGCCGGGCATTGAGTCCTGCTTTGCTTCCTACTCAGCTCCCTGCAAATGAACCTGAGGGGTAGCAAGTGATAGCCCAAGGACTGGGATTCCTGCCATTCGGGATGAAGACCAGATGGAGTTCCAGCCTCCAAGCTTCAGCCTGCTCCATCCCTGACTGTTAAGGGCATTTGGACAATCAACCAGCAAATGCAAGACATCGGTATCTTTGGAATAAAAACATTTTTAATTAAAGAAAGTATTAAGACATTATTTGCCTCTTCTTCACTGAACTGATACTTGTACTAACAGTGAAGAACTGGTGGGTAAAACTGCTAGTACCTTAGGACAGTCAGAGTGGTGGCATTAGTGTCACTTTGAATGACCTAAAGCAGAAGAAAGAAGTTGTAAATTTTGCTAAAACTCAGTTCCTAAAGAAAAGTGGCCTCTTTTTTGAGGGTTAATACATAAAACAGCTCTGCTGAATCCTGAACGCTTGTCTAAGGTAAAGCATCTGTACAACTGTTAGAAGCTGAACTAGCCACTTTTCCCAGTAAATATCATTTTTAACTGAAAAAACAACTGATAGACAAACTATAGAAACTGAGACTTGGGCATTTGGCAAATCTTTCCTCCAAATGAAACTATTAGTTGCCAATGATAGTTTTTATACAAAAGTAAGAATTTTGAAAAATCTGTCATCTGTTATAAATTTAACAGCTTCTCATTACTTAGGTTTTATAAGTGGTGACACTATTAAACACAATTTTTAAAATACTACATAATGTACTATGTCAACATTTGAAAGATCTGCAGCTCGCAATGAACCCCTTATTTTCCTAATGATTAATGTATGATATTAAAAAATAATGCATGGGAACTGCCCTGCCTGCAGTGTCGGCATCCCATATGGGTGCCAGTTCAAGTCCCCGCTGCTCCACTTTTGATCCAGCTCTCTGCTATGGCCTGGAAAAGCAGTGGAAGATGCCCTAAGTTCTTGGGTCTCTGCACCCACACGGGAGACCCAGAAGAAGCTCCTGGCTCGTGATCAGCCCAGCCACCTGGGGAGTGAACCAGTGATGGAAGACCTCTCTCTCTGCACCTCTGCCTCTCCAACTCTTTCAAGTAAGTGAATAAAATCTTTAAAAAAAAAAAAAAAGAATGCATTCGAAGTCCAAGAGAAACTAATGGTTTTAATGTAACAGACTACAACAAGTTCATTGATGTGCTGCCAATTCCACACTGCAACCAATCTTTAAGGAACTGCTGCTTGTCAAGTTTTGGCATGGTAAAGAAAAATACACAAGATTATCTGGAAAAACTACTAAAACATCCTTCCATTTTTTAAATATGTGTCTGTGTGAGGCTAGATTTTCTTCATGTACTTAAAGCAAAACAATGTATTATTACAGTTCGAATGCAGTTGTAAATGAGAATCCAGCTGTTCTCTGGAGCCAAATATTAAAGAAAGCTGAAAAATGTAAAACAATACCACTAGTTACACTATTTTGGAATACTTATTTTTCATCAGAAATGTTATTTGTTACCATGTGATTGTTTTGTTATTTTTAAATGAATTCATGAGCATTTCAAAGATTTTAAATTTTAGTTTTTTTTAATTACCAGCATTTACTTTTTTTTTTTTTTTTGGACAGGTAGAGTTAGAGACAGAAAGAAAGGTCTTCCTTCCATTGGTTAACCCCTCAAATGGCCACTATGGCCAGCACGCCGCACCAATCCAAAGCCAAGAGCCAGGTGCTTCCTCCTGGTCTCCCATGTGAGTGCAGGACCCAAGGACTTGGGCCATCCTCCACTGCCTTCCCAGGCCACATAAGAGAGCTGGACTGGAAGAGGAGCAACCAGGACAGAACCCAGGGCCCTGACTGGGACTAGAACCTGCGGTGCCGGCACTGCAGGAAAAGGATTAGCCAAGTGAGCTGCGGCGCTGGCCAAATTTTAGTTTTTAATCTGGTAAATACAGCCAAAACTCAAACTTTTTTAAAATTTTTTTTAATTGAAAGAGTGTACAGAGAGAGGGGGAGAGACAGAGAGATAGAGAGACTGATCTTCTATCCACTTGCTCACTACCCATATGGCCACAATGGCCAGGGCTGGGCCAGACCAAAGCCAGGAGCTTCTTCCAGGTCTCCCCTGTGGGTACAGGGGCCCAACCATTTGGCCAACCTCTGCTGCTTCCCCAGGCACATTAGCAAGGAGCTGAATCACAAGTAGGGCAGCCAGGACTAGGGGATGCCAGCATCGCAGGTGGCAGCTTTATCCATTATGCCACAACACCACCCCTACCCTACACAAACTTTGAGAGTCCTCATTATCTTAAGATTATAAGAGAGACCCTAAAAGAGTTACATAACTCCTGCTCTCTACAACAGTAATAAATCCCAATTAAAACACTGTTTCATTTGAAAAGCCAGGCTTTCCCTGAAACTATTCTGCTAGTACTAACCTATGACAGGAAAAGCAATACAGCTATACCCTATCTACTACCTACAAATCCAACATTTCTGCTACTAAAGGACTGGACTCACCCCAGCCCTTCCCTAGGGTCATTTTATCCTTCTTATAGGCCTTTCTAAAAGCTTAATTTAAAAATTAGAAATAAAAAAATTATAAAAATAAAACTTGTAACTTTTAAATAGTTCATGAATTATCAAAAAATAGAAAATTTAACCATTAAATGCAATTGTAATATTAAATTTGAGAACCAGTCATATGCTTGTGTCACTTCCCTAAGTTCCTAAGTAGTCAACATTATTATTAAATATAGGCTATAATCAAATAATTTCAAAAGTAAAATTATAAAAAAAACTTTTCAATTTCTTTTTTTTTTAAAGAGTTATTTATTTGAAAGAGTTACAGAGAGAGGTAGAGCCAAAATGAGAGAGGTCTTCCATTCCTCTGGTTCACTCCCCAAATGGCCACAATGGCCAGAGCTGAGCTGATCTGAAGCCAGGAACCAGGAGCTTCTTCCAGGTCTCCCATGCGGGTATAAGGGCCCAAGGACTTGGGCCACCTTCTACTGCTTTTCCAGGCCACAGCAGAGCTGGATCAGAAGAGGAGGAGCCAGGACTCGAACTGGCACCCATAAGGGATGCTGGCACTGCAGACCGGGGCTTTAACCCACTGCATCACAGTGCCAGCCCCTACATTCTTATACAGCACAAAGAAAGGTTAATGAAGTTGGCACAGTTTAGTAAGGCTGACGTGATGGAATGTAACTACCTAGGGTGCATAAAGGTCTATAAATGGCTATACACCAACAAACACCAAAATAACTCTTACAGAAAAGCTTTGTGTCAGTATGTACCATTTTATCCCTTTCCACCCATTTCCTCTGTGGTCAATGAATGGGTGAACAAATACAAGGCAGAGCCACTACTGCTAGCCTTAAAGAAACAAAACAAAAAACAGGGCAGGCATTGTGGCATAGTGTGTTAAGCTGCTGCCTGCAACACTGGTGTCCCATTATGGGCACCAGTTCAAACCAGTTGCTTCAACTTTCAATCCAGAACCCTGCTAATGCACCTGGGAAAACAGCAAAAGATGGTCCAAGTCCTTGGGTCCTTGTCCCCACGTGGGAGACGGGGAAGAAGCTCGCAGCTCCTGGCTTCGGATCGGCCCAGCCTCAGCAACTGTGGCCATTTCGGGAATGAACAAGCAGATGGAAGATCTGTCTCTCTCTTTCTCTCTGCCTTTCAAATAAATAAATCTTTTAAAACAAATTGAAATGGATACTTCAGTAAAATGATTTTAAAGAGGCCATAAAAGCATAGGTCTCATACATGTAAGTATTCAAAAGCTGGTTACTATGATGCGGGAGGGCATGTTTAAAGCCCTCCTCCACCTCATATTTCACAGCATTTTCTGCCTACCTCCTATTGGTTTGTGAGAAAAATCCTCTTAAATTCATGATTCTCCACATTTTTTTGATTCTCTGTAAGTATAAATACTCAGTGTTCAAGTCACAGCTTGCCTTTGAGAATGACAATAGGATTGGTTGTATATTATTTTTTAAGTTTACCGATTCACTTTTAAGGAAGTTAGAGAACTGGGGAGACAGATATCTTCCATCTGCTGGGTCACTCTCCAAATGGCTGCAATGGCTGGGGTTAACCTCCGCCACAGTGCTGGCACCCCCCCAATTATTTCTTAAAGTGGGTCTCGGATCTAGTTTTCTGCTGGCTTTTAAACATCACAGGACTGAAATAACACAGCAGGCTTTAAAAAACAGAAGAGCTGGGGCCAGCACTGTGGCAGAGCAGGTGAAACCGCCACCGCATCACCAGCATCCCACACGGGCACCGTCTCACGTCCCAGTTGTTTCACGGCCAATTCAGCTCCCTGCTAATGGTCTGGGAAAAGCAGCAGAAGATGGCCCAAGTGCCTGGGCTCCTGCCACCCATGTGAGAGACCTGCATGGAGCTCCTAGCTCCTGCCTGGTGCTGCCCTGGCTGTTGCCATCACTTGTGGCGTGAACCAGCAGATGGAAGATATCTCTCTCTGTCTCTCCTTCTAACTCTATCAAATAAATAAATCTTTAAGAGAGAGACAGGCTGGCGCTGTGGCTCACTTGGCTAATCCTCCGCCTGCGGCGCCGGCACCCCAGGTTCTAGTCCCGACTGGGGTGCCAGGTACTAGTCCCCGTTGCTCCTCTTCCAGTCCAGCTCTCTGCTGTGGCCCAGGAGTGCAGTGGAGGATGGGCCCAAGTGCTTGGGTCCCTGCCCCCGCATGGGAGACCGGGAGGAAGTACCCAGCTCCTGGCTCCGGATCAGCACAGCACGCAGCCATTAGGGGAATGAACCAACAGAAGGAAGACCTCTCTCTCTCTCTCTCTCTCTCTCATTGTCTATAACTCTCTCCCTGTCTCTCTCACTGGCGGGGGGGGGGGGGGGCCTTTATTTATTCCTTCTTGCTAGCACGCTCACTTGGGAACTAATTCAGACCAATGTGTATAAACCAAAGTAACTAGTGAAAACAAAAGTGGAACGAATGATTTTCAACGTAAGAGAACTGATAATTAGGCCAGCAAGACAAGAGAAACAAGTATGTCATAACAAATCTTTTAAAAAGACGTTGTCTCAGTTCTCAGTATACGTAAGGCTCCACAAGTTTCTTCTCCTTTTGCTTAAAATAACATTTAATCCCAAAGGCTTCGGAAGGAGCATCTAGGCCCTGACTTTCTAGAAGAACAATGACTAAAACATCATTACTTGGCCGAGGAGTTGAATTTGGCTTCTGAATAACTGCCTAAATAAATGTATTAAAGTTTCTGTGAGTTTCACAGGTTAAAAAGAGACCAAACTTGAGACAGCTGATAAGGTGGTGACCTGGGAAGTGTTGGTCTGATAAGAGTCTCCAAAATAAATTTCTCCTAGGCTATAAACAGTAATTTATTAGTATTAGAGAATACGTTCTTCCACATGGCTGGCTTCCTGGAATTACCAAGGAATGCCAGGCATTGTGGAATCTGCCATAAAGTCAGTAGGGTCACCTCCAAAATCCTGAAAAGGGATAGGTCACCTCGGACCCAAACTAGTTCTGCTCTAATCTAAACTACATATGTAAAGAGAAGTTTTTAAGTAAATTACTTGGGAGAGAAGTCAACCTAACAGATAAAAATACATTTCCCTTGAAATAATGCTTGAAATCTGTTTCAAATTAATACAAAGTGATGGTGGAGAGGGAGAATCAAATGAAGCACAGCAGCCGTGCACTGATGACTGCCGCACCTGATTGATGCCACTGGAGATTTCTCTGTACCCTTCGCTTTGCATGGCCTTGAGAGCTCACACAATAAAACAAAAAACCGTATTTTACTAATGTTAAACTGTCAACGAGGGACTCCAATCTCACTTAAGAACTTTAAGAGTAGAAGAGATAGGGACAGCTCTGTGGCGCAGCAGGTTAAAGCCTCAGCCTGCAGTGCCAGCCTCCCATACGGGCACCAGTTCCAGCCCTAGCTGCTCCATTTCCGATCCAGCTCCCTGCTGATGGGCCTGGGAAGGCAGCGGAGGATGAACCAAATACTTAGACCTTTGCACCCAGGTGGGAGACTGGGAGGAAGCTCCTGACTTTGGCCTGGCCCAGCCCCAGTCATTGCAGCCATTTAGTGAGTGAACCAGCAGATGGAAAACCTCTCTCTTTCTCTCTGTCTGTCTCTGTCTGTCTCTACCATTCTCTGTAACTCTACCTTTCAAATACATAAAATCTTTAAAAAAACAAACACAAAAAAAGAGTGAAAGAGTCAAGACAGGATGTCACATGAGTACAGAGGCATATATTAAAAAAAAAAAAAAAAGAAAGAAAAACTTCAATGCTCCTGAATTCTCCACACAAAAACTCAGGTTTAAGGACATACAATCCAAAGGCTAAACACAGCATAAATCAATGGTTCAACAACTTGCAAGATATTACACAATTGTAAGTTACTAGGAATCCAATGAGTCAATATGGAAAATGTTTAATTAATTTAGTAAAATAAGTAAAACAGAAATTATGTTATTCTAACTACATAAAAAATACACATACAGTATAGACAGCATGGTTTCAAGTGTAGCATTGTAATGAGAATTTACATTCATACCATTATACCATTTATAATGCTGCTCTTGGGAAAGAAACAGGCTGCAAGGCCATGCGGTCCCTCAGCTACTGCACGGAGAAGCGTCCCTGAGCATGGCCGCAGCACGGGGACAGGGAGGAACCAGGACTGTGTGCAGGGCCCTGGAGACCCCAGCAACACCAGGAAGCAGGCCACGGTGCTGCTGGCTAGGGGCACACGATGAGAGACAGATGCTGGCACCTATGTTCTGTAAATACTATGCAAATACTTTTTCAATTCATTGAAGATTATATGGAAAAACCAGTAAGATAAAGTATTTTCTAGAGAAACAACAGCAAGAGTTCATTAGCGTGGGATAAATCAGAAAGTTGTAATGTCCACAAACTAAGAAAAAATTGGCCCTTTTGGCACTTAAGTTTCCCCTCTTTTTAATATGACATTTCTGCACAACTAGTTCTGTTTTGTTTTTAATTTTGAAAATGCATTTTCTACATATGTCCCTAATGAAGCTTGAAATTAACATGGCCTTTTCAATTCCTTCTTTGTGCATTAGCACGAAACAGAGTTTGGATGTAGGGAACATCACAAGGTAGAAGCAGGATAATATTAAAGAAAACCACTTTTCTTCAGCCTTGAAGCACTGTTCACATGTTCTCAAGACTGATGAAAACCTAACTGGCCCAGTGCTGCATCTTCTCTGCCTAGCTGGGCTCAAAATGGCCAACAAGTCAATGGAATGTCCATTATATGCTCTTTTTGGTCAAAAAGGTCGGCATTGAGTGTGCAGAGCTGCTCCACCTACTGTGGGATCAAAACAATGCTGTAAAGAGACATAAAGCTGGGAACTGCTCCTATCCATAAAGTTAAATTCATTGAAAATATGTGCTTGCATTAATTAGTTCACTTAACCATTCTACAAGATAGACACATTTCAAAACATCACACTGTACACAATATATGCATTTTTGTTAACTTAAAAATTCCTTTATTACAAAGAATATGCAATGAATATCTCACAATTCTCCTATACACACCAAACTAATAACTACAGAGAAACGTTTTTACTACGTGGCATTTCCTAGACAAGGAATGAATAAAAATACCTAGAGTCTAAGAATCATGTTTTAGTTTTGATTCCATTTACAAGCTGACTTAAAATGAAAGACTAGGAGCCAATGCTGTGGCACAGCAGGTGAAGCCTCTGCCTGCAGTGCCTGCATCCCATATGGGTGCTGGTTCTAGTCCCAGCTGCTCCACTTCCAATCCAGCTCTCTGCTGTGGCCTGGGAAAGCAGTAGAAGATGGCCCAAGTCCTTGGGCCCCTGCACCTGCGTGGGAGACCCAGAAGAAGCTCCTGGCTCCTGGCTTAGGATCGGCTTAGCTCCAGCTGTTTGGAGAGTGAACCAGTAGATAGAAGACCTCTCTTTTCCTCTTTCTCTGCCTCACTGTAACTCTGTCTTTCAAATAAATGAACATAAACCTAAAAAAAAAAAAAAAAAAACAGAAAGACTATCTAGTTCAGACTATTAAAGTTAGCAGAAATGAAATTGTGCTATATAATGTAGTACTCTACAATTATTTCTGCTAAATAAACAATCAAAGAAAGGAGACAAGAAGAGAGTTCTGGGGAAAGGAAACATGAAGGCTGGCGCTGAGGCACAGTGGGTTAAAGCCCCAACCTGCTGCACCGGCATCCTATATGGGTGCCGGCTATTCTACTTGCAATCCAGCTCCCTGTTAATGTGCCTGGGAAAGCAACGAATGACAGCCCAAGTGCTTGGGTCCCTACACCCAGGTAGGAGACCCAGAAGAAAGTCCTGGCTCCTGGCTTCAAATCAGCTCAATTCTAGCCATTGCAGCTATTTAGGGAGTAAACCAGTGGATGGAAGATCTCTCTCTCTCCCCCTCCCTCCCTCTCTGTAACTCTGTATTTCAAATAAGTAAAATAAATCATTAAAAAAGAAATTTTTTTTTACCAAAGCAGAAATAATTGTGGATTTATTACTGCTTATTTAATTGTCAAGATACAGTTCCATTCCAATTTCCTCACTTTGTTGTGCTTACCATGACAGGAGGCCCAGATCAGGAGAGATCTCCGTTCCTTTTTCAATGTCTGACAAGTCTCTTCTGTCCCTTATGATGAAGTCTTAAAAGGAAAAAGAGAAAAAAAAGGCAAAAAATAAGGGATTTTTCCTTACCTGGCATACCGTAACTAAAGGATATTGCATATGTATGACTCTAAAAAACTGACCACAGTAAAGACAAAGTTCAATTACCACCAACCAGTTCCTACTAGTAATCTTCCAAATTCTCTAATACCTTTGTAACAATGCTCCTTGTCTTAACCTAACTCTGCAAAAAAGTAGCATAGACTAAGGGTCCTATACTGGTAACACCAAAAATGTTGTCAACTTTGGATGAAAGTTCTTGCCATTTTTCAGGATGTTTCTGTGGCTATCCTTAAACTCAAGAGATTTTCCTGTCTGAGAAGCAAACTGTGTCAGAAAGCAAAATGTGTAAAAACTGTCTTAATACCCAATAATCTAGGCTCACTTGATAACTTAAACACTGTGCTACTACCTTTAACTGCTTGTTTTTATTTTATTTTATTTGAAAGGCAGAAAGAGAGATCGAGATTTTCCTTCTGCTGGTTTACTGCCCAAATGCCCTCAGGAGAAAGGACTAGGCCAGGCTGAAACCAGGAGCCCAGAACGCAATCTGGGTCTCCCCCAAGGGTGGCAGGAACCCAAGCCCTTTAGTCGTGACTCGAAGCCTCCCAGGATGCACGTTAGCAGGCACCTGGATAGGAAGAACAGTCAAGACTCCAACCAGTTACTCTTGACAATGGACTGCAGATGACCCAACACTGACAACCACTGTGCCAAATCCCACCCCCCCTCACTGTTCTGGCCTTTCAAAGAACAAAGGAGGAAAGGGAAGGGTACCCAATTTGAAATACAAAAATAGGCTACAGAGAGTATTACCTTCTTTAGTAACTTGCTTTTCTCTGAATAAATCAGTCTCTTGAAAGCCAACATCTGTGGTCTGGCAAACTATTCACAGAGGGTATTTTAGGGTCCCTGAGCTTCAGCAGTCAGAAGTTCTTTAGGAGCAGTGGTGAGTGACAGAGGACGTCAAAGTAGCAGGAGCCAGATTCTTGGAACCATCTGGGGCGGGGTGAGGAGAGTTACAAGCAGAAGAGTGATATGAAACAACTTAAAGGATCACTCTGGCTGTGAGGCAGAGGCCAGAGGAGACACTGAGGGTGGGTGAAGGGCAAAGTTTACCGGTTCAGGCTACTGCAACAATCCAGGCAAGAGACAATACAGTGCTTACAGGGTCCTACGAATTTGCAGGTGGGATGATACTGTCAGATTCTGCATGTACTTTGAGAGCATGACTACCAAGATGTGAGAGAGATACAGGTGAAGCCTTTTGCTTCAGTGACTAGAAGCAAGGATTTTCCACTTACTGATGAGGAACATCCATATGAAAGATGGGTTCCCCACCCCATGCAGAGAAAGCATAAAGGAAGATGGAAATCAGAAGTTCTGTTCGCGATATAGCATGTTTGAGATGCCTATAAGACATCCAATTAAAGAAGCAGAAATAAGCACTAATAAAACCAGTCTGGACATCAGGAAGTTGGAAGCTACCAACCTTTTTTCCCCAAAGATTTATTTATTCATTTGAAAGGCAGAGTGTGTGTGTGAGTGAGTGAGAGAGAGAGAGAGAGAGAGGGAGAGAGAGATATCTTCCATCCACTCCCCAAATAGGTGCAACAGCCAGGGCTGGGTCAGGCCAAAGCCAGAAGCCCAAACTCTATCTGGGTCTCCTATATGAGTGGCCAGGGCCCAAGCACTTGGACCATTTTCTGCTGCTTCCCCAGGTGCATTAGCAGGGAACTAGATTGGAAGCGAAGCAGCCAGGACTTGAAACAGCATTCATATGGGATGCCAGCATCACAGGCAGTGGCGTAACCACTGTATGAAGTACAGATTATATTCTATGCACAAAAGGAAACCACTGACAGGTTTTAAATAGCAGAGTGACAGGATATGGATCTTCATATCATTCTGGCCTGTGATGTGGTGATGAACGCATTAATACAGGGAAAGAATAAAATCAGAAGGCAAATATAGGAAGAGGTGGTGACAGTACAAACAGAAGAAGAGCATTAGGAAGGATACTCAGCAGGGAGTCCTCCAAGATGGCGGAATAGGGAGGGAGCGCGCTGATAGTCCGGGAAAAGATGGTTTAATAAAAGTGGAGATACTGTAGTTTCAGGTCAGAGTTATGGAAAATACTGCAGAGAAAACTCTTCCAGAACAAGTGGGACACAGTGGACCTACATGGTGGGCACGGGCACCCACAGCTCAGGACCCCAGCTGCCGAGTCTACGCACCAGCACTGGAAAGGGAGGTGAGGCGAAACCTCAGTAGCCCGAGACACTGGCAGGAAAGCGGCAGGAAGAGTCTAGAGGGAACCAGGCTTGAAGCCCCATGGGGGGAAAGTTCACCAGGCTAACTAAAGGAGAGAAAAAATAATAATAAAAGGGACAGGTATAGACACGATTCTCTCTCTCCACTCACCTTACAAAGGTGAGCAAGACAAAGAGCAGGCGCCATTCTGGACATACATAAAACCTGCACCACCTCAGGGCTGCGCCTGCCCTCAGCCAAGCAGAAAAACCTGACTCTGGTG
This sequence comes from Sylvilagus floridanus, assembly GCA_949820135.1. Lineage (NCBI taxonomy): Eukaryota > Metazoa > Chordata > Mammalia > Lagomorpha > Leporidae > Sylvilagus > Sylvilagus floridanus. The sequence continues at coordinate 160,897,520 of OX463233.1, forward strand.
GGGAGAAATAACAGGAGGTTAAGACCTAGTGAATGTGTGGAGCTTATGAACTGGGACTGTGGGGAAAAAAAACAAACTGAGGGTATGTGAGAGAACTCACGGAGTGCCTGAGACGTGAGTACTGAGTACTGGGTGGGAGACACCACAAACTCGGTAACCTTGGCAACCCGGTGGGAGATTGCAGGGGAATCTGAGCTTAAACTGAGGACAGAACAGATCCTTTGGGTGGTCCTTGGGACAGAGCAGACAAATATTATACCCACAGGGGCCAGTGCTCAGCCACTGACTGCCTTCAAGGAGAAGAGCTCAGCTGTGTGGAATTACTTCCCTTCTGAATAAAAGGAGAGAGAGAGAGAAAGATTTAGCACGCCAAACCTGGGTGTGTCACCTTTGGCATATCCTTAACCCTTAAGAATTGAACAGAGCTCTCTGGCCACACCCATCACAAGCCTCTGAAGATCCATCAAAAGCAGAAGTCCACTTAATCTAGAGTCATAGTATAATGAGAAAAGCCACCACAGTGAGGGGGAAAAAAAAAAAAAAAGGAAACCAAAGAGTATCTCCACAATGCCAAGCAACAAATGCAGAAACCGAGGAAACAAGAACAAGGAAGACATTATGACGCCCCCAAATGAACATGACACTCCAATTCAAGATTATGAAGATGATGAGATAGAAGAAATGCAAGATAAGGATTTCAAAAAAATTATGATACAAACATTTAGAAGTTCTCAAAAACAAATTCTTGAACTACAGAAATCCTTACCGGACAGGATAGAAAATCTCTCTCATGAAAATGAAATCTTAAGGAGGAATCAAAATGAAAGAAGAACCTAGAAGAACATGAAATTGTTACACTGAAGAGAAATCAAAATGAAGAATTCAATAGATCAAATGACAAACATTTGAAAGCCTTAAAAACAGAATCAGTAAAGCAGAACAGAGAATATCGGATGTAGAAGACAGAGCACAGGAAAGCATACAATCAAACCAAAGAAAAGAAAATTAGAAATCTAAAAAATATTGTTGGGAGTCTGGTGCCACAGCTTACTAGGCTAATCCTCCACCTGCGGCGCCGGCACCCTGGGTTCTAGTTCCGGTTGGGGCTCCGGATTCTGTCCCAGTCGCTCCTCTTCCAGTCCAGCTCTCTGCTGTAGCCCGAGAAGGAAGCAGAGGATGGCCCAAGTGCTTGGGCCCTGCACCCACATGGGAGACCAGGAGGAAGCACCTGGCTCCTGGCTCCTGGCTCTGGATCAGCGCAGCGCACTGGCCACAGTGGCCATCTGGGGAGTGAACCAATGGAAGGAAGACCTTTCTGTCTCTCTCTCTCTCACTAACTCTGCCTGTCAAAAAAATAAAAATTAAAATATATATATTGTTGGGAATCTATAGGATACTATTTAAAAAACCAACATTCGGGTTCTAAGAGCTCCTGAAGGCACAAAGAGAGAGAAAGGATTAGAAGGTCTTTTTAGTGAGATACTAGCAGAAAACTTCCTGGGTTTGGAGGACAGAGACATCAAAGTACAGGCTCATAGAACCCCTAATAAACATGACCAAAAGAGATCCTCACTCCGACACGTTGTAATCAAACTAACCACAGTGAAACAAAGAAAATATTCGAAAATGTGCAAGAGAGAAACGTCAGATTACTCTCAAAGGATCTCCAATTAGACTCACAGCAGACTTCTCATCTCAGCTCAATAGGCTAGGAGGGAATGGCAAGATATAGCCCAGGTACTAAGAGAGAAAAACTGCCAGCCCAGAACATTATTTCCTGCAAAGCTCTCATCTGTGAATGAAGGTGAAATAAAGACCTTTCATAGCAAACAGAAATTGAAAGAATTTTTCACCACTTGTCCAGCCCTGCAAAAGATGCCTAAAGATGAAACAGAAACACGGCCATCAATACGAAAGAAGATAAAGGAAGAAAACCTCCCAGTAAAAGATCACAGGAAATTCAAAGCATATATTAGAAATATCTTTGGGAAAATGGCAGAGCAAAGTTACTACTTATCAATAGTCACATTGAATGTTAATGGCCTCAACTCTCCAGTTAAAAGACAAAGACTGGTTGAATGGATTAAGGAACAAAATTCATCTATTTGCTGCTTACAAGAAATACATCTTTCCAACAAAGGTGCACGCAGACTGAAAGTGAAAGGTTGGAAAAAGATATTCCATGCCAACAGAAACTAAAAAAGAGCTGGAATACCCATCTTAATATCAGACAAAATAAACTTTAATACAAAAACTGCTGAGACACAAAGAGGGGCACTATTTAATGATTAAGGGATCAATTCAACAGGAGGATGTAACTATTATAAATGTATATGCACCTAATTACAGGGCACCAGTTTATTTAAAAGATATGTTAAGGGACTTAAAGGGAGACTTAGACTCCAATACAATAGTATTGGAGGACTTCAATACTCCACTTTGAGAAATAGACAGATCAACCAGACAGAAGATCAACAAAGAAACGGCAGATTTAATCGACACTATAGTCCAAATGGATTTGACATGCTTTATAGATTTATTCTAAAGTTAAAGATCAAGGAACACATTATTATGGTGACTTAAATACTAAATACTACAAAGTCACGTAGCAGGGGGCCGGCACTGTGGCGTAGCAGGTCAAGCCACCACCTGCAGTGCCGGCATCCCATATAGGCACCGGTTCGAGATCCAGCTGTTCCACTTCCAATCCAGCTCTCTGCTATGGCCTAGGGAAGCAGTAGAAGGTGGCCCAATTGTTTGGGCCCCTGCACCTGCGTGGGAGATCCAGAAGAAGCTCCTGGCTCCTGGCTTTGATCGGCACAGCTCTGGCTGTTGTGGCCATCTGGGGAATGAACCAGCAAGTGGAACTCTGACCTCTCTCTCTCTAACTCCACCTTTCAAATAAATAAAATAAATCTTTAAAAAAAAAGTCAAATAGGATATCAGGATTCTATTTGCTTCTCTAAAAGGTAGGTCTAATTTGTCACATACACACACACACACACACACACACACACACACACAAACTCCTACCCTGAGCCAAATGAAAGTTAACATTCTAAGTATCAAGGTCAAATTTCTATTTCTGTAATAAATTGATGAGAATCTGACAGCAGAGACCCACAGGTTTCTCTCATCTTCATGATGGGACCTCTCAGCATCCTTACAAAAGGAAAGCATCTTACACCATTCCTAAGGAACATGGTATCTCATCTTTTAGGTGCCTGTTAAGGAGAAATTACTCAATTCCTTACTCAAAAACAAAACCTTAAACTTGTAAATAAGAGTAACTCAGTCAAATAAGATACTGAGCAACTTGGACTATAAGGACACAGATTACATTTAGTATATAATCCTTCACTTTACAGAAAGAAAAACACAATTAACAAAATCCTAACAATCAATACCTACTAAAACCTATCTATTCTCCTTCCCTTGGTCTTGTCAGAGCAAAAAGTCTAATCTAGAGCAGTTTACACTGAGAACGCAGTGGTGTATCAGACTCAAGGAGGTATGTGTAAACTGAAAATTCAAATGTCAGAACAGTTCTTGCCTTCGAGGTATTCACAATTTGTGAAGGTGAAAAACTGATGTACCTAATACAGCAAAGTGTGGTAACAGATGTAGAAGTTAACTCCGTGGCAATGCAAAGGACAGAGAAAACAGAAGCAAGCTCTGGAAGGCTTTGTGGAAGACAGATCTTAATGAGAAAAAGAAATACCTCATGCAGAACAAATCAAAATTTCACATTGTAGAGTACGGGAGAGACACAAAGTATGTCAGTGTGGCTACAAGAGGCACACTAAGAGCGTGGGGAGAACAGGTGTCAAGCTGTTGGGGATGCGTTCAAAGCCCACTTGTGAAGAACCCTCATGCTCAGGAGCTTGATCCCTGTTTGAGAGGCAATGGCAAGCGAAGAAAATGATCTGGATTTAGAAACTTAAAAACAAAGCAGGCCGGCGCAGCAGCTCAATAGGCTAATCCTCTGCCTGCGGTGCCGGCACACCGGGTTCTAGTCCTGGTCGGGGCACCGGATTCTGTCCGGTTGCCCCTCTTCCAGGCCAGCCCTCTGCTGTGGCCCGGGAGTGCAGTGGAGGATGGCCCAAGTGCTTGGGCCCTGCACCCCATGGGAGACCAGGAGAAGCACCTGGCTCCTGCCTTCCGATCAGCGCAGTGTGCCGGCCACAGCGCACTGGCCGCGGCGATCATTGGAGGGTGAACCAATGGCAAAGGAAGACCTTTCTCTGTCTGTCTCTCATTGTCCACTCTGCCTGTTAAAACACACACACACAAAACAAAGCAACAACTCTTCTTTTCAATAAAACTGTGTAATAAGTCCCTAAATCAAACAGATGGTAGAAGCAAGAGGCAGTAATAAAGATACAGTAGAGATATAAGTCTATGAAAAGGACATGTTGGGAGACAGGACAGGAATTAATATCCACACTAGAGAAAAGACCAGTAACTTTTCAGAACTTCTTTTCCTAATTAAATTTAGTAAGTATATTACAGGTTGAGTATCCCTACTCCAAAATCCTAGATGTTCAAAATATGAATCTTTTTTGAACAGCAATATAACATCCCAGGTAGAAATTTCCATACATGACCTCATGTGACAAATTGCAGTCAAAATGTTGAACAGACTGCATTTTCATATAAGTATACATCAACTTAAAATCTAGTTGCAATATAAAGGAACTCCAGTTTGATAAACAGTGTTTTAGACAAAAGAGTAGAAGTGTAACTCATAAAAATCTCAACATAAATAAAAGTTTCTGGCACAGAACACTATATTACAGTGCAATTACATATGGAAAAAGTAACTTGACCAGAATTTTAGTGAAAAAACACCACTATTAAGGACATTAAAGTGAATATAGAAAAATTTATCTACATGAATATGGACAGAGACAAACAGACCCTCAAAAATCTGTAAATTAATTTTGCCCTGCCTCAAAACATCAGAGAGCATGGGGGGAGGGGGAGAATAAAACATAACAGAGCCAGCATTGTGGCATAGCAGGTAAAGCCACCACTGCAATGCCAGTATCTTTTATGGGTGCCTGTTCCTGCCCTGGCTGCTCCACTTCAAATCCAGGGGCCTGCTAATGGCAATGGCCTGGGAAAAACAGCTTAAGATGGTCCAAGTGGGCCGGCGCCGTGGCTCAACAGGCTAATCCTCCGCCTTGTGGCGCCGGCACACCGGGTTCTAGTCCCGGTTGGGGCGCCGGATTCTGTCCCGGTTGCCCCTCTTCCAGGCCAGCCCTCTGCTGTGGCCCAGGAGTGCAGTGGAGGATGGCCCAAGTGCTTGGGCCCTGCACCCCATGGGAGACCAGGGAAAAGCACCTAGCACCTGGCTCCTGCCATCAGATGAGCGCGGTGTGCCGGCCGCAGCGCGCCATCCGCGGCAGCCATTGGAGGGTGAACCAACGGCAAAAGGAAGACCTTTCTCTCTGTCTCTCTCTCTCACTGTCCACTCTGCCTGTCAAAAAAAAAAAAAAAAAAAAAAAAAAAAGATGGTCCAAGTGTTTGGGTCCACCCACATGAGAGACCTGGATGAAGCTCCTGGCTCTTGGCATCAACCTGGTCCAGTGCTGGCTGGGAAGTAAACCAGTGGATGAAGATCTCTCTGTTGCATCTCCCTCTCTCTCTAACTCCAACTTTCAAATAAATAAATAAATGTTTAAAAAATAAACTTAATGGGGGGAGGGGGCGCTGTGGCACAGTGTGTTAAAGCCCTGGCCTGAAGCGCCGGCATCCCATATGGGGCACTGGTTTGAGACCCAGCTGTTCTACTTCCAATCCAGCTCTCTGCTATAGCCTGGGAAGGCAGTAGAAGATGGCCCAAAGTCCTCGGGCCCCTGCACCGGCGTGAGAGACCCAGAAGAAGCTTCTGGCTTCAGATCAGCACAACTCAGCCACTGAGACCATCTGGGGAGTGACCCAGCGGATGGAAGACCCCTCTCTCTGTCTCTACCTCTCTCTGTAACTCTTTTAAATAAATTTTAAAAAATAAAATAAACTTAACAGGGCCAGTGCTGTGGCACAGTGGGTTAACGCTCTGGCCTGAAGAGCCGGCATCCCATATGGGCACCGGTTCGAGTCCCGGCTGCTCTACTGCCAATCCAGCTCTCTGCTATGGCCTGGGAAAACATTACAAGATGGCCCAAGTCCTTGGGCCCCTGCACCCACGTGGGAGAACCAGAAGAAGCTCCCGGCTTCAGATCAACACAGCCCCAGCCATTGCAGCTAATTGGGCAATGAACCATCGGATAGAAGACCCCAATCTCTCTCTCTCTCTCTCTCTCTGCCTTTCCTCTCTCTATGTAGACTTTCAAATAAATAAATCTTTAAATAAATAAACTTAACAAAACTTACCAAACAAAGTTCGTCCCAATAACTTTTTCTATTAGAAGGTTTCACAAGGAAATCTGTAACAACAAAAAATCAATTGTTTTATAATAACAAATGGCCTAAAAATCAAGTCAAGTCACTTAGATCTTCCCATAAGACTTTTTCTTTTTTTTCTTTTTTTTTTTTTTTTTTAACAGGCAGAGTGGACAGTGAGAGAGAGAGACAGAGAGAAAGGTCTTCCTTTTGCCGTTGGTTCACCCTCCAATGGCCGCTGCGAATGGCGCGCTGCGGCCGGCACACCGCGCTTGTCCGATGGCAGGAGCCAGGAGCCAGGTGCTTTTCCTGGTCTCCCCATGGGGTGCAGGGCCCAAGGCCATCCTCCACTGCACTCCCGGGCCACAGCAGAGGGCTGGCCTGGAAGAGGGGCAACCGGGACAGAATCCGGCGCCCCAACCGAGACTAGAACCCGGTGTGCCGGCGCCGCAAGGCGGAGGATTAGCCTGTTGAGCCATGGCGCCGGCCCCCATAAGACTTTTTCTACCAGTTAGAATGCCATGGAAACAGATTTTTAAACTGTTACAATGTGTACTATTTAGTCAACCACAGATTTTTTTTTTTTTTTTTTTTTTTTTGGAAGAAAGTTAGAGAAAGATCATCCATCCAGCAGTTCACTCCCCCAAATGGCGGCAACGGCCAGATGGAAGCCAGGAGCTTCTTCTTGGTCTCCTATGTGGGTGCAGGGGCCCAAACCCTTGGGGCATCTTCTGCTGTTTCCCCAAGCACATTAGCAAGGAGCTGGATCAGAGTGGAGCAGCCACTCAAACAGGCACCCCTATGGGTGCAGCTGCCTTTCTAGTGTGATAGCCTCTCCTGCCTGAATGCTCATTTTGATTTTTCCCCCTGTTTAGAACCATGCTTTGAAAAATATAAAACAAACAGCAAATATAAAACTGAGCTGGTGTCCCAGCCGGTGATTTCTCAAAGCTACATAATTTTTAAATATAATAAAATAAACAAGAGGACTGGCATTGTGGCGTAAAGGGTAAGCTGCTGCCTGTTATGCAGGCATCCCACATGGGCACTGGTGCCAGTTCCAATCCAGCTCCCTGCTAATGTGCCTGGGAAAGCAGTGGAAGACGGGGCAAGTGCTTAAGTCCCCCATACCCACAAAGGAGATCTGGAAAAAGCTCCTGGCTTCAGCCTGGCCCAGCCCCTGTTGTTACAGCCACTCACCCCCTACTCCCCCACCACCACCACCACTCTGGCTTTCAAATAAAATCAATAATTTTTTTTAAAAGCAAACTAAACTAAAGCTACCTATCTTTCTACCTCTGCAAACATTAAAGTCTGGAAGTTTTCAGGGTTCCAAATCCATGATCAATGTACTGTGTTTCTCTGCCAGCTGCGAGGCACAGATAAGCAATTAAAATATTATCATTTCCTAAACAAAAACAACCACTCTCTCCTTGAAAAAACAAAATGCCAGTAAGTTATCAGAAACAGCTGGACTCCATGTTAAAGCCACAGTTCTGTACCAAAGAACCTTTACTAGTTATAAAAAAAAAAAAAAAAAAAAAAACCTCTTGAACCAGCAACACTTCATGTTCACTTGCAAGTACATGTTCTATTTCAGTAGAAAATGAGAAGACCAATCTTGTATAATTGTGTGACTACATTAGTTACAGAACCTGAGTATGCGGCTCATTATTTACATAAATTGATCTGTTTTAAAGTGGAAGAGGTTCATACTACATTCCTCAAAAGAAAGAAGAAACAGTGACCAATGCATAAGCGCCTTTGTGTTAATGTAGTAACTGAACTGTCTACAGCTGCTTTTCCAAATGGGGACTCAAAATTGTGAGAAGCCAAATGCGAAGTAATAGCTCTCTAGCATTTTTACACATTAAGACTAGGCTGCACTTCACAAGTACCTTACTGCTGCTCCCATTTCAAAGAAACAGACAGAGGAAGCCCTGACCCTGTCTCTCAGAAAAGACTAACTGTAATCAAACCAACTTTAACACATGTGATTGATATTCTTTGAAATCACTTACTCTACCAACATTTCCTTTCAAACTTAATTCTTGCTTGGGAGGGAGGGGACATCAAAACTACAAGACACAAACCAAAGACCACAATCTGCAAAAAGAACAAAAATTTTAAAGTTTTAAGATATCCAAGATTTTTTGTACTACATTTACTACTTGCTTTTTTTTTTTTTTTTTTTTTTAAGATTTATTTTACTTATTTGAAAGACACAGTTATAGAAAGAGGTAGACAGAGAGAGGTCTTCCATCCGCTGGTTCACTCCCCAGATGGCCGCAACGGCTGGAGCTGTGCAAGTCCAAAGCCAGGAGCTTCCTGTAGGTCTCCCATGTGGGTGCAGGTGCCCAAGGACTTGGGCCATCTTCTACCGCTATCCCAGGCCATAGCTTAGAAGAGAAGCCGGGACTAGAGCCAGTGCCCATATGGGATGCTGGTGCCTCAGGACAGCACTTTAACCTGCTGTGCCACGGCGCCAGCCCCTACTACTTGCTTCTGAAAATCACTTCATGGGGCTGGCGCTGTGGTGTAACAGGTTTGAATCCTGGCTGTTCCACTTCCGATCCAGCTCTCTATGGTCTGGGAAAGCAATGGAGGATGGCCCAAATTGTTGGGCCCCTGCGTGGGAGACTTGGAAGAAGCTTTAGGCTCCAAGGTTCAGATCAGCCCAACTTTAGCCATTGTGGCCATTTGGGGAATGAGCCAGCAGATGGAAGATCTCTCCCCTCTCCCCTCTCCCTCTCCCTCTCCCTCTCCTCCTCTCTGTAACTCTGCCTTTCAAATAATAAATTTTTATAAAAAATTTAAAAAATCACTTATAAAAATAAAATTCTATCATTTGTAGCAAAATGGACACAACTGAATGACAAAATGTTGAGTGAAATAAACCTAACACAGAAAGACAAATACTGCCTGTTTCCCCTTATATTTAGGAGCTAAAATTTAAACAAAAACAAAAAATATAAAATCACTTCCATACATTCACTCCAACTTTTTATTTTTAATATTTATTTATTTGAAAGCGTTACAGAGAGACAGAGAGACAGAGAGAGATCTTCCATTCACTGGTTCACTCAACTGGCCACAACGGCCAGAGCTGCACCGATCCGAAGCCAGGAGCCAGGAGCTTCTTCCAGGTCTCCCATACAGGTGCAGGAGCCCAAGGGCTTGAGCCATCTTCTATTGCTTTCTCAGGCCATAGCACAGAGCTGGATCGGAAATGGAACAGCCGGGCCCTGACTTGGGATCCCATATGGGATGCCAGCACTGCAAGCAGTGGTTTTACCCACTCCGCCACAATGCCGGCCCCTCACTCCAACTTTAAAAAAAAAAAAAAGATTTATTTATTTAAAAGGCAGAGACAGAAAAAAAACAAAAAACGGCCATCTACTGGTTCACTCCCCACATGGCCACAACAGTCAAAGCCAGGAGCTTCATCTGGGTCTCCTATGTGGGTACAGAGTCCCCTGGACTTGGGCCATGTTCTGCTACTTTTCCAAATGCATTAGCAAGGGAGCTCAATCAGAAGTGGAGCAGTAGGGACTCAAACCGGTGCCCACATTGGATGCCAGTGTTGCAGGTGGCAACTTAACCCCTTAGACCACAACACCAGCCCTCACTTCAATTTAAATCAGATATATTAAATTATTAATAGGATTATAAGGAAGTTCCATGATAATTTTATTTTTATTTTTATTTATTTATTTTTTTTTGGACAGGCAGAGTGGACAGTGAGAGAGAGAGACAGAGAGAAAGGTCTTCCTTTGCCGTTGGTTCACCCTCCAATGGCTGCCGCCGCCGGCGCGCTGCAGCCGGCGCACCGCGCTCATCCGATGGCAGGAGCCAGGTGCCAGGTGCTTTTCCTGGTCTCCCATGGGGTGCAGGGCCCAAGCACTTGGGCCATCCTCCACTGCACTCCTGGGCCACAGCAGAGGGCTGGCCTGGAAGAGGAGCAACCGGGACAGAATCTGGTGCCCCGACCGGGACTAGAACCCGGTGTGCCAGCGCCGCAAGGCGGAGGATTAGCCTGTTGAGCCATGGCGCCGGCCTCCATGATAATTTTTAATGTCATTTTCTGACTCCATGTCCTCTATGAAAGATCACTTTACTATTAAGAATTTACACTCTAGGAGCTGGCACCATGGCATAGTGGGTAAAGTCACCACCTGCAGTGCTCACTTGCCATATGGATGCCAGTTTGAATAACAGCTGTTCCACCTCCGATCCAGTTCCCTGCTATGGAAAGCAGAAGACATCCCAAGTCCTTGGGCCCCTGCACTTATGTGGGAGACCTGTAAGAGGCTCTAGGCTCCTGGCTTTGGATTGGCCCAGCTCCGGCCATTGTGGCCATTTGGGGAGTGAGCAGCAGATGGAAGACAACCCCCCTCCCCCGCAACTCTCTCTCTCTCTGCTTCTGCCTCTCTGTAACTCTGCCTTTCAAATAAATGAATCTTTAAAAAAAAAAAATTAAAGTCTAGGGCTTTGGCACAGTAGGTTAAGCCACCGGCTGTGATGATGCTGGCACTCTATATGGGAACCGGTTGGAGTCCTAGCTGCTCCACTTCCCATCTAGCTCCCTGCTGATGTGCCTGGTAAAGCAGCAGAAGATGGCTCAGTATTTGGGGCCTCATACACAAGCAGGAGACCTGGATGAAGCTTCTAGTTCCTGGCTGTTGTGGTCATTTGGGGAGGGAAATCAGCAGATGGAAGATCAGTCAGTCTCTCAGTCTCTCAGTCTCTCTCTCTGTCTGTCTCTCTCTCTCTCTCCCTCCCTCCCTCCCTTTCCCTCTGTAACTCTGCCTTTCAAATAAATAAAAATAAATCTTTAAAGAAAAAAATTATAAAGCAAATTTTTTTAAGAAAATAATTTGAAACCTAACTTTATAAGGCTGCATTTAGGCTCACCACTACACTAACAAAATATTCCTTAATCCTAAAAAAAACAATTTTTATGATCGGCAGGGAACAGTGGTAGTTGCAGTATTTACAACTGCTGTACAATGAGCAGGAAGAATAGCCACAGCAACAGAAAAGGGGTTTGGGACTTTTCTTCCTTTGGCTAGTTTCAAGGTCTATCTTCGGGAAATTAACAAAAGGCAAATTCCTCGCACTCACTGATTTACGGCTCCTTGTTCTCAGTTAACCTCTGACGAGAGAAGTAACTGCGGTTCTCTGCTGCCTGCCCCTTTTCTCCCTTACCTTGCCCCAAATCACAGTCCCTACAAGCAATGCATAAATCAAATATTCCATTTTAAAAAAAGAACTGTAGTTCCAAAACTTGTCTCCCCACATAAACTTACATTTTCCAAATTATAATCACACAATGACTTATGCCTCTCAACATAAATTTTTTTTTAAGATTTTATTTAGGGGTCGGTGCTTGTGGCACAGTGGGTTAAAACCCTGGCCTGAAGTGCAGACATCCCATATGGGCGCCAGTTCTGGTCCCAGCTGCTCCTCTTCCCATCCAGCTCTCTGCTATGGCCTGGGAAAGCAGTAGAAGATGGCCCAAGTCCTTGGGCCCCTGCACCCATGTGGGAGACCCAGAAGAAGCTCCTGGCTTCTGGTTTCAGATCAGCACAGCTACGGCCATTGCTGCCATCTGGGGAGTGAACCAGCGCATGGAAGACCTCTCTCTGTCTCTACCTCTCTAACTCTTTCAAATAAATAAATCTTTAAAAAAAAAAAAAGATTTTATTTATTTATTTGAGAGGTAGAGTTACAGACAGTGAGAGGGAGGGAGAGAGAGAGAGAAAGAGAGAATCTTCCATCTGATGGTTCACTCCCCAAATGGCTGCAACAGCAGGAGTTGCGCCGATCCAAAGACAGGAGTCAGGAGCTTCTTCTGGGTCTCCCACGTGCGTGCAGGGGCCCAAGGACTTGGGCCATCTTCTACTGCTTTCCCAGGCCATACCAGAGAGCTGGATCAGAAGAGGAGCAGCTGGGACTAGAACCAGCGCCCATCTGGGATGCCGGCACTTCAGGTGGAAGATTAAGCTACTGCGTCATGGCACCGGCCCCCCATAAATCTTAAATAACATTAAACCACAGATTCTTTCCCTCCTGCATCCTACCAAACAACCCTTATGAAGACAAAGAGTTTTACAAAGACGACTGTACTCAAGAGAAAAGAAACTAATCAACGAGATAGGTAATGAACACCAAAACTATTAATTTTTTAAAAGGCAACTAAAACACTAAGAAGATTTTATGATAAAACATGCCAGTGGGGACAGCATTATGGTTAGCAAGCAAAGCTGCCACCTGTGATGCCAGCATCCCATATAGGTGCTGGTTAGAGACCTAGCTGCTCTGCTTCCAATCCAGCTCCCTGCTGATGTGCCTGAGAAAGCACTGGAGGATGGCCCAAGTGCTCGGGGCCCTGCATCCACGTGGAAGAGCCAGATGAAGCTCCTGGCTTCAGACTGCCCAGCCCCAGTCCTTGCAGCATTTGGGGAGTGAACCAGCAGATTGAAAATCTCTCGATCTCTCTCAATGGCTCCCGATCGCTCTCTCCATCTCTCTCCATCTCGATTGCTCTCTCCATCTCCATCGCTCTCTCCATTTCTCGCCCTCTCCATCTCTCTCTCAATCTGTGTGTGTGCGTGTGTAAAACTCTACCTTTCAAATAAATCTTAAGAAAATAGCCAGTATCACTGTGAAACCTGCCAAATTTATATTGCTTATTCTAATGTGCTTTTGCTTCTGAATCCTGCTCTAAAGTAACAAAAACAGAATTTCCAAATGCCACTCTTTTTACACCACCCCAATACCCTCAAAGCTGCCTAAGAATTTCCTTCTCTATTCCAGAATTAAATGCAACTTAATTTGAAGGTCAGCTTGCCCTAGGTACTTAAGAGTATGCCCACATAAAAATGAGAATGTTTTTCTTATTTTCCTATGGTATTTGAGATATAAAAAATCAATTCTACTAGTCCCGGTTGGGGCGCCAGATTCTGTCCGGTTGCCCCTCTTCCAGGCCAGCTCTCTGCTGTGGCCCAGGAGTGCAGTGGAGGATGGCCCAAGTGCTTGGGCCCTGCACCCCATGGGAGACCAGGAAAAAGCACCTGGCACCAGGCTCCTGCCATCAGATGAGCACGGTGCGCCGGCCGCAGCACGCCGACCGCGGTAGCCATTGGAGGGTGAACCAACGGCAAAGGAAGACCTTTCTCTCTGTCTCTCTCTCTCTCACTGTTCGCTCTGCCTGTCAAAAAATAAATAAATAAAAAATTTTTAAAAATCAATTCTAGGAAATATTTGGATGTAAACTGAAAAATTAATATCCCAAACCTACCAATCTGCATACTGCTTCCAGCATATGAACATTTTATTAGGAATGTTAATGTTCCTCTTCCTTTCTTTTTCCTAGTTAATAGCAATGTATTGTACATTGATAATTGCTAAGAAAGTAGATTTAAGTGTTCTCAGTACAAATGATAGGTATGTACAGAAATGCATCAGCTCAATTGAGCTATTCACAAAGTATACATATTTCAAACATATACATGATACATTCACACAATTTTTAGTTTTTAGTTTTTAGCATATTTTCTCACTTGAAAAACCTGAAGTCCCCTCTCCCTTTCTGAAAATAGTCTTAAAAGTTCTAGGGCCTTCCATGCAGTTTTACAGTTAACAGGCATCAAACTGGACAAGGATCAGAATGGATGAAAATACAGATCCATCCTTTAAGCATACAACAAAACAATGAAAAAAAAACTTTTTAATTATCAACTGCTGTCACAGCCCAAACTGTTCAACTCCAGCTAGTCAAGAGGTGCATCCGGGGCACTGTGGCACAGCAGGTTAAGCCACCACTTGGGACACTGGCATTCCAAGTCAAGAGCGCCTGGTTCAAGTCCTGGCTTCTCCAAGCTTCCTGCTAATATGTATGCCTGGGAGGCAGCAGACAGCGGCCCAAGTCACCCACAGAGAGATGATAGAATTCCAGGGCTGGCGTCTCCAGCCTGGCCTAATTCTGGCTGTTGTGGGCATTTGGAGAATCAGGGGATGGGACATCATTCCTCCCCATAACAATCCACCTCTCACTCCCCATCTCTCAAATGAAACCTTTCTTAAAAAGTAGAGAGAAGATAAAAATTTAAAAATTCAACTGGTAGAGACTGTACGAAATGAAAAGAACTCTCTATTCTAGCCTAGCTGAAATTTATATTCTGTCAATTAAGTAGGGGACTACTCATATTTCTGAAAATAAGCCAACAAAAACTCAAATAACCACCAATAACCACACATCACAATGTGGGCTCTATTTACATGGTAGGCTCAAACACCCTACTCTTTCAAAGCAGTTTACCTTAGATTATAAAATGGCGAAAAGACCAGAAATAATCTGGACCTGAACACCCTCTTTAACATATTCCCAGAAAAAGTCCCACCCTTTTAAACTAGTAATATTTATCTCATCAGACACATGTGACTGCCATCCAAATACAGACAGACATAAAAGGGACTTTTTCAGCTAAAGTCAAGGTAGAATTTGTCAACACATTTAAGAAAAAGTAAAGTACTAAATTAAATAACAGCTAATATGCAAGTTGCTAAACAAAAGGAATTTCTATTATACTTTTAAATAACTGCACTTAAATCAACTCAGAAAATTTCAGACATCCTGGGTTCACAATGAAGACAAAAACCAAACTTTGGATTTAAACATCTTCTTAGGCTATCATTAATCAGAAACAAAAAAATTTCTAAAAAGTATGCTAGCTGAATTATTATATTTATACAAATATATTTTAACATTATTAAATATCCTCTTAAGATTAAAAAAAAAAAAGTTCTCAAATACAGAGCCTAGTAAGAACTTACTCAAGATGGCCCAAGTGCTTGGGCCCTGCACCGGCATGGGAGACCAGGAAGAAGCACCTGGCTCCTGGCTTCGGATCAGTGCAGCCCACCAGCCGCAGCAGCCATTTGTGGGGTGAACCAACGGAAGGAAGACTTTTCTCTTTCTCTCACTGTCTAACTCTGTCTGCCCCAAAAAAAAAAAAAAAAAAAAAAAAGAACTTACTCAAAATATATATTATACAGTAATCTAAACATACAGTTTATACAACAAAAACTTGAATATTCAATTCAGGTAAAGGAAAAAAAATCCACACAGCAAGTAACTGGAATTCTCAAGTTTCCAATAAACACATGAACAAAAACTATCAGTAAAATATCACACTTCCAAGATCAATCTGGGCCACTTAGCTTCCTTGCATTTTTTAAAAATAAAAAGTTTGTCAAAGGAGTTAATGTCTGAAAGAGAAGGAATAATGTGTTTATACAAGCCCTCTGATAAACATCAGACCTATAATTAAACACATTCTATAATAGTTTTTAGTCAATATACATACAAATGTGCTTCAAAAAGCTCATGGAAATTAGAATTAAAGGAAATTTAGGGTGGGTGTTTGGTGCAGCAGTCAAGATGCTGCTGGGGGGGGTGTGGCCTGTGGTGTAGTGGGTACTGCCACCACTTGCAATGCTGCCTGCAGCGCCAGCATCCCATATGCTCAATAGTTTCTGTTCTAGCTGCTCCATTTCTGATTCAGCTCCCTACTATGGCCTGAGAAAAGCAGTGGAAGATGACCCAAGTGCTTGGGCCCCAGCTACCCATGTGGGAGACCTAGAAGAAGCTCTTGGTTCCTAGCTTCAACCTGGTCCAGTCCTGGCCATTCCGGCCATCTAGGGAGTGAACCAGCAATGGAAAATCTGTCTCTCCCTCTCTCTCAAACTCTGACTTTCAAACAAATAAATAGGCCGGCGCCATGGCTCAACAGGCTAATCCTCCGCCTTGTGGCGCCGGCACACCGGGTTCTAGTCCTGGTCGGGGCACCGATTCTGTCCCGGTTGCCCCTCTTCCAGGCCAGCCCTCTGCTGTGGCCCAGAAGTGCAGTGGAGGATGGCCCAAGTGCTTGGGCCCTGCACCCCATGGGAGACCAGGAGAAGCACCTAGCACCTGGCTCCTGACATCGGATGAGCGCGGTGTGCCGGCCGCAGCGCGCGCCGGCCGCGACAGCCATTGGAGGGTGAACCAACGGCAACGGAAGACCTTTCTCTCTGTCTCTCTCTCTCACTGTCCACTCTGTCAAAAAAAAAAAAAAAAAAACACAAATAAATAAATCTTTTAAAAATGAAAAGAGATGCCACTTGGTATATGTACATTCCTATCTGAGCACCTGGGTTCCAATCTTGGCTCTGCTTCCAATTCCAGCTCAAGCACATGGGTCCCTGCCACCCACATAAGAAAACTGAATTAAGTTCCTATCTCCTGGCTTTGGCCTGGGCCAGCCTCAGCTATTGCAGGCATTAGGCAGTCAACCAGCAAATGGAAGATCTTTCTGTCTCTCTGCCTTTCAAATAAAATGAAAATAAATTTTTTGAGAAGTGTACTTTGGTGCAAAAATTTTGAAATCTATGCATAGTTTCTTCACAACACACATTTTCTATAAATTTGGTGACCTCTATTTATACATACACAAAATACTAAAATGCAAGGAAACAGGAAACCTTAGGAAGAACTTAACACTTCTCTAGTGATTCACCTTCAACAGTTCCTTAAATCTAACCTATATCCTATATTATACAGCATATAGTTATTGTTGCAATGGGGGCACTTTATTACCAGTATTTCTTTGTATTATATACACCAGTGGTAATATCTGAGATGACCTACATAGAACACAGACAAATGCTGGAGCGCGCAAAGCAAGATTTATTTAAGTCAGAAACCTCCTGCTGCAGCAGAGAGGTTATAAGAGGGGCAGACCTGAGAAACTAGTGGAAGTGGTCTTTTAAGCACAATTCAGCGAACAAAGAGTAGGTACAAAACCCATCATGAGGTTGAAATTGTAAGCCTGCTCATGATAAAAACGACAAATGGGGGCCGGCACTGTGGCATAGCGGGTAAAGCCACTGCCTGCAGTGCTGGCATCCCATATGGGCTCCGGTTCAAGACCCAGGTGCTCCTCTTCCTATCCAGCTCTCTGCTATGGTCTGGGAAAGCAGCAGAAGATGGCCCAAGCCCTTGGAACCCTGCACCCACATGGGAGACCCATAGGAAGCTCCTGGCTACTGGCTTCAGATTGGCACAGCTCCAGCCATTGCAGCCAACTGGGGAGTAAACCAGTGGATGGAAGACCTCCCCCCTCCCCGTGTGTGTGTGTGTGTGTGTGTGTATGTGCATGTGTGTAACTCTGACTTTCAAGTAAATAAATAAATTCAAAAAATAAAAAAAACCGACAAATACCTTTTAAAAGCAACAATAATGACTACGTATTTAGCCTAATGAACACTAGGGAAAAATTCTACATTTTACGAAATCTGAGATGCCACTTAACTGAAGGCACATCATTAAATCTGCACACACTGGACAGGACATTGTGGCACAGCATGTTAAGTCATCACTTGGGACATCCACATCCAACATAAGATGGTTTGAGTCCCAGTTGCTTCACACTTCAGATTCAGCTTCCAACTAACGCACCTGAGAGGCAACAGATGATGACCTAAGGACTTGGGCTCCTATCACCCACACAGGAGATCCAGATAAAGTTCCTGTTTAACAGCTCTGGCTTGGCCTAGCATTAGCTGTTTTGGACACTTGGGGAGCAGATTTAAGATATCTATCTCTCCCACCTCTTGCCCTCTACCCTTCTCTCCTCTCCCTCCTTCCCTGTCATGCCACCTTTCAAATAAACCTTAAAACAATTTTTTGCACACTAAGAAGAAACCTTGCCAAATAACCTATAAAATGCCATTGTTCTTAAGACAAATTCCTTTTTTAAGATTTATTTATTTATTTATTTGACAGCCAGTTACAGAGAGAGAGGCCTTCCATCCCAAATGGGCACAACAGCCAGAGCCGGGCCGATCTGAAGCCAGGAGCCTCTTCGGGTCTCCCATGTGGGTACGGGGGCCCAAGCACTTGGGCCATCCTCCACTGCTCTCCCAGGCCACCAGCAGGGAGCTGGATTGGAAGTGGAGCAGCTAGGTCTAGAACTGGTGCCCATATGGGATGCTGGCGCCGCAGGCTGAGGCTTAAACTACTATGCCACAGTGCCAGCCCCTTAAGACAAATTCCTATTTGGTATATGGACACTGCAAAAGAAATCATGCAGCTGATATCTATTGATTTGGATGGCACTGCCCTATATGCTACTATAAATTACAAAGAGATTGCTACAATACCGTCATTTCCTCCAGATGCTTTATTCCTTTATTTTTCTTCATAAGACTTATTTTTTCAATCCATTATTAGTCTGAAATCACTCATGAACAGGTCGAACTAGGGCTACATGCAACAGCTTCAGGCTTACCCACACACAAATGATAAGCTTCTCCCAAGGTTTCTGCTATCACCAACAACTCTCCACCTCTTTCCCAACCTTGATCGCTACTCCTTGCACAGGACTATAGGGCACCAGAACTCCACTAGCTGTCAACCAAGCACCTCCACCTCTACATCCTATACAGAATCCATCATGTCTCCTTCCTGGCCACAGCCCCTTCCTTGACACTCCATTGGAGTCACAATCATTCTACATCTTCCAAGCTAGAAACATCTGACTATCTCCAGTAACAAAAACTGACACTAATTTCCACTGCTTTCTTTGAAATGCCCAATTTCCATCTTCCAATTCCTTGTCACCAGTAGCACCTAATCTAGCAAATTGATATTCAAACATTTGTTGAATTAAATTTAATTAGACCTTAACTAAAAAATAAAATAACCACATTAGTCTTACAACAAAATTGATTATGGTCAATTCTTCCTTTAATATCATCTGACATACCCCTTTCAAAGAAGTTTCCCTATAATGTCTAATGCTCAAAAATATGCTCTAGGGGCCAGCACTGTGGTGTAGCAGGTAAAGCTGCTGCCTGCAGGACAGGCATCCCATATGGGCACCGGTTCGAGACCTGGCTGCTCCACTTCCGATCCGGCTCTCTGCTTTGGCCTGGGAAAAGCAATAAAGGAAGGCTCAAGTCCTTGGGCCCCTGCACCCACATGTGAGACCTGGAAGAAGCTCCTGGCTTCAGATTCGGGGCAGCTCCAGCCATTACGGCCATCTGGGGAGTGAACGAGCAGATGGAAGACCTCTCTCTACCTCTCCCCGCCCCCCCCCCCGCCTTTCAAATAAATAAATCAATCTTTAAAAAAAAAAAAAAGATGCTCTATGACATACACACCACAATTAAACAACTTTGGGCTGCTTTTAAAATGTTCACCCATGTACTTTTGTCACTGCTATCACCTTTGCCTAATTACTCAGCCCACTTCATCCATTTGGACAGCCACTATATATCCTTCTGTCCCTAGCTTGAAAGCACTGCTTGCATCATGAAAGCGTCCCTGGGGAGCTCACTGGGCAGTTTCAATACAGCACTTTAAATCTGTAACACTTAACTGCATGTCAGTAAAACTATTCACAATTTTACCTAACTAGATAATTACTTTCTAGATAAATCATTTTCTTACTCAATATTTGAACCCAAGGTCTAGCACTATCTGTTAAACATGAGAATCACTTAAATATAACTCAATAGAGAGAAACAAACTCTGAAAGTAAACAGTTTTGGATAAGAATTTTGGCTCCAAAACTTACTTGTCTCATTTTTGGAAGTTCATTCAGCTTCCTCATCTATAAAATGGAGGTAATATTAGAACATACTCATTGTGTTGACATTTTCAAATCAATAATCAATGAGACTAATTCTAATAAAGAGGTACAAGTTAACTATCAGAAAAATAAAAGTAATTTAAATGAATAAGAGAAATTAACATGGCCTATTACCTACCCACTCAATACATTTTTCAAGCACTCTCCTGTTCATTTAAAATTTATGTTCCAGTTCTCACCTTAAATTCAACATGACTGTCTGCCTTTCTTCACACAGAGTAAACCATCATGAAGATTTCTAAGTTTCCATTATTCATTATAAATTTGAAAGCCCAAAATAATTCATTTGCTGTAGCAAAACTTCAGTCATAGGCATTTCAGCCCAAGTAAGAAGAAATCACTCATATGAATAAGCCAAGCTAACGTTAACCATCACTCTCTATATGTTCTTAGTTAACTCTTGGGCTACTATAAAACTAGAGTACTATTTGCCATGATGTACAAAATGAGTTCTTTCCAAAACACAGACCTTTACAGCTCAACAAGGCCTCACTCAAATGAAAATCTTCCTCTTCCCCTCTAGGACATTCTATGTTCATTCCGAATTCCTTACCATTGTTTATGCTATTTGCTATACCCTGACTACCTCTTCCCTACCAACCTGATCACCAGAGCTTATTTAGTATTCCAAGCCACTAAACATTTACTGCATTTTTACAAGTGAACAGGATTTAGCATTTATTCTTACTTACCAAAGCCGATCTCTCCCTCTCACACTCTTATCTCCCACCCTTCTCAGACAAGTTCCCTAAAGAGCCATGGAAAATGTCTGATATATCAATGAAATAGTATTTATTTTTAATAGTTTTGGAACAGATAATAGAAGTTCTCATAAGCCATTCAAAATACTATAGGTGATAATTCTTTGTTATTTTGCTTCAAATTTAAAAGCTGTCTTTCTGGTCCTTCCTTCAACCTTTCTTGAACTGAGAAACAAAGAAGAAACAGGTCCATAAACAGGACTGTGAAGTGGCTTTTTTCCACTTGAAGGCAACGTAATTTCTTTAAATGATTTATTGGCCAGCACTGCAGCCTCAATAGGCTAATTATCCGCCTGCGGCCCCGGCACCCCGGGTTCTAGTCCCGGTCGGTCCTCTTCCAGTCCAGCTCTCTGCTGTGGCCTGGGAGTGCAGTGGAGGATGGCCCAAGTCCTTGGGCCCTGCACCCGCATCGGAGATCAGGAAAAGCACCTGGCTCCTGGCTTTGGATTAGCGCGGTGTGCCGGCCGCAGCGGCCATTGGAGAGTGAACCAACGGTAAAAGAAGACCTTTCTCTCTGTCTCTCTCTCACTGTCCACTCTGCCTGTAAAAAATTCAAAATTGCAGAGAGAGAGGGAAGAGACAGCTGTTCTTCCAATCCAGCTCTCTGCTATGGCATGGGAAAGCAGAAGATGCCCCAAGTGCTTGGGCCCCTGCAGTCACGTGAGAGACCCGCAAGAAGCTCTTAGCTCCTAGCTTCAGATCGGCACAACTCTGGCCATTAGTGGAGTGAACCAATGGAAGAAAGACCTTTCTCTCTGTCTCTCCTTCTCTCACTGTCTCTAACTCTACTTTTCAAATGAATAAATACAATCTTTTAAAAAAAAGACATAAGATTAATTTATTTTTGTTTATAATTTTGAAACTAATTTTTAAATAAACTGACATTTTCTCAAAGGAATAGTATCCCCTTCTATAGAACACTCAAGTGGGTGAGTTATGCATGATGACCAAATTATAGCCTATTCTGATCACGTGATCCAAGAGGGACCCAAACAGAATCCTCCTCTAGGAAAACCACAGTCCCTGAGCTGTGTGATGAGGTACTCAATAAATTCACAGGGGCGATGCAGGATGGTTCAAATTTCTGAGGAAACAACAATAACTGACACCTACTGAACCACATCAATTACTAGCTGAGGTAATTCATAGTTTGAACATTAGCTCACAAAACATTCCCTTCGATGACATAATTTCTTTAAGAAGTTGAGACCTCAGCAATTGCTATGATTAAAATCAAGTACCACAGGGGCCAGTATTTTGACGAGGTGGTAAATCCGCCACCTGAAAAGCCAGCATTCCATATGGGCACCAATTTGTGTCCCAGCTGCTCCACTTCCAAGCCAGCTCCCTGCTAATGGCCTGGGAAAAGCAGAGGAAGATGGCCTAAGTGTTTGGGCCCCTGCCACCTATGTGGGAGGTTTGGAAGAAGTTCCTGGCTCCTGGCTACTGCCTGGCCCAACACTAGTTGTTGCAACCATCTGGGGAGCAAATCAGGGTATGAAATGTCTTTCTCTCTTTATCTCTCCCTCTCTAACTCTACCTTTCAAAAATCAATAAATAAACCTTAAAAAAAAAAAAAATCAAGGACTGGGGCCAGTGCTGTGGCGTACTAAGTTAAGTGGTGCCTGCATCCCATACCAGTGCCGGTTCAAATTCTGGCGGCTCCACTTCTGATCCAGCTCGTGGCTGATGGCCTGAGAAAGCAATGGAAGATGGCCCCAGCACCCAAGTAGGAGACCCAGTAGAAGAAGCTCCTGGCTTCAAATTGGTCCAGCTCCAGCCATCACAGCCATTTCGGGAGTATGAAGCAGCAGGTGGGAGACATCTCTGTCTCGCTCCCCTCTTTGTCTATAACTCTGCCTCTCAAATAAACCTTTAAAAAACGATCAAGTATCATGTAAAAATCAATGTAGAACATGAAATGAACATGATATTATCTGACCCAATTCCCAACATTTGAGAATCTGTAAAATATCCAGGCTTATATTAAAATAAAAACACTTTCTTTCAAAATTATGTACATTAATTTTTCAAATCACTAAATCTTGAGACTATAAATATTCAAGTATTCAGCCCTAACTACTTAATAAACTGTTAACTATTTCTTTGGTCCTAAAGGCATTTGGGAAAAGTTACAAAGACACTGAAAGGAAGAAGAGACTTAGGAACAAGTAGCCAGGAGCCAGGAGGAAGACAGAGCCACACCAGTGCCCAGAGACAGGGAAAAGCTAGAATACTTGATATAATGTGCCTTCTCTTCCAGTCCTTGAGTTCTCCAAACTTCTATCATTATCTAAGATGCTGCACTACCCTTCCAAGATACCCCTTCTACCCTTTAGTTTATTTATTTAATTGTTTAATAAGCAACCAAGAGTCCTAAAAAACAAATTGGATGATTTAGCCTAATTACTTTAATAAAATCATGTGAATAATGGCTATCAGGACTTTAAAAAATACAGAATTAGAATGTTACTCAATTACAAATCATTCCATTCATGGCCGGTGCCACGGCTCAGCAGGCTAATCCTCCGCCTGCAGCGCCGGCACACCGGCTTCTAGTCCCAATCCGGGCGCCAGATTCTGTCCCAGTTGCCCCTCTTCCAGTCCAGCTCTCTGCTATGGCCTGGGAGTGCAATGGAGGATGGCCCAGGTCCTAGGTCCCTGCACCCACGTGGGAGACCAGGAGAAGCACCTGGCTCCTGCCATCGGATCAGCAGGGTGTGCCGGCCGCAGTGCGCCGGCCACGGTGGCCATTGGAGAGTGAACCAACAGCAAAAGTAAGACCTTTCTCTCTGTCTCTCTCTCTCTCTCACTGTCCACTCTGCCTGTCAAAAAAAAAAAAATCATTCCATTCACTATCTCCTATATCAGCTAACTACAGGATATTTTTCCTAGAAACTGTGAAAGACAATATATAATAGATGCTTCATAATTAACAAAATTTAAGTTTTAACATATTATAGTTTCTCTTTACAAAAATACTCATTTGAATTAATTTTTGTAATATAAACCATCTTATTAGTTTCTCTACACTGACAATAAAAATTAGGCACTTACCTAAGAAATCTAGATTACAGCTTTACAGTGGGCATTTGACCTGGCAGCTAGAACACTGGATGAGACAACTATGTCCCATACTGAAGTATCTGTCTGATGTCACACCACTCCCAGCTCCTGATTCCACCTTCCTGACAAAGCAGACCCTGGGAGGCAGCAGTGGTAGCTCAAGTGACTGGGCTCCTGCCACCCATGTGGGTAATCTGAACTGGGTTTCCAGTTCCCAACATCTGCCCCAGCCTGACTCAGCCCAGCCTAGTGCTGCTGCACTCATTTGGGGAGTAAACCAGTGGATGTGAGAGCTCTCTCTCTGCCTCTCAAACAAACAGGGACAAGAATTATAGCTGCAAAGAATAAAACACCACATTCTATTTTATAAATACTAAGTCACTGAACATTTTCTTAAATATTGAAATAATTCATTCACACAAACAAGCTGATGTGTAAAGTCTATCTACTTTGAAATCTGATAATACTGTAACTCATACACAGCGGTAACTTTAGGAATGACCATATTTTAGTTCATTCAATGTTAACAATGACACAATGACTGAAATAAAAATCTACTTAATACTAAAGTGAACATTCTTTTTCTAAAAAAGCTTAAATCAGAAATATACCAATTAAAGCAGTAACTACCACTTACTTGTATGTTCTGTGACAGAGTTTATACAGGAATATGCAAATAAAGCTTTATCAAAATGCAAAGTAACTTGTCAGCTGGTTAATATGCCATTTTTATTACTAATCTGGTATTCTGCTCAAAATGAAAAATCCTAACAACGAATTGTCCTTTTCTGTTGCTTTACTGCCACCTTGTTTCCCAGAGTATCTGTACTCGTTTGCAATCTGTGTGTCCATATTCTTTGTCCATATTAAAAACTGGATTTGTTTTTATTGACTTTAGACACTTTACATATATTCAGGTATTTGGCCCTCCTGTGTAACACGAAGCCTTAAAGTTTTTTCCAGATTACTTGCCTTTTGGTTCAATTTATATTTTCTCTAGACTAAGGTGTACTTTTAGGTAGCATTCAATAATTCATTACTCATTACTTAAATGAGTTTAATATGCAAAGTGTCTCTTCCACAGATGCAACCATGCACTGCTGAGAGTATCTAAAATTTCTAGGGTAAAATATAAGGGTCTGAGTATTTAAAAGCTTTAACGATAGTCATGAAAGATACTTAAGCTTCCCCAAAAGGGAATCTGGACTGTGCAGTTTACCAAACTGTAGAAGTTTCCAGGGGCCTGAAGATGAAGTGAGAGGAAAGAAAGAAATATAAGGTAAAGCAACGGCAATTGTGTAGAAGAAATCTATTGGTGCCTAACTCAGGCAAACAGAAAACGAAGGGAACAAGAGTAGAAAGTGAAGGCAAAAAGAAAACCTGGACTCCAGGGACACTGTGAATTAAACAGTATGATCTTTACGCTGGTGCTTATACACAAATTGAGGTTAGCCATTTTTCCTTCCTGACTGAACTATGCCGGCTCCTAGTTTATCTAGAACTATTTTCAAGCTGTTTTTAAGCTTTCCCATGTACTCAAACCAATCACTACTGAACTACTTCACAATTTAACCCTAATCTTCTAAAGTTTATTTTCTAAAAATTAATCCTTTCCCACCCAGTGGCCAGATCCAAGATCCACTTCAAGATTACCCTAATTTTGAGTCTTCCTCCAACCCTGAGAAGAACCAAGATTTTCAAAATATATTATAAAACATTCAGATTATCACTGGGGTAATACAGCTTCAAAGTCCACTCTATGTCCAAGATCCTCCGTCCCACTTTCATCCCAGCACTGCTGCACGTTTCTACTGCATTTGAAAGGCAGAGAGAGCAGGAGACACAGAAAGAGATCCTCCATCCATCGTTCACTCCCTCAACAGCTGCAATGACCGGAGCTGAGCCGATCCAAAGCCAGGGGTACAGGGGCCCAAGCACTTGGGCCATCTTCTGCTGCTTTCCCAGGCATATTAGCAGGGAGCTGGGGCCGGCGCCATGCCTCAATAGGCTAATCCGCTGCCTGCGGCACCGGCACCCCGGGTTCTAGTCCCGGTCGGGGCGCCGGATTCTGTCCCGGTTGCTCCTCTTCCAGTCCAGCTCTCTGCTGTGGCTCGGGAGTGCAGTGGAGGATGGCCCAAGTGCTTGGGCCCTGCACCCCATGGGAGACCAGGGGAAGCACCTGGCTCCTGGCTTCAGATCAGCACGGTGCACCGACCGCAGTGCGCCGGCCAGAGAACGCCAGCCACAGCGGCCATTGGGGGGTGAACCAATGGCAAAGGAAGACCTTTCTCTCTGTCTCACTGTCTACTCTGCCTGTCAAAAAAAAAAAAAAAAAAAAAAAAAAAAAAAAAAAAAAAAAAGGCAGGGAGCTGGATGGGAAGTAGAGCAGCCAGGTCTCAAACCGGCACTCATATGGGATGCTAACTCTCACAGGCAGCGGCTTTACCCATTATGCCACAGCTTTCATTGCTTAAATTCTTTATCCAATGCTTTATCCAATGCTTCTCAACCTAGCATCAGAGGAATGAAACTATGCCACCAGTGGCGGTTTAATCTGCTGTGTCATAACACTGGCCCTTTCATTGTTTTTTGTAAAAAAAAAAAAAAAAAAAAAGTTTCATTGTTTTTTGTAAAAAAAAAAAAAGTGTTTCATTTTTTAGTGACAATCTAAGTATTTAAATTGAACATCAGGGGCTGGCGCTGTGGCATAGTGGGTAAAGTCCCAGCCTACAGTGCCAGCAGCCCATTTGGGTGCTGGTTGAAGACCTGGCTTCTCCACTTCCAATCCAGTTTCTTCCATCGCAAACCATGGGACTAAGGACATTATGAAACTAAGGGACATGTGAGAGAAGTTAAAGTACCTTTCATCCCAAAATGAAGTCAAGTCACAAAAATTCAACTGGCCAACAAATTTCAGAGTACCTTTATCTTAAAACTATACCTTGATCTCCTATGTATCAATTCATATTGCAATCTTGACCTCAGTCTATCCTACAACCGAAGGCAACTCCCTCAAGGTCCATCTATAGTCAATATTTTTCTACAAGAAACTCATACACACAAAAAGATAATCACAGAATTCTAAAGAAAAATCCAAAATACAGGCTAAAATACTTCCAGCAACACCGAAGTTGTTGAAAGACAGACTTAGGGAGAGAAGGGCGCACACACACACACACACACACACACACACACATACACACACACACAGGTTATGCAGAGAGAGAGATCATCCATCCACTGGCTCGCTCCCAAATGACTAACAGCCTGGGCTGGACCATGCTGAAGCCAGGAGCCTTGAACTCCATTCAGGTCTTCTACAAGCGGCAGAGGCCCAAGCACTTTGGCTATCTTCCCTTACTTTCCCAGGAGCATTAGCAGGAAACTGGATTGGAAGTGGAGTAGCTAGCTGATGTATGAACTGGTTGGCATTCATATGGAATGCCAGTGCCACCAGTGGTGGCTTAACCTGCTGTGCCAAGATACTGGCCCTTTCATTGTTTTTTGTAAAAAAAAAAAAAAAGTGTTTCATTTGTTCATTTTTTAGTGACCAAATGCAAGACAAGTGAGAATATCTGGTCTAGAATAAAATATCATGAAATTAACACAGAATATGCAAGAAGAAAAAGTTCTCAGGCCAGCACTGTGGCTCACTTGGTTAATCCTCCACCTGTGGCGCCGGCACCTCATTTGGGCACCAGGTTCTAGTCCCGGTTGCTCCTCTTCCAGTCCAGCTCTCTGCTGTGGCCTGGGAAGGCAGTGGAGGATGGCCCAAGTGCTTGGGCCCCTGCACCCACATGGGAGACCGGGAAGAAGCGCCTGGCTCCTGGCAGAGCGCCGGCCATGGAGGCCATTTGGGGAGTGAACCAACGGAAGGAAGACCTGTCTTTCTCTCTTACTGTCTATAACTGTACCTGTCAAAAAAATAAATAAATAATTTTTAAAAAGATTCATCTTAAAAAAAAGTTC
Source organism: Sylvilagus floridanus (assembly GCA_949820135.1). Lineage (NCBI taxonomy): Eukaryota > Metazoa > Chordata > Mammalia > Lagomorpha > Leporidae > Sylvilagus > Sylvilagus floridanus. Next base: position 160,925,403 of record OX463233.1, read on the forward strand.
TCATCTAAAACAATGAAAAATTCTTAGGGTAGATGAGATAAGTATGAGGGTACTTCAAAAAGTTCCTGGAAAGTGGAATTAAAAGATAAGTTTATGTTGGTATGAAAATGTTTGAAATATAGTTTTCTCATAATACTTGTATTACATGAACTTTTTGAATATTCTTCAATACTAAAATATAATCAAAAACAACCAAACATTAGCTCTCTTGGGTCCAAAGACTCTTTTACTTCTGGCCTTAACACGTTGTCTATATGAAAAAGAAAAGCAAAATGCTTAAGGTCTCATGTTCTGAGGCCATAATAGTAACTACCATATGGCAAAACCACCCTCAAGCCATGGAATACAAATACAAAGCAGAGCATCTGGAACAGCCACAAGCATGAACTCCTTCCTTCTCGGACAAGCTAACCTCCCCCAACACACTTCTCCCAGAGACCTGAGCTAACATTTCTACTAAGAGAAGGAAACTCAACTTATGAAAATGTAAAGAGTGGCAAACAGACAATATACATATATATTTCATGAAGCCTGCAGTGTCAGGTAAGGCCCAATATATTCAAAAAGACATTTAAAAGGCAAAATATTGACAGATTTTATGTAAGAATTTGTGTATTAAAAATATTGTTTGGGATGAAATTATTCTACAAAGAGCAGTGATGCTCACACAACATTGTAAATGTTCCTAACACCACTGCATTGTATGTACACTTAACCACAATCAAAATGGTAGTAAACTGTGGTATATATATTTTCCCACAACAACTTTTTAATTCTACTTATCAAAAGACACCATTAAGAAAACGAACAAGAGGTCCAGCACTGTGGCGTAGTGGGTAAAGCCACCGCTGCAGTGCTGGCATCCCATATGGGCACTGGTTCGAGTCCTAGCTGCTCCACTTCCAATCCAGCTCTCTGCTGTGGCCTGGGAAAGCAGTGGAAGATGGCCCAAGTCTCCCTCTTGGGAGACCCAGAAAAAGCTCCCGGCTTCAGATTGGTGCAGCTCAAGCCATTGCGGCCTTCTGGGGAGTGAACCATAAGATGAAGACACCTCTCTCTCGCTGGCTCTCTCGCTGCCTCTCTGTAACTGTCTTTCAAATAAATAAATCTTTAAAAAAAAAAAATGAACAAGAAAAATCACACAGTAGGAAAAACATTCACAAATCAACATACAAATCCAAGTGAACACACCCATCAAAATAAAAGACGTCCTGGTAAGAGCAAATGCAGCTGAGGACACTGAGTAGCTGGAATTCAGAGTTCGTTCATGGATGTGTAATTGGCATTACCATTTTGGAGGACAGTTTGGCGGATGCTTATTAAGTTAAACATACTTTTTTTTTTTTTTGACAGGCAGAGTGGACAGTGAGAGAGAGAGACAGAGAGAAAGGTCTTCCTTTGCCGTTGGTTCACCCTCCAATGGCTGCCGCAGACAGCGCGCTGCGGCCGGCGTACCGCGCTCATCCAATGGCAGGAGCCAGGTGCTAGGTGCTTATCCTGGTCTCCCACGTGGTGCAGGGCCCAAGCACTTGGGCCATCCTCCACTGCACTCCTGGGCCACAGCAGAGGGCTGGCCTGGAAGAGGGGCAACCGGGACAGAATCCGGCGCCCCGACCGGGACTAGAACCCGGTGTGCCGGCGCCGCAAGGCGGAGGATTAGCCTGTTGAGCCACAGCGCCGGCCAAGTTAAACATACTTTTAACCTATGACCCAGAAATTCTACCTCTAAGTATCAACTTCAGAGAAATAAAAAGTTGGTCATAAAAAGGGTCAGACATACATTTTCACAGCAACTTTATTCACAATAACCCCAAACTGGAAACCCAAAATGTCCAATAACAGGAAAGACTTTAAAAACTGATATTTCTACAACAGGCTAACACATTCGTACAGCCATAAAAATAACTACTCAAACCAATGGTTAAAAATGTTATACTACTATAGTTTCGATGATGTAATTATTTTAACATTTACTGTATACGGGTGAAATGGTTATCTTTACATTTGATTGCTGTTTATAGCCCTTGCCTATTTTCTCACTAAACTAGGGTTGTTTTGCTATTTGCTTATTAACTTATTTGGTGAAGCATTAAGCCTTTGACTGTAATGTAAATTAAAAAAATGTTATCGCAGACCAGGGCTGCGGTGTAGCTGGTAAAGCTGCTGCCTGCAGCACTGAAACCCCATATGGACGCCAGTTCAAGTCCCGGCAGCTCCACTTGTGATCCAGCTCTCTGCTAACGCACCTTGAGGGAAAGCAGTAGAAGATGGCAAGCACCTACGTGGGACACCTGGATGAAGCTCCAGGCTCCTGTCTTCCATCTGGCCCAGCACTGGCCATTGCAGCCATTTGGGGAGTGAACCAGCAGATGGGAGTTCCTGTCTCTCTCTCCGTCTCTCTCTCTCCGTCTCTCTCTCTCTCAGCCTCTCTGTAACTTTGACTTTCAAATTGTTACAGGGCTGTAAACAATCATCAAATCTCAAAACGTCTAATTCACTACAATACATTACACTTCAAGTACTCTATTAGTTAGCTCAGATCAGGGAAAACATGATATCTGTCTTTTGGGGACTGGCTTATTTCACCACGTATAATGGTTTCCAGTTAAATCCATCTCATTGCAAAATGCAAGATTTCATCTTTTTTTACAGCAGAGTAATATTCCTTAGTGTGTGTGTGTGTGTGTGTGTGTGTGTGTGTATATACTATAATTTCTTTATCCAGTCAACAGTTGATGAACACCTGCGTTGACTGGATATCTTTACCACTGTGAATCGTGCTTCCATTTTTATTAGCTATAATGGTTATCTGAAAGTCCATATCAATTGTTGTTCTTATTGTATAAAATAGTCAAGTAATACCTTCATATTTATAGAAGGTCATCTTGGCTTAATAATGTCTACTTTGAAAAGTTTAAATAGTTTCATTAAAACTTTTTACTAGCAATCAATGCTCAATTTCACTCATTGGGAAATCCAGCATATGAGTTTTACTGAAAGTAGTTTTAGCTAACCTTACTACGCCTGGAAAGGATTACAGGGTTATCATAAGAGTGAGGAAGCACAAAAGTTTTCTAAAAAAAAAAAAAGCAAAAAAATATTTTTTAATGTGTTACTATAAAAAAAAAAAGTGAAGAAGCAGTTAAGACATTGCTTGGGTGGCCAACTTCCAATATCAAGTGATATAACTCAAGATCAAATTTGAGAATACACCTCTAAGACTTCAATTTCAGAATACAAAAGAACAACCAAGGCTTCAATAAAGTCCTTTTTCCAGCTCTTGGAATCATCATATTTTGTGTTTTTTATTTTATTTAAAGCTATTATAAGAACAGTTTATACTATAATACTTTATAACCAGATTTTAAGTTAGAAAACAAAAATTAATATTGTAAAACCACTTAAAAGTATTTTAAATTCCAGAATGGATGGATTTTCTTCCAATAAAAAGAGCAAAATACAATTTTACAAAAATACAGTTCTGCTAGATCACCTGTTGAAGAACTGCAGACACTAACCAGCACAGGACCAGCTATGAACATGTCATCTATGTGGTCGCGCAGGGCTCCACGTTAGTTGAATGCTCTGCTGTAGCTCTCTTGTAATTATTTTTTGAACAAGGGCTCCTGCAAACTATGTAGCCAGTTTTGAGCAAGAATCCAATGGGAAAACAGGAAAAGAACATATATTCCCCTATTCTAATGACCAAGAACATTTCATGTCTGCTCATAAATCAACACACAAAAATATTCTTCTCTTTCAAATAAATATTTTTTTAAAAACTAATGCAAGCTTTAAAAAAAATACAGTATGCTATAATGAAAGCTTAATCCAGTATCAAGAAGTATCTTAGTTTTGTCAGCTGTAGGAGGTACTTCACAGAAGATTTGAGAAAAACGGGTGAAATATAAACCTTTAAATCTGAAACTCAGATTAAATTCTCCAGGGTACCTTTTAGCCAGGTCAGTAATTTGAAAAAATGTAACCACCTTAAAACTCAAACAGAAAGCAAGAGAATGCCTGTATTTTTCAATAATATAGTTATATAGTCTAGTTTTTTAAAAAAGTATCTCACTTAGAAAACTAAAAAAGTCCACAGATATGGAAAAAAAAATTTACCAAGGCAGATAAATGGCTATTGAATTAAAATATTCTACTGCAGATTATCACTGTTTAATCGGAACATTAAAGCCATCAGAATTTACATGAAATTAACGAAACAAAAAAATGCATTCATTCTAAAGTTGAGCCTTTATTAAACGCTCTCATCAGGGACTGCACTCCACCTACTCTCTGACAGCCTCTTCACTATCAACACTCAGGCAGCCCAGTTTAATGGGATGAAGTCAGGTTTCCCATTAAACTCCCAGCTTCACCATCCTTGGAGCAGTGCAGGAAGGAAATCTACTTGCCCTGAGTTACTGGGCTCTAAGTTCAGGGCAAATTTAAGAGCAAGAAAGCAAAATGTTGAATTCATAAAAGACAATTTGGTCCACATGACCAGTATATTAAAAGGAGCCTATAATTACCTAAAAGCTCTCAAGGATATCTAATAATCTAACTTTCCCCAAAAAAGTATGACATGTTTAGGGTCATATGATACAACTATAGGCCACAGAATAGAAAGAGATTCCAACCTATGTACAGGATTTCAGAATGGATTGGTTTTGTTCCCAATTTCTAAACTTTTCTCCTGAAAGGGAGCAGGAACAAAAGAGATTATTCAATCCAACAGTAAATCTCGTCAGAAACACAAATTCTGGGGCATTTGGCCTAGCCATTGGACTGCTGGCTGGGTCACTCACATCCCATGTGAAGTGCCTGACTCTGAGTCCTGGTTTTGCAAGGAACCATTAGCTTCCTGCGAATGTACACCCTGGGAGGCTGCAGGTGAGGATGGTTCAAGTGGTTGCGTGCCTGGCTCCAGCCTCAGCTGTTGCAAGGAGTAAATCAGCAGATTGTTAGCTCAAGAACTCCCTCAACCCCACCCCACCTCTATTCCACCCCCACCACCCTCCCCCCTGCGCCTCTCAAATCGAATTTTAAAGATTTTCAGTGCAAATTCTTTTGCAAAGGTCAGAATTTAGGAGCACATCACCTGCTTTACTTCCTTTATTCTACTCCCCAAATTTGGGGGCATTCTATTTTACACTGACCCCTTTGGCCTAGCAGAGGAATAGGATTTCTTTTATTCTGCAGGATCACTTCCCCGTCCACTGTTTTAACCAAAGCCTGCAAGGGGAATCCTAGTGTTTAAGATGAGAAGTAAAAATATTCACTCCCGGCCGGCGCCGTGGCTCAACAGGCTAATCCTCCGCCTTGCGGCGCCGGCACACCGGGTTCTAGTCCCGGTCGGGGCGCCGGATTCTGTCCCGGTTGCCCCTCTTCCAGGCCAGCCCTCTGCTGTGGCCCGGGAGTGCAGTGGAGGATGGCCCAGGTGCTTGGGCCCTGCACCCCATGGGGAGACCAGGAAAAGCACCTGGCTCCTGGCTCCTGCCATCGGACGAGCGCGGTGCGCCGGCCGCAGCGCGCCGTCCGCGGCGGCCATTGGAGGGTGAACCAACGGCAAAAGGAAGACCTTTCTCTCTGTCTCTCTCTCTCACTGTCCACTCTGCCTGTAAAAAAAAAAAAAAAAAAAAAAAAATTCACTCCCATTTGAAGTAACGTCAGTTTTTAAGACATTCTTGCACAGCTTTACAGACAGCTTGGCCTTGCCTCAAAACTCGACTCAGTCATTTATTAGTTCTGTAATCTGGAACAAGTCACTTCTTTGTCTTTGTCATGCTTCCAAAGGTAACAGTATCTTACAGTACTACTATAAGGAGTAAGTGGAACAACACACATTCATACTAGCATATACAATTTCAGAAACTTACTTTGATACAAGAGTTATCTTTTAATCTACTCTCCACAAACTCTTTAAATTATCCTTGTATTATTTATCACTTCTAATGCCCTGTTGAATAACCAATCACACTACATTATTTAGATATCTGCTTGGAGCTCTCAGAAGAAATATAATTCATGGAATTATTGGACAACAAACCAATTCACATTTTAAAAGTTCTTAAAGCGGGGCTGCTGCTGTCACATAGCAGGTAAAGCCTAAGCCTGCAGTGCCGAAATCCCATAGGGGTGCTGGTTCAAGTCCTGGCTACTCCACTTCCAATCCAGCTCTCCGCTATGGCCTGGGAAAGCAGAAGAGGCCCCAATCCTTGGGCCACTGCACCGGTGTGGGAGGCCCAGAAGAAGCTTTTGGCTCTGGCTCGGCCCAGCTCTGGCTGTTGCAGCCATTTGGGGAGTGAACCAGCTGATGGCAGATTTCTCTCCTTTCTCTCTCTCTCTCTCTGCCTCTGTAACTTTCATATAAATAAATCTTCAAAAGAAAAAAAAAAACTTAAAGCACCTTCATTATCAAGTATTCATTTCTTGGTTCACAAAAAAATTACAGTATATATGTATATGGCAGGCATTGTGGCCCAGTAGGTTGAGGCACTGCTTCAGACACCTTCATTCCCATATTGAAGGACTAGTTCAAAACCCAGCTTCTTCGCTTCTGATCCAGTTTCCTGATATTCCACACCACAGGAGGCAGCAGATGATGGCCCAAGCACTTGGGTCCCTACTACCTACATGGAGACCCATATAGAGTTCCTGGCTTCAGCCTGGCCAGGCACCAGCTGTTGCAGCAGGTTTTTTTAAAGATTTTTTTATTTATTTACTTGACAGGTAGAGTTACAGACAGTGAAAGGGAGAGACAGAAAGAAAGATCTTCCATCCAATGGCTCACCCCCCAAATGGCTGCAACGGCCGGAGCTACGCCCATCCGAAGCAAGGAACCAGGTGCCTCTTCCTGGTCTCCCATGTGGGTGCAGGGGCCCAAGCACTTGGGCCATCCTCCACTGCCTTCCCAGGCCACAGCAGAGAGCTGGACTGGAAGAGGAGCAACTGGGACTAGAACCCGGTGCCCATATGGGATGTCGGTGTCACAGGTGGCGAATTAACCCAGTACGCCACGGCGCTGGCCCCTGTTGCAGCAATTTGGAGAGTGAATCAGCAGATGGAGGATCTCTCCTCCTGCCTCTATCACTCTGCCTTTTAAATATTTTTAAATAGAGAGAGAGAGACATAAAGCTTATTTAAGAACAGAACAAGATATGCTAAATAACATTGGTTTTGCTTAAAAATATTTATAAAACTAAACTCCAATAAATACCATTTTCACACTTTATTAATATTTATTTATTTATTTCCAAAGGCAGGATTATAGAGAGTGAGGGAGAGACAGAGAGATCTTCCATTTGCTGCTTTACTCTCCAGATGGCCTCAAATGTCAAGCGCTGGGCCAGACCACAGCCAGGAGCCAGGAGCCTCGAGCCTCATCCAGGTCTCCAGCTTGAATGACAGGGGGCCAAACACTTGTGTCACCCCTACCTTTCCCAGAGAGGAGGGACGGGAAGTGGAGCCACAGAGACCCAAACTGGCACCCTTATGGGATACCAGCATTGTGGGCAGTGGCTTTACCAACTATACCACAACAGCAGCCCCTATTTTCATAACTTAAAATGAGTATTTAAAGCTAGCATTTACTGAGCCAATCACAGGGCCTTGTACTTATGATACATTATCTCATTTAATCCTCTTACTCTTAAGTACTACTTACCTATCTCCATTTCACAGTGAAGGTCTCAAGTTTACCAAAGATTAAGTGATTTGTCCAAGGTCAAAAGAGCTAGTCTGTTTCTAGATTTTAAAATACTAGAGTAGCGGGCCGGCGCCGTGGCTCAACAGGCTAATCCTCCGCCTTGCGGCGTCGGCACACCGGGTTCTAGTCCCGGTCGGGGCGCCGGATTCTGTCCCGGTTGCCCCTCTTCCAGGCCAGCCCTCTGCTGTGGCCCGGGAGTGCAGTGGAGGATGGCCCAAGTGCTTGGGCCCTGCACCCCATGGGGAGACCAGGAAAAGCACCTGGCTCCTGGCTCCTGCCATCGGACGAGCGCGGTGCGCCGGCCGCAGTGCGCCGACTGCGGCGGCCATTGGAGGGTGAACCAACGGCAAAGGAAGACCTTTCTCTCTGTCTCTCTCTCTCACTGTCCACTCTGCCTGTAAAAAAAAAAAAAAAAATACTAGAGTAGCAAAGATATATCAAAATGACATCGGCCGGCGCCGTGGCTCAACAGGCTAATCCTCCGCCTTGCGGCGCCGGCACACCGGGTTCTAGTCCCGGTCAGGGCGCCGGATTCTGTCCTGGTTGCCCCTCTTCCAGGCCAGCCCTCTGCTGTGGCCCAGGAGTGCAGTGGAGGATGGCCCAAGTGCTTGGGCCCTGCACCCCATGGGGAGACCAGGAAAAGCACCTGGCACCTGGCTCCTGCCATCGGATGAGCGCGGTGCGCCGGCCGCAGCGCGCCAACCGCGGCGGCCATTGGAGGGTGAACCAACGGCAACGGAAGACCTTTCTCTCTGTCTCTCTCTCTCACTGTCCACTCTGCCTGTAAAAAAAAAAAAAAAAAAAAAAAAAAAAAAAAAAAAAAAATGACATGAAAAGATCATTGGCATACCCTAATTTTCCCCTAAAACAATTATAGAACCTTTTGAAATTCTGCAAATACTACAACCTAGATTATAAATTACTAAAAGAGATATAAAGAAAAATTAATCACCTTTACCATAAACTTTGTACTTAAATGCCAATATGGCAAGAGAAAATTCCACAGTTAAATACAATATGGCGGCCGGTGCTGCAGCTCAATAGGCTAATCCTCCGCCTAGCGGCGCCGGCACACCAGGTTCTAGTCCGGTCAGGGCACCAGATTCTGTCTCGGTTGCCCCTCTTCCAGGCCAGCTCTCTGCTGTGGCCCGGGAGGGCAGTGGAGGATGGCCCAAGTGCTTGGGCCCTGCACCCCATGGGAGACCAGGAGAAGCACCTGGCTGCTGCCATCGGATCGGGGCGGTGCACCAGCCACATGTGCCGGCCGCAGCAGCCATTGGAGGGAGAACCAATGGCAAAGGAAGACCTTTCTCTCTGTCTCTCTCTCTCACTGTCCACTCTGCCTGTCCAAAAAAAAAAAAAAAAAAAATACAATATGGCAAAGGAAAGCTGCAAGTTACATACAAGAGAAAAATTGGCTCTAAAATGACTGGCGATCACCTTTTTCTTTTTCTTTCTTTTTTTTTTTTTAAGATTTATTTATTTGAAAAGAAGAGTTACAGAGAGGCAGAGGCAAATGCAGAGAGAAGTCTTCCATGTACTGATTCACTCCCAAAATGGCTGCAACGGCCAGAGCTGAACTTATCCAAAGCCAGGAGCCAGGAGCTTCCTCTAGGTCTCCCACGCGGGTGCAGGGCCCAAGGGCTTGGGCAATCCTCTACTGCTTTCCCAGGCCACAGCAGAGAAATGGATCAGAAATGGAACAGCTGGGTCTTGAACCAGTGACCATATGGGATCCCAGCACTGCAGACAGAAGCTTTATCCGCTAAGCCACAGCACCAGCCCCAACAACTTTTTTCAAATACCCTAATACAGCGTTGCTCATTTGGTTAGATGTGTGATAGGTAAGATCTTTAGTGTCCCGATGTTTGGCATTGCCTAAAATCTCCATTACAATATGGCGCCTGGCAGATGTTCAAGGGGCGCGTTTGCAGCTACTGCGGTTAAGCTAGGTAAGATCAGACCACTGGTAGGGATAGGTCCATTTTAGTTCCGGACACGTGGACAGTGCGTGGTTACTTAAGGTGCCCCTGTGCGTGGTCCACCGTGCCTGCGTGATCTTTTCTCTGATTGGCTCCCCTACTACACATGTCCTTTGTAAGCTTTATAAGCCTGTACGCTTCCTCAATAAAGCGGTTCCTGCTTCAACAGAACTCACAGGTGCTTGCTGTGGTGTGTACTTGACCCATCGACCTTACCCTTCTCGTTCGCCTAGTTGGGGAGTGCCTGTACTGGCCCCTGCTGGTCAGGGGTCAGCCTCAAACTTGAGACCCTGATATCCTGAGTTTAATTTTCACTGGCAAGTATATACACTGCATGTATTATAAACATGTCTTTTTATCCATAAATGAACTACCTTAAAAAACATGTGTGTTACAGGGAAAACAGGTAAGAGAATAATAAGACTGGACAAGCTCAAGTACAACATCTCAGTGGGAGACACCAAGAAGGGACAACTGAAATGTTTGCTCTCCTGGGTGACACTATCATCCTCATGTGCAAAGGACAAGCCTACCACTGACAGACTCATCAGATGAGTATCTCTCAGCTCAAAAGTTACAGGAAGATCCTGGAAGACGGCATTCTTGGTGACAACATTCCCAATGAAATACAAGTCAGCAACAAGAATCTCAGTTCTCAAATTTCAAAATGTCCTGACCACTAGTAAAACAAGTTGCATTTACATTTAGTTAAGATTAAAACATACTGGAGCTGGCGCTGTGGTAGAGCAGATAAAGCTGCCACCTTCAGTGCCCGCATTCCATATGGGCGCCAGTTCGAGTCCTGGCTGCTCCACTTCTGATCCAGCTCTCTGCTATGGCCTGGGAAAGCAGCATAAGATGGCCCAAGTCCTCCTGGCTCTGGATCAGTGCAGATCCAGCAGTCATCGGGATGCGAACCAGGGAACAGAAGATCTCCCCCTTTCTCTCTCTCTAACTGTACTGTTCAAATAAATTAAAAAAAAAAAAGTAACAGTTGCCCAACTCAGAAAAATACTAAGAACATGGGTTGTTTTCAAAGGGGGACATATGAAATGTGAATTACATCTCAATAAAGGTAGTTTTAGAAGTGGTAGCGAGGCAGGCATTTGGTACAGCAGTTAAGTTTCTGCAAAGGACACTCACATCAGAGTACCAGTTTCCTGCTAATGCACACCCTGGAGACTACAGGTGATGACTCAGGTAACCGGGTCCACCCTGACATGGGAGACCCCAACAGAGTTCCAGGCTCCTGGCTTATGCGTGCCCCATTCCCAGCTGTTAAAGGCATTAGGGGAATAAAACCAGCAGATGGAAGATGTCTCTCTGTCCTATCATTCTCTGGCTTTCAGTCAATAAAATGAAAACATAAAAATTTTTAAAATATTAAAAATGGTGAGCTAGAAGCCAGGTTTGACATATACCACACACACACAGGTTCAATTTTTAAAACAGAAGGAAAGAGTTATCTGGGAATACAAGCTATTTTTAAAAAATATACTTTTGGGGGCTGGTACTGTAGGGTAGTGGGTAAAGCCACCACCTCCTGCAGTGCTGGCATCCCATATGGGCTCCGGTTTGAGTCCTAGCTGCTCCACTTACCATCTAGCTCTCTACTATGGCCTGGGAAAGCAGTGGAAGATGGCCCAACGGCTTGGGCCCCTGCACCCTTGTGGGAGACCCAGAAAAGGCTCCAGGCTCCTGGCTTCAGATAGGCGCAGCTCTGGCCACTGCAGCCATCTAGGGAGTGAACCAGCGGACAGAACACCTCTCTCTCCCTCTCTCTCTCTCTGCCTCTCTCTGCCATTCAAATAAATACATAAATATTTTTAAATATATATTTATATATACTTTTGGGGGGCCAGCACTGTAGCACAGCAGGTTAAAGCCCCAGCCTGCAGCATCAGCATCCCATATTGGGTGCCAGTTCAAGTCACAGCTGTTCCACTTCCGATCCAGCTCCATGCTAATGCGCCTGGGAAAGCAGCTGAAGATGGTTCAAGTCCTTGGGCCTTTCCATCCACACGGGAGACCCCCAAGAAGCTCCTGGCTTCGGTTTGCCTCAACTCCAGCCTTCGTGGCCATTTGGAGAGTGAACCCGCAGATGGAAGACTCCCTCTCTGTCTCTACCTCTCTCAACTGTTGTTGTTGTTTTGTTTTTTTTAAGATTTTACTTATTTGAGAGGTAGAGTTACAGACAGAGAGACAGAGAGAAAAGTCTTCCATCTGCGGGTTCACTCCCCAGATGTAACAGGTGAAGCTGCCACCTAAGGAATCAGCAACCCTTATGGACAATGATTCAAGTCCTGGCTGTTCTACTTCCAATCCAGCTCCCTGCCAATGTGCCTGGGAAGGCACATTGGGGCCCTGCATCCATCTGGGAAACCTAGAAGAAACTCCTGGTTCCTGGCTTCGGATTGGCTTAGCCCCGGCAGCTGCAGCCATTTGGAGAGTGAACCAGTGATGGAAAATCTCTTTCTCTCTCTCTGCCTCTCTGTAACTCTGCCTTTCAAATAAATATAGGTATTTTTTTAAAAAAAAATTGGTCTTCTCTGATAAATTACTTTCCACTAAGGAAGAATAAATAAGTATACCTCAAAATCTGAAAGAAATGAAAAAATAAGAACATAAAATCATTCAAAACTTCCAAACATTCAAATAAATGAAAGACCTAAGCAAAAAGACATCTCATATTCATCAATCTAAAGAATTTAAGATTGCAACACCACTCGTTGGATCAACAGATCCAGTGCAACCCCTATAAAGACAGGAGAATCAAGAATGGGAAAAGACAACTTAAGGATAAAATATCTGTGTTCAAATTACATAAAGACCTCCTGCAACTCAGAAATAACTTTTTTAAAGCCCCAGTGTGAAAATGGGAAGGCACCCGGTGCAGTGGCTACATTACCATCTGGGACGCCCACATCCCATTTCAGAGTGCTGGCTCCTGCATTTCTGAACCAGCTTCCTACTAATGAGCCTCCAGGAAGGCAGATGATGGCTCAAGTACTTGGGTTCCTGCCACCCATGCACGAGGACCAGATTGATCCAGGATCCTGGCTTCAGCCTAGTCTACTCCTGGCAGTTAAAGGCATTTGGGGGAGCAAATCAGCAGACAAAAGATCAGTCTCTCTTTCAACTAAAATGAAAATAAATCTTAACAGGCAATAGGTGCAGACATTTGGCCTAGCAGTTAAGACGCTAGTTGAGACATGCAGATGGGTGCACTTCCTCTGCTGCACCGCGGGTGTGCTCTGTGGCTCCTACTGAGGCGCCTGAGCTGTTAGTGCTGCGGCGGTCTCCGGTCTCCGTCCTCACACTCTGCAGAAGCCGCCAGCTCTCGTGAGCTGCGGCCTCACTGTGGGCCAAAGCGGCCGCAGCTGTCCCAGGAACAGTTGTTTTGGAAGAGGCTCGACAGCGTTGCCTGGATCACTCGCCCTCTCTCCTCATGTTGAAGAACCGTATCCCCATCCGCCACAAAGACATAACGAGAGATCGTCCATCCACTCTGCAATAGCCAGAGGTAGACAGGCCAAAGTCAGGAGCGTGGAACTCCATCCAAGTCCCACATGCTGTTAAAGGCTTCCTCCAACCCAGAGGTTTACACTGAAGACCTGATTAGTGCGCTAGCAGCACTCATGTGGAGCTTGGATTAATCACTAATCTAAATTCAGCACAAGATATTTATGAAATTAAGAAAGACGAAGGCTTGTGAAAGATAAACAGGCTGTGACAAAGAGGATCATGAGGAAGACACAGGCCTGGAAAATGGCTGCTCAGCTGGGATCACGTTAGTCAGGTTCAGCATACAGCCCAAAGTCCACCCGGCATCACTGCCACCGATCTGCAAAAAGTAGGGAAAGTCTGCTATTTGTTGTCTGTGCAGATAACCTATAGTTTTCACAGAACCCCCAGCATAACACAGAGCAACCAGCAGGAAGATGGCACCACATTTAGTCCTCTAAATGGATTATTTTTGCTCTAAACAGAGAATAAAGTTGTGAGGAAAATGGATCAGTGGTTAAAAAATACTGCTGGGAGCCTCATCACTGCATTCCCAAAGTTTAGAAAGCAATTTGGTGAATGACTTCCCAATTCTCCTAAATAGAAGAATTTAATTCAAACAGAACTTTAAGTTTGCATTCTAGTTTTCCTGTTTATGTGAATGTGGGAGTAGAGAAGAGGAATGGAGGAGGTGATGAGAGAGAGTCAGCTAATAGATAAAGGAATAATAATTGTCTGGCCTTTTACATCTCTGTCAGGCCCAGAAAACTCATCCTTAGAAAAGACTTAATGATTCAATTAAGGAACAAGTTTGGAATCATCTCAGCAAGTCAATCTTTCTCTATGTGAGTTGGGCAACTATGCAGAGGTATGGATAAGAAAGGACCCTTACTATACATGCTCTGACCCTTTCATCTTCCTGGAATGTCTTCCAGTCAGCTCCAATTTACTGGAATATAGGTGGTGTATAAATAATAATTAATTTTGGAAATGTTTTTATCACAGGAGTTGTACATGGCCATGGCAGAAAAATTCAGAAGTACAGAGAAGCCTAAAAAAGAAAATAAAACCATCCATACGTCACCATTCATTAAAAAAAAAAAAAAAAAAGACACTGTGTCATATCGGAATACCTGAGTTTAATACCCAGCTTCTGCTACAGACTTCAACCTCCTGCTAATGCCAACCTTGGAAAGCAACCATGATGGCTCAAGTGATTGTGTTTTGCCAGACAGACCTGGATAGACTGCCAGCTCCAATCTTTGGCCTGGCCCAGTCTCAGCTATTGTGGGCATTTGCAGAGTTAGCCAGCGAATGGGAGCCTGTGCTCTCTCCCTCTTTCATTCTCTCAAGCAAATTTTATTTAATTTTTAATGGACACAGATCTGAGTAGACATTTTTCTGAAAATATACAAAGGGCTGATAAACCCACAAGAAGATCTTCATCATCTCTGACCATTAAGGCAGTGCAAATCAAAACCACAATGAGATATCACCTCACCATTAGGATGGTTATTCAAACTTTTTAAATTTATTCTTGCAAAAGTGTTGGTGTGGACCTGGCATTTGGCATAGTAGTTAAGATACTGCTTGGGATGCCTGCATCCTGTATCAGAGTACATGGATTTGTGTTCCTGCTCTGCTCCCAACTCCAGCTTCCTGCTAATGACCACCCTGGGAGGAAGCAGGTAATGGCTCAATTTGCTTGGATCCCTGACACCCATATGGGAGACCCAAATTGAGTTCCATGCTCCAAGCTTCTGGCTGGCCCAGCCCTGATATTCTAGGCATTTGAGGAGTAAATCAGCAGATGGAAGGTCTCTGTCTTTATCTTGCAAATAAATGAGTAAATGTTTTAAGTGTTGTCTAGGATGTAGAATAACTGAAACACTTATTCATTATTGGTGAAAATGTAATATGGTATCTCCAAAGAGGAAAACAGTATAAAAATTTCTAAAAAAAATTACAAAGAACTTATGACCCAGCAATTCTGTTTCTGGGTATATTCCTTAAGGTGTTAAGACTAGGAACTTCTAATCCTCCGCCTTGCGGCGCCGGCACACCGGGTTCTAGTCCCGGTCGGGGCGCCGGATTCTGTCCCGGTTGCCCCTCTTCCAGGCCAGCCCTCTGCTGTGGCCCGGGAGTGCAGTGGAGGATGGCCCAGGTGCTTGGGCCCTGCACCCCATGGGGAGACCAGGAAAAGCACCTGGCTCCTGCCATCGGAGGAGTGCGGTGCGCCATCCGCGGCGGCCACTGGAGGGTGAACCAACGGCAAAAAGGAAGACCTTTCTGTCTGTCTCTCTCTCTCTCACTGTCCACTCTGCCTGTCAAAAAAAAAAAGACTAGGAACTTGAACAGGCAATTTGTACATCAATGTTCACAGAACCATTATTCATAGTAGCCAAAAGGTAGAAGCAACCCAACTGTCCATAAGGAGATGAATGGATAAACAAAATGTAATACACACATACAATGGTATATTATTTAGCCTTTAAAAGGAAAGTAATTCTGACACATATCACAATGTAGAAGAAGACATTACACTACGTGAAATCAGTCAGTCACAAATGAGCAAATGCTGTGCTATTACATCTACATGAAAGTACCTAAAGTAGTAAGAGTAAGACAGCAAGTAGAATGGTGGTTGTCAGGGGCTAGAGAGGCAGGGAAATACAGAGTTCATGTTTAATAAGAAGAAAATTCCAGCTGGGAAAAATGGAAAAGTACTGGACACAGGCCTGTGTTGCGGCACAAGGGTTAAGCCTCTGTCTGTGATGCCCGCATCTCATATCAGAACACCATGCACCTGGGAAGGCAAAGAAGACGGCCCAAGTACTTGAGCCTCCCACCCCATGTGGAAGACCATATGGAATCCTGGCTCCTGGCTACAACCTAACCCAGGCCTGGATGGCTGATGCAGCAATTGGGAGAGTGAACAAGTGATGGAAGAGCCTATCTCTCTCCTCTCTGATGCTCTGCCTTTCAAATTATATATATGTGTGTCATAAAAAAAGGTTCTGGGGACAGATGGAGGTGAGAGCTGAATAATGAGAATGTACTTACATGCCACATAATTGAACACTTGAAACACATGTTGAAGTGAAATAAGAATTTCAGAAAACAGATGAACAATCTGTAAAAAGTAAAATCCTGGGGCCGGTGCGGTGGCACACTAGGTTTATCATCCACCTGCAGCACCAGCACCCCATATGGGTGCCGGATTCTAGTGCCAATTGCTCTTCTTCCAGTCTAGCTCTCTGCTGTGGCCCAGGAAGGCAGTGGAGGATGGCCAAGTGTTTGGGCCCCTGCACCCGCATGGGAGACCAGGAGGAGGCACCTGGCTCCTGGCTTTGGATCAGCGTAGCTCTGGGCGTTGCAGCCATTTGGCGGGGGGTGAACCAGCGGAAGGAAGACCTTTCTCTCTGTCTCTCTCACTGTCTGTAACTCTACTTGTCAAATAAATAAATAAAAATCTTAAAAAAAAAAAACTGGCCTGTGCTGCAGCTCACTAGGCTAATCCTCCACCTGCGGTGCCGGCACCCCAGGTTCTAGTCCTAGTTGGGGCGCCGGATTCTGTCCTGGTCGCTCCTCCATATGGTCTTCCACATGGGTGGGAGGCTCCTCTGTCCTGGTCCAGCTCTCTGCTGTGGCCTGGGAAGGCAGTAGAGGATGGCTCAAGTGCTCGGGCCCTGTACCCACATGGGAGACCAGGAGGAAGCACCTGGCTCCCTGGCTTCGGATCAGCACTGGCCATAGCAGCCATTTGGGGGGTGAACCAAAGGAAAGAAGACCTTTATCTCTGTCTCTCTCTCTCTGTCTATCTCTGCCTGTCAAAAAAAAAGAAAAGACAGTAAAATCCTGTGGCCAGCACTGTGGTGTAATGGATTAAGCTGCCACTTGTGATGCCAGCATCCCACATGGGCACCAATTTGAGTCCTGGCTGCTCCACTTCCAATATACTCCTTGCTAAAGCACCTGGGAAAGCAGTGGAGAATGGTGCAAGTCTTTGGCCCCCTGAACCCACACAGGAGACCCAGATGAAGCTCCTGGCTTTGAGCTGGCCCAGCCCTGGCCATTGCAGCCATCTGGAGTGAACCAGTGGATGGAAGCTAGTTCTCACGTGCTCCCTCTCTTTCTCTATCTCTCCCTCTTTAACTCTGCCTTTCAAATAGATAAAATAAATCTCAAAAAAATAAAATCCTAAGCTCCCAAATATTAACAGGATGTTCACTAAAATTTTTATAGGACTGCTACAGAACATCCTCAAAAAAAAAAAAAAAAAAGCTGTGGAGATTTTAATTCTGACAATTTATTTGTGAACCTTCTATGAAATCTTTAAAATAAATCCAGCTTAGCAAAAACTGAAAAAATTACATAACCATTCAGAGGTCAAAGAAAAATGTCAAAAGGCACGAGAAAATTAGGAGAAGCAAAATCCTTGAAATTTAAACCTTTCTTTCTGATCAGTATCAATCATTAGGCCGAATGAAGTTTATTCCTATGCTTGATATGAAAGCTTAATCAAGTTTACTCTCAGAATTATTTATATATAAGGTTAAAAAAAAGCTTTATCCCTAATACGTCTACAATACTAGTCTTTCTTTTTAAAAAAATTTTTTTTAATTTATTTGAAAGTCAGAGTTACAGAGAGAGAGAGAGGAAAGGAGAGACAGAGCGATCATCTCTAGGCTCACTCCCTAAAGGGCCACAATGTTCTGGGCCAAGCTAGGCTGAAGCCAAGAGCCAGGAGCTTCTTCCAGGTCTCCCAAGTGGGTGCAGGAGCCCAAGGACATGGACCATCTTCCACTGCTTTCCCAGGCATATTACAGAGGGCTAAATCAGAAGTGAAGCAGCTGGGACTTGAACGAGCACCTACATGGGATGCCAGTGCTACAGGCCATGGCTTTAACCCACTGCACCACGGTGCTGGCCCCTACAATTCTAGTCTTGACATGATTCCCTTTGCCTAAGATTCTTCCCTTAATATTCAAGAAGTTTAAGTGTCAACCATATTCCTTTGTTATACAAATGCAAATTTTAAGTATCCAAAAGAATGTAACACAACAAATATTCTAAATACCAATAATCTTTCAGGTACCAAAACGGGACACAAAACTTAAGTATTCCGTATTCCCAGAGTCCCGACAGTTTAGTTTTACATAGTAAGATTCTAGCAAAATGTTTTCTCTAGGCTATTATACAGATGGCTTAATTAGCAGAAATAAGTCATTTTATTTCAAGCAATATGCAGTGATCTAATAATTAATTATCATTAATAAGAACTAGCTAGGGACCAGCATATGAGCTCCAGTTCAAGTCCCGGCTGCTCTACTTCCCATCCAGCTCTCTGCTATAGCCTGGGAAAGCAGTAGAAGATGGCCTATGTTCTTGGGCCCCTGCACCCACGTGAGAGACCCAGAGGAAGCTGCTGGCTCCTGGCTTCGAAATGGCACAGCTCCAGCCGTTGTGGCCAACTGAGGAATGAACCAGAGGACAGGAGACCTCTCTCTCTCTCTGCTTTTCTCTGTGTAACTTTTTGAAATAAATAAATTAATTTTAAAAAAGAAGAACTAGTTAGTATTTACCTATTTATTTGAAAGTCAGAGTCACATAGAGAGGAGAGGCGGAGATAGAGAGAAAGGCCGAGTTAGGGGGAAAGGTAGAGATTCATCCCATCTGCTGTCTCACTTCCTGAATGGCCGGAATGGCTGCGACTGGGCTAGGCTGAAGCCAGGGGCCTGGAACTCCATCTTAGTCTTCCATGTGAGTGACAGGGACCCAAGCACCAGGACCATCCTCTTCTGCTTTCTTAGGCACATTAGCAGGGGAGCTGGATCAAGTGGAGCATCTGGGTCTTGAACCAGTGCCCAAATGAGATGCTGGCATTGCAGAAAGAGGCTTAACTCCCTTTGCCACATGCCAGCTCTGCGAATTACAGTTTTGAAAATGTCATGCTAGTGTTGTGGTCCCTGAAGATGGAAGTACATAGTATCATCTGCCCTTAAGAATGTAAGAACACACAAACTAGTTGACTTTGTCTTTTTCTCTCCCTAGAAGGGACGTTTTATTTTAGTATAAGACACAGATTATTGTTAAGACCTGTGGGAAGATATCATATGACTAAAGAATTTTACTAGTAGTTACTTGGTCATTTAGTGACCTCATTTTATGCTTCCTGTCCTTTTATTTAATCCAAGTGAAAAAAAATTTCTTCTAGGCCTCATCTCTTTTTTTCTATTTTTTGTTTTATAGTAAACTTTTTTGTAAGCAGAAATACACTCTAACACAGAGTTGGGGACCTTTTTTTCTGCTAAGGGTCTTTTGGATACTTATAACATTATTTGCAGGCCATACAAAATTATCAGCTTAAAAATTAGCCTGCTACAGATTTATTGAACTTCCAGTCCCTCCTGCAGTTGTCTTGGCAGAGCCAGGCCAACATGATTTCCTGGGCCTTGTAAGGCCTGCAGGCTAGACATTGCCCACCCCGCTCTAAAATATTAAGTATAGCACAGTAAATATACAAAGCACTTACATAGTCATTTGTTAATATCACATATTATGTACTGTATAAACATACACACTGTACTTTTATATGCCTGGCAGTATATAAGTGTGTTCACATCAGCATTGTTGTGTCCGAATTTCCCAGTCAATGCACAAGGCACAGTCACGGATGCAAAAGCAGAGGTTTATTTGTTACCAGGCAGCTGGGACCCCCTACCCACACACAGCCGGTTAGCCACGCACAGCCAAAAGGCCCTTGAAAGGTAAACACTTATCTTATTAATCAGCACCCAAGAAAAAAGGCAAAGACACGAAAGCAAAAAATGTCTCAAGGCACAGCAAATGCTTCAGAATGCTCCCGCCTGCTAATGAAGAAGAAAAATTTAAAGTCCAAAACTAATTAGAATTCACAGGTGCTATTTTAAATCAGATAACGGGGGCTGGCACTGTGACACAGTGGGTTAATACCCTGGCCTGAAGCGCCGGCATTCCATATGGGCACCGGTCCTAGTCCAGGCTGCTCCTCTACCGATCCAGCTCTCTGCTATGTCCTGGAAAAGCAGAAGATGGCCCAGGTCCTTGGGCCCCTGCACCCACGTGGGAGACCCGGAGGAAGCTCCTGGCTTCAGATCACAACAGCATAGTCATTTGGCATAGTCATTCCAGCAAAACAAAAGTTCTGATGAACAAGGATGGTTCAATTTAGTAGGAGAATAAAATTACACATTATGATTATAAAGTCTACTCTATGGGTACCACAACTTTTGGTGCAATTTAAAAATCTCTGAAAGGTCTTGGGGGATCAAGAGTGAACTGCATGAGGGGGAGTGGCAGTAATAGCACTAAGAAAATGAAGATCAAGTCTTTCTGTAAGACATAGCTCTGGCAATACTGTTTTTCTTTAGACAATAAATATGGAATTTGTATGCCTCCCTCATATGACAAATAGCCATTCACAATCACTTTTCCTCCTCTAATGTTAAAACAAGTTTTTAAGAGCCTGGCCCTCTTGAATTATATCCACCATGTAATGAGTATCAGTGGCAGGAGCCACAACACTAAAGGGTTTGCGATATTATAGAACAAGAACAGAATAATTCATCATTAGTGACATTGTATCTTAAAACTCAAGGGCCAGTAAGTGCTGCCTATTAACTATAGGCACTAGGAGCAACTGATAAAGTAGTAGATCCTATTATAAAGGCTAAACATTTCTTATTTTACATAAAAGCCTATAATAAACAGGTATCAGCTAAGGATAGCTGATGGAAAGGCGGACTGTAAAATATTCTAATTCATAAAATAGGCTGTAATAGCTTTTATCGCGTAGAATGTTTTATTTACAAAAGGTTAAATTAGTCTGACCCACCCTAGTGCTAAAAAAGCTGAACAAAATACCTGAAACAACTATTTTTTGATGTCAAACAACAGATAACACAGAAGTGTGATTCTGCGGAGGGGGAAGGGGACAAAATTACCTGAGCTCTGTGATTGCCCAAGCTTTGTGCACTGAGGCAACTTCCAGACTCCAGCCAGAAAGAGGGGACCGCAAAATCCAACCAGAGCAGAGAATCCAACCCAGAGCTCAAATGAGTTCTGAAGACTAAGGCAGCTGTAATTTGTGGGGCATCCTTTAATATTTACTAAACTAGCTGCACGTGCTTTGTGGTGGGCAAGAACAACCATTGGATAACAAGCAACAATAAACTTAACCACCAGAGTTTACACAGGTGTTCCGGTTCTAACCAATCAGAGTAAAGAGCTCTTACTGAATTCAGGGTTCAGCTGAAACCTTGTAGGAAGGATTAACTGGCCCTAGGGCAAAGGCTCCTCTCTAGACTCTAAAAAAGCCTTACAAAAAAAAAAAGCTTTGAAGAATTCAGATAAATATAAAATACCTTTTCTCCTTTAAAAGATATTTGACTATATATAAAGCAGCTATAATAATGGAAAAAAACAGGTGTTATAAAAGCATCTAGAAGTAAAATGTAGGGAAAAGAAGTGGGAAAATGGAGATATCCCAACCATAGGGTTCTTATGCATCAAAGGTGCCTACTATAAAGCCCGGAGCAGGCAAAGCCACCACCTGCAGTGCCAGCTTCCCATATGGGCACCAGTTCGAGACCTGGCTGTTCCACTTCCAATCCAGCTCTCTGTTATGGCCTGGGAAAGCAGCAGCAGATGGTCTCATTGCTGAAGCTGTTAGATATGAGGTAACAGAGCCATTTGGGGAGTGAACCAGCAGATGGAAGATCTTTCTGCCTCTGTCTCTGCCTCTGCCTCTCTGTAACTTGCCTTTCAAATAAATAAATCTTTAAAAAAAAAATAAAGTCTAGAGCAGCCACAGAGTAAAATAATATAGCTAATATACTAGTAGGGGAGATACAATTAATGTTAAAAATATTTAATCCAAGGCCGGCGCCATGGCTCAACAGGCTAATCCTCCACCTTGCGGCGCCGGCACACCGGGTTCTAGTCCCGGTCGGGGCGCCGGATTCTGTCCCGGTTGCCCCTCTTCCAGGCCAGCCCTCTGCTGTGGCCCGGGAGTGCAGTGGAGGATGGCCCAGGTGCTTGGGCCCTGCACCCCATGGGGAGACCAGGAAAAGCACCTGGCTCCTGGCTCCTGCCATCGGACAAGCGTGGTGCGCCGGCCGCAGCGCGCCGGCCGCGGCGGCCATTGGAGGGTGAACCAACGGCAAAAGGAAGACCTTTCTCTCTGTCTCTCTCTCTCACTGTCCACTCTGCCTGTCAAAAAAAAAAATATTTAATCCAAAAAATGACAGAAAGAACAAAAAATAGATGGAATGAGATAACGAACAGCAAGATGGATCTAATCATATGGATACTTGCATTAAATGTAAACAGATCTTTCAAAGACAACAATTTAAAAAGTGAAAACTATCAGCCTAAATTAAAAAATCAAGGTAGGTGTTAGGTAGGAAGTCAGAAATGAGCTTATGTGTGTGTGACAAAGACCTAAGGAATTGACATCTAGGTCCAGCATCTGCATCTCAAAGTTGTCCCGATAACCTTCCAGGTGCAGCCCAGTATCTGCACTTCAAACATCCTGCCCTGCCAAATCCTAGGTTCTACCCAATAACTATCTTTCCTCTAAGGTGGGGCCAGGCCAGCCAGGCTTCCCCTGTCTGATAACTTCAGGGGGAAAACTCAGAAAGGAATTTTTTGTATTCACATCCAACAAGTCCTTTGTTTGGGAGGAGAGGGGGAGGAAAGGCAAGACCCATCCTCTTAAAAGCCCCAGCCTAAATGTAAACTGTGCACTCTCTCTCATGTCCTGTCTGGAGAGGTGCCCATCCACTCTTACGGATGTCCCTCCTAATAAGCCTTGCTATTTTGCTTTCTACTACTCTCTGTCTCACGCCTGAATTCTTTCTTGCACGAAGACAAGGACCCTTTTGCTTCTCCAGTAACAGTAGGTATTTGGTACAGGATGGGGCACCCTCAACTCATATCAGTCCCTGAGTTCAAGTCCCAGGTCCACTTCTGATCCAGTATCTTGCTGGGGGGCAGAGGATAAAGATTCAAGTATTTGAGTCCCTACCACCCACAGTTCCAGCTCCTGGCTTCAGCCTGGCCCAGCCCCAGCTGTTATAAGCATTTGGGAAGTGAATCAGGGATGGAAGATCGATAGATCTCTCTGCCTTTCAGATAAAATAAAACAACATTTTTAAAAAAGCAAGATCTAACTGTAAGCTAATTTTAAGAAATTATGGTGTATTTACACTATGGAGCACTACTCAGCTGTTAAAAAAAAAAGTGAAATCCTGTCAAGTTGGATGCAAATGGAAACCATTATACTTAGTGAAATAAGCCAGTCCCAAAAACACAGGTACCATACGTTTTCCCTGATCGAAGGTTACTAACGGAGTACCTGAAATGTAATATACTGGAGTGAAATAGACATTTTGAGATTCAATGATTGTTTACAGCCCTTGTCTCTTCCATAGAAGAAAAATTTTTTTCTCTTCATACTATTTGTTGAACCCTTTACTTAGTGTATGTAGGGTTAACTATTCAATCATTAGTAAACTGAAAATAGATCTTTGTAAAAATTAATAAGAGTGAGAATGTGAGCAGGAGGAGGAGGAAGGGTTGAGTGTGGGTGGAAGGGAGAGTAAGGGGAGAAGTGTCACTATGTTCCCAAATCTGTTTCTATGAAATACATGAAACTTGCATAGCTTAAATTCTTAAATAAAAAAATAAAGACAAACAGTACCAAGTACTGACACAGAGCATCTAGACTTCTCTTACTGTAGCTGGTAGGAATACAAAACAGGCAATTTCTTATCATTATAAACATGCTTACCATACAATCCTGGAATTTCTACTCCCAGATATTTAGCAAAGAGAAATGCAAATTCATGTGCATACAAAGACATGCAAACAAATGTTTACAGAAGATTTATGTGTAACAGTCAAAAACTGAAAACAACCTAAACATTTATCAACTAGTAAATAAACTGGAATAATCAAACAATAGACTGTTACTTAACAATTAAACTGAATAAACTACTACTTTCAACAAAATGGATAAATCTTGAAGCATTATGCTAAGTTATCAAAACAGACAAACTAGTACACCATGTATATTCCATTTACATGCTATTCTGAAAAGGCAAAATTTGTGCAAAAGATGCCTCTATAAAGTTGATTTTTCTTTTCCCATTTAGCAGTAATAAAGGTACGCATACTTGTATGGGGGGTGAAACAAGTTATTTTTCCAAAATCTTAGTTACAGTAAAGCTCTAAGATGCTAATGACTTACATTATAATTATATCATTAGTAACTAATGGAAGCATGTTTTGAAAAACAAGCCATTTTACTATAAATTAAACTTGGAATATATGTTTTAGGAATTATCAAGAAGATCCTGGGTGGGCCAGTGTTACGGCATAACATTAAGTTCAACTGTCAATTGCCTGGGAAGGCTGCAGAGGATGGTCCAAATCCTGAGGTCCCTGCCCTTCACCTGGCTCCAAACGGGCCAAGACCTGGCTGTTGCAGCGATTTAGGGAGTGAACCATCTCTCTTTTCTCCTCAACCTCTCCCTACCCCCAAGCCTCCAACTGTGAGGCCAGCATTTCATATAAACACCAGTTCCAGGCCCAGATCTGCTCCACTTCTAATCTAGCTGCCTGCTAATGCACCTGGGAAAGCAGCTAAAAATGAACCAACTGCTTGTGCCCTTACCACCTACATGCAAAACTTGGATGGAGTTCCAGGCTCCTGGCTTCAGCCTGACCCAGCCCTGGCTATTGTGGTCATCTGTGTAGTGAATCAACAGGTAGAAGATCTCTCTCTCTCTCCCCGCCTCCACTCCCTGTAACTGCCTATCAAATTAACACACTTTTAAACATAAATAAATAAATGAATAAAGAAATACCTTTTTAAAAAAGTTTGCAACTAAAGACCCTTTGAAGGAACTCCATGAACTGCATTTAACCCACAGTGAAACATCTAAGGAAGTTTCAAATTACAAAGGGCAAAACAGCTAAAACAGATTGGGCTAAAACTTGGATAGTGTGATACAGACTTCTCAAATACTTGGCTGATCACACTGTTGGACAGTTTATTTTGGGCCTGGAATATTTAAAGGTTCTTCACATTCCCTGAAGCTTCCACTCACTAACCCCATTAATCAAATGCTTCCAAAACCACAATCTTGAAAGGTTTCCTTGTTTGTTTGTTTCAATTTGAAAGGCAGAAAGAGGAAGACAGAACAGAGATCTTCCATCAGCTAGCTCATTCCCCAAGTGCTTGTTACAGCTGGGGCTGTGTTAGGCCAAAGCAAGGAGTCAGGAACTAAATCTGGGTCTCCCACACGGGTGGCAGGGACCCAAATACTTGAGTCATCACCTGCTGCCTCTCAAGGTACTTAATAGCAGCAAACTAGAATCAGAAGCAGAACAAAGGGGCTGGCATTGTAGCAGAGTAGGTAAAGGTGCCACAAGTGACCCCGCATCTCATGAGCATCTCATATGGACACCAGTTCCTGTCCTGGCTGCTCCACTTCCAAGCCAGCTCCCTGCTAATGGTCTGGGAAAAGCAGCAGAAGATGACCCAAGTGTTTGGGCCCCTGCCACCCACATGGGAGACCTGGATGAAGCTCCTGGCTTCAGCCTGGCCAGATCTGGCCATTGAGGCCATCTGGAGAGTGAACCAGGGGATGTAAGATCTCTCTATATATGTATGTCTCTCTCTCTCTCTCTCTCTCTCTCTCTTTCAAATAAATAAATAAATCTTAAAATAAAAATAAAGCAGAGGGAAGACTGCAAAAAAAGGCACTCTAACAAGGCCTGCAGGCATCCCAAGTAGCATGCTAACTGCTGCACCAAATGCCCACTTCTTTAAGTTTTGCAGTTTTACTCTCCATGGTTTCAGTTACCCACAGTCAACCATAGTTTCAAAACATTAGTTAAACACAATGAAGAATTAAGGTATTTTCACAGAAACTATATTCATACAACTTTTATTACAGTAAACTCTTGGAGTGTTTTATTGTTATATCTCTTACTACACCTACTTTATAAACTAATTTTTTATCACGGCGTTGTATATATAGGAAAAGACATGTATATATAGGGTTCAGCACTATCTGGGGTTTCAGGCATCAACTGGGATCTCAGAATGGGGAATACTGTACCTATCTTTCAATTCTCACCTACGTGTGTTACCCTAAAAAATTAGGATCACATAAAAGAGGAACCAGATTTTGCATAACATATGCCAACAACTTATTAAAAAAACAAGACAAAAAAGCTGCTCTTAACACATCTAACTGACCACATCAACCTTAACCTCAATCAAAAGAAAATAAATTGTAGGCCAGTGTTATAGCACAGTGGGTAAAGCCACCACCTGGGAAGACAGCATCCAATATAAGCACCAGTTCGTGTCCCAGCTGCTCCACTGCCAGGAAAGTGGCCTGGGGAAGCAGCAGAAGATGGCTCAAATGCTTGGACCCCTGTCATCCACATGGGAGACACAGTTGAAGCTCCTAGCTCATGGCTTTAGCCTGACTTAGCCTTGGCTGTTGTGGCCATTTGGGGAGCAAACCAACAGACTGAAGATTCTTTCTCTCTCTCTCTCTTTCTCTAGATGTTTCAAATAAATAAATCATTAAAAATAAACACTCTCTTCATCTCTATCACTAATTCACTGTGTGGAAGTATAATATCTAACCTAGCAATGGGCAATCCCAAACCCTAAAGTAATTACTAATAGTTTATTAACACTTAGCATGCATAGTTTTGTTTAAGATTTATTTATTTATTTGAAAGTCAAACTTATACAGAGAGAGGAGAGGCAGAGAGAGAGAGGTCTTCCATCCACTGGTTCACTCCCCAGATGGCCCAACGGCCAGAGCTGCGCTGATCTGAAGCCAGGAGCCAGGAGCAGGAGCTTCTTCTGGGTCTCCCATATGGGTGCAGGGGCCCAAGGACTTGGGCAATCTTCTTCTACTTTCCCAGGCCATAACAGAGACTGGATTGGAAGTGGAACAGCCAGGACTCAAACCAGCACCCGTATGAAATGCCAGCACTGCAGGCAGCGGCTTTACCCACTACACCATGGCACAGGCCCCAGCATGCATTCTTTTTACTTCTATCACGTCCTATTTTCCACTGACGTTTTTCTTCCCCTTTAATGCCTCTTTTATATGATTACCACAGCTACTTTGTAAGAAACCAAAAGGTTATTTATGTCTTATCAGTGAAAATATTACAGCCTGACTTTTTAATCTTTACTTTTCTATTTATCATAGTAATAATCTCTTTAAAGGAAATTTCTACACTACAGATAAATGTAAATGGCTGGAAAGGAATACTGATCCATGTCGGGCACCCTGGCTCAACAGGCTAATCCTCCACCTACGGCGCCAGCACACCAGGTTCTAGTCCCGGTCGGGGCGCCGGATTCTGTCCCAGTTGCCCCTCTTCCAGGCCAGCTCTCTGCTGTGGCCCGGGAAGGCAGTGGAGGATGGCCCAAGTCCTTGGGCCCTGCACCCACATGAGAGACCAGGAAAAGCACCTGGCTCCTGGCTTCGGATCAGCACGGTGCTCCGGCTGCGGCGGCCATTGGAGGGTGAACCAACGGAAAAGGAAGACCTTTCTCTCTGTCTCTCTCTCTCACTGTCCACTCTGCCTGCCCCCCCCCAAAAAAAAATGAATACTGATCCATTCTATACCATTATGAACACTCTTCCCTCTGAGCAAAGGCCATTAAGAAATCTAAGATACTTGGGCCGGCACCGTGGCTCAACAGGCTAATCCTCCGCCTTGCGGCACCGGCACACCAGGTTCTAGTCCCGGTCGGGGCGCCGGATTCTGTCCCGGCTGCCCCTCTTCCAGGCCAGCTCTCTGCTGTGGCCCGGGAGTGCAGTGGAGGATGGCCCAAGTGCTTGGGCCCTGCACCCCATGGGAGACCAGGAAAAGCACCTAGCACCTGGCTCCTGCCATCGGATGAGCGTGGTGCGCCAGTCGCAGCGCGCCGGCCGCGGCGGCCATTGGAGGGTGAACCAATGGCAAAGGAAGACCTTTCTCTCTGTCTCTCTCTCTCACTGTCCACTCTGCCTGTCAAAACAAAAAGAAAGAAATCTAAGATATTTGGGGTCAATGTGGCATAACGGGTTAAGCCGCTGCCTGTGACGCCAGCATCCCATATGGGCAACAATTCTCATCCCAGCTGCTCCACTTCTGATCCAGCTCCCTGCTAATGGCCTGGGAAAGCAGTAAAAGATGGCCCAAATTGTTAGACCCCTGCCACATGGGAGACCTGGAAGAGGCTCCTGAATCGTGGCTTTGACCTGGCCCACCCCTGTCAAATGTGATCATTTGGAAGTGAACCTCTGGATGGAAGATCTCTCCCTCTCTCCCTCTCCCTCTGTAACTCTTCCTTCAAAATAAATAAATAACTCTAAAGGGAAAAAAATTAAGCTACTGTTTAACTTTTACTCCACTGAGTGTTCATATATGAGCTGAGTTTGCCTGGGTATATTAAATGTTTACCCTGAGATTAGTTCTTACTATCTTTAAATACTTAGAAAATCCACTGTAGGAATGGTATACTGAGGTGGTTCACAGGGAAAAAAAAAAAAAAAAAAAAACACATTTCAGGCCCCAAGGCCCCAAATGCTTGATGCTGCAGGATCCATCTCATCTCCTATGCCTCTTTGTTTTGCCACATTCTCTCCCACTGCAAACAGACCGAGCTCAGGAAGCTGGGATAGCTAGTCCAGTGTCTGGAGGAAGTCCCAGCTTCACACTCCCAGAAATAAACTGACAGCCTGCTCCAGTCATCTGTATACCCATAGAAGTGAAAAAAAAGCCTACTGGTCTTTTGTGTCAAATGCTAATCCCTGTGCCAATCAGCACTACAACAGGGATAGGTACAAAACTTACTGGGCATGGTACACATATTTAGCCCTTAAGTAACCAGAAAATGAGGACCGGACTCCTTGTTAAATACACTAGAAGCAATGATTTCTCACTATCTGTAAGTTAACTTATGCTGATTTCATATACTGAATCCAAGAATCTGAAAACCAGACAAAATCCAGTAAATCTATTCCTTTTATTACAATAATTAAGTGTTGGGAGGGAGTCCCTAAGTGTTCGAACAATCTAGCTTAAAAATACAATCTGAGAACTAGCAATACTACTACTAAATGTAAAAAATAAGGAATCAATCCCCCAGCAGTGAACCAGTGCCCTATGATTACAGCGAAGTCCTATCACAAAAGAAAAAAGGAGACACATAAAAGACAATTTAAAGGACAAATACATAAGTTCAGCAGGACACAGGCAGTCTCACTTTCATGCTTCACTCAATGGTGGCACAAATCTGAAACTAACGCAGAGCATGAGCTTCCTGCTCTTGGCGCTGGCATAATCACCACAGCAGTGGTTAAAGTTCACACACCCTCCTGAAGCTCAATATCCCTGGAGAAATGCTTCCTTCTTCAAAAGAACTTT
The DNA here is from genome assembly GCA_949820135.1 of Sylvilagus floridanus. NCBI lineage: Eukaryota > Metazoa > Chordata > Mammalia > Lagomorpha > Leporidae > Sylvilagus > Sylvilagus floridanus. The sequence goes on from OX463233.1 coordinate 160,955,094, forward strand.
CTTTCAGTGGAAAGGAATGTAAAACTTCCTGGCATATCTAAGTTTTAAATTACTTTGTTTCATGGCTAATCATTTCAAAACAACTGAGTGTTGAATAAAAAGCCAGCAACCTCAAATTCTTTGCTGATTCATCACTCAGTTTAACTCCAAAGTTTGTTACAACTCTAGTTTTTTATCTTTCCTGTACTTCCAGTCCCATGCAAACTGTCCCCTACACGACTGCACTAAATGCAGATGTATACACAAAATCCAATTCAAACAACGACTCTATATTTAGTAGTATGTGGTATTCATAAAATACAGAAAAGGATCCACTTCCTACTAACTTATCTTTTAAGCTCAATCTGAGGCAAAATAATACTCTTTTTAACAAGTAGCACGTTTATGGTTATGAGAAAGAATTAAATACAAGATAATGTTTATTATTTCTTACTAAAAAGTTCTGTAAGATTTTAAGAATACTGCTATTTACACAAAAAAAATGAAGTGCTGCAAATGATGCCAGAGAGAAGTTAAGGTCCTTGCTTATAATAATTATAACAGCCAATACACATTATTTTAAAGGTTTATTTATTTATTTGCAAGGCAAAGTTACAGAGAGAGCAAGAGAGAGGGAGATCTTCCATCCACTGAATCACTCCTCAAATGGTCACAACAGCTGGAGCTGCACCTATATGAAGCCAGGAGCCTTCCAGGTATCCGACATGGATACAAGGGCTCAAACACTGGGGCCATCTCTCACTGCTGTCCCAAGCCATTAGCAGAGAGCTGGATCAGAAGCGCAGCAGCCGGGACTCGGACCAGTGACCACATGGGATACTGGTGGCCACAAGCAGAGGCTTAACCTACTATGCCACACTGCCAGCCCTACCAATGCACATGTATTAGTTATTTAATATTAGAAGAACCCTATAAAGGTAGGTGCTATTATTATCAATGTTCTACAAAGAGGGAAATTAAGGCAAAAGAAATAAGGTAACTTGCCCAAGCCACAAAGCTAGCCATAAATAATTTACAGATGCAAGTTTAAACCATATAATTAAGCAGGGGGCCGGCACCGTGGAGTACCAGGTAAAGCCGCAGCCTGCAGTTCCTGCATCCCATATGGGTGCCAGTTGAGTCTCAGCTATACCAGTTCTGATCCAGCTCTCTGCTGTGGCCTGGGAAAGCAGTAGAAGATGGCCCAAATCCTTGGGCCTCTGCACCCAAGTGGGAGACCCAGAAGAAGCTCCTGTATCCTGGCTTCGGATAGGTGCAGTTCCGGCCATCGCAGCCATCTGGGAAGTGAACCAACAGATGGAAGACTCTCTCTTTGCCTCTCTCTCTATAACTCTGCCTTTCAAATAAATAAATCTTTAAAAAAGAAAGAAATTAAGTAGGAATAGCACATAAAATAAGGCCAATTCCAAAACAAAAGGGCCAGTGACAAAGCTTTCCACCTCGAAAAGGCAGAAAAGCAGCATAAAGTAAGAGAAATTAAGGGGGCCGGCGCCATGGTTCACTTGGTTAATCCTCTGCCTGCGGCACTGGCACCCCATATGGGTGCCGGGTTCTAGTCCCGGTTGCTCCTCTTCCAGTCCAGCTCTCTGCTGTGGCCAGGGAGGGCAGTGGAGATGGGCCAAGTGCTTGGGCACCTGTACCCACATGGGAGACCAGGAGGAAGCACCTGGCTCCCAGCTTCAGATGGCCGTAGCGACCATTTGGGGGGTGAACCAACAGAAAGAAGACCTTTCTCTGTCTCTGTCTCTAACTCTGCCTGTCAAGAAAAGAAAAGAAAAGAAAAGAAAAGAAAAGAAAAGAAAAGCCTGTATTCTCAAATCACACAAAAATATTAAGTGACTTTTTTTTTTTTTAAGATTTACTTATTTATTTGGAAGTCAGAATTACACAGAGATAAAAGGAGAGGCAGAGATAGAGAGAGGTCTTTCATCCGCTGGTTCACTCCCCAATTGACTGCAATGGCCTGAGCTACGCCGATCCAAAGTCAGGAGCTTCTTCCAGGTCTCCTACACGGGTGCAGGGGCCCCAGGACTTGGGCCATCTTCTACTGCTTTCCCAGGCCACAGCAGAGAGCTGAATCGGAAGTAGAGCAACCGGTACTCTAACTGGCACCCATATGGATGAACGCTGGCACTGCAAGCAGAGGCTTTACCCACTTTACCACAGCACCGGCCCCCAAAAAAGTAATATTTCTTAAAGAAGAAACTTTTAATATTTGAGAAGCACATTCTACAGCAAGCTCATATTAAATGTCAGCACTTTGAAAATTAACTTTTCATCCCTAAGTATTATGCCTAAAGTATATATAACAAATAGCCAAAAGGAATTCTCTGTAATATTCTACAGTGAGTACTACCATGCTTACCATGTTTTGCTGAGAAACAGAAAGTTCTAAAATAATTAAAATGGGCCAATCTATCACTGTGGCATATTTACCTTGGCCTTATCGCTAAAGCATATTTTCAGACAATTTAGGTGTTTTCTTATCTCTAAAACAAGTTTCAACAACATGAGAAAAAAGGCATGCTATTTCCACACAGAGCCAACAGTTAAGTGATTTTTGGTAGTGATTATGGAAGACTTATCTGTCATGGATAAAAACTTACAGCTAAGAAACTAAATTTAGAAATGGAGCTGCAGGGGCTGGAAATGTGACACAGCAGGTTACCGGCATCCCATATGGACACAGGTTTCAGTACTGACTGCTCCACTTCGATCCAGCTCCCTGCTGGTGTGCCTGGGAATGCAGCAGAGAATGGCTCCTGCACCCATGTGAGAGACCCGGAGTAGGTGACTGGCTCCTGGCTTTGGCCTGGCCCAGCCTCAGTCGTTGCAGCCATTTGGGGAGTGAACCAGAGGATGGATGATCTCTCTCTCTCTCTCTCTCTCTCTCTCTCTGTGTATCTCTCCTTCTCTGTCTCTGAACTCTACTTACAAATGAATAAATCTTAGGCCGGCGCCGTGGCTCAACAGGCTAATCCTCCGCCTTGCGGCGCCGGCACACCGGGTTCTAGTCCCGGTCGGGGCGCCGGATTCTGTCCCGGTTGCCCCTCTTCCAGGCCAGCCCTCTGCTGTGGCCCGGGAGTGCAGTGGAGGATGGCCCAAGTGCTTGGGCCCTGCACCCCATGGGAGACCAGGATAAGCACCTAGCACCTGGCTCCTGCCATCGGATGAGCGAGGTGCGCCGGCCGCAGCGCTCCGTCCGCGGCAGCCATTGGAGGGTGAACCAACGGCAAAGGAAGACCTTTCTCTCTGTCTCTCTCTCACTGTCCACTCTGCCTGTCAAAAAAAAAAAAAAAACAAATGAATAAATCTTAAAGAAAAAAAAAATGAAGCTATAGTATCTCTATTCGATAAAAGCCCATCAGAATTAGTATCTATTTCAGAGCACTAACGCAGGTCCATTTTCATACTATTTTTCTCCTAAAATCTGCAATGCTAGTAGGCAAAAGGTCTGTTCCTCAAAACTGAACAGATTCTGGTCTTGCTCTGGTTTCTTTTGGTCTGTTCAAGTATGAAACAGTAGCTACAGTGTCTGACATGAACATGATACTTTGCTTACTACTGAGCTAAGTATATTCCCTTAGCTCTAGAAAACTGATACAGCATTGAGCTTCTAGAGTTAACCCTTAGTCACTATAAAACTAATCTCAACTAGGTCCAGAGAAGGAAAATGGCACTACAATCCACAACAGTCTAACGTTCTGAATCCTCGATCCCAAATCTTACAAGATTATTTGCCAGGGGGGGGGAAGATATCTTACTTGTACTCTATTGTCGAAGTTCCTTCTAACTATGTACCATTACTCCCTAGAAGTACAAGTAAGATCCCATCTTGGTTTCTTGGCTGCCTTTTACTGATGTAATCATAGCATGAAGCTTTGAAATATGATCCTAGGCTAGGTCATTCTCTTCAAAGTGTCTATCATTACTCCCTGGTGAGTCAGCTTCCGGACTGCTGCCAATGTGTTTTTTGTTGAGTTTATCATGAAACCATATTTCTGTAGAGTTGGAACAGTGGTCAAAATACTGCATTTAAAAAAAAAAACCTTCCTTAAAATGCCTTACAGATACCTACACAAGCAAATCACTCACATGTTTGAGTAAAAAAAGGGATACTAATACATGGATGTTGTGCAGTATCATGTTTAAAAAAATCTCATGTACAAGTATCCAAAAATGTCCTATAAATATCCCAAAAATTTTGAGTAGATTTTACACAAATAAGTACATTTAAAATTGTAAAACCCTTGAGGAAGGAAAAGTCGCCTTAATTTGTCTGTAGCAAGTAAGAACTTTGAGGTTAATAAAAACTTGAAATACCCCAGAATTTCTTGAAAAGCCATCAAATATCGTTGAAGAAAAAAATATCTATTCTATTATACCTTGTTAAGAAACCCATAAAATAGGTTTTGTAATCCTTAATTTTGACAAGGTAAAAAATGCTGGGAATCGGAGGAGGAGTAGATGGAAGCCAACTTAAGTATTCCACAGGGCAGAAATGGGTTAGCTCCTAGGTCCAAATAAGTTTTGGTTACTGCTTTCAGAATATGCACAATGAGATTAAATAAACATTCACGTATGGTCTTGGTCTCTAAACGTTACCAAAGTCTGTCCTATAAACTGTAAAAACTGTGATGGGAGCAAACGCTCAGTTGAACTGGACTTTCAGATGCACAGGTTTATCAGATGTTTAGGTTGATCAATAAGTAGAAAATTATTTCTAAGAAAGCTAATATATACAGATCAACAGGCTGAAGGAACTTGTCAAAGTTTCTTCAAACATAATCATCAATAGTTCTAGTGTATAGATTTTTTTAAAAAAGATTTATTTATTTGAAAGACAGGGTTACAAAGAAAGAGAGGGAGAGACAGATCTTCCATACCTTGGCTCACTCCCAAATGGCCAGAGCAGAGCCAGTCCAAAGCCAGAAACCAGGAGCTGTTTCTGGGTCTCCCACGTGGTTGCAAGCGCCCAAGCACTTGGACCATCTTCTGATGCCTTCCCAGTCTCCCAGCAGGGAGATGGAAGTGGAGCAACCTGGACTCAGACAGACACCCATTTGGGATGCTGGCATAGCTGGTGGCAGCTTTACCCATTACACCAGAGTGCTAGCCCCAGTGTATAAATCTTAAATATACACCAAAATTTCATAAAACTTGTTTTAATATCCACTAGGTGGAAAGATGTACATATACAATAACAAATATAAACACTTGGAATACATGAAATATATACTTCTACACAGCAGCTATTATATTGAAGGCAAGATATTCCCTAACAATTTAATTGCATTTAATTTGGAAAGCTTGAAAGAACTTTAGCTTAGACCAAGGAAGTTCTTTATCCAGACAAAAGACCCCATGCCCTCTAACTTACATCTCATAATTCCCTAAAGACTCATGCATGTGGTAAAGAGCTCAAGAGGTACTTGCTCATCTATGAAATTTCAAGATGATCTCCCTTTCATTTATACTAGGATATGTGCTGACTTCCTATATTATTCCCTATATCACTAAAACTGGAAAATGCATAAGCTTCTTACTGCATTCTTTATTTTAAAAAAAGGTTTATTTATTTGAAATTCAAAGTTACACAGAGAAAGGAGAGGCAGAGAGATAGAGAGAAAGAGAGAGAGAGAGAGAAAGAGAGGTCTTACATCTGCTGGTTCACTCCCCATTTGGCCACAACAGCCAGAGCTGCACCAATCCAAAGCCAGGGACCAGGAGCTTCTTCTGGGTCTCCCATGTGGGTGCAGGGGCCCCAGGACTTGGGCCATCTTCTACTGCTTTCCCAGGCCACAGCAGAGAGCTGAATCAGAAATGGAGCAGCCGGGACTTGAACTGGTGGCCACATGGTATGCTGGTACTGTAGGCTGGGGCTTTACCCACTACACACAGCACCAGCCCAACACTGCATTCTGATGGAACAAAGAGCGCAGCTCAACAGGCTAATCCTCCACCTGCGGCGCTGGCACACCGGGTTCTAGTCCCGGTCAGGGCACCGAATTCCGTCCTGGTGGCTCCTTTTCCAGGCCAGCTCTCTGCTGTGGCAGGGGAAGGCAGTGGAGGATGGCCCAAGTCCTTGGGCCCTGCACCCGCATGGGAGACCAGGAGAAGCACCTGGCTCCTGGCTTTGGATTAGTGTGGTAAGCCAGCCAGAGCGGCCACTGGAGGGTGAACCAACGGAAAAGGAAGACCCTTCTCTCTGTCTCTCTCTCTCACTGTCCACTCTGCCTGTCAAAAAAAAAGAATAAATAATGGAGGGCAGCAATTTGGTGTTATTTAAATCTTGGTACAATGTAAATTTCCCACATGTCATTTGTAACAGTGATTAAAAAGTGTACCCTCCAACACCCACCCTCCTTTTCAGCCTGTGGTAAAGCTCCAAATACCTAACATATTCATACTTAAATGTCTAATTAATTTCATATTTAAAACCAAGACACACACACACACACACACACACACACACACATACACACTTCAACACTCTCCATCTCCATCTTCCTGCCCGAATCAACTTCCCGTGTTACTTCTGTTCTTGGGCTCAAAATCTATCATCTAAGAATATTCTTGCTTCTTGTATGTACCTTCCAGCTCTCAGTACTGATCCCTCCTGAAAAGGTGTGTTACTACTGTGTTGCTGTTTCCACTGCACTAAAACGAACAACAACCACAACCAGCAAATATGGAGTGGAGATATTGTTGTTACCCCATTTTAAAAATGAGAAAACTAAAGCACAGAGAAATTAAGGAACTTGCCATGATTAAAAACAGGTAAGCAGCAAAATCACTATAAACCCAAGCCTGAGCTTTTATTCACCATACTAAAGTACAACAGTGCAAACAGCATCCAACTTGATGTCTAGGCCCAATCACTAGTTCAGCTACTTACTAGCAGTGTAGCCTCAGACAAGTCTTGACATCTACGAAACAATTTACTCACCTGTAAAGTGGGAGTAATAACAGAGCCTATTCTGCCTACTTAACAAGGTTGCTATGAAGACTAAATGTGCAACTGACACAGCTAATTAAAATTCTATTTGTATTAGTTGACCCATAGTTGCAGCTTCCATATTCCCATGGGTTTTTTTTTTTTTTTTGGTCTGTTTTTGTTTTTTGGGTTTTTTTTTAAGATTTATTTATTTATTTGAAAGTCAGAGTTACACAGATAGAGAAGGAGAGGCAGAGACAGAAAGGTCTTCAATCCACTGGTTCACTCCCCAATTGGCCGCAACAGCTGGAACTGTGCCAATCCAAAGCCAAGAGCCAGGAGCTTCTTCTGGGTCTTCCACCCAGGTTCAGGGGCCCAAGGACTTGGGCCATCTTCCACTGCTATTCCAGGCCATAGCAGAGAGCTGGATTGGAAGAGGAGTAGCTGGGACTAGAACCAGCTGCTCCACTTCCCATCCAGCTCTCTGCTATGGCCTGGAATAGCAGAAGATGGCCCAAGTTCTTAGGCCCCTGCATCCACGTGGGAGACCCGGAGGACACTCCTGGCTTCGGATGGGTACAGCTCTGGCCACTGCGGCCAATTGAGGAGTGAACCAGCAGATGGAAGACCTCTCTCTGTGTCTCTGCCTCTCTCTGTAACGCTCTCAAATAAATTAAAAAATAAATAAAAATCTTAAAAAAAAAAAAAAAGAATCTTGGGGCCGGCGCTGTGGCATATTGAACTAATAAGCCTCATCCTGTGGCACAGGCATCCCACACTGGCACCAGTTCCAGTCCTGGCTGCTCCTCTTCTGATCCAGTTCTGTGCTACAGCCTGGGAAAGCAATAGAAGATGTCTCAAGTACTTAGGGCCCTGAACCCACATGAGAGACCCAGAAGAAGCTCCTGGCTTCAGATCATCCCAGCTCCAGCCATTGCGGCCATTTAGGGAGTGAACCATTGGATGGAAGACCTTTCTGGCTCTCCCTCTGTAACTCTATCTCTCAAATAAATAAATCTTTTTTTAAAAAAAATCTGATTTACAATTTACACTACATGATCATTTAAATAATTGACTATTCTCATTCCAGAGTATTTTTTAAATATTTATTTATTTGAGAGAGAGAGAGATCTTCCATCCATGCTGGTTCACTCCACGACAACTGGGGCTGAGCCAAGCTGAAGCCCAGCAGCCAGGAGCTTCTTCTGGTTCTCCTGCAGGGGCCCAGGTACTTGGGCCACCCTCCACTGCTTTCTCAGGTGCATTAGCAGAAAGCTGAACCAACCGGGACTCCAACCGGCACCCATATGGGATACCAGTGCTACAGGCTCAGCTCCAGCCGTTGCGGCCATTTCGGGAGTGAACCAGCAAATTGAAGAGCGCTCTCTCTCTCTCTCTCTCTCTTTCCCTCTCTCTGTAACTCTGCCTTTCAAATAAATATATAAATTTTTTAATAAATCTTTTTATAAAAAGAAAATTTTGCTAACACTAAACATCAAAAAAAAAAAAAAAAAAACCTAAAACTTCCTCCGCCTTGCGGGGCCGGCACACCGGGTTCTAGTCCTGGTCGGGTGCCAGATTCTGTCCCCGTTGCCCCTCTTCCAGGCCAGCTCTCTGCTGTGGCCAGGGAAGGCAGTGGAGGATGGCCCAAGTGCTTGGGCCCTGCACCCCATGGGAGACCAGGAAAAAGCACCTGGCTCCTGCCATCGAATCAGCGCGGTGCACGCTGGCCGCGGCAGCCATTGGAGGGTGAATCAACGGCAAAGGAAGACCTTTCTGTCTCTCTCTCTCTCACTGTCCACTCTGCCTGTAAAAAATAAATAAAAATTAAAATAAAAAAAAACTAAAACTTTGAGTATCTGAAAACTAGGATCTGTAATTCTAACAATTTTGATAACAATGCAATAAAATAATTAAATAACTAACGGCTTCTATATTACCCTGCAATTTCCTCTTAATACTAATCTACATCATTGTTTCATTTTAAAGAGTCTGCGATCAACAATGTCCAACATATTAGCTACTAGTAACATGTTACTATTTAAATTTCAATTAATTGGGGCCAGCGCTGTGGTGTAGTGGGTGAAGCCACCACCTGCAGTGCCAGAATCCCATATGGGTGCCGGTTCGAGACCTGGCTGCTCCACTTCCAATCCAGTTCCCTGCTGTGGCCTGGGAAAGCAGTAGAAAATGGCCCAAGTCCATGGGCCCCTGCACCCACGTGGGAGACCCAGAAGAAGCTCCTGGCCCCTGGTTTCGGATCAGCACAGCTCCAACCGTTGCGGCCTTCTGGGGAGTGAACCAGTGGATGGAAGACATCTCTCTCTCTCTCTCTCTCTCACTTTACTTCTCTCTGTAACTCTGTCTTTCAAATAAATAAAATTTTTAAAAAATGGCAATGCAAAATATCAAGTAGCTTTTAATAATTAACACTGCTAGGCTGGCACTGTGGTGTAGCTGGTAAAGCTGCCGCCTGCAAGGCTGGCATCCCATATGGGCGCCGGTTCGAGACCTGGCTGCTCCACAACACTCTGCTATGGAAAGCAGTAGAAGATGGCTCAAGTCCTTGGGCCCCTGCACCCATATGGGAGACCTGGAAGAAGCTCCTGACTCCTGGCTTCGGATCAGCGCAGCTCCACCCAGTGTGGCCATCTGGGGAGTGAACCGGTGAATGGAGGGCCTCTCTGTCCCTGCCTCTCCTTCTCTCTCTGTAACTCTTTCAAGTAAAATAAAATAAATCTTTAAAAAAATAAATTTCAATTAATTAAATGAAATTTTAAATTTTATTCTTTGGCTGCACCATTCAAACTTCAAGTGCTCAACATCTAGACAGCAGAGATACCAAACATTTTTATCATCACAGGAAGTTCTATTGAATATTTATGGTTCTATACATGCGATTTCATCTTCTACTCACTTCTTAGTCCCTTAGAATCCAACCTGTCAAAGCTAAAAAATATAGGGGCCAGCGCTGTGGCATAGCTGGTAAAGCTGCCACCTGTAGTGCCGGCATCCCATATGGACAGCAGTTGGAGTCCCAGCTGCTCCACTTCCAATCCAGCTCTCTGCTATGGACTGGGAAAGCAGAAGATGGCCCAAGTGCTTGGGCCCCTCACCTGCATGGGAGACCCAGAGGAGGCTCCTGGCTTCAGATTGGTACAGCTTTGGCCGTTGTGACCAACTGAGGAATGAACTAGCAGATGGAAGACCGATCTCTCTCTCTCTCTCTCTCTGTGTGTGTGTGTGTGTGTGTGTAACTCTGACTTTCAAATAAATAAATAAATCTAAAAAAACATATATTATGACCAATGATTAGTACATATGCAATTACTGTACTTTCTTAACCCTCATCTTCCTTGGACTCACTCAAGCTCAGTTAATTCTCTCACTGGGAAATGTTCGCTTCTCCCATGACCTCCATCTTATCTCATTAACCTAATTTTCAGTCTTTTTTAATTCTATCTTCTCCTACTGCACTAAAGGTGATCCTCTATCTGTTCTTCTAGGCACAAGATCTCATCAAGACTCTGTTGTGGCACAATGGTCAATCCAGTGCTTGGGACATCCACATCCCATATCAGAATACCTTGGTTCAAGTCCCAGATCTGTTCCCAATTCCCTGCCTCCTGCTAATGCACACACTAAGAGACAGCAGGTGATAGCCCTGGTACTTAAGTTCCTGGTTCCTGGCTCTGGCCTGGCATAGTACCAACTGTTTCGGGACATCTGAAGAGTGAACCAACGGATGGGCCAACTCTCCCTGTCTATCTCTCTGCCTTTTAAATTAACAAAAGATAAAAACTGTAAGCATAAAAGCAGTGCATCAGGCAATTCTTTTTGTGCAACAATTCAAAAAGAATCTTACAGGTCTGGTGTTTGGTCCAGTGGTTAAGACAATGGTTTGGGGCGTCCACATTCAATACAGAAGGAATGCCTGATGCCCAGCTCTGCCTCCTGACCTCAGCTTCCTGCTAATGCAGATGCTGGAAGGCAGCAGTGACAGCTCCAGTGACTGGGTTCCAGCCATACTCATGAGAGACCCAAAGTGAGTTCCAGGCTCCCAGCTCTGGCCTGGCCCCACCCCAGCTACTGAGGGTATTTGGGGAGTGAATCAGTAGATAAGAGATCTTTATCCACTTCTATCTCTGTATTCTCAAATAAAATAAAAATAATTTTTTTCAAAATATAAAATACAAGGGCTGGCACTGTGGTGCAGTGGGTAAAGCCACCACCTGCAGTGCCAGGATCCCATATTGGCACCAGTTCAAGTCCCAGCTGCTCTTCTTCCAATCCAGTTCTCTGCTATGGCCTAGGAAAGCAGCAGAAGATGGCCCAAAGGTTTGGGCCCCCACACCTGCATGGGAGACCTGGAAGAAGCTCCTAGCTCCTAGCTTTGGATTGGCCCAGCTCCGGCCACTGCAGTCATTTGGGAACGAACCAGTAAATGGAAGACCTTTCTCTCTGTCTCTCCCTCTCTAGCTCTAACTCAACCTCTCAAATAAATAAATAAATAAATATTTTTAAAATTTTTAAATACATTACCCACAGCAAACAAATCTCAAGTTTTTCAAGTTGCAGAATATACATTTAAGGTAATATATACATATAGGTAACATATATATTAAAGTACTATATATGGTACTATATTTACATATACACATATTAATATACATACTCAGGTACTATATATATATAAACACTAATACTACATGTTAAAATTTTACTTATTTACTTATTTATTTTAATTCTCTGAATGTCAGAAAAACAGAGAGACAGAGAAATATCTTGCATTTACTGGCTTACTCCCCAAATGCCCAAAAGAAGCAGGAGTAGGCCAAGAGCCAGTGACTTACTTGATCCAAGTTTCCCATGTGGGGAGCAGGACCCAAATACTTAAGCCACTGTCTGCTGCTTCCAAGGGTATGCAGTACCAAGAAGCTATAATTTAGCCCAGAGCCAGGACCTGAACCCTAGCACTGGATGTGGGCATACCAAGAGGTATTTTTAAAGAAAAAAAAAAAAGGACTTATTTTATTTGTTTGAAAGGTAGAATTACAGGGCTGGGGGAGGGGGGTGAGGAAATAGAGCTCTTCCATCTGCTAGTTCCCTCCCCAAATGGCTGCAAAGTCTGGGGCTGGGCCAGGCCAGAGCCAGGAGCCAGGAGCCAGGAGCCTCTTCCAGGTCTCCCACATGGGCTCAGGTGTCCAAAGACATTAGTAGAGAGCTGGATCGGAAGTGGAGCAGCCAGGACTCAAACCGGCACCCATATGGGATGCCAGCATGGCAGGCAGCAGCTTAACCCGTTACACCATAGCACTGGGCCCCCCTCAAGAGGTATCTTAAGCACTACACTAAACACTCACTCCCTATAATTTTTTTTAAAGATTTTATTTATTTATTGAAGAGGCAGAGTTCCAGAGAGAGGGAGAGACAGAGAGAAAGGGCTTCCACCTGCTGGTCCAATACCCAAATGGCTGCAATGGCCAGAGCTGGGCAGATCCAAAGCCAGGAACCAGGAGCCAGGAGCTTCTCTCAGTCACCCATGGATGAAGGGGCCCAAGGACTTGGGCCATCTTCCACTGCTTTCCCAGGCCATAGCAGAGAGCTGGATAGGAAGTGGAGCAGCCAGGACTTGAACCGGCACCCATATGGGATGCTGGCACTACAGGCAGAGGCCACTGTGCCATAGCACAGGCCCCTCACTCCCTATAATTTTTAAAAGCAAATGTAAACACATCCTTGAAGCAAATCTGACACCTATTAACTCAATCTATTAATTGAGGTATTTGCTACTTGTTAAATTATTCTCAGTATTTTTAAATCTTTTGAAATATTTAAATTCTACCTTTAAAAGACTCAGTTGTAGAATTTGGGGAAAGAGAAGACAGTCTTTGGAGATGTCTATATGGGTTTCTTCTTGACAAGCTTATTATTATTTACTATAAAATTTCCCAAAACCCTCAAGGGCACACATTTGGCTGGAATGCCCATGTCCCAAATCAGAGTTCATGCATTCAAGTTCTGGTTCTAATCCATATTTTAGCTTCCTGTTCATGCATATCCTGGGAGGCAGCAAATAATAACTCAAGTAGCTGGGTCTCTGCTACTCAAAGGAAGATGTGATTTCAGTTCCTGGCTCCTGGCTTCAGTTAGGCCAGGCCCAGCCCCAGCCATTACAGGTATCTAGGAACCGAAGCAGCAGATGGGATCTGTATTTATCTTTTTCTCTCTCTCCCTCTCTCTTTCTCCTTCAAATAAATAAAGAAAATTTAAAAACTAAAACCCAAAAATTTATATTAGCACCTACCGTTATTAATCAACTGTTCTTCACCTTCAGTATTATTCGCTGAAAGTATAAAAAGACAGGCATTTGGTGCACTGCATTCCCAAGAGTCCTGGAGGAGCCAGCCTCCTCCACTTCCAATCCAACTTCCTAGTAATGCACACTCTGGGATACAGGAGGTAATGGCTCAAGTACCTGGGTCCCTGCCACCCACGTGGAAAACCCAGAATGAGTTTAATGAGTTCTGGGCTTGCAGTTTCGGCCTGAGCCAGCTCTTCTGCATTCACACCAGAATCAACTATGGAATCTGCTTCAAGAACCATGATATGGGCCAGTGCTGTGGCACAGCCGGAGCCGTGGCACAGCAGGTTAAACCCCTGGCCTGAGGTGCCGATATTCCATACGGGTGCCAATTTGAGTTCCGGCTACTCCTCTTCTGATCCAGCTCCCTGCTAATGTGCCTAGGAAAGCAGCAGAGGATGTTCCAAGACCTTGGGCCCCTGCGCCCACTTGGGAGACCTGGAAGAAGCTCCTGGATCCTGGCTTCAGCTCAGCTCAGCTCAGCCACTGTGGCCACTTGGGGAGTGAACCAGCAGATGGAAGACCTCTCTCTCTCTCTCTCTCTACCCTTCTCTATAACTTTCTCAAATAAATAAATTAAATCTTTTTAAAAAAGAACCATTATATACACAAAGATCAACTAATGTACACATTTTTAAATAGCATCTACTACTTTTTTTGAGAGAGAGAGAGGCAGACAACAAAGATCTGTCATCTACTGGTTCTGTTCATCTACCTGTCAAGGCCAGGGCTGGGCCAGAGCCAAACCCCAGAGCCAGGAATGCATATCCAGGACTCCCCCATGAGTGGCAGGAATCCATTACTGTCCCCTAGGGGTCTGTATGCATTAGCAGTAAGTTGGAGTCATGAATCAGAGCTGAAAATCAAATCCAGGTATTTTGAAATGGAAGGCAGGCATCTTAACTGCTAAGCTAAATGTCCACTCCAGCATATATTATTTAAATAAACAAAACATACATATATACATATATAGAGTCTTACCAGTAGATGTGACATACACAGTAAAAGGAATTACATCAAGGCTAATTTTTTTCTCACTTTGAAAATATATTTTAATAATTTTTATTTGTTTTATTTATTCGAAAGAGACAAGCCGACAGACCTCTCATTTGCTGGTTACAACCAAAATGCCACAGCAGCTGGGTCAGGCTGAAGCCGAAAGCCAGGAACTCAATCCAGGTCTCCTAGGTAGGTGGCAGGGACCTAATTACTTGAGCCATCCCCTGCTGCCTCCCAGGGCACACAATAGCAGGAAGCTGGAATTGGGAGTGGAGTAGGAATCTGAACTCAGACATTCCAACAGAGTATGCAGGTATGCCAAGTGGCCTGCCCCTGAAAATATCTTAAGGTAAAGGAGAAAGGAGAACCTGAAAGGTTGATCTAAATTTTTTATAAGATTTATTTATTTATTTGAAAGTCATAGTTACACAGAGAGAGAAGGAGAGGCAGAGATGGAGAGAATTCCTCCATCCACTGGTTTACTCCCCAGTTGGCTGCAACAGCCAGAGCCACGCCAATACGAAGCCAGGAGCCAAGAGCCAGGAGCTTCCTCTGGATCTTCCTATGCGGATACAGGGGCCCAAGCACTTGGGCCATCTTCCATTGCTTTCCTGGGCCATAGCAGAGAGCTGGATCGGAAGTGGAGCAGCCGGGTCTTGAACCAGCACCCATATGGGTGCTGGCATTGCAGGCAGCAGCTTTACTTGCCCCAGCCACAGCCCCTTGATCTAAAATTAATGACCTCTCACAAAAGTATGTTCTCTGCACATTAGATAAACAAACAATATAACCACACAAAGGCTAAGTGTTGGTTCTGCAATACTATAACTTATTTACATGTATAAATAAATACCTAAGAGTTTAAACACTTAGTTCATAAATACTGATAGCTTACTCTGTACTAGACAGCGTATTAAGTGCTAAAGAATGAGAAACAGGGGGCCAGGTTCTAATCTCAGTTTCTCCTCTTCCAGTCCAGATCTCTGCTGTGGCCCAGGAGGGCAGTGAGGATGGCCCAAGTACTTGGGCCTCTGCACCCGCATGGGAGACCAGGAAGAAGCACCTGGCTCCTGGCTTCGGATGGGCGCAGCACAGGCCGTAGCGGCCATCTGGGGATTGAACCAACAGAAGGAAGACCTTTCTCTCTATAACTCTACTTGTGAAATAAATTTTAAAAAGAAAAAAAAAGAATGAGGGAGACAGGGCCAGTGCTGTGGCATAGAGGGTAAAGCCATGGCCTGCAGCGTCGGCATCCTAAACAGGCATTGATTTGAGTTCCAGCTATTCCACTTCCGATCCAGGTCCTTGCTAATGTGCTGGGAAAGCAGTGGAGGATGGCCCAAGTCCTTGGGTGCCTGCACCCACATGGAAGACCCAAAAGAAGCTCCTGGCTCAGCCTTGGCTATTACAGCCATCTGGGGAGTGAACCAACAGGTAGAAGATCTTTCTATCTTTCTCTCTCTCTCTCTCTGTTTCTGTCTCTACTTCTCTATAACTCTGTCTTTCAAATAAATAAATAAATCCAAAAAAAAAAAAAAATGAGGACAATAACAGTCATCAATCCCTACTTCTGCAGTTACCCCTTTAAATATGTCAAACACTAGGCACATGGCCTCACGCAATCACACCCTAGATTACATGATGGTCTCAAATCCTTGAGAGGATTTAAGAAGATACATGTGAAAGTAACTTACAAATCATGCTAACTAATGTAAAAGGGAATACCTAGCCTTTTGCTCAAAGCACTGTATGCAGCAATCACCTTCTATATAAATTATCTCATTACTTTTAGCTGGCAAAAAATATTCAAATTGCTTATCTCTGATATTTTAAATATTATCTTTCTCTGACAATGATCCATATGAAACAACTGAAATTACATTCCCCATAATGGGAAGAGAGAGACTCATTTTTTTTAATACAAAAAGCATTATTTCCTGACTTTCTAACTTACTAGAGGGAGAAAGGAAACACAATTTGAAAGTGACTTATTCCAATTTAAGAAAAAAGTTACTATTTAATCCAAGATTCATCATGGAAAGTTTCAGCCCAAGAAAGCATTTTTAAAATGTTACAGGCTTAGGCTCTTCCAAGTGGAGTTAGAGTGACAAGTTAATTGTGGTACTTTGCAAGCAAAGAAATGTAAGTAGCAATTATTCATCCCCTTACTCAGTCTCTAAGATCTAACCTCTTTTTAAAAAAAAAAAAGATATATTATAATCAAACTGATTTCCATAAAGCACAGATTTTTTAAAATATACTCTATACAGTATCAATTCTTCACATCTAAGAGAAGTAGACCAATGATTTAGACTATTCCTTTTCCTATGATTTGTCCTTTTCAAATTCAGACACTCCACAATGAAAAAAAGTATCAGAATGTTGCTTCCAAGTTTACATTTCTATTTATTACAGATATGACTCTCAAGAGCAAGGATACTTTAAATAATCATAATCCAACTGAACTGGACCATCCACAAAACTACAGAAATACCAAAAAACAACCATCCATACAGCCCAATATTAAATCTTTTTTAAAAAATTACTTATTTCAAAGGCAGAGTTACAAAGGGGGAGAGACAGACAGACAGATCTGCCATCCACTGGTTTACTCCCCAAACGCATAACGGCCAGAACGGGGCCGGCTGAAGCCAGGAGCCTGGAACTCCATCTGGGTCTCCAATATGGGTGGTAGGGGCCCAAGTACTCTGACCATCTTCCACTGCTTTCCCAAGTGCACTAGCAGGGGGCTAGATGGTAAGTCAAGAAGCTGGGACCCAAACTGGTGCTCATAAGGGATGCTGGTTATGCCACAACGCTGGCCTCTATTCCAAACTGTTAAATTCCCAACAAGTTACAAATTGTAAGTCACTAGCAAGAACATACAAAGTTCTATGCTATCAATAGGAGATTTAAAACACACACATTCTTGACTTCCATTGCCCACTTTTAAGAACTTATCCTAATGTTAGCATAAGTGTATAAAAATATCCAAACAAATTCATCACAGCACTGTTTTAAGATAAAAACTGGCAATGTCCATTTATAAAAGGGAATTGCTGTAAACTATGATTCATCCATATACAGAATATGAACATTCATTAAAGGAATATGATTACACATGGGAAGTTATTCTTTCAGAAGTGTTTCAATAGATAATATGTAAGAAAAAACACTAAGGCACAAACCACTACACACAGGTGAGATTAGAAATCATGTCTACTTTTCTTTATTCTCCTAGGCTCCAAATGGTTTTTAACACTGAAAATGTACTATAGCTTTCATAATCAGAAATTACTTCATTATAACTTATCATTTCCAAAACTTTTTTTAAGATTTATTTATTTATTTGAAAGGCAGAGTGAGAAAGAGAGAGATCTTCCATCCCCTGGTTCACTCTCCTAATGTCCACAATAGCCAGGGCTAGACCACATCAAAGCCAACATCCAGGACCTCCACCTGCGTGGCAGGAACCCATTTGTTGTCTCTCAGGCACATCAGCAGAAGGCAGGATTAGGCACATAGCAGCCAGGACTCAAGCCAAGCACTCTAATATGGCATGCCGATACAACAGGATTCTCAGTTCCTCCTCTCATACTTTTAGAATGCTTTTGATATACACCATTCCATTTGATCCTACCTGACAGCCTGAGACATAAGTAAAAGACTGTTCTTCATCCTTTTACTAATGAAAGAACTGGAGCTTAGAAGGGGTTATGAGCTTGCCCCAGAAAAAAGGGCTAATGAGGAGCACATCTAGGCTTGAACCCAAAACTTACTGGTCTATCCATTCTCATGCTACAATAATTTTGTTATTTTTTTTTATGTGACAGATAGAGTTAGACAGTGAGAGAGAGAGAAAGACAGAAAGGTCTTCCTTCCGTTGGTTCACCCACAAATGGCCGCTACAGCCAGCGCTGCGCCGATCCGAAGCCAGGAGCCAGGTGCTTCCTCTAGTCTCCCATGCGGGTGTAGGGGCCCAAGCACTTAGGGCCATCCTCCATTGCCTTCCTGGGCCACAGCAGAGAGCTGGAATGGAAAAGGAGCAACTGGGACTAGAACCAGATGGGATGCCAGCAGAGGATTACCCAAGTGAGCCATGGCACCAGCCCCAGTAATTTTCATTTTGAACAACGGAAACAAACATGAACTTAAATGATGTATTAAGTTTCCAGAAACAAAAATGAAGATGTGAGCATAATACCAATAATGGCATCATAAAATTCAGATTAAAAATTGCAATGATAGCAGCCAGCACTGTGGTACAGCAGGTTAACACCTTGGCCGGAAGCACCGGCATCCCAAATGGGTGCCAGTTCAAGACACAGCTGCTCCACTTCTGATACAGCTCTCTGCTATGGCCTCGGAAAGCAGTACAAGATGGCCCAAGTCCTTGGGCACCTGCACCCATGTGGGAAACCCAGAAGAAGCTCCTAGCCTCTGATCAGCACAGCTCTGGCCGTTGTGGCCAAATGGAGAGTGAACCAGCAGATGAAGATCTCTCTCTCCATCTCTGCCTCTCCTTCTCTCTCTGTGTAACTCTGAATTTCAAATAAATAAATCTTTTTTAAAAACTGTAATGATGGCCGGCGCCGTGGCTCAACAGGCTAATCCTCCGCCTTGCGGTGCCGGCACACCGGGTTCTAGTCCCGGTCGGGGCGCCGTATTCTGTCCTGGTTGCCCCTCTTCCAGGCCAGCCCTCTGCTGTGGCCCGGGAGTGCAGTGGAGGATGGCCCAAGTGCTTGGGCCCTGCACCCCATGGGAGACCAGGAGAAGCACCTGGCACCTGGCTCCTGCCCTTGGATGAGCGCGGTGCACCGGCCACAGCGCGCCGACTGCGGCAGCCATTGGAGGGTGAACCAACGGCAACGGAAGACCTTTCTCTCTCTCTCTCTCTCTCACTGTCCACTCTGCCTGTCAAAAAAAAAAAAAACTGTAATGATATATTAAAATTACTAGAAGAAATACTTCGCCGGCGCCATGGCTCAACAGGCTAATCCTCCGCCTTGCGGCGCCAGCACACCGGGTTCTAGTCCCGGTTGGGGCTCCGGATTCTGTCCCGGTTGCCCCTCTTCCAGGCCAGCCCTCTGCTGTGGCCCAGGAGTGCAGTGGAGGATGGCCCAAGTGCTTGGGCCCTGCACCCCATGGGAGACCAGGAAAAAGCACCTGGCACCTGGCTCCTGCCATCAGATGAGCGCGGTGCGCCGGCCGCAGTGCGCCGTCCGTGGCAGCCATTGGAGGGTGAACCAATGGCAAAGGAAGACCTTTCTCTCTGTCTCTCTCTCTCACTGTCCACTCTGCCTGTCAGAAAAAAAAAAAAAAAAAAGAAGAAGAAGAAATACTTCAATACAGTATGGATGTAATCTCATACTTTGTCTTAGATCAATGTTTCACTGACTATAAAATTACATATAAATTCACCATAGAAGGCGCCAGCACTGTGGTGCAATGGGTTAAGCCACTGCTTGCAATGCTAACATCCCCTATGGGTACCAGTTTGAGTCCGGGCTGCTCCACTTCCATACAGCTCCCTGAAAATGCACCTGGGAAAGCAGCAGAGGATAGCTCAAGTACTTGGCCCCTGCACTCAAGTGGGAGATCAGGAAGAAGCTCCTGGATCCTGGCTTTGGCCAGGAGGTCATTGAAGAGTGAACCAGTGGGATGAAGATCAAGATTGATCAATATCTCTCTCCCTCTCTCTTTCTCTCTCAATCTCTGTGTGTGTCTATAACTCTTTCAAATAAATACAACAAATCTTTTAAAAAGTTCATCATAGAAAATTACACAACTGGAAGGTCTGTAAAAAATAATGTGTCTTTAGCCACATGAACTGCACAAACTTCTCCCAAACCATTCTTAGTTTTGTGGTTTCACACCAAATTATGAAGTTCCCTATGTGAAACTCAATTTGATTTCAACACCAAATGAATTACAACACCACAAGCATGCTGTTTCTGCACAATACTTGCAACATTCACTCAATTTCGGACAATGACTAAAATTCTTAAGATAAAAGCAGAATCCAAGACAGAATGTTTTCTGCTTCTTTTAAATCAAAATGATCAGCCTAGCTCATGAGATGAACACCAAAAAATATTATTAGAAATGATTAAAGATTCTCAAAATCAGGCTATAGGAACTACTTGAGGTCAAGTATAGGCCCAATTGTATAGATGAGAAAACTGAACCCAGAGAAGTTAGGTGGAATTAGAACCAAAGTCAGTGTGCCAATCCAGAGCTTTCCACTGCTCTTACTACCTCTAAGTGTAGTAAAATGGGCTCTCAAAAAGTGGGGGGGGGGGAGCCATTGTAATCCATAAACTGTACTTTGGAAATGTATATTCATTAAATAAAAGTTTAAAAAAAAAGAAAAAGAAAAAACCTTAAGATATATTAAGCCTCAAACACCAGAAGGGACCAGTGCTGTGGCCTAGTAGACTAAGCCTCCTCCACCTGTTACACCAGCATCCTATATGGGTGCAAGTTCATGTCCTGGCTGCTATTCTTCCGATCCAGCTTTCTGCTATGGCCTGGGAAAGCAGTGGAAGATGGCCCAAGTCCTTGGGCCCCTGAATCCACATGGGAGACCAAGAAGAGGCTCCTGGTCCCTGGCTTCAGACAGGCGCAGCTCCAGCCACTGAGGCCATTTGTGGAGTGAACCAGTGGATGGAAGACCTCTCTCTTTCCGTCTCTCCCTCTCTCTGTCAGTAGCTTGCCTCTCTATGAATAAATAAAATCTCTTAAAAAAAAAAAAAAAACACAAAACTAGGAGACAGAATAGTGCTCAAAGATAGTTTTTAGAAAACAATCTCTTGAAGGAATATTAAAGATTACAAAGAATGAAAACTGGCTTTTCGGGGCTGGTGCTGTGGCACAGCAGTTAACGCCCTGGCCTGAAGCGCCAGCACCCCATATGAGTGCTGGTTCTAATCCCAGCTGCTCCTCTTCCAATCCACCTCTCTGCTATGGCTTGGAATATCAGTGGAAGATGGCCCAAGTCCTTGGGTCCCTGCACCCACGTATGAGACCAGAAGAAGCTCCTAGCTCCTAGCTTTGGATCAGCACAGCTCCGGCCGTTGTAGCCATCTGGGGAGTGAACCAGAGGATGGAAGACATTTCTTCTGTCTCTACCTCTCTAACTCTGCCTTTCAAATAAATAAAAAATGTTTTAAAAAGGCTTTTCAATCCAATGCAAAATACCAAATAGCTTTTAATAATTAACACTGCGGGGCTGGCATTGTGGCATAGCTGGTAAAGCTGCCACCTACAGAGCCGGCATCCCATATGGGTGCCAGTTTGAGTCTCGGCTGCTCCACTTCCGATCCGGCTGATATGTCCTGGGAAAGCAGTAAAAGACAGCCCAAGTCCATGGGCCCCTGCACCTGCATGGGAGATCCGGAAGAAGCTCCTGGCTCCTGGCTTCAGATCTGCCCAGCTCCAGCCGTTGCAGCTACTGGGGAGTGATTCAACAGATGGAAGATTTCTCTCTCTGTCTCTGCCTCTGTCTCTCTGTAACTCTGCCTTTCAAATAAAATAAATAAACCTTAAAAAAAAAAAAAAACTAACACTGTTATCAACCATCATAACTGTTCTTTTACTATTTCTATTTTACATTACCAATCATTCACTCAAAAAATATCTGAGGGGCTGGCCTGGCACAGAGGGTTAAGCCACAGTTTCAACACCAATATCCCACACTGAGGCACTAGTTTGAGTCCTGGCTGCTCCACTTCTGATCCAGCTTCCTGCTAACTTGCCTAGGAAAGCAGCAGAGGATGGTCCAAATACGTAAGCCCCTACCACCCATGTGGGAGACCTGCAACCATTTGGTGAATGAACCAACAGATGAAAATACCTCTGTTTTCTCTGTCACTATGCCTTTCAAGTAAGTAAATAAATGAGAGGATTGAATATGTGAGAATGGTGCTGCTTGGTACTGGGGACATCAGGGAACAAAAACAAACATGGCCTCTAACTCTTGTAGTGGACAGCTGGATGTACCTCTCTAAAATATTACTCCAGGATTTGACAGGCTATTGACCAAACTCCCTCACTACTTTATACAACTGTACACTTTCTTCTACCTCTTCCACACTTACACCAACTACCACGCCCCTCTGCAAACAGGAATACTTCCTCTGGTAACTCAGCATTCCACTTTACCATAGAAGGTGTTAACCAGAACTTCAAAAGATTTTTTAAATGATTTTACCACTCCTCACAGCCCGAGGCAAATTTCAAGAACTTTTCACAAGTCACAGTAAATCTTCCTGGTTCACAATCCTGGTCTCAAATGACTGCTAACACACCCACCCTATAGTCCACTTTACTAGAAACCTGAGTCATCTAGATAGCTTAGGAGCAACCATGACAGTTCAGGAGCAACCATGGAGCAACCCTAATGCTGGGATGTTGGGAAAAAGCACTCTTTAATCCAATGCAAGATATCAGCACTGCTGTCAACCATTATAACTTCCTTTTTCTGTATCAACACTATTCATTTACTCAAAAAATATCTGAGGCTCTCGGCACTGTGTGTAGTAAGTTAAGCCTCTGCCTGTGGTGCCTGCATCCCATACAGACCCAGAGTCAAGTCCTGGCTGCCCCACTTCCGATCCAGCTCCCTGCTGATGATGGTCTGCAAAAGCAGTTGAAGATAGCCCAGGTGCTCGTGTCCCTGCACCTAACTGGAGACCCAGATGAAGCTCCTGATTCCTGACTTCAGATCGGCCCAGCTCCGCCCACTGTGGTCATTTGGAGTGAACCAGCGGATGGAAGGCCTCTCCCTGTCTGTCTCTCCCTCTCTGTCTGTAACTCTGCCTCTCAAATAAATAAATCAATCTTAAAAAAAAAAAAAAAAAAGTCCAAGAGCACAGGCTCTGCTGAGAACTGTGCTGCTTGGTACTGGGGACAGCGGAGAACAAAAACAGACGTGGCCTTTGGCTCTTGCAGTGGAGCCAACAACAGACCTACTGCCTCTCTTCCTCAGCTTCTTTCCTCTGGATTCTTCAACATATCTGTGGCTATGACTCCAGATAAGCAGCATCTAATTTTATCAAGTGTGTTCCTAACAACTTGTGCACAAATAACATTTGGCAACAAACCTGTTTTCCCTACATAAATCCACTATATTTTAAAAGACGTTCAATTTGCAGTTTTCGGTTTCTCATGCTTCCCCTTCTCCACTACCACTAAAATCCTTAAAGATCTATACCCAATTAAAAGCATTCTCAGAAGTCATTTAATTAATGGAAATTCACATTCCAGGGTAATTGCAATCATTCACTGCAATCATTCATGGAGTTTTGAAAGGGTGGATCACCAGGTGCCATTCTTAAGAGATTGTAATTCACTAGATCCTAAATGAGGCCCTGGAATCAGCATTTTAGGCAGCCCATAGCACCGTGTAGGTTGCACTGAACCAAGGAACTGGAGTATAAGCTGAGAAACGTGGGTTCTTCTATGGCCTGCCAGTGACTACAGGTGAGGCTGCACCACTGTGCTGGCCACCTGAACTGCTCTGGGTCACCTCGCAGTGAGGGAGGTAATCAGAGCTGGAAGAGGACTTCATTCGGTAACCAATCTAAAATTCTAGAACCTCCAAACGCAGTCTAACATCACATACTCAACCGGGTTTACTGAAAAACAGCGTCATTCTGTAAGCTCTTCTACCCACCCAAGTCACAGGCCCTAGGAGAGACTTTGCATGCCGCCAACACGCCTTACTTGGTTTCCGAACAAAACCAGGGATCGAGTCTCCCGCCCAACGGAAACAACCCTGAACGTGAAAAGGGCAGGTCTTCCTCACCGCCCCATGGGCAAATCACAAACATTTTACAGAAAAATATGACCTGTAATTCAACCCAGGCCTCTGGCTGGCATCGCCATTCACATCCGAGGAACAAAACTGAACTAAAAGTATGCGGACTTCGAGAGGGGCCAAACATTGTTCATGAAAAGAACTGACGTCTGACAACAAAGCAAACGTCAAGACACTCAAACAGTGGAGAATCGAGGCCTAGATCTGAGGAAGGCAACTGAACATCAGCATTTAACAGGCGTCAAGATCTAGTCGATAACGCAGGACACGACACAGTCAAAACTCACAAGCAGGATGACCAGAGGAGTTTATTAAGGTGACCATAAAATCTACCCCATAATTCGGAGATAAGTTTTCTAGTCCGAAGTACAACCAACAATATCAATTTATGCAAGGCCGCGGAGCTGCAATACACCAAGCACAATGTAATCTTTCGCGGAGCGGTCGGACCAGCGCTCCCGGAGCTCCCTCCGCCGCCCCCGACCCAGTCCTTCCCACTCAGCCTCACTGCCAGGTCAGGAGGGTGCCCTGCTGCCCAGCCAGGCGGCCACTCCTCCTTCCCACAAGTCCCGGGCCCGCACGGCTCGCCCCGGGATTCCAATGGCCCCCGACCTCCTCCTGCCTCTCGCCACGGCGGCCTCGCACAGACGCAGCCCGGGGCGACGGGCACACACCCACCGCCGACAGTCTCCCCAGGGCGCTGCGGGGACGGACCCCAGCCCCCCGGCTGGTGCTCGCCAGGTCCGGGAAGGCCGCGCCGGCCCGGGACCCCGCCTCCTCCGCGCCCCCGTCCGGGCCGAGCCGGGCCGCTGCGCTCCCACCCACCTCGCCCACCCGGGACGCCCCTCCCCGGGGGCGCCAGACCTCCGCGGGCCGCCGCCTCCTCGGAAGGTGACAGCCGCCGCGTCGGGGCCGACCCCGGCCCCTCCTCCAGGTCCTCCTCACTCCGGCCAGGGGACTAGGGGTGGGCTTCTTACCGGACGGCAGGACATGGCGAGGCCCGCCTCGGCACGGCCTCCTCTGCCACCCCACGAGGCTCCCAGCCAGGGGCCACGGCGGGCAGCGCCTGGGCCGCTGGAGCGTCTAGTCCGGCAGCTCCTCCGCCGCCGCCGCCGCCGCTGCCGCCGCCTTCTCACAACCACAACAACATGGCGGCAGCGGCCACACAGAGCGCGCTCCCGACATCGAGCCGGGCCGCGAGCGGGGGTGCGCGCGCACGCTCGGCATTCAGCGGGCGGTCGGGAAGGGGGGGGCGAAGCGGGGTGAAAGGGGCGGGGCCAGGCGGCGCAGGCCACGCCCACGCACCTGGGCGGGGCCGCACACCCGCCGAAACCCCTCGGCGGGAGCCTGGCTAGCGGAGTTTCTAGCCGGTAGCAAGGCCTGGCTAGACGGATGGGAAATAGGCTGAGGAAGGGTCGTGAACGAATCAGGAGAAAGAAAACCAGAGATGGTCCTACGGACTTTCAAAAGGCGTCTTTTCCTAGCCCTGGCCTGAAGATACCAGCTCAGGCTACTTACCAGAGAAATAGAACAATGTGGTGCACTTCATCTGCGGTTGTAGTCAGAATAAAACTAAATCAGGCCGAGGCTGTGGCGCTGCGTTGCCGCCTGCTACCCCAGCATCCCCTATGGGCAAAGGTTCGAGTCCCAGCAGTTCCACTTCCAACCCAGCTCCCTGCTAATGCACCTGGGAAAGCAGCAGAGGATGGCCCAAGTACTTGGGCCCCTGCACCAACGTGGGAGGCCCGGAAGAAGCTCCTGGCTCCTGGCTTTGGATCTGTGCAGCTCCCACGGTTGCAGCCAATTGGAGAATGAACCAGTGGTTGGAAGACCTCTCTCTCTCTCTCTCCTCTTTCTGAGTAACTCTGCCTTTCAAATCTTTTTTAAAGATTTATTTATTTATTTGCAAGTCAGAGTTACACAAAGAGAGGAGAGGCAGAGAGAGAGAGGTTTTCCATCCGATGGTTCACTCCCCAATTGGCTACAATGGCCGGAGCTGTGCTGATCAGAAGCAAGGAGCCAGGAGCCAGGGGCTTCTTCCGGGTCTCCCACGTAGGTGCAGGGGGCCCAAGAAATTTGGGCCATCTTTTACTGCCTTCCCAGGCCATAGCAGAGAGCTGGATCAGAAATAGAGCAACTGGGTCTCAAACCAGTGCCCATATGGGATGCTGGCGCTTCAGGCCAGGGCGTTAACCCTCTGCGCCACAGCGCCCGGCCTCCTGATGACTAGTTTTATCCAGCTGATTTTGTCACTCTCTTCACCTTAACTTCCAAATAGGTCAGGACTAAATCTGGAACTCTTATTGGCTTTTAAAGTCTACACCCACCTCAACTTTGCACCTTGGCATGTCACTGTTCTGACTTTCCCGTTCTGTTACATGACTAAAGCCTTGGGGGAAGACTGGCATCGTGGCACAGCTGGTCATGCATCCCATGTGTCAGTCTGAGCCCTGCTGCTCTGCTTCTGATTCAGCTTCCTACCAAGGCACCTGGAAGGCCGGGAGGATGGCCCGTGTGCACGCATCCCTCTCACCCACGTGGGATTCCTATTCGGTATTCCTGACTCATGGCTTCAGCCTGGTTCAGCCCTGGCTGTTGTGGAGTGAAGCAGTGGATGGAAGATATCTCTGTGTCTCTCCCTCTCCCTCTCTCAGTCTACCTTTCAAAGAAATAAACACATCTCAAAGTAGAGAGAGAGACAAGACTGCAAATTGATTAAATACAATAAATTTTTCAAGATTTATTTATTTATTTGAAAGGCAGAGTTACAGAGAGGCAGAGAAAGAGGTCTTCCATCTGCTGGTTCACTCCCCAAATGGCCACAACAGTTGGAGCTGGGCCAATCTGAATTCAGGAGCCAGGAGCTTCCTCTGGGTCTGTCACATAGGTGCAGGGTCCCAAGCACTTGGGCCATCTTCCACTGCTTTCCCAGGCCATAGCTGAGAGCTGGATCGGAAGTGGAGCAGCTGGGACTTGAACTGGCATCCATATGGGATGCTGACACTATAGGTGATGGCTTTACCCACTACACCACAGCACTGGCCTCATACAGTAAATATTTTTTAAAAATAAACAGAGGCCAGCATTGTGGCACAACAGATTATTCCACTGCCTGCGACACTGGCATCCCATATCAAAACATGGGTTTGAGACCCGGCTGCTCTGCTTCCGTTCCAGCTCCTTGCTAATACACCTGGGAAAGCTTGGGCCCCTGCTAACCATGCAGGAGACCCATACGGAGTTCCAGGCTCCAGGCTTCAGCCTGACTTAGTTCCAATCATTGCAGCTACTTGGGGAGTGAACCAGTGGATGGAACTCCATCACTTTGCCTTTCAAATAAAATACCAAAAAAAAAAATCCATAAATAAATAAATAAAGCCTTTATGGAATGAGAGGAGAAATAGAAAGTATATATGGATCAGGTGCTGTGTTACAGCAGGTTAAACTGCAGCTTGGGACTATCACATCCCACATATTGGAATGCCTAGCTCAAGCTTCAGCCTATGATGCCAACATCCCATATGAATGCTGGTTTGAGTCCCAGCAGTTCCACTTCAGATCCAGCTCCATTCTTTTTTTTTTAAATATATATTTATTTTATTTGAAAGAGTTACACAGAGAGAGAGAAGGAGAGGCAGAGAGAGAGAGAGAAAGAGAGAGAGAGAGAGATCTTCCATCCACTGGTTCACTCCCCAGTTGGCCGCAAAAGCCAGAGCTGCACCGATCAGAAGCCAGGAGCCAGGAACTTCGGGGTCTCTCACATGGGTGCAGGGGCCCAAAAACTCACACCATCCTCTACTGCTTTCCCAGGCCATCGTAGAGTGCTGGATCAGAAATGGAGCAGCCAGGTCTTGAACCGGCACCCCTATGTGATACTGGTACTGCAGGTGGCAGCTTAACCCACTACACCACATCAGCTCCTCCAGCTCCCTTTTAATGTGCCTAAGAAAGCAGTGGAAGATGGCTCAAATGCTTGGGACCCTGCACCCACAGGGGAGACCTGGATGAAGCTCCTAGGTTCTGGCTTCAGATGGGCTCATCTCTGGCTGTTGCAGCTATTTGGGGAGTGAACCAGCAGATAGAAGACCTTTCTCTGTCTCTGTCTCTCCCTCTCTTTGTAACTCTGCATCTCAGATAAATAAAAATAAATCTAATAAATAAATATTTTAAAAAATATGTCTTCATTTGACAGGAAGAGTGGCAGAGAGGGAGAGACAGAGGGAGAGATCTTCTATCCAGTGGTTTATATCTCAAATGGCTGCAATAGCCAGGGTTAGTCCAGGCTGAAGCCACAAGCCTGGATCTCCATTTGGATTTCCATGTAGGTGGCAGGGGCCTTCCCAGGCACATTAGCAGGAAGTGGGTTCAGAAGTAGGGCAACCAGAACTCCAACCAGTGCTCCTAAGAGATGCTGGTAGCAGTGGAAGTAGGAGTTTAACACAATGTGGCACAAATGCTGGTCCCTAAATTTGAATTTCCAAATATTTGTTCCTCAGTTCCTTTTTCTATGCCCCAGCCTCCTCATTGACCTATGTGGCCGTAATTACTACCTTACTTATCTCACAGAGATGCATAGGATTCTTTGAGGTACTGGGTTGGAAACCCAAACCAGTGGGCCTGATCCTTGGGTGCTTTGGGCTGAATTTAAAGCCCTCACTCTTCCAGGCCAAAACCAGGAACCTGGAAATCAATCCTGGTCTCCAACATGGGTTACAGAGACCCAATTACATGAGTCCCCCACACCTCCCTGGGTGTGTGGCAGCAGGAAGCTGGATCAGAAGCAGAACTAAGACTTGAAGTCAGTGACTCCAATATGGGATGTAGACATTCTAAGTGGCATCTTACCCACAGCACCAAATGCCTGCCCCAACAGAGTACTTGATAAATGAATGAATTGGAGGCCGGTGCTGTGGCATAGCAGGTAAAGCCTCCGTCTACAGTGCCAGCATCCCATATGGGCACCAGTTTGAGTCCCGGCTGCTCTACTTCTGATCTTGCTCCCTGCTACAGCCTGGGAAAGCAGTAGAAGATGGCCCAAGTCCTTGGGCCCCTGCATCCATGTGGGAGACCCGGAAGAAGCTCCTGGCTCCCGGCTTCGGATCATTGCAGCTCGAGCCATTGCAGCCAGTTGGAAGTGAACCATCAGATGGAAGACCTCTCTCTCTCTCTCTCTCCCTCTCTCTCTGCCTCTCTGTAGCTCTGCCTTTCAAATAAATAAATAAATCTCTAAACATAAATAAATGAATTGATATTTTCTAAGTTTTAATTCTGACTGAAGTAAATATCTATTGCCATAACTCACGTAAGTAAAAGCTCTTTAGGGGCCTTAATGATTTTAACAAACTGAAAAGTTTGAGAACCACTGGTATATTTGTTGGAGTTTTTCAACAGCAAAGACATTTGTCGTCAGTACCTGGATTTTTTAAATTGTTAAGCATATAGATTCATTATAGTATTAAGTAATGATGTGTAGTATATATAATTAGAAAACTAGTGTGGCAGGTTAGGCCACTACCTGAGGTGCCAGCATCCCACTTGAGTGCTGGTCAGAGTCCTGGTTGCTTTGCTTCTGCAGTTCAAATCCCGGCTGCTCCACTTCTGATCCAGTTCTCTGCTAATGCACCTGGAAAAGTAGTGGATGATGGCCCAAGTACTGGGGCCCCTGCACCCATGTGGGAGATTCAGCTGGAGTTCCAGGCTCCTGAGTTCGGCCTAGTCCAGGCCTGGTCACTGCACCCATTTGGGAGTATCTGTCCCTCTCTCTTTGTAACTCTGCCTTTCAAATAATAACATAAATCTTTTTTATTTTATTTTATTTTTTGACAGGCAGAGTTAGACAGTGAGAGAGAGACAGAGAAAGGTCTTCCTTTGCTGTTGGTTCACCTTCCAATGGCCACCGCGGCCGGTACACTGCAGCCGGCGCACCGCACTTATCCAATGGCAGGAGCCAGGTGCTTATCCCGGTCTCCCATGCAGTGCAGGGCCCAAGCACTTGGGCCATCCTCCACTGCACTCCCGGGCCACAGCAGAGAGCTGGCCTGGAAGAGGGGCAACCGGGACAGGATCCAGCACCCTGACCGGGACTAGAACCCTGTGTGCCGGTGCCACAAGGTGGAGGATTAGCCTGTTGAGCCACAGCGCCGGCCAAATCTTTAAAAAGGAAAGAAAACTACAAATAAGAGATCAAAGTCAATATCACAGACATCTTTGCTTAGCATGAAGCTAAATTTATTTACATAAAACAATGCATTGATTTAAAGAAAAAATAGAAAAAGTAAATATTAGTATAAAGCAAATTATATCAAAAATTGATGAGGATGGTACCCACAAGACAAGACTTTGAGCCCTAGGGGGACACTCCAGGTGAGCAAGCTTTGGAATCAGGCAGACTCCCCCTCCCTCCCTACGAGTCAGGTGACCTTCAACTGGAAAGCAGATGATGGAGGAGTGAGTGAACCAACCCTGCACGGTGGCAGCCATGCTTCCCATCACTCTCCCAGGGACGGCCTGCTGCAAGGCGAGATGAGAGACCTGCGTCAGTGACTCAGCGGAGCCACTGGCTGAGTCACCGCCTGATCCAGCCCCACCCTCAGGGCCTCAGTTTACCCATTCAGAAAATGACTGGGTAGGATAGGATGTAAACCATCTCTCACGCCTCCCCGTCCTACCCACCATCCCCTGATTAAAGGATCAGCCTCTCCTCCTTTGATGATTGCATCACAGGATCCCAGAATTGCAGCTAGAAAGGACTCCAGAGCTCCAGATTACGCCTCCCTGGCAAACCCCATCCCCGGGTCATAAACGGGGAAACTGAGATTCTCTGGAATTAAGCGACTTGTGGGTAGGTGGGGACGAGGGGAGGAAGTGCCAGTCGTGTGCCCCTGGGTTCAGTGGGAAAGGAGAGCTTTGAAAAATGGCTGAGGGTGTTTGGTGGTTTAGCCACCACGCACCTTAACCAGCACTCTGCAATTCTGCTGGGGACGTGAATCCCCACTTCAGCCGGGAAAAAATCAATGCTGTCGGGGGTGAGAACGCTGTGTTAACAGGATTGATGGATCGCTTCATGTTACTAACTAAATCCATCTTTGAAAGGTCAAGCATCCCGCAGGGAGCATGGAAGCGTGGGTGGGAGGGAGGGAGGGAGGGTGGGAAGTATCACTATGCTCCTAAATCTGTATGTATGAAATGCATCAAATTTGTCCACCTTATATATATATATATATATATATAAATTATTAGTAAAATAATAATAATTAATAATAATAAAATATCCAGCATCCCCTCTAAATTCCCCAGGAAAGGCAGAGGAGATGAAACTGGTAAGAGGTTAGAAGGGAAGGAGGGGGCTGCTGTGTGTGTGTGCGTGTGTGAGTGTGTGTGTGTGTGTTGGGGGTGGGGCGGCTTCCCATCTTCTCTCTCCATGTCCCCTCTCTCCTTGCCGTTCGTCCCCTAAGACAACACAGCAGCACCCAGCTTGCTCTGCCCAAAGCTTTCTGCAGCCTGGGCCAACTCAGCAGCTACAAATAGAACCAGAACCCACCGAAAATAGCTCTCATCCCTTCTGTCCAGAACTTCCAAGTGCTCACCAGGATGCCCTGCCCCCACCACACAGGATCCAGGCAGGGAATCAGGTAGGGAGACCTGAAGCCCACCTCTGGGGACCCCCCTCCCCCGAGGGACACAGCTTCCAGCAGAGCTGGCTCTTGCTGAGCCCTGGCTCAGTGCCATGACCCCTGCGGAGGCCCCCCGGCGCTTGTTGCCTGTGACTCAATGAAGGAGGTCTTGGCAATGAACTCTATACTAGAGATGAAACTCAGAAGTGAGGGACCTGTGCAGGGCCACAGAGCCAGTGGGAGGTGGAGCTGCAGTCTGAACCCACCTAGGTGACCAGAGTTTGCATGGTTAACAGCTAAGTCGCCTGGTTAACTACTAAGTTAATAGTAGTCCATGGCTAACCACGGCCCTACATGGCCTCTCTCTCTCTCTCTCTCTCTCTCTCTCTCTCTCTCTCTCTCTCTTTCTCTCTGTCTCTCCATTCTCTTCTCTTCCTCCCCTACCCTCCCAAGCAAGGTGGCTGCACAATTAGCTCCAGATTCAGGCTGGAGGGAGCTCAGATCATCCAACCGCTTCCTTGGCAGCCGGGGAAACTGAGGCCCCGGGTGGAGGGTCGTCTGCCTTGTAGGTACTTATAAATGAGTGAAACAAGCACCAGGTCTCTGGGCTCAGAGGCCAATTGTGTCTTTGCAGCAGTCCAGGCAAACAGAGACTCCCTTGTTCCTCTCCTGTAGAAGCCCCATGGGTCTTTTTATTTTTTTTTTTAAACTTTTCAAACTCCTGCTGTTTCCCAACACAGCAGAGCACTCCTGCCGCCCCCTCCAGCCCCGCCAGCCCGTCCCGCGTCCCCAGACACCCGTCTGGCAGCCAGACATCCTGAGACTACTTCTTCTTCCCTCTCCGTTCAGGGTGTTTAATGTGCTAGGGGAAGAGAGCAAGCAGCAGGGCATAAATCACTGGTGACACAGGCTGACTTTCTCCTTGCTGAATGTGAATCCGATGGGACCCAGCGAAGGAAGAGAATTAGCAGGGATTTGCTGGCTCATTTAAATCCAAGGTCCAAAGGCACACATTTCTCTTACCCTGAGTTAGATAAATTTGCCTCTGCTCCGAGATCCCAGTTGTTATAATTCCCTGAAACAGTCTTAACCTTTGCAGCGATGACAAGAAGGAAAAGAAGAAGTCGTAGGAACTCAGCTGGGGAGGAATTAAGTTATTTTAGAAGTAGTCAAGGAGAATGAACGAATTACACTCCTGGCATCAGATGATCTCAGTTCCATTGCCGGCCCTGCCTCTGCAGAGTCTGTCATGCTGCCTCAGTTTCCCCAGTGCGTCTAAGACACAAAGAGCCCAAAAACATGCACACACTCACTTAATCTGTTGATGTAAATATCTGTTGAGCGCTTCCTTTATTAAACACTGGGACGTGCTCTGTCCGTGGGACAGTGAACGAGACGAAGCCAGTCCCTGCCTTTCTGAGACTTATAGCCTGGTCAGAAGGACAAAGTCAACAGAAGCCAAGCTAAGGATGCTGATGGAGAAGACACAGTGCTGGCGGCAGCATTTTGGAGAGGAACCCACCCCAGACACATGGGGGATGCAGAACCCAGAAGTAGGGGTAGGAGTTAACTGGGGCAAACGACGAGGAAAAGGAGATTCAAACAGAGACATGAGCACATGCAAAGGCCCAGAGGAGACCCAGAACCAGCCCGGTCACCCAGCCAACCGGTTAGAACAAGCATGGGTTAAGCTGTCTGTGAGGCATACGAAAAGAACCCTGCTGAAATTCTGTGGTTTTACTGCTGTGTTAATCACACAGTACAGGCTGGATTCCATATGGCTACATTCTTTTAATGTTACAAATTCCTTCATCAGCATCTCTAGGAAATCATCAGCTCTGCCCCCAGCAAGTCTCTTGATGTGGATGCATCCTTTATTTTTTTTTTTTCTTTTGGAATGTATTATTTATTTGAAAGGCAGAGCAACAGAGAGAGATGCAAAAGAAGACAGAAAGAGAGAGAGATCTTCCATCTGCTGATTCACTTCCCAGATGACCACAACAGCCAGGGCTGGCCCAGGCTGAAGCCAGGAGCCAGAAACTCCATCCTGATCTTCCACATGGGTGGCAAAATGTTAAATATTCCTAAATTAGGGAGCCAATGTTATGACATAGTGTTAAGCTGCTGCCTGCAACGTCACCATCCCATACGGGTGCTGGTTCAGTCCCAGTAGCTCCACTTCCGGTCCAGCCTCTGCTAATATGTCTAGGAATGCAGCAGAAGGTGATCCAAGTTCTTCGGCACCTGCCAACCATGTGGGGTACCTGGGTGGAGTTCCAGGCTCCTGGTCTCAGCCTGACCCAGCCCTGGCCATGGTGGCCATTTGGGGAGTGAAGCAACAGATGGATATCTGTTTCTCTCTTTCTCCGTCTCTGTGGGTAACTCCGTCTTTCAAATAAATATTTTTTAAAAAATAAATTTTGAAGCCAGCGCCACGGCTCAACAGGCTAATCCTCCGCCTTGCAGCGCCAGCACACCGGGTTCTAGTCCCAGTCGGGGCCCCGGATTCTGTCCTGGTTGCCCCTCTTCCAGGCCAGCCCTCTGCTGTGGCCCAGGAGTGCAGTGGAGGATGGCCCAAGTGCTTGGGCCCTGCACCCCATGGGAGACCAGGAAAAAGCACCTAGCACCTGGCTCCTGCCATCGGATGATCGCGGTGTGCCGGCCGCAGCGCGCCGACCGCGGCAGCCATTGGAGGGTGAACCAACGGCAAAGGAAGACCTTTCTCTCTGTCTCTCTCTCTCACTGTCCACTCTGCCTGTCAAAAAATAAAATAAATAAATAAATAAATAAAAATAAATTTTGAAACTAAAAAAAAATACACTAACAAAAAGATTGATGTGTTTATTGGAAAGGCAGAGCAACAGTAGTGGGGGCAGGGAGGAGAGGTATCTTCCATCCGTTGCTTCACTCCCCAAATGGCTACAACAGCCAGATCTGAGCCCTAGGCCAAAGCCAAGAACTCCATGCTAGTCTCCCATATGGGTGACAGGGACCCAGGTACTTGGATCATCTTGTGCTGCCTTCCCAGGAACACTAGCAGCAAGCTGGATCTGAAGAAAAGCAGCCAGGACTCGCACTGGAACTCTGGTGTGGGATGTGGAAGTTACCAAGCAGCAGCTTGACTTACTGTGTCCCAGCACCAGTCCCCCGGTGGATCCTTGCATTGGACCTAGTCCATCTGTCTCCCCAGATTCCACATTCGTGACTTTTGATGGTCAAATCTTCCGGATCCTGGCCCACATCATTCTCCCTTATTAGAGAATAAGTGGCATCAAAGGGCAGTTAACATGATATGGAGGCCGTAGGCTTTCTGGGAAATTACAGAATTATGTCCAGCCACAGAGGAAAAAATAAAGTTTATTCTCTACCCATAGCTCAGTGGCATGGAGGATTGTCCATAAATGTCCCTGTGGGAAATTCAGCTTAAAGGCAGGAACTGGGGGCCAGAGATGTAACTAAAAACAAGTCTCAGGGTAGACATTGGGTGTAGCAATTAAGATACTTCTTGGGAGGCCGGCACTGTAGCAGAGCAGGTTAGGCCTCTGCCTGACGGCCTAGAAAGGCAATGGAGGGTGGCCCAAGTGCTTGGGCCCCTGTACCCACATGGAAGACCTGGAAGAAGCTCCTGGATCCTGGCTTCAGATCAGCCCAACTCCGGCCCTTGCAACCATTTGGGGAGTGAACCAGAGGATGGAAGATCTCTCTCTCTGTCTATGTCTCTGTCTCTCCCTCCATCCCTCTGTAACTCTGCTTCTCAAATAAATAATCTTTAGAAGAGGAGGAGGAGGAGGAAGGAGAAACTTCTTGGGACACCCACATCCCTCATCAGAGTCCTGAGTTTGAGTCTCAGCTCTGTTTCCAAGTCCAGCTTCCTGCTGATGTGCATCCTGGGGGCAGCATCTTTAGGCTCAAGTAGTTGAGTCTCTGCCACCTGTATGGAGACCTGAATTGAGTTCTTGTCTTCTGACTCTGCTCAACCCCAGCTGCGGGCATTTGGGGAATGAAGCAGCGAATAAAAGCTTGCTCTCTATCTCTCTCTGTCTCTCTCTGCCTTTCAAATAATAATTTTGTAAACAAAATGTACATTTTCAATGAATTTTTTAAGCTCTCTCATCCCTAAAGGAAGCCTGATCTTTATATTTTGAATGGATGAATGGATGAAGAACTTGGTCATTTCTTTCTTCCTTCCAATACAGGGACAGCACAGGACAGCCCATTTTTCTGTAAAGTGCCAAATAATAAATATTTTAGGCTTTTTTTTAAAATAAAGATTTATTTATTTATTTGTCTCTGCCTTTCTCTCTGTCACTCTTTCAAATAAATAAATAAATCTTTTTTTAAAAACAATGCACACCCTGAGTGGAAGCAGGTGATGGCTGAGTACCTGGCTTCCTGCCACCCACGTGGGAGACCTAGACTGAGATCCCAGCTCCCGACTTTGGCCTGGCCCAGCCCTGGCTTTTACAGGCACTGTGGTAATGACGTAGCAGATGGGAGCTCTCTGTCTGTCTTTCTGTCCCTCTATCTCTCAAACAAAAACCAGATAGATAGATAAATAAATAAATAGATAGATAGATATCTTTTAAGATGCAGAACACCTGGCCAATGTCCTCTTACATGTGGTAAGTGCTATTGAGCTTTAAGCACTGCCACTTCTCTCTCCAGCGTTTTCTTAGTCTGAGACCCACAGCACTGCCCAGAGATGTTTGTGACTTACAAAGCCTTAAAATATGGGGCAGGCACTGCCATGTGGTAGGTTAAGCCTCCGCCTATGGCGCCGAAATACCTTATGGGCACTGGTTCTAGTTCCAGGTGTTCCTCTCCTGATCCAGCACTCTGCTATGGCCTGGGAAAGCAGTCAAAGATGGCCAAAGTCCTTGGGCCCCTGCACCCACGTGGGAGGCCTGGAAGAAGCTCCTGGCTCCTGGCTTTGAATCAGTCCAGCTCCAGCCATTGTGGCCATTTGTGGAGTGAACCAGCAGATGGAAGACCTCTATTTATGTTTGTCTCTCTGCCTTTCAAATAAATAAAATGGGGCCAGCATTGTGGCACAGCAGGGTAAGCTGACACCTGTGATGCCAGCATCCCACACGAGTGCCGGTTTGTGTCCCAAGCTCCGATCTAGCTCCCTGTTAATGCTCCTGGGAAAGCAGTGGAAGATGGCCTGAGTACTTGGGCCCCTGCCACCCACTCTGGAGACCTGGATGGAGTTGCAAACTCTTGGTTTTAGCCTGACCAGACCCTGTTGCAACCATCTGGGGAGAAACCAGCAGATGGAATATATCTTTCTTTCTCGGTGTAGCTCTGCCTTTCGAATAAATAAGCAAATCTTTTAAAAGTTTTTTAAAAAGTAAATAAAGTATATACATTTTTAAAGATTTTATTTATTTATATGAGACAGCATTACAGACAGAGGAAAGGAGAGATAGAGAGAAAGGTCTTCCATCCACTGTTTCATTCCCCAAATGGCCACAATAGCCAGAAGTGGGCCAATCCGAAGCCAGGAGTCAGGAGCTTCTTCCGGGTCTCCCACTTGGGTTCTGGGACCCAAGCACTTGGGCCATTTTCCACTGCTTTCCCAGGCCATAAGCAGAGAGATGGATAAGAAGAAGAGCAGCCGGGACATGAACCAACCCACACCCATATGGGATGCTGGCCCCAAAATAAATTATTTTTTATTAAAAAAAGCATTAACTTGGTTGGAAGAAGGATTGGGGAACTAGCTTGAAGCTATGTTGGTGAGTCATATTTGAATAGCAAATGCGTTTTAAATAAGTTTTTAAAATTTATTTTCATTTTACTTAAGAGAGGCAGAGACAGCTCTTCCATCTGCAGGTTCACTCCCCAAATGCCCACAATAGCCAGGGCTGAGTCAAGTTCAAGCCAGAATTCTAGAACTCAATCCAAGTCTCCTATATGGGCAGCAGGGACTCAAATATTGAGCCATCACCTACTGTCTCCCAGGGTGCACGTTAGCTGGAAAAGAAGTAGAGGCAGGACTCGAACCCAGGCATATGGTGTCTCAAGTGTCACATTAATCACTGCACCAAACGTCCACCTCCCACACATGTACCTTTCACTGAAAGTGGATGTTTGCTCTGGATACTTGGGAGGGGCTGATAGACAAATGGGGAAAAATCTTTCAAACCATTCCTTGGATCTACCCTTCCTATAGCTACTGTAGACGCAGCTTGGCGTCAAACCATTTTTGCAGGTTCCCATCTCATTGATCCACAAACTAATCCTATGAAGCCAGGAATATGATCTCGAGTGAATGATGGAGAAGGTGAGGTTTGAAGAGGTTAATAAACTTAATTCCCTGTGCAATGTAAAGCAGGTGATAAATGGTGGAATCGCAGTAAGATTGCGGATCCTCCTGGCCCCACAGTCTGGTCCTGTTTCAATATACCCTGTTGGTTCCAACCATTTCTTTCTTTTTTTTTAAGATTTATTTATTTATTTGAAATTCAGAATTACAAAGAGAAAGGAGAGGCAGAGAGAGAAAGAGGTCTTCCATCTGCTGGTTCACTCCTTATTTGGCCGCAACGGCTGGAGCTGCACTGATCCAAAGCCTGGAGTCAGGAGCTTCTTCCAGGTCTCCTACATGGGTGCAGGGGCCCAAGGACTTGAGCCATTTTCTACTGCTTTCCCAGGCTATAACAGAGAGCTGGATTGGAAGTGAAGCAGCCAGGATTCGAACTGGCACCCATATGGGCTGCCTGTGCTTCAGGCCAGGGCGTTAACCTGCTGCGCCACAGCGCCGGCCCCCCAACCATTTCTTTAAGCCTGTGTTTGAATGATCAGGGGATTCATAGTCAATTTCTTGCAGTTTCATACTTAATTATTATGGCATTAATTAGATTGTTTGATAAATGTTTCACATGATACTCTTCATTCAGTCTCTGTATGGATTGACTTATGATTTGTTCACCTCAATTCAGTATTTGAGTCAAAATTCCTTTACATTTTTGGCTCAGAAGTAGATCCACCTACAATGCCCAAATGGTTTTTTTTTAAAGGTTTATTTATTTGAAAACCAAAATGACACAGAGAGAGGGAGAGAGAGAGAAACCATCCATCTCTCCCACTCCCCAAATGACTGCAACTGTCAGAGGTGAGCCAGTCTGAAATCAGGAGCCAGGAACTCCTTCTGGGTTTCCCATGTGGGTGACAAGGGCCCAGGTATTTGGACCATGATCTGCAACCTTCCCAGGTGCATTAGCAAGGAGCTAGATTGGAGATTGAGCAGCCTGGACTCAAACTGGTGCTCATATGGGATGCCGGTCTCACAGGCAATGTAACCGGTTCACTGTGCCACAATTCCAGTCTCCCAACTTATTTTTGTAAAAGGCTTATTTATCTGAAAGGCAAAGAGAGAGCAAGAGAGAGATTTTCCATCCAATGTTTCACTCCCCAAATGACCACAACACACATGTCAAGTTGAAGCCAGGAGCCAGGCACTCCATTTAGATCTCCCATGTGGGTGGCAGGGACTCAAGTAGTTGAGCCATCATCCACTGCCTCCCAGGATGATTAGCACGAAAATGATCTCAAGGGGAGTAGCTGGGACTTGAACTGGCACTCAGATGTAGAATCCAGGTATCCCAAGCAGCAGCTGTGTGCCATGACACCCATCCTCCAACTGATTTTTGACAAAGGTGCAAAAGGAATTCAACAGAGCAAAAGTAGCTCTTTCAAAGAATGGTGCTGGGGCAAATGGACAACCATAAGCAAAAAATAAAAATAAAAATAAAGAACCTGAACCATGCACAAAGGTTAACTCGAAATGGATCTAGGACTTAAATGTGAAGCATAAAACTATAAGAGAGAGAGAGAGAGAGAGAGAGAATCTTTGAGATACAGAGCTAGGCAAAAATTTTTAGACTTAACACTAAAAGCACAACCCACAAAAGAAAAAATGAGCAAATTGAACCATAACACAACTTGAAACTATGCTCTATGAAAGACTCCTTGAAAAAAATTGAAAAAAACAAACTACAGATTGGAAGCAAATATTTGTCAAATATATATCTGATAAAGAACTCTGAAAACTTGACATTATGGCTGACTTAACAACTTGTTAAGCCACCACATGTAATCCCAGCATCCCATATGCACATCAATTTGAGTCCTGGCTGCTCCACTTTCAATCCAGCTTCCTGCTAGTTTGCCTGAGAAGCAACAAATGATGGCCCCAGTACTTGAGTCCTTGCCAACATGTGGGAGACAAGAAGGGAGTTCCTGGCTCCTGGCTCCAGCCTGGCCCAGACCTGACAGGCCATTTGGGGAGCAAACTAGCAGATTGAAGATCTCTCTCTCTCTCTCTCTCTCTCTTCCTTTCAAATAAATAAATAATATTTTTTAAAAAAGAAAACAAAATGAAAGAAAAACTCAACAGACACTGACGTTTGTTAAACGTCGTAGGTTAAACCCCACCTACAACACCAGCATCCCATATGAGCATCAGTTTGAGTCTCGGTTGCTCCAATTCCAATCCAACTCCCTGCTAACGCACCTGGGAAGGCAACATAAGATGGTCCAAGTCCTTGGGCCCCTGGCACCCTCATGGGAAACCAGGATAGAGTTCCTAGCCCCTGGTCCAGACCCCAGTCATTGCAGCCATCTGGGGAGTGAACCAACAAATAGGAGATCTTGCTATCTTTCCCTCATTCCCTATAACTTTGCCTTTCAAATAAATAAATAAATAAATATTACACACACAGACACACACACAGATGGGGAAACTGAAGTTAAGTAGTAATATGCCCCATTCCACATAGTGATCCAGAGTCAGGAACAACAATTAGAGCCTCTGACTCCAAGGCCCACCTCCATGCCCTCCACACTATTCCTCCTCTCTGATTAGATGTCTTACAGGATTAGTCTTTGGTCTTTTGGCCTAGACTAGCCTTGAACCTGGGGCAAAAACGTAGGGCTCTCCTTTGAATCACTACCAGGTGTGACAGATCAGTGGCAAGAACCCTACATCACTGCGCTAGATTCCCCTGGCCTACACCATTCCATTTCCCAAGACTAAGCAGAAGCCTGAACGTCATTGCTTGCAGGCTATGCAGCTATAGAAAAGCCACTTCTGTCTGAACTTTAGTTTCCTCGCTCTTAAACCTGAGCTTGTAATTCCAGCATTGTCGGTGGATCAAATGAAGTATTTCAAAGGGCTGTGGACACTCCAAAGGGGGCAGTTATTATTAATAACAGGGCACCATGAAGTAAATTCTAAATATAGGTCACTCGCTCCTATTTATCTTCAGGTTTGATGGTAAATGCTTTGGGGACCTGGACATTTTATTTTATTCTAATCTCTCTTTTCTGAAGTGCTAAAACATTTCTTTTTCTTTCTTTCTTACTTTGAGAGGCAAGAAAGACAAGAGCTCCTATGTGCTGGTTTACTTCCTAAATGCCCACAAAAGGCAAGGAACTCAACTCAAGCCTCCCACACGGATTACAGGAACCAAACTGCTTGAGCAGTTTGCGGGCTCCTGGGGTCTACACTGGCAGGCAGCTGGAATCAGAAGCTGGGAGTCGAACCTGTGGCACCCCGATTTGTTACATACCCTCTTCACTGGGAACTTAACTTCTAGGCCAAACACTTGCCCCAGAAGGGTAAGTTTCTTAAAAGTCCTTGTTGGCCGGCGCCGTGGCTCAACAGGCTAATCCTCCGCCTTGCGGCGCCGGCACACCGGGTTCTAGTCCCGGTCGGGGCGCCGGATTCTGTCCCGGTTGCCCCTCTTCCAGGCCAGCCCTCTGCTGTGGCCCAGGAGTGCAGTGGAGGATGGCCCAAGTGCTTGGGCCCTGCACCCCATGGGAGACCAGGAAAAAGCACCTAGCACCTGGCTCCTGCCATCGGATGAGCGCGGTGCGCCGGCCGCAGCGCGCCGGCGGCGGCAGCCATTGGAGGGTGAACCAATGGCAAAGGAAGACCTTTCTCTCTGTCTCTCTCTCACTGTCCACTCTGCCTGTCAAAAAAAAAAAAAAAAAAGTCCTTGTTAACTATGATGTTGGTAGAAATGTGACCAGAATGCACAAATTAAAAGCCAAGCATTGACAGTCAAAATAAACCCTGTGATTTAACTGCATTTTTCTTGTAAATTGTGAAGCAAACTGGGAATGGGCTCAGCCAAAATTTGTCCCCTGGTTTCCCTGCCTGAAAACCCCAGGTAGCTCCTTGTTTTCAGTTTTGGAAGTGTGGCTTCTCTCTGTTCAGGGGCATG
Organism: Sylvilagus floridanus; assembly: GCA_949820135.1. Classification (NCBI taxonomy): domain Eukaryota; kingdom Metazoa; phylum Chordata; class Mammalia; order Lagomorpha; family Leporidae; genus Sylvilagus; species Sylvilagus floridanus. Next base: position 160,997,056 of record OX463233.1, read on the forward strand.
GAAGAATGTGAAATTTGCTAGTACTTTTAGGTACAACATGTTCTTACTATTTATACCAACCAGGATCTGTGACTTTTTTTTGGACAAGATTTTTCCACATTTAAAAAAAAAAATCAAACACCCCCCCCCCACCTCCGTTTCTCAGTTATGACAGCCTTGCAAACATACAAACAAAATTCCTCCACTTTATTACTAAGACCAGTAACAGGGACTTTTAAAACGGCCTTTCATCTCCACATCTTAAGCCATGTCACAAACAGTAATTAAAGTCCAACACCCTGGTGAGGGAGGCCACTATTATTCAGCCCATTTTTCAAACAGGTAAACCCAGACTTACAAATTAGAGGCCTGTCCAGAGGTCACCAGGGTTTGGAGCAGGGAGGAGAGTGGAATTAAGAATTCTGGACTTTCCAGCTCTTGGCTGCACAAGGTGTGGGGTAGAAGGAGCTTATGAGCATGTCCTTGTGGAGAAGATGTTCACTGAGCTGGGGTGGTCTGGAGGGGTCGGGAGAGGTAGAGGCCAGATTCAAGGATACTCTAGAGAAATGGGTTAATCGGTTAATCCTCCGCCTGCGGCGCCGGCGTCCCATATGGGCACTGGGTTCTAGTCCCGGTTGCTCCTCTTCCAGTCCAGCTCTCTGCTGTGGCCTGGGAAGGCAGTGGAGGATGGCCCAAGTGCTTGGGCCCTGCACCCCATGGGAGATCAGGAGGAAGAACCTGGCTCCTGGCTTCGGATCGGTATAGCTCCGACCGTAGCGGCCATTTGGGGGGTGAACCAAGGGAAGGAAGACCTTTCTCTGTCTCTCTCTCTCTCTGTCTAACTCTAGCTGTCAAATTAAAAGAGAGAGAGAGAGAGAGATGGGAAAGGGTGGAGGGAGATGGATATATGTGGGCGAAGGAAGGAAGAGAGGGAGTGTGGGAGGACGGGAAGGAAGGACGGAGGGAGAGAGAAAAGAAGGAAGAGCTTGAAACAATTTAGAAAAGAAAATGAATGTTTTTAATTCATGCGTTGGGTTGAAGGTAGTAAGGAGTGTGATTGAAAGAATATGATGTTTAAGCTGTCTTTATCATTATAATTTGACAGGCAGAGAGACAAAGGAATAGACAGAAATTCCCATCTGCTGGCTTACTCCCTCCTTGGCCACAGCAGCTGGGTCTGGGTTGGACCAAAGCTAAGAGGCAGGAAGTCGTTAGATCTCCTGAGTTCACCGAGCCATCACCGCTGCCTCCCAGAGTCCGCATTATCAGGAAGTTAGCGTCAGGAGCCAGAGCCAGATACTCCTATGAGGGACCCCTCCCTAAAACCCCTCCCTAGCTGTCCGGATTTCTAATGAAGAGAAAAAAGAGGAATATGGGTTTTTTTTTTTAATTGTGTATTTTGAAATAATTATAGACTCACAAGAAATTGCAAAAATAGTCCAGAGTGGTTCTGTGTACCCATCACTCAACCTCCCCTGGTGGAAGCGTCTCAGACAACTATAGTGCTTTATCCAAACTAGGAAATTCAGTGACATCACACAAGAAAGAACACAGCTGTTACCCAGAGTGCACCAGTTTGAGAAAGCGTAATATAGATGCTCAGCATTTTACTTCCTGCACAAAAAGCACACATCTTAAGTGTACAGCCTGATGCCGCGTTATGTGTCTAAACGTTCCTGCAACCCACATGCCCAAGATAAAGAATGCTAGTAGCCCACAATGTTAACAGCTCCATTGTTCCCCCAATAAGTCAACTCCTGCTCTCTATTCTTGTATCGCTGCAATTTGTCCCATCTCGAATTTTATATATAAAGAGAATACATATTTATATATAAACATATATATTTTTATATAGAAAGAATCATACAATATAGTCTCTTTCATACTTGGCTACTTTCACTTACTCTTATGTCCGTGAGACTCATTCATGATTTGACATGTAGTAGGGGTTCGTTGTTGTTCATTACTGGGTAGTAGTTTATTATATGAGTAGACTCCATTTACTTACCCATTCTATTATGGATGGATGTTTTGACTGTACCCAATTTTTGGGTGTTATGAATATGGAAGCTATGAAGATTCATGTATATGTTGCTTATTGGACCTAAGCATTCATTATTTTATCTCCTCCTCCTTCTTCTTCTTTTGAAAGATTTATTTATCTGAAAGGCAAAGTGACAAAGAGAGATGGAAAAACAGATCTTCTGTGCACTAGTTCACTCCCCAAATGACTGCAATGGCCAGCCAGGGCTGTCCCAGGCCAAACACAGGACCTTGAACTCCACCTGGCTCTCCCACATGGGTGGGAGGGTCCCAAGTACTCGAGCCATCTTCATCTGCCTTCCCTGGTGTATTAGCTGGGCGCTGGATCAGAAGTGGAGCAGCCCGGACTGGACCTGGCGGTTGTATGGGATGCTGGCTTTGCAGGAGGCAGTTAACCTGCTATGCCACAACGCCAGCTCACTGACTGCTCATTTCTATGGGAACATTCGTAGGAAAGGCATTACTGAGCATAGGGTAAGTGAATGTTAGCTTTGGAAAATACTCCCAAAAAGTTGTCCAGAGTTGGTACCAATTTAATTTACCCTCCCATCAACAGCATACGGGAGCTCCACGGGAGTACAAAATTTTTTATGTCATTAAACTCTTAACAACGGTCTGATCATCCAACACTTATCCATCTGTGCTTCATAATTGTCATTTCAAAATGTTTCCCTATTCAGAACCCAAAGTAGAAAAACTGCCTAAGGAAATCTCAAAGGTTATGGGGCCGGAAAGTGACATCGGAGGTCAAGAAATTCAGAAGCTTGAATTATCGTCTTGGTGGAAGACTTGGAGCCAGCCAGTGTCCTGGCCTCAGTTTTCTTATCTCTAAAAATAAACCAGATGAATGGCACCCTTTCTAAAGTGCTTTTTAGCTCCAAAGCTCATGATTCCAACATGAAAAATGTGGATATTGTAATGTTCAGTGGGGGAGCTCGTGCCACAACGTAGGAAAGTGAAGTTGCCAAAGGCAAGAGCTAAGGAAAAAACACACAGTGCTGGTGTTATTAGATTGTTGCATATTTATTCCCTTCCTGTTCTAATAATATTTTTAAAATGTGTGGTTATGTGAGTTTTAAAATATTTGCCTATGCAAATATAGGTTTGATAAATTAATATTACTGGGTAATATTAATTCACCATGTTAACAAGTAAATTCTTTTTCAGTTTTATTTATTTTGTTATTTTAAAATTTTTAATTAGTTTTTAACAGATTCGATACAGTTTGTAGATACAATTCTATGAACATAATGGTATTCTCTTCAATTATTTTTTCATTTTTAAACATTATATAAAACCTAAAACTTAATATATTCTGTATATACCCTCAACTCAAATTATAACATACTTTGGAGCCTCCTAATATCTATTCAACAAATACAAGGAGTCTTCAAAAAGTTCATGGAAGGGGCCAGCACTGTGGCACTGTGGGTTAAAGCCCTGGCCTGCAGTGCTGGCATCCCATATGGGAGTCAGTTCTAGTCCCAGCTGCTCCACTTCCAATCCAGCTCTCTGCTGTGGCCTGGGAAAGCAGTGGAAGATGGCCCAAGTCCTTGGCCCCTGTACCTACGTGGGAGACCCGAAAGAGTCTCCTGGCTCCTGACTTCAGATCTGCTCAGGTGGAGTGAACCAGCAGATGGAAGACCTCTCTCTCTGTTTCTACCTCTCTCTGTCACTATGTCTTTCAAATAAATAAAAATAAATATATTTTTTAAAAAGTTCATGGAAAATGCCTGTTACAAAAAAACTGCGCATGGATTTCATGGGATTTTTTTTGGATGCCAGGTTAAATTTACCTTTTTTCCCCATGCTCTTCAAAGTACACTCATACTTACTGAGTACCTTCTCTGGGCCAGGCTCTGAGCATGAGCCTGAGGGCATGCTGAGTGAACTAGAAATGGTACTGGAGTATCTAGGAATTTATCACCTGCTGCAGGACACAAGCTCATAAACAGTTGAGTACAGGCAATGTGCTAAGGTTTATTTTAGGCAGTTTGGGAACGTACAGGAGGAACCTGAGTCGGTTTGGGAAGGTAAGGAAGATTTTCTGGAGGAGGTGACACTCAGCTGAGACTTCAAAGAGGATTCAGTGTACATACGCCAGGTAGAAAGGGAGCAAGAGGGGCCGGTGCCATGGCGCAGTAGGTTAATCCTCCGCCTGTGGCGCCGGCAGCCCACATGGGCGCTGGTTCTAGTACCCACTGCTCCACTTCCAATCCAGCTCTCTGTTGCAGCCGACTGGGGAGTGAACCAGTAGATGGAGTGAACAGTGAGAGGGAGAGAGAGGTCTTCCATCTGGTGGTTCACATCCCAAATGGCTGCAATGGCTGGAGCTGTGCCGATCCAAAGCCAGAAGCTTCTTCCAGGTTTCCCAAGTGGGTGCAGGGGCCCAAGGACTTGGGCCATTGTCTACTGCTTTTCCAGGCCATAACAGAGAGCTGGATCAGAAGAGGAGTAGCCAGGACCCATATGGGATGCCAGCACTCTACCTCTCAAATAAAATAAATAAAATCTTTAAAAAAAGAAAGAAAGAAAGAGTGAGGAAGGGTATCCTGGGCAGTAGGATAAGCTGGGGCATGGGTATGGGAGCTAGGAGGAACATGGGTTGGTTGGGGAGCCACAGTTGGTCTAGCGGTGGGTGGCTGTGAGACAAAGTAGAAAATTTTTTTAAAGTTTTATTTATTTATTTGAAAGGCAGGTTACAGAGAGGCAGAGGCAGAGCAAGAGAGCAAGGTCTTCCATCCACTGGTTCACTCCCCAGTTGGCTGCAACAGCTGGAGCTGAGCCAATCCGAAGCCAGGAGCCAAGAGTATCCCACGTTAAGTGCAGGGGCCCAAGGACTTGAGCCATCTTCTGTTGCTTTCCCAGGCCACAGCAGAGAGCTGGATCAGAAGAGGAGCAGCCAGGGCCCATGCGGGATGCCAGTACTGAAGGCAGTGGCCTTACCTGCTATACCAGGGCGCCGGCCCCAACAAAGTGGAACTGAAGAGACTTGAATGCCCCCAGCGGGGCCTTGAGCTGCCATTGGGAACCACTGGAAAATACTAAATGGGAGCTAATCAGTAACCATTCTGCCCTGCCCTTAATTTCCCAGGTATGCCTGATCACAGACCAAGATATTGCCAAATATGTATTAACTGGCTCCCTTTCCGCCCGGCTAACATGCTGTGGTTTACTGCTAGGGAGCAGGGGGATTGATTGTCGAAAGGCAGCAAGTGTTGGGAGCACTGGCCTTGCTGGCCATCACCCAGGTGCAAGGTTTGAGCCTATGAGAGGTAGCCTAAGGCCCTCCACAGAGAGGGGGCACAGTAGGTAGCTGGGCAGGCACCAGAGGGCTGCAGTCGTGAGAGCCTCATTTGAACAGTGTAAGTGATTGTCAGGGGCCCTTGGCAAAGGAAACTCAGCCCCAGGGGAGCAGGAAGTGGAGAGGCATTGTGACATAGGAAGTGACCTCAACAAGTTCACGAAAGATAGAATCAAAAGATAAGTTCACTTTGCTGCAAAGATTCTAAAATCCATTAAGTTTTTTCATTGTATGCATTCCCATGAGAGTTTTGAAGACTCTTCATGTGCGTGGATTTCAATAATTTTTGCACCAAAATAAACTTATATTTTCATTCCTTTTTTTTTTAAAATAACTTTCTGAAGTATCCTTGTATGTCTGGGGTCAGCTGCCACAGACAAGGTGACAGCCTGTTCCCCAGCTTCCTCTCAGCACCTCTGCAAAGTGCCTCGTCACTGGCAAATCACCCCAGGCAAGCACTCATTGCTCAAGTGGCATGGGGAACATGTCAGTGTCCCGATCCCTCATCAGAGTCACTGGTGGCAAGCAGCCTTCCTCGTGTGGCTGGTGGCATCTTGATAAAGTCCTCAGGGCCTGCAGGCAGTCCCTGACAGCTTCTCTGGGCACCAGTTCATCTTGGGACACTCCTGCCACCAGCCTGCCCACTCCGGGCACAGCAGCTGGCAGGCTGCTGCCTCCTGCCAGCAAAGGCCTGGGCCTTGCTGAGATTCCAGAATCTTGACTTTCAGCCTGTGTCCAGAGTCCCCTGAGTAGAATCCCTGATCAGCAGACAGGGAGGCAATTTAAAGACACAAAACTTGGGCCGGGGCTGTGGCATTACAGGTAAGGCTGCCGTCTGTAGTGCCGGCATCCCATGTGGGTGCCCGTTCGAGTCCCGGCTGCTCCACTTCTGATCCAGTTCTCTGCTGTGGCCTGGGAGAGCAGTGGAGGACAGCTCAAGTCCTTGGGACCCTGCTCCCTCGTGGGAGACCTGGAGGAGGTTCCTGGCTTTGGATAGGTGCAGCTCCAGCCATTGCAACCATCTGGGAAGTGAACTATTATAGGATGGAGACTTCTCTTCTCCCTCTGCCTCTGCCTCTCTGTAACTCTGCCCTTCAAATAAATAAATAAATCTTTAAAAATACAAAACCTCCTTGTATTTATTTTTTTAACTTGCTGTCTCAAAGTATATAGACAAATCTAATTTTTAAACTTGCAGAGTCTGACCTAAATGCTTCTGTGTGAGTCGTTTATTTAGGAAGTGGCCCCAGGGAACAGGAATGAAAGACAGGCAAAGAGCAACAGCTGGGGTTAAGGATGGATTTGGGTGACTGGAGGCTCCATCCCTTGAGATCTTCTGAGATGCTTTAGGAAATACCTCTTGGGAACATCCGGTCTGGGGAATAAGAGGAGAAGCATTTACCCATCAGACGGCAGCCCCGTGGACCAAGGGCTGCCTCATGGAGCATGTGTCTCCATGTGTCTCAGTTGCATGTGACCAAGTGTGGAGCCTGGCAGATACCCCACAGCCCCAGGGCACGACATCAGAGAAATGAAGCCCTGTCCCAGTGCACCTGCGAGCACCTATCACTGGTTGGAGTAAAAGGCGACCACAAGCACATCAGAGGTGTCTGACCCACTCTACAAATCTTCGATCACGTCCCCACAATGGCCCTCTCTTGCCCCCACGCAGTGGTCAGCTTTGTTCTTAGCTGCCCAGGACCCATGCCTCCTTTCTCTGGTAGCAGCTTTTCTATTTTGAGATTGGGAAACCAGCCCTCCGCTGTTTCCAGCACCTCTGGCTGGATGACACTGATCTTCCCAGCTCCCAGTGGCCCCTGTGTCAAGTCACAGGCCCAGCTAGTCAACAGAGACTATTCCTCCCACAAGTGCTCCTCTACTGGGGGATGCAACTCCATCCTAAGTTCCAAAGTTGGGACCAGTGAGCGCATGTGTTCCATGGATGTACATACTGATATTGGAGCATGCGTGTGACTCCAGAGGCCTAGCCAGGCTGACTCACAGTCAAGACTCTGACTTGGAATGCTGGAACAGATGTATTCTTTCTGCCATTGGTGAGGAAAAAAGGAAGCCTACAATGCCAACCACTGCTGGAGGTCATCCTAGGGCCCCCAAGGGGAACCAGTCTTAGTAGAATCTCTTGCTACAGATGGCAGAGCAAGAAGACAGAAATGGCCCCTGAGGACGTGGGTGAGTCACTGATCAACCAAACCTGAAGCTCAACCTACTTCTGGATCTTCTGTTATGTGAGCCAATCAGTGTCTTTCACTGTTCGGATCAATTAGGGTAGATGGTCTGCTACCTGCAGCTTAACGCGATTCTAAGCAAGACTTGAACTTAAACCTCAAAGAGAAACATTGCTCGTGTAATAATAATAATAATAATAATAATAAGTCCCAGGGTAGAGACACTCCGAATAAGCTTCCCCCCTCTGATCTCATTTCAGTGGTCTGATGCAGTGGTCTCCAGCAGGAGCGATTTTGCTCTCCAGGGCTCCACTTGATAACGTCTAAAGACGTTATTTTTGGTTGTGATAACAGGGCCCAAGGGATGGAGATCTGTGCTACTTGCATCGTCTAGTGGGTAGAAGCCAGAAATGCTATATAACATTCTACAATGCACAGAATAGTCCACCACAGCGAAGAGTTATCTAAGCCAAAATGGCCATAGAGCAGAGAACCCTGCTAGGCTGACCCGGAGTCAGCTGGATTCTTGGCTCCGATTCAGATCCAAGTGACTCCACAAATGCTGCTTGAGGGCTCTCTGGGTATATAGTGGCTCAGGAAAACAAGAAGAGAGTGCACCCCAGTCATGTCAAGGGCAACTTAATCTTGTTCCAGCTTCACCCTCTGTCAAGTGCATTGCAGGGTGAACCCCTTGTAGATTCCTGAATAGTTTCTTGACCCTGATGGCCTGTGCTTTGGTGGATCTGGGAGTCTATGGCTCCATGCTTAGGGTTCCAACTCCATTTCTATCTGGCTGCCTGGCATTTGCTGTAGGAAGTTAGAAATTAATCATTCATCTTGCAGGATGAATAATTCAATAGAGCTAGTGATGATTGGCATTACAAAGCCAGCCTGAATTTTTTCTAAATGGAGATGGCAAAAGAAACTCAAACAGCTAGGCTGGCCTCTGGACAAAAATGGCTCCAGTATTGGACAATTCAAGCTGAGTTTCCTTTTGGGCATAAGAGTTGATGAAAATATTGTGGCTACCAGCAGAGAATTCTGGACTCAGTCCCCTCCCCACGTAATTCCGATCTCTCGAACCTTCACGGTTCACTAAAGCCAAGCTTAATTGGCCTCTACCCTGGGTGTGAGAGCTAAAAATGCATTTCTCTCTGATGCTGTGTGTTGGCTACTTTGTCCTCACCACCCCATGTCGCACGGCCTCACACGCTCACCAGAGATTCCTGGGCCTTGTAACAGCTTTTCTAACTAGATGGGAAGAAGTTCATTGCAGCACTGATGTGAGTGGTTCTTAGCATTTTGGGGATACTCCTTTGAGGATGGGGTGAACGTCTTACAGCCTCTCTACTGCAAGTGGGTCCCCAGTGCATCTGCAGACAGTTCAAGGGGTGCACACAGCCTGGGAGTCCCTTCGTGGACCCAAGTTCGTGATTGTGACCTCATGGGGAGTCTTCTTTTTACGACAAGGGCTATTCATGTCCAGGGTATGAGCTATGGGTTGAATATATCTCCTCCAAAATTCAGTTGCTGCCAATGTGATAGTATTAAGAGGTGGAGTCTCTGAAAGCTCTTATGAATGGGATTTGTTACGCTTTAAAAGGGCTTGATGCAATTTAAATTCCAGCTGCTCCACTTCCCATCCAGCTCCTTGCTAATGTGCCTGGGAAAGCAACGGAAGATGGCTCAAGTCCTTGGATACCTGCTACCTACATAAGAGACCTGATGGAGTCTCAGGCTCCTGGCTTTGGCCTGGCTCAGCTCTGGCCATTGTAGTCATTTGGGAATTGAATTAGTGGATGGAAGATCTCCCCCCCCCCCTTCTCTCCCTCTGTTTCTGTGATTCTTCCTTCTTAAGAAATAAATAAATCTGGCCAGTGCTGTGGCTCACTAGGCTAATCCTCCACCTGTGGCGCCGGCACCCCAGTTTCTAGTCCTGTTCAGGGTGCTGGATTCTGTCCCGGCTGCTCCTCTTCCAACCCAGCTCTCTGCTGTGGCCTGGGAAGGCAGTAGAGGATGGCCCAAGTGCTTGGGCCCTGCACCCACATGGGAGACCAGGAGGAAGCACCTGGCTCCTGGCTTTGGATCGGCATAGCTCCAACCATAGCGGCCATTTGGGGGGTGAACCAACGGAAGGAAGACCTTTCTCTCTGTTTCTCTCTCTGTGTCTAACTCTGCCTGTCAGAATAAATAAATAAATCTTTAAAAGGGCTTGATAGAGGGACTTTGACTTTCTTGCCCTTCCACTACCACTGCGTATGGACACAGGGTTCCTCCAATCCATAGGATACAATATCAATGTACTATCTTGGAAGCACAGAGCAGCCCTCATCAGGCAATTGAACCTGCCAACACCTTCATCTTAGACTTTCTAGTCTTCAGAACTGTGAGAAATAGATAAATTACCTGGTCTCATGCATTCTGTTACAGTAGCACAAACGGACAGCATGGAAACCAACTCAGTCCCTCAGCCATGCACTTCCTTGGAATGGCCAAGGTCAAGATATTTTAAGGCAGAGAAAAGCCAGCAAGAAGCTATATGACCCTGAGCAAAATTTGCCCATCTCTGGGACACAGTTTCTTTTCTTTTTCTTTAAGATTTATTTATTTATTTGGGAGGCAGAGTTACAAAGAGAGAGAGGGAGAGACAGAGAGAGAGAGAGGTCTTCCATCCATTGGTTCACTCCCCAAATGGCTGCAATGGCCAAGCTGGCTGGATCCAGAAGCTTCTTCCATGTCTCCCATGTGGGTGCAGGGGCCCAAGTACGTAGGCCATCTTCCACTGCTTTCCCAGGCCATAAGCAGAGAGCTGAATTGGAAGAGGAAAAGCTGGCACTCGAACTGGCGTCCATATGGGATGGAGGCAGAGGCTTAACCTACTATGGCACAGTGATGGCCCCATCACAGTTTCTTTACCTGAAATTGGAAGCGTTGGTTTAGATTATCTTGGTGCTTTGATTGATTGATTGATTGATTCAGCAAACATTTATTGCATACCATTAGTTGTCAGGTACCAAGGTAAGTACTGAGGAGTACCTTGGTGAACAAAACAGATGCGATCTCTAATTTGTTAGGATATCTAGTTTAATGAGGGAGGCAGTTATCGATTAAATAATGGCATAATAGATACCACATGGTAATTTGAGATTAGCACTATGCTAGAGAAGTGCAAGAAGCTAGCTAGGAATGTATTCATCAGGGAAACTGTTATAACCTGGAAAAAGATGAGATGACCAGGATGATTTCCTTGACTACCAGAGCATAGGGTGACTCACACCAGGGAAGCAGCATGGGCAATTGGCCCGAAGTGTGTGGAAGCCATTTCACTTGAAGAATCGTGGAGGGGAAGGGACTGGTTTTGTGGCACAGCAGGTTAAGCCGCCACCTGCATCCCACAATGAGCCCCAGGTTGAGTCCTGGCTGCTCCACTTCTGATCCAGCTCCCTGCACCTGGAAAGAGCAGAGGAAGATGTGGCCCCAGTATTCTGGAATCTTCAGGGAACTGTGCAGGCCCAGGGAGCAGACACCAGGAAAGAAAGAAAGTAAGGTTCCCTCTTTTCATGATGGTCAAGGCATATCTTTCTACATTGTCTTTTCACACTCATCTAAGGAACATTAAAGAGTCAGCAATATTCCACTGGATTGGCACCCCGGGTTTAATGGATGGGAGCACCCCTTATCTGTGTATACAGAGATATATCTGGAAAGTCATTTCTTTCAGGCCCTCCATGGAAGCTATATGCTGCTATCAAAATAAAAATTCTTAATTTTGGAGCGATGCAAATATCTCCCTGCCCCAGCCCCCTCTGCCATTGAAGTATGTCCCAGGCCTTGAGGAACTGCTTCCATTTCCTGGCTGTGTGGCTCTGTCGCCCCAAACTGATGATTATGGAAAGACTTGGATGCTCCAGTTGCCACTTTGATGGATGGTCTAAGTGCAGAGTCTCCAGGCTGCAAGCAGGAGACAGAGCCACCCTGTCATCTCTCTGGGCGGGGCTCCAGGCTAAAGCCATCATGGAGAGTTCCATTCCACGACGCACTGTGCCATCCCCCAGCTGCTGGGTGATGCTGGGAGAGTCCCCTTCCCCTCTCTGGGCCTCTTGATAAAATCCTGCTTTTGCCGGCGCCGTGGCTCAATAGGCTATTCCTCCGCCTTGCGGCGCCGGCACACCGGGTTCTAGTCCCGGTCCGGGCGCCAGATTCTGTCCCAGTTGCCCCTCTTCCAGGCCAGCCCTCTGCTGTGGCCCAGGAGTGCAGTGGAGGATGGCCCAGGTGCTTGGGCCCTGCACCCCATGGGAGACCAGGAAAAAGCACCTAGCACCTGGCTCCTGCCATCGGATGAGCGCAGTGCGCCGGCCGCAGCGCGCCGGCCGCGGCAGCCATTGGAGGGTGAACCAACGGCAAAGGAAGACCTTTCTCTCTGTCTCTCTCTCACTGTCCACTCTGCCTGTCAAAAAAAAAAAAAAAAATCCTGCTTTTGCCAGCGCCGTGGCCCTTCTTCCAGGCCAGCTCTCTGCTGTGGCCCGGGAGTGCAGTGGAGGATGGCCCAAGTGCTTGGGCCCTGCACCCCATGGGAGACCAGGAGAAGCACCTGGCTCCTGCCATCGGATCAGCACGGTGCTCCAGCTGCGGCGGCCATTGGAGGGTGAACCAATGGCAAAAGGAAGACCTTCCTCTCTGTCTCTCTCTCATTGTCCACTCTGCCTGTCAAAAAAAAAAAAAAATCTGCTTTGACTTGGGTATTCCCCTCTGATTTCTAGAATGTGGTAACTCGGGACTTCTCTTTTTTTTTTTTTCCCATCTTTCCCGTTGCTGTTCCCAGACCAGTGACAGAAGGCCAGATAACCACTATTTGTAAATTATGATGAGTGGATAATTAGCTGTCTTCAAATTAAACCTCCCTTCGTGGAAGCCAGGAGGCGTGGTTTTTTAAGTTGTTTGTCATTATCAGTCAATGCTGTTTTCTCACTGAAGCCCTGAGAGGGGTGGGGGAGAATGACAAGCAGATGCTCTGTCATTCGGGGCCCAGGGGATGATTTGAGCCTCTCACTGCTGTCATCATTCTCTAGATTCTTCTGGAGTCAGCAGAAGCTTTTGATGAACTCGACAGAGGGCAGGGGGATTGGGCAGACACAGAGGAGAGGCCTTTAGAAAGAAAGCCTGGCTTAATAGAAACTGCTGGGGACAGCAGTTGCCGCCTGGGGACAGGGTGGATTATGAAATTAGTATATTTATATAACACTTTATAAAGAGATTTCATCTGACACCATTGTCTGAGTTCCCACTACAGTCGCCTCTCCTGTGACTCTCTCTGTGGTGGACTGCTTGTAAAAGTGGCCACCAAAAATCTATAGAGGGACAGAGATTTGGTCTGGGAGTTGAGATGCAGCTAAGGAGCTGGCGTTGTGGTACAGTGGGTTAAATCTGCTCTGCTTCCTATCCATCATTCCTGCTAACGTGCCCAGGAAGACAGCAGATATGGTCCAAGCACCTGAGTCCTTGCCACCTGCATGGGAGCCCTGGATGGAGTTCCTGACTCCTTGCTTCCACCTGGCTCAGACCTGGGCTGTTGTGGCCATTTAGGGAGTGAATCAGTGGAAGGAAGATGGCTCTCTCTCTCTCTGTGTCTCTGCCTCTCTTTCTCTCACTCTGCTTTTCTAATAAATGAATCTTTAAAAGCAAAATGCAGTTAGAGTGTCCACGTCCCACATTGGAGTGCCTACATTCAATACCCATCTCTGGCTCTGAACTCCAGCTTCCTGCGAATGTGCACCCTGGGAGGCGGTGATGGTTCAAGTGATTGGCCTCCTGCCATCCATGTGGAGGACCTGAATTGAACTTCCAGCTTCAGTGCCCTGGCCATTGTAGGCATATGGAGAGTGAACCAGTGTATGGGAGTGTTTGCTCTCTCCCAAATAAATAAATAAATAAAAATTTAAAAAATCTATAAAGACAGAAAGCAAATTAGTAGTCACTCATGAGCAGGGGGAGGAAGCAATATTCCCCATGAATCAGAGCTGGTCTTGTAACTTGCTTTGACAGTACAAAGTGAAAGTGATGTCATGTGAATTCCAGAGCCTAGGCCTTAGGAAATCTGGCAGCTTCTTGTTGGGTAACAGGCACCTGGTTAAAAAAGAAAGCTCAGGTTAGACCAAGGTTTCTCAATCTTGGCACTATTGATGTTTTGGGCTTCATTGTTCTTTGTAACGTTGGGCTCTCCCGTGCTCTGTAAGATGTTCAGTAGACTCCTTAGCATGTTATCTGTTGCATGTTTCAGTTGTGATAACCAAAATGTCTCCAGACATTGCTATGTGTTCCCTGTGGGAGAAAAACTACCCTCACTTGAGAACCACTGGACTAAACTACTGAATGATGACAGACCGAATAGCAAGAGAGGCCCACCCAGCTGCTAACTGCTGTAGCTGCCCCAGCGGAGTTGCCAGACATATGCACAAAGTAGCTTCAGTTGCATACCCAATGGAGCAGAAGAACCGCTCAGCAGAGCCTGGCCGATTCACAGAGCCACTAAGTTTGGGAGTAGCTTTTTATGCAACAACAGATAAGTGCAACATAGGCCTAGCTCCATTCTTGCTAACATTCATCTTCTCCAATTCCATGGTTGCTGGAGTTTTCTTTCTCTTTAAAAAAATTTTTTTTAAAGATTTATTTATTTGAAAGTCAGAGTTACACACAGAGAGAGGTCTTCCATCTGCTGGTTCACTCCCCAATTGGATGCAACGGCTGGAGCTGTGCTGATCCAATGCCAGGAGCCAGGAGCTAGGAGCCTCCTCTGGGTCTCCCATACAGGTGCAGGGGCTCACGGACTTGGGCCATCTTCCACTGCTTTCCCAGGCCAAAGCAGAGATCTGGATCAGAAGTGGAGCAGCCGGGACTTGAACCAGCGCCCATATGGGATGCTGGACTGCAGGTGGCAGCTTTACCTGCTATGTCACAGTGCCGGCCCCTGGAGTTTTCTTTCTCAAATACCTTGCTGAAATTCCTCAGCTCTATGTGAATTCTCCAGGGCCTTTCCCACTGTCAACTCCTTAGAATGGTCTGCAAAACCCTTCATAATCTGGCCTATTTTTTTCTTATTTGAGAGCAAGAGAGAAAGAGACAGACAGAGAACCTATCTGCTGGTTCAGTCCCCAAGTGCCCCAAATCCCCTAGTCCACAACAACTAGGGCTGGGCCAGGACCAAAGCTGGGGACTGGGAATTCTATCCAGGTCTCTGGCGGGAACCCAGTTACTTGAGCCATCGCCACTACTTCCCAGGGTTTGCACTAGCTGGAAGCTGGAATCAGGAGCTGGAGCGGGTAGTCAAACCCCTCTAAAAGGAATGCATCTTAGGTGCTCCTGGATGCCCTCGGTAGGCGCGTGAAGCGCGGCCAGGCCCGGCGGGCCCCGAGCACCGCTAACGCCGTGGGGCCACGCGTGATGGCTCCCCAGGTTGCGTAGGCGGAGAGAGGCGGCCAGGGGCTCCCAGGCGCCAACCCGAGCATGGCCTCCAGGCAGGGCCAGGACCCGAGGCGAGGGTTGGCTCCTAGGATGCAGAGGAGCAGCCGGGATGGAGAGGGCTAAGGCCCCAGGATGCCGAGTCCAGCACAGGTGGAAGGAAGGTCAGTGACGCTGGCCCTGAGCCCACTCCCCCGCCCAGCACCGCACGGTCCCACGATCTCGCTGTTGGACATCCTCGTGGGGCCCCTCTGGTCCGTGTTCTTTCTAGTCTCTCGGTTCTTTGCCGGGAGACCATGCATCGAGAGGACAGAGTGCGCAGACACAGTCCCCCCCTAAAAGCAGCTGGCTACCAGAATGTGAAGACCCCAAGCCACTCGGGTGAGCGAGGCCAAGAGTGGAAACCTCTGTGCAGCAGCGGCGTGGCCAGATGTTGGAGGAGCCGACTCACTCCACAGGCAGCCAGATGGCCTGGCCACAGAGACCTGAGGGACCTGGCATGGCATAAGAACCCTAGTGTGAAGGGGCCTGCTCTGTGACGAAGTGGGTTAACGCCCTGGCCTGAAGCGCTGGCATCCCATATGGGCGCAGGTTCGAGACCCAGCTGCTCCACTTCTGATCCAGCTCCCTGCTGTGGCCTGGGAAAGCAGTGGAGGATGGCCCAGGTCCTTGGACTCTGCGCCCACATGGGAGACCAGGAGGAGGCTCCTGGCTCCTGGCTTCGGATCGGCTCAGCTCTGGCTGTTGCAGTCATTTGAGGAGTGAACCAGCGGAGTGGAGGACCTCTCTCTCTCTCTCTCTCTCTCTCTGCCTCTCTCTCTCTCTCTCTCTCTGCCTCTCTCTCTCTTTTTCAAATAAATAAAATAATTCTTTTAAAAAAAAAAAAAGGAATGCATCTTAACTGACTTTTTCTTTCTTTCTTTTTTTTTTTTTTAAGATGGATTAATTTATTTGCAAGGCAGAGTTACAGAGTGAGAGGAATAGACAGATCTTCCATCTGCTAGTTTACATCTCAAATGGCCACAACAGCCAGATCTGGACCAGGCCAAAGCTGGGAGCCAGGAACTCTATCCAGATCTCCAACGTGAGTGGAAGTAGGTGTCCAAGTATGTGGGTTGTCTTCTGCTGCTCTCTCAGCCACGTTAGCAGGGAGCTGGCAGCAGCCAGAACTCAAACCAGCAGCGCTCATATGGGAATACTGGCATCCCAGGTGGTGGCGTAGCCCACTGTGCCATAACACTGGCCCGTAACTGGCGTCTTAGCTGCTGCTAGGCCAGAAGCCTGCCCCTGGCGTCTCTTTAAGCAGCTTCAAACTCTGGGGTTTGAGCTATCCATATCGACTTGCGTTTTCCCGAGTGATCTGCCCTTTAGACCTCTGGGTCTTTGCCCGGGCTGTGTTTGTTGCCTATCATGCTCTTCCAATCTACTAATTCCTGTGTTTCCTGAAAACTCAGAAAACCAGCATCCCTTACAGAAAATTCCTGCGTGTTCCACCATAGGAGACACGTCTTTCCCTCATTACCTCAAAATGCCATCATGTATCACACCACTTTTCAAACCATGTTTTATTCCTATTTCTGATTGATACAACTGTGAAAAACCTTAAAGGCTACACCTGAATTTTTATTGGTTTAACGATAAAATGAATAGATAGATTCTCCATGAATGTTTGCTAAATGAACATAGCAGGTTGAACAAAGACTACTATTCCCATTATGCTAATAAGTAAATGAAGGCTCAGAAAAGCTAAGCAACCTTCATCTCTTGGATTCTACGCTTTGAGGGAAGCCAAGGGCCAAGTTGAGGGAATTCCCAGGTGGCTCAATGGAGAGAACAGAGGTCTCTCACCAGCACCTGCTCATTAGCCATACACGTGAGTGAGCCATCCTGGGACTGAATCCTTCAGCACCAAGCAAGCATTCAGATGAGACTGTAGCCCCAGTTGACATCTGATTGTATATGAGACACCCAGAACCAAAACCACCCAGCCAAGCCACACTGGAATTCCTAACCCACAGACGTGACGTGAGATAATAAATTACTCGTATGGTGGGGCTGGCATGGCACCACAAGCTAAGTTGTCACCTCAATGCCAGCATCCCATATTGAAGTCCCAGTTCAAGTCCTGGCTGCTCTCCTTCTCATCCAGCTCCCTGCTAATGTGCCTGGGAAGGCAGTGGAGAATGGTCAAGAGCTTGGGTCTCTGCCACTCATGTGGGAGATCCAAGATCCTGTCTTCAGCTGGACCAGCTCCAGCCATTGCAGCCATTTGGGGAGTGAACCAGGCGATGGACGCTCTCTCTCTGCCTTTCAAATAAATACATAAAACCTGAAATAAAATAGTAAATTACTATCACGGTTTTAAGTCATTGCGGCTTGGGATGATTTCTTGCACAGTACTAGGTAACGAATATAATTGTGAAACTTAAACTTTGGGTAAGGAGCCACCCTACTTCATATGAACCAGAGGAGGAGGGGATGGCTCCCTAGGGGATAATCAAGTTGCTCTTGGCAGAAACAGGAAATGAACACCAGATGGGCCACACAACAGCTGACCTCAACAAGGATGCTCTGGGGACACATCACTTGCTAGAGGATCGAAGAGAAGGAAGGCAACGCTGACTCTTGCAGGGTGACTTAGCATGTCTGGGTCAGGCAGGCTTCTTCAGCCCTGGTAACCCTCTGTCAGTTTTCTAGCTTCATCTACAGACAGTCCTCTCCCTCATTACCCTGCACTGCACTAGCACCATGGCCACTTCCTCTCTTTGTCAACCCAAATCGTTGCTCTTCAAGTAAGTTAGTCGTCGCTGTTTTTCTTTTAATCTAGAGAAGCATACAGGCCAAGACATTGGTCTTCATTTGCATAATTTATGCATAGTTCGAGGTCTCACATGTTAAACTGGCTTTCTTTTTCTTTTTTAATTTGAGAGGCAGCAAGAGAGAGAGACAGAGATAGAGACAGACAGAGAGCTCTCATATGCTAGTTTACTCCCCCAAAGCCAGCAACAGCTGAGGCTGGGCCATGGCTGAAGCTGGACACCAAGAACTCAGTCGAGGTCTCCTGTGTGCATGGCAAGGACCCAAGGAGCTGAGCCATCAGCACTGCCTGCCAGGATGTGCACTGGAGTCGGGACTCAGAGCTGGGGTGGAACCCAGGTACCCTGGTGTAGGATGTGGGCACGCTGACTGGCCTTTCAGCTGCTAGGCCACACTCATGCCCCTGAACTGGCTTTTTAATTACATTTCTGTTGGACATAGGAAAGTTCAGACCAGGATGCCACCTTTAGAAGTTCACATTCTTTATTAATCTTTACCAGCAAAGGGGAAAAATGAAAGAAATGTGAGGATTAACACTCCAACTGAGAGGGAGTCTCCTCTCTCCTTCTCTCCCTCGCTCCCTTCTTTCCAGGAAAATTTCTAAAGCACGTACCACATGCTTGGCATCGTCTGTATTATCTTATTTAAGTCTCCTAATGATGATGAGGTGGGTATTAATGCCCCCTTTTAACATAATATTTATTTATTTATTTATATGAAAGAATTACAGAGGGGGAGACACAGTGAGAGAGATCTTCTACCCACTGGTCCACTACCAAATGGCCTAAATGGCCAGGGCTGGGCCAGGCTGAAGCCAGGAGCTTGGAACTCCATCCGGGTCTCCCGCGTGGGTAGCAGGGGCCCAAGTACTTGGACCATCTTCTGCTGCTTTCCCAGGCACATTAGCAGAGAGGTTGATCAGACGTGGAGCAGCCAGGATTGAACTGGCACTCATGGGATGCCAGTGTCACAGGCGGCAGTAAAAGCCTCATTAGCAAATGAGGACACTAGGTTATGTTTAGAGAAGTCGGATGTTTCATTGGATGCTTTCGTCTATTTTACAGTCACGTTATTTAGATTCAAAACCTCAGTGATTTGAATATCTTTGTACCCATAGGGAAAGGCAGAACCAACTCATACATTTTTCCACAAGTCCTATTGTCAGTTTCCCCTGTACCAAAGTGCCAAAGGCAGCTACACACAATTTCCTTCCAGCCAATTACTAAGATACAAATTATATTTCCTAGGTGCCCAACATATGTGGCGACAAGAAAAACAAGGAGTTTCTTATACTTTTTTATTTTTTTTGGTCCCTTTCATGTCAGCAGAAAATCAGTTTGCCTAAAACATGACAGCAGTAAAGGGAAGGCTCCAGTGTTCTCAAACAGCGTGTGGCAGTTGGTGACAGAATTCATCGTGGGGAGCCGGTGTTGTGGCATAACGGATGAAGCTACTGCCTGCAGAGCTGGCATCTTATATGGGCGCCGGTTCGAGTCCCAGGTGCTCCATTTCCGATCTAGCTCTCTGTTGTGGCCTGGGAAAGCAGTAGAAGATGGCCAAAGTCCTTGGGCCCCTGGCCCCATGTGGGAGACCCGGAAGAAGCTCCTGGCTCCTGGCTTCGGATCAGCAAAGCTCCGGCTATTGTGGCCAGTTGGGGAATGAACCAGTGGATGGAAGACTCTCTCTTGCTCACTGTCTCTCCTCCTCTCTCTATGTAACTCTGACTTTCAAATAAATAAATGAATCTTTAAAAGGAATATTTACTTATAAAAAATTTATCGTGGACTTGGGACTTCCAAACTTGCCACTTAGAGCTTGGGAAGGCTCTTGGGAAGGTTATAATGCAGGCTCTGGAACTAGATAGGGCTGGGTTCAAATCCCCACTCCACCCAGTTCTGTGACTCTGCTCTAGTTTCTACACTGCTCTAAAAGAAATGGGAGAAAATAGTTTCTACCTCTCACTCTTCTTACGAAGAGTCAAGGAGATCATATGTGGCCTATGCTTAGTCCAGCTCCTGGCATGAAGTAAGGATCTAATCAATGTGGTCCTTAGTGTCATGACTGCCTTTTTTGTTTGTTTTTGAACATTTATTTGTTTCTTTGAAAAGCAGAGTTACAGAGACAGACATCAGAGAGAGAGAGAGAGAGAGAAGGAGAGACAGAGAGATCTTCCACCTACTGGCTCACTCCCCAAATGGCCACAACGGCTGGGGCTGGCCCAGGCCAAAACCAGGAGCCAGGAGCTTCATCCATGACTCCCACGTGGGTGACAGGGGCCCACACACTTGGGTCATCCTCCGGGCAGCTGGATGAGAAGTGGAGCATCTGGGAACAGAACTGGCACCCCTATAGGATGTAGGCGGCAGCTTAACCTACTGTGCCACAGCACTGGCCCTCATGATTTTTTTTTTTTTTTTAAGATTTACTTATTTGTTTGAAAGAGTGACACCATGAGAAAGAGAAACAGAGAGAGAAAGAAATCCTCCATTTCATGGTTTTCTCCACAAATGGCCACAACATCGAGGTCTGGGCCAGGCTGAAGCCAGGGGCCAGGTGTCAGGGACGCAGGCAGGTGGGCCCTCTCCTGCTGCTTTCCCAGGTGCATTAGCAGGGAGCTTGATCAGAAACAGAGCATCCAGGACTTGAACCAGGACTGAGATGCCAGCATAGCATAGTGGCTTAATCCACTGTGTCACACTGCCAGCCCCACAATTGTCTTGTTGTCTCCACACCTCCACTTCCTCTGTCGCAGGCATGGGAGTGATGTGTGTCCAAGATGGCCCCCATGGGTTCCCCTCTTCTGGGATTCTTGCCCTTGTGTAATCTCCTGTGGTCACTTGCTTCTAAGCAACAGGACATGGCAAAGGTGTTAGCACGTTCGTGGTCAGGTTACATGAGATTGAGACTTCTGTCTTGCTAACAGGCTCTCCCCAGTGCCTTCTCGGTTTGCATGCTTTGATCAAGCGGGCTGCCATGTTGGACAAGTCTACCTGACAAGGAACTGAGTGCAGCCTCTGGCCAAAATCCAGCTAAGTACTGAGGCTCTCTGTCCAACAACTCTCAAGGAACTGAATTTGGTCAACAGCCATGTGAACTTGGAAGCATATCCTTTTTGAGTTGAGCATGGAGGTAAGACTCTGGCCCTGGCTGATAACATTGACGCTAGTCTGTGGGAGACCTTGATGCGCAAGAGCAAGAGAGGCTGTGCCAAATCCTGACCCACTGAAAAAGTGAGATAAAAAATGTATGTTGCCATAAACTGCCAATTGTGCAGCAATGTATAACTCATCTAGGATCCAAACCCTCTCATCCCATCTCGGATTTAAAGCCCCTCTCCTCTGCTGCCTTGGTCCCCTGCATCTATCACATTGCCTTGTAGAGGTTGGTTTTCTTGTGTCCCTAGGGGACAGGCACTGCACTAAGCATTGCTGTAGCCTAAGACAGGTAGCAGGAGTTGGCACTACAGAGGTGTTGGCTGGATACTATTTCATGATCCCCAGGGCTGTGTTGTGAGCTCCAGAAT
The DNA here is from genome assembly GCA_949820135.1 of Sylvilagus floridanus. Taxonomy (NCBI): domain Eukaryota; kingdom Metazoa; phylum Chordata; class Mammalia; order Lagomorpha; family Leporidae; genus Sylvilagus; species Sylvilagus floridanus. The sequence goes on from OX463233.1 coordinate 161,018,363, forward strand.
GGGTTTCCATAACACCCTAGGGATAATGAGGGTCGTTGTTTTTGAACTTTTACTGTATGCTAGGTACTGGGATGAAAGCAGGGATGAATATTCTTTTTTTTTTAATTTAAAAAGAATGTACTTATTTTCATTTTATTTGAAAGACAGAGAGAGATCTTCCATTTGATGGTTCACTCTGCAAATGCCTGCAACAGCCAGGGTTACTGCAGACCAAAACCAGGGGCCCAACACTCAATGGATGGAAGATTCTCTCTCTCTTAAATAAAAATAAAAATAAATAAATAAATAAATAGATTAAAATTTAAGATGGCTATACTCAGTCTTCCTGATTCAAAACAAAACAAGGCCAGCGCCATGGCTCAACAGGCTAATCCTCCGCTTTGCGGCGCCGGCACACCGGGTTCTAGTCCCGGTCGGGGCGCCGGATTCTGTCCCGGTTGCCCCTCTTCCAGGCCAGCCCTCTGCTGTGGCCCGGGAGTGCAGTGGAGGATGGCCCAGGTGCTTGGGCCCTGCACCCAATGGGAGACCAGGAAAAGCACCTGGCACCTGGCTCCTGCCATTGGACAAGCGCGGTGCGCCGGCCGCAGCACGCTGTCCGCGGCGGCCATTGGAGGGTGAACCAACGGCAAAGAAGACCTTTCTCTCTGTCTCTCTCTCTCACTGTCCACTCTGCCTGTCAAAAAAAAAAAAAAAATTCAAACCATACCTAAAGAAAAAGTTCATGGGGCGGTAGTGTTGTGTTAAGCCACTGGCTGATGCCAAAATCCCATATGGGTGCTGGTTCGAGTCCTGGATGCTCCACTTCTGATGCAGCTCCTTGCTAAGGCACCTGGGAAAGCAGCAGAAGATGGCCAAGTCCTTGGGCCCCTTCATCGATATGGACAACACAGATGAAGTTCCAGACTCCTAGCTTCAGCCTGGTCCAGTCCTGGCCATTGTGGCTGTTTGGGGAGGTGAACCAGCGGATGGATGCTCTCTCTGTAACTCTGCCTTTCAAAGAAATTCATTTTTTTTTAAATCGCACAATCTAATGAATTTTCAAAAGCACATTAACATAGGCACCACTGAGATGAATGGAGGGGTATCCCCAGCCTCACTGCAGCCCCTCCCAGTTCACTAGCTTCAGAGGAACCTACCTTCTCAACTCCATCACCACTCATTCATTAGTTTTGCCTGTTCTAGAACTCCCTATAAATGAACTCACAATCCACACTTGTTCATCTGCCTTCTTTCACAACATCATGCTTATGCTTCTTGACTGTGTAAAACTTCCGTTTTGGGGCTGGCCTTGTGGCATTGGGCTAAGCTGGCAGCTGCGATGCGACATCACCTGTGAACGATAGTTCAAGTCCCGACTGCTCCACTTGCGATCCAGCTCTCTGCTAAAGGAGCAGAAGATGGCCTGGGTCCTTGGGCCCCTGCCACCCATGTGGGAGACCTGCAAGAAGCTCCTGGCTCCTGGCTTCAGCCTGGCCCAGCCCAGTGGGTTGTGGCCATCTGGAGAATGAACCAGCAAATGAACAGTCTCTCTGTCTCTCCCTCTCTCTAACTCTTTCAAATAAATAAAATAAATCTTTTACAAAAATTCCATTTTGGATGAACTGTGTATAATGATGACTTAGGAGATGGTATCCCGGGCTGAGAGGCTTGCTCTCGGTCTCACAGGGCACAGTGTTGCTTTAGCCTGCACCCTCCCCTGCCTCTGCCCTTGGGGTGTCTGATGGGTATCTACAGTGGTGGGAGCTGAGGCCTGTCCCTCCCCACCCTGGTGCCTCCCCGACATGGAACCAGACGCTGGTCTCTTGGACAGCTCCCTTGATCTCCCCTTTCTCCCTTTCCAATCCCTCAGCCCTGTACCACAGCAACCTCAGTGTCTGGCGTCTGCCGGGCATCGGGGCACAAGGAGGGCTTGGGGATGTGGAATGGCTGCTCTGCAGAGTTGACTCCCAGCCAGGGGGCTGCCATCCTCCCCCCAGGCCTCCACAGACAGCCCTGGAAGGGGAAGCCCCTTAGGAGTGGGAGGCGAGAGAGGGGAGGGGCCTTTTCTTTCTTTTTGTAACATGTTAGGAGTTAGTGTTGCCAAGAGTAGTAGTATCCATCTTCACTTTCTGCAGACACCTGAATTTAGGACCAATGTATCTGTGACTAGCAGGCCAGGAGCGGCAGGGGCCCGCGGGCCTGGCCACTTTACACCCACCGTCCTCCCCCATGGGGGCCCAGCGCCTGAGACACAGAACCACAGCCTGCTCACCCATCTCGCGATCCCCAAGGCTGGTCCATGCCAACACGACCTTTGGGCCCCAAACATCAGAAGGTCTGCGTTCTGCCCTGAACCTCGGCCCACGCGGAACCCGGGAGCCAGAGAAGGGTCACCAGCCCCTGCCCGGGCCCGGACCCCTGGCGCTCAGAGGTGCTGACCCCACTCCAAGTCAAAGAAGGCAAGAAGACGACTGGGGTGGGGGTAGGGGTGAAGGGATAAGGGATTCATTCATTATTCTAGTCCTGCTTTTGCCCTTTGTAATTTGTGGTAATTATGCTTTTCTTTTTAATACAAAAAATGTATAAAAATAAAAACTTGAAAAGGCAAAAGAAAAAAAAAGAGAGAGAGAATGGGAGGGCGGTGGAAGCCTGGGATTCAGAGACGCTGGCTCTGGAATCTAAGGTCTAGTCTTTGCCGAGTTGCACTTGGGTTTTCCAAAACGTGGAAACCACACCACCCGCCCAGCGCTCCGAAGACGGAGCGGGCAGGGGGCGTGGCTACAGCCGGTCGGCCTCCGTGGACTCGGAGTCCTAACAATGGGGGCGTGGCCCAGAGCCCGGCTTCCCGGGGGCCGTTGGGGCCGGGGGCGGGGCCGGGGGCGGGGCCGGGCCGCGGCTTCCTGTCTGCGCCGGCGGAATCGCCGTTTGACCCCGGAAGTGCGGCCGCTCCGGCAGCTGTCTCCGTGGACGGCGGCGGCACGTCGCCGGTGGTGGAGCCGGCTAGGTGAGTGCGTGGCTGGGCCCTGCCGGAGCCGCAGCCGTGTGTCAGACGGCCCCGGCTTTCTCACCCGCAGCCTCCACGGCGGGGCCCAAGCTGACGCTGCTCCTGGGGCCGCGAGCCGCCCCCCGAGGCTGATCTGCTGTAACCTGGAGTCCTGGGTTCGAGGTTCGGCCTCAAGGTAGTCCTGGACGAGTCCTGGTACCCCCGCCCCGCTTCATCGTTTCAGTTTACTCGGGGGTCACTCATTTGTTCAACAAATACGCGTTTCTCGAATGCCTGCTAGACCCAGCCACAGATGTAGGCACTTGGGGGATACTTAATCGAGCAGACAGACAAGACTCCGCCCTCGCGGAGCTTATACGTGGGAGGAGACAAGGACATGCACAAGGTAATTGAAGATGACAGGTGACTGGGCGAGTGACTGCTTTACAAAGAGGGGTCAGAATGAGAGAAGAGTGATGCCAGAAACAGGCAGCAGGAGCCCTGGGGGAAGCTCCCAGGCCATCCTGCCTCCAGCGCTTGTGTCCTGAACGCTGCTCCCAAACGGAGCCCTTTCCGACTTTTGATTTCCGCTGCCCCACCGTGCACACGGGATACAGCCATGGGCTGTGATTCTTGTCCTAGTCTTCTGGAATCTAAGGTCTAGTCTTTGCCGAGTCCGTGGGAGAGCTGAAAAGTCCCGTCTCCCTTGACATCTGTCTCCTCGGGGCGTTCTCTGTGAAGAGCTGCCGTACCCCCAAGAGCGTCACGCAGGCAGCATCCATCATGGCGCTGAGGTTTCTGTATGTGTGTGGCTGTATTAGACTTGCGTGAAGGCTGTCAGCTCTGCTCTGCTGTTTGCTCACCTTAGTACTCCCTGGGCTTCAGCCGCACACCAGGTGCTCGAGGGCCTTTGGATGAGATGATTGACGCGCTGTTTGCACTCCAGGAGCTCATGAGCAGCAGGTTCTGGTCATCTCGTTCTGCTCTTGACTCTTCCCTGTTTAAATGGCTCCTTTTCTGCCTTCAGGGGAAAGGCCAAATTCTTAAAGACTCGGAGCCTTTGCTCTGGCTCTCTCCCTTGTGGCTGTCTCCAGCATGCAGGTTTTAAGTCGCCTTTGCTCTTGCTTGGGATGCCCGTATTTTCCTCCTGTCTTTCAGCACCCGGATGGAGGGATCTCCGACTCTCCTCCTCCGTGACATCCTCCGGTTGCCTGCTGTGCCCCTGTTACAGCTCTAGCCCCAAGCGGTAGTCATGTCCAAGGCCAAGAGCCCAAAATGCACTGAGGCAGCGTTTGCTGAGTAAATGAGGAAAGCCGGCAGCACTCTGCCTGTGGCTGCAGCTTGAATGACAACACCTGGGCATTTAAGAGTTCTTCTGATTGTGTGGAATGCTTAGCGTTGATTACTTTTCAAGGCAGCTGGGAGATCATGTACAGATGTCGAGGGTTAGAGAGGTTAAGAAATTGCCTCTGTTGGGGCCGGCACTGTGGCGCAGTGGGTTAACTCCCTGACCTGAAGCGCTGGCATCCCATATGGACGCTGGTTCAAGTCCCGGCTGCTCTACTTCTAATCTAGCTCTCTGCTGTGGCCTGGGAAAGCCATGGAAGATGGCCCAAGTCCTCGGGGCCCTGTGGGAGACCTGGAAAAAGCTCCTGGCTCCTGTCTTCGGATTGGCTCAGCTCTGGATGTTGTGGCAGTCAATTTGGGAGTGAACCAGTGAATGGAAGACCTCTCCTCTCTGTGTAACTCTTTCAAATAAAGAAAGAAACTGCCTCAGTATGGTAGCAAAGGGGAGCCAGCATTTGAACTCAGGATGAAGAACTGTAAAGCTACTTTCTTTTCTCTCCTTTAAATATTAATTTTGTTTATTTGAAAGGCAGAGCCACAAAGAGAGGTAAAGAAGAAAAAGATCTTCCTTGCACTGGTTCCCTCCCCAAATGGCCACAACAGTTGGGTGGTTCCATGCTGAAGCCAGGAGCACGTAACTCCATCCATGTCTCCCATGTGGGTGCCAGGAACCCGTGCGTTCGGCCCATCCTCTGCTGCTTTCCCAGGCACAGTAGCAGGGAGCTGGGTTGGGAATGGAGCAGCTGGGGCTGCAGCCAGTGCTCTCCTATGGGTGCTGGTATTGCAGGCGGCGACTTAACCCACTGTGCCACAGCATCGGCCCCCGTAGGGCTTTTTAACCTCTACACCAGCCTGGTCCTGAGTTGCCCTTATAGGCTCTGGCTCGTAAGAATGAAGTTCTTCTAAAATTAGGTGCTGTCTCTACCTGTGTAGACCAGTACTCTGGGGCCCCTGGTTTCAAGGGTGGAGAGCTGCCTCTTTCCCCATCCTAGGTCCATGCTCCGAACACTGCTATTTCTGTCTTTGGTGGGTGTGAGCCTAGGAAGGACTGGGCCTGTGAGTCTTTTAGACTTCTGCACTTGGGTGCAGGCCACTGGTGTTTCCAGCTGTCCACATAGCATTGCTGCGGGGTTAGGGCCTTTTTTTTTTTTTTAAAGCATGTTCATCACATGAACCATGGCAAAAGAGCTGAACTTTGGTTTCAAATTGGGCACTATTATACCTGTCTTGAGCAAACCAGGGCCCCTCTTTAGGCATCTGAGCATTTTATTTTTAAAAATTTGACAGGCAGAGTGGACAGTGAGAGAGAGAGAAAGGTCTTCCTTTTTCCGTTGGTTCACCCTCCAGTGGCCACTGTGGCCGCCGCACCGCGCTGATCGGAAGGCAGGAGCCAGGTTGCCTCCCCTGGCCTCCCATGGGGTGCAGGGCCCAAGCACTTGGGCCATCCTCCCTGCACTCCTGGGCCACAGCAGAGAGCTGGCCTGGAAGAAGGGCAACTGGGACAGAATCCGGTGCCCCAACCGGGACTAGAACCTGGTGTGCCAGTGCTGCAGGCAGAGGATTAGGCTATTGAGCCGTGGCTCCGGCTGGCATCTGAGCATTTTAATCCTGGTCATCCTCAGGTTCTTATGAGTGGCCAGTGAGTCTCTGGAGTGAAAGTGACATACACACCCAGGCAGGCGCTGCCCGCCAGGGGTCTGTGCGTCTGCTCTCTCCTGTGGTCTCTGCACTCCGCAAAGCTGAAAGAAAACATCTTTCCGCGTGGCCTTCGTTAGTTTGCCTTGTGATTTTTTTTTTCTTTCAGGCTGAACCATGTGTCTGACACACACATGGAATGCTAGAGCTGGGACCTGCCAGACATCTCTCTTTTCATCCTGCTAGGGCGGGAATCTGCACGGTCTTTAAAACAGACCAGGATCCACCCTCCTTGTGAACCAAGTTACTTCTTGCCTTTTGTTGTCTGTTTTGGATCTCTGTTTCCTTTCCTTTCTTTTTTTGTACTTTCAAAAGGATTAATTTTATTTACTTGAAAGAGTGACAGAAAGAGAGGGAGAGACACAAAAGAGATCTTCCATCCACTGGTTCACTCCCCAAATGGCCGCAGTGCTAGGCCTGGGTAAGGCCAAAGCTAGGAGTGGTCTCCCATGTGGAAACAGGGGCTCAGGTCCTTGGGCCCTCCTGGTCTCCCATGTGCTAACAGGGGCTCAGGTCCTTGGGCCCTCCTGGTCTCCCATGTGGAAACAGGGGCTCAGGTCCTTGGGCCCTCCTGGTCTCCCATGTGGTAACAGGGGCTCAGGTCCTTGGGCCCTCCTGGTCTCCCATGTGGAAACAGGGGCTCAGGTCCTTGGGCCCTCCTGGTCTCCCATGTGGAAACAGGGGCTCAGGTCCTTGGGCCCTCCTGGTCTCCCATGTGGAAACAGGGGCTCAGGTCCTTGGGCCCTCCTGGTCTCCCATGTGGTAACAGGGGCTCAGGTCCTTGGGCCCTCCTGGTCTCCCATGTGGTAACAGGGGCTCAGGTCCTTGGGCCCTCCTGGTCTCCCATGTGGTAACAGGGGCTCAGGTCCTTGGGCCCTCCTGGTCTCCCATGTGGTAACAGGGGCTCAGGTCCTTGGGCCCTCCTGGTCTCCCATGTGGAAACAGGGGCTCAGGTCCTTGGGCCCTCCTGGTCTCCCATGTGGAAACGGGCTCAGGTCCTTGGGCCCTCCTAGTCTCCCATGTGGAAACGGGCTCAGGTCCTTGGGCCCTCCTGGTCTCCCATGTGGTAACAGGGGCTCAGATCCTTGGGCCCTCCTAGTCTCCCATGTGGAAATGGGCTCAGGTCCTTGGGCCCTCCTGGTCTCCCATGTGGAAACAGGGGCTCAGATCCTTGGGCCCTCCTGGTCTCCCATGTGGAAACGGGCTCAGGTCCTTGGGCCCTCCTGGTCTCCCATGTGGAAACGGGCTCAGGTCCTTGGGCCCTCCTGGTCTCCCATGTGGTAACAGGGGCTCAGGTCCTTGGGCCCTCCTGGTCTCCCATTGGTAACAGGGGCTCAGATCCTTGGGCCCTCCTGGTCTCCCATGTGGAAACGGGCTCAGGTCCTTGGGCCCTCCTGGTCTCCCATGTGGAAACAGGGGCTCAGGTCCTTGGGCCCTCCTGGTCTCCCATGTGGTAACAGGGGCTCAGGTCCTTGGGCCCTCCTGGTCTCCCATGTGGTAACAGGGGCTCAGGTCCTTGGGCCCTCCTGGTCTCCCATGTGGTAACAGGGGCTCAGGTCCTTGGGCCCTCCTGGTCTCCCATGTGGTAACAGGGGCTCAGGTCCTTGGGCCCTCCTGGTCTCCCATGTGGTAACAGGGGCTCGGGTCCTTGGGCCATCTTCTGCTTTTTCAGGAACTTCAGCAGGGAGCTGGATTGGAAGTGGAGCAGCTGCAACTTGAACTGGCTCTCAGAAGTGGGATGCCCCATGTGAGCCTGTTTTCTCTCTGATAAAATGAGGATGATAAGAGAACCACCCGGGGCGTCCCACAGACAAAGCGAGTTCCTGCACGGGAAGGCACCTGGAAGAACACTCAGCTTCTCCTGAGTGTGTTGCGGCTGCTCCTGTTGTCCTCATCCGTCTCCTGCTGTCACCAGGGCCTGGCCTGATGCCTGAGATAGGGACACGCAGGAGCTCACTGCTAACCATGGCCCTCAGGTGTCTGTGAGGGCTCGGGAGCTGAAGCTTTCTTGTCCTGACGTTAATCTGTCCTAGCGCTGTCACCAAGTCTGTGCCAGCCTTTTATGATATGTCATTTGAGGGGGCTGGTTCCCTTCGTTTTTTTTTTTTTTTTTTTAAGATTTATTTATTTATTTGAAAGAGTTACACAGAGAGAAGGAGAGGCAGAGGGGGAGAGAGAGGTCTTCCATCCAATGGTTCACTCCCCAACTGGCCACAATGGCTGGAGCTGTACTGATCAGAAGCCAGGAGCCAGGAGCTTCCTCAAGGTCTCCCATGTGGGTGCAGGGGCCCAAGCACTTGGGCCATCTTCCATTGCTTTCCCAGCCATAGCAGAGAGCTGGATTGGATGTGGAGCAGCCGAGACTCGAACTGGCCTCCATATGGGATGCTAGCACTGCAGGCGGTGGCTTTACCCGCTATGCCATGGCAGCTAGTTCACTTCTGTTTCATGACTTAGCCAGGATGTGTGTCCCTCTGATAGGTCGTGCCTGTCTTTGGAAAGAACACTGGACAGGAGTATGGGAGACGGATCTGCCACTCACTGGCTCTGAGGCCAGTTTGGGCTTCTCAGGAGGGAGCTTGCACCCACAGGTTTCTGTGAATTCTCTCTTCCTCCAGGGCGCTGCCTGTCACCCAAGTCATCCTCTAAAGCCTAGAGAGGTTGTCCTCTACAAGTGGAGACAGGTCCTTTACGCCAACCCTCGAAAGACTTAAAACCCGATGAGAGTGATGAGTGTCCTCTTCTTTTTCTTTCCTTTCTTTTCCTTTTTTTTTTAAGATTTTTTTAAGATTTATTTTTTAATATTTATCTAAATACATTTTAGATTATTTGTTGTGGTATAGTGGATTTAGCTGCTGCCTACAGGTCCAGCATCCCATATGGGTGCCGGTTCGAGTCCGGGCTGCTCCACTTTCAAATCCAGCTCTCTGCTAGTGTGTCTGGGAAGGCAGCTGATGATGACCCAGGGCCTTGGGCCCCTATACCCATGTGGGAGACCTGGAGGAGGCTCCTGGCCCAGTCCCAGCCATTTGGGGAATAAACCAATGGATGAAGATTCTCTCGCTCTCTGTCTCTGTTTCTCGCTCTCGCTCTCTGCCTCTTCTGTCTCTAACTTTGCCTTTCAAATACATAAAATCTTTTAAAAATTTTTATATATTTGAAAGGCAGAGCTACGGAGATCTTGTATCTGCTGGCTTACTCCCCAAATGGCTACAGTGGCTGGGGTTGGGTCAGGCTGAAGCCAGGAGCCTGGAGTTCCATCCCATGGGTGACAGGGGCCCAGGCACTTGAACCATCCATCACCTGCCACTCTCCTGCATGCATCAGCAGGAAGCTAAATTGAAAGTGGAGCAGCCAGGACTCAAACCGATGTCCACATGAGATGCCAGCGTTGCAGGACAGCAGCTTAACCTGCTGTGCCACGACACCAGCCTGAAGCATGTCCTCTTCAGTCAGTCATTAAACATTTGATCAGGCCACAGGCCTGTGCTGGTCACAGGAAAGGTAGCGAGAGAGCAGAGCCCCAGGCGCCGTCCTCAGAGAGCTCACAGGCTGTGGAGCACATGGGCTGGGTGCATAATAGGGAGGTTGTAGGTACCTTTGCCAGTTCTCAAAGGGGGCGGATGTACATCCAGAAACCAGCTGGGAGGCGTTGCCTCCGCAGCGGAGAGCCTCTGCAGTGGACATAGAAGTGACAGAGGCCCACGGCACGAAGGCCCGCAGTTGAAGCTTCTCTCCTGGCCCTGGGGTGGGCCCCGGGCCGGCACTGCCCGCAGGAGTCTGTGTGTCTGCTCTCTTCTTCCCATCCCTATTCCTTTCAGGAAGCTCACGCAGCAAAATGCCAGCTCTGCCCCTGGACCAGCTCCAGCTCACCCACCAGGATCCGAAGACAGGAAAGCCGAGGACTTCACCAGCATTGGTGAGCGGTGCCTGGAGGCCATTCAGCCCGATGGTATCAGTCTTGCAATTTCCAAAAGCAAAAAAGGAAATTCCTTCTTTATGTGTCCCGAGAACTGAGCTGAGGGCCGCAGTAGCCGAGGCCCAGGGTAGAAATTTCCCTCTGAGTGACAGCTTGAACTCGAGCAGTGTTTTCCATGTCACCACGCCACACCCCACACCTCCCCCCACAAAGCATTTAATTTTGAATCAGTCTGATGGCAGCTTGACTCAGCCTGAGCTGGGCTAGAAATGGATCCGGCCCAAAGCTGGGTTTGTGGATTGGAGACGGCAGGGGTGTTCAGGTTTCAGGTAGGGACTCTCAGAGCCAGCCGCACATCAGTGGGAACGCTGCCGTCAGAGCAGGGCCGTCTTTTATCTCATCCTGGATAAGCAGCAGCAAGGAGAGAGACTCCCGCAGGCTTGGGAGACTGAAAACTAAGGAGGCTGTGAACATGCAGGTTCCCAGCTGCAGAGAGAGATTAGGGCCGTGGAGAGGTGCCAGGCCCTGCTGAGGAAGGAGATAGATGCTGGGATCAGAGTCCCCGAAGCCACTTGTTGCTTTCCCAAGAATATGAGCTTACTTGAGCAGGGCGGGAGGAAGTATTTTCAAGGGGCTTGGGTGAAGTCGTGGGAAACAGGCACTTGCTGTTTATTTCCTGCCTTCTGGGTGGTTTCTTGTTACTTCCTAAATATTCTTTTTTTTTTCCAGGCAGAGTTAGATAGTTAGAGGAACAGAGAGAAAGGTCTTTCCTCTACCGGGTCACTCCCCCAATGGCCGCCACGGCTGGCGCTGTGCCGATCCGAAGCCAGGAGCCGGCACTTCCTCCCAGTCTCCCATGCGAGTGCAGGGACCCAAGCACTTGGGCCACAGCAGAGAGCTGGACTGGAAGAGGAGCAACTGGGACCAGTACCCGGCACCCCAAGCGGGACTAGAACCCAGGGTGCTGGCACCGCAGGCGGAGGATTAGCCAAGTGAGCCACGGCACAGGCCCCTAAATACTCCTCTAATAATAATACCTAATATTTGTAAAGTATGTGCCCTGGGCCCACCTATTCTAAACACATCACCTGGATTGTCTCGTGTAAGCTGCATCACAGCCTCGTGCAAAGATATTTTGATTGTTCCCATTTTACAGACGAGGAAACAGCAAGTTCAAGGTCACAGAACTGGGAAGTTGTGGGAGCCAGGCTGGTAACCCATGCCCTTGACCTTTCTGCTGTCAAGCCTCTTGTTTCCTTTTCATTACCTTCCTACATGTGGAGGATGTTGATCAGAAAGTCCAGAGCGGTTCTGTTCAGCACGGCAGCCATTCACCTCGTGTAGCTACTGCAGCCTTGTGCACTAGCTCCAACGATAATAGTGCTTGCAATGAGGAGCAATTGGCTTTTTAAAAATTGAATATAGTTAATGTGCATTAAAGTAGCCCCATGTGGTGAACACCCACCGTGTTGGCCAGCACCGATAGAGAGCAGTTCCATTTTCATAGACAGTCCTGCCAGACAGCACCTGGAGAGACTGGCTCCTTGGGTGGTGGTTTCCATTTTTCCACCTCATTCCTCCCCCGTGTGCTGAACCAGCACCTCTGTTGTTCGACTGTGGACTCTGTGAGGCCAGACACCTGGTCCCTTCTCGTCACTTTTGGCACGCAGTAGTAAGCATTCAGTATGTGAGTCATGGACCACAGCCAGGCCTAAGCTAGATGCGGAGCTACTGAGAGAATAGACGTGGCCATGCCCTTGAGGGGCCCATGGCACAGTAGAAAAGCAGTGTGATTAGGGTTGTGATAGGATGAAGGCCAGGCTATGAGTAGAGAGCTCAGGCCACTGATGCAGACCAATGAGGGGTGTGGGGATAGAGGGGTCTGAGGGCCAATGGGAGGGCTTCCTAGAGGAGGGGGTTCTGACTTGAGTATTGAAAGGTTAAGTAAGCACTAGCCAGGCAGAGCCATGGGAGGAGGGATGTGGCTGGAAGACCTGGCTGTACAGTCCTGGAGTCCTGAGAGAGCCCGATCTTCCAGGAACCACGTCACTGGAGGTGGCAGCAGCGTGGCAGGGTGACAGCCTGCAGGCTTTGTGTTCATCTCGCACGCATTTGGCTGTGTGCCTTTGGACAAGTTCCTTAAACCACTCTAAGCCTCAGAATCCAAAAATGGTGAGAGTAGGACCACCTTTGTCGACTGGTGGTGAGGATTAAGTGAGACGTCTGTGGATCAGTGCAGTGCCTGGAACGTGGGGCGCTCTCAGTACGTTGTGGTTAAGATGTAGCTCTGACAGTGGCAGTGACAGCAGCACTGAGTGGGGGTCAGCTGAGAGAGCAGCTTCCTGATGAAGAGTGCATTGCCCTGCAGGCCATGAGATCGCCCCAAAGACTGTCCCAACGTAGGTGCCCGTCACATGTGTCCCTCTACTCTCAGTGTGAGAGGCAGTCGCTGTGCTGCCTCTGCAGGCTGATGGACAGAGTTAGTGTTTGCTGACGAGGCACTATTTAATAGCACATGCCTGAAGACATAAAAGAAGGGAAACAGTTGGAGAACAGTGGGAACCGGATTCTTATCAAGATAAGTAGAAGTTTGATGGGCAGAGAATGTTCTGGTAGCTTCACAAAGCAGACCTAAGCCAGGCTTAGATTCCAGGAAGTGCAGGATGGGCTAGGGCAAGAGGGAGCCTGCTGCTGCCCTGCCCCGAATCTCTCATGCCCTTTATTACCTCCAGAATAAAGTCCCCTCTCTTCAACCTGGCATTCAGTCCCTTCAGAGATATGGGAGGATCTGGTCATTTGTTACCTCCATTCATTGTTTTGTCCAGGCAGCAAATGCAGTCTGGAGAGTCTGCTTGGCGCCTCCCGGGACCCACAGCTAGTGGGGTGACCATTGAGGGCGAGCCATCCCTTTAATGGAACTATTGAATTAAAGTGTACAGTTGTATTGGTCTTGACATGATTGAGCATTTGTACTGCTCTCAAGGGTTTCCTGGTACCCTTCCATAATCTGTCGCTTCCTCTCTCCTGGTCCCCAGCAACCATTGATCTGAAAGCACTGTTGATGCATTTCAGTCAGTGCTTAGAGTGCATGCAGGTGCAGTGGGGGAGGGGGATGCTCAGATGAATTTCTGATCGACTTGGAGTGGGCATCTGGGAGGGTTCCTGAGGACCTGAGTTTGCGGCTGGGGCCAGAACTAAGACCAGGCTGGCACGTGGGTACTACGGTTCTCTGAGTAGGTCTGCGTCCCGTCAGTTGCCTCCCTAACTCTGTGACCTCGGGAAAGTTCCTGAATCGTATTTTGTCTTTGTTTCCTCCTCTGTCAAATGGGGAGAATGTCATCTCCCTTATAAATAGATGCTGTGGATAGGAAAGAAGTAGGCTGTGAGATGTGCCTCTATACTCTCTAGCCTGTGGCACAGGGCACGTTCTCAGTGACTCAAGGCTTTCATTATCGCCATGCCAGCATTCTCCAAATCTGTTTCCCACCAGTGCTATCTGTATTCCTTTTTTTAAAAAAATCTTTTTTATTGGGGCCAGCACTGTTGTGTAGTAGGTTAAGCTTCTGCCTGCGGTGCCGGCATCCCATATGGGCACCGGTTTGCGTCCCAGATGCTCCACTTCCAGTCCAGCTTCCTGCTAATAGCCTGGAAAAGCCATGGAAGATGACCCAAGTGCTTGGACCTGGAAGAGGCTCCTGGCTTTGGATTGGTCCATCTCCAGCCATTGTAGTCATTTGGGAAGTGAACTAGTGGTGGAAGACTTCTCTCTCTGTCTCTCCCTCTCCCACTCTCTCTCTGCCTCTCAAATAAATCTTCAAAAATATTTATTTTAGACCGGCGCCATGGCTCAATAGGCTAATCCTCCGCCTGCGCCACCAGCACACTGGGTTCTCATTGCGGTCGGGGCGCTGGATTCTGTCCCGGTTGCCCCTCTTCCAGGCCAGCTCTCTGCTGTGGCCCGGGAGTGCAGTGGAGGATGGCCCAAGTGCTTGGGCCCTGCACCCCATGGGAGACCAGGAGAAGCACCTGGCTCCTGCTTTCGGATCAGTGCGGTGCGCAGGCCGCAGCGTGCTGGCTGCAGCGGCTGTTGCGGGGGTGAACCAACGGAAAAGGAAGACCTTGCTCTCTCACTGTCTGTCTCTCACTGTCCACTCTGCCTGTTAAAAAAAAATTATTTTATTTGAAAGGCAGAGTGATAGAGATGTGTTCCATCCACTGGTTCACACTTCATATGCCTCAATAGCCAGGGCTAGGCCAGGCCAAAACCAGGAGTCTGGAACTCCACTGGGTCTCCTGTGTGGACAGCTTGGACCCAAGTACTTGAATCGTTATCTGCTGCCTCCCAGGATGCATTAAGCAGGAAGCTGAATCAGAAACAGGAGCTGGAGCTGGAGCCGACACTCCGATGTGGGATGTGGACATCCTAGGGAGTGGCTTGACCCACTGCACCACAACACCTGCTGTGCTCTTTTTAAGTGCCCATTTTTATGCCTCCACAAAATGCTGTTTCTTCCATCTGAAAGCCCTCATCCTCCAAGGCTGGCTCAAATGCTGCCTGCACTGGGAAGAAGCCTCTGGTCCTCCGGGTGCTGGTAATTCCCTTCACTCCCACAGTCCCTCTGCCTCTGTATGCTCTCTGGGTGCTGACAGGTTCATCTCCTCTACTGAGCGGGAGCCCTGGGAGAACCTGGGCACTTTTCTTCCTGTGCCCTGACACCTCACCCGGAGGGGTCCCCACTAAATGGTTTATAGGATGGCAGAATCTCAGGGGTGTGTGTCCTTCTGTGTCTGCTGGGGGACGAGTAGCCTGGCCCGAGATTACCTAAGACGTAGGATGGAAGAGGGAAGGAAGCGTGGAAACCACGGAGGTGAACTTGGGCTCTAGACATTGTTCTCCCCTTGTTTCAGTGGCCCAAGTCCTTTCTCAATAGCTTTGTACCTGGAACCCCACTAAACAGATCTGATTTAAAGGGCAGGGGTCCCGTAGACCCACGTGCTAGGTGGCACCAAGGAATCCTTAAGGAACCCAGCGACTTCACAGTTTGAAAACTCAGATTCAGCAGCAGGAAGGCATAGCTGGTCCTTGCGGAAGCTGACCCAGCCATTGAAGTTTTTCTGAGCCCCTGGAAGTGGGTGGGCTGTGGTTGGTAACAGCCAAGCCATTGCCTGGCCTTCCTCCTATGACCACTTCCCCCAGAGACAGCAGCCCTATGTAGTCAGAGGAGAAAGCTGAGCTCATCTTCTACTCTCTATGGTGAACAAAGTAAGGTTTGTTTGTGGCCAGGTGAGGGCTGGAAGAGAGACCTTGTGATACTAAACCGAGACCTGCCATTAGATGATTAGAATCTTTTCTTTAAAAAGAAAAAAATGAGGTTTGTTTCTAACCCTCTGGTTATAAAAAGAATACAGCACAGTGATATGAATGCGGGGACTTCAGAAAGCTCATGCAAAATGGAATTAAGGATAAAGTTTATTTTGTTGCAAAAAACAGAGATCCACGCATAGTTTTTTCTTCTAATGTACATTTTCCATGAGCTATGATGCAGTGGTATAAGGATGAAAACATAGCCCCCCCCCCCCCCAAAAAAAAAAAGCTTTACCTGAGTCTGTTTTAATGGAAATGCCTAGGAAGGGTCTACCCGGACACCCCACAAGCGCTGAGTAGGTCCCTCTGGGCGGACAGGGACAGGGAGTGTGGCCCCAAGGAACTCACTCTCTTTGTAGCACAGTCAGCTTTTGAAAGAAAAGTCGCATGCCTCGCTTGTGTAATTAAACATTGATTTAAAGAGTAATTCCTGTTCATTTTTGAAAAATTAGAAAACATGGTCAAGCCACAATCCCATCCTCGCCAACTGCTGCCAGAAATAGCCGTATTAGCTTTGGGGTATCATCTCCCCGGCTTCTTGGTTTAAATCTGTACCAGTGTGTGAATAGACATACTTTTTGGGGAAAACAAAGCAAAACAGAAATTGATTGTATTAAGCAGAGTTTTGTATTCTGCTTTTGCTTCCCTTGACCTTTCCCCGTGTCAGTAAATCCTCTCCAAAAACATGGTTTTTAATGACTGCCTCATGTTGCCTGGACGCAACCGTGCCCCTTTGTTAGATACACTTGGTTCTTTATGCCTGAAAGCTCCCTGGAGGGTCACCGGTTGGAACAGCCAAGTGTTGTCATTGCTGTGGGTTGGCAAGTGGGCCCTCGCTGACTAACCTCTGCCACGTTAACACGTGGTTTTTGGCTCCGTAGCACCCCGAGCAGAAGGCAGACCGGTATTTTGTGTTATACAAACCGCCCCCTAAAGACAACATTCCCGCCCTAGTGGAGGAGTACCTGGAACGCGCCACCTTCGTAGCCAATGACCTCGACTGGCTCCTGGCCTTGCCTCACGATAAATTCTGGTGCCAGGTAACATTCTATCAAATTCACACTAAGACAAAGCACATGACATGCTGTTGGTTGCTGCTGTTGTTTTTCTTCCCCTAGAAGATGCTTTTTTTGTCTTCTACTTACACTGTCTTTAATAGCAAATTGTGGTTTGGATTGCTGTGTCTTGTATCAGTCTTCATGATGTTTACACACCTTCCAGAGTGTCACTTGTAGAACTTGTGTTTAGCCCTCACTCATTCATGCCTCCGTGGTCTCTTGGGGTTGGATTGTTTGCAATAGGCCAGGGCTGGTGATGGGCCATGAGCCCCCTGTGCAGTGTACTTGCAAGTCCTTGGGCCTTTGGGATGAATCCTCGCCCTCTTCTGTCGTCTGGCTTAGGTTATCTTCGACGAGACCCTGCAGAAGTGCCTGGATTCCTACCTGCGCTATGTCCCTCGGAAGTTTGACGAGTGGGTGGCCCCAACCCCTGAGGTTGTTGACATGGAGAGGCACCTCCACCGGAGTGTATTTCTCACCTTCCTCCGCATGTCTACTCACAAGGAATCCAAAGTAAGCCCCAGTCCCGTGATAGGTCACCACTGACACCTGATAGCTCTGGGCCAGACTTTCCACCCCTGGGAAGGAAGGTTCTGGGGCATTGAGTTTCCTCTTTGTCTCCTGTCCACCTTTATTCCCACTGCTGGGGAAGAAATCGGTGCCACCTCCCTTGTCCTCTAATCCACTGAGCTGGGCTGTGTTACACCCAGTGTTTTCATCAGTGGGAGCCCAGAGCCCTTTGCCAGGTGACGCATGACTCTGCCTTTGCTTGTGCGTCAGAGGGTGAAGACATTGATTCTGACTTTCTAAAGGAATGTGTGTGCTCTTTTAAAAAATCCGCGCACTTTCTTGTTTCCTGATTGTAAAAATAATAATGCTGTTATTAAACAACTTAAGCACTATAGAAATTACATAGATAGTGAATGTCACCCACAAAATCCCCTGTCCCCAAAGCAAATCTGTTAAGTGCATGTTCCTTCATTCAGGGCATTTTTTCCCCCTGTCAGAGTGTGTGTGTGTGTGTGTGTGTGTGTGTGTGTATTTGAAAAATACACACGCCCATATGGGATGCTGGCACTGCAGGCAGCGGCTTTACCCGCTACGCCACAGCGCTGGCCCCAATTTTAAAAATTAAAAAACTTGGCCCAGGTCTGTCCATGAGGGTCAGACATGTCCATGTGTGGATAGAACATCAGTGACAGCGGTCCCTGGTTGGTGGGCCCACGGGTTTTCATGGGTTTGCTGTTACTTTGCAATGTCTAAGCATTCCAAAAGTCTCCATCCTCCCTCTCTGCACTTTTCCTTAGGATCACTTCATTTCCCCCTCTGCGTTTGGAGAAATCCTCTACAATAACTTCCTCTTTGACATCCCAAAGATCCTGGACCTCTGCGTGCTCTTTGGAAAAGGCAACTCTCCACTGCTTCAGAAGATGATAGGTGTGTGTGACGCAGAGACGGCCCCCACGTGCCAGCCTGGAGGTCACAAAGGCTGGTGCTTAGATAGCACAGGGAGAGTCGGAGCAGTGCGGACAGGCAGTGCTGGGAGCTTCACAGATACGTGAGCGTCTGGACAAGCAGCTAGGTGGCAAAGGGGGAGGGCAGACGGAATGTGTGTCAGGGCTCTCCGAGGAGCTGGCACTCTCAGTACTAGGCCATGTGTCCAACAGTGAAAGCCTGGGGAGGTTTGCTTTGACCAGGAGAACCCCTTTTATTTGACTCTGTGCTGGGTCCCGGCATGCCAAGCCTTCCATGCAACGATATTTCCATTGGATCTCACGGCAGCCCTGTAGGGACTGCCGTCATCCCTGTTTACAGAGCAGGAAGGCAACTTGCTGAGGACTCCTGGCTCACAGTGGTCAGGCTGGGGTGCAGGGCCGCGGTGCCTCCCTCTCAGTCCCCTGCCCTCTGCCGCTCTGCTTCACTCAGCCGTGTCAGTCTGCGCTGTTGCAGAGTGTAGATGGGGACAGAGTTCAGAGAGGACTCCTGGGTTGTGAAAGGAATGGGTCCCATCAGGAGGCAGAGGGCTGGAAGGGCCAATCAAAGCTGGGAACAGTGTTGGGGTGCTCCAGAGGGAGTGCCCCAGAGGGTCCTCTGGGAATTGTAGCCGTGGCATTGAGCTCGGTGCAGAGGAGTGTTCACCCTGGACACCCTCGCCAGCCCTTCTCCCCCTGAGATTACAGGGCACAGCCTCCTACATTCCTGGCTACAAAGCCAAGTTATTCCTCTAGTGAGCTGCCTGCCTCTGTCTGTCCATCCATCTACCTTTTGCCCCTTATAACATAGTCTGTTAATTTTGTAACTTTTGGAAGGATAGAAAAGGTAAAGAATCAGGAAAGCCATTACCAAATTCTTGGAAGAGACAACTGCTTGTTTATTACTTCTTCCCAGTCTCTGTGTATTTTTTTGTAAGTGTAGTAGATCGTAGTGTGTATGAAAATTTGCATCTGGCCTTTTTACTGGAACAGCCTCTGGTTTCTCACTTAAATCTAATTACTGCCTGATCACCAGTTAATCTTTGTAAATGTTCCCAGGGAAAGACCTGAATAATTTTACTGCAGACTGGGAGAGAGTGGGGTGAGTGGGCAGCAGAAGGCATGATTAGTGAGAGGAACAGTTGCTGGTGTGGTCAGAGGGAAGTGTTCCAGGAGGGGGAGGGGGAAGCTTGAGTCGGATTGGGAAGAACTCCATGCCAGGCTGTAGCTCTAGGGAGCAAGTGGATTGCTCAGGGGCTGAGAGAGCAGGCTAAATTTGAGCTGCCCAATGTACGCCCCAGCTCTGTTCTTGGCCCTGTCATTTTTTTTTAAAGATTTATTTATTTGAAAATAAGGGTTACACAGAGAGAGAAGGAGAGGCAGAGAGAGAGAGAGAGAGAGAGAGAGAGAGAGAGATCGAGATCGAGATCTTCCATCTGCGAATTCACTCCTCAATTGGCTGCAACAGCCGGAGCTCAGCTGATTGAAGCCAGGAGCCAGGAGCTTCTTCCGGGTCTCCCTCATGGGTGCAGGGGCCCAAGAACCTGGGCCATCTTCTACTGCTTTCCCAGTCCATAGCAGAGAGCTGGATAGGAAGTGGTCTCAAACCAGCACCCATATGGGATGCCGCCACTGCAGGCGGTGGCTTTACCCGCTACGCCACAGTGCCGGCCCCAGGCCATGTCATCTTGATCAAGTTGAAGAACCACTCTAAGCCTTGGTCTTGTCATCTGGAGAATGGGCGGACTCGACATACAGTCCTCTGAGAACGAGTGTGGGGAGCAGATAGTTGGTGAGTCGTGTGCTGCACATGGTGGCTGGCAGTCATTAGCCCTTGGTGAGCAGAGCCTGTACTATGATGAGGCCTTGGAGCAGGGGGGGGAGCTGTCTGCTAACAAGGTTAATCTGGCAGTCTGTAGGTGGGAGGGCTGAGCCAGGAGGGTGCACCTGCGTGGGTGTGAAGGTGACAGCCCAGTGGTGCTGCTGGAGTGGAAAAGGACATCCAGGAGGCAGATAAACACAGGCCTGGGAGATGTCAGCTGGGAGGGAAAGTCTTAACAGTTCTGGAGAGAACTGCTGTCAGTTGCAGAGAGCAGGCCTTCAGGAGGTGGGGGAGTGGACCGTGAGTAGGGTGAGGTCGGCCTTGGATCTGCTGGGTGTGAAATAGCTGTACGTGCCCAGAGGGAGATGACGTGGCCAGGGTGGAGTGAGAAAGCTCCGCCTGCTGCCTGGGTTCGAATCTTTTGGTTCGCTGACAACTTTAGAAATCTCTCCAGAAAATGTACTCTTTGTGGATTTGGAGTGCTCTCAGGTCTCCAGCTTGAGAATGCTAAGCTGCCTTAGTAAGGGATTGGACCAGACATCAGGAGCCCTCTGTCTGTCTGTCTCTCTCTCTGTATATATGAATAAGCTGGGGCTAGGTTGGGGTGGTGTGGTATGGAGAAGGAGCCTCCAGTTCATGTCTCTCATCTCTTTCTCTCCCTCACACACATACCGCAGCTCTCTTTCCAACCCTTGAGCAGTAAGCACAAGGCGCAGTCTCCCCTTTCTATACCACAGAAATTTTGGGCAAAGCCGTCACCACTTGGAGGACTGACCAGGGAGAGAGGGGCAGGCATTGTAGTACAGTGCTGCTGCTTGGGACACCCACATCTCATATCAGAGTGGCTGGTTCGAATCCTGGCTACTTCAAACTTCCAATCCATATTCCTGCTGATACACCTGGGAGGCAGCAGGTAATGGCCCAAGAACTTGGGTCCCTGCCCCCATGAAGGAGGACCAGATGGAACTCCTGGCTCCTGGTTCTGGCCTGGGCTAGCAGACATTTAGAGAATGAATCCGTGGATGGAAGATCTCTCTGTGTTTCTTCCTCTGTATATGTTAGTCTGCCTTTCAAATAAATCAATGAATCTTCAGACACAAAAGACAAGGGAGAGAAAATGGGAGGAAAAGAACTGGTTGGTTGTCCTGTGGGCAGAAGCCCCGTCCTTCCCCTGCCCTCCTCTCCTTGAGGCTTCGAGGCTGGTTCGGTGGATCCGCGGTGTAATTCTGAAAGCACAGCCTTTCGGGTAGGGTCTCTTGGAGCTGTTCTGCAAATCAGGAGTGAATTGGGTTCTTGGCCTTTTTGAGAACTGCTCTGATCTGCATGGCAGTGTCTCCCATCCACCCTAGGCTTCTGAACTGCTTTCCCCTGAGGAGGGACATTGCAAAGGATGCCATGGCTGTCTCTTACCTTTTTATTATTTTAAGAGATCAGAAGTTAGATCTGCACTGTCATTGGATGAAGGAGAGGGAAGGGACTTGGAAGACCCCAAGGATGGATTATGTCTGTGTGGAGGCTTGTAGAACTCCAGTGGTACATAGGACTTGGCACTGGCAGGATTATGAGAGAGTTTCTCCCGCATGCCAGGTGGTCCAGGTACCACGTGAGCACTCTAGCCCTGGGAGTTGTGGGAGGAGAGCTTTCCTAATCCCTGGGTGGAGGAGGTGGCACCTGCCCTGTGCTGGAATTAGCTCTGAGAGGTCATTCCAGGCAGATGAAAGGCATAGCGCCTGTTGTCTGAGGTTGAGGATGCAGTGGGGGCTGGTGGGCAGCCGCAGGATTGCAGTTTAGGGAATGGGAAGAGGGTAGTCCAGGATGCTGGCAAGAGCCAGGTCTCGGAGGGCCCTTTGTGCCATGGTCAAGAGTTTGGACTTGACCGTGGGGATTTACTAGGAAGAGCAGAGGTTGCTGGGGAGATAATTCAGTCAGTCCTTGCTTGTCAGAAGGGAGTGGGTGCAGATGGGCCGGGCGCCTCTTCACAGGTTGTAGGATTGGCAGAGATAGAAGGCACTGAGCCAGCCCGGCTTGGTAGAACTTGGCTTTCTGGAATCAGGGACTGAAGTGGCATTCAGAAAAGTGTTTACAGAAAATCTAGTCACTCATAATTTGCTTCTTCACCCAGCCCCATCTTGCTTTTGATTCCCATTCATTTTCAAATTCCCCAGCATCAGGCAAGGGCTGCAGAGTCACCCTAAAGAGAGCAAGGTTGGACCTGTCCAAAGCCAGAGGATGCTGGAGCTCTGAGCATGCTCACCATCAGTCTGCCTGTGATGTCTTGGAACCCAGGCCGCAGGCGGGTGTGCTGGTACAGCAGGTTAAGCCTCCGCCTGGGACGCCCATATTCCATGCGGGAGTGCCAGTTCGAGTTCCTGCTGCTCTTTTTGCCACCCACGCCTGAGACTCTGATGGAGTTCCAGGCCCCTGGCTGTGGCCTGGCCTACCCCTGCCTGCTGTGGGTATTTGAGGAATGAGCCAGTGGGTAGATCTCTCTCTCTCTCTCTCTCTCTCTCTCTCTCTCTCTCTCTCTTTCCGTTGCTGTGCCTTTCAAGTAGATGAAAAAAACATTAATAAAAAGAGCCCTAGCCTTTGAAGGGTGTTGGCGTTTCCCACTGTCACGTCCTCCAGATATCTCTGATTCTCTCCCTTCTTCCCTCCCTGGCCACGTGGGCGGCTGGCACACTTGGTTTCTGCTCCAGTTACCCTGTGTTCTCTCCGCACCCTCACAGCAGCAGCCCTTGGAGTGGCCTTCGTCTCTTACAGGAACAACAGCAAACGTGGGGTAACTCCAACGCCAGGTTCCTCTCGGGCCTCTCACTGCAGGGTAGGATGGGTTTGCACGGCTAGCATGCTCAGAAGCAGAGTGAAAATATTTCCAGAGAAATCGCTCTGCTCCCTAGAGTGTCCTCACATTTTTGAAGGCAGGACCTGGCCAGAATTCTGGATTGTTGCATCCAGATTTCTGGAGCAAAGAGATCGTGTCTCCTCATTTTCCTGGATGACTAACTCGCACTCCCAAAGCCAATGCTGTCATCCGAGGCATGGTGCCGAGTGCGGCCACTTCCCTGAGACATCAGGGTGAGCCGGTTTGACCGGAGCAGGGCTTCTAAGTCATTCACTAGGCAGAGGTGCTTAAAAAGGTCAAATTGTATTGAGCGAGGCCCCTCCCCAACCCGGGGGAAGTTTCTAGGCTGGTCCAAAGCTCAGTGTGAGCAGGGCCTGAAGCCAGGACTTGCCCCAAGTCTAGCTGTAGACAGGCTTAGGAAAAGGGGGAAAGGCCACAGGACGCGCTGGCAGCCGTTTTAATGTGTCCTCTCCACCCAGCCTTCCCAATTCTTAGCTTTCTCCTCTCTTTCAGGAAACATCTTTACCCAGCAGCCGAGTTACTACAATGACCTGGATGAAACCATGCCCACCATCCTCCAGGTACCGGCCCTCAGCCCTGCCCAGGGGAGGGAGACACACACACTGGATGGTTCTCCTTGACTTCCCTAGAAGAGCCAGGGAGAAGTGTTTGTGTCTCCACCCATCTTGAGGCCATCTCCCTACCCGTCTTGAGGCCATCTCCCTACCCGTCTTGAGGCCATCTCCCTACCCGTCTTGAGGCCGTCTCCCCACCCGTCTGGAGGCCGTCTCCCCAGTGTCTCTGTAGGCCTTGCCCTTCTTGAACAGGACTGAAATCTAAGATTGTGGCCTGCATTTTGTGTTGTCTGCCAACAGCCATGTGCCTCTACGCTGCCCCTCTAAGAAACCCGTGTTTCTCAAATGAGAGCTTTACAGTTTTACAGAATCGTTTCCTGAAATAATGGTGCTCATTTGTAGGAATTCTGGGAAACATTAAAAAGCAGATAGAGGCCTATCACTATTCCCCCATAATCTCACCACAGAAAGATGTCCACCCTTCAGAGTCCCTTTCGGGAAAGTTCCATGGAAGCCTACCCAGAGATGGTGCCGACAGTTCAGTACTCCATGATTTTATGTAGGGCTCTGTTTCCCCCCTCACTATTGATTTGTGTTAAATATGGTACCCATAAATCGCCATCTACAGGGTTTCAAAAGCCTGCTGTGTATCCTGACGGTATATCTTAAACGTCCATTACCATACGCTGCCCAGACCGTCCAGGCAGGTAATATCTGCAGGATTTTTAGTAGCCTGTCACACATGTCACCACAATCCTGTACAAGGATGTTTGTTTCCGTCACTTCCACTTCATACAGTGTCTGCTCCTACCACCCTCCAAGAGGGTCATTGTCTCGGCTGATATCCCAGGGATGTGGATGCATACTCCAAAGGTTACAGGGCGGTTTTGGGGGTCTCCAAACCTTGGCTACAGGGTCTGATTCCTAGCCCCTGTTCAGCAGGATATGGGAGAGTCCCCTCTTGCTTCTCACAGGTCTTCAGCAATATCCTCCAGCACTGTGGTCTACAGGGGGAAGGGGCCAGCACCACGCCCCAGAAGCTGGAGGAGAGGGGCCGGCTGACGCCCAGCGACATGCCTCTCCTGGTGAGCTTGCCCTCTGCCCAGTACCAGCCAGCACCTGACTGCCCTGGGGCGAGGCACCACCCTGTCCCTGACTCAGCGGGAGCCATGGCTTCCCTTCACAGATGCGGAGCATGGGCAGGAGCTCGCATTTCTGCCTGGGAGCTTCATTTATGGGCCAGCAGAAAGAAGAGGGAACTAGAATTCAGCCGGCGGGGTCTCAGCCTCACTTACGTCAGCTCTGTGGGCTCATTCGAGTGTTGTTCATGGAGCCAGTCACTCAGTGGTTTTATACTGAGGAGCCCCCAGCACATGCGAGGCCTCAGGCACGAATCAGTCGGCAAAAGCAGACATGGCACCAGCTCTTAGGGAACTTATAGAGCTATTTCAGTAAGTCCGTGGAAAATGGAATTCAGTATCTTCAAAAAGTTCATAGAAAATGCACAATATAAAAAATGCATGGAATTTAATTTTTTTTTGCACCAAAATAAACTAAAAAGTATTTGGGGCCAGAGCTGTGGCACAGCGGGTAAAGCTGCCACCTGCAACGGCCTGTATTCCAGTGGGGCACCGGTTGAACTCCTGGCTGCTCCGCTTCCAGTCCAGCTCCCTGCTAAGCAGCAGAGAGTGGCCCACATGCTTGGGCTCCTACTCCCACATGGGAGACCTGGAAGAAGGTCCTGGCTGTTGGCTTAAGACCAGCCCAGGTCTGGCCATTGTGGCCATTTCAGGAATGAACCAGCAGATGGTAGATCTCTCAATCTCCCCTTCCCTCTGTAACTCTGCCTTTCAAATAAAATGAAATCTTTTAAAAATATTATATGTATTTTGAGAGTCATAGAGACAGACACAGAGATCCCTCTCATTTGCTGATTCACTCCCTCAGTGCCCATGATGGCCAAGACTGGGCCAGAACAAAGCCAAGAGCCAGGAACTTAATCAAGGTCTCCCACAGGGGTGGCAGCCATCACCACTGCCTCCCAGAGACTGCATTAGCAGAAAGCTTGAGTCGGGAGCTGGGACTCAAACTCAGGTACTCTGATATGGGATGTAGGCTTCTTAACCATGAGGCTCAATGCCCACCCAAATAAACTTTTTTTTTTTTTTTAAGATTTATTTTATTTATTTGAAATGCAGAGTTACAGAGAGGTAGAGCCAGAGAGAGAGAGAGTCTTCCATTTGTAGGTTCACTCCCCAGATGACCACATCGGCCAGAGCTGAGCTGATCTGAAGCCAGGAGCCAGGAGCTTTTTCCAGGTCTCCCACATGGGTGCAGGGGCCCAAGGACGTGGGCCATCTTCTACTGCTTTCCCAGTCCATAGCAGAGAGCTGGATAGGAAGTGGAGCAGCTGGGTCTCGAACTAGCACCCATATGGGATACCGGCACTGCAGTACTTCTGGTGTTTTAACCCATTGCACCACAACGCTGGCCCCCAGATAAAACTTTTAATTCCATTTTCCATGAGCTTTTGAGAATCACCTGCTTAGAGTCTAATGGGGCTGATGGACAGAAGACAGACATTGAAGGAGCCTGGGTGTGTGTCAGGCACAGTGCTAAGCACTGGAGATAGAACAGGAAGAAAGCTGCTGCTGCAGGCTGCCTCCGTGGAGCTTGGGCTTCTGGGAAGATAGCCGTCGGACAAGCTTTACACAAGGGCCTATGCTTCCCCGTGCTGCGGAAGCGAATCGTGTTACCCCCTAAGCCTCCATTTCCCTGCCTGCCACAGCCACCCCGCCTACACCGCCCCATTGCCATGAGACTCAGGAAGGTGAGTGACGAAGTACCCCACTTCCACATGCCCTCTTCAGAGTGTGGGCTTAGTATTCTTGTCTTCACGGGCACGTTCCTTTTCTGTGTGTTGTCTTCAGATTCTTTTTTTTTTTTTTTTGACAGGCAGAGTGGACAGTGAGAGAGAGAGAGAGACAGACAGAAAGGTCTTCCTTTTGCCGTTGGTTCACCCTCCAATGGCCGCCGCGGATGGCGCGCTGCGGCCAGCGCACCGCGCTCCTCCAATGGCAGGAGCCAAGAGCCAGGTGCTTTTCCTGGTCTCCCCATGGGGTGCAGGGCCCAAGCACCTGGGCCATCCTCCACTGCACTCCCGGGCCACAGCAGAGGGCTGGCCTGGAAAAGGGGCAACCGGGACAGAATCCGGCGCCCCGACCGGGACTAGAACCCGGTGTACCGGCGCCGCAAGGCGGAGGATTAGCCTGTTGAGCCACGGCGCCGGCTGTCTTCAGATTCTTAAGCACTTTTCTTTCCGCTTAGAAGGGAGATCGTATTATAACCGCAAGTCACCCGCCACGGAGCTGTAGTGGTGAGATGTGAGGCTTGGAAGGCGGAGTGGCTTACTCTGGTCGCCCTCCTAGAGGTGGGCCAGCCTCTGCCCAGGACCCTCAGGGTTCGCATGCCCTTCGCCGTTGGAGGTCTGGCCTCTGCAGAGCTGTCCTGGGGTGGAGAATAATGGAGTGTCTTCTGTTGGCCACAGGAACTCAAGGACATTGTTCTCTACCTCTGCGATACCTGCACTACACTCTGGGCCTTTCTGGACATCTTCCCTTTGGCTGGCCAAACCTTCCAGAAACACGACTTCTGCTACAGGTACGCAGTGCTTCTGGCTGTTGAGAGCGGGGAGCGTGGTTCACGTGTTCATTCAACTATTGAGTGCTGAGAATGTGCCAGTGCCTGGGGACACAGCGGTGAGGACAGCCGAGCTCCTGATTGTGTGGGTCTGCATGTCAGCAGCGCTCCCATTTTTGGCTAAGAACAGGACCAAGAGTGGGAAACCAAAGCAGTGCAGCAAGACAGGGCAGTCTGAACTCTGCTGCGCTTCAAAGCACCTTCTGGGGGCCGGAGTTTGGTGCAGCTGTTCAGCTGTCACTTGGGATGCCCACATCCCCTATGGGGATGCCTTGGTGTGAGTCCCGGCTCCGCTCAAGTCTAGCTTCCTGCTAACGCACATCCTGGGAGGCGTTGGCTCAAGTATTTGGGTCCCTGCCACCTATATTCCCATTCTGCCTGACCCAGCCTGCTGTTACAGGCATTTGGAGAGTGAACCAGTGAATGGAAGATCTCACTTACTCTTCTGTGTGTGTGTTTCTGTTTTTGCCTTTAAAATTGAAAAATGAAAAAAAAAATTTTTTTTCAAAGTCCCTCAGGGCAGACTCAGAGGGGACAGTCAATAGGAAGTGGCCTGAGGACTTCAGCCCAGAGCAGGACACACGTAAGGAAACAGCAGAGGTGCTCCTAACACAGGGCTGGGAGGTGACCCTTAAAAGTGGTCCTGAGGAACAAACAGGAATCTTCCAGGCCAAGAAAGGGGGCAGTGACAGGAAAGCAGGTGAAGCGATGCATGCAAAAGCCCAGGCCGTGTCCTGGGGAGGGCCAGGGAATGGAGCGTGACAGGAGCCAGTGGCGGGGGACTCCAGGGCCAGTGACAACAAAAGCCTGGGTGAATCAGTGGAAGTCAGACCGAGGGCTTTGTGAGGAGCCACAAATGTGCTGGCAGGGGTGGGCTTTTATTCTGGAGGCTTTTGTCCAGAAGAGTCAGAGATCCTGCTGGGATGAAGAAAGGCAGGCAGGAGACCCCCTTTGCCCACTAAGCACTGTGAGCCGGTCTCTCCTCTTCAGCAGGAAGACAGGGTGCCTAGGCGTGGACATTCCCAGGCCAGTGTGAAGGCGCCGGCAGCCTGCACGTTGCCTGGCAACAGCAGACGCTGGCCCGTTCCCAGTGGTCTCTGGCTGTCACTCTTGCCAGACATCGTCTCTCACCACCATTTGTATGCAGAGCTTCTGGGAGCTGCCCAGCACTGTCCACTCACCCGGCCGGCGCTTCATTCTGTCACTTCCCCATTCAACAAAAACATTCATCTGTTGTGGACGCATGCCAGAGACGGCTGCTGGTACTGACCCCTCCGTGTTCTGAGCTTGAGCTTGTGAAAGGCAGCCGTTAGGATCGACCATGCTTCCAGAGGGGGTTAGGATTAGGTACTGGCCAGCAGTCTCCCCAGAAGAAAGGGGTTACAGTGGGACTGGAGCGGTCCACTCTTTTAAAAGGGCGCCTTCTGTCAGGCTAGAAGTTGCACATGCCGGTTGGAAATTTGGAAACTGCTGAGAAGTAGGCAGTTAAAATCACCAGGAGAGAGCGTACTGTTCTTAGAACTTTGTGCTCTGCTCTGTTTCTACTTGTCCTCAGCATTTTCCCATTTTGTCAAGGCCTCTCCCCAGGTGTAGCACGGATGAGTTGAAGGGCCTTTGGAGTTGGGGTCCCTTCCTGTAAGGGACAGTGCAGGTGGGAGAGGCTCCACCCATCTCAGGGCGAGGAAGAAAAAGAGGAGACACTTATCTCTTTAAAGATCAACTTATTTACTTAGAGGAAGAGACAGATCGTCCATCTGCCATTGTATTCCCCAAGTGGCCACACTGACCGGAGCTGGGTCAGGCCAAAGCCAAGGTCTCCCACGTGGGTGGCAGAGGCCCAAGTACTTGGACCACCCTCTGTTGCCTTCCCAGGAGCATTAATAGGAGGTGAATCAGAAGCTGAGTAGCTGAGCCTGGAACCAGCACTCTGGTATGGATGCATGTGTCCCAAGCTGTGGCTAGTCTGCTGTACCCAGCACCCACCTGGGAGATACTTTTGACTGAAAGTAACTCTGCCTTTGACCCACAAACAGCCTGGGGCTGGCCCAGCCTGTTCCAACTGTGCTGGAGGCTGGAAACGCCCTGCTGAGCAAATGGAGCAGCCCCAGTCCCTGTGAACTCTTCCCGATCCCTCTCAGAACC
Organism: Sylvilagus floridanus; assembly: GCA_949820135.1. NCBI lineage: Eukaryota > Metazoa > Chordata > Mammalia > Lagomorpha > Leporidae > Sylvilagus > Sylvilagus floridanus. The sequence goes on from OX463233.1 coordinate 161,047,261, forward strand.
CATCCCGTCTTCTGCTCAGAATTGCTCACTGCACTGGAGTGCGTTTCTTTCTGTTCCTTTATGAATGAATAATACATGCACATGGTTCAGAATTCAAGACGTATAAAACATACCGGTGAGAAGTCTCCCTCTCCCTCTTCCACTTCCCCACTTCTGTTCACACACCACCATTGTCAGTTTTTGGGTAGAATTTTCCAGAGCATATGCATAGCCACATGCAGCTATATGCAAACATGTACATTGGATATCTCTCCCCTTTAAAAAAAAAAAATGCTGGCATATTATATATGCAATATGTAAAAGAATATTTTACTGTTTAACAGTGATGCTATGCCAGTGTCTACCCTCTGTCTTGGGGTCAGATTCCTCTGTACATATGGAGTATCAGATCCCAGAGGTAGCCTTGTAGGGTTCTGTTAATTGTGTGCTGTTACAAATAAATTCTGCACAGAATAACTTTGTACTCATCATTTTATACCTTCACAAGTGTATCTGTAGAATAACTCCCAGAAGTAAGATCTCAGGGACAGATGGTATGTGTGCTTTTAATTTTCATAGATCTTGCCAAGTCACCCTCCATAGGGGTTGTTCCAATTTACCCTCCCACCAGCAATGTATCCTGGCAACCACTGAACTTTCTGGGCCAGACTGCCCTCTCTGTCCTCTTCTGGTACCATGCCGAGTAAGGCCTGCCTCTCTTGGCCTGGTTGTCCTCTGCTCCGTGTAGCCCCACAATGGAGTAGACGTTGCCAGAAGCACACTCTCTGCACCGCCCCAGGTACTTAAGCTGTCATCCGGGCTCTGGAAGCTCATGGTGCTTGGAGGCAGAGTGACACTGCAGAGGAGGGACAGCTGCATTTTCATCTGGTAGGGCATTCGGTTCCAGAGAGGAAAAGTCCCAGCCAGGGTGGGTGGGGGGTGGGCAGGAGGATGAGGGGAAAGACTGGGGAGGTTTGAGCCCGTGAGGGTGAGGAAGGCGGGGGGCCTCTGGGAGGATGCTGAGGGCCTGTAGGCCTGGGATGGAGTTGGAATTTGAGTTCAGAACGGCTGGGAGTGAGGACCCTGAGGTGAGAAGTTTGGCTGTGCTGTGCCAGGCATGGTGTGCCTGAGAAGAGCAGGAGTTGATTGTACTGGAGCTGTTATTTTGTTTGCTCTTGTTTCATTGGCTCGGTTTTACTTACTTGAAAATGACAGTATTTTTCATTTTATAAAACTCATGGAAAACCATGCTAACTGGCTTAACTCATAAAACCAGTGTAGAAAATAAGCTGCATGTAGGTCATGTGAACATCTGGGGCCTGTTTGAACAAATACAAATATCATGTGATGTTTGCATGTTAACATTTTTGAAATGCCAAATCATGTCAAAATTAAAGCTTTTCCTTTATAACTCATAGCAAAAGGAACAAAGGTTATTATATAAATGAATAATTCAGTACACATAGAACTAACAGTGTTTCAGCAAAAAAATACTCTGTCTCACACCAGAGGCGTGGGTGGCCTGCTGGCTGCTCGCTTCGAAGGATCCAGTCTGGGCTGGCACCATGGCTCACTAGGCTAATCCTCTGCCTGCGGTGCCAGTACCCAGGTTCTAGTCCCAGTTGCTCCTCTTCCAGTCCAGCTCTCTGCTGTGGCCGGGGAAGGCAGTGGAGGATGGCCCAAGTGCTTGGGCCCTGCATCCGCATGGGAGCCCAGGAGAAGCACCTGGCTTCAGATCAGCGCGGTGCACCAGCCGCAGCGTCCATTGGAGGGTGAACCAACGGAAGGAAGACCTTTCTCTCTCTCTCTCTCTCACTGTCCACTCTGCCTGTCAAAAAAGAGGAGGATCCGGTCTGAATTGGGGGAAGCCTTGCTTCCCCTGGGGCTGTCCCTGGGAGCAGCAACAGCAAGTCAATCTAGGGGAAGGGCAGGTGTTTGGCGTGGTGGTTAACGTGCTGCTTGGGACCCCACAGCCCATATAGGACTGGCTGGGTTCAAGTCCCAGCTCCTTTCTGATTCCTGCTTCCTATTGCTGCACACCCTGAGAGGCAGCAAATGATGGCTTAAGTAGGTGAGTCTTTGCCACGCATGTGGGAGACATAGAGTGAATCCTGGGTTCCTTGCTTCAGCCTGGTCCAGGCCGAGCTATTATGTGCATTTAGGAAGTAAACCAGTAGATGGAATGCCTGTGTGTGTGTGTGTGTCTCAAGTAAGAATAAACTAATTGAAAGAAAACTGTTGTGGGAACAAGAGGTATGCCCTCTGCTCCCTCTGTTTGCTTTGGTTTTCTCGCGAAGTGTGGCCCCTGTGAACTGACCTAGCTTTTCACCCATGCGTGCCGCACAGACTAGCTTCCTTTTATGAAGTGGCCATCCCCGAAATGGAGTCTGCAATCAAGAAGAGGAGGCTTGAAGACAGCAGGTGAGGTGGGGACAAAACTGCAAATGACGTTGTGGGAAAGAAGCCTAAGCCCCAGACAAGAGGTGGCACCTGGGACGAGCAGCTTTTCTGCCCTGGGGAGGCAGGTGCAGGTGCCTGGGAGGAAGTTCCCTTGATGCCTTTCGTCTCTTAGATCTCTGTTTTCTCTCTCCGGCCATCAAAGGCTGCTGGGAGACCTATGGCAGAGGCTCTCGCATTCCAAGAAGAAGCTGGTGGAGATTTTCCACACCATTCTGAATCAGATCTGCCTGCTTCCCATCCTTGAAAGCAGGTAAGCTCCCAGGAGCTGCCTTCCAGTGCCTGGGCCCAGCAAGCGTGTTTCACCCCTTCTAGGGTCGACTGAGCAGAGGCAGGAAACAGAAAATGCCTCCAGCCTTGCATAGGCCAGACCCTCACGAAGGGACAGGGGTGGCGTGGGAGGGAGCTATGGACTATCTGTGTCACCTGGGCTCATCTTCCCTGGTGTCCTGTTCCAGCTGTGACAACATTCAGGGCTTCATCGAAGAGTTTCTTCAGATCTTCAGCTCCTTGCTGCAAGAGAAGAGGTGAGTGTGGCGGAGCCATGGGACAGGCCTGTGTCCTCCCACTCGTCCTAGAAAACCTTATATAACGGAGCCCCTGCCACTCACCACAGCCCTGAGACTGAGGAGGTGGCCCCAACCCTGTCCCTCTCGTCTGTTCTCTGCCCTGCAGGTTCCTGCGGGACTATGACGCACTCTTCCCTGTGGCTGAAGACATCAGCTTGCTGCAGCAGGCCTCGTCAGTCTTGTATCCTTCTACTGCGGCCCACTGGGGCAGAGATGGCCTGCGGGGCCCCAGAGGGGCAGAGTCAGGTTCAACCCAGAGCACAGGGTCGGCCCTCTACTACCTGTAGACACCCACCTGGATCCCAAGCCCCCTTTTTCTAGGAGATGACTGCTCCGATGCTCAGGGCAAGGAGTCCTATATTCTATAGCGTCTGGGCCACTGTGGCCTTGGCCCTGGCCCTGCCTTCCAGGACAGGAAGATAGGCAGTTAGGTAGAATCTCATGTGGGGAGAACTCGGAGGGAGGGGGTGTCAGACCAAAGCAATGTCCAAGCTGAGAACAGAGCATGCTCCTCTGAGGAGCCCCAGATGTGGTATGCAGAGCCAGGGGTGCAGCCCTGGAGGAGGAGCAGGTGAACTGGGGGCCAGTGGACCTCACTTGGCCCTGGGGTGACCTTCACGGAGGAGCCGGGGCTCTGGCCTGCAAGTGCAGGGGTGTGTGGGAGGCTGCTGTAAAGTCTGAACTAGGAGGGGTCCTGCAGGTGTGTACTTTTACGAGCTCTGGCACAGGAAGGAGATGCACTGCCCTGGAACCTTCTGGAAGGCCCAGGGGCCTGAGAGGAGGCTGCTGCTGGCATCCCAGGGTAGATGGTGAGGTTTTAGACTAGAAGTGGAGTGAGGGAGCTGGAGGCGACTCGGATTCTGGCTTGGCAGTTCCCAGAGTGGTAGAGAAAGAGGCTCGTGAGCTACCTGGGCGGCGGGGGTAGATTGTTCAGTCTTCCTCCTGGACATCCCTTGGGCCCCCAGCCTTTTTACAGAATGTCCTCTAGTGGATGGGCAGAGCCCAGTGCCACCGTCCCATCAGGCCCTCTTCCCTGGTGGTCTCTGCACAAGAGGAACCACTGACTTATCCAAGCACTGTGTCCTGCGTCACTGTCATTGCAGCTCCCAGCCTTGCTCTGCTGAGTGGCAGGTGCTGGGTTGTGAGGCTGTACCTGTGCTGCCCCTTGGGTACAGCCCAGGAAGCCCCTGGCAGAAGCTTTGGGATCAGATGCTGGGGGGTGGGGACGGAGAAATTGTGTAGCCTCAGAGCTGGGGTGGAGAAGGCCATGGGAGATGAGCACGTGAGACCCCTTAACCTGCCTTCTTAGGGACGAGACGCGGACGGCCTATATCCTCCAGGCAGTGGAGAGCGCGTGGGAAGGGGTGGACAGACGGAAAGCCACAGACACTAAAGACCCATCAGTGGCCGAGGACCTCAGTGGGGATTCTCATGGGGTTTCAGTGACAGCAGAACCAATCAGTGAAAGACCATCGTACCCAGAGAACTCGGAGGAAGAGGAGGTGTGTGTCTGGGGTGCCTTCCCTGGCCCCATCTGAAAGGGTGGGTGTGGATGTGGGAAACCTCCCTTCTTTGGTCCTGCACTCATGGAAAGGAGTTTTGGGGAACTGACAGATTTGAGCTGCTGGTCAAATTTGTGGGTCTCAAGCCAAGGGCATTCCAGGCCAGGCAGGAGGAGAGAGCAAGGGCTCACGGCATCAAAGCCTCAGCTTCCCCTGGAAGATGACAAGGAGGGAGTCTTTCCCGGGGAGTCCTTCCCTAAACAGATAGAAGCGAGTCCCCTTGCTCGCCGCTAGGAGCTGTGCCAGGTCCCACTGCATGGCCTCCTGGGGACCCTCTCTGTGGGCCTGCAGGGCCCCACAGAACAAGTGTGGAACCCTGAGTCTGGCACTTTCTCTCCAGCTTTTCCGGAACAGGCTGAGTCTCTGGCTGTCCTAATAGGTCACTGAGCCCAGGACTCTCCCTTTGTGTTGGGAGGCAGCAGGATGGAGAAAAAAAACCACCCAGCAGGGGTTGGTGCTGTGGCATAGTGGGTAAAGCCATTGCCTGAGTGCCGGCATCCCATTATGGCTGCTAGTTCAAGTCCCAGCAGCTCCACTTCCAGTCCAGCTTTCTGCTATGTTCTGGGACAGCAGTAGAGGATGGCTCAAGTGCTTGGGCCCCTGCACCCACATGGGAGACCTGGAAGAAGCTCCTGGCTCCAGACTGGCCCAGGTTCAGCTGTTGTGGCCATTGGGGAGTGAACCAGTAGATGGACTTTCTCTCTGCCTTTCAAATAAATAAATCATTTTTTAAAAAAAGAAAATCGTGCAGCAGGCCACTCCTAGGTGGGCCGTAGATCTGCTCACCAGCTCTGAGGCCTTGGACGCATCACTCCCATCTGCCTGTTCCTAGTGAGTAAGGTGGGGATAGATAGAACCTCCATGGGGCTGTTGGAATGCTCAGAGCCACCACTTGGAGTCTCTGAGCTGGTCTTTTTTTTTTAAGATTTACTTATTATTTGAAAGGCAGATTACAGAGAAGGAACAACAGAGAGATCTTCCATCTGCTGGTTCACTTCCCAAATGTTCACAATGGGTCAGGTGCCTAGAACTCCATCCAGGTCTCCCACGTGGGTAGCGGGGGCCCAAGTATTTGAGCCATCTTCTGCTGCTTTCCCACACACATTAACAGGGAGCTGGATTGCAAGTGGCACAGCCAGGACTCAAACTGGTGCCCATACGGGATGCTGGTATCGCAGGGGGCGGTTTCACCTGCACCACAATGCCGGCCCCCACTGCTTTCCACACCCCAGCCCCTGACTCTCACAGGGCCTTGGAGAATGACAGCCCCTCTACCTTTCTCCACTCTCTTCCCCATTTGGCTTCTTAGTCTGAGGCATGAGGGCTTTGGGCTGTTTCGATTTGTCAGTTTCCTTAAGCAAAGGCCTAGCAAAATTAAGCCACACTGGGCAGTACAGAAAATGAATCCCCCTCACTGAAAAGAAGCTCGGTGAAGGGGAGCATCTCCATGCCGTCCTTGGGTCAGCCAGCTTGGTGGCCCTGTGGACCTGGACGAGCACCTTGGTCAACAGAAACCGCAGCCATTCTCGGTGTGCCTGGTCTCCACCAGGGACGGCGCTCGGTGACTGCTGGCTGCCGTCTCATTGAATCCCACAGGTGGGTGGTGGAGTGCCCATTTTAGGGAAAACTCCCTGCCCACAGGCAGGCAGCAGGAGGCTCAGCTGCTGAGCCCCTTTCCACAGAGTGGGAAATGGAGGCTCCCGGAGACCTGAGTCACTTGACCGAGGTCCCACAGGCAGGGGGCCAGGGCCGGGTCCCTGGGTGCTGAGTCCAGCGCTGTTTGGGGCCTGCTGCCCTGTCTCCGCCCAGCGCAGCCTTCCCTTCCCTCTACTCTCACTGCAGTGCCTGGGAGCAGCTGCTGCCCTGCCCCCCGCTGTGAGCGGCGTGGAGCTGGACTCGCTCGTCTCCCAGGTGAAGGACCTGCTACCAGACCTCGGCGAGGGCTTCATCCTGGCCTGCCTGGAGCACTACCACTACGACCCAGAGCAGGTGATCAACAATATCCTGGAGCAGCGGCTGGCCCCCGCCCTCAGCCAGCTGGACCGCAGCCTGGACAGGTGGGAGAGATGGGGGAGGAAGCTCCCGGGCCTGGGCCTGGCTACTGTGGGGGCGGCTCCTCTTGCCTTCTGCTCTTGCTTCCCTATGGCCCAAGGCTCAGCTTGCTGTCTCCTCCCACAGCCACGTTCCCAGGCATTTACACTAATGCCTGCTCTGGGGAAGGTTCTCACATGCAAAGCTGGGCCCCAGCTGCACCTTGTGGGAAGGCCAGGGGCTGTGACAAAAGATTGCTGAGCCTTTCAGCCTCTGCTGTCACCACTTTGCTAACAGATCCTGGAGGGAGGCCAGCCAAGGCCTCCAACTTCCTGACTTCCTTCACACCTGCCCCCCGCCCCCCCTTTAAAGATTTAGGTACTTGAAAGGCAAGAGTTACACAGAGATTGATTGATCTTCTAGCTGTAGTATTTGGTTCACAAATACTGTAGTATTATGGTCACAATGGCTAGGGCTGCGCCAGGCCAAAGGCAGTAGCCTGAACTCCATCCCGGTCTCCCACAAGGGTACGGGCCCTATGCACTCAAGTCATCTTACACTGTTTCCCAGGCACATTAGCAGGGAGCTGGCTTGGAAGTGGAGCAGCCGGGACTTGAACTGGTGCTCCTACGGGATGCTGGCATTGCAGGCAGCAGCTTAACCTGCCATACCACAATGCCAGCCCCACACCTGCCCTTTCGGAGTTTGGCCCACTGCGGCCCTGAAGGCCCCATAGGACACCAGGAACAAGTACACGAATGGGAGTTAGTTCCATGAGCAAACGATGCTTACCAGGTGAATGAGCACGGTCAGCTCTGCGCCTGTTTGAGACACTGAGGCACAGAGATGGAGTGATCTCTGGCTCCCTACCTCAGGGGGCTGCTGTGGGCAGTGAGTGAAGGGGGGAGCTTAAAGAAACAGAATCTTCGTGAGTGGCACACAGGGCCAAGAGGAGCTTCCTCTGAGGTTTGGCTGCCCACCCCGCTGGGGCCAGCTGGGGGCAGTGCCTCGTCTTCCCCCTAAGGTTTTTAGATCATGTCCTGCGTGTGGCTGCTGAGAGGAAGTAGAAAATCAAATGGCGGGCAGGAAGTGGGGAGCCCCCCGCATTGATTTCCCTGCCACTTCCCAGACAGGTGAAGCCAGACCCCACGCCCCTGCTCACCTCTCGTCACAACGTCTTCCAGAACGACGAGTTTGATGTGTTCAGCAGGGACTCCGTGGACCTGAGCCGGGTGCACAAGGGCAGGAGGTGAGTTCCCAATACGACGGCGCTGGAAGGGCGGAGAGGAAGCAAGGGCAGCCTGTTAGGAGAGCTGGCCACGGGGTTCAGCTTGGGGCTCTCCCAGCAGGGGTGCAGGCGCTCTCATGATTGTGCTCCTGTGGCTAGCAGAAGGCCAGAGGGGCCAAAACGAGCCTTCTGCCGGCTTCTCCGGCCCTTTGATGTGTGGCCATCAAGTCTCCAGGTGGTAGAGCGAGGCGGGGCCGCCCACGCTCTGACCCAATTTTCCTCAGGCTGTGACAAAAGGAGAAATTGAAGGACTTGCACCAAGCGAACTTTCTAGAAGGCAAAACTACTCCACTTCCAGGCCTTTCTCCTTGCTTGGGGCGTGTGTCCTCTCTGCTTTGATGGCATTGAGAAGTCCATTCATTCCACAAATATTTGCGTGGTGCTTACAGTATTCCAGGCCCAGGATTAATTAGGTTCTGGGCCATAGTGAAGCAGCCTGGCCCCTGCCCACGTGGAGTGTGCATTAATCAATTGGTCAAACAAGCTACTGCAGCTGTAGCAAACGCCACAGGGTGGGGTCTCGTAGATTCTACACGGACAGGAAGGCTCATAGAAAACGCCAGGAGTTGAAGGATGGGGAGGGGTTCGTTCTGCCAGGGAGGGGGAGGCGGCCTGCCAAGCAGAGCAACAGCAGGAGACGCGCCCCTCTGCAAAAGGTCCCCTGCGATGGGAGAATGCACCTGCCAAAACAAGGCGATGGCAGCGTCACGCCAGGCCCCCGGATCGTGGGATCCGGAAACCTGGGCCCCTCTGGCCAAGTGTGGCCTGCCTGCTCCCCCATTACATAGACGGGGGGGCCCAGCCCCGTTCTCGCAGAAGGAGCTCCAGTGCTAGAGGTACAAGCCACCGCTTCAGCGAGGGCTGCATGGTGTTGCCCTTCCCTAGGGCTGGTCAAGGGCTTAGGGAGCAGGCTCAGGGCAGCTGTAAAGCCATCAGGCTGGCTGGACAGGAAGTGCCTGCAGACTGCTTAGTCACACACATTGCAGCCTTGCCAGGTTCCAGGCCAGAGATGTTATCCTGCATTCACGGGCGCTCTTCCTGGCCAGCACGACCTTCCGCAGCTCCTGCTGCAGGCAGTGGGCAAACCACGGCTCCCCTCCCCCTCCCGCCCCGGGAACCTGATTGAGCTTGGGCATCTCTGGACATGGCCTTTTCTTTGACCTTGATCTGTGGGCTTGCCCATGGAATTTTAAGGAACCGCTCCCAGCTGTCCTGGTCAGCAGAGGGGCTGGCACTGAGCCAGCCAGGTGTCCTGGAGCTGTGCCCCTGCTCTGGGCAATCAGGCCTGCCAGGCAGAGAGACTGGGTGGCAAATGTTTACTGAACTAACTGTGTTGTGCAGCCGGGGGCAGATGATTGCAAAGAGGCAAAGCCTTCATTCGTGTGCTCGTTATCTGCCTATTAATTCAGCAAATATTTATTAAGCGGTTTACTAGCACCAGATACTAGGCTAGATACCAGGGGAACAAGGTGAGCCAGACACCTGGGCCATGCCCTCAGAGGGCACAGAGAGACCGTGGGAAAGCCGGAGCCCATGAAATGGGCAGTGACAGACTGGCAGGCTGCCGGGATACTTGTCCTGTTAGGGGCAGGGTGGAGGGGCTCAGGGCCCATCACGCCGGAGCTGAGGTGCGTGTGTTGTAGAATCAGGGAGGGCACACAGGATGGCTTCAGTAAGGAAATCTACTCCCTGGTGTGACCGGGAGCTGCACCGTAAGGCACGGAGGGCTGGTTACCAGAGCAGCTGCAGCCTGGCCCCATCCTCTCTGAGCCTCTGCTTGGCGGTGGTCAGTGTGGTTCCCCTGAGGCTGCAGGGGGGCTCTGACTGCTTCAGCTTGGGCTTCTCAAAATGACCGTGCCAAGAGCAAGTCCAGAGCCGAGCTTCCTGGATTGCTGTGAGACGGGGAAACCCTTCTCGGCTCCCCTTACGTCTCACAGGGGAGAACTGAGTTACAGGGCCAAGGCCTGGGGCTCGAGTGTAGAGTTGGAAAGACCTCCGTGGTGCAGGTCGGTTAGGGGTGAGCTGGAGGGCAGCTCATGTACTGCAGGTGTCATGGCCAAGGTGTGCATGCGGTGGGGGAGGGGGTCCCCCAGCTCCTTGGTACTAGTGCATGGTGTGCCCCCTCATCCCCCAAAGAAAAGTTTCTGGGCCAAAAACATCAGTGCTTCCTGTCTGCCTCTTGGGGAATCACAGAGCACATTAGAGACCCTGCTCATGCTGCAGGATCCACTCTGCCTGTGGCCACGCAGCTCAGGAAGTGGCCCAGGTCTGCCCCTCTGGGTCCCCCGACTTCCCACCTGGAACAGGAAGGGCTCCTTCCTCCTGAAGGTCGAAAGCGGGAGTCACCTTCCGGAGGGGCAGTTTGAGTTGGGTCTTGAACAGCCTTAAGGGGGCGAGGAGAGGGAAGGGGGCGAGATTTCAGGGGAACTGCTTGTTCTCAGGACTCCCTGTCATTCCCAGGAGGCCGAGGAGGTGCCCCCCCCCCCCCCAGCTAGTCTCAAAGCCCCAGTCACGTGTCCAGGCCCAGATGAAGCCAGGCCCTCGTATCAGTCTGCTCCTGGCTGGACTTGCACCTGATTTTTTTTTTCCTTCCTGGCTCCAGGAGAGCCAGAGGCCAAAGCTTTGGCCTCCACCTGGGGCCAGAGCTACACCTGCCTAGATGGGCTGCCCAGGGGCAAGGCTCCACTGTCCCTAGCCATGGCCTCTCCCAGAGTGCAGCCGGGGTGGGTGGAGTTCGCCAGGCTTCTCCTTCTGGGCCTGCCAGGGAGCCACGGAACCAGAGGCCACACAGCGTGAGATGGTTGCCCCACTGCCCAGCACCAGACACCACAGGTTGTGGCAGGAGGGACAGTGATACTTCGTGTTCGTCTTTGGTTGCCGGCACTCAGTAGGCCCTCAGGAACTGTGTGTTGAATGCATGGGTGTGCCCCTCACAGTGGCATCAACCACCTGGACACGCCGGGGCCCCTTTCACTTCCTGGTCGATTGGAAGGATCCCCGTGGCTGAGGTTTCTCCTGGCCAAACCCCATGCACCATCCTCTGTGCCACACCCTGGCGCTCCTGGAGGCTGCGGTGCCCCTCCCTGCAGACTCCCCGCTCCGTTTCTAGGGCGCACGCCTCCTTTCTGCACATTTCGTGTTGGCTGTCATTTTCCTGTCTGTCGCCCCCACTCTGCTGTTAATTGATGAGGGCAGATCCATATGTTACCCATTTCTCAATCTCCCTGCCTCAGCCTGCATCCCCTTAACAAAGACTTGCAGAGGGTCCACATCCTGGCCTACCAGCAGGGGCTCTGCTGTCCCAGACAGCCTGACAGACCCAGACACCTGCCCCTCCCTCCACCAAAAGCCAGAGAATCAGGATTTTTATGGTAGCTGCAGATGACTTTGTGGTTTTGTTTTTTTTCTCCTTCTCTACCCTTGATGCCTCCCAGAGCCCCGACTTCACAGCTAAGCTGGATTTTCTGGCCTGGTATCTCATCCTGATTTCCCCCACAGGGCTAGAAACTACATCCCACGGGCCTGTGTACGCGCCTGACAAGCCACGTTTTTCTGCAGGTTTGCAAAGCCCGAGTCGGGAGGCTTGAATCCCCACCGAGGATGGTCCCTACAGCCTGCAGGGACCCCAGGCCCGTTCCTTTCCCTGCCACTGTACCCATGTTCCCTCACCTGGGACCTGACGGGAGTTAGACTTCCAGACTTCTTGTTCCAGGGAAATCTTCCATGGGAGCATGAACTGTGGGACAGAGGGATGCTGTGGTGAAGGGGGTGAGGGGATGAGGCCAGGACCCATGTGCCCCACACCCCTGAGGTCCCTGGAGCTCCCCCGCTCGGAGGAAAGACCGTGGTTAAGATACCTGCCTCCTTAGGCCTGCGCCGCAGCTCAACAGGCTAATCCTCCGCCTGCGGCGCCGGCACCCCGGATTCTAGTCCTGGTCGGGGCGCCGAATTCTGTCCCAGCTGCCCCTCTTCCAGGCCAGCTCTCTGCTGTGGCCCGGGAGTGCAGTGGAGGATGGCCCAAGTGCTTGGGCCCTGCACCCTATGGGAGACCAAGAGAAGCACCTGGCTCCTGGCTTCAGATCAGCGTGATGGGCCGGCCACGGCAGCCATTGGAGGGTGAACTAATGGCAAAGGAAAACCTTTCTTTCTCACTGTCCACTCTGTCAAAAATAAAAAAAAAGATACCTGCCTCCCATGTCGGCTAAATACTGTACCCTGGCTTCTTTTTTCATTTTTTCAATTCTTGTTTGATTTTTATCATTTTATTTGAGGGAGAGAAAGATCTTCCTTCTGCTGATTCATTCCCCCAAATGCCTACAACAGCCAGGGCCGGGCCAAAGTCAGGTGCCCAGAACACAATCTGGGACTCCCCCATGGAGTCCGTGAGCCACCACCTGCTGCCTCCCAGGGCGCATGTTAGCAGGAAGCTGGCTCAGAAGCAGAGTGGCCGAGACTCCACCCAGGCACTCCGACAGGGGATGCGGACTCCCAAGCAGCATCTTAGCTGCTGGGCCAGACACCCAGCTTCTGGCTCGAGCTTCCTGCTAATGCAGACCGTGGGAAGGTCTGGCATGGGCACAGGTCACATGCTTCCTGCCACCCATGGGGGAGATCGGGGTTGAGTTCCTGATATCTGGTTGCAGCCCAACCCAGTGCTGGCTATTGCAGGCATTTGGGGAGTTAACTAGCTGATGGGAACGCATGCACGCTTGCTCTCTCACTCTCAGCCTGTTTCTCAAAATAATAATAGATGCTAATTTTAAAAGATGATTGCAACAATCCCAGGCCCTCCTGGGAATCACCATAGCCACTTGGCGAGGAACTGACGTGCCCCCCGGATCCCACTGTCCACATTGTCCTGGGGCTCGCTTTTTCCCCATGGATAGAAGTCTGAGAATCCCTTCCCGTGAGCACAGATGCATCAGTGTCAAGGTGAGAAGTGCCACACGGCTGGCCGTCTGTGACACAGATGCAGCACCGTCATTTGGCCGTTTCACTCGTGATGGATGCTGGTCGCTTTCCATTTGTCACTCTGAAAGAAAAGTCCCCGATCAGCCTCTTGGTGGCCTCAGCCAGCGTGTCCCTGGCACAGTCGCCTTGAGAGGGAGCTTCCTGGTGGGAAGGTCTGGATCCTGACAGCAGTTGCTGGGGTAACCTCCAAAGTGCTGGAGCTGCTCGCGTGGGCACCAGCAGCCGGTGCCAGTCTGAGTCCAAGCAGCGCGCTGAGCTCTCTCCAGACCTCTGCAGCCCACTGCCTTCCCAGCCTCATGTTTCCATTCCTCCCTCCCGGCGCAGGAAGCAGGAGGACGCGCGGAGCCTGGTCAACGACAAGCGCGCGGTGGCAGCGCAGCGGCAGCGCTACGAGCAGTACAGCGTGGTGGTGGAGGAGGTAGGCGCCCAGGCTCGGCCTCTGCTGGGCAGGGAGGTCTCCCCGCCCCTGAGCCCCTCTGACCCAGGCTGCTGCTGTGGCAGGTGCCCCTGCAGCCGGGGGACTACCAGGGTGACGACTACGAGGACGAGTATGACGACACCTACGACGGCAACCAGGTGGGCGCCAACGATGCGGACTCGGATGATGAGCTCATCAGCCGCAGGTGAGGCTGCTCCTGCCTCCTAGCTCAGTGCTCCTCCACCCCCAGCTCTCCCTGAGGGTGGTAGCAGGAATTTAATTTTAGGCAGTAGCTGTAACTTTTAAAATTATTTCATTTATGCATAAGGCAGAGAGACAGAGAACTTCTATCCACCACTGATTCACTATCCGAATGCTTGCAAAGCTAGGGCTGGGCCAGGCTGAAGCCAGGAGCCTGGAACTCACTCTGGGCCTCCCGTGTGGGCGGCAGGGGGCAAATACTTGGGCCATCCTCTGCGGCCTCCCGGGGAATACATTAACAGGGAGCCGGATCAGAAGCAGAGCTGAACACGAAGCCAGGGGCGCCGACGTGGGACGCGGGCAGCCCACGCGGCATCTTAACCACGGCACCGAACACCTGCCCGTTTTGCATTTTTCTTCTTGAGTGCAGAAAGCTGTTCCCAGCGGAGATTCCCCGGTGCAGATCAAAGCAGAGCTGCCTGCCTGACGGGGAGACTGGGGCCCTCCAGGCCCCAGCTCAGCTCCCTCCCGCGCCCACATCAGACCTCGCTACTCTCAAAGAGCCTGGAGGCGGAAGCAAAGCCGGCTTGAGGAACTCTGCTGTCTCCTGAGCCCAGTCTCACCCTTGGCTTTGATCTCTCTCTCTCCAAACCTGCAGGCCCTTCACCACCCCTCAGGTGCTGAGAACCAGGGTGCCCGGAGAGGGGCAGGAGGAGGACGACGAGGACGACGAGGAGGAGGCTGAGAACGAGGCCCCCAAGGTACCCCTTCCTTCGGCAGAGGGCAGGGGCGGCTGCCGTTCTGCAGGGTGAATCCCGGCTCTGCCGGGGCGAGGAGGACCCTTCCCGCTGGCAGAGCACCTGGCCTGGAGCTCGCCCCCGCTGCCCACCAAGGGCCCAGGGGACAGAGGAGAGGCCAGGTCTCTGAGGAGCCTGGGGGCAGGGCAGCCGACACTGCTGTGTCCAAGATGGCGTTATTAATCGCAGGAGGCCCAGGGCGAAATTTAAGTGAAAATCTGAACTAAAACCTCAGCATATAAAACAGGAAGTGTAACCACCCATGTTAAGTGAGGCAGCAGCCTGGGACCTGGGGTCCCTTGTGCTTTCCCACCACGGCGAGACCAGGTCGGCCACGTACCTGAACGGCAGGGCCTGGTGGGAAGCAAATGCTCCGCGCTAGGGGCTCCCTTCTTCCAGAGTTGTGTGTACATCTACCAGTCTGTACCTGTTACTCAGGGCGCGCGCTTTGGTTTTGTTTAAGACTGCCGGCCATGTCGCGACAGCTTCCGAACCCCCCTCCGCCCCAACCCTGTCCCGGGCCTGGCTTCTTGTTCTGTTGTTGGCACAGAGAGCTCCCCCTGCTGCTGGTGCCAGGGTGGGGCCCGGCCTCCACTCCAGCTCCAGGGCCGAGCACCTGGCCTCCAGGCCTGCCCCGTGGCCTCTCGGAGCCGTCCTGGCCTGCCCTTTGCTCCCATTTCTCCTCATCTTGCTATACTTAGGGTTCCTTCATCTGCCTCCCCCCAGCAAAGAGGTGGGCCGGGGGCTTCTGAAGGGAACTCAGGCCACAGCAAGCCAGCTGCATCCTGGGATATCACCCCACAAGTGCCGGGGGGCAGCCTCAGAAACCCTTCGAGCCTGGCGTCTCCACAGCGCCTAAGTCCATGTTCGTCTGCCCACCCTCCACAGCCCGACCATTTTGTACAAGACCCTGCAGTGCTGAGGGAGAAGGCAGAAGCCAGGCGCATGGCCTTCCTCGCCAGGAAAGGGTGAGCATTCAGGGGGCCGTTTGTGCTGGGGGTGGGGAAGGCCTAGCCCCCCTCTCAGAAAACCCACATGGATCTCAGTGCTGCGTGCGTGCGGGCTCTCCCTGCAGCCCTGTGAAGTGACGGTTGTCATTGCCCTCAGTGTACAGATGAGACGAGTCAGGGCCAGAGATGCTGGGTAAGCTGCCGCGGTCACACAGCGAGGGGGTGGCGGAGCAGAGACTGACCCCGCTGTGTCTGTCTGTACTCGTAACCGTTACTTGCAAGGGGTTTATCACCCAGCATCAGAGCCCAGGGTGTGCAGAGCTGGCTGGGGTGGGCAGAGTGTGAAGTGGGAGAGGGGCAGGAGCTGTGGCACAGTGGGTGAAGCCACTGCTTGGGATACCTGCACCCCATATCCGAGTGCCTGAGATCCAGCTGCCTGCTAATGCACCCGGAAGGCAGGTGATGGCCCAGACGGAGTTCCTGCCTCCTGGCTTTGGCCCGACCTAGCCCGGGTGTTGTGGGTACTTGGGGAGTGAACCAGCACATGGAGGATCTGTGTCTGTGCTTTCAAATGAATAAAACTTTTAAAGAAAAAATGTAGGAGAGCCCAGACAGACACCCTTTGTGTCTGAGAGGCATAGCAGGGACAGGAGCACTTAGGGTGGAAGGGCAGAAGGGCACGCCGGCCGTAGGCACGGTCAGGAGAGGGATCCTCGGGGCAGAGCCCGGCACCTCCCCAGCGGGAAACGGTTCAGAGGGACTGTGGATCTCCCTGCACTTAAGGCCAAGCCAGGAGCAGCAACCCAGTCCCCTGTCCTGGCCCTGGGGCTCAGGCAGCGCTGCCTCCTGGGTGCGCGAGGCCTGAGCGAGAAGGCAGGCTTTTGGATGTCACTCAGAAAGCAAGGGGGGCCCCTGAAGGTGGTTGAGCAGGGAGGGGACCAAACCGGCTCTGCCTGCAAGGGTCTTGTGAGCACCCTGGCCTCTGGAGGCCACCAGGCAAGGCCGTGGGGGTCTTCCCTGGAGCACGTGGCCCTGCACAGCCCAGACAGACAGGGGACCCATCCCCAGAACCCCTCCTCCACTCCTGCAGGCTGCTCCCCAGCTGAGCCCCCTCCTTGGGGCTCCACGTCTCCTCCCATCCAAAGCTAGGACATGGGTGACCCGCCCAGGCTGTGGGCTCTTCCCACCAGACGGTCTTCCTGCTGATGGGTCCTGGTGGTTTCTCGCTCAGGTACCGGCATGACAGCTCGGCCGCGGTGGCCGGCAGCCCGCGGGGCCACGGGCAGAGCCGTGAGACAACGCAGGAGCGCAGGAAGAAGGAAGCCAACAAGGCGACAAGAGCCAACCACAACCGCAGAACCATGGCCGACCGCAAGAGGAGCAAAGGCATGATCCCCTCCTGAGGCCACCGCGCGCGCCGGGGCCCAGCGCCTGGGAAGGCCGCCTCCCTGCCTACCAGCCCGTCGCGAGCGCTCCTTGCAGAACACACAGTGCCTTAACCACAGCGAGCAGGCACCTTCCCCTAGCTGTGCCGGCGGGAGAGGGGTGGGGCGGAGCCCCAGGGCCCCCAACCTCGTGCAGGAGACACCACTTCCCGGTCAACAGGAAACCTGTGTATTCGCAAAGACCTGCAAATAAAGTTTTTGACCCTTTCAGCCAATGACGCAGGGTGTACCCATGACCAGTTCGGGGCCGGGACCAGGGTGGGATGGTCCCTGTGCTCGCCTCTTGCCCTGTCTCGCGTGTGGCCCCGAGAACGTCGCCCCCTCTCAGCCTCCAGCCGCTGCCTGTGGATGAAGACCTGGAGGGTCTTCTGACGACCCGGCCCCAGGAGGGAGGTGCTGTCCTCGGCCCCGCAGGACAGAGGGCAGACACCTGCCTGCCCAGGCTGCGGCCAGGAAGTGACAGCAGAGTGGACACTCAGCCTGACCCCTGGCCTCCGTGGGGTGCCAGAGCCCCAAGGGTGATGTCATGTCTCAGCTGGCCCAGAATGCAGTGCCACATGGGTGCTCCCTTCATTAAATCCCCCAAGCCCAGTGAGATGGCCCGCCACGCCCTGGTGAAGCAGGTGGGACCCGGGCTGGCTTTCTCAAAAGCCCCTCCCAGGCACGGCCACCCAGTTCGAGGGCAGGGACTGCCAGGCCTCCCTAAATGCTGCCAGTCAGCAGCAGTTCAACAGTGGGGCATTCGCGGGGCTTATGTAGCTCAGGCTGTCCTGGACGGAGGCCATCGGCCAAGGCCAAGGCCGTGCCCGGCCAGACCTTGACAGGTCCCCCAGCTGCTCTTGTGGCTTCTCTGCACATGGTTAGCGGAGAGGGAAGCTCGGGCAGACAGCCACTTGATGAATTGGTTGAGTTCGGAGAGCGCACACAAGTGAAAATCAATAGCCATCCCTCCGTGTCTCGCCGGAGCCAGGTGTGTTTGAGATGCAGGGCAGGTATGGGGCTGTTGTCCTCGCCTGAGCCGAGAGCAGGCCCAGGGCTGCCGTCCTCACCAGCAGCAGGAAGACCCTGCTTCCTCCCGGCCAGCCCTGTGGCAGGGGCCCTTTGTCTTCTCTGCCCAAGTTCAGACAGGCACTCGTCTCGAGCCAGGGCGGGGCGGGGTGGGGGGTCAGGGAGCTCGTAGCTCTGCCTACACCCCATGCACCTCCTCTGGGTCATCGGTGCCCCCCCCCCCCCCGGCCACCTAGAACCACGTTCAGGCCTCACATGCACCTCCTGGCTGCAAGGATTTAAGATGGCTTTTCTCATTTTCCATAATACAGTATCAGTGCAACCTAGTCTCCCTTTAGCAGTTAGCCTGGTGTTCATGAGCACACCCTTCACCTCTGGGGGCCTCAGCCTGCTGGACCCCATGAATGGTTTCCACTTGGTGCCAGTTAACCCTTAGTGTGAGGTCTCAAGAGTGAAGATTGGCATCGTGCACAGGGTGAAGCTGCAGCCTGCCACGCCAGCATCCCATGGTTCAAGTCCCAGCTGCTCCACTTCTGGTCCAGCTCCCCACCAGTGCACCTGGGAGAGCAGTGCAGGATGACTCAAGTACTTGGGCCCCTGCCACCCACATGGGAGACCGGGACGGAGTTCCTGGCCCCTGGCGTTTTCAAAGGCAAGAGCCCTGCCTGCCCAGTCGCTGGGTCCGCCAGTCGCCTCTCCTGTGCAGATGTTTGCTGAGCGCCTTCTCTGGACCCCTAGACAAGACCACGAGTGTCACATTTCCTGGGGAGCCTTTAAGGCCTCATGCCTCCTAGAGGCCTGGGGCTTGAGTGTCTTGGTTGCTAGTGTGAGAGTGGCAGCAGTCGTGCCCTGTATATTGAAGCCAGACTTCCGTGCCTCCCAGAGGTGGAGGGGCAGAGCTGACGGTAGTTTATAAAAAGGGCCCGAGAGGCCCTTTGGACTGGAGGAGGCACAAAACCTGCCCAGAGCCCGTGCCAGATTAGCAGCAGAGCCTTAGACACATCCTGCCCCAGTTGCCCCTGCACCAGCCAGGTGCAGTCAGGACGTGAGTGGCCAGAACCTGCGTGTCCCTGTCACTCCAGGAGCTCAGGTCTAATAATGCAAGGAGAGAAACAAAAGCACACAAAAAAATGCTGGGGAAGGCTGCCATTGTCACTCTGCTTTTCAAATAAGTAAATCTCTTTAATTGGAAAAGGCGGGGTGTTGTGGCACAGCAAGGTTAAATGCTGCTCGGGACACCTGTGTCTCTTTCCAAGTGCCTGATTTGAGTCCTGGTTACTCCACTTACGACCCAGCTTCCTGCCAGTGTGCCTGGGAAGGCAGCAGGTGAGGACTCAGCGACCTGAGTCCCTGCCACCCACACGGGAGACACAGATGGAGCTCCTGGCCTCTGGCTATGGCCTGGCCCAGCCCTGGCTGTTGCAGACACTTGGGGCGTGGACCAGTGAATGGAAGCTCTCTCTTGTCTCTCTGCCTCTCACATTAAAAAAAAAAGTGCAGTTGGGAGGGTGTTCTGTAGTCCTTTAAAATGGCAACGACAGGTGCCAGTGTTGTGGCTCAGAGGGTTAAGCCATGGCCTGCAATGATGGCATCCCATAGGGACACCAGTTCAAGTCCTGGCTTCTCCTCTCCTGATCCAGCTTCCTGCTAATGTGCCTGGGAAAGCAGCTTGGGCCCTGGCCACCCTCGCAGACCCAGAAGGAGTTCCATACTCCCATCTTCAGCCTGTCCCCTACCTGGCCTTTGTGGCCATTTGGGAAGTGAACCAACGGATGGAAGATACATCTCTCTGTGGGTGTGTCTCTCCCTCTAACTCTGCCTTTCAAATACATAAATACTTTAATGGCATCAACAGAGACTTGATAGCAACATGAGAAACAATACAACTTTTTTTTTAAAGATTTATTTGAAAGGCAGAGTTAAAGAGGTAGAGACAAAAAGAAATTTCCATGAATTTTTGAAAAAATTTAAAAGCAAGGGCCAGCGCTGCGGTGTAGCAGGTAAAGCCGCTGATTGCAGTGCCAACATCCCATATGGGCGCCAGTTCGAGTCCCAGCTGCTCCTCTTCCAATCCAGCTCCTGCTAATGCGCCTAGAAAAGCAGGGGAAGATGGCCCAAGTTCCTGGGTCCCTGCCACCCATTTTGGACACTCTGAAGAAGCTCCTGGCTCCTGACTTCAGACTGGCCCAGCCCTGGCCATTGTGGCCATTGAGGAGTGAACCAGCAGATGGAAAATCTGTCTTTCCCTCTCTTCTCTAACTCTGCCTTTCAAATAAGTAAATAAATCTTCAAAAAAGAAAAAAAAGAACAGTGTGGGTGATGACGATAGTGAGACCGCAAGGATTTGTAGCAGGAATGAAGGCACTTAGATAGAACGTGACGTGGCCGGTGGTGCTGCTGTTTGCTTTCATTGCGTTCTCATTGAATCCTTACCAGGGAGGTGTAGAAGAGAAAAATCAAGGCACGGGGAGGGGCCAGGTGACCTGTGCAAGGTCACACAGTTAGCAAGTGACCTGAGGAAGTCTCCCATGGTCTCCCAAGGCCCTGGCTTCACCACTTAACCTGCCATTCCTCTCTGTCCCCCAGCCTGCATCCCTGTTGCTGTTGTTACAATGAAAGAAAATTTAGCAGGTAAAGTCACTGCAGAACGAGAGGCTAAGAAACCCCAGTTCAGGGCCAGAGTTGTGGTGTCGTGGGTAACACTGCCTCCCGAGATACCCGTATCCCACATGGGCGGCGATTCCCACATCCTGGCTGCTCCACTTCTGATCCAACTCCCCGCTAACGGCCTCAGAAAATGCACAAGGTGGCCCAAGTGCTTGGGCCCCTGCCACCCACATGAGACCTGGAAGAAACTCCTGGCTGTGGCCTGGCCCAGCCCCGGGCATGTGGCCATCCAGCGGATGGAAGATATTTCTGTGTCTCCCTCTCTTTGTAAATCTTTCATATTAGGCTGGCACCGTGGCTCACTAGGCTAATCCTCTGCTTTGTGGCGCCGGCACACCGGGTTCTAGTCCCAGTCGGGGCACTGGATTCTGTCCCAGTCGCCCCTCTTTCAGGCCAGCTCTCTGCTGTGGCCCCGGAGTGCAGTGGAGGATGGCCCAAGTGCTTGGGCCCTGCACCCCATGGGAGACCAGGAGAAGCACCTGGCTCCTGCCATTGGATCAGCGCAGTGCACCAGCTGCAGCACACCAGCCGCGGCAGCCATTGGAGGGTGAACCAACGGCAAGGGAAGACCTTTCTCTCTGTCTCTCTCACTATCCACTCTGCTTGTCAAAAAATAAAAATAATAAAGTAAATTATAAAAAATGACACTTATTTATAAAAAAACATAAATCTTTCATATAAATAAACAAATGTTTAAAAAGCAAGCAATCCCGTTTCTCAGGCCAGGCTGGGGGGACTCCAATTATGCCTCTGTTAGACCATTGGGTACTAACGTCCCACAGATCTCAGCTCTTCCATTTCCCCCACTGTTTTCATATCCACTTCTCCTGTGTGTCCAGGCTCCTGTTGAGCCCACCAAAGAATTCCTCACTTTTGTCTCTAGGGGGAAGGGGAGAAGGTTGGGCATTCTCAGCTGAGTTGGTGACTGCACAGCCCAGCTAATGAGCATGGAAGCCTGGGAGGAAGGGCCACAGGGCACACCAGGCCGTGGTCCAGGCACTGGCCCGGAGCAGCAACTGTCAGTGTCCACTGCCTATGCCAAGTGCACCTGTCCAGCTCACAAACACTAGGGACATCTGGGCGCCAGGCAGCTGGGAGAAGGACCTGTCTCTGCCTTCCTGGAGCCCAGAGTGCACGGGGCCTACAGACTCTAGGATACGCAGCGAAGTGGGGCATCCTCAGCTACCACTTGGGGGTCCACACTTCCACTGAAGAGCCTGGGATCAAGTCCCACTTCCATTTCCTATCCAGTTTGCTGCCAGGGTGCACCCTGGGAGACAGCAGGTGATGGCCCTGATGCTTGGGTCCCTCCCACCCATGAGGGAGACCAGGGTGGAGTTCCTGGCCCAGCTTCAGCTGTTGTGAGTATTTAAGGACTAAACTAGCAAATGAATGTGTGTGTGTGTGTGTGTGTGTGTGTGTGTGTGTGTGTCTTCTCTCTCCTCCCCAGCCTTTCAAATAAATGAAACCAAATAAACTATAAAAACAGTATTTGAAAAAATGATCGGTAAAAATTGTGCCAATTGCTAATCAACAAACAAATGAGAGGTCAATAGAAATAGGCAGAGGACAAAGAGAATTTCCAGAAGATAAGCGGTCAGCCAAGCCAGGGCAGTGGGGTTCAGCGGGGCTCGGCCGGGGTGGGGTGGGAGGGGGACAGCCAGCAGGAAGTGTGGAAGATGAGATGGAGTGTGGCAATACGGCCCTTCTTAGAAGCAGCTGGGTGTTAGAGGCAGAGAGGTCAGAGGTGAGGAGGGCGTGTGCAGCCAGGGGGCGCCAGAGCTCTGGGGGACCCACTTGGGGGGCGTAACCCGGAGAGGGAGGGATGACGCCAGGGCCCAGAGGGAGGCTCCCCAGACCTCCAGCCTCACCAAGCTCTGTCCCGCAAGGGAGCCTGAGCCAGTAGGGGGATGGGAATTCATTCTGTCTAAAGGTTTCCTCTGTCTCCGTCTCCAGCCCCACGTGGGCGGGGTTGTGGAAGATGTGGGGGAGGATGGAGGTAGGGGAGAGGGTGTCCTTAAAACAAGCACGAAACCCTACTTCGCTCATCCTGGAAATTCTCTTCCAACAATCCATAATCATCAAGAGAACTGACAGACTGGAGAACGCACAGAACCTTAAGGGGCATTTAGTTTAATTTTCTCAACCTATGCAACCCCTCCCCCACCAGCCGCCCACAGCTCCACCTCAGGCTCTGGGGGCTTCAGCCCATCTCCCCTGCCGTGAAGGTTTCCCCTGGGTTTTATTTATTTTTTAAGACTTAATTGAAAGGCAGAGTTATACACACACACACACACACATATTCCAACCACTGGTTCACTCCCCAGATGGCTGCAACTTCCAGGAAGCGCCAGGCTGAAGCCAGGAGCCTGAAACTCCATCCAGGTCTCCCACATGGGTGGGAAGGGCCCAGGCGCACTAGCAGGGAGCTGGATCTGAGGCAGAGCAGCCGGGATTCGAACCAGCGCTTTGACCTGGCTTGAACTTGCTGCACCCCGACACCAGCCCCTCACCCGGCTCCTCTTGCTGTGGTCTGAAGGAGGAGAATGACCGACGCTGAATTCCCATTCTGGGCCTCCGCTGGCCGCAGGAGACCATTCTCTGCACTCAGACTCTCATCCTGAGAGCCAGGCAGAAAAGGAGCCCCCGTGGGAGGAACCCTGCTGCCCCCGTAAATGCAGGACATTGCATGCGGCTTGCACGCGGCTCCCGCCCCATCTCCCGTCTCTGATCTGTTCTAGGCTCTCAGCATCCTTTAGTCCACAGATTCCTGAGCCTCAACGCCGCATCCTCTTCACTGGTTCATTGGTTTGTAAAGGTTGCTCGGGGTGCGGAGCGGGAAGCACTGGGTTAAAAACCAGGGGCTAGGGAGAGGTGGGGGGGGAGGGGTAGGCCCTCGATTTCAAAGAGCTCTGTGACCTTGAGTCAGTCACTTGACCTCCCTGGCCCGTTTCTTCTTCTTGAAGTAACACCTTGGCAGTAGGGACTCCATTCTGGAGCACCGCCTCCCCAGACACCGTGAGACTGGTCTGAAACCATAATCTAAAACCACTCAGATAATAGCAGTCCCCTACATCACACTCGGCAAAGCACAGAAACCCCCGAGCGTGATCGCTCAGCTTAACAGAAAGGATGGGGCCAGCGCTGTGGCGTAGCAGGTAAAGCCGCCACCTGCAGTCCTGGCATCCCATATGGGCGCCAGTTTGAGTCCCGGCTGTTCCACTTCCCATCCAGCTCTCTGCTATGGCCTGGGAAAGCAGTAGAAGATGGTTCAAGTCCTTGGGCCCCTGCACCTGCGTGGGAGACCTGGAAGAAGCTCCTGGCTTCAGATCGGCATAGCTCCGACCATTGCAATCAACTGGGGAATGAACCAACAGATTGAAGGCCTCTCTCTCCCTCTTTTTCCTCTACTCTGTGTAATGCTGACTTTCAAATAAATAAATCTTAAAAAAAAAAAAAAAAAAAAGGACAAGCTGTACCTGGGTTAATGTGAAGATTGTAATTGATAATAGTTTCCCATAGGCCTTAGGTCAGCTTGACCCAAGTAACCATGCATTCTGCCTCCCTTTCTCATGGTTTTACCTTTATAAGCCCTGGTGCTTTGAGCTTCGGGATCGAGAGTTCTTAGGGCATGGCCCACTCCCCACCGCTGGCAATAAAGGGCAGTCACAGTTTGTCAATGTGTGGTGCTCCTCTGTTTGCACTCGCTCAGATACAACACTGTGAGAAATGGGGACGATCATTCCCACCCCCACCCCTGCCTTATGGGCACAGGGAACGGTCAAGGTCAGGTCATGATGGGGGTGGGGAGCGTCCTCTGAGAGCTGTGAATCCGGTTGACATGGGAGAGAGAGATGGAAATTGCCTGGCTCCATCCCAGGTTTGGGGACAAAGGTGAGAAAGAAGGGGCAGGCTTTGGGGGCAGCAGTAAAGTTGCCACTTGGGATACCTGCGGCTATCACAGTGCCCGGGTTCCAGTCCTGGCTGCTCTGCTTCTCACCCAGGGCCCTGCTAATACGCACGCTGGGAGGGAGCAGATGTGGCTCAAGCACTTGGGTCCCTGCCACCCCTGTAGGTGACCTAGATGGAGTTCCAGACTATTGCTTCAGCTTGGCCCAAGCCTGGCTTGTCTGGGGCATTTGGGGAGTGAACCAGCAAATGGGAGACTTCTGTGTCTCTACATGTTTCTCTTTCTCTTCCTTTCAAATAAAATAAACAAACAAATCATCGTTTAAAAAGGAGGAAGGGAAGAGAGCACCCGGTGTGGGCTGATGGGCAGGTCAGCTGCTCCGCCCTCGGGCCAGTTCCCACCTCTGCTGTCCTTGAACTCCCCTGGCAGAAAACTGCATAAACCACCTGCTACCCCCAGGGGGCGCAGGTTCTCAGGTGGGCAGCTTTGGACAGAGTGTCCCCAGGACAGTCAGGGGGTGGCTCCAACTCTAGGACTTTTGCTTCCCTGGTTCCTCCCCGGGGCCCCTGCTTTGTTGTTTTCGGTTTTTAAAATGTATTTATTGGCAGTGGGGGCGGGGCAGGCTGGCTGATGCCCACAATGGCTTGGGCTGGGCCTGGGCTGAAGCCAGGCACCAGGAACTCCATCCAGGTCTCCCACGTGGCTGGCAGGAGCCCAGTGTCTTGAGCCATCACTGCTGCCTCCCAGGGTCTCCACTAGCAGGAAGCTGGAGTGCGGAGATGCTCCCACGCGGGACGTGGGGTCTGCACCTCTACGCTGACTTCCTGTCCCCGGCGTCTCTTTGGAGGAGAACTTGCTCAGAGGAAGAGGAGGCTGAACTCCCCGGTGTCACACGCCGGAACGGGCAGCGTCCAGCCTCCAGGGCTGATGGGCTCTGATGCGGGACATCAGCAACAGCTGAGGACCTTCTCCATCGTCAGTGGGAGGGGAGGCAACTGGTCACACCTGGACAACAGACACTCTGCTCAGGATGGGCGGCTGCAGAAAAAGGCGCAGGTGCGCTAAGTGCGATGGCCAGACCAGACCTTTTCCCCGGGGCGGTCTGGGACGGCTGACAGCTGGTGGCCTACTTGGCCTTTGCCTTTCACTCAGAGCAGGGCTCGGGGATCGGAGCTGACCTCCGTGGCTGTGAGCAAAGGGGCTTCACCTTTGAAAGAGTGACAGAAGGAGAGACACAGATCTTCCACCCACTGGTTCACCCCCCAGATGGCTGCAACAGCCGGAGCTGCGCCAGGCCGAAGCCAGGAGCTTTTTCTGGGTCTCCTTGGTGGGCGACAGGGGCCCAAATACTGGGGCCATCCTCCGCTGCTTTTCCCAGGCACGTTAGCAGGGAGCTGGGTTCGAAGTGGAGCAGCCAGGAATTGCACCGGCGCCCATATGGGAGGCTGGCATCCCAGCTGGCGGCCTCGCCGGTTGTGCCATAATGCCAGACCCTGAATACGTTAATTTCCAATTCAGGCTACCATCTCCCTGGTAAGCCATGCCCAGTATGTGCACACTGGAACAGAATTTATTGAACCGCGAGGGAACAGAGGGAACATTCACGCCGAGTGTGGGCTGTGCCACACAGAGGAATGCCCAACATGAGTGGGCCAAAGCGTTGCCCGGAAATCAGAGGAAAAGAAAAACCGAAACAACAACAACACAGTACCTTTGAGCACGGGAGAGCGTCCCTCTGAGACTGGTCCACCGCGGAAAGAGAGAAAAACAGGGGCCGTTCGACCCAAAGGACCCCCTCCTTCCTGCCGCCTATTTTTATAAGGAAGGCGGCGGCACCCCCCCCCCATCGGATATACAGCTGGGGTGGCGTCTGAGCATGCGCCCTGGTCCCAGGTAGGATAGGGGCATCCTGGAGAGGTGGGCGTATCAAGCCGACAGTTAAAGAGATAGGGTTAACTTTGCATGGATACAAGAGTTCCACCTGCCTAAACTTTAACTAGCTGGTTACACTGTATCAACCTGACCTCTGACTGGGTGAGGCCAAAACCAGGAGCCAGGAGCCAAGTTTCCTCTGGGTCTCCCCACATTGGTGCACATCGGTGCAGCGGCCCAAGCATTTGGGCCATCTTTTCCCAGGCACTTCAGCAGGGAGCTGGAGCAGAAGTGGAGCAGCCGGGACTTGAACCGGCGCTCTCCTATAGGATGCCAGTGTCACACGCAGCAGCTTACCCCCTACAGTTGCTTTGTCTGTAAACTGGCGATGTTGGCAGGGTGACTGGAACAGAGTGTGTACTGTCCCTGCCTGCTGGGACACAGCCAAGGGGGGAGCGTTGGGGTGCACAGAAAGCCAGGTGGGGTACTGGTGGGAGGCACCTGTCACGCCCTCCTGGGTCCCTGTGAGCAGAGCCCTCGCAAGCTCACTCTCTTGGCATAACTGCCCTGGACTTCTGGGCCTCGATGGCCAGAACACCCAGAAGCCAGACCGAAAGCATAGCCCAGCCGGGGGAGTGTGTGACGGGTGCCCTGGAAGTTACCTCCCTGGATCCTCTAAATGAAGCCAGGCCGCAGGTGAGATGACAAGCCTCACCTAGGCATGCAGTCTCTCGCTCAGCTTGCAAAGAGCTCTGGATAGAATAAAAACCCAGCTTTGCAGCCTCCAAGGTCCATGCTGTCAGCCCCTTGGATTTCCTCCCTCCCTCCAGCTCGGCACTGGCACTGGCAGCCATGATACTGCACAGCTGGGGGACTTAGCATGGAAAAGAGTGCCTATCACCTCCTTGGTTCTACCTGCCATACCTCTGTTGATACAACCTATAACTCAGGTCAGTCTATGGACAGAGGGGAAGTGAAGGAGAGGAGAGAAGTTGGATTCCCTCCCCCCTCCCCCCCCCCCCCCCCCCCCGCCAATCTCTGCTCTGCCACAGCCTCCCAAGTGCAGCAGTGGAGGGGAGAGATAGGCTTCGGGGGCTCAGTCTGAAGGAACGCAGGAGTCACATGGCAGCCCTAGGACAGGAGGCGGCCCTCACGGCTGGAGGCCTGTGCGGAGGGAGTGGGCTGGGCGGGGGAAGCCGAGAGAGGGCTCCGTTACACGGTGGAAAGGTGCACGGGAGAGATAAGAGCTGCCGGAGGAAGACAGGAGGCTGCGGGGCTTACAACAGCGTCAGAGGCGTTGGAAACAAGATTGTCAAGGGGCACAATGGAGAACACAAGGAAGCGATTGGGCCGCAGGGGCAGGGGAGGGAGAGAGCATGGTTTGAAAGCAGCGGGGATAAGGCACGTGGGTGAGTCAGCCCCGCACAGCCATCCCCTCTCAGCGTCCTGTGGATCAAATGTGCTAATGAGACGCTGGCCCCTGAAGACGGCGCAGGGAGCCCCATCAATCCATTCGCCGCCACGTCTGTGTAACAAGTTCACCTTTAATAGACCCAGGCTGAGCACCTCACAAGCTCCATCCCGACATTCTCTGCCTCCCACCCCCCCCTCCCCCGGAGCTATTATTATCATAACTTGTCCAAGGTCTCCCAGCTGGAGCACAGCAGAGCTGGGATTCAGCCTCAGGTGTGGACCGGTCCCTGCATCCACACCCAGGCGCAAGGTGCCGGCGAGGAGCGGCTCGGCGAGGCAGGCCCCTGCTGGGCAGGTTTAAAGGAGCCTGGGTTTTCAGTGTTAGGCAAAGGAACTAGAAGTTGATCTTGTGGGTAATGGGGAGCCGCGGAGGGCGCTTGAGCAGCGGAGCTGATCTGGCAGCTTTGCAAGGCAAGGTTCTGTGTGGGCGCCTGAAGGGGGTAAGAGCCAGGAGCTGCAGGAAGGCAGCCAGCTGGGCAGCTCCCAGCCAGCACTTTCTCCACATTCCTTCGTGACCTTGTCCTTGGTGCTGGCTGCAGTCTGCCCTTGGCATTCAGTCTACCCCAAGCCCAAGTGCGTCAGGCCAAGGCGCCAAGGAGAAGAGGGAAAAGGATGCTTCCATGGCTATCCTCCGGAGCCGAGAGTCCCTGCTGCGCTCTCGCTGGCTGTGTTACCCTGGGCAAGGCACGGACCCTCTCTGAGCCTCCTTTTCCACCTGTTTAAAAAAAAAAAAAAAAAGACGTGAGCTGTGCACACCTCGGAATGGGGGGCGCCGCGGCTCTGAGCACCCTGGCACCCTGGGCGGGTGCCCAGAGCGGCAGCTATTTTTGTGTGCGCTCGTCTGTGGGCGCCGGTTGCCTGCCCTGGTACAGACTGTTCGTCCTCCCCGATCGCTCAGCAGCTGCCACAACCTTCGTCTTGCCCAAGGAATTTGTATTCCTTCCACCGCGCTGTGGCTTGGGCGTTTAAAATTCATTGATTTCTGTCCTTTCCTCGGAAGACTTCAAACTCATTTGTAGGACGATCCTCCAGCCTTGTTTTGGGAAGGAAGGGCTGGGTTCCGGGAAAGGAATCTGGGTTTTTTTTTTTTTTTTTTTTTTTAATAAGGTGCAAGGCTCCCTGCCCTGATGACAAAAGGCAGTAAGTGCCCGGCGCCCGGCGTCGATCACACAAGTAAGCAAAGAAAAACCGCCGAGAACCCCCTGTGCAAAAGGCACCGCAGTTAGGACCTGAATCCGTTTCCTGCCAGCATTTTTTTTTTTTTTAACAAAGGAACACACACATTGATTTTCTGTAAAAACAGAACCATAGCACGCGTGCTCTTATAGCTGTTTATTCGATAATGGACACTGGGCACGCCTTCCCATGGCTCCCACGCCTTAGCCCAGCTGCTCCCTGGTGAACATTTCGGTTGTTTCTAATTATTTGCTATTAAACGATGGTGAAGAGTCTCGGGGCTAACTATTTACCCACATCACCGATTCCTTCCTCCGGATAAATTCTTGGGGATGGAGTTACCAGGTCAGGTTTCCTTTGGCTGGTGTTACTGAGTTGGTTCTCCCGCCAGCAGCATTGGGAGTAAGCCTTTCTTGCATTTTCGTTTGCACTGGGTATGATGACAATATAAAGGGGTGGGTGTCTGCTTGGGACGCCACACCCACATCTGAGTGCCTGGTTCCAGTCCCAGCTCCTCTGCTTTGTTCAGCCCGCTGCCAGCGCCTTGGGAGGCAGCAGGAGAGGCGGTCAAGTGCTTGGGTCCCTGATACCCACTTCAGAGACCGGGATGGAGTTCCCGGCTCCTGACTCTGGCCTGGCCCAGCCCTGGCTGTTAGGGGCATTTGGGGAGTGAACCAGTGGATGCAGGTTAAAAATAGTAGGGGCCGGCGCTGTGGCGCAGGGGGTAAAGCCGCTGCCTGCAGTGCCAGCATTCCCCACGAGCACTGGTTCGAGACCCAGCTGCTCCATTTCCAATCCAGCTCTCTGCTATGGCTTGGGAAAGCAGTGGAAGATGGCTCAAGTCCTTGGGCCCCTGCTCCCACGTGGGAGACCCGGAGGAAGTTCCTGGCTCCTGGCTTTCGATTGGCGCAGCTCCAGCCATTGCAGCCATTTGGGGAGTGAACCAGCAGATGGAAGACCTCTCTCTCTCACTCTGCCTTTCAAATAAATAAATCTTTTAAAAAAATAAATAAAATTTAAAAAGAAACCAGCTAAGGGACACAGCCACAAGGCTTGCTCAGAGCTCCAGTGAACACCACTTTCTCAGATTTCTGGGACCTTCTGGAACTTTCTTTATGAGGTCCTCCAGCTTCTGGCTTTTCCTGACACCTGTGTTGGGGAGCAGGCAGGGAGGTTTCTACCTCTAAACACCGTCCTAGCTCGTCCTAGCTTGAGAGAAGGGAGCTTTCGTCTGCTAAGAGCTTCCTGGTGGCCGTCCGGGGAAGGTGCTGACCCTCGCTCCCCCCGCTGCGTGGCAGACAGACCCGTCCTGGGGGCTCTGCAGGGTCCCAGCTCTCACCTGGCAGAGCCACCCGGGGACAAGTCCTCGCCAGCACTGCCGGGAGCTCAGGGCTGCAGCCAGGGCTGGGGGCTTCCTTAGGAAAATAGCACAGGCTTGATGTAGATGTAGAGATCTGAGGGAAACACAATGACACTGAAAGATGACTCACACGTAGTAGACACGGGTGGGAGCATTTCCGATTAAAGATGTATTTGTATTTATTTATTTGAAAGGCAGAGTGACAGAGAGAGAGAGGGAGAGAATCTTCTATCCTCTGGTTCACTCTCCAAGTGGCCACTTTGGAGGCTGGGCCAGGACTAAACCAGCAGCCATCCTTGTCTCCCATGTGGGTGACAGGGACCGAAGCACTTGGGTCATCTGCTGCTGTTTTCGCAGGAGCATTAGCAGGGAGCTGGGTCAGAAGTGGAGCAGCCCTCCAATACGGGACACTGCAAACTAGTGGTGGTTAATCTGCTGCACCACCACACTGGCCTATTCTTACATGTTACACAAGCTGGGGGTGGGGCACAGTTGTGCAGTGGGTAAAGTCCCAGTTATTCCATTCTGATCCAGCTCTCTGCTATGGAAGGCCTGGAAAGATAGTGGAAGATGGCCCAAGGGCTCAGGTCTCTGAACCCATGTGGGAGACCCAAAAGAAGCTCCTGGCTCTTGGCTTCGGATTGGCATAGCTCCGGCCATTGTGGCCATCTGGGGAGTGAACCAGTGAATGGAAGACCTCTCTCTGTCTCTCTCTCTCTCGCTCTAACTTTACCTTTCAAATAGATAGTATTTTTTTAAATGGATAAGAAGGATGCTCTATGCGGTTTTTGGCTTTTTTAAAAAAACATTTATTTATATATTTGAAAGTCAGAGTCACAGAGAGGATGAGGCAGAGAGAAAGGGAGAGAGAGACCTCCCGTTTGCTGGTTCACCCTCCAAACGGCTGCAAAGGCAGCGCTGGGCCAGGCAGAATCCAGAAGTCAGGAGCTTCGTCAGGGTCTCCAGCGTGAACACAGGGGCCCAAGGACTTCCACCATCTTCTGCTGCTTTCCCAGGCGCATTAGCAGGGAGCTGGATGGGAAGTGGAGCAGCCGGGACTTGAACTGGTGGCCACAAGGATTGCTGACACTGCAGGCGGAGACTTTACCTGCTATGCCACAGCTCCGGCCCCTGCTCTGTGTGGTTTTATGACAAGCATTGTTCACTGTTTTCTTGTGTGAACATTTGCTTTAACCATTTCTCACTTAATTGCCTTCTGTTTCATAAAAAAACTTTTTAAAATAAATTCCTTTCTTTTTTTAGATTTTTAAATTTATTTTGAAAGGAAAAGAGACAAAGACACACAGATGGAGACATAAGATCTCCCATCCCCTCGTTCACCCTCTCACACCTGGGACTGAGCCAGGCCAGGTCTCCCAGGCGGGAGGCAGGGCCCCGAGCACTTGGGCCATCCTCCGCTGCCTCCCTCCCAGGGTGAGGAACTGGAAGTGGAGCCGGGGCGTGCACCAGGCATTCTTATATGAGATGCCAAGTGTCTCTTTCAAGTGGCAACGCAGCCACTGCACCGAATGCCTGCCCTGATGAAATGTTTTATTAGATCAGTATCTGCTGATTGTGAGAAAAAAAAAATCAATATCTCTCGTACACAGTGGAAGTCCTTTGAAATCCCATTCCTCACAGATAACCATGTGAAGAGCTCCACGCACATCCTGTGGTATTTTGTACGTGCACAAATCAATGTGCACGTATTGACATAGATAGGATCAAACTAAACTAAACACACTGTAGTTTTTTTCCACCCAATCTTTTTTTCCGCTGTTATAAATTGAATCACCTCTTTTTTAATGTCTACACAGGTTCCTACATTATGAATCTACCCTATTTAGTTAACCACTTCTCTATTGTAAGACTTAATCCTTTTAATTCCGAAGAATGTTCCAATACCTGTGTGCATGATTTCGAGGATCATTATCCAGAAGTGGACTTGCAGAGTCGAGAGGAATGAATGAACATTTAAAACAGATATTGCCATTGTCTATTTCAAAGGCAGAGTGGCACACAGAGAGGGGGAAAGAGGCAGAGAGTTTTTTCCATCTGCTGTTTCATGCTCCCGATGGTTGCAACCATCAGGGCTGGGCCAGGCCGAAGCCAGGAGCCAGGACCTCCGTCGTGGTCTCCCACATGGGTGCCAGGGACCCAAACACTTGGGCCATGGTCTGCTGTCTTCTTAGGCACACCAGCAGGGCGCAGGACACAAACCCTTGGATGCCCAAGTTGCAAGTGGCAGTTTAACCTGCGGTGCCACACTGCTGGCCCCTACTGAGTGCTTACTGATTTGGAAGAGAGCTTCCACGTAGTGAGTTTGGCTGAACCGTGATGACGTGAGGAGGTGAGGTACTTAGGCCCCAAGGGGCAAACCCTCCTGCAGGGATCCGTGCCCGTACAGGAGAGACCCTGTCCACCTTGTGAGGACACAGTGAGAAACGTGCCTTGGGGCTGGCAGGTTACGCCACCCCCTTGCAGCGCCTGCAACCCGATTCAAGTGGCTGGGAAAGCCATGGGGGACCCAGAGGGAGTTCCAGGCTCCTGGCCTTGGCTTGGGCCAGTCCTGATTGTTGTAGCCATTCAGGGAGTGAACCACCAGATGGAAGATCTCTCTAACTCAGCCTTTCAAAAAAATAAATCTTAAAATAAAACAAAACAGAAAAAGTATGGCCTTTACTAGACAGAGTCTGCCAGCAGCTCCACCTTGGACTTCTTGGCCTCCAGAACTGTGAGAAATGAATTTGTTTTGTAGATTTTCAGGGGCCAGTGCTGTGGCACAGGTTAAGCCTCTGCCTGAAGCGCCAGCATCCCATATGGGCACCGGTTCAAGACCCGGCTGCTCCACTTCCCATCCAGCTCCCTGCTAATGGCCTGGGAAGACAGTGGAAGATGGCTCAAGTGCTTGGGCCCCTGCACCCACATGGGAGACACAGAAGAAGCTCCTGGCTCCTGGCTTTCGATAGGGCCAGCTCTGGCCATTGCAGCCTTCTGGGGAGTGAACCAACAGATAGAAGACCTCTCTCTCTCAGTGTCTGTAACTCTACCTCTCAAATAAATAAATACATGTTTAAAAATATGTATTTATTTATTTGATAAGAAGAGTTAGAGAGGGAGAGAGACAGAGAAAGAGGTCTTCCGGGTCCTCCCGTGCAGCTGCAGGGGCCCAAGCTGGATTGGAAGTGGAGCAGCCAGGACTTGAAGCGGCACCCACATGGGATGCTGGTTGCACAGGTGGAGGCTTAACCTATTATGCCACAGTGCTGGCCCCATAAATAAATCTTTTTAAAAATTTATTTATTTGAAAGGCACAGTGACAGAGAGGGAAGGGGAGACAGAAAGATAGATCGATCTTCCATCTGCTGCTTCACTCCCCCAAGGGCTATGACATCCCCAAGGGTTAAGCAGGTCAAAGCCTGGAGCCAGGAACTCCACTGGTCTCTCAGGTAGATGGCCGAGGACTCGAGCCCTTGGGCCGTCATCTGCTGCCTTCCAAGGGCGTTAGTAATGAGCTTGACCAGAAGAGGAACCACCAGAACTCACACCATACCAACAGGGATGCTCGTGTTGCAGGCTACGGCTTCACCTGCTGCACCACAAAGCGGGGTTTTAAAGATATGCAATTTAGGTTCTTGATACACTTGTACAAAACACCTCCCAGGAATACGTGACCTCACACATTGCTGCCAGCCCTCCGTCTGCGCCATTCGTTCATGATTTTGACAAGGTTAGATGCCACTTTTTAGCTCGGCCACCGTGTCCATCGCCTAGGGTTACTGTCATAGATGACGTAGTGGGTTTCTGTTTCTGCAAACAGAAACTCATCTCCTAGCAGTTCCAGGGGCCAGCCATCCAAAGTCCCGGGGTTGGCGGGACCACACTCTCTGGAGAATGCTTCCTTGCTTCCGGCAGCCGCTGGCAACGTCTGGCCTGTGACCACCTAACTCGTCTGATGCTGCGTCATATGGGCTTCATACAAGGTCACCACCCCATGGTCTGACTTACATCTGCAAAGACCCTATTTCCAATGTGGGTCAGATTCTGAGGCAAACTTTATTCAATCCAATGCAATAGGTAAAAGGGAGTTTAGAATTATTATTTTCAATTCACATCTTATTTTTCAGGATTTATTTATTTGAGAGACAGAGCAACAAAGAGAGACCTTTCACCTACAGGTTCACTCCCCAAATGGCTGCAACCTTCAGATCTGGGCCAGGCTGAAGCCAGGAGCTAAGAACTCCAAAAGGGTCTCCCATGGGAGTGGCAGGGCCCAAGCCCTGTGCCACCTTTCGATGCCTTCTCAGGCACATTGGCAGGGAGCTGGATTGGAAGCAGAGCAGCGGAGTTGAACTGGCAATCCAGTGTAGGTGCATAAGCAGTGGCACCTTAATCTGCTGTACCACAAGGCTGCTCCCTGGTACACATGCCCATACACACACACACACACACACATGAGTTACAACAGCCCCGACATGCAGATGATCAGTGGTGGTCCCTGGTACACATGCTCGCTCACACACACACACACACACACAGAGTTACAACAGCCTCGACATGCAGATGATCAGTGGTGGTCCCTGGTACACATGCTCGCTCACACACACACACACACACACACACACAGAGTTACAACAGCCCCGACATGCAGATGACCAGCAGTGGGGCATCTGAGCCGTAGCCACCTGCTGGCTGGGGTGAGCCTGGGAACGCACCCCACCTGAGGCAGCTGAGCAGGCGGTCCTGACCCTGCTGCCCCGAGTTTGTCGTCACCCACTGCGTCACAACACACGTAACTGAGAACGCCCTGCTCTGCTGCTCACTGGCACACAGCTCTTACTTCCGGGGCAAAACGTCACGTTACGTGACCATTTTGAACCCCCGAGATGTATCCCCTATGTCAAGAGTGGGGGACGTCTGGACCACATAAGGCCCTCAAAATCATCTGGTCTATCCGTGCCAGATGAGTCCCGCAGGTGGGACTCAAAGTTCACTAAACCTAGAGCAGGCTCAGGTATAAGTTGGTAAACCACGAATGATGTTATAAATATCCTAATGGCCCTTGGCAGGAAAAAAAAAAGCTTCCCCACTCCTCCTCCGTGTGAAGCTGACGCCACTCTGAAGGGTCTTAGGATAGCCTCTGCTAGGGCTCAGGTCTTGATCGGACCCCCAGAGCTGTGCCATCATTTTAAAAATTAGTTTTATTTTTTTAAGATTTTATGTATTTGAGAGGTAGAGTTACAGTGAGACAGAGAGAGGTCTTCCTTCTGTTGGTTCACTCCCCAGATGGCCGCAATGGCCTTAGCTGAGCCAATCCGAAGCCAAGAGCCAAGTGCTTCCTCCTGGTCTTCCATGCAGGTGCAGGGGCCCAAGGACTTGGGCCATCTTCTACTGCTTTCCCAGGCCACAGCAGAGAGCTGGATTGGAAGAGGGGCAGCCGGGACTAGAACTGGTGCCCATATAGGATGCCAGCACTGCAGGCGGATTAACCTACTGTGCCATGGAGCTGGTCCCAAAATTATTTGTAATCAACAGACAGAAAGATCTTCCATCCACTGGTTCATCCCCCCCACACCCCCAAACACCTACAGTAGCCAGGGCTGGGCAGGTTGAGGCCAGGAGCCTGGAATCCCACGCAGACCTCCCATGTGGGTGACAAGGACCCAATTATTTGAGCCATTACCCACTGCCTCTCAGGGTGCACACTGGCAGGAAGGCAGCTCAGAAACACGGGGACCAGGTCTCACACCAGGGACTCCCCCATGGGACGCAGGCATCGCAAGCAGCGACTTGAGCACTGAACCAACGCCCACCCTGGGCGGCCTTGGGCAGATGGAAGCCTCTAGACCTCTACTTCATTTCTAGGGTCTCTCCCGTCTCTGCATGGGTTTCCTGACCTGAACCGTCCCTGTCCAGGAAGATTCTGGATGATCCAGAATCCCGGCTCTGCCATGCCAGGCTCTAGGTCCGAGAGAGCAAGGAGGTAGAACTCACCTTCAAGGCAGGACTGCTCCACCCCTGCTCAGGGCTTCCTTAAAGCCGTGGACCCGCCCAGCTGCTGTTAGGCTCCCAGCCAGTCCCTCTGCGCCCCCTCCCAGCCACTTCTAACCCAACCGCCCACAGCTGCCCCAGCTAGCAGTCACAACCTAAGCCAGAGCTTGCTGTCCCCAGTGTGCTGGCGCCGCAAGGCGGAGGATTAGCCTATTGAGCTGGGGCACTGGCACACCGGGTTCTAGTCCCGGTTGCCCTCTTCCAGGCCAGCTCTCTGCTGTGGCCAGGGAGTGCAGTGGAGGATGGCCCAAGTGCTTGGGCTCTGCACCCCATGGGAGACCAGGAGAAGCACCTGGCTCCTGGCTTCGGATCAGCGTGGTGCGCCGGCTGCAGTGGCCATTGGAGGGTGAACCAACGGCAAAGGAAGACCTTTCTCTTTGTCTCTCTCACTGTCCACTCTGCCTGTCAAAAAAAAAAAAAAAAAAAAAAGAAAGAAAGAGAAAAAACATTCAGCCCGTTAAAGGCAGAATGGAGACTATGGCCTAGGTTCGTGGGTGGCTCAAGACCTTTCTACCAGGGTTTCCACAGCTGGGGCCACAGAGCTTCCCCACGGCCGAGCCAGCGTGCCCCTGTGTGATTAAGAATGGAATTAGGGCCGGCACTGTGAGCCACCATCTGCGGTGCCAGCGGCACACAGAAGAGCTGCTCTGCTTCCCACCCAGACCCCTGCTGGTGCACGCGCAGGCGTAGTGGAGAATGGCCCAAGTCCTTGGGCCCCTGCGCCCACATGGGGGACCCAGAGGGGACTCCTGGCTTCAGTCAGGCCCAGCTCTGGCCATTGCGGCCATTTGGGGAGTGACCCAGTAGATGGAAGAGCTCTCTGTCTCTCCCTCTCTCTCTGTGACTCTGCCTTTCAAATAAATCTTTAAAAAGAAAAAAAAAATCCTGAATTATCATTTAGAAGCCAAAGCTAAAGGTAACATCTCCAATCCTAGCTTGTTTTGAAAACCGCAGTTTTTTAGAAGTTAATGGAGGGGCCGGCACTGTGGTGTAATGGGTTAAGCCACCACCTGTGATGCCGGCATCCCATATGGCTGCCGGGTCGAGACCTGGCTGCTCCACTTCCAACCCAGCTCTCTGCTGTGGCCTGGGAAAGCAGTGAAAGATGGCCCAGGTCCTTGGGCCCTGTACCCACGTGGGAGATCCGGAAGAGTCTCCTGGCTCCTGACTTCAGATCGGCGCAGCTCCAGCTGTTGCGGCCAATTGGGGAGTGAACCAGCGGATGGATGACCTCTCTCTGTAACTTTCAAATAAATAAAATAAATACTAAAAAAAAAATAAAATTACCTTAAAAAAAGTTAATGGAAAACTCCCAGTGCCAGTGGACGCCCTTCAGGGGTCACACAGTGGAGATGGGAACATTAACAAAGCCAACCCCAGAAGCACGTCTCAAGGACAATTCACATTTATTTGCCGATGACTTTGACTAAATAAACTCCACACGCGGCAGAAATTAAAGAGTCTGTTAGGGAGCTGACATCATTTCTTGCCAACAGCTAAGGGTGGTCCAGGAAGAGTTCACTTGGCTCCATCTTCAAGCAGAGGCCTCGGCTCGGGGCCAGAGTCGGTGGAGGGCAGCCCTGGTCCTTCCGGCCCTGAGGGGCCTTCCGGGAACTACTCCTTGTTCTCATACTTGTGCTTGATGTGTTTCCACAGCTTCTGCATTTTAAAGACAAGAGCCATGAGCTGGATGGCCCACCTCTCTGTTCCCAAGTACCCCCAGGACCCAGCCGGTGAGAGCCACACGCCACGTTCGGGTTACGGGGAGGGGGTCTGGCACCTGGCACGGCAGCCAGGATGCTGCGTTCCATATCCGAGTGCCTGGGGTCGCGCCCCGCTCTGCACCCAGTTCCAGCTTCCTGCTGATGTGCGCCCCGGGAGGCAACGGGCGATGACTCAAGTGCTCGGGTCCCTGCCACCCACAGGGGAGACCCAGAGGGAGTTCCTGGCCCCTGGCTTTGGCCTGACCCATTCCTGGCTGTTACAGATGTCTGGGGAGTGACCCAGCTGGTGGGAGATCCCTTGTCTGTCTCTCCCTTTCAAATAAAACTCACACATATAAAACAAAAAGAGTGCATGTGTGGCGGGAAAACTCAAGGCAATCCTCAGCTTTAGCACAATTCCTAACATTTATAACAGCTTCACATTAAAAACACAAGGGAACAACGGGGCAGGGCGCTCCTCACCAGGCTTTTCCTGGTACAGCCTTAATTAGTTCTTTTATTCTCTCTCTCTCTCTCTCTCTTTTTTTTACAGTCAGAGTTAGTGAGAGAGAGAGAGACAGAGAGAAAGGTATTCCTTCCATTGGTTCACCCCCCAAATGGCGGCTACAGCTGGGGCTGCAGCGATCCGAAGGCAGGAGCCAGGTGCTTCTCCTGGTCTCCCATGGGGTGCAGGGCCCAAGCACTTGGGCCATCCTCCACTGCACTCCCGGGCCACAGCA
Organism: Sylvilagus floridanus; assembly: GCA_949820135.1. Lineage (NCBI taxonomy): Eukaryota > Metazoa > Chordata > Mammalia > Lagomorpha > Leporidae > Sylvilagus > Sylvilagus floridanus. The sequence goes on from OX463233.1 coordinate 161,085,889, forward strand.
GAGAGCTGGCCTGGAAGAGGAGCAACCGGGACAGAATCCGGCGCCCCGACTGGGACTAGAACCAGTGTGCCGACTCCGCAGGTGGAGGAGGATTAGCCCAGTGAGCCGCGGCGCCGGCCCTTAATTAGTTTTCAATTAAAAACTTCACTTTCATTTTATTTGAAACAGAAACCCAGACGGGGCTCTTCCATCCCCTGGTTCACTACCCCCAACAGCAAGGGTGGGTCAGGAACTCAACCCAGCTCTCCCACATGGGTGGCGGGGACCCAACCGCGGGGAGCCGTCCTCCGCTGCCTTCCAGGGGGGTCCATCAGCAGGAAGGTGGGTGGGGAGCAGAGCAGCCGGGGTGCAAACAGGGCATCCAAGCGACTGTGCACGCCTGCCCCGCCACAGCCAGGAAGCGCACACGGCACCTAGCCCAGTGTCTGGTACACAGCAGATTTAAAAAGTACCGCTACTTCCTACCTCACGCTTCGTTCCCAGTTCACTACACGTAACGCATATTTTGGGGCTGGGGCATTCACCAGCAAGTCGCTCCCCGGAATCCGGGAGCGCCGGTGTCTACAATGTCCCGTCCACAACGGCCGCCTGCTTATCTGCCCTGGGACCCTTGAGAGGCAGGAGCCAAGTTCCAGCCTTGACTCCCCCCTGCCTTCCCGGTGGCGTGGCCCCAGTTAAGTCCTTGACTCTCATTAAGGGTTCGGGGTGGAACCTACCGAATACCCACAACCCCTGCAAAGTGGGACCTGCTAGCCCCGTTTAACGTGTTAGGATCCACGCCGAGCCGTGAGGGCAGTCGGCCGACTCAAGACAGAAAGCCCCCAGGTATCCCCTTCCAGGTGAAGGTAGACTGAGTCCCGCCCAACCTCCATTCCCAGCCCCCTCCCCAAGCCCAAGGTCAGGGACGGCTCGGGCCCTCACCCCCTGGTTGATGTGCTCGTAGATCGCGTCCGCGCCTTGATCGAAGGCGCGCTCGAAGAACAGGGCGCCCACGACGATGGTGAGAGCAAAGGTGGAAGTCCGACGGAACAGCAAGGAGTACAACCTCGAAGAGATCGTAGGGCCCGCCATGTTTCCTCAGTGCCGACCTTGCGCCACCGCGCCTGCGCCGAGGCCGACCTCTCGCTCCAAGGGCGCTCGGCGCGCAATACCTTATGGGACTTGTAGTTGCTGTGAATCGCAGTGCTTTTTTTTTTTTTCTAAACGAGGTAACATAACCTACCCATAAGAAAAAAAAATCCCACAAGATCCATAGCACGACAGACAAAGTAATTTAATAAGAGTTATTACTCAATTTTTATTCTGGCTCATTTCTTACGATTTGAATACATTGAACTACGACTCCCAGAAACCCTAGCGCTTCCTCCTCCCCCTCCCCGCGGGCTTCTCTCAATTTAGACTCCCGAAGCTTTCTGGGAAGCGCGGACGGATACTCAAGGAAGGACTACGACTCCCAGCTAGCAGTGCGCGGCGCGAGGGCGCAGGAGGAGGAGTCCGGGCCGCTCGGCCCCTCGGAGCCAGGTACCTTCTTTGGCGGGACGTCGAGGGGCGAGTCAGAGTGTCCAACCCACCCCAACCCTCTTCCCCCCCAGAAAGACTTGGCCTCTCGCTTAGGCGTGCGCGTGCCCCGCTGCGGGACGCAGCGTTTCCCGAGACGGGGCGTGGACAGAGGGGCGAGGGGGTCCGACGTCTCAGCCGGGATTCCAGCCCTAGAGCTGGATTCAGAGTGGGAAGACTGGGTTCTGCCGGTGCTTCCTGGTTCCCTGAGCCCTGAGCCTCTCGGCCTGGGGTCCTGGCCCAGTCCTTCCCTCCTGGAACAGAGCTGGGGCTGTGGATGCCGGGGGCGTCCGAGAGCTTCCTCGGTGGAGGGGGCACCAGCGGTGAACAATTTCCTGCTCTCTGGGTGCGCTCTGTCGACTTGGGGTTGGGGGCGGGAAGGACGAAGTAGTGCTTGGAAGAACGGAGGACAGGTTGGTTGGGGAGTGGCCGCCGTGAGGGTGACACGTGCGGGGACCTGAGTGACAGGAGAGTGTGGGCGCATCCGTGGGGAGGGGGCTGCTTTCTAGGAGAGAAGTAGAGTGGATTAGGAAGAGGTGGGCTGAGGTCAGCTCAAGTCTGAACTCATAGCCCTCATAGAAGTAGATATCTAAAAGAGTTATTTATTTGAAAGGCAGAGTTACAGAGAGGCAGAGAGGTCTTCCATCCGCTGGTTCACTCCCCAGATGGCCGCCATGGCCGGGGCTCTGCCTATCTGAAGCCAGGAGCCAGGAGCTTCTTCCTGGTCTCCAAAGTGGGTGCAGGGTCCCAAGCACTTGGGCCATCTTCTACTGCTTTCCCAGGCCATAGCAGAGAGCTGGATTGGAAGTGGAGCAGCCAGGACTCGAACTGGCGGCCATGTGGGATGCCGGCACTGCAGGCATCAGCTTCACCCACTATGCCAACAGAGCCCCTGTTATACATTTTTTTAAAATTTTTAATTGCACTAGGAAGCCCTGGAGGCTTTTAAGCAGCGAAGTGACAAGATCTAATTTACATTTTAATGTCATCCTGCTGGCTTCTCTTTGGAGAACAAAGGGATGGAAGAGGGGGAGTGGTTTGGATCAGTAGAGGGAGGAAGGGATTTTAGGTTAGAGTGTGGATTAGAGGAGTGATCAGGTTTGGGAGGTTGGAGAGACCAGGGCAGGGTGTGTGTGTGGGGGGGACAATGACATTTAAGGTGGTTCTTTAAATTTATTTGAGAGACAGACACAGAGGTCTTCCATCCATCCACTGGTTCATCTACAAGTGTCTGCAACAGCCGGGCCAGGGCCAGGCTGGGGCCAGGAACCCAGAACCAGTCTACCAAGTGGGTGGCAGGGAGCCCACTACTTGAGCCATCATCTGCCACCTCATCGTGAATGTTAGCAGGAAGCAGGAGTTGGAAGCTTGGAACCGGAGCCAGGACATGGATCCAGGCACTCCTGGGCCATCAGGATAGTGTGGCATTTGAAAAGGGGGTGGGGCTGGCTTGGTGAGGGGATGAGCCACTGCTTCCTCCCCCCCCCCCCCCCCCCCCCCCCCGGCCAGCCGGAGCACTGGCAGAGTGCTGGCATGCTGGCGCAAGGCCCCGTTGCTCTGCTTCTGATCCTGCTTCCTGTCAACGTGGCCAGGAAGGCAACAGAGGATGGCCCAAGTACTTAAGCCCCTGCCACTCACACGGGAACCCTGGGGGAGTTCCTGACTCCTGGTTTTGGCCTGGTCCAGAGCTGGTTGTTCCAGCCATTTGGGGAATGAACCAGCAGATGAGAGATTTCTCTCTGCCTTCTTTGTTTCTGTGCCTTTCAAACAAATAAATAAAATAAATCTTTTTTTAAAAATAAATGAAAGACTGGATTCCAGGCCTGCCCCTGCCTCTGACTGGGTGGCCTTGATGAGGTCTAGACTCTCTGGACTCTGTGTGTGTGTGTATATATATATATATATAATTTTATTTATTAGGAAACCAGAGAGAGATCTTCCATCCACTGGTTCACCTCACAGCTGCCTGCAGCAGCCTAGCCTGGGCTGACCCCAGAGCTGGGAGCCACAATCCGCTGAGCCGCATTTTAATTCATCCAAAAAGAGCAACAGTGATGTCTACCTAGGGGAGCGGGAGGGAAGTGTGAGCTGTTCTAATCCCTGACTGTGATTATTTGCCAAGCATCCTGGTGGCCTCTTGGGGCAAGCAGTTGTGAGGCCCCAGAGAGAGACCCTGGGTCTTGTAGTCACACAGGTGATCTGGCCGACGGGAAGTTCAGAGGAGGGGGCATCCTTTACGGTGATGAGTAGGGAAGACCACTGGGAGTCTTATTGTAATTTTTAGAAGTAATTCTCATTAATTTAAGAGCCTCATTTGCTTGAAGCCATCAATTAAGAGATCATTATTCTATACGTAAATCTAGGAAAATAAGAAAAAGGACCTTAACATTGTGGATAGTTTTAATTAATATTTGAACAAAAATTCCTTTATCTAAATGGAGCTAAATTCCTTTAAACACACGGTTCTATTTACAGCTTGATTACATTCCCTTGAAAGTTTTAACTCCAATTATAAATTTAATATATTTGATTTTCTTTGTAAGTACTTCAGTTACATGGCCTAACAAGCGTAATTTCCCCAGGATATCTAAACAGTTACTAGAAAATCCAATCAATTAAATGGATACACATACTGAATTTCAAAGTCTTGTGAAGAATTAAATGCCATAGTCCTCCCTTTTCTGAGTTTTCACTATCCACAGTTTCAGTTATTGGTGATTGACTATGTTCCAGAAATATCACATAGAAACCCCAGAAGTAAATTATTGATAAGTTGCAGGTTGTGCGCTGATCTAGTAGTGTGATGAAATCCCAGACTGTGGTGCTGTGTCCTGCCTGGGACGTGAGTGACCCATGTGTTCAGCGTTTCCACACTGTGTATACTGCCTGCCCGTTAGTCACTCAGCGGCTGTCTTGCTTACCAAAGAGGGTGTTCAGAGTGCCAGTGCTGAAGTCAGAATATGGGGTGCACCCCTTCATAATTTTTGCAGCACCCCAGGTGAGCCCAATACACAGCCAGTGATTTCCACCCCTAACCTCTCAATCTAAAAATCGGGAGTCTAAGGCTAATTACTGACATTGCATCAGTCATCTAACTATATAGTAAAGCTTCTGTATTTTAAATCGGAATCATAATGCCCGTCAGAGAGTCAGCACACTGAATTCCTTTCAGTGCCAAGTGTACAAAACTCAGGACAGAGGCATCAGTATAGCGAGGTTGATTTATTCTCTCACCTCTGTTTGCAGTTCTGAACTTTTCCTGGAGTGTGACAAGACAATCAGTAGGGCCGGTGCCGCAGCTTAATAGGCTAATCCTCTGCCTTGTGGCGCCGGCACTCTGGGTTCTAGTCCCGGTCGGGTCGCCAGATTCTGTCCCAGTTGCCCCTTTTCCAGTCCAGCTCTCTGCTGTGGCCCGGGAGTGCAGTGGAGGATGGCCCAAGTGCTTGGGCCCTGCACCCCATGGGAGACCAGGAGAAGCACCTGGCTCCTGCCTTCGGATCAGCGCGGTGCGCCGGCCGCAGTGCGTCAGCCGCAGCGGCGAACCAACGGCAAAAGGAAGACCTTTCTGTCTCTCTCTCTCTCTCTCACTGTCCACTCTGCCTGTCAAAAAAAAAAAAAAAAAGACAATCAGTAAAAAAACCAAAAAACAAAAACAGTTGTATCCACACTAATGCATTATGCTTAGCCTCAAGTTGGAGTGACCATTTCGGTAAGCTAAGTTTATGTATAATCCAACTGATTTCTTTCTTACAAAAAGATTATTAACTTATTTATTTGAAAGGCAGAGCTACAGAGAGAGGGAGAAACAGAGGACAGAGCTTCCATCCACTAGCTCACTCCCCAGATGGCTGCAACAGCCAGGGCTGAAGCTGCAAGCCAGGATCTCCGTCTGGGTTTCCTACTTGGGTGGAGGCCTTCCCACGCAGGTCATCAGGAAGCTGGGTGGAAGCAGAGCAGTCCCGACTGTTGTCCCAGGATGACTGTGCCGTCCAGGATGACTGTGTTGTCCCAGGATGACTGTGCTCAGAGAGGCTGCCTCGGGCTCACAGGGAAGTGTGTTCCTCCAAGCTCTCCTTTCTTAAGGGGGTTTACTAGAGGGTTCGAGATTAATTGCTTAAAATGCAGATTTCTGGTGCCCCCTCCTGATCTACCAACTCAGGATTTCTGGAGACCTGGCCCAGGAGACTTCATTAAATTTTTTTTTTTTAATTTTTGTTTATTTATTTGAAAAGTAGAGCCAGAGAAAGAGAAGTTCCATCCACTCTTTATTCCCCAAATGGCAGGGCTGGGCCAGGCTGAAACCAGAGGTCTGTAACTTAATCTGGGTCTCCCGTGTGGGTGGCAGGGACCCAAGCACCGAACCTGCTGCCTTCCAGGGTGTGCATCAGCAGGAAGCTGGATTGGAAGCGGAGGCAGGACTTGAACCCACGCACTCCCATATGGGATGCTGGCATCCCGGTCAGCAGCTTAACCGCCGTCGCACAAACCCTCCCTTGTTTCTAGTGAGGTTTCTTCTTGGGAGCAGTGGTGATCTTAGGAGGGCTGCTCTGCTGCTGCCCAGGGCAGGGTGAGCTGAGGAGGCCGTGTGCAGGTCTGGGGGGTGAACCTGGCTTGGCTGTAGTAACAGGGTCAGGTGCTTTGTGGAGCCCGCAGGGGGCAGGGAGGGGAGAGGGATGAGGGGGAGTCAGAGATGCTTCTGATTGGGGTATCTGTTCAGACGTCTCCTCGGACTATTTTTACCTTTCCTATCTGCAAACTGTGGCCTCCTGGGACCTGGAACCATCTGATGAGAAGCTGCCTCTCCAGCCTGGAGTCCAGGCTCAAGCCCAGATGACCTTCACTGGGCCTTGAGGCTGGGCTGGGACTGGTTGTAAGCGGGTGTTCAGCCAGGGCTGGGGGAAAGGCCCGCTCTCCCCTTTGCCCACCACCCCTCGCTGGTTACTCAGAACCAGGCCCCCAGGACCATCCACAGCAGCCCTTCGAAGGAAAGGGGATAGGATTTGGCTCTGCCTGACACACTTTCCACTTTAAAATTTTTATTTACTTAAGAGACGGATCCTACCTGCTGGTTTGCCATGCAAATGTCTACAGTGGCCGAGGCCACCCAAGGGTACCTGCCCCCTAGATTAGCTTTGCGCTAGATTTGGAATCAGGACTCCTCTTTTTTTTTTTTTTTTTTTGACAGGCAGAGTGGACAGTGAGAGAGAGAGACAGAGAGAAAGGTCTTCCTTTGCTGTTGGTTCACCCTCCAATGGCTGCCGCGGACGGCGCGCTGCGGCTGGCGCACCACACTGATCCGATGGCAGGAGCCAGGTACTAGGTGCTTTTTCCTGGTCTCCCATGGGGTGCAGGGCCCAAGCACTTGGGCCATCCTCCACTGCACTCCGGGCCACAGCAGAGGGCTGGCCTGGAAGAGGGGCAACTGGGACAGAATCCGGCGCCCCGACCGGGACTAGAACCCGGTGTGCCGGCGCCGCAAGGCGGAGGATTAGCCTGTTGAGCTACGGCGCCGGCCAGGACTCCTCTTTTTAAAAATATGGAAAGGAAGAGTTACACAAAGAGGGAGAGACAGAAATCTTCCACCCACTGGTTCACTTCCCAAGTGGCTGCAACGGCTGGTGCTAGGCCAGACTGAAGCCAGGAACCTGGAACTCCATTTGGATCTCCCAGGTAGGTGGAAGATGGCCCAAATCCATCTTCCACTGCTTTCCCAGGCACATTAACACTTCTGATCCAGCTCAGAAGTGGAGCTCCTGGATTTGAACCAGTGCACATGTAGGGTGCCGACGTCACAGGAGGCGGCTTAACCCGCTGTGCTACAATGCCATCCCAGACTTCTGCAGATCTGACCCCATCCCAGACCTGCTGAGTTAGAAATTGCCATGGGTGGGGATAAATGCTGTGTCTCACCCCAAGAAGGGAGGGGAGGCATACGTAGGAACAAGGCTCGAATGAGAAAGCTGTGTGGGCGCTGCAAAGCACTGGGCCTTTGAGGGGTGTCCCTGACGCACGGGGCTCCAGTCGGGAAAGGCATCTGCGTTTCCGTGGCACCCCCGCTGTATCTGTGTCCTGGCTGTCTGTGGGCCATCCTCCCAGGGCAGCTCCGATGCCATCAACTCCAGACGGCAGGCATACGCGGTGCTGGGACCTTGCCATGCTCCTAGTGGGCACGCAATAAAGCCGTCCTCTGGCTGTGGTTGACTGTTTACCTGGAGTCTGGTGGCACCGTAATTAGAAGAAATGACAGGTGGGCTTGAGGGCAGCGGGTGGTGCGCGCAAGTCCGGGATAATTACAATGTGCATCCCAGCCCCAGCCAAGGCCGAGCTCTTGGGCTTATTTTAGCCTCATGCCAAAGGCAGCTCTGTATCCAAGGTGCACACGATGAAAGAAACCAAGAATATTGATGAGGTACAGTTGTCTGCCTGCTGCAGCCACCCCCCCCAGCAGGGCCATGGGATAGGGAGAAAATGGGCTCTGGAGTCAGGCAGACCCCAACAGGGATGCCCAGCCCTGGGGTGCCCTGTTTGTGGGGCCTCGGGCTCCAAGAGACGGTGTGTGGGGGTCCTCGGCCCCGCAGGCCCACCGGCAGCTCTCGGGGCAATGAGACGCTAGTGTGAGGATTGTTACTAACACAATGATTCTTACGGTTGGAGTCTCTCCTTGCCATGGCTAGGAGCAAATGAGTATTCCAAGCCCGTTTTCTCATTTGCAAAGTGATCCCTTGGATAGCTACGCAGCGTCTCCATGAGGGTTACGTAAGGGAATGAGAGCTAAGTGCCTGTAACATGCAGGAGTCAAACCTGAAGCCAATCCCCGCACTCCACCCTGCCCGCAGTCTCGTCTCTTCCCCCTTCCATCCCCCAGTGTCGCGTCTATTTGGTCACCTTTTCTTTGAGCCCGGAGGACTGAAGTCAGGTACCGTGAGACAGCCAGGAGAGGCTTAAGTCAGTGGATGGGGTTCAGTAGGGAGTCCCAAAGCTGACCGGGCCAGGCTCTGCTGAAGACACAGGCCTGTGGGAGGCACGGTGGTGGCAGTGAGAGACCCGCCTTTAGGGCTTCTGCATCATTCCTCTGTGTCTGTCCTTGTCCTGTACCCAGACTGGGGAGAGAAGGGCCCGGGAGGCCGGGTGGCCTGGGCTTCTGCAGGATACGTGCTGCTTCATTCCACAAGCAGTTATGGGGCACTGGAGTGGCCCTGGACTGTTCAGACAGAGCCCTCTGCCCTTGCGGGACCTGCATCTCAGTGCGGGCAGGCCGGCCCGTAGGACAGGAAGTCAGCACGTGAGAGAGACTCGTGCTGGAGACCGAGGAGGTTGTGAGGGAAAGTGCAAGCACCCACAACCTTGACTTGTGCTGCGCTTGCTTTGTTTTTCGTTGTTTCGTTTCTAATTCAAGAGACAGAGCTCCCGTCTGCTGGCTCCTTCCCCAGATGCCTGCAATGGCCAGGGCTGAGCCAGGGCCAGAGCCAGAAAGCTGTGAACTCAATCCAGGTCTCCCATGTGGGCGGCAAGGACCCAGCTACTTGAGCCATCACCTGCTGCCCCTTAGGGGCCACACTGGCAGGAAGCTAGAACTGGGAGCTGGAGTTGGCAGTCGAACCCAGGCACTAGGCCGAGTGCCTGCCCCTCGTTGCAGGGTGTTTTTGTTTGTTTGTTTGTTTTTTGTTTTTGAGAGGAGCAGGGGTGGTGTGTGGCGTAGCGGGTAAAGCCAGCGCCCGCAGTGCCGGCATCCCATCTGGGTGCTGGTTCGAGTTGCGGTTGTCCCTCTTCCAATCCAGCTCTCTGCTATAGCCTGGGAAAGCAGTAGAAGATAGCCCAGGTCCCTGGGCCCCTGCACCTGTGTGGGAGACCTGGCAGACGCTCCTGGCTCCTGGCTTCAGATTGGCTCAGCTCCCACTGTGGCGGCCATCTGGGGAGTGAACCAGCAGATGGAAGACCTCTCTTTCTGCCACTGCCTCTCTGTAGCTCTGCCTTTCAAATAAATAAATATTTAAAACAGCACCAGCCCCTCACTGCAATTCTAAATTGGGTGATTTCAGGGTGTTGTAGTTCACCTACAGGAGGAGGGAGGGAGCTGTGTGGATAGTAGAAATAACAGTAAAATTTCCCATTCTTTGAGTGCTAACAATATGTTAGGCACCTTAATATGCTATAGTCAATGCTCCTTGTCCATGGGTTCCATATCCACAGATTGAACCAACCATAGATAGAAAACACATACACAGGGCTGGTGTTGCGGCTCAATAGGCTAATCTTCCGCCTGCGGTGCTGGCACACCAGGTTCTAGTCTCGGTCGGGGTGCCGGATTCTGTCCCGGTTGCCCCTCTTCCAGGCCAGATGTCTGCTGTGGCCCGGGAGTGCAGTGGAGGATGGCCCAAGTGCTTGGGCCCTGCACCCCATGGGAGACCAGGAGAAGCACCTGGCTCCTACCTTCGGATCAGCACGGTGCTCCAGCCGCAGCAGCCATTGGAGGGTGAACCAAGGTAAAAAGGAAGACCTTTCTCTTTGTCTCTTTCACTGTCCACTCTGCCTGTTTAAAAAAAAAAAAAAGAAAGAAAACACACACACAAATTATATTTGTTCTGAACATGCACAGACTTTTTTCTCGTCCTCAATTCCTAAATAATATAATACAGCAATCATTTACATTGTATCAGATATTATAAGTTATCTAGAGATGATGCAAAGTGTGTGGGAGGATGTGTGTGTGTGTGTTGTAGGCAAGTGCTGTGCCATCTGGAATATCCTTGGATGTAGGTATCCACGGGGGGTCCTGGCGCCCCCTCTCCCTGGATGCACGGGGAAGACTGTTTGCCTCGGCAGCCGTGGGAGCCTTGTTTGCTGGCCAAGGACAGACTCAGGGAGATGAAATGGTTTCCAGAGGTCACCCAGCTTCAAAGTGGCACAGCCAGAATTCACGTCCAGACCTGTGGGCTCCCAGGGGTGGCCTGCTAGGCTTGCCTGCCCCTCCTTGGCCACGAGGAGCAGGCCCTGTCACCTGGCAGAGCCCTGGGGAGCCAGCAGATGCTCTTGCAGCTGTGGACCTGGCTCCTGGGAGTGGGTAGGTGGCACCGCCTGCGGTCCTCTCGGAGCGGGGGGACCAGATGGTTCCGTGTTCCAGACAGGGCCCCGCTTGCATGCTGCCGAGCGCACCACTGCCAGAGGGTAAGGATGAATCATGGCCAAGAGGGCCCCTTAGTCAGCACCCCATGCTGGAGTCTGGGTACCGGCTAGAGATGCTCCAGCTGTCCCCTCCCTCCCCTGTCCCTGACCCCCAGCCCGGGGCTGCCAAGTACAGTGGTGCGGGTTGTGCCTTGAGCAAGGACGCCTGGGCTGAGAGCTGAGTAGGAGCTGAAACCTAGCCAGCGTTCTGCTTGCCAGCTCGTTGTATGTGGCAGGGTGCTGTGTCTCTCCAGAGGAGTCTGCAGGACCCTTTCTGTGTCGTGTGCAAAGGCCCAGCGCTGGCGGCAGTTGGGTCAGGAGCCTGGGCTGTGGCTCTGCAGGGCTACTGTGCCGGGCGGGGCTCTGAGCCCACCCTTGTCTCTTGTGCTGTGTGCTTTGAGCAACTCACTTCCTCCCTCCTGGCCTCACTCTCCTCATCTGTGATATGGACCAGCAGATCCCAGAGGGCACTTGGGCATGGACACCCTGTTCCGTGCCTGACCTGGTTTCCTGAGGCGGATGGTGATGACAGGATGACGGGGCACTTCTTGGGGGCCTCCTAGGGGCCAGACTCCATGCTGAGTGCGTACAGGGATGATGGGATTCCTGCAGCCACCTCTTGAGGGTTCGGCCCTGTATTATCCCAGTTTTTGCAGCAGGAACTGAGGCCAGGGGTTAAGTAATTGTGAAGATCCTAGAATTAGAAAGCAGTGGTCCCTGGATGTAAACTCTGACGTGCACTCCAGGGCCTGGCCCAGTGCTCCCCTGACGATGGCTTCCCCAGGCCCTTAAACGAAGCCAGTACAGGACCTGGTGCTCAGTACCATCCTCAGGCTGCAATGAGGTGAGCTGCCCACCCTGGAGGTGCTGCATGAGCATGCGTGCCCTGTGCCGCCCGCCTTCTCCCTGGCCTGAGCCTTGAGCGTGCATCTGTGACGGTGGGTGAGCGGCACCATTGCAAGTGCCTTCTCACCTACAGAGGCCTTTGACGATCATCTAGTCCTACTGCTTTACACGTGGGGGACCCGAGGCCCAGGGCAGGGAGTTGGCTGAGCCACAGCCTTCCCTGACAGCACTGGGACTGAGATGCAGGGTCTGTCAACCCACCTAGGATGGGCGTGGGTGGGGAGTTGAGGTTGAGCAGGCGAGGATGTGGATGAAGCCGTCACTGGTTTCCCCACACACAGGTCACGTGGTCTGACCTCCTGTGGGTTGGTGTTTGATGGTGACCGTGGGCTTTCCCAATAGAGCTGAGCCCCAGGCACCCTGGGACTTGCTCTGCCCATCCTACATGTGTGACCTGGGGCACACCTCTGAGCCCCAGCTTCCTCATTTGTACGTGGGATCATAGGATGTACCTCTTGGGGTTCACAGAGGCTGGCATGGTCCCAGGGGTGTCACGAGTGACTGTTAAACTGTAACAGAAGACTTTGGTTAAGGGATTAGGAGTGGGAGATCCACAGCCCTGCTGCTGAGATTGGAAGCTCAGCTTGGCTGCTTCCTGTAGCCACATGACCTTGACCATGGCATTTCACTTCTCAGAGTCCCAGTGACCTCACCTGAAAAAGTGCCATGGGCTCCACCCCCAGGCTGTCTTGAGAATTAGACGAAGCAATGTGGGCAGACATGAGGCTTCACGGTCAAGACGCCTGCATCCTGCGGTGGGGTGCTCGTGTGACTCCAGCTGTCAGCCCGGACCCTGCGAGACAATGCGGATAGCTCCAGAGATTGGGTTCCTGCCTCCTGTGTGGGAGGCCTGGATTGGGTTCCCAGCTCCTGGCTCTGGCCCCAGCCCAGTCCCAGTTGTCATTTAAGGAGTTGAGGAGTGAACCATTGGGTGGGAGTGCTGTTCTCTCTCTCTCTCCCTCTCTCTCTCTGCCTCTCAAAAATAATAATTTTTAAAATTTATTTGACAAAGTTAGACAGCGAGAGAGAAACAGAGAGAAAGGTCTTCCTTCTGTTGGTTCATCCCCCAAATGGCCGCAGCTATGCTGATTCGAAGCCAGGAGCCAGGTGCTTCCTCCTGGTCTCCCATGCGGGTGCAGGGCCCAAACACTTGGGCCATCCTCCACTACCTTCCCCGGCCACAGCAGAGAGCTGGACTGGAAGAGGAGAAACCGGGATCAGAACCTGGTGCTCATATGGGATGCTGGCACCACAGGCAGAGGATTAACCAAGTGAGCCACAGCGCCGGCCCAAAAAAAACAAAATTTTTAATGAGACGATGTGTGTAAAGCTTCTAGCCCAGTGCTAGCACATGGTATTCGCTCTGATAACAGGTCTCATTTCTTGAACACGTGCTCAGTGCTGGACATCGTCAGTGTCATTTTTACTATTTGCATATGCAAACTTCCCTGCAGTACTCTCCCCATCAGAGGCCCAGAGAGGGGAGGTGCTTCTCGGGCCCTGTGTGAGTTGGTCCAGCCACGGCTGCCTCACAACCACCGTTCTGTGTCGTTCTCCCCAAGGGACCCCCCACCTCTGCCCCTCCCTTTCTCATCCCTCTCCAGAGCCTGCAGCTACCCGGAGCTTCAGGCTCCGTGAATGGCTTGGTTAAGCACTCGGCTGTTAAACGTTCGTCTCTTACAATTTCAATCCAATCCCTATAAGTTTATTGGCAAGACAGGGTGTATTAGATCTGCCAAATTTAATATATCAAGCCTGCGTGTCTGGGACACGGTTTCTCAGCAGTCACAGGAGAAGGGAGGTTTTATACGTTTTCATTTTGAATGACTGGCTGTTCCTGATCCCGTTACAGCCCCTGACTTAACGGCAGCTGTCCCCGTCTGCCGCAGGAGTGACTTTCTCCATAAACCCTCGACTGCCCGGGCTGCTTGTTTGTCTCTGCATCTCTCCCTGGTCTTTTCCTCCCAAGATGCACACCTACCTTGTGACCTTGGGGGGCTCACTGCCCTTCCTCCTCTGGGCCCCAGGAGCCTACCGTCTGAAGGGAGGGATCGGAGCACAGGGCGAGGGGCAGGTCTGGGCTCAGCCTCTGCAGATCCCACATGGTGGCCCCAAGTACACTGGTTCTTCCCGTGGTCTGGGGGCCCTAAACAGGAAGACCCAAGGGCTGGCTGTGAGAGTCGTTGCCACCCATCTTGCACTGCAGAGTCCCTGGCTCAAGGTTGAAGCAAAAACATTTAAGACCCCTTAGCCATGGTCACCATGGGGTCTTAAATGTTCTCATTTCCCCCTGAGACTGGCTGAGGACCTGCCGCCCGAGAGTGTAGAAGCCTCCTAGGGAAGATGTTGGCAATCGCTTTCAGAGGCCTCCGACTTCTCTAAGCCCTGAGCTGGCTGTGGGGGACAGGACACCCAGCAAAATGACACCTAGCAGTGGTCCTGGGTTTGTGTTCAGTCACCAGCCGTGTGACCTTTGGCAAATCACGTCCCCTGGCTCAACCTGTTGTCCCAAAAGGAAAATAGGAAATAATTCATTTATTGTACAAATACTTGACTGCCTACTGTATACCAAACACTGTTTTTGTTATTAATCTAGTTTTTTGTTGTTTTGTTTTTTAAATATTTATTTCAAAGGTAGAGCAACAGAGAGAGAGATTGATCTTCCATTTAGTGGTTCACTCCCCAAATGGCTGCAACAGCCAGGGCGGGGCCAGGCCAAAGCCTAGATCCTGGAACTCCATCCAGGTCTCCCACATTGGGTGGCAGGGGACCAAGCACTTGGTCCATGTCCACTGCCTTTCCAGGTGCATTAGCAGGGAGCTGGGTTAGAAGTAGAGCGTCCAGGACTTGAACCAGCTCTCTGATGTGAGATGCAGGCATCACAGGGCGACCCTGGGTTCTGTAGTAGAGATCAAGTTTTCACGGTAGATTACCGGGATGGCAGCATCAGGGCAGAGATCAAAGGAGCCAAGTGGGCAAGTGTGGCAGGTATCTGTGGGGAACACCAGGCCGAGGGAACAGCAGGTGCAAATGCAGGGAGGTGGCTGTGTGCCTGGCACAGGTGGGGAGCAGAGAGGAAGCTGGTGTGGCTGGCACGGGGAGAACGTGGGTCATGCAGGTCAGAGGTGTGGCCTGGATGGGGGAGTCCACCAGAGGACCGGAAGTGGTGCTTCTCCACCCCGGCTGCCTATTAGAATTCCCCATGAGCCTTAAAACACACCAGTGTCAACCCGCCCCCCCCCCCCCCCGAGGTTCTGCTGCAGCTGGTGGAGGCTGGGCACCAGGAGTTTCCCTGGAATAAGGCATCCTGGGCCCTGTGGCCTGCCGGAGAAGTTCATCCTGGAGGCGGGGGCTGGGGCAGCCTTGGTGGAGGCTGGCCCCCTGTGGGCGCCGCTGGCTTGGCGCATAACCTTCTCCTTGTGGTCTGACCCAGTGCTTTGCGGCTCCCAGGCAGCCATGGGGAAGCGATACTTCTGCGACTACTGCGACCGCTCCTTCCAGGACAACCTCCACAATCGAAAGAAGCACCTGAACGGGCTGCAGCACCTCAAGGCCAAGAAGCTGTGGTACGACATGTTCCGAGGTGGGTGCCTGCCAGCCCCGACTCTGCCCCTGTCCTCAGACAGAGGACATCTGGCTCTCTGACAGCCTGGGCCTGGGCTCTGTAGGGATCAAAAGAAGAGGAGGCCTGGCTGCTGCCCCGGGGGCACACGGGCCCCTGGAGGGGCTGGCGGCCTTGACCGAAGCCCACCTGGGAGGACCAGACAGGAAGGAGGCCTCTTCGAGTGTGGGATGTTTGAGGGCTTGCACAGAATCAGGCCGCCCTGAGCAAGACAGCAGATGTTCCTGGGGCAGCGGGGTAGGGGGAGAAGGGTAGGGGCTCACAGCAAAGAGTGGATCCCTTCAGGTCTGTGGAGGCCACAGCCTGGAGCGTGCATTGTTGAGAGCAGTGGCTGGCACAGCCAGGCCCGCCATTGACATTGGCAGATGACTGGTTGTTGAATGACTGGCTGGAGGGAGGGAGGGAGGGAAAGGAAGAGGGAGGGCCCTTCTGGGAAAGGCTTCTGGGAGCAGGTGTGGCCGGGTGAATGCGCTGAGGTCAGCGGCACCCAGCGTAGGGCCTGTGGAGGGACAATGTGTTGCTGCACGGCCTGCTGTCACTAGGCAGTAAGGGGCCAGAGTGTGGCCCAGCAGGAGGAGCCTTGAAGGGACAAGGGCGGTGGGGCCACAGGGACCCGGAGCCCCCAGAATGAGCCGGGTGGGCCAATGCACCTCAGGCTGGAGAGCAGGGTTCCAGGACAGGGCCCAGCAGGAGGGCACTGAATCCCCCAGTCAAGAAGAGAGAAGGGGAGGCTGAGAGGCCCCCGGTCTGAGACTCAGAATTCGCGAGAAGGGAGTGAGCCTGTGTTGAGGACAAGTGCGGGCCCCAGAGCCAGGTGGCCTGAGCGTCAGCCCCAAGATGTCTGTCTAATCCTGTTGTGTGTGAAGCAGCCGTCCCAGCAGCACCTCCTCCTGGGGATGTGACAAAGGCTCAGTCATCTCCTTACTGTTTGCCAGCGAAGGGATTACTCAATAGGAATAATGTCCATGGGTACCCAGAGGGATTGGCCGCAGGCCCTTTGTCTCGCGTCTCAGCGCTCATTTATTCAGCCAGTGCTAGGCAAGCTCTGAGATTCCAAGGTGAACACAACAGGGCCTCCTTCCTAAGCGACTTGGTGCGGGTGTCATGGTGGACTCTGGGTGGAGCCCCTCCTGCCCAGGGCTCTGTGCTCTGCTGGTCTCCCCCTCCCAGCCCTGACCCCAGCACTCCCTGCTGGCCCCGTGGTGTGTACTGTGCCCCATGTGAGCCTGGCCTCCCTGCCCCAAGACAGGGCCCCATGTCAGAGCCCAGCTCCAGCAGAGTTCTGCGGACGCCCTCCCCGACCCCAGGGGCCAGGTCAGGCCCTCAGCCACGGGCGCCGTGTTTACCCAGTTTATATCCACGTGTGGCTGCTGGACTGGAAGGCAGGGCCCGCTCGGACTTGTTCTCCACTTAAATCCTCGTCCTGGCGTGGTGCCTGGCACACAGGGCGTGCTCTGTGAATGTTTGGTAGCTAAACGTCTAAATGAGTGAGCAAACAAATGCGGGGCAGCAGGGGCAGCTGTTAATTTAGGGAGATGAAGCGAGAAGGGCCAACAGGGTGAGATCACAGGGAGCCTTAAATAGCAGGTGCAGGTGCGCAGGCTCCTTCGGGCAGGGTCTGGGCCTGGGCGTCTCAACCCTGGGTGCCCTTCAGAGCCACCCAGGAGCTTTGAGCAATTCTGACACTGTCTCCCTCCCACAGAGTACAGCTGGGAGGGGCCCAGAGAGGCCTGCGTGTCCATGGCCTTGAACAGCTGCCCGGCAATTCTCAAGTGTGGCAGGGGTGAAGACCCCCCCCACCCAGCCAGATGCTGGGCAGCCCAGCCAGGGCCCCTTGTGTAGGACTCAGGCCCAGCCCCCTGCCCACCTCAGCTGTCCTAGCCTCGGGGTCCTGGGCAACACCTCCGTGCCCTCCCAGCCCATGGTGCCCTTTATAGCAAGACTGGACCCTGCGACTGGGCACCAGGATTCCTGTTTGTTTTTTAAAGATTTATTTATTTGAAAGGAGAGTTGCCGAGAGAGAGAGAGAGAGAGAGAGAGAGAGAGATTTTCCATCCTTTGATTCACTCTCCAAATGGCTGCAACAATGGGGACTGGACCAGGCCAAAGCCAGAAGCCAGGAGCTTCATCCCGGTTTCCTGCATGGGTGTAGGGGCCCAAGCACTCGGGCCATCTTCTGCTGCTTTCCCAGGCACGTTAGCAGGGAGCTAGTCGGAAGTGGAGCCAGATCTATGGTGCTGAAATCTCTTTTAAAAACTCCCCAGGTTGGGACAGACATTATGGTGCAGTGGGTTAAACCTCTGTCTGTGATGCTGGCATCCCATATGGGCGCCAGTTTGAGCCTGGCTGGAGTGCCAGGCTCCAGGCTGCAGGGTTTGGGCTGGCCCAACCCCAGCATTGTGGCCATCTGGGGAGTGCACCAGTGGATGGACCATCTCTGTCTCTCCCTCTCTCTTTGGCAAGTGCTAGGTGGGGCAGGAAGGGAGGCACCTGAGACCGGCATCCCTCCGTCCAGCCTCCCCACCTGTGGTTGTGCCCAGCTTATACTTCCCCATAGGCAGGGAGCTCTTTGACTGGTCTCAGCCTGTATCCAGCTGTATCCATGCCCCCGAGTGTTCCACCTCCCACTTCCTGCGGGCAAGCTGATCAAACCCCACCCCTCCCTCCTCTCGCAGATGCAGCCGCCATCTTGCTGGACGAGCAGAACAAGCGGCCCTGCAGGAAGTTCCTGCTCACAGGTAAGGCACTCGGCTCAGCTCAGGTCTCCTCGGGGACCAGCAGTGCCTGTGGGGCCTGCTTGGGCCTCTGCAGAGTGACTGTCCTAGCCCTGGCCACCATCCCCAGCCCACCCTGCAGCCTGAGCCTCGGCTCACTGGTCACTTGGGCCTTCCCTCAGGTCATGCCTTCACACTTCAGGCCTAGTCCTTAGCTCTTCCGACCTAGGAGGTGGTTCTGTTGGCTCACCCAGAACCAGCAAGCACTGGAGATTGCAGGTGAAGCCAAGAGACGCTGCTGGCTGTACTACCTGGCTGACCAAGTGGGCCTGACAGCCCGACCTCCCGCAGGGCCTCCTAGAGAGGCAGGGCTGAAGAGCTGGGGAAGTTCACGTTCAAAAACGAGCATGCTAGGTTTTTATTTGCTCGATACTCGGCTAACAAAGATCCACGTGGGACAGGCATTCGGCCTAGCTGTTAAGATGCCCAGATCGCACATCAGAGTCCCCAGGTTCCTTTCCCAGCTCTGGTTCCTGACTCCAGCTTCCTGCCAGCGCAGACCCTGGGAGGCAGCACCTGATGGTCCAAGTGCTTGGGTCCCTGTCATCCAGGTAGAATTTCAAGGTCCCAGCTTTGCCCTGGCCCAGCCCCAGCTGTTGTAGGTATTTGGGGGTAAACCAGATGATGGATGATTTCTATCTCTGCCTGTCTGCCATTTAAATACATAAAAATGAATAAATAAATTAAAATGTTGACGGAAACATAAGGTGAAGCCAGGAGCATAACCAGTCTCCTCCGTGCTTGCCCTTGAGGTCCTGTGTACCCCTTTGGGTTTGACTCTGAGCTTCCTGGCAGCCAAGACAAACAGGAAAACCATGAAGAGTCACGAGGTTTGTAAGGGAGCTTAGCGCTGGGAGCGGTTTTACTGATCAGTCAGGGGAGGCCGGGTGGGTGGAGACACTGCCACCCCCACCAGGGACATCGGCTCTGCAGATCAGGGGCTTCCTCACAGCCCTGACCTTGACGTAGATACGCCGCAGCTAGGCTACGCTCACCAGGACCCCGCATCTCCCTGCATCCCAAGAAATGCTTTGGTCTCTTGGGCTGAGACTGGGAAAGCCCCCTGGCCTTTGGCTCCTCCCTTGCAGGGCTGCCACTGCCCCAGCACTTTCTGAGGAGCCGGCCCACTGCTCACAGAGGCCCCATGCGCCCGGGGCGCCCGGTGGAGGCACAGCGGGTGCTGGGGCCTGGATTGGAGGAAGGGAGTGGAAGCCCGTCAGGAACGCACCTGTGATTTATTGAGGGGGGAAGGGCTGGTCCTGAGGGCCATGCCTTTGGAGCCCACTCGAGACAGGCCTCAGTTATCTGACCTCCAGCACGGACAGCCGCCAGCAAGGCTGGTGAGCAGGGCGTGATGGGGTGGGCAGCCTGCTGGCCGCTGAGTAGGGCAGGGCCAGAGAAAGTCCAACTTTTTAAAACGCATTTATTTCTAAGAGAAAGAGAGAGAGATCTTCCATCCTCTGGCTCACTCCCCAAATGCCTGCAACAGCCAGGGCTGGACCAGGTCAAAACCAGGAGCCTGGAACTCCATCCGGGTCTCCCACGTGAGTGGCAGGGACCCAAGCACTTGGGCCATCATCTGGTGCTTCCCAGGAGCATTAGGAGAGGGGTGTTTTTTTGTTTGTTCAGAACAGGGTTTGCTACTCTTTAGGTCCTAAAGCCCATCCTTAAAACTCTGGGACCCGTCGTCACGGTGCCCCCCAGCCCTGCGCGCTGAGTCGCTCTGTTTTCCTCTGCAGGGCAGTGTGACTTTGGCTCCAACTGCAGGTTTTCCCACATGTCGGAGCGAGACCTGCAGGAGCTGAGCATCCGGGTGGAGGGTGAGTCTTGCGGTACCCTGGCATGGCGGGAGTGCGGGACTGGGAAGGTGAGGAATTTGAGACGGGGGGGGGGGGGGGGCTGTCACATGCCTCCCCACCTCTTCCTCATTAGTAGTCGCCATGTGGGGCCAGCCACGGGGGGTGCCCAGAGAGACGGGGGTGCCCTGAGCCCTTGGTTTGGGTGGGTATCAGCTTGCTCTACACGTGGGCAGAGAAGGAAGCAGGCTGGGTGCCCTGGGAGTGGGCACAGCTGGCCTGGCTGTGGTTTGCGGGCGCCCGCCCTCCCACTCTCCCTCTCTCCCTCCCCACCTCAATCAGGTGACTTTCTGAGTCCCTGCAAGGCTCTGGGGACACAGGAAGAGGAAGGCCCCTGCCTGTCCTCACAGCCTGGGGATTTCAGGGAAGAGCAAGTGCAGCTTCCATGGTACCTGGCCCGTGTGCCTCTGGGAAATTCACTTCTCACTTCCCAGTCAAAGAACAAGGAACCAGGAAGCTTCCTCTTAGAAACTTGACTGACCTCCCATCGCCCCTCACTGGACAGGTGCTGCTGAGGCCAGCACCCAGGCAAAGGGGCCTCGTGTGAGCGCCCCCAGCGAGTTAGGGGTGGACCGGGGTCTCCCCGAGTGCCACAGCTCCCCTCCTCTTGTCAGGTGGCCTTGGCAGCCAATGAGCGCCTGGGGAAGCGTGGCCTTGGCCCTTGTCCCCACTGCGCAGTTGGACCCTGGGAAGTCTGTGCCCTGCCCTGGGGAGCTGATGGTGCTGTGGCTGCTGCCCTGGCACCAACGCAGGGTTTCCAGGAGCTTTCCCAGGGCGAGGTGAGGCCCCATGGGGCCGGCCAGCGAGTCCTGGCAGCAGCGGCATCTCTCTCTTCGCTGGCTGAGGACTCTCGGGGAACAGTTGGCCCATGGCGGTGGGGACGGCTCAAGCCAGAGGACCGAGAGCCAGAGGCAGCGTCTGGGGGAGACGGGAAGAAGTCAGAGCAGGTTGGGAGCAGAGATTGGGCTGGGCGGCAGCTGTGACAGCCCTCACCCTGCCAGCGTCCTATGACATGCCCGCTTGGGAAGAGGAAGCGAGGGGACCCTGGGCAGTGCTAGCCCCGCACCAGGCCCCAAGCGAGCATGGGCCCACGGGTACGGCTGTTTGCCTCTGGCCCAAGCCTCCAGCCCAGACACCCAGAATTGCTGAGCCCATCAGATGTGCACACCCTGCTGGCATGAACTCTGCTCGTTGCTTGGTTTTGAGTGAGCTTTCATAGGACGTCGTATGAAAATGACAGCCAGGTACATGGAGGCTCATCACCCTGCCAGGAGCCAGGCCCAGGCTCATCCCTGTTCTAGAGTCCACGCTGCCTCCCTGAACCTACCCGCCCCCCCAACCCCAACTCCACCATGCCAAGTCAGGTTCCTTGCTCTCATGGTTGTCCTCCAGCTCCCCAAAGCTTAGGAGACAGCCCTAAGCGTTGTCTGCATTTAGAAGGCAGGCGGAGTGAGGCCCGGAGCGCTGGGCTGTGATGCACAGAGAGCCTGGGGAGCTGGGGGCTTGGTGGGGACAAGCTGGTGGCCCTGCCAGAGGTGGCTGCGAGGTCTCGGCTGCCGGCCCTGCTGCTTCTGGGATGGACAGGGTTCAGCAGCCAGGAGTGTACCCCTCCCCACCTTCGTCTCTCTGTCCCCTGCAGAGGAGAGGCGGGCCAGGGAGTGGCCGCTGGACCCGCCTGAGCTCCCAGAGGGCCATCTGGAGGACTGGCTGGAGAAGAGAGCCAAGCAGCTGAGCTCTGCTCCGAGCAGCAGGTACAGACCCTGGGCCCCTTCATCCCTCAGGAGGGAGACCCTGGCCAGCCTGTCTTCCCAGAGCTCAGGAATCTCTGTCATCTGCTCCCAGCACTGTGGGTAGACACAGCCCCTCCCCCTGAGGGTGAAGCCACGTTGGAGGCCCGTGGGTTCCCAGGCCCTGACCAGCTGCGGTCACAGGCCTGCTCATAGGCCTCACCCCTTCCTGCAGCGCCTCAGCCCCTCACTGGAGTCTGTGCTGGCTGAAGGTGTGAGGCCAAGTGGATCTGACTCCGTGTCACCAAGTCCACTGCTGGAGGGAGGGGCTTGAGTGATGGCTACCATGCCCCCACGTGTGCCAGTCACGATGGACCTGCCCCCACTGTCCCCTCTAGGACCCTGCTAGAAAGGAAACTGAGGCTGCAGGAGGGGTGCAACTTGCCCGGGGGCACACAGGCAGGAGGAGGCAGAACCAGGACCACACAGGGTCTGAGAGGTCATTGTCCCCCATGCCTCCCCAAGGAAGGGCTCTGGGGTGGGCCCAGCACTCAGGATGCTCAGACATGGATGGGGAGCCCCTCAGACCTTGTGAGGGTCGGCACCCTTGGGCAATGCAGCCCACACCAGGGGCAGCACACCACGGCGCAGGCTCAGGCTGAGGTGTCTGCAGGCCACCAGGTCACCGCCTGAGCCAAAGCAGGGCTCTGGCTCTGCCACCAAGTATTGAAGGAGACGGGGGCAGGAAGGGGGCTCAAGGACGTGGTCTCAGCTGCCTGGGCCACCTCCTGGCCCATCTCGGAGCGGGCAGCTGCCTCTGTGCCATGGTCTAATGGGATGGGGCCTGGCCTGGGCTGGGGGTGAGGCTTTCCCTCGGGCTCTGCCGGTCAGTGAAGGCCAAGTTCCTTGCCTTCTGTGAGTCCTGGGTGAAAAGAGGTAAAGATCCTGTCAAATTACGCTTGTCTTGTCTTTTACCTTTACTTTACATCTGTGCCTGCTGTTTGTTCCCTGCCCCCTTAACTACCTGTAGTCCGGACAACGACCCACATGTTAGAATGATGTCCCTTCCTCGTGGTCCATTGAAGGAGATGTGGCTTTGGGCACGTGGGTGCCTGCTTGAGACCATCCGGGGATCCTGTCCCTGCTCTCCTGAGCCCCTGTCCATGCAGCCTTTCCCCTGCACCCTCCTCGGACCCCCCCACCCCCCATATGGGTCCCCTTGGGCCTCTGCCCTCACAGTAGCACTCCCGTCCCTGCTCTGGCTCCATATGCTTCTCTCCTAGAGTGAGTGGCAGCCCCGGGGACCTCTTGGGCTGTGCGGAGGGCTCAGGGGCGCCTGTGCCTGTGCCCTAGCACTGATGCAGTATGCTGTGAATATGAGACCCGGAGGACTGGGGGATCAGGTGGGGAGACAGAGGCAGAACGAGTGGCCCCAGGTCACAGGTCGAGGTCGCGACCACCTGATTTGGCACCTGTGGTGTGCTTCCTGCCCTTGGCCTGAGCTTGCAGGAGGTCGGCACCCCCGTTTTGCTGCTGAGCTCATCTGGGCCATGCACGGGCTGCCTTGGCTGTCACTTGGAGGACAGAGAGGCCCTGCTCCGTGTCAGGATCCGGGACCGCCTCTCACCACATTCAGGAGTGGCCAAGGGGCCACCAGCCATGGACTGGAAGTAGCAGGGGCTTTGTGGAGTGGAGCCCGCAACGGGACCCCATGTAAGGCTCTGAGGGCCTCCCCTGCCCGCCCCCCAGGCTGCTCTCCCTCTGGGCACCCAACGTGGGCCTTCCGGGGACCTGCTCTTGGCAGTCACTTCTCTGTGCCCACCGCCTGTCCACCTGCCTCCTGAGGGCTTGGAGCCAAAGCGAATGCCTCTCCGGCCACAGCAGGCCCATCTGGTCTTGAGAAAAAGGGGCTGTTGCAAGGGGACGTGGCCATTCATTCTTGACCTTGCCACGGCTGCCTGCCCACAGGCAGCACTTTCTCACCTCTCACCTCCGACCTCTGTGTCTGTCGTGGTGGACCCTGGGCTGTTCGTATGCGTGGGGATGTGGAGCTCCCGCTTCCCCAGCCTGGTGGTGCAGGCTCATCCCCCACCCCGCCGTGCCCCGGGCAGACTGACCCTGAGGGATCTGCCAGGAGCAGAGGCGGGAGGGAGAGGCGGCCTCAGACACGCAGCCTAATCCCCTGGGCGGCCGGTGCTTGTCCCTGCGTCCTGTTGGCTCTTCAGATTGTCACTTTATCCCTCTTAATCTCCCCTCGGCGCCCCCCTGGCCCAGTGCCACTGTTCCAGCCCATGCGCCACCTAAGTCTCTATTTCCTCTGGATGAGGACCACGGCTAGGGTAGTGCCAGGGAGGACGCCTGTCCCTGTGTACCAGGCAGAGCCCTGCCACGCGCGGACCTGTGCACCTGTTCGCCCTGTGTGGGGGCCAGAGAGCTAGGCTGTGGGGCCCAGGCCGCATGTGTGTGGAGGACCCTAGAAAGGTGCCCGGGTCCGTGAGCAAACCCCAGGGATGAGGGAATGCCTGCATCCTGTCGGAAGGCCTCAGGTGGGCAGGGACAATGGGCTGAGCCTTGGACTCAGTAGCTAGGTCCCCACTGCCCATGAATCTGCCATTCTTTTGCTGGATGAAGGGCCCGAGGCTCAGAGAAAGGGGCTCACCCTGATCACAGCCTCCCTGGGGGAGCGCAGGCTTGGCGGGCGGCCGGGGCGCTCCCTCCCAGCAACAGCACAGCCTCCCCTACTCCCACCCTTCTCTGCAGGACTCGGGAGTTTATGAAGCCTCCCCAGAGCCATCAATCACACCAAGGGCTGCTCTCCGCACCCTCCAGCCGGCAGCAATCCATCTGGCCAGGGATGTTCCGTCCTCACACACAGCGGGAGCCCCAGGGGCAGCCTCGGGCTCCCTGAAGTCCTCGATTCTCTACAGGGGTTCAGGCCCAGCTAGGGGAGGCTGGGTGGGTGCGGCGAGGTGAAGTCCAGGACGCCTGAGCAGGCCCAGGGCTGCCAGGGCCTCACCTGCCCCGAAGGCTGGGTTGGGGGGGCCAGGCGGGATGCAGCTGGGGGCTGCTGGAGCAGGGGGACCTGAAGCGGGGGCAGTGTCTGCAGCCCCTGGCTAGGCGGCACCCCAGCCCTTGCATCGCTTGGACTCAACGACCCACTCCTCGCAGCGCGGTGGTCTCATGTATGCGTGGGGTTCACATGAGGGTTCTTGAGACCTCTCGAGGCCATGGTGTGTGGCCCAGGGCTGTCCTGGTCCGCAGAAGCTCCCGGCACTGCTGTGGGTCACTCAGCACCCATTGTGGGGGGCCTCTGGCATTGGAGCAGAGACCCCAGCCCTACCCACTCTCTACCCTCTGTCTCCCACGGGGGAGGGAGACAGATGAGCCCCCGGGGGAGTTGAGAGTTCATAGCCTGGGAGACACCACACTCTGGAGAGGAGCGGGGCCGAGTGTGGAACAGGTTAGGGGGCGAGGGGGAGGCTGCCTCTGTCCCACCAGGCCTGGGTCAGCTCCCACAGGGAGCCCAGGGCTGGCCTTTAAATGGGCCCTGAGCTCTGGGGGCGGGGCCTCGGGCACTGAGGAGAGCAGCGTGAGAAATGAGGCCGTTTAGCACAAATTTTAGATATTTTTTTCTGATATCAAAGGCTTGCGTGCTTGTAAAACTTCTCAAAAGTATAAAGAAGTAAAAAAAAATCACTCATCATTGCACCACTCAGAACCACTGCTAACATTTCGCCATGACTTCCAGGTTTTTTTTTTCCTTTATGCATTTATATATGTTATATATCTTTAAACAAAAATAGTATCATGCTATATACATTATTTTATAAGCTGCTTTTTTCCCTACTCACATGGCATGTCTGTTCGTCAGTGCGTACACGCCTGCCTCGGTTTGCTGCAGGCTGGGTAACATGGTCTGCTGTGCGCGTGCATGTGTGTGTCGGTGCCCACAGCGGGACACCAGGGCTACTTCCGTCCCCTCAAGGCCTGGGGGAGAGGCTGCTGCCTCAAAGGCCGTTTCCAGGAGGGCCAGGCAGGCGCGCCCCGCAGTAACGCTCTGCTCTCCTCCTCTCTCTAGGGCTGAGCCCATCAGGGCCACCGTCTTCCAGTACCCCATGGGCTGGCCTCCGGTCCAGGAACTGCCCCCCTCCCTGCGGGCACCCCCACCCGGAGGGTGGCCCCTGCAGCCCAGAGTGCAGTGGGGCTAGCCCCTTCCCCCCACTCCCTGTTGGCTGTCATCCGTCAGAATAAAGACATGGGTCAGGACTGGAGAGGCTGAGCCCTTCCTGCCGCTACGCCCACGGAGCCTCCGAGACCACTCGAGGCCGCAGCCCTGGTCCAGGTTCTACGCTGCTGTCAGCCAACCCAGCCTCGACGTCTTCCGAGGGCGGATGAAAAACTTCCGGAGGTTGATGAAGAATGTGTGTCCCCATGTGGTCTGGCCGTGCGAGCCCCCCTCTCCAGCGCCCGGCTGAGGACAGCAGGGCTGGAACAGACGAGAGCCTGTCCAGGGGCCAGGGGGTGCAAACTTCCGCCCCTCTCTCGGGGGCAGCAGAGGCTCAGCCTGGCTGGGCACAGGGTGCCCCAGTGTGGCTGTGCCCGTCGCCCAGGAGAGAAGTGGCCCCAGCCCCGGGGGGAGGAGCCCAAGGACCACCTGCCACCCATCCAGCCCCCACGTCTGCCTGTGCCAGGCAGGTGGAACAACAGGCTGGGAGCTGGGTCTCCAGTCTTGAGGTGCAGAGCAGTGGGGGACCTGGAGGGTAGGCCCTGGGCTTGGGCAAGGGCCTGGCTGGGCTGCTTGGCACTGCCAGTGCTGGGCTGTGCCAGTTTCTCCACCCAGGGCCCCCCGAGCTTCCACCCCAACAGCCCGGGGCAGCAGGGGGGCCGCAGGGCTGTCAGGCCCAGCCCTGCTTCCCTCAGCTGGACCACAGCTCTAGATCCTGTGCCGGCGGGTGAGGTGGCCCTGCATGGCTGGGCCTCTGGTGGAGGGCCGGGGATGTGAAGGGACTGAAGGACCCCCTTAGGTGTCCTGTCCTCCATGAACCTGTGTCCTTCCTGACCTCCTGCTGAAGTGGGAACTGAGGCCCGATTCCAGGCTTCCTGAGCCTCAGTCTCCTCACCTGTGAAATGGGCTGGCTATGGCCCGAGCAGGCATGTGGAGGAGGAGGATGGCTGCATGTGGGTCTAAGGAAGGGACCTGGGAGGAGACCCTGGTCACAGCAGGGATCAGGGCCAAGAGACCCTGGCCTCATGCCCTCCAGGAGAGGGGGCGTTGCCCCCACTTCCTCCGCCCTGCCCTCAGCCTCAGGCAAACCTCAGGGCCTGGGCTGGGGTTGTCTGTGCAGTCCTGGGCAGGCAGCTGCCCTCTCTGAGCACAGGGTACCCCCTCTCGCCTAGAGGACACCAGTGGGGACAAGGCCCTCTGTTTCCCAGGAGCCCCTGGAGAGCAGGAGGGGTTAGCGCTACATACAGGCCAGGGTGGAACATGGGCAGGGTGTGGGGGCACTAGGGGCCGTCCCCAGACCCCCACAAGGCCTTCCACGGCCAGGCCATGGCTCCGTGCAAGGCCCATGGGGCCAGTGGGGTGGGGGCCCCAGACATCTGGGCCCCGAAGGACACACAGAGGGTGGCCCAGGAGGCCGGCTGCGGAGAGGGCTGCGGGTGGAGGTGGGCACGGAGCGGGCGCCCAGGAGACGCCTACTTCATGCCGCTGCGCAGCACCTGGTTGGCCGCGATGAGCATGACGCTGATGATGAAGGCGATGGCGAAGGCGCAGATCAGGCTCTTGCGCACGCATGTCTGGCGGATCTGCTGGTTGGAGCAGGCTGTGGTCGCCACCGGGAGAGCCAGGGAGAGACACGGGGGACAGGGAAGCCATGGGATCAGGGGCTGGCATGTAGAACACCCCCCCCTCCCCTGGAGGAGGCTTGGGACAGGTGGGGAGGATCCGCCAGCCCCTGCTGCACCCCCCCAGCCTCGGGGTCAGCCACTCACTCTCCACGTCCACGGGGCACTCCTCGGCCGTGCCCAGGTGGCTCTCCTCCTCTGTCATGATGATGTTCTCGATGTCCTTCATGGACAGGTGCTCACAGAAGGTGTCGTACAGCAGCCGCTTCAGCTCGTCCACTGTCAGCTTCTGCATGTCGCACTTGGGTGGGGTCGGGGGAGACACGGCGCTCCAGCCACCACCACTGCACCACGGGCCCCACCCGCACCCTGCAGCCGCGTGAGCCAGACCCGCTTGCTCCCTGTCCCCAGAGAGTCCTTGACCTCCCGCAGCCTCCCCCAGTGAGCTCATGGCCCTGCGGGAGGCCAGATGTGCAGTAGACAGGAACCTGATGTGGTCATGACCCTGTAAGGGCCCCGCAGAGTGCACAGCCCTGGGTCCCAGCCAGCCAGGGCATACCTTCCAGAAGACGGTATCAAAGTCAGTGCCGTGGAACTTCTCTGGGATCCCTGAGGTGGACAGCTTGGGTCCCAGGAGGGTCACAAACTCTTCAAAGTCCACTTGGCCGTCACCTGGAGCAGGCACAGGTTCGATCAGTGGCTCACACTCAAACCCAGCCCAGGCGGCACAGCTCAAGGGACCAAAGGGTGGAATCCTGCCCTTCTCTGAGCCTGGAGTCAAGTTCAGGGCACCTTGCACCTGCCAGGCACTGGGGCGATGCTGCAGCCCTGACAGGAAAGGTGGCACTGGTACATGGAGACCCTCGCACTCCTCGCCAAACCACCCATGACTCCCTAGCTCCACGGTGCTGCCCCCGGGTGAGTGTGGCACCCAGCAGCCTCCCTGCCATACAGCTAGGAACTGACACCCAGAACACTGCACCTGCCCAGCCTGTCGTCTGCTCTCTGCATGGGCGCGGGGAGGCCACGGAGGGGACCTGGCATTACCAGTCCTCTTTAGGAATTCTTCCATAATAAAATGCAACTATTAATGATCTGGAGTGGGAGGAAGTCTGATTACATAAAACTTTCTCAGGACAGAGGGGAGCAGTCTCTGAGCCCTTTGTCTGCCTAAGGCTGTCCCACCCTCTCTGACCCCCGCTCTCCAGGCTGATTTGGGGCCAGACCTGGCTGTAACCTGCCACGGGCTTGGGGAAGGCAGGCGGCAGCGCTCACCGTCCATGTCCAGCCGCTGGATGATCACCTCCAGCTCCACCTCGTTGGGCATGTAGCCCAGGGAGCGCATGGCCGTGCCCAGCTCCTGCTTGGAAATGAAGCCATTGCCGTCTCTGTCAAACACCTTGAAGGCCTCTCGGATCTCTGCGGGGGAAGTGGGGAGCACAGCAGGCTGGGACCTCACGTGTGTCTCAACAGCCCCCTTCCTGGACCCCCAGGACCCGAGACTCCAGCCCACAGCCCACACATCTGCAGAGAGCCAGCCCTCGGTGGCCCGAGACATGCAAGGGCTGCACCCCTGGGTGGGCTGAGCCGGCAGGTCACTGCTGCTCACAGTGACCGCCCTGGGGTCCCAGCGTTGCAGGATCCCACGGCGGCTCCTGGCGTGCTCACGACGACCCCGTGTGGTGGGCACCGTGTTCAGGGAAGACACAGCGGCTGCCTGAGGCTTCTTCCTGCTCCCTCTCCATCCCCCCTTCCCATGCATCCCATCCCAAGGCACATCCCAAGAGCTCAGCCCTTCACCTCCAGCCAACAGGCCCCCATGGCAGCAGCGGCTCCAGGCTGATGGGCTGATGGCTCAGCAGATGGCCTCCTGGTTTGGGGGAAGACAGGGGTGAGATGGAGGCCCAGGAGGTGTCAGATGTGGGGCGTCAGATGTGGGGGACTCTCCCCTTTTGTACACAGGGTGACTGAAGCCTGAACGGAGTGGCTGGGAGTGGGATCAGTGCACTGGACTGGGAGCCTAGTAATACGCAACCCAATGTATGACCTTGGCCCAGCCTCAGTCTTAGTCCCAGTAAAGTGGGAGGAATGATATGGGGACAAAGATGCCGGGGACCTGTTGGGGAGGTCCTAACCCTCCACTCCACCTGTTTCTCTGCGGCTGTCCAGTGGTCACCGCCCGAGCAGGGCCTCTGGGGGCTGGGGCAGGGGGGGGCCTCAGTCCGCCAGCTCCAGCTGCCTGGGGGTCCCTTGGCCTTGTCCATGCTGTTCTCCTGGGGGGATTCCCGCAGGAAGAGGGGAGCTCCGTGTGTGTGTGTGTTTGGAAGGAGAGGCAGACGGAGTGCTGTCCCACGCTACAGACACAGAAACTGAAGCCCTGAGCAGGCAGCCTAGCCAGCACGAGGTCAGGGCCGTTGTTGGCTAGGCTGGGCCTTGCCTTAGGGGGCTGTGACCTTGAAACTGCCCACAGGATTCTGCGTCTTGGAGTTGTACCCTGGGCTCAGTGGGGGCAAGGATGCCCAGCTAAGCTGCCTGGCCTCACTGCAGGCCAGGGCCCGTGGCCCAGAGAGGGCAGCCGTGTGTCCTGGGCCACACAGCAAGGTGGCTGGGGCTGAGGTGCCCGCCGTCCTCACCCTTCCTGCCTGGTGCCCACACCCACGGCCTGCAGGCCAGCCCGGCTCGCAGAGAGACCATGATGGACAAACAGTGGTGCTTGGGACACCTGGGCTCCCGCGCCCTCTGCCTCTGGCCTTTCCCTGGCTGGCTGAGGCACGGCGTGAGATCCTGGGCTCCTGACCAGTGGCCCCCTGCGGCCACTACAAGCCCTGGACTCTGGGAACCGCAGGCCAGCTCCCACTTTCGGGTTCCTGGGCCCTCAGAAGCAGGGCTCCCCATCACCACCAAGCGTGGGCACAGAGGCCTGGCAGCCACCCAGCTGCTGCAGGGAACCGGTCGCTGGAGGTGGATGTGGAGGCACACACCCAACATGTATGCAACACATGGGACCTGAATGTAACATACAACACACAACATGCATGCGGTGCCACAATCCCACACTTGCAACATGTGACACATACGCAATCCAAACACAGTATAACACAACACATGTACAACACAAATCCAACACACACACACAATAAACACGTGCACACACACACTTAGGTCTCCTGGCCCATCCGCAGGCTCTGCTGGGGCACCCACTCCCTTTCCTGAACTCCAGCCCAGGATGGGGTGGGGGACCCTCCCAGCATGGAGGGGGGCACCAAGACTGCTCCCCTGCCTGCCCTTGAATGTGGGGCTCTTGTGCCTGGGGCGCTCCACCCCTCACCACCGTGAACTCTGATGCCACCCGATTCCAGCGGGGACAGCACTGCATCGAGTCCCAGGCGCCTCCGTGGCTCTTTGCCTGTCCTGGCTGATCTTGGCCCTCCTCGGGGTCCCCACAGCTCCTGCTCTTCCTCCACCCTTTGCCCTGACCACACTGGATTGAGAACTGTGGGTGCTGGGAGCGCTGGGACCGGGTCAGTCTTGTGCACGGCTGTGTCCCTGTTACCTGGCACTGAGCCTGTCACTCGGGCACAGGAGTGAATGGCTGATGTGGGCAGCAGAGACAGATGGGAGCTGGGTGGTCCATGCCTCACTCGGTCACCCCGAGCCCACCCACAGTCCCAGGAGCAGAGAGGCCCAGGAGGTTGCCAGCCCCTGTTCTCCAGCCCTCAAGGACCCAGTCCCACCACGCCCTGGGCTAGAGGGGAGACAGGGGCTAGAGGGGAAGACAGAGGCCGGCAGGTACATCTTGGCCTAAGTGGGCAGCCCAGTGGGCCACACAGCCATTTATCAGGCCCGGCCACCCTCCCAAGGCCACCAGGAAAATCCACAGACTGTGACTCTCACCTGTGCAGCTCCTGCCTCGCCTCTCTCCACACACCCGACTCACGCCAGTCTCGCTCCCACGCCTCTGCCTGGGCTTGGAGCCTTGCCCCCGCCCAGCTCCATTCCAGCCCCGGCGGAGTGGAGGCAGAGTGGAGGAAGGCTGCCTGGAGCGGCACACATCCCACCCAGCTCGCCTCCATCCTGGCTGGGTGACCTTGGGCAGGTGTTTGTTCACCTGTACAATGGGGCTGCTGGGATGATTAAGCAAGAACATCAGGCGAGCGGTTGGCCAGGCCTGGCTCAAAGAGGGACGCCGTAAATCAGAACGTCCCACACGGCAGAGCTGGAAGGAGAGGGAGGACCGGATGAACTTGGGATGCCAGGCGGGCCTGCCTGCCGCCTGGGACCAGGACCAGAGCCCCGGGCCTCGACTCCGGCTCCATGGACAAGGCCAAGTCCTTTCCTCGCTGAGCCTCGGCAGGGCCCATCTGTGAAATGGGGATGAGACTCCCACCCAGCCCTGGCCTCTGTGGGGGGCTGCCCGAGGGAGGTGGGTGCCACCACTCCCCATCACTGTTGTGCCAGGAACACATCACAGCTGGGCGCTTTTCCCCGAAAGCTTTGCTCCCTTACTGCTGGGGAGACCGGCGGCAGGCTGACTTCTTCCATCTTTGCATGGGGATGCCTGGCCCGGGAACTGGCTGGCAGAGCCCCCAGGCTTCCGGGCCCACGACACCATCACCATCAGCCTCACACCCCTAGCCCCTAGCTGCGTGAGGACCTGACGCCTGCGCCCCGAGAGCCAGAGTCTGGAGGTCACTGGAGGGCGAAGCACTCTGTGTCCGTGGTGC
This sequence comes from Sylvilagus floridanus, assembly GCA_949820135.1. Taxonomy (NCBI): domain Eukaryota; kingdom Metazoa; phylum Chordata; class Mammalia; order Lagomorpha; family Leporidae; genus Sylvilagus; species Sylvilagus floridanus. The sequence continues at coordinate 161,118,064 of OX463233.1, forward strand.
CGGCCCCACGCCCCAGCAGCCCAGACTTCCTGAGGGTTGGGCCAGTGCAGAGGTGGCTGCTGGGCTCTGAGGGAAGAGGGGCTGGAAGGGAGACCCCCTGGCCCCCTCTGATCTGAAGGTCCCCACTGGGCAACTCTCCACACGGGCTCCATCCTCGGGCCCCAGAACCCTGTGCCAGGAGCCGCCAGCCTTGCTCTCTCCTGCCTCCTCCCTCCGACTGGAAAGGCAATGGCCCCATCCCAACCTTTGGGTGCTCCAGTCCCTGGAAATGGCAGGGACCAGCCTCTGCGCCTCTGGAGGCCTCTTGCTGTGCCTGCCGGTGGTGGGGGGCACAGAGGGATCTCGGGGAGTCTCTGCCTCTCCCTCATGCAGCTGGCTGAGGCCACATCTCGACCCTGCCACCTGCCATCCGCGGATTCCGAGGGCCCCTCTGCCAGATCTTCTGGCCCAGCCCCTGCATCCACGGCGGCCCGGCCTCTTGGGCCACCACAGTCCAGGCCCTTCCTACCGTAGGCTCCCCCTCCTTGGCTTCTCCCTCTGCTACACCCTGGTCCCCGAACACCCCACAGCCAGGCCCCTTACTTCCACCCCTGTCACCAGCAGCCCTGGGGAGGACAATGCCAACCTCCCTTCTACAGATGGAGAACCCACGGCTCATGGAGGCGAGTGACTGCCCAAGGTCACACCACGAGCAGGGGCTTCAGACTCGAATCCAGAGCCGCCTGCCTGGGAAGCCCTTACCTTAAGCCTGAGCTCCCCCACTTCCCTTTCTCATCGTCCTCCCCACTCGGACTGACGCCCCCCAGTTCTGTGCGGGCAGCAGGCACACACTGTCGCACTGTCCACAGTTTTGCACCCTTTTCCCAGCAAGTGTGGCTCCCCGCTGAGGGCTTCGTCCCAGCCAAGGGCCCAGGTCTTACCCAGACTGCCTGGGGCAGGAGCACTTACAGGGCACCGAGGAGGTGGGGGGGGACAGAGGTGGTGTTGGTGGGGAACCCATGCCAGGAAGGCCACTCTCTCCACCCAGCCCTGGCATCTGAGAACCACTGCAGGGGCCTGGGGCAGCAGAGGGTCTGGGGGCCCCTGCAGCCACACTGGGGGTGGTTATAGGAGATCTCTTGCCGTCCTCTATAGCCAGGAGCTGGGCTAGGGCCGCCCCGGCCTGAGCCTGCACCGCCATCCCCACCTGCCCCGGCCCCAGGGAGGGCCCTGCCCTCCAGATGCCCCCTGTGCCAGGGCCCCTCTCTGCTGGCCCGGGGAGAAGGGGACGAGGGAGAAGAGGGAGGGTGTCGGTGTGCTGGTGACTAACACCACTGGGCTCCTGCCAGCTCGGCTGCTGGGCGGCCCAAGGGGAGCCTGCGGCCTCTGTGCCCCTGCACTGCCCCAGCCGTGCCCTGTTCACCCCGCACCCCGGCCTCCTGTCTGCTTCTCCCCCTCCTCGGGCGAGCACTCCAGGACTGGGGGATTAGGAGAGGGGCTGCTGGCAGCAAGGGGGAAAAGAGGTGGGAGCTGCCTGGCAGGAAGTGATGGACGAGGCCTTCGGAGGGGGCAACTGGCGGATCTGAGGTGGCCCAGAGGCGGCAGGAGGGGACGAAGGGGGGAGACAGCCTGTGTGCCAACCCCTGCTCCCTCCCTGCCCAGGCCCCGGCGGAGGCTCTGCCCCTGGACTTGGCCCAGACAGCGGGTTTCCGTGGTTTGGGGGTGAGCGGTGAAGTCCGATGTGCACCAGCGCCCATCCTGCCCACATCAGAGCCCAGAACCTGCCTCCACAGCTCTTCTGGAACTTGGGGGGTTCAGGCGAGGAGCAGGTGTCTCCTGGCCAGTGCTGCAGCGAGCCTGGGGCAGCCACCTCCTCTCTCTCTCCATCTTCCCCATGAACGGGAGCTGCCCCCACCTGGGCTTGGGGAAGAGGCAGGTTTTCCCCGTCCACCTTCCCCTGGGCTCCCATCATCCTCCCTGACTGTGCTGGTCTCGCAGCTGCACCCCCCAGAGGCCCTGATGAAGCCCCCAGACCTCAGAGACCCTGGAGACTCCAGGCACCTAGAGAGGGCCACCCTCTGGGTGATTGCAGCCCCTCCCCCAATCGCAGACAAACAGATCCCAGGAAGCCCAAACTCCCATCATGGCAGAGTGCCCCCCTTCTACTCCATATGGGACCCCAGGAGGGCTGGGGGGAGGGAGAGCCACAGCACCTCCCCCCAGCCCAGCAGGGAAGGCGCTGGACAGGCCCCAGGGGTCTGGCTGCTGCCCAGGGTACTCTATGCCCTGCGCGCTGCTCTGCCCTCTCCTAGCCACCTTCCTGCCTCCCCATTCTTGTCTGGGAGGCCGAGGGGCTGGGGCCTCCCCACCTTTCCCTTGCAGGCTTGGCTATCGCGACCGAGCCGCCCAATCCGGCCACTTGTTGTCGCCGCCGCTTCCCCGGCTGCCTTCCCAAGCGCTCTGGGCTGGGGGTCCGCGGAGGGCTGCGGGAAAGGGGCGCGGGCTGCAGGTGGGGCTGGGGGCGGCCCCGCGGCGTGCAAGAGCAGGGCAGTCGCCCTCTCCCCTTCTCCAGCTGCCCGAGCAGATTGGATTCTGGAAGCGACACGAGCGGAATGTCAATGCGAGCGCAGAGCCGCGGGCGGGCGCCGCGAAGAGGCTCAGGATGCGGGCGCTCCGGCCCCGCAGGCGCTGGGGGCGCAGCTCGGACCCTCACCCCAGCCCTCCGCGGTGCCGCACTGGCAGCGCGGGTGGCGCGGCCCCGTGACCCCGCTGCGGGGCCCGGCAAGTTTCCGCAGCGCTGGGGGCCACGCGGGCAGGGGTGGTAGGGCCGCCCCTCCGCCTCGGCGACCCCCGCCGCCGCGGCGCCCATGGGTGCCGGCTGGTCCTGCCTCCCCGCGCGGCAGCTGGCTCGCCGGGGCCGCCCACCTGGCAGCCGGCACCTGCGGCCAGCCCGGCGCCCCCTGCGCCCCTAGCCCGCATGGCACCTGGGCACACAGGTAGGAGGGCCGGTGGGCAGGGGTCCCGGCGGGCACTCACCCTCCAGCTCGTCCTCGGGGATGTCCACCGGGCGCTGCTCCGACAGCAGGTTGGGCACGGTGTAGATGCCCCGGTACATCAACGCCGCCGTCACCGGGTGGAACGGCATCTTGGCGGCTCCGTGCCCGCCCGCCCGCCGCAAACTTTGAGGCCGGGGCTCATGGGCCGCCGGCGGCCCCGGGGGCGGCTGGAGCGGGCGGGGCGCGCGGCTGCGGAGGGCGGCGGCGGCGGCGGCGGCGAGGCGGCGGGGGGCGCCCCTCCGGGGGCCTAGAGCCCCCGCGCCCCGGGCCGCCCGGCCATGCCGCCCCCTCCCTCGTCGGGCTCCCGGCCGGGGCCCCGCAGGGGCGGCGGGGGCGGCGCCGCGCGGGCCTCCCCGCTCCGAACGCCGCGCGCTGCGCCCGCTCCTCGGTGCCCCGCGCGCCGCTCGCCGCCTGCTCGTCCGCTCGCCGGCGCGGCCGCCCGGCCCGCCGCTCTGGCTCTCGCCGCCGCTCCCGCTCGCTCGCTCGCTCGCTCTGTGCCGCGCCGGCTGCGCTCCCCGCCTCCCCCGCCCGCCGCCCGCCCGCCCCCTCCGCGCCACCCCCCCCCCCCGCCCCTTCACGCCGCTGGCCCCTGAGCGGCCGCCGAGGCTCCTGCTCCCCTTCTGCGTCGCCCTCAGACCTCTCGTCTCCTCCTGGCCCCAAGTCCGCAGCCCCCGGGACCAGAGTGGGGACGGGTTGAGGATGGGGCTTGCTATCCCTCTGCGTCTCCCCGGAGGTCCCCCTAAGAGGAGCTGGGACCCACAGTGGTGAGGTTGGCCCCAGGAGCCTGGGTTGACCAGGAGCCTCGTCGTGTTGGTGCCAGGTGGGGAAACTGAGCTGAGAGCAGAGGACGCTCACCAAGGTCATGGGGTAGAGGGAGCAGGCAGGTCTGGGGCTGGCCTCCCTGCCCTGTGGCTAGCGCCCAGAACTGAGCTTGCCTTCCATAGTGGGGCCCCAGTCCTGGAACCTTCCCGAACCCATGGCCTTGCAGAGGGTTGCCCGTGTCTCTGACGGCCCCGTGGGATGTGGTGTGAGGCCAGAGCTCCCAGCCTGGGGGTTAGAGCAGAGGTGTGGGCTTCCCCAGGCCCCAGGTGTCAGGTGTTGGATACAATGGCAGGTGTGTGCATTTATCTGCCATGCACCGGGGTGCAGAGGTGCTGATGGGTGTATTCGGGAGGACACGCGTGGCCACCTGTGTGTGCAGGGCAGGAGAGGAGAGGGCAAGAGCCTGGGGGCAGGTGGGGGCGCAGACCTCCTGCTGGGAGTGGTGCGCGTGCACAGATGTGCACGTGTGTCTCTGGGGGACGGTGACCTTCTAGCCGGGACGTGGCCGTAGCTCTGGGGCCCACCCCTGGAGCCCCTGTTGAAACCACCTCCCTGCCCTCTTGGGTCCAATCAGCCGAAGGCCCCAGCAGGAGAGCTGATTGCCGCGGCCCTGCCCGGCCCTGCCCCTCCCAAGCTGATTACATTTTTCTGGTTGTTTCTGCTTTTATCATTGATTAATCACAGCTCTGTGTCGGGGGCCTGGGGAGAGAGGCCAGGCCGGGCCAGGCCTTGGCCCCGGCACTTTGGGGCACTGCTGTGGAGGATCTCCGAGCAGCATCTCCAGCCTGCAGAGGTCGGGAAGGAGCCGGTCTGTCTGTCTTGTCTGTCTGTCTGTCTCCCCAGACCTCTGTGGGCCAGCTGGCTGCCTGGCCTGGGAGGCTAAGAGGCCCCAGAAAAGCTCCCATGGCACAGCCCTCCTTGTCCCCCTGTTACTGTCCGCCTTCCACCCATAGAGCTGAATGCTGTGAGCTCACTCGGGCTTCTCAATGGAAGAAAAAACCTTGCCCTCGGGTCCAGGCAGCCCAGGGGCTCCTGCAGCTACCTGCTCCTCGCCGTGGGACCTCAGTTTCCCCACCAGTGACGTGAGGGAGGCAATGCCACTTCCCAGACCCCTGGAGCATGAAGTGACAGACAGTAGGTGAGGTGCTTGGCAGCTCTCGGTGTCCCTTGGGAATTTGCTATTAGCATGAAAATCCCCCTCCCAGGGATCTGAATTAATAACGACAGCATCGAGTATTGATTGAGAGTGTGAGCAGTCTGCACCAGCTCAGGCCAGCCAGGACCCCTGGGCTAGGGGAGAGTGGGCTGGAGCCTGCTGAGGGGGCTGGCAGGAAATCCAGCTCCTGCCCTGGCTCCCGGGGAGGCTGACTCAGAGCCTGTCAGCGCTGGCCCAGTGGAGGGGCCGCTCCCAGCCTCACTGCCCAGGTGGGGCGTTTTCAAAGGAAAAGGCAGAAACGGTCGCCGTGTGAATCAAACACAAATCAGCTGGGCCTTCTAGCCCAGCCCCGCCCCGTGGGTCTGTGCTGAGGAAGGGCATGGGTGTCCGTGACAACACAAGCCTTGCCCCGAACTTGGCCTTGGTCTATGGCTACGGAGTCAGATGAGCAAGGTGCTCCTGGGGCAGGCTCCCTCCAGCCCTAAGGGGCCAGGCCTGCTGGGGACCATTGTCCCACGGTTGGGGGGCATCCCACGGCTTGGGCCAGTGCACAGTGCTGGCTTTCAACTGAAGGAGCTGCTGGCCTCAGCGAACTTCCACATGCCACAGGCTGCACCTGCTCCCCTTCTGCACGTGCTGGTGGGTACCCGGGCCATACCTGGGTGGCGCCTGTGACCTGCTGATTACCCCACCACCACACCCCAAGGGCAGTGTGGCTCCAGGAGCTGAAGCCGTGTGGTGTAGCTGTGCAAGGTAGAGCTGGGGTTGGAGCCCAGGGACTCCAGGGGCCGGAATCTGGGCCGTGCTGACCTCTCCTGACCTGTGCAGGTGCAGCTGGAGCCCTGCTGCCTCTGGGAACCACTGCTGACCTCGCTGCCCTTCCACTGCTGTGTACTGAGTTCCCTGGGCACCTCCTGGGTGCTGGTCCCTACATGCTGCGCTGTTCATGCCTCAGGTTCACGGAGCAAGGGCTACAAGGCTGGCGGCAAGGCTGAAGCACAGTTTATTCTGTCTGCTGAAAGGCTGAGGGGTGCAGTTTTTGTAGAGGTCTGTGGAGGCAGGACCTGTAGCATCTGTGGACGTGGGACGGGGACATGGTGCCATGAGCAGTAAGAGCCCTTTGTGGACAGGCCAGCGCTCACCATGTAATCTCTCTGAACCTCAGCTTACTCAGCTGTTCAATAGGACCACAAGTGGCCCCAGAGTGGACAATCAGACCCTGCATTTACAGTGCCCTGTGCAGGGGCCAGTGCTGTGGCATAGCAGGTAAAGCTGCCATCTGCAATGCCAGCATCCCATGTGGGCACCGGTTTGTGTCCCGGCTGCTCCACTTCCTATCCAGCTCCCTGCTAATGACCTGGGAAAAGCAGTGGAAGATGGCCCAAGTGCTTGGGCTCCTGCACCCTCATGGGAGACCCGAAAGAAGCTGCTGGCTCTTGGCTTCGGCCTGGCCATTGTGGCCATCTGGGGAGTGAACCAGCGGATGGAAGACTCCCCCTCCTCTCTCTCCCTCTTTCTCTGCAACTCTGCCTTTCAAATGTATACATAAATATTTTAAAAGAAATAAATAAAATGCCCCGTGCTTGGAACGTGGTGGCTCTCCTACAGTCAGGGCAGGTCCAGGAAGGAGTGGGGGTGGGCCATGGCTCAGACGTGTGAGACCCACTCCCAGCTCTGGAGGGCAAGGTCTGGGTGTGTGTGCTCTGGTCTGCCATGCCTGGCCCGAGGCTGGCCTTGGGAGATAATCACCTGCTGAATGAATGAATGAATGAGTGAGTGAGTGAGAGAGAGAACGAATTACGGTTGCTCTTGCTGGCATCCCTTCGGCACTGCAGCCCTGCCCAGCCCCCTTCCCCCTGTCACAAGGGAGCAGATGGTGTGAGCACAGGGTGAGATTTATGTCTGTCACTCCCGATCTGGAGCAGGTGCTGCTGCTGCCTTCACACTCTACTCCCCGGGAGCCCCCGGGAGGTGCCTGGTTTGGGTCTTCCCGGGAGGGCTCTCCAGGGACCTTGCTCAGTAATGCTTGGCTGATACAGCAGGAGACACGGGGAGAGGCGATCGTTGACACCTGTAGCTGTGGGAGGCAAGGAGTGAGGAGACTGATGTGTCCTGACACCAGACCCCTCCCTCCTAAGAGCAGCACAGTCCACACCTCCCTGGCTGGAGACCTCCCCTCGGATGCCAGCATCTTCGCGCCCCTCGGATTCAGCACCAGGGAGAGCTCCGGGCAGAGCCCAGGGCCCCACAGTGGAGGGTGTGGGACCCTGAGGAGCCTGCAGGACAACCAGTGAACCTGTTTTCTGGAGGAGGAAATGAAGGTGGGCTGCAAGTTCAAGGTCATTCTGAGGCCCTGACCACAGCCCTGCCCGAGCCGGGGGTCTAATGGGAGGGACGGTGAAGGGAAGTGGGCAAGTACAGGTAGGGGGAGTGGTGTCCATCGAGGGCAGAGGCTCTGACCTCTGCCCCTTGGCTGGGAACAATATTGTTCCAAGAACTCACTGGGGACGGTGTCTGGAGGTGAATAAAATATTCATTGTCCGGGCAAACGCATGTAGTCACTTGATGAATAATGGAATTTATAGACTGGCAGATGCAGACCAGGCCAGGAGGTGTTGTGGGCCAGAACCCAGGGGCCCCTGCTGCTCTGATCCCGGCCAGCTCTGGCCCTCAGGGGCCCTGCTCCTGAGGGTGGTGGGGGCTGGACGGGACAGCGGGGGACAGAGTCCGTGGGAGGGACAGGCCCTTGAATTTGTTGCTGGTTGAGAAGTGGGGAACTCACTGGGGGATAGAAAAGGAGCACTGGGTTCGGCTGTGTGTCCTTGGGGTGGTACATGGCTGGCCTCCATCTGCTCCCCTGTCCAGTGGGGGGTTGATGCTGGTGCCCCTAGGCCCTGTGCCACGACAAAGGTGACGGTCCTGGTGCCACTGACCCTGTGCTCAGGTCTTTTGAGCCCCCCTGTCCCCCAGAGTCCTCTGAGCCCAGGAGTGGCCTCCCCTGCCTGCTCTGAGTCCTGTTGGAAGGTAGGGGGAGACATGGCCACAGGAAGAAGAAGGTTCTAGTCCTCAGGATTGCTGTCAGTGATGGGAAAAGCCTGGCTCAGCCAGGCGCACAGTTGCCCCCCCCCCCCCCGAGGGTCTGCCTCCCTGGCCTGCGCTGGGCCGGGGCAAGGGTATTCTTTTTTTAAGTTTTTATTAATTTATTTGAAAGAGAGATAGAGTGAGATTCCATCTGCTGGTTCACTCCCCAAATGCCCAGAATAGCTGGGGCTTGAGCCGTCACCTGCTTCTTCCCAGGGTGCACATTAGCAGGAAGCAGGGACTTGAACCCCAGCAGGATCTTAACTCCTTCATCAAGCGCCTGCCCAAAAGGTATTCTTTTTAAAAAAAAAAAAAAAAGAATTATTTATTCTAGACTTCTCTTTCTGCCCTAAATAAAGTCCTCACTCTCCTCGCATTTCTCTCACTGAAAAAAAAAAAAAAACAACACCCAATTTATTTATTTGAAAGGCAGTTAAGGAGAGGTGGGGAGGGAGTGGGGAAGAGGTCTTCCATCCGCTCATTCTCCCCAAATGGCTGCGACAGCCAGAGCTGAGCTGATCTGAAGCCAGGAGCCAGGAGCTTCCTCCAGGTCTCCCACATGGGTGCAGGGGCCCAAGCACTTGGACCATCCTCTACTGCGTTCCCAGGCCATAGCAGAGAGCTGGATCGGAAGAGGAGCAGCCAGGACTTGAACCGGCGCCCATATGGGATGCCGGCACTGCAGGTGGTGGCTTTAGCCTCCAAGCCACAGCCTCAGCCCCTCAAGGGGATTCTTGAAAAGCTTCCTGGTGTGTGTGTGTGTGTGTGTGTGTGCGCGCGCGTGCGCGCGTGCATTTGGCACAGTGGTTAAGATGCCACTAGGGAAAGTCGCTCACATCCCATATCATCAGTTCCTGAGTTTGAGTCCTGGCTCCTCTCCCGACGCCGGCTTCCTGTAAATGCACACTGGGAAAAGCAGCAGTGACGGCCGGGTCCCGGCCACCCACGTGGGAGACCTAGATGGAGCTCCAGCTTCCCAGTTTTGGTCTGGCCCAGGCCTGGTTGTTACAAGCATTTAGGGAATGAGCCAGTGGATGGAAGATATCTGTCTCTGCCTTTTAATAAAATGTTTTTAAATGAGTTATTTGTTTTATTTGAAAGAGTTACAGAGAGAGGGGGGGAGCAATAGAGAGAGAGAGAGAGAGAGAGAGCGAGCTTCCATCTACTGGTTCACTCCCCAGATGGTCACTACAGCCAGGGCTGAGCCAGGCTGAAGCCAGGAGCCAGGAGCTCCATCGGGGTCCCCCAAGCACTTGGGCCACCTTCTGCTGCCTTTCCCAGGCCATTAGCAGGGACCTGGATCGGAAGTGGAGCAGCCGGGACACCAACTGGTGCCCATATGCGGTGCCGGTGTCACAGGCGGTGGTCTCACCTGTTGTGCCACAACGCCGGCCCCCAAATAATTTTTTTAATATAAAGTAATTAAAAAAAAAAAAAAGGAACTCCCTAGGAGCGTCCAAGGTGCAGCCAGGGTTAGACCCAAAGCCCCGGAGGAAGGAGACCTGGTGGGTCTGGACGGGAAGAGAGGAGCGTGGGGACGTCCTGCCTAGGAAGCAGCAGGATTCCCTCTCTCCTGTGCCCTTGGGGCCTCCGTCCCCCGCTCTGGGGAGTGGGAGCCTCTGCTGGGGCCCGGCCCGGCTGCTGGGATCAGGACCCCACGCAGACAGCAGCAAGGCCAAGAGCACTTGCCCCAGGCCCACCTTCTGGCGCAGATGAGGCGCGAGGCAGCTCCTAATTGCTCTGGGCTCCCCAGACCCCGGCCTCAGTCTGTTGCCTCTGACGAGAGGCCTCACCGACTGCCCGCACCGGCTGTGCCCCAAAAGAGCTGCACGTCCCATCGGCCTGGGCATCGGCCTAGGGTGATGGCTGGGGGAATCACCTCTCCCTGCTGAGGTCCCCCCACCGTGGCCCCGGGCTGAGGCTGGCACCCTGCAGTGTCCCCTCCTCTCCACATCTCTGTGTGACACAGAGGGAGGGCTGGGCAGAAGCTCCCACTGCTAGGGGCTGAAATACGAAGAGCTCTGAAGGTGGTTTTGTGGCCTCAGCCGGGGCCCCTGGGCCCACCCATGGGGGCAGGCTCATCCCCTTGGCTCAAACCCTGGGCAGGGTGCTGGGTCTCTGAGTGTGGGTGCCACGCCTGATCTGCTCCTGGAGGTGAGCATGGAAGACGTGAGGCGAGGGAGGCGCTGATCCCCAGGGGCCCAGGGGTCTAGGTAACACTAGTGCTACAGCGGTGTCGGGCGATGCTGCCAGCCCGAAGTCTCTGGCACAGCCCCTGGGCTGTTTTCTGATTGGTGGCTGCCTCCCCAGACCCCTCCCTCCCGCATCCTCCCCTGCCCCCGAGCGGTGGGGAGCGCAGGACTCAGGGCCCCCAGATTCTTTCTCAGGATGCCCAAGTTGTCTCTGGCTTCCACTCTGACACCCCCAGCCCCTGCCCTGTGCCAGTGCCTGTAACCTCCAGGGACGGGGAGCTGGAGCTCCCCCCTCCAGAGATAGCCGCCAGCACTCGCCCAGTCCTTGGCTCTCCTCTGCTCAGAGAGCCCCTCTGTTTGAGAAAGCGTTGAGGGTCCCCTGAAGAAGCACCTGCCTGTCACAGGGGAGAGGGACAGCGCTAACGCACCACTGCTCAGCAGAGCCCGGCCTCTGAGCCAGGGGACGACAGGGGACAGGGGACAGGGGCGAGAGGGGCAGGGGGACCTGGGGCTGAGCTTTCAAAGAGCGCCCCCTACCTCTCGTCCCAAGGCTCAGCTGCTGAGATGATCCTGGGACACTGAACAGGTGACTTGTCCCTGGGGAACATGGGGGAGGCCCCGTCTGCAGGGAAGGGCTGGGCTAGGGGAACCCCTCCAGCTCCCACCAACACTGGTTCTACCAGGAACTGGGCTGTAATCTTTGGGACTCCCCAAAGTTGAGAGAATGGCTGGACTGGCGCACAAGGACCCCAGGAGTGGTAGGCAGAGCTAGGTCTGCCCCGGGCTCCCAGGAGGCCCGAGCCCAAGGACACCCATGCTAATGGGCCTCTGGGCCCTTGGTGCCCCGGTCGTGTTGAGCTCAAGTGATGCTAAAATCGACAGCAGTTTAATTGGTAATTTTAATCCTGGACAGAGCAGTAATGGCGTCACTAATTGGATCGTTAGAGATTTGTGCTTTATGGCTGTGTAATTAGAGGAGCCGTGGGGAGCCCGGGTGAACTAGGGGGCCCTGTGGGGCCAGGGGCAACCGGTGGTGCGGCAGGGCCCCTCCCTAGGCGGGGTCACCGCGGGGCCTCCTGCCCCTGCTTCAACTTCTCAGCTGGGGCCCCCAGGGCAGCTGAGAGAGGGGGACCCGGCCAGGGGTCTCCACTGCAGCCCTTGACCCAGGGTCCCGTCCTGCCAGGAGGCCCTAGGAGAGCCGGAAAGGTCCCCAGAGCTCCCAGCCCAGTCCCTACTGAACCAGGATGGAGGGCTCTCCAGACCCACCCCTCCGATGCCCCCGCATGCGTGTCCTGGGCTCACCCGGCGCTGTGCAGCCTGCCCCGCGTGCACACCAGCATCCCTGCTCCCCAGCAGGATCGCAGCCCCAGGCCCTTGACCTGACGCCCCACCCGGGACTTGGGGTAACCACAGAGAGCGTCTTCCTTTTAGAACAGGAAGGGCTCTGGGGTTCTGTACCCCGGTCATTTCTCAGACCGGGAAACTGAGGCCCAGGACGGTGGATGAGCGGGGAGACATGCTTGTGTGTGCCCCAGGGCCGACCACTCCAAACGTGTGTGTCCCCTTAAGCCCACACCACTGCCTCTGAGGAGCTTTCTCGGCACACATACGGGTGCCACCGTGCACCTGCCTGAAGGGGCACAGGGCCTGGCCTCAGGGACTCTGCCCCCCACCCCCACCCTGCCAGGTGGGCAACGGAGACCTGTGAGCTGCTTTGCTGGGGGCTGGGCAGCATGGGGCACGCTTCTCCTGGACCCCACAAAGGCTGCAGCTGGGGCCAGTGCTGTGGTGCCGCGGGCTAAGCTGCCGCTTGGGACGCCGGCACCCCGTAGTGGAGCGCTGGTTTGAGTCCTTGCTGCTCCGCTTCTGATCCCGCTGCCTCCTAAGGCAGCAGACGATGTTGCTTGGACCCCTGCCACCCACACGGGAGAACCTGATGGCAGGCTCCTGGCTTTGGCCTGACCCAGCTGTGACCTTTGAGGGCATTTGGGGATGGAAGATCTCTCTGTCTCTCCCTTTGTCTCGGTCGCTCTGCCTTTCAAATAAATCGTGTTTTATTGCCTGGCGCTCAATATGTATTAAGTAATGAAAAAAAAAAAAAAGAGGGGAGGAGACAGGAGACAGAGGGCCTCTGGGGGACACCCTGCCCACTGACCCTGTATCATTAGTCACTGACCCAAATTCTGCACACGCCCCTCCCAGCCCTACAGTACCCCCAGCCTTACTCCCAGGAAGAGCCCACATCACCCCAGGGGCTGTGATAGCACAGTGACAGAGAGAGAGACAGAGGTCTTCCACCTGCTGGTTCACTCCTGAAATGGCTCCAACAGCCAGGCCCAGGCCAGGCCAAAGCCAGGAGCCAGGAATTCCATCTGGGTCTCCTACGTGGGGGGCAGGGACTCAAGCACGTGAGCCCCCACCTGCGGCCTCCCCAGCGGGGTCAGAGGTGGAGGAGCCGGGACTTGCAGTGATGTCCCAGGCAGTGGCTTAATCTGCTGTGGCTGCCCCTGGGTTGCTCTGAGCACAGCCTGTGACACACTCAGACCTGCCTTTCCTGCCCAGGGCTAGACTTTGCTCAGTGCTGTGTCCCTGTGCACACAGTAGGTGCTCGCATGTAGGAATGAATGAATGAAGTGGCCTGGGAGGTGACAGAGGTTGTCGGGGGAGGGGTACACGTGGATTGTGGGCGGCAGGGGTGGCGGCCGTGAGTCCCTCTCCTCCGGTCACCCGGCTCTCGCGCCCCCGCCCCAGCAACCTCCATCAGCAGATTGCTTGGCCGAGGCATGGGGCAGGGAGATACGCGGTCTCTGGACGCCTGCCAGGGCTACTGTGACACCTCTGTCCCCTGCGCCTGCACGGCCACCAACTCCGACAGCACTCGCTTCAGCCAGGTCACCTTGAAGCATCCAGCTTGAAGCTCCTTCCCATGCTCAGGGGCCCCCCAAGTCCCCTCCTCTGCTGGGCTCACTCCCTTGTTCATGGGCCCGGACCGCCTGAAATGCCACCCTCACCACGGAGCTCGCGCCCGAGCCCAGTTGCGCCCTGCCCGCCTCAGCCTGGCCAGGTGATGTATGGCACACTGGGCCCTGCCAGGAAGCGACAGCAGATGGATGGGCAGGGCCCGGGGTGGGCTCGGAGCCAGCAGCCAAGCGCAGGGGGCGGGGAGGCGCCTGGCTCAGGAGAGAGCGGTTCCAGGAAGACACCTCCCTGACCCAGCACAGGGCGGGCCTCGCTCCAGGGCCTCTCCTGGCCTTCTCTCAGGTTCCTAATCTCTAGAACGGCGATGACCGTGCACGGGCCCTGGCTGCTCCCAGCCCAGACCCTCTCACCCTGGAAGGCCTGTCCCGGACCCTGCCCCACCTCCCCTCCCCAGTCCCCACCTCTGCCTTCCCTCTCTTGGCCCAAACCCGGACAAGACCTTGGAAAGTTTCTGGTTCCGCCTTCCTCCCATTTTCCAGATGGGACAAACTGAGGTCTAGAGAGAGGCAGGGCCTGGTGGTCGGGTGGGAGGGCTTAGGAGACCCCTGGTGGTGAGTCTGGCAGAAGGCCCCATGCCTATCTTGGCCATGGGAGGGGAGGCGCTGGGTCGGCCATAGCTGTGGCTAGCAGGTGAGAGAGGACAGGCAGGACACAGGGACGGGGACTGGGGGCCGGTGCAGCTGCTGCGGCCGAGTCAGGACGCGCCAGACGCCTCCGTGGGCTCTGTCTGTGTCCAAGGAGACCAGGACACTGGGCGGACGGACAGCGTGTCCTTGCCGTCTGGGCCGGAGGAGGGATGGGGAGTGTGTGTGTGTGAGTGTGGGAGGGGTCATTCTGGGAACCGGGGCTGCCCACAGGGCCGGGCAGTGTCTCCTGCCGCCTGTGCACCTGCCCTGCTCCCCAGAGGAACCTGGGCCCCACGTGGGGCTCCCAGTGGCTGTGGGCATGTGACACAGATGCACGGGGACAGGCCTGGGTGGAGGGGGCCTGTGACTGCGGATGCGGGCTTCTGACGACTCAGGCCTGAGCAGTCGCACATGGTCTCAGCTGCGACACCTGTGTGTGGGGTGCACTTGCAAGCGTGGCCCTCATGGGTGGGTGTGAGACACACGCTCGATCAGCCCCCATCAGCTGCAGAAGGCAGTGGCTATCTGAGCATGGTGGGTTCCTGCTGGGGAGTCCAGAAGGACCCCTGCCCCGTCCTCCTGGCTCTGACATGACAGTGTTCCATCAAGGTGCCAGGCAGGTCGCGGCGCGGGCGGTGCTCTGGGCCGTGCAGGGTGGGATGGGGCAGCCCTGTGCTTAGGGACCTTTGCTGACTGGGACACCCCCATCAGGACTTCCCTGTCCCAAGCCTCAGTTTTCCCACCTGTAGAATGGATTCTCCCTACTCTCCTCAGTGGGGCCTGCTGGGAAGAGCTAATGAGGCCTCAGACACCCAGCCCTCCCATCAAACAGGGCTGGAGACCCAAGGTCAGCTCAGGGACGAGCCCATGGACCTGCCTGGTACCCCGCACAAGCTGTCCAGAGGGCTGGGCTGCCTGGGAGGGGAGATGAGTCTGGGGCGGGGGAGTTGGGGGGCGGGCACAGAGGGATTCGAGGCAGGGCGGCCGGCCTTCCGGTTCACTTAGAGAAGGGATTTGTCATTTTAATGATGTGATATTTCTTGCCTGGCTCCTGTCCACGCCGAGTGAAGGGGACAGCTGCCTCCATGGATGAAGAGGCGGGGGTGGGGGTGGCGTGGGGAGGTGTCCGCACCTCCAGAGCCTGGCCAGGCTGTCGCCCACCTGTGGGGTCCCCGAGGCCAAGGGCATGCCAGCGCAGCTCTGCCCCTCCCTCCCTGCATAGCAAGTCCATCCCCATCTCTCAACCTCTGTTTCCTTGTCTTTAAAATGGAGCTAATCCCAGCCCCTCCCCCCACCCGGCCCCGCCCCTTCCCTTCTTCACCTTGGCTCTCCCCCAGCTAGACTTTTGCAGGAGCTACTCTGTCTGCCCAGACTCGTGGTCCTGGCCCCTGGGGTCTGGCCAGAGGCCTCCTACCTGCTCCCTACCTGCCCTTGGCCCCATCTGTCACCCTGGAAGGGGACGGCCAGTGTCCTAGCCTGTCGGGCTCAGAGCTGTGCTCCAGCACACAGTAGGGCTGGGGTCAAGAAGCATTTGCTGAATGACTGAATGAGCAGTTTCCTGACCCCAGAGTGCGGCCACGAGGGTGGCCCGACAGGCGGTCCATCCATCAGCCTGGCGCTGCGCCTGACCAGATGGAGCCCAGGCTCTGGGGAGGGGGGAGGAGGAAGGGATCCATCACCCAGCGGTCGGGCAGTGGCGGGCGTGTGGGAGTCAGAGCTGCTCCCGCGGGACCCTCATCCATCACGATGTCCCCGCAAAGCAGGGAGGGGACCAGCGGATGGCAGCCTCTCCGCCAGGCTCCTGGGGCAGAACCTTTAGGGCTCTGCAGCTCCCTTGGGGCACAGGGGAAACCGAGGCATGGAATGGGCAGATGAACTAACGTTTGAGTGACAGCTCTGGGACTCACCTGGGTGACCCTGGATTCCGGGAGTCCAGCTCCTCAGCTGGGCTGAGGAGTTTTCAAAGATAGGCACACAGTGCAGGACGGGGGGCCCCTGCCCAGCCCCCACTCCTTGGGCCGCTGGCCTGGTGACCTGCGCCATCAGCAGGGAGGTGTGGACGGAGGCAGCCCTGGGGCAGGCAGGCTGGGGGAGCCTGAACCTGAGAGGGGACAGCTCAGCGGGCCCAGACAGTGCCGGAGTCCTTCCCAGCCCCGGGCCCGCTTGCTCGGAAGCCCCTGCCTCCCTCCCCCCACCTGATCTTTCACCGGAATTGTGTAAGGGCCCAGGGAGTGGGCTAAGCCCCCCAGGCACTGAGGTCCTAATTCCACAGCAGGGCAAGCTGAGGCTCACCATCTTGCAGAAGAGGACTGGGCGCCTTGTTCAGGGGTCCCCCAGATGGGAGGCGGAGCAGCCCGGATTCTTCCCCTCCAGGGAGCCCCAAGGCCGACCCCACAACCCAGCTCCTCCCCTGCTGTCTCCGAATCAGACCCTTCCATCACCCTGGACAGCTCCGGCCAGGCCCCTGAGCTGGGGGAGGGGGAGGACAGGCATAGGGTGGGGAGAGGGGGCAACACAGGGCCCCACTGCACCCCAGCCTCACCCAGGAGTGATGCTATCTGCACAGGGCTCTAGATGCCCCTCCCGGACAGACCGCCGGGAAGACCAAGGAGATGTCAAGTACACCAAGGGCAGTCGCCTGGCTGGGAGCAGGTGTTCGGGAGACACGGGGGCCCTGAGGGCCTGGTCTCCTGAGCCAGGTGTGTGTTGGGGGAGGGGGCGGGTGGTGAGCATGCCCCGTGCTGCTCCTGCCCAGTGGGGCGGAGCCGGCTCTAATGAAGTGGGCTAGCCCGGCCCGCACTGATTTCACGTCTGGGTGGCCACTTCCCAGCTGGTAAATGTCATTGGAGAGCAGCGAGGCACCTGGCCTGGGCGCGGCAGCAACAGCAGGTGGGCAAGCTGCCGCGGGGACTGGCGATGCCCATGGAATGCTGATGCTAGGCCAGGGTCCCCCTGCTGCTTCGGACACCCCCACCAGTCCCCGAGGAGGAGGGGCCGCCCCTGGCCAGCTGAAGCTGTGTCAACCCACTTGGGGCCATTTGCAGCCACAAAATCCTTCTGCAGCTGCCAATCCACACCAGCCTGAGCCCCAGCACTGGAGGTTTGCCCCCCCCGCCCCCCCCGCCTGCTCCTGTCTTCATGGCGGGGGGGGGAGCAGGTGACACAGGGTGGTGGCGGGGCAGGGCTGTCCTGAGATCTGCAAGTGGAGGCAGGGCTGTGTGAGAACGCTCCTGGCCTCCATGACCCTCCCTGCCTGGAGCTGTCTCCTTTGATAATTGGTCCAGGACAAGCTAATAGTAACCAGCCATAACCACGGAGCTGCGGGCAGTGCTAATAAACTCTCGCTGCTCCGGGCCTTGCCTCAGAACCTGGTCTCCGCCAGGACCCTGCCTCCCTGGCTGGGCAGAGGAGCATGAGGCTGGGAGGGCAAGACCTCAGCTATCCTCCCCGGACCCCTGCTCTGCCCCAGCGCCCACCTGTCTCCCAGGGCTCCCTGCCCTTCCACATCTTGTGGGATCCCCAGGAAGTGGGAAGCAGGGTGTGTGTGGGGCTGCTGCTGTCCCAGTTTCACCCAAGGCTCAGGCCCCCTCCGCTCTCCCAGCCCACAGGAACTGGAGGAAGGGAGGGGGAGGGGGAGGCGCCATCCCCCTTTCCAGTTCCTTCTAGAACTCCAGGTCTGAGACCCGCGTCTGCTCCAGACAGCGTCTCCCCCAGTACAGGTGTGCGCCCTGAGTTCCAGCTGATGCCACTCCACACTGGCATCCTGGGGCACAGCCACTGAGTCAGGGCCCCCTGGGACACTGCTGCATGCAGACCCTGCGGGCGGCAGCCCCCCCTTCCTCCAGAGGCCTCAGATGGAGTTGTGTTTCTCTGAGCAGGCCATCGCTGCAGGGTGAGGGAGCAGACCGGGGCCGGGGCTGGGGGCTGCCCCAGGAGCCTTGTGGCCTCCCAGGGAGGGAGGCAGCTCCCAAATCCCGCTCCCCCCCCCCAACCGCCGTCCCGGGAAGGCACCAGTCCCACCTGGGAGCTGCTCCTGGCTTCCCCTGCTTGGTGTTTCCGGGGGACCTTCCCACGTGGAGTGGGGAGCCCTGGCTTCCCCAGCCACGCTCCCCGCCTCCATGGGAAAAGAGAAGGGAGGCGAGAAAAGCCGTATTAATAAAAGAATAGGCTCCTGGCCCAGCCCGCAGCGCGCTGCTCAGAATAGCAATGCGCTTTCTCAAGGCAAACAGAGCTCCCCAGGTGTGAATGCAAATACTCTCGGTAGAGGAGAAAGAGGGCCGCTCCCCCTTCTCCGGTTAATATGAAGGACTTAATAGATTCAGCCTTGGGAGCCTCGAGCAAGGCTGGGGGAGGGATGCGGCCACGGGCAAAGAAGGGAGGTCCCCTGTGGGTCCCAGGGCAGAGCCACTGTCACACAGGCCTGTGCCCGGGCCGACGGGGGCTGGGTCTCGCTGTCCGGGTGGTGGCCCCGCCAAGCCTCTGCCATTCCTGTTAACTTGGGGGCTGGTGCCTCCAGTGCCCGCCCCAGTTTGTGCCTGAGGAGTGTGGGGCTGGGACAATGGATGGGGCAAGAGGGGCCCTAAACTGGCCCAGGCTGGCTGACCTGGCATGGCAGGCACGGGGCCTCTGGGTGTGGCCCAGCTCCTGCTGTGGCTCCTGGGCCAGTCATTCCCAGCTTTTGGCTTCCTGGGGGATGAAGCTGGAGCCTGGGCTGTGGAACTTGACCTCCTAACAGCCCAGAGAGCAGAAAGGACTTACTCAAGGCCATACAGCCAGAAGCGGAGAGCTGGAAGGACCCTTTCCCTGCCAGCCCGCCATGGCCAGCTATCCCAAGGCACGGGGTGGGCACCTGTCCAGCAGGTCTGCCAGCCCAGGGCCCCTCCTCCCCCATGGAGCTCCCTCCAGCCCCTCCCTAAGTACCCTCCCCTGAAAAATACACAGGACCCAAGCTTGACCCCTGCTGGGGCTGTGGCAGGTGCATGCCCCTCCCCCCTTCAGCTAAAGGGAGACCAGGCGGGTGGGTGGGAGGGGGGAGCTCCTGCGTTTCTTCTTCTCCCTAGGGCACGTGCACAGCCCGCACGTGCTGCCCCCCCCCACACACCTTGCAGCCTTCTTTGCTTTTGTTTACTGACTTAATTCCTTCAGATCAAAGGCTGCCCTCGGTCCTGAGCAGGCAGGCGCAGGCGGGGGGAATTACATTATTTATATTGGAAATGGGCAAGGCTCCATGGGGACTTCTTTATTATGCCTGATAAGAGAGAATTAGGTCACTGCCGTGCCTGCCTCCTTGTCTGTGCTCGGGTTTTCACAGCCCAGGTACCCACGGGTGCAGGGGAAGCCCAGGGCGGCCCACCCTGAGCCTCCAGTAAATCATTACCTGAGCAGCTGGCCGGACTGTGACAAAACAAGAACATCCTTCCCAGGCAACCCCAGCCCCTGGCCATCCATCATCCGCTGGCACTGGGCAAACAGCATGGCCCAGGCCAGATGCGGGTACAATAACGCGTTGATGGCAGGCGCAGGTGATGGGAGCCCAGCTCGGGGAGCGAGTGGGTGGGCCTCGGACAACCTCGGGGTCCCTTTGGCTCTTTGCTCCCACCTCCAGAGAAAGTCTTCAGAGAAAAGACCACCTGGCCCTGCGCGGTGATGCTTTGCGGGGAGGGGCCCTGTTAGCCCCCACAAAACCCTCGAGTTTCCATTGCTCAGACGAAGGTGCAGCTCCGAGGACCAGGCAGCTGTCCTGGGGTCGGCCTGCCCACACTGGGCAAGCAGGGGCTTGGCTCAGGCTTGTCTGAGTTTTTATTTCCCAAGGCCCCGGGAACCCCCCCTGGGTGAAGGCGTTTCCCCAGCTGACCCCGTGGCTGGAAGGATTCCGTGGGCTTTGGTTGCTGTTTGTGGTGGTGGTTGTTGTTCCAGCTGCTTCTATTACTTATAAATAATGCCAATCCCATGAAACACCCACACCTGTCTTTTCCTAGAATTGGGGTACCTTTTGCTCCCACTCTTTACGTTTTGTGGGCAACATCTCTGAGGGTCCCAGTGGCGGCACTGTCAGCTGTTAGTGTGTGTGTGGGGGTAACCTGGCCCTGGGGGAGGGGGCGGGCCGGGAGCACAGGCCGCTCAGTGGGAGCCGAGGCCAGGTGCTCCTCAGGGGCCTTGGCATCCAGTAGAAGCCAGGGGTCCCTCTCTGGGCTGTGCTAATAATGGGGCCTGTCCATTCCCTGGGGCAAGACCCGAGCTGTCTCCGTGTGAGCTGTGATCTGCCCACTGGGCTGGGGCTGCGGGCCGCAGGATCCTGCTGCCGTAATGCAGCAAAGAGAGGCTGCCAGGGAGCCCGCACGGCCGACCGCCGGGAGGGCTGGGAAGGGGAGGGGGGGAGGAGGCTGCCGGGGCTCCCCGGGGCGGGAGACACTGAGCTGGGCGTCCACCCCAGGCAGGCCGGAGCTGCAGCAATCTGTCCCCTAACGCCTCCGATGTCACCTGTGGGTGGAGGTTTCTGGGGGAGGCTGCGCCCGGGTACTCCTTCCTCAGGCCAGGACCCAGGCCAGAATGGGCCTCTAGGGACCCAAGGGGCCCTGGCGCTAACACCACAGATGAGCACTGGCGCTCCAGCCAGCATGGCCACAACCAACGAAGACAGAAAGAGAGCAGAGGACTCCACTGACCCCACCCACACCACAGCACCGGGCACTCAGGCATCTCAGGGTGAGAACACTTTCTGCAGGGTGTGTGTGTGTGTGTGTGTGTGTGTGTGTGTGTGTAAGAGAGGGGGGGGAGGAGGGAGGGAGGAAAGAAACAGGGGAGAGAGAGAGCTGTCTTTTTAAAAAGGTTAGATAAGGAACACTTATTCAATTTTATGGAATGCAGTGTTGATCCATTCTAGAATAGAAAAGAAAGCCAATTAAGATTGTTAAACTAAAATAAAAAAAGGTTAAGTAAGATTACTGACTGGCCAGCTTAAAATGACCACTATTTATGAAGTGCTTTCTCTGGTTTAGACTACATAGGAAATCAAGCTACTTCCAATAAGAAAAAAAAATTTTTTTTGACAGGCAGAGAGAGAGACAAGGGCTTTTTTTTTAAGTGCTCAAGCACTTGGGTCCCTGCCACAGGCACAGGAGACTGGGAGTGAGCTCCTGGCTCCTGGCTCTGCCCTGGTCCAGTTCCGGCTGTTGCAGGCATTGAGGGAGTGAGCTGGTAGACAGAAGCACTGTTTCAGTCTCTCAACGAAAAGGAAAGGAAAAAATAAGACAAAAACTGAGCTGGGTCCCACCTGTAAGTGCAAACGCCTGTCCCCTGCCACAGCTCAAACACCTGCGGCTGTGCGCCCCCCACCCAGAGCCTGCAACACCCGGAGGCAGAAGCACCCAGCACCCAGTCCAGCACCCTTGTCCTCAGGTCCAGGGTCAGGGACGGAGGGGCTGCAGAGAGGAAATGGAGGCACTGGGACCCCCCCCCCCAGCCAAGCCCACTAGACCTGGGTGCTCTCAGGGGCGCCGGCACCACAGGGAAGCAGCTGAAGGCCCGGGCGGTCAGCGAGGGCCCCAGCACCAGCCCCCGTTTTTCCACCTCATTGGCCTGAGTGCCAAGCAAACTGAAGGAGCCCGAGACAAACTTGGTACAGCTTAGAGTTTTTATTACAACAATCATTTAAATTACAACAGTCCCCCCAGAATAAAAAACAGGGCTCCACGGCGGCCTCAAGAGGAGGCAGGTTCGGGCCCCACAGGCAGGAACGCCATCTGACATCGCTGGAAATGGCTGGGGCTGCCCCTGAAGCCCACCAGGGCCAGTGGGAGAGGCTGACTCCCGCCCGGCTGCTCTCCCCAGGGGCGGTGAGGGCCCAGGCCTGTCAGCACCTGGACTTTGGGAAAAGAAGAGCGCAGAGGAGGGAGAAACCCGTCCCCAGGATGCCAACAGTCACTGAGGTGTTACTCAGCCACGGGCTGCTGTCTAGCCTGGCCTGGGTGCTGCTGGGGCAGACACACCAGGGGGCCTGAGCCCAGGCGGCCACAGGTCAACGGCGTTGCCGGCTGTCGGCGTGGGCCGGGCAAAGGGCATCCGAAGCGATCTAAGGAAATCATGGCCAGAGTCCTGTTCTCAATGGACCCCAGGGGCTCCATGCCCACAGGCAGGCATGGGTTTCTGAAATCCCAGCTCAGCTCTCATTCTTCCTCCCCCCAGGGCCCCAGACTCTTGGTGGGGGGAGGTGGCCGCTGGTTCTTGTCCCCAGGGAGAGCGGAAACGCTCTGTCGCCTCTCTCCCTGTCTGCGCCTGGGGCCCAGGTGCTTCTGCCAGGGCTCAGCCGCTGGCCGGCTCCCTGGTGGCCCCACGGCTTGGCATTTTCCGGGCTTCCAAAGCACACGCACAGCAGTTAAACAACAAGAAAACAAAGCCCGACAATGCTGTTATAAACCACCACCATGCGCCTGTGCCCCGCAGCCACTGTTAGAGATTAAATCTACATGAGGGAGAGGGGCTGCAGCCCGAGGAATCGCCCAGCAGGGGCAGACACAGCTGAGCCCCCCTGCCATGCCTAGGGGCTGGGTGGACACAGGGCTGGCTCCCTCGGGCCAAGGCCGCCTAAGAAGGCTGTGGCCAGCCCAGGACACCGACAGGGCAGTCTGACAGTGGAAAAAGGCAGGATTTTCGTGAGCCTGAGAAAGCCAACAAAGTTTCTAAGAAGCCAAAACAGAATGGCCAGAGACGCCTCTCTGCTCTCAGGAAACCTGCAGGTCCTCGGATGGGGCCAGTTAAGAAGCCTAAGACCCCTCAGCTGTTCTGCCCAGTGGGAGCACTGAGGCGCTCTGGCCGGCCACAGCGGTGAGCGAGCCACCGGGTGGCTGGGGCGCCGCTGCCGTAGGCACAGAGGAGAGCCGTGTGCCAGCCCGTGCAGGCGCCGGCTGGGAGTACACAGGTGCTCAGGCTGGTGCTGGAGGGGGCCCCCAGGGACCCTGTGCCTAGGGGACAAGGGCCGCAGCCAAACGAAGCGCAGGTCCAGCAGAGGCCAGCGAGGGCTTAACGGCAGGGGCCTGGAGGTGACCCGCGTCAGCAACACACTGGGGCTGTGGAGCTCGGTGCTGGGTCAGTGAGAAGTACCCGTGGGGTCCCCGCTGACCACAGGTGGGAGAGGCTGAGGCTGAAGGGGGCGACTGCTCTGTACCGCCACAGCCCTGTCCATTCCCCACCAGCTGGAGGACCCGGCTTTCCGATGGCCCCAAGCCACGGACAGGCTCCCAGACGACGTGCAGGAGCAAAGCGGTGCTTCACTGAATCCCACGTCCACATTCTCAGAGATGGATGTCTTGGAGACCTGGGTGGGGTGGGCAGCTGGCACCAGCCTTCCAGTCTCCAAGGGACTTCTGCGCTTGGCTCCCTCTGCCCCCTCCCCAGACTGGACTGTTGAGGTCAGCTCTGGGCAGTGCGGGATCCCGCAGTAGACAGACAGACAAAACTTCGGAAAGAATGAAAGCCTCTGGTCAGGAGAACCAGATCGCCACTGGTTCACAGTTCAAGGCCACTGCACAGGAAGGGGGCTGGGCTCTCCACTGGGGAAAGTCCCGGAGCCCCCAGCCAGCAGCCCCTGTGGGAGGTTCCTGGGGCGTCCGGCCATCCCGATGGTGCCAGGAGCAGAAGCGGCAGGTCCTGGGGAGGGGCTGCGTCCCCTGCTAGAGCTCTTCAAAGAAGGCCACTCGGGACTTGGCGCTCTGCAAGGTGAGCTGTAAGAGAGCAGAGGAGGGTCGAGGGGCTTGGGGTCTGCTCCTGCTCACAGGCTCCCAGCTGGCTCGTGAGTCTAGGGGCACTGTTCAAAAACAGCATGCACGCAAGCTGGTGGTCAACCCCGGGGACTTCCAGATTTGCCCCGGAATCCAAATCAGGAGGTGACAAACACAAAAATGCCAGGAGGGACGGCTGGCTGGCAGAAAATGCCATCGGCACCGCCTTTCCAGGGGACAGGGGGTCCCTGGACATCCGAGAAGATTTTCACAGTTGACTACAAAGCTCCCTGAGCCGTGCTGCTGGGTGGGGGACGTGAGCCTGAGCCTGGGGAGCTCTCCCTGCTGGGGCTCGGGGGAACTGGCTCCTCCTGCCCCCGGGGCAAGGCGAGGCGACAAGGTCTGGGGCTCAAGCTTGTCCCTGCTGCTCCTGTGTTGGGCTGGCTGTGGAGGGCCAGTTCAGGCAGGGAGGATGGGGGCTCACAGGCCGCCAGCAGAGGCTCTCCCAGGAAGGACACTGACTGAGAAGGCTGGGGGGTGGGGAGGAAGAACGAAAGCTCTCACTCAGTGACTCGTGGGCCACTTCCCAGCCTCGCCCCAAACAGAAGCACATGGCACGGGACCCTCACCCTGCTTGTCTCCCGAAGCGAGACTTGGAGGAAGACTGGGGCTTCCCGGGGCGAGCCGCCAGGGGCAGGGGGACAGGAAAGCACACCGCTGGCTTCCACTCCCCTAAGCGTGTTGGTCAGCACGCTGCAGCCCGTGGGAGCTCAGGTGCGGGCCATATCACTAAACGGAGCGATGTGGGGCAAATGATCTCTCTGGAGGTGAACCACGGGGCAGGCTAGATGGTAGGACCTATTTCCTCGACTTCTGGTAGTCTCTGATTCTGCCGAGCCCTCAGAAACGTCCCCCACTCTCCAAGGGGGCAGGGGAGGGCAGCCCCAAAGCCACCACTTCACCATCCAACGAGACAGCTTGAGAGGCGCCTCTGAATCCTGCCAAATCTTTTGGCCTTGAAGTTCTGGCTAACAAGCTGAATGCAGGGAGGCATCTGGGCTGTTTTCTTCAGTGGAACCAATTTCAGGAGCCCTCTCGAAGCGCAGCGCTGATGGGCTGGAGAGAGCTTTGCTTTGTTGATCGCAACTCCCTCCAGAAGGGAGCTGTGTGCCGATGGGTTCTCTCTCAACGCAATCAGAACGGGGCCAGGGCTTCCGTGCCCTGTGATAATGGGAAGCAGGAGGGTCACGGGAAGAAGGAAGAGACTGGCTGCCAGAGATCTGCCGGGGCTGGATGCTCGTGGGGGTGCAGTGTGGTTTAAATCAAACAGGCGTGAAGCCCAGTGCCTCTGCTCAGGCCCCTCCCGCACTTCTGAGAAGACCCCAAGCCCACAGCCACTCCAAGTTAGACCCAGGCTCAGCTGACCAGCTGATCCAAGGCCCGCGTGGGTCACTCCGCGTGGGTCACTCATGCCCCGGGGCCTCAGTTTCCCACCGTGAGGCGGGGGAGGTGGCAGCCCCTCCTCGCAGGGCGCCGTGCGGAGGAACTGGGACCGCGTGCGAGGCAGTTCCGTGCCTGGCGCGTGGTGAGAACTCAGCAGCTGTGATTACTAACGGCAGCCTCTCGTCTCTTCCCTCCCCCAGCTCTGCTGCTCTCCTTCCTGGGAGGGGGAGGAGGGGGCAGAGCAGAGCCCTCGCTGGGAAGGTGCCCAAAGGCCAGGTCACGCACAGCGCTGGTCTCCACGGCCTCCAGGCTGGGACAGGCGCTGCCCTGGGAGTCCTGGCCACTTCCCCAGGCAGGAAGCCTAGGCTGGGGGGGCCTCAGAGAGCCTCTTGCCTGTTCGCACGATGTTGGCTCCAAGAATTCCTGGATCTTTTACCCAAGCAGCGTCTGGCTGTCCCTTTGAGGTGCCAGGGGAGGGTTCTGGCTGCGCCAACATCTCCAGACTCCAGTTACTGGTGCATGCGCTTGTTAGGGTGCAAAGCTCTCTGGCGGCGGCTCAGGCTCGCCCGACGCTTAGCTCGCAGGAGCAAGAATTTGACCTCAGGGCCAAGGAGAGGCACAGAAGACCCTGATCACGCACACACAAGTAGGGAAGCACCACAACCACACGGCCTTGGCAGCAGAGAGCCATGGCCTTCCAGAAGGCACCGAGGCTGGCAGAGGAGAAGGCGGACCCCCTGGGTGGAGGTGGTTGAGTCCTGGCTGACCCTACCCCTACGTTCACCCTGCAGCTCCTGACGGTTCCAGTTCCACTAGGAACCCCGAAGTCAGAGGAACTGGTGGCACCGCCCACCCTCCGCTGCCCGAACCTTTTCCCACTTCCCACGTGATGGCCTCTGCCTGCTTCTACAGCAGTGGCATCCGTGGTCCCAGCCACCAAAAAGCCACCCGCAGGACAGGCATCTGACGCAGCAGCTGAGACAGTTTCAGATGCCACATAGCCCATGAGGGTGCCAGGGTTCAAGTCCCATTTTCCTACCAGGGAGGCTCTTGGGAGGAGGCAGAGGTGGCAGAAGCAGGTGGGTCCCTACCACCACTTAGGAGACCTGGACTGAGTACCCAGCTCCTGCCTTTGGCCTGGCCCAGCCCAGCCTCTCAAATAAAAAAAAATAAAATAAAAACTGAAGCCCCCTCCTGGCAGGGGGCACAACTGACGGCTTCTCCGCCCTCGCTCCCTGCCTGGGTGCCCCTTCACCGCCCATTCTAGAAAGCTCGTTGCCACAGTTACAGGACAGCTAGAGGCAGGAGGGAGGCGTGAGGGAGACGGCGGAGGCCAGAGGCAGCGGCCCAGCCAGCCCTGCACACAATACACGGCCTCTGCAGGTTGACTTTGGAGACACGAACGCCAGCGCACAAGCTCCCTGCTCTCCCTGCCACCCTCTTGAACCCCCCCTGGTGTCCGAGTCCAGCGAACGCTGCTCTGTCTCCCTGCTCAGCACGTGCCTTGGGCGTCTCTGCTTGCTGGAGGCCCCTTCCCCTCTCCGTCCCACCACCGGGATTCCACGCAGAGCCGTCCATGCCTCCTTTGGCCACCTAGCCCAGCCCTCCCGCACCAGCCTTGGCTGCCTGGGGAGGACATGGGTTCTACATGCATACTGCCGGGCGGCGCTCTAAGGCTATCCGGGAGGAGGAGGTCCCCACATTTCGGCAAGTGAAGAAGCAGAGAGCCTCTGGTGGTCACTCTGGGAGCCGCCTCCTTTGAACCATCTCGTGGCCAAGTGGCGGGGCTCTGCTGCACGTGACCGGTGACCACGTCCGCCACACATGGCATCGTCCTCCAGAACTCGCCCTCAGACAAGCGGTGCCCACGGGGGTCTCGGCAGCGGGGCTCAGCTTCTTGGGGAAGGCCGTAAGCCACCAGGGCCCTGCTCGAAGCCCCCAACTCCCAGCGCTCCTGCCAGTTCCCTGAAGATGACTAAAAGAACACCAAGTCTCCCTGCAAGGCACGGGGCTGACCCGCTGCTCTCTTCCAGCTGTCTCCTCACATCTGATTAGAATCAGCCGTGTGAATAATATGGGCGGAATTAAGTTCTCTCTCGCCTCAACCGGCTGTTCAAGTCTGTCACTAATCCAATTCTACTCCGAGGAGACCGACTTCCTTTTCTCTCTCTGCAGCATGTCTGTTTGTATCTCACGGGGCCCGAGTCCACCTGCTTGGGCCTGGCTGCCCCTTCCTGCCCAGCATCAAGACTTGACCCTGGCGGTCACCTTTGCCTCTACTGGCTTTCCCACCGCTCTGCTAGTTGTCTGTGACAGCCGCCAGGAGACGAGGCACTTGGCAGAGACAGGACTCCTTGCATTCCCCAAACTGCGTGTGGTGTGCAAAGACGGACATGTCCGCGCCACTGAAACAAGTCTGGATTCAGAAGAAACATCTGTCTCCTTAAAAAGACAGGAGGCTGGCTCCCGTCAATCCTAGGTAAGGGCCTGGCACCCAGCTGGCTCCCCTAGCCCAGGCACGCGATCTGCGGGCTCAGCCGGCGCCTGCTCGCTGGCCTCAGAACCTGCAGGCGGCAGGCCTGGGAGGCACCTGTGACGGGTGCGCCCCTGCCTGGTGGCAGTGGCCGGTGGAAGGATTCCAGGGACAAGGGCTCCTCCCGTGTCAGTCTCGAGAGCGCCCCCTGCTGGAACACCACCAGAGGCAGGCTGCCAACGCTCCCAGCTCTCCTCTAAAAATCCTTTTGGGGGATTGTTTCCCAAAGTGATGGGGGCGGGGTGTGTGTGGAGGAATAAGGAAATGTATTCCAGCCTGAAGCAGCAAGGCCGCTTGATTAAGAATGAATTACACTTTCATCAGCACAGGGAGAAAATTGATTCACAAGGCCGCATTGTGATCATCTTGTTCCTAAAGCAAAGGCGGGGGGGGGGGGGGGGCAGGACACAGAGCCACTCGGCTGTCGGTGGCGAGAGAAAGGAAGCTCCGCAATTAAGCAGGGAGAGCAAAACTAATCAGAGCTCCAGGACTCCTTCAACTGGTCCCCGAGGCCTCGCCGCCATGATCCGCTATCCCAAGGGAGGAGGGGGGAGGGTGGGAAGGGGCCGTCTAATTCCTTTTAAATGATAAGCCCCACAGTGCCGAACCCATTTTAGATACTAACCTAATAACTCCCGACGCGGAGACTCTGCTTGTCCCATAAAAATGCGGAGGAATTGAAATGCAAGCCCTAAAATCATGTTCTACTTCCTCTCTCCACCACTACATACGGAAAATGAAGGAGCGGGGGAGGGCTGAGATGCAAAAGGACATGCAGATTCTCTGGCGCGTGGATGCACGGGAGACAGCGGAGTCCAGAGCAGAAAGGTGACAGCCAACGCCTGCAGCAGCACATTCCAGCAGAACCTCCGGGTGTGGGGTGTGAGACAGTCCCTCTTCCCGGTGGGAGCCGAGCGGGGAGGGTGGCTGTTGTCAAGTGGCCAGACGAAGCCCTGCTGCAGCCTTGCTAGGGACAGCTTTGCACCCGATGCCATCTGGAGATGTGCACGGGGAGCGAGCCATCCACACACTTCTCCCTAAACAGGGCTGGGATGAAAGGCCAAGTCCATCCCAGTGAACAAATCCAATTTGGGATTAGCTGCTTGATCTGCTCTGGAGAGAAATCAGCCAGGGAAACCCGGGGCAGGGGCAGGGTTGGGGGGCTTTTGTGTGCTAATGCTTTAGGGACTGAGAGCAGCAGGAAGATGCCTGTCGCCAGCTGGCCCGGTGATGCTGGTGGGGGCCCTTGGCTACTCCGTGCCTCCACCCGACAGACTGACTAATGGGCCGCTGCACCTCAGCGGGCAGGTGGGGGCTCGCTGGCATCGGCAGAGCGCTCTGGGTGAGCACCCCAGGAAAAAGGTGCAGAGACCCTGCTACTGATGCTGTTTAAAAACTGCCCACATGGCAAGAGAAATCATGGCAAAGATCACAAGACACAACCTGGAGCTGGCAGAATGCGTCTGCATCCCGCTCTCCCCTCCCACCAGGGCGGTGACAGAGCAGGCGCAGGCGGAGCACTGCACGGGAGCACCTCTCAGCGCCCGGGGGCCACACAGGGTGCCTCCCTCCTCTAGTAAGGCCCAGCAGTGTCCTCAGGCACTTGCCAAGAGTGGGCTCCCAGGCTCAGGGCCACCCCCCCACACACACCCCCAGAGAGCTTGACCTGACTGAAACAGCACCGGGGCCTGGGCGCTGGGAAAGAGGCCAGGAGGACCTTGTATGCAGAGAGCCACCGGAAACAAGGAAGAAAGCTGTAAGCCCACAACAAGAGACACCTGGAAATTCAGTGCACGCGCGTGCACATGTGTGTGTGGGGGGGGTGAGGAGTGGCCTTCAGGGATGAGCCCAGGGTATCACACCCAGGAGCAGCGTTCCAGAGACCGGCCCGTGGCTCCCAATGCCTTCAAGAGCTTCCACAGAGCCAGGAGCCAGAAGGACTTGGGTAGCCCTGCCATTTCTCCTAGGGCTCTACACCCACATCCGGTGCTGCCAGCGCACCCGCTCCCCGCTCTTTCTTCTCTCCTCCTTCCTGCCTCTGCTATGTTTCAGCCACAACAATGATGACGAGAAGGTTCTAGAGCCCGGGAGCCAGTAACTCTTGCTTTTTATTTTTCTGTGTGTGTGTGTGTGTGTGTGTGTGTGTGTGTCAGGGCCAAGGGTACTTTAGCAGCTAACGCCCAGTCCCTGAAGCAAGCAGAGCCCCTCGGCCCAGTGGGGACAGAAGGGGGTCAGGCGTGTTGACCACACATTAAACATACACAGTTTAGCAGCCAGCTCCAAGACAGCGCTGCAGACCGCGGGTCAGCAGGGAGGCTCTGCCAACAGTCGTAACCGTGGGAGACGCCTTTCACGCATCTGCAGTCTCTCCCCGTGATGTATCCCTGCCCGGGTCTTCTTGGAGTTCTACTTCCCCAGCCCTGTGTCTGCAAGGGGAGCCTGCACAAACGGAAGATGACATCGGGCTTTTACGTCTCCGAGATCCAAGAGAGGCAGCAGCAGCCTCGCGGAGATGTCAAGGCCCCTCTCCTCCCGACCCTGCCCCGGACCACGGCTGGTCTTTGACAGTTCAAACCATCGCCTGATGAAACCAGCTCTCCACGCTCCACAGGCTCCATGATTTCTCATCGTGTCAATTTCCTTTGAAACCCTCGGCTCCCTGGGAGAGCACTGGAAGGACGGCTTGTCTGCTGGCCAGCTCAGGATCCAGACTGAAACCGGTCTCTTGAGAGGGATGAAAGCAAGACTCTGAAGTGTGCAAGCTCCAGGCCCACGGTTCCCCCTCCAAGATAAAGCACGGCGAAGCCTCACCTGGCCACTGCTGCTGTATCAGTTCAGAGGCTCTAGGGCAAGACGCCTGCGTCCCTCTACTGCAGCCAGACCACCAGGCCCAGATGTCAGAACCCACGTGGCTCCCCGGGAGGAACTAAGCACACCCAGGTTCACCTAGTGCCACTGACTCAGATGCAAATGTGGCACCAGTTACGCTGATCATGAATTGGGAAAAGCGGAAATGCAGGGGAGTGAGCAGGAGAAACATACGCTCTGGCAAGCCCACGTCAAATATCAGGAGGAACCGGCGAGTTAACGGTGGCTTTTGAACCACATGGCCACAAACACACTGAATGAATAAGCTGTCACCAGGGTGGGCGTAAACGTGGCAGCACAGCCCACGACACCTCCCTTCTCCCTGGCCAGCCCTCCCTAAGCAACCTGCGACCCCCATTCAGTCCTCACAAGAGTCCTGGGACAAGACCATTCAGCTTTTGCAGGTGAGGACACTGGGCCTCAGGAGAGGCTAAGAACTGTGAACTAAGTGACACAGCAGTGGTGACCTTGGCTAACCAGGCCGGACCTGCTCTCGGCATTTCAGAAGGTGGCAGTGACCTTGGTAAACCCCTTGAATTAGCTTTTGTGTTATCCACTGCCCAAGTCTAGAAAATGGAACCTGCATCAAACCTCTTGTGCAGCAAAAAACAGCCGCTATTTAATCTAGTGATGCTGAGAGAACCGCAGTCACATTAAAAGCCAAATCCATGCTTTCATTAACCCTTGATTAACCAGGGTTCTTGATTGATTGGAGCCTAGCAGCCTGCTTTAACAGGTTCACATCAAGACACGAAAATGAATGAATGAACGAATGCTCCCGTTTATGTCCTAGGAGTAGGAAAAATCTAACTGAACATGAAACGTCCTATGTCTGTAAGAGCTCAGTGAGAACCGACGGGAGAACCAGGGCTGTGCTGGTACAGGAAGAAAACATCGCATTCAGGTGAACAGCGGAGTCGAGGGCAGGCCTGAAACAAAGTGCGGCTTTCTGCTTGCCCCGCGTTAGCCAAATGGTCAGCGCTCCAAGGTGGATCCACCCTGGGGTGTTCTGGGTGTCTCAGGGCTACTGCAGGAGCAGATCCACCTGGCCTCCCCTTCTAAGGCCGCTCATCACGGCCCTGCTCAGAGCCGGGGAACCAACACCAAGGTGGGATTTGGAAGCTGAAGAAACGGGAGCCCACTCAGCAGAACGATCACACCAGAGGCAGGGTTCACACCACGGTCCTTGGGACCACTCACAACTTGAGCCCACCTCGTGGGACCTCACTGCTAACCTCTGGCTGCCATAACCACCACAAATGGGATTTCTTTCACGTCGGATCTCTTCAGTAGAAAGCTTCCAATGAGCTTGTTCTAGCCCCCAAAACCAGAGGTGAGGACTCCCGCGGGTATAGCCCACGTTGCTGTCCGATGGCACTGGGCTCCCTGACATGGCACTGCTGGGGATTATTAGGTGAGAAGCAGGGGGAGGAGGTCACGTTATGACCAGGAAAAACAGTTCTCTCCACTGCCTAGGCATGTGGGAAGAGGGAGGAGCTGCTGTGGGGAGAAAGTAGGCACCACTCAATTAACTTCCTGAACAGCCACTGTCTGCCCCTCTCCCCGTGTCTGCGACTACACTGCTCCGGAGGAGTGCCCTGTGGCCACCTCTCGCTCCGTCCTGTGGCAACTCTGCACACGGACAGACCCCCGTGCTCGGAAAGGCCTGTGTGCACAAACAGGCAGCTCTTGGGGAAAACAAGCGTCCATTCTGTGACTAGAGGCTGCCAGGTGTGACCATGGGGTGGCAGAGCTCATCACCGCAGGAGTGAAAGACGCACAGTTACCCCATTCTCATGCTAGGGTTATCTGTCTAAGGAATACGCCACCAAGACACAGGACTTTGAGACAGACCTGACTGGACAAGAAGCCATGACCTGCCCCAGCCCAACAATGTCACCAATGGACAGGACAACCTACAGCCCCGGGACATGCTCTTCAGAACGAGGCAGCCCTCCGGGGCCCTGGACACCTGCTCTCAGACTCGAAGCATGCTGCGGCCAGTACCCAGGCACACCTGCCCTCAGGAGGGCTCGGCGTGGCCCAGGGACAAAGACAGGCAAGCTCATGCATGGGTTAGTATCACAGAGGGCAGGACCATCACCACACACAGAGTACCTGCAACAACCTACTTTGAGGGCTCAAATGCAGATAGGTCTTCTGCCTTGGGCTTGAGGCTAAACCAGCAAAATAAAATGAAGAAAAACAAAAACACACCCTGTGATATCGACAATGCCACATGTGCAAAATGCTCAGACAGGCCTGACACGGTGACCCGTGACTTCGCTGGTTTGCTTCTCTGGCTTGGAGAGGAGTCTCTCCGGGCCCAAGAGGACACTCTTCCTGGTGTCCACATGAAGCGGGGGCGAGGGGGAGCGGGCAGGGGATGGGGCCTGAGGACCAGCTTCCTGGCCCACTCATTGTTCTCCCTCTTTGCTTAGTGGCTGGGCTTCTCTTTAGTTCCCACTTGCTATTTCGTAACTTCATTTTGGAAGGGAAACCCAGGAAATTAGAGAAGCCAGAAGACAGAGGAATGTGGGATGTGGAAATGCCTTTCCTCCTAGGTTATTCTATGGAAAGGAGTTCTCTCTCCAGTGCCAATGGAACTGGAGTTGAGACGGAAGGCAGGGCTTCCTGCTGTACCCATCTCACAGAGTTTTGATACAGCTTTACCACTACAATCACAGATGGAAACCGTTTTAAACATTAACAGAAAGAGTAAAAAATTAACTCTATCAATCATTATTTAAACTCAAGAAACAGCCTCATCTTAATGACACCAATTTTATAGGTGTTACTGTGATCCTGGGCTATCTGTTACCATAAGAGCACCAACTGGCAAGAGATGACTTTTCTGTTTTGCCCAAATAAACCAAGAATACTCTTGAGCTGATAGTTAGCATGGCATTGAACTTCTGAGTGTCTAAGATGCCTAAAGCTCAATATACCAGTGGAAAAAGATAGGAAATTGTTAGCAACATAAACATTTTTTAAAACATTACTTCTCCTAGACACTTCCTTTTATGTTTGGAAGAAGTTAAAAATTCAGAATTTGCTTCCTAAATCAAGAACAGAATTTTATAGCCTTTGCCACTTAAAAACACAAAAAGTCTAGCGGGGAGTCTGTTCTCGGCAGCCTCCATTTCATTTTGCTTTCTCATTAAGCAAGGAAGCTCCCTGGGCATAACTCCCTTTGGCTTAAAAGACAGAACCACTTTACTGCTAAGTGATGGATCAAAACCCGTCCTCTAACGGGCATTCATTTCATCAGAGCTTTTAACACAAGCTTCACTTCCATCAAGTCAATGGGTTCATGGTCACTGGCAGATTAAATTCCCTTTCTGGCAGGAGTCGAAAAATTTCCTTAACTAAGGACATATGAAAAATGACAACAGCCTAATGACTCGGCTACTGAGGAACCAGATGCCAACCTCACATTTCATTAATGATTGCCCTGATCAGCAGAAGCCGAGAGACTGCGGTACCTTCTTGATGGTATTGTGCTTGCTACTGGTGCCGCCCCGGTCAGAGTTCTCATTGTGCAGGATGTCCAAAGCCGTCTCCCTCTCTTTGAGCTTCAGGGCCTCGATCTCGGTCTTGAGTTCATTGAGCTGCTCCTGCAGATGCTTGCTCTTCTCCAAATATTCCACCCTGTGGCAAGCAGACATTGTGTTGTCACTGCTTGGGCCAACAGTGAGACGGGGCTGAGCTGCTGCTCGGGGTGGGATCCAGGGGTTCACCTCTCTACTTGGCCACTCAAGGGCTGTGGGAGCCAGGCTGGTTGCTTCACTGAGTCTATTTCCTCATTGGTAAACTGAGATAACGGTCCTGGGGCTGTGGTCAAGACTTAGAGAATGAAAGTGCAAACCCTGAGTGCTCTACCAATACCAGCTGTCATCCATAGCCTTTAGTTCTGCACAAAAAACAACACAGGAAACACATGCCTCTTGGCACCGAAAACAATCTCCTTGTCTCGAACCAGTAATTCAAGGGACAGCCACGACTGCACCTGCAGTTTGTTCTGAGACTTCATCTCCGAAAGATGACAGAAGCTCACTTGGCCAACAAGAAAGAACAGGTGCCCGCCCTCACCAGCAGGGACATGCACGAAGCAATGGCATCTTTGATGGTGCAAATCAGGACACAGCTTATGAAGTAACCAACTACAAGGCCACGTCGGCAAAACTATGTGACAGAAACACCCAGGAACATTCTACAGGGATCACCACGGCGTGTCTACAGACTTGGTCAGCACATGTGAGGGTGATGAGTGAACGTGTGTCTTCTCAAAATTCCTGTGTTGAAACAGGATCATCAGTGTGGAGCTGTCGGGAGGTCACAAGGGTACACACAGCCCTCGGGAATGGGATTAGTGCCCTTTACAAAAGAGGCTCCAGAGAGACCCCTGACCGCTTCCAACGTGCGAGAACACAGCAGGAAGGCACCTTGTATGAACCAAGAAGAGGGCCCTCGCCAGGTCGCAATTTGCTGGCGCCCTGATCTTGGACTTGCACCTTTCAGAACTAAGGACTAATTTCTGTTGTTCATAAACCATCCAGACTGGTATTTTGTTATAGCAGCCTGAAGGGACCAGACAGAAAATACAAACTCTACAAAAGCAGATGGCAGTACAGACTGTGGCCTCCTCACACTGATCACATGTGTCTGGACAACTGAGCAAAACCACACAGCAGACACCACTGTGACAGGCTCTGGTCCCTTGGCTCCTGAGCTATCCCCTGGGCACGAGGGCCCACAGAGGAACCCAGCTAGGCCTGTGGTGGCCCATGCTGGACTCCAGAGACCCTTTCCTCAGGGGGTCATCCTGAGGATGCTACGTGTGGTGGAAGCACGCAGGCTAGCGTCAGATGGCTGAAGTCTCAAACCCTGCTCTATCCATCAGCTGTGGGAATTTATGAAACTCTAAATCTATGCTCTCATTCATACAAAATGGGAACACTAAACCCCACCATCAATGTCAGTTTGAAGGTTGTTAGTAGGACCTATTTTTTTTTTCTTTTTTTAAAGATTTATTTATTTATTTGAGAGGCAGAGAGAAAGAGAGAGAGAGGTCTTCCATCCACTGGTTCATTCCCCAAATGGCCTCAATGGCTGGAGATGTGCTGATCCAAAGCCCTGAGCCAGGAGCTTCTTCCAGGTCTCCCACACGTGGGTGCAGGGGCCCAAGCACTTGGGCCATTCTCCACTGCTTTCCCAGGCCATAGCAGAGAGCTGGATGGGAAGTGGAGCAGCCAGGATTCAAACCAGCGCCCTTAGGAGATGCCAACACTGCAGGTGCGGCTTTAAACACTACGCCATGGCGCTGGCCCCAGTTAGAAGGAATTAAATGCAACTGCAGCTAAAAGTCGCCAATGCACAAGCACCCAATCTGTGGGAGTGACTGGGACAGCTCCCTGGCAAGCTGGGGCACAGTCGGCCAGCTCACCTCTGGCCCTGGGAATTCAGGGACCTTCACTGGGACTTCCCCTGCGGTGGGCATCCTTTCCATCTCTGAGCAGGAACGGAAGTGGAGGGCGGCTTGGCAGGAGCCGCTGTGGTCAGGGCACGCCAGGCTCTGCTCGGGCTGCTCCATACGGCACAGCTGGCCCCATCTGCCTTTCCTTAGCCTCGAGCTGGAACTGCTGCTCTCTCCTTAGTTCTAGAAATGGGGACCACAGCAGATCCCAGCCACTGGTGAACACAATGAGGAGATGACAGCCGTCTGATCCTGAGACCCCCAACAACCCAGTCCCAGGCCCTAATGGGTCCGGGTCATTTTTATCCTGGAAGACTGCATGCTCATCTG
Organism: Sylvilagus floridanus; assembly: GCA_949820135.1. NCBI lineage: Eukaryota > Metazoa > Chordata > Mammalia > Lagomorpha > Leporidae > Sylvilagus > Sylvilagus floridanus. The sequence goes on from OX463233.1 coordinate 161,154,321, forward strand.
CTGTCCTTTCTTTCTGATTGGGAATTTCCTGCTCCAGTGGTGAGTACAGAGCAAACATCTGCAGGCACCAGTGACAGACAGGCCGCTGGGAGACCCTGCAAGTCTCCAGGCCCAGAGCCACTTGCTGTCATTCACGGCTGCCCTGAGCAGGGCACAGGGGCTACGTACTTCTCCTTCTCTATCTCCATGGAAAGTCGCTTCATGTCAGTATCCTTGAAGTCAAAAGACAGGCTGTCGCCGATGAGGTTGAAACTCGGTATGTCAGGAGGCAGCGGCGCTGGAATGGGGTTCATAGGCTGGTAATAAGAAATCTCAGGTTAGGAGGTTCGCGTGACTCAAGAACGGAGGGACACTGCTGTGTTAACAGCCCACCCTCTGGCACGGCTGAGTCCCGCCCACGGTGGCACCGAGCCCCCACCCTTCTCAGTCCACTGACATCAACAGTCCCAAAGAACCCACGTCCCGGCAAATCCTGTTCTGCCCTTCCTCTTGCTCCTTCGAATCACAAAGACCAACTCCCACTTGCGCTTTCACTTAGGAGGTGCCCAGGCCTTGTGCCAGACGCTAGAGATGCAGAGAACAACACAGGGACCCTGGCTTGGGTCCTCTTCAGGAACTGGGTGTGTTCACAAATCATCACAGGTCAGAAAGTTAAACATCACAGCCACGGAGTGAGCCAGAGGAGGATAGAAAGGAGGTTGCTTCTACTAGAGCCAGAGAATGTGCCAGCAACAGAGGTTTGCTAATCAGAGGCAGAACAGCGGGCGGGGCCGAGTGTCCAGCAGGACACTGCTGTCTGCAGGGCCCATGTGGGGAGGAGGGCATGAGACTGGCCCAGACTAAGGAGGTTCCACCTGCACACTGACGTAGAGCGTAACTCTACCTCTCAAATTAATAAACAATTTTTTAAAAATTTATTTATTTGAAAGGCAGAAAAACAGAGAGAGACACACATATACACAGAGACAGATCTACCATCTGCTGGTTCACTCCCCAAATGGTCACAATAGCCAGGTCTGGGCTGGGCATAATCCAGGAGCCAGGAGCTCCATCTTGGTCTTCTACATAGGTGGCAGGGGCCCAAGCACTTGGGCTGTTCCTCTGCTGCCTTCCCAGAATGCACTAGCCAGAAGCTTTAGGTGGGAAGTAGACCAGCCAAGACTGGAGTCAGCACTCCAGTATGGGATTCTGCTATCACAATTTAACCCGCTGAGGCTGGCGTTGTGGCGCAATGGGTTAATGCCCTGGCCTGAAGCGCCGGCATCCCATGTGGTCACTGGTTCAAGTCCTGGCTGCTCCACTTCTGATCCAGCTCTCTGGCCTGGGAAACTGTAGAAGATGGCCCACCTGCATGGGAGACCTGGAAGAGGCTCCTGGCTTCAGATCGGCACAGCTGCAGCCATCGCAGCCAACTGGGGAGTGAACCAATGGATGGAAGACCTCTCTCTCTCTCTTTCTGCGTAACTCTTTCAAATAAAATAAAATCTCAAAAACAACCAATTTAACCTGCTGTACCACAATGCCAGCCCAGGAATGTCCTGTTTTCTCATGGTGGTTCTGGGGATATGGGTATATTTTCTTTGTGAAATTCACTAAGCTGTACAGTTATAACTTACACTTCTCTGTATGTTACATTCCATAAAAATGTCTAGAAAAGATGAGTTCGACTGCTGTACCACTGGCGAGAGCATAAACTAGTACCACCACTTTGGAGAGTATCAAAATTGAAGGCCTGACCCCATGTGTCTACCAATAAATCCACCCGATGTGAGATTTGTGTTCAAGGATGTGCAGTACAGCTTTGCTCAAAATTGCAAAAGAGAACAGATGAGATGCTCACTCATAAGGGGCTGGTTAGATGAGTTACAACCCATCCACACAACACAATATGGGTACAAAGCTGATCTGAATGATCTCTTCTAGGATTTATCGCAAGTGGAAAGAGCAGTTAAATCTGCATAACATTTGCTCCAGTGTGGCTTTGTTTAAAGATTCATTTTACTTGTTTGAAAGACAAAGTGACAGAGGGAGAGGCAGCAAGAGAGAGAGATCTTTTGCCTGCTGTTTCACTCCCTAAATGGTCATAATAGCCAGGGCTGGACAAGCCAAAGCCAGGAACCTAGAACTCCATCTGGGTCTCCCAAGTGGGTGCAGGGGCCCAAGAACTTGGATCATCTTCTGCTGCTTTCCCAGGTGCATTAGCAGGGAGCTGGATTGGAAGTGGAGCAGCTGGGACTTGAACCAGGGACCTCATGGGATGCTGGAGCTGCAGGCAACAGCTTAATCTGCTGTGCCACAAAGCTAGCCTCGGTGTGTGTGGTAAACACATACGTACATCTCAGATGTACAGCCCAGCTGAGCCCTGCAACGATTCCATTCCTAGCTGCCATCTGCTTATGACCACCTGAGAGACCCCGAGCAAGGACATCGGCCATCAGCCCAGCCAGCCATGAGAGGCAATAACAAATGGAGCCACAGGTTGGCTTGGGGTGGTGTGTGGTACAACAACAGACAACCAGAACACATGGCAAAAGAAACCTGCCCGTATTTCCCCCACCTCAAGCCCTGGACATCTCATGTTCTAGTGGCCTGTGTATGGACGTGCAGTGTGTGTGTGTGTGTGTGTGTGTGTACATGTGCATATGCGCCACAAGTGTATTTGCATTCTCCCTGGAATGTCCTGTCACCTTTTCCCACCTGGCTAGTTCCTGCTCCCTCCAAGAGTCAGCTGAGGTTCTTTCCTGCCCGTCAGGCTGGGCTACGACCTCCTACTCTAGGCACCTGCGCATACTGTCTGAATACACACTTCCAACTGTGTGGTAGCAGGTGGACAGGGAACAGGTGTGCAAAGTGCTTGCTGCACTGAATGTAGAGGAGAGGACTGGAGGAAGGCTCTAATCGTGCCGTGACCCCATTTAATAGAAGTCACCACCTTGACCGAAAACGAGGTTGGCAGCTGGTCCTGCAGGGCAGTAATTCACTCTGAGTCATAGTCAGTCCTTCCCAGAACTACAGTGATGGCGCACAGCACGGCTATGGCATGGAGATTACCTTGGGTGTCCCCCAGAGGCCCATGTGTTCAAGGCTTGTCCTCCAAGTCTTAGGTTAATAGCACTAAGAGGTGGAAACGTACCTAGTTATGGTGTTAGGGGTGGGGCCTCAGGGAAAGGATTGGATTGGATTAAGTTGTTGAAGTACAGCCCCCATGATCAAATCATGGAGGCTTCCTTGGGACAGATACACACGGTTTCGCTCGTGCTATGAGATGCTTCCTGTTACCTCGTGACTGCCAGCAAGAACACCATCCCCAGATGTGGAACCAGTGGGGCTCGAGGCCCTGGACTATGACCCTCCAAATTCCACAAACCAGAATCAACCCCCTTCCTTCCTCAGGAGGCTGTCTAAAGTGCTTCACTGTAGTAATGAAAAGCTGACTAGCACAGACACACACTGGCAGTTGGGGATTGCCTTCAGCTCAGCATTAGGAGGCCAGAGAGAAAGTTCTCTTTAGGGTAATGTAGGACCACATTCTGGAATTGGAAAACTTTCAGAACTGGAAAATGCCCCGTGGCAACTGGAGAGAGAACTGATAGTCCCAGGTCACAAGGTGGACCAGGGACCTTCTAGCCAGGCCCCGCTGTGGGCTATCTGCACCCCTTGCTCAGCCAGGCTTTTGCTTGAATGGTCACCCAAAGGCACCACCAGACGAACCCCAGGTGGGACAGTGAGGTCTCCAGGTCTGAGGCAGCCAGAGGCGGGGGCCCCCCAAGCTCACCGGGTACGTGGGCTTGGTGGCGATTTCCAGGAGCTTCTGCTTGGCTCTTCGCTCGGCCTCACGCGCTTCCTGCAGGTCCTGCTTCAGCTGATCTGCCTCCTTGGCCCTGCCAGGAAAGAGGAGCCGTGAGCCACACAGAGGACAGGAGCAGGGCAGTGACCCATCCCTGCCCCAAGGGGAGGGACCTGGGTTAACCCTGCAGACAGCACCTGACAAGGCAAACAAGGCTGGGGGGGGGGGTATTTACAGGAAACCAGAACCTTCCCAAGCAAGGACAACATTCCTGGGCATTATTCATTGCAACTGGGAAATCTGACTGACCGGGGAGAGCAGAGCAGCCAGTGGGGACAAGAGCCAAGAAAAAGAACCTCCGCAGTGGATGGAGAGGGAGGAGAAGAGGGAGGGGCCAGACCTTCTCCGCTTCATCCTGGGTGGAATGAGCTGGGTAAAGAAAGAGCGTGGGGGATCAAAGGCCTTTCGTTTTCGTTTTCATTTTTTTTTTTTTTTTTTTTTTTTTTTTTTACAGGCAGAGTGGACAGTGAGAGAGAGAGACAGAGAGAAAGGTCTTCCTTTTGCCGTTGGTTCACCCTCCAATGGCCGCCGCGGCTGGCGCGCTGCGGCCGGCGCACCGCGCTTGTCCGATGGCAGGAGCCAGGAGCCAGGTGCTTTTCCTGGTCTCCCCATGGAGTGCAGGGCCCAAGCACCTGGGCCATCCTCCACTGCACTCCTGGGCCACAGCAGAGGGCTGGCCTGGAAGAGGGGCAACCGGGACAGAATCCGGTGCCCCGACCGGGACTAGAACCCGGTGTGCCGGCGCCGCAAGGCGGAGGATTAGCCTGTTGAGCCACGGCGCCGGCCTCGTTTTCATTTTTATCTGGAGAGTGATCCCATCAGCTGTTCATTCCCCCACATGCCCACAATAGCCTGGGTTGGGCTGAAGCAGGGAACTCAATTCAGATTTCTAATGTGGGTGGCAGGGACCCAACGACTCGAGCCATCACCACTGCCTCCCAGGGTCCACACTGGCAGGAGGCTGATGTGGAGCGAGAGCCAGAATTGAACCAAGATACTATGATGTGGGACGCAGGAGTCTTAACCAGCATCTTTACCCCAGGCTACACCTCTGCCCTGGGATCAGAGGTTTTACACTGGATCACGAGGGCAGGAGAGGAAAGAAGTGCTTCTTCACAGCCCCCAAGTCAAACACTGGAGGGCAAGCACCCATTTTCTCAGGCAGATCGGCCCCACCACTGAGGGCGCTGGCGCCTGGGTACAGATCCTACCCCTGCAGGACACAGGCTGGGCGTGGCATATAGGTCCTGGCTGGCACAGGGACCTGGCCCCGTATGCATCACTCACAGGGGGATGTAGCACAGACACAGGAAGAAAGGAGCTCAGGACTGGCCACAGGGAACCACGTGCCCAGAACGGCGAGGAAAATGGTAGTGACTGCACCTTGGGAGCTGAGGGCCAAATGCAAATGTCCTAAATCCACAGAGCCAGATGCTGTGGGGAATTGCGCCAGTGTGTATCTGCAGCCTGGCAGGCCCAGAACGAGCCAGGGCCTGGAACAGTCTCTCAGAAGAACGGACGGCAGTCCCAAAGAGGACCCTGCTGAGGAAGCCGCAGGGAAGCGGGGCCCACTGTCCCCCGGAGCCTGAGCACCGTGCCTTTCCCGAGTCCTTCCCAGAGGAAAAGGGAAAGGAACCATTTTTTCTTTCTTTTCTCTCTTTTTATTAATGCAAAGGGTCTCCTCATATCTCTCCAGCTAAAAGCAGCCTGTGGCATGCTCAATGGCTCCACACACACGGCTTATCAGAGAGGCAGCAGCGTGACCAGGGAGGCCCACTGGGCAAGAGAAGTGTTTCAGTGCCCTCCAAACAGCTCCAGCCCCCCAGCTAGACGGAGCGCCAGGCCCACTCATCTGTCAGACACAGCCTGGAAGACACAGACGCAGCTTGCGCACAGTTGCTGGCGAGTTTGGCCTCAGCGCAGGGGCAGCACCTTGCTGGGCCCCAGCGCCCAGGATCCCTGACCCCGTGACCTCACCTCCGCTCTGACTCCTCCGCCATCTTCAGCGCCAGCACCTCGGCCTCTAGCACCTTCTGCTCCATCAGGCGCTTTTCCTCCTCTGTCCTAATGGCCGTGGCCTTGATGCGCTGCATCTCCTGCTCAGCCTCGGCGGCCTTCTGTGCCAAGAGTTTAGCCTCCTCCTCTGTGATCTGGGCCTTTTCAGCCAACAGGTCAGCTGTCTCCTCGGACCGCATCTGGTGAGAACGTGACCCTCAGTGAGAGGGGGAGTCACTACCCGTCCTCTACCCAGACCAGCCTCAGGCCTTCGGTCAGCAAGAACCTGAAGCTGGGACTCGGGGGACCCAGCAGCCTGTGGGCAACAGATGACAGGTCATGCCCCCAACGTCTCAACCCATGGGAGCAACAACAAAGAGGGCTGTTCTAGAGTCCCTACTCTAGCTGAGTCTTATGCATTATGATAGGGGGGGGGGGGGAGAGGAGAGGGAGAGGAGAGGGAGAGAGGGAGAGAGAGATGAGAGGGAGAGGAGAGGGAGAGGAGAGGGAGAGAGGGAGAGGGGGGAGAGGGAGAGGGGGAAAGGGAGAAGAGAGGGAGAGAGAGATGAGAGGGAGAGGAGAGGGAGAGAGGGAGAGGGGGGAGAGGGGGAGAGGGAGAAGAGAGGGAGAGGAGAGAGAGGGGGAGAGGGAGAGGAGAGGGAGAGAGGGAGAGGAGACGGAGAGGAGAGGGAGAGAGGGAGAGGAGAGGGAGAGAGGGAGAGGAGACGGAGAGGAGAGGGAGAGAGGGAGAGGGGGGAGAGGGAGAGAGAGATGAGAGGGAGAGGAGAGGGAGAGAGGGGGAGAGGGAGAGGAGAGGGAGAGGAGAGGGAGAGGGGGGAGAGGGAGAGGAGAGGGAGAGAGGGGGAGAGGGCGAGGAAAGGGAGAGGGAGAGGGAGAGGAGAGGGAGAGGAGAGGGAGAGGAGAGGGAGAGAGAGGAGGGAGAGGGAGAGGGAGAGAAGGTTCTCATTCATTGGTTCACTCTCCAAATGCCTGGAATAGCTGGTGCTAGGCTGGGTAAAGCTGGAAACGCAATGCAGGTCTCCCACATTGGTGGCTGGAACCCAACTACTTGGCCCATTGCCACTGCCTCAGGGTCTGTATTAGCAGGAAGCTGGAGCCAGGAGCCAGGGCTGGGATGTGGGCATCTTAACTGCTAGGCCAGTGCCTGTCCTCCTGCAGAATTAACAAAAGAAAATTTATTTACTTATTTTTTGAAAGGTAGAGTTACAGAGAGGGAGAGAGACGCGTGTCTTCCATTTGCTGGTTCACTCCCCAAATGGCTGCAATAGCTGGGGCTGAGCCAGGCCAAAGCCAGGAGTCTGGCACTCCATCCAGGTTCCTGGAGACATTTTTGATTGTTGCAAAAGGAAGGAGAGGAGGGAGGTGTCACTGGTATCTGGCAGAGTTCAGGCCCCATGACCCAGAACAAACAGCCCCAAACAGTGGTACAGAGGCCGAGAAGCCTTCCTTTAAGGATAACAACCTAAGCCGGCTTCTGCCAACTCAGGTAGAAAGAGAAGGCGTGGATTTCCTCAAAAGCTGAAAGGAGGCTGCTCACTCAGTCTCCGTGGGCTGAGCCCCGGGAGAGCGGGAAGTCCCCTGTAGAACCTTGGAACTCACCAGGGCCTCGTTGGCCATCGTTGCTTCTTCTTTCATCTGCAGCAGCCTCCTCTCCAGTTCGTCCCTTGTGCGTTCGGCCTCCTCCCTCATCTGCTTCTCCCGCGCAAGGCGCTGCCGCTCCATCTGGGGTGGGGGGCACAAGAGCAGGCACCAAGTGATGGGGCTCTAGACCGAGTGTGCCCCAGGAATCCAAGAGCACCCCACCTCCAGAACCTGCTCTTTGGTGATCTTCTTCTTCCCTTTATTGTAAGTAGCCAGGGTCATTCTTGCTGCCCACCACCCTCTGTCTTCCTAAGCCAGCTGCAGAGTTAAGAGCGGTGCCCCATGAAAAAAAAATGCTGGTGGATGAATCCACAGGAAGCGCCCAAGCCCAGTTCCGACCTGGCTAGGAAGCAGCATCCTGACGTGAGGTGTACGGAGATGGCTACCTTGTCAATGTCCCTTTTTTGCTAAGAGACCTCACCCCGCTCTGCCCTGTGGCTGCTCCCTGAGACAGAGCCCCAGAAAGAGGCAGCTGGTTCCTCTGGTCAGATGGGCCACTCACCCACTTCGAACCCACACAGACCCTTCCCACAGCTCTGGTTTCATCAACAAGAGCTCTGCTCCTCTTGCCTGGACTCACGGAAGAGGGAAGTGCTATGTGTGATGCATTCACAGGGCACACACTGGATTTCACAGGGTTAGCTGCAGCCCAGACTTGCTCAGCCCTGTGCGGAGGCAACTCCCGAGCCAGGCTGGGAACACAGCCCCCTGTCCTTAAGGCACAGCGCAAAGCTGCCTTCTGGATCACTGTGTTAACTGGGCCACATGCCGAGCTTAAAAAGGGGAACAAGGATAGGACAGCTCCGTTCTCTGTGATCCTGGGGTACTAACTGCATTCCGAGAGCAGAAGCCAGAAGTGACCACTGTGCTATTTTCTGCCTTAAATAATTAAAGCACATTTAATTACTTATTCTTGCTTCAGTCTTATCCCAAGCTCTAGTAGCATAAGATTTCTAAGACCGCTGCTTTTTCTAAATACTAAGCCAAAAGAAAAAAAAAATGCATTGGAACTTGAAAGAATAATGCAATGACAAGCAATAAAAGACTGCACTGTAAGTTCTCCAATTTTCTTCTCGCAGGTCAACGAGAAGCTGGGCCAATTTGTTCTCTAAATTTCCATCATGCTACAATTTCCATAAGGCCGATTCTATGTCCCATTTTCCACCTGAAGAAAAGCCCGGGCTTTTAGCTTAGCAGTTAAGATGCCCACACCCCACACTGGAGTGCCTGGGTTCAATTCCCCACTCCCGCTCCTGACTCCACCTTTCTGCTAATGAAGACCCTGGGAGAGCGGCTGGGCTCCTGCCACCCAGGTGAGAGATCTGGATTCATTTCAGGCTCCTGACCTAAATCAGACCACTGTGCCCATCTGGGAAGTGAACCAGCAAAGGGGAGCCTAGGAAAGCCCTTCAGTTCTCCCGTGCCAGTAACAAAGGACCTCCTATTTATTTGCAAAGCACTTTATCACCTCCAAAGACCTTTTGGTCCCTACATCCTCTGATCGGAGACAAAGAAGTACTATTAGCTCTGCGTGACAGGCCCAGAAGGTGGTCACACCCAACGTCACATACTAAGCTTCCTGCTAAGTTTCCAGTTACAAGGGCAGTGTTTTCCCACGGACTGCGGAGCCCTGACCTGTGGTTACCCAGATGCCAGGGAGGCTGCTCTCTGTTCTACAGGCAGTGCAGGTCGGGGGTGTTCCCTTCCCCCTCCCTGTCAGGGCAGGTCGAAGAGAACTCTGCTTGAATTTGCCACCATGACTGCACACTGGCTCAGTGGCATCTCTGTCCACCACTCCCCAAGCGTTCCAAGAGCACACGGGTGGCCCGCTGGGGCAGAAGGCCAAGGGCTGGAGAGCTGAAAGCATTCGGGATCAGGCTGAGCTTTCCATTCTAACCCCAGGGCTGGGGGCCGGCCTCCCCAGTGCACCCAAATCACAGAGCTAAGCACGGACTAATTATCACACCTGTGAGCCTGCAAGTCCTGAGGGCAGCCGCCGGCAGCTGCTGCTACTCCATCTCCGAGCTCACCCCCAAACACAACTGATAATCTCAGCAGCCGGGCCCAAAGCAGCTGTGTGGATTTCAGTGCGTAGAAACCCACGATGGAGGTTGTCCAGTCTGCGGAAAGGTGCTCCCGGCACACCCCGCGGCGGGTGATGTGCCGCCCAGGCTGACCTGCAGCCGGGAAGTGCGGCCGGAGTCTAATTAGCATTCCGGCAGCAAGCGCTGAAATGCTGCCATGCATTCTATCACCATCTAATTAGAAAAGGAGAAGGCCAGGCAGAGGAGACAGACAGGGGGAGTGGAAGCAAGCGGCTGGGTGCGGAGGTGCATGCCCGCGGCTACCCTTCCCAAACCTGTGTTAATCACACCTAACTTCACATAAGTGTTGAAATGACTAGAAGAGACGCGGTAAAAGCTTTTTTTTTTTTTTAAATATATTAATAGACTTTATTTCTCATTTCCCGAGCTGGTATCCCACCAGCTGGGCATCAGCCAACAACGAACCACTAGGGATAAAATAACAGCATGTCCATGGCCAGGCCACTCCTATGGGCCCACAACCACACCTTTCCACTGGGCCAGCACTGGCCAAGCAGCAACAGTGTCAGGCAAACGAGGTCTGCTCACCTGTTTTCGAGCCTTCTCCTCCCTGGCCTGGGCCTTCATCTGCTGGACTTCCAAAGAATCGGCCTTCCGTCTTCTCATAAATAGGTCATGGTTCCCAATACAGAGCTGCAGAATCTGTGGCCACAGAAGCAGGAGAAACGTTAAGCCCACAAATCTACTTCACTGACCAGCAGACCATCCGTGCTGTAGCATCTTAGGCTCTTGTGGGCAGCAACAACCCTGAAGAGAAAGAGTATAAGGAAATACCAAAGCCCTGCTGATGGCCCCTCGTGCTCTTGGCTGTGAGATAAGAAGCAAAGTGAAGGCGCCTCAGATGGCCAGGCGGTTACATTCACAAGAGGGAATAAAGGCCACTTTATCAATCTTCTGAATGCACTTTGCTCTCCTATGTCAAGATACAATAAAGTGGTCTGGGACAACAACTTGTTTATGTGGGAAAAAAAAAAAAAAAAACAAGTTGGGCCCCTCCCTCACCCCATACACAAAGTTGCTCCAGAAGGATTATAGACTTAAATGCAAAGAACTTTTAGAAAACAGAAGAATGTCTTTATAATCACAGGATAGGGGCTAACATTGTGGCACAATGGGTTAAGCTGCCATCTACAATGCCAGCATCCCATACGAGCATGCGTTTGAGTTCTGGCTGCTCCATTTCTGATCCAGCTCCCTGCTAATTCCGGAGTGAATCAGAAGATAGAAGATCTCTCTCTCTCTCTGTCTCTCTCTTTTGCTCTGTAACTCTGCCTTTCAAATAATAAAATAAATATATAGGGGCCAGCGCCATGGCTTACTTGGCTAATCCTCTGCCTGTGGCGCCGGCATCCCATATGGGTGCCGGGTTCTAGTGCCGGTTGCTCCTCTTCCAATCCAGCTCTCTGCTGTGGCCCAGGAGTGCAGTAGAGGATGTCCCAAGTGCTTGGGCCCCTGCACCCACATGGGAGACCAGGTGAACATTGGTTCACTCCCCAGTTGGCCACAATGGTCGGAACTGCACCGATCTGAAGCCAGGAGCTTCTTCTAGGTCTCCCATGTGGGTGCAGGGACCCAAGGGCTTGTGCCATCTTCTATTGCTTTCCCAGACCATAGCAGAGAGCTGGATCAGAAGTGGAGCAGCTGGGTCTCAAACTGGTGCCTATATGGGATGCAGGCACTTCAGGCCAGGGCATTAACCTGCTGAGCCACAGTGCCGGCCCCTGAGATTCTATTTTATATGTGTACAGTTGGCAAAAAAAGTGGCTAACAATACATGTGCTGAAGATAAGTGCAAATATAAAATACACGTGCAAAAGAAGTCTTACCCACCACTGATGTGTCTATAAGTCAATTCCCCTTCTCTGGAAAACAATGCGTCATAACTCTAAATCTGAATGCACACTAATCCCCTTACTTCTACTCCTAAGTACATATTCTAAACTCTTTAACGCCTATATGCACCAGAAGGCAGAGACAAGAATGGTTGAAGATTCATATCAACCTGCAACCACAGTACAGAAGTAGAAAGCCACTCATCATTCATTAATAAGAGAATAAAAATATATTTATAAGGGTAGTTCATGGAGGAGTGGACGTTTGGCCTAATGGTTAACATGCCAGGTAGGACATTCACATCCTATACTGGGTTTGATTTCTAGCTCTAGCTCCCACTTCCAGCATCTTGCTTGCTAACACAGACCCTGGAAGGTAGCAAGTAATAGCTCAAGCAGTTGGATCCCTGCCACCCACGTAGCAGACTCCTGGCTTCAGCCCCCTGTCCCTTGCAGGCATCCAGGGAAGGAACCAGCAGATGGGAGTGTGTGTGTGTGTGTGTGTGTGTGTGTGTACTCTTTCTTTCAAGTAAGTTCTTTTTAAAAAAAGATTTACTCTATTTACTTATTAGAAAGGCAGAGTGACAGAGAGAAAGAAGGAGACGTGGAGAAGGCAAGGGGGAGAGGGAGCAGAGGAGGAGCAAGGGGAGGGATGGAGGGAGGAAGAAAGAGAGAGATAGAGAGAGAGAGAGAGAGCGCTCTTCCAAATGCCCACAGCAGCTGTGGCTGGGCCAGGCCAAAGCCAGGAGTCAGGAACTCCATGTGGCTCTCCCATATGGGTGGCAGGGGCCCAGGTACTCGGGCCATCCTTCACTTCCTTCTCAGGCATGTTAGCAGGAAGCTGGATTGAAAGCAGAGTACCCAGGCCTGGAACCGGTGCTCTGATATGGGATGCTGGTGTCATAAGCAGAAGCTTAACCCGCTGTGCCGCAAGCCCAGCCCCTCAAATAAGCTGGGTTATTTTTGTCTGTTTGTATATTTAAAAAAAAAAAAAAAAAACAGCATTCAATTCCTCAGAAAAGCTAACAGTTACCAGTTAAGAAAACCAGGAACTCAACTTACCAGCTTATTAACACGAAGCTTTGAGGAGTTAAACTTAAAGACATCAATTTTCTTATCCAGTGGTTTAATAGTAAACTGTAGGGAGGAAGCAGAAAACAGTTTCAGTCTGACAGTCTGCAATGTTTTTTCCCAACTGGGAAATTCCACAAACGCAGTGGCCACCCTGCCATGGTCTAGCACGAAGCCACGCCTGTCCTGGCTTCCTAGTGCCTAGGCCCTACATCTCGGTGAATTGGGAGCATCACAAGTACGAAATCTGGAGCTGCAGAAGTTATGGATCCTACAGGTGTACTCTCTGTACCATCTTAGGCATGGGTGCGAGGAAGAGAAGCTTGGCAACCTGAGATTAGAACCCCTGATGCGTCCACCCTCAAGTTGACACTACGTGGGAGCCACCACAGTGTCTAGAATTGGGCCCTGCCTTCATCAAGCTCAAGACATCCAGCTGAATCTGCACTAACAGCAGCCACTGACTCAGAACAAGCACACAAATCTTAGGGGTTCAGAGTAGAGCCACCAGAAACAGGAGGGGACTAAAGCCAACAGAGCAGCTAAAAAATACGGTAGAGGGACATTCTGCACAGGGCTAGGAACCAGGCACAGAAGGGGCAGGAACTGTGTGTGTGTGTGTGTGTGTGTGTGGTGCTATTTGCTTTTTGGTGACTAAGATGATACAAATGGCTTAGACTGGAGGGTAGCAGGGTTGGACTGGGGTGATGGTGAGGAATAAAAGACAGCAGAGTTTACATGTGAAGGGACGGGAGACAAGGAGTCACCACAGGTCTGGAACACAAGGACAAATTGATAAAAGCTCTTATGGATGCAATAAGATATGAAGAAAAGTGGACCGCAGTAGAAGAGAAAAACACAGTTCCTGCAATCAAAGTGGAGAGAATAAACAATAAGAGAAGGGTAGAAGCTCAGTAGAAGCAGCTGGGGTCAGAAATATTGACAAATGACAACTGCTGCTGCTTAGCCATTCCTGAGAACGCCAGGCAGATCCTAGATTCCAAAGATGTACTCAGAAATGTGTATCTGGAAGAGGACTTTTGGCCTAGCGGTTAGGGTGCTGGCCGCGTACACTGGAGGGCCTGACTTGGGTTATGGCTCCACTCCTGACTCCAGCTTCCTAATGCAGACCCTGGGAGGCAGAGGCAATAGCTTACGTGCTTTGGTTCCTGCCACCCATGTGGGAGATTAGATTGGGTTCTTGGATCCCAGCTTTGGCACCTGGCCTGGCCCAGGGGTTGTTACAGGCATTGGGGAATGAACCAGCAGACAGGAGTGTTCTTGCTCGCTCGCTCTCTCTCTCTCTCTGCCTATCAAATAAATGGCTACGTGCCTATCCATTCCCAATAAAGCTTTGCTTAGCATTTAAATATGTTTGGAAAAATACATTTTTGGGTATTTCTTTCACGTTATATTGTCCAACAAGCAGTTAGGGCTCTGAGGACAGAAAACAATCCTTTAACTTTTGGCCAAGTTAACTCAGAAGCAGTACTGCTCTTAGGCAGGCTATTTGTGAATTTCATGAGCTTATTTTTGGCCTGGCTGTCAAACCGGAGCTGTCAGTGAGAAACCACAAGTAGTAGGGAAACCACAGGCGCTGCACCACGCCAGGCATACACAAAGAATCAATGGATCACTTAAAATAAACCAACAGCTCTGTGTTGACAGCACGGCTGTCACGCATAAGCACCGAGACCATTCCCCATTATGTTGAGTCAGCTTGGGGTCTGCTCTCCGCACGAGGTGCTGACGTGATGGAACACAACAGTGCTCGCCCCTGGAGAGGGTCTGTTAGAATTCACCGAATCAGGCCCTTCTGGGGCAGACCGTAGTCCTTCAGTCTCTGAAGTACGAGTGTGCGGGAGCCTTTATGGGGGCAGACTGTAGTCCTTGGGTCTCAGAAGCACGACTGTGTGGAGAGCCTTCGGTGCACAATCGTGTGGCTGTGCAGTAAGCAGACGGAAAGCCACCACGCCCTGGCACGCCCGCAGCTTGGTGCTATCACGTGGAGTTTTCGATTTCAGTGCAGTCCTGTATCATTCGACAGCATGCACGTGTGTGAGAAATGTGCCTGCGGGCGACTCCGTCGTGTACACACGAGTGCACTTGCGCAAACCGGCATGGTACAGTCTTACTACATGCCTAGGCTGTGGGATACAGCCCTTGTCATATACGAGGGCACTTCAAAGAGCTTGTGGAAAATGAGATTACAGGATAAATTTGGGGTGGGCATTAGGCCTGGAGGTTAAGCCAACAGATGGGACACCCACATCCCATAAAGAGAGCCTAGGTTCAAGTTCTGGTTCTGCGCCCAGGCCCAGCTTCCCGCTAACGCACACCCTGGGAGGCAGCAGTGGAGGGCTCAAGTAGCTGGGCTCCTGCCAGCCACGTGGGAGACCTGGATTGCATTCCCAGCTCCTACCTTCAGCCTGGGGAGTAAACAAGCAGATGGGAGCTCGCTTGCTCACTCTCTCAAAAAAATAAAAAATAAAAAGCCAGGGCAGGACCAGGCTGAAGCCAGGAGCCAAGAGCTTCATCTGGGACTCCCACATGGGTAGCTAGGCCTAAACACCTGGGCCATTTCCCTTGCTTTCCCCAGGTCATTAGCAGGGAGCTGGATTGGAAGTGGAGCAACTGGGACACAACTGGAGCCTACACGGGATGCCAGAATTGCAGGCGGCAGCTTAGCCCACTACGCCACAATGCTGATCCCATCCATAAACTTTTTGACAACCTTCTCACGTGCATGGATTTCAAAATGTTTCATGCAGAGTAAACTTATCTTTTAATTCTGTTTTCCATAAAGTTTTTGAGGTAGTCCCGTATGGGGTCTACTGCCAACTGAAACATGTTGGGACACTGACTGCACTTTAAGAAACACCAAACTTCTCATCTCCTGGGTTAGCTAACTACTTAGAGGAACTTTAGAGTTAGGATGTGTTGAACTAGGGAGCTCAATCTGCCTCATCAAGCATGGCTGAGCGGATTTCAACCATGTGTAGTCCTGGAAACCTGGTGCTCCTTTCCTCGAGTCCCTGTGAAGAGAAAGGAAACACGGAATTCGCTCAGGAGTGGGGCCCTGTAGGCACCAAGAGCTGTCACTGTGATGCACACCCCACTCTGTGTCCTGGCTGTGCAGACACCATGAGTCCCCCATGAGTCCCCGAGCACCGTCCACGCCTGCCTCCTCCTGCCCGGAGTTCCCGGGTTCTCAGGGTTGGCAGCTAGGCCTCTCTGAAAAGCAGAGAGCTGGCATCAGTGACCCTGGCTCCCAGCCCTGGCCACTCACTCAGTGGACAAAAGTCACTGGATCCTGTTGTGACAGAAACAATGGAAACATGGCCTCTGCCTTCCCTGTGGCCTCTGCCTTCTCAGCAGGGTTCTTAGAAGACTTCAACCAGAGAAGAGGGTTGGAAGCGCTCCCCCATCACTGGTCCCCCACTGCACTCACTTACCCTAGCAGCCGAGTCCCAGCGTGCCTTTAATTCCCTTCAGGGCTGAGACTAGAGTTTCCACATCTTGTGTTTCCCCTCCACAATCTCATACAAAGCAGGTGCTCAGTGATTCTCTTAATGAATGAATGAATGAATGAACAGGACTATAGCACTAGGGAAAATCACCATCCTGTACAGAAGTACCTGAATTCTGGGTCTGGTGCTGTGTGCACTGGGTCAAGCTGCCACCTGCAACACTAGCAACACAGCTGGTGTGTTTGAAAGGCAGACTGGTAGAGGGACAGGGAGAAATGCACAGAGAGATCTTGCACTTGCTGGTCTATTCCACAGATGGCTACAATGCTATCTCACACCACCACTGACACCAGCATCCCGCATCTGGGCACCGGTTCCAGTCCTGGCTGCTCCGTTTCTGATCCAGTTCCCTGCTAATGTGCCTGGGAAGGCAGCAGAAGATGGCCCAAGTGCTTGCGACCCTGACACCCACACAGGAGACCTGGATGGAGTTCCTGGCTCTTGGCTTCAGCCTGGTCCACATCTGGATGTTGCAGCCCTCTGGGGAGTAAACCAGAAAATGGAAGACCTCTCTCTCTGTCTCTCCTTCTTTCTCTGTCACTCTGCCTTTCAAATAAATAAATAAATCTTTAAAAATAAATTACCCAATTATTCTCAAATTCTTATAACCATGCTAGCCTGATGACCTTATCTGTATTGCTACTGATATATACACACACAAAAACATATATACTTTGTATGTGTAGATGTGTGTATTTATACATTTCCCTACCATGTTCATCAAACACTAGACACAGAGACAGGACTCAACATAAACCACACTTAAAATGCAAAGAAAATTTATCATTAGAAATAGAAAGTCAAATAATAAGACAATGTTCCTTTTCTTCTTTTTTACTTTTCTCTGGGGTTTAGCCCTGACAAGTTGAGCTTGCCGATCTCTCGTTAGTCGGTAGTAGGGTTTATGCCAACACTGTTCTGTAAATACTTTAAAAACCAACAACCCAAATCCCAAAGCCTGGGAATTAAAGGATTTTACTGATAACAAGGAGATGCCTGGCTGGCATTTCCAGCAAGAAGGAGAGGTGGGGGAGGCCTTTTGTGGGGCTGCGGGCTGCACCTGCAGTACAGTCATGTCCTACCTCCTTGTCGCTGTACGAGATGTTTCGGATTTCATTCCACGGGAAGGAGATCTTGGGGGTCAGCCTGTTCTCGGGGTCATAGATGTGCAGCCCCAGAGCATCCACGCCAAGCAGCAGCTCAGTGCCCTTTTTATTCTGTAGACCCAATAAAGAACAGCCACTGTCAGCTCCGGCTGACGCTTGAGATGCGAACCTGGCACACACCGCTACGTATGACAAGTTTCAACAGGTCCCAGTGGAAATCACAGCCGTCAGGGAACCCAGGGGGCTTTCAGCTTCCTGAATTGGGGCAGACAGAGGCAAAACTGTAACGTTCTCATGACCCGGGTGCCCCTAGAAGACCACTGGGGGCTTCTGTCACTCGCTTGATGGCTAAAGGAGGAAAATCGAAGTGTTGTTACTAGCAGTTAAATAACGAGGTTATCACAGATGCAGTATTAAAACCCGTGGGTTCAAACATTTCTGATGTCAAAAGAAAAGGTTGTTGGACTCCTGGAAAGAAAATTGTAACCGCTGGGACTGGATAGTCTCATTTTGTGTTAAAATGTCATCAACGGGATAAAGCAAGCAGACTCAAATGTTAACCGTACAATCTAGGTAGCAGGTTTACACGTGTATTCACTGAAGAATTCTCTCAAGTTTCCTGTATGTTTAAAGTATCTAATAATTGAATGTGGGAAGAATACATCAAAATGAATCACACATAAATTACACCTCAGCGGAACACCGTTTAGCCTAACGGCTAAGATGCTCGTATCCCGCATCTAAGTTCAATTCTGGGCTCTGGCTCCTGATTCCAGCTTCCTGCTGACGGATACCCTGGGAGGCAGCAGTGATGGCTCGAGTAACCGGAATCCTTGTCACTCATGAAGGAGACCTGGATTGTGTTCCCAGCCTCTGGCTCAGGACCTGACCCAGTCCCAGTTGTTGGGGGAACTTGGGGGGTGATGGGAGTCTCTCTAATAATAAAATTAAATACACACATACACACACCCCTCAGTAGAGCTGCTTACAAAATTAATTGACTGTATGCTCCAACTCTGATGGCAATCCTGGCCAGCAGGCAGGGAACTGGGGGCAAGCGCCCTGAGGCCCCACACCACTGCCTCAGCTATGGACCTGTTGTTGCTCGCATCCTCACAGGCAGGCCTGTCCACAGCGCAGTGGTCCTGCCCGTGTCGGGCAGTGGAAGGAAACTCCCTACACAAAGGCACTACAGCTCCTGACCCCTTGCTGACAACAAGGAAATTGAAGCAAGATTCAAGGGCGGGAGAGCGGATCAGCAAACTGAGAGGGTGCTTGGCCTGTGATGAGAAGTACCAATCTACCAGCAGGCGTCAGACGGGGAAGCGAGGGCTCCAGGATGAATCTTTTTACTCTTTCCAACGCCTTGAAGTCAGGTGCTATCACCAACCCAGGAGAGATTCTTCAGCTTGTCTGTAGTGCTTTTGTAACCACTGTGTTAACAGAAGTGAGGCTTTGTACTATTAAATCTACAAGACATTTTATAAAATGAAATGTTTCACCACGTTTCTGACTATTTCGATTACATTAAAAAATGGAAGGATTCTACCCTCTTATCATTATGACCCCAACACTTCTAGAGATTAAACAGAGAAAGGTGGGAACTCAAGCAGCCACCTTTAAATTGCCTTAAGACATATCTTCCTTGGTTAATGTTGGAATTTCAAGAACTCTAACATAAAAGACACTAAAATAACCTCTAGCCTTGCCTATTTCTCAGCGTAAGAAACACACATGGAAAATAGTATATGTTAGTCTGACTGATATAGAAATAGCCCCTAAAAAGGCCGGTGCAACGGCTCACTAGGCTAATCCTCTGCCTTGCGGCGCCGGCACACCGGGTTCTAGTTCTGGTTGGGGCACCGATTCTGTCCCAGTTGCCCCTCTTCCTGGCCAGCTCTCTGCTGTGGCCAGGGAGTGCAGTGGAGGATGGCCCAAGTGCTTGGGCCCTGCACCCCATGGGAGACCAGGAGAAGCAGCTGGCTCTTGCCATCGGATCAGCGCCGTGCGCCGGCCGCAGTGCACCAGCTGCGGCGGCCATTGGAGGGTGAACCAATGGCAAAGGAAGACCTTTCTCTCTGTCTCTGTCTCTGTCTCTCTCTCTCATTGTCCACTCTGCCTGTGAAAAATTTAAAAAAAAAAAGAAAAAAGAAATAGCCCCTAAAAGAAACTGTTTTTTGAGGATTATAAAACTAGTTTTCTAGAATCTAGCTGGCGGCAGATGGAGCAAGAAGACTTGGGCTGACAGGAATGTGTTAAATTAGTCTGACTTTAAAGAAATCAAACACTTAGCCAAAATAAATGAAGGAAACTTTAGCAAATAAACTTCCACATTACTAGAGAACGTGTTTTAGGCCCTCGTTCACTATATAAAATAGCACAACATTTCAGTGTGCCTTATCTTTTTTCAAAGTAACCTGTCAACGTCTGTATTTGGAAAATGAATAAATCTGGTGGAAAGTTACCATGGAATCGTGACCATGGACTTCAACTCACCCAAACTTAATACAAAAGGAGTACTGAAAGACAAGCAAGGTGTAACTAAACAATAAAGTGGGGGTGCTGCGGTCTACGGTTTTCGTGTCTACTCATCTGTGCTTAGGAACCTGCCAGGAAAAGTTTAGCAGACCACACGCATGCCTTTGGAAGCACCTCCCTGCACACTGCATCCAGCAACCAAACACCAGGAAAGATACTGTAAGGGCTCAGGCAGACCTGGGCTGAACACAAATGCCTCCCTCTGCAGAGGGCAACTGGGCCCCCAGAGGACCGTTAATGGTCTGAATAGAGAGCCAATTAGCCTCACAGTGAGAAGGAGAGTCCCCACCCAAACAAATCACTCATCTCTAACAGCGCTTTATTCTCCCTGTGCTCTGGGGAAATGCAGCATTTCCAGGTGCTCTCTGGATCTCACAGCCAGGGATAATCAAATGTTACATTCAGAGCATCCCAACAGGTTTCCGCTGACAGTCCCCCAAGGCTCAATGACACTTAATTACCTATGATCTAATTGAAGTCCAAAAATAGAGAATAGGTTCTAAGACCTCTCTCCCTTTCCTCCTTTCCTCTTTTCTTCTTTCCCACTGAACCGTGAAGCAGTCTACCACCCCGGGATGAAGAAGTAACCCATTTTTCCAGTCTGGCCCGGATTCAGGCTCGGATTGTAAGATAGGGAACCTGGCTTCAACGCACCCGGATTGCAAAGTAGTTCACGCCGTACATCTCCAGATCCTGAGCTATCTTCAAATATTCCATTTCAGCTTCGTCCCTGTGAGCAGAAAGGAAGACACTGTCACTGGAGCTAAGTGAGGAGGGAGGAAGGTGGGCACAAACATCCCAAACCTGCCATCGCCTGGAGCCGTGTCCTGGCAGACAACATGAGCCAGAGCAGATACCAGCAAGGCTCTTCCGAACCCTGTGTCTATTAAACAACCAAGGTCAAGCCAACTTCCCATCCCTGAGAAAATAAGAGAGCAGATCCATTACAGCGTCTCTTGGCTTCAATTTCACGTTTCTGCCCTTGGTAAGTAGTGACAGCTGTCTTAAGTAAGTCAAGAGAAGCGCGCGGCATGCTATCTGCTACCCTCAAATGGGTCTGGATGTTCAAATCTTATTTAAGTTGTTTCCTTATCTTAGTGTACTTCCTTCACCTGGAAGGTTCTGGTAATGAAACAACTCTCTCTGCAGCCGACCTGACAGCTACTTCCCTGATTTGATTTCCTTGGGTACTGCTGGAGGTAAGGGCAAGAGTTATCTGGGCTGTAAAACCCAACCAATGTTGCCTACTTGTAAGTTGTAAGTCAAATTTAAAGGAAGCTCCCGAAGCAGCTATGACTTGCAGAAAACTGCCAAGATAGGTATGGAATTGAAGTATTTTCACTTCAGCCTCCCTATGACCTTGTCCTCTTCTCTCTCCGATCATAAAATGCTCTCAAATGAATTTTAAAAATTCAACTGAGAGAATGCCAAGTGTTGGCAAGCCAGCGGAGCAACCAGAAATCACAAGCGCTGCTGATGTCAATCGGTACAGTTCCTTTGGGAAACGGACAGTACGGTAACGCCAGAGACCAGGAGCCAGCACTGCATCCTAAACACCCATCAGTAGTAGGATGGATGTGGTATAGTAACGCACTGGAATTCTACACAGCAACGAAAGTGACAAAGTTCTTGCACGTGATGCTGAGTAGAGGAAGTGAGGCATAAAAATCAGAAAGTGTCTGACAGCATGTATAGAAAGTATAAAACAGGTCACACTGATTCATGGAGTTAGCAATCAGATTGGTTACCACTCAGGAAAAACGAAGAGGGTTTACGGGCTTTTGATTCCCCCGGTGTTACATGGTGTTTCTGCTTTATAACAATTCTCATCAGGCAGAATATTTGTGTGTGTGTGTGTGTGTGTGTGTGTGTGTTTTAAGATTTTATTTAGCCGGCGCCACGGCTCACTAGGCTAATCCTTCGCCTTGCGGCGCCGGCACACTGGGTTCTAGTCCCAGTCGGGGCACCGGATTCTGTCCCGGTTGCCCCTCTTCCAGGCCAGCTCTCTGCTGTGGCCCGGGAGTGCAGTGGAGGATGGCCCAAATGCTTGGGCCCTGAACCCCATGGGAGACCAGAGAAGCACCTGGCTCCTGCCATTGGATCAGCGCAGTGCGCCGGCCGCAGCGCGCTGGCCGCGGCGGCCATTGGAGGGTGAACCAACGGCAAAGGAAGACCTTTCCCTCTCTCTCTCTCTGTCCACTCTGCCTGTCAAAAAAAAATTTATTTATTTATTTGAAAGTCAGACTTAGAGAAAGAGAGAGCTCGCACTCTTCCACCTGCTGGTTCACTCCCCAACTGGCTACAATGGCCAGAGTTGCGCCGATCCTAAGTCAAGAGCCAGGAGCTCCTTCTGGATCTCCTACATGGGTGCAGGGCCCAATGACTTGAGCCATCTTCTACTGCTTTCCCAGGCCATAGCAGAGAGCAGCCGGGACTCGAACTGGCACCCATATAGGATGCCGGCACTGCAGGCAGTGGCTTTACCTGCTATGCCACAGCACCGGCCTCAGGCAGTATATTTGTAATTTGTTTTTTTCAGGATGTATGCTACACATTTTAAGTGATGGGGGTGGGGGCAGGCATTGCAGTACAGTGACTTAAGCCACCACTTCAGACATCTGTATCCCATAACAGAGGCCTATGTTCAAATTTTGCCTCTGCTTCCCATCCAGCTTCCTGCTAATATACTGGGAGGCGGTAGTTGATGGCCAAGCACTTAGGTTTCTGCTTCATCCTGGCCCAGCCCCAGTTGTTGAGGGCATTCTGGGAAGTGAACCAAAGGATAGAAGGTTTCTCTCTCTCTTCTGTGTGTGTGTGTGTTGTCTGCCTTTCAAATATATAAAAATGAAAAAACTTTTAAAAAAAGGTTAAGTGATAGTTGATTTGAAGAAGAGAAAAAAATTTTATAGACTAATAGAAAAGTGATCAATTCCTAAACTGATCAGAGGAATGCTAATTATAAGATACAGTTTTTCTTTTTTTTAATTTTTTTTTTAATTTATTTGAAAGAGTTACAGAGTGAGGTAGAGCCAGAGAGAGAGAGAGAGAGGGAGAGAGGTCTTCCATCACTGATTCACTCCGCAAATGACTGCAATGGCCAGAGCTGAGCTGATCAAAAGCCAGGAGCCAGGAGCTTATTCCAGGTCTCCCACACGGGTGCAGGGGCCCAAGCACTTGGGCCATCTTCTACTGCTTTCCCAGGCCATAGCAGAGAGGTGGACGGGAAGTGGAGCAGCCAAGACTCCAACTGGTGCCCATGTGGGATGCTGGCGCTGCAGGCCATGGCTTCAACCCGTGGTGCCACAGCGCCGGCCCCAATTTTTCATCTTTTAGATCATCAAAAATATTATAGGTTGACTAAAAAAAGGGGTTGAGGTGCAGGCATTGGGTAGGTGGCACATTCACTGCTTGAAACACCTGCATCCCATATCAGAGTGGCTGGGGTCAGTTCCGGCTCTGCTTCCAATTCCAGCTTCCTGCGAATGCGCACGCTGGGAGGAGCAGGTGATGGCTTAAGTACTTGAGTCCCTGCCACCCACCATGGAGACCTGAACTGAGTTCCCAACTCCCAGACATCTGGGGAGTGATAGGAGGTCTCTCTTGTCTATCTCTGCTTCTCAAAAAAAGAAAGAGGTGGGGGAGGCAGTCTCGCACCACTGCTGATGGACACCGAGAAACAGGTACAATCTTTCTGGAAGGCAACTTGGTGCCACCCATCTCACATTCTTTGACCCAGTAACTCTCCTTCAAAAGACTCTTATTTCAGTTCTACTTGTGCAATCATTTAATGAGAGAAGATTGTACAGAACTTTCTGTAAAAGTGAAAAACCTACAGATACTCAGCGCATCAATAGAGGGATGGATACAAAAGCAGCAGGAGGAGCTGGCTTTGTGCCACAGGAGCCACACTGCAATGCTGGCATCCCATTGAGCATCAGTTCAAGTCCCGGCTGCACTGCTTCCAACCCACTTCCCTTGCTAATGTGCCTGGGGAGGCAGTGGAAGATAGCCCAAATACTTGGGTCCTTGTCACTCACATGGGAAACCTGGATGGAGCTTCTGGTTCCTGGCTTTAGCCAGGAGTGAACCAGTGGATGGAAGATCTCTGTTTAACTCTCTCCCTTTCTTTGTTACTCTGCCTTTCAAAAAAAAAAAAAAAAAAATATATATATATATATATATATATACACTATTTATACAACAGAATTTGTAAAATTAAATGAAATCGCCGATGAATGCAGATCAGGCAGTACAGCCCACCATGTTATACCATACACATTCTAGAAGGACACAAAGGACCAACGCTATGGCGTAGTGGATACAGTCACTCCCTGCAGCACAGCACTGGCATCCGATATGGGCACTGGTGCAAGTCCCAGCTCCTCCACTTCCAATCCAGCTTCCCGCTAATGTGCCTGGGAAAGCAGTAGAAGATGGCCCTGCTTGGGCCCCTGCACCCACATGGGAGACCCAGAAAAAGCTCCTGGCTCCTGGCTTTGGATCAGCCCAGCCCTGGCTGTTGCAGCCATTTGGGGAGTGAACCAGCAGATGAACGCTCTCTCTCTGTCTCTCCCTCCCTCTCCAGAACTCTGCCTTTCAAATAAATAAATAAATCTTTAAAAAAGAAAAAGGACACACAACACTGAAGTTCACCATTACTCCCAGCTCTTTCTTTTCCTTTTTATATACTTGGGACTTGGCTACTGCACTTTGTTCAACAAGAATGTCCTAGTTTTGTAGTCCTTTAAGGACTTAAAACGACCGAAAAAAAAAAAAAAGCCCATAAAGAAATGTAAACCAGCAGTGAAGCAGTCTCACCTGGCGCGGCCCCGGTGCTCTGCATACCAGGCAGTAATTCTCTCCTCCCACATTTCCGGAGTCATTTGATACAGATTTATTACCTACCAAAAAATAGAGCAAAATAAAAAACCCACACACAAAGGAAGTTTGGGTATTGTTTGCCATTTTTATAATTATGCATCATTTTCCCACAACAGCGAAGCTATTTTTAAGAAACTGCACACAGGGAGGCCGTGGCACGCAGAGGTGGGCATGTGAACAAGCAGATCACAAAGCCGCCTGGCTGGGCAGCCCGGGTGCACCCCTGGCCTGGCAGCGGCCCCTCTTTCCCGCCTGGGCTGTTATGTACATCCCAGAGACGGCCTCTGCAGCCAGAGCTCGGTCAGGAGCGACGCTCGCTGCTCCCAGCTTTCCCTTCCAAGCACAGGGAAAGGCAGTGAAGGTGAGTAAAAGACTTTATTACCCAGTGACGGATGAGTGTAGCTATAAAATCGCAGCACCAAAAGGGAGGGAGGGCCTGCTTCCGTGACCGATGATCAAGATGAACACCGCCGAAGACTCAAAGCCATGGTGCCCACCCCTGCCTCGTTGCTTCCGTCCACCCCTCACGCTGCAAACTGCTCCACACGCCTCCTTTAAAGAAAGGACCGCTCCAGGGGGACACTTACAGGCGGTGCCTATCCTGGCAACCCCAAGCCAACTCCACAAACCTTTGCTTCTTCATAGACCGCACAGCAATTCTGCATTCTTTTCTCAGGATTTCTTACCCTTTTTGGCAGCAGTTCCTCTTGAGCTAAAAATCCCCGCTTGTGAACCGAGGGGTCGTAGTCACCATACTGGAGGAGGAGAAGAAAGGGAGTGGTGGTTGAGATGCGAAAGACAACAGCCATTTCTGAATGGGGGCGGAGGGGGCTCCACTCAGTGGGTTTCCTACCAGCTCCAGGGAGCAATTCAATTCCAATGACAAGTCAAGATTTCAACCTTGCTAGTTTGTTATCCTTCAATGAAAATACAAAGCTGATTATATCTGCAAATGGAGTTGCATAATCCCGCAAGGGATGAATGGGTGATGTGCTAATAAGGATGTGACACGTGTATGAAAATGCGGTCATGTTTTCTAGCTTACAGGGAAAGCAGTCACTTCCAAGACATTAGCCTTTGAATTGAAACAACAAAACACAACTGTGAAAGTTGTGATTAGCAAGGTGTGATGAGAGTCTTACCTACAAATGCTTCTAAGTGGCTGGTAATGGGAGGCAGGTGCCAGGAGGGAGCTGGGAGTAATGCAGGCAATATTTTTAATGCCTTTTGTTCAAGGTTCTGAAAAATGCTTTGGAAAAAGTCTGATGTCAACACTGTCATTTCTACCGTACAGACAAAGACACGAGCACAAAGCTGGAAAGCAGGTCCCTGGCAGGCAGGAAATGGGCCCTGCATTTTAATTTATGCCTCTGGGCACAATGGCTGGGACATTCCTTCTCTGATTTTTAAAAAGTTCCTTTCTTTCCTAGAAAACACTGAATATGACCTGGAAATAATAATAATAAAAAAGAAAGAATGTTTAAACAGGAATTAACTGTGAAACAAATAGTAGAAAATAAAATGCAAGTGTGTTTCTTATCAGCACTGGATTTTCTTTTTACCAAAAACATCAAAGCCTGGATTTTAGTACAATTTATAAGTGTTTATCCTGTGGACCACTAATATTGAGGGGAAAAGGAAGTTCAAGCACAAGGCTGGCGGTTCTGTGTCCAGGTCAGGCCAGGATGCTGTCCAGAGAGCCTCACGGCAGACTGCAGGGTGTTCTCTGAATGAAGTCACTCACTCGCCAAATGCCAGATCTTCATCAGCCACCCCACCAGGACTGTAATGTTTGCATGCATTAATATTTCTTATGTGAATTTCATAATTATCTTTCATGTAGCAGAATTGTATTATTTTTTTTTTAGTGTTAAGGAGATTCCTTTGTCAAATTGAAACATTTGAACATGTAACCCTTTATGGCATTTCTGCATGTTAAAAACTGGAAGGACATGGGGCTGGCGCTGTGGCTCACTTGGTTAATCTTCTGCCTGCAGTGCTGGCATCCCATATGGGCACCGGGTTCTAGTCCTGGTTGCTCCTCTTCCAGTCCAGCTCTCTGCTGTGGCCTGGGAAGGCAGTGGAGGATGGCCCAAGTGCTTGGGTCCCTGCATCCGCATGGAAGACCAGGAGAAGCACCTCGCTTCGGATCAGCACAGCCAAAGGAAGACCTTTCTCTCTGTCTCTGTTTCTGTCTCTCTCTCACTAACTCTACTTGTCAAATTAAAAAAAAAAAAAAAAAACCTGGAAGGACACTCCCCCCAGCCCCAATTCTCTCTACTTCTCGGAGGCCTGGAGATGCTGTAAGTCCTCCCTGTCTTGCAAGGCAGCTGTCGGATGCAGGACGAGTCTCCAGGCTGCTTAAGGCCCCACTCCAGATCTTTCACTTAGTAACTACATGATCTTGGAAACTGTTGTGTCTCAGTTTTCTCCACTGTAAAATGGGAATAGTAACAGTACCTACTTCACAGGACTCTTGTAGTGATTAAATAAAATAATACTCGCAAAGGGGCCGGCGCCGTGGCTCAACAGGCTAATCCTCCGCCTTGCGGCGCCGGCACACCGGGTTCTAGTCCCGGTCGGGGCGCCGGATTCTGTCCCGGTTGCCCCTCTTCCAGGCCAGCCCTCTGCTGTGGCCCGGGAGTGTAGTGGAGGATGGCCCAAGTGCTTGGGCCCTGCACCCCATGGGAGACCAGGAAAAAGCACCTAGCTCCTGGCTCCTGCCATCGGATGATCGCGGTGCGCCGGCCGCAGCGCGCTGACTGCGGCAGCCATTGGAGGGTGAACCAACGGCAAAGGAAGACCTTTCTCTCTGTCTCTCTCTCTCTCTCTCACTGTCCACTCTGCCTGTCCAAAAAAAAAATAATAATAATACTCGCAAAGTTTTAAAAACTATCTTGACATAAGCTGATGTCCGGTTTCTCCAACTGTTTTCTTGTTAAAGAGCCCATTAGGAGCAGGTGTTTGGCCTAGCAGTTAAAACACCCTCAGCACTCATCAGAGGGCCTGTTTTTCTTTTTTTTAATAAATTTTTTAAAGATTTATTTATTTATTTGAAAGAGTTACACAGCAAGAGGAGAGGCAGAGAGAGAGGGTTTCCATCCTCTGGTGTACTCCCCAGATGGTTCACTCCCCAATAGGCCGCTATGGCCGGAGCTGTGTCGATCCGAAGCCAGGAGCCAAGAGCTTCTTCCAGATCTCCCACGCGGGTGCAGGGGCCCAAGCCTTTGGGCCGTCTTATACTGCTTTCCCAGGCCATAGCAGAGAGCTGGATCAGAAGAGGAGCAGCGGGGACTAGAACTGGAGTCCATATGGGATGCTGCTGCTTCAGGCCAGAGCATTAACCCACTGCGCCAAAGCACCGGCCCTGGGCCTGGGTTTTGATTCCAAAGCCCAGCTTCCTGCCAATGCAGAAGTAGTGGTGATGGCTCAAGTAATTGGTCTCCCTGTCACCCACATGGAAGACCATATTAGAGAGCTGGTTTGAGTCCTGGCTGTTCCACTTCCAATCCAGCTTCTTGCTAGTGTGCCTGGGAAGGCAGTGGATAATGGCCCAAGTGTTTGGGCCCCTGCCGATAATGTGAGAGACCAAGTGCCTGGCTCTTGGCTTTTGCTTGACCTAGCCCTGGCTGTTGTGGGCAAGTGAGGCATAAACCCATGAATGGAAAATTGATCTCTCTCTCTCTCAATAAATAAACAATAAATAAGTATTTTAGAAAGAGAGCATTAGGCATAGAAAGTTTTAAAGGGGCGTTCTGGAGTAACCCCTCTGAAGCCCTCTCTCTCTAAACCTCAGCTTCCTGATCTGCCAAGCAAGGGTCATAATGGCACCTGTCTACAGGGAGGTGATGAGGAGGAAGGAAGACGACACAGGTCAGCCTGAGCGCAGTGGCCGGCCCCTGGGGAAGGTCAGGTATCATTACTACTGTGGCTGCCATCCTCACATTATCTGAAACAGCCATGGGCAGTGTTTGCCTCCCTGATTTCTGAAGGGGTAGGATGAAAAGCAAAGCCCTGTTAGTTGCATCTGCAAACCCCTCAACAGTGCTGATCAAACCCTAATGCAAAAGTAAGCAGATACGCAAAGTTCAAGTTGTAAATTCCCTTCCAAAGGCCTGCAAGATTAACGAGCCCCATTATGAAATTAGACCGAGCTCCCAGCTACTCCACTGATCAAACACATTAGATCTGACTGACGCAGAGGTGGCAGGGACCCTGCTGAAAGAACCTCTCCACTGGACTAACTCCACTTACGACATTAAAGCCACCTTGATGTATGCCTCTGCTCTTAAATGGCTCTTTGAAAAACAAAGGAAGGGGAAAAAAAACCCTCAGCTGTGGCAGTTGGTGAATATAAAAGAAAATCACAGCATTCCACAGCTGGGGATGACAGGTCCTCCTCCTTTCAAGCAGCAGATACGCTGGGCGACAACACAATGAAGGTGCATTTACTGCGAAGCTAAGGAAGCCGGGGCTTCGGGTCTCTGCGCCTGCCAGAGCCTCTATGTGATTCCACATTCATAATTTCATGTCTGTGGGTCAAGGAGAACTCCCTAAATTATAGAAACCTCAGGTCCTACAAAACCTGAATCTACCCTGATAGAAACCAACTGAATTTAAATTCAAGAAGGGAGCTCACCATCCAAAGGACTCAGAGTCAATTCTTAGGTCAAGTAGACTCTTTCTGGATATTAAATAACTTCCTCTGTCTCTATGTATAGAAAAATGAGATCAAGTGCACTGAACAGGATTTGATAAGATATAGAGTAGGTTAATAACTATAGAGAAAATTGGTCCCTTCTACACAGAGTAACTAAAGCCCAGATGGATTAAAGACTTAAACCTATACATGAAAATCTATAAAAATATCAGAACGAAACACAGAGCGCGAGTATATTAATGGTTGGCAAAGTCCTTCTAAGTCAGTCAAAACATGAAAAGAAAAAAACTGCAAGGAAAAATAGACAAAATGTTGGTAGCCTAGATACATGGAACTCTTACAAGTCAATCAGAAAATGATTTAAGAAGCAGTCGAAAATGGGCAAGTCACAAATAGTTGATTCACAGAGAAAACAAATACAAATGGCCAATGAATCTGTGAAGAGATGCTTAGCCCCAGTGGCAATCCCAGAAGTGCAAATTTTCAAAAACCTGTTTTTTCTCCTAGATCAGCAAAAATGTCAAAGACTGATAGTATCTACTGTTGGTGAGGATGTGTGAAAACAGATATTCCCACACACTGCTATTGGATGTTAAATTAGGACAGCAACTTGGGAGGAAAATTTGGCTGTACTTATTTAAATTTTTTATTGAGATAATATATATATAATTTATCATCTCAAGTGAACAGTTCAGTGGTACTCAGTATATTTATCATGTATATCATCATCTAATTTCAGAATACTCCTATCACCCCCACTAGAAATCCAGCAGTCACTCTAATTCCCTCCTGATCCCCATCCCCTGGCAACCACTGAATCTACTCTTTGTCTCCATGGATCCACCTATCCTGAACATTTCATAGCAGTGGAATCCTACAAAATATAGCCCTTTGTGCCCGGCTTCTTTTAGTTAGCATCAGATTCTAAATGTTCTTATCCTTCAACCCAGTTGTGCCATTTCTTGAAATCTATCACAGAGAAAAACTGTTTATACAAGTATGTGCCCAAATAGGCACACACAAGGATATTCACTGCACCCACTTAAGCGACAGAAAACAAGAGAGAGAAATGCAAGCCTCAATATTCACCAATAAAGATAAATTTAAATAACCCACAGGCCCTCCTTCCTATGAAATACCAGTCAGCAGTTAGAAAGAATGAGGCGGGTCTATCAGTTCTGACAGTTTTAAGTGAAAAGAATGCATTGCATGGGAGTTGCATATTGTGTGATTCCATTTATATGAGATGTCCACAGTAGGCAAATCCAAAGTCAGAAAGTGGATTTAGTGGCTGCCAGGGGACGGGGTGAAGAGTACATTAGGAGTGACGCTGATGGGTGTAGGGTTTCTTCTGGGGGGTGATGGAAATGGGGGTGACAGATGAGATAGTGATGGTGGCTGCACAACCATCTGCTGAACGTACCAACAACCCGGAAAAGCCGCTTGCAAGCAGAATTTCAGGGATTCAACTACACGGGGCATTCTAGGGGGGGTTTGCAAATTCAGTCCCTCCTGCAAGACCCAAAAACTGTGGCCATCCACTTTACTGAGCCCTGCCAACCTTATGGGTTCAATAATTAATCTGTTACTTTCATCTTTTCCTTGATTACTAGTGAGATTGAACATCCTTTTGTATCTACTGTCCATTCCTGTTTTCTCCTGTTTAAAATGCCTATCCATATCCTTTGTGTTCATTTTTCTACTGTTTCTCTTTTTCTTATAAAAAAGAGTTTTTGGGGCTGGTGCCGTGACTCACTAGGCTAATCCTCTGCCTTGTGGTGCCGGCACACCAGGTTCTAGTCCCGGTTGGGGCGCCAGATTCTGTCCCGGTTGCCCCTCTTCCAGGCCAGCTCTCTGCTGTGGCCAGGGAGTACAGTGGAGGATGGCCCAAGTGCTTGGGCCCTGCACCCCATGGGAGACCAGGAGAAGCACCTGGCTCCTGCCATCAGATCAGTGCAGTGCACGCTGCAGCAGCCATTGGAGGGTGAACCAACAGCAAAGGAAGACCTTTCTCTCTGTCTCTCTCTCACTCTCCATTCTGCCTGTCAAAAAAAAAAAAAAAAAAGAGAGAGAGTTTTTGGTATTTACGGACACATTCACTCAATTCTATGCAATTCTACTTCTAGAAATCCACCTTAAGTAAAACAATTTTTTGCACTTGTACAGAAGGAATCACATAAAAGGATTTTCAGTAAAGCACACTTTGTAGTAGGGAAAAAGTGGAAACAGCCTACTTCTGTCTCAGAAGGGGGATGGGAAAATAATCTATGCTTATTCTTCAATGGCTACTATACAGCAGTTAAAATCAATGAGCTACAGCTACATTACAACATCTCAAAAATCAATACTGAGTAGGAAAAACAAATACCAGTTTGTAAAAGGATAGGCAAAGAAAAAAAGATATGCACAGCACAGCACCATTCTTTTAAAAAGCTTTATTTATGGGGCCAGCACTGTGGTGTAGCAGGTTAAGCCGCCGCCTGCGGTGCCAGCATCCCATATGTGCACTGGTTCAAGTCCTAGCTGCTCCATTTCCCACCTAGCTCCCTACGCATGTGCCTGGGAAAGCCCAAGCACTTGGGCTCCTGCACCCATGTGGCAGGAGACCTGGATGAAGCTCCTGGCTCCTGGTTTCAGTCTGGTCCAGCCCTGTCTGCTGTGGCCATTTGGGGAGTGAACCCATGGATGGAAACTTCTCTCCCTCTGCCTCTGCCTCCACCTTGCTGCAGCTCCACCTTTCAAATAAATAAATAAATCACAAAAAAAGTTTTTATTTATTTGAAAGATGGACAGACAGCCTTACATTCACTCCCCAAATGCCTACAGAATCCAGGCTGAAGCCAAGAGCCAGGAACTCCATTTAGGTCTCCCCACTAGGTGGCAGAAACCCAAGTATTTGGACCGCCATCTGCTGCCTCTCAGCTGCATTAAGCAGGAAGCTGGTTCAGAAGTAGAGCAGCCAGGACTAAAACTGGCACTCTCCCAAGTGGCTTGTTTTTGTTTCTTTTAATTAATTAATTAATTTGAGAGGCAGAGCTGCAGAGAGAGGTCTTCCATCTGCTGGTGCACTCCCCAAGTGGCTACAATGGTCAGAGCTGGGCCAATCCAAAGCCAGGAGCCAGGAACTTCTTCTGGGTCTCCCACGTGGGTGCAGGGGCCCAAGCACTTGGGCCATCTTTCACTGCTTTCCCAGGCCACAAGCAGAGAGCTGGATCAGAAGTGGAGCAGCCAGGACTTGCACCGGTGCGCCACAGGTGGAGACTTAACCTATTACAGCACAGCACCGACCCTACCACCGGCCCTTAACCTGCTATGCCACAACACTGGCCCCTGCATTGCACTAGTCAACTTTTACCTCTTGGGTATTTTTAACTCAGTGTCCTCTAATTCAACCAGCCACTACCCAAGGTATGAACCTAATAATCTCTCACAAGGACAGCTAGGGCAGCCTTCTTATGGTCTCCCTGTTTTCAAACTTGTCTCATTCCAATCTGTGCTTCAACAGCTACCAACGGTTCTGGGCAGGCGTGCGGCACGGCAGTCTAGTAGCTGCTTGGGGTGCCTGCATCCTACATCAGATAATCTGACTCGTGGCTACTCTGCTCCCGATCCAGCTTCCTGATGTGTGCACCCTGGGAGACAGCAGGTGCTAGCCCAAGTACTTAGGTCCCTGGCACCCAAATGGGAGACAGCTGCAACCTGACCGAGCCTGGGTTTTGCGGGCATTTGGAAAGTGGACCAGTGGATGGAAGATCCCTCTTTCCATCTGTCTCTCTGCCTTTCAAATAAAATGCAAATAAAATTTTTAGAAAATAGTGAAATATAAAAAACTCACTGGCTTTGCGTCAACCACAGGATAAAGCTAAGACCTTTTATAACCTGGCAGCCTGCATAGCTTTCCAACCTCAACTCTCCACACTCTATACTTTTAGTTCACATGGACTCAGTTTCTTATCTGAACTGCATTTTGGCACCCTGCCCCTGACTGCATTAAAAAATACTAAGCCTCCCCTCCCCCATTCTTTTCTCTCTTCTAAATACTAGGAGTTTGCAGGCGGCACCGCATGGTTCGTAAATTACATACCATTTTCTCCCAAAGTCATTTTTAATAAGAACATGTTGCAAACGCCAAATTGTCAATATAAAATCCAACAGGTGGCTTAAACATTGCAAGATGGCTTGGTGTGTCATGTGACTAGAACAAAAAAAAAAAAGAAACAGAAAATTCCTGCCCATTCTTTTGATTCCAGCATAACTCAAACTCCAACCAAGAAATATGGTTCTTGTTAACTGAACCATGTGATTAATATTTGTATTTATGCTTTGAGGGTAATTGTTTCTTTATGCTTCGGAATTAACTGTGTCTATATCATTTGAACAGCTGAAAACTGTAATGAATACATTTGTGCATAATTACATTCCGTGTGTTAACGAGCTCAACTGGCTCTCCCCTCCATACTGCTAAAGTTTCTTTCTATTTCTATTTCTTCTTGTAGAAGAAAACAAGCCTCATAGGCTGGTAGAAGCTAGTGTGTCTCACTGAAAACCTGGACTAATGTGACCCCAAAAAGGAAACGGAGATTTAATGCAAGGCCGTGCTTGCTCCCCACAGACTCCTCTGGTGGGCAAGGGCAGAGCTCTGACACGGGCAGCCTGGACCCCAGGCTCCCATGCCCGCTCCAGGCTCTCTCTATTCTGCTGCAAGTCCTCTCCACCAAGAAGTAGGCTGTGTATTCCCTAAAAACAGAATTAACATCAAAGTACCGTGACT
This sequence comes from Sylvilagus floridanus, assembly GCA_949820135.1. Taxonomy (NCBI): domain Eukaryota; kingdom Metazoa; phylum Chordata; class Mammalia; order Lagomorpha; family Leporidae; genus Sylvilagus; species Sylvilagus floridanus. The sequence goes on from OX463233.1 coordinate 161,188,319, forward strand.
TTGGACAAATCACTAATCCTCCATAAGCCTTAAATTCCTCATCTGCAAAACAGGCCTAACACTCTCAAGTCCTGGCTTCCAGAAAATACGATGCTGAGTGCTGTGTGAAGTACTCATGTTATAACACTTTGTAAAACCGTGAACACTACGGGCACGTAAGATCTCATTAATGTTATACTCAGAGATACCCTTTTAATATTAACCAGACGTTCCAGAAGCTGGAAACACGTTATAGTAAACTGTAGTTCCCAGAATGCAGACGTTAAGCCATAGATTACCTTTATTTGTAAAAGCCTTAAAAATTGACACTGGGAAAAAAAAAATAGAACATCCTCTTCCATATGAACCACATATGCTGTCTGTGAATCACTTTCATCTCTAAATTAGTAGGATCCAAATTAGTAGGGCTTTCCTACAGTGAAATCTGGTTAAGCAAACATCTGCCGGTTCCCTGAAAAAGTGATTTTCTTTTTCCCCCACAGGTGGCCTTTGAATTTGTGGCCCAAATTCTACGCAAAGAAAATGTAGCCTTTGCGACTGAAATCCTTCAAAGAGAGGTGGTGTCCTTGAGAGCCTGGGTCTCCTCTCAGCTGGGGAGGAAGTGCACAAAAAGGAACGACTCCGAGCCAGGAAGTGCTCAGATTTACTGAGAGTGACAATGACTGCTTCGTCACTGTCAGGGCCATGCTGACTGGAAGGACACGTTTTTCCTTTTACTAATATTCTTGATCAAAGCATACAAGGAAGCATATGTCTTAGTTGAATTAAGGCCCATTTTCTGTTTGCTCAATTACTCATATTTTCAGGGAAGCGGACTAGGAAAGGCACAAAATGCAACCTCCAAACCATGAATTCTGCCCTTGGCTTTGCCCAAGACTGGCCCTGATGAACTTGGGGCAATGGCCGAGGACAGACAGTTGCATTCCGATGGCACTGATGACAGAGTCAACAATCCCTGGTGAATACTCAGCAAATATCAGACGAGTCATTGGATGATTACATCGATTCTGCTCAATTTCTACATGTCCACCCAGCACGCATGGCCTTCCCCACCTCCTCCTAACTGATAGGTCCAGTACTTCCTGGCTTTGATCTGAAATTGTACGAAGCTACCAAACAAGGACACTAAGACAAGTATCTCATTAGTTTCTCTAACAGAAATGGTTTCATGGACACCTGTTATTAAAAAGGAAAATAACTGAAAAGACAGTGCTTTAAAAATCACACAAATAATCAAGGTGTCCCAATCCTGAGGACATCTTCTTAGGCTTTGGTGAAAGCAGGAAGCAGGGGGACCATGAAAGATGGTTAGAGATTGAAGTAGGAAATCTGAGGGACACGACGCACTGTGGCCCGACTCTCTATTGTTCATATAAAAACAGAGGGGACAAAAACACAAGAGCAATGGTGTGCCTGCTCCCACTACTCCTGGGCTGCAGTAGTTAAACAAAAGAGAATGATTCCCTGCTAATCAGACAGCTCAGCTGGGCTCAACAGACCCCAGCTCGAGCAGTGCTCGTTGAGGGTGGATATGGCATGGTCCCCACCCACAGGGCACCTGTTTCTCACAATATGAGTTTGGAGTCAAAAGCTGGGTCTTTCTGACCCAGGCCCTGTGGCCCTGTGTTGCCATAATTGGAGACCATAAATTCATTTCTCCTGGTTAGTAAAAAGAGTTTGTTCTAGGCAATGTAATGAACCTCATGTGCATGATGAAATGACACAGAAAAGTCATCTTTCGGAATGAATCCACCTAGACTGAATTCTAATTCATTAGAACAATACACTTATTTGTGTAAACAAAAAAGATTACACAGAAGCTGCGGGATAGCAACAGTGATTTCCCCCACGTCCCATAACATCCCACTTTCTGGAGTAAATCTCCCCTGAAGTTCAGAAAATCTTAAGAAACAGAAGACAGGAGCCATCCTGTGCCATGAGTTAGGGCCCAGGAAGAACACGCGTTTTGTCTTTGAGCCTACCTTGGCCTGGACGGCGTAAGACGCCAGCAGCACAGAGGCTTCGGGAGGGCAGTAGATCTTTTCATCTAAAATCTGTTTCTTCACCTGAAAGGGACAACAGGAAGAGGTGACACAGTGTGCGCGATGGGTGCTGTGCAGGCTGGGCAAGGCAGATGGCCACAGGGTGTTCTCGAGGGTCGCCAAAGCACCTGTTAATGACTTTCTGACAAAGGGTACAATTTTTTTTTTTTTTAACCGATGCAGACAGGTTGAGAGTTCAGTCTCTGACGAGTTCTTGGTAAGATGGCTCTGCATAAAACCCCCTTTATCTCTTCATGATCAATGTTGAATAATAATAAAAAAAAAAATCCTCATGGTTACAAGAGACTGACATGTGGGCTGTCATAGAGAACTGTGAAGGTGAGAAGTATCAGGCACAGCTCTGGGGCTGACTGCAGCCCCAGGCCCTGCTGCACACACACAGCACTAGAGGAAACAGAGTCGACTTTTGGGTCTTAACCCAAGACAAAAGCCACCAAAGCCACTGAGTTATGACTGCAGACAGAAAAAAAAAAAAAAAAAAAAAAGCCATCACTTTCAATGTGCTGCTCTAAGGAAAAAGGAAGCAATAAAATTTGATCGATTCAACTTTTAAGTACATGTGAGGTCCAGGAAATATAATTCCTAAGCCATAATGTTGAATTAACATATCTCATTGCACTTCATTTCTGCGAATGGTGCAGCACGTAGTGGTCCAGACGTGGAAGTGAGAGGTGCATGAAGTGGGGGCCGCTGTAATAAACGCCACAGAAAGCCAGCTCCTTCCACAGATGTCAACAGTCCCAAGACTCATAAATGCAGTAAATTCTTCCTTGCTCAGTGGCAAACACAGCCAACCATCAGCATGAAGTGAAATTCAGCCAAAGTCACATAAGGGACAGGCACTGCTTCAAAGTGCTTACAAGAGAGCCTTTTTTTTTTTTTTTTTAATTTTCTAAAAGATTTATTTACTTATTTGAAAGGCAGAGTTACAGAGAGAGAGGGAGAAATAAATCTTCCATCCTCTGGTTCACTTACCAAATAGCTGCCACGGCAGGGCTGGGCCAGGCTGAAGCCAGTGAGCCCGGAACTCCATCTGGGTCTCCCACTTGGGTGCAAGGGCCCAAGGAATTGGACCACCTACTGCTGCTTTCCCAGGCACATTAGCAGGGAGCCGGGTAGAAAGTGGAGCAGCTGGGACTGGTTCCCAGGGTATGGCAGAGTCTCAGGTGATGCCTTAGCCTGCTGTGCTACAACGCCAGCACCACAAGAAAGCCAATTCTGTGACACAAGGACGATCTTTGTGTGGGTTCAGTGACACCCAAAAATCCTTCCCAGGTTTTACAACTGGTTTCACATTCTTATGGAGACGATGAAACCAGGGTTGTCTCTAGAGCAGTACAACTTCCTAATCTCTTGCTTTCTACTAGAAGGAATCGAAGGAAAGCCACAGTACAGAACAACAGAAGGGGCTTCCCTTTGATCTGAACATGCTAGAGAGAAACGCTCCATATATATGAACCTAAGTAAATAAACAGCCTTTATTTCATATTTATGGTAGCCCTCTGGTCAAATACGTGCTTTCAGGGATGGGCATTTGGTGCAGCGGGTAAGACGCCACCTGGGCTGCCTGCATCCTATATGGCAGTGCCCGGATTCAGATCCCAGCCCTGCTTCTCATTCCAGCACCCTGTTGATGCAAACGTGCAGCCTGGGAGGCAGCAGGTGATGGCTCAAGCAGCTGGGCCCCTGCTACCACGAGGGAGACCTGGATTGAGTTCCAGGCTTTTGGTTTCAGCCTGGCCCAGCTGTGGCTGTTGCAAGCATTTGGAGGGGAGAACCAGCAGATAGAAGATCTGTCTTGTTTCTCTCTCCCTCTCTCCCTTTCAAAAAAATTAGACTAAATAAAAATTAACAAAGTACAAATAGACCCCCAAAAGAAGTTATTTAAGGGGTTTTATTACATTTAATTTAACATTTGCTGAACATGACATGCCAAGGCTCAATTAATTACAGGAGGGCTTTGTGACAACCACACATAGGCTACTGGGAAATCATGGAATTAACACCTCTGCTGCAGTCGACAGTGGGCACCTTGGGGGCACACAAACAATCCCAATGCCAATCACTACAACCAGGCATGAAATTGGGGGTGGGGAAGGTGCTCTGTCCAAACAGGAGAACACAGCAAAGATTTCCATCCTCAGACTAATCCCCCCAACCCTGAGGCCCTGGTGGTCAGCCTAGAGTTACAGACCTCACAATTTCTTCAGTTTGATTGAGTCCTTACTGAGCACTCAATGAGCCTCGCCTTTAAGGGCTCACGACCTAATGAGGGAGTGAGGGAGAAATAAGACAGTTCTAGTCCAAAGGCGGCATGAAGCGGGATGTGTGCAGTACCACATGAGAGGATTCATGGAGCGGCACCGCATTCTGAAGTCCCTTCTCAATGAGAGCAGATTCAGAACCTCTGGACTCTTTCTTTAGACTTCCTGTGCAACTACTGAGTATTTGTAAGTGAGTTAGAAGAAAACAGGATCTATCTTCAAAGAAGTTAGGTAGCTACCCGTATCCACTCTTCACCCTCACACCTCTGCAATTTCATCTGACACCAATTCTCATCGTTCAAGCACATTTCTACGCTGAAGATTTTTTCCACTACAGAAACAAAGGGACTGACTATTCACAGGCAGATCGTTTCTGCAACGGGAAAGCATTTGTGGTCAGCACCCAGGGCTTCTTCGCCCAAGCCAATCTGCAACCTCACCTGGTGATTTCCCTCACGCCTGGGAGAGGGGGAGGGGAGGCAGCACGGACTGGTGTACCTGCAAGAAGAATAAATGTTGTGTGATCTCCTGAACCAGCTCCTCCTCAGCATTCTCGGGATAAAATTTGGCCAGGAAGTGAAAGGTGACTGGTTCTTCCTTTGAAACATCGTGATCCAGCACCTGCAGGATGGCAGAGCAAAAGACAAAGAGGTTGGTACCTCTGCCTCCCATGCTATCCAAGCACCTTTGGCAGGCAGTCTCTCAAACATTTTTTTCCTGCTAAATTCATCACACTTTTCAAAGGTTGTGATTCTACAGTTGGAAGCATTCTCAAAGCCTTTTATCGTAAGAGATAATATTCACTTCACACTGTAGATCTGAACCAAATTAACCAATATCCCCATGGGGTGAGTGGATATAAGATGAAGACACAAATGTTCTCAAGGCCACAGAAAGTTCAAAACTGGAAATGTGTAGCTCAAAGGTCGTGGCCATTACCCTTCATGGTAGGCTAAAGGCTTTATAATTTTACGAAGCAGTGGAATCTCCTGTTTCTTCTTCTTGCTGCCTACCTCTAGCATTCAGATCTATGTTGCAATGGAACTCTGAAACGATGAATCAGATCTTTCTGAGTCGTCTAAAGATGAGCTGAGCTACAGAATGAAACGTGTCCACTGTGGCGGCCCTTTGTTTCAAGGAACCTGCAGATGTCCTCCCAAACGCCAGGAGCACAGTCACTAAACCGTTGCCTTTCATCTTTGAACAATTCCATCCATGCTGAGAAAAGCCTGGACCACCTGCTCTCCAGAGCGAGTTTCATTTCAGGACATAAACATGCCATGGGACAGGCTACCAGGCTCCATTAACATGTGTCATAATTTATTTCCTTTGAGCACCAAGTTCCATGGCTTCTGATGCCCCCAATCTAATATCCATTTGGCCTACATTCAGGTGTGATTTAAAATTCACTTTGCTGAGAATCGTAAAAGGATACGGAAACTGGGGAGCCAGTGCTGTGGCACAGTGGGTAAAATTGCCACCTGCAATGTCCGCATTCCGTATGGGCGCTGCTCCACTTTTGATCCAGCTCCCTAACAATGGGCCTGCAAAGTAGCAAAGGATGGCCCAGGTATTTGGGTCCCTGTACCCATGTGGTAGACCTGGAAGAAGCCCCTGGCTCCTGGTTTCACACCAGCACAGCCATCTGTGGAGTGAACCAGCAGATGAAAGATCTCTTTCTGTCTCTCCCTCTCTCTCTAACTCTGCCTTTCAAATCAATAAGTCTTTTTTCAAAAAAAAGAAAGAAAGAAAGAAAGAAAGAAAGAAAGAAAAGAAAAGAAAAGAAAAGAAAAGAAAAGAAAAGAAAAGAAAAGAAAAGAAAAGAAAAGAAAAGAAAAGGAGAAGAAACAGAAGTTTGCTGTCTTTGATTTCTTGATACATAATTCTCCTTGCTCCTGGCCAATTCTAGGTGGCAGTGCCCAGGAAATTCTAAAGGAATCCGGTCTAGGCCACCCTCACTGACACTAGCACTTATGGTACTTTTGAACCATTTGACAGATTACTATGTACTTATGAGAGTACTTCAAAAAATTTCATTGAAAAGGGGGATGATTAAAAGATAAGCTTATTTTAGTGTAAAATATTGAAAACCATGCACAGTTTTTTCATGGTATGTATTTCCCCTGAATAATTTTTTATTCCGTGGGCAGAAAGAGAGAGAGAGCTCCTATCTGCTGGTTCACTCCCCCAAATGCCTGCAGTGGACCCTGGCCGGGGTTGAACCCAGGAACGAGGAAACTACCCCAGGTCTCCCATGTGGGTGGCAGAGAGCCAGTTACTGAGGCATCACCACTGCCTCGCAGGGTCTGCATCAGTAGGAAGCTGGAATCAGGAGCCAGAGATAGGCATCCGGCCTGGAGATGGTCGTCAGACCTGGAGATAGGCATCCGACCTGGAGAAGGTCATCAGACCTGGAGATGGTCATCAGACCTGGAGATGGTCATCAGACCTGGAGATAGGCATCAGACCTGGAGATGGTCATCAGACTCCAAATGGGACACAGGCAACACAGAACACCCACTCCCCACCAGGAGCTTTTGGAAAATAACTGCACGTGGGCATCTGCTGCGGGCACCACGCGGGGTGAGAATCTGACACCTCTGACTTCGAGATTCAGGTGTCTTTTAGGAGAGACTGACGAAAGCATCCCCACCGCCCCCACCCCGCTCCCCAGCTGTCATCATGGTTAGACAGGCACGTAAGCAGGTAAGTGTGTCTTTGTGGGAATGGAGGAACCCACGCAGGGGGTTAGCTATGTCCATTTCCAAGCCACAGTAACATCACCAGGAGCCCAGACTTCTCTACCAGCCTCGGAGCCCCAGAGAATCCTGAGGACAAAGTGGACATTCTGCCTTCGCCACAGGCACCAGGCACTCTCATTCCTTAGATCACATTAATGATCCATTCAGGTTGGGCCATGGTGTTCCTCATAAAGACTTCTAAAAATTCCCTGAAGAACATGAGCCCCAGGAGAATCTTTCAAAGACATGAATTGTTAAAAAAAAAGTGTAAGAAGATAATAGTAATTTTAATTCATAAGGCCTGATTAATGGTTCAATAAACTAGAAGGCAGAAAGCCAATGGCAATCGGGTGGTGACAACGGGTGAAGAAGCCAAGGCTGGCAACAGCTCAATCCAGGTGATTCTGCTTGCCTGGACGAATAGAAAATAAGCAGCGTCTCCTGCTTCCTGCTGACTTCACTCAGGACCCCGGCCCTTGCTCTAGCAGGTAGCTGCGATGCCCTCGCAACAGGCAAACAAGCTAGGAGCCCTGGCAGACAGGAAGGACAGCCCCCGGGATTCAACGCATTTCAGCCCAACCTTCTTGTCCATTTTGAGCCAGGCCACGGTGTCCTTGATCGTGTACTGCAGTCCGAAGAACCAGGTTTCCCGAAGCCCCAGAGTCCGGCACACCAAGTCAAACAGGTCCTTCCCTTTCCACTTCATCTGCAACGTAACCAAGCGACAGGAAAGGACCACGTGAGCAAAACTCCCGACCTGCTCGTGGGCAGAACTTCCTCTCCACAGTCGCGGACTGAAACGTGGGGGTGACACGAAGATGGCCGAGGAGCACTGAATTCCTAAATAATGTCAAAGCTTCCTACACAAAACCATGAGTGGGAAAATACCAATTAGAGCCTAATGGCTTAATCAAGCAGAGCATACACAACACCTCCTCCCATGGACAGTTCCTTACAGATCTTAATGTCCCCAGAGCTGCTCATTTAGGAGGGGTGGTAAACACACATCCTCCTTTAGGACAGCACAGGCTCCTGAGTTAACCTAGGGAGATGGCTGTCCCTGTGGACAGTTAGTCCCTTGAGAGTGTGCTGATTTTTTTTTTAAATCATGACTCAGATCCTTGATAAAATTCAACTTTTTGTTTAAAGTTTTTTACTAAAAGTTTTTTTAAATATACAGGAGAACGTTGCAATCAACGTCTTAAATCTTGGAGACAATGAACCCAGAGACCAGACAGCCCAATCGCAGGCCTCTGCTGTAGGAAAGCAATTCTCCCACAGTCACACGGTGCGATTTCGGGCTCTCAGTGTCTAAACCAGGTGATGAACAGATAGCAATACACTGCGTGTGTTTATCCTACAGCCTCGCTGTCGAAAGGACCCGAAGCAAGGGCTGCTAAACCCTTCCCTCAGCTGGAGAAGCAAGTGCAGTATCCTCACAGGGGTAGAGAAGGCCCAGCAGCTTGGTGAATGTTGCCACCTAGTGGCCTTCCCGTTAAATCACCCAGCACGCTCCCAGGCTACCCTCTGGCGGCTACTCCCCCTCCCTCCCCACCCCAACCACCCCCACCCAAAAACAGCCAAAAACACCCTTGGCTGCATTTGTGAACACATGAGACACATCTCAGAGATGGGAAGAGTAATCTGGGAATTCAAGTACAAGGTCACAGATGGGAAGAAGGAGACCACTCCACTGCAGAAGCATCCGTCCTTTCTCCTGCCCTCGTTAGAAATCTCCACCCAGAGTCCTGGCTCACTAAAGACGCACAATGACAAGGAACAGAAGACTTGCCCTACAGGTGACAGGCGGAAAGTAAGTTAGACTTCTGGCATCTGATTGGCATTTCTGCAAAAACCTAATTCTACAGGGATGCTTTCAAGTGGTCCTTGTATTTTTACAAGGGTGAACAGGGTGGCACGCAACAGGCAAGCCCATCCCTTCTGTGTCTGCAGTCAACCCAGATGGAAGGTCACCAAGACCACAGCAGACAAGTGGTCGAGGGGCATGCGTATCAGCTTCTGTTCTTCCCGTGGCCATTCCTCCTAACTGCCCTCCAGGTCCATGCCGGCCCCCCTCTACTATAACGGGCTTCCTGGAACACTACAAAGATGGAGGTTGTTAGATTCTTTTGAGTGGAATAAAATAAAATGATGAGTTGTGTTCTTTTTTTTTTTTTTCCCAAAACATGATCCCCTTCTCTCTAGTGTTCAGCTTAATAACAGACACATCTATTTCCCTGTCTGACAATAGGACAAAGGGCTTTTTAATTCACGGCAGGTTTCAATTCCTACAGGCAGACTTCACTGAGGAAATGTTATTTTGGAAAACTAGAAGCTTCAGGATGCTGATTATCCTCTTGTCTCTATTTTAAGCCAGCACACAGTATATAAATTATAAATGACTACTTCACTACAAGATAATGTAACACTAAGGAGGAGGCATTAACTTGGAGAAGTTGAACACCCAGAGGCCAAGAAGATCAAGGTAACGACTCCCACCCCGCCATAACTCATGGCCAAGGCTGGGCCGGGTTTGGCACCAAGGGACTGGGCTGTGTGCAGATGCGATGTGCAGTACACAGAAAGGAAAGCTGCTGGGGAGAGGCTGTGGGAACTCAAACTTGGGAGTTTAAATCCTTCAACATAGTACTAATGCAGTTTTCCTGTATTTTCTTCTACTTCTTCATTTTCTGTTTTCATTTTACTTTTAATTTATTTGAAAGACAGAGATCTTCCATCTATTGGTTTACTCCCCAAATATTTGCCTGCAACAGCCAGGTCTGGGCCAGCAGGAAGCTGGGAGCCAGGAATTCAATCAGGGCCTCCCACATGGGTGGCAGAGACTGGAGTCCTGGAGCCAAAACTGCTGCCTCCCAGGGAAGCTGGAATCAGAAGCAGAACTCAAATCCAGGCACTCTGAAGTGGAATGTAGGCAACCCAAGTGGTGACTTAAGCTCAGAGCCAAAACTCTGCCCTACACTTCTTTGTTTTTAAGATGTAAAGTAACATTTGTTGGATGCAAAAAGACAATGTGTTTGCCCCCCTAGGAACTTGCAAGAAGTGAAGAGAAAAAATTCTCACACCTTTTCAGAATGCTCTGCTTAGATTTTTAACTTTGACTGAAGGCTGCATAATGGTGTAAGCAGGATTCCTACAGGGAAAACAGGCATGGACCTAGGTCAGAAATAAAAACAAGTGAGGGGCAGGGATGTGGCACAGAAGGCTGAGACACCCTTTGGGATGCTGGTATCCCATGTCGGAGTGCCTGGGTTCAAGGCCTAGTTCCACTCCTGATTCCAGTTTCTGACTAATGTGCACCCTTGGAGGCAGCAAGTGATGGTTCAGGTAGTTGGGTCCCTGCCACCCACAAGAGAGACCTGGATTAAGTTCCCAGCTTTAGCAGCCCAGCCCCAGCTGTTGCAGGCATTTGGGTGATAAATCAATGGACAAGAGAGCTCTGTCTGGCCAACAATTAGCTCACATGGCTAATCTTCCGCCTGCAGCGCCTGCACCCCGGATTCTAGTACTGGTTGGGGCGCCGGATTCTGTCCAGGTCGCTCCTCTTCCATTCCAGCTCTCTGTTGTGGCCCGGGAAGCAGTGGAGGATGGCTCAAGTGCTTGGGCCCTGTACCCCATGGGAGACCAGGGTGAAGCACCCGGCTCCTGGCTTCAGATTGGCGCAGCGCTGTGGCAGCCATCTGGGGGGTGAACCAACGGAAGGAAGACCTTTCTCTCTGTCTCTCTCTCTCACTGTCTAACTCTGCCTCTCAAAACAAACAAACAAACAAACAAAAATACTCTGTCAAATAAATTAAATCAATAATTTGGAAAAATTAAATAAAGTATTTTTAAGAATTAAAAAAATGAGGTTAGAAGGAGAGAAGGAAATGAGTCTATATAAAAATCATGATCTCAGGGCCAGTGTTGCGGTACAGTGGGTTAAGCTGGGCTTGCAATGCTGGCATCCCATGAGGGCACTGGTTTGAGTCCTGGCTGCTCCACTTCTGACCCAGCTCCCTGTTAATGCACCTGGGAAAGCAGTGAAAGATGGCCCAAGTGCTTGGGCCCCTCCACCAACATGGGAGACCTGGATGGAGTTCCAGGCTTCTGGCTTCGACCTCGCCCAGCCATTTGGGGAGTGAACCAATGGATGGAAAGTCGACCTCTCTCTCTCTCACTCTTTCTCCCTTTCTCTGTAACTCTGCCTTTCAAATAAATAATAAAATAATTTTTTTTCCCTTTAAATCCTGATCTCTACAGGGAACTGCCAGTCGTCTGGTGGAACTGCAACTGACAGCTGGGCTCAAGAGGCGGTTCAGCATGCGATGCGGGACCAGCCAAAGGCCACTGTCAGAGAAGCAACAGGCTCAGATCCGCCTTCCAGATCCCTCTAGGACAGGGAGAATGAGAGGCAAGGAGCCCAGGAGCAAGAAGGGCAGGCAGAAGCCAACTCCTGCCTAAAGGATGGCCGTTGAGGGAAGCCTGCGGAGGCACGCCCAGAGCCGGTCCGAATGGGACTGGAGGAGGAAGACTGAGATGCACAGGCGCTTCCACTTCAGCACGGGAGCTGCCAGTCAAGAAGGATGAGACACAACGAAGGCAACCAGGGAGATGCCCTAAATATATTTGATTGAAAGCCCTGAGTCCACTTATGAAAGACAAGATGCTCTCTTTGTAAGCAAGCAAGCAAGGGGTGTCTGCTTGGTTAAATCTGACCGCGACATGCCGTGACCGCTAAGAGGCGGGACTTCTCTGAGCGGCCCTCCCCAGACGTAGGACACCTGCTAGGCCTTCCTTAATGTGGGGTTCTACTTCTTGGCCACAGCTGCTCCCAGGACCTCGTGGAAGGCAGGTCTTCGGCTGTGAACAGGGCTTCCTGGGTGCCAGCCAGCTTGCCAGGACATGAGTGAGCTCGTCTTCGGTTTTTTCATAGCCGGCGCACTGTGCTGATGCAGTGAAGTGACTCACTGTCATCTGAGTGTCCCCCTACATGGTAGGCGCCTCCAAGCCAGAGCACTATTAGTCATCCTCTCAGTCCCCAGCGTCCAGGTGAGCACGCACGCACAAAGACTCGGCAAACACTTGGCTGTCCAAAGATTCGCCTTGACTACGTAAAATCCCCAGATCAGAGGCTGAGTGCAAAATCACACCCCCCCCCACTTCCACCCCCACCCCCGGTTCATCTACTCCTTCCACAAACATCTAGAGGACACACACTGTGTCCAAGTACTGCCCGCAGTGCCGGGGATAAACTGGAACCAGACAAGTCTGCTCTCAGAGGTCTAGTACTGTAACTGGCTAGGAAGACAATCACCTCCCTCACTCCATGCAAAAAAAAGCAACAGCTCCAGGGGTGGGGTTTGCTAAGCAGCCTGGGAGTGCCGAGTCTGCAGGCCTGGCTTTGGCTCCTGACTCTAGCTTCCTGCTGAGGCAAATCCTGGGAGGCAGCAGTCACGTTTCCAGTGGCTGGTCCCTGCCACTCACATGGCAGACCCAGACAGTTCCGGGTCTTCAGCCTGGCCCATTCCTGGAATTTGGGTTGTGAGGAAACAGATGAGAATGCCCTCTCTCTTTCTCTCTCTCGAATAGGAGCACATCCTCTCTCTCACACACACACACAAAAATAAAAATAAAAATAATCAACCCAGGTATAGTTTTCAGCACTACAACACTTGCGAACAGGGTTCAGGGGACCCCTCTAGGATGCGACTGGGAGAAACAGGGAAATGACACTGGAAAGGACCTATGTGGGAAAGAGGGGCCAGGGAAGGCTGGGCTTGGAGCAGAAGGAGTGAGCAGCCTGGTGTGCTCTGGCACGGGAAACACCATAGGCGAATGTCAACAGGCATTCCATAAAGGAAAAGGAAGCGGTGTAACTCAGCTTGACGGAAGATCACAGGCTAGAGAGGACAGCTGTGTTTCCCAGAAGGTCAGAACTAGCATCTAAAACCAATTCCTTGTCAGCCATCTCACTCCACCTCTCTCAAGTGAACCACAGAGCCCATAAAGGCACTTGGTGACTACTTCTCCCACACTCCCACGGATGGAGCATAACTAATACCCTTCTGGCAGTTAAACTGTTACATACGATGGATGCCTTAGGACGCTAGGGCTTAATTCTTTCCAGGAGGCAATGTAGAAGGCACAGATAAGTGATGGGTGCCCACTATCAGCATGAATCTCAGCGCTGTCACTGGGTGACCTTGGGCAGTTATTGGACTTCCTTGTGCTCTCCACTGGGGATAATTAAACAGAACCTGGCTTAACAGACTGATCTAGGGATTAAGTGCATTAATACATTTAAAATGCCTACGACAGGGCTCTACTCACAGTAAATAAATCCTCCATAAGGGGTGGTTATTGTTAATTCTAAACCTGCCTCCTCCTCCCAGACGGTGCCGCTCACAGCCTCTAGCCCGCCTTCACCGAGGATGATGGATGACAGGTCAGAAAAGGCACCATCAGTTCTCATTGAGCTACCCAGACGATCACCCACTTGACAAACATTTACTGAGCACCCACTACATCCTAGTCATTGTGCTCAGCACAGGCGATACATGATGAATTCAGGACAAGGCACTGTCCCTGTTTAAGCCTGACGGGGAAGACAGGTAAATGAATAACAAAAACACGACCTGGGAAGTGCTAACAGGACAGGGTGCTGCGGGAACCCAACTCGGGCCTGGGGGGACAGGAAAGGGAGGGATGTGAGGGTCTTCCCAAGGGGCTGCTGTCACGGGTGGGTCATGGACACCGGGTGGTGGAGGGGCTGACGAAAGGGAGGTCATGCCAGCCGGAGGGAACAGCATGTCTGTCGCTTGAGTCCAAGCTGTTGCAGAGTGAAGGAATGTTCTTTGCACTTTTTCTAGTATCTGACAAACAGCATAATTATCCTATCTGCAGTACTGAATGTTCACTGCAGAATCTGCAGCCTCGGTCTGATGGGTGTGACGACTCTGCCTGTCCACACTGAGTAGGAACCAGGCACCTGGGTCGCTGGCTCTCTGGTTCTGAGCAGTGATGCATCTGCAACAACACCTGTGGGGCTCTGGGAAGCTGGACCAACGAGACGAGCTTGTGTTTATTTTCTTGTGAAAATATTTTCTTTTCTGACAGCTGATGGCACATAAATCTTTCAGGCCCTGTGCTCAGACTGCATACAGGTCTTTATGTTGGGGTTTCTAGTTTTTCCTGAACAGGCTGCCAAAAACAGAACAGCTCCTGGTTCTGACAAATGTTCATTTAAACCCATCTCTTGAGGTGGGTATTTAACCCGGTGGTCAAGATGCTCCCGTCCCATATCAGAGTACCTCTATCAGATACCTGGCGCCAGCTCCTGATGCAGCTTCCTGCTAACGCAGAACCTGGGAGGCAGGAACGATGCTCAAGGGGTCGGCTGCCCCCCACCCACAGAGGAGACCTGGCTTGAGGCTTTGGCCCCATAGCCACTGGGGGCATTTGGGGAATGAACCAGCAGATGAGAGTGCTCTCTCTCTCTCTCTCTCTCTCTCAGATGTTTTTCAAATAAATGTTTAAAAAGCCATCTCTTTCCAGCCGAAGTGTTCTCAGTCCACCACTGCTCCCTGCTTCATCGCAGCCTAGCAGAGCAGAGGGATCTGGGGAGTGGGCAAACAGATGGGAAAGACAAGTGCAGGGAATGAGGGAGGTGGTTTGCAGGGAGACAGAAATCGGGGGGCCTGGGCCTTAGTGCTGGACGCTCCCCCTCCGCAGGCCGCCTCCTCAAGGTGCCCTTGGGGCGTGGGGGCCAACGGGAGGGAGTCATGGCTGTGCTCTGCCATGACTCCGCCGGGCCGTGGTGCTATTTCATAGATATATACTTGTGCCTGTATCAAAGATAGATGTGCATGAACTTTATAAACAGGACTAAGTGCTGTCGGCTTGTGATTTTTTTTTTTTTTTTTTTGGTAGGGGCTGAATTTATGAGCTTTACCCAGAGTGAAGTGCTTGTAATTTATCAAGCTAGAGTGTTTTAAGTAAATAGCACTCAGCACTTACCCTCCGCAGCAGGCACACGGGGAATGCAGCACTTTTCTGTTATAGGAAGCAACTGGCACCAAGCACCCACAGCGCTGATTGGGGTCTGTTAGCAGGAGAGGCATTAGGAGTAACATCTAGTGACAGCTTCTCGCAAGGGGCCAGGTCTGCACCCCCTCCTCCACCCTCAAAAACTGCCATTGCTTTCTTGCCGCGGCAGCCCTCACCTGGCTTCCCCCCTGGTTCTCTGTGCCATGCGGCCATCAGCAATGGAACCCCTTGTCTTTGCAGATGTCCCAGTGCAGGGTGAGCAGGAGAGCAGCCACACGATGGGAAAAGGCCACAGCCAGAGGACGAGTTTCTCGAAGACAGTGAACGGAATTTGGCTGCTGCGTATGAACACTTAAAGAGCAAGGTGGGCTTTACACAGAACATTCATCACCAAGGCTGAGGAGTGACATTTAGTTGCACAGAGGTCTGGGGGGAGTGGGGACTAAATTATCAGCCACACATGGAATGCTATTTGGCTGTCTACGCCACGGAAAATGAAGGAGAACTGACAAAGCCAGTATTCACTTATCAGGGTTCCTTCTAATTAGCTCACAAGCTGCCCTAGCATTTGCCACAAAAACTGTGGAAAGGTTAACTCCCTTACAGACAGAGCGACAGAAGGAACAGTGCCTCACCAAGCTCAGGACATGTGCCACATGTCTCCCGTCGTTTCAGAAATGGAAAATCCAGGGTGACTGTGATTTTTCCACTCCATGGTTATCCATAACCGATTTTGGCAGTCCCAGCTAGCCTACGAGAACAGACTTACAGAAGACCTGAGAATTTAAGATACTCACACACCAGCTTTGAAAAAAAAACAGATGCCAACAACCTCAATTTACCAGATAAATGCAAGAGAACCAAGTATAACAACGATTCTGCAGTGCAGTAGATTGAGTAATGAAGTCCATTAAAATCTATTCTGATCACTCAGAGAAGATCAAAAGCATAGCAACATAGGTATATCTCAACTCAGGATGTGACCACAAAACCAGGCCCTTGTGCCTCATGAGCTTAAACTGCAAAACCACCCGGCCGTTTCTGTTCCCAATTAGAGGACACACCACCTTGTACTCAGCCATTATTTCTCAGCATGAGGGAAAGGGGCTCCTCTAGCAGAACCAAGATCATGGAAAAAGAGAGGAAGAGAGAGATTCGCTTCCTCTGCTCCCCTACTCCCAAACCCTACACCCCTCATCTGAATCAGGGCAAGGTCTCCCAAACTGGCACTGTCCTCTTTGAAAACAAACAAACAAAACAAAACTCCAATCTTTCGCCCTGTCAGTTCTGCCATAATCAACCAGAACAAGTAATTTTCTTCTCCCACTCCTCCAATCATCTCTGTTATTAAGCCAAATCTATTTAAATGATTGGTTTCAAGGTTCTCCACCAATCGCTTCCTCCCTCCTGCAACCAATTATCCTGCCTTGTTAGACTCCAGGCTGAGCACCCGAAGCCAGCGGCTCTACGTGCCTCTAGCCTTTCATACCAGACCCTTCCATGATCCATTCCTTTATCTCATCACTGCCCCTCCACCTCCAAACTCATGTACGAATCAGGATGTACTTTATATGTGTAGGAAAATTAAGTGTCTTTCTTAAGTTTCTTGTCTTTCTTCCAATGCTGCAGATCACACATGCCTTGAAGGCAAAGGCTAACACACACACATTCACTGATTCATGTGAGAGGCAGGGAGACAAACAATGCAGCTTCCCTCTGCTGGTTCACTCCCCAGATGCCTATAACGGCCAGCCAGGTCTGGGCCCAGTCAAAGCCAGGAGCCTGGAACTCAGTCCAGTTCTCCCACCTGAGCAGCAGGAACCTAAACACTAAGTCCTCCCTGCTGCCCTCCACAGTCTGCGCTGGCAGGAAGCAGGAGCTAGGAATTGAACCCAGGAGCTTCTTTATGGGATGTCAGCATCCCAACTGGTGTCTTAACCATGAGGCTAAATGCCTGCCCCCCACAAGCTCCTGAAGTCTCCCAGAATCCCAGCAAGGGCTACACAATCTGTGGACACTCGGTGAACGCTTGTGGTTGGCTGCTGACACTAATGGTAATGATGATGATGACTGGATGCGGCTTCTGAGTACAACAGTCTTCTAAGCAGCGATTGCAATGAAGCCAGAATTTATGACACTCCTTATTAAAACTCTAATTGCGGCCGGCGCCGTGGCTCAACAGGCTAATCCTCCGCCTTGCGGCGCCGGCACACCGGGTTCTAGTCCCGGTCGGGGCACCGGATTCTGTCCCGGTTGCCCCTCTTCCAGGCCAGCCCTCTGCTGTGGCCCAGGAGTGCAGTGGAGGATGGCTCAGGTGCTTGGGCCCTACACCCCATGGGGAGACCAGGAAAAGCACCTGGCTCCTGGCTCCTGCCATCGGACGAGCGCGGTGCGCCGGCCGCAGCGCGCCGATCGCGGCGGCCATTGGAGGGTGAACCAACGGCAAAAGGAAGACCTTTCTCTCTGTCTCTCTCTCACTGTCCACTCTGCCTGTAAAAAAAAAAAAAAAAAAAAAAAAAAAAAAAAAAAAAACTCTAATTGCATAATTAGGCCTTAAGGTATATACTTTACCCCTTTGGTGACACATACTGATTTCCTCTCTCTAAAAATACCTTGGCAAGGAAATTTAAATCTCAAAGAACTAAAGAAGAAAAATTTTCCACAGAACAAGAGACTAGTAAGAAACAAATCATAGCACCTTGGGAAGCCACTAAATGGAGGTTTTGTTTTTTTTTTTTTGACAGGCAGAGTGGACAGTGAGAGAGAGAGACAGAGAGAAAGGTCTTCCTTTGCCGTTGGTTCACCCTCCAATGGCCGCCGCGGCTGGCGCGCTGCGGCCGGCGCACCGCGCTCCTCCGGTGGCAGGAGCCAGGAGCCAGGTGCTTTTCCTGGTCTCCCCATGGGGTGCAGGGCCCAAGCACCTGGGCCATCCTCCACTGCACTCCCGGGCCACAGCAGAGGGCTGGCCTGGAAGAGGGGCAACCAGGACAGAATCCGGCGCCCCGACCGGAACTAGAACCCGGTGTGCCGGCGCCGCAAGGCGGAGGATTAGCCTGTTGAGCCACGGCGCCGGCCTAAATGGAGGTTTTTAAGTTCTCATAAGTCTTTCAAACAGAATGAATTATTACAGTTTTGTTTTTTTTTTTGGGGGGGGGCATCATGTTTGCAGTTCCTAAGATCTGTCCTGCTGGAGTGCAGAGCAGTTATGGGAGCAGAGTGAACCTGGGGGCACGTTAGACTGGGCCCCCGACTCCCAGCATGCACCACACAAGCCACAGCTCACCTGGGCCTCAGTTTCTCCCTCCCTCTATTTTATGATGTGATGGATAAAGAAGATGCACGTGCTCAAAGTCGGTTGACAGATGACAAAGCAAAAAGAAACAATACAACAGCAACGCAGTGCCCCCCTAAAGAAAGAAGACAATCTCTCTCTCTCTCTCTCTCTCTGGAATTCAGCTCCCAACATGACAGCAATCATAGCTCTGCCACACAGCCGTGAAACACCCAACCCCGCTGTGCTGGGTGAGTCACTTAACCTCTCCAGGTCTCAGCTCCTGCAATCATCCAGCGGCCTTTCAGGTCGAACAGACCACTTCCTAAGTCTAGCGCTGGAGATGGTTTTGAATAAAGCACCAGGACTGTTTCCATCACTGCAGTAGTTCTTCTGGTACTCCCTTATCACCCCATTCTGTATTTTCCAGCCACTCTCAGGAAGGTAAACAGCCCCATTTAAATGTATGTGTAGTCTCTACCTGCCTGTCCCATTACTCGGGCACTGCCATCATGTTCCTTACTCCCAATAACTGAGAGCTGATGCATAATAACTCTCCTATGTGACACAAATGGCAATTAGAATGCTACTGAAAACCAGAAGTATTTTTTTTAACACCATCCAGGTTGTTGATATTCAGCAATTATCAACAATTAGAAATGTCTGAAATACTGATAATACAAATTCTGCAAAGAACTACAAATAGAAAACAATACTAAATTCGGTGCAGCTAAGACACGAGACTAAATTTCAAATGCCTAATCATCAGGTAGAACTGGCAGACAACTCAACACAACCCAACAGTATTATGCAGCTGGTTACTTCTGCCATGGATACTGTAAAAACTGTAGCTCCCAGAACAAGAGAGCTGGATCATAATGTATTCATGCAAACCAGCTTGGGGAGAACTCGGGCCCTGGCCTGGAAAGCAGTCATTAACATTCTGCTCCTGTTTCTGCCTTGATCTTTTGATGAAGTCTTTGCGGTCATGGCAGTGATGATGACATGGACTTGAACAACATGGAAGGTACAGCTCTGGGTGGGGAGGACTAGTAATAAGTTTCTGCAAACGGATGAGAACTCCTGTGGACTGAAGACTTTCTCAACGTATTTATGAGTCTGACAATTTCAAAATCAATGGCAGGACAGTAGGTAAATGCACGGTTGGTGAACTGGAAATCAAAGATCAATCCAGGTAAGTTTAGTAATAACCTTAGGCTTCAGTTTTATCTGAAAGTCAAACTATCAGAATTACTGAAACTAGGAGACTAAAACTTGGCATGGTGGATGGGAAAGTCATAAACAATGTAATTAACAAAGTTTTTGTGAATTTTCCAATGCTGAGTTCTAATCTGACAAAGAAGCAAAATGAAGAACAGGAATTAGAAAGTGTTGGAGGAGTGGGCACCTGGTATAGCAGTTAAGACATCACTTGGGGGGCCAGTGCTGTGGCACAGGGCGTTAAGCCATTGTCTGCAGTGCCGGCATCCCATACAGGCACCGGTTCAAGTTCCAGCTGCTCCACTTCTGATCCAGCTCCCTGCTATACTAATATGCCTGGGAAAGCAGTGGAAGATGGCTCAAGTGTTTGGGCTCCTGCATCCATGTGGGAGACCTGGATGAAGCTACTGGCTCCTGGCTCGCCCCAGCCCATTGTAGCCATTTGGGGATTAACCAGTGGATACTTTTTTCTCTCTCTCTTTTTCTCTCTCTCTCCGTCTCCTATGCCTCTGAAATAAGTAAATCTTTAAAAAAAAAAAATACACTTGGGACATCCACATCCCACCGATATCAGAGTGCCTGGGTTCAAGTCCTGGCTTGCTCCCCACTTCAGATTCCTGCTAATGCACATGTTCGGAGCAGCAGTGAAGGCCTGAGTAACTGGGTCCTGGCACCCATGCAGGAGACTTAAATGGAGTTCTAGGCTCCTGGCTTCAGTCTGGCCCAGCCCCAACTGTTGTGGTCATTTGGGGACTGAACCAGTAAATGTCCACCTGTCAATGTCTCTCTCTCTCTCTCTCTCTCTTCCTCTCTCTTTCTCTCTCTGCCTCTCAAGGAAAATGAAAATATTAGGGGGTTGATGCTGTGGCTCACTTGGTTAATCTTCCTGTGGCACCGGCATCCCACGTGGGCGCCAGGTTCTTGTCCTGGTTGCTTCTCTTCCAGTGCAGCTCTCTGCTGTGACCTGGGAGGGCAGTAGAGGATGGCCCAGGTACTTGGGCCCTGCACCCGCATGGGAGACCAGGAAGAGGCACCTGGCTCCTGGCTTCGGAATGGTGTAGCTCTGGCCATAGCAGCCATTTGAGGAAGTGAACCGACAGAAGGAAGACCTTTCTGTCTGTCTATCTGTCTGTCTCTCTCTCTCTCTCTCTCTCTCTCTATATATATATATATATATAAAACTCTACCTGTCAAATAAAGAAAGAAAGAAAAGAAAATGTTAAAAGAGAAAAGATTTTTTAAAAAATAATAAAGTATGGGAAGAAAAGGGCTCCAGTATCTTTAGAAATGATGTGCTTTGATGCCACCTAGTGGTGCCAATGTGATTCCTAAACTGGGACAAGCAGCTTGGGTCTCAGCACAACGCTAAAGATTTGATTAAAGATTTTTCCCTGAAGTCAGCACTAGTTTGATAATAAATTTTCTGCGTGCTAAAACTGTCCTAAAACATGTGGATTTAGAATCTAAATTAGACAAAGCACAGACAGGAGCACAGAACCCATCACCCTGTAATAATCCAGGGAAGCATCATCACCAGCTGGCTACAAAGATTAAGCCACTCTGAGAAAATTCATTTCTGGGTTTTTAAACCCACAAATGCCTGAATTTCTAAAAAGAAAATTAACATGAGCACCAAAAATGTTCTTGGATAGGAATGAAAAACCAGCATGAATAATTGGAGAAGTCATCAAAAACAAAAAGAAAAACTTCAAAATGACACATCGAGGACAAAAGAATGCAGCATTGAGTACAGCAAAAGTCTGCAAAGAATCTTGCTGTCATAGTGGACGTCAAGCTAAATAGAGATCAATACAAAAGCGAAGATCCTTCAACTGGAATATGGCATAAAGCAAGCTCATTAGAGGGCCAACAATTATAAAGACAGAGATAAGCTGAAGAGGGTCCAAAGAAAAATAAGGAGATGATTAGGGAAAATTCAGTGTCTCTAGCGTGAAACTCTTCCAGGGGGTTCCCATGCTCCCAACCCATGAAAACATCAAAAGCTAATAATATTTACCAAATGCTCACTATTGGCCAAATACCAGGCTGAGTGCCTAAAAAGTCCCATCCAACTGATGTCTCACAACAACCTCTAAAGGAAGACACTGTTAGTCTTCTCATTTAACAGATGCAGCAAGTGTGTTTTAGAAAGTGAAGTCCAGGGGCCGGTGCTGTGGCGCAGTGGGTTAATGTAATGGCCTGAAGTGCCGGCATCCCAAATGGGCACCAGTTCGAGACCCGGCTGCTCCACTTCCTGTCCAGCTCTCTGCTGCTATGTCCTGGGAAAGCACTGAAGATGGTCCAAGTCCTTGGGCCCCTGCACCCATGTGGGAGACCTGGAGGAAGCTCCCGGCTCCTGGCTTCGGACTGGCACAACTCCGGCTGTTGCGGCCATCTGGGGAGTGAACCATCAGATGGGAGACCTCTCTTTCTCTCTGCCTCTCCTCTCTCTGTAACTCTGACTTTCAAATAAATAAATTAATTTTTTTTAAAATGAAGTCCAAGTTCACTGGGGTGCAGGTGGCAACAGCAGGGCTTTACCCCGCCTAACATAGCCCTTATCAGGACTCTGGCTCCTATTCCTTAAACAATGTAAGGCAATTTCAAAAGTTCATGGACTCTGGCCGGCACTGGGGCTCACTAGGCTAATCCTCCGCCTGCGGCACCGGCACTCCGGGTTCTAGTCCCGGCTGGAGCACCGGATTCTGTCCCGGTTACTCCTCTTCCAGTCCAGCTCTCTGCTGTGGCCCGGGAAGGCAGTGGGGGATGGCCCAAGTGCTTGGGTCCTGCACCCGCATGGAGAACCAGGAGGAAGCACCTGGCTCCTGGCTTCGGATTGGCACAGCGCGCCGGCCGTAGCAGCCATTTGTGGGGTGAGCCAAGGGAAGGAAGACCTTTCTCTCTAACTCTGCCTGTCAAAAAAAAAAACAAAAAAAAAGTTCACGGACTCTCTCTCTACATATCTGTCTCTCTGCCCTTCAACTAAATAAAAATAAATTAATAAAAAAGGAGGCCGGCCTTGTGGCACATCCTATATCGCAGCGGTTGGGTTAGTCTTACCTCTGCTTCCGATCCAGCTTTCTGCTAAAGCGCCTGGGAGGCAGGAGATGATGGCAGGAGCACTTGGGTCCCTGTCACCCACAGGAAAGATCTAGATGCAGTTACTGGCTCCTGGCTTTCGGCTGGACCAGCCTGGCTGTCGTGGGCATTTAGGGGATGAACCAGAGGATGGGAGACATCTCCCCCAACCTCTGCTTCTTAAAAAAAAAAAAAAAAAAAATTTTTTTTTACACGCTCCCAACTGCATCTAGTGAATACCAGCTCCATAACCTGCCTTGTGCCTCCACCATCTGGTCTGAACCCCCCAGTTTTTTGTTTTTGTTTTTGTTTTAATTTTTTGACAGGCAGAGTTAGAGAAAGAGACAGAAAGAAAAGTCTTCCTTTTCCGTTGGTTCACCCCCTCAAATGGCCACTACGGCTGGCGATCCGAGGCCAGGAGCCAGGTGCTGTCCTGGTCTCCCGTGTGGGCACAGGGCCCAAGCACTTGGGCCATCCTCCACTGCCTTTCCGGGCCACAGCAGAGAGCTGGACTGGAAGAGGAGCAACCGGGACAGAATCCGGCACTCCAACCGGGACTAGAACCCGGAGTGCCAGCGCCACAGGTGGAGGATTAGCCAAGTGAGCCGCAGCACCGGCCTGAACCCCCCAGTTCAAACACACCTCCCCTTCTTCCTCCCATCCACGGCCTCTGTTGGAGCCAAGCCCATGCTCAGCCCACTACACGGAGTTGCCCCCTCCAAACAGCTAACACACTCTGGCTTGACACATGAGGGAGGCTTCCAAAAGTTCAGGGAACATGGAATTAAAAGATAACATGCATTTTCTATGAACTTTTTTTTTTTTAAGATTTATTTATTTGAAAGGCAGAGAAAGAGAGAGAGAGAGAGAGAGAGAGAGAGAGAGAGAGAGAGAGATTGATTTTCCATTTGCTGGTTCACTCCCAAATGGCCACAAGGACCGGAGCTAGGCCAGGCCAAAGCCAGGAGCCAGGAGCTTCCTCCAGGTTTCCCACGAGGGTGCAGGGACCCAAGGACTTGGACCATCTTCAGCTGCTTTCCCAGGCCACAGCAGCAGAGAGCTG
The DNA here is from genome assembly GCA_949820135.1 of Sylvilagus floridanus. Taxonomy (NCBI): domain Eukaryota; kingdom Metazoa; phylum Chordata; class Mammalia; order Lagomorpha; family Leporidae; genus Sylvilagus; species Sylvilagus floridanus. Next base: position 161,212,066 of record OX463233.1, read on the forward strand.
GACAGGAAGTGGAGCAGCCGGGTCTCGAACTGGCATCCAGAAATGCCGGCACTGTAGGCCACAGCTCAACCTGCCATGCCACAGCACCAGCCCTCCCATGAACTTTTTGAAGGCCTCTCACATGTGTTCCTGAGTTACCTTTTCATGTGTGTCCTATTTCTCTACTAGACTAGAAAGCTGAGACATTCCCTTTGTAGGTTTGGATGCCTTAAATATGGGCTGTGGGGCAGGCATTTGGTGCAGCTATTAGGTTGCTGCTTAGGGCTCTGCATCCCATATCTGTGTGCCTGGTTTGAGTCCCAGCCCGCTTCTGCTCCAGCTTCCTGTACTTAGGTCCTGACTTAGTGCTTAGGTCCTTGCCACTCACAGGGGAGACCCAGATTGAACTCTGGCTTCTTTCTGGCGTTGGCCTGACCTGGCCCTGGCTGATGCAGACATTTGGGGAATGGACAAGCAGATGGAAGATGTCTTGCTCTCTGCTTTTCAAATATAATGAAAATTTAAAAGATAAAACAAGAGGCCGGCACTGTGGCACAGTGGGCTAAGCCTCCGCCTGCAGTGCCAGAATTCCATATGGACGCTGTTTCAAGTCCTGGCTGCTCCTCTTCTGCTAATGGCCTGGGAAAGCAGTAGAGGAAGACCCAAGTCCTAGGGCCCCTGCACCTGCATGGGAGATCTGGAAGAAGCTCCTAGCTCCTGGCTTCAGATCAGCTCAGCTCTGGCCATTTGGGGAGTGAACCAGCGAGCAGATGGAAGCTCTCTCTCTCTCTCTCTCTCTCTCTCCCCTCTGTCTGTAACTCTACCTCTCAAATAAATAAATTTAAAAATCTTTAAAAAAAAAAGATAAAACAAACAAGCCAAAAAAAAAAACCACCAAAAAAAGAAAAAAACACAACATTGCTCCAGGAGGAGGTAGACTTTAAAACAGTTTTGAACAGATACAGTAACTAATTTTTCCAAAGTACCTGAAAAGTCTCAGAAGAGCTATTAACCAATTGCCAGCCAAATATTATATACACAGCAAATATTTTCATTGTTATTCATCTGAGACAGAGGCAGAAGAACACAGAGAGCTCCTCCATCCACTAGTTCACTCCCCAAATACCCACAATGGCTGACCTGGGCTACGTTGAAGCCAGGGGCCCAAAATTCAGTCTGGGTCTCCCAGGTGGGTTGCAGGAAAGCAACTACTTCAGCCCCCACCTGCTGCCTTCCAGGGTCTGTACTAGGAGGTAGCTGGAACCAGAAGCATAGCTGAGATTCAACCTGGGTGTTCTGATATGGCCTATGAGCTTCCCAAGTGTCTCTGAACTCTGCGCCAAATGCCTGCTCTGGTCACCCCAAATATTATAATACAGGTTGAACACAGTGAGACCACTCTGACCACAAAGTATGTTAAGTATGCAACTAGAAAAAACTGCTGCAAAATGAGCTTCATTTTAGGCCAAAGGCACTGAATTCCAGGTAAATCCTAGGGAAGTAAAAAAAAAAGATTCACTTATGGAAAAAGCCCGTGTAAACCTAAAAGACAAACTAGGCACAGAAGCAACGCATCAGGGGTTGTAACTTGAGTCACCCACCCAGCAAAAATTTAAGTCCACTGACAAGTTCACAAAATGACTTTCAGAAGGTCTCTTATACCAAATGCAATAAATAAAACAGCATCACAAATAGCTGTTAGGGAGTCCTTTGAAAGAGCTGCATTTCTACTTTCTTTTTCCTGTTAAGCAAACACAAGTTCTCTCGGGGTATCTAATCCTTTCTCTCCTTTTTCTACTTTAGATAGGATCGCACAAATGGTCAAAGGTTTCGCCTGGAAGATGGATACCCTGGGCTTGCAGCCCCACCACCTAGCAGCCATGTGGGACTTTGGCACAGAGGAGGAAGCCTCTGAGCAGAGCGCAGCAGAGTAAGTACCTCTGTGCCAGGGGACAATGCGGGCATGGCAGGCAACGGGAAGTCTCTGTGAAGGTACAGGCGTGTGAAGAGAGCTGGGCACTTCCAAGAGAGCGACCGAACAGGCCCAGACCAGCGAGGGCATTCCAGCAAGTCCGGACAGGCCACGAGAGGGCAGGAAATGCTGAGCAGCTCTCTAACAACCCTTACACGGCACCCCTTGTGCCAGGTCCTATTCTAAGCACTGTGCCAGTGGTAACCCAACTTTAATCCTGCAACAACTCCATGTGAGAAGGACTATCACAATCCCCACGTTACAGAGGAGGAAACGGAGGCATGTGGGGGTCAAGGAACTTGTCTAAGGTTGCTGAGCTCACCAGAGGCAGAGTGAGAGACCAGCTTCCCAAGTCCAAGCTCACAACCTCTTGGATGAACAAATCAATGAGTCCCTATTGTGCATTTAAAGCATTTAGCACAATACCAGGCAGTCACTGCAATTCTCTACCTTTCTCGCCACAAAAGAGCAGCAGTGGGGTCCAATGGAGGGTAGCACTGGCCAGCACACACCCCGCTTCCTGTTCACACCCCTTCACTAGCATACAGACACTCCTCATTCACCCCTGCTGTCCAAGAACTAGACTTATGGGCATTCAATCCAATTACAATCCCAGTGGGATGAGGGAAAATATGTTGGAGGTCAACCAGCAGAAGATGGCTTTGCTTCCAACATAAGATGGTATTAGAATCTCTCACAACTCAATTTGAAGAAATTTTTCATATATGGCTCTCCTTACTGATAGATTGAATTATTAGAGTAAAAGTCCAGCCCAGATAAGAAATAACATAACCGTTTAGCCTCCTGGCAAATTACATTCAGCACCCACTTTTTCAAAATGACAAATATCAAGTCTTTCAAGTGGAAAAATCTTCCAAAGTATCAGGCCAATTGTGCAATGCAGCAGAGTGCAAGGAAGTCTCCCCGTACCTCTGCAGTGAAAAGTCTGAACTGATTAGCATAAGGTAACATGACTCATATGTTAACTACCACTGGTTCTTGGAAAGCCACCAACATCTGACCTCAATAACGCCAAGAATTCCACAAGTACCATCTCTCTTCTTTTTTTACAAAATGCATCCACCATCTCCCGGCACCAGCACCTTGCTCAGTTCATGTACAACATACACATAAAAATAGGGCAGGAGAGTAAGACTAATCGCTTCCCTGAGCTCTATCATCATAAATCAAACTGCTAATACTTTAATAGAATATTCCAGTATCATTTTCAAGCAGACAGTTCGCCTGGCATTTAAGAGTCAGTGAGATGTAGTGACCTGACTAATTGCAATAGGGCAGTGCCCACGTGACCCAAGACTCCTACATTATGCCAATTACAGCCCCTTCTATTTCTTCTTTAAAATAATTTTATTTTCTTTTTTTTTGGAAAGGCAAAGACACACACACACACAGATTTTTCCATCCTCTGGTTCACTTCCCAAATACCTAGAACAGCTGGGGCTGGGCCAAGCCAAAGTCAGAAGCCAGGAACTCAATCCAGGTCTCCCATGTGGGTGGCTAGGACCCAAGTACTGACACCTGCCAACTCCTGGAGTGCACTTAGCAGGAAGCTGGAGCGGAAGCAGAGCAAGGACTCAAACTAGGCAGGTGTCCCAAATGGTATCTTAGCCACTGTGCAAAAACACCCACCCCTAGTGCCTTCTATTTCTCCCTCTCTGCCAGGATTTATGCATTCCATACATCCTTCTAACAACTGTGAAGGGTCAGTAGAATTAGCACCATTTTACTGATGTGGAAACAGATCCAGACTGCTTCAGTATCTTATCCGTGTTAGAAGTAGTTTGTCTAAAGGTCAAGGCCATGTCTGATTTCAAAGCCCTGGCATTTTCTACTACTGCTCTGCTACTCAAAGTGTGGTCCCTGGACCAGCAGCATTGGCATCACCTAAAAGTTCAGTAGAAATACAGAGTGCGGGGCCGGCACTGTGGCACAGTGGGTTAAAGCCCTGGCCTGAAGCATCCCATATGGGCGCCAGTTCTAGTCCCGGCTGCTCCTCTTCTGATCCAGCTCTCTGCTATGGCCTGGGAAAGCAGTAGAAGATAGCCCAAGTCCTTGGGCCCCTGCGCGTGGGAGATCCAGAAGAAGCTCCTGGCTTCGTATCGGCACAGCTCCAACCATTGCAGCCAATTGGGGAGTGAACCAGCAGATGGAAGACCTCTCTCTCTCTGCCTCTGCCTCTCCTCTCTCTGTGTAACTCTGACTTTCAAATAAATAAAAAAATAAAATTAAATAAAATAAAGAAACAGAATTCTTGGGGCCAGCATTGTGGCACAGGCTAAGCTGCCTGCAATGCTGGCATCCGTATCGAAGTGCCAGTTTGAGTCCTGGCTGCTCTGCTTTCTCTCTAGCTCCCTACTGTGCACCTGGGAAAGCAATGGGAAAGAACAAGTGTTGGACCTCTGCCACCCACGTGGAAGACCCAGCCCTGGCTGTTGCAGCCATCTGGGGAATGAACCAGCAGAGGGAAGATCTCTCATTCTCTTTCTCTCTCTGTCTCTCCCTCTCTCTCTGCCTTTCAAATAAATAAAATAAATCTTAAAAGAAAAGAAATGCAGGATTCTCAAGTACCACTGCAGAACTATTGAATCATATCCACAATTTACCAAGATCCCCATCATCTACGTGCATATTAGTTTGATACATTCTGTACTGTATTATTCTGCCTCTCTGAATATCACTGGTATTATCTCCTTCTTCAGATTACTAATGGGGTGGGGCAGGGGAGGGGAGGAGCATTTCCCAACCCCCCACCCCCCACCCGCCGCCAAGGACACTTGATTGTCAATTGTCTCAAGAACTGGGTCCAGATAGAGTGCTACTCAATAAGTGGGTAGAGGCTTGAGACCCTGATGAATGACAATGCACGTTTCCATGACAATATGTCAGTAGTGTCCAATAAGAAACCCTGCTCTAACTAATATCAACTTTGGATATGAGGTTCATTTCAAGAAGAGAATAAAGGAATTTTTTTCCTGGGAAAATTATAGCTGAAGAAATCAATGTCATACAAGTTCCTTTTTTTTCCTACAAGGTAGTCTTTCCCACTCATATCATTAATGAAATAGTAACTTAGGTCAGAGGTCTGCAAACTATGGCCCACAGGATAAACGTAATTTTCCAATTATTTTTTAAAGATTTATTTATTTACTATTTATTTGAAAGGCAGAACTACAGAGAAGGAAACACACAGAAAAGAGAGGTCCTCTAACTGCTGATTCAATCCCCAAGTGGCCACAATGGCTGGGGTTGTCTGGGCTGAAGCCAGGAGCCCAGAGCTTTTTCTGGGTCTCCCACATAGGTACGGGGGCCCAAGCACTAGGGCCATTTTCCACTTCTTTCCCAGGTGCATTAGCAGGGAGCTGGATCAGAAATGGAGCAGCTGGGACTGGAACTATGCCTATATGGGAAGCTGGCTACCCACTATGCCACAGCGCCAGCTCCTAAATTTGCTTTTTATAGACAAATTTATTGATATGTCATTCACATACTTTAAAATTCAACCATTTAAAGTATTTATTCAGGGGAAGGTGCTGTGCCACAATATCTCACATTGGAATGCCTGGGTTTGATGACTTGGCTCTGGCTCCTGATCTAGATTGAGTTTTTGGTTACTGCTTTAGTCCAGCAAACACTAGGGGAATAAGCAAATGGGAGCTTTTCTGTCTGTGTCTCTGCCACTCAAATAAATAATTAAAAAAAAATGTTGAATTGGGGCCAGCACAGTGGGTTAAGCCACTGTCTGAGCGTCAGCATCCCATATGGGCGCCAGTTTGAATCCCTGCTGCTCCTCTTACAATCCTGATCCCCGCTAATGCACCTGGGAAAGCAGCAGAGGATGGCCCAAGTTCTTGGGCCCATGCACCCACTTGGGAGGCCAGGAAGAAGCTCCTGGCTCCTGGCTTTGGCCTGGCCCAACCCTGGCCATGGCAGCCATTTGCGGAGTGAACCAGTAGATGGAAGATTTGTTGCTCACTGTCTCTCCTCTCTCTCTAATGCTTTCAAATAAATAAATTTTAAAAATCTAAACAAAGGTGAGACTGGACATCCTGATCTCAGAGGATAAGCATGTAGACTTTTGCCATTACATATTATGTCAGCTGTATGGTTTTTTGAAAGGCAGAGAGAGAGACAGAGAGAGAGAGAGAGGTCTTTCTGCCAGCAACAGCCAGGATGGGGCCAGGCTGCAGTCAGTGATTCAGAACTCAACCTGGATCTCTCAGGTATGTGGCAGGGATCCAAGTACCAAGTACCTGCTGCCTCCCCAGGGTGCTCATTAGCAAGAAGTTGTAATCAGAAGCAAAGTATGGAATCCGAAATGGGATCAGCCCAAGCAGGGTCTTTTATTTTAAAAACATTTATTATTTATTTGCAAATCAGAGTTACACAGAGAGAAGGAGAGGCAGAGAGAGAGAGAGAGAGAGAGAGAGAGAGATCTTCCATCTACCGGTTCACCCCCCTCAATTGGCCACTGAAGCCAGGAGCCAGGAGCTTCTTCTGGGTCTCCCACATGGATACAGGGAGCCAAGGACCTGGGCCATCTTCTATGGCTTTCCCAGGCCATAGCATAGACTTGGATCGGAAGTGGAGCAGCCGGGACTCGAACCGATGCCCATATGGGATGCCAGCACTGCAGGCGGCTTTACCCACTACACCACAGCACAGGCCCCCAAGCAGGTCCTAACCACTGGGCCGAACATCCACCTCATCTTTGAGTAATTTGAATGTGTTTTCCCACTGCCTCAGGGCTCCAGTCCTGGCTGAGAAATCTGCTGGTAATCTTACTGGGGCTCCCTTGTACGTGACGAGTCTTTTTTCCCTGTACACTTTCAACATTTTCTTCTTTGACATGGGGAATCTTACCATGCTGTGGCTTCCTGTGGATCTCTTGGTAGGTTGCCTCCTTGAAGTTCACTGAGCTTTCTGAAGGTGTAGTTTATCACTTTTCAATAATCTGGAGGAAGTTCCACTCATTATTTCTTCAAATATTTTTCTTCACTCCTTTTTCCCATCTCCCCTCTGGGACTCTCACTGTGTACATGCTGGTATGCTTAATAACCTCATTCATTTTCTTTTTTTTTTTTTTTCTGGTCCTTTCTATTCTTCAGCTTGCATAATCTCTATCAATCTATTTTCAACTTTACTAATTCTTTACTATTGAATTCTTTAGTGAATTTTTAAAAAATTTTTGTTTATATATTTAAAAGACAAAGTGAGAGAGAAAGCAGACAGGCAGACAGACAAAAAATATTCCATCCAATGGTTCACTCCCCAAATGCCTGCAACAGCCAGGACTGGGCCAGACTGAAACCAGGAGCCCACAGCTCCATCCAGGTCTCCCATGTGGGTGGAAGGAATCCAAGTACTTGTGCCAAGTGCATTAGCAGGAAGCCTGATTGGAAGCAGACTAGCTAGGACTCTAATCAGCATCCCAATAAAAGAGGGCCATCAAAACAAACAATGGCTTAACACACAATACCACAACACCTGCCCCTCTAGAGAATTTTTATTTCCATTATTACACTTACATAATTACATAATTTTCATTTTTTACTTTTTTTTTTTTTTTTACAAACCCTTGTGTCGAGGGCTGCCTTTCAATAGATCGCAGTGAGGGAGCTGCTCTGCTACGTACGAAACCCCGACCCAGAAGCAGGTCGTCTACGAATGGTTTAGCGCCAGGTTCCCCACGAACGTGCGGTGCATGACGGGCGAGAGGGCGGCCCCCTTTCCGGCCGCGCCCCGTTTCCCGGGACAAAGGGCTCTCCGCACCGGACCCTGGTCATTTTTAAAAAATTTTTTTTTTTAATTTTTGACAGGCAGAGTGGACAGTGAGAGAGTGAGAGACAGAGAGAAAGGTCTTCCTTTGCCGTTGGTTCACCCTCCTATGGCCGCCGCGGTCGGCGCGCTGCGGCTGGCGCACCACGCTCATCCGATGGCAGGAGCCAGGTGCTAGGTGCTTTTCCTGGTCTCCCATGGGGTGCAGGGCCCAAGCACTTGGGCCATCCTCCACTGCACTCCCGGGCCACAGCAGAGAGCTGGCCTGGAAGAGGGGCAACCGGGACAGAATCCGGCGCCCCAACCGGGACTAGAACCCGGTGTGCCGGTGCCGCAAGGCGGAGGATTAGCCTGTTGAGCCACGGCACCGGCCTATAATTTTCATTTTTTAATAATTCCTATCTCCTTATTGACATTCTCTAGCTGAAACAACAGTGTCAAACACCTTCCTTACTCCTCTGTCATTTTGCTTTCCTTTAGCTCTGTAAACAACTTTACACTGATGAGTACAAAGCCTTATTCAGGGGGCTGGCATTATAGAACAGCGGGTAAGTCACTCCTTAAAAGGTTGGCATTCCCTTATCAGAGTGCCAATTTGAGTCCTGGGTACTCTGTTGCCAATTCAGCTTCCTGCTACTGTGCCTAGGAAGGCAGTAGTAGATGTCCCAAGTACCACCACCCACTTGGGCCATTCCCACCCATGTGGGAGGCCAGGATAAAGTTTCTGGCTCTTACTGTGGCCTGCCCCAGGGAGTGAATCAGAGGATGGATGATCTCAGCCTCTTGCACTCTCTTTCTCAGTCTCTTTGCCTTTTAAATAAATTAATTAAATATTTCAAGAAACATAACAGTCTTTTCTTAAGTCTAGTCTCTGGTTGCTCTCACTAGCAGTTTTCTGGTGTCAGATCTGTTTCCAGGTCATACTTCCCTGTTTCTTCGCACATCCCTTAATTTTTTGCCAGAAACTGGACGTTGTAGATGGTATATTGTAGCAGCTGTATGCACTAGTCCCCCTCTTCAGGACTTATTATTATTTTGCTGGTTTATTTAATGACTGGCTAGAATATTCTAGTAAAATCTATTCGCACACACAGTGTGAAGGCGTGATGCTCGTCAGGGAAGTACAGCTTTCAGTAGACAGTCATCCTGGGACAATGGTGGCATAGGTAAGACGTCCTCCTCTTTCCTTGACCATACTCAGCTGTTAAACGCCACTAACAGAAGCTTACTGTCCTGTTATTTTCTTAAGATTGATTTACTTATTTGAAAAGCAGAGTGACAGATCAAGAGAGAGAGAGAAAGAAATATTCCACCTGCTGGTTCACTCCCCAAACGGCCACAACGGCTGGGGATGGACCAGGCCAAAGCCAGTATCCTAGAACTCCAACTGAGTCTCTCATGTGGGTGGCAGCGGTCCAAGCACTTGGGTCATCTTCCATCGCCTTCCTAGGCACATTAGTAGGGAGCTGGATTGGAGACAGAGCAGCTGGACTTGAACTCACACTCTGATAGAGAATGCTGGTGTCACAGGCTGTGGCTCCATCTGCACCACAAGCCAGCCCCTGTCCTGTTGTTTTCAGCAATTCCCTGAGGTGTAGCTTGCTCTGTGGATTGATTAATCCAGTCATTTGGGGCCATTTTTGAGGAAGTTGTTTCTGAGGTCAACAGCTGATCTTTGTCCTGGCCCCAGAAGGGCTCCTCCCAACGGGCAAGCTCCCTGTTTCTTTCCTGCGTGCTGGGTGACCTACAGTCTAGGCTGCATCGTCACTAAATCCACAAATCTTCCAACTGCCTCTCACCAAAATCTCTGCAGTTCTCATCAGTGTCCTTAGACAGGAAACTCCCCAAATTGTGATGCAGATAAAGTTACTTTCTTTGGAAAAGTTTAGGAGACAGCACAAGTGTTTCAGTCCCTGACACCCACAATAAAGACCTGGGTAGAGTCTGGGCTCCTGACTAGCCCTGCCTTGGTTGTTGTGGGCATTTGGAGAATGAACCAACAGATGGAAGATATCTCTCTCTCTCTCTCTCGCTCTTTCAAATAAAAAATAAATACATCATTAAAAAAAAAAAAAAGAGCAAGAAGTTGGGACCCCAATAATCTCAGTATGCCATGAGTGGTGTTGTGGCACAAAGGGTTAAATCACCACTCAGGGGGCCCACATCAGAGTGCTTCATTGGAGCCCCAGCTACTTTGCTCCCAATCCAGCTTCCTGAAAATGTGCATCCTCTGAGATAAGAGATGATGGGCCAAGTACTTCGGTTCCTGCCACTCATGTGGGAAACCTGGATGGAGTTTCTGGCTCCCGGCTTCAGCCTGGCTCAGCCCTGGCTGTTATGGGTATTTAGAGAGTGAACCAGTGATGGAAAATCTGTCTCCCTCCCTCCCTCCCTCCTTCCCTTCTCCTACTCTTTTCTTTCTTTCAAATAAATAAATAAACAAAGCTTAAAAAAAAAAAAAAAGAGGTGGGTATTAAGGTGCAGGGAGGAGGCATCCATATTGGGTGCCTGGTTCAATTCCCAGCTACTGCGCTTCCAATCCTTCCTGCTAATGCACACCCTAGAAGGCAACAGATGATGGCTCAAGTGCTTGGGCCCCTGCCACCCATGTGAGAGACCCAGATGAAGCTCCAGGTTCCTTGCCTCAGCCTGGCCCAGTCCTAGCTGGCTGCTGCAGGCATTTGGGGAGTGAAGCAGCAGACGGAAGAGCTCGCTCTCTGTCTCTGTCACTCTGCTTTTCAAATAGATGGAAATAAATAAATAAACATTCAGGAAAAAAAAAAAAAAAGCATAGCCCTGTTTTGGAGTAGACTCTGGGTAGAAGAAAGGAGCCATCTTTCAGCTGTACTCACCCAAGGCTTAACCTCAGCCACAAGCAGCTCTGGGTGAGATGAGAAATGCTGAGATCCTGCCTCTCCTGGGAAGAAAGCCCACTGATGGAGAGATGGGGGTCGGGGGCCCTGTGTGATGGTTTGTGGCAGTCCGGAGTGGAATCTCCACCTCACCGAGCTGGGGAAGGAGAGTGGTCTTGGTTCACCTACTGTAGCCTCTGGCCTTTCTTTCCGAATTTTAAGTTTTATTTATTTATTTATTTAAAATACAAACTTTGTCTATTTGATAAGCCAGTCCAGAAACTCCATCCAGGTCTCTCATGAGTGGTAGGAACCAAGGATTTGGGGCATCTTCTGCTACCTTCCCAGGCTCATTAACAGGAAGTTGGATGGGAAGTGGAGCAGCCAGGACTCAGATATGGAATGTGGGTGTCATAAGCAGTTTAACCTGCTGCACTACAATGCCCACACTCTTAGTGTTTCTTGAAAAGATGTTTCTTGGGGCCTGTACTGTGACATAGCAGGTAAAGCTGCCACCTGCAGTGGCCCATCCCATATGGGCACCAGTTCAAGTCCCAGTTGCTCCACTTCTGATCCAGCTCTCTGCTATGGCCTGGGAAAGCAGTAGAAGGTGATCCAAGTCCTTGGGCCCCTGCACCCGTGTGGGAGACCTGGAAGAAGCTCCTGGATCCTGGCTTCAGATCGGCCCAGCTCCAGCCATTGTGGCCATTTGGGGAGTGAACTAGCAGATGGAAGACTTTTCTCCCCTCCCTGCCTCTGCCTCTCCATAACTGTCCCTTTCAAGTAAATTAAAAAATCATAAAAAAAAAAAAAAAAAGATGCTGTCTGTAGTACCAATACTCCATATGGGCAGTGGTTCAAGTCCTAGCTGCTCCACTTCAGATCCAGCTTTCTGCTAATGTATCTGAGAAAGCAAAGATGGTCCAAGCCCTTGGGCCCCTGCATCCATGTGGGAGACCTGGAAGAAGTTCCTGGCTTCTGGTTTCAAACCGGACCAGCCCTGGCCATGGCAGCCATTTGGAGAATGAACCAGCAGATGGAAGATTTCTCCCTCTGTCTCTCTCCCTCTGCCTCTCTGTAAATCTGCCTTTCAAATAAATAAATAAATCTCTAAGAAGGAGGGAAAAAAAAATGATACCACCTGTGGCATCAGGATCCCATATGGGCACCAGATCGAGTCCTGGCTGCTCCACTTCCAATCCAGCTCCCTGCCAATGTGCCTGGGAAAGCAGCAGAAGATGACCCAAGTGCTTGGGCCCCTGCACCCAAGTAAGAAACCTGGATAAAGTCTCTGGCTCCTGGCTTTGGTCTGGCCCAGCTCCGGCCGTCGCAGCCATTTGGGGAATGAGCTAGCAGATGGAAGATCTCCCTCTCTGCCTCTTCTTCTCCCTCTCTGTAACTACCTTTCAAATAAATACGTCTTTAAAAAAAAAAATTGGAGCCGGCACTGTGGAACAATGGGTAAAGCCACTGCCTGCAGTGCCGGCATCTCATTTGGGCGCTGGTTTGAGACCCAGCTGTTCCACTTCAGATCCAGCTCTATGCTATGGCCTGGAAAAGCAGTGGAGGATGGCCCAAGTTCGTGGGCCCCTGAATCCACGTGGGAGACCCGGAAGAAGTTCCTGGCTTAGATCGGCACAGCTCCAGCCATTGCTGCCTTTTGGGGAGTGAACCAGCGGATGGAAGACTCCCCTCTGCCTCTGGCTCTGACTCTCTGTAACTCTGCCTTTCAAATAAATACATAAATCTTAAAAAAAAAAAAAAAAAAAAAAGATGTTTCTTCATTTGCGTAGGCCGCGTCTAGTGGGTTTAAACAGTTTTGTTTTTAGCTTTCCCTGGTTTTACAGGTGAACAGATCAGTGGTGCTCCCTCGCTGTCACGCTGCTAGTGAATCCTGTCCAATGGAGTTGAAGAGCTGAGTAGTTCCAAAGAAATCCTACAGCCCACAAGGCCAAAAATATTGACCACGTGGCCCCGTGTGGCAGCAGCTTGCCAGCCCCCGACAGGCCACTGCTGCCAAGGCCGTACTGCACAGGCCACACCGCAAGTAGCAAGACTGCAGAGCGCGGGGTCGGGTGTGTGGCACAGCGGTTACACCGATGCTTGGGATGCCCCCACACGGAAGTGTCTGGATCTGAGTCCCAGCTTCTTGCTAATGAGCACCTGGAGGCAGCACAGGATGGCTCGAGCAGTTGGCTCTCTGCCACCCACCTGGGTGACCTGGAGGGAGGTCACTGCTCCTGCCTTCAGCCTGGCCTAGGCCCTGCTACTAAGGAAGACGGAAGATCTGTGTCTCTTTGCCTTTCAGATAAAATTAAAAATGTGAAAAGACCTCTCTCTCCTTGTCCCCTGGCCTTTCAAATAAACAACAATGCTTTTAAAAATTACTTCAAAAGTAATACTATATTGGCTAGGAGCTTCGTTCAAAGTCCCATTGTGCTGTTTAGTAAACATATAGTTTGAGACACTCTGTGGATACAGGGAGAAAGCAAAGTGTTTGTTTCTATTCTCCCACTCAGCCATCAACACAGAAGACTTCTCTGAAGCCAGTCACCAAGAAATATGTAGAGGGGCCGGTGCTGTGGTGTAGCGGGTAAAGCCACCGCCTGCAGTGCAGGCATCCCATATGGGCACCGGTTCCAGTCCCGGCTGCTCCTCTTTCCATCCAGCTCTCTGCTATGGTCTGGGAAAGTAGTAGAAAATGGCCCAAGTGCTTGGGCCTCGGCACCCACATGGGAGACCCAGACGAAGCTCCTGGCTCCTGGCTTCGAATCAGCCCAGTTCTGGCTGTTGCAGCCATTTGGGGAGTGAACCAGCAGATGGAAGATCAAACTCTCTCTCTCTCTCTGCCTCTGCCTCTCAAAAATATATATATTTTTTAAAGCAGTGTGTAGCGATTCCTCCCAGCCACAGCCAATCTATTCTTCCCACAGCAGAGAGCAGGTTCTGTCTATCTTTCTCTACCTAGAGGGAGCGTCAGAGCCCACAGATTGAGAGCTCAGTCACCCAAGACTGGCCCCCACTTCTGATACCAATCACAGGTCCCAGCTACAAACTGGAGTCCCCACAACTGCTCCTGGGATTCGAATGATTTGCTGGAAGCGGCTCAGAGAACTCAGAGAAACACTATCTTCCTCGTACCTGTTTATTACAGACTGTTACAGAGCATATGGATGAAAGGCACCCGGGAAGGGGCTGGGGCGTCCCTGCCATCTCCTGGCATGTCACCCTCCACGAACCCCCACATGCCCAGCCCCCTGCAAGTTCTCTGAACCCTGTGCGTTTTGAGGTTGTATGGAGGCTTCTCTAAAAGGCAGGACTGATTACAAAATTGACGACTGATAACCGACTTAACCTCCAGCCCCTCCTCTACCCCAGAGGTTAGGGGGTGTAGCTGAAAAGTCCCACCTCCCTAATCTTTGCAGTGGTCTTCCCCACCAGCCCCCAACCCAAAACTACCTAAGGGCTTCCTAGCAGGTCAGCTCATCAGCATACAAAAAAGACACTTATCACTTTGAGAGTCCAAGGATTTTAGCGTAGAAGACTGAATACATATTGCACGTCATCAGAGGCACCTCCACCTAGAGTTGTCCCAAGGAGGAAAATGTGCCAGCGTCTCACTCTCAGAACCTCTTCAGCCCATGATATCTGCTACCATCACCATGCAGGAAACTTCCCAGAAAGTAAGTGTATGACGCCACCTCTTTCCTCAGTTTTTCCCCTGAAAATGTAAGCTTTGGGAAAGAGAGACAGGGATAGACTTTCCAAATAAATGAGATGCAACTTCCAGTGCTCGAGGGTTAGCTAAGGAGGGTTTAACAACAACAACGACCCCGCGGGTTTGCGCTCCAGCCTCCTCCCACGGTGGAGACCAAAACCCACAAGCGCGGACGCCTGCAGCCTCTCCCCACAACAATGAATGAAATCAAACTTCAGAAGGGCTGAAAGCCCCAAAGCAGCAAGGCTCTGCGCCGCGAGGAGCTGGGCCTACGTGGCCCTCCCGGCTCTGGCCCTATCCACGCCCCAAAGACGGCAGCCACGGAACTCCGCACGCTCCCACGCGCCTGTCACCGCCGCCGGGGCGGGACGCGCGCGGGGCCGGGGCGGGACGCGCGCGGGGCCCCGGCGGCTCCTCCTCGGGGTCCCCCTCGCCGCAGCCCGTGGGGTGCCGGCCGGTTACCTCGCAATTGAACTCCATCTCGGCGTCCATGGTGACGATCCGCACCGTGAACGTCTTGGGCTGCTTCCTCTTGAGCGAGCTGAAACTCATGCGGGAAGCGATGGCCCCGGCCATGGCGCGGGGCTCAGGCCCGGGGACCTCCGCACCCCGAGGCCCGTGACCGGCAACTGTTAGCCCCCCTGGAGCAGCCGTACAGGCCTCAAGGCCACCATGGTGGCCGGCACGCCGGCCTGCAAGCGATCGGGGCTGTGTGGGTCCCCGGCGGCCAGCATGGGCCGCGAGGACCCTGCCTCGGGAGCGGGAAGGGGACCTGGGGGTCAGGCCCTGACGGACGGCGGCGGGGAGGGGACGCCAGCCGGGACCGACCAGACGGGCGCGGCCCGGCGCTGCGGGACTCAGGCCGCGCGGACGCCGAGGACGCCCGGGGACGGAGAGCCTAGACGGCGGCGGCCCAGACCCGGCGCGCCTCTCAACGGCCGACCAGAGCCCCGGGGCCGCGCACCACCGAGCGCGCGCGGGGCTGTCACTGTCCTCGCTCCGCGTGCCCGCGCGAAGCGGCCCCCTCCCCGTAGCCCTCTGCCAGCTCCGGGCTCCGCCCTCAGTCCCTTCGGCTCACTACACACACAGTAACTTAACTCAGCGGCTGCCTCCCGGGCGCCACGGTTGGCTGAGAACGCCAAAAGAGGTGGGACTTTCCTGCTTCGTCCCGCCCCCTTCAGAAAGTTGCGCCAATTGGAAGTTGTGCGTTTTCGAGCGGCGCCGGTCCGGCCTCGGCGTTGACTGGCTACAGGGGCAGTCACTCTAGATGCTTTTGTTCGAGCGACTACGCCTATTCCAGCAAGATTGGTTGAGGCGGCGCAGTCGGGCGCGCCGCCGGGAGGAGCCTGGAGCTTGGTCCCGCAGCGCGGGCGTGAGGTCCCCTCTGGACCACGGGCCGAGTGTGGCGCTCCAGGGGATCGCGTTTCGAACACCCGGCGGATATTCCTGCTTGACACTTAGTTACACCTACTGATCTGTGTTTCTCAAACTTTTTAAAACGCTTATGGAGGCCTAGTGGGCTGCCAGCACTTTCCCGCCAAATCCTTCAGCTTCTCTTTAGGAAAATTACTGTTAGCAAAAAGCAATAATGCTTGTACCTGCCGCACGGGGTTGATGAGGGCCTTGAGCGCCTTGAATACACCCCGGGCTTTAGGGCGGTGGCTGGCACACCCTAGAATCCTACAAAAGCTGCAGATCAGAAAGAGTGGGGAAATAAAGGCGTTTTTCATTTTCTAACGTCGTCAAGGGTTGGAGTGGGTGTTGGGAGGATTCTATGCTTCTGTAGTTTAGAAAGGCAAAACTTCGATTTTTATTCGAGAGACAGAGCACCCACCTGTTGGTTTGATCCCCAAATGTCCACACACAATGGCTAGTGGAGGAGGAGGGTCAAAGCCAGAGGCCAGATTACCTGGGCCATGGCCGCTGCCTCCCAGGGTCTGCATTAACAGGAGGCAGAGACAGGAGCCGGAGTCGGGAACGGGACCCAGATACTCCTCTATCTGGAGGTGGGTGTCCTACCCAGTGTGCTAACCACTAGGCCAAACGCCCACTCTCCTAGTTGTATTTTAAGTAGCTCTCAGTTGTCAAATGCAGGCAACTACGGGTAAGTTTTGACTGAACAATTAGCACTTCATGAGTGCTAATTAACATCACCTCCAGGGCCTGCATTGTGGTACAGTGTGCTGAGCTTAACTCCTCCACCCCCCACCTGGATGCTGCCATCTTGTATGAGCTCTGCTTAGGGTCCCAACTGCTCTACTTCTGAGCCAGATTCCTGCTAATGCACCTGGGGAAGCAGCAGAAGATGCCCAAGAGCTGGTGCCACCCCACGTGGGAGACCTGGATGGAGCTGCAGGCTCCTGGCTTCGGCCTGGTCCAGTGTTGCATCCACTGGTCAACTAAAATAGAATGTTACAAAAACCAGTGACAGTCACACATGAATTTTATTGGAAAATGAGAGACAAATGAGAAGCAAGGCAACCAATCGGGACCAGCAAGCGAATGGGACCAGAGTGCGGCCCCCAACAGTGAGTTACACAGCTTTTTATAGTATTCCGTCCACTAGGGCTCACAATTTCAAACCGGACCCCTGGTATGCAATGAATAATAAAAAGGAAACCAGAATATGGTTGTAAGATAACAGTTAACAATAACAAACCCAGTAACAGATCCCAGATAAGGTGTTGGGCACTGCCTAAAATCTCCATTACAATATGATGCCTGGCATGTCTGTGGCTACATAAGATCAGACCACCGGCAGGGATAGGTCCACTTTAGTTCCAGACACATGGACAGCGCGTGATCCCTATACTTTACTTAAGGTGCCCCTGTGCGTGGTCCACCCGTGCCTGCGTGACCTTTTCGCTGATTGGCTCCCCTACTGCGCATGTCCTTCGTAAGCTTTATAAGCCTGTACGCTTCCTCAGTAAAGTGGTTCCTGCTTCGACAGAACCCACGGGTGCTTGCCGTGTGTTCATCACCCGTGGACCTTACCTCTCCCGTTCGCCTTGTTGGGGAGTGTCTATAGTGGCCCCTGGTCAGGAGCCAGCCTAGGGCTTGAGACCCCGACAATATGGTTGTAAGATAATAGTGCAGGGCGCATTTCTGTCAACCTAGTTCCTGGGAATTTGGGCCCACGTAGTTTCACAAGATACACCCTTAGCCATTAGCAAGCAAAGCTAATATGTGCAGAAACAAGAGATCTGCAATTAGCTTTTAGCCACACTCACTCCATTTTGATTCTGATTCTGCACCAGCCCTGGCCATTGTGGCCATTTTGGGAATGAACCAGTGGATGGAAGATTCTTTCTCCCTCTCTACCCTACCCCCAGCCCCCATAACTCTGCCTTTCAAATAAATAAATAAATGTTTAAAGAATCACTCCCGCTTGGCCTGATAGAACCACTTGCTCTTATCACCACAGAGTGAGAGGCACACCTAGGTCTGTGCCGCCCAGAGCCTGCTGGTATCACCACTGTGCTGCCTGCTTCCCTGTTCCTGACTTCCAAATTCTCCCTGTTGCAGCCTCCGTGAACCTGAACTTCCAGGGTGGGCGTATAGCCTAGCAGTTAAGCCACAGGTTGATACCTGCGTGCCACGTCGGAGTCTGGCTTTGAGATCCACCTCCAGCGTCTGAGCCCCAGCTTCCTGCTAATGCAAGACCCTGGGAGGCAGCAGGGATGGCTCAAGTAATCGGATTCCTGTGGGGAATCTAGATCGCGTTCCCAGCTCCCAGATTCAAGCCCACGAGATCTGGTCATTGAAGGCACTTGGGGAATGAACCAATGGATAGATGAGAGCTTTCTGCCTCTCTCCATCTCAAAGAAGAAGAAAACAAAAAGAATTGTGAGCTGCAATTCTGGAGCTCTCAGCGGACACTGCTGCTGTAACTACCCTAATAGCATAAACCTAGCTTTTCAGCACAGGCCCCTGCAGTGCCAGGAAGCACCAGCCAGGCCCCAGGAATCATTTGCTGGCACACCCAGGATGGTTGCCACCAGGAGACTTTATGTCCTGCGTGCTGCTAGCAAATTCTGCCCACGGAACCTGATTGTTCATGGCAGTGTGGGCGTGTCTCCATTTCTACTGCTTCAGTTCCTCCCTGCAGGTGGGAGAACCAGGTTGGATTCTCCTCTGGGCTTCCCACAGAGATGACAAATCAGGCCTTTCAACCAGGGCCAGGGATGCTAACAGAAAATAAGTGGCTCCGGGAACCCACTGAGGAGTAGCAAATGCAAGTGGATCAGACAGCAGGGGCTAAAAAATAACACTGATAGCCAGTAATAGCTCGTTTTTATGGAGGCTTTGCAAAGCGGTGGGCGCTGGGCTAATTAGCCAGACATGCTGAGTGTGAGGTTCCTTGAGGACATCCAGGTAGGTATGTGGATCTGGACCTCAGGTGACAGCCAGAAATAAAAATAGATGCGGTGGAATATTATGCTGATATTAAAAGTGGGGAGAATAGGGCAGATATTTGGTATAGTGAATAAGATGCCCCTTGGGACATCCGTATCAGAGTGTCTGGGTTCAAACCCTAGCTCTGCTCCTGATTCCAGCTTCCTGCTTGGGAGGCAGCAGGCCATGGCTCGAATACTGGGGTCTCTATCATCCTCATGGGAGACATGAACTGAGTTCCTGGCTCCTGCCTTTGGCCTGGCCTGGCCAGTCCTGGTGGTTGCAGGAATGTGGAGAGAGAACCAGCACTGTAGGGCATCTCTGTCTATATGTCTGTCTCTCCGTTTTTCAAGTAGTTTTTTTTTTTTTTAAAGTGGTAAAAAGAAATTGATAGTAGTCCTTAGCACATAAAGGTTTGGGGAGGAATGATTCAGGTAGAACTCATTAAGACCTGGCCTGCAGACACCAGTTACAATGATCTGTGGAAGGAATAAGTAAAGGATGAGGAAATAAGTGCTTACGGTCTCCACAGTGATAACAGCCACCTTTTATTGGATGCTGATCGTAGAAGGCACTCGGCAAGGGGCCTCGTGTGCTTTGCTTCTTTGGATGTCTTTCAGTGCCCTCTTTGGTAGATATTACAGCCTTATTTTATACGTGAGGAAACTGGAGAAGGCAGAAAAGAGGGATGATGAGGCTCCTAACCGGTAGAGCTGTGATTTGCATCCGGGACTGCATTAATCCATCACTCACCTACTTGACGTTTGTTCCTCCATTCATCCAGAGGATCGGTGGTTCTGAAAGGACGGTCCCGCCCTACAGGGGACGTTTGGCAGTGTCTGCAGACCTCGTTGGTTGTCACCACGCAGACATGCTCTGAGCCTCTGGGGTAAAAGCCAGGGATGTTATTAAATAGGCTACGGTGCACAGGACAACCCCTCCACACAGAGTTAACCACGCCAAGTGTTAGTAGTGATGCAGCCAGTTAAGCCCCCTCTCCAGGACATCCGTATCAGAGTGGTCTTTCAAATGTCCTGTCCTGGTTACAGGTAGAGTTATAGACAGTGAGAGAAAGAGACAGAGAGAAAGGTCTTCCTTCCGTTGGTTCACTCCCCCAAATGGCCGCAACAGCTGGCGTTGTACAAATCTGAAGCCAGGAGCCAGATGTTTCTCCCTGGTCTCCCAAGCGGGTTCAGGCGCCCAAGGATTTGGGCCATCCTCCACTGCCCTCATGGGCCACAGCAGAGAGCTGGACTGGAAGAGGAGTAGCCGGGACTAGAACTGGCACCCATACGGGATGCTGGCGCTGCAGGCAGAGGATTAACCAAGTGAGCCACAGCGCCGGCCCCCTGGCTACTCCACTTTCAATCTAACTTCCTATTGATGTGCTTTGGGAAGGCAGTGGAAAACGGCCCAAGTACTTGGATCCTTGCTACCCACGTGGGAAACCCAGATAGAGTTCCTGGCTCCTGGCTTTGACCTGGCCCAGCCCCAGCTATTGTAAGCATTTGGGGAGTGAACCAGTAGATGGAAGATCTCTCCTCTCTCTCTCTCTCTCATCTCTCTCTGTCTCTGTCTCTCCCTCTCTCCATCTCTCCCTCTCTCTGTCACTGTGCCTTCCAAAATAAATAACTTAAATCCAAAACAAGATAAAACTTGCAGCTGATGGCTGTGGCATAATGGGATAAGCCTAAAAGCTGCAGTGCCGGCATCCCATATGGGCACCGGTTTGAATCTTGACTGCTCCATTTCCAATCTAGCTCTCTGTTGTGGCCTGGGAAAGCAGCAGAAGATGGCCCACATCCTTGGGCCCCTGTACCCACATGGGAGGTCTGGAAGAAGCTTCTGGCTCCTGGCTTTGGACTGGCCCAGCTCCAGCTGTTTCAGCCATTCTGGAGTGAACCAGCAGATGGAAGACCTCTCTCTTTGTCTCTTCCGCTCTCTGTAACTCTGCCTCTCAAATAAATAAATAAATCTCTAAAAATAAAAAAAAAATAGATAAACCCTGCTCAGACACATATTGTGGCTCCATGGATTAAGCCTCTGCTTGTGGTGCCTGCATCCCATAATGGAGCGCTGCCTGGAATCCTGGCACATCCGCTTCAGATCCAGCTTCTTAGCAATGCATCCCGGGAAGCAGTTGGTGGTGGTTCAGGTGCTTGGGCTCCTGCTATCCACGTGGGAGACCTGGATGGAGTTCTGGGCACTGCTGGAAACAGTCTGGGGAACTCTGCCTTTTTATTATTATTATTATTGAAAAGATTAATTAATTTATTTTAAAGGCAGTTAGAGAGTGGGGGGGAGAGACATAGAGAGATTTTCCATTTGCTGGTTCATCCCCCAAATGGCCAAAACAGCCAGGGCTGGGCCAGGCCAAAGGCAGGAGCCAAAAACTTCATCTGGGTCTCCCATGTGGGTGCAGGGTCCCAAGGACTTCAGCCATCTTTTGCTGCTTTCCCAGGTGCATTAGCAGGGAGCTGGGTTGGAAGTGGAGCAGCCAGGACTGGAACCCGTGTCTAGATGGGATGCCGGCCCTGCAGGTGGCGGCTTAAGCAGGTGCACCCTAGTGCCAGCCCCAGAACTCTGTCTTTACAACAGAGATTCTGCTGACGAAGTTCCCACGGCACCCTGCCTGTGAAAGAACCGGGAAAGGAGTAAGCAGTTAGCCCATGTTCAGGACCCTTGCTTCTCCCCTCAGAGTACTTGGATTCATTCCCTGGCTACTGCTAACTCCGGTCTTGCTGTGTTGTGGAATCTAGGAGGCCACGGTGATGACACACGTGATTGGATCCCTGCCACCCACATGGGAGACCTGCACTGAGTTCCCGGATGCCAGCTTTGGCCCCAGCCCAGCCCTGGCCATTGTGGGCATTTGGAGGGTGAGCCGATGAATGAGAGGTCTCAGTCTCTGTCTCTGCTGCTCCAATAAATAAACACATACATGATATACACATATGTAAGCCATTAACTAGGCAGCAATGTATTACATCGCAATAAGTAACTGCTACAGTCAGAAAGAAAAACAGATCTTAATTTGAGTTTAGTCTACTGGTCCACTGCTTGCATGTACTACACACTGTTTTGCAATTCGTTAATTTTTCACTCGTAGATATGTTATGAATGTTTTTCCATGTCATTAAATATGCTGTAATATAGTTTTCTAAAGGCTGCTCAGGATCCCATGTATGGACCTAAGTTTTCTTTGCTCTCTTCCCCACACTGTGACTCACGTAACCAATCTCATTTCTTTCTTGGCATTTGCAGTTAGCAAGTTCAGAGCCAAATCTGAAGCCTACTTCTGGCAATTGTACTTGGCCTTGTCTTATCTTTGGCTTTCTTCTATTCTTCCTGTCCTCATTGTTCGCTTTGCAGGGACATTTTACCCACCCATTTACCATGTATTTGTTGTACCCACTGTATTTCTTTCTTATTTTAAAGATTTATTTATTATTGGAAAGTCAGAGTAACAGAGAGAGAGAGAGAGAGAGAGAGAGAGAGAGGAGAGAGAGAGGTATCTTCCTATCCACTGGCACATTCCCTAAATGGCCACAACAACCAGGCTGGGAAAGGCCAAAGCCAGGAGCCAGGGGCTTCCTCCAGGTCTCCCACGTGGGCGCAGGGGCCCAAGCACTTGGGTCATCTTCTACTGCTTTTCCCAAGCCATTAACAGGGATCGCATGGGAAGTGGAACAGCTGGGACATGAACCGTCACCCACATGGGATGCTGGCATCGCGGGCGGTGGCCCAACCCACTATGCCACAACACCAGCCCCAGTAAATAAATCTTTTTCTTTTCAAGATTTTTTATTTTGTTTATTAGCTAGAGTTACAGACAGAGAGAGGGAGAGACAGAGAAAAAGCTCTTCCACCCACTGGTTCACTCCCCAGATGGCTGCAATGGCTGTAGCTGTGCCAATCCAAATCCAGGAGCCAGGAGTTTCTTCCAGGTCTCCCAGGTGGGTGCAGGGGCCCAAGCACTTTGGCCATCTTTTGTTGCTTTCCCAGGCGCATTAGCAGAGAGCTGGATCAGAAGTGGAGCAGTTGGGACTTGAACCAGTACCCATATGGGATGTCGGCACTGCAGGCAGAGGCTTAGCCCACTACACCATAGCACCAGCCCCATAAATAAATCTTTAAAAAACCATGAATTCATTTTGCTGCAGTTATTTGAAGCCCATGCATATGAGTATTTTCATAAGCTGAGCTCCTTTTCTTTTTTTCTTTTCTGGAATAGGGAGGAGATGAAAACCAAGTGAACTAAGACACTCTTGCCTACCTGCAGCCTGAGGCCCAGGGAGGTGACCTGAGTCACCACAGCCGCCTGGCCCTAGGCACCTTTCCCACCCTGAGGCACTGAGTGTGTATAAGGCCAGGTGCAGGTCATAGCTCCCCGCTGAAATAGCAGCGGGAAAGAACCAATCACACCGCTGAGAACACAGCCGTCCCTTCACAGCTGTGGTTTTGCTTTCCATGGTCTCAGCCACCCGTGGTCAACTACGGTCTGAAAATACTCGATGGAAAATTCCAGAAACAAGCCATTCACGAATTTTAAATTATGCCCCTTTCTGAGTAGCAATGAAACCCTGCATTGCCCTGGCTGTCCCTCTGTCCACTCTGTCGCTGTATAAGACCAATAGTCACTGAGTAGCTAATCAGACCCACTATAGTGGAACAGCAGCTCTCGTGTTCCGGGAGCCCATATTAACCTGAGCAACGGCTTCAGAGCGCAAGAGCCGCGAGTGATGTCTGGCAATTTGGATAAGCCAAGAGAAGCAATGAAGTGAAGAAGTGGAAGTGCTCCACTTAATAAGGAAAGGAAAAAGAATCACATGCTGATTGCTAAGATCTACAGTAATAATGGTGGTTCTGTCTGTCAAAGTGCTGTTTTGTGATTCGTTATTGTTGATCTCTGATCATTCGTTATTGTGCCTCATCTTTGAAATATTCATTTGAAAGGCAGAGGAACAGTGCAAGAGGTCTTCCATCCACTGGTTCACTCCCTAAATGGCCACAGTGGCCGGAGCTGTGCTGATCTAAAGCCAGGAGGCAGGAGCTTCTTCTGGGTCTCCCACGTGGGTGCAGGGGCCCAAGCACTTGGGCCATCTTCCGCTGCTTTCCCAGGCGCACTTGCAGGGAGCTGCATCAGAAAGCAGAGCGGCCAGGACACAAACTGAAGCTCTGATATGTGATGTATAACCTGTTTAACCTGCTGCACCACAATGCAGCCTTGTGCCTGATTTTAGGCTACGGGGCGCTTGGGACACCCACTTTCTATATCAGAGTGCCTGGTTCAAGTCCCAGCTCTACTTCTGATTCCAGCATCCTGCTGGGGCACACCACAGGGATGACTCAGGAGACCTGGGTGGAGTTTCTGGCTCCCAGCTTTAGACTGGCCCAGCCCCAGCAGTTGCAGACATGGGGAGCGAATGGGAGATCTCTCTCTCAAATGAATGAATGAATGAGAAGAGGAGAACAGGAGATGGGAAATAGCAAAATCTAAAAGCCCACATGGCTTGCACTTTACTGAGGGCTCAGTTTTCCATGCACACTTTCTTATTTAATCTGCAGATTCAATAGGTTAGCATGCCCATTTGACGGCCAAGAAAACTGAGGTGTGTAGAAGTCAAGTTCCTGGCCGAAGACCATTTGGACTAACGGGAGACAGCCCAAGTCTCTGAGGTCAAGGGCACAAGATAGCAGCAGAGCCATGCTCCCTCTGCCGGATACTTGAGAGCTCTTCCTTGCCTCTCCCAGCTCCTGGGAGCCGCAGCCACGCCTCGGCTTGTGGCTCCAGCATGGCTCCATCTTCACATGGCCTCGTCATCCTCCATAGGTGCAGGCCCGTCCCTGTCCAAATTTCTCTTTTATTAGGACACTAGGCACATTGGATGACAGCCTACCCTACACACCTCTTTTTAACTTGATCAGCTCTAGCAAGACCCTATTTCTGGGGCTGGGGTCACCATTAAGTGGGTTAACCCTCCGCTTACAATGCTACTGTCCCATATCAGAGTGCCAGTTTCAGTCCTGGCTGCTCCACTTCCGACCCAGCTCTCTGCTGTGGCCTTGGAAAGCAGTAGAAGATGGCCCAAGTCTTTGGGCCCCTGCACCCACATGGGAGACCTGGAAGAAGCTCCTGGCTCCTGGCTTCGGATCAGCACAGCTCTAGCTGTTGCAGCCATTTAGGGAGTGAATCAGAGGATGGAAAACCTCTCTCTCTCTCTCTCTGCCTCTAACTCTGCCTTTCAAATAAATAATTAAATCTTTAAAACAACTCTATCTGTAAAATAACTGTATCTGTAAAAAAAAAAAAATGCCCTTTTGTTTATTTATTTAAAAGGCAGAGAGAAAGAGAAGACAGACAGAGGTCTCCCATCTGCCAAGAGCCAGGAACTCCAATCAGGCCTCCCACGTGGGTGATGGGGACCAAGTACTTGGGTCATCGCCTGCTGCCTCCCAGGGTGCACAGAGCAAGACACTGGGGAAGTGGAAGTGGAGCCAGTACTTAAACCCGGGTGCTCTGATATGGAATGTGGGAGTCCCAGGGGGCATCTTAACCACTGTGCCAATGCTCACCCCCCACGCCTCTTCTCAACCTGCATCACCCCCTTCCAGGGGTGGGCTCCAGCGTGTGTGTTTATGCCAGCAGAGCTGGGGGAGGCCCAGGGAAATCATTTTTTACAAGAACAATGCCTTCAATAAACTTCCTGTGATTCAAAACTCTGGATTCCAAGCCCCGCTTTCCCCCCCGACGGGAATGAATGTGAAGGCAGAGATGAAATACGCTCACACAGCCCCTAAATCTAAAGAACCATCTCACGCAGCATTGCTTCTGATGCTGCGTTCTCTCTGCCCACGGGCACGCTCCTCAATCAACAGCACCACCTGTCGTGGAAGTGGTTTGTCTTTACGGGCTGTATCACGTTCCATATCCACTCCAAAGGCATCGATCTGGGAGTGTGCCTCTCAGCACTAGATCTCCGCTTCAGGAATGCGTGAATGATGTGGTCAGAGCCTTTTTAAAAAGGATTTGTAGGGGGCCAACATTGTGGTGTAGCGGGTAAAGCCAATGCCCATGTCACCAGCAGCCAATACGGGCACTTGTTAGTGTCCTGGCTGCTCTAGTTCCGATCCAGCTCCCTGCTAATGGCCTGGGAAAAGCAGTGAAATGTGGCCCAAATGTTTGGACTCCTGCCACCCATGTGGGAGACCCGGATGGAGTTCTGGTTCTCGGTTTCCGTCTGGCCCAGTTCTGGTCATTGAGGCCATCTAGGGAGTGAACTAGTGGATAGAAGATCTCTCTCTCTTTCTCTCTCTCTCTCTAACTCTGACCTTCAAATAAATAAATATCTTTAAAATAAAATAAATTTTTATAAAAAAAGAATTTTTATTTTGGAGGCTGGCATTAAGGTACAGTGAGTTACGCCACTCCTTGTGACACTGGAATCCCATATCAGAGTGCAAGTTCAAGTCCCAGCTTCCTGCTAACGCTCCTAGGAAGTTAACAGATGACAGCTTAAGTGCTTTGGTCCCTACCACCCACGTAGGATACCTGAATACCTGAACGGGGTTCCTGGCTTCTGGCTTTGGCCTGGCTGTTGCAGCTCTTTGGGGAGCAAATCAGTGGATAGAAAATTCTTTTGTTCTCCCTCTCTCTCTATCATTCTGCCTTTCAAATAAATAAATAAATCATTTTTAAAAGGATTTTAAAATCTTTCATCTACTGGTTCACTCCCCAGATGGCCACAACGGCCAAGGCTGAGCCACGTCAAAGCTAGGATCCAGGAGCCAGGAGCTTCTTCTGGGTCTCCCATGTGGGTGCAGGGGCACAAGGACTTGGGCCATCTTCTACTGCTTTCCCAGGCCATTGGCAGAGCTGGATCAGAAGTGGAGCAGCCCAAATGAGATGCCAGCATTGCAGGCGGCAGCTTTACCAGCTACACCACAATGCCAGCCCCTGGAGTTAGGATTTAAACCCAGTCAGTCCTCTATGGGATTTAAGTGTTCCAAGTGACCAATGCCTTAATGATGCATCAAATGCTTGTTTCTATTTAGTTTTAATTGACACATAATATCACAGCTTTAAAATGTTATGGCCGTTTTTAGTAACAGTGACTGGCCAAATAACAGCTCTATATATTCAAAGAGCAGCTAGAGCCCAAAGCAGGCCACCAACAGTGTGATCCCCTCCCTCCTGGCGCGGTACTGGCATTTGTTTTGTGCGTACAGTGGCGCCACCTTGTGGCGACAGCATAAACATAGGTTATAATTTATTCCGTCCTCCAAACAGCTTTGAAATCTTCAGTGCTTAGTCAGTTAGACTTTCCCCTTTGCATCTGTACTATTTATAATTTATTCATCAAGTGATACTTCATTAGTGTTTGTGTATGACACTGTGTCAAACTCACATAATTCATATCTACATAGGAGGCCTTGTATAGGAAACCTGAGGCTTGGTCTGTGGTTTTTGCCCTTGTGGAGATAAAAAAAAAAAAGCTTTCTTGTCCCTGTCCCCCCAGTTTAGGGGTCCCATAGTAGCTGGGGGATGCAATTCTCGAGAGAGCAGGAGGGCCTGAGCATAAAAGCCATCAGTAAGGAGCAGCTGACACTTGCCACAGCCGGGTAATTTGTCTCTTTGCGCTTCTGCAGCCCATTTGGTGATGATCTGTTTGTCCCGGGGAATAGATGATGGCAGGTTTGTCCATATTTTACACTTATGAACCTGCCTGCTCCTCTCCGCCCGGCGCTGCCCATCTGTCTTTGTCCCTGGATCCTCTCATTTCATTTCGTGACTGGACAGCAGGCCTTGGCAAAGAGTTATGAAGGTGGCTTCCGCGAAGGCAGCTTTGGGAAGGAAGGCAGAGAGGGAGGGAGGGAGGGAGGGAGGAGGAGATGGACCTGCTGCTCCCTACAGAGAGGGAAGGGGAGGATGGGCGGCACGTGTGGGGGACAGAGATGTCACGGACTTGGAGGTGTGCAAGGAGGGGCATCAGAAAGGAAGCAGATGGCGGGAGCCAGAGGGGGAAGAGATCCTAGGGCAGAGGGCCGGGAGGGGCTGGGGGGTGGCCGGCTTGCAGAGTCCAACCCCAGTCCTCTCGTTGGACCTCGTGCTAAACCTCACGGTGGACGCTGGTCTCCAGGATGGGCCCTGGTGTCCGCATTTGTGTAGCCCCCGCCACGCTGAGCAGAGCTGATCTGTGTGGCCAAGGAAGGTGTGGAAATGACAGTGTGACCTCCACGGCCAGGCAGAACTCCCTGGAGCTGCCAGCTTGCTCTGTATGGGATCACAGACTCGGGGAAGCCAGCTGTCCCCTGGAGAAGCCGAGGTGGCAGGGAACTGAGGCCTCCTGCCAAAAGCCAGCACTGGCACCCAGGGGCGTGACCAGCCCTCTGCAAGTCCTCAAGTGACACAGCCCGAGCCGACATCTGGACTGCAAACTTGCGGGGGACCCTGAGCCAGAGGCACCCCAGAGAACCACTCACCCCTTGTTCTAACCCATCAGAACTCTACTTTCCAACTGGAAAACATTTAAACTTATTTGAAATGCAAGTTCCAGAAAGAGAGAGGGAGAGATGGAGAGAGAACTCCCATCTAACAGGTTCACTCCCTAAATGGCTGCAACAGCCAGGTCTGGGCCACGCTGAAGCCAGGAGCCTGAAACTCCATCAGGGCGGCAGGAGAGCTGGATTAGAAGTGTAGCTGCCAGGACTCCAACTGGCATTTATAGGGGATGCAGGTGTCACAGGCAGAGGCTTAACCCAAAATGCCAGCCCTGAGGCGCTAAGTTTTGGGGGGAATTTATTCCATAGTAATGGGACATGGTCAGATGTCTGATTGGTGGTAGTTTTATCCAACCAGTTTGCTGTCCAGCATGAATGGCTCATGGGTCAAGGCCAGGTTCATACTAGGTACTCAGTTAACCACCACTGTGTGTCACTGAGCGCCACAAACAGAACCCAACTGCATGCCTTGCCCCCACCATCTCACTCAAGCAGGGTAAATAGATTCAATCAAGCAAGGAAAAGATACCAGAGACTGGCTAACTGATACAGCAGAAGCCCAAGGTCGGGGACTCTGGCTGGTGGGAACACTCTGTAGTGTCCAGAGGCAGTGCAGGGCAGCACATGGGCGAGGGGGCTCATGAAAGACACCCAAAATGGCTTTTATAACAGACCCACTCTTGTTGATCATTAACCCTCCTCCTCCACTACCCATTCATCTGTGGAGTCAGCAATGAATGTTTCCATTCATGAGGGCGGAGCCCCCATGACCCTGCCACTTCCCAAGAGCCCAACCTCCAAATTCCATTAACATTAGACTTTGCTTTTGGGAACTCTTTGTATCACTGTATCACTTCCTCATAATTTTTTTTTTTTTTTTTTTTTGGACAGGCAGAGTGGACAGTGAGAGAGACAGAGAGAAAGGTCTTCCTTTGCCGTTGGTTCACCCTCCAATGGCCGCCGCGGCAGAGGCAGAGGATTAGCCTGTTGAGCCACGGCGCCGGCCCCTCATAATTCTTATCAAAGATTGATTTGTAGCTGGCGCCGCAGCTCACTAGGCTAATCCTTTTGTGGCGCCAGCACACCGGGTCCTAGTCCCGGTCGGGGCACCGGATTCTGTCCCGGTTGCCCCTCTTCCAGGCCAGCTCTCTGCTGTGGCCAGGGAGTGCAGTGGAGGATGGCCCAAGTGCTTGGGCCCTGCACCCCATGGGAGACTAGGAGAAGCACCTGGCTCCTGCCATCAGATCAGCACGGTGCGCCGGCCGCGGAGGCCATTGGAGGGTGAACCAACAGCAAAGGAAGACCTTTCTCTCTGTCTCTCTCTCACTGTCCACTCTGCCTATCAAAAAAAAAAAAAAAAAAAAAGAAAGAAAGAAAAGAAAAGAAAAGATTTGTTTGAAAGGCAGAGTTACAGAGAGAGGTGGGGAGGGAGAGAGGTATCATCCCCTTGCTGGTTCAGTCCCTAAATAGCAACAGGTGGGGCTGGCTGGGCCAGGCTGAAGCCAGGAGCCTGGAACTCCATCCTGCTCTCCCATGTGGGTGGCAGGGCCCACGTACTTGGGCCATCCTCTGCTGCCTTTCCAGACACAGTAGCAGGGAGCTGGATCAGAAGCGGAACAACCAGTGTCCATATGGGATGCCCGCGTCACAGGGAGGCTAGCACACTATGCCACCATGCCGGCCCCCACCTCACAATTTTTGTTTCATGAATTGAAAACTATTCTGATATAAAATATTTTAAAAGTGACTTTGGGATTATTCATTATTTTAAATTCAAAGGCAGAGAGACAGACAGAGAAGAGATCTTCCACCCAGTGGTTTACTCCCTAAATGCCTGCAACAGCTGGTGCTGGGCCAGATCAGACAGAAGCCAGGAACTCACTCCAGGTCTCCCGCATGGGTGGCAGAGACCCAAGGACTTGGTGTGCATTGGCAGGAAGCAAAGCTGGGACTCGACCCCAGGCACCTGCCGGGGGATTCGGTTCTGGACACCGGAGTTTGGGGGACCAACATTCGAGCCGTGGTACACGCGGTGAGGAGGGCGACCATCTCCCCTCTCTCCGGAAGTGGCTCGTTCCCCCTTCCTGCCCTACCTTCGAGGAGGGAGGCAGAAAACCTGTTCCCGGAAGCACCAGGAGCAACAGGTAGAGGCTGTAGCTCGCTCCTGCCTCATTCTCCTTGCCTCGGGAGAAGAGTGACACAGCCAGAAACACCAGTGTTGGAGCCAAAGACTCTCACCCTGGGCCTAAAGGGCCGGGCCCTTCCTGTCCTGGGGCCTAGCTCCTCTGCTTCGTTGCTAAACACTTAAGTGAGGTCATTGCGGGAGGCTACTTACCCCTGGCCATTGCCCTACCAGGTCTAAGTCCCGGGAGGCCCGAGAGCTTGTTCTGCCAGCCTCTGGCGTCTCAGAGTTTAGCCCAGGGCCCAGCCAGGTAGACTCAATATCTGCAGAAGGAATCAGGAAATTAAGTGAGCCCTCCCCTCCACCTCGCCCAGCGCACCGGGAAGGAAGCACACTGGACGATGGCTGGGTGGACATTTTTCGCCGAGGGAGGCCTCCGTGGGGGCCGCAGGCTCTCCGCCTTGCTTTCAGCTGTGATCTGAGGTTTGTACACTCAGGAGGACTGCCCAGAGACCTGGGCATCGGCCTAAGCAGGGCTTGAGGTCCCACAAGGCTCTGGAGGGAGGGGAGGCAGGAAGGTGGCTGGGAAGAGCAGGGAGAAGATGGAGAGACGGCAGAGCCCAGGGCCTCGTTCCTCGGACGCCCCGCCCAAGAACAGGTACACATTTTGTGCAGCTCTAGGGGCCTCAATGCATCTCCGCTGCCCACTTAGTAGTATCTGCAACGCTCCCGTTTTACCGAGGGGGACACAGAGGCCCAGAGTGGGCACGGGGCTTGCTCAAGGCCCCACTGCGAGCTGGAGGCACTGCTGCAGGGTCGCAGAGGACTAGACAGAAACCGACTTCCGCTCCGCACCTGCGAAGCGGCTGGGGGACGCGCGGGGGCTTGCCCGCCTGGCTGCGCACACCCGGCGGAGAGCGGCCCGGGGCGGGGCCTGCCCACGCCCCGCCTCCGACGCCGGGTTCAGGGGCGTGGCCTTGCGCCAACCTGCGCCGCTCCAACATGGCTCCTCGGCTGTGCAGCATCCTTGCTGCGACGCGGCAACTGCTGCGGGGCCCCGGACCCCGCGCCCGGAACGTCCCGGCGGCGGCCGCGGCGCGGTGAGAGGCGGGCGGGGGCGGCCAGGCGACGCGCGGTGCGGGGACCCAGGCGGGGCCGGGGTCTGGGTGGGGGAGGGGCTGAGGCTCCTGATCTTGGCGTCTATAGGGGTTGGAGGTGGGGTCCGGCTCTAGGCTGATGGGAGGGGTCTGTGAACGAGAGGGGGAGGTGAGAAAGGTGTAGTTAGGGCCTCTGGCTTGGTGGGAAGCAGGGAATGGAAGATGGGGTGGGTGGGAGGGGCAGATCCAGGCCTTGGAGAGGGGGAGGGGGCAGAGGACAGGCGGAGTGGCCCCCTCCTCCCGAGGCCTGTGCACCCTCCGCCTGCGGGGCCTCTGGGTGAGGCAGCCGCGCCCTCAGGGGGTTCTGGGCCGGCCGAGGAGCAGAGGGGGAGCCCCGGGGTCCGTGGCCTCACAGACCCTGTCCTCCCTCGTTCTCGGCCGTACAGGTAGGGCAGAGGCCTGAGACGAGGGAGAGGTGGCCAAGGTCACACTGGCCGCGGGGTTGCACCGCTGCAGCTGGAACCCAGGCCTGCTGGCCGTGCACTTTGCACTGTAACTGGTGGCCTCCTGGGAGAGGGACGCTGGCTGGGCCGTGTGCTGGGCCTGGCCTTTTGCAGGGCTGGGCCCCTCCCTCCGCCCTCCAGTGCCGTCAACTTCCCCCATCTTTGCTCACTGCCTCGTTCAGTGGTGACCTCCCTGGTGCCCAACAGACTGCTGTCTGCTCTTCCTGCTTCCCCAGCAGCTGCCCCTACAGGGCTCAGGACGGTGCGTGCTCAGGGGGCATTTCCGGTTACAGGTGAGGCACCTGTCCCCTCCCACCTGTGGAAGGAAAGCAGGGGTCCCTGCCGGCCAGCAGCCCAGGAGCGAAGCTGCAGAGTTTGTTAGACTGTACCGCGAGATGTCGGAGCCCCGTGCAGTGGGGGGCATGTGCCTCCCCCAAACACACCTGGATTTGCCCAGTAACTGGGGAGAATGCTGCCATCATGAAAAGAGCCTGGGGTTTGCCTGGCACCAGCAGATCTAACTCAGCCTTTCTGGGTGGGGTGACCTTGGACAAGTCGTCTGACCTCTGCAAGCCTCAGGTCCGTCCTGTGTGAAATGAGGGTGAGGAACCAGCACACGTCTCACAGGGTTGTGGAGAATTAAAGACACCATGGTCGTGAAATGCCGGGCACCTGGCCAACCCTGAGCGCTGCCCCTTCCCCAAGCTTATGTCTTTTTTTTTTTTTTAAGATTTATTTATTTATTTGAAAGAGTTACATAGAGAGGAGAGGCAGAGAGAGATTGATCTTCTATGCACAGGTTCATTCCTCAGATGTCTGCAGCAGCTGGGGCTGGGTGAGGCAGAGCCAGGAGCCAGGAGCTCCACCTGTCTCTCACCTGAGTGGCAGTGACCTGAGGACTTGAGACATCAAGTCTCAAGTGCATTAGCAGGAAGCTGGGTCGGAGGCAGAGAGGGCGCTCAATCCGGGCACTCTGATGTAGGACACGGGCGTGCTAAGCTATGCCACAGAGCCCGCCCTCTCCCCCCAAATTATGTGACACCCACATAACTTCAGGGCTGAAAGGGCCTTGCAGAGATCAACTTTCATGGTCCCCTGTTTTTCATATAAAGAAATGGAGGTTGGGGAAGGAAGGGCCAGAGTCAGTTGGTGGGAAAACCATTTGTGTGGCAAATACCCGGAGGCCACAGAAGCAAGGTAGGCCTCCGAGGCAGCCTGCTGCTCCTGGCTCCTGACGCTGGAGCCCTGGATGAGCCCCTGGCAGCGTGAGCCTCAGCTTACTCTGCTGGAGAGTGGGGGCGATCGTCCCTGCCTGGGGTTTTTCACGTGAGTGTGTGAAGGCACTTGGGTGAATGCGTATCAGAGCCCCAGAACTGCTCTGCACTTATTTATGCCCCGGCCCACATGAGCCCATCCTCGCTGACCCTCGGCCTGCCCCACAGCTTTGTGGCATCCCTAAGGGGGGCCAGCGGCAGCCCATCTTGTCCCTGAGTTTTGGGGGCAGTGAGGCTCCTGGGATGGGGACAGGGCTGGGCTTTGGAATCAGGGGGACCTGGATCGGAATCCTCTTGGGCGTTGATTAATCGTTCTTGAGGAAGGCATGGACCCTCTCTGGGCGTCATTGTCCTTAAAACATGTATTGTGGGGATTAGCTGTTAGCTCAACAGGCAGCAGCTGTTACTGCTGAATCAGTAATCCTCGTGTTAATGGAACTTGAGTTCTTCCGGGTGAAGACACGGCTTTGGAGCAGTACGCAGTAGCAGAGCCCCTTCCTCAGGTCCGCTGACCCAAATACGAAGGGCATTCTGGAATGTGCCGAGAGCCAGGCTCCCGGGGACGAATCTTTCACATTCTGGAACATTCTGTGGGTTCATTTGGGGAGGCATCAGACTATTGCTAGTGCACAGGTGTCATCTCCAGTCCCTTCTGGAGAGAGTCTGAATGGTTCTCATTAGAGGAAATTTACTTATTTAAGAGACGCTCCCCAAATGCCTTCAATGGCTGGGGCTGAGCCAGGGCCAAAGCCAGGAGCCAGGAGCTCAAGTCCAGGTCTCTCACATGGGTGGCCTCACAGCTTCCTCTGCGGGTCTGCACCAGCAGGAAGCTGGAGTCACGAGTGGGAGGCGGGTATTGAACCCAGGTACTCAGATGTGGGACACGTATATACCTGCCCCTGAGACAAACACTTGGTGAGCAGCACCCATGTCAGAAGCACCCTTCCAGGTTCCCTGGGGGACGGAGGGACACTAGCTGTTGGCGTCCAGTGGCTGGAGAAGCAAGATGTGGCCAGATGAATTCGACAGAAGGTTTGAGGGAGAACTGTGGGAGGTGCTTTTGTGGAAAGGGGTTGGACAGCTCTTTCTCACGTGGATTAGACGGAGCTGTGTTGTGTTTTTCTGGGCTTCAGCGGCATTTTTCTTTTCTTTTCTTTTTTTTTTTAAGGTTTATTTATTTATTTGAAAAGCAGAATAACAGGCAGAGAGAGAGAGAGGGAGGGAGGGAGAGAGGGGTACGTCTTCCATTCCCAGGTTCACTCTCCAAATGGCCACAATGGCTGGGCCAGTCTGAATCCAGGAGCTTCTTCCAGGTCTCCCACGTGAGTGCAGGGGCCCAAGGACTTGGGCCATCTTCTGCCTTTCCCAGACCACAGCAGAGCTGGATCGGAAGTGGAGCAGCCAGGGTGATGGCAGTGCAGCTGGTGGCTCTTCCCGCTATGCCAGAGTGTCAGCCCCCAGAGGCATTTTTCTTAAAGATTTTTATTTATTTGAAAGGCAGAGTGATAGAGAAGGAGATTTAGAGAAAAAGATCTTCCATCTGGTTCACTCCCCAGATGGCTACAATGGCTGGGCCTGGGACAGGCTGACACCAGCAGCCTGGAACTCTTCTGAGTTTCCCACCCTCTGCTATTTTCCCAGGCCATTAGTAGGGAGCTGGACTGGAAGTGGAGCAGCCGGGACACAAAACACTGGCATAGGAGATGCTGGCATTACAGGAGTGGCTTCCCCTGCTACGTCACAACTCCGGCTCCCTCAGCTCCTCTGTTTCTGATCCAGCTCCTTGCTAATGCACCTGGGAAAAAAGCAGAAGATGGCCCAAGTGCTTGGGCCCCTGCCACACGTGGGAGGCCCAGAGGGAGTTCTGGGTTCCTGGCTTTGGTCTGGCCCAGCCTTAGCCTATTGTAGCCATTTTGGGGGTGAAATAAGTGGATAGAAGATCTTTGTCTTCCCTCTCTCTCTTTCACTCTGCCTTTTAGATAAATAATAAATAAATCTTGAGAGAGAGGGAATTGACTCTGGAAAGCTCAGCAGAAATAGGTTAGAGGTGGAATCCCAAATGGAGACTTGGGCCTTTGTTATGTAGACAGTGGGGAGTCAAGGAAGGCTTGGGAGCAGAGGAATAGCATCCAGAAACCCTGCTTTGCAAACAGAGATGGGGGGGGGTGCTGGGAGATGACTTAGGAAGCTGGAGAGGATAGAGGTCTTAGTGGCCCTGCTGAGTCACCGTTTTCTCCAAAAGGCCCATCTCGTCACCCTGTTTTTACAGGTGAGGAAAATGAGATGTAGAAAGATGAATTCCAGCTGGGTTTGCCCAGAGCTGGCTCGTAAGCACTGATTGTGCTATGCCGCTGCTGGGGATGGAGGGGGTCCCTGAGCCCGGAGCCCATGCGTGGGGCTGAGGTTTCCCCTTCGCTGCCTTTCTTACCCTCCAGCTTTTGCCGTTTTTTTTTTTTTTTTTTTTTGTGCAACTCTGTCTTGGCTACCCGCTGCACATTCCCGCATTCATTTCTCAAGCATGGGTGGAGCTGCATGTCCAGCATCCATCCAGGCCTTGCAGATAGGACAGGGATACAGTAGAACAGACCAGGGCCCCGCCTTCATGGGGCTGCTTCTGCTGGGGTGACAGGCTGTAAACAAAGCCCATAATAAGCAAAAAAGGGGCTGGCACTGTGGCCTAGTGGGTGAAGCCGCCGCCTGCAGTGCCTGCATCCCACATGGGTGCTAGTTCAGGTCTCGGCTGTTCCACTTCCAATCCAGCTCTCTGCTATGGCCTGGGAAAGCAGTAGAAGATGGCCCATAGTCCTTGAGCCCCTGCACCTGCATGGGAGACCCGGAAGAAGCTGCTGGCTCCTGGCTTCGGATTGGTGCAGCTCCGGCCATTGCAGCCATCTGGGGAGAGTGAACCAGCAGATGGAAGATCTCTCTGCCTCTCCTTCTCTCTCTCTGTGTAACTCTGACTTTCAAATAAATAAATAAATCTTTTTTAAAGCAAAAAACATGTATTTTTTTAAAGATTTATATATTTGGAAGGCACAATGATAAAGAGAAGGAGAACCATCCAGTGGTTCACTCCCCAAACGGCTGCAACGCCTGGGGCTAGGCCAGGCTGAAGCCAGGAGTGTGGAACTCCATCCAGGGTGGCAGGTGCCTCTACACTCAGGCCATCTGCTGCTGCTTTCCCAGGTGCATCGGCAGGAAGCTGGATTAGAAGCAGAGCAGCAGGGAGTACTCAAACCAGTGCTGCCACATTGGGGTGCTGGCATTGCCGGTGGCAGCCTAACCCCTCGTACCACAGAGCCAGCTCCCCCGTGGCACCTTCACTGCTTCACCAGTTGCCTGCCCTGCTTCCTTGAAAATGGGTGCCGGCTTGCAGTTCAGACCCTGCCTGGGGTCTTGGACAAGGCCCTTCTTGGCTTTTTACCTGTAGAAAAGATCCTGTAGAGGTGGGCCACCTCTGCCCTGCTCACTTGACAGTTGGGGAAACTGAGGCCCAACAGCAGGTAGGATTAGCGAGCAGAGGGAAGGGACGGGAGTCCGTCGGAGCTGGGAGGCGCTCTGCACTCCCTAGCATTCCACCCCGCAAGCTCTGTCTTTGAGGCTGGCTGCTGGGCTGTGGATCCTGATCGGCACCGACGTTAATAAATTACTCGCAGCCTCACTTTGGAGCAAAGGTCTTGGTTGGCAAACACCGGGAGCCGGCTTCTCCCCACTGCTGCCTCCGCTGTGCAAAGAACTCCTGTCCAGTCAAACCAAAGGTCAGGTCCGTCTGTGCCCAGCCTGGAAAGGGGGCTGGCTTTCGAGGAAGGAGCTCTGAGTTGGTTGGAGTGTGCATCAGCTGTGCTCCCTGATTTGCTGTGTGACCCTGGGCAAGTTCCTGGAACTCTCTGAGCAGCTGTTTGATGCTGGAGAGTGAGGGCACTATTACTGAGATTGTGTAGATGGGAGATGGTGCAAGTGAAAATTTCAGCCAGGTCTCTGGCTCCTGTAGGGGTCCTGGGTCCAGATATTTACTCATTTATTTTTAACATTTATATTATTTTTTTAAAAGATTTATTTATTTACTTGAAAGAGTTAACAGAGAGAGAAGGGGGGAGAGAGAAGGAGGGTCTTCCATCGGATGTTTCTTCCGAGTCTCCCACGCAGATGCAGGGGCTCAAGGACTTGGGCCATCTTCTACTGCTTTCCCAGGCCCTAGCAGAGAGCTGGATGGGAAGTGGAGCAGCCGGGACTCAAACTGGCGCCCATGTGGGATGCCGACACTGAAGGCAATGGCTTTACCTGTTAGGCCACAACGCTGGCCCCAATATTGATATTATTTGAAAGAGTTGGGCCGGCGCTGCGGCTCAATAGGCTAACCCTCCGCCTGCGGTGCTGGCACACCGAGTTCTAGTCCCGGTTGGGGCGCCGGATTCTGTCCTGGTTGCCCCTCTTTCAGGCCAGCTCTCTGCTGTGGCCCAGGAGTGCAGTGGAGGATGGCCCAGGTTCTTGGGCCCTGCATCCGCATGGAGACCAGGTGAGGCACTTGGTTCCTGGCTTTGGATCAGCGCTGTGCGCCGGCTGCAGCACGCGGGCCGCAGCGGCCATTGGAGGGTGAACCAACGGCAAAAAGGAAGACCTTTCTCTCTGTCTCTCTCTCTCTCACTGTCCACTCTGCCTGTCAAAAAAATAAAATATGGGCCGGCGCCGTGGCTCAACAGGCTAATCCTCCGCCTTGCGGCGCCGGCACACCGGGTTCTAGTCCCGGTCGGGGCACCGGATTCTGTCCCGGTTGCCCCTCTTCCAGGCCAGCTCTCTGCTGTGGCCCAGGAGTGCAGTGGAGGATGGCCCAGGTGCTTGGACCCTGCACTCCATGGGGAGACCAGGAAAAGCACCTGGCTCCTGGCTCCTGCCATCGGACAAGCCAGCCGTGGCGGCCATTGGAGGGTAAACCAACGGCAAAAGGAAGACCTTTCTCTCTCTCTCTCTCTCTCACTGTCCACTCTGCCTGTAAAAAAAAAAAAAAACAAAAAACAAAAAACAAAAAAATAAAATAAAATAAAATATGTAATAAAAAATAATATTTAAAAAAAAGAGTTATAGAGAGAGCTTCCATCTGCTGGTTCACCCCCTCCCCAAATGGCTACAATGGCTGGAGCAGGGCCAGACAAGCCAGGAGCTTCTTCTGGGTCTCTCATGTGGGTGCAGAGGCCTAGGAACTTGGGCCTCCTTTCACTGCTTTCCCAGGCACATTAGCAGGGAGCTGGATAGGAAGTGGAGCAGCTGGGATGCAAACCAGTGCCCATATGGAATGCCAGTGTCTCAGGTGACAGATTAACCTGCTGCGCCACAGTGCCAGCCCCAGTGTCCAGAAATTTCACAGACCACACTACCCATCTATTGAGAACTGGCTTTTTTGCTAATGAAGCTAATAGCTGCTCAATCACTATAAGAGCCCATGATTTCCGAAATAATGAATAAAGAAAAATAAAGAAAAATTTAACCATCTCCCTCTCCCTTCTTCCAGGGAAGCAGAACAGAGCCCTCCCTTATCCATGGTTTCCCTGTCTATAGTTTCAGTTACCCATGGGTTAGAAAATATTAAGGGGCCGGTGCTATGGCATAGTGGGTAAAGCTGCCGCCTGCAGTGCCAGCATCCCCTGTGAGTGCCGGTTCGAGTCCCGGCTGCTCCACTTCCAATCCAGCTCTCTGCTGTGGCCTGGGAAAGCAGTAGAAGATGGCCCAAGTGCTTGGGCCTCTGCACCTGTTTGGGAGACCCAGAGGAAGTCCTGACTGTGGATCAGTGCAGCTCCGGCTGTTGTGGCCATGGGGAGTGAGCCAGTAGATGGAAGACCTCTCTCTCTGTCTCTGTTCCTTCTCTCTCTGTGTAACTGACTTTCAAATAAAGAAATAAATATTTTTTTAAAAGAAAATATTAAATGGAAAATTCCAGGTAGAAACAGAGACCATATTCACATAACTCATATATTGTTATAATTGTTCTATTTTATTACTGATTATTGTTATTAACTCCTGCTGTGCCTTGTTTATAAATTAGTTACCTACTTGAAAGATAGAGATAAACAGAGAATCTTCCATCCATTGTTACAGTCCCCAACAGTCCTGCCTACAACAGTTAGAGCCGGGCCAGGCCAAAGCCAGGAGGTAGAACTCAATGCATGTCTCCCACATGGGTGACAGGGACCCAAGTGTTTGAGCTGTCACCTATTACTGCCTTTCACGGTGCACATTGGCAGGAGGCTGGGGTCGGAAGTGGAGCCAAGACTAACCTAGGTCCTCCAGTAATGGGATGCACGTGTCGGAAGTGGTGGCATAACTGCACCAGGTTCCTGCCCCTAGTTTATAAATTCAGCTTTATCAGAAGTATGCATGTATCAGAGAACTAGTATGGGGTAGGCATTGTGGTGCAGTTAAGCCACACTTAACGATGCCTGCATCCTAAATTGGAGTGCCTGGTTCAAGTCCTGGCTACCCCATGCTATCAGCTTCCTGCTGATAGTGTTCTGGGATACAGCAGATAATGGCGCACAAATACCTGGGTTCCTGTCACCCATGTGGGAGACCTAGGGACAGTTCCAGGCTCCTGCCTTCAGACTTGCCCAGCCCCAGTCGTTGTGGCCATTTGGGGAGTAAACCAGCTGGTGGAAAACCTCTCTTTCTGTCCTCCTCTCGCTGTAACTCTGCCTTTCAAAAGAAATAAAAAATAAATCTTAAAAAACTGCATGATTTCCAGTGTTTTGCACAAAAATAAGCTTCCCTTTCAATTCTACTTTTCCACATTTTGAAGCATGCCCTTATGGTTCTGTACTCTCTGATCTCAGGCATCCAGTAGATAAGGGGGACCCAGTGGATAAGGGGGACTACTGTATTAACAGGTTGGAACAAATAATTTCTCCCTCTCTGTGTTTGTACAAATGTGTCACCAGGTTAGCTTCAAAATAGGCCTGGTCCCTGCTGGGACTCGTGTGTGTGTGTGTGTGTGTGTGTGTGTGTGTGTGTGGCAGGGGGCAAATCCCTGAATCCCGTTGATTGACAGTTCAGTTGCTGACCCATTCATCCTCAAGGCAGCTGGTGGAGGTGGGCTGAGTCATTTCGCCTGCAGTGCCTCTTACCCTTCTCTCTGCTTCTGTGTGCCCCCAGCCCTGACGACCAGCCAGCCCACCTCTGTAGAGTGTGTCCTGGCTGCCCGGGGTTCAGTTAAAGCTTGGCAGAGACCCCTGGCTGTATTTGTGTTCCAGGGCCTGTGACTTGTGACCTCTGACCTCTTTTTTTTTTTTTTTTTAAGAGTATTTACTTGTTTGTAAAGCAGAGCTACAGAGAGAGAGCAAGTGAGCACTTTTGTCTACTGGTTCATTCTGCAACTGGCCACAACAGCCATGTCTGGGCCTGGCCAAAGCCAGAAGCCAGGAACTCCATCTGGGTCTTCCACGTGGGTGCAGGGGTCCAAGCACTTGGGCCATCATCCACTGCCTTCCCAGGTGCATTAGCAGGGAGCTGGATTGGAAGTGGTGTAGGTGGGATTCGGAACTGGCATTCCGATATGGGCTGCTGTGGTTGCTGGGCAACAGCTAAACCTGCTGTGCCATGAGGCCGGGACCCCCTTAAGGACAAGGCGTATCAGTGTTTGACTGTGTTTGTGGGGTCTGCGAGGGGCCAGAGGCCAAATGCAATGTGAGTATTGGGGAGAATGCTGCAAGCTGCCTTCTTGCCAGAGGGAGAGGACTTGCAAAGAAAACCCAGGGTGAAAGAGCCTGGGAACCAGAGGCGAGGCCTACAAGGCAGATTGAGCTGGGCTTCGGGCACTGGGCAAGGTGGATTTGGGGTTGATCTCTCGGCAGAAGGATCCAGTTGTGTGGGCCAAGCGGAGGGGAAGGCGGGGTCTTGGAGGCCAGGAGGCGGGAGAGAGAGGTGGGAGGTGGGGCTGCCTGTCCGGGCCCTGCAAAGATTCAAGATGCACACTGGGTCCTTTCTACAGAAGAGGCCGAGTCTGCCCAGCGGTCTCTGGTGGCGTCTCCCACTCGAGCTGCCACGGGATCCTGTGGCCCTGTTCCCAGAAACGGGGGCCGCCCGCCTGGGGCAGCAGGGCATCCAAGCAGAGGGAATTGTGGGGGCTGCTCCTGCCCACCCCCCTGAGTACGTCTGTCCCACAGTTTCTATTCCAAGGACACTGAAGGCAGCTGGTTCCGCTCCCTCTTTGTTCACAAGGTGGATCCCCGGAAGGACGCCCACTCCACCCTGCTGTCCAAGAAGGAGACCAGCAACCTGTACAAGATCCAGTGTGAGTGGCCGCTGAGCTGCCCAGCCCGTGGGCTCTCCGGGGGCCTTGCTGGGCTGTCCTGGGAGCCCCCCGCCCTGCTTCACCTTGTGCCCTGTGTTCTCCTCGCAGTTCACAACGTGAAGCCTGAGTGTCTGGATGCCTACAACAGCCTGACGTGAGCATCATCCTCCAGCCGCCCCAGCCAGCGCCTGCCTGGGTGGGGGCCCGCATCCCGGCAGATCTCAGAACTCCCACTGCCCCCTTCGGGAATCTATAGATTTCAGAGCCGGAAGTCCAACCTCTGCCTCTTAGCCTTGGGGAGGCTGAAGCCCTGCCCTGGGGGCCTGGGTTGGAACCCTCCCCTGGGAGTTCCTGGAGGCTGGTCTAAGCCCTCCCCTTCTCTCTGCTCCTCCCCCAGGGAAGCTGTGCTGCCCAAGCTGCACCTGGATGAGGACTACCCCTGCTCGCTCGTGGGCAACTGGAACACGTGGTATGGGGAGCAGGACCAGGCAGGTAAGGAGGTGCCCACCTCCCCAGCACCGCTGCCCAGCCAGCATCTCACACCTGGCTGCATTCCACTGCCCGCACAGGGAGGGGGGCGCTTCTCCCCAGATGCACAACCTCAGCTCCCTCTGTCCTCGGCGTGGCCTCCAAGGCCCCAGCCCTTCCTCACTCAGCCAACAGCCTCATGGTGCCACCTCTGCTGTCCCTCCTTTCTGTAGCAGGGACCCAGCCTGCATCTTGAATCTTTGCAGGGCCTGGACAGGCAGCCCTGTCTCCCGCCCCTCTCTTCATTCAGTCCCAAGTGCACGGCTTGGCCCTCTCGTTCCAAGCTCTTGCTCTCTCACACCTTACCTGGCGCACCGGCTTTTGTTTTGGCATTGATGTCACCTCCCCAGTGCTTGGCCATGCTGTCCCCGATCATTTGCACCTGCAGCTGTCCGTCTCCCTCTCTAGGTGGTGAGTTCTGGGGCTGCAGGGCTGTGTGCACCGCTGAACTCCCAGTGTGCAGCACATGGTTGTGGAACAAACTGGCTCCTTACAGCTCCCAGGAGCACCCCCAGAATGCTCCATCTCACCCCAACGTAACCCACCAAAGTTGGCACCTGCCACTAGGACCCACATGTGAATTGGCCCCTTGAAGGGGCCTTGGCCTTGACCTGCACTATGCAGAATGGTAGCTGTCTACATTTACATTGGTGTGGGCATTTGGCCTGGTGGTTAAGCTGCCACGTGGGACACCTGCATCCCGCATTGGAGCGCCTGGGTTTGTTTTTGTTTGTAAAGATAGATTGATTGATTTGAAAGGCAGAGCCTGGATTGAGAAATACCTTTTTGTCTCTTTGCATCTGTCTATCTCTCTCTCTCCCTCTCTCTGTCTCTT
Organism: Sylvilagus floridanus; assembly: GCA_949820135.1. Lineage (NCBI taxonomy): Eukaryota > Metazoa > Chordata > Mammalia > Lagomorpha > Leporidae > Sylvilagus > Sylvilagus floridanus. The sequence continues at coordinate 161,254,916 of OX463233.1, forward strand.
TGCCTCTCAAATAAGTAAAAATTGTATAAGAAACTTAATGTTATTTTTTTTAGATTTATCTACATATATGAAAGTCAGAGTTAGAGAGAGAGAGAGAGAGCGCACGAGCCTCCAGCTGCTGGTTCACTCCCTAGATGGCCGCAATAGCCAGGGCTACAGGCTGAAACCAAAAGCCAGGAGCTCCGTCCCAGTCTGCCACTTCAGCCGCTTCTCCCAGGCCAATAGCAGGGAGCAGGATCAGAAGCGGAGCGGCTGGGATGTGAATCAGCGCCCATATGGGATGCAGGTGGTGGCCTTATCCACTGCACCACAACGCCAGCCCCTAATTTGTTAAAATTAAATAAAATGGAAAATTCAGTTGCTTAGTCACACCAGCCATGTTTCAGGTGCCCCCTGATAGACACGTGGTTCATGGCTGCCATCTCTGAGAGTGTCGCTAGTGAATATTTTCATTGTAACGGGAAGCCCTTCTGGACAGTGCCAGCTTAGCCTGTCTGCATAGCACAGACCGATGGTCCTCAAACCCTCCCTTGAATGCTGTCAGCAGTGGAGGGCTCACTTCCTCGTAAGACAGCCCGTCTCAGCCTTTGACAGTCCTGATACTTGTGTATCTGTAAGAATCTAGGACTGAGCTAGGTAGACTGTCGCACATAGGCAGAGCTCCTTCATCACGTACCCTGTTTCAGTAACAGGTGTGGGCACACTGAGTAAAGGGATCAGAGAAAAGCACATTGCCTTCAGGTTCAGCCCTGCAGTTTTCCCACGTTAGGCCTGGCTTGATCAGCTCCAGGCCCTGTGTGGATTCTCTTTAAGTGTTTGCTAGTTGGGAAATGAACTTCAAGGGGTGGGATCCTGACTTTTTTTTTTTTTAAGGTATTTGACAAGTAGAGAGGGGACAGAGGGAGATCATCCACCTGCTGGTTCACTCCCCAAACACTGAGAACAGCCTTTGCTGGGCCAGGCTGAAGCCAGGAGCCCAGAACTCCACCTGGGACTCCCGCATGGGTGGCAAGGTCCCAGATGCTCCCATTTGGGCGCATGTCAGCAGGGAGCTGGGGTCAGAAGCAGAGGAGGGACTCAAATCCAGGCATTCTGTTAAGGGATGTGGGCGGCCCAAGTGAGCGGTGTCTCAACCATGGCGCTCAGGAAAACCTCGGCCTTTGATGCCATCCTTGTGACTCCTCTCTGTTAGTCCCTCGGTGTTAGATTAACCTGCGTTCGACATGTCGGGGAGATGTCTGTCCCTCTAGTAGTTTGGCTGTTACGATTGTGAAAGAGGCCATTAAGCCACAGGCCATTTTGCAGATGGGAAAATCAAGGCACAGAGGCAGTCAAAAGGCACGTGAGGAGCAGGCCGGGGCTGGGGAGTAAGGAGTCTGGTTTCCGACTTCCCCTTGGCCCTGGTGGCCCTAAGGGGACCTTTCTCTCCTGACAGTTCCAGTCATGCCCCCAGGATGGCAAAACTGTGTCCTTTCTTCTCCACAAGGTTTTTCTTTTTCTTGTTGGGAGGTAAATGTGTTTTCTAGAACAGCCGTAACAAAAAGCCACGGTCGGAGTGGCTTAAAGTGACAGAAATTGATTCCCCACGGTTCTTGAGGTCGGACATCGGGAATCGCAGTGTCGGCCGGGCCTTGCTTCCTTTCTGGTTTCTGCCAGAACTCGCTGTCCTTGGCTTGTGGACACACTGGTCTAACCACTTCCGCCACAGTCACAGTGTTCTCTCTCTTTGTCCAGACGCCCCCCCCCCCCTCTGGACACCAGGCATTGCACTTACAGTCCACCCATTGTGTGGCATAGCGGGTAAAGCTGCCGCCTGCAGTGCCAGCATCCCATGGGCACTGGTTCTAGTCCCGGCTGCTCCACTCCCAATCCAGCTCTCTGCTATGGCCTGGGAAAGCAGTGGAAGATGGCCTAGATGCTTGGGCCCCTGCACTCATGTGGGAGACCTGGAAGAAGCTCCAGCATTTCGGCTGTTTGGGGGGTGAACCAGCAGACGGAAAACCTCTCTCTCTCCCTCTGCCTCTGTCTCTCTGTAACTCTACCTTTCAAGTAAACAAATACATCTTTTAAAAAAATTTGTTTGAAAGGCAGAATGCTGCGGTTGGCGTTGTGGCATAGCAGCTAACGGAGAACCGGAAGAAGCCTTCACCTGGTCCAGCCCCAGCTGTTGTGGTCATTTGAGGAGTGAACCAACGGATGGAAGATCTTTCTATCCCTCATCCTCTCTCTATCACTCTACCTTTCAAAGAAATAAATAAATAAGTAGATAAACAAATACATAAATAAATAAAAAGGCAGTGATAGAATGGGGGCGGGAGAGAGAGAAAGAAAGTGAGAGAGAGAGAGAGAGAGAGAGAGAGAGATCTATCTGTTGGTTCACTTCCCAAATGGCCACAACAGTTGGGGCTGGGCCAGACTGAACCCGGAGCCTGTAACCCCAGCTGGGTCTCCCACGTGGGTGACAGGGGCCCAAGCACTTGGCCATCCTCCATTGCTTTCCCAGGGCAGTAGCAGGGAGCTGGATGGAAAGTGGAGCAGCCAGGACTCATAACTGGCACCCACGTGGGATGCAGCGCTACAGATGGCAATGTAGCCACTGCACCACCACACCGGCCCCAGCACCCAAGGGTCATTTTAACACAGTCCACAAAGGCCCTATGTCCAGATCAGATCGCATGCTCAGGTTCTGGGCGGTTGTGAATTTTAAGGGGACACTACTGAACCCTTAAGTAGAATCTGCCCTGATGAACAGAAAGCGTGGTTTCTGAAATTCTAACAGCACGAAGCGTTCTCAGGGAAATGTGAGCATCTCTATCATCGGAGGCCCCCAGGCCCCACTTCTGTGCCCCAGGGCCTCTATCCGGAAGTGCTGCGTAGGTCAGCATCTCGGACATGCCCTCCAGTCTTCTGATCGCACTTGGTAGCACACCTGAAATGCTCATTTGTCCTTTGGTTCTTTTGGTTTGGATTCACTGTCTCAGAATAATACTGCATTCCCAACGTGCTGCCTCTTGTTCAGCCTGCCCCCCAGTCCTGGCGGTCATCCGTGTCTGGACTTGCTGCTGTCCCTGGGGTCCAGGACCCCTCTGATCCCCATGTTGCTACCTAAGGAAGGTTGGGTAGGAGCAAGGACGTTGGAGGGGTTAAAGGCCACCCAGAGAGTGGGAGCTCAAGCCCAGGTCTCTGGGGCCATGTCCTCCCATCAACGGAAGGGGAACTTGGAGAGTCCTGATGCTGCAGAGTAGCAGGCTGAGGACTCCTCCCCACCCCCACTGCCGCATACACTCAGCCTTGGGGTAAGTGGGCCAGGGGCCCTGCAGCTCCCTCACTTGCCCCACCCACCCCCAACAGTGCACCTGTGGCGATTCTCGGGGGGCTACCCAGCCCTCATGGACTGCATGAACAAGCTCAAGAACAACAAGGTAAGGCAGCATCCCCTTGCAGACCTCTCTTGGAACTTGGGGCTCCTCTGCCCACAGCGGGGTGGAGGGTGCTGCCTGGCCATGTGCCCATGCCACCGTGCCCGCAGGAGTACCTGGAGTTCCGGAAGGAGCGGAGCCAGATGCTGCTGTCCAGGAGAAACCAGCTGCTCCTGGAGTTCAGCTTCTGGAACGAGCCGCAGCCCAGAGAGGGCCCCAACATCTATGAGCTGCGGACGTACAAGCTCAAGGTGCCTCCCTCCCAGCAGGCCCCTCCCGGCTCCCACCTTCCCTGCTGCAGTGTCACTTTGCAGGTGCCCCGAGGTGGGTCCCGGCCTCTCTCCCTGTGGGCTCTGCTGGCAATTGTGTGTGTACACACAAGCCCACACACGCACACCAGCTGTGGGCTGCATCCGTGACTGTGGCCCCGTGGCCCCCTGGAGCTGGGGACACAGGAAAATTTCCCCACCCCTGCCCCACTGTGATGCTGGGAATCCAAGGCGAGGGCTCATTCTCGTATTCCCTCTGGCTCTCTTCCAGCCAGGAACCATGATCGAGTGGGGGAACAACTGGTGAGTGGCAGCCCAGGGCCTGGGGTGGGGAACTGCTACTCAGGGGCTCTCCCAGGGCGCTGTTTCAGGGAACCCAGCCCCCACTCTCCCTCACGGACCCAGGAGAAGGCTGTATGCAGGAAGCGATGACCCCTGTGGGGCAGGGGTGGGGAACGTCCGGCCCATGGGCTATATAGGGCCCATAGGATCATCTGGTCCGGCCTGGACCAGGCAGCCGCAGCTGGGATGAGACAGTAAGTCTAGCAGGCTGGTGTGTAAGTTGGTCATTTTGTATGGCCCACAAGTGATGTTAGAAGTAGTCATGTGGCCCTTGGCAGGACAAGGTTTCCTGGCCCTGTGCTGGAGGATTGTGAGGCTGGTCTCTGTAGAGCACCCAGCCTTGTGGCCGCACCTCCATCACCCTATCACTCGATGATCCCTCAGGGCCATGGGCCCCACCTCCACCCCTCCTGTGAGGCCTGCGTCCACCTCTGGGGGCCTTCTGCACAGCCCTGGCCTCTGGCCCACGCTTCTCTGCCCTCTCCAGGGCTCGGGCCATCAAGTACCGGCAGGAGAACCAGGAAGCGGTGGGCGGCTTCTTCTCGCAGATTGGAGAGCTCTACGTTGTGCACCATCTCTGGGGTAGGTTGGGGCCTTCCAGGAGCCTTCCCTGTCACTCTCCCTAAACAAAGGGGGCGGGGGCGTGGCCCCATAGGCCTCACATTCTCGCAGAGGGAGACACTGCCTGCTAACGAAAGAGACTGAAGATTGACTTCAGATTATTACAAATAGTGTTTGCAGCAAAGAGGGAGGGATGATCGGAGCCTGGGGGAAAGGCATTCCCGGCGTGTGTGTGTTTGGGCAGCATGGGCAAGGCCCTGTGGTGGGAAGGGCATGCAGGATTTTGAGGAGTGGCGAGGACGCTGGTGCGGAGTGAGTGGGAAAGAGCACGAGGAGAAGGTGGCAGGGTTCACATCAGGCCGGGCCTCACGGGCCTGGGATTCTTTGTGAATGGGATAGGAGGCTGCAGTAGCAGCAACGTGACCTCATGATGTTCTGATGCCTCTCTGTGATTGACCCAGGGAGCCTCAGCAGATGGTTGAGCCGGTCAGGCGGAGAGGGCGAGGCCCGGCCGACACTGGCAGGAGTGGCCTGGCTGTCTGGAGACGGACTAGTCCAGGGGGTGAACCAGAGGGACTGCAGGGGGAGTTGTCCTTTGGGCAGTGGAGGGAGGAGAGGGTCTGGAATGCTCCCAGCTCCTGCTTGAGCAGTTGTGTGTCGCTCACTAGACCGAGACTCCCATGGGAGCAGCGGGAGTGTAACTTTGGCCCTCGGAAGCGTTACACTTGAGTTGCTGTCACACTGAAATGGAGATGTCTCGGGGCGCTGGCTGTACAGGACAGTCTTAGGCTGGAAATACAGATCTAGGAGTTGTCAGAACGGCTGCACTCCTCAAGACCCCAAAGGCCTTTCCCTGCCGCAGGGCCTTTGATATGCCTTTCCCCGACAATTCACGGCTGGCTCCTCCTCATCTTCCAGTCTCTGAGCTTACACTTCACCCACTTGGTGTCTACCCAAGCCAATGTGCGTTCCCAGCATTTTCTCTACCATGTCTCCCTGCCTCTTTTCTATATATATTATTTGTAATAATCTGAAAGTAATCTTTTTTTAAGATTTATTTATTTATTTATCGGAAAGGCAGAGTTGGAGAGAGAGGGAGAGACAGAGAGGTCTTCCATTTGCCAGTTCACTCCCTAAATGGCTGCAATGCCAGACTGAAGCCAGAGCCTGGAACTCCATCCGGGTCTCCCACGTGGGTGAGGGGCTCAAGCACTTGGGCCATCCTCCACTGCTTTGCCAGACACAGTATCAGGGAACTTGATTGGAAGTGGAGCAGCCGGGACTTGAATTGGTGTTCATATGGGATGCTGGATTTGCAGGGGATGGCCTAGCCCGCTATCCCATAACCCTGGGCCCCAGCAGTCTTGGTTGTACAGCTGATTGGATGAGGTTGACAGTGCAGGCAGGGTTTTCAGCAGTCTGAGGGGGGCATCTGAACTGGAAGAGAGAACAGGGCAGAGGCGAGGGCAGTGGAGTGAGGGCCTCGTGTCGGGGAAGGGATGCGATCTCTGTGTCTGAGGGATCAGCCAGGGCTTTTCCCACAGCCTATAAAGACCTGCAGTCTCGGGAGGAGACTCGGAACGCCGCCTGGAGGAAGAGGGGCTGGGACGAGAATGTTTACTATACAGGTGAGTGCAGCCTCTGGGGGTCGGCGGGCCCTTGGAAGTCACCTGCCAGAGGCTTGCTGAGGATGGAGTCCCCCCCTGCCAGCCACGACACGGGATGCCAGCATCATGGGCGGCAGCTTACACCCTTTATGCCAGATGCCAGCCCCTAAATGTTCTTAAGTTCCTCTCGTCACCACCTCATTGTGCCTCACCCTGTAATTTGGGAAGCCTGGTGCCCTTCACGGGCCCTCCCAGGAGGACCTGGGGTTCGGCCATCTCTGCATCCAGGGCCGCCTCCCGTCGTGGAGGCTGCATCAGCGTGCGGGGGTGGGCCCCTGCCTCGGCCCTGACCTCCACCTGTCCCTGCAGTGCCGCTGGTGCGACACATGGAGTCTCGGATCATGATCCCCTTGAAGATTTCGCCTCTCCAGTGATGCTGCCGACGCTGCTGTCTCCTTCCCCTTCTCCCTTGGGGCAGTCCAGGACAGAGGGTCTCCTGGCCTGTGTGGGTTCTCTCCCAGATCTGGGGGGTGGGGTGGGGCTGAGCTCAGACCTGGGAGCTGAAGGGTTATGGGGATCCTGAGGACTCCCGCTCTGCCCAGAGCCTTTCCCACCCACTGGCTTCCCCCGCCAGTAGTTCCTCATCTCCCTGAACGAAGATCAGAACCTCTCATGTCTTCGCACATTCCCTCCCAGGATCCCTCCTCTCAGAGCTGTCCGTCCCCATTAGCATCTCAGAAAACCTTGGCTTAGCTCAGTTGTGCGAAAGGGAGTGTGACCAGTGGTTCGAAATGGGGTGGAAAGGGAGGAGGCCAGGCCAAGCCACACCCTCAGGACATCCCTAGTCTCCACTGGGCCACCCACGTGCTGCACAGTCTGAGCCAAATCCCTCCTGCTGTGGAAAAGTCTGGAACTGCCAAAACCCTCAGATCAGCACCCAGAGAGGCAGAGGAAGAGGGAGAGGAAGGACGTGGGGGCAGGAGCCAGCCCCAGAAGCTGGAACGTAGAGTTCTGAACCTGGATGTTGAGCCACAGAATGGGAAGACAGGTCGGAGGTGACAGAAGACCACTGGGGGAGGGGCTCGTGAGTACTAGACGGATGGAGAGAGGCTCACCTGTCCCTGCAGGCTCAAGTACAGGCCAGGGCCCCCTAGTTTCCTCCCCCTCACGCGACAGCTGCCAGCCCAGCCCTCATTTTATAGGGACACCCGCGTGGAGTTGGGTAGCGACCCTGGGAGCTTCCTCTGTGACCCCCATACCTCGTGAACCCCCCGGGAACTTGATTCTGCCTCCTGTCCATGAAAACAAGTACTGGGGTGGCTGAAGGAACCAATTAAATATTTACTATAAGTCACCGTGTCTGTTCTTCATCTGCAAGGAACTTGAGCGGACGCCCGAGGCTGGGCAGAGCAGGGCTGGCCAGCTTCCCTGTCCCACATGGCTGATGTCCCCAACCCTGGAGGACGTTGCGTCCCCAGCTGGGCTCAGGGAGCCATCTTCAGCCTCGCCCCGGGGCAGGAGAAGGAACTGTCCGTGTACAAACACCGACTTGACACAGGTGTTTGTAGCTCCGGTTGAGGACCTGCATCAAAAATCCTGGGCCCTGTCTGCACAGTTCATGCCAAGTGTAGAAACCACTCGAAGCTTTCAAATGCGGCCTTCGAGTTGTGATACTGTCCCGGTCCAATCGGGCCTAAAACGGAGGATCTGGTGATGTGACATGTTACGGTGAACACGATGGTGGTTACAAAGCCAGGTTATGGAGTCGAATTCACTAGGGTCCAAGTGTGTTATCGTGGGCTTGCGGCAAACCCATTCATTCTACGACTGGGCAGAGCGCCCTCTCGTTGCTAGGCACTGCTGTAGCACCTGGGAAAGTGAACGAGACGTATGAGTCTTTGTCCCTACGGTCTCGGTTTCCCTGTATTCAAGAGCAGCCTTGGGTGGCTGGCCGGCTAGATCACCCACGGCTTAATCGCTCGCCACGCTGTCGCCCCCGGCGCAGCATATCCACGGCCATCCGGAAACTTGGCGTCTCGCTTCCGGCCTCCGCGCCCGCCTTCCGGAAGGCCGCTCCTTCCCTCCTTCCGGTTCTCTATGGTGCAAGGAATGCCGTCACCTAGGCGCCGGAAGTGGCTCGTTTCCCCGAGACAGGTTTGCGGAGCTGTTCGGTGAGGAGGGGACCTGGGTGGCGACCTGGGCGGCGGGGCAGGGCCGGGCGTTCTGGGACTGAGATGCGGACTGCCCGAAAGGTGCCCCTGGGCGGCGGGCTTTTTTGACCTTACTCTCCGGGTGGGCGCGGCGGGGCGCTGTTTCCTCCCCTGGAAAATGCTCGCGGCCGCATCCTCGGGGTCTGCGTTGTAGCCGCTTGGTGATGAGGGATGTGTGGAGCCTGATGCGGATGGTGGCGGTGCTGGTGCTAAGAGTGCACGTTGGCCACGCGCGTCCGCTTTGCCAGAGCCAGGATGTACCGCGTTTTAAGTATTTGGGGTCGCACTGTTGTGGCTTTGTCGAATCACTAATTGTTGCTTACTATCACTTTAGCATTTTAAAATATTTGTTTATTTGAAAGAGAGAGAATGAAGGGAAGGGAACCCCCCCCCCCCCCGCGCCACTTAGCTCCCCATATGCCCTCAGCAGCTGGGGCTGGGCCTGCGTGGGTGGCAGGGCCGGAGCTGCCGTTACCTGCTGCTTCCCACGCTGTGCGTGAACAGGAACCTGTGCTCGGACGGACTCGAGACTCCAGCCCGGGCATGTGGTGTCCACGCTGCGTTCTAACCGTTGTACCACATCACCCTCCCCAATCTAGGCACCTTTTTTTTTTTTTTAAATTTAGACTGACTTTGAGAGAAAACGTTTAAGTCTCTTTACAATAAATGGAAAACCGTTTTCACTTTTTTTATGCAGATGGTAGTGATGAACATGACGGTCATAAATATGGCGGGGAGGTGTAATTGTTAATGTTCTTTGGCCAGGTTTCATTGTCTAAGGCTCCGAGACAGCCCTTTTGTTGCGTTCATAGCTGTGGACGAGCTTGGGAGCCGGTGTTTTCTTGGAAGTAAACAGAAGTTTAGATAAGGAACTGGAGAGGGATGAACTCCCGTGTTGGGTGGCGGCAGGGGTCCAGTACTTAAGGCCAACCTCCACCACCCTCCCAGACACATCACACATCAGCAAGGACTCAAACCCGCGCTCTGCTGCGATGTGGGGTGCTGGCATTGCAGGCAGCAGCTTAGCTCACTGTGCCGTCATGCTGGCCCCTAGGTGTTCAGCATTATCTAAGGTCACTCATGTACCATTTATTTGTTTAGACAGATTTGTTTATTGTAGAGGCAGAGTTACAGAGAGGGATGGAGAGACAGAGAGAGAGGTCTTCTGTCCACTGGATCACTCCCCAAATGGCTGCCCGCAATGGCTGGAGCTGGGCTGATCTGAAGCGAGGAGCCAGGAGCTTCTTCTTGGTCTCCCACGCAGGTGCAGGGACCCAAGCAGTTGGGCCATCTTCTACTGCTTTCCCAGGCCCTAAGCCGGGAACTGGATAGGGAGAGGAGCAGTTGGGACCTGAACCAGTGCCCATATGGGAAGCCAGCACTGCAGGTAGAGTCTACTACTCTGCCACAGTGCCGGCCCCTCATGGACCATTTAAAGCCTTGGTGTCAGATGATTTTTTTTTTTTTCTCCACATTTTTTTCTTTGCCCCCTCTTCCCCCTTAAGAGGTGGTTTGATTAATTGATTTGAAAGGCACACTGACAGAGAGGGACAGAGAAACTGTCCATCACTGGTTCACTTTCCAAATGCCCACAACAGCTGGTCCAGGTCAGGCCTAAGCCAGGAGACAGAAGCTCCATGTGGGTCTCCCATTTGGTAGCACGAACCCAAGTCCTTGGGCCATCACCAGATGCCCTTTCCCCGTTCCCCAGAGGAGCTCCCATGTTCATGCCCACAGCAACCCCTGAGGCAGGGACTGTTGCTCTCGTTGATTTTGTGAGGATGTAGACCAGAGGAAAGGGAAGCGACTTGTTCCGAGACTCATAGCCACGGTATTGTAGGGAGTCCACTCGGGATTGGACTCTGCCATGACACACTCTTGGCTCTCAGTTAGTGTTACAGATCAGGAGTGGTGCTGCCTGCCTCAGGAGAGACTGGGGATGACCATGAGGGGTGGTGACTCCTGAGCCCCGTGGAACATAGCTTCTGATCTTTGTAAATTTTAGGGTCAACCAGAATATTTATGACACCGTCATATGATTTGCTGGCAGGACGTGGAGGCATGAGGATGTAGCTGTCGAGAGCCCCGGTGTAGCTGCAGATGGACCCAAGCTTTGGCATATTAGCATGGTGACTAGGCAAGTCATTTCCCTTCCGAGCCTCCACTTTCTCATCTGGGACACAAGTAACAGTTCTCATCTGAAAAGTTATGAGGATCAAATGTGAACACACCCATAAAGTGCTTAGGTGAAGGCCCACCACACTGTGACCTGTTGGTTGTGTTGGGAATAAGCTTGTTATGTGCCAGACTAAGGAGCTGGGATACCAATTTATGGAGTGCTTCGCCAGGCACATGGGGAAGAAGGTCAGAGAGCAATCCTCTAATAGTGTGTCCCAAATACCCAAGGGAGGGCCTTGGGGAGCCCTGAGAGGCTTCCTGGAGCAGTCAGCATTTCTTGGTCTTCATGCGCACAGAGAGAAGGAGGAAGATCTTTGCAGGGTTGTGTGGCGTGTTCTGGGACCCAGGGTGCTATGTGCAGTGGCAGCCAGGACTCAGGTTGGTGGCAGAGGAGGCTTCCTAAGAACAGGAGTGCAAGGAATGCAGTTGGGCAGGTGGGCTGTGAACAAACCTAGGCCAGCAGATGTCCACCGCGGAGCACCATGAAGAGCCAGAAAAGGTTTTGAAATAGGAGAGGCTATAGGTTTTTTTCTTTTTTAAAGATTTATTTATTAATTTGAAAGGCAGAGTTAGAGAAAGAGAGATCTTCATCTGCTGGTTCACTCCCAAAATGGCTGCAACAGCTGGAGCTTGGCTGATCCAAAGCCAGGAGCTTGGAGCTTCTTCTGGGTCTCCCATGTGGGTGCAGGGTCCCAAGGATTTGGGCCATCTTCTGCTTTCCCAGGCCATAGCAGAGAGCTAGATCAGAAGTGGAGCAGCCGGGACTCGAATCGGTGCCCATACGGGATGCTGGCACTGCAGACAGTGGCTTTACCCGCTACACCACAGTGCCAGCCCCAGGTAAGCCCTTTTTAAGAAACAGAATTTAGACGGCATTGCTGGGCAGGGCTGTCACCGTTGTCCTGGAGAGGAGTACAGAGGGCCTGGCTTAGGGTGTTGAGAGGGAGAGATGCATGGCACCGGGTGAGCCGCTGAGTGCAGGATGTGCACGGAGTGGGGAAGGGAGAGGGTCAGTGCGGTGGCGCTGATGCCGCTGTCCAAGAGGAGGGGAGCGAGAGCAGCCTCCCTGCAGGATTCAGAGGATTACGCTAACCCTTGGGGGGGATCAGTGACTTCGTGAGTTACCAGATCTGTAAGGGGCCACAATGATGAGTTAGACTTCAGTATTCTGACTCCAGGAAAATCTCAGAAGTTCTCCTCTTAACAGCTCTCTGCCATTTCCTCCTGACCTCGAGGAACAGCCATGTCATCAGAATCAAGTAAGAAACGGAAACCCAAAGTCATCCGAAGCGATGGATCTCAAACTGAAGGGAAGCGGAACCGCTCAGACACCGAGCAGGTACGATGGGCCGGGGTTGCCATGGTGTTGAGAAGCTGCAGCTCCTGGCCAGACACTTATTTAGCTCGGGGTCGTGTCTACCAGGGACAGCCTCTCAATGGGCTCCACTTGCCCAGTGACTAAAGTTCCCTCGGCCGCATAGAACCTGAATGTGCCCATCAAGTTTAGCTGCAACAGTGTGGGAACTAGCAGCTTCCGTTAGCACTGTGAGGGCCTGCACAGAGAACGCATCCTGGGGAGCCGTGTGTCTATCTTTCCTGGCGGCCAGAGGAAGGCTGTCCACCTGCGGCATGGCAATGAGCTTCCGAGATGTCACGTCCTTGGGTGAGCCCTGTGCTGCACAGCCTGAGCTGTGACTGCCAGTGCCCGTCTTCAGCAGGTTCTTCTCTTCCTTTTGTTTGTTTCTATGTCCTTCAATCTGTTAAACCAGCTAATAGCTTAATAGTTTTGTTTTGGAAAACTAGAATAGAGAAACATATCAGCTTTATCTATTTTAATTTTTTAAAAAAGATTTATTTATTTATTTGAAAGGCAGAGTTACACACAGAGAAGGCGAGGCAGAGAGACAGAGAGAGAGAGAGAGGTCTTCCATCTGCTGGTTCACTCCCCAATTGGCCGCAATGGCTGGAACTGCGCCGATCTGAAGCTAGGAGCCAGGAGCTTCTTCCAGGTCTTCCCATGTAGTTACAGGGGACTTGGGCCATCTTCTGCTGCTTTCCCAGGCCATAGCAGAGAGCTGGATTGAAAGTGGGGCAGCTGGGACTTGAACTGGCACCCATGTGGGATGCCAGCACTTCAAGCGGTGGCTTTACCCACTATGCCACAGAGCTGGCCCCTGTACTTTAAATTTTTTTAAAAGATTTACTTATTTGAAAGGCAGAATGACAGAGAGAGAAATCTTGCATCTACTGGTTCATTCCCCAAATGGCTGCAATGGCCAGGGCTGGGGCAGGCCAAAGCCAGGAGCCTGAACTCCATCAGGTCTCTGACATAGGTGGCAGGGACTCAGGTATTTGGACCATCTTTTCTCCTTTCCCGAGTGCATAGCTGGGTTGGAAGTGGAGGAGCTGGGACTTGAACTAGAGCTCTGATATGAGATGCTGGTATTACAGTGGTGGCTTAACTCCCTTGGCCACAATGCCAACCCCCCAGTTTGTATTTAAATAACGAAATGATACCTTCCTCAAATTTAGGAAACCAAGATCATTGAAGAGCCTTTCTTTTTGGGGCATTGATTATGGCTCTTCCATGAACTAATGTGTTCTGTTTAATATAAAGGCTGGGAGACCAATTACGATATATTACTCTTTGTTCAAGTTTGATTAGGCAAACTAAATGCCCATCAACAGGAATTTGGTAAAGTGAATTCTGGTTCATTGCTGTAGTGGACTGTTATGCAGGTTTTTTTTTTTTATGTTTATTCTCTTTTTTTTTTTTTTTTTTTTTTATCTGCTTGGAAGAGTGACAGAGAGTGATAGATTTTTAGTCTGCTGGTTCATTTCCAAAAGCTCACGATAGCCAAGCTGAAGTCATGCGCCTGGATCTCTGGCCAGTTCTCCCACCTGGGTGGTGGGACCTCAGTCACATGAGCCCTCATTACTGTCCCTCAGGGTCCACATTAGCAGGAGATTGGAACCAGGAGCCCAAGTTGGGCATTGAACTCAGGCACTCCAGTGTGAGACATCGTGTCTGACCTGACAGGCTAAACACCCACTCTTCATTTCCTTCTTGGTTGTCCTCTCTGCGTCCTTGACACGAAGCGTGTGTTACTCTGTAATCAGAAGGAGAGCAAGGGTTCTGTATTGAAAAGAAGAAAAGCAGTTGCTTTGAAGAACAGAGCCTTCAGCGACCTGACCTGGGCTTCACTGTTACTGTTATGTAAGCAGAGACCTCAGGCAGGTGTCCCTGGCCCAGCGTGGAGAATTTCAGCCCCCCATCTGCAGCCTGTCTGCTTGCCTCCACAGGAAGGAAAATACTACAGCGAGGAGGCGGAGGTGGACCTGCGGGACCCTGGCAGAGACTATGAGCTGTACAAGTACACCTGCCAGGAGCTGCAGAGGCTCATGGCTGAGATCCAGGACCTGAAGAGCAGGGGCGGCAAGGAAGCGGTGAGCAGGGGACCAGGCAGCCGCGGGCCGTGCTTCTGCGAGAGTGCGGCTGCGCTTCTCTCCCAGGGCCCTTCCTGAGCTGTGTCTGTCCTGGACATGGAAGGGTGTTGGGAGCCTGGGGCTCTCGAGACCTGGCTCTAAATTTCCTGGAATTTCTCATTCTACCCTATTACCAATGGTAGTAATGAAGGTACAGAAGACTTAGTTTTTCCATAACTAATTTGATCATTTATCTAATTTTTGTTTAGCACCATTTTGCCAGGTGCTGAGAAGTAATGGCACCAATACATTCTCTTGGTGTGATAAAGATGGACTATAAAGGTAAATCAGAGAAAGCTTTCAAAATCATCATCATTAAAAGAATAAACGGGGCTTTGGGGGCAGAAAAACTAAGCAGTATGACCACATGGATGCATTTTTTAAAAATCCATTTTTCCCCTCAGGAATCTTGTGCTTAATGCTGGCTGATGCTGATGTTAAGAATATTACATCCCATTTTTTTTTTTTTTAAGATTTATTTATTTGAGTGGTGGAGTTACACCACTAAAATAAAGGGAGGGAGGGGGAGAGAGAGAGGTCTTCCATCTGCTAGTTTGCTCCCCAAATGGCCACAATGGCCAGAGCTGGGCTGATCTAAAGCCAGGAGCTTCTTCTGGGTCTCCCACACGGGTGCAGGGGCCCATGCACTTAGGCCATCTTTTACTGCTTTCCCAGGCCATTAGCAGGGAGCTGGATCAGAAGTGGAATAGCCAGGACTCAAACCCATGCCCATATGGGATGCTGGCTCTGTAGGAGGAGGCCTAACGTACTACATTACAGTGCCAGAACCCCATTTGTTGTATTATAGCCAAGCTTTTCATCTGTGATTCTGTTATGTATATTTAAATTATTCTGTAATATTGTTTGTAGAAGTCAGATTTTATGACAAGATGTTGCTATAGTTAGGATGCCTTTCTTAGGAGCTATCAGAAGAGATGTTAAATGTGTGTTAGCTGTACTTTCTCTGCCATTGCTGTTTTTCCAGTCCAAGCAGAAATTGCGTTTTGCCTGGGAACCATAAGTATCTTACGCAGTCACCCTTCTGGTTCCCTCATGACATCCCTCATGACTCTGAGCTCCCTTTAATGTCTGTTTTGGCCCTGGTGCTGATGAGTCAGCAGCACGGGACTGAAGAGAATGAGCCAGTACCTGTTGCTAGTGGTCTACACCATTTTCTTTGCCCACAGGCAATAGAAATTGAAGAACGGAGGATCCAGAGCTGTGTGCATTTCATGACGCTAAAGAAGCTTAACCGATTAGCCCACATCAGGTTGAAGAAAGGAAGAGACCAGACCCACGAGGTAGGACTGAGAGGTTTAACTCACTCTTCTCCTTAGCACCTCCTCTCACTTTGCTGATGCTGAGCCCCATCTGCACTTGCCCTGCTCACCTCTGACCTTGTCCTTTTCAGGCTAAGCAGAAAGTAGACGCCTATCACCTGCAGCTACAGAACCTGTTGTATGAGGTGATGCACCTGCAGAAGGAGATCACCAAGTGTCTGGAGTTTAAGTGAGTGTGGGAGTCCAGGGCTTTGGCACAGATGGTCTTGGTAACTGCTTTCTCCTTACTGTTCAGTGTGAGTCTGTCTCCATTTTCTGTTCTTTTTTAATTTATTTGAGAAACAGATAGGGAGAGACACACACAGGGAGTGCTCCTATCTGCTGGTTCTTCTCCAGGTGCCTGCAGTAGGTTGAGCTGGGCTGAAGCTGTGAGCCAAGAACTCAGTCCAGGTCTTTTAAATGAGTGGCAGGGATCCAGCCACCTGACCCATGGTCTGCTGCTTCCCAAAGTCCACACCAACAGGAAGCTGGCATCAAGGGCAGAGAATCACGCCCACGCACTCCGATTTGGCATGCAGGCATCTTAACCGCTAGGCCAAACGCCCATCCGAAGTCTGTTTCTTTAAAATAAATCTGGTGAGCTGCAAGACTGTAGCATCTGGGAAAAGGTAAATAGATGACTTTGAGTGGGAGAATGGCAAAGGGTAGTTTCAGGCTGCAAAGAACCTCAGAAGCCTCTCAGATCCTTTGAGTTTTGAACTCTGCAGTTGGTGAAGAACAGTCCTTTCTCCCCAGCAGGGGCCTTTGCATTACCAGTTTGATTCCTGGCCACATTGTATGGGAGCAGCTCACCACCAGTCACATCCTTTGAACTTGTGGCCTGGTTTTCAAAAGACCCAGCAGTTTGTGTTTGCAAATGTGTTTATTCATTGGAACATGAACGTGTGCTGCTGAGTGCCTTTGGATAAACAAACTGGTTGTCAGAGCCCTTATTAAAATGAGCCGCCTCTTGGCGAAACCAAGCTGAGATGAGACAGAGGAAGGAGCTAACGGGAAGAGAAAAGAGGAAGAGAGGGAAGGGGAGGGAAAGGGAAGAGAAGGTTTTGTTTGGTCAGAGTGGTTTGTGCAAACTGAAAGCAGGTGGATTTTATTTGTAGCAAACTTGGCATGAGCCAGACCACATTACACACCTGGTCCAGCATTTTTGGTTTATTTTTTTCCTTAAGATTTATTTATTTGAGAGGCAAAGTTACAGACAGAGAGGTCTTGCATCCCTGGTTCACTCCTCAAATGGCCGCAACGGCTGGAGCTGAGCCAGTCCGAAGCAGGAGCCAAGAACTTTTTCAAGGTCTTCCATGCAGGTGCAGGGGTCCAAACACTTGGACCATCTACTGCTGCTTTCCCAGACTGTAGCAGAGAGCTGCATTGGAAGTGAAGCAGCCAAGATTTGAACCGGTGCCCATATGGGGTGTTGGTGCCATAGGAGGAGGTTTAACCTACTATGCTACAGCGCTGGCCCTGGTTTGTTATTTTAAAAAGAATATTTATTTCATCTGAAAGTCAGAGACAGAGATCTTTCACCTACTGGTTCGCTCTCAAAACGTCTGCAATAACCCGGGCTGGGCCAAGGCAGGAATTCAATCTGTGTTTCCCACATGGCTGGCAGGGACCCAACTATTAAAGCCATTACTTATGCTTCCAGGTCTGCATTAGCAGGAAGCTGGAATGGAGAAGAGAGCCAGGTCGAACCCAGGCCTCCGATATGGGATGCTGGTGTCCCAGGTGACATCTTAACTACTGCACCAAGCACCTGGTATTTACAGTAATGATGGTGCTTTTTTTATTTTTATTTATTTATTTTTATTTATAAGAGTTGTAGAGACCAAGAGATGTCTAAAGAGGTCAAGAGGTCTCTCAGCCACTGTTCACTCCCCAAATGGCCACAGTGGCTGGAGCTGAGCCAGTCGAAGCCAAGAACCAGGAGCTTCCTCTGGGTCTCCCATGTGGGAACAGGGTCCCAATACTTGGGCCATTCTCCACTGCTTTTCCAGGCTCATTAGCAGGGAGCTGGATCGGAAGTGGTGCAGCCAAGACTCAAACCGGCACCCATGTGGAATGCCAGCATTGTAGGCTGGAGTTTTAACCCACTGCGCCACAGCACCAGCCCCATGGTGCGGATTTTTGAGAGGCTTCTTTATCTGCTTCACAAATACATCCCAGAATATTATTTAAACACTAATTAAAATTCACATCAGATCTGTGCCTGAGGAAATGGTATTATACCAGTGTCAGTTTGCTGATTTTGATAGCATACCGTGGTTAGCTAAGATACTATCATGGGAGGAACCTGGATGAAGATGGAGGAAGTAAACTTCTTGTGAGTCAAGTTTAGAAAGGTATAAAAATAGAACATGGTACCCTGGACTGTGATTGTTGCCCAGTGGAAGCTGATAACCTCAGAGTAAGGAGAAAATGTGACTGTGTGGAAGGAGCATGGGCCTTGGAGTCAGATGGCCTGCGTACAGATCGCAGCTCAGCTGTGTAACCTTCACTGAGGGGCTTACTGATGGCTGCCACCCTCTTGTATAATGGAGCTCACAATCCCCATCTCCTAGAAATGTGAGAATTAAATGAGGTGAGGGAAGCATATAGTGGGCGTCTGTTAATACACTTGGGCTTCTGTATGCATAAAATATTCAGGAAAAAACGTCACTGCAGTGAACATGTACAGATTTTGTCTTTATTCCCTAAAACAGTACAGGATGACAACTATCTGTGTAGCATTTCCATTATCTTAGGTGTGAGAAGTAAATGGGATGATTTAAAGCACAGGGGAGGATGTGCCTAACTCGTGGCAGTTACTGCACATTTTATATCAGGGACTTGCACATGGTTGGATTTTGGTGTTGGCAGAGGTCCTGGAATCAGTCCCCTCTGATACCGAGGGATGACTGTGGCAGCTGCTGTTACTACCATCACGTGACCATGACATGACCTGGGCACTTGACTGTGTTAAGGCAGCTGAGAGTATTGGGTTTCTTTTCTTTTCTTCTTTTTTTTTTTTTTTAAAGATTTATTTATTTGAAAGAGTTACAGAGAGAGGTAGAAACAGAGAGAGAGGTCTCCATCCACTGGATGGCCACAATGGCTGGAGCTACACCCATCTGAAGCCAGGAGCCAGGAGCTTCTTCCAGGTCTCCCACCTGGATGCAGGGGCCCAAGGACTTGGGCCATTTTCTACTGCTTTCCCAGGGCATAGCAGAGAGCTGGATTGGAAGAGGAGCAGCCAGGACTAGACCCAGTGCCCATACGGGATGCCGGTGCTTCAGGCAAGGGCTTTACCTCACTGTGCACAGTGTGGGCCCCGCGTTTCTTTTTTTTATACATGGATGTCATGCCTGCAACAGTTATAGCCCCTAGGTTGTACTCAGAACTGGTTCCACTCTGCTGGATCTTCTCATTTTATGTTTATGCAGGTAATGTTTTGAACCTAAGTGTAGACCTTGCATTTGTTCCTGTTAAATGACATGTCTTGGTTTCAACCTGACAGTTTATAAGCTGCTAGGTCTCCTGCTCAATTTGGAGAAACTTATTAGTTTGCTAAGCATCCCTTCCTATTCACTGGCTAACTCATGTGACATGTCCCCAACTACCTCTCTTTGTCTGCTGATGAGTGTTAGTGCAAAGACTGGATTCTGGGATCTTGCGTAATTTTAGACTAAGGATGAATGGGCATAGCTGGGAGCCTTGCACCTGTTTAAGCTACCGTTTGGGTTCTAGAAACAGCAACTTGATGTCTGGTTTTTGCCTGTAGGTCAAAACATGAAGAAATTGATCTGGTCAGTTTGGAAGAGTTTTATAAGGAGGCTCCGCCAGATATCAGCAAGGCTGAAGTCACCATGGGAGACCCTCACCAGCAGACTCTGGCACGTCTGGACTGGGAGCTGGAGCAGCGGAAGAGGTAGTGGTTCCTCCTTCCTGACTTTGTTAACTGTGGAACAGAGTGCTTTGTCCTGACCTGGCGTCAGACCCCACGGCACCGTGGATCCAGCAGGGTAATCTTCAGCACCAAACCCCTTCTTGAGATTAATTCACATAGGATGGTTGGAGCTTGACCAAGACCAACCTCATTCTGTGTGGGGCTGTAATTGCTTAAGGCTGTTAACAGAAAAGTAGAGTAACTTTTCTTCCCTTAAAAATGGCAATACCCGAGACCTAAATATCTCTTATGTCACAAATCTGATTTTGTATTTTTCCTTTTCCACTATTTGTAAGTGTAAGCCTGTGGTATCCTAAAGCCTTGAAATCATTATTTAAGAAAGTTATGCACCCTTCCAATGCCTGTAAACATAGTAATTCACAAAATCATTCCCCTCTTGGGCTTTTTTGTTATTTCCATTCTTCACTGTCATGATAAGTGAGTGCTCTTTGCATATAAAACTTTTCTTTTTTAAAAAAAATTTTAAAGATTTATTCATTTTATTTGAAGGAGCTAGAGAGAGGGGCCGGTGCTGTGGCTTAGCGGGTAAAGCCACTGCCTGCAGTGCTGGCATCTCGTATGGGCACCAGTTTGCTACCTGGCTGCTCCATTTCTGATCCAGCCCTCTGCTATGGCCTGGGAAAGCAGTAGAGGAAGACCCAAGTGCTTGGGACCCTGCACCCACGTGGGAGACCCAGAAGAAACTCCTGGCTTTGGATCAGCCCAACTCCAGCCATTGTAGCCATTTGGGGTGTGGACCAGTGAATGGAAGATCTCTCTCTCTCTCTCTGTCTCTCTCTCTCTTCTGCCTCTACTTTTGCCCCTCCCTCTCTGTAACTCTGCCATTTAAATAAATAAATAAATCTTAAAAAAATAAAGAGTTGGAGAGAGGAAGAGATAGGGATATATAGAGGGGATCTTCATTCCGCTGGTTCACTCCCCAAATGGCTGCATTGGCAGGGACCAGGATATTCATCCAGGTCTCCCAGTTGGGTGCAAAGACCCAAACACTTGGCCTGTCTTCTGCTGCTTTCCCAGGCACATTAGCAGGGAGCTGGATTGGAAGTGGAATAGCCGGGACTCGAACTGGTGCCTATATGGATGCTGGTGCTATAGGTAGCAGTTTAACCTGCTGCACTACAGCACTGAGCTCCATATAAACTTTACTGCACTAATAAGAGCTTTTATTTATTAACCTTAAATAGAAAGTCTAGAATGTAATGTAATTTAGGTCTTTCTGAGAATATAGTGTTTTTTTTTCACATTGGTCTTTTCATGGTTCCATCCTTTCCTTTCATGGGGACCTTTCCCTCTTTCATGTTTTGTTTTGTTTTTTAAGATTTATTTAATTATTGGACAGGCAGAATGACACAGAGGAAAACACAGAGATAGATCTTCCATCTGCTGGTTTCACTCTCCAACTACATGTAACAGCTGCAGGCTGGGCAAGCCAAAACCGGGAGCCAGGAACTTTGTCTGGGTCTCCCATGCGGGTGGTAGGGATCCAAGTACTTGAGTGATCGCCTGCTGCCTCCCATGGTGCTCATTAGCAGGAAACTGGTTTGGAGGCAGAGCTGGACTTTATCCCAGGCACTCTGATATGGGATATTCCGGGTGGCCTACAGTGCCTACTTGCTCCTTCCATGTTTGTACGGGAATTCTAGGGCTGCTGGTTAGCGCATCTGCTCTGTTTTTCACTGGAGAGCAAGCTGTTGGTATGCTTGCCTTTCTTTGTTCCAGAAGGTATTCTGTGCCTATGGTCCAGGTTGTGTTTTAATAAGCATTGAGTGTGGTTCTCAGACAGTAGGACAGGCCTGTCACTTCCCTGTCCAGTCCACTGCTTGTTCTCAGCATGGGCTGAGCCACGGGTGCTCCATTTCTGTGGCCCTGGTCCCCAATCCTTCCCCGCTCAGGCAGTCTGTAGGCTTTTTTTTTTTTTTTTTTTTTTTTGACAGGCAGAGTGGACAGTGAGAGAGAGAGACAGAGAGAAAGGTCTTCCTTTGCCGTTGGTTCACCCTCCAATGGCTGCCGCGGTCGGCGCGCTGCGGCCGGCGCACCGCGCTCATCCGATGGCAGGAGCCAGGTGCTAGGTGCTTTTTCCTGGTCTCCCATGGGGTGCAGGGCCCAAGCACTTGGGCCATCCTCCACTGCACTCCGGGGCCACAGCAGAGGGCTGGCCTGGAAGAGGGGCAACCGGGACAGAATCCAGCGCCCCGACCGGGACTAGAACCCGGTGTGCCGGCGCCGCAAGGCGGAGGATTAGCCTGTTGAGCCACGGCGCCGGCCAGTCTGTAGGCTTTGTTTGGGTGATGTGGCTGCCCGGTCCACACATTTGTGCAAGGTTGGGGTCTAGCCTTTCAGGTAAGAAGTGAAACAAGACAGCACAGGTTTTCCCTAATGGTCACAGGCAGAGCCTCTGGAGAGAGACAGGCATGGTTTCAAAGCCCAGCTCTTTGTTTGCCCTTAGCTGGATGACCTTGGGCAAGTTCACGTCCCTCCTGAGCCTTAGTTTCCTCCTTTGGATGTAAGAAGAGTCCCTGTCTTTCAGGGTTCTTGTAAGGATTAAAGACAGTCCTGTTTGTAAAGAGCTCACCAAAGTGCCTGGCTGTTGTTAGGTGGATTCTGACAGTGATCACGTGGGTCCTAGTGTTCTGGTCTCCCCCGACAGGCTGGCAGAGAAGTACCGAGAGTGCCTGTCCAACAAGGAGAAGATTCTCAAGGAGATAGAGGTGAAGAAGGAATACCTGAGCAGCCTACAGCCTCGCCTCAACAGCATCATGCAGGTGAGGCCCATCCGCCTTTGGCTTTGCCCTTGCCCTCACCAATCACCCTCGGGCCCGTTGTCCTAAGTGGATGGAGTGCAACGCAAGGCTGGGCTTGTCTGCATCCCTGCCCAGCTGGGACAATAAGCTGGCGGAAGAGAAGTGCTGGCTGGGTGGGCTCAGGAACAGACAAACCTTTTCCTGGCCATCTTCTGATTCAGCACATCCTTTCTCAGACTGCATGAAGTTCATTTTACTCCCTGCATCTCCCGCCAGCCCCGCAACTAAACATGCTCCTGCAGACATCCGTCAGGTCCATCAGATCCCATGATGGCTGACTCCTCGGGGCGAATAGCTCAGAGCTTGACTTGTGTTTCAAAGCCAGTAAGGGGCCGCTGCTGTAACCTGGAGAGTTAAGCCTCCACTTATGGGAGCCGGTTCTTGTCCAGGCTGCTCCTCTTCCAGTCCAGCTCTGCTATGGCCTAGGAAGGCAGTGAAGGATGGCCCAAGTCCTTGGGCCCTGCACCCGCATGGGAGACCCAGAAGAAACTCCTGGCTCCTGGCTTCAGAGCAGCCAGCATTGGAGAGTGAACCGGTGGATGGAAGACCTCTCTGTCTCTCCCTCTCTGTCTCTCCCTCTCTGTCTCTCCCTCTCTCTGTCTTTTAACTCTGTCTTTCAAATAAATAAATAAATAAATAATCTTAAAAAAAGAAAAAAAAGAAAAAAGCCATTTGGTACCGTAGGAGAAGTCCTCACTACCTGTAGAGGATCTTTCTGTACAGGTGACCTGATTTTTGTTTGCTTTGTGAAGCAGGATTCGGTCTAAATCCTTCCTGTTCTATGAAGCCAGGTGAGTGGCTAACGTGGAGGAAGTTTGTAAAAGAACCCTAGAGAAATTGTAAACTCACTTTTCTGGGACTTGGCAAGGTTTGTGTTTCCTCCCTTCAGCTCTAGGCAAAGAGTTAGAGTTGTTAACAAAAGTATTCTCCAGGAACGCTGCAGGACAGGACAAAAGGGAAACAGAAATCAAAGGTTTAGTTGTACTGAACATCCCAGCCCCTCCATGTGATTAAATATTCTCCTGTTAACTGGGAACCCTCTAAAAATGTTCCTGAACAGGGTACAGGTTAAGTAAGCTGTACAGCCTGACGGTGATGAGGCAAGTGTGGGACAGTGTACCACTGATGGAATGACTGGACGGAAAGAGAATCTGGTGTATTATTAAACAAAAATACAGTATGGTCTTATTTGTATACCTTGGTTTATAAAGTATCTGTGTATACATACAAGAGTACTTAAAAGATCTATGGAAAATGGAGTTAAAAGATAAGTTTAGCGGTAGGCAGTTAACCTAGTGTTTAAGGCACCAGTTAAGAATGCACTTGAGATATTGCACACTAAACTCTGGCTCCTAAATCCAACTGTCACTGGTGAAGACCCTGGGAAGCAGGAATGATGGGTCAAGTGGTTGGGTTCCTGGCTTTGGCCCAGCCTAGTCCTGGCTGTTGCAGGCATTTGGGGAGTGATAAGAGATAGAAGATAGTGATAGTAATAGGAGCTTGCTCTCTCTCTGTCTCTATCTTTGTCTCTCTTTCATCCTCTATCTCTGCTTCTGAAATAAACAGTAAATAAAATTTTAGTACCAAAAAATTTTGAAATCAGACATAGTTTTTTCAAAATAGACATATCTCATGAATTTTTCATATGCATGATTTCACAGTTTTTTGCACCAAAATAAATTTACCTTTGAATTCCATTTTCTATAAATTTTTTTTTTTTTTTTTTTTGACAGGCAGAGTGGACAGTGAGAGAGAGAGACAGAGAGAAAGGTCTTCCTTTGCCGTTGGTTCACCCTCCAATGGCTGCCGCGGGTGGTGCGCTGCGACCGGCGCACCGCGCTGATCCGATGGCAGGAGCCAGGTGCTAGGTGCTTATCCTGGTCTCCCATGGGGTGCAGGGCCCAAGCACTTGGGCCATCCTCCACTGCACTCCCGGGCCACAGCAGAGGGCTGGCCTGGAAGAGGGGCAACCGGGACAGAATCCGGCGCCCCGACCGGGACTAGAACCCGGTGTGCCGGCGCCGCAAGGTGGAGGATTAGCTTGTTGAGCCACGGCGCCGGCCTATAAATTTTTTTAAAGATTTATTTATTTGAATAGCAGAGTTGCTAGAAAGAGATCTTCCACTACTGGTTCACACTCCAAATGGCTGCAATGGCTAGGACTGGGCCAGGCCAAAGCCAGGAGCCTAGTACTCCATCCTCGTCTCTCACATGGTGGTAGGGGTCTGAGTTCTCAGGCCATCCTCCTCTGCTTTCCCAGACATTGTAGCAGGGAGCTAGATTGGAAGCAGAACAATGGGGACTGTAACTGGCCTCTGATATGGGATCCTAGTACTGCGGAAAGCAGTGTTAACTCCCTGTTCCACAACATGTACATCTCCATGAACTTTTTTCTTTTTTTAATTTTTTTTTATTTGATAGGCAGAGTTAGAGAGACAGAAAGAAAGGTCTTTCTTCTGTTGATTCACCCCCCAAATGGCCAGGAGCCAGGTGCCTCCCCCTGGTTTCCCATGAGGGTGCAGGGCCCAAGCACTTGGGCCATCCTCCACTGCCCTCCCGGGCCACAGCAGAGAACTGGACTGGAAGAGGAGCAACCGGGATGAATCCGGCACCCATGGGATGCCAGCACTCTAGGTGGTGGTTTTACCCACTGCGCCACAGCGCTGGCCCCCAAATATAACTTTTTAAAAGATGTAATATATTACTTTTTAAAAAAAGATTTATTTATTTATTTGTAAGTCAGTGTTACACAGAGAAGGAGAGGCAGAGATAGGTCTTCCATCCGCTGGTTCACTCTGTAATTGGCCGCAACAGCCAGAGCTGTGCCGATCTGAAGCAAGGAGCCAGGAGCTTCTTCTAGGTCTGCCACGTGGGTGCAGGGGCCCAATGACTTGGGCCATCCTCTAATGCTTTCCTAGACCATAGCAAACAGCTGGATCGGAAGTGGAACAGCCAAGTCTCGAACCCATGCCCATATGGGATGCTGGCACTGCAGGCAGCGGCTTAACTTGCTACGCCACAGCATCGGCCCCTGCAATATATTACTTTAAAGAATAATTTTAGGTGCAACTGTTTGGCTTAACAGTTAAGAAGCTGATTAGGAAACCCACATCCCATATTAGAGTAGCTTGGTTAGAATCCGAGCGCCATTCCTAATTCTAGCTTCCTGAAAATGTGCATCCTG
This sequence comes from Sylvilagus floridanus, assembly GCA_949820135.1. NCBI lineage: Eukaryota > Metazoa > Chordata > Mammalia > Lagomorpha > Leporidae > Sylvilagus > Sylvilagus floridanus. The sequence continues at coordinate 161,280,253 of OX463233.1, forward strand.
GGAGGCAGCAGGCAATGATTTAAATACTCAGATCCCTGCCACCCATGTGGGAATCCTGGATTGAGTTCCCAGCTCCCAGCTCCTAGCATCAGCCTGGTCCAGTGCCAGCTGTTGTGGCTACTTGGGGAGTGAACCAACAGGCCGAAGTTCTTTGTCTCGCAAAAAATAATTTTATATACAGAAAGGCATACAACTTATATACGTATACAGCTCAATGAATGTTTGGTAGTTGAACACATCTGTGTAACTAGTATCTAAAATCAGTTGAAAGAATATTACCAATTTTCTAGAAGGTCCTTTCTTCTCTGTCTGGGTCACAGTCTCCTCACTGCCCAGTAGCCATTGACTTTGACTTCATGGGTTAGTTTTGCCATTTTTTGAACTTTACACAAGTAGGATCAGACTATATACTCTTTGTGTCTGGCTTCTTTTGCGCAATAGTTTTTTGAGATTCGTCTGTGCTGTTGTGCATACTGGGAGTGCATTGATTTTCAGTGATGGGTTTAGTGTTTGCTTTGGTTGTTTCCAGTTGGGGCTATTACCAGTAATGCTGTTATGAGCGTCCTCATATGAGTGTCTGTGGTGCACATATGTACACGGATCTGTTGAACCCAGGAATGAAATTGCTTGGTCATATACAGTATGCTATGCATATGTTTAGCTTTGGTGGACACGAAAACAGTTTTCTAAGATGATTGTATTGATCTATAGGAATTCCCACTGGCGCCCGGTCAAAAGTTTTAATTGCTCTACGTCCTTGCCAACACTTAGTATTGTTACTTACCTTAATTTTAGGCATTTTGGAGGGTGTCTCATTATGATTTTTGTTTTCATTTCCCCGGGAACTGATGACATTGAGCACAGTACCTTTTGAATGCTTACTGGCTTTTGGATCATTTCTTTTGTGAAAGGCCTTCTGCATGTTTCTTACCCACTTTTCTGTTGGGTTACCTGGAGTTATTTATATTTCCTAGAAATAAATTTTATTTGAAAGTATTTATTTGAAAGGAAGAGGCGGGTAAGCAGAGAGAAAAAGAAAAACTCCCATCTGCTGGTACCCTTTCAGATGGCCCACAATGACCAGGGACAGTTAACTCAGATCTCCCACATCAGTGCAAGAATTCAGTGACTTGAGCCATCACTGCTGCCTCCCAGGGTCTGCATTAGTAGGAAGATGGAGTCGGGAGCAAGGGGTGGGTTTTTGAGCCAGGGCACTCATGTGGGATGAGGCATCCTAACTATTAGGCCACCCGCCCACCCCCGGACATGAGTCTGTTCCCTGTTCCCTTTGTTCCTATCCCATGACTTACCTTTTCATTCTCATGATGGCATTTTTTTGTAATGAACAGATGTTCTTATTATCTTATTAATAATTATCTAATTATTAATCTTTTCCCTTAGGGTTAGTGCTTTTTGTGTCCTGTTTAAGAAATGTTTATCCCAAGTCATGGGGCTATTCTGTGTGTTCTAATAGAAGCTCTGTTGTTTATCTTTCAAATCTAGATCTGTAGTCATCTTGGAAGCAGATTTTGTATGAGTACTTCAGAACGTTCTGGAGGGTCGATATTTAACCTAGCAGTTAAGACAGTGGTTAGTACTCCTCTGTCTTAACAACTGCTGTGCCTGAGTTGCCTTTTGTTTGTTTGTTTGTTTAATTATTTGAAAGGCAGAAGAGCAGAGAGAGAGGGAGAGAGAAATAGAGATCTTTCATTCAATGGTTTACTCCTGAAATGGCTGCATTAGCCAGGGTTTGGCAAGGCTGGAACCAGGAGCCAGGAATGCCATCTGGATCTCCCTTGTGGGTGATGGGCCATCTTGTGCTGCTTTCCCAGGGACTTCAGTAGGGAACTGGGTCAGAAGTAGAGTAGCCAGGTTCCGGACTGGAACCCACACTCCCATGTAGGATGACTGCATCACAAGTAATGATTTAACCCATGGTGCCACAATACCAGCTCCAATTAATTTTTATAATTTCATCTTTTTTACTGTCTGTTGCTGGCATAAAGGAATGCAATCAACTTTTTCTTATTGACCTTTTATCTGCCTGTTAGTTCTACTGGTTTATTATTATTATTATTCCCATAAATAAAAAACTACAGTCACTAAGCAGTCACTAAGCAGGGGAACTAGCTTTCACACACACACACACACAAATCCTTTTGTTGTGTGCAGGCTTCCCTCCCAGTGCAAGAGTACCTGTTCATGCCGTTCGACCAGGCTCACAAGCAGTACGAGACAGCTAGACACCTGCCGCCTCCACTCTACGTGCTCTTTGTTCAGGCCACTGCTTACGGGCAGGCCTGTGGTGAGTATGGGGACCGGGTGAGGAGGAGGGGCTGTGGAAGCTGCAGCCATGGCTGCCCACGTCCTTTGGAAGCACTGCTGCCCAAGGGAGCTCCCTGTCCCTGCCCAGAAGCCCTCAGGTGACAGAGGCTGCCTCCCCTCGCACTGCCTAGCATGACTGATTTGACGAGCTGATCTGAGGCTGAACTAACCTGATGGGCATTTCAGAAAGTGGCTTTGATTTTCCTGAGCCTGGCTGGATGGCTGTGGGGTGCAGCACGCAGGCTACTCTGGGCTCCCAGGTGCTCGCCCTAGCAAGGCACGCTTGGCCAGTGGATCAGCACCTCTTGTTCTGCTTCTGGGGGCGGGGCCTGGTGAACGTAGGTTCCAGCCAGCTCTCCTGGGCTTTCGCCACACTCCAAACAGGCTGCATGCGATTGCAGTGAGTTGCCAGGTCAGAGGATGCATCCCCTGTGCTTTGGGCAGCCTGTGATTTCGCTAGGGTTTTGAGGAGTTTTTGCCTCTTGCTCTGACGCAGCTTTCCCCAGCACCTGAACTGTTCCCTGGCCCCCGGCGTCACACAGGCATGTATTGCACCAGTGCATGCCTCTCCTTCTGCCGGGAGCCCCCACACATTACTCTCTCTCTTCTTGTGTCTTCCTGGCCCTTCCCGTCCTCTCCCTGCCCATTGTTCTCCCTCCTGTCTCCATCATCATCAGCTCATATGAAATCCTCCTCCCAGCCCCCTAGACAGGGTGAGTACTTTTCTTTTCTTTTGTGTATTAATCTCAGTCTATTCCCACCCCTGTTTTCCTGTAGAAGTACAAGATTAAATGACTGAAAAGAGTAGTCCAACATTTGCCAATGGAGGATGGGGGCAACCACTTGTAGGAAGTTTCTCATCCCTCCTTAGTGTGGCTGGGCAGATTGTTCGGGCTCCTAGTGCTGTCTGTACTCTTTAAGGGTGGAACAGAAGAGACGGTGACCTGTCTGGGCTCATGATCCTAGACCCGCAGAGTTTCAGAAAGGGGGCCCATAGGTAGCACCTAGCAAGGTGTTGGACCTGATGTATGGAACAGGCCAAGCTCAAATTGAACAGACCTGGTCTTGAATCCTGGCTGGGATATAACGTCTGTGAGCCTTAACTTTCTCATGTATAAATGGCTATAATAGTACTGCCCCATAAGGTTATTGTGAGGATTAAAAACTAATATTTTAATATAGATTTATGGTCGGCGCCGCGGCTCAATAGGCTAATCCTCTGCCTTGTGGCGCTGGCACACCGGGTTCTAGTCCCGGTCGGGGCACCGATTCTGTCCCGGTTGCCCCTCTTCCAGGCCAGCTCTCTGCTGTGGCCAGGGAGTACAGTGGAGAGTGGCCCAAGTGCTTGGGCCCTGCACCCCACGGGAGACCAGGAGAAGCACCTGGTTCCTGCCATCGGATCAGCACAGTGCGCCGGCCACAGCGGCCATTGGAGGGTGAACCAATGACAAAAGGAAGACCTTTCTCTCTATTTCTCTCTCACTGTCCGCTCTGTCAAATATATATAGATATAGATATAGATTTATGATTAAAATTATAAACATCAGCACATTCATTCCTCCCCACTTAACAGGGTAGCTACTATTGTCAAGCTCCCATTTCATAGGTGTAGAAACAGGCTTAGAGCAGTGTCGTAACTGTCTAGGTCATGTGTTTGTGAGCTGGTGGTACTGGACTATAGGGTCCAGGTCCCCACCCTTGCCACCTTCCCACTACCTCCCGGTTACACAACACAGTGCCAGCGAGGTGCTTGGTGTCGTGCAGAGTAGTGAATAAGTGCTTGGCCAGGTGAGAGCTGCTGTTTCTGGGCTCTGCACAGGTATGGGCTTCTGCATGCGAACCTTTAAGAATTAGCACAAGAGTTCCACGTAGCTTAGGCTCTTAGTTTGAATTTCTGGGCCTCGGTGTACACCTGGAAAAAGGCTTAGGGGATGCTTGTCTGGGAACCTGCAGTTTGGGCTCTTTGTTCTCATTAAATGATGGAAAAGAAATGTAAGTTTTCTAGCTTGTTGCACTTAGTCCTGAGAAAGGGCTCCCACTCTAGGCAGAAGCAAAAGAAATACATCCCAGAGCTGGCTCTGCCTGGCCTCCGCCTTCCCAAGTGACTTTCCCATGCAGCTCTTTCTTGCCCACAGATAAGACGTTGTCTGTGGCGATCGAAGGCAGTGTGGATGAAGCCAAGGCTCTGTTCAAGCCTCCTGAGGACTCTCAAGGTAATGTGGTTGTGGTGCCTCTCCTAGGGCCACCAGGCCACCCCGAAGACCTCTGCATAGGAAGTACTCTGGGGGAGATGGGGAGAGCTCATTTCCTGCAGTCACAAAGAGCTGCCGTTGGAGGGCAGCCCTGCCACTTGCTTCCTCACCCTGGGGGAGGTCCTTAACATTTCTAAGCCTCAGTTTACTTGTTTGTAAAATTACTATTATGTGGGTAGAGTGAGCAAGTGCACACAAAGGCCTTAGTGACGTGCCTGGTACATAATAGCTCTTCAGCTTATGAGATCATTCCTTGTATTACCATTGTTACCCTGTCACCAGTGGAAGGGAAATGACAGCAGAAAGCCCTTTTGGAAAGCAGAAGTGGCAGATTTAAGGTCATTCTTTTAATTTTATTAATTTATTTGAAAGGCAGAGAGAGAAAAAAGAGATCTGTTCACTGTTCATTCTCCAAATGCGCACAATAGCTGGGGCTATGCCAGTCTGAGGCTAGGAACCAGAACACAGGATGCAGGGTCCCGGCCTCTTGAATCAGGTGACATGGTAGCAGACAGCTGGAACTGGAAGCTGAGTTGGGACTGGAATCCAGGCACTCCACTATGGGATACGAGGGTTCAAGTGGGCTCTTAACCACTGAGCCAAACACCCACCCCTCAGTTTTCTTTCCTGTCATTTCCATGTTTTCTGTACTGAATAAAAACACCTTTATTCTAAAGAATCCATTTATAGAAGACAGAATCTAGGCCCCTTGAGTCCCTGTGGTCTGGGTGGGCTGTGGGGACTGTTGGAGCCCTCTAACCCCGCACTGCCCTGTCTGTGTGGCTGCAGATGACGAGAGCGACTCTGATGCCGAGGAGGAGCAGACCACGGTGAGAGCCCTTTCCTCTCTGGGGGCGTCGGCTGCACTGGGCCCTGCTTGTTGGCAGCACCTGCCTCCCCAGAAGCAGAGAAAGAGTTTGAGAGGAGCAGCTGCTGGGAGGGGAGCCTGGCAGCCACTGAGCCAGAGTAGCAGGTCACAGGCAGCCGGGCAGAGACCTCAGATGGGAGGGACGGGGAGGGAGAGTGCCAGGGCCAGCGTTCATCAGTCCACTCTTTCCTTGTTCCAGAAACGCCGGCGGCCCACGCTGGGGGTTCAGTTGGACGACAAGCGCAAGGAGATGCTGAAGCGGCACCCGCTGTCCGTCATGCTGGACGTAAAGTGTAAAGGTCCGCCCTGCTCACTCTGTTCTGGAGACCCACAGCCTGAGGCTTTCCCAGCTTCAGGGGCAGAGGCCCGGCAAGCCAGAGGGCTTCGTGCTGCTAAAGGATTCCTGTTTGCCGGGAATCCTTATTTATTACACATGGAGGGGTGTGGTGGTGGTGGGGATGGTAGTGGTTTTAAATTTATAACCGTAACAACATAGCAACAAAACTCGAGACCTGGAAGTGAAGCTTGGTAAAACTGTACCTTTGTTTGAATTTGACAAGTCAGATACAGAGAACAGGGTAAAGGCATATGCAGGTTTTGAGTGACATGACGAGTATGCTTAATTGAATATGTGTAAGTACAACTGTGCATTCCTCAGAGATTGTCTGGTGTTGGAAGGTAGTGTGTGGTCAGGCATCCCAGCAGCTTAAGACTTGGCATGGACTTTTAAGTGTCCCTCTTACCCAGGCTCTCAGATGCCGATCCTGCTCTTACCTCCAAGGACAGCTTTGTGACAGATCACGTATGTGTGTGGTGGGAATATTCTGTACACTGGAAGCTTTCATGCAAGTTTGTATTTATCACCTTCTTTATTTTATTTTTTCAATATTTTATTTATTTATTTGATAGATTTACAGACAGAGGGAGAGATAGAGAAAAAGGTCTTGGGGCTGGCGCTGTGGAACAGTAGGTTAATCTTCCACCTGTGGCGCCGGCATCCCATATGGGTGCCAGTTCTTGTCCTGGCTTCTCATCTTCTGATCCAGCTCCCTACTGATGGCCTGGGAAAGCAGTAGAAGATGGCTCAAGTTCTTGGGCCCCTGCACCCACATGGGAGACCTGAAAGAAGCTCCTGGCTCTTGGCTTTGGATTAGCTCAGTGCTGGCTGTTGTAGCCATCTGGGGAGGGAACCAATGGATGGAAGACCTGTCTGTCTGTCTCTCCCTCTCATTGTAATGCTACCTCTCAAATAAATGATTAAAAAAAAAAAAAAAAAGAAAAAGGTCTTCCATGCACTGGTTCACTCCCCAAATGGCCGCAATGAACCGATCAGGAACCAGGAGCTTCTCCCAGGTCTCCTACATGGGTGCAGGGGCCCAAGGACTTGGCTCATCCTCTACTGCTTTCCCAGGCAATTAGCAGGGAGCTGGATTAGAAGAGGAGCAGTTGAGACACAAACTGGCACTTAGATGGGATGCCAACACTGCAGGTGGAGGCTTAGCCTACTATGTCACTCTGCTGGCCCTTTGTTTTTTATATAAATGGAAATGCAGTTTCCACAGTGATCTTCTTTGCCTTTTCTTCTTGTTTTGAGGTAATTATAGACTTTAGAAGAATTGTAGGGGGTTGGAGGGATAGAGGGGATAGTGAATGGGTGCAGGGGTTTAGTTGGATGGGAGAAATAACCTCGAATGTTCTGTAGCACAATGAGATAACTTTGAGCAGTATTTCTTTTTTAAAAAATTTATTAATTTACTTGAAAGATAGACAGACAGACAGACAGAGATCTTTCATCCAAATGCCTACTACAGCCTGGGTTGGGCCAGGCTGAAGCTGGGAGCCTGGAACTCAATTCAGTTCTCCCCTGTAGATGGCAGGGACCTAAGTACCTGAGCCATCACCTGCCTCCTCCTAGGGTGTGCATGAGCAGGAAAGTAGACCGAAAGTGGAGCAGAGACTCAAATGGAGGCACTGAGATGTGAGCATCTTAGCTGTTGAGCCAAATGCCTGCCCCAGAATAATGCTTTTTATTTCCCCCACAGGCACTCCCCTCTTCTTCTTCTTCTTCTTTTTTTAAGATTCATTTATTTTATTTGAAAGCCATACAGAAAGGCAGAAGCAGAGAGAAAGGGAGATCTTCCATGGTTTACTCCCCAAATGGCCGTAGCAGCCAGGGCCGGGTGGATCTAAAGCCAGGAGCTAGGAGCCTCATCTGGTCTTCCACATGGCTGCTGGGTCCCAAGCACTTTGGCCATCTGCTGCTGCTTTCTAAGGAGCATTAACTGGGAGCTGGATCAGAATTGGAGCATCCAGGACTCAAACCAGCATCCATATGGGACGCCAGTATTGCTGCAGTAGCTTTATCCACTGTGCCACAGCACCAACCCCCGTGAATATTTCAGAATAGCTAGTAGAATTTTGAATATCCCCAACCTGAAGAAATGATGTCTGAGGTAGATAGGAGAGTTACCTTGATCTGATCATTGTACTGTGTATACATGTATTGAAATGTCACACTGTACCCCATAGATATGTACAATTACGTTGTGTCAATTAGGGATTTTATTTATTTTGAAAAGATTTGTAAAGATAATACAGAGAGTCCCCACATACTGTTCATTTAGCTTCCCCAAAGTTACCAGCTGAATTAACTATCGTACAGTTAGCAAAGCCAGTGTCAGTTTCATTGGTCCCATACCATTAAGCAGACTACAGAACTTGTCCAGCATTCCCTTATTTTTTCACTCATCCTTTTTCTGTCTTGGGATCCAAGCCAGGATCTGTCACTATATTTAGTTGTCATACTCCGTAGTCTCCTCCAGGTGGTGACAGTTCCTCATTCTTCTCTATTTTTTTTTTAAAGGGGTTAATCTTTTTTTTTTAAAGATTTATTTATGTATTTGAAAGTCAGAATTGCAGAGAGAGAGAAATCTTCCATCCTCTGGTTCACTGCCCTGTTGGCCGCAATGGCCTGGGCTGCACTGATCCAAAGCCAGGAGCCAGGAGCTTCCTGCAAGTCTTCCCACACGGGTGCAGGGGCCCAAGGACTTGGGCCATCTTCTGCTCCTTTCCCAGGCCATAGCAGAGAGCTGGATTGGAAGTGGAGTAGCCAGGACTCGAACCGGCGCTCATATGGGATGCCAGCACTGCAGGCAGTGGCTTTACCTGCTATGCCACAATGCCGCCCCCCTCCCCCCCACTTTTTGTTGTTTAAGATTTATATGTTTATTTGAGAGAGTTACAGAGGAGAGGCAGAGGCAAAGGGATAGAGAGAGGTCTTCATCCACTGATTCACTCCCCAGATGGTCAACAACGGCTGGGGCTGGACCAGGATGAAGCCAGGACCCAGATGTTTCTTCCAGATATTGCGTGTGGGTGCAGGGACCCAAGGACTTGGACCATCTTCCACTGCTTTCCCAGGCATATTAACAGGGAGCTGGATTGGATGGAGCTTCTGGGACTTTAACCAGTGCCCATATGGGATGCCGGTGCTACAAGTGGCAGCTTAACCCACTATGCCACAACACTGGCCCCAATTCTTTCCTTTCCTTTCAAGACCTTTATTGAGTGAGGTTATGGACATGTCTCTTGTTACTAATGATGATGACCTTGGCCACGTGCTTCCTTTCCACATTGTATTTCTTAGAAGCAGAATCACTGAGTCGAGCCCATACCCAAGGGTGCTTCTTAGAGGGAAGCAAAGAATTGGTAGACATGTTCTTTGCTGTTTTTTTTAATCAAATATTACGTTGCTCTTGCATTTCAGCTTTTATAGTAAAAGGCCATAAAACCACTTGGTGTTTCTGTGGCACTGTTGACTCTGCTTTACGTGTGTGACTCATAAATTGTCCCTTCCATTCTCAACCCCTGCTCCAGATGACAGCGTGCTTCACCTGACCTTCTACTACCTCATGAACCTCAACATCATGACAGTGAAAGCCAAAGTGACAACCGCCACGGAGCTGATCACTCCCATCAGTGCAGGGTACTGGGCAAGCATGGTGGGCGCGGGCCTGGGAGGGGCGAGTGCTGAGCACTTGGGTGGAGCTGCTGTCTGCTCCTCCCTCTGGCTCTGAGATTGGCTGTCATCTCTGTGTCCACGAGGCCCAGGCGTCCCGGCCCATCACTTGAGAAAGCACTCGCTGACTTTGTGAAGTCCTCTTACTGTGGACAGTAGACATGATGACAGCAGCGTTATTTATTTATTTAATTATGTATTTGAAGCTTTATGTGTGTATTTCAAAGGCAGAGATACCTAGAGAAGGGTGGGGGAGATACCTTCCATGTACTGGTTCACTTCTCAAATGGCCAGGGCTGCGCCAGGCCAAAGCCAGGAGTTTCTTTCAGGTTTCCCACGTAGTTGGCAGGGGCCCACGTGCCTGTGCCATGTTCTGCTGCTTTCCTAGGTGCATTAGCAAGGGGCAGAACTGGAAGCAGAGCAGCTGGGACTCAGACCAGCGCTCTGATATGGGGTGGTGGCATAGCAAGCTGCACTGTAACACCAGTCCTCAGAGTTGTAACCACTGCACCAGTCGCCTGCACCTCTGTTGCTGGGATTTTCACTCTCCACGTCAGTTCAAGCCCAGGTTGTCCTTCCCTGTGTGGTGGGAGGAAGGCTGTACTGGGTCCCAGCAGAGGCACAGTAACTGCACAGCCTCCCCAGGAAACCCCTGACTATCCCTGTTCCACAGGCAGGGGTGGGGGCAAGAACTGGCAGGCCCTGGGGTGACCCAGCCCCCGCTTAGGTGAGCACTGTCCCAGCCTGGCCGTGCTGTGCTGCAGAAAGCACTGAGGCTCAGGCTGGGGCCTGGTGCAGCAGGGCTCTTCCCATCCCACCCAGTCTGCCTGGCAGAGAGTGTCCCCTGGCTTTGAGACCCTGCCCCTGGACTCCGCACTCCTTTTAGGCCACAGCAGCCTCGGTCCCTGAGCTGGGGAGTGTCTGACTACTCAGACGCACTCTGGGTGAAATTGACCCTGACTCCAGCAGAGGGAACCCCGGGCTTGTGCTTCTGAGCACCCAGCTACCAGGCTCGGCAAGGACTTGGTTCAGTGAGCAGCTTTAGGGTCCCCTGCGTCCTGGTGGAGCTGCTTGTCGGGAGCATCTGCTCACTCATTTCCCAGGTGCCCTGCGTGCTAACGCCAGGGCCGCAGGCTGTGTTCCTGCTCGGCTCCAGCTCCTTGCAAAGCTGTCTGCTGACCTCAGTGTCTGTTTCCTCATTCTGTGCCCCTGATTGTGACAGTCCTTTCAGGGTACTTGTTCAGTCAGTTCTGGTGCTTAGCATAGACGAGGCACGTGGTAAATGACAGCTGGCTGATCACCATTGATGCTTTTCACTTTCACAGTAGCTCTACTGGGTATCCGGCTCTGGACACAGGTGAAGAGGGAGGCCTTAGCTGAGTGTCAGTCTGGCCCTGTAGCACTGTGCTACACTCTGGGAATCTCCAGGTGGGCCCTGACCTCAAAGAAAATGCCAGGGTGGAAACAGGATTGGGTTTTTCTTTTTAAAGATTTATTTTATTTATTTGAGAGACTCAGAAAGAGGGAGAGATAGATCTACCATCCACTGGTTTGCTCCCCAAATGGCCACAATGACTGGAGCTGGGCCAATCTGAAGCCAGGAGCTTCTTCCAGGTCTCCCACGTGGGTGCAGGGGCCCAAGGACTTGGGCCATCTTCCACTGCTCTCCCAGGCCATAGTAGAGGGCTGGATCAGAAGAGGAGCAGCCGGGACATGAACTGGTACCCACATGGGATTCTGGCACTGCAGGCAGTGGCTTCACCTGTTACGCCACTGCGCTGGCCAAAATGTGGATATCTTAGCTTCTAGGCTACATGCCCTTGCCTCAACTATAGTCATTTTCCATCCAAGTGTCTTTTTTTTTTTTTTTTAATTTAAGATCCATTTATTTATTGTAAAGGCAGAATAACTAAATGGGAGGTATTCCAATCACTGGTTCCCTCCCCAAATGGCCACAACGGCCAGGGATGAGTCAAGCCGAAGCCAGGAGCCAGGAACTCTATCCAGGTTTCCCACCTGGGAGGCAGGGGCCCAGGTTCTCAGGTCATCTTCCATTGCTTTCTCAAATGCATTAGCAGAGAGCAGGATTAGAAGTGGAACAACTGAGAGTGGACCAGTGGTGCGATATAGGATGCCGGTTTTGCAAGCAGTGGCTTAACCCACTGCCCTGCAACACCAGCTCCTCAGCTGAGATTTTTGTTTTGTTTTGTTTTGTTTTTTTGACAGGCAGAGTGGACAGTGAGAGAGAGAGACAGAGAGAAAGGTCTTCCTTTGCCGTTGGTTCACCCTCCAATGGCCGCCGCAGCCGGCGCGCTGCGGCCGGCGCACCGCGCTCATCTGATGGCAGGAGCCAGGTGCTAGGTGCTTTTTCCTGGTCTCCCATGGGGTGCAGGGCCCAAGCACCTGGGCCATCCTCCACAGCACTCCCGGGCCACAGCAGAGGCCTGGCCTGGAAGAGGGGCAACCGGGACAGAATCCGGCGCCCCGACCGGGACTAGAACCCGGTGTGCCGGTGCCACAAGGCGGAGGATTAGCCTGTTGAGCCACGACGCTGGCCTTCAGCTGAGATTTTTTAATCTCCTCTTTTCCATCAAAACCTTGTAACAGTGACCAGCACTGTTAAGCCACCATCTGCAGTGCCAGCATCCCACATGGATGCTGGTTCAAGTCCCGGCTGCTCCACTTCTGGATTGGCCCAGCTCCAGCCATTGTGGTCATTTGGGGAGTGAACCAGTGGATGGATGACCTCTCTCTCTATCTCTCCATCTCTCTGTCGGTAACTCTGCCTTTCAAATAAATAAAAATCTTAGAAAAACAAAAAAGCATCTTGTAACAGATTTAACTAATTGAATAGTTTTTCATTTGGGTGTTAGATTTTTATGACTATAAACAGCCTCTCCTTTTCTGTCTCTTACTTTTACCAAATTCATTTGTCCTGAGCTCCATGTTATGAAGAAGGTTTGATTCTTCATTAGGTTTTGTCAATAAAAACCCTTCCATGCAGCTTTGGTCCTGTTTTAATTTGGTCAGTTAATAGTAGTCACTAAACACTAGCCGCAAGACATGTATTCTCTAGGCAGCTCTTGTGAGGCAGCAGAGGTGGCAGAGACACGGTCTGGGGTACTTGGTGAGACTGAGAATAGAGAAGGGGCAGGAGCTGCCACCGTGTTCAGCACGTGGGGCAGTAGGAGCAGCATGTCCCGCCTGCGTGCTCCTGATGCAGATGAAGAGAGATGAAGGAGAACCCCTGTTGGTTCAGGGCAGGAAGAGCCTGTTGTCCCTTGTGATCCAATCGCCATGTTATCCCTGACACCACCTCTTCTCTGTCACCTTAATTACAGCCTGTGCCCTAACCATCCCAGGTGGATAGCAGTCTGTCGCTGCCTCTGCTTACGACACTGGGTCACCTTGTCTCTAATGCTTGTGATAATATCTTTCTTTAGGCATATAATGGAGTCCTTTTTTTTGTGATTAGCATGAGATTTGGTCAAAGTGAGACACATACCAGAGCTGTGCCTTACTGTCTCTGGGTTGGAAAGGAGTCTGTTCTGCTTCTGTGCTATTGCTGGTATCCTGGGATTTGCCTCTCTGTCATAAGGCCCTGTATCAATGTGGTTGTTTTGTTTTGTTTTTAATTTTTAAAAAAGATTTATTTGTTTGAAAGAATTACAGAGAGAGAGCAATAGGGAGAGAGAGATCTTCCATCTGCTGGTTTACTCCCCCAGCGGCCCCAACTACCAGATCTGGTCCTCGCTTCAGCCTGGAGCCAGGAATTCCATCCATCCATCCTAGTCTCTCGTGTGAGTGACAAGGGCCCAAGTACTTGGCCCTTCTGCTGCTCTCCTAGGTGCATTAGTAGGAAACTGGATCAGCACTGGAGCTGATACAGAGTGTGGCATTGCAGGCCACAGTTTAACCCACTGTGCCACAGCACCTGCCCACACCATATAATAGTTGAAGGAAGACTTTTTTTTTTTTTTTTTTTTTTTTTTTTTTGACAGGCAGAGTGGATAGTGAGAGAGAGAGACAGGGAGAAAGGTCTTCCTTTGCCATTGGTTCACCCTCCAATGGCCGCCGCGGTCGGCGCGCTGCGGCCGGCGCACCGCGCTCATCCGATGGCAGGAGCCAGGAGCCAGGTGCTTTTCCTGGTCTCCCCATGGGGTGCAGGGCCCAAGCACCTGGGCCATCCTCCACTGCACTCCTGGGCCACAGCAGAGGGCTGGCCTGGAAGAGGGACAACCGGGACAGAATCCGGTGCCCCGACCGGGACTAGAACCCGGTGTGCCGGCGCCGCAAGGCGGAGGATTAGCCTGTTGAGCCATGGCGCCGGCCGAAGGAAGACTTTTTTTAAATGGGTGGTTAAGAGTACTGCTCTCTGTGAGCAGCACAAAACCTGCTTCTAGCTTCTACTCGCAGTGTGATCTTGAAGTCGTAGCTTTCAAAGCCTTGAGTCTCCTCTTAGAATGGAAATGATAATCCTGCCTCAGGGTTGTGAGACTCCAATGTCCTTGAGCACATAAAGGAACTGGTCCACAGGAAGCAGTAAGTGGTGGCTCCAGTCATCTGTGAGAGGGGACATAAACCAAGTTTCCCCTGAGGCAGTACATCCACTGGCATTCTCACCATGGTCTCTTTTCCCTTTTCCAGGGACTTGCTATCTCCTGACTCAGTCCTGAGCTGTTTGTATCCCGGGGATCATGGGAAGAAAACTCCGAATCCAGCCAATCAGTATCAGTTTGATAAAGTTGGGTGAGTGAGCGAGCAGCATTCTACCTCTCCCAGGCTCTCAGCTTCTGTCTATGGCAGCTCAAACCCAAGCAGGAGGCCTGTTAGGGCCAGAGGCCACCGAGAGGCAGGGACGACCCAGGGTAGAAGGGACACTTGCCCAGTGTCACTTACACGTTAAAGGGACGTCATGAAAGGCAGGAAGAATCAAAACTTGGGGAATATAAGAGTAAGTTTTGTTGTATCACATGATAGAATAAAAGTAATATTGTAACTCTCAGATTAAAAATTTATAAATTAGACTGTTGACATCAGTATGCAGCTTTTTTATTCTTTTTTTTTTTTCTTTTAAGATTTTATTTATGTGAAAAGCAGAGCCAGAGAGTTAGAGACAGAGAAAGGGGTCTTCCATCCACAGGTTTACTCACCAAGTGGCCACAGATCTGAAGCCAGGAGATTCTTCTGGGTCTCCCATTTTTGTACAGGGGCCCAAGCACTTGGGCTGTGCTCTGCTGCTTTCCTATGCACATAAGCAGGGAGCTGGATTGGAAATAGAGTAGCTGAGACTTGAACCAGTGCCTATATGGGCTGCTGGGGCTGCTGGCTGCGGCCTAACCCACTATACCACAACACCGGCCCCAATATACTGCCTTTTTGTTCGAAATTTGCTAGTGAGTTGAAGGCTGCAAGAGGAGAAAGGGAAAATGAATGTGGGAGAGATGAACTTCCCAAGGGGGCTTCTCTGGCAGCCTGGCTGTGAGCTGGGCTGAGCCTGAGGGCCTGGGCTTTTATGAGTCGTGGGAGCACGGGAGGAGGATTGCATCCCAGGACAGAGCAGAGGTAAATTATAAAGTCATTTCATTCTGTCGATTTTTTTCTACAGCATCCTGACTTTGAGAGACTATGTACTCGACCTGGGTCACCCTTATTTGTGGGTGCAGAAGCTGGGTGGCCTCCACTTCCCCAAAGAGCAGCCCCAGGTATGTAGACTGAGCGGATCTCCCTAGCTTCTCTGCTGGGTGCCTTCCAGAGCTTTGAAGTAGCAGGATGTTTTCCTGCGGGGCTGGAACCTGTCGTCCCCTTAGGACTGAGAGGTCCCAAGCCTCCTTGTACTGAGGTGGCTTTTGCCTTCTCCTGGAGCCTAGTAGTCGTTACCCCGGGATGACTTGGGTAAATGCTGCAAGCTGTGCTGCCCTCTGTCTTGGGTACCAGGAGGCCATGAGCAGATGTGAACAGAAGCTCAGGGTGCCTGACACCTTAGCAGAAGGCTGCTTTTCCTCGGGAACTGTTGTTCCTGCCAGGACTCAGTGTCCGGTCCCTGGGGCTCCTGAAGGGAACCCACCTTGAGGCATGGGTGGCCTGGCTGCAGCAGACAGGCAGTGCCTGGAGAAGAGGCGAAGATTCTGACGTGTGTCTTTTGCTGTCGTTCACAGCACACTGTGGTTGCTGACCACTCGCTGAGCGCTAGTCACATGGAGACCACCATGAAGCTGCTGAAGACCAGGGTGCAGTCCCGCCTGGCCCTCCACAAACAGTTTGCATCCCTGGGTAAGCTGGTGCTGGAGCACACACCCACTCAGACACCAGGGGTCAACCATGATTTAACCTTTCGTTCAGTACTCTTGAATTCTGCTGATGGGTCAGGATTCCTGCCTTTTCCTAGCAGGGCTCTTGGCAGCTTCATCCAGGCAGAAATCAGAGCTCCCTGCAGTCATCAGGGCTGTCCCAGCCCTCCCAGACAAGGCCTAAAGCCTTGGAGTAGCACAAGGTTGTGGGTTGTTCAGGGGCAGGATCTCATCCTAGTTCAGTGCATCGTAGAGCTGATGTGCCTTCAACAGGTATTTAGTAAGAGCCTGATTCATGGCAGCCCCTGAGCGTAGAACAGTGAGGGCAGAGGGGCCTGCCCTTGTGGAGCTCACACTCGGCTTATGTGAGTAGAGCTGTCCAGGGAGCCATTCCCTCACCCCTTGCTGTAGGCCTGAGCTCATGTTCCCCACCTGCCTGTTCTCTTAAACTCCCAGGGGACTCTGATGAGCCACTGACCTGGGCAGTGCTGGTATGGGGGTTTTCTTGTAGCATACTTATTCAGTAAATTCTTGGAAGGTGTCTGTCATGCACCCAGCATCTGTAGGGTCATGGAGGGGGAGCAGCGTCGGGGTCACTGTGCTCTAAAAGAGCTACTGTCAGGAAAGGCCTAGGATTTCCAGGGCCCATCTGTAGACCCTGCCCCAGGCCAGCTCTGGGCTTGCAATGGGCGGTGACCTCTTCAGAGCAGCCTCTGCTGTGCCCAGCCCTTGGTCTCCATCAGCGCTGCTGACTTGTGTCCGCACAGTGGATGATTGTCATCCCTGACGGCCTTTGCTGTGTCGGCGTCTTTGCTGGTTGAAGTGCTGACAGGAATTTACCCCGCAGCGGTCCTCCCTTGGAGGAACTGACACAGAACACCTCTGTCATTCCTCCATCAAGGTCAGCTGTGAGAACAGCCCTCGCAGCTGTCTGGCCTAGTGAACAGTCACAGCTGCAGGGGCTGTGGTTTTGGCCGCAGGGCTTTTTGTTTTGCCCTTTGCGTGCTGGTGCCAGATCTGGCCAGGACCACAGCCCTAGGGGAGGGTCAGCGGGTGTCCCTGCTCTCTTTGGCATATGTTGACCTCACTACGCCTTGAGTGCCGGGGTGTACCTGGATAGCTGGCAGGGCCATCTGAGCCCTCCAGAGAGCCCCAGGAGGATGCTCTTTGCCCAGCTGTGACACCTCGTTCTACCTGTGACACCACCTGTCTGGCTCTCTTTTAGAGCATGGCATTGTACCAGTTACCAGTGATTGCCAGTACCTCTTCCCTGCTAAGGTTGTCTCTCGCCTGGTGAAGTGGGTGACGATTCCCCATGAGGATTACATGGTAGGTGGAGGAATGACAGGTTTCTCTTACTGGCCGGCTGGGGGAGGAGGGGTTACTGCAGACTGTGTCACCTTTCAGCCCCTGCCCTCTGCTGGGAGGGCAGGGAATTGACCAGAGAAGCCAGCATGTCACTTCTTGTCCACTGTCCTGTCCTAGGAACTCCATTTCACCAAAGACATTGTGGAGGCGGGACTGGCAGGAGACACCAATCTCTACTACATGGCGCTCATCGAAAGGGGCACAGGTAATTGCTCTGAGGTTCACAGTGCTCCTGAGGGCAGGGGCGCTGCTGAAAATCAGATACAGGGGGTGGCATGGAGGAAGCAGACGATCCTGGAATGCTGCTGCGAGGACTTAGCAGAGAGCAGTGGTCTTGGAGCCCTGTTACTCCAGGACTTGCGCTGTGCAGCACCGTCACACACTGACCCTCCCGACCGTCCTGGTGGGAGTGAGCGCGTTTCTGTTGTATAGGTGAGGAATCTCAGGCTTAATCACCAGCCCAGTCTGGCCTCTGTGCCTCCTCTCTCTGCCCTTTGTTTTAATGCTCGCTGGCATCAGACATCCCATTCCACCCCTTCACAGCAGGAGAGGGTCGTCTCTGTAAATGGCAGGGGCCGAGTACCTCCCTTCCTCATCCACCGCCCCTGCCTCTGCTGTAGAGGCATCGGAAGGTGGTGTTTCTCACACTTCTGGGCTCTGACCCTGCCAGGGCTTCCCACTGGAGCCACCCAGATGCTGCACCTAGGCTGTGGTACTGTTGTCCATCAGCCTGGCAAGCCTGGCACTGCCCACAGGATCGGACCCCGAGGCTGGGCACGGTGGCCACCAGTGGAGGCAGCTGTCACTTGTTCTGGATGAGTCTGCTGTTGCTCTGACTACCTGAGGCTGGTACTTAATGAGGAAAGAAAGCTAATTAGCTCCCAGTTCTAAAGGCTGGGATCCAGTGGTTCTGTCCGTCCGACCTCTGGTAAGGGCTTCATGGCAGATGGCATCACAGTGGTGGCAGCTGTGCGGAGCAGGGCGGCCTGGCAAGAAAGGAAGCCACGTGTCTGGGGCCAGCCTTGCTCTTCCTGTACCAGCCAGGGTCCCTCAGGAACTACACAAATCCCTTCCGAGGCAGCACTGCAGTGACCATCAGTCGCCGTCCCCTGGGCCCCACCTCCCTCTCTCAACATCACTGCACTGAGGACCAGTTTTCTAACATAGGAAGCCTTGGGGGACAGTGTTTAAACTGCACCCAAACCCTAGCAAGTTGTAAGTGCAGGAAATGGAAGATGGGACACCTGGAAGCAGAGTTTCTCTATCCCTCTTTGTTCCTTCTCTCTCTTTGTTTTCTTCATATCCTTTAAAAAGTACTAGGAAGAAGCTGAATATTTTGGATACAGCTGCGCCATCTAACACCACTTTGTTGGCTCCCTCCTGGTCATTGACCACTGTTTGGAATTTGCACCTATCTTTCCCATCCTTTTTCCTCATCCCTAAAGAACATAGATTACTGTTTTGAAAGGGCACAAAAATCCAGCTCAAGAAATTTATAAAGCCTCAGGGTAGGAAATTATTGGAAGAGATCACTTCTGCTTTCAGGTTGAGGAGATGAAAGCTTGGGAAGATAATAAGTATTTTAGATTAATATATGGAATGATTGGGATCATTAACATTTTTATTGGATGAGTTGTGAAATTTGAAAAACAGGGATAGATGAATCAGTGGGCAACAATTCCAAATATATATACTCCTTAAGTCATTTTATAGCAGGCCAATCTACAGATTTTATATAGTAAGGATTAGGAACAAAAAACTGAGAGACAAATCCAGGAATAGGTGCTAGCTATTATGACAGAAGTGACACAACAGCGGAGAAAGGAATCTTAATAATTTTTTAAAGATTTATTTATTTGAAGGGTGGAATTACAGAGAGAGAGAGAGAGAGACCTTCATCTGCTGATTCACTTCCCAAATGGCCACAATGGCCAGAGCTGGGCCAATCTGAAGCCAGGAGCCAGGAGCTTCCTCCAGTTCTCCCACTTGGATGCAGTGGTTCAAGTACCTGGGCCATCTTCCACTGCTGGATCAGAAGTGAAGCAGCTAGGATTTGAATGAGCACCCATATGGGATGGCAATGGCTTTACCCGCTATGCCACAGTTCTGGCCCCCTAAATTTTTTCTTTTCATTAGAGAGAGTGAGAGAGATCCCATATGATGATTCAATCCCCAAATACCTACAACAACCAGAGTTAGGCTGAGCTAAAACTCGGAGCTGGGAATTCAGTTTGGGTCTCCCATATGAGAGACTCAGTTACCATAGCCACCACCTGCCTTCCTGTATTAGTAGGAAGCTGGAATTAGAAATGGAGCTGGGATTCAAACCCCAGACAATTTGATATGGGATGTATGTGTCCCAAGAGCAGCTGGAACACGAACTGGTGCCCATCTGGATTGCCAGCATCATAGACGGCAGCTTTACCCACTACGCCATAGCACTGGCCCCTGGAATCACTTTTTAATAATAAATTTTTTAGGCTGGCGCTGTGGCTTATTAGGCTAATCCTCCATCTGCGGCGCCAGCACCCCGGGTTCTAGTCCTGGTTGGGGTGCCAGATTCTGTCCCGGTTGCTCCTCCTCCAGTCCAGCTCTCTGCTGTGGCCCAGGAAGGCAGTGGAGGATGGCCCAGGTCTTTGGGCCCTGCACCCACATGGGAGACCAGGAGGAAGCACCTGGCTCCTGGCTTCAGATTGGTGTGGCTCGCTGGCCGCAGCACGCTGGCTATAGCGGCCATTTAGGGGGTGAACCAATGGAAGGAAGACCTTTCTCTGTCTCTGTCTCTGTCTCTGTCTCTTTCTCTCACTATCTAACTGCCTGTCAAAAAAATTTTTTTTAAAAAAAGATTTACTTATTTATTCGAAAGGCAGAGTTACACAGAGAGAAGGAAAGGCAGAGAGAGAGAGAGGTCTTCCATCCTCTGGTTCACTCCCCAGTTAGCTGCAACGGCCGGTGCTGTGCCGATCGAAACCGGGAGCCAGGAGCTTCTTCCGGGTCTCCCATGTGGATGCAGGGGCCAAAGGACTTGGGCCTTGTTCTGCTGCTTTCCCAGGCCATAGCAGAGAACTGGATCAGAAGTGGAGTAGATGGGACTCGAACGGGCGCCCATATGGGATGCCAGCAATGCAGGCTGCGGCTTTACCTGTTATGCCACAGCGCCAGCCCCAATAATAAATCTGCAAATCCTCTCCTGTCCTGTGTTATATAGGTAACTGGTATAGAGTTAAAGCTTTCCCCCATAAATAACTGAGAAGAAGTGGCACAGTTAGCCCCTTGGTAGGAAGGTTAAATGTCATCCTGATGAATTAGGCCATGGCTGTCACCAGAGAAGAAATGAGTGAATACAGAAATACAGAGATCCTGGCATCAGGCAGTTCTAGTTAAACTCAGCACTGCTGCTATGCACCTATCAGGTGGTAGTGACGTTTCTGTTGTAGCTTCAGCTTTTTTTTCACATAAAACAGGCACAAGACTAACAGTACCCATCTCATAGAATCATTGTGAGGGTGAAATGAAATGTTTGCACAGTGACTGCACTACTGGAAGGACTTCATGTTGTTGTTAGAAAGAATTTCTGGGGCCGGTGCTGTGGCATAATGGGTAAAGCCACCATCTGCTTTGCCAGCATCCCACATGGGCACTGGTTTGAGTCCCTGCTGCTCCACTTCTGATCCAGCTCTATGCTATTGCTTAGGAAGGCAGTAGAAGATGGCCCAAGTCCTTGGGCTCCTGCACCCACAAAGCTCCTGGCTTCGGATCAGCTCAGCTCCAGCCATTGCTAGGGGGTGAACCAGTGGATGGAAGACCTTGCTCTCTCTTCCTCTGCTTCTCTGTAGCTCTGCCTTCCAAATAAATAAGTAAATATTTTTTAAAAATAATAAAATAAAAAGAATTTCAGGGGCAGGTGTTTGGCTAGTGGTTGTACTGCCAGTTGGGACACCTGTACACCTGCATCTTGGTTTGATCCCTGATTCTGGCTCCTGATTCCAGCTTCCTCCTAATGTGGACCCTTGGAGGCGATGGTGATAGCTCATGTAGTTGGGTTCCTAACACCCATGTGGAGCCCTGGATTACAACTCCAACTTTGACCTTTCTCAGCCCTGACTGTTGTGGGCATTTGGAGAATGAACCAGTAGGCGGAAGCTCTCTCCCTCTCTCTGTCTTGCTCTCGCACTCTCTCTCTCTCTCTCTCTCTCTCCCTCAAATTGAAGAAAAAACTTCATGTGACCAAAAATGAAAAAAATAGAGAAAACATAGTTGCCTGATATAATGTGTTGTTAAAAAGAAAAAAGGAATGGAAGAATCTTTAACTTGCTGGCAAATAAATAGCATTTAATCCAAAATACTTTCAGAGTAGCAAATAGAACTCCTGGGCACTTCCAAGGTGAACCAGACGCAGAAGTCTACACCTTTGTGGCACAGTAAATAGGTCAAGGTCCTCAGGCCAGAGTTACCAGACCTTGTATTCTGCAGCCTGGCAGATTCCACTTTGGAGATTCTAGAACAGTTAGTCCCCTAATGTACTCTGCAGCATCACATTACTTGGAACCTCCTGAGATGGCCGCCGGGGTCCAGTGGAGAGGCTGCCACACTGGCGAGTTGGGTCTCAGACCTGATTGTTCCTCCCCTCTCCTCTTCCAGCCAAACTGCAGGCTGCTGTGGTGCTGAACCCTGGCTACTCCTCCATCCCACCTGTTTTCCAGCTCTGTCTGAACTGGAAGGGGGAGAAGACAAACAGCAACGATGACAACATTCGGGTAAGGCCTGAGCAGGTGACAGGAGGAGCAGGGAGAGCCCCTGGTGGAGGGAGGGCAGGAGCAGACTCTGCTGCCGCTGAGAGAGTGGCACAGAGGAGCTTGGCGGGATTTGCAGGGTGTTCCGGAGCCTGCATAGCACAGTGGAGGAAAGAGCCTGACTGAGACCACCCGCTTAGTGAGATAAACTCAGGAGGCCTGACAGTCATCCTGGAGCGAGGTTTTTTTATCTGGAGAGATTGTGTCTGTTCTTGATGGTTATTTGTGCCTATTGATTTGAATTGACACAGGCCTCCTGGCCATGGCGCGTGTTTTTAATCCAAGCGCCTTCTGGCTTGGATTTTGAGATTCCTCCTCCCCACACCTCCGTCTTCCTGGCTGTGGGCATGTGAGGTGGGGCAAGTAATGGTCAGAATTTAAGACTTTGTTGTCTTGAGGAGAGGGAGCCTCAGGTCAACCCGGTCCAGCTTGATGTGGTGGCCCAGCATCTGCAGAGACACCAGCCCTCAGGCCCAGCCAGGGACAGAAGCCTCACCTGCGAGGTCCCCTCTCAGGGAGGCAGTGCTGAGCTGCTGGCCTTCTCACTGCACAGGCCATGGAGAGCGAGGTCAACGTGTGCTACAAGGAGCTGTGCGGCCCCCGGCCCAGTCACCAGCTCTTGACCAATCAGCTGCAGCGGCTATGCGTGCTGCTGGACGTCTACCTGGAGACCGAGAGCCACGATGACAGTGTGGAGGGGCCCAAGGAGTTTCCCCAGGAGAAGATGTGTCTGCGGCTTTTCAGGTGAGGGGAGAGCAGTAGGACTGGGACTCTGGTGACGTGGGGCAGAGATGAGAGCCCTGGAGCAGGTGGGTCTCGCTGTGCAGGGGTCTGCCCGGAGGGCATGCGTGCTCCCAAGTGTGCTGGTGGGAATCAAAACCCTGGAGCAGGTGGGTCTCACTGTGCAGGGGTCTGCCCGGAGGGCATGCGTGCTCCCAAGTGTGCTGGTGGAATCAAAACCCTGGAGCAGGTGGGTCTCACTGTGCAGGGGTCTGCCTGGAGGGCATGCATGCTCCCAAGTGTGCTGGTGGGTTTCCTGGGGAGAGCCTGCTCCCTCCTTCCTGAGGCTTTCCCCCCCGCAGCCTCCTCCCTTCAGCCGGGTCCCCTGTTCACGACACCCTCGGAGGTGGCACCTACTAAAAGAGCAGTGCTAGGCTGTGAATCAAGAGGGCTTTGCTACTCTTTCTGTACTTCCTGTGACAATGAGGTTTGCTTGCTTTTTACTGCCCTTGTAAGCGGTTTTAAGCTGTATCCTCATTGGTCCCCAGGAAGTCTTCTCTACCCCTGGGGTGCATCGCATCAAGTATCAAATACGAATCACAGCTCTGGTCAGTCGGGCATCAGCTGCAGTGGAAGGAAGACACACGTGCTCCACCCTGCCAGCTGGGTGACCTTAGAAGTGTCACTTCTGCTCAGCTTCTGAGCTCATTTCTAAATCGAAAGTCTGAAGTGGCCGGGCGCCGTGGCTCACTAGGCTAATCCTCCGTCTGTGGCGCCGACACCCCGGGTTCTAGTCCCAGTTAGGGCACCAGATTCTGTCCAAGTTGCTCCTCTTGCAGTCCAGCTCTCTGCTGTGGCCCAGGAAGGCAGTGGAGGATGGCCCAGGTCCTTGGGACCTGCACCTGCATGAGAGACCAGGAGGGAGCACCTGGCTCCTGGCTTTGGATAGGCGCAGGGCGCCGGCCATAGCAGCCACTTGGAGGGTGAATCAACGGAAAAAGGAAGACCTTTCTCTCTGTCTCTCTCTCACTGCCTAACTCTGCCTGTCAAAAAAAAAAAAAAAGTCTGAAGTGAACTTAAAAGTAATACCTTCTAGCTTATGATGAATTACAAATAGTTCATGTAAACCTTCCAGATGGTTCCTGGCACAAGACCATGGCTTAGAGTATGACAGCAGATCTTGACGGCCTGGTATTGAATGTCTGGGCTCATGGTTCTTCCAGCTACTTTTCTCCTTGTTGCTGGGTCATTTCCTTCCCTTTCGTCCCTAATGTTCTTGTTCTTTAAGAGTCAGTTCTAAAACCCCAGCATCCACTGCTCAGGTGTCCCTTCCATTGGCGTAGGGGTTTGGGAGGAGTGGCGCGTGGGCTATCATCTGTTTCTAATTGAGACATCCTCCTGATTCCCTGTCAGTCTGAAGAGGACCTTACCTTCCCCACACCTTGTTCTTAGCCGGTTTGCGCCCTGGAAGCAGTCCCAGCATCCTCCTGCCTTGTCTGGCGCCTCTGCTGGCCAGGGTCATTGTGTTGTCTGCTAATGGACAGCTTCAGCTCCCAAGTGGCTGTTGGGAGGAGGAGCTGGTGATCAGGGGATGGTGCCTTCTGCACCTGCCCTTCCTGGTGGTTCTGTGGGAGACCTCGGCTGTCCCGCATGCCCAGTCTGCTGTAGCACATTTGCAGTGTGGAAGTTCTCACATGGCCAGTGCTTGCTTCTACTTCTCTAATGGCTCCCGGGGGCCCCATTTCCAGAAGTGCTGTGATCCTCTGTACTCTGGCAACTCAGCTCCAATTAATTCCACAGCCTGTAGCTGGGAGATGTGAAGGATTAGGCCAGCTCCCTGGGATGCAGAGTGCCGGCATGGACAGCAGGAGACTTGCAGGCTGGCTCAGCCCCTGGCAGGAGACCATCAGGCAGTGGTTTGCCCATCTGCAGTCCGCCTAGATGAGCCTGGGTGACTGGGTGTTGCCAGAAAGACCTATTCCAGCTCCTGCCTGTGCGATTAGGGCACACATTTAGCCCCTTTGAGCTTCACAACTGCCTACCTCAGGCATGCTAGGAGGATGAAGGTAAATGCTATGGAGCGTGTATAGAGCCTGCCATGGTGCAGGCCAAGTAAGGCTTCAGCCTCTGGTGTTGAAATAAAAACCTCCTTACTTTCCTCTTTACAATCCCTGTTCTCTCTCCGTGTGATCTCCACCACCACTACCTAGCTGTGAGACCAAAATCAGGGTTTTACCTTCTGTATACCTCAGCCAGGGCTAGACCAGGAGCCAGGAACTCTATCCTGGTCTCGACGTGGGTGGCAAGGACCCAAAGCACTTGGATCATCATCTGCTGCCTCCCAGGTACACACTAGCAGGAAGCTGGCTCGGAAGCAAAACAGCCGGGACTGGAATCCGCGCTCTGATGTGGATTGCTAGTATCACCAGAAGCAGCGTAGCCCTCTGTGCCACAACGCCAGCCCCTCTGGTTACCATTGATTCAGTGCTAGATCTGCAGGAATGGGGGAGGAACTCTTGACTGAGCATTGAGTGGAGTGGCGTGGAACAGGCTCCTCTGAAGCTTTGCTTGGGGGCTAGAATTCCAGGTAAAGCTCGGGCCAGGCTTCCCACCCAGGTTTTGCCTGGCCTGTCACAACTCAGCCTTCCTGTGGCACGTAGGCCTTGGCATCAGACCCGATTTTGAATTTTGACCTTGCTACTTCCAGGTGTGTACTGTTGGGCAAATAGTTTGCCTCCTCAGCCTGTTTGTTCACCTATAAACCTTGTAAGATGGGAGCCGGCACCATGGCTCAGCAGGTTTAGCTGCAGCCCACAATGGCAGCATCCCATATGGGTGCCAGTTTGCGTTCCAGCTGCCTTACTTCTGAGCCAGCTCCCTTCTAATGCACCTTGGAGGCAGCAGAGGATGGCCCAGTTACTTGGGCCCCTGCACCTGTGTGGGAGACCTGGATGAAACTCCTAGCTTCAGCCTGGCGCAGCTCTGGCCGATGTGGCCATTTGGGGAATGAACCAGGGGATGGAAGATCTCTTTGTTTCTTTCTCTTTCTGTAATTCTGCCTTTCAAATAAATGTTTAAAGTAACAAAAACAGAAAACTGATAAAATGATAGAACTAGCACTAAGAGCTAGTTAAGTACAGAGCACACGGCACTGTGCCAGATTATTTTCACTCCCAGCTATCTGCTTATGTGAGTATTGCCCTACGAGAGGAGATTATTAAAAGTTCCTTTCTTAGTTTTTTACAAATTAATTTATTTATTTGAAAGTAACAGAGAGAGAGACAGAGACAGATCTCCCATCTGCTGGTTTACTCCCCAAGCAGCTGCAACAGCTGGAGCCAGGCTGATCCAGAGCCAGGAGCTTCTTATGGGTCTCCCACATGGGTAGTAGGGTCCCAAGTACTTGGGCCATCTTTTCTGCTTTCCTAGGCACATTAGCAGGGAGCTGGATCAGAAGTAGAGCAGCTGGGAATGTAACCAGCATCCATATGGGTAGCGGCTTTACTGGCTATGCCACAGTGCTGGCCCCAAAACTTCTTTATTTTTTTAATTGTAGAAATGTGTTTGTGGGGCCGGTGCCATGGCACAGTAGGTTAATTCTCCACCTGCAGCGTCAGCATCCCATATGGGCACTGGTTCTAGTCCTGATGCTCCTCTTCCAATCCAGCTCTCTGCTATGGCCTAGGGAAGCAGCAGAATATGGCCCAAGTCCTTGGGCCCCTACACCCACACGGGAGACCCGGAAGAAGTTCCTGGCTTCAGATTGACACAGATCTGGCCTTTGCGGCCATTTGAGGAGTGAACCAACAGACAGAAGACCTTTCTCCCTCCCTCCCTCCCTCCCTCCCTCCCTCCTTCCCTCCCTCCCTCCCTCCCTCTCTCTCTCTCTCCCCCTCTCTTTCTCTCCCTCTCCCTCTGTCTGTAACTCTACCTCTCAAATAAAATAAAATAAAATCTTTAAAAAAAAAAAAAAAGAAACGTTTGTTGTTAGCCATATAAATAACTGGGGCAACTGTTGGGCACAGTGGTTAAGCGGCCGCTTGCAGCAGCCGAGTACCCTATCAGATGGAGTACCTGGCTTCAAGTCCTGGCTGTGCATCTGATCTAGCTTCTGAGCGGGATAAAGGGAGAGAGAGAGATCCTCATCCATTGGTTCACTCCCCAAAGCCAGGCCAAAGCTAGAAGCCAGCAGCTTCCTCCAAGTCTCCCACATGGGTGCATGTGCCCAAGCACGTGAGCCATCTCCCATTGCTTTCCCAGGCCATTAGCAGGGAGCTGGATCAGAAGTGGAGCAGCCAATACCATATGAGATGCCCACACTGAAGGTGAAGATTAATCTACGACACAGACACAGCCCCAGCCCCGATTAAAAAAAAAATTAAAACATACAGATGACAAGGAACAGTCTAGAAACAGAGGGTACCTGAGCCCTATCCCCAGAAGTGCCCCCTGTCAGTGAGAGTTTTTGCATTTTCTGTTTTGTGTTTCAAGCACATAAAGACATCTTTACAAAAATAACACCTCACATATTCTACAGTCTGCCTTCTCACAAAGTCCTGTGTCGTGCAACTCTGCCACTTTTTTTTTCTCTTTGCAGCCACCTCGTATTCTTTTGTGTGAACGAAGCATAATTTACTTCACCAGTGCAGAAGGCATGGTGTTAACTGCTCTTCCTTCTCCTGTTTCTCCAGGGGTCCCAGCAGGATGAAGCCGTTTAAATATAACCATCCTCAGGGATTCTTCAGCCATCGCTGACCTCCTGCTCCAGCTGTCGTTTCCCGCACAGCAGCGCCGGAGTCCAGGGCCTCTGCTTCCTATTGTATTGCGCGTGTGGCTCATGGTACTCTCCAAAGACACCAATTAAAGTGTCCTCTGACCAAGTGGTCTGTCTGTGGCTCCTTGTGGGTGTAGAAGCATCTAAGAATAGATGTTTTTTATGTGGCCAAGAAAAGCAGAGTGCAAAAAGATTCCAGTTGTCAGAGATGCTGCCCCCGTTTCCGCACACCTGTTTTCACAAGGGGGTCCTTAGCATCATGGTGTGCATCATCGTAGGCCCCTGCAGTCAAGAGAAGCCAAAGGCAGCGAGCACAAAAAGCGAAAGCTCTGCCTCCTTCTACTCCACTCTTTCCAGCTCGCTTGCCAGTGCACTTGGTGGCTGAATTCTCTGATTGTTGGATGTTAATAAACATCTCATGGTGCAGCTTGGAAAAGAAGAGGGTGCTGTGGCGTAGTGGGTAAAGCTGCCGCCTGCAGTGCTGGCATCCCATATGGGTGCCAGTTTGAGTCCCAACTGCTCCACTTCCAATCCACCTCTCTGCTGTGGCCTGGGAAAGCAGTAGAAGATGGCCTGGGTCCTTGGACCCCTGCACCCACGTGGAAGACCCAGAGAAGCTGCTGGCTCCTGGCTTCAGATTGGCGCAGCTCCGGCCGTTGCAGCCATTTGGGGAGTGAATCAGCAGATGGAAGACCTCTCTCTCTCTCTTTCTCTCTCTGTGCCTTTCCCTCTCTGTAACTCTGCCTTTCAAATAAATAGTTTTTAAAAAAAATAAATAGAGAGTAATTCTGAATCTTGTAGCATTTCATTAAGTTGATGAGGGTGATGTCAGAATCACATGTAGAGCTCGTGGCCAGTGAGAACCAGCAGAGCGGACGTTGGAGGAGAATCTTCACGGAGAGGATGTCATCAGTGCCTTCAGACACAACGGCTGGACTCTGAGAGGGTAAGAGAAGTCCTGGGAAAATAGCCAGCACCCTTTAAGATGTTTGCAAGTGAGATTGCCTCATTATCATCCTGCCATAGGCGTCAGAGTGGAGGAGGCTGATGTTTTGATTCAGCAGGGTAAGCCACACACGGGACACTGGCCACCCATATCAAAGTTCTGGTTCATGCCCTCCTCCACTACTGATCCAACTCCTTGCAAATGCACCTGGGAAGGTAATGGCCCAAGTACTTGGGCCCCTGTCACCCATGTGGAGACCAGGGAGAAGTTCCTGCCTTCAGCCTGGCACAGCCCTGGCTCTTGTGCCCATTTGGGAAGTGAACCAGCATATAGAAGACCTTTTTCTTTCTGTCACTTGATCAAATCTTAAAAAAAAAATTAAAAGATGGTATATATTTTTCTTGTGTTTTTTTCTTTCTTTTCTTCTTCTTCTTCTTTTTTTTTTGACAGGCAGAGTGGACAGTGAGAGAGACAGAGAGAAAGGTCTTCCTTTTGCCGTTGGTTCACCCTCCAGTGGCCGCCGTGGTCGGCGCACTGTGGCCAGCGCACCACACTGATCCGAAGCCAGGAGCCAGGTGCTTCTCCTGGTCTCCCATGGGGTGCAGGGCCCAAGCACTTGAGCCATCCTCCACTGCACTCCCTGGCCACAGCAGAGAGCTGGCCTGGAAGAGGGGCAGCCGGGACAGAATCTGGTGCCCTGACTGGAACTAGAACCCGGTGTGCCGGCGCCGCAAGGTGGAGGATTAGCCTATTGAGCCTCGGCGCCGGCTGTTTTTCTTTCTTTTTAAGATTTATTTATTCATTTATTTGAAAAGCAGAGTTACAGAGAGGCAGGGAGAGAGAGAGGTCTTCATTCGCTGGTTCACCCCCCAAGTGACTGCAATGGCCGGAGTTGTGCCAATCCAAAGCCAGGAGCCAGCAGTTGCTTCCAGGTCTCCCATGCAGGTGCAGGGGCTCAAGGACTTGGGCCATCGTCCACTGCTTTCTCAGGCCATAGCAAAGAGCTGAATTGGAAGTGGAGCAGCCAAGACTCAAACCGGTGCCCATATGGGATGCTGACACTGCAGGTGGTGGCTTTTCCAAACCCTGTACCATAGCGCCAGCTTTGTTTTTATTTTTGTCAGAAAAATGTTATGCTACCCCCATCCCTCCCATTAGTACTCCATTCATTCATTATTCATTTTAAGAAAAAAGAGAGATGTAAAAATATCTCAGGGTTATGAGAGTTGGCAACTGTAATTGAAGGCTTCTTAATTTCAAGGTGAATAAAGTTTAGTTTTATTTTATTTACTTATTTTTAAAAACAAAAATTTTTCCATCCAGTGATTCACTACCCAAATGTCCTTAGTAGGTATTGCTGGGCCAAGCCAAAGCTAAGAGCCAAGAACTCAAGTTTCATTGTCCTACATGTGGGGCAGGGACCTGAGGACGTGAGCTGTCACCTGCCATCATCCAAGGTATGCATTAGCGACAAGCTGAAATTGGCATGGTGCCAAGACTCAAACAGGCACTCTTGAATGGGATGCTGGCATCTGATCAATTGGTGTCTTAACCACTAAGCCAAATGCCCGTTCCTGGATACGTTTTCTAATAGTCCCAAAGCATTCCTTTTCCAGCATTCATTAGTTTGTTCCCCATTAAAAGCATAAGCACTCATTTTGCTGAGTATCCTTGGTAACGTGGGCCTGTATAAAACGTGGTATAAAGCTGTTTCTCCTGTCCTCTCAGGGATAAGGATTTTCTGAGAGAGTTGGAAACCTGAGCCCCATAAAAGCAAGGCAGCACCACTCCCGACCTATCCTGGCCGCACCTCAGCCTGAGTCAGCTGCTTCAATTTCAGAGGTGGGTACTCCCCAGCCAGAGGGCTGTGTGCTAGCCCACCCATCATGAGAGCTGCCTAGCAATGAATTCCTAAGCCCCGCTCCAAATATGCTGGCTGAATTGATCTGAGGTAGACCAAGGAAGTGTATTTTTTTTTTTTAATTTTATTCTCTCTTTGAGAGAAACAAATTCCCATTTACTGTATACTCCCTAGATACCTACACCCCCATCTAGGATAGAAGCTGCGGTCTGGGAACCCCATTCAGGTTTCATGTGTGAATGATAGGAACCATTCTCTTGGGCTGCTGTCACTGCCTCCCAGGGCTGCATTAGCAGGGAGCAGGCACTCCAATGTAGGACGTGGGCGTCCTAACTGTTAGGCCAAACACCCGCCAAGGAAGTGTATTTTTAACAAGCTCCCCAGGTGCAGTTTGCCCTAGTCTCTTTTTGGAAGTCGCTGTACTTTCTTCCCGCCCCTCATTTTTCTTGTGGACTCCTCACGTGATGCAGGAAGGCCTGGTTCCCCGTGAGGAGCTCCCCTTCTGTCTTCTGCATCCTAGACGGCAGCGCCAGCCTCTGGGAGCATCTTTCTCTCCACCTAGTGAGGTATTCTTGTCTTTTCCCTGACCTACGTGCCTGAGACTTTGTCCCAGACGCCAACTCCTCGGTCTGGCCACCCTCAGGTCTTGTCTTGTATCTCACTGCTTGTGCTGAATGAGATTAAAATAGGGCCTAAAAATAGTTCCTTTAATGGCCCCTGCATTGCAGCCTCCACTTCTGTTCTTGGCTGGAAGGTGGCCAAACGGAGTCAACACAAAGTTGCATCTTGAGACGGAAGCAGAGACAACACTGCAGAGAGGCTTTGTGAGTGCTGGGAAGGTGCTGTGCTTCCCAGGCGTGGGGGGGTGGGGTGGGATGGGGGGTGGGTGTGCAGCTGTCACTCTCCAGGAAGGGCTGTCCCTTTCAAAGGGAGTAGGCTGCACAAAAGAAATCGCTTGGCCTTACAGAGAAGGGTCTTTAAGTAAGTGAGAAGCCTGGGACAATCCAGCCCCTGTAACTACTTCATAGTCATGCCAGCCTAGGGTGGACAAAGTCAGGGGAAGAGGCTTGGTTTGGAAGGACCTGAAAGATTCTTCCCTGCTGGAACTTCCAGAGCTTTTTTTTTTTTTTTGGACAGGCAGAGTGGACAGTGAGAGAGAGAAAGGTCTTCCTTTTACCGTCGGTTCACCGCCCCCCCCCCATGGCTGCTGCAGCCAGCATACCGCGCTGATCCGAAGCCAGGAGCCAGGTGCTTCTTCCTGGTCTCCCATGCGGGTGCAGGGGCCCAAGGACTTGGGCCATCCTCCACTGCCCTCCCGGGCCACAGCAGAGAGCTGGACTGGAAGAGGCAACCAGGACTAGAACCCAGTGTGCCAGTGCCACAAGTGGAGGATTAGCCTATTGAGCCACGGCGCTGGCCCAGAGCCTTTTGCAAGTTATATCTGGGACATACCCCAGACTGAAATATTTTTTTAAAAAAAAGATTTATTTATTTGAAAGCATTAGAGAGGTAGAGAGAGAGATGTCTTTCATCCAGTGGGTCACTCCCCAAATGGCCACAGTGGCTAGAGCTGGGCTGATCTGATGCCAGGAGCCAGGAGCTTCCTCTGGATCTCCCAAGTAGGTTACAGGGGCCCAGGCATTTGGGCCATCTTCCCCTGCTTTCCCAGGCGCAGTAGCTGGGAGCTGGATCAGAAGTGGAGCAGCCAGGACTTGAATCAGTATACATACAGGATGCTGGCACTGCAGGCTTTAACCCACTGTGCCACAGAGCCAGCCCCTGCAATACCTTTTTGTCCTAGAACCTGGCCGTTAATCTCTCTCTCTCTTTTTTTTTTTTTTTATTTATTTTTTATTTTTTGACAGGCAGAGTGGACAGTGAGAGAGAGAGAGACAGAGAGAAAGGTCTTCCTTTGCCGTTGGTTCACCCTCCAATGGCTGCTGCGGATGGCGCGCTGCGGCCGGCGCAGCGCGCTCATCTGATGGCAGGAGCCAGGTGCTAGGTGCTTTTACCTGGTCTCCCATGGGGTGCAGGGCCCAAGCACTTGGGCCATCCTCCACTGCACTCCCGGGCCACAGCAGAGGGCTGGCCTGGAAGAGGGGCAACCGGGACAGAATCCGGCACCCTGACCGGGACTAGAACCCGGTGTGCCGGCGCCGCAAGGCGGAGGATTAGCCTAGTGAGCCACGGCGCCGGCCAATCTCTCTCTTTTTTATTTGAAAGAACAACAGAGAACTTCTATCTGTTGTTTCACTAATAGCCAGTGCTGGGATAGACCAAAGCCAGGATCCTAGAACTCCAGCCAGTCTCCCATGTGTGTGGCAGGAGCCCACTCACTTTAACCATCATCTGCTGCCTCCTAGGGTGTGCATTAGCAGGAAGCCAAATCAGAAGTAGAGTATCCACGACTCCAGCCAAGGCCTCCAATATGGCAGGCAGGTGTCCCAAGGAATGAATTAAGCACTGCAACACATATCCACGCCCACCTGACTTAAGAGTTGCCCTCCAGTTCTCTCCCTTATTTTCTTCCCAGCTTTCCCTTTCCTAGTTATTTTTTCACCAAATCCAAAAGACCCTTCTTATCTTAAGGTTGCTCTTGCTGGTCAGCAAAGCCTTATCCATTGGATGGCCCAGAGCTGCCAGACTCCCAGAGGAAAGCTGTCTGTGTCTGTTTTGCCCCAAGCCCGTCCTCTCCATGGGTCTCTCCCTCTCATGAGAACAGGCACTAGACATCTATTTTGGGTCGAGCCTTGAGCTAATCATGACTTCACGTGTAGTGTCCTACTTAATTATGACCAGCTGCCCTGGGTACGTGTTGCCTTCATTCTCACCATGAAATGACTTGTCCATGCTCACAAGTCCCGCACTGCCCTCCCTGGGCTCGAGTCCAGTGTAGGGCTGGGGGCCTCCAAGGCTTTCCTTTTCACGGTAGCCTCAGGCTCAGCGGAGATGCTAGCTGGTCTTGCATCGAGACATTCACTCATTTCAGGAGCACGAAGCAGCCAGAGCGGCACAGTAGTCAGGAAGTTGCTCCTGGTGTCCCACAGACCCGTCCGGGCCCTCATCCCATCCTGACAGCTCCACGAGCACCGACCACGGGCTTCACTTACCCAAGACTCAGGGGTCCTCACCTGCAACTGGGGATAACAATAGAACCCACGGACAGGCATGGTGGCACAGCCAGTGAAGCCACCACCTGCAGTGCTGGCCTCCCATATGGCAGCTGGTTCCAGTCCTGGCTGCTCCTCTTCTGATCTGGCTCCCTATTCATGCACCTAGGAAAGCAGCAGAAGGTGCTTGGATTCCTGCTACCTATGTGGGAGACCTGGATGGAGCTGGGCTCCTGGCTTCAGCCCGGCCTGGACCTAGCCCCAGCCCTGGCTGTTGTGGTCATCCGAGGAGTGAACCAGTGGATAGGCAGTCTCTCATCTTTCTCTCTCTCTCTCTCCCTCTCAACACTTCCTTTAAAATAAATAAAATCTAAAAAACAAACAAAAACCACCAGAACCCTCACAGGGAACTAACCTCATATAATACACATTATCTATGAACTTTCTGAAGACCCCTCATGTGTATATCCAAATAAGCTTATCTTGTAATTCCATTTTCCATGAGCTTAAAAAATTTATTTATTTATTTATTTATTTATTTATTTATTTATTTATATGAAAGAGAGGTCCTCCATCTACTGGTTCACTCCTCAAATGCCTGCAACAGCCAGGGGCTGAACCAGGCCAAACCCAGGAGCCCAGAACTCAATCTGCATCTCCCATGTGGGTGGCAGGAACCCAAGTACTTGAGCCATCATCTGCTGCATCCCAGGTGCATTGGTAGGAAGCTTGATCTGAAGCGGAACAGCAGGGACTTGAGCCAGCACTCCTAAGGAATGGGGCGTCTCAAGCAGTGGCTTACCCCACTGCACAACACCCACCCTCCATGAACTTTGTGAAGTACTCTCGTATTAGTAGCATGCCCAGAATCTAGCACTACTCAGCAAAGGGAAGAGGTGCTTCTCTCTGACCCCCCAGGTCAGAAGGAGCCGTTCGCATGAGGAAGGGCTTCCCTGCCTGAGCCATTTCCCTGCTGGAGGGCTCCAGGGCCTAGAAGCCCAGTTCATACTGGCTTGGTACCTTCTGGCCATCACATGGCCTGTATTAGGTTCTTATGTACCTAAGACTTGATGAATTAAAACAACTATATATACATATATATATATGTGTGTGTGTGTGTGTATATATACATATATATATATATATATATATATATATATATATACCACACTTGATGAATTAACACAAATTTGAGGGAGGTGTTCGGTGCAGCAGTTAAAATGGCTGGTTGGGACCTGGGCATCCCATATTGGAGTTTCTGAGTTCGTCTTAGCTCCTCTCCCAATTCTAGCTTCCTGCTGGCAGGCATAAATGAATTCAGCAGCCCTGCACAAGATCCACACACAAAGAACAACTGTATGTCTGCTCACCAGCAGTGAATGACCCTGGGAGACGACTTATTTATGTGCACCTGGTAGGTGATGATTTGAGTACTTGGGCTTCTGCCACCTACGTGGGAGACTTCGGTTGAGTCCTGGCTCACTCTCCCTCTCTGCTCTCTGTCAGTCTGTCTTTCAAATAAATAAAACTTAAAATATGTTGTGCCTTTTTTTGGATTTTCTAGGTCTTGTTATCTACAAATATGTATAGTTTTGCTTTTTCCTTTCCAGTTTTTTTTGTTGTTGTTGTTGGTTTTTTTTTTTTTTTTTTTGACAGGCAGAGAGGGCAGTGAGAGAGAGAGAGAGAAAGGTCTTCCTTTTTCCGTTGGTTCACCCCCCAATTGCTGCTGTGGCTGGCGTGCTGTGGCCAGCGCACCACACTGATCCAAAGCCAGGAGCCAGATGCTTCTCCTGGTCTCCCATGCGGGTGCAGGGCCCAAGGATCTGGGTCATCCTCCACTGCACTCCCAGGCCACAGCAGAGAGCTGGACTGGAAGAGGAGCAACCAGGACGGAATCCAGCACCCCAACTGGGACTAGAACCCGGTGTGCCAGCACCACAGGTGGAGGATTAGCCTATTGAGCTGTGGCGCCGGCCTCCTTTCCAGTTTTGATCCCATTTATTTCCTTTTCACGTCTGATTGCTTTGGCGATGAAATTTATTTTGAGAGACAGAGAGCTCCCACCTGTTGATTCACTCACAAATGCCTACTATGGCCAGAAGTTGGAAACTCATTCTAGGTCCCCCTACCTGGGTGGCAGGGACCCAAGTAATTGAGCCATCACCTGTTGTCTTCCAGGTGGCAGGAAGCAGGCAGTCTGATACGGGATGCAGGCGTCCCAACCTATGGCTGAAGCACTAGGCTGAACACTTTCCCTTGTTGAGAATTTTGACATCTATATTCACAAGAAATATTAGTGTGTAGTCATCTTGGAGGTATCTTTTTCTGATATTTCTTTGGCATTAGGGTAACAGGCCTCATAGAACAGGCCTTCCTCTCCTATTTTTTTGGAAGAGTTTGAAAAGGACTGATATAAATCTCCTCAAATACTTAGGGAAATTTACCAGCGAAGCCATCTGGGCCTGAGCTTTTCTTTGTGGATAGTTTTACTAATTTTGGGGCAGGCATTGTGGCACGCGGGTTGAGCCCCTCTTGCGATGCCCTCATCATATCCGAGTGCTGCTGTGCCTCACCTGCCAGGCTGCTGCACTTCCTGTCCAGCTTCCCGCAGATGCGCATGGAAGGCAGCAGGTGAAGGCTCAAGCAGTTGGGACCCTGACACCCGTTTTCCTGGCTCCTGGCTCCAGCCTGGCCCAGACCTGGCTGTTTGGGGGAGTAAACCAGCAGAGGAATGATGTAGCTCACTCTGCCTCTCCCTCACTCTCTGTCTTCAAGTAAATAAGTCTAAAACTAAATTACTAGTGTACTCTCTTCACGTTAGATCTGTTCAGATTTTCTTTTTCTTATTGAGTCCGTTTCAGTAGTTTGTATCTTTTGGGGAATTTGCCCACTTAATCTGAATTACCTAATCTGTAGCCATAAAATTGTTCCCAATATTCTCTTATAATCCTTTTAATTTCTGTAAAGTTGCTGTTAATGCCTTCTCTCTCTCCTCTCTCTCTCTCTGTCTCAAGATTTATTTTTATCTATTTGAAAGAGTCACTGAGAGGGATAGAGGCAGACAGAGAGAGAGAGAGGTCTTCCATCGGCTGGTTCACTCCCCAGATGGCTGCAGCAGCTGAGGGGATCCAAAGTCAGGAGCCAGGAGCTTCTTCCAGGTCTCTCACGTGGGTGCAAGGGCCCAAGAACTTGGGCCATCTTCTGCTTTCCCAGGCCATAGCAAACAGCTGGATCAGAAGAGGAGCAGCCAGGACTCAAACTGGTGCCCATGTGGGATGCCGGTGCTTCAGGCCAGGGCTTTAACCTGCTGCACCACAGCACCGGCCCTATCCTCTTTCATTCTTGATTTTACTAATTTGCGTCTTCTCACCTTAGTTTTTAGTTAACTAAAAGTTTGCCGATTTTGTTGATCTTCCAAACAACTCTTTGCTTCATTGATTTTCTCTATCATTTTTCTATTCTCTATTTTATTAACATGCTTAGGTTTAATTTTGCACTTCTTTGTTTTAATATTTATTTATTTATTTGAAAGAGTTACACAGAGAGAGGAGAAGCAGAGAGAGAGAGGTCTTCCATCCAATGGATCACTTCCCAGTTGGCTGCAACATCCGGGGCTGTGCTGATCTGAAGCCAGGAGCTTCTTCCGGGTCTCCCACACAGCTGTATGGAATGCTGGTGCTTCAGACCAGGGCATTAACCCGCTGTGCCACAACGCCAGTCCCTGCACTTCTTTTTCCATTATCTTTTTAAAATGTATTTATTCATTTATTTAAAAGGCTGAGTGACAAAGAGAAGGAGATAGAGACATCTTCCATCCATTGGTTCACTCGCCAGATGCCTGCAGTGGCTAGGGCTGGGCAGGTCAAAGCCAGGAGGTAGAAACTCCAACTGATCTTCCCATGTGACTGGCAGGAACAGACGTACTTGACCCGTCATCTGCTGCCTCCAAGTGCATTATCAGGAAGCAGAGGTAGAGCGGGGATGTGATTCCAGCCACTTTGATTAGGATATGGGCATCTCAAGCGGCAGCTTCGCCTGCTGAGCCTCAATGCCCACTCCACAAGTGGGGTTTCTGCTTCTTGCTTTAAAAATGTAGACATTTGCAGCTATAGATTTCCTCTAAGCATTGCTTTATCTTCATAGCATAAGTTTTCATGTTACAACTTCATTTTCACTTAAGATATTTTCTTTTTTTTTTAAGGATTTTTTTTGAAAGAGTTCCACAGAGAGAGGAAGAGACAGAGAGAGAGAGAGGAAGAGAGATACCATCCATCCACTGGTTCCTGAAGCCAGGAGTCGGGAGCTTCCTCCAAGTCTCCTACGTGGGTGCAGGGCCCACGCAGTTGGGCCATCTTGCACTGCCTTTGCAGGTGCACTAGCCGGGATCTGGATCGGAAGCAGAGCAGCCGGAATGAACAGTGCCCACATGGGATGCTGGCACTGCCGACAGCAGCTTAACCCTCCATGCCACAGCCCTGGCCCCAGGCCAGAATTTTCTGGAACATGGCTGTGGAGTTATCAGCGCACAGTTCCCAGGGACTTTCCCTACTCTGGGCATTTGGAGGAGGACAGCTGCTCAGCCCATCCCCTCAGGTATTAGTATGACTGTGTGGATGACTTTGGCCAGTCAAATGTTGTCAGGAGAGACCTTCCTCGCTTCCAGGTAGAAGTTTTAAGAACCCACAAGTAGCCGGCGCCGTGGCTCACTAGGCTAATCCTCTGCCTTGTGGCGCCAGCACACCGGGTTCTAGTCCCGGTTGGGGCGCCGGATTCTGTCCTGGTTGCCCCTCTTCCAGGCTAGCTCTCTGCTGTGGCCAGAGAGTGCAGTGGACGATGGCCCAAGTGTTTGGGCCCTGCACTCCATGGGAGACCAGGAGAAGCACCTGGCTCCTGCCATCGGATCAGCACAGTGCGCTGGCCACGGCGGCCATTGGAGGGTGAACCAACAGCAAAGGAAGACCTTTATCTCTGTCTCTCTCTCTCACTGTCCACTCTGCCTGTCAAAAAAAAAAAAAAGAAAAGAAAAAAGAACCCACACGTGGTTTGTCGCATTCCCTCTGCCTTGCCTTAGTGAGTTTGCGATCTTGGGTTTGGATGGTCCTGATGAGTCTGGTTCTTGTGTGACCATGATGAGCAGAGAAAGATTGCTCACTCTGTGTGGGGCCGCTGGGATTGAATTGTTTATTACTGCAGACCCATCTTCCCTCTTCGGAAACAGTTCCACTGGGGGTGGGGGATAAAGGATGTTTTTCATCAACTCAGCTCTATCTGTGGAGCCAACAGCTGGCCAGCAGGAGGGGCACATTCCTAAAATAGCTGCTTTCCACAGTTGTCCATGTCCCCTGGGCCTCTGGTGTCTGACAGACAAGTCCTTAGCAACCTGACTCTGGGTTTTTCCGAAAGTGTGTTCTCCCAGAGAGAGGACGGTTTTGTCTGAAGATGGCCAGTCCTGGCGGTAGCAGCCAGCTCATTGGGAACACGCTCACTTAGGGCAAAAACGCAGAGGCAGCTGGGTCAGACCCTCCTGCCCTGCCTGTGCCACTTGGGACCACTGTAAGAATGATACTGTCGAGGGGGGCTGGGGCTCCTGGCACACGAATGCCGTCGGCATCAGGTTTGGGGTGACCATGTACTGTGTTCTCTTGGAGAACAGAAGCAGGAGGGCAGAGTAAGGATGAGCTGGGCTCCGTGGTCAGACAGGCCCAACTTCCTTTCTTTTTTCTTTTTTCTTCTTTTTTCCTCCAATTTATTTGAAAGAGTTACAGAGAGGGAAAGAGGGGGAGAGAGTGGGAGAGGACTTCCATATGCCAGCTCATGCCCCCAGATGGCAACAACAGCCAGAGATGGGCCAGTCTGAAGCCAGGAACCAGGAGCTTCTCCCACGTGAGTGCAGGGGCCCAAGCACTTGGGTCATCGGCTGTTTTTGCCAAGGTGCATTAGCAGGGAGCTGGATCACAAGTGGAGCAGCAACCAGGACTAGAACCAGTGCCCATATGTGATGCTGGTGTCGCAGGCAGCAGCTTTACCTACTACATCAGCACTGGCCCCCCAGACAGTCCCAACTTTTAATCCAGGCTGTGGTGTGGGACCTTGTCCGACGTCCTCTGTTCTGAGACATGCAGATTCCAGAGTGCTTATGTTCCTGAGCTAAATGCTTAGCCAGGGTTGGGTGGTAGGAGTTCAGCATAGTGTTTAAGACAATGCCTGGGACACCTCATTTCCATATCAGATGTCTGGATTTGAGTCCTGGCTCTGCTCCTGAGTCCAGCTTCTTGATAATGCACACGTGGGAGGCAGCAGTGATGGTTCAAGTGCTTGGGTTCCTGCCACCCACATGGGAGACCCAGGTGAAGCTCCTGGCTCCTGGCTGAACCCAGCCCCAGCCATTGTGGGCATTTGAGGAGTGAACCAGTAGATGGAAGATCTCTATCTCTCCTTTTAGAATATTTATGTATTTTTTCTAAATGCTTAAAATGCTTAGCCAAAGTGTAGTATTTTTTTTTTTTTTTACATAAGTCAGAGTTACAAATGAGAGAGGGAGCCGGCGCCGCGGCTCACTAGGCTAATCCTCCACCTTGCGGTGCCGGCACACCGGGTTCTAGTCCCGGTCGGGGCGCCGGATTCTGTCCCGGTTGCCCCTCTTCCAGGCCAGCTCTCTGCTGTGGCCAGAGAGTGCAGTGGACGATGGCCCAAGTGTTTGGGCCCTGCACCCCATGGGAGACCAGGAGAAGCACCTGGCTCCTGCCTTCGGATCAGTGCAGTGCGCCGGCTGCAGTGGCCATTGGAGGGTGAACCAACGGCAAAGGAAGACCTTTCCCTCTGTCTCTCTCTCTCACTGTCCACTCTGCCTGTCAAAAAAAAATACACACACAAATGAGAGAGGGAGAGACAGAATCATCAGAATACCTACCCTGGAAAACACTCATGTGGATGGAAGAGAATTCATATAAAAACGTGGTTATCTTAAAAAGGTACTTATTTATAATAAGTAAGGTGGTATAACCATCAGCTGTAACTTTTTTTCAGATGAGATACATGGGGATTTCCTGAGTCCCAGATCGCAGCTTGATACTCAGATACTGTAGCTGGGACTTGTGTGTGTATTGGGTGGGGGAGGGTCTGTCCGATTTCTCAAGGCAGAGTTCATTTCTCCAGGCAGAGATGCTCGGAAAATTACTGCTTATATTTCCTGGAGTCCTTATGTGTGTTTGGTAATTTGAATGAAGAGCCAATGGCATTTAAAGACGTGTTTGTTTAAATGTGACCACCCTAAACCCTCTTGGCACTCTTTTAAAAATTCAGACTGGGGTGGGCATTTGGGCTGGTGGTTAAGCCAGTGCTTGGGATGCTTGCATTCCACATTTTTTTAAGATTTATTTATTTATTCAAAAGTCAGAGTTACACAGAGAGAGAGAGGTCTTCCATCTGATGGTTCACTCCCCAGTTGGCCACAACAGCCGGAGCTGCACCAATCCGAAGCCAGGAGCCAGGAGCTTCCTCCTGATCTCCCACATGGGTGCAGGGGCCCAAGGACTTGGACCATCTTCTACTGCTTTCCCAGGCCATAGCAAAGAGCTGGATCGGAAGTGGAACCAGCACCCATATGGGATGCCGGCTCTTCAGGCCAGGGCGTTAACCCGCTGCGCCACAGCACCGGCCCCTGCATCCCACATTTGAGTGCCTGGGCTTGACTCCCAGATCCACTTCCTGATTCCAGCTTCCTGCTGAAATGCACCCTGTGAGACACTGGGCGATGGCTGTCCACATGGGAGATCTGGATTGAGTTCCCAGCTTCCAGCCTTGACCTGGCACTGGCCATTGCAGGCATTGGGGGAGCTCTGTCTGTCTCTCTGAGTTTCCAAATAAACTAATTTAAAACATATTCAGAGGCAGATGTGGTGGTACGGCAGGTTAAGCCACTGATTGGGATGCCCACATCCCATGTTGGAGTGCCTAGGTTAGTCCTGCCGTGGCTTCTTACCCAGCTGCCTGTCAGCGTGCACCCTGAGGGGCCAGCAGATGATGGCTCCAGGTCTTGGGCCCTGCCACCAACCCAGGAGACTTGGATTGAGTTCACGGTTCTTGGCATTGGCCCAGCCTCAGCTGTTCTGGGCATCTGGGGAGTGAACCAGTAGGTTCAAGATCCCACTCTTTTTGTATCTGTCTGCCTGTCACTTTGCCTTTCAAATAAATACAAATAAAAGTTTAAAAAATTCAGACCTTGTGACAGAGGGGAAATGTTTGCCGAAGGTGAGATGTGGACCAGTTACAGAACAAGGTAGCCCCACTGCTCGGTGCTCGCCATCGGAGTCTGCAGTGTCCGTCTGACAGGAGGAAGGCTGTTATTGCCTGTCAAGGGCAGAAGTGACCCCAGCCTGCCTCCTGACCGCCTGTCTGGGCGGGAGCTTTATGAATTAGGTAGGAGGGAGTTGGTGGGCAGAAACACTGGCAAGTTCTGATTGGGGGGCTGGGAATGAGGCCAGCAGAGGGCTACACATGTACACATATAGTAACTGCTGAGACAGCAGGACCCTGAAGGGGCGGTCTGATATCCTATCCTATCCTGAGGAGTTGACCGTAGCAGAACTTCGGGGAGGCACTTGCCCACTCCCCAGGACAGCACTACTTGGCCTGTAGCAAGGTCACCAGCCCTTTCACTTGCTTTTTTTTTTTTTTTAAGGTTTATTTATTCAAAATTCAGAGTTACACAAAGAAGGAGAAGTCTTCCATCTGCTGGTTCACTCCCCAGATGGCTGCAATGGCTGGAGCTGCACTGATCCAAAGCCAGGAGCCAAGAGCTTCTTCCGGGTCTCCCACGTGGGTGCAGGGGCCCAAGGACCTGGACCATCTTCTACTGCTTTCCCAGGCCATAGCAGAGCGCTGGATCGGAAGTGGAGCAGCTGGGTCTCGAACCAGCACCCATGCGGGATGCCGGCACCACAGGTGGGGGCTTTACCTGCTACGCCACAGCGCCGGCCCCTCAGTTGCTTTTCTATTTGAAACTCTGGTTGTGAAGGACAGCACATAACCCCAAGGAGCTTTGGCAAAGAGGGGGATCGACTGCCGCAAGGATGGGCAACAAAGGTTGAAGAGACCTGAAATCTCCCATGGCTCCTGAGGTGTCCCATCTCTGGCCATACACCAAACCCAGGGTCAGGCTGGCTTCTCCACAAGCTGAAAACGTGGCTGCCCACATCCTGCCTTCCACAGCCAGAGGACGGCCAGCTTCTCTGGTCCCAAGTTTAAAATCCCAAGAGAGGGCTCTCATTGGTTCAGCTGGTGTCAAGTGGCTGCTCTAGAACCAATCACCACTGAACCAGAGGTACAGGGAAATTAGGGCTCCTTGAGAACCACCTCCTGGGGGCAAGGGGAAGAGCAGTTCCCCTGAGAGGTGCTAAGCAAACAGAACAAGGTATTGTGACAGTCCTCAGGTTGGAATCTGCACAAGGGTCTCACAGCAAAGATCCCATGGAAACCTACAGGACGACCCCAGCTTTCAGTCAACTTCAGTGATGCACACTGCGCATCAACCGAGCAACCAGACTGTTCCCAGTCAAGTCTTCAGCACAGGTGAGTTAGCAGACGACGGCCCCTCCCAGCAGGCCCCTCCCTCCTTACAGAAGTGGACACATGCAGGACCCCATCAACAGACTCTGCAGAATCCTGGACCATGCCTCTTCCCAGACCTCAGTGTGTGCCACCATCTGCACAGAGCTGGGCAAGCCAACCTCAGATTGTGATTCAGTGGCCCAGGGTGGGGCCAAGCAGTGTGCAGGTTTCTAAGGCCACCAGATGATCGGTGATGATGAAGGCAGTCCATGGACCCCGCACCGAGAAGCCATACCCTGGCCACCTGTCTGCAGATCCTAACACTAAAGCACCTGCCATTTTGTCTGGCACACGGTTTGGGTCCAGGAAGCAGCACCAGGGAGGCCATGCATCTGGTCCCAGACTCACAAGCACACTCTGAAGGTCACTTAGTCCCTCGCCATCTTAGGTGCGACATCTAGAGCCCTCTCCATCCCAGCCCCCAGAGCCCCCAAAGGAAGAGAATGAAAGATGGCAGCAGCACTTCCATGTTATAAGCACTTGGTTTTATTGCACAGAAGCAATTGAAAGTGAACTCCAGTGGAAAGTGCGCCCTGGCTTGGTTTGGTGGCCACAGCCCAGCCCCACCTGCTCCAGCTCTTCCAGGACGGAGAGCTCGGGGTGAGGGCTTGACCACTCTTTTGGAAAACAGAAGGCATTCGGGAATAGGTTAAGACATCTCAAGCGTAATGCATGTCTAACTGCTCGTTCGTTATTGCGGTCATCAGTCAGTTGTACATACAGGAAATAAATGCACTTATTTGGAAAGGAGGTGGGGCAGTTTGTGTCGTCAAGTGTTTACGTGTGGCATTCGGCGTACATCACATTCAGCTACATAAGCTATCATAACATAATTGTCCATCGCCTAGGGAGGGTTGGGGTGTGGGTGTCGGCGCCCTCTCCCTAACATGTTGCTAACAGAAATTCCTGTTTGGCAAAGGAGGGCCCGTCTAAGCAGAGTTTCTCCTTACATAAAGAAAAGGGGGGAGGGAAGGAAAATTCCTTACAGCGGCCCTTGAGTTCCAGGACCACCCTCCCCCCGAGTCTTTGGCTGCTCTGGGACTTCCCTTCTTCCCACTCTATTTCTCCCCCTTGGCGGCCTTGTCTTCTGTGGCTTTCTCTGGAGGCCTGCTGTCTTTCTGGTCCGTGCTGGAGGATTTCTCTGCCTTCTCCGTCTTGGGTTTGCTGGGCTCTTTGGAGAGGGCCTTGTCGTCCTCCTTGGCCTTGGCCTCCGTCTTGGGTTTCTCCTCGGGCTTCCTGGCCTCCTCCTTGGCATCCTTCTTCACCGGTGCTGTGGGTGTC
Organism: Sylvilagus floridanus; assembly: GCA_949820135.1. NCBI lineage: Eukaryota > Metazoa > Chordata > Mammalia > Lagomorpha > Leporidae > Sylvilagus > Sylvilagus floridanus. The sequence goes on from OX463233.1 coordinate 161,324,468, forward strand.
TCTTCCTTCTTTGGCTTCTCGGGCTCCTTCTCCGTGGGTTTGCTGGGTTCTTTGGCCTTGGCATCCTCCGGCTCCTTCTTGGCCACCTCCGTCTTCTCTTTGGGTTTAGCCTCCTCCTTCCCCTCCACCTTGGCAGGAGCTGCTGTTTTCTTATCTTCAGCCTCGTCCTTCTTGGCTTCAGCTGTAGATTCTTTGGGCTTTTCTACAGCAGGCTTTGGGGCTTCCTTCTTGGGTGCCTCGTCTTTCTTGCTGTCCTTCTCCACTTTCGGTGGGGCGGGGGCTGTCTCCTCCACCTTCTTTGGGGGCTCTCTGACTTTCACCTCCTCCTTCTTCGGGGTCTCCTTCTCTGGGGACTTGGCCTCCTCCTTCACAGGGGACTTGGCCTTCTCGGGGGACTTGGCCTCTTCTTTCACGGGGGACTTGGCCTTCTCGGGGGACTTGGCTTCTTCTTTCACGGGGGACTTGGCCTTCTCAGGGGACTTGACCTCCTCCTTCACTGGGGACTTGGCCTTCTCGGGGGACTTGGCCTTCTCAGGGGACTTGGCCTCCTCCTTCACGGGGGACTTGGCCTTCTCAGGGGACTTGGCCTCTTCTTTCACCGGGGACTTGGCCTTCTCGGGGGACTTGGCCTCCTCCTTCACTGGGGACTTGGCCTTCTCGGGGGACTTGGCCTCTTCTTTCACCGGGGACTTGGCCTTCTCGGGGGACTTGGCCTTCTCAGGGGACTTGGCTTCTTCTTTTACGGGGGACTTGGCCTTCTCAGGGGACTTGGCTTCTTCTTTCACGGGGGACTTGGCCTTCTCAGGGGACTTGGCCTTCTCAGGGGACTTGGCTTCTTCTTTCACGGGGGACTTGGCCTTCTCGGGGGACTTGGCCTCTTCCTTCACTGGGGACTTGGCCTTCTCGGGGGACTTGGCTTCTTCTTTCACTGGGGACTTGGCCTTTTCAGGGGACTTGGCCTCCTCCTTCACCGGGGACTTGGCCTTCTCGGGGGACTTGGCTTCTTCTTTCACGGGGGACTTGGCCTTCTCGGGGGACTTGGCCTTCTCGGGAGACTTGGCCTCAGTTGGAGACTTGGCTTCTTCCTTCACTGGGGACTTGGCCTTCTCGGGGGATTTGGCCTCGGCTGGAGATTTGACTTCAGCTGGGGACTTGGCCTCGACTGGGGACTTGGCCTCCTCCTTCACTGGGGACTTGGCCTTCTCGGGGGACTTGGCCTCGGCTGGGGACTTGGCCTCCGCTGGGGATTTGGCCTCAGCTGGAGATTTGACTTCAGCTGGGGACTTGGCCTCGACTGGGGACTTGGCCTCCTCCTTCACTGGGGACTTGGCCTTCTCGGGGGACTTGGCCTCGGTTGGAGACTTGGCCTCCGCTGGAGATTTGGCCTCTTCCTTCACTGGGGACTTGGCCTCAGCTGGAGACTTGGCCTCTTCTTTCACTGGGGACTTGGCCTCCTCTTCCGGGGATGCAGCCCCTCCTTCTGTGGGAGACTTGGCTTCTTCCTCCTCTCCCCCTTCTTCCTCTTTGGCCTCTTTCTCTTCCTCCTCAGTCACTTCTTCGGTGACCTGGATCTCCTCTGTCTGCTCCTCCACTATCACCGTCTCCTTCTCTGACTTTTCTACCATCTTGACCTTCTCTTCGCTTTTGACCTTTATGTGAGTGGATGTGGAAGGGATTTTGGGGAGTCCTTCTGGAAGGGAGAAAGGAATGGGGCCAAAGCCAATGCGACACTCTTCGCCTTCCAGGAGTTTTCTGCAGAATGAATAATGGGACACATCATTGTTAACCCAGGAAGATTCCCTGGCTTGGGGTCTGGATGACCCTGAAGCTCAGTGACGGAAGGAATGTGACTGAACGGTGGGCACTCTGAGAATGGAGAATGTCACTTAGCAAATCATCCCAGGGACTGCCCAGAACCATAGCCCAGTGAGGCTGCTCCTGTTTAAAACAGCAAACCTGCAATTTATTAAAACATTCCTCCTTCCCCAAGAAAAACAGCCCACAGGGGCCAGTTCTGCGGCATAGTAGGCTAAGCCTCCTCCTGGGGCTCCGGCATCCCATACAGGCACCGGCTGGTGTCCCAGCTGCTCTACTTCTGATCCAGCTCTCTACCTATGGCCTAGGAAGGCCAAAGTGCTCGGGCCCTTGTACTCACGTGGGAGACCCAGAAGAAGCTCCAGGTTCCTGGCTTCAGTTGGCCCTGCTCTGACCATTGCAGCCATTTGGGGAGTGAACCAGTGGATGGAAAACTGTTCTCTCTCTCTCACTGTAACTCTGCCTCTCAGGTAAATAAATCAATCAATCTTAAAAGGCCCACAGAAGTTACATTTATTGTCCTTCAACTAAATGTTATTCAAGAGATAGCTGGATCCTAAGCAAATAATTCTGCATTTATAAATTTGGGTTTAAGAGATCCTAGAGGGGGGCAACTAGCATTGTAGCACAGCAGGTTAATCCACTGCCTGCAACACTGGCATCCCATATGGGCATCAGTTCAAGTCCTGGCTACTCCACTTCCAATCCAGCTCCCTGCTGATATGCCTGGGAAGGCAGAAGATGGCCCCAGTGCTTGGGCCCCTGTCACCCATGTGGAAGACCCAGATGGAGTTCCAGTCTCCTGGCCTCAGCCTGGCCCAGCCATGGCCATTTAGCAGATGGATGGTCTCTTCCTCTCTCTGTAACTCTGCCTTACCAAATACATTAATCTTTTTTTTTTAAGAGATCCTAAAATTTTTTCACTTGAATTTCAAGATCCTCCTGTGACCTTCTATTGTCATTCTTTGCGTTTTAGGAATAGGATGATGGCAGCAGTTTCCTCTCTTGGCTTTGCTACTTGTTACATGAGTGACCTTGGCCAAGCCCCTTAAACTCTTTCAGCCTCAGTTTGCTCACAGAGGCCCTACTCAGGGATTATTTCAGTGAAATAATGAATAAGAAGGACTGAAGCCCATAGGTCACCCCACGGACCAGTGCTTCCCAAGCTGAGTGGCATACGAATCACCTGGGGCTCTCAGTGCACAGGCCTGGGGCAGGGCCCTCGTCTGCCTTTCTCCCAAGCTCCTACCTGACGCCAGTGACTGGAGTGGCCAGATTACAGACCAGAGCCAAGGGGGGAAAGCCAACAGCCGGCAGTCAGCAAGAGGGACAGGTCCTCGTGGGGTCAGCCCTGCTCAGCTGGGTTGACTCGGTCTTGGGGACTGGCTTCCTCAGAGCTCTCACGAACTGAGGGCTCTGGGACGGCCTGGGAGTCCCTGCATAGCCTGGGTCAGCTTGCAGACAGGTAGCTCAGCATCCCCAGCAGCCTGAAGCAGGGGCCTATGACCCCCGCGTCTCTTACTTCCCCAGATCACACATGTCCGGGGAGTGAGGAGACCTCCACAAGCAGCCTTCTGGCTCACTGGAGGTGGGTGGAGCTTTAACCTGCTAAGTCCCTGTCAGCATGTCGCTAAGTCACTCCAGACTTTGTCTGTGAGAAGGCCACCAGGGCTGAGGGAAAGGGAGAAGGGAGGGGTACCGTTAACGGAGGTGGGGTCTGGGATCATGGAAACAGTTCCAGGGAGGGATGGCAGAGACGGCTGCACGACATTGTGAATGCACCCCGTGCCACTGGATCACTTAAAACGGTAATGTGGTCAATTTTATGTTATTTGTATCTGACCACAATTTTTTTTAAAAAGTGACTTCTCTCTAAGATAGACAGGCTGCCTGAATGGGGGCCTGAAAAACCCCAGCTTAGCTCCTCCGTAGAACGCAAGGGCTCTCTCTCCCTGCGTGCCCTGGGAGCCCTCGGCCCCGCTCACCTGTAAGCGGCGATCTCGATGTCCAGGGCCATCTTGACGTTGAGCAGGTCTTGGTATTCCCGGAGCTGGGCTGCCATCTCCCACTTGGTGTTCCTCAGCTCATTGTCCAGCTGCTGAATGGCTTCCTGGGGGTGGCGGGGACAAAAAGTCACAACGTCACAGGCCAGCCGGTGCCTGGCCCTCAGCGCTAGGGAAGCCAGGGCCAGCGATGCAAACCACAAGAAGCTCTGTGCACCCAGGCTCACTGGGGCCAACCTCTCCCCTGCTCAAAGCCGTGGGCCTGGAGAATCTGCAGCAAAAGCCCTCTGTGTGTTACCATCCCAGCCTGGGGAAAGGTCTGGAATGAAACATGCCAGACGTCCACCACGGTTAGCGCCAGTCTGGTCAGTGGGAAAATGAGTGAACCTTTAACAGATCTTGTAAGCTTAGCAAATGCTCAGTGGGAGCGTGGCCTGTCTTCTGTGGCTCCCCCACCACCACCACTACCACCACCACCCCCACCACACAGGACTTACCCGTGCCCACCAGTCAGAGCTTGGTAACAACACACAGGTGCACGTTACACAGGACCTGAACTCCTCCCCTCACACCAGGCTCCCTGGGGCCACTCTGGTTTGTATTTCCTCCTCCTCTTTTTTCTTTCCCCCTCTATTTCCTAGTTTTCTCTAATCGCCATTTAGTATTTGCACCATTTGTCTTTCACAGGAGCAACCTGCCAAGGTCTCCCCCAGGTGTCCCACAGGTCGAGACCACAGCGTGTTCACGCTCATCTCCCTTGAACTTTACACTTTGCTGGCTCCTGGCCCTGCACAGCCCTGGCAAGCAGGCGCTGCAGAGAAGGAAGTCAGCGTCAGAGAGGCAGGTGACTTTCCTGGGGTCACACAGCCAGGAAGTGTGTCTGCCTGCACAGTCTTAACAGCTCCGCTCAGAGAGGGGCAGTGACTTGCTCAGGGTCACCCAGCCAGCTGAGGGAGTGGCCTGCTCACCTGGTAGGAGGCAATGTCGGCCTGGTGACGGTCCTCCAGCTCGGAGCGCTGCCTCTCCAGCGACTCCTTGGTGCTTTTCAGAGCCTCCAGCTCTGTGGTCCTGGCCTGCAGCTGGCGCCGGTACTCCGTTATCTCCTCCTGCGCAGTGCGCATGGCGTCTGTGTTGACCTTGGCTGCCTCCGACAGTCGGTCCAGCCTCACTGGGGCAGAAGGGGGCACAGCACAGAGTCAGACAGGCCTGGACTGGAGTTCCAGTGCCCAGACAGATGGTGACACACAAGGGTTGAAGACTTACTGGGTGCCAGATAGCATACCGGGTACTTAATTCAACCTAGCCTTCGAGACAAGCAATGACTGCTGCCCGAGGCTGGCGAGAAACAGAGCAGGGTTGCAAACCTAGTGTCTCTCTGGTTTCAAGGGTCACACTCTTCCTCTTCCTTCCAGCGTGGGATTCATAATCCCCCAGGGACAGAGGAACCCCCAGCTCTGGTCCTAATGCTTGGTCCAGCTCCCCAGCAAAAGGCTGGCGGTGCTAGGTGTTCCCATGCGAGACCTGGCCCAGAAATCTGAGCTCAAGGTTGGATGCTGTGGCTGAAGCAGTTAATGAGCCTGTGGCCTTTAGAAGTGGGAGGGCTGGAGCTGGTGTTGTCGTGAGCAGGAGACAGCCACTGCCTGCAATACCGGCAGCCCCTATAGGTGCTGGTTCAAGTCTCGACTGCTCTACTTACTATCCAGCTCCCTGCTAACTGCCTGGGAAGGGAGCAGAGGACAGTCTGGGTGCTTGGGCCCCTGCCATTCACATGGGAGACGCAGATGAAGCTTCTGGCTCCTGGCTTTGGCTCAGCTCAGCCCAGCCCTGGCTATTACAGCCATTTGGGGACTGGGCCAGCAGACGGGAGCTCGCCCTCTCTGACTTCCAAATAAATAAATAAATAACCCTGAGCAGCGAGGTCAGCACGTAGCCAGGGTCCCTTCCTTGCAGGTTTCTGCAGAGCCCAAGGTCACTGCAGAGGCCGAGGCTCCTGGGCCAGCCTGCCGTCCCGTCCTCCACTAGACGGCACAGCGTCCCCCCACCCCCCAGCCCATGGTGGCCACACCCTGGCTCCTGCTTCCCAGACGACCCTGGGCTGGAGTGGGGGTGGGCAGGAGGAGTCTGGAGACTGGTCTACACCTCCTGAATGCCGAGACAGGGGCGTTCAGGGCCCGAGTCTTGCTGGTGATGAGGAAGGAGGGAAGGCAGCTGGGTGAGCCAGGACTCCTGGGACAGCCTGCCTGTGTGAAGGGCAAACCCAAGAGGGCAAAGAGGTTTGCTCAGGGAGAGGCCTTGCCGCAGAGACCGGGAGGGCACGGTTCTGCTGCTGAAGATGCAGAGGGCACAGGAAGAGGCGTTCATCCCAATCCAGGCGCGCTGGGGCTCCCTGCTACGGATGGCCAAGCCCTCGACGCCGTCCGGGGGGCGAGGAGTCTCATCTACCATGGGCCACAGGTGCATCTGAGAACTGCCTAGCCTGTGCCCTCTCTCCACAGAACAATGCGGTTTTACAGGACCCCACTCCATCCCCAAGGTGAAAGAAGCCCAGTTGGGTTCCTTCAACCCAAAAAGAAATGGAAGGCAGGGAGGACGAGTGTCGCTCAAGGTCACCCTGCAGCTGCTGGGCACAGCTTCAGTGCTGACTCAGGGCTGCGCTGAACTTGGGGGAGGAGGACGCGCTGGAGGGGCTCCCAGCGTCCCTGGAGGAGACAGGGGAGACCCGCTAGCCCCCAGGCCACCAGCCGAGGGCAGCAAGTGGTGTGGCAACGGTTCCCCCGGGGAAGAAAGCCTGTAAAAACTGCCCCACCCCTTTCATCCCACCCTGCAGATTAAGGAGAGGGTGTCAAGCGGTGAGCGGGTAGGGGTAGCCCAGGGGGACCTGGCAGGCTGCAGGACAGAGGCGAGGGCAGCGCCGCTTCCCAGGGCAAAGGGCCCCCAACGCCCGTGGACCAGAAGCCCGAGCGGCTTTGGGGTTGTAGAGACGGACCTCAGAGAGATGGGCTGCCTAAGCTCAAGTGCAGAGCAGAGGGCTCCGAAACTGAGACCGAGGATCTGGAGGACAAGCGAAAGGGAGCCCGGAGTCGGGGGTGTTCCACAAGAAACCCAGCGTGAACCCGCTATTCAGCTAGGGCGCACGCACTTTCCACAAGGAAGCAAGGAGCTGACCAACTCCACAGGGGCGCAGCCGCGCCCCGTGGTCCCTCCGCCCTGCCGCTCGCTGCTGGGTCAGCAGGGGGCGCCCCCGCCGCCGCCCCCCCCCAACCCCACCGCGCGCATGCGCACCTCGGAACCACTCCTCGGACTGCAGCGTGCTCTGCACCGCGTGGCCTTCGAGTTGCGCGCGGATCTCGCGCAGAGCCGACGTCACGTCGCACTTGAGGGCGTCGCGCGCCTCGGCCTGCGCCTGCGCCTGCGCGGCGCCGCAGCCCTGGATCTGGCCGAGCAGCTCGCCCACCTCCTCCTGGTGGTGGCGCCGCAGGTAGCCGCACTCCTCCTGCAGCGCCTGCGCCTTCTTCTGCAGCTCCGCCCGCGCCGCCTCGGCCTCCTGCGCAAAGCGGGAGAGCGCGCGGGCCGCCGCCTCGGCCTCCTCGCGCTGCCGGGCCTCGTCGTCGAGGCGCTGGCGCACGTGCGCGATGTCCTCGAGCAGGTGCTCCTGCTCCAGGCGCAGCTGGCCGCGCGCCGCGCCCAGGCGCAGCACGGCGCCGCGCATCTCGCGCACCTCGCGCTCGTACAGCTCGCCCATGGCGGCGCGGCCGGCCTGCTGCTGCCGCAGCGCCGCCGCCTCGCCCTCCAGGCTGCGGTTGTGCGCCTCGAGCTGCCGCACCTTGTCGATGTAGCCGGCGAAGCGGTCGTTCAGCGCCTGCAGCTGCTCCTTCTCGCTGCGCGCAGCAGCCGCCGCCACCACGCAGCCCTCCGGCCCGTTGCTCAGCGTGTCGAGCGAGTCAGTGCTCGAGGCGGCGCCGGCGCCGCGGAAGCGGCTGGGTGAGGCGGACACGGAGCTCACGGAGGTCCGAGCCCATGAGTGGAAGCCGCTGGAGGAGCCGGTCGCCGAGCGCGTGCTGCCCTTGCGGGACAGCGCATAGTGCAGGCTGCCGCCCCCGTGCAGCGACGCGAACGGGGCGCCCAGCAGCGCGTCCGCGCCGCCGAAGCTCATCGTGGCCGGAGCAGGTGCGGGGCCGGGACGGGGCGGGAGGCACTGCGGCAGCACCGGGACGCCGGCCCTTTTATAGCAGCCGCGGCCCCGGTCCAGCCCCTAGGCAGTGGGGGTGGGGAGGCGGGCCCCGCCCTCTGCACCTCCTCCCCCGCGGCCCGGGGCCGACCGGCTGCGCCGCATTGAGAGGGGCGGGGCGGGGGCACCGCGGAGAGAAGGGGAGCCGACGCAGCGTCAGAGGGGCGCCCCACTGCGAGCCGGGACTTCCGGAGTGGGGACCGGTGTGGACCTTTTTGAGTACGGGTCGGACGACCCTGCCAGTGTGTTCGGAGTAGGAGAGGACCTGGTAGGGGGTCGGGGCAGGCTGTCCTTGGGATAGAGCGATGGAAGACTGGCGTGGTCAGGAAGGGGAGGGGACGCCGCCGGGCAGGGGACACAAGGTTTCCTGATAGTTAGAGACCCTCGGTATACGGTGTGCAGGGACACTATAGCCGGCCTGGAACAGGAGAGAGAGGCCATCCTGAATGGGAGCGTGGTGGCTGCTATGGAGGATGGATAGCCCCCACTCTGCCCCCCATCAGAGGTACAGTGTTCCCCTAACAGCTAGTGTGGCCACCAGGAGAGAGCGCAAGAAACTCCTGCCAAGGGGGCACCTGGAGTTGGGAAGGAAGGTAAGACTACCTTGAAGGGAGTATGGGGGACACTGCAGAGGATGGTGGGGGGTCCCAGATGTGGGGGGCACAGAGATCTGCACAGTCTGCAGTGGCCCCCAAGGTGGAAAATGGGACACTTTGCAACCAGCCTGAGTGAAGGGGCAGAGCAGGGGAGCCCGAGGCCCAGAACCTGGAGTGGGGGTGCTGTGGGGGACTGGGCCTGCAAGGTGGAGAGTGGGCCTCTGTGCCCTGTGGGGGCAGGTGTGGGTTCTGCATCCCTGAGGCCTCTGCAGTTTGTTAGCAGGATGACCTTGGACAAGCTGTGCCCTACAGTGATGGGGTCTGGCCCCGGGGACAGGCTGCAGCTCTAGACCCCCAACTGTCCCACTTTAGGGAGGGGAGCCCACAAGTTGCCTGGAGACCTGGCGGCTCTCCCACAACTAGTAAGACCGACTTTCTCTCTCCCCTCTCCACCTCAGCTTCTACTCATCACCCTCTTCCCCCGCCCCCAGCTCCCTGAGACATCCCCTCTAGTCCCTGGGGAAGCGGTGAGATGTTTTCCGGGTACCAGAGTCCCTCGTCCCCCAATAGCCCTAATGGGAGACTGGGTAGCAAACAGGTCCCTGAGATCTGGGGGTCCAGGTAACTGCTGTGTTACTTGGGTCTCTCGGTGCTGGCTCATGTCGGATGCCTGGGGAGTGGGGGCGCCACTGCAGCTGGCACTTCAGCACCGCGGACAGAGCCTCCTCTTCTTGGGAAGAAAGGGGTTAACTTCTGCCTTTAGCTTGGGGGGAGGGGAGGGAAGCCTGCTGACTCTTCCTGGCAGGACCCCTGAGTTCTGCAGATGCGGAACTGGGGGTGGGGGTGGGGTGGGGCTGAGTGACCCAGAAGGATCGTCCAGTGAGCCACCGACCCACCCCGGGCTTGCTGGTAGGGCTCCTCATTCTCTGTGAAGTTTTCCCCCCGCGACTTGGGATGTCCGGTTCCTCTGAAAGGACCCCCATAAATACCAGAAGCCCTAAGACCCCAGGGAAGTCAGAGTAGACTCCCCTCCCAGATTTGAGCCTCTCCCAGGCCATTGTCATGACCTCTACTATGCCTCCTCCTCCACTTTCCTTCTGTGGGAGCCCCAGGAAAGCCCCCTGCCAGTTCCTGTCTGTTTGCCCTCTGCCCTGCTCCCAGCCCCTTGGTTCTGTGCAGCCCCTCCTGGCTGGGGACTGGATGGTGCTATCCCTTTAACCACGTTTTACTGGAAGGGGAGTGCGCTGGAGGGAGGGGGCAGGGGAAGGGAGTTTCTGGTTTTGCTTGAGGAAGCAGAGCATGATAAAGCATTTTTCTCGGCTTAAAGCCCCAGGCATGCTCCAGGTGGCAGGGGCCGAGGGGCTGCTTTGCAGTAGGTGAGCTGAGTAGCTGATCGGAGGGCCCTGGGAGAGGCATTCAGGGGGCCTGGGCAGGACTTTCATTTATTTTTGAGAATAAATATCATCTTGAGAACAAAGAGCTCCCATTTATTTTTCATGCTACTTGGAATTTTGCCACGAGAGCCTATTCCTTTGGGCACTGTCAGTCTGCAGAATGCAGATACTGTTCTCTGGGTGTGGGAAGGCTGACAGAGAGCTGACAGCAGAGAGGGACAGTGGGAGGGGCAGGGGTAAAAGATGGGGACAAGGTGGATTCTGTTGGGGCCAGGGGGCCATAGCCATCCAACTGTAGCCTGCGGACTCCAAGAAGCCTGGCTCATGGGAGTAGAAAAATGGCAGGAGGGCTTGAGCCTTGAGGTCAGCCCCCAGAGCACCCTTCATTCTTACCTCCAGGAGCAATTCTCTGCCTCTTTCACCCCCCTGCCCCCCATTTAATTAATTATCCCCTCTTGGGTGTCCTCATGGTCCCCAGTGCTAATCTATGGCATTGCACTTTCCATTGTGGTGTTTCTGATGAGTGAATGAATCCCATCGAGCTAAACTTGTGGTCCTGAGGGGACTAAGAATGGTTCTGCCCCGAGTCCTTGGACTTGAGTCACTCTCACCCTGTTCCCTGTGAGGAGGGCCACAGTGTCACTCACTCACTACCCATCAAATGCTTATGGAGCACCTGTTAGTTGATAGGCATGCACTACACACTGAGGTTGTAGAACCTCATACACCCCCAAAATTGTCTCCTCCCCGGGATAAGGATTCTCAAGTTCCTTCCAGATCCCGCCCAGCATTTCCCAGAACACCTTCAGGGTGATAGTAAGTGTCCTCCAAAAGAGAGAAGAGCGAGTTTCAAGACCAAAGGGCTTAAATAGGGTTCTTGGAGCTGATCTTCCTGGAGCCGGTACTGAGCACTGAGTATGCTGAGCTGCCCAAACCTACTTGTCCTCAGGGGCTTCTTGCTTCCAGTGTCTCCAGAATAAGGGTCCCGTGGCCTGAAGCGGAGGACCCACTTAGAATCTGGTCTCAGAACACCTTCAGGGTGATAGTAAGTGTCCTCCAAAAGAGAGAAGAGCAAGTTTCAAGACCAAAGCTTCTGCTATGCTTGAGCTGCCATCTGGGCTCCTCTGAACAAAAAAAGCTGATACTTTTGCAGGGAAAAAGATAAATCAGTGAAACTGTGAACATCTCCCAGGCAGTGCTGTCACTCCATTCATACGGCACCTGTGCTGAGTGGGGCTCCTGTGGGAGCATCTCTCCCTCAGGTACAGCAGGGGGAATCCAGCCACCACTATCTCCTTGGGACCTCCATAAACCTTACTCACTAGGCAAGGGTCATTGTCCCTATTTTATAATCAAGTAAAAAGGCCAGAGTGAAGACATGGTCTGCCTGGTGTCTCAGGTCATCCAGTCCTAAGTTGGTTCTGGATGTAGATGATGGAAACTTGTGTATCTTGCTCAGTAGGGGCTCAGGTAATCTGAGGCTGGAGAAATGATAGCGAGCCACAGAGGGCTGATAGTTTTGGGGTCTGGTCTCTGACAGGTTGCCCAGCCAAGAGTTCCCATGACCCAGCACTTCTTGGCCTGGGCACCCTACACCACAATGTCACCTCTGTAGGGACATTGTTTGGGGTGTGTCTTTGCTGAACTCATTCTTTTCCCACTTTTTTTCGCTGTAGAATTTTGCCTTCTCTAACACGCCACTGTGTGTCTTACTTATCCTGCCTTCTCCCAGGAAGACGTAGGCTTCCTAAGGGCGTAGTGTTGTGTCTGAAGTGTTCTCTGATTTCCCTGGCACTTGCAATGCTGACTGGCCTGCAGTAGGTGCTTAACAAGGAGTTGTAGGATGACTGAGAGGCTCTGCCTGAGCGGCTGTTGTCGCCCGCACATTTCAGCACCGGGCATCTGGACAGCTCCCAGCCGGCTCTGCCTTGGAGGGAGGCTTGCTGGAGAAAGTGGGCTTGCAGATGTGGCCCCCACTCCCGGGCCTGGAGCCCCTCAGCTCAGCTGTGTGGTCGGTGACCTTCACTGGGGCTCAAGGCCTGCCCCCTGCATTGCCTGCAAACTCACGATGCTCCTAATGTGACCTTTCCTTGTCGAGTTCAGCAAATTCTGTCTCTGCGAAGCAAGGAGCCAATTCTTGCCTCCCTTCCACTCTGCATTCTTGTCTCTCCTCCCTCCACTTCAGGCCCCTTCCCCTCTCCCCTCCTCCTTCTGTCCTGTCCCTCCTTTCTCCAGTTTCTCTGTCCCTGTCCCCTCCTCCTCCTCCCCCTCCGTAGAGACGCCCTCTTTCTGCCAAGCTTGGACCTGACTTAGAGTAAAGGGAAGCGGGCCTCCTCGCCCCATTGCCTGAACTACGTGCCGTTTTGCATAAGCCTCTCCCTCCTGGGTTCCACCCACAGTCTCAGCCTCCAGGGGACTGCAGCAGCTGATGAAAGACTGCAGCAGGCCTGCCGCCCACCCATCTGCTGCCCTGGGACTGCATTCCGTGGGAGGCTGAATTCTGCCCTGAAGGCCTTGCGTGGGGAGGACGCACAGCCTATCTCCCTGACTCCAGCTCCTGCTGTGGGCAGTTATGGATGAATGATTCTTGTGCTGTGCTTCCCAAGACTGAGAGGGATGATACTGTTACCGGTGAATGGCAGGTTCTTGTCTTTGTGCAAGAAAGAATTCAGGCGTGAGACAGAGTAGTGGAAAGTAAAGTAACAAAGTTTGTTAGGGAAGGGACATCCGTAAGAACGGATGGGCACCTCTCCAGACAGGACCTGAGAGAGAGGGCCCGGTCGTTCAGACTGGGGGAGAGCGAGGTTACATGGTTGAGTGGAGAGATTATACCTGGGCAGGCAGGCAGGCAGGCAAGCGGGTGGCTCAGCATAGAGGCAGAGGGCTGAGCACACCCTCCGATTGAGGCCAGGGGTTTTTAAGGAGATGGGTCTTTGTCTTCACACATCTCCTCCTGAAACAAAGGATTTTATGGATGTAAATATTAAGAATCTGCTGTCTGAGTTTTCCCCTGAAGGTATCAGACAGGAGGAATCGGGATCCGGGATCCGGGATCCGGAGCAGGGTATTTGAAATGCAGATACTGGGCTGCATCTGGGAGATTGTGGAAGACTGTCAGGCAGAAGGGGCGGGGACCCCCACCTGGCAGGTTATGGGTAGAAGGGGGCAGGGCAGGATGCGAACACTGGGCTGCCCCTGAAACGTTATCGGGATGACTTTGAGATGCAGATGCTGGACATAGATGTCTTCTCTTTAGGCCTTTATGTCACACACACATAAGCTCATATCTGACTTCCTACCTGACCGTATCACTGGTCTTTGCAAGGGGGACCTTCTATCCAGATGGAGTAGGACTTGTAGATTTCAGGCGCCCTTGGGCTGGGGCTAATCTTGGTACCCAGAGCGAGCCCTAAGTGACAATGGGAATAAAAGCTCTGGGGCTAAGGAAGGGGAGAAACCCCTCTACTTTTGACCCTGACCCCTCTCATCCCTGTGACCCTATGAAGTAGATATGGTTACTATCCCCAGTTCATACTTTGAGAAATGAAAGCTCAGAGAGTTGGGGTAACTTTCTCCAGGTTGCACAGCTAGTAAATACTGAAGCTGGGATTCAAAGCCAGGTCTGATGGGCTCTGCAGAGGGTACACTCAGCTACCAGATTGTGCCCCCACATCTCACATGGGCAGCAAGGGCCAGCCGGACCTGGCACTTTCCCGACTCCATCCTGGTTGGCCAGGGGTTCCTTCTGGCACCTTGGTGAATGCAAGAGGGGTTGAGAATAATTGGCTCTAGGTTGTTTTTTCCAGGTTTTGGTGTTTTCTCTGGGTTGTCTTGGAAGGGGGAGGCTTCCCAAGCAGTATAGTCAGGAAGTTAAATTGATTGTTGTGTCAGCTTCTGGATGACCCAGGCCAGCAGGGGCAATAAGTAGAAGGGAATTGTGGGACAATGGTTGATGCTCATGGTGAAAATTTTTGAGTCATCAAGAAAACAGTTGTGGTGGGGCAGTTGTATGGTACAGTGGGTTAAGGCATCACCTGGGACACTCATGTCCCACATCAGAGCACCTGGTTTGAGATCTGGCTCCTCCACTTCTGATCCAGTTCCCTGCTCATGTGCCTCAGAAGCAGTAAATGATGACCCAGTACTTAAATTCCTGCCACCCATGCAGGGGACCTGGATGGAGCTCCCGGCTCCTGGCTTCAGCCTGGCCCAGCCTTGGCTGTTCTGGCCATTTAGGGAGTGAACCAGCGAGTGGAAAAATCTCTGCCACTCTGCTTTTCAAATCAATAAATGTTAAACAATTTTTAACAGCTTCCATGTGGTGAGCGCCTGCCTACTGGGTTCTGAGCACTGTCACAAGCGTTTGCCAGGTGTGCGGGGTCAGAGAGAGAAAGTGCCAAGGTCATGCGGGGTCAGAGAGAGAAAGTGCCAAGGTCACAAGGCAAGCAGGTGCAAGGGCAATAGGGAGGCAGCTTCTCTGCCAGAGTGTAAATTGAGATGTGGGGAGAATCTGAAAGGCAGAGTGACAGAGAGGGAGAGAGAAACCTCTGTCTACTGGTTCACTCCCCAATGGCCACCATGGCTAGGGCTGGGCTAGGCCAAAGCCAGAAGCCTAGAACTGCATCCGGTCTCCCACATGGGGGGCAGGGGCCCAAGTACCTGGACCACCCTCCACTGCTTTCCCACACGCATTAGCAGGGAGTTGGACTGGAAACAGCAGCCAGGACTCCAGCTGGCATTCCAACGTGGGATGCCAGCATGCTAGCAGCGTCTTAACCTGTCGTACCACAGTGCCGGCCCCCCAACGGTTGCATTCTTGATGGTCAGTGTTGGAAGGTGATTGAGGCGTTACTGGGCCCCTGTGAGTGGGCGCAGCCTCGGGTTTGGTGGACGTGAAGCCCACCCTGCTCAGGGACAGCCGTTCGCTGGCTTGTCGTCTGCATTCTGTCCCAAGGCAGCAGGTGCCAGCACCGAGGAGACCGGCCAAAAAGGTTTCTGAACGCTCAGCTGCGGCCCTGAGCCAGGAGCTCAGTGCAGACAGAAGACTGCAGGCGCCCAGAGAGGGCCTGGACTGGGACGCGGTCATCCATGCAGCGAGGGTTCTGCTGGGGGCCTCTGGTGACTTCTGGCATCTGGGGAGGTTAGTCAGGGAGGAAGGAGGAGGCAGAGCTGATGGAGATCTTGGCTGCTGGTGAGGAGAGTTAGTGGAGATAATGTGCGATTACATGATTTACTTTTCTTTGAAGGTGAGAAAGAGGGGCCAGCGCTGTGGTGTAGTAGGTTAAGCCTCTGCCTGTGGCACCGGCATCCCACATGGACGCTGGTTCGAGTCCCGGCTGCTCCTCTTCTGTTATAGCTCCCTGCTGGTGGCCTGGGAAAGCAGTAGAAGATGGCCCAAGTGCTTGGACCCCTGCACTCTCGTGGGGGAACTGGAAGAAGCCCCTGGCTTTTGGCTTTGGATCAGCGCAGTTCCAGCCATTGTGGCCATGTGGAGGAGGAAACCAGCAGATGGAAGACCTCTCTCTCTCTGCAACTCTGCCTCTCAAATAAATAAAATTCTTTTAAAAAAGGTAGGAAAGGCACAGAGATTGCCCATCTACTGACTCACTTCCCAAACACCTGCAACACCCAGTGCTGGACCAGGCCAGAGCCAGGGGCTGGGAACTCAGTGTAGGTCTCCCACCTGGGTAGCAGGGACCCAGCTACCTGAGCCATCACCTGCTGCCTGGGGGGCGAACATCATTAGCAGGAAGCTGGAATCAGGAGAGCCGGAACTTGAACTCGGCACTCTCAGAAGGGCTGCGGGCATCCCACGTGGCATCTCAACTGCTCTACCAAATGCCCACCCTGTTAGTATGCTTTTTTTTTTTTTTGACAGGAAGAGTGGACAGTGAGAGAGAGAGAGAGAGACAGAGAGAAAGGTCTTCCTTTTTGCTGTTGGTTCACCCTCCAATGGCCGCGGCCGACGCACTGTGGCCCACGCACCGCGCTGATCCTAAGGCAGGAGCCAGGTGCTTCTCCTGGTCTCCCATGGGGTGCAGGGCCCAAGCACTTGGGCCATCCTGCACTGCACTCCTGGGCCACAGCAGAGAGCTGGCCTGGAAGAGGGGCAATCGGGACAGAATCCGGTGTCCCAACCGGGACTAGAACCCGGTGTGCTGGCGCCGCAAGGCGGAGGATTAGCCTAGTGAGCCGCGGTGCCGGCCCCTGTTAGTATGCTTTTTATTAGTTTTTCAAGATGCCATTTAGCCCAGTTAAGCTGCCAGTTAGGATGTCCCCATCCCATATCTGAGTGCCTGGGCTCTGGCTCCTTGCTAATGCAGACGCTGAGAGGCTGCCGTGATGGCTCAGTAGTTGGGTTCCCAGCCCCCACATGGGAGGCCTGGGTGGAGCTCTGGGCTCCTGGTGCCAGCCTGGCCCAGCCCTGGCTGCTGCAGGCGTTCGGACAGTGAACCGGCAGATGGATATGCTCTCTCTCTACCTCTCCAATACATTTTTTAAAAATATTTACAAATTCTGTTCGGCACTTCTCACCCAGATCTCTGGGCGCACTCAGATCATCTGGGCCGAGTCCTGGGGGAGCGCCTGAGGATGCTCCCTCTGAGCCAGTGTCCCTGGAGCAGAAGAGCTGTCTCCGGACATGGCTCAGTGGACCCGCAGGCTCACTGAGTGCCTGCTGTCGAGTCTTCCATGTCCATGATCTCATTTAGATTCCACAATGCTACGAAGCTTTGGTGAGCAACCTGAGGCCTGAAGAGGTTAAGTCGCTGGCCAGGCTCCGATTCTGGGATTCTGACGTTGATGTCTGGCTGCAGAACCGCCACCTCTGTCCCAGAGCCTCCGTCTTCCTCCACGTTGTCTTGGGCGATGACGTGGGCTGCAGTCCCTGGTGCTTGTGTCTTCTGTCCCCTCCTAGACCATAGGCCTGCGGGGACAGGGAGTGGTTTTTTCACACGGGTGCTCAGGATTTATGTGACGGGTGAACAGACGCGCGAGGCATCCTCAGGACATAAGAATGTTCCTGGGTGGCATCCGAGGAGGGGGCGGGCTGGATGAAGAGCCATGCCTGCTTCTGCCCACCCTCATGAAATTCTTTTAAAATATTTCATTTCCATTTTAATCTGATAGGCTTTCTAGAGGCTGGCATCGTGGCACAGTGGGTTAAGACTGTGCCTACAACAACAGCAATCTATGTGGGCACCAGTTCAAGTCCCGGCTGCCCCACTTCTGATCCAGCTCCCTGCTAATGCGCCTGGGAAAGCAGCAGAAGATGGCCCAAGTGCTTGGGCCCCTGTACCCATGTGGGAAGCCCAGATGGAGATCCAGTCTCCTGACTTAAGCCTGGCCCAGCCCTGGCTGTTGCAACCATCTGGGGAGTGAATCAGTGGATGGAGGATCTCTTTCTGTCTCTCTCTCCATCACTCTGCCTCTCAAGTAAGTAAATCTTTTTTAAAAAATTGCAGAGAGACACAGAGCAATTTCCATCCATTGGTTTGCTCCCAAATGCTTGCAACAGCCAGGGCTGGGCCAGGCTGAAGCCAGGAGACTGGAACTCCATCCTAATCTCCCCACACAGATCGCAGGGCCCCAAGTACTGGAGCCAACTGCTGCCTCCCAGGGCACGTATGAGCAGAAAACCGGACTCGGAAGCAGAGCTGGGACTCAAACCAAGGCACTGCAATATGGAATGCAGGCTTTGCAAGTGATGGCTCACAAACCCGCCCCATTAAGTTCTGATTCTGCCTTCTCTTGCAGCCTGAGCGTCCTGTCTGAGATGCTTTCCTGCACCCCCGTATTCGCACCCCTCACCCTGCTAACCCTCCTCAGGTATTCCAGGTTAGCCCCTCCCTGAGGGACCTCTCAGCAACCCCCCAGGGTTTGAAGGCTGCTTCCTCTGAGGTCCTCCGTCCCCTGCCTTTCCCTCGCCTGAGTCCTGACACTTTAAAGGGTCATCTGTCCCCTGACTGGACTCTGAGCTCCACCAGAGCAGGCACCCGTACCAGTGTTGTATCTCCAGGGCCTGACGGCAAAAGTATTAGCAAAGTCTGTTCGTTGAGTGAATAAATGCCCAAGAACTGTGATGTCCCATAGACAGCACGTTCCGTCTTTGGGGCCAGCGCTGTGGCATAGCAGTTAAAGCCGCTGCCTGAGATGCTGGCATCCCATATGGGCGCCGGTTCCAGTCCCGGCCACTCCACTTCTGATCCAGCTCCCTGGTAAGGCACCTGGGAAAGCAGCAGAAGATGGCCCAGGTGCTTGGTCCCCCGCACCCACGAAGGAGACCCAGAGGAAGCGCCTGACTCCTGGCCCGGCTGTAGCTGTTGCGGAGTGAACCCGCGGATGGAAGATTTCTCTCTCTCCCCAATCTCTCTGTAACTCTTTCAGATACATAAATAAATCTATCCCATGCCAGAGGTGGAAGGCGCCAGGCTCAGGGGGCTCAGCAGCCGGGCTGAATGGCAGACGGCACTTTTTGCCCCACTTTGTTCGAAATGGAGTTCACCTGAGGCAGAAACCCAAGACTTGGGTTGTTTCCTGGCTCGGCAGGGCCCTTTGCGCATTATCACCATCATTGCTGTTTACTGGGAGCCTACCCAGCCCTTTGTAAATTCTCCGCAGGTTTGCATAGCCGCAGGAAACTGTCCCCCTTTGCAGATGACTAAAGTGAGGTCTAGATGGGTTAAGTAACCTCTTTATTACTGCCCTCTGGCGCCTTCCACACAGCCTCGTCATCAAACGCAGAAACGGGGCTCCTGGACCGAGCCCACCTCTCTGCTTCCGAACGCTAGCCCAGCCCTCCGCGGAACATCGCGTCGGCAACGGCGCCCCCTGCAGGCGGCGGCGCAGCAAGCCCCGCCCCTTCGTGGCGGAAACGCCCGAACGCCCCCTCCGCTGTCCGAAAATAGCCGAGTGATTCTCTAAAGGGTCCGGACTCCGACAAGCGGGAAGCGCCGCCCTCGGCCTGGATCCGACCTCCGAGGCGGCCTCGGTCGCCGGGGTGTCTAGTCAGAGGCGGCCCTGGCACTCCGGAAACTGCGCCCCGGGCCTTAACGACCGTGGGCCTCTGCGTCGTGAGGGACCCCGGACGGCGGCGGCGACACTCCGAAGGCGCGGGGACGTGGTGGGGCCCCGAGTGCGGTGGAAGGGGCGGGGCCTGTGGGGGCGGGGCCTGCTGGCGTACGGGGAGTGGCCGGCTGGCGTAGGGGGGCGTGACCGGCTGCCTGTGGGCGTGACCGACTGCCGTGCGGGGCGTGGCCAGATGGCGTGGTGGGGGCGTGGCTGGGCGCTGGGCGGTTCCCTAAGCAAGACCTCGGGTGCTTCCGGCCTTGGGCCAGTGTCCTGAAGTGATGCGTCGGGTGGCCAGCGTCGTCCTTCTCTGCAGACGCCACTTTGTGCACCTGTAAAATGGGGGCCCCTCCAGGACATTCCTATGCCTGCCGTTAGAGCCGGGACGCCCTGGGAGCGCCTTCGCTGGCGGCCTTAGCGCGGGAGACTGGAGAGCCCTGGGAGGAGGAGGACCGGCCCCTTGCTGCTGGGTCAAGTGTCCGGCACGCTGAGGCGGTGACTGGCAGGAGGCGTGGCCAATGGAAGTGGACGGCAGCGCCCGTGTACCTGGCTTTGCGGGAAGCCGCCGCAGGCGTTACTCCGGCCGCACCACAGCCGGTCTGGGGGACTGGGTTGGCCCTGTCCCGTCTGAGGCCCAGGGTCGCGGCGCAGTAGTCCATCCGAGCCACCCTGCCAACGGGGGGCTGAGACAGTGACCCCAGGCTTCCTCTCTACACCGGACTGTCTGACCTGGAAGGCAGCGTCCGAGGAGAATGACAAAGGCCTCACAGTGTGCCCGAAGCATCCCGTGAGTTGCGTACCTACTAAGTGCGGGGTACGGGCATGCATCACTCGTTCTGGAAGGTGGTGTGCTTTTCCGTCCCACCAGTCAGGAGCAGGGAGCTCACCTCTTGTGCCTCCGGACGAGCTGTTTGTCATCCCGGGAGTCCCCAGGGAGAGGCTGGGCCCCGAGGGCCCCGGGGTCCGGTTTCCTGAGCTGACCTTCGCATCTGGACACCACAGTTTGAAGACCACGTTAGCTTCTCACTATCTGAGGCTTGGCCGGACTCAGTTTCCCCAGTTAGTGAGATTGAGAGACTAGACGATACCCACGGCCAGGGTGCCTTCTGGCTTGAATATTGATTGCATGGCTGCAGATGGAGCTGTGACGCCAGGATCCGCAAACTGCATCCTGGGAGGATTCCCGAGGAGCGCAAGTCTGCCGCCCTAGTCACAGCATCCCTGCACCACAGGGGAGAGGCGGCGGCCATCCGCAGCAGGAAGGGGTGCGGTAGGGGTGGGAGGGGCGCCCTCTCCTGATGCTCAGAGCCCCCTTCTGAGGTCAGACGGACCCAAGGCTGAATGGCAGCGCTCCTGCTTCCTGGCTGGGAAAGCATTTACCAAAACCCGACCCCTAACGGGCCTGGAAATGAGGGTTTCTACCTCGTTAAACACTAGTGTTGTGAATGATGCCTACAGCCCTGCTCTAGGCCCTGGGGGGGAGCCTGCCCTCTGCTCCCTGGGAACAAGATGCAATTGGGGCGGGGAGGGAGGAGAGGCAGGGGCCTGCTGAGTCAGGAGAGGATCTGGATGAGGGGCCTGGGCAACCCCCATCCCCAACGCTGCCGGCACTGGCTGCTGGGCGTCCGGTGGTACGAATGGTACGAACGGGGGTTCCAGTACGTTCCTGGGGAGGGGCGGCGGCTGGGCGCCTGGGGTCAGGACTGCAGCTGGCAGGCCCTTGTGGCTTGAGATGAGATCACTGGAGTGCGTGCTGGGCTTCAGGCTGTATGCAGTACATTCACATCACTGTGTCCCCAGGGCACCAGCGACATGGTACAGCGGTCTCAGTCTGCGGCACAGACACTCAACTCCCCGGGGCGGGGGCAGAGCCCCCAAAACAGCGCAGGTGATTTGCAAGAGGTGCAAGACCCCAAAATGCCAAAGAGTTCTGGATTTAGGAGTCTGAAGAACTGTCCCCCACCCCCAGACCCCGCTTTTCCCCTCCCTTTCCTGCAGCCTCTCTCAGGCCCGGCCCTGCCCTGCCCTGGGAGTACAGCCACAAACAAGACCAAAAAATACGGGACCCGTTTCCTGAGAGCTGATGGAGGGGCCGTGTCAGGGCCACACGAGCTTCAGCTGAGGCTCCTGACTCCGATGTGCGAGTTGGAAGTTGGCAGGTGAGTCCCGGCAGCCTCACCAAGCCTCAGTTTCCCCCTTTCCCATGGGCCTGGGTCCCCTACTTCTCAGGATGGAGTGAAGGTGGAGGTGATGAGGGCCCCTTTCAGCTTGGCCCGGGGAGGGGCTGACCCAGGCATTGAGACTCGCAGCCCAGTGCTCCTTCTTCTTGGAGCCAGACAAGCCCCTGTTGGAAGAGCACCGGCATGGGAGAAGGGCATCTGGCACCAGTCTCCACTCAGCCTGGCCTTACTGAGTGACCCAGACTCCCTGGGGCCTTAGTTTCCTACCCACCCACAGAGGGAGCCAGGCTGTCTGATGCTCTGTGGACAAACAGTTATGGACAGTTATGGGCAGTGGGCGTGTCAAGAAAGTGATCAGTCCGGAAGAGCGTCCCAAAGGAGGTGGCGTAGTTGAGGCCTGAAAGATTGAGAACAGGGGTCCTGAGAGAATGGACGGTGGGCTTTATGGGCCTGGGGTTGTCCTGCTGAACCTCTGGGCGTGATGAAGGAAGTGGGCTCAGATAAGAGCCAGGGAAGAGTAGGGTGAGGGAGAGCTGTGCCCTTTGCTGTGGGCCTCACTGCCAGGCCCCTGGGGCCAGGCAGGCCTGGCTTTCAGTCTCTCCCATCATTGCCTCATTGAGAGCCCTGGATGTCCCCTGTCCAAGCCTCATTTCTCCCATCTGAGAATGGGAGCGGGAATCAACGCCTTATTCAACAGATTGTTGGATGTGATTTGCTTAAACTTCTGTGAGGTACCCAGTTAGCCAGATCTCTCTAGTGTCAGAGAATGGAGTCATGGATGCCTAGAGCTGGGGGTGGGAAGTGAGGGGGCTGGAGGAATACGGCGAAAGAGTTTGTTCCTTTTTGGGGTGATAAAAATGTTCCAGAATTGATCATAGTGATGGTTGCGTACCTGCCAACATACTAACAACCACGGATTTGTATACAGGTAACTGGCTGAATTGTTTGGTGTGTGCATTATCTCAACAAAGCTGTTATCATAATAAGATTACTGGGAGAATCATTAAGGTGCTATGTGCTGGGTACATCAGGTGTTAGCTACAAGGGAGCATCAAGGTGTTTGTGGAGGGGTGGGCAGCTGGCCTGGCGGTTAAGACGCCAAAGCCCACATTGGAAAACTTGGATTCAACACCCAGCTCCACGCTGACTCCCGCACCCTGCTGATGCAGACTCTGGGAGACACCTGTGATGGCCCAAGTACGTGGGTTCCTGCTACTCAGATGGGAGCCCTGAATTGAGTTCTCCGCTGTAGCCAATGGGAGGTTGCTCCCTTGCTCACTCTGTCTGCCTCTTAAATAATTTTTTTTTTTTTTGACAGGCAGAGTGGACAGTGAGAGAGAGAGACAGAGAGAAAGGTCTTCCTTTGCCGTTGGTTCACCCTCCAATGGCTGCCGCGGTTGGCGCGCTGCGGCCGGCGCACCGCGCTCGTCCGATGGCAGGAGCCAGGAGCCAGGTGCTTTTCCTGGTCTCCCCATGGGGTGCAGGGCCCAAGCACCTGGGCCATCCTCCACTGCACTCCCGGGCCACAGCAGAGGGCTGGCCTGGAAGAGGGGCAACCGGGACAGAATCCGGTGCCCCGACCGGGACTAGAACCCGGTGTGCCGGCGCCGCAAGGCGGAGTAAATAAATATTTTTTTAAAGTTCGTGGAAAATTAGAATTCAAAAATCAGTTTATTTTGGAACAAATTTTTTTTGAAATTTATGTGTAGTTTTTTCATGATACAAATTGTTCATTTTTTTTTTTTTTAAGATTTATTTATTTGAAAGCCAGAGTCACAGAGAGGCAGAAGCAGAGAGAGAGAGGTCTTCCATCCGATGGTTCACTCCCCAAATGGCTGCAACAGCTGGAGCTGCGCCGATCCGAAGACAGGAGCCTGGAGCTGCTTCTGGGTCTCCCAGGCTGGTGCGGGGGCCCAAGTGCTTGGGCCATCCTCCACTGGGTTCCCAGGCCATAGCAGAGAGCTGGATCGGAAGTAGAGCAGCTGGGACTCGAACCTGTAGGATGCCGGCACTGCAGAAAGTGGCTTTATCTGCTATGCCACAGCACAGTGAATTTTTAAGACCCTGGGGCTGGTGTTGTGGTACCACAGGTTAAGCTGCCACCAGCCACACCCATATGAGGGCCAGGTCATGATCCAGCTGCTCCACTTCCCATCCAGCTGCTTGCGAATGCGCCTGGGAAAGCAGCAGCTGATGGCCCAAGTGCTTGGGGACCTGCCACCCACGTGGGAGACTGGGATGGAGTTCTAGGCTCCTTGCTTCAGCCTGGCCTAGCCCTAGCCATTTGAGGAGTGAACCAATGTGTGGACAATCTCTCTCTGTCTCTCCCTTTCTCTAACTCTGCCTTTCAAATAAATTAGTCAACCCGACATATGCATGGATTTCCTTTTTTTTTTTTTTTTTTGGACCGAAATAAACTTACCTTTAATCCCACAAGTCCCCTTGTGTTCCCTAGCAGCCTATCCCTAGCAGCTTATCCCTAGCAGCCAGCCATGCCTGTCATCAGAGAGGGATGACCAGTTGCTCATGGAGGGGAAGGCTCCCGGCTGCCCCGGCCTGGCTGAGGACCCCAAGCAAGGCACAGAACCTTCCTGAACCTCAGTTTTCTCATCTGTGAAATGGGAGTGATTTTCCAGGCCTTGGCCACCTCTTGGGACACTGAAGCTCAGAGGAGACCATAGGCTTAGCCAGATACAGAAACGAGGCTGGGGGTGAAGAGTGGGGGGGTGTCCCCTCTGTCCCCAGACCAGGCTGACTCCACACATCCACCCATTGGTACTGAGTGCTGATTGTGTTCAAGGCACAGCGTGGCAGGCACCCAGGGATCACAACAGAGTGTTCCCGCCCACTGGAAACCCAGAGCCCAGGAGAAGGGGTGCAACCAGGTCCCCCAGGTGCCGGGAGGGAGGCCCCCCCGGACCAGCTGTGCAGCCTGACCTGTCGTCATTCTGGGCCTCCATTACCTCGCTGGGCCTCCGTTACCTCATCTGTAAGATGGGGAGTACACGGCGCCTCCCTCGCAGGGCTGTACCGTGGCCCAGGGGGACTGGCACAGCGTGTGCACCTTGTCCTTCGAGACCCAGTGTTCTCCATAGTGTCGTCAATTCCACGAGCCTCCTCAGCCCCTGTCCCACAGTGAATGAGGTCAGAGCCCAGACTCCCCGTCCCCTCCTGGATCAGTCTGTCAGCTCCCACAAGGCAGGGCCGGGGTGCCTCTCCCAGCCGCGCCTCTGACTCAGAGACTCTTGGCTCCTGGGGGCAGGCTGCAAGCCTGAGTAGGAAGGGATGGCAGCCTCCCTCCCGCCGCGCCTCTTCCCCCTCATCTGCAGGGTGAGGGCGCCAGGCCACCCACAGCGGGCCTTTCTGGGCCTTTTGCTCTCACTGCAGCGGCAGCCAGCTGAGCCCGACTCAGCAACTCCTCTGCAGAGCTGCGGCGGGGCTGGCCCGGGCCACCGCGGGCGGCCTCTGCAGCATCCCGTGGTCTTGCGGGAAGAGGCTGGGGGCTCTGCTTCCCCCGCTGGCACCAGTCCCTGCTCCCAAGCCGCAGCCCAGAAGCCGCAGTGCCTGATTTATGGCTCCCCTGGGCTCCAACCAGCCGGCCCGTTCTTCCCTGGATCCCTGTTTGCAGACAGATTGTCTCGGGCCACAGCCTGGCAGCCCCACCCCACCGTCCTGGCACCTGGGACCTCAGGGCAGGCAGTGCATTGAGCGGGAGGACAGAGTCCAGCCCAGCGCTGCCGTGAAGAGCGGGGCAGCCAGGCATGGCTCGTGGAGCCCGTTTCGTGGGCAGGACTCTCTCCTCACCTCCCAGAGCCTCAGTCTTTTCATCCAGAAAATGGGGTGAGAAAGGCTCAGACCCGAGTCACTGTAGGCAGACCCTCGCACTGCACACGGCCCTAGCAGGTGACAGTAGATATGGGTCTCCTTCCCCGTCAAGGCCCAGCCCAGCAGCCTCTTCTCTGGCTCCCAGGGTCTGCCTGGGCCCCCGTCACAGACAGAGGAAAAATGGGGGATGGGCTGATGGTAGGTGTTTGGGGGCCAAGGTAGGGGTTGGGGTGGCAAGTGTCACTGCCTCGAGGTGGTCACATCCAGTGATGAGCAGGAAGGAGGAGGGGGCAAAGCGGGCCTCAATGCTGGTGGTCTATGAGGAGGGCATGGAACTGTCCAGAACACGGTGGCCTGTTGCCCACTTGTCCCCGTCTCAGCAGGTTTTTGGTCACTGTCTTCTCCTTTCCCGCCTATATACGTCTGGCCCTAGAACAGAGTTCCTTTTTATTAATTGTTCTACTTGAGGAGTGGGCGCTGTGGTGCAGTGGGTTAAAGCCCCAGCCTGCAGCGCCAGCATCCCAAGTGGGCTCTGGTTCAAGTCCAGCTGTTCCACTCCCTTCTAGCTCCTTGCTAATGCACCTGGGAAAGCAGCGGAAGGTGGCCCAAGTCCTTGGACCCCTGCAGTCATGTGGGAGATCCGGAAGAAGCTCCTGGCTCCTGGCTTCAGATTGGCCCAGCTCTGGCCATTGCAGCCATTTGGGGAGTGAACCAGAGGATGGGAGATCTCTCTCTGTCTCTCTCTCTCTCTCTCTCTGTATCTGCTTTTCAAATGAACAAATAAAATCTTTTTAAAAATGCACGGATTGAAAAATTTTTTGCATCAAAACTTTGGTTTCAACTTCCCCTGGTATTAGTGCGTGACTGCCACCACGCTACACACTCAGGTTTCATTTGTGCCTCACCCTTCTGCTATGAAGTAAGGGCTATGATTGACCCTGTTCAATATCCGTGAAGACAGAGGCTCAGAGAGGTTACATGCCTTGCTCAACGTCACACAGCAATGAATTCCCAAACCAGGCTTTAATTTTTTTTTAAGATTTATTTATTATTTCAAAGTCAGAGTTACACAGAGAGAGGAGAGGCAGAGAGGTCTTCCATCTGATGGTTCACTCCCCAATTGGCTGCAACACCTGGAGCTGCGCTGATCCAAAGCCAGGAGCCAGGAGCCTCCTCCAGGTCTCCTATGCGGGTGCAGGGGCCCAAGCACTTGGGCCATCTTCTACTGCTTTCCCAGGCCATAGCAGAGAGCTGGATCAGAAGTGGAGCAGCCGGGTCTCAAACCAGCACCCATATGGGATGCCGGCGGTTCAGGCCAGGGCGTTAACCCACAGGCTTTAATTTTTAAAAATCATTTATTCATGGCACAAAAGGCCAAAGGCCCAAAAAGCAGACAGTGAAGCCTCCCTCCTCCTCATCAGCCCCCCTCTACCCAGGAGCTCCCCGAGAGGCAGTCTGGAGATCTTCCCAGCAGGTTGATGTTTTCCTGGAGAAGCGCCGGTGTGCGTTTTTAGAGCCAACTTCAAACCCAGGCCTGTGAGGCGTCCCGGCCACCAGAGCTGCTCGGGACTCGGGACAGAGTGCCCACCAGGGCCTGGCCGGGGTGTGCGGCCACCAGAAACCTCCACGCCCCTGCCCCGAGGCCCCCTCCTTGTCCTGGGTTCCCATCCCCACTGCCCTTGTGCCTCCCTCGCAGCGGGGCCAGCTGCCTGCCCGGCTCTGCTCTGGAAGCTGCCGCAGAGGCTGGGCGCTGGGCCATGGTCTTGCCCGCTACTGCCATAGTAAAGGGCTGCGTCAGGCTGTGGGGTCTCCCTTCGGGCCAGTGCGACCCCTGTTTTCTTATCCCTCGCAGAGGCAGCTCAGGGTGGGGAAACAACGGGTGCAAGGGCAGGGGGCTGCAGGGAGGGGGCGGCGGCAGGTGGGGAGTAGGGGGGCCGTACCCTTGTGGGGCACTAGGCAGGCCTCTGATTCCCGGCTCCACCGCTTGCTGATGGGAACCCAGTGGGTCTGCCTCCCCGAGGACTCCCTGTTGTCTCTGAGGATTAAGAGAGTACCCCAAATTGCCTGGGAAGCTGACACAGGACCTGTGCTGTCTCAGCCCTGCAGGCTTCTGTTGTGGGGTGGGGGGGCGGGTCGCAAGTGCCCCTGGGGCCCTCACTGCGCTTCCCACCTGCAGAGGGGATGGACTGTTTGGTTCTGGGGCTTGTAGAGACCCAGGACCCCTGCCTCCCTGCTGCTCCCCAGGGCGGTCCTCTCTACAGAGCCCATTGACAGGATTTGCCCTTGGCAGGGGGCAGGGCAGCAGGACAGGCGCACAGGCTGGTGGGGGAGCCTGGGGTACAGTCGGAACACAGGGGTGGGAACCCCGAGCCTGGGAGTCCCTCTTACTCAGGAGCTCTGGGTCTTCCTGAGCCTCAGTTTCTCCCTCTGGGAAATGGGGCTGTCTTCTCTCTCCCACTCCATGTAGCCTCGTGGGATTTGAGATGTGCGGGGAAGGCGCTGCCTGAGAGGGTGTTTGCCACTTGCAAAGCAGCCCAGTTTGGTTCAGCCCCCAAAAGGGTGTTGTAAGGATTTCATTTGGAAATAGATATTAGAGATAGTAGCATAACATTTTTTAAAGATTTATTTATTATTCAAAATCCAGAGTTACAGAGAGGCAAAGGCAGAAAGAGGGAGTGGGAGTGGGAGAGGGAGAGCGAGAGGGAGAGGGAGAGGGAGAGAGGGAGAGAGGGAGGGAGGGAGGGAGGGGGAGAGAGAGAGAGAGAGAGAGAGAGAATCTTCTATGTGTCGGTTTACTCTCCAAATGCCCACAAGAGCCAGGGCGGGGTCAGGCTGCAATGGGGAACCTGGAGCCAGGTCTCCCACGTGTGTGCAGGGCCCAAGCACTTGGACCATCCTCTGCTGCTTTCCTAAGCACATTAGCAAGGAGTTAGATCAGAAGTTCGATCAGCAGCTGGGATTTGAAAGGATGCCCATGCGGGATGCTGGCATTGCAGACTGTGGCTTAACACACTGCGCCACAATGTTAGCCACAACGTTAGTAATGAATACCACTGAACTGTACACTTAACAGTAAAAATGGAGCCAGCATTGTAGCTCATTGGGTTGAACCACCACTTGCAACGCTGACATCCTGTATCAGAATGCCGTATTCGAGTCCTGGGTTCTGATCCAGCTCTCTGCTAACGCACCCGGGAAGGCAGCAGATGATGGCCCAAGTGCTTGGGGCCCTGCCACCCATGTGGGAGACCCAGATGGAGTTCTGGGCTCCTGACCTCCATCTGACTCAGCCCTGGCTGTTGTGGTCATTTGGGGAGCGAACCAGCAGATGGAAGATCTCTCTCTCTTTGTCTCTCCCCCCCTCTGTTATTCTGCCTTATGAATACATAAGTAAATCTTTTTTAATGGCAGATTTCATGTTCAATAAATTTTACACAATTTTAAAGTGTGCAGTGAAAAAGGATTTGAGGTAGTTGCTCTATCAGAAAAACAGTCCATTTATGATTTTGAAAGCCAAATAGGAGGAAGGAGGGCGTGGGAACCTAAACCTGTGGCCTGGAACCACAGAGCCCTAGGCTGTTTGGAGGGAACCCCAGCCACTGCTCTGGGCAGGGGAATACCCAGACTTATCCCACCCTCCAGTCTTCCTTCCCTGTCTCCCATTGGCTGGACCTAACCAGAGCCAGTTGGGAAAGGATCTTGGGAAATGTAGTTCACAGGGGCCAGCTCCTGGGGTGCTGCGCAGAGCACAGGAAGGTTGGTAACTGTGTCTGAGATCACACCGCAAAGGACCTGTATAGTGGTCAATGGTAAATGACTGTCAACTTATCGCAAAAGTCTGGGTTCAAAGCCAGACCTGAAATGCTGAGGGTTCTGGCTCTCCTGGTGCGCCATCTTGGTGCTCAATGCAAAGACTAAGCAAGGAAAGGCAGATAAGGCCGGGGTGTTTACAAGGCCCCTTTCTGCCTTGTGCTGTGGGTGTTGGCCCTGGGGGGCCAGCAGGGTCCAGTGTCCTGAACAGCACTCTGCCCACAGAGCCCCCATGCCCTCCAGGGCAGGCGTCGGACAAGCAGAAGCTCTGTGGGGACCCTGAGCTCAGTAGACCAAGCTGGCATGGCTGGGGGAGCCGGAGGGCAGAACTGGCCCCGAGAAGACACACTGCGTGCCTAGGGCTGTGGGGATCTTTACACTGTATCCTGGGGAGGCTGCCCGGCCTTGTGGGGTTGTGTTCCTTTGTGTCAGTTTTCTCTCTGCAGTTGACAGGCTCTGTGTTCAGACCAAATCGTCCAGAAAGGCCCGCGTCTAAACTCCAGAAGAAGTGGGGTGGCAGCCTGGAGTTTTCCTCTGAACACCCCTGGCATGGATGCTGAAGCACTCAGCAGGGCACTCAGTGGGCCTGCCCATGGTCACATCCGGGGCTTCATCCCCAGGAAGCTGAACTACCGCATCTGGATTGAGCCAGACTGGGGCAGATCCTGACTGTGGCTCAGGGACCCCCAGCCAAGCCTCTCGCCTCCAGGAGCAGGTAAGCGCGCGCGCGGGGGGGGGGGGGGCAGTACCTTTCTTGCAGGGTTGTGGGAAGGAGTGGAGGGTGCCCACACAGTGCCCAGGAGCTAGGGTTGCCATGGTTACCAAGAGGCCAGTCCCAGGACGGCTGTGATGACTGGGGCTGCCCCTGACCCCCAGGAGGGGCAGAACGCAGTAGATTCCCTACTCTGCTCTCCCTCACCCCTCCCAGGTGGCACAGTGGCAGGAATTTGTCCTCTGCAGGGTTGTGCAGGCAGAAAGTCTCCTTTTTTGATGAGACAGCGATGAGGTGATGTCTGGGTTTTTTATATCCCCATTGCTGAACCAGTGCCAGAGGCCAGAGTCCAGGCTGGCTCCCATGAGCCATGGTTGTCCTCTGGGCTCCTGGCCCCACGGGGACCTTCTGGGGTCCACCTTGAGAAGGTAAGGAGTTGGCCAAGACACACGAGTGTATCTCTAAGACCCCCACCACCTCCCCTGGGCACCTGGACAGGGCCTTGAGAGCCTGCCCCCCTGTCGACTTTTCCTTAGAAACAAAACAGAACTTACTGTGGTTTTCTTCTTACCAAAGTAAGAAGCCTTGGAGGTGTGGGAACTACCATAAGCCTATTTTGGAGGGTAAACGGAGGCTGGACCAGATAAGCTGACTACATGGTGTGTAAGAGCCCAGCGCTAAGTGTTGAGTCATAGCCCTCATCCTATAGATCGACCCTGGGTCAGAAGCCTGCATCCACTTTGCTATTCTGGGTCTCTGGTCGACCCAGTTTGCTGAACAGAAGGATTAATGGCCTGGGATTTGAGATTGTTGGTGATACTACCATAGGGTCATATCAGAAATGGGGGGGAAAATCCCTAAAAATAACACACACATGTTTAAAAAAACAACAACACTCAGTGACAACAGCGTCTGGGGTAGGCAGTGCTAGCTCCCGAGACCTCCGTGTCCCACAGGAAAGCCCAGGGACCGTTTATTATAAAGATGCAACCCTGGAGACGGATGGTGCGAGAGAAGTCTCTGCCAGAGGGCCCTCCCATCCAATGCCACATCCCGCCAGATTTTCCTAGGCACTCACAAGTATACATTCACATTTTTGTTTTTAAATCCGGCTATCCATCCTGGTTTGCAACTTGCTTTTTGCAAATAACAGTAGCTTAAAATGCAGCAGTTATTAGCCCAGCAGATTCATGATGGGTCTGGTGGCAGAAGCAGCTGGTGAGGCTTTTGTGCAAAATTGTGTGTGTGTGTGTGTGTGAGAGAGAGAGAGAGAGAGCCTTTTTCAGTGGTAGTTCAGACTTGAGCCCCCTTGTTTTGCAGTTGGGGAATCTGAGGCCGAGAGGAGAAGGGATGTGGGCGTGGCGATGGGGAGCCCAGCCCCTGGCAATGGCCTTGAAGGATGAGGACAAGACTGCTGCAGTCGCCTGGCCCTGGGCATGCTGCCCTGGCTTATGAGAGGAGCTGCAGCCTGCAGAGCCAAAGGAGGACAAGGAAGGCAGCCTGCCTGGCTCCCAGGCTGAGCCTCTGCAGTCCCTGCCAGGAGAGATTTACAGCCTCCCGGAGCCCGGGAGTTTGCCAAGGTTACAGAGAAAAAGCCTGGTGCAGCCGAGGGGAGCCTGCAGCGCCTGCTGGGGGCCTGGCTCCTCCAGGCTCAAGGAAGCCCTCCCAGGAGCGGGCTTAGAACGTGAGGGTGGGTGAGAGGCAGGGCACAGAGGGCACTCGGGGACCTGGATGCCTGCACACCTGTCCTGGCTCAGCTCTTGCTGCTGAGGCTCTGAGTGTTGTCGGTCAATGCAGTCGCTCAGACTTTACGGAGCTCAGACTGCCCAGGACCTTCCCAGCTGCAGTGGGAGGGTCTTGTCGCCGACGGTGACAGCCACTATCCGTGGAGCAGGGCCCCTGCGTGTGCACTGCGCTGAGCACTGTACCTGCACACAGTTCAGCCTTTCTTTAAGAAATGTTTGGGGCCGGCGTTGTGGCACGGCAGGTAAAGCTGCCGCCCGTGACACCGGCTTCCATGTGGGTGCCGATTTGAGACCGGGCTGCTCCACTTCTGATCCAGCTCCCTGCTAATGCACCTGGAAAAACAGCAGAAGATGGTGCAAGTGCTTGGGCCCTTCCCCCAATGTGGGAGACCTGGAAGAAGCTCCTGGCTTCTGGGTTTGGGCTGGCCCAGCTCCGGCCATTTTGGCCATTTGGAGAGTGAATCAATGGATGGAAGATCTCTCTCTTCTTCTCTTTGTGTACCTCTGCCTTTCAAATAAATAAATCTTTAAAAAGCAAATCATAATGTTTTCTTTCTTTTTATTTATTTGAAAGGTGGAGAGAAAGAGATAGACAGACAGAGGTCTTACATCTGTTGCTTCACTCCACAAAAGCCTACAACAGCCACGATGGGGCCAGACCAAAGCCAGGAGGCTGGCATTCCATCGGGGGCTCCCAAGTGGGTGCCAGTGAACCAAGTACGTGAGCCATCACCTGCTTCTCTCAGGGTTCATGTTAACAGGAAGCTGGAATCCAGAGTGGAGCTAGGACTCGAACCCAGGCACCCCCAAATTGGAGTCCCAAGTCCCCAAGTGCCCTCTCCCGTGATCTCGTTCTGCTAACGTCTAGATACTTTCTCTGTGTACAAGAGGAATTCTAAAAGTGCACAGAAAATGGAGTGAAAAGATAAGCTTATTTTAGTGCAAAAATTTTCAATAGCCATGCATAATTTTCCTGATATGCATTTTCTTTTTCTTTTTTCTTTTTTGGAAGATTTATTTAGTTTTTCTGAAAGGCAGAGTCACAGAGAGAAAGACAGAGGTCTTCCATCCACTGGTTCACACCCTAAATGGCTACGATGGCTGTGGCTGGGCCAGTCTGAAGCCAGGCACCAGGAACTCCATCCGGGTCTCCCATATGGATGGCAGGGGCCTAAACACGTGGGTCATCTGCTACTTTCCCAGGCACATTTGCAGGGATCGAAAGCAGAGCAGCCAGGACTTGAACCAGCACTCTGATACGGGATGTCAGCATCGCAGGCTGGCCCGTGTAGCTCAATATTTTTCATTTTTCAATTCAACAACATGGGACAAGCATCTCTCCATGGCAGTAAATCCTGATTCCTTTCTCACCTATCAGACATGGACCAGTCTGCTGTGTGGCTGGGCCACATGGATAAACTCTCCAGGGGCCTGTGTGAGCTGAGGTGGGTGTCCCATCCCAGGCCCAGCAGGTCATACCTCCTTGGAAGGCCTCTGTGGGCCCAGCTAGCCTTTGCGGCCCTGCATTGGGGCCTGGCAACCTGCTCCTCCACCTGCAGACCCATGGGTCATTCACCTCCAAGCCATGATGCACAGCTTCCCGCTGTCTGCCTGAGCGGTGGCTGCGCGGCCAGTCTCAAAGGCAGCACCCCACTGCGCACGCTGCAGGCATTTCCACCTGGACCCCCTCCTCTAGCCAGACACCCATCAAGCATGTGCACAAGAAGCTGGACGTCAGGTAGGAGCCCCCTGTCTGCCCGTGCTACCTCCTTGCCTGAGCCCAGCCTCTTCACGCCCTGTGTGTGTGCAGACAGCTGATACTGGGCCAGCTCGAAGCCAGGAGCCCAAAGTCAGCCCAGGTCTCCCGCAGGAAGTGGCAGGGACCCAACTACTGGAGCCAGCACTGCTGCCTCCCAGAGTCTACATTAGCAGGAAGCTGCAGTTGGGAGCTGGAGCTGGGAGGGGACCCCAGACGTTCTGATGTGAGACACAGGCGTCTTAACCACCAGGCTAAGTGCCTGCCCCAGAGACAGCTTTTGAAGGGGCAGCACTAGGCAGCCCCGTGTGCCTCAGTGCAGCCCTTTGGGGTTGAAATGCATCAGACAGAGCCTGGCACATACTGGCAAGCGGTCAGCACACAGCAGGTACCGGGAAAATACTCACTGTTTACTTAGCAGGTGTGGTGGGGAGGGCGCATCTGAAAGGTGTACATTATTCCAGGAGCGCACCTGCAGCTCCCCTCACCTCTGGGCCCCTGCTGGGGCTTGGGGTGCAGAGGCAAATGGTCTCACCCCTTCCGGACCCTCTGCCTCCAGGAGCCAGTCAAACCTGTGTCCTGGGAAGCTGCTTCCCCTCTCTGTGACTCGGTCTCCTGGTCTTTAGCATGGTGTTTTTTTTTTTTTTTCTTAAAGACAGAGAAAGGGAGAAAGAGATCTTCCATCTGCTGATTCACTCCCCAAATGGCTGCAATGGCCAGAGCTGGGACCATCTGAAGCTAGGAGCCAGGGGCTTCTTCTGGGTCTCCCATGCAGGTGCAGGGGCCCAAGCACCACCTTCCACTGCTTTCCCAGGCCATGAGCAGAGAGCTGGATCAGAACGGGGGTCACCAGGACATGAACCGGTGCCCACCTGCACTGGCACCGCAGGTGGAGACTTAACCTACTATGCCACAGTGCCGGCCCCTGGCATGGGGGTTTATGCATTCATTCAACGCACGCTTATTGAGTACCCCTGTGAGGCAGGGCCTTTGCTGGGAGCCGGGGATACCATGGTGAGCTAAACAGACCCAGGCCAATTTGGGTGGGACGACAGAGACAGAAAAGGAACAAGTGCTTGACACAATTTCCTAAGTGCTAGGGAGACGGCGAAAGCAGATGGCGCGTGGAAGGCTGTAGAGTATGGGGCAGCGGCTGCTCTAGAGAGGGGCCGGGGGAATCCTCCGCAAAGCAGCTCCTTCTGCAAATAAGGGAGTTGTTAGTGTCCTGAGGTCAGGAGCCAGCCCTGC
This sequence comes from Sylvilagus floridanus, assembly GCA_949820135.1. Taxonomy (NCBI): domain Eukaryota; kingdom Metazoa; phylum Chordata; class Mammalia; order Lagomorpha; family Leporidae; genus Sylvilagus; species Sylvilagus floridanus. Next base: position 161,358,846 of record OX463233.1, read on the forward strand.
AAAGGTCTTGGGAGAAGGCCCGTCAGGCAAGCGCACCTGGCAGGAAGAGCACCTGCTGCCGGGACGAGCCTGGCGTGTGGGAGGAGCAAGGCCCCTGTTGTTGGAGGGGAGTGAGCAGCCGGCAGCCAAGACGTGGGCGCCGGAGGGCTGAGGTCAGGTCAAGCAGAATAAAGATTTCTGGGCCAGTGTTGTGGCGCAGTGGGTTAAGCCACCACCTGCAACGCTGGTGTCCCTTACTGGAGTGCTGCTCTCAAGTCCTGGCTGCCCGACTTCTGATCTAGCTTCTTGCTAATGCGCCTGGGGAGGCAGCAGAGCATGGCCCGAGTGTTTGGGTCCCTGGCATCCATGTGGGAGACCCGGATGGAGTTCCTGGCTGCTGGCTTCAGCCTGGCCCAGCCGTGGCTGCTGCGTTATTTGGTGAGTATCCCAGCAGATGGAAGCTCGCTCTCTCTCTCTCTCTCTCTCTCTCTCTGCCACTCTGTCTTTCAAATAAATCCCAGAGTCATCTGGCCTGGTCCATGTGAATAATGAGCATGATATGGTGACCCCAATGGAGAGCATTTGTTAAACTCACCTCGTGGGGTTGGCCCAGTGGCCCTGTGGTGTTGGCTTCCATATGGGTGCCGGTTCAAGTCCCAGCTGCTCCACTTCCAATCCAGCTCCCTGCTGATGTGCCTGGGAAAGCAGCTCAAGGTGACCCAAGTGCTTGGACCCCTGCACCCCTGGCTCCTGGCTTCGGATCAGCTCAGCTCCGGCCGTTGCAGCCATTTGGGGAGTGAACCAGCGGATGGAAGACCTCGCTCCCTCTCTCTCTCTGTCTCTACCTCTTTCTGTGACTCTGTCAAATAAATAAAATAAATCTTTAAAAGAAAGAAAAAAACCTCACCTCGTATCGGGCACTGTTCTGAGCACTGAGATCCGTCATTTAAGCCTTCTAACCTCCCTTGTCAGGTGGGCCCTGTATTGTTCTTATTTTCCAGATGATGATAGGAACACAGAGAGAAGCGGCTCATCCAAGGCCACACACACACAGTGGGTCAGCTGTGGGTCCAGAGCTGTGTTCCTACCTCCATCCTGTCTGCCTCGCTTGCTGAGTGGCAGCCGTTTATTTCCAGGGCAAGAGCGGCACCAGTAGGCCGAATCTGCAGGAGATGAACTAGAAATTAAAAGGAGAAACATGATAAGGAAGGCAGAGCGATTCTGCAGAAGCAACACGAATCGTGGGGCTGCAGACGGCTGGCGGACTCTGCCCAGGGCTGATGGATGGCCCTGGCTGGACGCTGGCAGCCCCAGGAACAGAGCAGCACAGTCCGGCTGCTCAGGGCATCCCTTCCGCACGGCGGCAGTGCACCCCAGCCAGGAGTGATGTCATCTGTGCCCTCTGAGGAGCCCAGAACGGGCTGGGCTGTACTGAATGGCAGCTTTAGAGAAAGGCAGCCAGGTTCTGCCTCTGCCAGCTGTGTGACCAGGGGTGGGGGTGGGTCTCTTTCCCTCTCTGAGCCTCAATTTCCCTTTATAATATGGGGAAATAGCAGTATTAATGGAGAATCTTTTTTAAAGTTTTATTGTATTTTATTTCTTTGAAAGGCAGAGTGACGGAGATCCTCCACCCACTGGTTCATTCTCCAAATGCCCACAACAACCGAGGCTGGGCCAGGCCAAAGCCAAGAACCGGGGCCCAAGCACCTGAGCCCTCACCTGCTGCCTCCCAGGGTGCATAGCAGCAGGAAGCTGAATCAGAAGCAGAGCAGCTGGGATTCAAACCAGGCCCCCCAGCAGGAGATGGGCGTGTCCCAAGAAGTGGTCTGACCCACGGTGCCACAACACCTGCCCCTGGAGGAAATCCTTGTACAGAGCACAGCCCGGTGCGTGGCACACACGAAGCCTCGGGAAACGGTGGCTGTGACTCAGAGCCAGAGGGTGGGAAGAGCGTGTCGGGGGCACCAGGCAGAGGCGGCAGGCGCCAGCAGGGGCATGGTGCCAGGTGGGAGATCAAATGGGTCATGGTTCCTAGGAGGATTGGGCAGGGGCCAACTGTGTTCTGATGGATTTGAAGGCTCCCTCTGGCCGTTAGGTGGGTCAGGGTGGGAAGCCGGGGGTGGGAGGGTGGTGAAGAGGCAGCTCCTGGTGGCTGTGCCCCATGGCAGGTGCGGTGCACACAGAGCCAAATCCCGAACTGGCCAGGAGGGGGCGCTGCACCTCCAGCTCCCTGCCCTAGGGCCTGAATCAGCTGAGCCAAGAGGTACCTCGCCCCCAAGCAGACTCAAGTGCAGCTCAGGACCACACCTGCACCCGTGACCTTCTCACCGCCACCGCCTCTGGCACCCAGGTGGCGATGTCCAGTTGGCCCAGGAAGGTGGGCATTGACTGGCGATGGGTGACATAGCTGTACCAAGCTGTGCCTGATTCTGTTTCTGGTGTCTTCACGCTGACTCCAGGAAGTAGGTTCTGTTACTCTCCCTGGTTTGCAGAAGAGGGAAACTGAGGCTCGGGAGAGCACATGGAACTTGTGGCCCACAGAACCGTGAATGCACTGATGGACGTGGTCTGAAGCCACTAAGTTTGTGGTGAACTGCTCTATGGAAAGAGAAATCAAACAGAGATTTGCCACGAGGTTGCGATATGTTGACTGTTTTAGTGGTACAGTCTGGCTTTCTGGGTGCAGTGGCTCAGAGAGGGACCACTCCCTTCTCGAGATCAGAGAGCCACTGAAGTACAGGACAGCCCCAAAGGCAGGTGTGAGGATGCTCAGGTAGGGCACCTTCCTGCCCCCACTGGGATTTTCCTAAGAGTTGAGAAGTAGCCAGGGTCCTGCGAAGGGATTGGGGTAACCTGTCCTGCAAAGGGATTGGGGTGGGGCTTGCCCCTTCATCTGTGACTCCCGGGAGGGCATGGCCCAGCCAGCCCCCTCTTCTCATCATCCGGGCATGGAAGGTGTCAGGGGCAGTCCCAGGCTGGCCGGGGGACACAGCCAGGGAGATGCTCTAAATGGAAATGGACAGCTTGATGTGTTAAGCGCTTTTTGTTTTGGTTTGGTTTTTTGTTTCATTTTCTTAGATAATCAGGTCAGCTGGTTAAACGCTTTACAGACTCACTTCTGTCCACTGAGAAGGCCCGGACAATGAAACCCCGCACGCCTGAGCACCCCCGGCACTCAGATTATGGTTTCCAAACACCATTCTCCAGTGAGACGGAGCAGGGCTGCCCGATTCATGCAGGTGTTCCAATCACAAAGTCTCGTGTGAATGGTGCTGAGAGGGCAGAAACTTAATCCAATGAGGACGCCTGAAGGTGAGGCATTTGGGAAGTGACTGAAGAGGATCAGGTGGCTGGAGGGAGCCTGTGACCCACTTGTGTGACCCACATAGACTTCCACGCTGCCCGGCTCGCCATAGGACCCTTCCTCTGCACGTGTCCCGCCACCTGCCATCCCCACTGGACACCACACCAACGCGAGAGCCAGGCATGCGTTGTGAGCGGGGAAGAGTGAGCTGAAACCCACCTCCTATCTCCATAAGTCGTTTCTCTCGAGTATTTTAGTTATAGCGGCGATTAATACAAGGGCTATTTGGAAAACCTGTTGATTCCAATGCTGGGGCAGAGAAAATACGTGTTGAATATATGTTGAAGTACCAGGAAGTAAGGAGATAAAAGAAAATGGTTACAGGCATTTGGTTCAGTGGTTAAGGGCTGCCTTCCTCGGGGCCAGCGCTGTGGCGTAGTAGGTGAAGCATCTGCATGTGACGCCGGCATCCCACTTGGGCACTGGTTTGTGTCCTGGCTGCTCTCCTTCTGATCCAGCCTGGGAAAACAATGGAAGATGGCCCAAGTGCTTGGGCCCCTGCATCCAAGTGGGAGACCTGGAAGAATTGCAGCCATTTAGAGAGTGAACCAGAGGATCAAAGACCTCCCTCTCTGTCTCTCCTTCTCAGTGTCTGTAATTCCACCTCTCAAGTAAATAAATCAATCTTTTTAAAAAATGTATAACTATTTATTTTTTCATAAATACAACTTTCAGAATATAGTGATTCTTCCCACCGTACCCACCCTCCCACCCACACTCCCTCCCCTCTTCCTCCTCCCTCTCCTATTTCAATTCTTATTTTTCACTAAGATCTATTTTCAATTAACTTTATACACATACAAATAACTCTATATTAAGTAAAGAGTTCCACAAATTGTATAAAAAAATTGTTCCTCAACAGTCGAGATAAGGGCTGTTCAAAGTCATTGCATCTCGAGGTGTTAATTTCACTTCTATAGATTACTTTTAGGCACTCTATTAGCACAGATCAGGGAGAACATATGGTATTTGTCCCTTGGGGACTGGCTTATTTCACTAAGTATGGTGTTGTCCGGTTTCATCCATTTTGTTGCAAATGACAGGATTTCATTTTTTGTTACTGCTGTGTAATATTCCATGGTGTAGCTATTCCAATTCCTAAGATACTATTCATGAGAAGTGGAATAAGCCAGATGGAAAAGAAGAGATATTCTAGGATTCCTGCATCTGCCGCACCTAGAAGAGAAATCTGCAGGACGAAAGGTAACGGACTGAAGGGAGGAGCAGTGCAGAGTCGGTGTCCCACGGGCCTAGGGTTTCAGTCTGGGAAGATGACCCGTGTTATGGCGCAGCGGGTTAAGCTGCCACCCACGACGCAGGCATCCTGTATGAGCACCGGGAGTCCTGGCTGCTTCATTTCTGCTCCAGCTCCCTGCTAATGCACCTGGGAAGGCAGCAGATGGCCCAAGTGCTTGGGCCCCTGTCACCCGTGTGGGAGACCCAGATGGAACTTCTGGCTTTGGACAGGCCCAGGGTGGCTGTTGGGGCCATATGGGGAGTGAACCAGCGGATAGAAGATATCTCTCTCTCTCTCTCTCTCTCTCTTTCTTTTCTGTAATTCTGCCTTTCAAACAAATGAATGCATCTTAAAAAAAAAAAAAAAAGAAGTTGGGCCAACACTGTGATGTGGCGGGTAAAGCCACCACTTGCAGTGCCAGCATCCCATATGGTTGCCGGTTCAAGTCCTGGCTGCCCCACTTCTGATCCAGCTCTCTGCTGTGGCCTGGGAAAGCTGTGGAAGATGGCCCAAGTCTTTGGGCCCCTGCACCACATGGGAAGACCCGGAGGAAGCTCTTGGCTCCTGGCTTCGGATCGGCACAGCTCAGGCCATTTTGGCCATTTGGGGAGTGAATCATTAGATGAAAGACCCCCCCCCTTTTGTAACTCTGACTTTCAAATGAATAAATCTTAAAGGCTGGCACCGCGGCTCACTAGGTTAATCCTCTGCCTGCGGCGCAGACACCGGGTTCTGGTCCTGGTCGGGACGCCAGATTCTGTCCCGGCTGCCCCTCTTCCAGGCCAGCTTTCTGCTGTAGCCCGGGAGTGCAGTGAAGGATGGCCCGAGTGCTTGGGCCCCTGCACCCGCATGGGAGACCAGGAGAAGCACCTGGCTCCTGGCTTTGGATCAGCACGTTGCGCTGACCACAGCACGCCTACCACGCTACAGTGGGCACTAGGGGGTGAACCAATGGCAAAGGAAGACCTTTCTCTCTGTCTCTCTCTCACTCTCCACTCTGCCTGTCAAAAAAAATAAATAAATCTTAAAAAAAAAAAAAGCAAAGAAGTTCTGGTGATGGGTGGTGGTGATGGTTGCACAACAAATAAAGGGAATTTATTTAATGCAACTGAACTGTGCTTAAAGGTGGTTAAAGTTTTGAATTTTGTTTTATGCGTATTTTACCATAAAAAAATTCCTCTCCTGTTCTGTTACTAGAATTTCAGAAGGAAGAGGAAGTACAGGCCTGCGTTGCATTCACCACTTGCCCAGAAGTCTCAGAAGCTGTTTAAAGGAGAACGTTGTACTAGCCAAGTGTGGGGGCGGTCTTCTGATCACATAACCAAAAAAGGGGCGAGAGAGGGCACAGGGGCGGGGCAGGGAATCTTACGCAGTCTACCCATGGACCTGGTTTTTCGGAGATGTTCCAGGAAGGCTTGCTTTGCAACGCTGTCCTCACGGGGGTCCCCACCATGTCCCCTAGCACGGCACTGGCCAGCCTGGGTCAAGCGGGAGTGAAGGTGAGTGTGGCTCAGTGGGGAGGACCCGCCCCCTTCTCTGTGTCGCAGAAGCTCCCACTCCCTGATAGAAAGCCCTGTTGAAGTGGGCATTTGGTGCAGTGGTCTAGACACCGCGTGGGACACCTGCGTCGCACACTGGGATTTCCGATTCCACTCCCTGGCTCCCCGGCTTCCCAGCCAGCTTCCTGCTAAAATGCACCACAGCAGGCTGCCGATGATAACTCAAGTACCTGGGTCCCTGCCACCCACGTGGGAGACCCGGATGGAGTTCCAGGCTCCTGGCTTCACCCTGGCCCAGCCCTGGCTGTTGTGGGCAACTAGTGAACTAGTGAATGGATGATCTCTCTCTCTGTCTCTGTGTGTGTCTCTCTTTCTGCCGTCCAAACAAAGTGAAAATAAAGACTTAAAAAAAAAAAACAAACAGATGCATAGATAAAAGCTCTGGAGAACTGTGTATCAAGGAGGCGCCATCTATAGGGAACTCAATTTTGCCATTGACATCTGATTGCCATTGACAAGTAAAGAATTACTTGTCACAGGTAGATAAAGCTCTCCCTTGGGCAGCTCCAGCTTGGGCTTATTATTTTTGGCTTATTACCCTGAGCCCCTTGTGTCCAGTTAGTGTTAGCATTGATTTCTAGGTTTCGAGATTATAATCAAAAAAGGACGTGTGGGTGAGTCCTCGCGTACTGGAGCCAACTGAGGTTTCCTTTGTGCCCTGGTTTATGGCCTAGAATGTCACAATCACTCCTGTGTAGTTAGGGCTTGCTGGGTGTCGCTCTAAGAACATTACCCAGAAAACATCCAGCCTCCTTTGACAACCGTGTAAAGTAGGGTATGAGTCCCATTTTCCAGATGGAGAAACTGAGGCTCAAAGAGGCTGAGTGATGTGCTTGCTAGGCTGATATTAATGCAGACCTAACATGAATGCAGATGGTAGCTCCATTTTAAGGAGGGTTTGGGGGTGCAGTGGCTTTTCTACCTTAACCTCTGTTAATAACCTTGCGAGGTGGCATAATCAGCCCATTTTCCAGATTGGAAGCTGAGGCCTCACAGTTGCTCCAGCCAAGCAGCACTTGAGAAAGCAGAGTCATTCCAGAAGCAGTCTTTGGCAGTCGAGCCCAGGGCGGAATTTTGCCCCTGGGAAGACCAGGGATGCTGCCCTGGGAACCTGTGCGGCAGCAAGAGCTGAGGGCACCTGAGAGGGTCCCCCGCACCCTCCAGTCCCCACGACCCTGGCCTGGCCTGGGTGCGGAGGATATGGGGCTCCCTGTTCACAACAGGTGGGAGGCTGCTGGGGACAGGTTGGCCAGATCTACAGAAAGGATCTGTGGCAGTGTTTAGAGACTGGCCGGATTAAAAAGCAACAGTAGCATTTGGGAGTGAACCAGTGGGTAGAAGAGCCCTCTCTCTCTCTGTGTCACCTACTTTTCAAATAAATAAATATTTAAAAAATACAGCAAGCGAATAGAACCCTGAGTAGGGGAAGGGTAATTACAAAGGAAGAAGCGTCTAGAAATGTTGGGGGACAGAAAGGCACCCTGCAGGCAGGTGCAGTGGCTACATGCAAAGGGAAGGTGATATTTAATGGCAATTGAGCGCCCTCTAGTGTCCAAAGAAGGAAAAGCTTTAATTTGTTCCACATCCGCACAGTTGTGCCTTGGTATGGGGGCCTGGTAAGGCACCCAAATCCGCAGATACTCAAGTTCCTTTATAATGTGACATAGTATTTGCACATTATCCATACACATCCTCCCATGCACTTTAAGGCATCTATAGACTAATACATAGCACGGGGTACATGCTACATAAATAATTATTGTATTGTTTGGGAATAATAAGAAAAAAAGTCTATACATGTTCCATACAGATGGTATTATTTTTCTAACATTTTTGATCCACAGAATTGGAAACAGCACCAGGTCCTGGGTCATTCCAGGACACGACAGGTACCCCCAACCTTCCTCTGATCAGATAACACCTCACAAAGCAGGAGGGGGGAGCACAGGCCCCACCGTTGTCGGCCTTGATCACGACTCCCAGCTCCGTCCATTGGAGCCATGTGGAGGTGGGCAAGGTGGGTAATTCCCTCAGCTTCTCAGAACCTCAGTATGGCGCAGCGGGTTAAGCTACCTCCAGCCTCCCATATCGAAGCGATGGTTCAAGTCCCTGCTGCTCCATTTCCGACCCGGCTCCCTGCGCAGGCATTTGAGAAAGCAGCGGAAGATGGTCCAGGTACTTAGGTTCCTGCCACCCATGCGGGAGACCCTGGCTCCTGGCTTGAGCCCCTTGGGAAGTGAGTCTCTTGTGAACCCCTGCTCCCCCCGATCACCCAGAGTTCCAACTGGCCCTTTCTGTGACTTTCTCCAGCACTCAACAGTGAACCCCATGGAGGGGCTGTGCCTCAGCTTCCTGGCTCACTGGTGTAACCCAGGGATGGCTGGCTCAGGTGGGGGTGCCGAACACGTTCCGGGTGATTGAATGGGAGTAGTGAGGGCTGGGAGCAGCAGTCTCCCTGGTGCACTCAATAACAAGGAGCCAAAAGCCCCTCCCTCGCAGGGCTGGTGTCAGGTGCCCTGTGACTTCTGCACACCCCAGGTGCTCCACAAGCATTCCTGGGGGGTTCTGCACTTCCAGATGAAACACTGCCCGCTTGCGGGGGGCCCTCTTGGTCTCCATCTCCCCCGGGGCGCTTCAGTTCTCACTCTGGACTCCCAGAGCCCCCTCTACCTCCTCTACCCGAGCACTGGGGATCTTGTGCCTGCTGGTCTAGAACCCTCTCTGGACTGTTTGCCTAAACCACCCGGCCACACAGCAGGGGCTGGCCAACGCGTTCGGCAGGGATCAGGGTCCTGGCTGCCTCACGGGGAGCCCCTTGTGGAAGGCTCTCCCGCCTCTCCCTGAGTGCCCATCCTGCCAGCCCGGCCCACGCAACTCTGTTCTGGTTGGGCAGGACCTAGCAGGAATGGCGGTTTCCCAGGAAGCCCTTTCTGTGCAAGCCGGAGACCTCTGTCTCCTTGGAAACCAGAAGGCTCTGATGGCTCCTACCAGCCTGCCACCTTCCCATCACTCTCCAGTTTAGCCTCTGCAGATTGATGGTTTACTTTGTTGGAGAATTCTCTTTCCATGTTACGTTCCCAATGAAACTGCTTAAAAAAAAAAAAAAAACTTAGTCTTTTTATTTTTTTTTTATTTTTGACAGGCACAGTGGACAGTGAGAGAGAGAGACAAAGAGAAAGGTCTTCCTTTGCCATTGGTTCACCCTCCAATGGCCGCCGTGGCCAGCACGCTGTGGCCGGCACACTGAGCTGATCCGATGGCAGGAGCCAGGTGCTTCTCCTGGCCTCCCATGGGATGCAGGGCCCAAGCACTTGGGCCATCCTCCACTGCACTCCCGGGCCACAGCAGAGAGCTGGCCTGGAAGAGGGGCAACCGGGACAGAATCCGGCGCCCTGACCGGGACTAGAACCCGGTGTGCCAGCGCCGCAAGGCGGAGGATTAGCCTGTTGAGCCACGGCGCCGGCAATCTTAGTCTTATTTTAATTGCATTTCTTTTTAACTTTTCAAAAATGTATATAAAAGGAACAAATTTCATGTACTTCCTATATATAGTTTTAAGAGCATAATGAGGGGCTGACGCTGTGGCATAGCGGGTAAAGCTGCTGCCTGCAGTGCTGGCATCCCATATGAGTACCGGTTCGAGTCCTGGCTGTTCCACTTCGGATCCAGCTTTCTGCTATGGCCTGGGAAAGCAGTGGAAGATGGCCCAAGTCCTTGGATCCCTGCACCCATGTGGGAGACCTGGAAGAAGCTCCTGGCTCCTGGTTTGGATCAGCGCAGCTCCGACCATTGCGGCCATCTGGAGAGTGAACCAGTGGATGGAAGACCTTTCTCTCTCTTTCTCTCTCTCTGCCTCTCTGTAACTTTGCCTTTCAAATAAATAAATAAATTTTTTTAAAGAGCATAATGATACTTCTCACTCTGCATTTCTTTCTTCTTAAAAAATTTATGTAAGGGGCCAGCGCTGTGGCACAGTGGGTTAATGCCCTGGCCTGAAGCGCCGGCATCCCATATAGGTGCCAGTTTGAGACCCGGCCACTCCACTTCTGATCCAGCTCTCTGCTATGGCCTGGGAAAGCAGTAGAAGATGGCCCTGTGCTTGGGCCCTGCACCCATGTGGGAGACCCGGAAGAAACTCCTGACTCCTGGCTTTGGATCAGCCCAGCTCTGGCCGTTGTGGCCAATTGGGGAGTGAACCATCAGATGGAAGATCTCTCTCTGTCTCTCTCTTTCTGCCTCTCCTCTCTCTGTGTAACTCTGACTTTCAAATAAGTAAATAAATAAATATTTTAAAAAATAAAAATAAAAAAATATATGTGAGGGGCCAGTGTTGTGGTACAGTGGATATAGCTGCCACCTGTGGCGCTGGCATCCCATATGGGCACTGGTTTGAATCCCAGCTGCTCCACTTCCAATCCAGCTCCCTGCTAACAGTCTGGGAAAAGCAGTGGAAGCTGCCCTGCACCCATGTGAGAGACCCGGAGGAAGTTCCTGGCTCCTGGCTTCAGTCTGGCCCAGCCCTGGCCATTTTGGCCATTTGGGGAGTGAACCAGCAGATGGAAGATCTCTGTCTCTCCTTCTCTCTGTAAGTCGGACTTAAAAAAAGATTTATTTATTTATCTAAAAGTCAGACTTACACAGAGAGAGAAGGAGAAGCAGAGAGAGAGAGAGAGGTCTTCCATCCACTGGTTCACTCCCCAAATGGCTGCAACAGCCGGAGCTGCGCCAATCTGAAGCCAGGAGCCAGGAGCTTCTTCCAGGTCTCCCATGTGGGTGCAGGGGCCCAAGGACTTGGGTCATCTTCTACTGCTTTCCCAGGCCACAGCAGAGAGATGAATCGGAAGCGGAACAGTTGGGACTCGAACTGGCACCCATACGGGATGCCAACACCGCAGGTGGAGGCTTTACCCACTACGCCACAGTACCGGCCCCTATAATTATTTCAAAACAAAAAATTTCAGAATCTGTTTAAGACTGTTGAAGCATAAATGTGTATTGAATATTTAATCAATTATATCTGTATTAGATGGAAAATACAGACTTGGCACAAGCTTATTTATTAAGTTTTTGTAATATTAAAAAATATTGGCCGGCGCTGCGGCTCACTAGGCTAACCCTCCGCCTGCGGCGCCAGCACACTGGGTTCTAGTCCCGGTCGGGGCGCCGGATTCTGTCCCGGTTGCCCCTCTTCCAGTCCAGCTCTCTGCTGTGGCCCGGGAGTGCAGTAGAGGATGGCCCAAGTGCTTGGGCCCTGCACCCCATGGGAGACCAGGATAAGCACCTGGCTTCGGCTTCGGATCAGTGTGGTGCGCCGGCCACGGCAGCCATTGAAGGGTGAACCAATGGCAAAGGAAGACCTTTCTCTGTCTCTCTGTCTCTCTCTCTCTCTCACTGTCCACTCTGCCTGTCAAAAAAATATATTAATACCAACCTGATGTGCAACCTTAGGTGTACAGAGAAGAGAGGTGCCACCCACACAAGGGCAGAAAACACCACGGAGAAAGAAATGTGCTCATTGTTTCAGGACTTTTTTTTTTAGCATTATCTTGGTGAGTGAGGGGCAGGCACCCAGGGCAGCGGGAAGACACCACGTGATTGGCCTGCGTCCAATGCTGGAGGGCCTGTGTTCAAGTCCTGCTCAGCCCCAGCCCCGCTTCCTCCTAACGCACTCTGGCCGGCAGCCTTGATGGCCCAAGAACCTGGTCCCTGCCACCCACCTGGGAGACCTGGATGGCGCTCCAGGCCCCCCGCCTCGGCCTGGAACAACCCTGGCTTTTGAGGGCATTGGGGGAGTGAACCAGCCGGTCTGTCCCTCTCTCTCTTGCTCTCTCTCACACTGCCTTTCAAATAAATAAAAAAATTCAATTAAAAAAATTTTTAAGAAAATCAAACCATATCATCAAGCCTAAAAGAACCTCCCCCAAAATATTGGAAGTGATTATCTCAGGGAAGTGAGATTGAAGGTGAGCTTTTATCTTCGCTTTGGTTACCAGGGGGTTTTCCCTGCTCTGCAATGCAATTTTTATTATTTTTTTTATTTGAGAGGCAGAGAGGCCTCCCACCTCCCTGGTTCTCTCCTGGTCTGCAGCCGGGCCAGGCAGGAGCCGGGAGCCGGGCGCCCGGTGCAGGACCACCCCCTGCGGCCTCCTGGACGAGCGGCGTTTGAAAGCGGGATGAGCAGACAGTGTCTAGAAGAAGCAGATGCACGGTGCACCACAGTCAGGAACGGGATGGCACCGCCAGTACGCGGCTGCGCGGCTTTTCCGAGACCTCGGCGGAGACAGCGCCGCGGCGCAGTCCGCAGGCTCCGCCCCGCAGTCCGCAGGCTCCGCCCCCTCCCCTGCGCGCGAGCCCTCCCCCTTCGGGCCCCTCCCCCGCCCGCGTCGTACCCTTGGTCCCGCCCCCCGGCCGTGCGTCCACCGGAAGTGCCCGCGCGCGGGCAGCTCACTTCCGCCCGGCAGGTGACAGCCGCGGGGCTCGGAGCAGCCGGCGGCAGGGACGCACCGGGAGAGCGGGAGGAGGAGCTGGAGGCCGCGGACATTTTGCTGCCGAGCCGAACCGAGCCGTGGCTCCAGGAGCCGTTCGGACTTGCCGGTGAGGAAGCAGGGGGCGCCGCGAGGTAGCAGAAGGAGCGGCGTGGGGGAGTCGGGGGTCTGAGGTGAGGGGTTTGTGGGGGTCAGAGGTCACGGGGAGGACGCGGCGCCGTGGGCGCGCGGGCGGCGTCCCGGGGCCGGACGGGGCGGAAGGACTCGGTTCATTCATTCGCGCCCGCTTGGCCGCCGGCCCCGACCGCGGGCGCCCCGGGTCCGCAGCCGCTCTCGGGGCGCCCGCCCGGAGACTCGTAGACCTTAGGCCCCGAGACTCCCGTCCGTGGCCCGGTGGGGGAAACTCCTCTGCGGGCTCTGGTTTCCCTTTTCACCGTTACCCCCGTGGTCATCCCGAGGCCTCGTCGTCGTCCAGGGCCGAGGGTCAGAGAGGAAAAATTAAAGTTAGAAAAGAAAAAAACCAGCCCTGTGCCGCCCGGGTGGACCTGGGCTTGGTCTGTCCGTCGGCGCCCCGGGGACGAGTGGACGGCCTGGGGACGTCTGAAACAATGCTAGGAGATCTGAGGACCCCTGTGAGTCTTGAGCTCCTGCTGTGTGCGCGGGGCTGTGCTGAGCGCTTTGCTTACAGGGCGCTGGTGTTTCATCCCCTTTTATCCAGGGAGGCCAGATCACCCATGGGAGGCCAGTTGGGCAGGAGAGGCAGAGCCAGGGTTCCTGCTTAGGCGGTCGGGGCCGTACAGTTAGAGACCATGGAGAGATGGGCGCCGTGACCGGGCGTAAGGGGCTGGTTCATATTTTTAGGGGCGTGGGTCAGGGTCAAGACGTGGCCTTGTTGCCTGATCGTTCCTAAGGGGCATTTGGTTTGCTCTCCTCACCGTGAGGCAGCCCTGCAGGCTGTTGTAAGTGATTGATCTTGCAGGGGCGCGCGTTGAAGGTTTTCCTGGCTGTTGGGAACTGAGAGACCCCGAACGGGTTATCCATGCAGCTGATGGTTCGGATCTCTTGAGAGGCAGCTCAAGAACTGCCTTCCTTTTGGAATAGAGAGAGGGCACCCAGATGACCATCAGGGGGTCTTGGGTGTGGAAGCGTGTACCCGAAGGGAAGTCTTCGCCCCTCTGAGAAGTGTGCAGAGCCCACGTGGTCTTGCCTGGGGGATGAGACGCTTGGTGGCCGAGGGCCAGGCTCTGTGTCTGAACTTTCTTCCAGACGGTGACCACTGCACTTCCGCCTCAGTTTCCCAGACAGCAGCATGAGAAAGACCTGCAGCCTTCCTGCCCGCTCCTGGGTGTCTTTTTTTTTTTTTTAAAGATTTATTTTAGGAGCCAACGCTGTGGTGTAATGGGTAAAGCCGCCTCCTATAGTACTGGCGTTCCATATGAGTGCTAGTTTGAGTCCCGGCTGCTCCACTCCCAATCCAGCTCTCTGCTGTGGCTTGGGAAAGCAGTAGAAGATGGCTTAAGTCCTTAGACCCTTGCAACCTGTGTGGGAGACCCGGAAGAAGCTCCTGGCTTAAGATCAGCTCAGCTCCAGCTGTTGTGGCCATTTGGGGAGAGAACCAGCGGATGGAAGACTTCTCGCTCTCTTTCTCTGCCTCTGCCTCTCTGTAACTCTACCTTTCAAATAAATAATTTGAAAGCCACAGTTACAGAGAGAGGGAGAAAGAGGGCGAGATCTTCCATCTACTAGCTCACCAGGTGGCCGCAGTGGTCAGGGCTGGGCCAGGCCAAAGCCAGGAACCAGAGTCCTCTTCCGGGTCTCCCACATGGATGCAGAGACCCAAGGACTTGGGCCATCCTCCGATGCTTTCCTAGGCACAAGAGCAGGGCGCTGGATCAGAAGTGGAGCAGTACGGACTCGAACCAGCACTCGTATGGGATGCCAGCTTGCAGGCTGCAGCTTTATCTGCTACGCCACAGTGCTGGCCCCTCTTAGGTGTCTTAAACGTTAATCTCCCTGTGGGGTTTCCACCTGCTTCTGAAGAAAGCTCTGATAGCGGGCCGGCGCCATGGCTCATTTGGTTAATCCTCCGCCTGCGGCACCGGCATCCCATATGGGCACCGGGTGCTAGTCTCGGTTGCTCCTCTTTCAGTCCGGCTCTCTGCTGTGACCCCGGAAGGCAGTGGAGGATGGCCCAAGTGTTTGGGCCCTGCACCCGCATGGGAGACTGGGAAGAAGCTCCTGGCTTTGGATCGGCGTAGCTCTGGCCATAGTGGCCATTTGGGGCGTGAACCAACAGAAGGAAGACCTTTGTCTCTCTCTCTCTCTCTCACTGTCTAACTCTGTCAAAAAAAAAAAAAAAAGCTCTGATAGAAATGTTAGGGTAGTACTGGTATTCTCTTTAATTCTATGATCTGTTCTAGTGCCACTGACTTCACAGAAACTTAATACTGTCACCTTATCCTCCTCCTTCCAAGGGAAGAATCGGGATAAAGTGGCTTGTCACAGATGGTGGGAACATGAGAGAGCACAGGTCATCTGTGCCCTGAGTTGAGCTCTCACCGCTCAGATGCCATGAGGACTGGCTCCACTAGGTCTCAGGGTTGCTGAGTGTGAGAGTTGGGCAGGGGCTCCTCCCTGAGCGGCTTGAAGGCCTCCCTCAGGTCTGATGGAGAGTGCCGTCCGACCCAGTGGGTCCCGGCTTCCAGCTCCTGTGACCTGGGTGATTTACCTGGGCTGGGGCTCCTTTAACTCCACTCTGAACTAATACTGGCCCTCTCCCTCCACCCCCGCCTTGTGTGCGAGTTCAATGAGGAAATTTGTGCAGAGCCTGTGGGTACCTTGGTCCAGCCAGTTAACCCGCACTGGGGCCGGTGTCTGCGGACGTCTGGGCGTTACTTCCCTCTGCAGACAGAGGCCTCTCTCTCTTCAGGACGTCTCCCACCCTTTTTGTTTCATTTCCTAAAAGTGTTTCAGAACTGCTTGGTCTGTTGGTCCTGCTAGCCCTGGCCTTGGACTTTGATCTTTCTCCAGCTGTCCTCTGAAACTAGTTCTTGTCTTAACTGCTGGCTTCCCAGAAAACCCCCAGCTCAGCACGCCTTCAGGGAGCCGGGGTGTGTTTCTCAAAGTTGAGCTGTCCTCTGTTCCTTGAAGAATTTGCTTTTTCCGGGTGGGCCTAAGATAGGTCATTGATGTTATCACAGTCCAGAAATGATTTTCCTGTTCTTTCTTTATCTCTTCACACAGAGAGGAACAAATGCCCCAGAGAGAAAAATGTCACCCAAGCAATTGGGATCCTTCATAGAAAAAAATTATCTGGCTGGCGCCGTGGCTCATGAGGCTAATCCTCTGCCTGTGGCACCGGCACCCCAGGTTCTAGTCCCAGTCGGGGCTCCGGTTCTGTCCCGGTTGCCCCTCTTCCGGTCCAGCTCTCTGCTGTGGCCCGGGAAGGCAGTGGAGGAGATGGCCCAAGTGCTTGGGCCCTGCACCCGCATGGGAGACCAGGAGGAAGCACCTGGCTCCTGGCTTTGGATCGGCGCAGTGTGCCGGCTGTAACAACCATTTGGGGGTGAACCAACGGAAGGAAGATCTTTCTCTCTCTCTCTCTCACTGTCTAACTCTGCCTGTCAAATAAAAAAAAAAAATTCTCACTTTGAATCCATCGTTGTTCTGACACTAAAACTCAGGTTTCTCAGCACAACATTCAAGGCCTTTTGGGCTCTGACCCCGCCTTCCCCGTCCCCCCACCCCCCCCACGCCTCCACCACTTCCTAAGCTCCGGTCCAGCTCAGCTTTGCGCCCCTTCTGGGAGCCCCAACTCTACACTTCACTGTCTTCAGTTTGAGCTCTTCTTTTATTTTTCCTTAAAGATTTATTTATTTATTTGAAAGTCAGAGTTACAGAGAAAGAGAAGGAGAGGCAGAGAAAGAGAGAGGTCTTCTATCCAATGCTTCACTCCCCAAATGGCCATAATAGCCAGAGCTGTGCTGATCCTAAGCCAGGAGCCAGGAGCTTCTTCCGGGTCTCCCATGCAGCTCAGGGGCCCAAGGACTTGGGCCATCTTGTACTGCTTTCCCAGGCTGTAGCAGAGAGCGGGATTGGAAGTAGAGCAGCTGGGACTTGAACCGGCACCCATATAGGATGCCGGTGCTTCAGGCCGGGGCGTTAACCCGCTGCACCACAGTGCCGGCCCTAGTTTGAGCTCTTCGTAATGCCTGACCACCACGTCCTGCTCCTCCTGCTCCACTTGCTTCGCTGGGTCACTCGTGATGCTTCCTGTTTGACCATCACCCTCAGTTTGCAGGCCTGAACCAGATGCCTCTCCTGAAATCACTGATCACAATAAGCCGGGATTGTCTTCTTGACTGCCTTCTAAGTGAGCAGCTTCTAATCCTTGGCAGGGATTGAGGTTAACTGTGTCTCCAGCATCCAGTCTGATGTCTGGCTTCAGGGAAGTACTTGGTGACTATTTGCTGAATGAGCAAATGAATGAATAACATATTAGGTGGTTAGGTTACTCTGAAACCGGCAGAATTCAGAACACTGTCCAGGTGATCTCCTGTCTACCCACATGTCATCCTAGAGGGAGAGTGAGAAATCTGACCCATGGTGAAATTAACTACTCTCGAACTACTGCTGCTACCACAACCAGCAAATGTTTAGGGTGTCCAGAGATCTGGGGTTTGAGGGAGCCAGGAGGTGGTAAACACTGTATAATAGTGGCCAGCGTTTATCAAGTCCACCTAGTGGGCTGGGCACTGCTTGTTCTTGAATTGTCTCCTGTTAATGGAGCTCGGGGTGGGAGGCTTGGCCACAGCTCTAGACCGCTACGCGTCACACTCTGTATGTTTTTAGCCCTGAGGTTGGCCTCTGACCCCCCCAGTAGGACTCCCTGAAATCAGGAGGCCTCTTCTAATTAAGGTAGGAGTGTGGCTGTTTGACACCAGAATGCTCAAGGTTCATCATCAGAAAGGAAGCCTTAGTCACTGACCCCCCCTCCCCCAACTGCTGTCACCCCGCCTGCTCCAGGGGACTGTGAGCTGGAAGATGCGGAAGATGGTAGATTTGGAAGTCAGATCTCAAAAGTTTTAAAACCCAAACATTCAGTGTTCATTTGCTTCACTTCAGCAGCTGAGCTGTGTCGAGGAGTAGACTTGAGTGGCAAATACACCCTAAGTGCTCTGGGGGTCTTGAGCATTTTGAGAGTGAAATGACAGCCTTCTGCTTTTGCCAGTGGCGTGGTCTGCTTCGTGTCTTCATCCTCTGGTCTTGAAGGTTGGATGACTGGGTGTTGAGACCCTGGACAGAGACTTCAGAAGTCCAGCATTCATTCATTTAGTCATTCATTCATTCCTCATTGAGCCCTTGCTTGTGCCTGGCACTGGCCTATGCTGATCGGTAAACAGGCCGGGGCACTGGGCTGCTTTCTGCATTCTGCTGGGAGGAGAGAGATAAAGCAGAAATAGATACGTGAAGCCTATGCAATCATTAGGAAACTGATAAGCCTGAGGAAAACAAAAAGGCATAGCAGCCAGCACCTGTCGGAATTAAGTCAGCTCCCGAGTTGCAGCTCCCACCTCACTTAGAGCAGACCCAGAGTCCACCTGTCTTAAGGCCCCTTCCCTTCTCTGATCTCAACCACCACCCCCCCCCCCGGTTGTTTACTCAGTCACATTCACTCCGTGCTGGTCCTCAGATGCCCCGCACACTCCCACCTTTCCACTGGCTCTGCCGTGTGCCTGCCAGGCTTCCCCCACCCCACCCGAACCATACCACCTGTTACCTTCTCCAGGAGGCCTCCCTTGGCCACAGTGATTGTTTCAGTATCCCGCCCCCCCCACGCTCCCTGACATCCTTGCTCACGCTTTTTCTCCCTAACGGTTATTATACTATATGTAAGATACAGTGTGTTTTAGTTATCTAACTCGCTTATGGTCTCTTTCCCTGTTAGGATGTAAGCTCCATGAAGAGAAGTTTGTTTCACTCCCTGCTGTATCTTAGCACGGAGAAGGGCTTTTGTACCTGGAAGGTGTCCAGTAAATGGATGAAAAGTGAGGGGACCGGTGTTGTGGCATACCAGCATCCCATATGGGTGCTGATTCAAGTCCAGGCTGCTCTGCTTCCAATCAAGCTCACTGCTGATACACCTGGGAAAGCAGCAGAGGCTCACCCAAGTAATTGGGCTCCTGCACTCACGTGGGAGACCTGAAAAAGCTCCTGGCTCCTGGCTTTGGATTGGCTCACCTCTGGCCATTGTGACAATTTGGGGAGTGAATTGGCAGATGGAAAATCTCTTTCTTTCTCTCTGTCTCTGCGTTAGACAGTGAGAGAGAAAGACAGAAAGGTCTTCCTTCCATTGGTTTACCTCTCAAATGGCTGCTACAGCTGGCGCTCTGTGCCGATCCGAAGCCAGGAGCCAGGTGCTTCCTCCTGGTCTCCCATGCGAGTGCCGGCCCGGCCCAAGCACTTGGGCCATCCTCCACTGCCTTCCCGGGCCACAGCAGAGAGCTGGACTGGAAGAGGGGCAACCGGGACAGAACCGGCGCTCCGACTGGGACTAGAACCTGGGGTGCTGGCGCCGAAGGCGGAGGATTAGCCTAGTGAGCCGCGGCACTGGCCTGTCTCTGCTTTTCAAATTAGAAAAAAAATATATGAAAAATGAATAAGAATAGTGCAGGGTGGAGACAGAAATACCTACTTTTCAAAAAATACTTTTTTTTTTCTTAAGATTTATTTATTTACTTGAGAGGCAGAGTTAAAGACAGAGAGGGGGGGAGAGAGAGAGAGAGAGAGAGAGAGGTCTTTGATCCGCTGGTTCACTCCCCAAATGGCTAAAATGGCTGGATCTGAGCCGATTTGAAGCCAGGAGCTAGGAGGTTCTTCCGGGTCTCCCATGTGGATCTGGGGGCCCAAACACTTGGGCCATCTTCTATTGCTTTCCCAGGCCATCAGCAGAGAGCTGGATCAGAAGTGGACTCAAACTGGCATCCATATGGATGCCGGTGCCATAGGTGTATGCTTAACCTCAGCGCCAGCCCCAGAAATACCTACTTAAGAGAGTATATGCAAGGAAGGTTTTTTTTTTTTTGTTGGGGCTGTTGCTGTGGCTCAGTAGGTTAATCCTCTGCCTGCAGTGCTGGCATCCCTTATGGGCACCGGTTCTAGTCCTGGCTGCTCCTCTTCCGATCTAGCTTTCTGCCATGGCCTGGGAAAGCAGTAGAAGATGGCCCAAGTCCTTGGGCCCCTGTGCCTGCGAGGGAGACCCGGAAGAAACTCCTGGCTCCTGGCTTCGGATCAGCGCTTTCTGGCCGTTGCAGCCATTTGGGGAGTGAACCAACGGAAGGAAGATCTTTCTCTCTGTCTCTCCCTCTCACTATCTGTAACTCTACCTCTCAAGTAATTAAATCTTTTTTTAAAAAAAGATTTATGTATTTATTTGAAAGTCGGAGTTACACAGAAAGAGGAGAGACAGAGAGGTCTTCATTCTGCCGGTTCACTCCCCAATTGGCCACAACAGCTGGAGCTGTGCTGATCCGAAGCCAGGAACCAGGAGCTTCTTCCTGGTCTCCCACGTGGGTGCAGGGGCCCAAGGACTTGGCCATCTTACGCTGCTTTCCCAGGCCATAGCAGAGCACTGGATCAGAAGAGCAGCAGCCAGGACTAGAACTGGCACCCATATGGGATGCTGGCGCTTCAGGACAGGGCGTTAACCTGCTGTGCCACAGTGCCGGCCCCGCAAGGAAGGTATCTTAAAATATGTGTGTGTGTGTGTTTGTATGTATCTGTGCAAGTATATATATGTATATTTGGAAGGCAGAATGACAGAGTGAGAGGAAAAACACTGAGAGAGCTATCTTCCAAATGTGCATAACAGCCAGGGCTGAGGCAGGGCCCGGAACCTCCATCTGAGTCTTCCAAATGGGTGGCAGGAAGCCAAGTACGTGGGCCATCCTCTGCTGCCCCCAGGTACATTAGCAGGAAGCTGGGTCAGAAGCGGAGGCAGGACTCAGTTCCAGGAACTCTGATGTGAGATGCAGGCATCGCAAGCCAGCGCAACCCTCTACACCTGCCCCTGTCAAATATCTTTGAAGTGGTGTCATCTAAGCTGAGATTGGAAGGATGAGTTGGTGCAGCCAGGCTGGGGAAGGAGAAGATAACCCAGGCAGAAGGACCAGCAAGTGCAGCGTCAGGGAAGAGCCTGGTGCTTAGCTGAATGCAGAAGGCAGGCCTGCAGGTGCTGGGCAGAGAGAAGGGCCTGGCCGCACTCACACCGTAGCCTGCGTCAGCACCCTACGCCTGCCTCCCGAGCTCTGGCACTTCGTGAGCTGAAGCCTGCGGCAGCCTATGACACTTACCTGGCCTCGCAGAAGGGAGTGGCCTAGACATTTCTCCCACTGGAGATGTTGCCTCCTGACTTCTACCCTTTTCCCTTCCTTCTGTGTCTTATACTTTGATTTATTAGCTAAGGGGTCTGGCATTTTCTTTCTTTTTTTCTTTTTAAAGATTTATCTTATTTATTTGAAAGACAGTTACAGAGAGAGGCAGAGACACACACAGAGAGAGAGAGAGAGAGAGAGAGAGAGAGAGAGGTCTTCCATCTACTGGTTCACTCCCCAAAGGGCCACAATGGCTGGAGCTGGGCTGATCTGAAGCCAGGAGCCTCTTCTGGATCTCCCACATGGGTGTAGGGTTCCAAGGACTTGGGCCATCTTACGCTGCTTTCCTAGGCACATTAGCAGGGAGCTGGATTAGAATTGGAGAGCAGCTGGGACTCGAACCAGCACCTGTATGGGATGCCGGTGCTGCAGGTAGGGGCTTTAACCTGCTGTGCCATAGCAGGGTTCTGGCATTTTCAATTTCAATGTAGTCAAAATGACTTGACAACCAGAGCAGAACCCAGAGAGTGAAACATTGGAAAGTTTCTATGTAGCTGAGGTTTGTTGCCAAAACTCGAAATTTTCCTGAGACGAGTTGAGCACAAGTCCTTAAAATGTATTGAGCACATACCAATGGCCTGATACCAGGCAAGCAGGAGGTAGGAATATGATAGTGGACAAATGAGCAAAATCCTTGCCCTAATGGAATTTACATTACGGAGAAAAAAAATAGTATAATACATTTTGTAGTTATGTAGATGACAGGTACTTTGAATAAGAAAGGAGGAAGGAGAGTTTGGAGGTGGAAGGCGTTGCTTGTAGGAGCTACATGATTTAGATAGAGTGGTCAGAGAAGGCACAGTGGGTTAAGCCACTGCTTGCAATGCCGTCATCCCTTATCAGGGCTGCTTCTGAGCCTGGTTCCTGCTGATGCTCATGGGAGGGCAGCAGAAGATGGCCTGGCCGGCGCTGTGGCTCAACAGGCTAATCCTCCGCCTTGCGGCGCCGGCACACCGGGTTCTAGTCCCGGTCGGGGCGCCGGATTCTGTCCCGGTTGCCCCTCTTCCAGGCCAGCCCTCTGCTGTGGCCCGGGAGTGCAGTGGAGGATGGCCCAGGTGCTTGGGCCCTGCACCCCATGGGGAGACCAGGAAAAGCACCTGGCTCCTGGCTCCTGTCATCGGATGAGCGCGGTGCGCCGGCCGCAGCGCGCCATCCGCGGCGGCCATTGGAGGGTGAACCAACGGCAAAGGAAGACCTTTCTCTCTGTCTCTCTCTCTCACTGTCCACTCTGCCTGTCAAAATCAAAAAAAAAAAAAAAAAAAAAGAAGATGGCCTGAGCACTTGGGCCCCTGCCACCCATGTGGGAGACCTGGATGATGGAGTTCCTGCCCCAGGCTTAGCTGTTGTGGCCATCTGGGGAGTGAGCCAGCAGATGGAAAATGTCTTTCTTGGCCTCCCTCTCTCTCTCTCTCTCTCTCTCTCTCCTTCTCTGCTGCTCTGCCTTTCAAATAAATAAGTGAATAAATTTTTTTTTTTTTTTTTTTTTTTTTTGTGACAGGCAGAGTGGACAGTGAGAGAGAGAGACAGAGAGAAAGGTCTTCCTTTGCTGTTGGTTCACCCTCCAATGGCTGCCACGGATGGTGCGCTGCAGCCGGCGCACCGCGCTCATCTGATGGCAGGAGCCAGGTGCTAGGTGCTTTTTCCTGGTCTCCCACGGGGTGCAGGGCCCAAGCACTTGGGCCATCCTCCACTGCACTCCCGGGCCACAGCAGAGGGCTGGCCTGGAAGAGGGGCAACCGGGACAGAATCCGGCGCCCCAACCGGGACTAGAACCCGGTGTGCCAGCGCCGCAAGGCGGAGGATTAGCCTGTTGAGCCACGGCGCCGGCCGTGAATAAATCTTTTAAAAAGTGAACAGACAAGGCCTCAATCAGAAGGTGACATTTGAGCCAAGACTAAAAGGAGGTGAGGAACTGAGCCACAAGGCTGTCTGGAGAAAGCCTTCCCACAAACGGAATGGTACATGCAAAGGCCCTGAGGTGGAGACATGCCTGTGTGTTCAGGATCAGCAAAAAGGCCTGCATGACTGGAGCTGGGGTGGGGTGGTTAGAAGAGTTCAAAATCTAATAGGGATTGAGGGTGTGTGTGAGGAGCATAGCAGTTAAGATGCCTGCATCCCACATCCGAGTGCCGGTTCAAGTCTTGGCTGCTCTGCTTCCAATCCAGCTCCCTGCTAATGTACCCGGGAAAGCAACAGAAGATGGCCCAAGTGGTTGGGCCCTTGCCATCCACAAGGGAGACCCTGAGGGAGTTCCTGTCTCCTGGCTTCAACCTGGCCCAGACCTCCTGGTTATTGTGGCCATTTGGGAAGTGAACCAGTAGATGGAAGAGTGTGTGTGTGTGTGTGTGTGTATCTCCCTTTGTCTATTCCTATCTGTTTCTCTGCCTTTCAAATTATTAAAAAAAAAAAAAAGAATGATAGGGAGAGTGCCTGTGTGCACCTCTAGGGGCCTTGGAAGCCGTGAGGCCAGGGCAGCAGTTTTGGCTTTTACTCTGAGTGGGCCAGGGACCCGTTAGGGGTTGTGGACCAGAGGGCTGCCACCGTCTGCCTTCAGTTCTAGTACGAGTGTTCTGGCCATCACCGAGATGGGTTCTTGGGAGCAGCATGCATGGAAGCAGCTTGGGTAGCAGCCTCAGTGGGAGGAGATGGTGGCCCGGGGCCAGGTGATAGTGACAGCTGGTGAGAAACCATTTCCTAGATTCTGGGTTCATTTTGAAGGTAGACAGATAGGATTTGCTGACGGGCTACATGCGGGGTCTGCCGCTGAGGTTTTTAGCCTGAGAACCTGTTAGAGGTGGTGTTGGCAGTAAGCAGGTGATGAACACTGCAGGATGGGCAGCTGGGAGAGGGAAGGAAGCAGGGGTTCGCGTTTCTCTGCTCAGTCTGCGCCGCCTGCTGCTCGTACAGACACACCAGTGGGGACGTCAGTCAGGAGGCTGGGATGTGGGAGCCGGAGTTGAGGGGAGAGGGTGGGCTGGGATAGGGCATTGTGCGTTGTCAGCGTATGGACAACTCTTGAAGCTCTGACACTGGTGTGGTCACTAAAGAGGCCACGTCGCGTAGCTGGAGCAAAGGAGAGGGACGAGGCCTGAGCCTGGGGCGCTCCAGAGAGGAGAGCAAACTGAGACGGCGTGGACAGTGGGGGACAGGGAAACGGAGTGTGGCTTCTTGGAGTCCGAGGGAAGACAGTGTCCCGGGGAGTGACCGGCAGTGTCAAGTGCCTGTCCTTTGAGGAGACTGGCAGGGGCTGGTGCACCCTGGCCTGCGAGGCCATCTGAATCTCGGCCTCCTTCCCTGACCGCTGCTCCTCTCCCTTCCAGATCCTTGCCCCAGGTCTAGCAGGGTGTCCCCCAGACTTCACAACACACATGCTTGTTTTGGCTTGGCTATGGCATGCCTGTCTCTGTATCTCTAACTCCTCACCAGGAAAAACAAAATATTTATTTACTTGAGAGGCAGGGAGACAGAGATTGTTCCAGTTTGCTGGTTCATTCTCCAAATGCCTGCAGTGACTTGGATTTGGCTGGACTGACTTTGGGAGCCAGGAAACCATTCCAGGTCTACTGTGTGAGAGACAATGGCCCAACCACTTGAGCCATCACTGCCGTCTCCCGGGTCTCCGTTAGCAGGAACCTGAAATAGGAGCTGAGACCAGCACTTTGAACCCAGGCTCCCCAATGACTTCTAGGCCAGATGCCTGCCCCTCACTCCTCATTTTTAAATGGCTAGGGGGCCTGTGCTGAGGCATAGTAGATAAAGCCACCACCTGCAGTGCCGGCATCCCATATGGGCGCTGGTTCAAGTCCCAGCTGTTCCACTTCTGATCCAGCTTTCGGCTATGGCCTGGGATAGCAGTAGAAGATGGCCCAAGTCCTTGGGCCCCTGCACATGTGTGGGAGACCGGAGGAAGCTCCTGCCTCCGGATTGGCGCAGCTCCGGATGTTGTGGCCTGTTAAGGAGTGAACCAGCAGAAGGACGACTCTCTCTCTCTCTGCCCCTCCTTCTCTCTCTGTGTAACTCTCACTTTCAAATAAATAAATAAATCTTAAAAAATAATAATACATGGATAACAGAAGTAAGTGATTGAATGACCAAGCACAGCACCTGCTCCCCAGCCGTTGCTTAGTTGTTCTGCGAGCCCTCCTTTGTTTCACTGGCCTCTTAGGGTCTTCTCCATGCCACCCCTGCTCCTCCCTCTCCAAATCTGTCTTTTCATGTCCAGCCAAGCCTCTTTTCGTCTAAGAGAGCTTCCCTGGATGTTCCCCTGGCTCAGGACCCTCCTCCTCGGAGCTTTGGGTGCAGTTACCTGGAGGGCGTCACCACCCTGCTGTTCCCCTGCAGCCTTTACGTGGCCTCTGAGTCTGTAAGCAAGGGGGAGGACCATCCCTTCTCTCCTGGGTGCACAGTCCCAGGCGAGGAGTGGACAGTGCTGCACGTGGCTGTGTGTGCCGAAAGGACAGCGGTGAGACCTGACCGATCTCCACAGTGTTCCCACTGTCCGGGCGGGAAAACATTGCAGGGAGCCTTGTGCTGTAGTCTTCACTCAGCCCTTTCCCCTCATCTTGATAAATACTGTTCAGAAGAAGCCCTTATTGATTTTCTTTCCAGTCCAGAGGAGCTCTCCTTCGGCACTAGATCTTTCCACACCTGCTGTCCGTAGATCAGTTCAGAACTGGCGTCTGATCTAGAATGAGTTTTTAGAGACCTTGTGTTGATACTAGAACATTTGCCTACCTACCTTGGTTCCTTTCATTTTGAGACTTCTAATTGCTGGGGGCCCTGGGAGGCTGATTTTTATTAATCAGTTTTCACCCGCATCCTGGGAGGCCCATAACTTGGCAAGCTCATCCAGACGAGCATTCTCTGCCATGTTACTAAACTCGATGTTCCTGTTGTCCAAGCTGCTCGGGCCGGCTGAAAATAACCTGTAATTCAACATCTGAGGGACTGCAGAGCTGTGTGGCAACCCATTTGACGCGCCCTTTAGCCTAGGGCGTACGTGTGTGCCAGGGCTTCATTTAGAGAGGAGCCCCTCGCTGGACACAGAGGGACATGTGGCCTCATTGCGGGGCAGTGGTGGAGAGTGCTACTGCTTTCTGGCTGAGTGACTCCAAACAAATGCCTTGACCTCTCTGGGCTGCACTTCCCTCATGTGATTGTGAAGACCAAATTAAGGGTTTTTTTTTTTTAAGATAGATAGATAGATTTATTTATTTATTTATTTATTTATGTATTTGAAAGTCAAAGTTACATGGAGAGAGAAAGAGAGGCAGAGAGAGAGAGAGGTCTTCCAGCCGCTGGTTCACTCCCCAATTGGCCACAATGGCTAGAGCTATGTCTATCCGAAGCCAAGAGCTTCTTCTTGGTCTCCCATGTGAGTATGGGGCTCAAGGACTTGGGCCATCTTCTGCTTTCCCAGGCCACAGCAGAGAGCTGGATTGGAAGTGGAGCAGCCGGGACTCAAACTGGCACCCATGTGGGATTCCGGCACTGCAGGCAGTGGGTTAACCTACTATGCCACAGCGCCAGCCCCTTGTTCTGAATTTTATGATGAAGTTACCGAGCTCAGTGACCACATCATCTCGGGGAAAGTCCTAGCTGAGGTCTGATTTCCTTGCTGCTGACTCACCGTCCTCTCCTGGTCTCACCTGTATCCCTGTTTAGAAGGGGAACCGAGGCCTCGCACAGTTTGTAAGGAGATTCAGATGAGGAGTGCTGAGTAGAGTCATCTTCTCTTCTAAATTCTGAGCTTCGTGGGGGCAGGCGCGCCATCCAGGGCATTGCCAACAGGGGAGTCCTTGGAAAATGGGTCAGCCTCCGTCTGCCCTTTAGACAGAACTGGAAGAACAACACACAAAGAATGATCAAAGTTTGGCTCTCCTGTCCCAAGTGAAGAGGAACTGGTGACACTGGCTTAGCCCCCTTTTTTCTCTTTCCCTAACTTGGTCTTGACTGTCCCTCGGGTAGCATGTGCCTTGGACTTCCTCAGGTACTTCCTCAGGGAAGCATTTCACAGTTGAAGCCACCAACACTGACCTTCAGACCAGTTTTCTCACCCAGATAGCTTTTTAAAAAACTTTTATTTACTAGAAAGGCACAGTGGCATACAGAGAGAGAGAGAGAGAGAGAGAGAGAGAGAGAGAGAGAGATACTTGCCATCTGCTGGGTCACTCCCCAAATGGTAGTAACAGTCAGCAATCAGGTCTGGACCAGGCCAAAGCCAGGAGGCAGGAACTCCATCCTGGTCCCACATGAGTGACAAGGCCCAAGTATTTGAGCCATCTCCACTGCCTTAGCAGGGAGCTGGGTCAGAAGCCAAGTACCCAGGACTCCCACTCCATTATGGGATGCCAACATCACAGTTGGCAGCTTCACTCATTGTGCCACAATGCTGGCCTCTGCCCAGATACCTTGAACTCCAAGAGGGGTCATGGCACACTGGATCGCACCCTGTCAGATGTCTCTCCCTTTTCCCCTTCCTGAGACCTAGCTGGTCTCACAGCACCAATCATCTCCCTCAGGAATTTGCCGAGGGCTGAAGGTGTACGGAATGCTGTGCTAATGCTGCCAGCCTCACACTTCCCATCTAATGGCAGAGCTGGACTGCTTGGACAAGAGCCTCTCCCCCGAGCTACCACAGTCCTTGCCCTGGCCATTTGGGCAGTTAGGATACTTTTCCTGCCTCGCTTGTCACTGTTTGCCTTCTTACTAAGGTTAGCTGGCCCTGGCTGCCTTCATTCTCTTCGTCCCCTTGGTGGGAAGATGAGTCTCCCCTGGAGAAGAGGATGTGAAATGTGGGGGGTTTTATCTGGCCTTTAGTAGATTGTAGACCGTGGGTTGTCTGAAGGGCCTTTGGTGGAGGCAGAGAACGAGACACAGTGGAATGAGCTGGGCTCTAGGTCCTTTCCTTTTTTTTTTTTTTTAAGATTTGTTGATTTATTTTGAAAGAGTCACTGAAGAGAGGGAGGAAAGGGGGTGGGGGTAGAACCAGGAGCTTCATCCAGGTCTCCCATGTTGGTGCAGGGGTCCAGACACTTTGGCCATCTTCCACTGCTTTTCCTGGGCCATTTGGAGGGAGCTGGATGGGAAGTGGAACAGTCAGGACATGAACCAGCACCCCTATGGGATGCCGACATTGCATACAGCAGCTTTACCTGTTACGCCACAATGCCGGCCCTGGACTGTAGATCCTATGCCTTTACCTTAGCCAGAACAGCTCCACTTATTTCTGTTTTTACCAATTTAAGAATGGGCGTGGGGGCTGGCACTGTGGCAAAGAAGGTTAAGCCTCTGCCTCCAGTGCCAGCATCCCATATGGGTGCTGGTTTGAGTCTCAAGCTGCTCCACTTCCCATCCAGCTCCCTGCTGATGTGCCTGGGAAAGCAGTGGAAAATGGCCCACGTCCTTGGCCCCTGCACCCACATGGGAGACGTGGAAGAAGCTCCTGGCTCCTTTGAATCAGCCCAGCCCCTGCCATTGAGGCCATTTGGGGAGTGGACCAGTAGATGGATGATATCTCTCTCTCTCTCTCCTTTTCTTTCTATGTTTCTGCCTTTTAAACAAATATATATATATATTTTAAAAAGTGGGAATGGGCTTGAAAAGTAGTTGATTGAATTCTCTTTGTTTGACAGTTGGAGAAATAAGACCCAGAGATAGGGTGATTGACCTACGGTCACACAGCTGTTGACAACAAAGCCAAGTTTCCTGGCAGCCATCTTGGCATTGGATCAGCCTTGTCATGTTTGTTGAACATTAAAACTTAAGTCTTATATTCCCAGTCTGCCCAGTCCTCACTGTCTGGCATTTGTGACAGAGCTCTCGGGTCTTGATCTGTTATGTGCCCTTGGTTTTGTAGCTACTCTGGGAACCTGATGTCCGTTGTGTGTGTGTGTGTGTGTGTGTGTGTGTGTGTGTTTTTAAAGTATTTTATTTATTTGAGAGAGAATTATAGGCAGAGAGAGGGGGAGACAGAAAGAAAAGTCTTTCATCCACTGGTTCAGTCTCCAGATGGCCACAACAGCCGGAGCTGAGCCAATCAGGAGTCTCTTCTGGGTCTCCCACATGGGTGCAGGGGCCCAAGGACATGGGCCATCTTCTATTGCTTTCCCAGGCCATAGCAGAGAGCTGGGTCAGAAGAGCAGCCAGGACTCGGACCAGTGCCCATATGGGATTCTGGCACAGCAGGTGGAGGCTTAGCCTACTACGCCACAGCACCCCTGTTCACTTTACTAGCCAACATCTGGTGATTTAACAAGATGTGCCACACATAGTGCCAGTTACTGGGCTGGCTTCCTTAGGAAAGATCCCAAATGAGAGGTGTGAGGACAGCTGTGGAAAATCTGGGACTATGCTGGCGCCAGGGCTCACTAGGCTAATCCTCCGCCTGTGGTGCCGGCACACCAGGTTCTAGTTCCAGTCGGGGTGCCGGATTCTGTCCCAGTTGCCCAGGCCAGCTCTCTGCTGTGGCCAGGGAGTGCAGTGGAGGATGGCCCAAGTGCTTGGGCCCTGCACCCCATGGGAGACCAGGAGAAGTACCTGGCTCCTGGCTTCAGATCAGCACGGTGCGCCGGCCGCAGCGCACCAGCCGTGGCAGCCATTGGAGGGTGAACCAACGGCAAAAGGAAGACCTTTCTCTCTCTCTCTGACTGTCCACTCTGCCTGTAAAAAAAAAAAAAAGAAATTTAAAAAATTTTCTTTCACTCACTTCAAAGGCGGGGGTGGGATGGAGGGAATTAAGAGAACTCTTCCATCCACGGGTTTTTTCCACAAATGCCCTGCAACAGCCAGGGCAGGACCAGGTGCTGCAGCTAGGGGCTGGGTGGCAGGAGCCCAAGCACTTTGGCTATCATCTGCGGCCTCCCATGACGGTGAGAGGGAGCTGCATTGGAAGTCGGGTGGCCAGGACTCCAGTAGGGAAGGCACATGCTCCAGGCCGTGCGCCCCAGCGCTGGGCCCACCTGGCTTTTCCCCCCGGAGGAAACCACTGCTGCCTTTTCGTGTTACTCTTTCAAGGTCAACTGGTGCCCTTGCAGATACTCAGAAACTGTACCACACTACATATTCTGTTGCATCTTGCTTTTTTCATTTAATATCTTGGAAAATATTGCCTAAAGCACATAGAGAACTGCTCCATTCTTTTTCATGGTTGTTTGCTGTTCCATCTGTCTGTATACCATGCCGTCTTTTTTATAAGTCAGTCCTGTTGATGGACATTCAAGGCATTCACAGTATTTTACCATTAGGAAGGATGCTGTATAAATAACCTTGTCTCTTCACAGCTTTGTACATACAAAGTCCTGGGAGCAGAGTTGCTGGGCCAAAGGGTAAATACATTTGCGACTTTAGTAGCTTGGTTGCCAAATTGTTCCCCATGTTGTAGCAATTTAGATTTCATTAGCATCACATGAGGGTGCCTGTTCCCCCACATCAGCACCAACACGGGGTCTTTATCAGTTTAGCAGCCAACAGGTGGTATTTCATTGTTGTTTCAATATGTGCTTCTTTTCTTGGGAGTAAGCTTGAACCATTATATTTCATTTTCTGTGAACTATCTATATCCTCTGCCAGTCTCCTGTTTGTGGTTATTTTTTATACATTAAGGAAAATAGGCTTTGTCTACAATGTGATGCAGATTTTTATGTGTTGTATTTATCATTTGTCTTTTTGGTTTTTTATTATGTTCGGGCCATACAAGAAAACTTGATCTGTATGTAATTGAGTTTACAGATCCTTGTTGAGACTTGTTGATTTTATGTCACACTCAGGACTTTCTTTCCTCTGGATGATACAATGTTCCAGTCTCCCTTTTTTCTTTTCCAGCACTGGGCTGTTTTTCATTATTATTTATTTGAAAGGCAGAATTACAGAAAGAGAGACAGAGATCTTCCAACCAATGGTTCTTTCCTCAAATGGTCACAATGGCCAAGACTGGGCCAGGCAGAAGCCAGGAGCCTGGAACTCCATCTGGGTTTCCCACATAGGTTAGGTGGCAGGGGCCCAAACACTTGGGACATCTTCCACTGCTTTCCCAGGTGCATTAGCAGGTGCTTGGTCAGCGTGGAGTAGCCTGGAATTGAACCTGCATTCAAATGGGATCCAGCATTGCAGGTGGCAGCTTAAACGGCATGATATTTTTTTTAAAGTGATTTTCACGTTCGCACAATTGATGCCAGCTGAAATGCTGAGCTCCTCAGTGAGCAGTGTGACCAGTCTGTGCCTTGGGATGAAGTTCATTTTCATCCCCAGAGCCCTCTTCCAGGCCCCCCTCTGGCTGTACCTACTGATTTTGTGTCACCCTAGCAGGGCTTTCTCTTCTCTGGATGATGCAACATTCCATTTCCCCTTTTGTCTTTTCTAACACTGGGCTGCATTTCATAATTTTAAGATTTATTTATTTGAAAGGCAGAGTTAGAGAAAGGGGAGAGACAGAGGAAGATCTTCCATCTGCTGGTTATCACCATCACCATGGGTTAGTTTTGTCTTGTACTTCTTTTGACAACATGTAAATGAAACCCCATTATATTTATGGCATTTGCATTTATTCTGGTCAGGTACCCGCTGCCAGAAGAAGTATGAAATACACAGAGGAGCAAGGGGAAATAGAATTACAGAGAGCATGACTTCAGCGCTCTTTCCTTTAGAAAGTGACTATTACTAGGCCGGCGCCGTGGCTCAATGGGCTAATCCTCCGCCTTGCGGCGCCGGCACACCGGGTTCTAGTCCCGGTCGGGGCACCGGATTCTGTCCCGGTTGCCCCTCTTCCAGGCCAGCCCTCTGCTGTGGCCCGGGAGTGCAGTGGAGGATGGCCCAAGTGCTTGGGCCCTGCACCCCATGGGAGACCAGGAGAAGCACCTGGCTCCTGCCATTGGATGAGCGCGGTGCGCCAGCCGCAGCGCGCCGTCCGCGGCAGCCATTGGAGGGTGAACCAACGGCAAAGGAAGACCTTTCTCTCTGTCTCTCTCTCTCACTGTCCACTCTGCCTGTCATAAAAAAAAAAAAAAAAAAAGTGACTATTACTAGCAATTTTGAGCCTTTGGAGAAAAAATTGAAATCTACTCAATACTCATTTTCTTCATTTTCTAATATAGCTTTAAATTAATTTAATGAGCTTTAATGGACACTATGAGAAACAGTAACTTGATCAGCTCTTGTGCTGACTGTTGTTGTACAATGTAATACTTCATCCATTTTAGTATTTTTTTTTATTCTAGTACTATTGGTTGAACTCTGTAATTAACAAACAATTATTCTTAGGTGTTTGAATTTTAACTGAAAAGTGATCCCTGTGAAATATAAGAGTGGGAATAAGAGATGGAGGAGATGTACAATTTGGGACATGCTCAATCAGTCGTGCCCCAAATGATGGAGTTAGAATCATGCCAGGGAATTCCAATACAATCCCATCAAGGTGGCATGTACCAAGGCCATCTCACTAGTCCAAGTGATCAATTTCAGTTCACAATTGATCACACTGATAGGTCTAAGAGTCAAAGGGATCACACAAACAAGACTAGTGTCTGCTAGTACTAACTGATAGAACCAAAAAGGGAGAGAATGATCCAACATGGGAAGCGAGATACACAGCAGACTCATAGAACGGCAGATGTCCTAAATAGCACTCTGGCCTCAGAATCAGCCCTAAGGCATTTGGATCTGGCTCAAGAGCCCAGGAGAATATTCTAGGCATGGAAAGCCAAGACACTCTGGAAAAAAAAGAAGACCTAAATGAAAGATCTCTGTGAGTGAGATCCCAGTGGAAAGAATGGGCCATCAAAGAAGGAGGTACCTTTCTCTGAAGGGAGGAGAGAACCTCCACTTTGACTATGACCCTGTTGGAATAAGATTGAAGTCGGCAAACCCTAAAGGCTTCCATAGCCCTGGTAACTCATGACTAGACCCTAGGGAGATTACTGATGCCATAAACAAGAGTGTCAAATTGTTAAATCAACTTCAGGAGTCACTGTGTACTTACGTCTCATGTGGGATCTGTCCTTGATGTGCTGTCCAATGTGAAGTAATGCTATAACTAGTACTGAACAGTATTTTACACTTTCTGTGTGGTTGCAAACTGATGAAATCTTTACTTAGTATATACTGAATCAATCTTCTGTATATAGATAATTAAAAATGAAAAAAAAATCTTGGTGTTAAATTGGAATTGCATAGAAAATTAATCAATTTAAAAAATATATATCATGTAGGATCTCTGTCCTTAATGTGCTATACATTGTGAATTAATACTATAACTAGTACTCCAACAGTATTTTTCACTTTGTGTTGCTATGTGAGGGCAAACTGTTGAAATCTTTACTTAATATATAGTAAACTGATCTTCTGTATATAAAGAGAATTGAAAATGAATCTTGATGTGAAGCAAGGGGAGAGGGAGTGGGAAAGGGGAGGGTTGGGGGTGGGAGGGAAGTTATGGGGGGGGAAGCCATTGTAATCTATAAGCTGTATTTTGGAAATTTATATTCTTTAAATAAAAGCGTTATAAAAAATTAAAAAAAAATAAATTATGGAATGTTGGAAAAATATAGGTTATAATAATAATGAAGCATGGTACAACTGGTCTCAGAACCATAATTTATATATGGAATAAAACACATCCTTCTCTCCTAAAAAAAAAAAAAAAAAAAAAAAAAAAAAAAAAAAAAAAACATAGAAAGATTCAGTATTTCTTGTACATAAAATTGTATTTAGATATTTGAAGGCAAAAAATTTGAAAAGTGTTGAGGACATTTTTTTCTTGAAGCTAAACCTAACATCTGTGACTAAAATACAGTGTTTAGATGGGAATATTTCTATGCATGTTCCCCCCACACACCCTTTGTCCCCCAAGACCTGTTTTCTACTCCTAGACTACATTGTTACTTTAAAAAAAAAAAAAGATTTATTTATTTTACTTGAAAGGCAGAGTTACAGAGAGGCAGAGAGAGAGAGAGGTCTTCCATTTGCTGGTTCACTCCCCAGCTGGCCACAACAGCCAGAAGTGGGCTGATCCAAAGTCAGGAGCCAGGAGCCTCTTCTGGGTCTCTCACGTGGGTACAGGGGCCCAAAGACTTGGGCCATCTTCTACTGCTTTCCCAGGCCACAGTAGAGAGGTGGATAGGAAGTGGAGCAGCTGGGACTTGAACCGACGTCCATATGGGATGCCTGCACTGCAGGTGGTAGGTTTACCTGCTATGCCATGTAGGCTGGCTCCTACATTGCTTCTTTGTCTTTGGCCTGTGCTTCTCATGAGGGGCTTTTTTTTTTTTTTTTAATTAAGATTTTATTTATTTTATTTGAGAGCTAGAGTTACAGTGAGAGGGAGAGACAGAGAGGAAGGTCTTCCTTCTGTTTGTTCACTCCCCCAAATGGCCGCAACAGCTGGAGCTGCACCAATCCAAAGCCAGGAGCCAGGAGCTTCTTCCTGGTCTCCCACATGGGTGCAGGGGCCCAAGGACTTGGGCCATCTTCTGCTTTCCCAGGCCATAGCAGAGAGCTGGACTGGAAGTGGAACAGCTGGGACCAGAACCAGCGCCCATATGGGATACCCGTGCCTCAGGCTGAGGATTAACCTACTGCGCCACAGATCCGGCCCCATGGGGCTTCTTTATAGTTCTAGAAAGCAAAAGAAAGTTACTGTGTTTCAGGGTGTGTTGCTTTTAGTTCCTCTTTGTTAAGTCTGAAAGGAACTAGTTCTTGGCTATGGCATCAAGGAAGTGGTCTTCTACTTGTGGGTGTGGGAAGATTGACCTGAGCTGGCAACGGTGGCTCCTTACGGGCAAACCAGTTGTTCCAGCTGTGCCCCTTTTAATTTAGGCCAGACATCCCTGGAGGCATTCCTCACCCTGTAAAAGCCAGAACTGAGGACTGAGAGGGATCCCAGCCCAGAATGCTGCCTCCTTAGCAAAAGTGACTCATCACAGTGGCCAGAGCACTTAAATGATGGCCTTTTTTTAATTTTTAATTTTTAATTTTTTTTTAGTGTTCCCTGCCACATCCAAAGCTGGTTTCCGTCTTCCTGGCTGCCTGCTTTCACGTGTGACTTGATCAGATTCATCAGAGAGCAAGGTCTCAGTCCCTGTGGCCTCTGTGGGGTAGGGATACGGTGTTAGTGTCCACTCAGCAGTGCCAGGAAGAGCGTGTCTGTCTCTCCTGTGACATTTGGAAGTCTGAGCTCCTCGAGGACTGAACCAGAGGGTTTTTCCATCCCTGCAGAAAGAACGAAAAATTCTCTTGTACTGACTTCCAAGAGGCAACCGCAGGACCTGGTACTGGTGTGAGGACGCTCATAAGAGAAAGGACACAGGGATCCAGCCACCCGGAGTAGATCCATAAACTATTAGCTGATTGCTCTCCGTGAAGTGAGGTGTTTTGTTTTGTTTCTAATCTGTGTTTTGGGGTGGCTTTCCATGAGCATTTTCACGTCTCTCTCCATCCCCTTCCTCCTCCGCTTTAGTTTCTTGTATGTGAAACAACTTCAGAGCCAGTGATTTCTGCCTCGGCAGTCCCCCAGGGCCCTCTGCGGTGGCTCAGAGAGATGCTGGGGGAGAAAGCAGCAGCCGCCACCAGCAGTTTGTGTGGGAGCAGTTAGCACCCGTAGAAGAAAGTGTCCTCAAAAGCTCAGGTGGAGCGGCGTCAGTGCCGGTAGCCGTGGCAGTTCCGCGCTCTGCTCCTGCGTCTCTGTCCTTCTTGTAATCCCAAAAGGAGACGCTTTCACACTCTTCCTCCTCCCGGCCAGTTTCATAGGACACAGATCTGTCGCCCGCGTGTCGTGTCCTAGGAATTTCGGGCCCCCAGCTGTCGTGTGCCTGCAGAGGAGGGGAGCACCCCTGCCGGCCTCTTCTGGAGAAGTTCTGCGCCGCTCTGAGGTTCGATTGTCTAAGGCAGGTTGATGTGTGTGTGTGTGTTTGTGGTTTATTTGATAATCTAGAGAGTTTTCAGCTCTCAGCAGTTCTGGCGTAGTTTCAGTTGTAGTAGGGAATTCAGGAATGTCGGTGGAGCTGGTTGTAGGTAAATCAAATGCACGCTTTTGATAGTATGGTTGGAAGAGTCTATAAAACTGACCTTGTTGGTTTTGTTCTCAGCAAACCCACCCAGGCCACAAAAACTGGCTTTAATAGTGCCTGATATTAGCTCATGCTCTGTTTCTACAGTAAATTCAAGGCCATCTGATGATACCAGTTTGACGTAGCTGGCATCAGGCCCTTCACAGCCACCGTAGCTTTTCTCCTCCCCTTCTGTTAAATGTCTATGGAAGTCTGCTTTGCTACCCCAGGAGCTTGAGCGGTTTCTCGTCAGTCCAGCAGCCATGGCAGCCAGGTCCCCGTGCGCCACCACAGCCCCTGTTCCGTGACTGCTCCGTTAGTTCACTTCTATTTCCTTCTTTATTTAAGTGGGGAAGAGAGGTTTGTGTTTCCTTCCGTGGTTCTTTGCGGGCTGTGAGCTGAGCCCCCTTTCCCTTCAGTATCCCCCTCAGATGTAACCCCAGGGGTACTTTCCCATTCTGGACACTTTTCCCCTTGTCTGACTTCTGGAGCCACGCAGCCCTTTGCTATTTTGTACAAACCCTCTTCTCTTACCTGTTCATTCTCAGAATTCTGGAGAGAACCTCCGGGATGGTGAGGTTTCTCTGAGAAACTAGATCTGTGCATGTGTTAAAAAAAAAAAAAAAAAACTTTTGAAAATCAGCTATATTTCTGCTGGGAACAAGTGCTACCTCATTATGTAACAGAGCTGTCAAAGAGCAGGCTGAGCCCAGTGGGATTTCAGTGGCCCCTTTTCATTTCTTTCAACAACTGCCAAATGAACACTTGCTCGATGTAGAGCCCTGGGCCAGGCGTGAAGTGGGAGGGAGGCCAGGGCTGTGAGGCAGGCCCGTGTGCTTCTGTCCACTGCCCTGACTCATCCTGGGAGGGTGGCGAGTGAGAGGCCCTGCTGCAGGACCTGGCTCATCAGCCACAGTGGGCTCCTTTGCTCTTGCCTGCGGCTTCCATAGAACAGGACTGCCATCTCTTTTCAACTTTGTGAAGCAAAAGGAAAGTAGAATTTTTTTTTTTTTGGAGACTAGTTTTTACAGTGTTTGTCAGTGAAGCTTTTATCCCTTTATTCTAACAGGATCCACCAAGGATGTAAGGCAACCCAAGAGAGTACATACTTGTTTATCATTGATGGCTGAAACAAATCTCAGTTAGGGGCTGTTCCCACTGCTGTCCTGCCATAAAAAGATGGTGCAAGTCCTTGGGCCCCTGCACCCACGTGGGAGACCCAGGAGAAGCTCCTGGCTTCAGATCGGCCCAGCCCTAACTGTTGTGTCCATTTGAGGAGTGAACCAGCAGATGGTCTCCCTCTCTTTCTCTGTCTCTCCCTCTCTTTTTCTCTGTAACTCTGCCTTTCAAATAAGAAAATAAATAAATCTAAAAAATAAATAAATAAATAAAACAAGAAGACGTGTAGAGTAAGCAGGACTTGAACCGGCACTGTGATATGGGATGTCGGTGTCTCAGACAGCAGCTTAGCCCTCTGAATCACCATGCCCACGTCAAGCCCCTGGCTTTAATAGGAACAGTGCCAGAAACCGTTGCCACGTGTGCCCAGAGTGACTGGGCTCCTTGTAGCTACTTTTTCATTGTTGACCAAGAGGGGCTATTGAGGTACATAGTAGATGCTCAGTAAATATTTGGTGAGTGACTAAGAGGGCCTTGGTACCTTCTTTGTCCTGTTACCTTAGTACTTAACACTGCACTTTGCTCTGGGAGATGCTTTGAGAACAGCTGGCCACGTAAGTTTGAGGTGCTGTAGAGTCTGCAGCGTATAGGTGCCGGAGACAAATAGTGCACATCACTGTGTTAGAAGCAATGCTCAGGAACAGTTGTGGAGAATGAAAACCTCCTTTGCTTTTTATTTATTTGAAAGACAGTTACCAGGAGCAGGAGGTCTTCCATCCACTGGTTCACTTCCCAAATGGCCACAATGGCCAGAACTGAGCCGATCTGAAGCCAGGAGCCAAGAGCTTCTTTTGAGTCTCCCACATGGGTGCAGGGGCCCAAGGACTTGGACCATCCTCCACTGCTTTCTGAGGTATGTTAGCAAGGAGTTGGGATCAAAAGTGAGCAACTGGGACTCAAGCCGGAGCCCATATGGGCTACTGGCGCTGCACGCCAGGACTTTAACCTCTTGTACTGGCCCCTCTTTTGCTTTTTGAAGTTGGCATTTTCCAGTCTCATTTGACTGTATAGTTGGCCTTCTGTATCCATGGTGGGCATTGGTGGATATATCCAGCTGCTGATTAAAAATGTTCAGAAAAAAAATTCATCAGTACTGAATATAACCAGACTTTATTGTCTTTTTCTGTAAGCAATACAGTATAACAACTGTTTACATTGTATTGAGTCTTATAAATTTATCTAGTTAGCATGTGTGAAACATTTAAAACAGTGCAAGACGGAATGAACGCCATGATGGGGCCGTTGTAACTGTGATTGCTATGGGTTTTAATTTATTGATCTGAGTTGATGAACTTTTTTTTTTTTTTAAGTATTTATTTATTTGAAAGTCAAAGTTACACAGAGAAGGAGAGGCAGAGGCAAAGGCACAGAGAGAGAGGTCTTCCATCCGCTGGTTCACTCCCTAATTGGCTACAACGGCCAGAGCTACGCCAGTCTGAAGCCAGGAGCCAGGAGCTTCCTCCGGGTCTCCCACGTGGGTGCAGGGGCCCAAGGACTTGGGCCATCTTCTACTGCTTTCTCAGGCCACAGCAGAGAGCTGGATCGGAAATGGAGCAGCCAGTACTTGAATTGGCACCCATATGGGGTGCCGGCTCTGCAGGCAGCTGTTTTACCTGCTACGCCACAGTGCCAGATCCAATGAACATTTTTTTTTTTAAGACTTATTTATTTATTTGAAAGGCAGATTTAGAGAGGAGACAGAGAGAAAGATCTTTCTCTGCAGTAGTCAGGAGTGGGTCAGGCTCAAGCCAGGAGTCAGCAGCTTCATTTGGTTCTTCCACTTGGAATCAGGGGCCCAAGCACTTGGGCCAGCTTTCTGCTTTCCCAGGTGCATTAGCAGGGAGCTGGATCGGAAGTGGAGCAGTCAGGACTCTAACCAGTGCCCATATGGGATGCCAGCATTGCAGGTGGCAGCTTAACCTCCTCCGCCACAGTGCTGGCCCCTGGATTTTTTTTTTTTTTTTTTTTTTTTTAATTTGAGAGGCAGAGACGAAGAGCGCTTTCATCTGCTGGTTCACCCCTAAAATGCCCCAGAACAATTGAGGATGGGCCAGGGCCAAAATTAGGAGCTCAATCCAGATCTCCCATGTGGGTAGCAGGAACTTAATTACTTGAGCCATTACCACTCCTAGGGTCTGCATTAGCAGGAAGCTGAAGTCAGGAGCGAGAGCCAGGAATCAAGGCCAGGTACTCCTGTGGGATGCATGTGTTTTCAACTCTGCGTTAAACAGCTGCTAGGGGTTTTCTGACCCATGGACTCCTCCAGAGTGTTTATTATTCCCTATTGATAGGCATTTAAGTTCCTCCCAGTGGGGTGTAATTAAGGGTAGCATCGCAATAAACCTTTTTGTACTTGTGCATGTATTTCTGTGGGAGAGATTCCTAGAAGCATGAGGAGGATTGCTGGGTCAAAAGACATGCACGTGGGGGCCGGCACTGTGGCATAGCTGGTAAGGCTGCCATCTGCAGAGCCGGCTTCCCATATGGGCATTGTTTCAAGTCCTGGCTGCTCCACTTCTGATCCAGCTCTCTGCTATGGCCTGGGAAAGCAGTAGAAGAAGGCCCAAGTCCTTGGGCCCCTGCACCCACATGGAAGACCTCTTTCTCTAACTCTGCCTTTCAAAAAAGAAAGAAAGAGGCCGGCGCCGTGGCTCAATAGGCTAATCCTCCGCCTTTTGGTGCCGGCACACCGGGTTCTAGTCCTGTTCGGGGCGCCAGATTCTGTCCCGGTTGCCCCTCTTCCAGGCCAGCCCTCTGCTGTGGCCTGGGAGTGCAGTGGAGGATGGCCCAAGTGCTTGGGCCCTGCACCCCATGGGAGACCAGGAGAAGCACCTGGCTCCTGGCTTCAGATCAGCGCGGTGCGCCGGCCGCAGCACACTGGCCGCAGCGGCCATTGGAGGGTGAACCAACGGCAAGGGAAGACCTTTCTCTCTCTCTCTCTCTCACTCACTGTCCACTCTGCCTGTCAAAAAAAAAAAGAAAAGAAAAGAAAAGAAAAAAGATGTGCACACTTACAAATGACCAAATGTCATGAATCCCTCAGAATCACCTTTCCAGACTGTCATTAACCAGGATCTAACATCCGCTGGCCTGGTAAAGACTTCAGTGGTGCCTTCCATCCACATGTGTGCTGGGTCCCCTCCTCCTCCTGCTCTCCCTCCCGGCTGAAAATGGAATGGAACCCCCAGAGATCTTCCCTTTCTTTGTCTTGCAGAGTCTGGCCGCAGATAAGGGACCAACATGACTGACTCCAAGTACTTCACCACGACCAAGAAAGGTACTGTTTTTGTTTCCTTATGACGCTTGATTTGCTCTTTCCTTGCCTGACCCTCTGCTTGCTTTCAGTGGGGTGGGCAGCAGGACCATTGTGGTCTGACGCCCACGATGGGAAACAACCAAGAGCTTCTTTGCCTCGTAGATCTGGAAAGCTCAACCATGTCCAGCACCACGGCTCACTAGGCTAATCCTCCACCTGCAGCGCTGGCACACTGGGTTCTAGTCCTGGTCGGGGTGCCAGACTCTGTCCCGGTTGCCCCTCTTCCAGTCCAGCTCTCTGCTGTGGCCCAGGAGTGCAGTGGAGGATGGCCCAAGTGCTTGGGCCCTGCACCCCATGGGAGACCAGGAGAAGCACCTGGCTCCTGGCTTCAGATCAGTGCAGTGCGCCGGCCGCGGCGGCCATTGGATGGTGAACCAACGGCAAAGGAAGACCTTTCTCTCTGTCTCTCTCTCACTGTCCACCCTGCCTGTCCAAAAAAAAAAAAAAGAAATCAACCATAGCTTTCAGGACCCAGCCAGAGCAGTAGCTGCAAGTATGGGGAGAAGTCCTCTTTTTTTTGTTGTTCCTCATGGCTTATTTTATTAGTGAACATAGTTTAAACTACTTTAACAGTGAAATAGGATGTGTATCTCCTGGGAGAAAATCCTATCAGTAACCCCACCATGGAAGGTGTGTCTGGCCTTATCACGCGATGCACGCAGTTCTCATCCTGTTTTTCACTTGACGCTGTCGTCAACATTTCCCGGCAGTTTCGGTGACTCGGTGCTCGGTCTGTTGAGTCCTGCACTGAAATTCGCTAAGTAAGCTTCTGTCGCTGGATATTCTGGTCCTTCCTATTTCTAAGGAAATGGAGGATGTTGTCCTTGCCCGCAAATGCGCTTTAACCCTGTAAGCAGTTTTCTGACCGGCCCTGCGGGTGAGAGTGACACACGCCAGCTGTCCAGATGACAAGTCTGCCCCCATCAGGCATTTACCTGGTGTAGGAGAGGAGGTGGGTAGTTATTTGACCTGGCTTGCCTGGAGATTGAACAGGAAAGACAATCTATTAAGTCGTAGCACACCAGAGGGCGAAGGTGCAGGGGCTATGGGAGCGCTGTGCTGGGAGGGAACAGGCGCTCTACCCAGGATACGTGTTCAGGGAAAGGAAGGCTGCTGGGCGCATAGTTACTGAGGAGCAGGGAGAAGGAAGAGGTTTGCACGCTCAGTGGTTCAGGCCTGGTGTGTCAGGCTGGCCGTGTGAACTCAGCACTGCGTATTGAAGTGTCAGTAGTGGGAGCTGCTGTTTTTGTTTTTTTCTTTTTAAGGTTTATTTATTTATTTTGAGAGTTACAGAGGGAGAGGGAGAGACAGATCATCTACCTTCTGGTTCATTACCCAGAGGGCTGTAACAGCCAGTGCCGGGCCAGGCCAAAGCCAGGAGCCAGGAGCTCCATCTGGGTGGCAGGGGCTCAAGCACTTGGGCCATCTTCTGCTGCTTTTCCCAGGCCATTAACAGGGAGCTGGTTAGGAAGAGGAGCAGCCGGGACTTGAACCAGTGCTCATGTGGGATGCTGGTGTTGCATGCAGCAGCTTTACCTGAGACTTCACAATGCCTGCCACCAGCAGTGGGAGATTTTTGTGAATTTTCTTTTTTTAAAAGATTTATTTATTTATTTGAAAGACAGAGTTACAGAGAGTCACAGGAGAGAGGTCTTCCAACCGCTGGTTTACTTTCCAAATGGCCACAGTGGCCAGAGCTGCGCTGATCAGGAGCCAGGAGCAGGAGCTTCCGGGTCTCCCATGCAGGTGCAGGTGCCCAAGGACTTGGACCATCTTCTGCTTTCCCAGGCCATAGCAGAGAGCTGGATCGGAAGTGGAGCAGCTGGGACTCACACTGGAGACCATATGGGATGCAGGCACTGCAAGCGGCACTGGGCCATAGTGCCAGCCCGTGTGGATTTTCTCTTGGGAAGACTATCTGGATAGAGGTGCCTGCATTCCAGTCTTTTTTTTTTTTTTTTTTGGACAGGCAGAGTGGACAGTGAGAGAGAGAGATAAAGAGAAAGGTCTTCCTTTA
Source organism: Sylvilagus floridanus (assembly GCA_949820135.1). NCBI lineage: Eukaryota > Metazoa > Chordata > Mammalia > Lagomorpha > Leporidae > Sylvilagus > Sylvilagus floridanus. The sequence continues at coordinate 161,401,452 of OX463233.1, forward strand.
CCATTGCTTCACCCTCTAATGGCTGCCACGGCCAGCACACCGCGCTGATCAGGAGCCAGGTGCTTCTCCTGGTCTCCCATGGGGTGCAGGCCCAAGCACTTGGGCCATCCTCCACTGCACTCCCGGGCCACAGCAGAGAGCTGGCCTGGAAGAGAGGCAACCGGGATAGAACCTGGTGTGCCGGCGCTGCAAAGCAGAGGATTAGCCTATTGAGCTGCGGCGCCACCATGGGTTCCAGTCTTGAGTCGAATCATTGATGGTTTTCACAGGGGAAGGTTCGAGGCAGATTCTAATAAAGGATTTCAGGGAAGGGAGGCGAGGAGACCATGAGAGGTGATAGTGCTTGAGCCTGGAGCCAGAGATTGAGAGAAATTGGCTGTCTCATGAATAATTGATGGGTGGGCTTGAGAACTGACTGGATCTGGGGGTCTTTCAGGAGCAGTCAGATTCCAGGTTCAGCCTCCCAGCTTCCTTGGGGCTGAGGGGACTCGGGCCTTGAGCCATTAGTTGACAGTGACAGTTACACTAGGCTTGACCAGGCGCTTGAACAAAGCAGGGGCAGCCCTGCAGAGGGGTCCAGGGTCAAGGTCTGTATGGGCTGTTGGATCCCAGAGCGAGCAGACACAGGCCCCTCACCCCTTGGCAGCAGAAGGGCTTGTGTTCTCTGAGTGAGCATGAGCTGCAAGCTCTGCAGATTCTTCCTGGCTCTCTTGAGCAATGCCCCAGTGTGGCCTGGCCCAGACTGTGCTAGGTGACTGTTCTTCCCTGGCCACGGGTGCTGTCTGTCTGCTGGAGTTCTTTGCTGAAAGAAAGAACGTTGTGAAAAGAAACCAGAGTGTTCCTTTTTCTCACTGTAGATCCATCTAGAAGTTGCTCAGCACCTTCCCCCACATCCTGCACTCCGAAGTAACTTGAGAGGGAAACCCAGGACTCCCATTCTACAAGAGGGATCCAAAGGCAGGGTCACGTGGCTGGTTAGTAATAGCAGCGGTCACCCTTAATGCAGACCGCTGAGTGCCAGGCAGAGGTGAGCATTTCTCCATCCAGATGTGAAAAGAGGAATCATCACCCCAGCCAAGGGAGAGCGCGAGCAGGCAAGGCAGGAGGCAGAGAGGCACAGTGAGGGTCCTGGGTGTGCCCAGCCAGGGGTGAAAAGCGTGGGCTCTGGATCCGCAGACGTGTGTTTGTAAGCTGTCGGACGTCCTGTAGCCTCCGTTTGCTCGCCTGTACAGTGTGGAAGCTGGGGGGATGCAGAGCTGTGAGGATGACATGAGAAAAAGCATGGGAGAAGGTAGTGTGGTGCCAGTCTCAGAGAAAGGCTTGGAAGTCAGGTCTGCCCTCCTAGCCTGTTAGACGCTGGCCAGCTCTGCCGCAAGGCCCCGAACAAACCCAACTTCCGCATTTGCTTTTCCCAGGTCATCAAGTTCTGAAGAGCAATTTATTATACACTGAGACCCTTGGGAGGCAGCTAATTCCTATTTTTGTGAGCAGAGCAACCACTTGTGGCTCAGGAAGTGAAACCCTGAGCAAGCGGTTTTGACCAGAGGTTCTAGAGGGGCAGGAAAAGCTTATGTGTGGGGATCTGTCAAAATCCGCCCCCTCCCTGCAAACCCTGAGTGCCCGGATCTGTCACTCTCAGCCCTGTAGGCCCCTTGCTGAGCGAGGGCAGCTGTGAGAGCGTGGCCTTCTGCCTGAGCAGCATTGGCCTCCCTGCTTTCTGTCTCCTCCCGAGCCTTTGGCGCCTCCTCAGTGCCCGCCTCTTCAGCGTGAGCGCCAAACCTCCTTTGTGACAGTTCTCCTCCAGTGTCCCTCACTGCCACCTGCCACACCTGAGCCCAGGGGCCTGCAGCTTCCCTCAGAGGCAGCTCTCAGAGCGCCACACTCGTTTCCTTGCAGGGCTTTCGGAAGCTGGGGAGGGGAGTGAGCCCTGGCAGGGTGTGCAGGGTGGCTCATGGCTGCCTCCTTTTCCAGGGGAGATCTTCGAGCTGAAGGCGGAGCTCAACAGTGACAAGAAGGAGAAGAAGAAGGAGGCGGTGAAGAAAGTGATCGCGTCCATGACCGTGGGCAAGGACGTCAGGTGTGCAGGAGTCCCCCGGGGAGCTAGACGCTGGCGACAGGGGAGGGCTCTAACCTGGTCTGGTTCAGCACTCTGTAGGACATGTGGCGGCCTGAGACTCCCTCACACAGCTTCCTCCATGGCCCTTCTTTCCAAACAGAAGGTCTTGTTCACGCAGGAGTCAGGAGCTCCAACGGTCGTGGGTCAGGTGCAGTGGGTCAAATGGTGTGAAGTAGATGGAACAGGTGTCAGAGGCTCCCGGAGAAAACTGCTGTCAGCTCCGGGAAAATGGCCCCTGTGTGGCCAGGTCATCTATTCTGTCTTTGGTTTTCCTAAAAAAGGAACATCGGATTTTTTGTTTTAAATCTCCCTGCTTTAAGTTGCCAGGTGCTATCAGACCAGTTTCTGGGTGGCCCAGGTCAGTCACACCTGCAGGTTGGAGCTCTCTAATCTGCCACCAGTTGCAGCCTGGGGTTCAGTCATGTGGAACACAGCTGCCACACCTTAACTCTTCCCTCCCCCCGGGAATGCCCGTGTGCCCAGCTTGTTTTCCCATCTTGTAAAACCCACCCAAGGTCGGCCTGCTCCCTGTTGCCTTCCTTCCCCACCCCAGCCCACTGCCCTGAACCCACAGAACTTGCTGTCTGCTGCCGTCACTCAGCACGAAATCCTGTCATGTCTCCTGTTGTGCGGGCTTGTGCTGACCTGCCTGTCAGACTGTAAAGTCCACAGGGCCAGGGGCGGGTTTACAACAGCTTCATATTTGCACAGCATCTGAGAGTTTGCAGACCATGCGCAGCCATGTTCTCTCAGTAGTTCCTTACAGTGCCCATTGCAGCTAATGCCAGAGAAACAGGATGCCGGAGCACGGTGGCTCGGGGACAGTCACGTACTTAATGGCAGAACTAGGACTCAACCCCAGCCCTTCTGAAATCAAATCCAGGCTCCTTTTGCCCATGGCCTCTCCTCGGTGCCCAGCTCTGAGTGCAGGCCTGTGAGCTGATGTGGAGCAGCTTCCCCAGCCAGGTCCTGTAACAGGACTGCACTGCGCCAGACTTACCCCCCGTTGCCTTAGCCCATTGCCACCCTCAGGAAAGCCTCCTGCCCGTGACCTGGAGGAGCAGAGTGGCAAAGGGGCCAAGTGTCTGCCAGAAAACTAGGCCTCCTCCCGAGTCCGGTTCCTTCCAGGGCAGAGCTGCTTTCCTTCTGTTAGCACTCGGCTGTCTCCCCTCGCAGAGGAAGCCTCATTGTGCATCCATCTCAGAGGCAGCTTGTCCTGCTGATGTGACGGGCTCATCAGCAGTTCTTCCTCCTCCCCGCCCCCTTGCTCTTCCCGTGTGTCATCTTCAAGGGGGTGCATGCATCTCCGCTCTGGCAGAACTCATCTTGACCTCTTCAGTCTCGTGTTGCCATGCCCTTGCTTGTAAAAGCATGAGAGTTGAAAGGGAAGGTGACGCCTGGTTCCCACGTTACAGGGACCTGTGACTCTGGACCCTCTGGGTGCCTTGTTGGGAACCAGTAAAGCAGGACCATGAGCACAGACTTGGGAGTCAGAGCTGGTTCCTCAGGCAGGTTATTTGACATGTGAACCTCAGAGCTGTCTTCCGTGAGACGGGGTAATCTCTGAGCTTCTCAGGGCTACTGAGTGAGATCAGACACAGAAAGCTCTTAGCCCCAAGTCTGGTGTATAGCAGACACTGTATGCCTGAGGTGCTGGCTCTTAGTGGGTTTCAGAACAAGCCCTGTGCTGAGAGCAGCCTGGCCCGCCCCTGCTTCCCTAGACCCCGGAACCAGAAGCCTGGTATGAGGGCCACATTAGTGTCAGGAAGGGGAAAGGGATCATTGTCATTGACTCAGCACGTCCTAGACATCAAGGACTGGGCCCTGCAGTGTCGTCTCATTGGCCCACACAGGGTCCTGGGAACTGAGTTCCCACCGCAACTTGCTTGCAAATGAGAAAGCTGAGGTTTCGGGGATGATAGTTTCCCAGTGACCCACAGGTACCAAGAGGCAGAGTTTGACGGGCTCCAGAGCGCATGTTTGAGCCCTGGTAAAAGGACACAGAAAATGTTTTTGCCTTTAGTATCACCCTTTGGGATTCTGTGTCTCATAGCAGGTGTTTGTCTTTCTCCTTGCCCCTCCCCGCTGTCCCTGCTCCCCATTAACTGCCTAGAAGTCTTCCATGTCCTTTCTTCAGCCATCCCCCTGCTGACACCCTCTCCACCTTCCAGTGCTCTCTTCCCTGACGTGGTGAACTGCATGCAGACAGACAACCTGGAGTTGAAGAAGCTGGTGTACCTGTACTTGATGAACTACGCCAAGAGTCAGCCAGACATGGCCATCATGGCTGTCAACACCTTTGTGAAGGTGAGCCCGGGCGCTTTCTGCTCCATCTCCCTGCATTGCTTTGGGTTGACTCCTTTCCAGCCCCCAGGCTACCCCCACCCACCTGGGCCGAGGGCCTCTTCCTCCAGCAGAGGGCTCCCCTCCCCGTAGCATGAGATGCCAAAGGCTTTTCCTCACTCATTCCATGTCTGGTGGTTCCAGGCCTCAGGTTCCTTTGCCAGGGCAGGATGCAGCAATGTCTGAGAGCATCTGCGCTCCCTTTATTTATTTATTTATTTATTTATTTTTTATTTTTTATTTTTTTTATTTTTATTTTTTACAGGCAGAGTGGACAGTGAGAGAGAGAGACAGAGAGAAAGGTCTTCCTTTTGCCGTTGGTTCACCCTCCAATGGCCGCCGCGGCCGGCGCGCTGCGGCCGGCGCACCGCGCTTGTCCGATGGCAGGAGCCAGGAGCCAGGTGCTTTTCCTGGTCTCCCCATGGAGTGCAGGGTCCAAGCACCTGGGCCATCCTCCACTGCACTCCTGGGCCACAGCAGAGGGCTGGCCTGGAAGAGGGGCAACCGGGACAGAATCCGGCGCCCCGACCGGGATTAGAACCCGGTGTGCCGGCGCCGCAAGGCAGAGGATTAGCCTGTTGAGCCACGGCGCCGGCCTTTATTTATTTTTTTTTAAGATTTATTTATTTGAAAGAGTTAACAAAGAGAGAAGGAGAGACAGAGAAATCTTCCATCTGCTGGCTCACTCCCCAGCCGGCTGCAACAGCCGGAGCTGTGCCGATCTGAAGCCAGGAGCCAGGAGCTTCTTCTGGGTCTCCCACGTGGGTGCAGGGGCCCAAGGACTTGGGCCATCTTCTACTGTTTTCCCAGGCCTTAGCAGAGAGCCGGATCAGAAGTGGAGCAGCTGGGACTAGAACCTGTGCCCATATGGGATGCCGACACTGCAGGCGGCAGCTTTACCCACTGTGCCACAGTGCTGGCTGCTGGGTTCCCTTTCTAGACTGGTCCTTTCTGCTCTCCAGATTGAGGAGCAAGTGGGGACTTGAATTGTCGGTTCCATACACCTTAAGAAGCCAAACTCCCTCCAAGCCAAACTCCCTCCAGAAGGAATTAGGAAATGGAGGGGCTGTATGGTCTCATTAGCTTACACTGTGTATGTATGTGAAAATTGTACAGTACGTGAAAATGTACAATATTACATGTTAACTACAGATTTTTAAAAATAATTTTTTAAAGCTCTTAATTAAAAGAACCCAACTTTCCTAGCTCTGTTGAGCCTCAGAATCAGGAAAATGAGAGTTTCTGTGATGCAGTGGCAAGATTGGGTGCTGATGGACATGGGTGTGACTGGATCACAGCTCTGCCCTGTGACTTGGGGCGAGCTCCCAGGAGCCTCAGCTTCCACACCCGTAAAGCCAGGCCAGTGCTGTACATCCATGGTGAGGGTCAGAGGAGACCATGTGCAGAGCCCCTCACACAGCTCTGACGAATGCTCGGTGCCAGCTACCTGGCATTGACTTCTGGTGCTGTTGGCTACAGTCAGCGGTGACCCCATAGCAGCCATCTGAAGCTGCTCGGCCCAGCAGGGTCCAGAGCTGCAGGCCAGGGAGATCATGAAGGCACATGCGGCTCATCCCACCCTGGCCACTGGCTGGTTCCCCCTCAGGACTGTGAGGACCCCAACCCCCTCATCCGTGCCCTGGCCGTACGGACCATGGGCTGCATCCGCGTTGACAAGATCACGGAGTATCTGTGTGAGCCTCTCCGCAAGTGCCTGAAGGACGAAGATCCCTACGTGCGCAAAACAGCGGCCGTGTGCGTGGCCAAGCTCCACGACATCAACGCCCAGCTGGTGGAGGACCAGGGCTTCTTGGACACCCTTAAAGACCTCATCTCTGACTCTAACCCCATGGTAAGTCCTGGCCACTCAATGCCCCACCTCCTCTACCTCCTGTTGCTTGCCACACCCTCGGCTTGACCCCTGCAAGGCCCCCATTCCTAGAAGTCCAGAGCCTTGCTGGGTGGGCTGATCATGCTTGTGCCTTGTGGTGGTTCAGGCACCGACCTGGCTTCTCTTCTCTGTACTCTCCAACCAAGCTGTGCTACTTTCCTCCTCACCAGTAAAGTGGGCCCATTCTCTACGGCTGGTGGGAGTGCTGGGAAGGTAATGTGCCTGGCTGGACCCACCTTGGGTGCACAACCAGTCCCGGTGCCCTCCCTTCCCTTCCAGTCGCTGTCCCTGTCACCATCTTCTCATCAGGACCAGCTGACGCTCTGAATATGAGGTGCTTTTCCCTTGCTCCGCGTGCTTGCAGGGCTGTAGAGTCACCCTTGAGTAGCGCAGTCTGGAGGCCAGGATGCCAGGACTGGCTGAGTGGGCACCTGTGATCTCTCCACAGTGGCAGCTGTCTGGAGAGCAGTTTAGGATCGTCCACTTAAGACGAAATGCACAAGCCCCTGGACCCCGACATCCCCGCCGTCTGCCCCACAGGAACACTAATCCCCCAATGGCACTGGGCAGCCTGTGCGGGGACAGGCCGTGGAGTGGTGTGTGGCCTAGGGAAGCATTGCAGCCAGTGCAGAACACACCAAGCAGCTGTGCTCCTGGGACTGAGCTGAGGGTGCAGGGCTGCACCTGGCAAGGCCCTGCCTGCAGCGTGGAGGGGCTGTGCAGGGCTCCTCTGGCCCTGAAGCTGTTGCAGTTGGTAGAGAGGAGCTATTAGGTTAGGTAGCTGGAATGTGCTGTGTTGCCAGGCACTTCCGGCTAGAGCACTTCTTTTCCTGCATGATTTTAGTCCACCTGCAGAGCAGTCAGTGGGGCCACTGCTGGGAGTGGGTTTTCTTGAGGCTCCAGATCCTGCCCATCAGGTCATAGTCCTTTTAGTACGTCACTAGCGCAGCTGTCCCCTGGCCTGGCAGCAGTGCCCCTAGCCTCTGCCCCTTCCACGCTCTCAACCAGGTGGTGGCCAACGCCGTGGCTGCCCTCTCAGAGATCGCTGAGTCCCACCCCAGCAGCGACCTGCTCGACCTGAACCCGCAGTCCATTAACAAGCTGCTGACAGCCCTGAACGAGTGCACCGAGTGGGGCCAGATCTTCATCCTGGACTGCCTGGCCAACTATACGCCCAAGGACGACCGCGAGGCCCAGAGGTGAGCCGGCCGCCCCTTGCTAGACAGCCCAGCAGCCCCTGGTCCTCAGGGAGCTCCAACCAGGAGCTGTGCCACAGGCTTGAGTGGGACCCCTCTCGGGGCCTTGCCCCACAAACCATCCTCAGACAGCCCTCAGTGGAGGACAGTCCTTCTCCTGTCTGTCCAGAGTCACCAGTGTGGCTTCAGGCAGTCAGCCCACTGCTGACCTGGCATCTAATGGGGACCCTGGCCACATCGGCCAAGTCAGGGAGTTGATAGCCTCAGAGCCTTGCCTGTTGCATTCTGACCAGTGCCCGGGCTCAGCTGGTGCCTTCCCGATGTTAGATCATCTTTAATGCAGCTCTCCAAAGGAGGTCCCATTATTGCCCTCATTTTGCAGATGAGCAAATTCCACTTTAGAAAGGTGGTGGGAATTGTGTCCCACCTGGGACACACCTGTCCTTGATTTTTTTAAGATTTATTTATTTATTTATTTATTATCTTTTATTTAATTAGTAGAGTTAGACAGTGAGAGAGAGAGACACAGAGAGAAAGGTCTTCCTTTACTGTTGGTTCACCCTCCAATGGCCGCCGCAGCTGGTGTGCTGCGGCTAGCGCACCATGCTGATCTGAAGGCAGGAGCCAGCCAGGTGCTTCTCCTGGTCTCCCATGAGGGTGCAGGGCCCAAGCGCTTGGGCCATCCTCCACTGCCTTCCCAGGCCATAGCAGAGAGCTGGACTGGAAGAGGGGCAACCGGGACAGAATCCAGCGCCCCGACTGGGACTAGAACCTGGGGTGCTGGCGCCACAGGCGGAGGATTAGCCTATTGAGCCATGGTGCCGGCCATATTTATTTATTTTAAAGGCAGGGTTACAGATAAGCAAAGGCAGAGAGAGAGAGAGATCTTCCATCCCCTGGTTCACTCCCCAGATGGCTGCAATGGCTGGAGCTGGGCTGATCCGAAGCCACGGAGTGTCTTTTGGGTCTCCCACATGGGTGCAGGAGCCCAAGCACTTGGGTCATCTTCTGCTGTTTTCCCAGGCACATTATCAGGGAGCTGGATCAGAGGTGGAGCAGCTGGGACTTGAATGAGTACCCATATGGGCTGCCGGCACTGCAGATGGCGGCTTTACCCGCTATGCCATAGTGCCGGCCCCCAACTCTTGATCTTAATCAGTTTGATATCCTGACCCTTATATATGTATGTATGTGTGTATTTGAGAGACAGAGATGCAGAGTGCTTCTATCCACTGGTCCACTCTCCAGATGCCTACGATGTCTGAGCCTCGTCCAGGCTGAAGCTGGGAACCAGGAACTAAATCCAGATCTCCTGTGTGGGTGGCAGGGACCCAGTCACTTGAGCCATCACCTAGTGCCAGGGTGGACATTAACAAGAAGTTGGAATTGAGAGTGGAATTCCTGGAATCCAGGAATTCTGATACGGGATTTGGGTGTCCCCACCAACCGTTTAAGTAATTGCTAGGCCGAGTCCCCATCCCTCCTGTCCCTTCTGAATGCCCTGACAGCCAGGGAAGGGAGGGAGCCGACAGTTGTGAGTGTTTACTTTCTCGCCACCAGCACTTCCTTCTGTGCCCCCAGAACTCTGTGCAGAGGCATGCTCCTCTCCGGTTTAGAGATCAGGAAACCGAGGCTCCATGCTTTGAACCTGCCCGGGGTCAGAGAGCAGACAGCAGAACCAGGGTCGAGAGCTTCCTCCCACTGAAGACCTGCTGTATTGACGACTAAAAGCAGATTGTTTCCCCTTGTCTGTCTCTCTGCTTTGCCCTGTTGGATTGGATGGACCCCAGCATCTGTGAGCGGGTCACACCCAGGCTCTCCCATGCCAACTCTGCTGTGGTGCTGTCCGCTGTGAAGGTGTTGATGAAATTCATGGAGATGCTGTCCAAGGACCTGGACTACTACGGCACACTGCTCAAGAAGCTGGCCCCGCCCCTGGTCACACTGCTCTCAGCCGAGCCCGAGCTGCAGTACGTGGCCCTGCGCAACATCAACCTTATTGTGCAGAAAAGGTATTGAGATGCACCCCAGGGCCCCCCGCCATGCAGCGCACACTCTGGGGGTGCATCTTCTCCTGGGAACTGTCAAGGGAAGCTGACCTTTTACCATACAGGGAGTCTCCAAGAGAAGCTTTACCCTAGAGCGCTTCACCAGGGCACCTTGGCAGCGTCTGGGGATGTGTTCGGTTGTTAGAGCTATGGGCAGCCTGCTGGCATCCAGTGGGTAGAGGCAGAGCACAGTGCACAGGACAGTTGCCCAGAGCAGGAAATCTTGCAGCTCAAAACGTCAGTGGACCTGGGCTTGAGAAGGCCTGGCTGAACTTCACCAGGGAGCAGGCTAGGGAGAGGCTAACGTGAGGCTTCTTACCCCAGACACTGCATGGCTGCAAGTCCGTGGGGTCCTCCTGAAGTGGGATATCAGATTTGTGTGCCTGTGTGTGTCCTGGGGACAGAGCCCGTGGCACTAGTCTAAGCCCCAGAGGGGCAGGAGGACTCCGAGATCATGAGAACTTTGTGTCAGCTCAGAGCCTGGGAGAGGGTATAGCAGAGCCACTCAGAGTGCCCTGCAGCCCACGTCCCTCCTTTCCATGAGAACAGCTCCCAAAAAAAGACCTGGGTTGGGCAGGGGCTGGCTTACATGGGACAGTATTCCCCAGGCTTCTCTGGGACAGGCCCCTCCTCCCTTTGAGGCAGCTCCTGCTGAGGGAGCCCTCCTGCTCTGGGGAATGGGAGTGGCCCCCCGAGTTCTCCCAGCCCTTTGGTTGAAAGGCTCAGCATTCAGGACTTGGCATCTACAACTGTCTGTCAAGCAGCCCCATGGTTGGGAGTGGCATACACGGAAAATAAGGGCCGTGTCTCGTCACTGTCCCTTGGTAGCTGGCATCTGGTTCTTAGCCCTTTCAGGGGGCCCAGAGATAGCTGTTGACCTGGGACATCCTTGAAGATTTGGGAGATAAACATGGGAGAGCTTTCTGACCGCCCCAATGCGGGGGTGACCACTGTTCACAATTGCAGTGGGGCCTTTACACACCAGTGCCCTTGGGCCACTAGACTTAAGGTATAATGACTGGTAGATCCAGATCAGCCCGAAAAGCTCCTGTGCTATATTTAACACGGCAAATCTCTTTAAGAGGTTGTCTTTGTTGCCAAGGCATGACCTGGCCCGGGCCCGACATGAGGTCGGGCAGCTCTTGCCAAGTCCTTGTTGCTATCCACCCTGGGGTCTTGCCTCTCCCAGGGGCACAACAGAGACTCCTTGTTTGGCAAGGACCTCCCCACGGTGTGTACACAGCAGCAGTGAGTGCCAGCTTCCTTCTCTCTCCACCCCGTCTCCTGCCTTCTTAACTGACTGTCTCCATTCCTATTCCTTTTTTGTTCTGGAGAAAGGGGCAGAGGAGTAGGAATCGCATGGTGACTCTTGTCTCTTTTTTTTGACAGGCAGAATGGACAGTGAGAGAGAGAGAGAGAGAGAAAGGTCTTCCTTTTGCCGTTGGTTCACCCTCCAATGGCCACTGCGGCTGGTGCACCATGCTGATCCTATGGCAGGAGCCAGGTGCTTCTCGGTCTCCCATGGGGTGCAGGGCCCAAGCACTTGGGCCATCCTCCACTGCACTCCCAGGCCACAGCAGAGATCAGGCCTGGAAGAGGGGCGACTGGGACAGAATCTGGTGCCCCAACCGGGACTAGAACCTGGGGTGCCAGCGCCATAGGTGGAGGATTAGCCTTTTGAGCCGCAGCGCCGGCTGTGACTCTTGTCTTAAACTGCACTTAATAACATCAGACATGTGACCCAGGCCAAGCATCTCAACCTCTCTTGGTTAAGAACATAGAGCTGGCCAGCGCCGCAGCTCACTAGGCTAATTCTCCGCCTTACGGCACTGGCACACCGGGTTCTAGTCCTGGTCAGGGTGCAGGATTCTGTCCCGGTTGCCCCTCTTCCAGGCCAGCTCTCTGCTGTGGCCCTGGAGTGCAGTGGAGGATGGCCCAAGTGCTTGGGCCCTGCACCCCGTGGGAGACCAGGAGAAGCACCTGGCTCCTGGCTTCAGATCAGCGTGGTTGGCCAGCCGCGGCGGCCATTGGAGGGTGAACCAATGGCAAAAGGAAGACCCTTCTCTCTGTCTCTCTCTCACTGTCCACTCTGCCTGTCAAAAAATAAAAAATAAAATAATAATAATAAAAAAGAACATAGAGCTTGGTGGTGCCAGTGGAGGGCAGAGGGTGCTGTGTCCGAGGCAGGAGCGGTGATAGCACGTGGAAGTGCCTGCTGGTGACAGTGCCTGCCCAGCAAGTGCCTTCTCAGAGGCAGGCGTCAGTCACGCTGGATGCTCCCTTTCCCTCCAACTCCCACAGTTGGCCTGTTGTGTAGGTGTCTGTGCAGGTCCCAAAAGACCACCCGAAGTTCAGAGATCACCAGCAGGACTCAGGATAGCCTGTGCTTGTACTCCTGGATGAGATTTGTTAGGCTCACAGGTAGCGTCTGGAGGGACTTCCCCCGCTCCCTCCCTTCTGTGGCAGGTCACACAGAGCACAGCCTCCCCCAGCAGGGTCTGCCCAGGGGTGCCCATTTAAGACCTAGCACCCAAGGTTTTCACTGGGGCACTCACCACATTCCAGACTCCCAGAAGGAAAGTAGGTGTTCAATATAAACCATACTGTTTGTGCGGAGTCTAGGCACAGTAAGATTTCTTTTAGGTATTTGAAAGGCAGAGTTACAGAGAGAATCTTCTGTCCACAGGTTCACTCCTCAAATGGCCGCAAAGGCCGGAGCTGGGCCAGGCCAAAGCCAGGAGCCTGGAACTCCATCCAGGTCTCCCACATGGGTGGCAGGAGCCCAAGCAGTTGGGCCATCTTCCGCTGCTTTCCCAGGCACATCAGCAGGGAGCTGGGTCAGAACTGCAGCAGCCAGGATTTGAACTGGGGCTCATTTGGGATACCAGCATTGCAGGCAGTAGCCCACTATTCCACCACACCAGCCCTATGCCAGGCTTTGCTTTTCTTTCTTTTTTTTTTAATAAAAATTTTATTTATTTATTTATTTGAAAGAGCTACAGAGATGGGGATAGAGGTTGATCTTCTGTCTGCTGGTCCACTCCCAAATAGCCCTAATGGCTGGGGTGGGGCCAGGCCAAATCCAGGAGCCTGGAACTCTGTGCGGGTCATCCCCAGGCCATCTTCTGTTGCCTTCCCAGGAGTGTTAGAACAGCTGGGATTTCAGCTGACACCCATATGGGGTGCTGGTGTAGCAGGAGGTGACTTAACTCACTGTGCCACAGTCACGGCCCTGTCAGGTCTTTCTAAGGCGAGCAGACTCAAGCCTGTGATGGTGATGCTTTCTTGCACAGTGCTATTCCCATTTTATGGGCAAGGAAACAGGCCCGAGGTCACAGCTGGGATAGGAACTGAGATCTGGCCGATTCCCAAGCTTGTCGCCTGGTGCTAGCCGCCCTTGACTGTGAACTTTCTCTTCCTCTCCCACAGGGTGAGGAGGTCAGGCTTGCAGTCGCCAGGCAGAGTCTTTATTTTTTTTCTATGATAACAACTTAATATTATTCTTTTAAGATTTATTTGGAAGGGAGAGTTATACTCCCCAAATGGCTGCAATGGCCAGAGCGGGGCCAGGCTGAAACCAGGAGCTTATTCCAGGTCTCCTACCTGGGCGCAGGAGTCCAAGCTCTTGGGTCATCCTCCAGTGCTTTCCCAGGTACATTAGCAGGAAACTAGATCAGAAGTGGAGCAGCCAGGGCACCCAGGCAGGGTTTGCTGTGGCCAGTCACTGGGCCCTTGCCAGTAGTCCTGACAGTGACGCTGCCTTCACAGACATCAGGCTCCATCTTGACCCTAGAAGTGCCCAGCAAACATGGAGGGGTTTCCTGGGGAGCTTATGGTGTGCTGTTTGCTCTCGGGGCATCCTGCCCCACCACCAGGCCTGAGATCCTGAAGCACGAGATGAAGGTCTTCTTCGTCAAGTACAATGACCCCATCTACGTGAAGCTGGAGAAGCTGGACATCATGATCCGCCTGGCCTCCCAGGCCAACATAGCCCAGGTCAGCAGTATGGGGGTTGGGCGGCTCTACTGCCACCAAGCTGTGGTCTCGGCCAGCTGATCAGTGTAGCTCCCAGGCACAGTCCCTATGAGCCAGGAAAAAAGACTGGAATTTTGTTATAAAAGAACGTTCCTGTTACCCACCATGCATCCACGAAGAAGCTGTAGTTTACGCGTTAGCTAAGGCTGACCTAAAGCAGGTTGTCCAGCTCTGCCAGGCAGCCCCTCTGCTTTCCTGCACCTGGTCGCTCGCTCCCTCCCTGGGCCTTCCTGGGGCGGAGGCAGAATCCCATCCTGCTAGGGGCTGTGCATTCCCACTGCCCGAGAGCGTTGCCAGAACCTGGGCCCCAGTTCCCCAACCCCGAATTCTCTGGGCCGCAGGTGTTGGCAGAGCTGAAAGAATATGCGACAGAAGTGGATGTGGACTTTGTACGGAAGGCTGTGCGTGCCATCGGCCGCTGCGCCATCAAGGTGGAGGTGAGGCTCTAGGGCTCTGTGCTCATCCTGGGGAGAGGCAATGAGCTGAAAGCAGGAGACGACTCTTATTCCAGTAGAATCTGCCAGCTTGTACCCTGGGAAGGCTGTGGTGCAGGTCTGGTTGGTCTCCTTCTCATTCTGTCTTCTCCTTGGGGCTTTTGAGTTGCTGCAGTTTAAATTTACTCATAATCATGGTTCTCCTGTAGCCTTAGCTGAAACAGTGGGATGGGTACAGGCTCCTGGAGGCCATGGTGGACTTAGCTTCTGCTCCATGGAGCTATGGGGCAGGGTTCTGCCTGCTGAAGGCTCTGGCAAGAATCCTGACTCAGCTGCTCTTGGGCCTCTTTCTCCAAGCTCCCCAGGCCGTTACAAGCCTCTGTGTGCTGTCCTTTCTTTCCTTCTTGTTTGTTAACCTATGGCGATGTTTCTTGACTACTGAATCAGAGTCTTCAGTGGGTCCCCAGGTGGCCAGAGGTTCCTGGGACATCTGGTCACTCCCAGCCCAGACCCTGAGATGCTTACCTCTTATAGTCCATTCTGAGATATCTCCCCTACAAGGCTTTTATTTATTTCTTTTAAGAGATTTATTTATTTATTTTGAACATCAGAGAGGGAGAGACCGAGAGAGACAGATCTTCCATTTGCTGGCTCACTCCCCAGATGGCCTCAATGGCCAGAGCTGGGCCAGTCAGAAGCCAGGAGCTTCTTCTGGGTCTCCCATTTGGGTGATAGGGGCCTGAACAGTTCCACTGCTTTTCCCAGGTCATTAACAGGGAGCTGATAGGAAGTGGAACAGCCAGACTCAAACCAGCACTCTGATATGGAATGCTGGCACTGTAGGTAGTGACTTAACCCACTAGCTACAGCACCCACCTCCCCACCAGGCCTTCAGTGCAGTGTGGGGGAACAAGGACTGAAAGGCTGGTCCACTAGGACTTTCGGTCATATGAGCATGCCCTCCCCACTGCCCTTTTTCATTTCTCTCTTTTGTTTTTTTTCCCTTAAGATTATATTTTGTTTATTTGAAAGGCAGAATGACGGCGGGGGGGGGGGGGGGGGCAGAGAGAGAAAGAGATCTTCATTTGCTGGTTCACTCCCCAAATGGCCACAACAGGTGGGTCTAGAACAGACTGAAGCCAGGAGCTAGGAATTCAATCCAGTCTCCCACATGGGGGCAGGGACATGAGCCCATTTTTAGGAAATGAGAGGTGGAGGTGCTGGTGTTACGGTGCTGTGGGTTAAGCCACTGCCTATGATGCCAGCATCCCCTATCAGAGCCCTTCTTTGAGTCCCAGCTGCTACACTTCCAGTCCAGCTCCCTGTGACTGTTCCTGGAAAGGTAGTGGAGGATGGCTCAAATCCTTGGGTTCCTCCACCCACATGAAGACCTGAATGGAGTTCTAGGCTCCTGGCTTCAACCTACCCCAGCCTAGACTGTTTTGGCTACTTGGGGAGTGAACCAGCAGTTGGAAGATCTCTTTCTCTCTCTGTTTCTCCCTCTCTCTGTCACTCTTTCAAATAAACAAAAATCTTAAGAGAGGTAGGATCAGACTGGGCCCTCCCCACTCTCAGCATCTCTGCCTCTGGCTTCTCAGTCTCATTCTGTCTCCCGTGTCCCTGCCATTGCAAGAACATCATCTGGCACTGGTTCTCCCCTCCCCTGTTATCTGGGAAGAGCATTCTCCTGTTCTCGCCATGATGAGGAGGGTGGGCAGAGTGGCTTGGAGCCCTTGGCCCAGGCTCTGTGGCGGTGGGGCACTGGGACCTGCCCACACTCCCCTCGTCTCCTGCACAGCAATCCGCGGAACGTTGTGTGAGCACACTGCTCGACCTCATCCAGACCAAGGTCAACTACGTGGTCCAGGAAGCCATCGTGGTCATTAAGGACATCTTCCGCAAGTACCCTAACAAGTATGTGTCCACCCCTCTCAGGGAGGGTGCAGCCTGGCTGTGCCTGGTGATGGGATGTTGGGGTGGAGGGGGAAGGAGCAGCCTCTCCCCTCTTCCTTACTTTGCCATAGCAGCATCCCTAAAGCCCTGGGTTCTCCTTACTTCCTCTGAGCGGCTCTTCTGCTCCCTAGACTAAACTAAGAGCTAACATGGAACAGATACGTCTCAAACCTCGTTTACTCACCACCTCTCAGGGTCCTGTAGGGCTACCACCTGTCTTTCCTGGCTCCTGTGCGCCCCCTTGGGTGCTCACATGCTGGCTGTGCCCTCATCTCCCAGATACGAGAGCGTGATCGCCACACTGTGCGAGAACCTGGACTCCCTGGATGAGCCTGAGGCCCGTGCTGCCATGATCTGGATCGTGGGCGAGTACGCCGAGCGGATTGACAACGCGGATGAGCTGCTGGAGAGCTTCCTCGAGGGCTTCCATGACGAGAGCACCCAGGTGGGCTGCCAGGCCAGGCCAGCTCGCCCCACGGCGGCCTGCCCTGCCCTCATAGCCGCTCCACTCCCAGCGTTGCCAGTGTGGACAGAGAGGGATGTGTGGGTGCCAAGTGTGGCCCCTCTCCCCACACCCCCACACTGTAGTACCTCTGGGGACATGTGAGATGTTTTTTGTTTTTTATTTTGTTTTGTTTTGTTTTTGACAGGCAGAGTGGACAGTGAGAGAGAGACAGAGAGAAAGGTCTTCCTTTGCCTTTGGGTCACCCTCCAGTGGCCACTGCAGCCGGCGCACCACGCTTATCCGAAGGCAGGAGCCAGGTGCTTCTCCTGGTCTCTCACGGGGTGCAGGGCCCAAGCACTTGGGCCATCCTCCACTACCCTCTTGGGCCACAGCAGAGAGCTGGCCTGGAAGAGGGGCAACCAGGACAGAATCCGGCGCCCCGACTGGGACTAGAACCCCGGGTGCCGGCACCATAGGCAGAGGATTAGCCTATTGAGCCGCAGCGCCAGCCTGTGAGATGGTCTTGATATATGGGAAGGGCAGGTGGAAGTTGCTGCTTGTTTTACTTTCGTGTCTACCTGTGGATAGACAGTACATCAACCTGGTTCAAAATTGATTTCTAGAGACGTCTCCCACTGCTTTCCTGGCTACACCAGTTCTTCTCCCAGAGGTTACCAGTGTTCCCGATTTCTTGAAGATGTTTCCATATGTCATTTCAGAATACAAACAGCTGATGCACAGACACGTGCAGCCTGTTGTGATTAGTCACAGCACTTGTACAGTCACTGCAGACACTGAGTTGGCAAGCACTGAACCTTCTCGCATGGGAGAACTGTGGAGTCAGGTCTTAGTCTCTGGACATGTTTTTGTCAACTAGTACATGACCTTGTTTTATGTGTGTTGCTCTTGAAAGACAGCTTATTTAGTATGTATCATCGATTCACTAATACTGGACTCAGGGCTAACCACACTGCAGCTCCCGCCTGAGTGAAGCATATTGGATGCAGCTGTTTGCTCCACAGGGCACTCAGTGTGTGTAGCCTTCTTGCGTTAGGAACTTCCCACGGCACTCGGCCCTGGATTTGGGGCCGTTGCCCACAAGAAGCTCAAAATGGCACCACACAGGCTGGGCAGAGGACGCCTGTTTGCAGCAAGAGAGTGAAGCAGGAGGGCGGCGCGTGGCCTGGCTCGGCCCCGCCCAGGACTGTGTGTCAGAGACCAGCTTCCCACTGCTGCAGGTGTCTGCAGACCACCAGAAGTGCCAGCAGGAGGCATCTGGGGCCTCCAAGTGCATGTTGACAGTTGGGCAGTCGCAGCTGCAGACTATTCCGAGGAGTGACTGTGTGTGTGCGCACACACACACACACACACACACATATATTTCCTAATCATTTATTTTTAAACACTACTGGCAGCATAACTAGCATATTTAAATTATTCAGGACCTTGCTTTGTTCCCTTAAAAAATATACCAGGGCCCTGCCATGATGAATTTATACTGAACTGGCCTTTGACAGATATTAGCCCTTTAAGCAGAATGGCTGGGAGCAGTAGCCCGTGTGATGCACGTCTGGGCGCCTAGAAGCAGAACGCTTGGAGCGGCGGAGGCCCTGCGGCTGTCGCCTGCATTCCGTGGGTGTGGAGATAGTACTGCTTTCTCCTCCCATCTCGGGCTGAAGTTGCGTGTCCTTAATTCCTCTCCAGGCGGCATCTTCACCACTTGTTTAGCGAGGAGTAGCTCGGTGTAATTTGCCTGTGTTTTTGTTACATGTGGGGTTGAGGATCTCATTTGTGTCCTCTCTTCTGTGAAATGGGCAGTCTCTTCAGGCACAGAGGCTTTTAGAAAGTCTGTCACAGGCCGGTGCCGCGGCTCAATAGGCTAATCCTCCGCCTGTGGCGCTGGCACCCTGGGTTCTAGTCCCGGTCGGGGCGCCGGATTCTGTCCTGGTCGCTTCTCTTCCAGTCCAGCTCTCTGCTGTGGCCCGAGAGGGTAGTGGAGGATGGCCCAAGTGCTTGGGCCCTGCACCCGCATGGGAGACCAGGAGGAAGCACCTGGCTCCTAGCTCCTGGCTTCAGATCAGTGCGGTGCGCCAGCTGCAGCGGCCATTGGGGGGTGAACCAACAGAAAAAAGGAAGACCTTTCTCTTTATCTCTCTCTCTCACTGTCTAACTCTGCCTGTCAAAAAAAAAAAAAAAAAAAAAAAGTCTGTCCCGAGCAGAGAAATCTTAGCTGCCCCATGGGGGCCGTGTCATCAGTGGGTCTGAGCAGAGGCCTTGGAGTGTGAATCCGCATCTCTGGGCTGCCCCTCTGGCCCAGTGACTTTATGCCTAGCCCTTTCCCTCTCAGTCTCACTTTACTCATGTGTAAAATGAGGATCCTCAGCCTTTGCTATGAAAGTTAACTGGAATGCTCCATGTAACGTCCTTAATGCATTTCTAGCCCATTGTAATCACTGGTGAATGATGTTATCGGTTTGGGTCAAAACTGGTTTCAGACGCAAACTAGTCCTGGCCAAAACCAGGACCACATGGTTCCTATAGCTGGCATATCCGGTGTCCCTTTCCGCTGTCCTGGCTAAGGGCCTCTGACAGTGGCCTGAGGTGGCTTCTGCCTTCGATACACTCCCGTTAATGGAGACTACGGTAGGTCAGTATTTCCAGGCCTTTGAGCTTAATAACTCCTGTCCTAAGAGCATTATCTCTGGACAGTGGCAGCACCAGTCCCAGGGCCTGTGTGTGTTACCCTAGCTGGTCGCTGACTGCGGAGCCAGGTCAGAAGCCCAGATCCCAGACCCCAGTCTCTGAAAGGAACAGAGAAACACAATGCACGGAAGGAAAGCCAGCATTTCTATTACCTCAAGACAGAATAGGAGTGGGGTCAGCAGAAACAACAGACGTTCACCCTCAGATTGCAGTCGTAATTCCCACTGCCCCTCCGCCCGCTGCTGCCCGCCTCCAGGTTGCCTTCACCTTCGGCTGTAGCCTCTTCTCCGCAGTGTCTGAGAAGCAGAGCTGGGCCTGCGATGGTCTCTGCCCCCGCACTCAGGGACTCTGGGACTCCTGCAGAGCATGCCCCGCAGGGCTCTGTTAGAGTAAATTTCGAGCATCCTCTCGCTGCTCAGCCGAGCCTACTGAAGAGCCAGGATTAGAGAAGTCAGAGAAGAGGAAACTGAGCCAGGCGCCTGGTGCAGTTGAGAAGAAGCAGAGCTCTGAAGTTTTGAACCCAGGCTCCTCCCCTCTTGCTTGCCACCCTGTCTCTGTGTCTGGTACAGGATTCCTGCAAAGGTGACTGGCTGCCGTGAGTGACGTGCCCACCCCAGTGCTTGGCAGATGGTCCTTTACTACTTGCCTGCCTGCTCCTTGTGCTGGCCGGGGCTACAGCAGTGTGAAGGTCTTAAAGAGCCCTTGTCTGTGCTTTGCAGTTAGGGAGCTCATGGTGGGTTGCCTCTTTGACCCTCATCCTCGGCTCCTAAGCCTCTTTGGCATGGCAGGGAGGTCCATCAGCCCCCTGCAACTCCCTGGTCCTGCTGTCCCATCCTGTGTGAGTCCAGGGGCCGTGGCACCCTTATTGTAGGAGGAGGGCTGCCTGGAATAGGCAGGCTCATGGGGCATCACGTATTGGGGGAAGCTGAGCCAGGGCCCTGGGCTCTTGGCCAGAGCGCTCTGTGGCAGCAGAGACTAAGGCCTGAGTGGAGAGCCCAGAGCCTGGCTGTGATGAGGCCTTCCAACCAGCTGGTGGAGCTCCTGCATTGGGTAGTAGGATAAGGACAGCTGTTGTGTGGGGAGCAGAGGACCCAAGAGCTGCTCTCTGTTGTCTCAGGACTCTTCCCGTCAACCCTGTAAGGTGTGACACCTGCTTCGTAGATGAGGAAACCAGCTCAGAGAACTTAAGTGACTTGTCCAGGGTCACCTGGTGGTAGGACCAGAGTGTAGAGGAGATGTGAGCCAACTCTAGTCCCAAGCAAGCTGCCCCAAGTCACCGTTTGCAAAGCTCACAAGACCCCTGTGCGCTGCTCCCACCCATGCACCCTGCCTCTCCTTCATAGGCAGAGGGTTCATGGCTTGCTGTGGACTGCCTGGCCGGCGGCTGGTGCTGGATCCTGCCTTGGAAACAGCCAGCCTGGGACTTCTCTGTCATTGGCCCACATGCCTCCCAGTCGTGGGGACTCTGGATCCTTTAGTCCCAGACACAGACTGTGCCCCCCGCGATCTGACTTCCACTGTGGCGGGGTAGTGGACCGTTGTCAGTGCTCTCCGCTGGGCGGGCACTGCTGCTGCTGAGCTCCCCGCATCCTCTCCAGACCTGTCCTTGGCACAGCCACGGGCTCCTGGCGCTGCCTGGTCCCCAGGCTCAGACGCCTCTCCCTCGGACGAGGCTGCAGTTGGGCCAGGACTAGGTGCAGAGAACTGTTCTTGCATGGTGTCTTCTCCATCAGCAGACACGAGAACTGTGAAAATGTGGGCAAACGCAGTGGAATAGAAGTTTATTTTGGGGCGAAGTAATCCTGATTTCCATGTACAATTTTTTAAATATGCATTTTCCCATAAATCTTCTAAAACAACCCCCATATTTTTGTTCTAAGATTTGTTTATTGAGGCCGGCACTGTGGTGTAGCAGGTGAAGCCACCGCCTGCAGTGCCAGCTTCCCATATGGGCACTGGTTCTAGTCCCGGCTGCTCTACTTCCAATCCAGCTCTCTGCTGTGGCCTGGGAAAGTAGTAGAAGATGGCACAAGTCCTTGGGCCCCTGCACCTGCATGGGAGACCCGGGAGAAGCTCCTCACTTAAGATCAGTGCAGCTCTGGCCATTGTGGCCATGCGGGGAGTGGACCAGCAGATGGAGGACCTCTCTCTCTCTTTCTCTCTCTGTCTCTCCCTGTGCCTCTCTGTAACTCTGTCTTTCAAATAAATAAATAAATCTTTAAAAAAAAAATATTTACTTATTTGTTTGAAAGAGTGACAGGGACAGAGAAAGAGATGTTCTCTGTTCTGTCTACTGGTTCATCTCCCAAGTGTCCACCATGGCCAGGGCTAAGCCAGGCTGAAGCCAGGAGCCTGGAACTCCATCTGGGGCTCCCATACGAGTGTCAGGGGCCCAAGAATCTGAGCCATTTTCCACTGCCTTCCCAGGTGCACTCGCAGGGAGCTGAATCAGAAGTGTACCGGCTGGAGCTTGAACTAGCACTCTGATGTGGGATTGCCTGCATTACAAATGGTGCTTAGCCCACTACACCACAATGCTGGCTCCAGCCCTGGTATTTCTTAATTCCCTACTATGCAGCAGGCACTAAACTGAAAAGTAACTAGGGACACAGTGGTGAGTGAGACAGACAGTAGCCCTGCCCACAAGGGAGTTCACTGCCGTTGGACTGCCTAGAAGCTGGTAGTCTTGGGGAGGGGTGTGGGTGCTGAGGGTGGCCTCAGAGGAGAGCCAGGGCATGAGAAGTTAGCCAGACTGAGGAGGCAGAGGCACATCCAGGTGGAAGATGGGGGTGGCAGCAGAAGCTGCACCCTGTGGTGCAAGCACAGTCCCCATGGTGGCCTGGCCCGTGGGCCTGTCGGCAGAAGGGAACCAGCACACAAGCCTGTGAGGTCGCAAGGTTCTCATGGTGTTCTGTGGCCTGGGCGACACCACCTCGCGGCCTCTCTGGGTTTGCCAGGTGCAGTGCTCAGCTTCTTCCCGAGCAGAGGCTGTCAAGGCCTGAGCTGTGTGGTCGCAGCCACACCCCTGCTGGCGTCTGCAGTGCTCCAGGGCCAACCCCAAACCTAGAAAAGCTGTTCTGACTCCCAGCATCTGTGAAGCTCCTTTCTCCCATGGCCCCTGCATGGTTTCCCACGCTGCACGTGAAGCCCGTGCTTCTTCCTCCTGGTCACCTCTCTGTCCTCCCCCAACACACAGGTCCAGTTGCAGCTGCTGACAGCCATCGTGAAGCTGTTTCTGAAGAAGCCAACAGAGACGCAGGAGCTTGTGCAGCAGGTTCTCAGCTTGGCCACCCAGGTGGGTGCCATGCAGCTCTTGCTGCAGCAGAGTCTGTGGTTCCAGAAGCCAGATCTGTGAGCCATTCCCTCCCCTGGCGTCTCTGGAGGGTTTGGTCCCAGCGTAATCCAGGACCCCGGCCTGAGAGCTCAGAGTCACAGATCAGAATGGAGCGGGTCAGTGGTGAGGCTGAGGTGGACTGCAGAAGGGCCGGGGCATCCCCACTGTCACACCTAGACAGTGGGCTGCAGGAGGTCTTCTCGCCTGCCCTCACCCCGTTGCCCTGCTCCACGTTCATGGGCTTCTCTTCCCCACAACCCTCAAGGACTCGGACAACCCAGATCTGCGGGACCGGGGCTACATCTACTGGCGCCTGCTTTCCACGGACCCTGTGGCCGCCAAGGAGGTTGTGTTGGCCGAGAAGCCGCTCATCTCGGAAGAGACAGACCTCATCGAGCCCACGCTGCTGGACGAACTCATCTGCTACATCGGCACACTGGCCTCCGTCTACCATAAGCCGCCCAGTGCCTTCGTGGAGGGGGGCCGGGGCGTGGTGCACAAGAGCCTGCCGCCCCGCACCGCCTCGTGAGTGAGATCGGCAGCGGTGGGCAGGAGTCGAGGGAGACGGACTCTTGCAGCCTTGTGCCTAGTGCTCCCTACACACAGGATGTTCACAGGTGGCCGCCTAGGATCCTCACAGCGGCTCTGGGAGACAAGAGCTGTTGCAGGAAGCTTGAGTGGGTGGTCCAGGGCCCTGTTCTCACTGGCGCCCTAGGTGGCACAGTCCTGTGGGCACTGGGGACTGCCATCTAGTTTTCTGCATTGCACAGGCCCAGGGCAGGAACACAGGGAACCTCCCCCTTCACTCATCCCCATGGGGCCCTGAAAGATGCAGGAAGAAACCAGAGGCAGAAGGGCTATAACGACAGGGGTGGGCTTGTGGGAGTCGGGGAGCCATGCCTGTTCTGGCGGGCGTGCCTGAGGCAGGGTCTCTGACTTGGCTGACAGCTGACCCTCACCCTTCCGTGTCCGGCAGGAGTGAGAGCACTGAAAGTCCCGAGACAGCCCCTGCCGGAGCGCCCCCTGGGGAGCAGCCGGATGTCGTCCCCACACAGGGCGACCTGCTGGGCGACCTCCTCAACCTGGACCTCGGCCCACCCCTGGCCACCTCCTCAGTGCACATGGGAGCCGTGGACCTTCTTGGCGGTGGCCTCGACAGCCTGGTATGTCCTGGGCCCCCTCCGGGAGGTGTTTGATCCTGACCTGCAGAGGAGCGATCGCTGAGCACCGCCCCCTCTGGCCAGGCACCCACAGAATGCCTTGGATGTCACAGGGTCCTTACCACCTGCCCTCCATGGAGGTCGTTAGCTTCCTGCTTACGGGTGAGGAAGCTGAGGCTTCGGATATCAGGCAGTCTTCCTCCCAGATAGCTGCACAGTGTAGACAGGATTCAACCCTCTCGGTGGACCTAGGTCAGCGGTGGGGACAGGGCCTTCCTAGCCGCTTCCTTCAATTCAGGCTGCTCAGTTGCCTTTGCCCTGTAAGGCTGGGATGTTTCTGTCTTTGAGGATCCAGACCTGTGTCCACTCACCATTGGGCTGTACCAGCTGGTGACAGCAGCCCAGCCAGGCCCGTCTGAGAGAAGCCCAGGAGAAGCAGAGACGGGGGCTTTTCTGAGCCCAAGGAGGGGGTAACCAGTTTGTTCTGTTGGCCACAATAAGCTCAGGTCCCCAAAGCTGCAGCCCATGGGCAGCAGACCAGCAACCAGTGCTGTTAGGGCAGGGGTAGGATGGAGGATGGGGGGTGAAGCCCTGGGGGCAGAGAGTCTGGGCTATGTACCAGACCCATCCCAGGTGGAGCCGCGGTTAACTAACTCTTTCCCTCTTTCCCTTTCTCTCATCTTTATGTCTTCTTCCCTGGCTTCTCTCTGCATGTCGCTGCCTGTTCTCTTCACCCTGCCTGCTTCTGCTTGGAGATGGGGGATGAGCCTGAAGGGGTATGGTTCAACCCTGTGTCACCAAGTCTTCTCCCTGCTCCTCCTGAGAGTGCTGGCCCAGGGCAGATGATGTCAGAGCAGCCACTCGCTGCTGAGCCCTGGCCTTTGGTCTGGCGTCTGGGCAGCCTCTGCTTTGACCATCTGGCACCCAGCTGCCGTAGAGCCCCCATACCCATAGATTCTTTGCCCTCTCATGACAAGTTGCAGTGGCCCTCCCAGTCCCTGCAGCCCTGCTCTGACCTCCTGGAGTCAGAGCCCCATCTGCCCAGCACAGTGCCACCCAGTGGTGTGTCGCACGTCCCTCAGTTTCCTCCTTTGACCCTTGAGCTGTTAGCGGGGAGCATCCCCAGCCCTTCCGCAGAGATCACCCCCAGGGCTGCAGGCTTGCAGGGGATGGGAGTGCTCAGCCTGCCTCCTCCACCTCCCTTACCCGACCTTGTTTCTTTGCCACTCGGAGTTGATGTCAGGGATGTCCTGCCCCCAGCCCCACTCCCACTGTTCTCTCAAGAGCCGAGTGGCTCTGCTTCTCCTGGGACTTTGATGCCACTCCTCTGGTATCTGTCTCTGACCCTTCACCCCTCCTTTCCAGATTGGGGGCACCAACTTTGCAGCACCCCCCACCGCAGCAGCACCAGCCAGTCTCGGAGCTCCCATTGGCAGTGGCCTGAGTGATCTCTTTGACCTGACCAGTGGCGTGGGCAGCCTCTCAGGATCCTACGTGGCCCCCAAAGCAGTAAGAACCTCAGCTCCTCATCCCGGGAGCACAGAGAAATTCTGGACACAGACACGGGGCTCCCTAAGTGATCTGTGTGTGGATTTGACTCGGACCAGTGCTGATGCGGGAAGTGGGTGATGGGAGTCCAGGGGAAGAGGAACTAAGTCAGGTGTTGGGGAGGCAGGACTCCAGGCCCAGGGCACAGCTTGGCGGGGAGACTGGAGGTGAGGAGAGCCCGCCTTGACAGAGGGACCATCAGCCCCCGTCCTGGCTGCGTGGTCCATTCACACACAGCATCCAGAGTAATCCTGTGCTGTTCTCCATCAAGACAGCATGAAAGGAAGAGAACCCAGTTCGGATTTTGTGTTAGCACTGGGGCTGCAGCAGCTGGGCGCGGTGCAGAGCGCAGTGCCAGTAGTTTCTGAGGTGGTGATGACCTGTCAGTGCAGTTCTGGGCAAGACCAAGAGCAGGCTGCCCAGGACTTAGGCTCTGCAAGATTCCAGGGCGCCTTGAAACCTCACGGAAGGTGCTCGTTGTGAGGGCCACTGTGCCTAGGACAAAATCCAGCATCCCTGACTCTCTGCCCCACTAAACCTGGTGCCCATCCCATCACACCTCCTGAAAATGCCCCATACGTGCCCACTGCACTACAGAGGCAGCACCACACCTGGGAGTCCTGGCCAGACGGCAGGGTAGCGAGGTGAATGCCAGGACAGTGGCCGGGGCGAGGCTAGCGCATTTGCTCTTGACTCTGCGTTGCTGGGAGACTAAGCAGAGCACTGGAACAGTGCAGTTTGTACTTGGACCTGGCTGTGGCTCTGGGCGAGGGATGGGCAGAAGTGTGGAGCTGGCAGGAGACATGGAGGAATGCATGGGTGCTGCTGGTGGCCGGGACCAAGGAGGGTCTCTGGGGGTGGAGGTGGAGGCTGGGCTTGAACTCCTGGGAGAGAGGAACAGCAGGACGGGGGTGGGGGGCCAGCGCGTGGAGGCTTCTGGTTTTCTGGTTTGAGCAGTAGGTGAGAAAAGGTGCTGAGATGGGACATAGGGTGTTCCAGGGCTGAGGGAGGGGAGTTGAGTTTGGAGTGCAAGATCCTGTGGGCCTGGCATCAGTGTGGATCACATGAGCATCAAGGAAGCTGCCAGAGAGGAGGGTTTGGCCAGAGTTCCTCTCTCTTCTGAGGGCCCCTCCCCGGGCAGAACACTGCGTAACTTCAGGGACACAAGGAGATATATCACGACTGGAGAGCCGTGAGCCAGCACCTGGCCTGCTCTGCCCTGACCCCAGCCGTGATGTGCTGGTGCCACCTACAGTGGCGCCCTGCCAGGACCTGGGTCCTGAGAAGCCACAGCAGACAGCAGCTCGAATGCTAGCAGCCGCCGGCTTATGTGCCAGGTGCCCACGCTCCATCCCACTGACTCCTCCCAGCAGCTTTAAGTGCTGTTATTCCGGTCTCGTGGTTGAGAAACTTGAGTGCTTTTTGCCTGGGGTAACTGCTGGTGACAAAGCC
This sequence comes from Sylvilagus floridanus, assembly GCA_949820135.1. Taxonomy (NCBI): domain Eukaryota; kingdom Metazoa; phylum Chordata; class Mammalia; order Lagomorpha; family Leporidae; genus Sylvilagus; species Sylvilagus floridanus. Next base: position 161,428,110 of record OX463233.1, read on the forward strand.
TGGAACTGTATGCAGGGTGCTGGCACCAGTCTCTGCTCCAAACCCTGTGTGTCTGTGCCCAAAGTGTTTGAGAGCCACCCGTGCACCCACCCTAATGCCAGCGTTGTCGGGCAGCAGGATCTGAGAGCACTGATGTTGAGCAGGGGTGGGGAGTGTATGGCCTGCGGGCTATGAGGCCTGGGACACCACTTGGTCTGGCTTTGCCTAGGCAACCACAGGTGGGACTCGAAATTCAATAAATCTACAGCAGACTAATTTTTAGGTTGATCATTGTCTGTGGCCCCAAGTGATGCTGCAAGTATCCAAATGGCCCTTGGCAGAAAACAAGTTCCCCACCCTGATTCAGAAGGTGTGCGTCTGTCTTTCTACCACGGGATTGGTGCTACCAAGTCATGAGGCTGACCCAGGACTGTTAAAAACCCAGGATGAGTGCCAGAACAGCAGAGACTCCTGCAGCCCTGTGGGTGCTGGCCATCAGCTTGTGTGTTGGTTTGAAGAGATGTCATCTCCAGTTTTTCTTAGTGGAGAGCCATGTAGGTGAAGCAGCAGTGAGCCCTGGGAGTGAGGCGGGGGGTTGTGAGTCAGGAGTGACAAGTGCAGGCTGCCTGGAAGAGGAGCCCTCGCAACAACGGAAGGACCTTCCCGACCACCGCAGTCAGAGGTTCTAGCACGTGAGTGCGCTCACCCTCGGGAGCCACAGGTGTCAGCCGTTTGTCCCTCTCCTTGGGTAAACGCATTCTCCACCCGCCCCAGGCAAGAGGGGTGCAGCTCTGTGTGACCAGGAACACTGAGTTCCTCAGGCATTTAGGTCAACACCGAGGCTGTGTGGTGAGAGTTCACTGGTTCATCCAACAAACAGAACCTGTCCTAGACTCCAGGAGCTGCCAGGTTCCCACCCACAGCCGACAGAATCAGGCACTGTGGCTGAGGCAGGAGCAAGGCTGCCGCAGGAAAAAGGAGGCCTGGGGGGGGCGGGGCTGGGGGGGCGGGGCGGGGCAGCCAGGGTTGTAGCCTGCTGCTGGGAACTGACAGTGGGGACCCCCACCCCCACTGGTTTTTCAGGATTAGCCAAGTAAGGAGGGGTGGGAGGCATTTTCCCAGCAGAGGAGACAGTGGGTCTCAGGGGAGATGGAGGGACCAAGCCTGTGGCAGCCATTGCAGTGCTGGGAGGGGTTTTCAGGCGCCATGGTCACATTCACATTTTACGAGCTGACTGTGGCTGCTGTGGGCAGGGGGGAGAGGCTACAGATGGAGGAGAGCAGAAGTGGAGGCCCTCACGGCAGGTACAGGAGCCACGGTTGACAGGACTTGGGCTGTGACTGCTGTGTGTGGGTTGTTGACGCCAGGTGCACTTTGGGAAGCTGTCAGGAGGGACCAAAGCCCTTTGACATTGCGGGACGGGAGTCATCGAAGGGAGACCAAGGCCTGCAAGGCATCTGCGTGTTCAGAGTGACCCAGCGCTGCCCATTGTGGGCAGGGCTGTAATTTCTGCTGTTTGCCCTGCAAACACTCCGCAAACACTGGCTCCCACCAGGCTCCAAGCCATGGATGTCAGGACGTGGCAGAGCCCTACCCTCTGGGCCATCTGGGTACAGGGTGCTGACCCAAAGGATCGTGATGTCACTGGGGTATGAACATGGGGAAGTCCCGGAGACAGGCTTCCCAGAGGAGGAGGCCCTTGAGACTCGAGTGACAAGGGCAGCCAAGCAGCAGAGGGTTCCTTCTAGGTACTGTCCTTGCTCTGACCAGTTTCTGCGATTCTAGGCCAGCCCTTCCTCCTGCACAGTACAGGCTGTGACAGCCGGGATGCCGCTGGGCACTCAGCTCTGTCCTTGGCTTGTGCGGAGACTGGCAGGGCACACTGTCTGGTCGCCTCCTCCGCCCACTTCCCCCATTTCCTTTTCTGACCATTTTCCTCTCTGACCTCGACTCTCAGAGCAGCCCTTGAGCGCGCCCAGCACCTCTGCAGCGCGAGCTGCTCAGTGCGAGGCCACGGGCTCGTTCTCCTCCCCTGAGGTCAGTGGTCAACCCCTAGGAAGCTAAGCAGGGTTCTCAGTCTGGGAGGCCCCTCCAGGAGAGAAAGAAAAGGGACCCTGGGGTGGGCCGTTGTGTCTGGGCCAGGACCTGGCACATGCCAGCCACTCCCCTCCCCCTTCTTGCAGGTGTGGCTCCCAGCCATGAAGGCTAAGGGGCTGGAGATCTCGGGCACCTTCACGCGCCAGGTGGGCGCCATCTCCATGGACCTGCAGCTCACCAACAAGGCCCTACAGGTCATGACCGACTTTGCGATCCAGTTCAACCGCAACAGGTAAGCTCCCGAGGCCAGCCACCTGCAGGCAGGGGCTGAGGGCCCCGGGGAGCTGGAGCAGGTGGCATTGCTCACCACCCTGCAGGCCGGAACTCTCTTCCCTCCATGGCCACTTTCGTGGACTCTGCAGCCCCAGAAAGAGTGGGGAGAGGGTTTCCCCAGCGGCAGCCCAGGAGTTGGCCCTTGGCAAACACCCCACCTGTCAGGAGGATCCGTTCCCCCACTCGGGTGAGCCCTGCTCCAGGCTGTCAGCCCCACCAGGTCCCCCGCACAGCGAGTGACAGGAAGGCTACCTGTCTGTACCACCGTGGGTCAGGCCAGGGCTCTGTGGAGACCAAGCAGCCCCTCCTGATGATCCCTCTTCCTGAGCGGCTCTAGTGATGAGCAAACTGAGCCTCTAAGAAGTTGACTGAAGGGGCTGCTTCCTCGGGGAGCCGTGGCCAGGTTCACCCCCACCCTCGGCAGACAGGGAGGCTGGGACAGCTCTGCCCCTTCTGCTCAACAGACCCTGGAGGCCACAGACATGTTCCAGGCTGATCACTCACAGAAAAACCTGCTGTGCTGGAACACTGTGCCCAGGGCTCCAGGGGTATTGTCTCACTTGAAGCAGGTGACAGCCCGTCAAGTCAGGGCCATTACCTCTGGGCTCAGGGCAGGTAGGTTGCCCCAGGTCACGCAGCAGGCAGTGGTGGAGCTCCCAGGAAAGCCTGTAGTACGGAGCCACTGCTTCTCCCGCTGTGTCCCAGGCAGGCAGCTCGAGCTCTGACTCTCAGCAGTGTCACTCACCCTGTAGAGTAGACATGGACCTGGCCCTCCTTGAGGTACATGACCTTCACCTGGAAGATGGGGCAATGTGTGCCTGTCTCTGTTTCCTGAGCTTGGGAATTGGTATCAAGTCAGATGCCAGCCTGGGCGATGGAGCCCCCAGTCCATACTCTGTGTCTGACAAGGACCTGAGTCTCCCCATTTGCTTATGTGCTGCCGTAGAGAAGCAGGGCTCTCCTGAAACTGGCCATCATGTGACCTGGCCAGTGCTGCCCTAGACGGTAAATCCCAGTGCCCCTTGGGGTTCACATCCTTCCTAGGGAGTGGGTGTGGGCAGCAGAGATTTGGGCAGCCACAGAGCTTTGTGGTTGGAAGAAGCTGTGGCCCAGGCTGTTGGTAGGAGGAAGAGCTTGTGGAGGGAGGACAGGCAGGGCCTTGCTTGTCTGGGGCTGCCCAGTGCCCCCCAGGCCAGTGTCAGGCCTGAGGCTGGGCTGGGCTGGGCTGGGCAGAGCCTCCAGCCTGGGGCCCTTTCCTCCTGTGCCACAGCCACTGAGGGGCCTGGGAGCTCGTGAGCCTGTCCTATCCCAGGACTGCAGCTCAGGTGAGGCAGCTTGGGGAGGAGCCCACCTGTGCCCAGTCAGCACCTGCTGCCCAGCTGTGCCTGCGGGGCCTTCTCTCTCCCTAGCTTTGGCCTGGCCCCCGCCGCCCCCCTCCAGGTCCATGCACCACTGAGCCCCAACCAGACTGTGGAGATCTCGCTGCCTCTTAACACGGTGGGCTCGGTCATGAAGATGGAGCCCCTGAACAACCTCCAGGTGGGTCCCCGCCCCTGCCACAGCAAAGGGCATGGTTGCCGGGAGGGACGTCCTGCCTGGGGCTGACAGGCGCCTCTGCCTAGGTGGCCGTGAAGAACAACATAGATGTCTTCTACTTCAGCACCTTGTACCCTCTGCACATCCTCTTTGTGGAGGACGGGAAGATGGGTGAGTCGTGAGGGCCCCAAGCAGGGGCGGAACCTGGCCCAGCTGGCGCTTGCCCAAGGCCTGGGTGGTTTCACCTGCCCCTTGACTGGGTCCTTGCAAAGCCTGCCCCAAGGGGCATGCCTGGCCAGCAGGTGGGCTGTGCCACACAGGGTTGTCTCACTTGCAGGCTCTCCTGCCTGCCCTCAGCCTTGTCCCAGGGGTGGCAGGGACCCCAGCCATGTCCCATGACTGGCACTGCTTTTGTACCCAGAGGCCTTAGCCATGCCCTGGGCTGCCGGGATCATCTCTCACTTGCCCCAGGAGGAAGCCCCATGAGGCAGGTGTGACTGACAGGCTGCCCTACCCGGGCGGGAGGCCGGCGTGTGGTGGGGTGGAGATGGGCGGCAGGAAGCCCAGGGTCCCTCGGGAGCAGCTCTCGGGCCTCCTCACAGAACTGAGGGTGTGCTCAGACTGGGGGCTGTGCGGGCGCTGCTGCCCGGCCTGAATTTCAGGCAGCACACTGGACACAGGCCCATGGCCTGTTCCAGGCTGTTGAGGGGCCATGGGTTTATGAGGGTCCCCCTCACCTTCCAGACCGACAGATGTTCCTGGCCACGTGGAAAGATATCCCCAATGAGAACGAAGCCCAGTTCCAGATCAGAGACTGCCCCCTCAATGCGGGTGAGAACCCCCCAGCCCGACCTTGAGCCCTGGCTGGGCCTTGCCTGGCCCCGGGCCGCTACCCTCTGACTGGGTCCTCTCGGGTCCTCCGACCTCACAGAGGCTGTGAGCAGCAGGCTGCAGAGCAGCAACGTCTTCACCATCGCCAAGCGGAACGTGGAGGCCCAGGACATGCTCTACCAGTCCCTGAGGCTGACCAACGGCATCTGGGTGCTGGCCGAGCTGCGCATACAGCCCGGCAACCCCAGCCTCACGGTGAGAGCCCTGTGCCTGTCCGGTCGCCCCAGCCAGGGGGCGGCTCTGATGGGGATGTTGTGCCAGGAGTCCCCCTAGCCTGGCGTGAGCAGGAAAACACCTTTCTAGAAAGCTTCCGGCTCAGCCCTGCCAAGTCACCTGGAAAAGCCTCCCCAGTGGGTCTCGGGACAGAAACGGTTCTGTAGGGTTGGGCCCTGTTGGGTTGCGCATTGGCCACCCCGGCCCTGCCGTGGGTGCCTGAGAGCCCAGCCAGGAGCACAGTGCTTCCTTCCCAGCAGCCCCTGCTCCCAGCCTTTGACCCGGGCAGGAGATGGCTTCCGCGGGCACGGGATGGTCCTGGGGGCCCTGGAGAGCCCACGCTCTGCTTCTTCCCTGCACCTGCGTCTCCGGCAGGCATGGCCCTGCAGACGCCCTTTGCCCTGGGCCCCGCGGCAGCGCAGGCACGGTGGGCGGCTGGGGGCTGCGGCGGTGGCTTCTGTGGTGGTAATTTGCGTTTCCCTCTGTCTGGATGCTGCATGTCCACCTTCCCTGCTGGCGCCGTGGTGCAGGACTTGGAGGTTAGCAGACTGCTTTTCTCTCATTCTCCTGTCCTCCCCAGCCGTGTCTCACATGCCCCATGGCCTGGCCTGGCCCCTCTGCACCCAGCTCTTCTGTCCATACCGTCTCTTGGCCTCTCCTCACCCTGCTGCTCCCAAGCTGGCCAACCCATGGACAGGCCGCCTCTGCCCCCACGCTGTCCAGCCATGTCACCCCCTCCTTCCACGCATTCCCAGAGTCCTCCCTTCCCAGGAGACGGGGACCCCCACCCTCAGTCACAGCCTTCAGGCCAGTGACTTTGAGTGGAAGCAGTAGGCGGCTTCTCCCTCTTGCCTGCAGTCTTAGGACTCGGTCCTCAGGCGGAGCCTACTTCCTGTACAGGAATTTTGAGACCTGCCCCCAGGACCCTCCCCGTCTGCCTGGGAGGGAGCTGCTCGCTCCTGGCCCTCTGTCCCTTCGGATTTCCTGGCGGGCTTCTGTCCTGAGGACCCCAGACCTGCAGGGGCTATGGGGGGCCAGGCACTCCCTGGCAACTCCAGCCTGTGAGTCATACCGCCTGCCAGTAGGGCTGACAGCAGGTGTGTGGGCTGCAAGTATATTTGGTCCCTGCCTGGCTGGCAACACTGGCCGCCCCCTCTGCTTTACCTCACATCTGCCCCAGCCGCCACCAGGCCTCGTGTGCACACCCCTCACTGCCATCTGGTGCCCGCAGTCGGCCTGCCTCGCGGTCCCCCCCAGAGAAGAGGCCCGACGATGAGCACACACCCCCTGCCCTCTCTCCCCTGCAGCTGTCCCTGAAGTGTCGAGCGCCAGAGGTGTCCCAGCACGTGTACCAGGCCTATGAGACCATCCTCAAGAACTGAGCCCCGGGCAGCGCCCGCCCAGCCTCCTCCCAGCTCCACAGAGGAGTCCCTGGGGGTGGCAGCTCCTCCTCGTCGTCCTCCTGAAGGAGGGGCCAGGCGGAGCTCCCGGCCTCCCAGGGGCTCCCTGGCCTTGCCTGCAGCGCTCACCAAGGGCCCTAGGAACAGGGTAGTGCCCCCCCGAGGTGAAATGTCAGTGCACTCCTGCGCGCCCGACGCCCCTCGTGTGGCTGCTGACCTTTGGGGTCAGGTGAGGCGGGGACCAAAGGACACAGAGCTGGAGCGGAAGGGTGAGCACCGGGTCCTGTCCTTGGGCTCCCGGCCCACAGCCCTGTCCAGTCTCCCCAGGGGCGATGTGAGAGGCCCCTCCACTGCCGCCTGGTGGGAGTGAGCCCTGCCGGCCTTTCCTGGGAGTTGGGATGGTCCCATGGGTCCCAGGAGAGCCGCACTGTCGGGTTCCGGGGGCCAGAGGTGCTGACAGGCAGAGCTGAGCCGGGGAGCCTGGGGCCCTCAGCACCCCCCACGCCCTCCCTGCTGGTGCCTGGCAGGCGTGTCAGACCCCAGCCCCTACCCGTGAAGACCAGGCAGGAGGCCCCAGAGCCCCATCCCAGGCTGCTGACCCCCTGCCCCTGATGCCCCACTCCAGCCTGCACGGGTCACTGCCTACCATACGTCCCTTAGTGTCCCCTCAGCAGGCCCAGGACACCTGGAACAGAGAGGACTGGGGTGGGGGCAAGCCGGTGGCAGTGTCTCCCGGTCGGGGCTTGGGGTCCTCTTCAGTGGCCGCTGCCCCCTTCCCACCTCCTCGCCTCCGCTGTGTATGACAGCGTCGGTTCTCCTCCTGCGGTTCAATAATAAAGAGCCATTCAGCCTTTGACAACCACAGACACTTCTTTCCCCTCCACCAGCGTCACAGTTGGAAGCTGCCTCTGAGTGGGTGGGAATGGCTCTTGGCCCTGCAGTAACTGTCTAATATATCTACATAGAAAAATATATATTATATGTTTACTCTTATTTTCAAAAGGAGAAAGTGAATAAAAATGATGACATCAAGTGTGTCCCTGGCCGCTGTGTCAGGCTCTTCTGGGAGGGGTCAGAGGCTGCAGGGACTCCAGGGTCATGGGCTTGAGCTGTGCCAGCCGCCACCCTGCCTCTGGCTCTCCCTGGGCCAGCGCTTCCCTCTCTGCCGGCCTTGGGACTGACCTTGATGCTGTCCAGGAGGACGGGGGTCCCATCCGGGTTTTCCCAAGTCCTGGCCATCTGGGAGGCACGTGGGAATGGCAGGATGTGCTCTGATCAGAGGGCAGCCGCAGGAGACCTGGGCCACTGGCCGCTGAGATCGGCTGCGGTGGCCCCAGACTGGTGCTGGTCTGGCCCAGGGCAGGGCAGCCAGAGCCCTGGCAGCACTCTGCTGGCCCAGCCGCCTCCTGCCTCGGGGGGCTTCAGCCTGCTTCTGTGGGAGGGGTGGTCCTGATGCGGCTCAGCCCGTTCCAGCCCCAGCTGCTCCCCCGAGTTGTGTCTGTGCTCAGCCCCGGCCCTTCTCACCTGAGACAGCTGTCTTCCAGAAGAGATGAGCACACACCCCCTGCCCTCGGCTGGGAGAAGACAACTGCCTCTCCTGCCAGGCCATGTGCAGGGGCACCTGCGCCACCTCTTAGCCCTGGGCTGTTGTGTGCCCCCTGGGGACCCCAGCGTCTCGGACCCGCCAAGGCCCTGGTCTTGACTCAGCTGAACATCCATTCTCAGAAGGTCCTGTGATCACAGCTGGAGTCCCCGCCCTGCCAGGGCACGTGACGGGCAGGGTGAGCATTGTCACCCTGGCCTCCTGTGCCACCTGCCTGCCCTCACCCACACACCCAGGGAGCAGCTGCCAGCTCAGTCACTGGGGGCCTGGCTCTTCCTGTCCCCACCCTCCACCACTGCGGCCAGAAGAGGCAATACGGGCAAGCCAGCTGCCCAGGGTAAGCTGTCTGAGGGAAGGGTGGGCAGCAGCGCTGGGGGGGTGGGAGAGCAGAGATGGCCCAGCTGCTGAGGCCCCTGCACCTGTGTGGAGAAGCTCCTGGCTCCTGGCTCCAGCCTGGCTCAGTCCCAGCCATTGTGGCCATCTGGGGAGTGGACCAGCAGATGGAAAACCTCTCTCCTTTCTCTGTAACTCTGCCTTTCAAATAAATGTATTTAGGGGGAGGGGAATGAGGAAGTAGGCACCATACCCGGATCTTGCCGTGTCCAAGGGTCAGGGAAGTGAGCACACGGCCTCCCTTTGGGGCCCAGGCCGTTGGCGGGGCCCAGCTCTGGTCCTCCAGCTTTCCTGTCGTGGGGCACTCCCTGGCCCTCGCTGTCAGCTCAGGAGCTGCCCTGCTTTGTTAGGAAGCTTCTCCAGCGCCCAGGCCTGAGGGTTGCCTGAGTGCAGGACGGCCGAGGCCTGTGGCCTGACCGCGTTCACTTCTGTTAAGTCTCCTGCCACTAACTTGTATTTGTGGAATGTCGGGATCACAGTGAGGTCCTCACCCCTCCCTCCCTCAGTTTCCCTCCCGAGAGGCCAAGATTATTGCTAGATTTTGGGATCCTCCCAAGAATATTCTGTGCCTATGTATAAGTGGATCCCTGTAGGTCCTTGGAGAACCGCTGGGCACATACCTAGGCCCGCCAGCGTGTTGTTGCTCTCCCCTGGCTGGCATGTCTGGTACTGTCTTCCTGCCAGTCCTGACAGGTCTGCCTCAGCCTTCCCTGTGCCACCGTTAGCTGGTCCCTGCTCAGGCGTGGTTGCTCCAGCTGCTTTGGCCTTCTATGGATTTCTGTGGGTCCCAATCCCTGTGTGGATTTTTTTTTCCACAATAGGCATTTTTTTTTATAAACTTGACAACCCCTTTGTATGCACAGATTTGGAAAACTGTCACCAAAATAGAAACTTTTTAGAAAGATTTATTTATAGGAAAGGCAGAGTTGGAGGGAGGGACAGAGAGCTCTCTGCTGGTTCACTCCCCAGATGGCTGCAACAGCCAGGCAGAAGCCAGAGGCCTGGAGTTCTATCTGGTCTCCCACATGGGTGCGGGGCCCAAGCACTGGAGCTATCTTCTGCTGCTTTTCCAGGTGCATTAGCGGGGAGATCATCAGAAATGGAGCAGCCAGTACCCATATGGCACCAGATTTATTTCAAAGAGGTCTTCTATCTGCTGGTTCACTCCCCCAAATGCTCGAAAGAGCTGAGGACTCCATCCCCACCTCCTGTGTGGCAGGGATTCAAATACCTAAGCTGTCATCCTCTGCCTCCCAGGCACCTTAACAGGAAACTGGTTCAAAAGTGGAGGAGCAGGGCCGGCGCTGTGGCGTAGTGGGTAAAGCCACCGCCTGCAGTGCTGGCGTCCCATATGGGTGCCAGTTTGAGTCCTGGTAGCTCCACTTCCGATCTGGCTCTCTGCTATGGCCTGCGAAAGCAGTAGAAGATGGCCCAAGTCCTTGGGCCCCTGCACCTGCATGGGAGACCTGGAAGAAGCTCCTGGCTCCTGGCTTAGGATGGGCACAGCTCCGACTGTTGCGGCCAATTGGGGAGTGAACCAGCAGATGGAAGACCTCTCTCTCTCTCTCTCTCTCTCTCTCTCTCTCTCTCTGTCTCTGCCTCTCCTTCTCTTTGTGTAACTCTGACTTTCAAATAAATAAATGTTAAAAAGAAAGTGGAGGAGCAAGAACTCAAAACTGGCACTCCAATCAAGGATGCAGATGTCCCAAGCATTGGCTTAACCTGGTATGGCACGGCACCCGCCCCAGCTGGGAACTTCTGAAGTCTCCTACATCCTTGTTCCTGGGCACAGACATGGCTGGAGTGTCATGCCCGAAAGCAGAGTGGCTCACAGTTCTCATTTTTTGGTGGTAGTTCTTGCTTTGAAAGTAATGCATTTGCAGGGTTCAAAGTTCAAAAGGCAATAAAGGGTGGGCATGACATTCTACCCCTTTCCCTCATTCTCCACCCCCCACCAAGGAATCCGATGCCATTGTCCAAAGAGACTGGTGTCTAACAGGATTCTGACCCCTTCTTATTCATAAATGGTAACATGGAATACACACTGTTCGCACTGCACTTAGATCTCAGAGGTCTTCCCATTATTTTTAAAGATTTATTTGTTTGAAAGAGTTACAGAAAGAAGCCGAGGCAGAGAGAGATCTTCCATTTGATTCACTTCCCAAATGCCCGCAACTGCCGGAGCTGTGCTGATCCAAAGCCAGGAGCCAGGAGCTTCTTCCGGGTCAACAACATGGGTGAGGGGGGTCCCAGGACTTGGGCCATCTTCTACTGCTTTTCCAGGCCATAGCAGAGAGCCAGATCGGAAGTGGAGCAGCTGGGACTCGAACCAGGGCCCATATTGGATGCCAACACTGCAGGCAGTGGCTTTACCTGCTATGCCACAGTGCCAGCCCCTTGCCATTATTTTTAATCCATTACAGAGAATGACCTCATACCTTTATTTTATTTATTTATTTATTTATTTATTTATTTATTTATTTATTTTGATTTGAGAGGCAGGCAGGCAGAACTCCCTGTGTGCACTCATTCACACCCAGATGTCTGCAGTGGCTGGGGCTGGGCCAGGTGGAAGCCAGAACTCTGTGCAGGTTTCCCGGGGGGGTGGGAGGAACCCTGCTGCTTGAACAGACAGGCAGGTGCAGGGGCCCAAGGACTTGGGCCACATTCCACCGCTTTCCCAGGCCATAGCAGAGAGCCGGATCGGAAACTGGAATCTGGAATGGGGCAGAGATGGGACTTGAAAGTATACAATCGGATGTAGGACGTGGGCACCTGGACCACCAGGCCAAACGCCCACCCCATCGTGCCTTTCTGAAACTTGTGTGGTGCTCCATCGAATGGCAGAGCCGTGGTGGACCAGTCGCCAGTGATGTCCACTGAATCATTTCCCAGGCATCACCAGTACCAGTGACACTGCAGGAGTAGCCCTGGTGACGAGCTCTCTGTGGAGAGACATGTCTCCACTGGCAGTTGCTGGGGCAGAGGCAGGCATTTGTCATTTTGACAGCTGCTGCCGAAGCGTTCCACTCCCGGCCAGGGACGAGGGCCTTCCCGTGCGCTCATCCAGCGTACATGGAAACGGACAGGTGAGAAATTATATCTTAGTGTGTTTTCTTTAAAAGATTTATTTGGGGCCTGGCGCTGTGGCATTGTGGGTTGAGCCACCACCACCTGGCACACGCATCCCATGTCAGAGTACTGCCAGTTTGAGTACTGCCGGCTCCACTTCCGTCCAGCCCCTTGCTGGACAGCAGTGATGCCTCACGAGCTCGGGCCTCTGAACCCACGTGAGATACCCGGCTGGAGTTCCTGACTCCTGGCTTTGACCTGGCCCAGCCCTGGCTGTTGTGGGCATTTGGGGAGCGAACCAGTGAGTGGAAGATTTTTTACTCTCTCTCTCTCTCTCTCTCTCTCTTGCTCTCCCACTTCTTAAAAATAAATAAATCCTTGTGTAAAAAATGTATTTGAAAGGCAGAGTGACACAGAGAGGGAGGGAGAGACAAAGATCTTCGTTTTGCTGGTTCACTCCACAACAGCCAGGCCTGGGCCAGACCAAAGCCAGGAGCCAGGAACTCCAGCCGGGTCTCCCACGTGAGTGGCAGGGGCCCGAGGATTGGGACGTGCTCCGCGGCCTCCCAGGGTGAGTGGGAAGCAGAGGCGGCACAGGAACCCTGGCCCTCTAACGTGGGACGTGGCGTCCCAAGCAACAGCTTCACCTGCTGTGCCCCAAACGCCGCCCCCTCACTGTGCCCCGAAGGTTCTGGAGCCACTTCTGAGCCTATGCGCTGCCTGCCTGTCTCTGCGGGTTTGGTGCCTGGTCCCTGCTCCTTTGCTTCCTGCCTGGGTATCTCTGCCCATTTTGGTACCGCCTCCCTCTTCCATGCTGAAATTGTTGCCTTACATTTCTTCAGTGTGATTTTCCTCTCATCCCTCCTCGCTGGCGCTCGTCAGATCTCGCTTTTGGCATTCCATCCTGCTCCATCTGGCCTTTCAGTAGGGATGAGGTTGGGATCCAGTCTCCCCTCTCCCCAGATGGTCCCCAGTTGTCTCCGCAGCATCTACTGAATAATTCATCTCTCCACGGATCTGAAATGCCGCTTGTGTCACACACACAGTTCCCACATGTATTTGGGTGCCTTTCGGAGTCTCTTCTGTACCCGAGAATCTGTTCAGTACCTTCTGCCTCTAAAAAAGGCTTTTGTGTTTGGTTACTTTTTTTATTATTATTTTTATTTTTTATTTTTTATTTTTATTTTTGACAGGCAGAGTGGACAGTGAGAGAGAGAGACAGAGAGAAAGGTCTTCCTTTGCCGTTGGTTCACCCTCCAATGGCTGCCGCGGATGGTGGGCTGCGGCCGGTGCACCGCGCTGATCCGATGGCAGGAGCCAGGTGCTTCTCCTGGTCTCCCATGGGGTGCAGGGCCCAAGCACTTGGGCCATCCTCCACTGCACTCCCGGGCCACAGCAGAGAGCTGGCCTGGAAGAGGGGCAACCGGGACGAGTTTTCCATCTGCTGGTTCTCTTCCAAATGGCCGCAACTGTCAGGGCTGAGCCAGGTCGAAGCCAGGGGCCAGGAGCTTCCTCCAGGTCTCGCATGTAACAGGGATCCAATCACTTGGCCTATCTTCCACTGCTTTCCCAGGCACTTTAGCAGGGAACTGGATCAGAAGTGGAGCAGGGGCCAGTGCTGTGGCCAGTGCTGCAGTGTCAGCATCCCACATGGGCGCCAGTTCGAGTCCTGGCTGTTCCACCTCCAATCCAGCTCTCTGCTATGGCCTGGGAACGCAGTGGAAGATGGCCCAAGTCCCTTAGCCCCTGTACCTGTGTGAGAGACCCAAAAAAAGCTCCTGGCTCCAGATAAGCGCAGCTCCAGCTGTTGCTGTGTTTGGGGAGTGAACCAGCAAATAAAAAATCTCTCTTACCTCTCTCTCTCTTTGCCTCAGCCTCTCTGTACCTCTGCCTTTCAGATAAATATATATATTTTTTAAATGGAGGCTAATGTGGTCCTACTTGGTCCTTTCTCCTTAAAACAAACAAACAAAAAAAGTGGAGCAGCCAAGACTCAAGCTGACACCCATATGGGATGCTGGAACTTCAGGTGGCAGCTTAACCAGCTACGCCAAAACGCTGACCCCTCTTGTCCCATTTGAACTTTAGATTTAGAATTAATTTGTCTTTTTATGTTTCTTCTTAATTTTTGCTTATTTGTTTGAAAGGCAAAGAGATCTCCCATCTACTGGTTCACTTCCCAAATGCCCACAACAGCCAGGGCTGGGCCAGGCCAAAGCCAGGAGCCAGGAGCTCCGTACAGGTCTCCCCTGGGTGGCAGGGGCCCGAGCAGGGTGTGCATGAGAGGGAGCGTCGGGAGCAGAGCTGGCACTCAGACCCAGGCATTGGGATATGGGATGCCGGTGTCTGTGGTGGCATCTGACCTGCTAGGCCAAAGACCTGGCCCTTGCTCATCTTAAAAAACATTGGCATTTTTATTTGGATCACATGTTTATATGAATTACAGAGACTTGACACCCTTATAGTTATGTCAATAATAATATTGGGGGTGGGTATTTGATGCATCCCTTCAGCTGTTGTATCAGAGAGCCTGGGTTTGAGTCCTGGCTCCATTCCGATTCCAGCTTCCTGCTCACCTGCACCTGGGAGGCAGCTCGAGTGCTCAGGCCCTTTGCCATCCCCTGGACGGGGCTCCTGGCTCCTGGCTTTGGCCGGGCTCAGCTCTGGCTGTTGTGGGCATTTAGGGAGTAAACCAGTGGATGGGCGATCTCTCTCTCTCTCTCTCTCTCTCTCCCTCTCTGCCTTTCAAATACATCTTACATGCAAATTAAAAATAACAATATTGGGGCTGGTGCCACGGCTCAATGGGCTAATCCTCTGCCTGTGGCACCAGCACACCGGGTTCTAGTCCCGGTCGGGGCACTGGATTCTGTCCCAGTTGTCCTTCTTCCAGGCCAGCTCTCTGCTGTGGCCAGGGAGCGCAGTGGAGGATGGCCCAAGTGCCTGGGCCCTGCACCCCACGGGAGACCAGGAGAAGCACCTGGCTCCTGCCTTCAGATTAGCGCGGTGCACTGGCCACAGTGCGCTGGCCACGGCGGCCATTGGAGGGTGAACCAACGACAAGGGAAGACCTTTCTCTCTCTCTCTCTCACTGTCCACTCTGCCTGTCAAAAAAAAATAATAACAATATTGGGTCTTTATACACAAACACAAGAATCAATGCCTTTTCTTTTTTAATGATTCGCTTATTTGAAAGGTAGAGTTACAGAGAGAGAGAGAGTGTGGTCTTCCATCCCCTGGTTCACTCCCCAAATAGCTGCAATGGCCAGAACTGGGCCCATCCGAAGCCAGGAGCCAGGAGCTTTTTCCTTGTCTCCCACATGTGTGCAGGGGCCCAAGGACTTGGGCCATCTTCTACTGCTTTCTCAGGCCATAGCAAGGAACTAGATTGGAAGTGGAGCAGCTGGGATTCGAACCGGCACCCATATGGGATGTCGGCACGGTAGGCACTGCTTTACCCACTAAGCCACAGTGCCAGCTTCAAGAATGAATGCCTTTTCATCAGTTTTTCTTTTGCATCTCTGTAATATCATAAGTAAATTTCTTACATGCGGCCAGCATGGTGGTACAGTGAGTTAAGCTGCTGCTTTGAGACCCCCGCAGCCCACATCTGAGTGCCTGGGACGTCCACCTCCCCGTCACATCCAACCTCCTGCTGATGCCTCAGGGAGGCGACAGGTGATGTCCCAGGTCCTGGGCTTCCTGCCATCCACAGGAGAGACCTGGATGGAGTTTCTGCCCTGGCTATTGTAGGCATCTGGGACGTGACCCATCAGGGGGAAAATTCCCCCCGCCCCCACCCCGCCTCCTCTCCTCTCCCTATCACTGTGCCTTCCAAGTAAAGTTCATAAATGAGGGCGCTTGGCACGGCAGTTACGTCTCCACTTGAGACGCCCGCATCCCACCTCACAGTCCCTGTGTTCAGGACCCAGCTCTGCTTCCAATGCAGTTTCCCACTATGCACGCCCTGGGAGGCAGCAGTGAGGACTCCATACTTGGGTCCCTGCCACCCACCTGGAGAGCTGGATTGAGTTCCAAACTCCTGGTTTCTGCCTAGCACAGCTCCAGTTGTTGTAAGTGTTTGGGCAGTGAGACAGTGGATGGAAAAATCTCTCTACCTTTCAAAATAAAAATTGTTTTTAAGATATATTTTTATTTATTTGAAAGAATTACAGAGAGAAAGAGATCTTATATCCTCTGGTTCACTCCCTAAATGGCTGCAACAGATGGGGCTGGATCATGCTGAAGCCAGGAGTCAGGACCTCCTTCCAGGGTCTCCCACATGTGTGGCAGGAGCCCAAACCCTTGGGCCAACTTCCACTGTTTTTCCAGACGCATCAGTAGGGAGCTGGATCAGAAGTGGAACAGGTGGGACTCAAACAGCTGCAAATATGGGATGCTGACATCACAGGTGGTGGCTTAACCCACTGCACGACAATGCACGAACAGGGGTGTATTTGTGGCACGGTCGTTAAGATGTCACTTGGGGGCCGGCGCTGTGGCACAGCGGGTTAACACTCTGGCCTGAAGCACCGGCATCCCATATGGGCACTGGTTCGAAACCTGGCTGCTCCACTTCTGATCCAGCTCTCTGCTGTGGCCTGGAAAAGCAGTAGAAGGTGGCCCAAGTGTTTGGGCCCCTGCACCTGCGTGGGAGACCCGGAAGAAGCTCCTGGCTCCTGGCTTCGGATCGGCACAACTCTGGCCATTGCGGCCAATTGGAGATTGAACCAGTGGGTGGAAAACCTCCCCACCCCCCGCCTCTCCTTCTCTCTCTGTGTAGCTCTTTCAAATAAATCTTTAAAAAACGTAGTTCTTATATGCATATTTATTCTTACATGTATTCATAAATATTTTCCAAGTGGTTTTTTTTTTTTTTTTTAAAGAGCTACTTATTTGAAAGGCAGAATTACAGAGAGGGAGAGGCAGGGAAAGAGGTCTTTCATCCCCTGGTTCACTCCCCAAATGGCCGCTACAGCTGGCCAGGGCTGGGCCAGGCTGAAAAGAGGATGGAGGAGCCAGGAGCTTCTTCCAGGTCTCCCACATGGGTACGGGGTCCAAGGACTTGGGCCATCTTCCCTTGCTTTCCCAGGCACATTAGCAGGGAGCTGGATTGGAAGTGGAGCAGCTGGGACTGGAACCTGGCGCCGATATGAGATGCCAGCTCTGCAGGTGGCAGATTTACCCGCTACTCCACAGCGCCGGCCCCGTGGGATTTTGTTGTGAATGGGCCCTCTCCCATTCTCACACTGTAAATACGTTCACGAATACACAGGAACCTGGGACTGCTAGATGGGGATAACTTAGGACTAGTAACATGGGATATGTGGTTTTTACTATGCTCCAGACTTGAGAGGCCACTAGTTTTGCCATTCATGTCCCCGCCACCCAGGACACAGCAATTCCACGTCCTCTTCTGTCCCCTACGTCTGTGACACTTTGTCAGGGCTTGCTGTACCCGCACCTGGCCGTCTCCAGGCGTCCTGGTCAGGTGAGGTGCCTCCGTCTGGGATTGTCTGGTGCTTCCCTCACGGCTGGGGGTCTGGGTTTTTCAGAAGGTAACACAGCACTGCCCTTGTGGTCTCCTCGCATCGGGGTCACGTGCTGTCCGCTCCACTGCTCGCTGCCTGCCACGTGAGCCCGGACTGCCTGGCCAAGGTCGCGTCTGCAGGTCTCTCGCCTGTGGAGTGACTTTCGCCCCTCTCTGCACGCTCTCTCCTCTGGAAGCAAATTGCTGAGCGCAGCCCTCGCGGGGAGGGCCACGGGGGAGTGAGGCGCTGCAGAGGGCGTCTGGAATTCTGCTGTGGGAGAGATCTGCTTCTCCCGTGGTTGTTATTCAACCGCCGACAGCAGGTGCGCTCGTGGGCATTTATTTCAGGACTTGGGTTTAATCCAGCACAACATTATTCCATTTGTTGCTTCCACTGTTCCAGCTCTGGCTGTTGGGAGCGCTGTCTGGTAGGCTCCCTGTGACGTGTCACCGTCCTTGGATTTTTGGAGCACCTTTTGGGGGCACCTCTGTGGTATGCCCTGGCACCGCCAGATGCTCCAGGCTCATCTTTGTTCCCCCCGAACCCTAGAAGCAGTCATTTCTCTGAGGACGGCTCTGGTTCCTTCTGCTGGAGAGTGCTGTTAGAAATGAGGGTTCAGGCTGGCGCCGCGTCTCACTAGGCTAATCCTCTGCCTTGCGGTGCTGGCACACCCGGTTCTAGACCCGGTTGGGGCGCCGGATTCTGTCCCTGTTGCCCCTCTTCCAGGCCAGCTCTCTGCTGTGGCCAGGGAGTGCAGTGGAGGATGGCCCAATTGCTTGGGCTCTGCACCCCATGGGAGACCAGGAGAAGCACCTGGCTCCTGGCTTCAGATCAGCTCGATGCGCCAGCTGCAACGCGCAGGCCGCGGCGGCCATTGGAGGGTGAACCAATGGCAAAGGAAGACCTTTCTCTCTGTCTCTTTCTCTCTCTCTCTCACTGTCCACTCTGCCTGTCAAAAAGAAAAAGCCAAAAAATAAAAAAAAAGTTAAAAAAAGAAATGAGGGTTCAAGGGCTGGCTTTGCGGTGTTGAGTAAAAGCTGCCGCCTGAGTTGCTGGCAACCTGTATAGGCACCGGTTCTGGTCCCGGCTGCTCCACTTCCGATCCAGCTCTCTGCTGTGGCCTGGGATAACAGTGGACGATGGCCCAAGTCCTTGGGCCCCTGCACCCGCATGGGAGACCTGGGAGAAGCTCCTGCTCCTGGTCCTCTTTTCTGCCTGGCCCAGCCCTGGCTGTTGGGGCATTTGGGGAGTGAACCAGCAGATGGAAGACACTCTCTCCTGCTCGCTCGCTCTCTCTCTCTCTCTGCCTCTCCCTCCTTGTAACTTTGCAATTCAAAAATGAATCTTAAAAAAAAAAAAAATTCCTACTTGGGACACCTGCATCTCAAGAATGCCTGGGTTTGAGTCCCAGCTCGACTTCCAGTACCAGCTTCCTGCCAGTGCACACCCTGGGAGTCAGCAGGTGGGAGACCCAGAGGGAGTTCTTGGCTCCTAACCTCCTAACCTTTTTTTTTTTTTTTTTAAATTTGAAAGGCGGCCGGCGCCGTGGCTCAACAGGCTAATCCTCCGCCTTGCGGTGCCGGCACACGGGTTCTAGTCCCGGTCGGGGCGCCAGATTCTGTCCCGGTTGCCCCTCTTCCAGGCCAGCCCTCTGCTGTGGCCCGGGAGTGCAGTGGAGGATGGCCCAAGTGCTTGGACCCTGCACCCCATGGGAGACCAGGAGAAGCACCTAGCACCTGGCTCCTGCCATCGGATGAGCGCGGTGCGCCGGCCGCAGCGCGCCCGTCCGCGGCAGCCATTGGAGGGTGAACCAAAGGCAAAGGAAGACCTTTCTCTCTGTCTCTCTCACTGTCCACTCTGCCTGTCAAAAAAATTTAAAAAAAATAAAAAATAAAAATAAAGAAACATGATCTTCCCCTGGACAGAGAGGGAAACTGAGGCTCAGCTCCCAGTCTGCACAAATGACACAGTGCTGAGAGGGGCTTCCAACCCACGAGGCCCCCTGCAGGGAGCTGCAAGCCCAGTCTGTGCTGCTTCCCACGTCCCAGTGGCTGCAAGAGCCAGCCAGCCTTCAGAGGGCTCAGGGGCCGCCGTGGGCACCACTGAGTGGGAGCAGTGACCCCCACTCAGGGCGCAAGGAAGTGACTTACGGCTGGGACAAGAAGTTGTGGAGCCGTGGTGTGGCAGGGACCGACTGCGACTCGTGGGTGGCGTGGCCTGGACAGCTTGGCCAAGGGAGCCCAGAGCAAATGGCCTTTGGGGCTGGATGCAGTCTGGGGCGCCTGACCTCAGGGGAGGTAGGGAAGCTTGGGTGGAGGCCGTGTGGGTGGAGGCCAGGAGGGGTCTGTGCAGCTGGCAGTGTTGTGAGGCTGTGGCAGTGAGCAGGTGGAAGCAGAGCCACGTGCCAGGCCCCTGCCCTTGCCCCAGCCCCCTCCACCACCTCGAGTCTGGCCCACATCCATGGTTTGGTCCCTCAGGGCTTGGCTGGGAGTGTCATTGGGCCCCTCCAGGCCCCCTTACCTCTCCAGGCCCACATGGGCCCAGGGTTCCTGTCTCCCTCTGTCCATAGCCAGCTGCATGGCTGCCTCCCCTATGAACCGCAGAGGACTGGCAGGAACCGGCTTGGCCACTGTGCCCAGAGCCAGGTCCTGGCTCTTGTGTGCTGGTCTGGTGAGCAGTCCCCACAGCACCGGGTGGGGGGCCCCCTGGGAAGAGGTATGGGGTGGGCCAGCACATAGCAACCCCACAGCTTCTCCATGGAAAAGAAACAGAAGAGCCGAAATCCCCACACCAGGTTGCTAGGGACCCATGTTGTCCGGCCTACTGGTCTCTGGGAAGCCTGGCTCAGCCCAGCTCCTACAGTGACTCCCCAAAGCCACCCATCTCCTGCAGGGCCACAGGCCCTCGGGCCCCTGGGGGCTTCTGGAGCTGTCAGGCTCAGAGCCAGGGTCCTGCGGGAATGGACCCTGGTGCCGGTCCCCATACTGACATATGACTCTTGCCAAACAGCCAGAGCAGGCGGCTAGGAGCCAGGGCTCCTCCGTGCGGCGCAGGTCTCGTTAAGTGGGGGACTGCTCTGGGCATGCCGGTGCAGTCTCCTGGGGGAAGGGGTCAGCCAGTGCAGTGAGCTGGGGAGCCACGGGACACTCCCCGTTCACAGTCCTCCTTCCTCCTCCAAACAAGTGCTGAGAAGCCCCTGTAGGGCCCCGCCCAGGAGGAGGGCCGTGGTTCAGAAGAGCAAGCCCCGGGGCCGCGCCGATGGCTGGGGTGCTGCTTGGGACACCCTATCCCATGCTGGTGCCTGGGCTCAAGCCCCTGCTCCACTTCCTGCTGTCCCCCACCCCGGGAGGCAGCAGGGGACGGCTCAAGCACTTGGGTCCCTTCCTCCTCCGCGGGAGACCTGGGTGGAGTCCCCGCTCCTGGCTTCTCCTGGCTGTGTGGGCATTCGGGGAGTGAGCCGGCAGATGGGAGCTACCTCTGTCTGCCTCTCTGCCTCTCAAGGAAATAAAAACGAGTTTCAATAAATGCTGTAAAAAAAGAACGTGGACCTGGGTCCATGATGGAGGGTGGGAATCCACTGTTCTGAGAGACACCTGCCAGAGGCCATCACCGGCCCCCTCACTTCCGGGTCTAGCCGGTCCTCCCTGGCTCCACTTCCGGGAGGCTGGGGTGGGTTGTTGTCCAAGACCCCCTATGTTCTAGAACCTTCCCTCTTAAGCCAGGGCATTTTACCTTTAAAAAAAGTTCTTCTCACACCCTGGCAAGCCGTAAGATGGGGAATATTGGTTGAAGAGATGAGCAAATAAAGCCAAAGATAAGCCAGCAATTGGAGATGGGGAAGCCCCCACTGGGAATTCCTCACGCAGCTCTCGGAGTGCGGGTTTGGGCTCTGGGGTTCTGGTTTGCACCCCTTTGAGGGAAGCCACAGGTGCAGACTCCCGCAGGAACAAAGCCGATTTCTGGAACATTCTGTGTTTATTCACCTTCCAGGGACGGACTGGGGGCCGAGGCGCTGGCCCCTCCGGCCCTGCCTCCCCGCACCACGGCGGCGTGAAGCCTTGTCCAGTGCGGGGCAACGGGGAGAGTGGGGGCGGCCAGGGGACCCTGCTGCCCTGCCCACGGTGCAGAGTCCCCTCCCTGGCCTCAGTTTCCTTCGGTCTCACACTACCCGGCACGTAGTAGGCCTCGGCCATCCCGGGCAGGGGCCCGGCGCAGTGCGGCGGGCCACCCAAGGTCACGCGCCTGGGCCCGACGCGACCCCGGGCGGCTGGACTCCGCGAGCCCCGGGGCGGCGAGCGCGCGGGAAGGTACCTGCATGCGGCCCTGGCCGAGGGGTCCCGACCCTGCCCCGCGTCCCCCGCCAGCCCCCGCCCCACCCCGCCACCTCCCCGCGACCCGGGAGGGGCGGCGGGGGCGGGGCGGCGGCGGTTACCTCATCGCCGCCTGCGGGAGGCCCCGCGCGCCCGCTCGCTCGCTCGCGCCGCGGCCGAGGCGGCGACTCCGGCGCGGGAGCGGGAGGAGGACTTGCGGGCGGGGGGCGGGAGGACGGCGGCGCCGCGAGGAGGTCGCACCTCGTGCGCGCCGCGGGGCGGATTGGAGGCGGTGTCTGCGCGCGGCGCGCCGGGTGCGTTCGCTCCCGGTCCTCGGCGCCCGCCGGAGCCGCTCGCGCGTCCGCCGCCGGCTCGGTCCTCGGGGGACGCCGGGGCGCGCCAGGGCGGGCGTCGGCCCATGAGGCTTCCCGGCGCGGGCCGGCCATGGGGGGCAGCCTGCGGGTGGCCGTGCTGGGCGCCCCGGGCGTGGGCAAGACGGCCATCATCCGCCAGTTCCTGTTCGGGGACTACCCGGAGCGCCACCGGCCCACGGACGGGCCCCACCTCTACCGGCCCGCGGTGCTGCTCGACGGCGCGGTCTACGACCTGAGCATCCGCGACGGCGACGTCGCCAGCCCCGGCCCCAGCCCCGGGGGTCTCGAGGTAGCGGCCCGAGGGGCGGGCAGGGGGCGTGGGAACCGGAGGAGGCGCTGGTGCTCGGTGCACACGTGCGGGGCCGCGCGGGGATCGAAGGAGGGCGTGTGGGTCCCGGTGCCCGTGCGCCCCAGGACGAAGGCGCGGGTGCCCGCCGCTACCCTCGCCTCCTGGGCTGGAGCGTGTGGCGCAGCACTGCCGGGCCTCCCTGAGGGTGCTGGCGTGTGCCTGGGGCCTTGCGCACAGCCGCAGTGGGAGAGACGTGGGGTGAGGCCCAGGGGCGTACCCTCGCGGGGTGTGCGGGGTGTGTGTGGGGAGGGAAGCGGCCCTTCTCTGCACCCTCACTCCCGTGGCCCGGAGCAGAGACTTCTTTAGTAATCTGTGCAAAGTCCAGGACGGACCCCCCACCCCTACCCCAGTCCTTGGAGTTGGATGCTGCTGAGAGGTGAAGAGGAAGGCAGCAGGTAGGATTGAGCAGGGCTTCCCGGAGGGGGTGGCGCTGGAGCTGAGCCTGGAGGGCCGAGTGAAGTTTTGTGCGAAAGAAGGGGCCAGAGCCTGGCAGGTGTGCTAGCGCCGCAGGTGCAGAAGCCGGAACTGGAGCGCGCACAGCTGCCCGCGCTCCGTGGTCTCGGGGGCGTGGCGCAGCCCGGGCGTTATAGGGAGGAGAGGCCGGCCCCACCCGGGTTGTGCTTGGGGAAAGCTGGGGGGAGGAAGAGGAAGGTGGGAGTGCGGAGCAGAGAGGAGAGCCCCTCCCAAGGGGCGGAGGCGAGGTCTGGGGGCTGCCTGTCTCCAGGCGACCGCAGGTAGGGCCCGAGTGGGGGCGCAGATAGGAGACGAGCCCTTGGCCGAGCCGCGTGTGGCTGTAACGGGCAGTCCCGGCCGGGGTCAGGGGGCGCCCGCCAACGCCGGCCTCCCGTCCCCAGGAGTGGCCGGACCCGAAGGACTGCAGCCTGCAGGACACGGACGCCTTCGTGCTGGTCTACGACATCTGCAGCCCGGACAGCTTCGACTACGTGAAGGCGCTACGGCAGCGGATCGCCGAGACCAGGTAGGGGCGGGTGCCGGGGGCGAGGACGGGCTCCTCTCGTCGTGGGCCGCTGCCCGTGCGGTCTCAGCTGTGTGTGGTTCTTGGCCCACGCGGGCCTGGTGTTTGCTGGGCGGGGATCTCCGGCCGTGGGAGAGGCTGCGCCTGCGTGCAGAGACCCTCCGGGTGGGCGGGGGCTCGCCGGCCGCGGGGTCCCGTCCCGCGCCTCTCACTCGTGCCCGGGTCCCAGGCCGGCAGGGGCCCCCGAGGCGCCCATCCTCGTGGTCGGCAACAAGCGGGACCGGCAGCGGCTGCGCTTCGGGCCACGGCGCGCGCTGGCCGCCCTGGTGCGCAGGGGCTGGCGCTGCGGCTACCTCGAGTGCTCGGCCAAGTACAACTGGCACGTGCTGCGCCTCTTCCGCGAGCTGCTGCGCTGCGCGCTCGTGCGCGCCCGCCCCGCGCACCCGGCCCTGCGCCTGCAGGGGGCGCTGCACCCGGCGCGCTGCAGCCTCATGTGACCGCGTGGGACGCCGCCCCCCGGACCAGCCAGGGACGCGGATTGGACAAGCTTGCCCAGCTGGGCTCGGATTGGGCAGGGCGGACTCTCCTCTCTGATTGGATGAACAAAGCCCCGCCCCCCGCAGTTTCTTGGCCCGGGCGCCTTTGGGAACTTCACTGGATCTCGTCGGCCAGGCCTCAGGCCCCATTGGACAAAATCGGTCCTTTCTGGCCTCTGTTGGGTTGCGCCCCATTGGTTGGAGAGGACCGGGCGATGCCTCTGATTGGAAGCGCTCGGACTGCGCGGCGGGCCCCCTCGTTAAGCCACACCTCTTGCGAGGTAATAAAAGTGCAGCCGATGCTGAGCCCCTGGGGTTTGTCTGCTGGGCGGGATGCAGCCTTCAGCCTCGAGGCGGTGAACCCCAGAACCCCAGCTTGTATGGAAGAGCTCACGACCCCCAGCCCCGCCTCGCGTCCCCAAGCGACAGACAGGTGGCTGGAGCAAAACTTTTACTGTCAGAGGCTCTGCTGGACCACAGGTCCTCAGAACACCGGGCAGGCCCGGCTCCGCTAAGGCATTCAATAATATTAGTAATTAAATACAACACTCATCCCTCAACCGGAATGTACAACAGAGGTCCCATCGTGCCGAGTGGTCCCGAGGGGTCTGGTCCCATGAGGTCTGTGCTCAAGAGGCCTAGGGGGCTCCCTGATGCAGAGGGGGGTTAAGGCCACGGAGGAAGAGGACAAGGAACGGGTCTGGGGGCGGCCGGACTGGTCCCTCGCGTTCAGGAACCGGGCTCAGCCCTGGGGGTGCTGGGGTGCAGGGCAGGCCAGGCCCCCACGTCGGGGGGTGCAGACGGGCGGCGGGGGCCCCGCGGCGTGGGGATGCGTGAAGGTTTGCGGTCTGGCTGCGTGTCCATGCGGCCCCGTGCCCAGGTCCTCGAGGGCTCTGGGGCAGCCAGGGGACTCCCCGGCGCGTCCGCAGGCCCCCCAGGGGCGGGGCAGGGGCTGCCTTCATCCGAGGAGCTGGACAGGGCCTGGCTGCGGGCCCCCGGCAGCCCGTTGGCCGTCCGCCCGGAGTCCCCAGGTTGGCCACACTTGCCACCGAGGACGCTGAGGGAGGAGGACGAGGAACTGGAGGAGCAGTAGGCCGAGTCGGGAGCCGGGGGGTCGGGGGCCGGTCCGGCGGGGGGTCCGGCCCGCGGCAGCCTCCAGGGCCCGGGCGTTGGCCAGGAACTCCTCTTCCAGGCGCCGGAACAGCTGCTGCTCCTGCTGCGGGTCCAGCTGCAGGGGCGTGCGGAAGACACTGGCCGGCGTGGTGCCCAGAGCGGGGCCGGGGCTGGAGGCGCGGGGCGTCTGCAGTGCCGCAGGGCTGCGGGCGCGGGGCGTCTGGGGGGTGCTCCTGCCCGAGCCCCCACCGACCCTGCCCCGGGGCACCCACGAGTGCTGCCCGTCCCGGTCCCGCTGCACCAGCAGTACAGCCTGCTCTTCCCGGCTCTGGCTCCGGGCCCGCCGGGCAGGGCCGGGGGCTGCCGCCTGGGCGCCCCTGCCTCCTGGGGCCGCACGGGGCCGCCCCCGGTCCAGCCGGTCTCGGGACTGGCTGCGTGGGGCAGGGGGCCGCCGTGGGGAGGCCGGGGTGCCTGTGGTCAGCCGCCGGCTGGGCCGCTCCCTCCGGGGGCCGGCGCTCGTGTCGTCACCGCGGGCACCGCTCTGGGCAGAGGAGGCGGAGGAGTCGCTGTCCCCAGAGTAGCGGCGGGAGCGGGGGTTGGGGGGCAGCTGATCGCGGGGCCTGGGGCAGGGGGACAAGAGAGAGAGGGGGCTGACGGGCGGGGCTGGGGGGCTGGGAGTGCGGTGGTGGCGGTCAAGGTCGTCTGTCCTGGGGACTTCCAGGGAGAAGTGAGAGACTGCGAGCAGCTTCCTGCAGCTGCGCGGGGCCCCAGGCGCGGGAGAGGGGGCCGGAGGGAAGCTGGGGTTGGACTGGCTCCTGCCCAAACCCCAGGGCCCGCCCGGCTGTGTTGTAGGTTTGGCTGGGTTGTCATGGAGATGGGAAGCCAAGCCCACCCCCACCCACGGGAACTTTTCCCAGGGAGTGAGTCACTCTGTGCCCCGCTCCGCTCGGGCGATTCCGTCATCGGGCGGATGTCCCCCCCCACCTCACCCCACCCTCCTGCCCCGCCCCCTCTGAGCCCCTCAGCCCTGTCCCCCCACTTCCCCAGCGGGGCCTCGCCCCACCCCCTCTGAACCCCTCAGCCCCATCACCCATCCCCCTACCTCTCACCTGAGCAGGGTCTCACCTCGCCCCGCCCCCTCTGAGCCCCTCAGCCCCATCCCTTCGGCCCCCCTGCCCCTCACCTGAGTGGGCTGGCCCTGCTCCGCCTCCTCTGAACCCCTCAGCCAATCCACCTGACCCCTGCGTCTCCCCTGAGCGGGGTCTCACCTCACCCCCTCTGAACCCTTCATCCCCGTACCCCAGCCCCCCTGCATCTCACCTGAGTAGGGTCTTGCCCCACCCTGTCCTCTGGTTCCCCTGTCTCCCCTGAGCGGGTCTCCCCCCGCCCCCTGTGACCCCTCAGCCCCGTCCCCCTGACCCCCTGCGACTCACCTGAGCGGGTCTCCCTGCCCCCCATCCCCCTGACCCCCCCTGCGCCTCACCTGAGCGGGTCTCCCCCTCTGGCCCCTCCCCCCGTCCCCCTGACCCCCCTGCGCCTCACCTGAGCGGCTCCCCCCATCCCCCTGACCACCCCTGCACCTCACCTGAGCGAGTCCCCCCCCGCCCCCTCTGGCCCCTCAGCCCTGTCCCCCTGACCCCCTGCGACTCACCTGAGCGGGTCTCCCTCCCCCCCATCCCCCTGACCCCCTTGCGCCTCACCTGAGCGGCTCCCCCCATCCCCCTGACCCCCCCTGCACCTCACCTGAGCGAGTCCCCCCCCCCCGGCCCCCTCTGGCCCCTCAGCCCCATCCCCCTGACCCCCTGCCCTCACCTGAGCAGGGTCTCGGGCCCCTCCTTTGTGCTTCGTAGGTTAAGAGGCGTCACCTCGGGCCGGGAGCCCCGGCGTTCAGCCCCGAGGACTGGGCTGCCAGGGCGGGGGCTGGGGATGGGTGACACCCTCTGGGGGGAGAAGGTGCGGGCCCTGGGCTGCACGGGGCGGTGGGCTGCAGGGAGAGGCGCAGGGGTGTGAGGGGCGGAGCCACAGCCGTGAGCCTCCGCCCACCCGCCCGCCCACCGCCCAGGTCCTGACCGGCGGAGGCGCAGCGGCAAGGGTCATGCTTGTCCAGGTAGTGCTCCAGCGTGTCCCAGCCGCCCCCCACGCGCACCATCACGTGGCTCCTCAGCACCTGCAGGAGCCAGGCGCGGGCGGGTCAGGGCTGTGTCCCCGGGGGGCTGGCAGCCCACCCGCTTGGCCGCACAGCGTAGGGCAGCCCCCCACTTACCCGCACGAAGATGAGCAAGCTGGAGTCGCCCACGCGGTACTTGCCCTCGGAGACCTTGATCATGGGGAACTGGTCTGGACAGGTGCAGCGGCCCAGGATCTCCCTCACCTGAGGCCACAGGGGACAGGCTGGAGGTCAAGGGTCAGAGGAAGTAATTCTTTCTGGGGAGCAGGGGACGGAGACTGTTGCTTGTCCCAGGTGTGGGTGTGGCTTCCACAGGGCACCTTTCACTGGCCCCTCCCCCTGGCACACCGCGGAGGGTTAGCTGACCAAGACCCGATGATGATGATGGGGCTGTGGTCAGGCCCAAGGCCTGGGACCCGGATGAAGAGCCCCCAAGCCTGCAGGGACCCTGAGCAGACAAAGACACAGCCGCAGGCCCCAGGACACAGCTGCAGGCTGGGCATCTGTGTGTGTGGGGGGGGGGTTGTGTGCCACAGACACGTGGGATACACACCCCAACAAGCACAAACAGGCCACCCGCCTGGGTTGCCCACAAGCGCACACGCGCTCCCGGCCCGGCGCTGCCAGGCTGGCTGTGTGGGCGGCCCTGCCCGCCTCCCTGCCCACAGAGGCGCCTGAGGAAATGAGCAGGTGGGGCCTTGGGTGACCCTGGCCCAGGCCGGGGGTGGGGCGGCCGCCTCTGCCCACAGCCATCCGGCTCCCGCCTCCTGGGCAGGCACAGGGCAGCCCTGAGCCCAGATAAGAAAGAAACACTGGGCCAGGCCGCGGGGGCTGTGGGGACGCCTGGTCCAGGGAGAGGAGGGAGCTGGTGGGCCCAACCTTGGGCAGGAGAGCCCCTCCTGGCTGGGCCTCTCTGGGCAGGGGCGTAGGCCAGGCACTCTGCCCACGGCTCCCCGCAGCCCGCAGATGAAGGCAGGCAGGCAGGCAAACGCTTAGCAGGTGCACAGTTAGCGCAGCCAGGGAGCCAGGACTCTGACCCCGGGGCCGGGGGTGCAGGCTCTGGGGCCCCGTGCGCTCTCACCAGCTCATCCAGGTTGCGCAGGTCGCTGGGCGTCATGCGGGGCGCGCGGGGCGGAGCCCCCGGCGGGGCGGCGGGCTCGGCCCCGGCCTCGGCGGCGGCGGCGGCGTCCGTCCCGGCCGCGGGCGCGGCGCGCAGCTCCCGCTCTATCTCCTGCTCGAACTGCACGAGGCGCGGGGCGAGCAGGCCGAGGCGGGCCCCGCGCCGCGCCACCTCCAGCAGGCACAGCACCACGCTCTTCCCGTTCTTGCGCAGCACCAGGTCCTCGGTCTCGAACATGAGCACCTCGGGCACGCCCAGCTCGCGGCGGCACCAGCCGATGAAGCTGGCCACGTTGTCGCGGGCCACGAAGGAGCCGGGCGCTACGCCGTGCGCCTGGAAGGCCACGCCGTGGGCCGGCCGCGCGGCGGCCAGGGCGCGGGCGGCCTCCGTGACGGCGTTGGCGTGGCGGCACAGGGTCGTGCCCGTGGCCAGGCCCATCAGGAAGCCGTCGCCCCCGCCGGGCAGGCCCAGGCCGTACAAGGCGTTCAGCCACTCGGCCAGGTCCTCCTTCATGGCCTCCACGTAGGCCTCGCTCGAGCTGAAGGGCCGCACACTCTTGGCCGCAGAGCCGGCGATGCTCGCCACCGGGTCCGCCATGCCCAGGCCAGCCAAGCCGCTGCGGGCAGGGACACAGGTCAGGAGTGCTGCGAGGCCCGGCCCGGCGCGGCCCAAGCCACCCACCCGCTGTCCGCACCAACCGGTCGCAGGAGGGGGGGCCGGATGCCTGAGAAACCTCTTGTGTCTCAGTTTCCTGGCCTGTGAAATGGGTACGGTAACATTACCTGCCTCACCGGCCTCGGCGGGATCGTTTTGATAATCGACTTAGCGTCCTAAGTGTCTTTTTTGGGGGAGTTGGGGGTTGGGAACTGGCCAAGG
The DNA here is from genome assembly GCA_949820135.1 of Sylvilagus floridanus. Taxonomy (NCBI): domain Eukaryota; kingdom Metazoa; phylum Chordata; class Mammalia; order Lagomorpha; family Leporidae; genus Sylvilagus; species Sylvilagus floridanus. The sequence continues at coordinate 161,456,919 of OX463233.1, forward strand.
CCTCTTCCCAGCAGGTGCACAGCTCAGAGCTGGAAGGTGAAGACGGGCCTGGGCCTGCGGCCCCCAGGGAGGGGGCGGGGGTCGGCGTCCGCCGCTCTTGCAGGAAGGCAGGCCCGGGTCCCTAAGGACCGGGCGTCGGGATGCTAACAGCGACGACCGACCATGCCCAGCGCTGGGCCCGCGGCGCGGTCTCCATTTCACAGACGCGGAAACTGAGGCTCAGAAAGGCCAAAATCCGGCCAAAGGGCGCAGAGCAGCGGCGGTGCGGGTGCGGGGGCCCCGGCGTCCCGCAGCCTGGCCGCTGGCGCACCAGGCACCAGGCCGCGCCGCCTCCGGGAAGCCGGTGCGCAGCGGCCCAGAGAGGGTGCGGGGCCGCCCAAGGTCACACAGCCCCCCGGGCACAGAGGCGGCGGGGCGGGGGTGCCGAGGGGCCCGCGCTCACCTGGCTCATCCCGCGGCCCCGGCGAGCATCGCCCCGGCGCGGGCCGGAGCCGGGCCGGGCCCGCCGCAGGGAGCCGCCGCCGCGATCCGGATCCCGGGCTGCAGCTCCGGCGGCCGCGGCGCCCGCGTCTCCGCCCCGCCTCCCAGGAATTCGGATCCGGCCCGGAGGGGTGGGCGGGGCCGCGCGCTCTTAAAGGGGCCGCGCCTCGCCTGGGACGCGGGGCGGAGCCGGGGCCTCCCGCTCCCCGCAGGGGTCGGGCCAGGACGCTGCGGGCGCTTCGCAGTCGGTGCTCCGTCTCCTGGGACGCCCCAGCCCAGGCGTCGGTGCCCGCCCCCACCGTAGCGGGTCCGGGGCTCCCCTCCCCCGACGGCGGCCTCCCGGAACGCAGCCAGGAAGCGATAGGGGCTGGGGGCAGCGCAGTCACCTCCGGCGCGGGCGGGCGGCCCCGCCAAGATAGCCGAGGCCGGCCGGGGTGGGGGCCGGCGGCCCAGGCACTGACGCCCACTGGGCGTCCGGCTCCCCCCCCCCGCCCCGGGGAGGACACAGAGGCCCTGCCCGGACCTGCCGGCCGGGCGCGGGAGGGTTAACGCAGCCTGCAGAGGAGGGAGCTGGCCGGGAGCGGTGGGAAAGCCTGCCCTGCCGCCAGCGCGCCGGGCCGGGCCACGGGGCCTGTCTGGGCGGCAGCCATGCTGCCGGGGTGGGGCCAGCAGCTGGCCCGGAGCTCTAATAAAGCCCCTACTGTGTGCCAGGCCTGCCCTGGGCCCACGGGCGCCGCGAGGCTCCCCTGGCAGGGTGCGCCTTTGGTCGGGGCTGGGACTTGGCTCCTGGAGAGGGGTGCTCTTGCTCCTGGATCTGGGCCACTTTATTGAGCACCTGCAGGCCACGCCCCCGGCCCCTTCCCTCTGCCTCCGTCCTGCAGCCAGGAGGCCCAGACTGTTGTCATAGGGCCAGTTCTTCTTCTTTTTAATGTATTTTTTTGAAAGGCAGAGAGAGAGAGAGGTCTTCCATCCACTGGTTCACTCCCCAGTTGGCTGTTAGGACCGGAGCTGCACCGATCCGAAGCCAGGAGCCAGGAGCTTCTTCCGGGTCTCCCACGCCGGTGCAGGGGCCCAAGGACTTGGGCCATCCTCCACCGCCTTCCCAGGCCACAGCAGAGAGCTGGATGGGAAGAGGGGCAGCCAGGACTCCCCCTATGGGATGCCTGCCCCAGGCAGAGTATTAGATGGCACCTACTGTGTACTGAGCCTCTTTTGGCCCAGGAAACCCAGTGCAGAGCAGCAAGGACCCACACAGAGCCAGCTCAGGGCTTGCGGTGGGGCAGGGGGCAGTCCTGGGCTGGGTGCTGGGTCCCAGGTAAGAGGAGGCAGTGGTCAACTGGAGGGGAAGGTGCCCAGAGCATTCCAGACTCCCGGGTCTGGAGCGGAGGCAGGAGGGGACGGATGGGACAGATCAAATAGGGCTTCATGGCCCCCCTATTTACTTGAAAGGGACGGCGGGAGGGTGGGGTCATTCCACCAGGAGCCAGGGACTCCATCTGGGAATCCCACGTGGGTGGCAGGAATCCAAGCACTTGGGCCATCTTCTGCCTCCCTAGGTGCATTAGCAGGGAGCTGGATCTAGTTAGGACTAGAACTGGCGCTCCTGTGTAGACTTAACCCCACTGTGCTGCCATGCTGGCCCCGGTGGGCCAGGCCTCTTCAGAGGAACCTGGGAGCCACGGAGGGGTTCAGAGCAGGGGTCCACTCGGGTTGTACCGGCTCCCCTGGGGCTGCCTGTAGGAAGCCGGTTGGCAGTGGGGTGTTGGGAGGGGATGGGGTAGGGGGGTGGGGCTCCTGGCTGCGTTTGAGGGGAGCGCTGATGGGATGTGCGGGTGACTGGGAGTGCGAGCAGAGCCGGGGATGACCCAGGGTCCGAGAGGCAAGGGCAGGGCTAGAGGTGTGATGAACTGTGACACTTTTGGGTGTTCTCATTCTGGTGTGGGGAACTTGAGACCCAAAAAAGGTGAGGGGTGTGTGCCATCAGCAGCCGTGCAGGAGTTGCGACTTCTGCTTAGACCGACCTTGCCACATGTCCGAGCCCTGCACACAGCAGAGATCAGACTGAACCCCGGCCACGCCCTGCAATTGGGTGGGATGGTTAAACTTCTTGGGCCTCAGTCGTGCCATCTGTAAAATGGCACAGCAGACTTGTGACCAATGCTCAGTATTACTCAGCTCAGGGTGGCCCAGGCATGGGGTAGGTGGCCACTGCTGCTCTCAGGAGGAAGGGGTGACAGAGGGACTCGTTGTTCCTTCTGTCCAGTCCCATGAGCTCTGGCCTGCGATCAGAGGCCCATTCCAGATGCTAAGCGTCCACTAGGATTCCAAGACCCATGGCGGCAGCTGTAGTGCTGACCTCACTGGCGTGGCCAGACCCTCCCTGGCCCAGGACACAGAGGACCTCAGCTTTGACCTTGTCCGTTGTGTGCTGGCTCAGGGCCTGTGGGACCGCCTCTGGGAAAGCTTCATGAGGCCACAGAAAACCACTGGGGGAGCAGGAGCCCTAGCTCATCTGCACAGACCCCGGGGGCCACTGTGTGCAGAGCGTGACTCGAATGCTGGCTCCTGGCCCTTGGCCGTGGGCACAGCAGGTTCTTTGTGCCTACTGCTGAGTGCCAGTAAGCAGCCAGCTTGGCCTCCACCCCAGCTAGACGTCTGCTGATGGCCTTACGGGCAGGCTGGCCCTGAAGTGCCGGGAACCCCGGGTGAAGTCCGAGCCCTCTCTGCCCAGTCCGGTGCGGTGCAGTGTGGCCCAGGGGGACCATGAGGCGGTCTTGGAGATCAGTACATTCGGAGTGACCCAGCAGGAGCTCTCTTAGGCGAGCCCTTTTCTCTGCCCTGCCGATGGGCATGCCCTCATCTTTGTGTGGAATTCACAGTCCCTGAGGTTCCCCTAGGCCCTCGGAGCCCAGGGCGGTTTTCTTTGGCTGGAATAGATCTCCCAGGTAAGCCCACATTAGGGCTTACCTGCTAGTGACTGTTCTCAGGGCAGGGACCTGCCTCCAGAGGAAACCCTTGGTGCAGCCAGGGAAATGGGCTGCTCACAGACCAGACACCGTGCCTGGGCTGGGCCCTTAGCTTGGCAGCTGAGAAGTCAGGCAAGCCTGGGTTCAGGATTGGGCTCTGTTCCTGACTTGTCTGCGGCTAACGGAGACCATGGGAGGCGACGATGGCCCGACTGGGTTCTGCTACCCCTGTGAGAGGCCGGGATTGACTTCTGAGCTCTTGACACTGGCCCTGGACCACTGTACCCGTGTAAGGAGGAAACTAGTGGATGGAGCAGTCTCATGGCCATGCCAGCCAGGACCCAAGTAATGAGCTGCCTTCCCAGGTGCACTAGCAAGGAGCTGGATTGGAAGTGGAGCAGCTGGGACTCAAACCAGGGTCCACACGGGATGCTGGCATTGCCACAGTGCTGGCGCCTATTCTTAGTTCTTGAGAAGTGCTTGGGTCTGTAGAGCTCTGAGGGCAAGACCAAGGTGGGCTTCACCCCCATCAGACCCCCAAGGTGGGGTGGTGCCTGGGAGAGGGCAGTGAGGGGTCAGGAGGTGGGAGAACAGAGGGATGAGCTGGTAACGCAGAGGGGGTTGGGAGCTCACCATGGCTCAGGGGAAGGAGCACTGCTGGAGATGCCGCAGAGATGAGTGTGTTACACCCAGGGCTGGGGCTGGGGCTGGGGCTGGGGCGCATGGAGCCGCCCACCTGGGCAGGGAGGGGCGGCTTCCTTGGCCCTCACTGCAGGCAGGAAGTTTCAGTTCCTCCTGTGCTGCCCCCCTCCCATTCCACTCTGCTTCGGCCCTTGGATGCCCAGGTCCTGTCTGTCCCCAGGGTGTGGGGAGCACCCTCCCCTGAACAAGCTGTGCTCCTGCGGGTGGGGCATCCTCCCAGGACACAGAGGCCGAGAAGGATGACTGTTTATAAACATTCGGAATTTTATTTAAAAAAAAAATCACAACCATGAACATTGTTACAGCTCGAGGCCCTCTCGGTTCTCCACAACGATACTGAGCATGCTCACAAGGGGTTCCCATTGTTAAGTCTTAAACAACCATCTTTAAAAGAAGGAAAAAGAAAACTCAGCACACTACCATTTAACTTGTTTAATGTTTCTTCACAAATGGTGAAAAATACTAAAGTACAGACAAGGAATAATCATAATGTTGTGGCCAACATTATAAATATGGAATTATAAATTTAAAACATTTTCTGGTTTAAAAAATAAATCTGGTAGTCAATGCGGCTCTGCGGGCGTCAGCGTCTAGTAGGGCCGGTCTCTGCGCTCCTGGCGGTGCTCCCCTCTGCAAGACAGGGGTGCTGGGGTTAGGGTGGGCAAGGGGCGCCGAGCCCCAGGCTACCCCCACCCCCCGCCAAAGGCCTGGTCTGCACTCACTCCTGCCAAGCCTGGGAAAGGCCTGCACTCAGGCCGGGCCCCATCACATACTTATCCATTTTTCCAGGTCCTCCACGGCCACCTCTTCTTCCTCCCATCTGTTCCATCAAAGGTCCAGGTGGACCCCCTGGGCCACCTCGTCTTCCTCCACCAAAGCCACCTCGGTCCATGCCCCGGCCACCGCGGAAGCCGCCTCTGTCTCCACCACGGCCCCCTCTGAACATTCCACCGGGCCCACCGCGGTCCATGAGGCCACCTCTTCCACCCCTCATGCCACCAGGGCCGCCTCTGCCACGATCGCCACCTAGGTAAGGGGGGAGAGGAGGTCAGTGTGCCGGCAGAGGCTCCGAGAACGCGCACCGAAGGCAGCGGAGGTCTGCTTCCCCCTCGCAGAGCAGCCACTTCATTCCATCTCAACATCCAGGGGCCAAGGACACCACGGCAGCTATCCTTCACCAAGGCCACTGTGTCAGAAAGAGGTTTTGCAGCAAGACAGCGGAGAAAGGTCACGGCACTGGCACTCACCTGGGGGCGGGAAGGGTGGTGGCAGGAAGCCCTCAGGCTTCGGGGCCTTACACTGGTTGCATTCTGTTCTCCAGGCAAAGTTCTGGTTTCCACAGCCCCTGTGAATCACAGCGCAGCAATCAGCGAGTGCACTCGGGAGGCTGCCCACAGCAGGTCTGCACCTCACTCCACCCCACCGCTAAGGAGCTGCCCGCGGACCACGGCCTTAGCGCCTCAGGAAGCGGAGGGCTCCCATCCAGCTCCCGGCAGGCAGCAGTTTCTCCACAGGGCGGGGTGAGGCCGGGGTGAGTGAGGAGAGGTACGTACGGGTTGGGACACTGCCAGTCTCCAGCTCGGTGCTGGACGTTCCCTCCTCCAGAAGGGTTCCCTCGGGAACCCCGGGGCCCTCTCGGGGGGAAGCCGCCTCGGTCTCCTCCGCGGCCTCCCATGCGACCCATGGGCCCACCAGGACCTCCAGGGCCACCTGGACCTGGAACAAAAACAAACCACCTCTTTTGCAGCTCCAGATTTAAAAATCAAGTACAATCACAGATACCTGCCCACTCTCTGCCTTGGGCCCAAATGCCTAGCCCAAGCGTCAGCTCTTTCCAAACAGCTCCCAGGACCCTTGCAGCCCCCGAGCTCATCAACCCGCAGTATCCTCCTCCTCCACCACACTGACAGGAGCCCTGGGGGCCCAGCAGTCTCTACACCTCCCTGCTTCTAATGGGGGCCCAGAGAAAGCAGCCAGCAAGTACCTCCGCGGAGGGGCGGTGGCATCCCTCGGCCCTCCCGGGGCGGCATGCCACCCCGCATGCTGTTCATTGGAGGCTTCTTCCGGGCCAGAGACACTTTCAGTTTGCTCCCTTGAAAATCTTTCCCTGGAACAAGCAAGAGAACATCAATTACCCCCAAACTCCAACTCTTCCTGCCTCAGGGCGCCATGGCAGGCATTCTGGTCGCTCATTCCACACTGTCAATGTAAACCATCACTGGATGGATGGGTGTGTCCAGCCTGCCCCTCCCAGGTCCTCAGACCAGGAAAGGCCTGTGTGCCTGCCCGAAGAGCAGCAGGTGTGAGCAGCAGCGATGAGCCGCGGCCTGTCCTCCGACACTTTCAAGCTCGGTTTCATGGAAGCAGATGTGTCAAGGCCTTGTTTCAACACACACAGTCAAGTGTGTGCTGGCTGTCTCGAGGGTTCCCCACCTTCCGATAACGTGCTAAGGAGCCTAGGCAGTTTAAGCAAGACCACGGCCGAAACGGCTCCCCCAGGAGCGGACAAGGTCCTCTCCCGCCCAGGGCTCTCAAGTTCTCCCCTGTGGCCACACCTAAGTCACAGAGCAGTACCCCTGCCCCGTCCCTACAACCCCTTTGGAGGAACTACGTTCTAACAGCATCCAGCATTACCAACACTCCTTCCTTACCTGCCAGTCAGTACATGCAACGTGTGCTCTAAGACTCTACGTGTGCTGGAATAAGACAAGAATGCGAGAGGCTGGAGTTGGGGCACAATGGGACGAAGCCACCAGCTTCACTCTACTTTGGAGAACTGGTTCTCGTCCTGGCTACCCTGCTTCCAATTCAGCTCCCTGCTAAAGCAGCCAGGGAAAGCAGTGAAGATGGCCCAAGTACCTAGACCCCGCCACCCAACAGGGAAGATCAGAATGTTGTTCCTGGCATTGGCCTGGCGCAGCCCCAGCTGTCTGGCCATTTCGGGAGTGAACTAGTAGATGGCAGATCTGTCTTCCTCTTTTATTTCCAAGTAAATAAATCTTAAATAAATAAATGCCTGTGAGCACACCCTACCATCAAACCATTCCACAGCAGCCTTGGCGGTCGGTGGGTCTTCATAGGACACTGTGGCATCACCTTTGGGCTTTCCTGTCTCCTTGTCCAGGTATACGTGGATCATGGGTTGCCCAGTTCTCTTGTTCATCTAGACATAAAACAACACACTTCAGCTATGTTTAGGATATACTAATTTGGAAAGAAATTCCATGTGAAATTGAGAAAAGCCCCTCATGCTCTCAAATATAGCCATTTTCCACAGGAGACACACAATCTTTAGGATGTTTAGCTCTGGGAAGAATTACAGGCAACTTCCTAAATTTCTGTGACAAACGTACGTACAGGATCTTTCCCCTCTTAGATGTTATCCTACAAACCAAAACGCATCTTAATTCCAAGATGGACCCACTCCCTCTCTAGCTTCTTCCTGGTGCCTGTGTACACACCCTGGCATATTCCACGGCCAGACTGGCACCCAGCAGTACCATACAGTAAGGCAGGACTGACAAAGAAAATGATGCTTGGGGCTGGTACTGGGGCACAGTAGACCAAGCTAACTGCCCATGGTGCCAGCATCCCGTATCAGGGATGGCTGGCATTCCAGCTGCTTCACTTCCAATCCAACTCTCTGCTAAAGTGCCCCATATCCATGTGGAAGACCCAGATGAAGTTCCCGGCTTTGGCCTGGCCCAGCTATGGCTGTTGTGGCCATTTGGGGAGTGAACCAGGGGAAGGAAAAGCTCTGTCTCTGCTCTTTCAAACACGTACATAAATCATAAAAATAGGGGGGCCTGGCTCATTTCACCTGTGTTGGAGGCTCTGTTTTCTGTTTACTTCTTTTCAGGCTACCTTGGGTTAACTAGAGTCCAGCACTCATTTTAACTGAGAACCAAACACCTAAGTCATACAGCAAGAGGTACAGTATAGACTGCTGTGAACCCACCACAAAAGCATAACCCAACCCTGACCCCAGAGTCTTTCTAGATATCCATGGGAGAAAATTCTGAGGCTTCAGAAATGCTAACAAAGGACCTTACTAAGTTGACGCTCAGCCCTACTCCCAAGTCCCTTCTCCTGGACCAGAAGATCTGCTGTAACAGTCCGACAGAGGTGTCAAGGTGGTATTCCAGAGGCCCAGAAGGACACTGTCATCTAGGGAGACAAAGACTGGCCAAGCTGAGACATCTCTTAATGTACAGACATTCTCAGCTTAAAAGAGACTGCAGAGACAGTGATTTTAACAGAGTTCAGAGTGAATCAAGAAGTGAGCCAATCAGATGTTGCTGCAGCTGCTGCCCTGATCCTGGATGGGATCCGGTGGAGAATGCTAGGATAGAATGGATTATGACAAAGAGTCAATTCAGGCACACTCCTTATTCTGGCTACTAATTTTATGTAGACAAAACTATTCTATGCTAAGATAATTTATATACCAATAATTTTGATAATCTATATTAGCTGAGATCTTTCTCTTCCTACCTTGATACCAGCAATTTACATGGCACCTGTAGTTTGAACATATTTCAATGACTTCCAACATACTTCAGTTCTTTTTGATTTCACCCAGAAGCACAAGTTCCAAGTACTCCCATGTGTTTAGGAAGACTAGAGTCAGTGAGATGAAACCCAGTACCAACACCTGTGCAAACTTGTGGGAAAGGAATGTAAGGAAAATACTGGATGTTTTGTCGAGAGTATAATATACGGCAGAATATTAGATATTCTGGTTTCCAAATGTTTGGATTGCAATAAAAGGAAATTTTAATGTGCTATTTCAATTTTCAGAAGATTAAATGCCTGGGAAAGCAACAGGAAATGCCCTAAGTGCTTGGGGTCCTGCACCCATACCCAAATGAAGTTGCTGGCTTCGGACTGGCCCAGCTCTGGTCGTTGTGGCCACTTAGGTGAATTACCCATTGGATGGAAGATTTTGCTTATTTATTTGGAAGAGTTTCAGAGAGAGGTATAGATAGAGGTCTTCCATCTCCTAGTTCACTACCCCAATGACCATAATGGCCAGAGTTGAGTCAATCGGAAGCCAGGAGCTTCTTTTGAGTTTCCCATGGGGGTGCAGGGGCCCATGGACTTCAGCCACCCTCTACTGCTTTCCCAGGTGCATTAGCACAGAGCTGGATCGAAGTGGAGCAACTGGGACTTGAACTGGTGGCCATATGGGATGCCGGTGCTGCAGGACAGGGCTTTAACCTGCTGCACCAGAGTGCCGGCCCCGGAAGCTGTCTCTCCCTCTTTCTCTGTAGCTCTGCTTCTCAGATTAAAATAAAAATGCTATAAAGGTTCAGTCCATAGCACTAGGCTGTGAGTGCACAGCTCCACCCGTGCCTCCTCCAGAGCAAGAGCAGATAACTAGTCTGTCAGCTCAGCACCAGGCGTGGCTGGTGGAATTCAGGAGTCACACTGAAATACTACTAATGTAAAAATCTGAAATTCTAGAGTGGACGTTGTAGTACGGTGAGTTAAGTCACTGCTCAGGCCATCCACACCCGTATTACAGGCTGTTTTGATTCCTGGCATTTGTGCCTCTGATCCAGCTTTCTGCTAATGACCAACTTGGGAGGCAGCTTATGTGCTAAGGACTCCGCTGCCCAAGTAGGAGAACCAGACAGAAATCCAGGTGCCATGGGTCTGGCGCTGTGGCACAGCAGGTTAAAGCCCCAGTCTACAGGTGCCAGCATCCCATATGGGCGCCAATTTGAGTCCCGGCTGCTCCACTTCTGATCCAGCTCTCCGCTGATGGCCTGGGAAAGCAGTAGAAGATGGCCCAAGTGCTTGGGCTCCTGAACCCACGTGGGAGACCCAGAAGCAGCTCCTGGCTTCAGATTAGCGCATCTCCAGACATCGCAGCCATCTGGGGAGTGAACCAGTGGATGGAAGGCCTTTCTCTGCCTCTGCCTTTCAAATAAATACATCTTTAAAAAAGAAAGAAAGAAAGAAATCTGGGTGCCTGGCTTTTGGCCTGGCCCAGCTCTGCCTGTTGCTGGTATTTGGAGTGAACCGGAAGGCAGAATCTCACTGCCTAGGTCACTCTGACTTTCAAATAGGTGAAAATAAATATTTTTTTAAAAAAAGTTTTTGAAACATTTTTCACAATACATTTTCCACAAACTTTCTGAAGTACCCCAATATATGTGTATTTTTTGCATTAAATATACACATGATCCTTTAGCACCTAAACCAGATGTTTACATATCCAGCAATACTCACACCTATACTTTCTAAAAAAAGACATGCTATAGAAAACATGGTGGCATAGTAGTATGACTAATGGAGGGATGCATTTGTAAATCCATTCCCCAAAATTCTGAACGTAAACACAGCTTCCTTAATCACGATAAACCCTATATAACTAAACATAAATAATATACATTAAAAAGCAACATCTCATAAACATTGGTATCTTATAAACAACGTGCAAACAGGCATTCTTGGGTTTCATCTTTGCCAATAGGGAAGAGCACGACCATCATTTATCTTTGGGGCTGTGGATGCCTGCACGCATACAAATAGAAGTGGAGAGAACGGTCTACAGTTTAAGATTTACCAAAGTAAACTTTTTATACAGCTATAATCAGAAGATATTGGTTAGAAAGGACCATTAATCACAGCAGCTTGAAAATAAAGGAATAAAAAATTCGTAAGAGCTTTAAAGAGAGGGTCTCCAGAGCCGGTATTACGGTACAGCAGGCTGAGCCACTGCTTGCAATGCCTATCTCATTGAAGAGTGCCAATGAGTCCCTGCTGTTCCACTCCTGATCCAGCTCCCTGCTAACGTGCCTGGGAAAGCACGGGAAGAGGGCTCAAGTGTGAAGGCCCTGCCACCCATGCAGGAGAGCTGCATGGAAATCCTGGCTCCTGGCTTTGGCCTGGCCCAGCCCTGGCCATCGTAGTCATTTGGGGAGTGAACCAGTGGATGGAAGATATTTTCCTCTCTCTGCCACTCTTTCAAATAAATACATCTTTAAAAAGCCAAACGTCTTGTAAACAGAAAAAAAGTAAAAACATATTAATAATGTAACGTTCATGACATTAAAACCAAGAACTTCTGTTCATCGAAACAAAAGAAATAAGACAAATTGGGGAAGACACTTGGAATACAGTTAAGAATTATTATTCACAGGATATAAAGAACTTGTAAATCAACAAAAAGATAAACAATCCACAGGCATTTCAAGGAGGATATACAATAGAACCACCATCAGTAATACTCAAGGTAAATGGATTAAATCCATACTGCCATTTTATTGAACCAGATCAGTGAAAGTGGGGGCAATCTCCAGTGGTGTTGAGGATGAGGTGCTGGGAGGAGTCTAAACTGGTCAGCCACATTGCTATCCCGTGAAGCTAAATGCACACATCTGAAGAACCACCAATGACCACCAGACAAGACCTGACTCTCATTATTTGTGGATTCAGTGCCACCTGCTAAGATTTGTCCTTTCAAAATTGATCCCTGTGGCATTTCTGTGGTCTTTCACAGACATAAACGAAGTGGCAAATAATTTAAGATGCCTGACGTGTGTGTTCCTGGTTGAGGTTGAATAAAGGATGTCCTAAAGTCTTTACAGAGATAGCCAGAGGGATCAGCACAGGGCAGGCCAAGAAGCTCCAGCAATCGGGCCAACGGAACAGCATGAAAACTTACTGTACAAAGCTGCATCACAGGGGGAATTAAATACATCTTAATTTTCATAATGTGACATAGCAGGTACAACCCACTGCCTAAAATGCTGGCATCCTACATAGATACTAGTTTGAGTCTTGGCTGTTCTACTTTTTAAAGATTTATTTATTTATTTGAAAGGGGGAGAGGGAGGGAGAAGGAGAGGGGGAGGGGGAGAGGGGTCTTCCATCCACTGGTTCACTAGCCAGATGGCCTCAATGGCAGGAGCTGGTCCAATCTGAAGCCATGAGCCAGAAGCTTCTTCTGGGTCTCCCAGCCGGTACAGAGGCCCAAGGACTTGGGCCATCTTTCACTGCCTTCCCAGGCTATGCCGCTCCACTTCTGATCCAGCTCACTGCTAATGTGCCCAGGAAAGCAGTGGATGGCGGCCCAAGTGCTTGGGGCCCCATACCCACATGGGAAAAACTGGATGAAGCTCCTGGCTCCGGCCTGGCCATTTCCCTCTAACTCTGCCTTTCAAATAATCTTAAAAAGAATAACCTGTTATGTATGTATGAGCCCAATGTGTCATTCTCTGTGCCAGTAATATTGTGATGTTCATGGGTAAGATACAGGATCCCCCAACCATGAGCTATTGATCTAGCCCTCTCTAAAAAAATTCCTCTTTCAGTCTTCCCCGACACCCCCACTTATGTTCCAGAGGCTCAGAGCAAATCTCCAGTCATGCCAGCTCCCTTAAACTTCCCATGTTCCTGCTCCAGGGGCTCTGCCCTTCTGTTCCCTCCACTAGAATGAATACTGCCCCACTCAGAAGTATCTTATGGTTCCAGTCCTCATTTTATTCCTGTTTTTTATTTATTTTCCCACATAACCCTTATAACCTAACATACTATACTCATTTTATATATAAATTCCAACTGTTAGATTCAAGAAAAAGTTAAAAAAAAAAGTGAAATATTAAAAGATATGAGATCGTCAGAGTTCATGGAAATGTGCAACTACACATGGATTTCAAAGTCTTTCTGCAATAAAATAAACTTGTCTTTCACTTTTCCCCCAAACCTTCTGAGGCCCGTCCCCCTTGCACATCTTTGTATAGAGATGGGAGAAGGGATCAGACTGGAAAGAAGAGTGCCAGGTGCTCTACTTCTTGCAATGGTAGGTGGACGTGGAAACATTATTTTTCACACCCACTCTGTTTTTACACAGTTTGACAGGTTACTTTATGCTTCAGAGAAAGCAGGTGTCCATAGGCCCTCACACAATTGACTGACAACTGCGCAAGTGATCCTAAGTTATCAAGCATGCTTCAACTATGCTGAGCATTCTGTTCCTATGGAAAAATGGCTAACATTTTCTCTATTTTAAGGAATAAATGGCAAGATGTCCGGAAGTAAGTCCTCTGACTTTCAGAAACAACTCTTAGCACCAATGCAGTCTCTCGCAGTCTCTGTGGCTGTGCTTACACTTACCTTAACAACCCCACACTGCTTAAAGAAGTCTGCCAGATCATCCACAGTCACATTATCATTTAATCCTTGCACATAAATCGCACTGTTGTCAGAGTCTTCATCCAGATCTACAGGTGGGCCTTCCAGAGGAAAAGGGACAGATAGGAGTTACCATCATGTATCTCCAGGGGCTTCTTACAAGTTCCTCACTACTGCCCAATGATGCTCATCACGAACTTAAAGAGAACTAATCCATACTAGCAAGAATGATACCAAACTTTGGGTTTCCTTTTTTAAGCAATTATAAACAAATGATCATGAAAAAAGCAGCCTCTCACTGTCCTCACCAGCAAGGATATTACATTGGTCTACCAGGCCACTACACTACAGCAGGCATTCAGCTCTGTGGCACCTGGTTACAATATAAAACTGAAGAATTCAGAATTACCTAGATCAAGATCTGGTCCTTCATCCATGGGTCCTGCCAACCAGGAAAGATCACAGAAAATCTTGTTAGTGCACGCCTTGCAAGCTGCAAACCTTACAAACACACATAGCTATCTACTATACCACCATATGATGGGCATTCATTAAATTCCAAATGACCCGCACTGCTAAAATGGAGCAGTGCCTCTTTTACATTTGTGAAAGGTTTGCTAGGGTTTGCTTTTTTTCTTTGCTGGTTTGCTTCTAAACCATTAACCAAAACCACTTTCAATTTATGTGCCAAATTAGTGTTAAATTTAAATCAAACTTTTTCCTCCAAATAAACCAAATTTAAAAAACGTATTCTCCCCCATATTACAGAAGCAGTTGCTCAATCCTTCAAGTTACCCTTTGTTGTAACCACAGGTTAACCTTATTACCCCTAAGACAGTGCCGGCAGTACCCATTAGTCTCTTTTGTATAGATCATTTTTAAACCGCTTATGAAACTAAAAAAAAATCATAGTTTTCTAAAAACTGACTGTATTTTTTTTTAAACACTATCCATGGTAATACTCAAAAACTTACCACCAGGCTTATTGAAGCCACCTCGCTCTCCAGCGCTGCTGGGGGGATAAACGAAGAAATGAAGGCCTTTCCCTTTAAAAGCCAGTACCGCTCTGAGCCTTGGGGGGGGCTCGTGGGGAAGAAGGGCACTGGCTAAACACATCTCCAAACAATGCATCTCTCTCATCTTGTCACTACGCCTTTCTTCAGGGCAGCTTGCTCAAATCTCCTTAACATACAACCTTGCTTGTCTGTACACACCAGTGTGGCTGGTTCCTTCCATTACGGGGGCTGGTATTAATAGTGCAATACTTGGCAAATTAGGGGGGAAAAAACAGATCCCAAATACCCATCCCATCAGCGGAAAAACCAGGAGAGCTGAGTGTAGAGGAGCAGCAGGGGCAACTGCTGCGATGAACCTTTCCATGTTCATAAAGGTGCACCCTCATCCTCTCCCAGGGAAGGCGTCAACGAGTCCCTGGGCTCCCTAACAAGTCACAGTGTAACCGAGCAGGAGACAGCCACATTCAATGCCTACAGCACACATCGGAGACCGCAGCCCGCCAATCTTCAGCATAAAGCCATACAGTTCAGGGCACTAATGGATTTAACAATTGCTGTGAAAGGAGAATTTACAACAGATATCAAGGCTCAACGGATTGGGGGTGCAACTTTATAGACATATCAGTTAAGAGTAATGACTATGGCAGTGTAGAATTATATATTTTAAAGAGGGGAGGGGGAAACACAAATTGGTTTTTTTTTTTTTTGGTTTTAAAATTAAGGGCAGCTCCACAGTAGGAGGCCCTGAGTTTTTTCTAACCAGTATTGCACCTTTAATACCTGAATATACAATGTCAAGCTGTTGCATGCAGCTTTGTTGCCTTTTTAAAAGTACACACCATAAAATGTTCTCTCTCTTTAAACACAAAAGTTTACACTTTAATGTTACACAATTCTAGAGTATTATACCTCCTCTGGTTCATTACCAAACAACAAGTATGCAGTTACCAAAGTTACAGAAGGATTCCATTTATACAATGATTACATTTTGTTAAAAATATTCTATGTATATTTTTCCTCTCCATATGGACACCGTGTCTAGTCCCACTTTTCATTATGCTGCCGGCTGAGTACTGAGTACGGGTACTTTTTAAGTATTGAAGTGTATACAAGGCTCTCACTTTGTAACCTGTAGCATATAAATGCGACAAAGCATGTTAAAAAGTTTCCACGTTTAACAGCCAATGAAAATATCAAAATACTGAGGCAATGAAAAAGGGCATGTTAACAACATTGAGTGCCTTACCTGCAGAAGACACTGAAAACCATCACCACACCACAATACAAAAAGGGGGAGGGGAAATCGCCCCTGTCCTGTCCCCGCAGGATCCAGCAGACTGCTTCACAGTCTGTTGTACAACCTGTGGGGAAGGCCCTGGTCTCTTCTATGGCTCCAGGAGAGACTTCGCATCCAGAAAGAGGGGCCCCCTCTAATAGCAAAGTTTAGCGAAATCGGTAGAATTATTACTTCTGGAGTATTAAGTGAATAAACAAACTTTTTTTTAATTGAAAAAAATGCTAAGAATTCTAGGTGATTTGAGACGTGATGATAGTAATTTCAAGTGTCTATGTCTATTTTTAAAACATCCATAAAGAAGTGAAACCTTTATAGTGGAATATTTTCCAAATCAGAAGATTGATTTTACTTTCTGCCAAATAATTCAGATTTTTGCTTAATGTAAATGACTGTTTCTTCCAATAAAGATTTCACTGAAGACTTTGTTTTTAAAGTTATGCAGAATCTGCAAGCAGTGTTTTTAATAGTTCAGACACTTATTATATGAAAGTTTAAAGACTAATTTGTTTTATCTATTTAGAGACCAATTTCTATTAAAAAAGAACTGCAATTTAAATTTCTCTTTAACAGTGGTACCAAATCCAATCCATACTTAATATAGAATTCTGCATAACTTTTTTACTAGTTTATATAGGGACAGAACACACACAGAACTATGCCTTCTGGATTATGTTAACACCAACATTATACCTCACCTTTATCAAAGTATAGACACCAGAAAGGGAAGAGGGGATGGGAGGTGGGTGGGGGAGGGCAGGCAGAGGTAGCAGGGTTATGTTATTGATCTAAACAAAGGTTTCTAAACCGGATTGTGCCATCAATCAAAATGGTCAAACCGATTTAGAGCTTCAAAAATCTTCAATGGGGGGAAGGGTGTAATCCTGTAATTCATATACATTATTCTACAAAAAAAGTTCTTGGATTTTTCTGTGCTCCAACAAAACTCTTATGTATCAGGTGCACCTCAGGCCATAGTTTAAGGACTATGGGACCAAGATTTTCACCATTATGTTTGACAATTCTGAATACAAACAGAGACTGGGGACAAACAATGAGGGAAACAGCTGCATTCCTTCTCTGCAGTTTACATACACCGGGTATTTCAAGATAACCACTCAGAAGCAATTAGATAAACCCTAGGGTTGTTAGAAGTGTGTGTGTTCCATCCCAGCTATATTACCCACAGAGGCTTTTCACCTCTGGAAACCACGAAGGGAACTGAAAGCTCTAGTTTCAAAACCATTCTTTGTTCTCCCCAACCCAACAAAGTAAACTGGCAGGGAAAAAAAGCAAACTGCCACTCTATATATGCCACAAAGATTACATTTCCATGTTTAGAAGATGGCTTGAACAACAGATTGTCCATGGAAATGCAGAAATAAATTTCTTAATGTCTTTCAGTCCCTTCTTTCCATTGAAAATCCTATGGATGAAACAAAATTAGGTAAAAGGAGAAAAGGTTTGCTCTTACCCCATTCCACCGCGTCCTCCTCCCCGCCCACCTCTGCTCATGCCTCCACGATCAAATCCCCCTCTTCCCCTGCCCCGGTTATCAGGGCCACTCATGCTCCGGTTCTCTCCTGGTCCGGAAAATCCTCCAGACTCCTGCCCATAAACACCCATGCTACTGGGGTGGTCCTGTCGGAATGAACCTGAGGAAAGAGTCACATCTGTAAGCCATGGATCAGCACTTGCACTACTGCCTGATGCACTTTCTCCTGGAATCACAGAATTCCCAATTGCAAGGCACTAAGTACTTCTTATCATTAAGCTCTTTTAAGTTCAATAAAAAATAATGGTCCAGCAAGGGTGACACAATACCATACAGTTAATCTAGAATAAACCAGTTCCAAAGAAAAGCCACTTGGCCAACCTCTCTTTACAGAGTTCTGTACCCTAAGGGTCTCCTAAAGATAAAAAAGAATAGAAAAGCAAGAGCCAGGGTCCTCAGGATTTAGCATACTGTCAGGGCCAAGCTCCACCAAGCAGCACCACTTATTTCACACTCAAGGCAATATGCCCATGAGCAGAATTTCATTTAAAAAGAGCAAAAATTCAGGCAGAAATTAAACCGTGAAGACAGTTTTGGGTTTTCAGTTTTTCCTCCACACACAAGGAGAGAATCCTGAGGAAACTTCTCCCTCCTTTAAGCATGTAAACAGGAGCTTTTACTTGACTCCGAAAATCACAGTAGCTTCAGATGGTGGCCCGGGAACTCTCTCAGGACTCTGGCAGGCAGGCCATAAAAATGCCAGCTTCACTCACTGCAGTCTCCACAGCAAAAGCAGCGTGTCTGGCCAACTGCTGTATGTATTTTCTCTTTTTTGTAAGGTAAATTAACACTTTAACTAGAGAAAAGCACTGAAGCCTTTACTGGAACATCTAGCCTGTTCGTCAAGATGTTATGCCCAACAAATATATCCTGTACTCCAAAAGCCACAAAATAATAGAGCATCCCCCGTGTTTAGATACTCCTAACACAATCACTCTGATTTTCTCTCAGCAACTCACTCTGCTGCCCGTAGCTGCTGCTCTGTTGGCTATATTGACTTGGAGCCTGGCTGTAGGATCCAGTTTGGGGGGGATAACTAGTGGGAGGCTGCTGCCCATAGCTGCTTTGTTGACCATAGCTACTCTGCTGTCCATAGCTGCTCGGCTGCCCGTAGGTGTTCTGCTGAGAGTAACTGCTCTGATCGTAACTAGTCGGCTGGGAAGAGGAGTAGCTGAAAGAAAAAAAAATGAATAAAGCATTTTAGGAAAGAGAGAAGACTTGTTACTTCTTTAAGACACAATCGTAGCACGTAACATGGACAGCTTTAAAAATGTAACTTTTTCTACATTTAAGCAGTCTCAACTTAAAATAAAGGCTTTAAATGAGAAAAAAGGTGGGGCCGGTTCTAATCCCAGCTGCTCCACTTCTGGTCCAGCTCTCTGCTCTGGCCTGGGAAAGCAGTGGAAGATGGCCCAAGTCCTTGAGCCCCTGCACCCATGTGGGAGACCCAGAAGAAGCTCCTGACTCCGGATTGGCGCAGTTCCGGCCACTGTATTGAATTGGGGAGTGAACCAGTGGACGGAAGACCTCTCTCTGCCTCTCCTTCTCTCTCTGTGTACCTCTTTCAAGTAAATAAATAAATTTTAAAAAATGAAAAAAGGGATAATTACTCTCATCTGAATAACCTTTAGTCTCCTCTTATGTGCCCACTCTGATCTACAAGTTATCTGCAAGTACATCCGAGAAAATCTGGAGTATTAACCCAACACGTCCTATCATGCTATATATAGGACACCTTTTAGACTTAAGTTGAGCAATAAATATACCACTTACAGTAGCTTTGAAACAAGTTATTATTATACGTATATTCACTTGGGGAAGGCAGACCCCATGAAAAAAAGCACTGAGAAAAGATAGGGAGAGTGAAGCGAATTCAAGTCTAAGCTTACCTCAAGTAATTCTCATGGGTGAAAACAATGACTTCAGGAGAGACAAAGCTGCCCGCAGAGAGTGAATGTGTATTTGTATTTGTGTGTGTGTGTGGGTGGTGGTGGTGGTGGTAGTGGTGAGCCATATAAAAATGGTAGTTTTCCCTCTAAGATTTATCTGCTGCAACTTTCAAGCTTTCAGACATGCCTCATTATCTATACTCTAGACATTGATCAGACAGTGAATAAATGACATGCACTAAAGCCCCAACAAAACCCTCTTGCTGAACCATAATAATCAAAAACAAAAAGGACAACACATTTTAAACACAGTGTCTATCACACCAAGATCTTCACCACAACTATGAATAGCATCTCTTCCTGCACACTGATCTGATTTGCCAAATTAACTGTGCACAACACAGTATCTAGGGGTCTGTTCTGTGGAACAGCTATAAACTCTTGTTTTCTAGTTGTACAGACACTTAACTTGGTCAGCCCTAGTTGTTCCTAAACCTGCTTACAACTGTCGTACTTTTAAAAAAGTTATTTGAGGGGCCGGTGCTGTGGTGTAGCGGGTAAACCACCACCTGCAGTGCCAGCATCCCATATGGGTACCAGTTCAAGTCCCAGCTGCTCTACTTCCAATCCAGCTCTCTGCAATGGCCTAGGTCTTTGGGCCCCTGATCAGCACAGCTCCAGCTGTTGTGACTGGTTGATGAGTGAACCAGGGGATGGAAGACCTCTCTCTTTGCCTCTCCCTCTCTATGTAACTCTTTTAAATTAAAAAAAAAAAAAAAAGACACAGAGAAAGCTCCCATCTGTTCCTTTACTTCCCAAATGTTCCCAATGGCATGTCTGACCCAGAAGTGAAACAGAAGACAGGAATGCAACATACGTCTCCCTTTGGGTTGCAGGAACCCAATTACTTGAGCCATTATCACTGCCGCCCAGGATCTACATCAGCGAAAAGATGGAGTCAGGAGCCAGGTGCTCCAAAATGGGAAATGGGCATCTTAACCTCTTAACCGTTAGGACAAATGCCCTCCCCTGCTGTACTTTGAACTGATGTGTTGGGGGGGAGGGGCGGGAAACTACTGCTACTTCAGGCAAAGTATTTTTTCCCCTGTAGTGTCCTGCACTCTGCCCATCATGACTGCAATGGAGAAGGTCGCTTCTATGGTTCTGCTTACATGTTTTCATCTTCTACTCCTCATTTTCTAAGTTAACTAAATGGACAAAATTAAAAGGAAGCATCTAGATTTTACGGTTTTATCTGTACAGTTAATAGCGGCCAGGCACTGCCAAAGAAACCCTAGGTCTGAGGTTTTTGGGTTTTGTTTTGTTTAAGATTTATTTATTTGAAAGGCAGTTAGAGAGAGGGATATCTTCCACCTGCTGGTTCAGTCCCCAAAATGGCTGCAACAGCTGGAGCTGGGCCAGACCAAAGCCAGGAACTTCGAACTCCATTCAAGTCTCCAATGTGAGTGGCAGCAGACCTAGTACTTGGGCCATCTTCCACTGCTTTCCCAGGCACTTTAACAGGGAGCTGGATCAGAAATGGGGCAGCTGGGACTCTAACTCATATGGATGCCAGAGTTGCAGGCAGCAGCTTAACCAGCTGCACTACAACACCAGTCTTAGGATCGAGACTTTCATGTCATTGTATGTGGTCATTGGGAGGCTCCGGTAATATACCTTACCTAAAGAAGTCAAAGCAAGTTGTCAATAACTTGAAAATAACTGTCATTCTAATAGCTCAAGAGGCAGATACACAAGAGACTGACCTGGTAGGAGGATAGGATGGTGGTGCGGTGACTGGCTGCATGGGGTAGCTCCCAGGTACCTGGGGATAACTGTAGTTACTCTGTCCATATCCTAGGCTGGGCTGGTTGTAACCCCCAGTGCTAGACTGGGGTTGACTAGTCTCTGCTGGCTTGTTACCATCCTGTGGTCTAAAAGGAGAAATAAAAAGTAAGACTTTGTTTCTCAACCACAAAAATCTTGGCTAAGAGCTCTACAATAATCAATGAGCAACAGACAACATTAGGTCTGAAGAGACCACCAAGGAAAGGATAGATATCAATCATATCCACAGGAGAAACATCAACAGGCTCCATCTGGTCCACAGTAAGTTAAGAGTGGTAAGAGACGGTTACAACCCTGCACTGCCAACGGAAGTCATCTGGGAAGCGAAGTGCTTTGTTAGGAAGAAAATGCTTTTCTCAAAGATAAAGATAACTGTTGCACTGTAAGATTGAGTCAGAGAAATATTTACATAAGCCCCTGGTTTTATAAACTGCGAGTTTCTAGGAGTTTATGCTCCTCATTTATTAAGAACTGGGGAAAAAAATCTCCTAAATTGGTCTGCCATAAATAGAATCTTGCCCCAAAGTCTCCATAATGAAGTATCACAGTAAGTCAGGGACACATAAAAACATACCTACCACCCCCCACCCACGGATGAAGTGGAATATACTGCTGTTAAAATCAATCTCAATCCCAAAGGAAAAAAATCCAAGGGTTTCTTTCTACAACTTCTTAGTCCTAACAGCTTACACCATGGCTGTGCCAGAGTGAGCTGGAGCTATTTTAAGCCAAGCCCCAATAAACAACAGGCAGACCATAGAGGATGCAGGAGTACTGCTTTCTCCACTGAGCTGAAAAGGGAGCACAAGCCCCCTCTATCCAGTGGAAAAGGGAGCAAATGCCATGAGACAGATAGCTGTTGTTGAAGTGGCAAGGACTGAAAATTAACAAAGAACCAAAAAGGATGACTTAACAAAAAAATCAGTTCATACATAAAATCCTCCAGTTATGGCCCGGATATACTGTTCCATCTCAGCATCAAATGGGACTCTGTTTACCTGATTAACTTTGAAGAACCTAGGTCAACTGAAATGGGGCCCATCTGGGAATTAACCAGGTAGTTTAATCTAACTACTGCACAGGCTATCAGGTGCAAACTACCAAGTGGCTCTAATTACTCACTGTGCATTTTAGAAGTGCTTTCGAGTGTTTGACACAGCTAATTTCTTACCTCTACAGCAGACAAAAAGTCTAGGTTACAAGTTGATCGTGCTTATTCCCTAAAAGTCTTCATTCAAATCAGAATTCAGTGTTCCTTCAAGACTGTATGCAGAAGCGACCTAAGTGCATTGTCTAAAGCAAAGACCTGAAATCTTCTGTTAAGTAGTGATTAATACTATTTACCTCCTACCCAGTCATGAGGCATGAGTTCTGTTGCACTTAATATTAATCCCACAGTCGGGTACCAAGATGAGAATTGATACTTGGCTACGATATTTAGGTTACAGAGCCTTTACATATGAAGAGACAATCACATCAGCTGCTTAAACTCAGACAGTAGCGCTTGGTTTTCTGTACCACAGATACGTCCTTTATGGACAGCTGGATCATACAACTCTTTCTAGACTCTCATCATGTTACTTAACATCCTGAACTGTGAACTACCATGCTGATCCCAGGGAGAAAGCTATTATCCATTGCAGGGCCAATAAAAGTATCAGAAATATAATCCCATCAATTAGTATGTTGTTGGGGACAACACTCAAATCTCTTTTGAGTTTAGAAGAGTAAAAACAGCAGCCTCTAGCTACTCCCAAAGGTCGCCATTCTGAAACCTGACAACACATTCAGTGACACTGCTTATTTTGGCCATTACATGTCACCATTTCACTGGTAAACTGATTATTCTTTTGAGGTGTGTCTCAGCACATTAATCACTGTAATGACTAAGAACACAGTCAACACTAACAGCATGAGAGTAGCAACTCTAAAGAACTAAGCCACAGGTTCTCCAACTCCGCACAGCTGCTTTCTCTCCCGCAAATCCGAGGCTGATGTACTGCAGCTAGGAGGAGCACGTGAGCGAGTGAGGCCTTACCTTGCAGGTGCAGTGGCTGTGGGCTGCTGCCCGTAGGCTGGGTAAGCAGGCTGAGTGCCATATGCAGACTGAGCTGCATAGGAGGCCTGGGTGGTGGTGACGGTAGCAGTGGTGGTATCGTAAGCACCAGTGCCATACCCCTGGACAGGCTGGCTGTATGCCTGGGGGGCAGTTGGAGTAGTATAACCTAGAACAAAGCAGAGTTTTGTCACATTTTGGGATCTCTCAGAGATCTGCCAGACATTTATAGTCTGAAAACCATCTCCTTCAAGTCATCATGAAACTTTCTCTTAAAACATTTTCCCTTAAGAGCAGCAACAAACCACTACTTAAAGTCTAAGATCTCTCAAAGTACTTTTTTTTTTTTTAGCAAAAAATAACATCTCACTTGCTCTGATTTCGTATCTAACAGGAGAATGAGTAGCTAAAGTGCTGCTAAAGAAAAGGGTTCCTTCTGCCCTCTCTTAAAGACATGCAGTAACAGCCAAGTCTGCTGTTAATGATCCTGTGATCCTGCCAGCAGGCCTTCCTGTTAAGTTTCTCAATTAGCAAACTTAAGTACTCCCTAAAATCCTCAAGCAACAACAAATGTTCCCCAAAAGGAGGCAAATGTCAAATTTTGTGGCAATTAAAAATTACCAAAAAATAATGATCCAGGTACTAGGTTTAGCACTGTAGCCTGGGTAAGTAAGTAATTTTTTTTCAGTCCCAAACACTGCACCATGGATAGCTCATGTTTTAAGGAAACAAAAATCTAGAGAATGTGCATTTAATTTCCTGTGGGAGCAGTTAACGCTTGATCGAACACTCTCAGGAAATGATTTTGTTTCAGAAAACAACTAGAACAAATGCTGTTATTAACACTAAGGTTTTAAATGGCATATAAAATAATAGAGATGCTATAATTACATTTGCTTAACACACATGGGTTACCCTATTAAGTTTTGTGGCAAATTATTTTTAATTAAACTTAATACTGCCCTAAACAAACCTTTAAAAGGTAACATCCCCGACATAAAACTCTGAGATCTTAGATCTTGGATGATTACCAAGTTACCCAGCTCCATTCCTCTCCAAGCAAAGGGGCCCTGTTCCTGCTCAGCAATATCTAAGGCAGACTCTATAGACCACCTCCCCTTTAGGATCTCTTTAAGTATCACAAAGACCTGTTCTCACAGGTGTGCTGCACACCAAGCTGGAGGCCCTCCCCAGCTCCTGCCTCTGCCAGATCAGGCAGGATCCATGTGTTTTCCTGTGGGACTTGGGATTGGAGCATGAGCAAAACTCAAAGCCAGCAGTTTCTGAGTCCCTTTCTCATAAAAGGTGCCATAACTTTTCCTGGTACTGAGTGTTTTGTCTTCCTCTTGGTTAACAGCACAAATAAAAGCCATGCAATATGTCAGCATTTATATCCATCAAAGAAAAATTCAAATCTCATTTAAAAAGATTTTTTTTAATGATGTATTTATTTGAAATCAAAGTTATAAAGAGAGGGGTCGGCGCTATGGCATAGCAGGTAAACCCACTGCTTGTGGCACTGGCATCCCATATGAATGCTGGTTCAAGTCCTGGCTGTTCCACTTCCCATCCAGCACCCTGTTAAGGCACCTGGAAAAACAGTGGAAGATGGCCAAGTGCGTGGGTCCCCACAAGCACATGGGAAACCCGAAGAAGGTCCTGGCCCTGGCTTCTGCCTGGCCAAGCCCTAGCTGTTGTGGCCATTTGGGGAGTGAATAAATGCATCTTAAAAAAAGAATGTTTAGGGTCTTAAACTTTCGTTAGAATAAACATGTCCTTACTGATTGTATTAAGCCAAAACAAATATCAACTTTAATTTTTTGTATAATCAAAATTGTTGGCTGGCACTGTGGCACAGTGGGTTAAGTATCCCATGTAAGCACTGGTTCAAATCCTAGCTATTCCACTTTTAATTCAGTTCTCTAACACACCTGGAAAGGCATCAAAAGATGGCCCAAGTGCTTGGGTTCCTGCTACCCATGTGGGAGACATAGACAACACTCCTGGCTTTGGCAAGGCCCAGCCCCAGCCGCTGCAGGCATTTGGGGAGTGAACCACCAGATGAAAGATCTGTGTCTCCCTCTCTCTGTAACTCTGCCTTTCAATCTTCAAAATAAGTGGCACCTTTTTTTTTTTTTTTTTTTTTTTTACAGGCAGAGTGGACAGTGAGAGAGAGAGACAGAGAGAAAGGTCTTCCTTTTGCCGTTGGTTCACCCTCCAATGGCCGCCGCGGTTGGCGCGCTGCGGCCGGTGCACCACGCTCGTCCGATGGCAGGAGCCAGGAGCCAGGTGCTTTTCCTGGTCTCCCCGTGGGGTGCAGGGCCCAAGCACCTGGGCCATCCTCCACTGCACTCCTGGGCCACAGCAGAGGGCTGGCCTGGAAGAGGGGCAACCGGGACAGAATCCGGTGCCCTGACCGGGACTAGAACCCGGTGTGCCGGCGCCGCAAGGCGGAGGATTAGCCTGTTGAGCCACGGCGCCGGCCAAGTGGCACCTTTTCTAACTATAATATTTTCTTTTCCACCCCAAACATTTGAAAATTCTTAAATTAATTATACAGAGGCCATAATTTTCCTTTCTGAAACTGTCAGGTTGGGGGCTGGTATGACACAGAGTTGGGCTGCTGCCTGTGACGCCGGCAATCCTTGTGAGTGCCAGTTTGAGTCCTAGCTGCTCCACTTCCAATCCAGCTCCTTGCTAATGGCAACAAAGAACACCCACACAGAAGTTCCAGGATGCTGCCTCTGGCCTGATACACCTTAGCTGTGAAGCCCTTTGGGGAGTGAGTGTACTAGGAGATAGAGGATCTCTATCTCCCGTCTTCTCTGCCTTTCAAATAAATAAAAAAGATCTTAAAAAACAAAAAACAAAACAAAACACAACAAACCCCAAACACCGTTTAGAGGTTGGAATGTACACAAGCAAAATATATTTCACAAAGCAGGGAACTCCAAGCAATGCAAGTTTTTTAGAAGTGGTATTCTGTTCATCTGAATTGCTTATGTAATTTAAAAGTTCCCTGCAGAGACCTAAGGCCAACCACATAAAGCACAGATGTATTTAAATTTCACTAGGATTTAATTATATCTACCCCACCACTCTTCTACATACTTCTTTCCCCTACATGAGGACAAGCGAAGATTCACAAGAGCAACTGAAAAAGCAAAACCCGAAACTTATCGAGGCAGTAACTCATGTCATAAAATTATGGCAAGTTAATGCCTTGTAATACTAAAGATTACAGTAATAGACACTGGATTAATAAATAATATTTTAATTAATCCATAGTACTGACAAGCAATCAAGCAAAACAAACAAGAAAACCAACAGAGTGAAATGATTTGATGACAAAAAAGACCAACAACAAAAAGGACAACATATCTAACCTGTGCTAAGGACCTGAAGGGAAAAGGCGCTAAGAAACATTATATATTGGGTCGGTGCTGTGGCGTAGCAGGTAAAGCTGCTGCCTGCAGTTCACATGTGGGCACCGGTTTAAGTCCTGGCTGTTCCACTTCCAATCCAGCTATTTGCTACGGCCTGGGAAAGCAGTAGAAGATGGCCTAAGTGCTTGGACCCCTGAACCCATGAGGGAAGACATGAAGGAATGGCTCCTGATCAGCGCAGTTCCAGCCACTGCAGCCAACTGGGGAGTGAACCAGCGGATGGAAGACCTCTCTTTCTGCCTCTCCTCCTCTGTATAACTCTTTCAAGTAAATAAATGAATCTTAAACAAACAAACAAAGAATTATATAGGGGCCAGTACTGAGATGCATCAGGTTAAGATGTCTCCAGCAATGCCAGCATTCCGTATGAGCATTGGTTCAAGTCCTAGCTGCTCCACTTTCAATCCAGTTCTGATTGAAATACATCTGGGAAGACAACAGCAGATGGCCCAAGTGCTTGGGTCCCTACCACCCATGGCAGAGACTCAAATGAGGCTCTAGGCCTAAACCTAGTCCAGCTCTGGCCATTGTGGCCATTTGGAGTGAAACCAACCAATGGAAGATTTCTGTCTCTCCCTCTTAAGGCTGCCTTTTAAATAAATAAACCTTTAAAAAAAATTATATGGACTACCAAAACTATGTCCAACTTAGATAGTAAAAATCAAAATTTAAGAACTCTATTTGAAGGACTGAGGTAGCACACTGGGGCAAGCCACTGCTCACAATGCTGCATCCGTTACTGGAGTGCAGATGGGAGTCCTCGTTATTCTGCTTCTGATCCAGCTTGCTGCTAGTGCACCTGGGAAGGAAGGGGAGGATGGCCTAGCAATGATTTTTGCAATCATTTGGGGACTGAACAGATGGAAGATATGTTTTCCCCCTATTGCTCTGCTTTTCAAATAAATCAACAACAACAAAATACTATTTGAATTGAGAGTCAAAAAGCCCTAGATTCCATTTATCCAGTGGCTTTTATGTATAAAGGTAGCATACAGTGAGGAAAAAGTATATGTCATAAGACTCCTACTTGGTTTGTTGAGTTTTCTCATCAGGATTTATTTTGGTTCCAATACTTGCGAAGTTGTTGGGAGAATTAAGCAAAACAAGAAGGGCACTCCATAAACTGTGAAGTCTATACAAGTATTCCTTGCTGGCTCATTAAACCTACTGGCTTCCCTATTCAAAGCTCTTACACTTTCCAGGCCAGCAGTCTAGATGGGACTTTCCCAAAATCAATGACATCGTGAATTGATGGCATCTAAAGAAACCAAACTTTGCCTATATATGATCTTACTTCATTCCTATAAAATGATCTAGGGATCCAAAAGGCTCAATCTAAGCCATAGTATCTATTTTCAAACCATTCTTTTTTTTTTTTTTTTTTTTTTTGAAAGGCAGAGTGGACAGTGAGAGAGACAGAGACAGAGAGAAAGGTCTTCCTTTGCCATTGGTTCACCCTCCAATGGCTGCTGCGGCCGGCGCACCACGCTGATCCAAAGCCGGGGGCCAAGTGCTTCTCCTGGTCTCCCATGCGGGTGCAGGGCCCAAGCACTTGGGCCATCCTCCACTGCACTCCCGGGCCACAGCAGAGAACTGGCCTGGAAGAGGGGCAACCGGGACAGAATCCGGCACCGCAAGGCGGAGGATTAGCCTATTGAGCCACGGCGCCAGCCATCAAACCATTCCTCTAATGAGTTAAGCCAATCTCACATTCTTAAAATTCTGGGCTAAAAATTCAGACTGCACAATCTCAGATCCAGCTCTTCCCCCAACTACAATTAACATCACAAAGTTTTATTTATTTATTTTTTGACAGGCAGAGTTAGAGAGAGAGAGAAAGGTCTTCCTTCCGTTGGTTCACCCCCCCAAATGGCCGCTATGGCTGATGTGCTGCGCTGATGCAAAGCCAGGAGCCAGGTGGTTCCTCCTGCTCTCCCTTGTGGGTGCAGGGCCCAAGCACTTGGGCCACCCTCCATGGCACCCCCGGGCCAGGCAGAGAGCTGGACTGGAAGAGGAGCAACTAGGACAGATTCTGGCACCCCAAGTGGAGGATTAGCCTAGTGAGCCAGCATCACAAAGTTTAGACAAACACTTCCACTCTGGGGGCTGGTGCAGTGGGTTAAGCTACAAACAAAAAACAAAGACAGAAAGTAGGGCTGCAGTGCTGGCATCCCATTAAGGCGCTGGTTCTGGGTTCTTGTTCCGCTGCTCCACTTCCACTCCTGCTCTATGCTATTGCTTGGGAAAGCAAAAGATGGCCTGATGGAAGTCCTTGGGCCCCTGTACCCCCATGGGAGACCTGGATGAAGCACCAGGTTCCTGGCTTTGGATCAGCTCAGCCCCACCTGTTTTAGCTATCTGGGGAGTGAACTAGCAGATGGAAGACAATTCTCTCTCTGCTACTGCCAAATAAAAATAAATCTTTAAAAAAAAAAAAAAAACAAAAAAAAACCAAACCCAAACCTGAAAACAAAAACGTAAGGGGAGAGCCCAGCTCTGTGCCTTAGCGGGTTAAAGCCAGGGCCTGCAGCACCAGCTCCCTGCCAATGCACCTGGGAAAGCAGAAGATGGCTTAAGTGCCTGGGGCCCTGCAACCATGTGGAGACCTGAAGAAAGCTCCTAGCTCCAGCCTGGCCTGGCCCTGGTCGTTGAGGCCATTTGGGGAGTGAACCAGCGGAGAGAAGATCTGTCTCTTCTCCTTCTCTCTGTTAACTCTTCCTTGCCTTTCAAATAAATAATTAAAAAAAAAAATTTTCCAATCCTATTGAAGATACAAATTAGATAGATCAGAAAAATACTTCTCAAATTCAAAACAGAGGTCTTCAATGAGACAAATTAGTTATTTTCCACCTATCACACCATATAATTTAGAGAATTGCAGTTTGAAAAGCAAAGACTTTCTTGTATCAAAGCATTTTTATAATAAAGATGGGAAAGAGGTAGAGCCTGAAACATTACACAATACTTAAAAAAAAACACAGATTTTTCACATACTCCATTCAACCTCAGTATCAGGATATACAACTACTTCTAATTCTTTGAATAGCTTTTTTAAGCTTCCTGAAATGTTATACACTTTTATGTATATGTATTCAAGACATCTTATGAATTAAAGTAATTCATAACACTTAAAGCAGAAAATAAAACGTGTCTGAACTGAACACCAACCAACAAACATGATACATGCAGGGTGGCAGTCTGCCCCTCAAAATCAATCTAATCATGCAATCCATCCTTCTGGGAGAAGGAGACATCAGCTGGGAGGTAATCATCTGAAATACCTTTGGGAAGGTGAATATCAAAGCTCGAGATCCAGTAATGTTAACAAAATACTTCCCAAAAACCATACAGAAAAGGACATGGAGCTGCAAATGGCACCTGAAGCAGTTTTTCATTAGCACCTTATTGTGTGTGATGTTAGAAACTGCAGGGGTTAACAAATGGAAACACCTAAAGGATAAACATTACACGGTTAGACAAGATGAAAAGCATTTCCCATGCAAGAATGAGGATAGTCAAACCTGTACTGGTCCCTTCTACTGTGGAAAGCACAAAACAAAAAGTAGAGGGTACACTATCAGATGAAGCAAACAGATGTGAAAACCAGTTTGATTTTTTAAGCAGCTCAGTTTAAGGCGGCTCACTCTTACTCAGCACTACTGGACTTTTATACAGCATCCATTTTGTTCTGAATTAGCCAATACACCGACTGTACAAACAGGTAAAAAAAAAAAAAAAAAAAAAAGAATTTTATTCTCCCCTGAATTTATCCCACCCACATTCTACTAGAGACTCCTCAAAGAGAATATAAGGGAGGGAACGGAAAAAAGAAAAACACCTTCTCCTAAGTATAGAAGATCCCCAGAGGCCGAAGTATGGATGAGAATAGACACCCGAGAGCATCCTCTTAGCAAATACCCTAGCCAATATGACCCTAAAACTCTAAGCAGGCCTTACCAGTGGGAGGCTGTCCGTAGGAAGTTGCATAGGCTGTCTGCCCATAGGTCGCAGTGGTCTGAGCCTGGCTATAGCTGACATCAGTGGGCTGTCCATAGGTTCCATAGCTTTGTTGCCCATATGCCTGCTCCAAAGAAAGTCGATACAAGAACTTCATTTATGAACCTCATGTGTTAACAATAAAATGGGGGTGACTTACTTTTAAGATTCTAAATTGAAAAAGTGGAGCTGAAAATACTGCTTTCTAAAGAATTTTTACAAGCAGACCAGTGATCACAGTATTATGAATGCAGTTAACCACTTATCTAACTTATTCACATTTAATCTAACTACAAAAAAGTTACTGAAGTATTTGGTCAAAAACCTCAGTTTACTGCACAGGAGATTAATGAGACACTCTCAAGGGAAGAACAATTAAGGGCACAGGTGTGTTAACTGCCAGCACCAAGAAGAGCACAGTTTTAGTGACTGGAAACAAGAAAGACAAAATGAACAAAGAGAAAGACAACGAAGATGGGGCTAAAATTTGTGAGACAATTTTGAAAAATCAGGATTTTCAGCATGACACAGAAAATCAACCAAAACACTACATGTCCTCTTATGGCTAACACATTAAGAGCACTGGTTCTTGACCTTTTGAATTTTTTAAAAACCAGGCAAAAATGAGCTGTTGTTTCAGATATGAGCATGATCATATGCTAGGTTGTTTGAATGACCAGTTATGTAAGATCTGCCAAACACATCACACTCTCCCTGGCCCCATGCTTCCATGGCAGTTATTCTGAATTCCAGATCTTGAGAATACTAGGAAACTAATTTCTAGGATTTGTGGGCTTGGGCATTTATACAGATTGATATAATGGAAAGAGGTCAGGAGACAGTCAGCTAGGCAGACACGGGTTTTAGAGCTGATCCCACCACTTTACTGTACAATCTCTGGCAAGTCATATAATAAATATCTGTGCATAATTTTTCATCTGCAAAATAGTCATATTACCACTTGTAGAACTACTGGAGTAAGTTAAATACACTAAAATATGCGAGTATAAATGTGTAGGCAGACTCTCAAGCTTGAGCAGGACCCCTGAGAAATGATATACTAGAAAGCTATTAGGAGCCAACCCCCAATCAATTAGGATGGCAGAACAGAGTGCTTTCCTAAACCACTCTCAAAGTTTTAAATCCTGGGTATTTTCTGATTACAAGTGCATCATTATTTCCTATTTCTATTACCTAACATTCTGAAAAGATCTGTGCTAGCTATTGTTTTGGTGGCTGGCAGAAGCATTTTACTTGGAGATGCAGCTCATTAAATTATCTTAAAGATTACCTGGCTGGTCTGTGCATATCCTTGAGTTGGCTGGGCGGTGTAAGCACTGTAGCTGCAAAAGAATTAAATGCAAGAACTGAATGGAGACCATGTGGATTTCACCACTGCATCCGCTACAAATACAGGAGGCTCTCTACTCTAAAACATGCACCACAATACTGCTGTAAAAGATGACTTACCCCTGCTGGGCTGCAGCTTGGCTGTAGGTACTGTAATCTACAGGAAAAAAGGAGAGAAAATAGTGTCAAGGTAGTGTAAACAAAAAGAAAAGAAAAAAAAAGAAGGGGAAAGAATTCAGGTGGTAGAATTCTTTAAATTGTTTAGATTTTAAACTGACAGCCCCACACAGGTCCAAATGAATACCTCTCATATTTCAACACAAAACAAAAACTCTATGGCAGTTAAACTTTTATCTGAATATGGTGCTAGCTAATGAGATCAAGATCAGCTGATTCGGCAGTGGTACTTTGCCTGTTCCATGACCACAACCTCCCCAACCCCTTAACCACAGGCTGCCATTTCAAATAGGGGACCATCACCTTACTAAGGTTAACAGAAAACAAGACCCACTACCAAGTTTTACTTTTGTATTAAAAAGAGACATGCGACATCACAATCTTTAACATCAGACTAGTTATAGAACAGCTGCATTCCCTCAAAAACAAGTTTGCCGCCACTCTCACAAATTCCACAACACAATGGGATGGCAGAAAACTCGGTGACAGCCATCACAATCGAGTGCTTGAAAGAGTTTGCTGACTGCGTCAGGGCTACATCTGTACAGCGACTCAAGAGCTAGATATTATAAATCCCAGCGAAGCCCAGTTAAGGCAGAATCCTGAAAACCAGCAAGAAGAAAACATTTAACCTTTTTGAGACTACTTTAGTTTTAGGTAACGCCATCGTATTTCTTGAAACTCAAAATGACTTCAACTTTTACAAATGTCACAAATTTTCTTCCCTTTTCTAAGTAAATGTTCCTGTAATTTAGAAGGGACTTAACTGATCCACTTAGCATCTACAAGTAGTAAAAACAAACAAAACAAAGTGGTTAAGAAGTTTTTACAGCAGTACTAAATTAAAGTCATATTAAATTTAATTTAGTTTTTCCTTTTTAAAAAAGGTAATTATTTTTAAAAATCCTACCCAATTCCTTCCTCTCACAAGAACACTCATCTTGTTCTGTTTGAAGACAGTTCGCCATTAGGCCCACCTTAAAGTAGTTGGCCGAACCCGCACACTGCAGTCGTCCCACCTCTTTCCACTTCACTTGACTTGCCTTCCTCGGCTGACCATTCCCTCAGAACCCTGAATCACCAACATCATCAAATCAACTGCCCAAGATTACTGACCTATAATGAGCAAATTTATCTGCTCAAGGCACTCAAAGCATTTTCAAGAGCACTCACTAGAAGTCACTTGTGACATACACAAATTAAATGCAAATTGTTTCTTCCATGTGGTACTCACAAATACATCAACGAAACACCTAAAACCTAACACCTTTCACCTACATTTTGCTGAGGTTCTGTATGATGGGTCTAAATCACTGCATGGAGCTCACCGTTTGCAAGAAGGCTTTCACACGAGAACACTTACATAAAAACTGGCAAAGCTGCCACGGAACTACTCATGACCTCAGATCAGTGTGAAACCACAGGTTTCAGCCTACACTGGTGGGCTCACAGAAGCAGCAAACTTGCTTCCTGAGAACTTAGGTCTCCCTACAGCACAAAAACATCATACGACCTCAAACACGTTATAGTCACCGAATGCGTAGATTATCTGCCAATCGGTTGCTGCTAATTCCCAAACGTGCGGCTTTAGAACCTCACTAAAAACAGCCCTGAGTGCCGACAACCGAGGGGACAACGAGGGTGCCAGCAGACTGCTACTGCTTCCTTGGCCTCAGCGGGAGCTCCCGGCAAGTCTGCAGGGCAGTTCTTCATTACACTGCAAGGATGCTTTAGGTACCTGACATGACGCGTACATAGGACATCCATGATCGCGCAGGCCAGACTGGGACTTCAGACTACATGAAGACCCCAAGTCAGCAGGGAGCAGCCTGGGCTGGGACGATCTCAGGTCTCACCCAGCCTCCCCTGTCACCAGGTCTAGCCCAAGCCTTCCGACTCCCCCAGGGTCCCCCCCAGAGCCCAGGACTGCGCGTCTCCACCAGCCACAGCTGGAACCCGGAGCCGTACACGGCGGCGGCTGGTAAAGAGCCCAGCAGGGCCTGGCGGGAACGTCCACGTCCACGGCGCCCGCTCAGGCCGAGGCCGCACGCGGGTGCGAAGGGCGCCGCCAGCTCGCTATCCACACGGCTGGGCAATGCCGGACTTTCCCCGACCCCTCTTCTCCCTGGAGTCTGGGAGCCCCCCCCCCAACGTGGCCCTCGCTCGCGGCCAGTAACCGCCGTGGAGCCCCCAGACCCCGCCGGGCTGGCTTTCCCAAGCCCCCGGCGCCCGCCCCCGCCCCCCTGACGTCCACCCAGTAAACAAGGCCGTGGGCCTCGCGCAGGCGGAACACGCGCGGGCCGCCTCGGCCCTTTTGTTCCCCCTGGGTCAGAGGGTCCAGAAATTTCTTTCCGGTCTCTCGAGCCAGGCTGGCCTTTATTATACAACGGCTCTCCCTCGGCGTGGGCTGAAAAAGGGGTCCCCGGGAAGCCACTTAATTGCTTTTCGGGGTCGGCTGGCGCGCGCGCGCGCGGGGGGTGAACCAGT
Organism: Sylvilagus floridanus; assembly: GCA_949820135.1. NCBI lineage: Eukaryota > Metazoa > Chordata > Mammalia > Lagomorpha > Leporidae > Sylvilagus > Sylvilagus floridanus. The sequence goes on from OX463233.1 coordinate 161,491,325, forward strand.
AGCAAAAAAATAAAACAAAACAAACAAAAAAAGCGACTCGAGGGGGAGCAGCCAACGGCTCGATCCCGCCCACAGCTCCATCGGAGGGGCGCCGGCGCCCCCCGGCTCACACAGCCCTTTTCTTTTTTTGTTTATTGATTTTTGGGGTTTATTAGCTTGTCCCACTAAGCCTCCCCGTGATGGAGTCGCCCCTCGCGCGAGGGCGGCCTCCCTGGAAACGGGGGAGGGGGCCGCGGCAGTCACGAGGGCCGCAGCCGCCGTTAGGGAGCCGCCTCCGGTTTCGGGGCGACGAGCTCGAGGCCTGGCCGAGCCCCCCCACCTCCTCCTTCCACGCGGGACCGCTGGCCCCGCCCACGTGGCGGGCGGCCCCGAGCGCGAGGCCCGACGACCGCCACACAATGGAGGCCGCGGCGGGCCCCGCGCGACCCCGCGCGCCCCCGCCGCCACGAGCCCCCCGCGCGCCGGAAGGTTCCAGAACCGGCCCTCCCGGTGGGGGGAGGGGAGGGGGCCGCGGGTCCCCGGGCTCGTCAGGCCGCGGCCGGCACCTCAACCCCCTCTCAGCAATCCACTTAGTCTTCCCGGCCACCCCCCAGGGACGAGAGGCCCCCAGCCTGGGCGTCTCGGCTGTCGCCCGCACGACCGCAGTTCCCAACACTCACCCGTGGACGCCATTTTCTCTCCTTCCTCCTCGTTCTCTCAACGTCCGTCTCCCTCTCGCTTTCCCCCTAGGCGCCGCACTGCGCAGGCGCGAAACCCGCAACCTCGGGCGCTACCATCGGGTCAGGCCACGGGGGTGGGACAAGGTGGGAGGTACCACCGCTTTTTCGATTTCCTCGCCCGAAACGTTGGCCCCCAATACTGTCTACAGAGCGCCGGACGTGATACTCGGGCCAAAATAGCTCCGAAAGGGCCGTGAGGCCGTGAGAAGGTCTCGGTATCAAACCGGAGCGATTCTCCTCACGGGGAGAGGTTGCTCGGAATGGTTACGTCCGCTGGCTCTAGGGACCGTCTCTGAAGAGTGTGTCCTGGAGGGAAACGGAGGCCGGCGGGAGGGCTGGGGGAAGGGATCCGGGCCTAGAACAACTGCTGACTAATCGGCGGGCGGCGGGGGAGGGGGCGGCCTGGCCGCTCGGCCGGGGTCACGCGCCCGGTGAGCGCGGGATGGGCTCGGGGGGCTCTTGGGTCTCGGCCGGGAGTTAAAGGAGTGCCGACACCCCCGGGGCCCCGCCCGGCCTTCCGGGGTCGGGGGCGCGCTCCGCAGTGAGTACCTGCGAGGGAGGGGGCGAGGCCGGTCGGCTGGGCGGGAGGCCTCGAGCTTCGCGCCAGGCCCCCAGAGCCCCCCACCCCACCCCAGTAACGGTCGAGGTGGAGAAGGCCCTTTAATCACCCCCCCTCTTCCGATGCCCTTATTTTCACAGAAGGGGAAACTGAGGCCCGAGGAACTTGAGTGCTTTCCCTAAAGTCACAAAGCTGAGGTCGACCCAGACCCTGGGACTCCCCATTCTGCCCTCCTGGCTGCCCCGTAAGGTAGGCAGGGCCTGGTGGTGCACAGCCCCATTGCACAGATGGAAGGCTGAGGGCTCAGTCCCAGCTGAGTGTGTCCGTGGGCGAGCCCTGCACCCTTGCCCAAGATGCCAGGGTCGAGGAGTGGCTGTGGAGGCGCAAGAGGTGGCTTGGAGCGGGTGCCTCGGCCCCAGACCCTGCTCCAGGCAAGGCTGGCGTTGGCCCACTTCCTGGACCTCAGCCCAGCCCCGGATCGCTCTGCAGGACGGGGGCCACGCTGGGCGTCGGGCACCCTGGGGAATCTGGGCGGTAGTCCAAGTCCACCTGTGCTCCTAAGAAAGGAGGAGATCCCTGATGGGAGGGGAAGGGGACATTTGAGTTGGACTTGGAAGGGTGAGTAGGAGTTTGCCTACTGGGAGACGGAAAGACGTAGGCAGGGAGCTTTCTGCATCTTTCCCACCGGAAGCTGGCAGGTGCAGAGGATGCCGTTGGCACGGGAGCACATGAGGCCGTCTGCCGTCTCCCTTGGGATCCTGCTTCCTGCTCGGAGTCCTGAGACAGAAAGCCCTGGCCAGGGGAAGGGGTGGGCGAGGGTAGGGGTTGTGGGGGCAGAGGGTGGCTGTATTTGAGGGCCATGGCTTGGGGGCCACATGTGTCTCCTGCAATCAGTAGGGATAGTTGTGGTTAATTGAGCAGGGGCTGTATGGTGGAGTCTGCCTTCGCCCATTTCAGCTCTTTTCTTCCTTTCTTTTTAAAATATATTTATTTGAGAGCGCTGAATCCTAACCACTAGACCACCAGGGAGCATCAAAATGTATTTATTTGAAAGAGTTACTGAGATAGAGGGAAAGACAGAGAGATTGATCTTCCAGCTGCTGGTTCATTCTCCAGGGCCAGGCTGAAGCCAGGAGCCTCATCACTTAGCTGACGGGGGCCCAAGTACCTGGACCATCTTCCACTGCTTTCTCAGGTCATTAGCAGGGAGCTGGATCGGATGCAGAGCAGCCGGGACTTGAACAGGTGCCCTTATGGGCTGCCGGCACTGCAGGCAGCAACTTAACCTTCTGTGCCACAGCGCTGGCCCATTTAGGTTTTAAGTGGACAAATTCCTTAAAGTTCTTGTTGTTGCGTCAGTGTTGTAGGACAGCGGCCAACATGCTGCCTGCGACGCCAGCATCCCGTATCAGGTTCGAATCCCAGCTGTTCCACTTCCGATCCAGCTCCTTGCTAATGTGCCTGGGAAAGCAGCGGAAGATGGCCCAAGTGGGAGACCCGGATGGAGCTCTGGGCTCCTGATAGGAAGCTGGATTAAGCTGGGCCAAACTGGCAGTCTGATACGGGATGCTGGTATTACAGGCCGATCCTGTAATGGCTTTTGAGAAGGCTTATTTACTATATTATTTGAGAGGCCGAGTGACAGAGAGGGGGAGAGATCTTCATTCCCTGGTTCACTCCTCAAATGCCAACAGCTGGGGCTGGGCCAGGCTGCAGCCAAGAGCCAGGAGCTCCGTGTGGGTTTGCCACGTGGGTGCCAGGTGTGCAGTTACTCGAGCCAGGTGATCTGCTGCCTTCCCAGGCACAGCAACAGGCAACCGGATAGGAAGTAGAGCAGCCAGGGCTGGAACCAGGCACTTGCACGTGGGATGCAGATGCCACCGGAAACCTGGCGAAACCTGTTGTGCCTCAAAGCGGAAGGGATTTCTTCAATCCCCATCTTAACAGATGAGGATGGAGGGGTCAGATGTTGAGCGGCGTGCCTGAGGACACACCACAGAAAGAGGTGGAACAGAGAGTGGGACTTTTCTTGTGCAAAGAGGAGCCAGGGCCGGAGGGGCTATGGGTAGGGCCGGAGAGATATGGGCTGGCTCGGGGTGTGGGACTCCTGCCCCCTGCCCCTCTCCTCCAGCCCTCCATCCACCTGCTTGGCCATCAGCTGGGCCCCGGGTGATGCTGAGGCCACCTGGAGCGCTAAGGCTGGGCCCAGAGGCAGGTGGAAGGTGGCAGCCCCAAGGAAGAGGGAGGCTGAAGAGGGTTGGAGATGGCCCTGACTTTGCCGTGGGCAGTCCAGGGCCGCAGCCCAGCCCAACTGGCTCTGTGCCTCCCACCCGAGAACCCTCTTGAGGGCCCATCAGGACTCGGGCATCTTTGTGCCTGTCCCCCGTCCATCCTTGCACAAAGACAGGTGCAAGATGGCTAAGTGAGCCCCTGGGTTAAGGTCTGAGCTCCTCTGCGGCCAACCAGCTGGGCCTGTCTCTCCTGCCTCAGTTTCCCCCCTCTGTACAAGGGAGCTGCCGGTAAGGTAGGAGAGTGAGGCAGGGAGAGAAAAACTGCAATAACTCATGTTACTGTTTCCTTTATCCCCAGCGCACAGCCCCAGGACCACCTTGGCCGCCTGCAGTAAAGACATGCACACGAGGGACCCTGCGGGCCTCCCGGCTCGGGCGCTTCCTCTCGCCTCCTCAGCCCTGATGCTGCTGTTGTGCAGCCTGTGGCTGATAGGGGCCGGCCCCAGCCTCGCCCTGGCCCCGGAGCTGCTGCTGGACCCCTGGCAGGGTGAGGGCCAGCCACGTGCCCCGGGAGGAGGCCTGAGTGGTTAGCGGGAGCAGCGCGCTTCCCACAGGGGTGGAACCCAGTGCCTTGGGGATTGGGGAAGGTTGGGCTCGGACAGGCGTGTGCCCAGCTCACCCACATCCACAATAGGGAGAGGGGGCAGAGGGCCTGGCAGAGGGGCCACCAGGAGCAGGGTTGCATGGGAATCCAGAGTCAGGAGTCCTTTTCTTGACATAAGTACCGTTTCCAGCTAAGCAAGACGGGAGGAGGCGCTGAGGGCTCAAGGGGCGGCCTCGGCCCCGTGCCTGTTTCTCAGTCACAGTTGCTCCAGTTCACACTGGAGGCGCCAGATGGTGCTCAGAGAGGTTAAGCTGTTTGTCCAAGGCCACACGTCCTGGATCAAGGCAGGCAGTGTCATCAGGACGCATTCTGTCAGTGGGGTGTGAAGGACCTCCCTGTACACCTGTGCCTGGGACAGGAGTACCTGGTACCTGGCTGCTGGCGGGAAAGCAAGATCTGAGTAGTGGGTGTAGCCTGTTCCGCTTAGCGCAGCCAGGGACAGCTGCAGTGTTTGGAAGCCCTTGGTCTCCTCCATCCGTGGTGAAGTGCAGGCTGGGAGCACCCTGGCTCCTGCGAGGGGAGGCTGGCTCAGCGGGTGGCCCTGGTGGAGAGTGACCTCTGACCTAGCACACTGGGGACAACCTGAGAGGTCGGGGCCGCTTACCTGGCACATAAGCCCCTTCTCTCTCCCAGCACATCGGCTCCTGACCCATGCCCTGGGCCACACAGCCCTGCCGGGCCTGCTTCTGAGCCTGCTGCTCCTGCCCACTCTGGGCTGGCGGCAGGAGTGCCACCTGGGCACGCTGCGGTTCCTGCACGCCTCTGTCCTGCTCACCCTGGCCGCCGGGCTGCTGGCCGTGCTGCTGGCAGGCCTGGGGGTGTCGAACGCTGCTGGCGGCTGCGGGTACATGCCCGTCCACCTGGCCATGCTGGCCGGCCAGGGGCACTGTCCTAGGCAGCCCCAGGGGGCACTGCCACCGTGGCTGCTGCCGTGGCTGCTCCTCGCCCTGACCCCGCTGCTCAGCTCTGAGCCACCCTTCCTGCAGCTCCTCTGTGGCCTCCTTGCCGGCCTGGCCTGTATCCTTTGCCTGAGTTCAGGGCCTGTGTGGACAGGTGGGTTCTGTGGCTGGGCCACTGGGAAGCAAGTGGCATGGGGGGTCAGGCCTGAGAAATGCAGAAACTGTGCACACATTTCCAGGGACAGCCCTCTCTGGGCCATGCTCTGAGCTGGGAACTGTGGGCTCAAGGTGAGGTGGAGGAGCCAGGTGCAATGGGGAACCTGGGAGGGCTGAGGTAGCCCGAGGAGCCACTAACCAGGACCCTCCTGTGGAGGTGGCATCTAAGCTGAGATGTGCAGGCCAGGCAGGGGCACAGAAGGCCAAGACCAGAGCGAGCTTGGGGTCTCTGGGAACAGAGTGGCCTGTGGCCAGCGGGGCAGGGACACAGGCGGTCAGTGTTCATCAGGAAGGCCACTGCCATGGCCGCTGGAGAGAACAGGCTGAGCCCCTGCGTGGTTCTGAAGGAGGAGCCTGTTCTGGACAGGGGACACCTGCTGCCCCGGATGTGTGAGGACAGCGCTGGCCTGGCTGGGGGCACGCGGAGCGGGTCAGGGTGGCCACCGTGCAGGCTGAGCTTGGGTTTTAGGGTGAGCCTCCACTGCAGGCTCACCTGGCGACACACTCCTTACGGGACAGTGAGGAGAGCAGAGGGGAGTCCCGGCACCCGGGGGGCACACCCCCTGCCAGTTCTGGTTTTCCTTGACCAGTTGCCCTGCCCTGGGCAGGCAGACGCCGCCGGGGCGTTCCAGTGGCTGGAGCTGTCGGAGCAGCGCCTACAGGCCCTGCAGGAGGGCGCCCTGTGCAAGATGCTGGCTGGGTGCTGGCCTCTGAGGCTCCTCCCCACGCCCGGCAGCCTGGCTGAGCTGCCTGTCACCCACCCGGGTGGAGTGAGGTGAGGAAGTCGCCGTGGCCTCTGGCGCTGGCGGCCGTGGCCGTGGGCCATGGTGACCCCTCCTGCTTCTGCCCCCCAACAGGACTGCCATCCCTGGGCCTCCTTACGTGGTCTCCCCTAGTCCCTGGTCCTGCAGCAACAACCCAGCCTTCCCGCCAGGCCTGGGGGCTCAGCAGCTGAGCTGGGAGAGCGTGGACTGGGCCAGGCCTGGCTTCTCGGCAGAGCCCTCCTTGTGGGCGACGCTAGATGAGCAGCTGTTGCAGGAGGGGATCCAGGCCTCACTCCAGGACGCCCCGGCCCAGGAGCCGCAGAGCGTGTTCCGGCTGCCCAAGTCCTCTGTGTCCTCTCTGCGGTAAGGCGGGCTGGGCAGGGGTGGGCCCGGGCCAGGGGGCTGGTTCAGCCCTGACCCCCACTCTCTGTCCCCTGCCTGCCCCCGGGCCCTCACAGGCTGCAGCAGCTGGAGCGCATGGGCTTCCCCACAGAACAGGCCGTGGTGGCGCTGGCAGCCACAGGCCGCGTGGAGGGCGCCGTGTCACTGCTGGTCGGAGGGCAGGTGGACGCCGAGGTCCTGGTGACCGACGGGAGGGCAGGCTCTGCCCACCCCAAGGGCCCTGGGCCCCCCAGCTGCAGCGGAGAGTGGGGCCACAGAGAATCGCCTGGGTGATGAAGCCGGGCCCTGCTGTCCACGGAGCGCTGCAGCACACCGCCCTGGTTGTGGCTCTCATTTAGAATAAAAACCGGTCTGGTTCGGTCTGGACCTCCCTGGAGGCAGCACTCGGGTTTGACTCGTGTGTGGGCATGGGGTGAACGAGTGAATGAACGATCGACCGACCGCAGCTCCTTGGTGTCTGGAGCCCCAGGACTCTTGCCCCTGTGCTCTTCCTCCAGGAAGCCCGCCCAGGCCCTCTGCCAAGCAGCACCCTTCCCCACTCTGCTGGTGCCCACATCAGGGTCCCCCGCGGCCAGCCCCGCCCGGCTGCCCCCATCTAAGCACACGCTGAGCCCAGGCTGGGTCGGAGGCCTTTATTGGCCAGCACACATCCAGCAGGTGGCCCCTCTCTCTGCACGTCCCCACCCTCTGCCCAGGGCACTGGCGGGGGAGGGGCCGAGGGGCTCAGGGGCAGACCTGAGGCAGGGAGCCCCTGACTGTCCAGAGATGAGGCAGCCTGACCTCAGGGCAAGCCAGCACCAGACAAGGAGGGCAGGGGCGCAGAGTGGCACCCCGAGATCTGGGGAGGAGCGGGCAAGGCAGAGCTCCGGCTTTCCACTGCCTCGGGGCCTCAGGCCTGGGTCCCCAGACAGTGGACGCGCAGGAGCCTCATATCTCCACCCTCCCCGAAGACCAGCACTGCGCCGCCCCAGAGGGAAACTGAGGCCCAGGGCCTGGGCTGCCACCTCCCTCCCAGGCCCTACTCTCCCCTGGTCTCAGACTGGGATGGGGGCACCAGCACTGACACCTGCCCACCCCCCTAAGGCGCTGACGGCAGAAGTGTCCCTGAGGACATTCATAAATAGGGACGGGGTCCCTGGAGGCAGCCGGCCAAGGCCAGGCTCGGAAGGGAAGCTGGCCTGGTCCACCCCGAGGGGCCTCCGCTGCCCTCAGCCTCTCTCGTTCCGGTGTCTAGGGGCCACGATCCGGTAGCTGGCTGCGTGTCCTCCCCTCTTGCCCCGAAGGAGGCTGGGGGTGCCTGCCCCGGCAGGGCCTGCGCCGGAGCCCAGCTCTGGTTCTGCGGGAGGGAGGGAGAGAACGCAGGTCAGCGGGGCCCTGCAGGGTGCCTGTCTCCCCACGTGCGACCCCCTGGGGGCAGCAGGTGTGTGAAGGGGGAAGGGGCGGTGAGGGCGCCTCCGGGGGCTTCCCAGCCCCCAGCACAGTGTGGCTCCTGCTGTGTCCAGCGGGGGGGGGGGTGATAACCAGACCCCCCCAAAGACACACACCTAGCACACAGCCAGGACCCAGCATGGTTTTCCTGTTCCTCAGTTGGGGGTGGAGGTGTGCCGGGGGCCACCCTGGTCTCACAGGTAAACAGGCTGGAGAACACACTCGCAGTCCCTCTGTCCTTGGGCTGAGCCAGCAGTTGGGGGAAAGGGCTTAGGAGGACCAGGCTCTGCAGCTGACCGCCGGTGCAGCCTCTGTAGGGCCTCCCTTGTTCCGTCTCTCAAATCAGAGACTTCTATGTCCCAGGCACCTCCAACACTTACTGTACTCAGTCCCAATAGGGCTGTGCTGAGACACGCCCCTGGACATAGCCATACCCGACTCCTGCTCATCCTCCAAAACCCAGAGCAGGAGCCACCTCCTCCAGGAAGCCTTCTGGGACAATCACCTCAGTCCTTCCTGAGGTTAAGTGAGCTGCTCCCAGGGGAAGAGGGACATCTGGGGAGGCCAGCCCCAGGATGGAGGAGGTGCTAGTGCCTCCATGGCTCTGTGCACAGTGCAGATACTTCCAGGGAGCACGGGACGTGGTGGTGGCATAGAGCCCTGGCTCCAGTGCAGGCCACAGTCAGGTCCTGGCCTCATCCCGTCCCGGACGTGGAGACGAGACTCCCGTCAGCACCCCCGCGCCCCAAGGGTGCTGAAGGTGACCAGGTGTGGAAGGAGGTGCTGACAGTGCCTGCTGGATTATCACGGTTGCCAGGCTGTGTGGCTCTGGCCCAGGTCTCCTGCAGATCTGTCCCTGAGCTGGTCGCAGGCCGCTGTCGTGACTCTCAAAACTGGGGTCCTGGGCTCCCCCGGGCTCAGCAGAGGTGTCAGTGCACCTCTGCTCTAGGGGACAGGGCTAGGGTGGTGCCCTGGCCTTCCTGCGGCTCCCCTGTGGGCCTCTACTTCCTCATCTGAGATATGGGCACGGTGCCGCCCACTAGCGAGCCGAGTGTGGGAATGGGAGATGATCGGGGCGAGCCTCCAGCCCAGCTGGGCCCCCCGTGCGGCAGCCGTTCCTATCAGCATCAGCAAAGAGGACCTACACACGAGGCCACCTGGGTCTTTAGTTAGCACCTGATGTATATGCCGAGCTGGTGGGGCGGCTCCCATCTCCTTCCCTCCCCACCTCCCCATACCTCTCCCTGCAGGCCCCTCACCCACGGTGGTCAAGGGGCCGCCCCCCTGGGCGTGTGGGCCCCAGCGTTCCCCCCTCCCCGGGCTGTCAGAAAGAAGGGAGGCTCAGCTCCAAGGCCAACGTGACCTGGTTCCCCCGTGTAAGGAGCGAGTCGGGGACGGTCACCGATGTTCCTTGGGGGGTACCTGTGGCGGGGTGGGAGGGCTCTGGCCACGAGCCACACCCACTTGAAAGCCCCCGGGGCTCTGCCCATGCAGCATTCTCCATCAGAGCAGCCCCTCCTCCTGCCCCACCTGGCACACTCAGTGGGCTCTTCCGGGACCCAGCGCCACTGTCCCTTCTCCTAGGAAATCCTCTGTACCCCCACGCCCCCAATGGGCAGTGACTGCGCCTCGCTCCCCACATCCACGGAGGAGTCCCAGCCCGTGCCCAGCCCCAGTGCCCACCGGGGGTGTGTTCCCTATGGTTTTGCTGAAGGTGGGAGGCTGGGCCCTAACCTTGACCTCCTTCTCGCCCGGGGCCCCCATTCCTTGCTCCGTAGGAGAGGCGCGAGGTCCGAGTTGACGCCCGATGTGCTGGCTGAGCTGCAAGCAGCCCAGGCCCTGGGGGGGCCAATTCCTTCCTCTCACCAGGGCCAGCCCCAGGCTCCAGTTCAAGGGGTGGGGAGGGGGTGGGAGCAGTCTCCTTAGCTTTGCCCTCAGGAAGCAGGTGCAGGGAGAAGATACTGCCCACCTGGTGTCTAAGCCAGCGCCACCCAGCCTGCCTTGCGGGCCCTGTCAGGTTCCCGAGCCCTGGCCCTCACCATTGCTTATGCTTTTCCTGTGCCTGTTTGCCCTCTCCGGATCCCTGTCCCTCTAGGTCTCCACTTAGACCTCATCTCCTCCAGGAAGCCCTCCCCCGCCTCGGGGCCTGGGCCACCTGTCCTCACTCCGCTGTGGTCTGGCTCCCCTCGGGTTCCCGGTCCCCAGCCCGCAGCCCCGGAGCTCGGGGAGGGCAGGGCAGGGTCTGTCTCCTGTGTCACAGCCTGTGCCTGCAGGGTGCCCGGCACGTGGCGAGTGCTCACTCACTGCATGCCGGTTCCCGGTTCCCAGAGCCTGCTCCGTGCTGGGATGGAGGGGAGGGTGCAGGCTGAGCGTCCGCGGGCCTGGGCCCAGCGTCAGGAGGAGCCTTCTGCACACACAGGCTTTCCCCCAGCCCTTGCTGGAAGGGGCTGCCCCTGCCTGCCCGCCCTGAGTTACCTGGCCAGATGATGGCTTCCAGCAGGGTGACCCGTCTGGCCAGGAGCTCCAGCTGAGCCTGCTGCTGCAGGAAGCTCTGTAAGCTAGGAGCCTGATGGGAGATTGAGAAGAGCAGAGGTGCGAGTCTGGCCTCTCAGGGCTGGGCGGGGGGGCTGAGCAGGGAGCGTGGCCATGCGAGCTGGCTTTGGGGCGGGAGGTGGGGACAGGGCTTCTCTGTGGGGACCGGCTGGCTGAATGCCTGGCGGGGAGGGTCTGGCTCTCCGGGGGCTCCTGCAGGGCAGGTTGGGAGGACCACAGGCGAGACAGCAGGAGGGACACTTGGGGCCAGGAGGGCCTGCCCTGCAGGAGCCTCTGGGGGCTAATGGGAGAGGATGGTCAGAAATGGTAGGTGATGCATTACCCAGAGTGCCCTGGGGACTTGCACTTCTGGAGTCCACGATTTCTCTAGAGCTGGAGCATGGCTCCATTACCCACAATCCTCCTGGGGGGTCTGGGTTCTGATGTCACCACCCACAATCCTCCTGGGGTCTGGGTTGTGAGGTTATTACCCACAATCCTACTTGGGGGCCTGGGTTCTGATGTCACTACCCACAATCCTCCTGGGATCTGGGTTCTGACGTCATTACAATCCTGGGGGTCTGGGTTCTGATGTCATAACCCACAATCCTCTTGGGGGTCTGGGTTCTGACATCATTACCCATAATCCTCCTGGGGGTCTGGGTTCTGACGTCATTATATACAATCCTCCTGGGGTCTGGGTTCTGATGTCACCACCCACAATCCTGGGGTCTGGGTTCTAACATCATTACCCACACTCCTCCCGGGGGTCTGGGTTCTAATATTACCCACAATCTTCCTGGGGTCTGGGTTCTAATGTCATTACCCACAATCCTCCTGAGGCCTGGGTTCTGACATCATTACCCACAATCCTCCTGGGGTCTGGGTCTCTGATGTCATTACCCACAATCCTCCTGGGGTCTGGGTTCTGATGTCATTACCTACAATCCTCCTGGGGGTCTGGGTTCTGACATCATTACCCACAACCCTCCTGGGCATCTGGGTTCTGACTTCATTGCCCACATTCTTCTGTGCTAGGTTTGGCTCTGTTACCCACAACAACCCCCTATTGGTCTGGAGTCTGGTTCTATTGCCCAGAATTTCTTCCAAACTCAGGATCTGTCGTCTCGGGCTCCCCACAGGTCTGAGAACACCTGAGCCGCCACACCTGGAGCCCCAGTTCCTAGGGCCGCTGCCAGCTGTGGAGGAGGGGGGATGGTTGCAGAGGGAGAGGTGGTCCTGGCCTCGCGGGCCCACCCTGGCCCAGGCAGCTCCTTCTCGGCTCCGTGACTGGGCTCAGGCCAGTTCCACCCCAGAAGGGCTTGGGGGAAGGCTGGCAGGCAGGAGCTGGGCTGTCTGTCCGTCTGTCTCTACTCACCATAGAGCCCAATCATTGTTTCCAAGATTAAAACCCTCTCAGCTAAAATCTTCAAAGCCTCGCGCAGTTGGTGCAACCCCTCCCCCTGCGGAGGAAAGAGACAGATGCAGCCGTGAAGGGGCGGGGAGGCGCCCTGCAAAGCCTGTGGGTGGCCCACGCCCCACCCGGGGGCACATGCACCTGCAGCCCAGGGCCCACGGACAGCCAAACAAGGCTGGGGAGGACAGGACGGGGGCAAGGCAGGCAGAAGCCCCCCGGAGGACCCCCTCAGGAAGGGCTGGTGGCCTCTAGCTGACTGTCTCTGCACTGGGGGTTGGGGGACTGGGGAGACCGAGACCCACCCCTGCACATCTCCTGTCACATCCTTGGGCCGCCTCTACTGGCTGCTTCAAGTGGCCTCTCCCTACATAACCTCATCAGGGATGTCAGCCCCCTGCTGGTGTTTCCATTCATGCCAGAATGCACACAGCTGGGTAGCCACAGAGATGGTGGGTGCGAGCCCTTCCCCAGCCCTTCCCATCCTGGGCCCCTCCCAGGGAAGCAGCGCTCAGCCTGGCCAGGGCTCCCACCACTCCAGGCCCCTGTCCTTGTGCCTGCCGGGGCACCTGCCCGGCTCCCTCCTGCAGGCGTGCAGCAGGGGGCTTCCCCACATGCCAGGTGGTCCCAGCTGCTGCCCACATAGCTGGCACTCACCTTCACTTCCTCTCTGACTTGCCTCCCCTGGCCCCCACTCCGTCCCCCTCCTGGCTCCTTCCACTTCCTGGTAAATGCAGACACAGAGCCCAAGGACGGCAGAGAATTATCCCAGCCCCGATGCCATTGGCAAGTCCCTCCGGGCACCCTTTACCGTCACTGTAAGTAATTGCACAATTACACTCCGACCCTCTAAGGCGGCTGCTGCCCATGAGAAACGTGCCAATGGTGCGGGCACTTGGCTCAGCCATTGGCGCCGCTTGGCACACACCCGAGAGTGTGCGTTAGAGTCCCAGCTTTGCTCCGGATTCCAGCTTCAAGCACCTGGGTCCCTGCCGCCCTTGCGGGGGACCCTGACCGAGTTCCCAGCTCTGAATTCAGTCTGAATTCCGACTCTGGCCTGGCCCAGCCATTAGGGGAGTGAATCAGCTGATGGAAGATCTCTTTCCCTCTCTCCCTCTCCCTCTCTCCCCCTCCCTCTCCCTCTCTCCCCCCTCCCTCTCCCTTTCCCCCTCCCTCCCTCCCCCTCTCTCCCCCTCCCTCTCCCTCTCCCTCTCTCCCCCTCCCTCTCCCTTTCCCCCTCCCTCCCTCCCCCTCTCTCCCCCTCCCTCTCCCTTTCCCCCTCCCTCCCTCTCCCTCTTTCTCTCCCTCCCTCTCCCTCCCTCCCTCCCCCTCTCTCCCCCTCCCTCTCCCTCTCCCTCTCTCCCCCTCCCTCTCCCTTTCCCCCTCCCTCCCTCTCTCCCTCTTTCTCTCCCTCCCTCTCCCTCCCTCCCTCCCCCTCTCTCCCCCTCCCTCTCCCTTTCCCCCTCCCTCCCTCTCCCTCTTTCTCTCCCTCCCTCTCCCTCCCTTTCTCCCTCTCTCTCTCCCTCCCTCTCTCCCTCCCTCTCCTTCTCCCTCTCTCTCTCTCTTTTTCTCTCGGCCTTTCAAACAAAATGAAAATAACTCATCTTTTAAAAAATCCAAACCACCACCACGTCCTCGGGCATTATGGGAGCAGCATGTGAACCGGGAGGGCCTCTGAGGTTACCTGGTCATTCCCAGCATGAATCTCTCGAGGAGAGGCAACCAGAGGGCACCTGCTCCTGCCAACAGTACCTAGCCGGCCTCTCACCACAAACAAACCAAGACGGTGTGACGTTCACAAAAGGCCCAAGTCAGAGAAGCAAGGGGGCAGGAGACGCCATCCACATTCAGAGAGACTTAGGGGCGGGCGTTCTGGTGCTACGTGGGACGCCCACTTCCTCTCCAGGAGCCCTGGTTCAAGTCCTGGCTGCTTCACTTCCGGCCGAGCTCCCCACTAAGCTTGGGAAAGCAGTGGAAGAAGGCCCAAGTACTTGGACCTCTGCCAGCCCCGCAGGAGACCTGGATGGAGCTCCTGGCTCTTGGCTTCAGCCTGGCCCAGCCACAGCCATTTCGGCCTCTTGGGGAATGAACCAGCAGCTGAAAGATCTCTTTTTCTCTCCCTCTTTGCTTTGGAATTAATTAATAATAAAGGAGACTTAGAAATGTGACAACCAAATGCAATTTGTTAACCTTGATTAGATCTTGAAGGTTTTTGTTTGAAGAGCTTTAGAAGCAAGTTTGGGGCAAGTGGTAGGATTGCCTTCTAAGTGACATACTAAAGGGCTTCACTTTCCTGATTCAATGTTAGCTTCCCTAGATGCGACAGTAGCATTGAGGTGACCTGGAGAATGGCTGTATTTTCTAAAAAATTAATTATTTGAAAGGTAGAGCATGAGCAAGAGGAGAGCGATTCCCCAGCCACTGATCCACTACCTACAGCTGGGGATTGGCCAGGCTGAAGCCATCTGGGTCTCCCACATGGCTATCAGGGGCCCAAGCACTTGGGCCATGTTCTGCTGCCTTCCCAGGCACATTAGCAGGGAGCTGGGTCAGAAGAGGAGCAGCTGGGACTCGAACCAGTGCTCCAATGTGGGATGCTGGTGCTGCAGGCGGCAGCTTAACCCGCTGCGCCACAACTCTGGCCTTGCCACGTGAGATGCACACTCAAGTGTCACGGGAGAACATAGATGACATTTGCATCTTGCTTTTGGATGAATTAGAAAAAAAAATTTATAAAGAGAACTTTATAAAGAGATAGTAATTGTGGCAAAATACAAAATACTACCAATTGTAGTAACAAATGTCAAAGAAGGCCAAAAAGGCATTGTACTAATTTTCTGTATATGTGATAATTTTCAAAAGTAAAAATCTGGGGGGAGGTATAAAAAAAGCCACTGTGGGGCCAACGCTCTGGTGCAGTGGGCGAGGCCTCCGCCTGCAGCTCTGGCATCCCATATGGGAGCAGGTTCGAGTCCCGGCTGCTCCTCTTCTGATCCAGCTCTCTGCTATGGCCTGGGAAAGCAGCAGATGATGGCCCAAGTGCTTGGGCCTCTGCAACCTACGTGGGAGACCTGGAAGAAGCTCCTGGCTCCTGATCAGCCCAACTCTGGCTGTTGCGGCCATCTGGGGAGTGAACCAGTGGATGGAAGACCTTTCTCTCTATCTCCCCCTCTCTCTCTTTGTAACCCTACCTATTAAATACATAAATTTTTTTAAAAAGCCACTGCTTGGTCCCCTCCCTGCAGGCCTACCCCACGCTCCTGGATCTGGGCCTGCTGGATGCCCCCACGTGGCTGTAATACAGACATCGCCCGGCTCTCTGTGGACAAAACTCAGGTTGCTCGCTTCTCCTGGTTCTCTTTAAAGAAATTATGAGACAGACAGACACACACACACACAGAGCTCTCATTGCTGGTCCACCTCTCCTCCCTTCCCCCAAATGCCTACAACAACCAAGGCTGGGCCAGACTGAAGTCAGGAGCCAGGAACTCAACCCAGATCGCCCATGCGGGTGGCAGGGACCCAACCACTTGTGCTGCCTCCCAGGGTGTGTATTAGCAGGAAGCTGGAGTCAGGAGTGGAGCCGGGACTCGAACCCAGGCCCTCTGATGCAGGACGTGGGTCCTAACCTGCATCTCAGCCACCAGGCCAAACGCCCGCCCCTTCCCGGTCCTTGCTTACTGGTTCAAGAATTCCCCGACTCTCTGATGCCCCTCCTGGCCAAAGGGGCACTGCGGTGTCTCCCAGCTCTGCTGCCATCTCTCTGCCCTCACTGTGCCCAGCTCCAGCTCCCACGGTCACTGCCAGGATGACCACAGCAGCCTCCTGCCCAGTCTCTCTCCTGCTTCTTTCACGTTCCCCAGTCCCCATCCAAGTCCCCACAAGGCAACCAGGAGGACATTTCACAAACACCTGACCACGTCACTCCCCGGCCTGGAAGTATTTCAGTGACCCCCACTTCTCTAAGGTCAGCTTTGTGACGCGGCCTCTTTGGCCTCTGTCTCACTCCTCGACTATCACACTGTCCCCTCTAAGTATTCACAGCTCCACAAACACCCCAGGGCCTTTGCACAGACAGCTGCCTCTCCTTTGTTTGATTGCCCTGGGCCTTGTTTATGGGCCTTTTGGGCCCAGCCAGGCCCACCTTGTGGAGGAAGCTAAGTCTCCCACCGGAGCGGAACTCCCTCTACCCCACTGTGGCCGACCCCAAGGCAGGGAGCGGGTGGGTCTGAACGGCATGTACGCACACAGGGCCCGCCTCGGATCTGGCACCCACAGAGGAGATTCTTAGAGAATGCTGGGCGCCGGTTCTGGTTCTGCCAAGGATTCACTCTGCTGAGTTACGGCTCAGCTTTCCCAGGGGTGGAAGTTTTCATGTAACTACATCCACTAGCTCAGGCCACTCTCGTTCCTGCAGTGCCTGCGGAAGTCCACCAGGTGTCAGTGCTGAGTCAGGCCGGTGGAGAATTAGGAGGGGCCTGGGGAGGGGAGCTTACAACTGGAGCTTCTGGGGACCCTGTCCACACTGGGCTCAGTCTGCACCTATCCCCAAGCCTCATGCAACCCCAAGCCCAGCGGGCGCCCTCCCAGGCAGGCAGCAAGCAGGGGCGGAAGTGCAGGTAGATGAGGGGGAAGAAGGTGAATGGGCAGGGGCCCTGCTACCTCCCACAGGGGGATGTAGGTTCAAGGCCTGGTCTGGGGTCCCCTGGCCAGGGGTCCCCATGCAGGGCCAGGACTGCCCAGCCTCATTCTGCCTTGACCTTGTCTGTCTCACCACCCCTGGGTGTGTGTATGTGCGTGCAAGTGTGTCTAAAACCTGTTCCCAGCTGAAAGTCTCTGAGAGCAGAGAGAGAGGCCCCAGGGAGGCAAAGGCCTGGACTCACAAGGGCCTCCCTGGCCCCAGCCCGGCTCATGTCCATCCTGAGCCCTGGAGCCACAGAAGAGGGGTTCTGGGGGACAGCAGGGGTGGAGAGGTAGCAGGGCCCCAGAGGTCCTGGGGAGCCAGGGGGAGGACTCGTGCAGGGTTGGGAGGGGGCTCCCACGGCTGTATCCGTCACTAACCCCACAATCAGGAAGTGAGAAGGCCGGGTGGGCACTGGGTGCTGCCCACACCCTACCCTACCAGGAAGCAAGGTGTCCCAGGCAGGTGGGGAGACAGGCAGGACTCCCGCCGCTAGAGGGCGTGCCGCGTCTCTCGGATGCCTCCTGGGGCTAGGGTTTCCAGGTCCCCACGCCCTGGACTTGGCGCTGTGGGGGTGCTCGGGGTCCTTAGCCCTTCCCCCACGCGTCCCTAGGGTCAGCATTTTCTTAGGCCCTGAAATGCATTCACTCCAATGCCCTCCAATGGATTTAAAGGTTTCCAGGGGCCCCGCACTCATCGTGGAGTCTCAGGACGTGGGGTGTGGGGGGCTCGCTCCTTATGGGCTCTGCCCCCTGCATAGATGACAGCTTCTAGGCATCCCTCGCCATGCCCCACTGGTCTCCTGTGTACGTGACAGTGTCAGGGCTGTCGTAATTATGGGGCTTGGGGGTGCTCCTGGCCCCGGCCTGCCACGCCATGCCTTGTGGATTTCCGGGTTCCCTGGCCCTCTGCGGCTGGCTCTAGTCCCCCGCCTTGTGCCTATACTCCTTGCTATGATGCTATGATCCTCGGCTGTCCTGAGGCCACCCCACCCCGTCCAGTTCCTCCGTGTGGACCGAGTCTCTGTGTTTCTCTTCCTTCTACAGATGCGGGGAGCAGAGACTGGAGGTCCCTTCTGGGAGGGGCTCCTGGGGCAGGGGACACAGTCTGGCTGGGGGGAAGCCCATAGTGCTCAGGGGGCGCGGGTAGAGCCACCCTGGCCTGGGAAGGTGGGACTGAGACAGAGACAGAGACAGAGAGGGCGGGCCCTGCCTGGCTGGGAGTGACAGGGCTGGGGAGGGGCCCAGGGCTGAGGACTGCAGGCCTGGGAGCCCGGGCTGCAGTGGGAGACGGACAGGGCGCGAGAAGGCAGCGGGAGGATGGGGCTGGGCCAGAGCTTACCCAGTGGCCTTTCTCGCCGGGGTCTCCCTTGGGGCCAGGTTCACCCTGCAAAGAGAAGTGGAGAAACAATATTGTGGGGGGAGAAGGGGGAGCACTATATATATCTACGGCTTGGATGTGGTTTGAGGGCATCCCCTACCCCCAAAGGGTCCTCAGCATGGTGACGTTGAGACAGTGGGATCTTTAAGAGGTGGGGCCCAGGGGCCAGGGCTGTGGCGTAGCAGGTAAAACCGCCGCCTGCAGTGCCAGCATCCCATATGGGCACTGGGTCGAGTCCCAGCTGCTCCACATCCAATCCAGCTCTCTGCTAATGGCCTGGGAAGGCAGTGGAAGACAGCCCCCAGCGCCAGCCCCACCTCTTTTCTTTATAAAGTACCTGGCCTCAGGTACTCTGACAGCAAAAAGAAAACAGAGACAGGGATGGAGAGCAATGCGGGGAGGGAGGGAGAGAGACTTAGAGACACAGGGACAGGGCAGCTCGATCGGCACCAACACTGGATAAAAAAAAAAAAAAAAGCAAAAAAGTATCTCTTTGGATGCAGTGGGAAGTGACCAAAAGCAGTCAGAAACTGGAGGGTATCCAGCCCCTGAACACAGAGAACCACTCTGAGTAAAGTCAATGTATCCCTAGGTACCCACTGATATTAACTTATTTGTTTAAAAGTCAGAGAGAGGGAGGGAGAGAGGCAGAGAGGGAGAGAGGGAGAGGGAGAGTTCGTTTTCTCCCATCTGCTGCTTTATTTCCCAAATGTCTTCCATGTCCAGGGCTGCCCAGGCTGGAGCCAGGAGCCAGGAACTCCATCCAGATCTCCCAAGCAGGTGGCAGGGACCCAACTACTGGCACGGCCACCTGCTGCCTCCCAGGGTGCACAGTGCAGGAAGCGGGAACTGGGAGTGGCAGCGGGGCCTGAGCCCAGCCACTCTGACGCCGGATGTGGGGGCCCAAGGCCCGCCCTAACCATCTGTGTATTTATGGCTTTGCCCCCAGCCTGGCAAACAGAACCCATGGAGACTCCAGTTTCATTGGCCTGAGGACACAGAGGTTGTAGTTGAGGCCCCCAGAGGAGGGGAGACGCTGGAAACGAGGGGCCCACAGGCAGGGGATAGAATCCATGTAAATTGCCCCCTCCAGGGGCAGGCGCTGGGTGCAGTGGTTAAAGGTGCTGCTTTGAAAAGTCTCTGTCCAGGGGCCGGCACCGTGGCGTTGAAGGTTAAGCCTCTGCCTGTGGCGCCAGCATCCCATATGGACGCTGGTTCGAGTCCCAGCTGCTCCACTTCCAATCCAGCTCTCTGCTCTGGCCTGGGAAAGCAGTAGAGGACAGCCCAAGTGCTTGGGCCCCTGCACTGATGCAGGAGACCTGGAAGAAGCTCCTGGCTCCTGGCTTCAGATCAGCTCAGCTCCGGCCAATGTGGTCATCTGGGGAGTGAACCTACAAATGGAAGACTCTCTCTCTCTCTGTCTCTCTCTCTGTAACTCTGCCTCTCAAATAAATAAATATTTAAAAAAATAATCTGTATCTTCCAAAAGTGAACTGCAAAGAGAAAAAAGATGGGAAACACAGAGTATTCAAGAACTGCTGGACAACTAGGAAGCCATAAATACGCATGATGTGAACAGGAGGAGAGACAGGCACGGGGGCAGCGTTTGAAGCCACGACGACCGGAAATGTCCTCCAAGCTTAAATCAGATACCAACCCACACTCCAGGGCGCTGAGGGAGCACCCACACACTCCTAGGGCGCTGAGGGAGCACCCACACACTCTAGGGCGCTGAGGGAGCACCCACACACTCTAGGGCCCTGAGGGAGCACCCACACACTCCTAGGGCACTGAGGGAGCACCCACACACTCTAGGGCCCTGAGGGAGCACCCACACACTCTAGGGCGCTGAGGAAGCACCCACACTCCTAGGGCACTGAGGGAGCACCCACACTCCTAGGGCACTGAGGGAGCACCCACACACTCTAGGGCGCTGAGGAAGCATCCACACTCCTAGGGCACTGAGGGAGCACCCACACTCCTAGGGCACTGAGGGAGCACCCACACACTCTAGGGCGCTGAGGGAGCACCCACACTCCTAGGGCACTGAGGGAGCACCCACACACTCTAGGGCACTGAGGGAGCACCCACACACTCCTAGGGCACTGAGGGAGCACCCACACACTCTAGGGCGCTGAGGGAGCACCCACACACTCCTAGGGCACTGAGGGAGCACCCACACACTCTAGGGCGCTGAGCGAGCACCTACACACTCTAGGGCGCTGAGGGAGCACCCACACACTCCTAGGGCACTGAGGGAGCACCCACACACTCCTAGGGCACTGAGGGAGCACCCACACACTCTAGGGCGCTGAGAGAGCACCCACACACTCCTAGGGCACTCAGGGAGCACCCACACACTCCTAGGGCACTCAGGGAGCACCCACACACTCCTAGGGCACTGAGGGAGCACCCACACACTCTAGGGCCCTGAGGGAGCACCCACACTCCTAGGGCGCTGAGGGAGCACCCGGCAGGGTAAACGCAGAACAGTGACTCGCAGGCATAAGGCAGCCACTCTCATATTCACAGCAGACTCAAACTTCCGAAAACCAGAGATAAAGGCACAAACACAGAAAGAAGACAGAGAAAACACCTTCCTGATAGGGAACCAGTAAGTATCACATCCAACTTCTCTGTCCACACCACACGAGCAAGATGACAGTGGAGCATAATATGTACAAAGCGTTGAAAGATAAACAACTGGCCGGCTCCGTGGCTCAACAGGCTAATCCTCCGCCTTGCGGCGCCGGCACACCGGGTTCTACTCCCGGTCGGGGCGCCGGATTCTGTCCCGGTTGCCCCTCTTCCAGGCCAGCCCTCTGCTGTGGCCCGGGAGTGCAGTGGAGGATGGCCCAAGTGCTTGGGCCCTGCACCCCATGGGAGACCAGGAAAAAGCACCTAGCACCTGGCTCCTGCCATCGGATGAGCGCGGTGCGCCGGCTGCAGCGCGCCATCCGCGGCAGCCATTGGAGGGTGAACCAACGGCAAAGGAAGACCTTTCTCTGTCTCTCTCTCTCTCACTGTCCACTCTGCCTGTCCAAAAAAAAAAAAAGAAAGATAAACAACTTTGCATTCTTTTTTTTTTTTTTTTAAAGATTTATTTATTTGAAGGTCAGAGTTACACACAGAGAGAGGTCTTCCATCCACTGATTTACTTCCCAAATGGCTGCAACAGGTTGGGCTGGGCCAGGCCGAAGCCAGGAGCCAGGGAGTTGGGGCAGAAGTGGAGCAGCTGGGACATGAATCCAGTGCCCATATGGGATGCTGGCACTGCAGGCTGGGGCTTTAACCCACTGCACCACAGCGCTGGCCCCCTACCTCTTTCAAATAAATCAATACAGCTTTGAAAAAAAACTAAAAAGAAGTTCTTCACATAGAAGAAAAATTACATGTCAGACCCTGGATCTACATAAAGAAAGAACATCAGAGAAGGAACAAGCAAAAGTAAAATAAAAACTTTCATTTTTGTTTTCACTTATTTTTTTTTTAATTTGAGAGGCAGACAGAGAGACAGATTCCATCCCCCCTATCCCGCCCACTGGCTCACCCCACAGTGCCTGTAACATCTGAGGCTGGGCCGCAGAGCCAGGAGCTGGGGTCTCAACCCAGGCCTCCCACGTGATGGCAGGGATCTAAACAGTGAGTCCATCACCTGCTGCCTCCTAGGGTCTACACCAGCAGGAAGCAGAGCCTGGATTCAAACCCAGGTACTCTGATAGGACACTCGGGGGTCTTAACCACTAGGCTAAACACCTGCCCCTACTTTTCTTATTCTTAGTTTAACAGATAACAGTGTACCCAAAATAATAGCAGTAACGTACACAATTATGCGTGCTTACGTACATACCCTAGGCAGACGTGTGTGCGTGCATGTGTACACGCTCCTACATAACTGGAATGAGTGACAGCGCACACGAGAGACGAGAGGAGGAATTACAAACATTGTCTTATTCAGAGGCACTTGTACCACCTGTGAGGCAGCACGGTGTTATCGGAACACACCGCAATTAGTTGCAAATGCACATTTGCTAATTCTAAGGAAACCACTAAAAAGAGCTAAAAAAGTATAATTTATATATTAAGATAGGACAGAAGGTAGAATATAAAATGCTCAGCTAGAACCACAAGGACTGGTGTTGCGGTGTAGTGGGTAAAGACGCCTCCTGCAACAATGACAACACTTACGGGTGCCGGTTCGTGTCCCGGCTGCTCCACTTCTGACCCAGCTCCCTGCTAATGGCCTAGGAAAAGCAGAGGAGATGGCCCCAGCGTTTGGTCCCCTGCACCCATGTGGGAGACCCGGATGAAGCACCTGGCCCAGCCCTAGCTGTTGGGGCCATCTCGGGAGTAAACCAGCAGATGGAAGATTTCTCTGTCTCTCCCTCTCTCTGTATAATTCCTTCAAACACATATATAAATCTTTATTTAAAAAAAAAACTCAAAAGGCAGAAAAAAAAATGAAGACAAACATAGGAACAAAGAACAAGAACAACCAACAGTAAGCTAATAAATGTGGTAGACAGTGACCCAACATAGCAATAATCACTTTAAATATCAATGGTCTAAATACAGTAGTGAAAAGACGGTAGGACGGGTGTTGGTACAGCAGTTAAGATGTCTCGGGGACACCCAATCTCAAATTGGGGTGCAGGAGTTTGACTTTGAGTCCCACCAGCTCTGCTCCTAATTCTAGCTTCCTGCTAATACGCACCCTGGGAGAAGCAGGTGACGTCTCAAGTAGTTGGGTCCCTGTCACCCACATTGGATCTTGGCTTTGGCATAGCCCAGTCCTGGCTGTTGTAGGTATCTGGGCATGGAATCAGCAGATGGAAGATTTCTCTGTCTCTTTCAAATACAATTTTTAAAAAATATTTATTTGAGAGGCAGAGTTACAGACAGAGAGAGGGAGAGACAGAGAGAGGTCTTCCATCAACTGGTTCACTCCCCACACGGCTGCAAGGGTCGGAGCTGGGCTGATTTGAAGCCAGGAGCTTCTTCTGGGTCTCCCACGTGGGTGCAGGGGCCCAAAGGGCCAGCTTCCACTGTTTTCCCAGGCCATAGCAGAGAGCTGGGTTGGAAGAGGAGCAGCTGGGATATAAACCGGTGCCCATATGGGATGCCAGTGCCACAGGCGGAGGTTCAGCATACTATGCCACAGCAGTGGCCCATCAAATACATTTTTTTAAAGATTTATTTATTTCTTTGACAGTCAGAGTTACACAGAGAGGGAGAAATAGAGAAAGAGAGAGAGAGAGAGAGCGAGAGAGCGAGAATGCTCCTTCATCTGCTGGGTCATTCCCCAATTGGCTGCAATGGCCAGAGCTGCGCCAATCTGAAGCCAGGAGCTTCCCTCGGGTCTCCCACACGGATGCAGGGGCCCTAGCACTTGGGCCATCTTCTACTGCTTTCCCAGGCCATAGCAGAGAGCTAGATGAGCATTGGAGCAGCCGGGACTCAAACTGGTGCCCATATGGGATGCCGGAGGATTGTCAGAGTGGACTAAAGAGTAAGATAAAACTATATGCTGTCTACAAGAAACTGAATTTAAACATAAAGACAAATATAGATTGAAAGTAAATAGAGGGGCCGGCGCCACAGCTCAATAGGCTAATCCTCCGCCTGCGACGCCGGCACACCGGGTTCTAGTCCCAGTCAGGGCACTGGATTCTGTCCCGGTTGCCCCTCTTCCTGGCCAGCTCTCTGCTGTGGCCCGGGAAGGCAGTGGAGGATGGCCCAAGTGCTTGGGCCCTGCAGCCCATGGGAGACCAGGAGAAGCACCTGGCTCCTGCCTTCGGATCAGCACGATGTGCCAGCCGCAGCATGCTGGCTGTGGCGGCCATTGGAGGGTGAACCAATGGCTAAAGGAAGACCTTTCTCTCTGTCTCTCTCTCTCTCTCACTGTCCACTCTGCCTGTCAAAACAAACAAATAAACAAAGAAACAAAACAAAAAAAGAAAGCAAACAGAGACAGAGAGCATGCTAACATTAATCAAAAGGAAGAAGGAGGGGCTGGCGCTGTGGTGCAGTGAGCTAAGCCTCTACCTGTGGTGCTGGCATCCCCTGTGGGCACCATTTCAAGTCCCAGCTGCTCCACTTCCAATCCAGCTCTCTGCTGTGGCCTGGGAAAGCAGTGGAAGATGGCCCAAGTCCTTGGGCTCCTGCATCCACATGGCAGACCCGGAAGAAGCTCCTGGCTCCTCGCTTTGGATTGGCCCAGTTCTGGCCATTGAGACCATCTGGGGAGCAAACCAGCAGATGGAAGATCATTCTCTCTCTGTCTCTCCCTCCCTCTGTCTGAAACTCTACCTTACAAATAAATAAATAAATCTCTAAAAAAGAGAGAAGGGTGTATCAATAGCCATATTAATTGCAGACAGAGCAGACTTTAGAGCAAGCAAAGTTATCCATGATAAAGAGGTGAATTACACGACGACAAAGAAGTCAATTAAGACAATGTAATAACCCTCAACCTGTACGCACCTAACAACAGAGTGAAAACCCAGAAGGCAGGACTGGTAGAACCACAAGTTCACCAGAAGAATCCAGTGTTCCATGTTAGTTTTCAGTATCATAAGCCGAGAGTGCACTTACTACACCCACCATTCTGAACATCACAGCCAGGCAACACAGCGCACCGTGACGTATCTGCTGTCTGCCCCCATGGGCGGGACAGGGTGAGGGCTCCCTGGGAGCCGTGAGAGGACTGTACCACACATTGTCAGCCTGGAAAAAGATCCTCATTCAAAACTTGAAATACACTTTCTATGCACCGTGTATTCTTTTTTTAAGATTTATTTATTTATTTGAGAGGCAGAGGTGGGGTGGCGGGGGAGGTCTTTCATCTGCTGGTTCACTCCCCAAATCACCACAACAGCCAGGGCTGGGCTAGGTCATACAGGATTCCGGTGTCACAAGCGTTGGCTTAACTGCTTTGCCAGAACATTGGCCCCTGAAGTTGGAAACTGTAATACCTGCCTGTCAGAAAGGGGCAGATCCAGCACACAGAGAAATCAGCAAGGACGGAGTTGAACTTGGCACCGCCATCAATCAAGTGGAGACACCTGACATCTGTAGATGACGTCATCCAACAGCATTCTATACATTCTTCTCAAGTTCACATGGAACACTCACCAAGAGAGACCACAGCGTGGGCCATAAAAACACAACAAATTAAAAATAATAGAACTAGGACTGGTGCTCATATGGGATGCCGGCACTGCAGGCTGTGGCTTTAACCCACTGCACCACAGTGTCAGCCCCAGTAGACCTTTTTGGAGCAGTTTTAGGGTCATAGGAAAATTCAGTGGAAAGTAGAGTTTCCTGTCTCCATGCAAGCCCGTTCTCTCTCACGACTAACACGGCCCCAGACTGATGTATTTGCAACCGTCGGTGGACCTGTTATCTTACAGCAACCATGAAAAAAATAACAGGAAGAAGCAAAGCTACAAAGATATTAGTTGGGGGTGGGCCGCAGTGTTGTGCTGCAGTTACGCTGCCGCCCGCAACACTGGCATCCTATGGGAGCACCGGTTTGAGTCCTGGCTGCTTCACTCCCGATCCAGCTCCCTGCTACTGTGCTGGGGAAAGCAGAGGAGGATAACTGAAGTACTTGGGTCCCTGCAACCCACGTGGGAGACCCGGATGAAGCTCCTGGCCCCTGGCTTTGGCCTTGCCCAGACCTAGTCTTTGCAGCCATTTTGGAGTGAACGAGCAGATCAAAGATGTCTCTCTCTATCAATAAACACATTTTAAAAGAAAGTTATTAGTGGAGATAAAATGGAATCATAAAGAATACTCAATGTAAAAGCAGGCAGGAAAAGGGGCAAAACCCAGAACAGATGGGGTACACTGAACAGCAACAGCGAGGTGCTGGAGTTAAATGGAACCACATTAGTAATTATCCGCATCACTGAATGTAAATTAACTGAACAGACTTGAAAAAAGGCAAGACATGGGCCCAGTAGCTTAATCCTCCGCCTGCAGCGCCCGCATCCCATATGGGTGCCAGTTCTAGTCTTGGCTGCTCCTCTTCTGATCCAGCTCTCTGCTATGGCCTAGGAAAGCAGTAGAGGATGGCCCAAGTCCTTGGGCCCCTGCACCCACGTGGGAGACCTGTAAGAGCTCCTGGCTCCTGGCTTTGGATCGGTGCAGCTCTGGCCATTGCAGCCATCTGGGGAGTGAACCAACGGAAGGAAGACCTTTCTCTCCATCTCTCCCTCTCACTGTCTGTAACTCTAACTCTCAAATAAATACAATCTTAAAAAAAAAAAGGCAAGACACAGATTACACATTATTTACAAGAGATGTCCTTTAAATACAAAGACGCAAATAGCTTGAAAGAAAAGGGATAAGAAAAAATACACCATGATAACATCAAACATAAGAAAGCTGGTGTAGCCACCTTAAAAGCAAACAAAATAGAACTCAAGACAAGAATATTACCAGAGGTAAAGATATCAAATTCATATAAAGGTTAAAAAAAGGTGATATTAACATCCTAAATGTGTATGCAACTGAGAACAAAGATTCAAAATACATAAAGCAAAAATTGATCCAACTAAAGGGACAAATGTATAAATCTATCATCAGAGTTGTAGACACAGAGAGTTGAAAAAGTAGTACAGAGCCAAAGAGACTGAGACACAGAAGGAGAGAGAGAAGGAGAGAGGGAAAGAGAGAGGGGCAGAGAGGGGGGAGGGGGGAGAGGGGGAGAGGGACCCACAGCAGCCCACAGGGGGAGAGGGGGAGAGGGGGAGAGGGAGAGAGGGGAAGGGGGGAGGGGAGGGAAGGGGGAAGGGGAGAGAGGGACCCACAGCAGCCTGACCCTAAAGGGATAATGGGTCCGAGTTGGGGAGCAACTGCGAGAACACGGGGTTCCCTGGACTAGGCAGAGAGTCCCAGGGGTTCTGAGCACAGGGAACAGAGCCCGAGCAGGGGTCTGGGCCTGTAGGGTCTTGGGGGGAGGCTGCAGGGCTGACAGCACCACTTACCCGCTGCCCCTCGGAGCCCTGGGGGCCGGGCTCCCCACGAAGTCCCTGTGCAGGAGAGAGGAAAGGCATGGTGTTAGCTGTTGGGGGCGGGGGCTCTGGGGTTCCCCAGCACCCCCCAGAATCCTCCATCTGGGTCCACTGCGTACTCACTCTCTCGCCCTTTTCACCTGGGCGGCCAGAGGTTCCTTTGGGTCCAGCGGGGCCTGGGGGTCCCTGAACAACAAGACAGAGCCTTAGCCTGGTGCTGGAGTGGGAGGAAGGGAGGAAGCAGGGGGTGAGGAAGAAAGGGGGCTGGGGGGGGACCCCAGCTTGGTCCGGGCCTCTGGCCTCTTCACTGTCCATCCACTGGCGCACGGCATGCAGTTCACACAGCTCGGGGCTAAGAGACCCAGACCTGGAGTTAGGCAGCCTCATCCCAATCCGGACGTGGCCATGAGCTGGCCGCACAGCCCTAAGGCGAAAATCGCCATCTTTCTTTGGCATTAGGCCATGACAATCCTGGCTTCCTGTTATGTGGTTGAATGAGAGGATTTATGGGAAGCAGCTTGCTACTAAATGCTCAATAAATCCTTGTTGAGTGCACGGAAGAAAGAGGGGGTAGATGGATGACGGACAGACACGTAAGTGAAAAACTACTCACCATGTGTCCAGGACTTCCAGGGACACCTGTGGGGCCAGGAGGTCCAGGGGGACCTGAAATAACACAGGACGTCCTCAAGCTGAACACAATACAAGGCCAGGAAGGCCCCCATCATTGCCATAGCCAAGGCCCTGGTCCCTCTGCCATCTGCCAACACCCTTCTCTTGCTACGGGCCTAGACTCAACTTACCCATGGGTCCTGGGGGACCTGGGGGCCCAGTGGGTCCCTGGGGCCAGCGGCTGCTGGTCTCGGTGAAGGTGTTGGATAGTAATGGGTCCCCTGGGAGAGGAAAGATGGTTGAGTCGGCAGCATGGGGAGGGGGGTCAGTTTTCACCTGCCACCTCTGCTCAGAGCTTCAACTGAGCTACAGGTACAGGGTGGCCACAGGTCCACCTGTGGTCCGAGTTCCCATGCTGCCAGGATCTAGTCGGTAAGACTTCCCACCGTGCCGGGCCTGCACCTCCACCTGTGCAATGCAGCTAACAACACAAGCCACCACCTGCAGAGCAGCTGGACAGGGTGTGGGTGTCAGAGTTCTGGGGGGCTGGCACCGTCACTCCGCACTGTGCAGATGAGCAAAGGCAGAGGGAGAGTGACCAGTGAGAGAGAATAAGTGGTGGAGTGGGAGGGCGAATGAGTAAAGGGGGCCTCGTCGTGCACCCGGACACAAGGCAGGCCGGGCTGCAGCTGGCTTTCCATGCTCCAGCCCCCAGCAGCACAGACGTGGGGGTCAGGCCGGGGACTCACATCCAGGCTCTTCCTGGCAGAGGTGCTGGGGCCTCGCTGAGCACACGGCAAGGGCTTGGCCTGCTTCTGGCTGCCAGGACTCGGACTCCCAGGCACCGGCTCAAGACTTGCAGAGCGCCTGACACTAGGTGGTTCCGAGCACCTAGGCTTGAAGCCATTCCCCCACTCTAACCTCTGTGCCTCCCTCCCCACCAGCCACAACCTGCCGGGGCCTGAAAGAGACTTACCGTGCTGGGAGATCCGGGCATGTGGGGGCCCAATAGGGGCTGGGGGCCCAGGAGGGCCAGGAGGTCCTGGTGGGCCTGGAGGCCCCCTCTCTCCAGGGGTACCTGCCGCTCCAGTCTGGCCAGGGCTCCCTGGGGGGCCCTGTGGACCTACAATGAGATCATAGGGGGTTGCAGCTGCCCAGGAGGCAGGAGGCCCAGGGTGGCCTCTAGGGGGCAGCACAAGGCAGCCTGGGGCTCTGAAGTCCACAGGCCTGTCCTCCCCACCGCCTACAGCGATGAACTCGGCACCCTTGTCCTCTGTCGGGCCAGGCTGGTCTGGCTCCTTCCTTGGGTATCCCAGCCCCCAGCCCCCCCTGAGAAGGCCCAGTCCCAAGAGGGGTGGGCCGGGCTTTTTCTCCCCTGCTTGGCTCCAGGAGGGCAAGGCATA
This sequence comes from Sylvilagus floridanus, assembly GCA_949820135.1. Classification (NCBI taxonomy): domain Eukaryota; kingdom Metazoa; phylum Chordata; class Mammalia; order Lagomorpha; family Leporidae; genus Sylvilagus; species Sylvilagus floridanus. The sequence continues at coordinate 161,520,249 of OX463233.1, forward strand.
GGTGACCCCGCCCCAGTGCCCAGGTCATTTCAGGGAGTGAGCAGAGAGCTTAGCGGGTAGAATGGGCCCAGGTCACCCTGGCTGTGTCAGGGTTGGGGAAGGGAGACCTCACCTGGGTTTCCCAGGTGAACAGGGCTGGGGGGCAGTGTGGGAACTCACCTGGTGGGCCTCTCATCCCTGTTGGACCCCGGCTACCGGTGTCTCCCTTGGGACCGGTGGGGCCAGGCAGCCCCCGAGCACCTACTCGGTCTGGGGGCAAAGAACAGGAGGTCGGTAGCTCCAGAACTGAATCTGACCCCTACCTGGCCTGGTCCCGCCCCTCTCCCGCCCCCCTGCCAGCACCTACCATCTCGAGGGAGCAGTGGGGCCCTCACGTTCTCACTGGCTCCCGGGAGCCCTGGGGTTCGGGGATACACTGGGGTCAGAATCATCCAGAGTCCCCCACTCCCCACTCCAGCCTGGGCAGGCTCTGTGCAGAACTTCCCCGCAGGCCCACGGGAGGGATGGGAAGACCAAGGCCCGGCAGGGGCCGAGCTGTGAGCCAGCAGCAGGGTAGGGCCCAGAGTCCCGCTTCTCTGATCCTCCATGCAGCTACCAGGGAGTGGGCTGCGAGCCCAACCCACTCACCTGGGCGGCCTCCTTGCCCGGGGCTCCCCTGGGCAGCTGGGGAGCCCCAGAGTGGGGCAGGGTCTTCAGGGATGGCCGGGGTCGGCCCTGCCCGCTCTGAGACAGTCAGCACGGCCACCTAGGGAGGAGGAAGACAGGCATGGGGGGGGTGCCGGGGTCTCAGCAGGCAGGAGGTCCCGGGGCCCGCGGTGCGGGGGGTGGAGACTTGGGCCCACAGGCGCGCACCATGGAGCAACAAGTGAGCGAGTTCTGCTGCGGTGCAGAGAACTTGTTCTGCCCATCACCGCCAGCGGAGTCACGCTCCGCTCCACGGTCATCTGGGCCGTGCCGGTTTGTGAAGGTCACCTGAAGCTCCCCTTGGTCCCGTTAAAGCACCCAGGGTTCGGGGTTCAAGGATTTTTCACTCCGCTGAGAGGGAAACTGGGGAGACCCTGACATGAAAGACAGGCCTGGAGGGGCCGCCCGAGGGTCAGGTCAATGACCTTGGACCCGGGTGTGGGGGGGTGTCCCTGGGGGCCTCCCCCAGAGCACAGCCCTCTGCTGTCTGCTTTGCCAGTTTCCCTGCTGACAGTTAGCACCTGTGCACCTGCTAATCTCCTGAAGATGCGATCCCAGCGGAGGGGCAGTGGGGCTGAGCGGGGCGGAGGATTTGCAGGCCAGGGCATGTCGTCCCTGCAGGCTTAGAGAATCCAGGGCAGGCGCCGGGCACAGCGCTCAGGGCTCCCGCGCTCCGTGTCCGCCCTGCTCCACTTCCCTCTCCAGCTCCCTGCTAACGCCTGGGAGGCCGCAGGGGATGGCTGAAGGCCTTGGGTCCCTGCCGCCCACATGGGAGACCCGGATGGAGTTCTGGCTCCTGGATTCAGCCTGGCCCAGCGCTGACACGTGTGGGCATCTGGGGAGTGACCAGCAGATGGGAGTTCTCGGGTTTCTCTCTCTCTGCCTTTCAGATACATAAATATAAAAAAAATTTAAAATCTGAGAAAGAGGAATAAACTCTCTAGGGGGCATGAGTGATTTCTGCAAATCAGAAAACAGAGGGTTTTCCATATTTCTACATTTGCGATCCTTTAATGCTTTACTTGTTAATTTTTGAAACCTTTTATTTAAAAAAGGTTATTTATTATCTACTTATTCAGTTGAAAAGCAGAGTGACAGAGAAAGAGAGAGAGAGAGAGAGAAAGATATCTTTCATCTGTTGATTCACTCCCCAAGTCCAGAGCCGGGCCAGGCTGAAGCCAGGAGCCGGGAACTCCACGCCGGGTCTCCCACATAGGTGGCAGTGGCTCAGGCACCCGGGCCGTCCTCTGCTGCCTGCCCGGGGAGCTAGAACGGAAGCAGAGTAGCTGGCACCTGAATCCATGTGGGCATCCCACGTGGCAGCTCGACCCAGGGTGCTATAATGCCTGCCCTTCATTTTTGAAAACTTTATTTTGCAATACAAGGGCACTTCAAAAAGTTGTCATTGAAAATGGAATTACACATGTTTCTCGTGGTGCCAAGAATTTCTGAAATCTATGCACATGAGGAGTCTGCATAGTCATGAAAAATACCATACATGGCTTTTAAAAGTTTCTTGTACCCAAATAAACGTCTCCTGATTTCATTTGCCACTAACTGTTTGAAGTGCCCTTGACATCAGCGCTGTGCCGTGGGAATTTTGCTGTGAACTTGGGAAGCCAGGATTATGGGGGGTGGGGGGCAGATAAAGGGAGAAGGTGACAGGCAAGCAGGGGAACCCAGCCCTGAGCCCTGGGGTTGGCTCTGCTTATCTGGCTGAGAAGGGGCCGGGTCAGGCGCAGATGGGAGGCAGATTCCTGGGTTTCCAGGAGACAGGGCAGGCCCGGCTGTTTGGCTGGGAGCAGGGTCCCAGGTGCTGGCGGTGGGGACATGGGAGGGGAGCCAGTGGGCAGTCGCGAGGACAGTGACGGTAGTAGCTCACTGCTGCGTGGTGGGATGGTTGATGGGGCAGGCGTCGGGGTGCAGGGAAGGGCCCAGGGCTAAGGGCAGGGGAGACGGGGTGGGGGTGGGGGTGGGGTGGGGGCTGTCACTCACCTTGGCTTCTAGCACCTTCAGCCGCTCCGTCAACTCCGACACTTGGCTGCAGTTGAGACAACCTGGGGGGAGTCGGGAGACTGGGGCTGGGTTCAGGGGTCCCAGGTTCCCCCTCAGCACCCTTCCGCCCCTGGGGGAGAGGGATGGAGGGGACAGACCTCTGAGATCTCCAACCAGAAGGGAGCCTGGAGTGGGCGAGATACCTGAGTGACGCCTACAGCAGCTGTGGCTGTCAGAACCCGGCAGAGCCTCACCCTGGCTGGCTCCGGAGCTCACAGCAAGCGGGGGTGGGGGGGATGCCTAACAAGCGCCAGGTGCTGCCCCCTCCACTATGACCCTGGTTTCCACCTCTTTAAGATGGGGTGGGGGAGGGGCAGATGATCAGGCCCCATGGGACACTGGCAGCCGGAAGGTTTGAAGGGGCTGTGATGAGAAGCACCTGGCACCGAGCCTCACCCACTGCAGACGTCCAGAGACACGAGGCTCAGATAGAAGGAGCGGTGGGGGTGGGGAGCGTGGACCTGGGGGCCATCAGTCTCAGCGGGGGCCTGGCCCAGGTCTGACTCCCCTCTGAGGGTGGAGCGAGCTTGGCTGGGTGCTGTCCTCGGCCCTCCACTGCTGGGACGGTTCCCACGCTGCCCCGGGGGCCCCCAGGACCCACCTGTGAAGGCCGAGGGCCGGAGCGCCATCCGTCGCATGGTGTTGCCTGCCCACGAAGGCTCCACGACGCCAGAGGAGCCTGCAACTGAGGACGCCGGGGTGAGAGACTGGCAGCCCTGAGGCCTCCCTGCCTCTCCAGAGCCCCAGGGGGGACTCCTCCTCCCCTCCGATCGGAGGGAGACCAAGGCCCAGAGAGGTGCGGCAATTTACCTGGGTCACACAGCATGAAGGGGGCTGAACTGGAACAAGCTGACCGCCAGATGGGGTTGGTGAGGGCAGTGGGAGCGGGGCTGTGGATGAGGCTGGGGTGGGAGAGGGGGGACCCTAGACCCAAGACCAAGCCCCTCCAGCCCCTCCACTTCCCGCCCTGCCTTTTCTCCCAATCTCTACGAGGGGATTCTAAAGCCCCCATGTTTCCCAGGCTTGTGCGGGGCTGGATGATGGTGACGTGTGCAAAGGGCTGAGCAAACAGTAGGTACTCAATAAATGGCGGCCCTGGCCATCGCCGTCTGCGCCGTCCCTACCCTACTTGGTAAGAAGAGACCCAAGTGGCTCCAGTCCTGGTTTTAAATGAAGACCAGAGGGAAGCCGGCTGCTGCTTCCAGGAGCCCCCGCCCCCGCGGCCGCCTGGGCTGCTCCAGCTTTGGGGGCCTGGTTTTCCACACAGCTGGAGGGGCTCCTGCCCCCCTCGGCCCCCCGGGCCTGCCTTTTAAGGCCATGAACTGTCCTCCTCCGGGGGTGGGGGGAGACAGGACCCAAATAAGGCACCGGCCTGGCAGCTCGGGGCCAGGCTGTGGATTGATGCGGGGAGCAAGAGGCGCCGAGAACTCAAACCAGACAGGGCCCTCCGGCCAGCCCCCAGCCAGGAGGCTGCCAGGCCCTGCTCCGGTCCCACCATGGGGTTTTTGCTCAGGCCGGGCCTGCACCCCTGCACACGCTCCCTGGGGGCCAAGAGGATGGAAGAGGGTGCACTCGGGACTGGGGGCTCTGGGCCTGTGTCGCTCCTGGGAACCACGCCCCTTGCTGAATCCCTGACACAGCCCAGCTCCAACCTAGCACGGCAGGTGCTTTGCTCGGTACTCCTTGGGTGCTGGTGTCACCTCTGCTTCAGAGCAACTCACTTCTAATTCTCCTCCATCCTCCACTCGGATAAGCGGACGAGTGATTGGGACGCAACCCCGCTTCTCGGGTCTGGCTGTGAACCCAGGCCCACCACACTCCGGGACCTGGCCTCTCCTTTTCCTGGGGGTGGGGGTGGGGAAGGGCCCAGCAGGAAGGCTCAGTAACCAGCAGGTGTGCAGCCCCTGGGAAGAACGCTCCCCACCGCCCATCCCCCACCCCCCAAAGCCATTGTCCTGCCTGCTGCCAGGCAAACGTTGTTTCTCTCCCCAGGAAGCTGACCCAAAGCAGCGGCCACGGCGCCCACTCTACAGTCGGGTTCTCCCGGTGGTGAAGCGCAAGCCTCTTCCCGCCCACCCCGCCACCCTGTGATCATTTTCCACGGCGCTCTGTGCCCTCCCTCCGACACGGGACTGGCCGGACTGGCTCCCCAGTCTCCCCTGCACCAGCTCACCCCCGCGCTCCGGCTCAGGGACCTTGTCTGTCATGCCCTCAGCCTGAAAAGGTGTCCGGCACCCTCTAAGACCTCAAGGGTCTCAGAACTTGGGTGGAGGAAGGCAGGGATTGTGGGAAGAAAACAAATGTCAAGCAAGCAAATGAAATAAAAGGGAAAACCCCACGGGGGCAGGAGCCACGGTGCAGCAGCATAAGCTTTGCTTAGGATGCCGGCAGTCAAGCCCCCCGGCTCCTCCGCTTCCAGGTTAGCTTCCTGCTTGTGCATCCGGGGAGACAGCAGGTAACCGTTCACGTACTTGCGTCTCCGTCACCCACATGAGACCCGGATGCAGCTCCAGCCTCCCGGCTTCAGCCTGGCCCAGCCCTGGCTATTGTGGGCATGTGGGGAGTGAACCAGTGGATGGAAGAGCTCTCCCTGTCACTCCTCCTTTCAAGTACATGAAAAATAAATAAACATTAAATTAAAATAAGACTATCTCTGTTTCTTTTTTTTTTTTAAAGGAGAATTTTAGGGGCCGGTGCTGTAGCAAAACAGGTAAAGCTGCCGCCTGCGATGCCCGGATCCAGGAGCTAGTTTGAGTCCTGGCTGCTCCACTTCTGATCAGAAGACAGCCCAACTGCTTGGGTCCCTGCCACCCAAGTGGGAGGCCCAGAAGTTCCTGGCTCCTGGCCATTGCAGCCATTTGGGGAGTGAACCAGCAGATGGAAGATCTCTGTCTGTCTCCCTCTGTGTAACTCTGACTTTCAAATAAATAAATATATCTTTAGGAAAAATTTTAATATTAACAATTAAAAATGAATCTGCGGGGCTAGTGCTGTGGCGTAGTGGGTAAAGCCACCACCTGCAGTGCCGGCATCCCATATGGGCCCCGGTTCGAGTCCCGGCTGCTCCACTTCCAATCCAGCTCTCTGCTATGGCCTGGGAAAGCAGAAGATGGCCCAGGTCCTTGGGCCCCTGCACCCATGTGGGAGACCCGGAAGAAGCTCCTGGCATTGACCTGGCCCAGCCCCGGCTATTGCAGCCATTTGGGGAGTGAACCAGCAGATGGTAGATTGATCAATCTCTCTTTCAGCTAGATGAAAATAAATACACATTTCTAAAAAAATCCAAAATAATGTGGACAGCAGACACACCATTGTCTTTTACATGAGTGTAACTGTTCCAACCTCCTACTAGGCTGGCCCCAAGTTATTAATCAGTGATCTTAAAGTTAGAAACTCTTCTTCAATGTCTTTACCAGGAGCTACAGAGAACTTGAGAAGCCCATGAGACCTAGCCTGACCAGCAGTGCAGACCTCAGGGCTTAAAGTAATGTTTTTCAACAAAAAACAAAAGATAGAAATAACGCAGCTGTCAAAAAGGACCAGAAAACATTGGTTCTGGAATCAGGATCCATAAACATTATCTAAAGACTCCTGGTCGGCGCCGCAGCTCAATAGGCTAATCCTCCACCTTGCAGCGCCGGCACACCGGGTTCTAATCCCAGTCGGGGTGCCGGATTCTGTCCCGGTTGCCCCTCTTCCAGGCCAGCCCTCTGCTGTGGCCCGGGAGTGCAGTGGAGGATGGCCCAAGTGCTTGGGCCCTGTACCCCATGGGAGACCAGGGAAAAGCACCTGGCTCCTGCCATTGGATCAGTGCAGTGCGCTGGCCACAGCACACCTGCCGCGGCGGCCATTGGAGGGTGAACCAATGGCAAAGGAAGACCTTTCTCTCTCTCTCTCTCTCTCTCACTGTCCACTCTGCCTGTCAAAAAATAAAAAAAAAAGACTCCCCAACGTCCTGATGAGGAGGTGGAAGTAGGAAGGTAGGAAGTACCACAGGACACACCGAGTCGTATGATGGCCCTTTAGCCAGTGCTGTGGCGTGGTGGGTTAAGCTGCCAGCATCCTGTATGGGCGCCAGTTTGAGTCCTGGCTGCTCCACTTCCGATCCAGCTCCCTGCTAATGTGCCTGGGAAAGTAGCGGAAGATGGCCCAAGTGCTTGGCCCCTGCAACCATGTGGGAAACCTGGCCCAGTCGTGGCTGCTGCAACCATTTGGGGAGTGAACCAGAGGATGGAAGACCTCTCTGTCTCTTCCTCTCTCTATAACTTGGCCTTTCAAATAAGTGAAATAAATCTTAAAAAAAAAAAAAAAAAGGCCCTTTAGCACAGAAGTTGTCAGTAAGCAAGACATCAGGACCTGGGGGATGGAGTCCAGTCTGAGAAAGCTGAAGCAGACTCCAGGGAGCCCCCTTGCCCAGCCTGGTGGTCCCTCCCAGAGGGCTCCTCTCCACACCACTCCCACCCACCCAGGATGCCCTTGAAGGCTGGGGGCTGCCAGCTGGCCCCAGGACCACAAACCCCAGCAGTTGGGAGGGCTCCCCCCACCCCCACACTCACATTCACAACCCACTCCTAAGCCCTCCCCCAGTTCCTACAGCTGCAGCTCACATGTCTCCTCCTCCAGGAAGCTTTCCCAGACAGCCCAGAACACTTACTGGCACCAAAGCACCCCCCCCCCAGCTCTCATCACTCCTGTCTCGACCTCCATACAGTACTATGTGCAGTTTCTAGTCCTGTCCCCCCGCAAAAAAAAAAAAAAAAAAAAGAGAGAGAGAGAGAGAAAACAACTCCTCTTCCCTCTGGCCAGGGCCTTGTGACACCCACGGCACAGATGACAACTCTGAGGCCTGCAGAGGGGAGACTCTGTCTACACAGCAGGACTGCTCTGTCTACACAGCAGGCCTGGGGGTGGGGCAGCTGGGATTTGGAGCCTGCCCTAAACAGGGATGGGGGTGCTGAGGGGGAGGGGCATGTCTGGGCTCTCTCCCATTACTTCTCTTCCGGGGCTGCGTGGGGGGGGGGGCGGTCGCAGAGGCGGGGTGGGGGGGCTTCCTCCTGCACAGTCAACCCCTCCAGGCTTGCAAGACTCAGCAACCGCAGGGCTGCAGTCACCCATGCCCCAGTGCAGGGCTCCCATGGGAATCTGCTTTCAAATGTAAATATTTGCAGCTGGCCAGCCGGTGGCCTGAGCAGGGGTCAGGGTCAGAGCTGGGGCTGGGAGCTCCAGGCCCCCCTCCCCATCCCAGGACCTCCGGGAAGCCTCAGAGTGGGTCCAGCCTGCTGCTCCTCCGGGCGGGCAGAGCTCCCTGGGCACCCGCTCTGTGCTAGGCCCGTGCCAGCCACTGCAGATAGGCGAGGGCGGCTGCCTGGGGTGGGCTGTGCCCTGTGGGCCAGGGAGGAGGGCGTGCCGCGAGCGCATGGGTGGTGGAGGCAGGTGATGCCAGCGCTGTTCGACCCTCAGGCCTCGCAACCCGCCAAGGAAAACAGCAGCGTGGCACCTGGTTACAGCGCAGGATGTGTGGGGGTAGCACCCGGCCAGGAGGGGGGCGAGGCTGGGGGCCCAGGCTGGGCGCGGGCTGGCGCCTCCCTCTCGCTCGGTCTGGGGTGTTTTGCTGTGTGAGCTGAGGCATGTGGTCCTGCTCAGGTCTCCCCAGGATGAACACCGGGGGCCGGGAGGGCTCTGGAGGGGGAGTGCCACGTGTGCCGAGGACAACAGGAGACCTGATCCCCCCTGCCCGTGGGGCTGGGGAAGCCGGGAGACTCCGGCCCCACTCTGTGTGGGAGAGGCTGGGCTGGGACCCTCCGGCCAGCCTAAACGCGCCCCACCTGGCTGCTGCACACAGAAGCGGCCTGGCTCCAGGAGCCTCAGAGACAGCGCACAGGACAGCTTGCTCTTGTCACTATTCCTGTGGGAGATCTGCAGCAGGTGGGACCCCACAACCTCACATCAGAGCCCTGGGGAGAAACAGGGCACCAGGCCTTGTGTGAGACCCACACCTTCTCTGAGCCTGACTTCTATCACCTGCACAGTGTGGCTGACAGGTGAGAGATCTGCCCCCAGGGATGCTGCCAAGGTAAGGACACAGGTGTCAGAGGTCGCACCCTGACCTGGGGCTCTGCCCGCCCTCCCGCTACGCCCCCGGCATTGTGCGCTCCCTCTGCCTGCCCCTGTCGGCCTCGGTCCTTCCTTGCTCACTGCTTCCGATGAGCAGGTGGCCAGGAGCGAGCCCCGCCCGGGCCCCCTCCCTGCCTTCCAGCCACACCCCCTCCCCCGCCGCCGGCTCCGAGGCCCTGCACTTGGTCATACAGGTCTCCCCCTGGCTCCCACGTGCTGGGCGACCCCAGGCTCGTCCCTGCACCTCTCTGAGCCTACGTTTTCCCACACCAGCTCCCTCCTTGTGGGCAGCTATGCACACTGACTGAGACCATCATTGCTCACCGTCGCAGAATGAACACCCCCATACTGCAGATGAGAACACTGAGGCTGTAGGGGGGGCGGTGTCAGGGAGCCAGGCCAGCCTCAGCAAGAACCCACAGCCCAGGTGGCAGAGAGGAGAGCAAGCCATTTATGGAGCACCTAGCAGGTGCCAGGCCTGGTGCCTGTGTCTCAATCCCACTGGACTTCCAGACAGAGCACAAGGGGACCAGGGCTGGAGTCGGCACTGCGGGTGTTCCGTCTCCCCCTCCAGGTCACCCCAGCCTGCTCTGGGCCCCGCGGCCCCCGATGACGCAGCTCGGTGGCCGCAGGGTCAGTGTGCAGTGCTGGGAAGGCCACCGGGGCAGTGACCAGCAGGGGAAGCAGCTGGGGACGCCCGGCCAAAACCCAGCCGTGGGAGGAAGGGCAGAGCCCATGAGGGACCTGCAGCATCCCCCCGCCAACCCCAGGCCTCAGCAGAGACATTTTCTAGAACATTTGGGCCTAGGCACCAGCTCACCCGCTCCCCTTGCCTCAGCTCTGAGCCCGTCCCGTTGGCCATCGCGGAGTGCCCGCCTCGGGCTGCCACGCCACCTGCGGGGCCTTACCGCTCATTTCACTGGGGCAGCACCCCAGGATCCTACCCATCTCACAGGTGAGGAAACTGAGGCTCCGTGGGGAGGGGGAGGCTGCAGCAGGTACACGCGTGTGCGCACGCACACACACACACACACACTGGGAGAGGCGCCCCGAGTGAGCCGTGCCCTTGCTCAAGGACTTGCACAATGCACAAGGTGTCCCCGGCCCAAGGCCACACAGCTGGCGGCGCAGGGAGCCCTGGAGAACCCCTGACCTGAAGGCCCTGCAGGGGCCCTGGCTTGGCCCCAGCACAGTGCTGGGCTGGTTCCCGGATGTGAGGTCGGCTGCAAGGGCACAGGTGCTGCCCACACCTACACCTGCCCCCTGCTCTCACCCACTGCGCCAAAAACTCTCAGGAGGGGAGCCAGGGACACGGCGCCTCTGTCTGGGAGCAGCCCGCACACCCCAGGGCCCCACCCCTGCTGGCCACGGGCTGCTCCCTGGCCTCCTTGGCAGCTGTCCCTCCTGGCTGGGTCTCCATCTGCCCCGGGGCCCTTCCGCCCTCCCCTTTCTCCCACTAGGGAGAGGAGGGCGCTGTTCTGCCTCCCAGCCTTGATCCAGCCGCACGGCTGCCCCTCCCCCATCAGAACCCGCCTGCCCCTCCTTCCCATGGAGTTCTGCGCCCCAGCCTGCCCCTGTGTGACACTGGGCCCTCCATGCCACCTCTCTGGGCCTCGGTCATCCCATCTGTGAAAGGGGCCCAGAGCGGGAGGCGTGTGAATCTCCCGGGGCGTGGCGGCTTCTGCTGGCACCCACAGCACCCATGTGCATTCCGCCGTCTGGGCTCCGGAAGCATCCTGGGGTTCCGGCTCTGGGGCTGCCCAGGGGGCCTGGCAGGTCCCCTCCTGGGAGGTGCCTCTGGGCCGGGTGCTTGGGGGCCCCTCAGTGCCCGCAAGCCTGTCCCTGTCCAGGATGCCTCCCAGGTGCCGCTGCTGGCTGCTCAGCCTGATCCACTCCAGAGGCTGGTGGAGAGGGGCCCGCTGAGGCCCTGGGGTGGAGCCAGGCACACAGGGCTCTGATCCTGACTCACCATCACCTTCCTGAGCCCTGGGCTCCCCCAGTGCCACAGACTGGCCGGCATGGCTCTCCGCTCTAACCATAAACTGCCCAACCTCCCGGAGGGCTAAGCTGGGAGCCAACAGTTGGGTTGATGCGACCTAAAATACGGCTGGCGCTATGGTGCACTGGGTCAAGCCATCGCCTGCAACGCCAGCATCCCTTATGGGCGCGGGTTCGAGTCTCAGCTCTTCCACGCTTCTGATCAGCGTTCCTGCTAATGCACCTGGGAGGCAGCGGGCGACGGCTCAAGTACCTGGGTCTCTGGCACCCACATGGGAGACCAGGATGGAGCTCCTGGCTCCTGGCTGCAGCCTGGTCCAGCCCTGGCTGGGGCAGGCACTTGGCCAGTAGATGGAAGATTGATCTCTCTCTCTCTCTCAATCTCTCTCTCTCCCCCTTTTCCCTCTGCCATTCTTTCAAATAAATCAATCTTAAAAAAACTCAGGTGACGCTGCATGTGTGAAGTCCCCCCAGGGGTCTGGAGGAGCCAGGACTGAACTTGTCCGAGCCATGTCACACCCGCAGCCCTGTGCAGCAGGTGTCTGTGTGAGCGCACCATGCACGCAGCTTCCACAGACTAAGCCACATGTACCGCTGCTGTGCTCCGTGGGAGGCAGGCAGCCCCCGGCTCAGGCCTCCGTGGGCCAGCTGGGCCGTCCTACCTTCCTCGCAGCTTGGCCCTGAGTGTCCAGGGCAGCACCTCCACTCGCGGGCGGTCACCGTCTTGTACATCACCTTGTACGTGGGTCTCACCACAGTCCTGTAGCTGAAAGAGTGCCCAGGTAGCCCCACTCAGCCTGGGTCTCCCACACCCTCTCCCATGCCCTGGATGCCCTAGGCAGGGTGTGTGTGAGGGGGATGCTAACCCAGGGTCTCTGGGATCCCTGTGGAGTCTGTCTCCTGCTGCATGGCAGGAGTCAGGTCTCAGGAATTGGGTCTCACAAGGCCTCTGCAGGCTGGACTGACCCGGCCCCAGCAGTGACTACTCACTGAGCGCAGAAGTGAGGGAAAAGTGGCTTCCTCCCCTGGGAAGCCCTCCAAGGTTTCCTCCAGAGGGGCTGAGAGTGGCAGGGGACCAATGCCGCCGCCTGCGCAGTGTCCCCGCCAGAGTGCCATCAGCACCTTCTCCCCGGCCTCACTCACCTGCTCCCCGGGCAGCTCATGGGCCATGGGCAGTTCTGCAGCACTCGCTGGAGGTAGGTGCCATTTTGCACGTGGCACGAGACGGTGCGGGTCACCACGTATGAGCACCAGTTCCTAAAACAGGCCCAAAGACAGGACGCTGGGAGGACAGCTCCGTGTGCTCCAGGCTCAGCCCTGAACTCCCGGAGGTCCCTGGGGTGTGGTGGTGGCTGGGGGCAGATGCCGTGACACACAGGTGCTTCTCGGGAGGTATCGGGAATGAGCTGCAGGGGCACGTGGGCCGGGGCACCTTGGCTCTCTACCGGAGACCCCTGGGGGCCGCCATGGCCTCCTGCCTCCCAGTCTGACCTGGCCATGCCTCGGCCTTGCTTCCCCGCTCCCCAGTGGTCGGGACGTCCTGAGCCCACATCTGGCCTGGAGCCCTCGCCGCCGGGCCTTTGCTCGAATCCAGCCTGCTGCCTGGGGCCCGCTTCCTCCACTTCCCCACTGGGAAGCCCGCTGGGCTGCTGCCCCGTTTTCTGTCTTTGACTACTCTCACCCCCATCTCAGCAGACTCGGAGGGTCGCCTCCCGGGATCCCACAGCACCTGCATGCCTGCCAGGCTGGGGCAAGCTGGGGGTCCCTGCATGCCCTCTGAGAGAAGCCGGGTCTCACGCATCCCCGTGCGCCCTTGCTGTGACAGCTGGGACGTGCAATGTCCCAGGCATGGAGGACCGACTTTTCCAAATGCCAACTAACACACTGCACTGCACGTATTGGGTGCTTACTGTATGCTAAGGGTATGTACACCATCCCCCAGTGGTAAGCCAGCAAGGCGCCTCCCTCTACCCATTTTCTGCAGGGAAAACTGAGGCCCAGGAAGATGGAGACAAAGTGTCGTGTGGTGCGGAGGTGGCTCTGAACCCAGCGGTGTGGACAGCCCAGCCCGGCCTCCGACGCCTCCCATCTCCTCCCCACGGTCTGTGGCTCTGTGAAGGCCCGGGCCTGGGAACCTGCTGACCTGGGGCTTGAGGCCACCCGGGGATGTCTGGTGGGTTGAGAAGGGTCACCTGAAACCACCCTCCTCCCCCAGCCCCAGCAAAGACACAGGGCCCATGACCCCGCGCAGGGCCGAGGGCCACTGAGCGCCTGGAATGTCCCGGCCGTCACGGAGGGGCCAGCGCCCAGCAGCTGCTCAGACGGGGAAGGGGCCCTGGGGAGTCCCCAGGTGGGGAGAGGGGACCGTGCCGTTGCGCCCAAGGAGCAGGGGCTCAGCAGAGTTGTGGGCGGGTGGGTGCTGCAGCGCCACTGGGAACAGCACAAAACGGGGACAGGCCCAAACGGCTACGGGGCTGCTCAGACATGGAAAACAAGGTGTCTGTGTGCTGATCTAGGACCACGCCGGGCGAACAGGCAGAAAGCAGGCACAGGCCAACAGACGCAGTTACTGCACTTCCGGTAAAATAAGAAAGGGGGGTGGGTCTCAGCGCCGCGGCCAGGCCACACCCTAAGCGGGGTGCCCAGGCGTCAGTTCTGGGTCTGCCTTCCATCCCAGCTTCCTGCTAATGCGCAGGCGACAGCTCAAGTACTGGGGTCCCCGTCCCCAAGTCGGAGAGGCCCGAACTGAGTCCCGGGCTCCCGGCTGTGGCCTGGCCTAGCCCTGTCTGGTGTGGGTATTTGGGGAGTGAACTAGTAGGTGGAAAAATCAACTCTCTTCTCCCGTCTCTGTCTCTGTGCGTGCCTCTGCCGAGGGTCTCCTGGGCCTCAGAGCTGTGGCTTTGAACCTCTGGGGGTTTTGTTTGGAGGGGGGATGGGTGGGAATTGGGGCTCCTCCCTGCTGAACAGTTCCAGGGCTCAGAGGCTCCCTGCAGCCTGGCTGGGGGTGTTCTCTGGGGAGTGATGGCCTTGGGCAGAGCGGAGCTGCAGGCTGAAGGTACACGAGGGCACACGGACACGCAGGGAACGCTCCGTGCGGGTGCACGTGTGCGTAAAGACACACACAATTCCCACGCACGCGGATGCACGTGCATATCACACACAGATGCGCACGCATGGTGCACGTACAACACACACACACACACGTGTGCCCACGCGCAGACCCACAGAAGCGCAGAGCCCACACAAATGGAGCAGGACACGCGGCCATGGAAATGACCATTCTCCCGGCACCCGAGTCCACGCCCGCAGACACACAGCACACACGCACATACACACACGTGCTCTCACGGGGCCACAGGCAGGCTGAGGTTGTGATCTCTGCCCACACAGGCACACACGGACCCCTCCCCCATACAGGCCCGTCACCACCATTTCCGGCACGCGCTCACACACGCACACACAGAGCCGCGTGCTCTCACCCACTCATGCCCACGGTGGCCCGGGCCGGGGGAGGCGGCCCTGCCACTCTCCACTCTCCACGACCCTGCAAGCTTCCATCAGCGGGGACCCAGAGAAAACCAGCTTTTCTTCTTCCTTAATTAAAACCTCCGCGCCCTGGCCGCTGGCCGCTTCTCCCGCGTACCGCTCGCGGGCGAGATTCTGAGTTCCCGGCTGAGGAGGTGTGCACATGGCGGCTGGCAAGCAGAGAGGAGGGGACACTCGGGCCAGGGGGCTCCAGGTCAGCCTCCTGCCCCCTCCACCACCCCTCATCCCCCTGCCTGGAGGACCCAGCCCCGCTGCCTCCAGCATAAGCCAGGGTCATGGCCAAGGTCGACCGCCCTCCTGCCCCTCTGTCTGCTCTCCAGGGACAGCAGGAGACTTCTAAAACACAGAAGGGGCCGGTGCCGTGGCTTAGTGGGCTGAGCCTCTGCCTGTGGCACCCGCATCCTATACAGCCGCCGCTTCGTGTCCCAGCTGCTCCTCCTTCGATCCAGCTCTCTGCTATGGCCTGGGAAAGCAGTAGAAGATGGCCCAAGTGCTTGGGTGCCTGCACCTGCATGGGAGAACCAGATGAAGCTCCTGGCTCCTGGCTTTGGCCTAGCCCAACCCTGGCTATTGTGGCCATTTAGGGAGTGAACCAGCAGATGGAAGACTTCTCTCTGTCTCTCCCTCTCTCTGTCTATAGCTCTACCTCTCACATAAATAAATAAAATCTTAACATAAATTAATAAGAAATAATGCCGCCATCGCTCAGGTGGAACCCGCAGCCCACCGTGGCTCCCCACCGCCCCGCGAGCCCTGTCTGCCGCATCCTTCGTCACCTCCCCCGTCCCCACGTCTGCTGTGAAAACCCTTCCCCACGGCCCTGGAAGACCCTGTTCCTCCTCGGTCCCACCTATTCCTCTCAGTCCTTGGTCCAGGTGGGGTGGAACATCCCCAGGGGGCGCCCTCAGCTACTCACAAGAGCCCTGAGCTCCTCTGTCTGCCAGGTGCTGGGGCAGGGACCAAGTCAGTACAGGGCGCTCAAGGATGTCTGTTGAATGACTGAATGACGGCAAACCAACTGTGACCCTAGACAAAGGAGCCAGCAGCGAGGTTCCCGGAGGTGAGCGCAGTGCCTGGATCCCTGCCGGCCCCAGGACTACTGTGTCCTTAGAGAGAAGTTGCCCCGGCCAGCCACGGCAGGGGCTGTGGCAGGGGCCACACCTGTCTCCCTGGCCTGCTCTCCTGCCCACTCAGCACCTCCCGGGTCCTGAGAGGCCCCTGGGAGGGGAGAAAACAGGCCAGACCAGCTCAGCCTAGCACCAGCCACCCCCCGCCCAGGGTCCCTCTCCAACACCCACCCTCCGGCCCCTGCCACGAGGGGCCCAGGGGACTTTGTCTGCACAGTCCCTGGGCTGCGATCCGGAACAGCGATAGGGGCTAATTGCGGGAGGCAGCCAGGCGGGCCTGGGGCCAAGGGCCGTAAGGGAAACCGGAGGAAAGAACGGGGCAGGGCGGGTGGGGGCAGGGTGACGAGAGCCAGAACCCTGTGCTGGGGGCCAAGTTCCAGTCCCCGGCTCCGCTGTCTCTTAAATCAGTGACCCTGGACGAGGCCCCGACCCTCTCCGTACCTCACTTTGTCCGTCTGCAAATGGGGCTGAGGACGTCCGCAGGTGGGGGCAGGCTTCACTGGAACCGCTCAGCACAGCGTGTGCTGGGAATTCCGGTTCCTGCACTGTGGGGGCCACAGCCCAGACAGTGTCCCCACCCCACCCCCACCCCACATCTGGTGGCTGCGGTTCCGGGGCGTCCCTGGGACTTATTTGGGGGCCCCCAGCACCGTACCCGCTTCACAAGGTCCTCCCCTCGATTTTGGGACTGTCAGACTTTGCATCTTACAGAAGGGGAAACTGAGGCCGGGGCGGGAAGGCACCTGCCTTACGCGTGCAGGCGGGGAGCTGGAGTTTGGGGCGCACCAGTGAGCAGGGCTGGGCTGGAGGCCGTTCCTTTCAGAGCTCTCCGCTCTCCCTGATCCCAGGACTTGGCCCCCCTGCAGGGGTTAGGGCCCTGGGGTGACAGAGCCACAGTGCTGAGATAAGCAAGGAGAGGAACTGGGGATGCAGGCTGGGAGGGGCATCGCCAGGGCAGGAAGCGGTCGGCAGCCGGACTCAGGGGCTGGCAGAGGCCAGGGTGAGCCGAGGCCGCCCTGCGTGGCCCCTGGGCACCCAGGTTCCGGGGGTCTCAGAGTCTCACCACATTCCTGGGGCTGGGGGCGGCCCCTTGGATGCCTGCCCGGGGCCTCCCCCTCCCCAGACACAAAGCTCCTTTTCTGCCTCTCCCTCGGCTGCCAAGGGGTGCCTGGGGCGCCGGGCTGGGGGCTGACGTCCCCATGCTGTCTCCAGCGACGCTGGGACAGGGCCACAAGGGGCGGTCCCGGCAGCCTGCGACTTCAGACCTCCCCTGCCTCCGGGTTCTGCCCGCACTCAGCTGGAGACGGCAGGAGCCACCGAACCCAAGCCCTGCACTGGTGCTGGCCACAGGCAACCGTCCACTCTCACAGCAGCCCTCGGGCAGGGGACAAGGGACGCTGGGGCCCGTGGCTATGAAACGACCCACTGAGCTCACACAGCAAGGGGGTGACAGAGCCAGGCTTTAAACCCCTAAGGACGCTGCTAACCAGCCACCGATACCCGTGACCTGCAAACTGTCCCCAGCCCCCAAGGCTGACTCCCTCGGTCCCCTCCTTCCCTCCGGATCTGGGACTCTGCGGGCCTGGACCGGGAAGCCACCTTGCCCCAGGAGGCCTCGGTCCCCTTTATCCCCAGGCCTTTGTGACAGACAGGGTGGCAGGCCCCAGTGAGCACCGGATACCTGCCGACAGCCACCGTTCCGCTCCCACCCAGGAAACAGTGGAGAAGGGAGTCCAGCCTCAAGCTCAATTCCCATTCCCAGTTCCCAGTCTGTGTCAAGGCGGCATCTGAACCCAGGGGGGCGGGGGGGGGGTGTCACTGCATGATCCGGGCAGGACACAGCCCCTCTCTAGGCCCTGGCATCCGCCTCTGCATAGAGACCAGGCCTCCAAGGACAGTTACGAAGATTCCGGAAGTGAGGGGTACAGTGCAGGGCACCCGTGGCCAGCACGCAGTAGGTGGCGGCTGTGACACCTGCCGCACGTCCACCCCGTCTCAGACAACCACTCTTGCAGCCTCTGATAACGTTGGCCACCTCCATCCTCCAGTCCTGCACATGTCACCTGCTCCCACAGACCAGCAGGGGCGTGCTGGCCTCTGACCACGGAGAAAGGGACATTTCTGAAAAGAATTAAAGAATCGAGGCCATAGGGGGCGGGGGCCGGGCAGGCCTTTGAATGGGATGAAAAGGCCTGCAGAGGCCTGGCTAGTCCACATTGTCTGCCTTGGACAACGCGCTGGCCCTTGGAGAGGACCCCAGCAGGGGCAGGGGCTGCAGCTGGGGCCAGGGGTCAGGACAGGTCCATACGCGGTCATCGGGGCCAGAACGACAAATCTGAATCCCAGCTTTTCCACCAGCGGCCCGTGAGCCTAGGAGATTGACGTCGGTTCTCACGGCAGCCTCAGTTTGCTCCTCTGTTGAATGGGGGCACTCAGAGTGTGATGAGCTCATGGTGGACAGGGAGGGTAGCGCATGGGCACAGACTCCATCTATCTCCGTCCCAAACGTCAGATCCCAGGGGAGCCTGGACGCTGACCCCCCCCCCGGGGGGGGCTGCGGGACTCCACTCCGGTCCTTCCAAGGGAAAGAAATAACTGGGGGTACAAAATAGGCCAGGAGCAGGGGCGGGGTGTCCCCGAAGGGGGGCTGGGGGAGGAGGAAGGAGTCGGGGTCTTTCCCTCGTGCAGGGGGAGGGGCCATGGGCCAGGGCGACACAGGTCCCGGGGGGCTTCGCCCTCCCTGCGCCCCTTCCTCTCCCCGTCTCGAGTGCCCGGGCTGAAGAGCGGGCTCCAGCCCCCGCTGGGGAGCGGGGTGGCCCGGGTCCCTGCCCTCACCCGGGCTGCGCGTCAGGGCGACCCCGCGCTTGGCCCCAGGTGGGTGTGTGTGTGCCCGCCACCCCTCCGCGGTGCCCCCAGCCCGGGCTGGCCGGGCACAGAGGCGGGGGAGGGGGCGCCCTTACCTGCGTCCGGAGAACGGAGCTCCCCCGACGCTCCACGCGGCGCCACCTCCCGGGAGCAGGAGCCCCAGGCAGAGCAGCGCCCAGGCCCGCGGGCCGCCCATGCTGCGCCCGGCGCCCTCCGCGCGCGGCCCCCAGCCTGGCGTCCCCGCCCGCGCCGCCCGCAGCCGCCCGCCGCCCCGGACGCGCCGAGCCTGGTGCGCAGCGCGGAGGCAGGGGCGGGCGGGGGGCGGGGGCGCGCGTTCCCGGCCGCGCCCGGCCCCTCGGCGCGGCCCCCCGCCCCCTGCGCCGCCGCGGCCGCCAACCCGGAAGGAGCCCGGGGGCCCGGGGCGCCCCCGCCAGGGGGCCCGCCAGGTGCTCACCTGAGCCCGCGTGGCCTCTCTGGAGGGTAGGGTGCGGGCTGTGAGGTGGCCTCCCACGTGTTACACGGGGGTCGCGGTCCCAGAACTGGAATCTGCTAGGCCTGTACGAGTGTTGTGGGGGACCCTCGTTTCTCCACGTCTGTGCAGGTTCCCTACCCCAAACCCCCGCAGGATCCGCCCCCCAGCCCGCCAGCGCCTGCGGTACCCTACCCCCTCACCCCCCTTTTAGAGGCGAAAAACTCAAGTCCGCGGTGGTGTCCTCTTGTGTCCCCATTTTGCAGATGGAGAAACTGAGGCACGGAGCGGGGATATCATCTCCCAACAGCGGGTTGGCAGAATCAGGATCCGAACTCGCATCTCCTGGCTTGGGAGGGTGTCAGTTCTTAACCACGAAATTAGGGGGGGAGTGTGGACCTCGGTCTCACCTCTGCCACAGGGTAGGGGCTGGCTCTGAGCGGATTTTCTTCATCTGGGGGTACTTGGATGGACTTCGGGGTGTGGGGGGAGGGCTGTGCGTGTGTGGGTGCACCTGTGGCGTGTGGGCATGGGGTGCGTGTGGGACGGAGGTCTGTATGCGGGAGGTGCGTTTGGGTGCATGTGGTTGATGTGTGTGCCTGTGACGGAGCTGTGTGCGTATGGAAAGGGGAGCTGGCTGCTCATCGGAGGGCACCCAGGACCCCCAGCCCCTGGGGACAAAGCCCCCCAACCCCCTCCACCTGGGATGTTGTGCAGGAGGCTCGTCCCCACCTCACACTGCAGGGGACAGCCTCTCTGGGACTCACAGGAGCCTGAGTCCGGGAGGGGCCGTTCCCGGTGTCCCCTAGAGAGGATGTGAGTGGAGAGAGCTGGGTTTGAATTCTGCCTCAGTGTCCAAGGGACCTGGGGGAGTCCCGCCCCTGAGCACCCGAGCTTCATTTGTCAGGAGGTCAGTTGCCTGGTGTGGGCAGGGCTGAGCTATCGGCCACGCCCCGGCCCAGACACCTGCTGCTCCCTGCATCCCGCAGGGCCCGAGAGAGGTGCTGTCTCTAACCAGCTTCGTGCCTCCTGGCTAGCTTAACCATCCCGGTGACTCATGGGTCATGTCCCCGAGGAGCCCAGGTCTGCATGAGGCCCTGGCCGAGTGGCTGAGATTCAAAACCATCTCCCAAGGTGAGCTTGGAGCAAGGAGTGCGGAGCAGTGAGTGTGTGTGTGTGTGTGTGTGTACCCCTTGGTGGGACCGTGGGGTGTTCGGGACCTCCGATGGGTGCAGCAGGGTGAGGGGCCCCGTGGGGTCTTTTTACAATGTTCCTGAGATGCCCTGGGACCCACGGCAGGCACCCACATCCTTCCACTGACGCCACTGGACTTGTGGGAGGGAGCTTCGGGCCACGCAGTGGTCAAAGCTGTGATCGACATTTGGACATCAGAGGGGGGCCTGCCCCAGCTGGGAGTCCTGCTGGGTGGGGTGGGGTGGGGGTGGGGGTCTCCTGTGTGACCACAGCCAGACCTCGAGGTGGTGCCGGCTTTGTGCTTTCTGCCTCGCCGTGAGGCCAGCCCACAGGCCCTAACCCGGGTCCCTAAGCACAGAAGCCGCTCTCCCAGTGGGTGTCAGCCTGCCTTTTGGAAAGACCGGAAATGCCGCGGGCCTGGGGGTTTTGGTCATTTGAGGTTTCAGTGTTTGCTGAGAAGGGAGGAGAGGGAGCGCTGGTTTGAGGTCTGGGGCCTGTCCCTGTGGGCAGGGCTTCCTCCTCTTCCCCCGCCCCCCAGGTCCTCTGGGCGGCCAAGGCCAGACCACAACCGCGTGTAGAGAGCGCCGGCAGCTTCCGTTCCCCGGGCGCTGACCGCGGGCCAGGAGCTGTGCTAAGCATTTTGCTTGCATTGTCTGCTGCCTTCCTCCCTGCCCCCGCCCTGTGCCCGCCCCCGGGACTTAGTCTTATGGTCCCCAGGTGCGGGGCTCAGGGACTCAGTGGGTTCACCCGAGGCCCGGGGCCAGCGAGGGGCGCGCTACCCACTGGGTTGCACTACCTCCTCTGGCTGAGCCCTGCCAGGGTGTAGGGTGGGGTAAGACGGAGGGCACACGCGCGTGTGTGCACACACACACATACACACACACACACACACACACCCAAACCTGCAGCCGCACGCGTGTGGACCACCCGGGGCCGGGCCGCTGGGCCTGGGAGAGGCCGGCTGGTGCAGACTCCGGGACAGCCTGGCCTAGTCCAAACAGGAAATGCTTTTCTCCTCCTCACAAACAAACCTGGGCCACAGCCTCCTGCCCTCTGCACTCCCTCTGGGCCACAGCTCGGGGCCTGGGGGGGGGGGCGGCGGGGGGCCGTGCAGGGACGGCCCCCTCACTCCACTCCCAGCTGCAGGAGCCCAGGCACCTGATCTGATGGCGACTCTCTAGGTGAGGAGGCAGCTGCCCCTCAGCCCGCAGTGACAGCCCCCAGGAGCCCAGACCCTGGACGCTGGGCAGCGCCCAGACGCCATGAAAGACCCGTGCCTGCTGTGGGACAGGGGCTGCCCTGCTGGCCCCGTTGGAGCCCCGCTGGAGCCTGCAGCTGCCCGGCCGAGTTATCCATGCTCCAAGGAGCTGCTCCTCTCTCCCAGCTCATTCTGGCCTCACTGAGCTGGCACCGGGGATGCAAGGGAGTGAGCGAGGGAGGAAGGAGGCTGTCGGGAAATCGTAAATTAGGGCTGTGGGGGAGACCAGGAGACCCTGAGGTTAGGCGGATCTGGTGGGAGTCACTGAGACCCTGGGACTGTCCCCCCAGCCTCGCCAGTCCCTGGGGGCTCCCTGGTGGGCCAGGCACACATTGGCCATCCCTAAGATAAATGGTTTTCCCTTCTGGGGAGGTGATTCAGAGAGAGGGAGAGGGAGAAAGTCAGAAACAGAGGGAGATGCAGGGGCCAGAGAGACAGAAGGAAGGACCAACAGGTGCTTGGGGGAGGGTCTCCCAGGCCGCGGGACTCCCCTGAGTGCCAGGCAAAGGAGGTGGGACCAGGGTGCCATCCTAGCACCACCCACCGAGGAGCCTCGGCCCTCCGCAGCACAGCTTGGCCAGTGGCCCTTGCCCGCCGGGTGTGGAGCCCGTCCTTCCTCCATTCCCCACACCTGACGGGCTCTGGGCTGCCTGGGCCTGGAACCAGTGGGGCTGGGACAGCCCCTGCAGGTGGATGGAGCTGCTAGGCCTGCCGGGAAGGGGCTCCCAGCTCAGGGTCAGACCCAGGGAGCTCTGTGTTATTGCACAGCAGCAGGGAGGGCCGAACACCTGGCCCCCAGGCTCCCCTGCCCCTCCCTGCCGTCCAGCCTCTGTCTGCCCATTCCTCAGCTCTGCCCCACCCAGCCTCCACCCCCCTTGAGGGTGGTGGCTGTGGTCCCTTCCACGGCCTCACCCACCTGTGAGGCTTCCCGGCCTGTAGGATCTTCCCAAAGGTAAGTGGAGCCAAGGAACCCTGGGAGGGTTCCAGCACCCCGGGGTGAACATGGAATGTGGCCTGGCTAGCCTGTCCCCTCTGTCCCAAGATCGCCGCCCCGCTCACCCTGGGCTCTCCACCAGCAGAGCCCTCTGCTCTCCAGAACCGGCTTCACCTGGGTCTCAGCTCAGACTCGCCCCTCTCCACTTGCGGGAAGGTGTCCCACACCCCCAAGCCTGGGTCCCACGCACGCTCACATGGGTCTGTGTTGGGGCCAGGTTGACCTGTCTGCATCCCCAAGGGGTCACACGTAGGCATCAGTTTGAATACTGATGCCAAAAACTGTGCATAGCGTAGTCACCCTTTGCCCTCAGAATGAAATCTGTATGCGTGTGCACGTGTGTGAGTGTGAGACAGCAGCTCTTGCCAGCCCAGGCACGGGGGCCTTATTGCCTGCTGACTGGGTGGGTGGAAGGGAGGCCAGAGCCCAACAGCACCCGGGCAGACGAGCCCCAGGGCCAGGGTGACCTCGGGAGCTGGTCCCAGTGGTCCAGCCCTGGCCCCAAGCCCTCAGGAGGGCCGGAGGGGAGACTGGAGGGTAGGGTGCCTCTCCCTGCTCTTCCAGGAGGGACCTGGCACCCCTGCCTTCAGCAGGCCTGAGCCCGTGCTCAGGAGGCTACTGGGAGGCAGTGGGGAGATGGGGAGGGCGGCAGGTGGCACAGAGCCGCAGGCCAGGCTCCGCGTCTGCAGGCCAGGGTCACACAATGCTGCAGCTGGCTGTGTCGGCCCCAGTCCCACGGAGGGAGGAGAGTGGGAAGAAGGCAGGGAGAGGGAGAGAGAGGGAGGGAGGGAGAGTAGAGAGGAGTTGAGTCCGCAGGGCTGCACAGAGTAGCTGCAGCTGGGGTGAAGGCGGCTCGAGGGAACCCCACAGGCAGAGAGCACAGGCCCCGGGGAGAACAGGGCGTGGAGACAGCAGGGCGGGGAGGGACTGAGTGCTTCCTGCATGGCTGTGTGCTGTCACAGGTGGCCCGTCGGGAGGTGTCCTGCCCAGCCAGGGTGGGGGTGGGGGGCAGGGAGGGCGGTGACCATCACATGGCCAGCAGGCTCGTGGGAGCAGGTGGCCAGGCCTGGCATTAGCTCTGGGACCCCGCACCGTGCCCATTCCCTCCCAACAGGGGCTGCTCTTGCCCAGTCCTGGTGGGAGCCCCCTGGGCGTTACAACTACAGTGCTGCCTGTGGCTTCCCCGCTCTGAGCATCAGGGTTCTCCCCTGAAAGAGGGGGAGTCGGCACTCATCTCGGGGTAGACTGCTAGGAAGAACATTTCTCTCAAAAGATGTATCTACTTATTTGAATGGCAGAGTTCCAGAGAGAGAGGGACAGACAGAGAGAATCTTCCATCTGCTGGTTCACTCCACAAATGGCCTCAACGGCCGGGGCTGGGCCAGGCTGAAGCCAGGAGCCAGGAGCTTCTCCCAGGTCTCCCACACGGGTGCAGGGGCCCAAGGGCTTGGGCCATCTTCTACTGCTTTCCCAGGTCATAGCAGAAAGCTGGATCGGAAGTGGAGCAGCTGAGACTCAAGCTGGCACCCATATAGAATGCCAGCACTGCAGACAGCAGCTTTACCCGCTACACCACAGCGCCAGCCCCTGAAGAATATTTAAATAAGATATGGGATGGCAAGTGTTTGGCCTAGCAATTGGGATGCGCACATCCCACATCAGAGTGCCTGGGTTTGAGGGCTGCCTCCCCTCCCCATTCCAGCTCCCTGCAAATGCGCACCCTGGGAGGGAGCCAGTGATGGCTCAAATACTTGGGTCCCTAGGCCCGTGTGGGAGACCCGGATGGAGCTCCAGACTCCCAACTTTGGATTGGCTTAGTCCTGGCTGTTTTCAGCCATCTGGGGAGTGAAGCAGTGGATGAGAGCTTCGTCAGTCTACCTATCTCCTTGCCTCTCAAATAAAATTAAAAATATTTTTTAAATAAGTAGATAAGGCATGGGAGCTCCTTGCCCTGTGTGTGGCACAGACTGTGGCATTCAATGCATGTCACCTGTCATGTGCAGCATGAGAGATCTGGGCAGCCCAGGCACGTGAGGCCAGGGACGGGCGAACGGTCAGCCTTTATCAAGCCAACTACTGGGGGCAGAGTCTGGGCTTCCAACTGTGCCTGAAATGCTTCTACTAGCCATTCTCTTGAGCTAAAGCAAGGAAAACGCATGTGGAAATTCAAAACTCTTCTCTAGGAGGGATATTGTATTTGTGCAAGAAGCATTCGGTTACTCATTTTCAGCTCTTTTCTGGGTACTTTGCCTGCAATTAGTAGCCTCTGCCACTAGGGGGCGTGTTAGCATCGCACCTGCAGGACAGGAACGTATCCCATCACGTGCCAGTTCCTAACCATTCCTAGAAGCTGCTTTTGGAGAGCACTAGAAAGGGATGCAAAAGTCTGTAGAGCAGTGGAAGAGATGCTGTGATCGGCTGGCTATGTCTGGCAGGGCGAGGAAGTGGGAGGAAGCAGGCTCCACGCCTGGCCGTCTCCCACCTCTAGGCCACGCATCTGAGCTAACGAGTATGTTTTTCTACCTAATAGTACTTTTTACAATAAGTGAAACTTTTAAAAAATTCACACAGAAATTGTGAGAATTATTAATCCCTGTTTAAAAAGGGATGCTTATACAAGATTTTTTTTTTTTCAATAAAGAACATATAGGGACCAGAGCTGTGGCACAATGGGTTAACGCCCTGGCCTGAAGTGTCAGCATCCCAAATGGTCACCGGTTCAGGACCCAGCTGCTCCACTTCCAATTCAGCTCTCTGCTGTGGCCTGGGAAAGCAGTAGAAGATGGCCCAAGTCCTTCGGCCCCTGCACCTGTGTGGGAGACCTGGACGAAGCTCCTGGCTCCTGGCTTCAGATTGGCACAGCTCTGGTCATTGCAGCCAATTGGGGAGTGAACCAGCGGATGGAAGACCTCTCTCTCTCTCTCTCTCTCTCTCTCTGCCTCTCCTCTCTCTGTGTGGCTCTGACTTTCAAATAAATAAATAAATAAATAAATATTAAAAACAGAGTATAAAGGACATATATACAATTATTCTGTGTCCATTAAAAATAAAAATTGTAAGGGGCCAGGGTGTGGCATAGCAGCCTGTGACGCCGGCATCCCCTATGAACACCAGTTGCAGTCCTGGCTGCTGCCACTCCTGATCTAGCTCCCTATAATGTATCTGATGGTGGCCCAGGTGCTCGGGTCCCTGCCACCCACATGGGAGACCCAGATGGAGTTCCAAGGCTCCTGGCTTTGACCTGCTCAGCCCTTGGTGTTGCAGCCATCTGGGGAGTGGTGAATGAACCAGTGGACAGAAGATCTATCTCTGTCTGTCTGTCCCTCTCTGTAAATCTGCCTTTCAAGTAAATTAACCTTTAATAATAAATAAATAACATTACAATTTTAAGTTAAAAAAAAAAAACAGCAAGGGGCCGGCACTGTGGCAAAGTGAGTACAGCCACAGCCTGCAGTGCCGGCATCCCATATGGGCACTGGTTCGAGTCCTGGCTTCTCCTCTTCCGATCCAGCTCTTGGCTATGCCTGGGAAAGCAGCAAAAGATGGCCCAAGTCCCTTGGCCCCTGCATCCATGTGGGAGACCAGAAGAAGCTCCTGGCTCCTGTCTTTGGATCAGCACAGCTCCAGCTGTTGCGGCATTTGGGGAGCAAACCAGCGGATGGAAGTCCTTTCTCTCTCTCTCTCTCTCTCTGCCTCTGCCTCTCTGTAACTCTGCCTTTTAAATAAAATAAATAAATCTCAAAAAAAAAAAACCACTTAGTTTGTGGATGGATTGTACACAGTAATATACCTAAGAAAGCAATGGTAAGTGCTTGGGGCAGTGGCTAAGCCCCTAATATACCTAAGAAAGCAATGGTAAGTGCTTGGGGCAGTGGCTAAGCCCCGACCTGGGTTGCCCGCATCCCACAATGAGGGCCTGGGTTCGAGTCCCACCCCCACTCCCGACTCCAGCTGTCTGCTAATGTGTGCCCCGGGGGCAGCAGATGATGGCTCAAGTACTTGGGTCCCTGGGAGATGGCAACTGACTTCCAGGCTCCTGGCTTTGGCTTCGCCCAGCCCTGGCTGTTGCAGGCATCTAGGGAGCTAACCAGCAGATGGAAGATCTCTCTCTCTCTCTCTCTCTCTCTCTCTCTCTCTCTCTCTCTCTGCCTTTCAAATAAATAAATAAATAAAAATCAAAAAGGAAGGAAGGACGCACTTAGGTACATGTTCTTACGAGTCACGAGTGGTTCAGAATGTCAGGTTTACGTTTCCAGGATGACCTTAGAGAGAACACTCATCCAGGCCTCTTCCCTCTGTGCCCACCAGCAGCTCCCGGGCTGGAAGGGGGGACGGGCACAGCTTCCCTCAGGCCTGCGGCTGTCTGCCTGCGCAGTCTTGGGCTTTGCAAGCCGGTGCCTGGAAGAAACTAGAAAGGAGCAGACAGGCTTCTTGGCTGTCCTCCTCCTAGAAATTGCTGCGTTTCATAAAATCCCCCTTTTTGCCCCAGGAATCCCTCTGTGGCTCCCCAGGATCTGGTGAGCGTTAACACACTGCACTAAGGGTAGAGCAGCAGCCAAACAGTGCTCACAAAGAAAGGAACTCGGCTGCATCCAGCCACCTGCAGAGCAGGAGTCCCTGGCCTTTGGGTTTGGGTTTTGTTTTTTCTTTTTGCCAAACAAAGAATAGGTTCCAGGCCTTTGACTGTCTTCCTGCTCGGGCAGCGGAAAATCCTCCCTTCTCCCGCTCTGAGCTGCGTGTCCTTTGAAGTGCAAGCTGCCTTCATGTCTCATCTTTGCTGAATGGGTCTTTCTGGATGGTCACACATGGGGTCAGGGGGCTGCCTGCCGCACCAGGCGGGCCGGCCAGGCTCCCAGGAGCTCCTGCACAGCCGGACGCCTGATCTCTCTCTCTCTTTCTCTCTCTCTCCCTCTCCCTCTCTCCCTCTCTCTCCCTCTCTCTCTTTAAAGATTTATTTATTTATTTGAAAGGCAGAGTTGCAGAGAGAGAGAGAGAGAGAGAGAGAGAGAGATCTTCCGTCCACTGGTTCACTCCCCAGATGGCCGCAATGGCTGAGGCTGGGCCAGGCGGAAGCCAGGAGCCCAGAACTCCACCCTGGTCTCCCACGTGGGGCACAGGGGCCCAAGCACTTGGGCCATCTCCGCTGCTTTCCCAGGCCATCAGCAGGGAGCTGGGTCGGGAGTGGAGCAGCTGGGACTTGAACCGGTGGTCCTCCAATGGGGCGCTGGTGTCACAGGCGGCAGCTTAAGCTGCTTCACCACCACTCCGGCCCCGCCTGCTCTCTCAGCGGACACGATGGGTGTGCCAACGTTTTCTCATTTCCCACTTGTCACTTGGGTGATCGCTAAGGTATTGCTTTTGTAAATGAGAATATAAGTTCATTTTAATTGCAAAAACACATCCATTGGGGGCAAGTGTTGAGATGCCTGAATCCCACACTGGAGGGCCAGGGTTTCATTCCCCGCTCTGGCTCCAGACCCCAGCTCCCTGCTTTGTAGGCCCTGGGAGGCCGCGGTGATGGCTCAAGTGACTGGGGTCCTGCCACCCATGGGAGAGGCTTGGACTGACTTCCCGGCTCCTGGCTTAGGCCTGGCCACCGCAGGCATTTGGGGAGTGAACCAAATAAAAAAAATAAACAAACCAAATAAAATAAATAAACCAAATAAAAAACAAACAAAATAAATAAACCATATGCACCCCTCCTAGATCATATACCCAAGAGAAATGAAAACATCACGGTCACATAAGAACTCGTGCGTGCACGTTCTTAGCAGCGTTGCTCACAGTAGCCAAAAAGTGGAAGAGACTCAGACGTCCAACAATAGACAGTGGATATCCATGCAACGGAATAGTATTCAGCCATGAAAAGGAATGAAGCAATGGTTCAGGCTACAGCAGGGGCGAACTTTGGAAACATGATCCTGAATAAAAGGAGTCAGAGGGGGGCCAGCGCTGTGGCTCACTTGGCTAATCCTCCGCCTGAGGCACCAGCATCCCATATGGGTGCCAGGTTCTAGTCCTGGTTGCTCCTCTTCCAGTCCAGCTCTCTGCTGTGGCCCGGGAGTGCAGTGGAGGATGGCCCAAGTGCTTGGGCCCTGCACCCACATGGGAGACCAGGAGGAAGCACCTGGATCCTGGCTTCAGATCGGCGCAGTGCTGGCCGTAGCGGCCATTTGGGGAGTGAACCAACTGAAGGAAGACCTTTCTCTCTGTCTCTCTCTCTCTCTCACTGTCTATAATTGTCAAAAAAAAGTCTGAGAGAAAAGGCCACACATGGTAGGATGGGTTCCATTTATATCAGGTGTCCAGAACAGGCCAGCCTACAGAGACGGTGTGAGACCGGTGCCTGCCAGGGACCACAGCGGGCCAGGGGTGTGGGAGTGACTGCTAACAGGTACTCGCTTCTTTTCCAGGTGATGGAGACGTTCAAAGTTGATTGTGTTGGGGCTGATGCTGATGCGTAGTGGGTAAAGCTGCCGCCTTCAGTGCTGGCATCCCATATGGCTGCCGATTCAAGTCCCGGCTGCTCCACTTCCAATCTCGCTCTCTGCTATGGCCTGGGAAAGCAGTAGAAGATGGCCCAAGTCCTTGGGCCCCTGCACCCATGTGGGAGACCCAGAAGAAGCTCCTGGCTTTGGATCAGCACAGCTCTGGCCATTGCAGCCAATTGGGGAGTGAACCAGTGGATGGAAAACCTCTCTCTCTCTCTCTTTCCCTGACCCTCCTTCTCTCTCTCTGTAACGCTGCCTTTCAAATAAATAATAAAATAAAATTTAAAAAAAGGTGTTTGTGTTGATGGCTGCACAGCTCTGCAAATGTACCAGCTACCACGGAGTCGTACCCTTTAATGGGTGAGTTGTGCGGCGTGTGAACTCTGTCTCAGGAAAGCTCTTACGTGTGTACATACATGAGCGTACACACTCAGACAGACTTGGGATTTTATTTTATTTCTTTTAAGATGTATTTATTTATTTGAAAGGCAGAGTCACAGAGGGAAAGACGGAGAAAGAGAGATCTTCACCTGCTGGTTTACTCCCCAAATGACGACAATAACCAGGGCTGGGTCAGAACCAGAGCCAGGAGCCTAGAACTCCATCCGGATGTCTCACGTGGGTTGCAGGAACCCAAGTATCTACCTGGGCCATTGTCTGCCTTTTTTTTTTTTTTTTTTTTTTAGCAGGGAGCTGGATCAGAAGTGAGCAGCCAGGACTCAAACCTGTGCTTGTACCCATATGGGATGCTGATGTTGCAGGCAGTGGCTTGATTTGCCGTGCCACAATGCCAGTCTCAGAACTTAAGGAATGCCCACAACAGCCAGGGCTGGGCCAGGAGCCTGGGACTCCATCTGTGTCTCCCTCGTGGGTGGCAGGGACCCGAGCACCTGGCCATCTTCCGCTGCTTTCCCAGGATCGCATTTGAAGGAAGCTGGATCAGAAGTGGCTGGGACCCAAGCCAGGTGCTCTGATGTGGGACTCAGGCACCCCAAGCAGTGGCTTAAGCTGCCGTGCCAAATGCTGGTCCCGGCTCTAAATTCTTCTGTGTGCACCGTTCAGTGGCATTAACCACGCTCCCTTCACAGTGCAGCCTTCAGCACCGCCCACCTCCAGGGCTTCCCCGCCTTCCCAGCCTGAAACTGTGTCTTTAAGCAGCAGCTCCCTGCCCAGCCCCCTGCAACCCTGAACACCCCATCCAAGCAGAATCGTTCAACTGGCCCATTTCATTTAGCATAATGTTTTCTGGGTTCATCCATGATGTGGCCGAAGCCAGATTCTCCTTTCTTTTTTTAATTTTCTATCTATTTATTTACTTCTGTATTTATTTATTTGGGAGATGGACAAATAAAGACAGCTCTCGTCCGATGGTTCATTCCCCAAATGCCCACATCGGTTGGGGCTGGGTCAGGCTGAAGCCTGGAGTTGGGAACCCAATCCAAGTGTCCCGGTGGGTAGTAGGGGCCCAGATACCTGCGCCATCATCACTGCCCCCCAGGGTGTGCATTGGCAGGAAGCTGGCTCAGAAGCAGAGCCGGGATTTAGAACTAAGCCCTCTGACGTGGGATGCGGGCAGCCCAGCTGCTGCCTTAATGCTAAACAGTCGCTTGCACCTCCTTTCCTTTTTAAGGCCGAACAATATCGCATTGTGCAGCTACATCACAACTCGTTTATCCATCCATCCACTGAGGAACACTGGGGTTAGCTTCTCACCTTAGCTGTTGTGGACAGCGCTGCTATAAACATGGGCGTACAAACAGCCCTTTGGACACCCTATTTGCAATTCTTTTGTGTCTATACCCAGAAGTATAATTCTATGTTTAGCATTTTTTTTTAAGGTTTATTTATTTTATTTGAAAGGCAGAGTGACAGAGAGAAAATCTTCCCTCCGCTGGCTTACTCCTCAAATAGCCGCAAAGGCGGGGGCTGGGCCAGGCGAAGCCAGGAGCCAGGAATTCCATCCTGGTCTCCACCTGGGTGGCAGGGGCTCAAGCACTTGGGCCATCTTCTGCTGCCTTCCCAGGCGCATTAGCAGGGAGCTGGATCCGAAGTGGAGCAGCCGGGACTCGAACCAGTGCTCTGCCCTGACATGGGATGCAATTGTTGTAGGTGGTAGCTGAACTACTGCCCCACAGCGGCGCCCCTGTGTGTTTACTGTTTGGGGAACAGCCCTACTGTTGACTTATTGGCTGGTGCTGCGGCTCACTTGGCTAATCCTCCGCCTGCGGCGCCAGCACCCTGGGTACTAGTCCCAGTTGGGGTGCTGGATTCTGTCCCGGTTACATCTCTTCCAGGCCAGCTCTCTGCTGTGGCCAGGGAAGGCAGTGGAGGATGGCCCAAGTGCTTGGGCCCTGCACCCCATGGGAGACCAGGAGGAAGCACCTGGCTCTGGCTTCATATTGGCGCAGCGCAATTTGGGGGTGGGTGGGTGAACCAATGGAAAAGGAAGACCTTTCTCTCCGTCTCTCTCCAACTCTGCCTGGCAAAAAAAAAAAAAAAAGAGAGAGAGAGAGAGAGAGTGACTTATTTACTTGAGAGGCAGAGTTACAGGCAGAGAGGGAGAGACAGAGAGAGGTCTTCTGTCTGCTGGTTCACTCCCCAGACGGCCGCACCCTTTGACATTCCCACTGGAATGGCCCAGAGCTTCCAGGTTCTCCAGCTCACCCCGATGCTTGTTCTTTTCTGTTTATCCAGAAACAGGAACAGGTGTGAGGTGGTGGAATTTTTTTCCTCGGGAGAAAAACACTGCGACTGCTCTGTGCTGTGGGAAGGCCTGAGTCCCCTCGGCTGGGGCACTGAGTGGCCCTCTGCTTCTGTGGCCGCGGGACAAGAAAGCCCGGGGACAGTGTCTGCCTTGGGGGCCACCTTGCTCCCTCCCCCTCCTCTGGGGGGCTGCAAGGGGGTGTTTTAGAATCCTGGAAGCCTCCCAGGTGTGGGAGGGGAGTGGGGAATGGTAGAGGAGTTCCTATGATGAAGAACCCACGGCCGGGGATTTTATAAAGGAAAGAGGACTGATGAGCTCACCGTGTGGGAGGTTCAAGGGCACGGCACTGGCCTCAGATCAGCTCTGGAGAGAACCCATGGCACAAGGCAGCACAGGGACTGTGGGAGAAATCACAGGTGAAGACAGGAAGCCAGAGCGAGGGGAGGGGCCACGGGAAACCACCTCCCGCTAGGCCCCACCTCTAAAAGGTCCCACCACCCCTCAACCTCAAGCTCTGGGGACCAAGCTTCCAACGCATGGGGGAGACGCTCACAGCAGGTGCCCTGGCTCCTGGCCTGGGATCCAGCCTGGGCTAGGCTGTGCTGGTTCCTGGCACGCTGGGGTGAGGAAGCAGCTGTGTGCATAGATGCTAGGTGGGTGAACCTGCGTGAACCACAGCTGGGAAGCTGCCAAAACGCTGCAGGAACCCAGGCCGATTTTTGAGAGGCTCAGCTGAGCGTCTGATGGGGTCTGGGACGCCTCCCCTCACAGGCTACCGCTGTCGAGTTCCGATTCTGCCATTACCGCCTCCAGGCTGGCCTCTGCCTTAGGAAACCTCCTAGATACAGCAGGAGGAAGACTGAGGCTGGGGAGGGGGGAGGAGCCTGCTCCTGACGGACAGTGCGGAGTAGCCTTCCTGGGCCTGGACACTGAGTGCTCCCAGAGGATGGAGGCCATGGCCCCCGGGTCTGCTTCACGCTCGACTGGACCTGCTCACTCCACCCTTAACTGCTCCCAGGACCCGCTGAAGCTGCTCTTGTGGCCCAGAAGTGGCTCTGGACACTTGGGTGAATGGTGGCTAAGCAGCCCTGGGGTCACACTTGACCCACACTATGCCCCTAGGGAGTTGGGGCCACAGTGGAAGCCAGGAGCCAGGCGCGGGGACCCAGGGGTCTGATAGATGCGGGCCCCCCGCTGGCCTAACCAGGGACTGCACCTAACCCGTATCCCCCCACCTCCTGTGTGAGTGGGAGATGGCAGGAGAAGATTCCCTTGGGGTGAGGCGCGGCCTGCAGCCTGTGCCTGCCCACTGTCGCCAGCCCATGGCCCTGGCGCCACTGGAGGGGGAGCAGCGGCCTGCAGGGGGCCAGGACGCCCCCGGAATGTGCTTTTGGATGCGTCGGCTTGCTTTCTGGCTGTTAGACGCTTCTAGGAGTTGCACACAGATAAAGGGTCCCAGTTAATGAGGATTCTGGTGGAAGTTTTAGAATTCACAGCAAGCCCACTCCGCATAATAATGTATCAGAAACACAACAATCCTTTAATCTGGAAGGCATTAATTGCTGGGCCCAGAAATTCAGGGCACGCCAACGGAATCCTTAATTTCGTGAGCTAATGGTTTCAAAAAGCGACTGATTTGAGACTGCCGGCTCTCTGCGCCTCAGCAAGACTCCCACAGCCCCGACAAAGGGCGAGATTGTCTTGGGGCCTGACTCGGGGGATGGCCCTGTACGTGGGTCTGAATGAACGTAGCTCTGCATTTCTCCTGCCGGGCGTGCCACCGAGGACTTTCACGGCCAGGAGCACCCTGGGTAGCGTTCCAGCGGAATGTCCTCACTTGTCCCACACACATTCCCCGAGCACTTCCTCCCAGCCCAGGCTCAGGTTCTGCGCTGGGAGTTTGGGAGCAGGCACGACCAGCCACACAGACAGACCCGAGATCCACCTGCTGACACACAACTGTGGTTGAGAAATGTTGTTTAGGAACGAAGTGGGGGTGTGGGAGGGCTGGGATATAGGTTAAAGAAAAAAACTTTAATTAACCTATTGATTTGAAAGGCAGAGTTACAGAGAGAGAGAGAGAGAGAGAGAGAGAGATGAGCTACAATGGCCAGGGCTGGGCCAGGCTGAAGCCAGAAGCCTGGAACCCCATCTGGGGCTCCCACACAGGTGGCAGGGGCCCAAGCAGTTGGGCCATCTTCTGTTGCTTTTCCAGGCACATTAGCAGAAAAGCTAGGTCAGATGTGGAGCAGCCGGGACTTGAACCAGCGCTCATACGGGATGCTAGCATCATAGGCAGTGGTTTAACAGCACCGGCCTCAAAGAGAATGTTTGTTAACCGAGAGCTGAAGGACGGCGGGCGAGGAGGAGACTGGCGTTTCCTGGGGAAGAAGCCCTGTGCTACTTTACGGGAGCATCGTGCCATTACGGGAGCCGGGATGGTGCCTAAGGAGCTGGCAGTGGCCAAGGCGCGCGGCACAAGAAAAATCACCATCGTCGTTGCTGTGGTTTGCATGCTGTTTGTCCCCCGAAGTCCATGGGTGACTTGGTCCTCAGGGTGGGGCCTCCGGGGTGGGGGGCCCTTGGGCCCATGGGGGCTGCCCCTGGAAGGGAATGGTGGCCTCCTGGTGTGAGTTCTCTCAAGGGCAAGTTCTCATCAAGTCTGAAAATAACCCCTGAACTGCGCTCTGGCTTCCTGTTCCAAGGTGTGATCCCTTCTCCCACAGGCACTCCTGCCTCGATGTGACACAGCCCAGAGCTGAGACAAGGCCAGTGCCGTGTCCTTGAACTTCCAGAACTACTGTGGGCTGGAGGGACTGCACGTCTTCCTTCCTTCCTTCCTTCCTTCCTTCCTTCCTTCCTTCCTTCCGCCGAGTTACAGAGAGGCAAATGCAGAGAGAGGGA
The DNA here is from genome assembly GCA_949820135.1 of Sylvilagus floridanus. NCBI lineage: Eukaryota > Metazoa > Chordata > Mammalia > Lagomorpha > Leporidae > Sylvilagus > Sylvilagus floridanus. The sequence continues at coordinate 161,554,652 of OX463233.1, forward strand.
GAGAGAGAAAGAGAGAGAGAGAGAGAGAGGTCTTCCATCCGCCTGGTCACTCCCTAGATGGCCGCAATGGTCGGAGCTGTGCTGATCCGAAGCCAGGAGCCAAGAGCTTCTTCTAGGTCTCCCACGTGGGTGCAGGGGTCCAAGCATCTAGGCCATCCTCTACTGCCTCCCCAGGCCATAGCAGAGAGCTGGATCAGAAGTGGAGCAGCCGGGACTTGAACCGGCATCCATATGGGATGCCAGCACTGCAGATGGTGGTTCTCCCCGCTATGCCACAGCCTTGGCCCCGCTCCCTTCTTTCTAAAGCTAGCCCATTGTGGCTATTTCGTTGCAGCAATGCCAGACTGACTGACAGCATCTTTGTCCTCAGAGTGAGACGAAGGGGAAGCCTCAGACGGGCTTCGTGTGGGCTCAGAGGCCCTGGGCCCTGCACTGTACCCAGGAGAATCTTAGTGCCCTGGAGGTCCCAGAGACGACCACTCTGGGTGCAGACTGGGAGGCAGGAGATGCTCGGGTCAGGGCCCTGGCTCTGGGGCAGGGCATCCACTCCGCACCCCGACTCCCCTGGTAACACAGGCGAGACGGCCTCTAAGCGCCCAACACAGGAGCGCCTGCAACTTTACATCCCGAGTCAGACTATGTTCTCCATTTTAGACAGGCTCATGGAGGCATAGCGGACACACAGCAAAGTGGACAGTTTAGATCCAGTTTCATATTCATCTACACCCGGGGAGACCACCTCTAAACTCCAGACAGTGCATCTAACGACCACCCCTACAAGGTTCCTTACCTGCCACCGCCCCCAGTTCCCAAACTCTGCTGTGTTTTCTGTGACTACAGATAGTTTTGCATGTCCTAGAACCTTATATAAGTGAAACCGTACCGTATGCACTGTTTCTTGGCCTGGCTTCTTCCGTCGCAGAGTGTTTTAAGATGCACCTGTGCTGCTGTACACGTCAGTGGTCCGTCCCTTCCTTTTCATTCCTAGGCGCGTGCTGCAGCCTGTTGGCGGGCGTCTGGGCGGTGTCCGGTTGGGGGCTGCTAGGAGGAAACTGCTGCGATCATGGACATGCAGAGTCTCGTGTTAATGGACATCTTCGCTACTCTTGGTAGAGAGACCGGGGAGTGGAACCGCTGGGTGGTGGGGTGGGGGTAGGCGAGCTGTGGATAAACGGCCAGACGACTGTCCAGAGGTTGCTCCACATTTGCCAGGCTGACCCTTCTACTGGCTGTGTGAGGGGCTTCCTGCGGCTCAAATTCACCTGTGAGCATCTTTGCATGTGTGCACGGTACTTCTGCCATCATTCTTTTTTTTTTGTAAAGTTTGCATTCACATAGTTCCCCAGGCCACGCTTTGAAAAGGATTTGTTTTTGTGTGTTGAGTTTCAGTTATTTACGTATTTTGGTTACAAGTCCTTTATCAGCTACCTGTTTTACAAACTTCTTATTTCAATCTGTGATTTGTCTTTTCATTCTTCTCACAGCATCTTTCAAAGAACAGAAGTTCTGTAATTTTAGTAAAGTCTGGTTTATTGATGTTTGATTTATGGATCGTGATGTTGGCGTCGTAGCCAAGAAATCTTCCCAGCCCAAGGTTGCAGAATTTTTCCCTGGTATTTTTTTTCCAGAAGTTTTTATATTTTTACATTTAGGTTGATAATCCATTTAAAATTTTAATTCTAATTAATTTTGTTTCTTTTCTTTTTCTTTTTTTTTTTTTTTTGTTTGTTTTTAAAGGCAGAGAGAGACTGAGACAGAGAAAGTTCTTCCATCTGCTGGTTCACTCCCCAAATGCCTGCAACAAGTGGAACTGAACCAAGATGAGGCCAGGAGTCTGGAACTCAGTAAAGACAGCGTTGAATGTTTCTTCTTCTTCTTTTTAAGATTTATTCTTCTTCTTTTTAAGATTTATTTATTTCTTCTTCTTCTTTTTAAGAAGAAGGGGTTTCTTCTTCTTCTTTTTAAGATTTATTTATTTATTTATCTTGACAGGCAGAGTTAGACAGTGAGAGAGAGAGAGAGAAAGGTCTTCCTTCTGTTGGTTCACTCCCCAAATGGCCGCTATGACCAACGCTGTGCTGATCCGAAGTCAGGAGCCAGGTGCTTCCTCCTGGTCCCCCATGCGGGTGCAGGGCCCAAGCACTTGGGCCATCCTCCACTGCCTTCCTGGGCCACAGCAGAGAGCTGGACTGGAAGAGGAGCAACTGGGACAGAATCCGGCGCCCCTACCAGGACTAGAACCCGGAGTGCTGGCACCACAGGCGGAGGATTAACCAAGTGAGTCATGGCACCAGCCAAGATTTTATTTATTTTTTTTTATTTGAAAGGCAGAGCCACAGAGAAGCAGAGGCAGAGAGAGAGAGTGGTCTTCCATCTGCTGGTTCTCTCCCCAAATAGCAGCAATGGACAGAGCTGCGCCGATCTGAAGCCAAGAGCTTCTTCCGGGTCTCCCACGTGGGTGCAGGGGCCCAAGCACTTGGGCCATCTTCCATTGCTTTCCCAGGCCATAGCAGAGAGCTGGATCGGAAGTGGAGCAGCCGGGACCTGAACCGCATCCAAGTGGGATGCCGGAGCTGCAGGCGATGGCTTTACCCACTATGCCACAGTGCCAGTCCCCCTTCAGCTTGTTGTGTAGGTGTCTACTATTAGGCAAAGAGGTTCCCTTCCATTCCCGGTTTGCTTCAATTTTTGAAACAAATCAGGAATGAATGTTGGATTTTACCAAATGGCTTTTTGTTGTGGTTGAAATGATCTTATAACTTTACTTTTTTTAGTTGGTTAATATGGTAAATTGCATTGATTTCCCAATGCTGAAGCAATTTTGCATGCCTGGGAGAAACCTCACTTGGTTGTGCTATGTGACTATTTTTTTTTCTTTCTTGCTTCCTTCCTTCCTTCCTTTATTTTTAAATCTTTCTTTCCCTCCCTCCCTCCCTCCATCCCTCCCTCCCTCTCTCTCTCTCTCTCTTTCTTTCTTTCTTAATGGCTAGTGCTAGGCCAGGCAGAAGTCAAAAGCCAAGAGCTTCCTCTGGGTCTCCCACGTGGGTGCAGGGGCCCAAGCGCCGGGGCCGTCCTTCGCTGCTTTTCCCAGGTGCATTAGCAGGGAGCTGGATCAGAAATGGAGCAGCAGGGACTCAAACTCGTACCCATATGGGCTGCCAGCACCACGGTGGTGGCTTCATCCACTATTCCACAGTGCTGGCCCCGTATAACTTTTTATGTACTGCATTATGCGCATATTCAGGGACACGTGTAATTTCTGGAGAAGCACTGTGAGGAGCTCCGAAGGTCTCTCCCCAGAGAAACAACTGTGATTAAAAAAAAAATTAAACAACCATTGAAATTCCCTGGAGATTGTCCAAGGGGCTTACAGCAAGTGAAGAAATATTTATTCAAGAAAATGTTCTGACTCTCAGAGCAGCGAGTTTCCGTGGCATTTCAGCCACGGCCCCTCCTCTCCTTCCCCGTCCGCCCTGGATGGCTCGGCTTGAGGGAAATTCTGCTCCATGTGAGTGCAGCCAGGAACCCAGGGCCCCCGCCGGCTCGGCAGAGGGCTATGCATTACGACGGGAATGCATAGCTCCATTTTTACTCCAAGTTCTTGCCCCCACAGATCAGAGTTTAAAGCAGGGCTCAGGTAAGGCTCACAGGTGAGAGCAGACTTGTTCCACTGAGTGGGTGGGTAAACGTCCACGTGTGAGTGTGGGCAAGCTGCCTGCCTGAGTGGGCGGGGAGTTGCCTAAGGCCAGCATGTGGGAGGGGGCCCAAAAACGAGTTCAGAAAGACAAAAGGCAAAAGGGCCACTCCCGAGTGTGACAGTCCCTCTTATGGGGCTGGGGGACAGCTCCCTAACTCAGTGTGTGAACAGGGTGGGGGCTGGGGGACAGCTCCCTAACTCAGTGTGTGAACAGGGTGGGGGCTGGGGGACAGCTCCCTAACTCAGTGTGTGAACAGGGTGGGGGCTGGGGGACAGCTCCCTAACTCAGTGTGTGAACAGGGTGGGGGCTGGGGGACTGCTCCCTAACTCAGTGTGTGAACAGGGTGGGGGCTGGGGGACAGCTTCCTAACTCAGTGTGTGAACAGGGTGGGGGCTGGGGGACAGCTCCCTAACTCAGTGTGTGAACAGGGTGGGGGCTGGGGGACAGCTCCCTAACTCAGTGTGTGAACAGGGTGGGGGCTGGGGGACAGCTTCCTAACTCAGTGTGTGAACAGGGTGGGGGCTGGGGGACAGCTCCCTAACTCAATGTATGAACAGGGTGGGGGCTTGGGTGGGCTTTAGTGTGTGTGAGGCCTTCTGGGAGTTTCATGGCGACTCCACAGGGAGTTTAACTTCCACGTGCCCATGATGGCGCCTTCTCCTTCCTGGACCTGGGATGCAGGTGCATCATGGGAAAGCGGGCACATGAGGGGGTGGAGTTACAGGGCAGGGGGTGTGGAGAAGCTATGAGGAACCTTCCAGCTCAGTTATTGCTCTCAGTCTTCCTACCTATCATGGGAAGGGCAGGACGTGGGCACTTCTCCCCCTCCGGCTCTGTGTCTTGCGGCTGAGAGGTCTGGGCACCCTCTCGTAGGGTGGACTCTCTGTCTCAGGGGAAGGAGGCCAAAATATACCTGGCTGCTGTCACCCATTGAGGCTGGTGCTGCAGGTGGCAAGAGAGTCCACCAGAGAGGCCAGCATTGCAACCAAGATAGTGGCACCCAATGCAGGCATTGGTTTGTGTCCTGGCTGCTCCTCTTCCAATCCAGCTCCCTGCTGTGGCCTGGGAAAGCAGCAGAAGATGACTCAAGTCCTTGGGCCCCTGCACCCACGTGGGAGACCTGGAAGAATCTCCTGGTTCTGGCCTGGCCCAGCCCTGGCTATTAAGGCCATCTGGGGAGAGCAGAGTTAGATTTCATTGAGCAGGCTGCAAGGAAGCAATGAGCAAGACAGCCCGAGACTGTCTGCTCCAACATGGATTCAACCCAAGGAGCAAACTTGTAACCGCAGTACCTTCTTAGTTATGGTGGGTTTTTCCCATGATGCACCTCCAGGTAGATGATTTGCATCTCTGGGCACCACCCTTAGCTTAGGGCGTCTATGGAATGCTCTGGGGCCGCCCTCCACAGTTGTCTCCTCCAGCTCCTTTGGAGGGCAGAAGTTCCATGTCGGGAGTGTGAGCCAAGGAGACCAGAAGCTACTGCCCCAGCCAGCTTCCTGTAGAGGGTGTCACTCTGATCCAAGCAGGCTGCTCTCCTCACCCCCAGATTAGAGCAATTGAGCAGAGGTTTTGCCTGCAGGGAGAGATCTTCAGATCTCTTTGCCCGAGGGAAGAGACTTCTTAGGAAACAGTGTGGAGCAGTTCCAGCTGCAGGGTGAAAGCAATGGAGATGTTTGCGGTAAGCAATTAAGAGGAGGCGAAACCATAAGCCAGCCAGGAGCTTGTTGGACCAAGAGACCGAGAAGAAGGACCCTTCTGGGGTTGCACCAAACCTCAGAGGCTGACCTCAAAGAGAACCCCTGCAGAGGGGCCTGGGATGTGGAGCAATGCATTCCCCCAAGGCATTGTTGAGAACGGAACCATCCGTCATCTAATAGCTTGGTGTGAGTCCAACGGGGGCAGACAGCTTGACAGAGAAATCAAGGAACGAGAACAGGAGAGTCAGGCCAAAACCGCTGTCACCCAGGGTGACTGTGCACTAGCCCAGGGCTGCTCCCTCTGAGGAGTGAACCCAGAGGCTGCATCGTTGAGGAGGGATAGGCTTCACGAAACGGTCCAGCCATGTCTCTAGACAAACACAGAAGCCAACCGTAACACACCCTGAAAGGAGGCGAGTGTCGGATTTTAGAGCTGCTTTAGTAAATTGTCCAGAATGGTAAGGTTTGCCGTGGGTGGGTGGGTGGGTGGGGGCATTCGGTGCACCTGTTAAGTAAGACACCACGTGGGATGCCTGCATCTCATACCGGAGTACCTGGGTTTGAGTCCCAGCTCCTCTCTGGAGTCCAGTTTCCTTCTGTGAGAAAGATCAGGGTGTACTTTCATAAGACTTCGCTTGGCCTTAGTGCAGCCATGATGCTAGGCCTCAGTACGACGTAGGACAGAGGGTTGCAAACCCAAAGTAGGTCAGTTGCTGCGCTCGCTCGCTTTGCAAACCTTGCACCACTTGTTATCTTTGCAAGCTTCAGCAATTTTGTAATCTGTAGCCCCAGGAGGCCTGTTACGGGGGTGCTCCCAGGTCTCAGGTCCTGGAGCCTTGATGATACCAGATGTAACTACCTTAGGTCTGCCAGCAACCCTCACCCCGTAACCGTCCCTCACCCTGCCTTAGGCGCCCTGTTGGGTTTAGATTGCATCTCTGGAGCTTCTCGGCCATTGAGGAGCTGGGGGACTGGACCTCTGTGTGGCAGGGATAAAAGGAGCTAAGTCACTGGGGGGGGGGGGTGCCTGCTTCCACCTGCTGGCCGCTGCTCTCTCGAGACCTGGCATCAATAAACGCCTCGCTTTCGGCTTCCTTCATGCTTCTGAGCCCATCCTTTGCTCGGTTGGTGGTCTCAGGTGGGTTTATTTCCCACACTGCTAACAGGCACGTTGGGAGGTTAACAGGTGACGACTCAAGTACTTTGGGTCCCTGCCACCCATGTGCAAGTCCTGGGTTAAGTTCTTGGCTCCTAGTTGCAGATTGGCCGAGCCCTGGCTATTGTGGGCATTTGGGGAGTGCACCAGAGGATGGGAGATTTCTGGCTCTTTCAAATCAAGCAAATAAATAAATAAATAAATAAATATTTAAAATTAATTGAGGGGCTGGCGCTGTGACAGCAGGTAAAGCCACTGCCTGCTGTGCTGGCATCCCATTTGGGCACCGGTTTGAGTCCCAGCTGCTCCACTTCCAATCCAGCTCTCTGCTGTGGTCTGGGAAACCAGTGGAAGATGGCCCAAGTCCTTGAGCCCCCTGCACCCATGTGGGAGACCTCGAAGAAACCTTTGGCTCCTGGCTTTGGATCAGCCCAGCTCTGGGCGTAATGGCCATTTGGGGAGTGAACCAGCAGATGGAAGATCTCTCTCTCTCTCTTTCTCTCTCTGCCTCTGCCTCTCTGTAACTCTGCCTTTCAAATAAATAAATATGTCTTCAAAAAATTAAATTGAAGGCAATTGCTTCAAAATTAAAACGTGCAGATTTAATGAAAATTTATGAGGCATGAAAAGAAACAGTGCAGTGTGGCTATCCATAGAAAAAACACAAGCAACAAAAAACACCTTTAAGAGGGTTCAGAATCCAGCTTAGCAAAGACTTCAAAGCATCTGCTGTAAATATGTTCAAATAACTAAAAGACGTCTTAAAGAAATAAAGGAAGATAAAATGTCTTATGAAATAGAGAATATCGATAAAGAGACAGAAATAGTAAAATAGTGCCAAGTGGCAATTCTAGAGCTGAAGAGTATGGTGACTAAAATGAAAACTTCAAACGGGAGATTCAGCAGCTTTGACAGGCAAGAGAAAGAATTGGTGGCCTTGAGGAGAGATTTACAGAGATTATGCATTCTTGAGAACACAGAGAAAAGAATACGAAAAAATGAACAGAAGCTTAAAGAAATGTGAGACAGTTTTAAGCATTAAGCATACCAGCAAGCATGATGGGATCATCCGAAGGAGAGGAGAGGGAGAAAGGAGCAGAAATAATACCTTAAGAAACAACGGCTGGTGACTCCAAAGTTGACAAGAACGCTCATCCACACATCCAAGATGCTCAACGAACTCTAAGTAGGAAAGTGCAAAGAAACCCACACTCACACACATCACAGTAAGCATGCGCAAAAGCAAGGAGAAAGTCTTTTTTTTTTTTTTTTGTTAAAGATTTAAGTGTTTATTGGAAAGGCAGAGTTACAGAGAGAAGGGGAGAGGCAGACACATGGAGAGAGGTCTTCCATCTGCTTGTTCACTCCCCAAATGCCACAATGGCTAGGGCTGGGGCCGGAGCTGGGCCATGCCATGGCCAGGAGCCTGGGACTCCATTTGGGTCTCCCTTGTGGGTGCAGGGGCCCCAGCACTGGGGCCATCTTCTGCTGTTTTCCCAGGTGTATTAGCAAGGAGTTGAATCAGAAGTGGAGCAGCTGGGACTTGAACCAGTGCTCACATGGGATGCCAGCATTGCAGATGGTGGCTTATCCCAATGTGTCACAATGCCAGCTCCCAAAGAGAGATTCTTGAAAGTGACACAAGGAAAATTACTCATCACATGCAAGAGCCCTTCAATAAACTATCAGCTGACTTATTTCTTTAAAAGATTTATTTATTTATTTATTTGAAAGGCAGAGTGACAGAGAGAGAGAGAGAAGGAGGAAGGGAGAGAGAGAGAGAGAGAGGGAGGGACGGAGGGAGAGAGAGAAAAAGAGAGGGAGGGATGGAGGGAGAAAGAGAGAGGGAGGGAGGGAGGAGGAGGGGGGAGGGGAGAGAGAGAGAGTGAGAGAGAGAGAGAGAAAGAGAGAGATCTTTCATCTGCTGATTTACTTTTCAAATGGCCACAATAGCCAGGGCTGGGCCATGCAAAATCCAGGAGCCAGGAACATGTGGGTGGCAGAGGGCCATATTCCCAGGTTCATTAACAGGGACCTGCATTGGAAGTGGAGTACCTGGGATTCAAACTGGCTCTTCCCTATGGGATGTGGATAAGCCAATCATGGCTTAACCCACTGCACTGCAATGCCTGCCCCCCATCAGCTGACTTCTAATCAGAAACAATGGAGATTGGAAGGCAAAGAACAGCCAGGAAAACCACGTGTGAACCAAGGATCCTACACTCAGCACGACTGTCCTTTAAAACCAAGGGTGAGGGCTGGACAGTTGGCCTGGTGGTTAAGATACTTGCATTCTACACTGGAATACTCAGATTTGACACAGGGGAATATCTTCCATCTGCTGGTTCACTTCCAAAATGCCAGCAACACTTGGGGCTAGGTGAGACCAAAGCCAGGAGCCTGCAACTCAGTCCAAGTTTCTTACTAGATGGCAGAGCACAGAGCCAGGCCTAGAGGCCCAATAGGGAAGGAGAGATCCTGGGAGAACAGGACTCAGCCAGGAAGGGGGGGGGGCAGGAAGAACAGAGCCCTCCCCCCACCTTCTGACCACCCTCAGAGGCTTCCCTGGGGGCTCCACTTCTGCCAGGGTGGGGAGCACATGGAGGGGAGCCAGCGGCACGGCATCCACCTGAGACTGGGCGGGGCTCCCCCAAAACTTGTCAGGAGGCAGGACTTCCTGGCACAGTGAGGGTACGGGGTGTCCAGGGCTCAGGGAAGGCTGTGTGTGAAGACTCAGGGGAGGGAGGATGTGGGCTGCATGAGCCCTGGCGCCGAAGGCAAGGTGGAGGCAGAAGGCGGCTCTCATCCTTGCAGCTGTTGTGTAGACAAAGTGAGTTGGTGCATTGAGGGTGTTGCAACAGTGCCTGGAGCTTGGGAGGTGCTGTGCTCAGTGTTGTTGATGGCATCACTGTTAGAGATGATTTTTGTGTATTTAGATGGCAGAGAGACAGAGACTGAATCAAAGAGAACTTCCATTGGCTGGTTCACTCCCCAAACACCCTCAATAGCTGAGGCTGGGTAGGTAGGAGCGAGGAGTCTGGGACTCCATCCGGGTCTCCCATGGGAGTAGCAGGGACCCGGACCCGACTACTCGAGGCATCACTGCTGCCCCCCCCGCCCAGGGTGCCCACTACCAGGAAGCTGGGATGCTGAAACGGAGAGCGGAGCCAAGACTCAAACCCAGGCACTCAGTGTGGGATGTGGGAGTCCCCAGGGGCATCAGAATCGCTTGGCTGCTGTCCTCTAGCAAGCGATGGGCCTGGCCCGGGGGGAGGGGATTCAGAGAGTGGTCTGGACAGATTCATGGGCCGATACGCGTCCAGAGGCTGGACAGGTGAGCCTCTCGGCTGTGTGGTGCAAGGAGCTCCATGAGCAGGTACAAGCAGAGTCGGAGCCACCTGTCCAGGCTGCTCCAGGGGGTGGGAGGGAGGGCAGCCTCCAGCTAACACGGTCCACGGCAGGCTTTGGGGAGTGTGGCTCAGACCTTAAATCACTCGGACCAGTTCTTCAGGCAGACAGCTGGAGCCAGAGTTACCCTAGGCGGGCCTGGTGCACACATGGGGTGGCCGGCCTCCCTCAGGGTCTCAGTGTGCTGGCTGAGGGTCCCCAGGGTCTCTCACATGTGCTGCACAGGCGGGCCCACCCACCAGGAGCCCATTCCACCTGCCATCGCTTAACACTCTATCCTCATCTCCCCCCAAGCTGGTGCCAAAGGCTTATGGTCGAAGCAACCCTGGGAAGTGCTTAGGGATGGTGTCCGGCCCCAAGGAATGCCTAAATCTTGCTTCCCGTGAGGCCTTGTGTGGGCACAAGGACACTGATGAATAGCAAATCAACATGCCACTTGGTTCTGGAAGATTCTCAGGAAAGCTTGCGCTGGGCCTGGGCTCACACAAGGACATCCCTCTACCCCTTGACGGCCACACCCAGTTGTGCCAGTGGAGCCCGCATGGGTCCCTCTGGGCAGGATAAGGCCAGAGGCAGAATGAGTGATGTCTGGGAGCCACTCCTGGAGCGGGTGTGTTTCACAGTAATGAAGATGCTGCTTTGGACACCAGCACCCTTATCAGCGGGTCTGCATTTGTTTCCTGCCTCCATTTTTTTTTAAAAATATTTTATTTATTCATTTGAGAAGTAGAGTTACAGACAGTGAGAGGGAGAGAGAAAGAAAGGTCTTTCAACCTCTGGTTCACTCCCCAAATGGCTACAACGGTCAGAGCTGGGCTAATCTGAAGCCAAGAGCCAGGAGCTTCTTCCGGGTCTCCCATGCAGGTGCAGGGGCCCAAGCATCTAGGCCATCTTCTACTGCTGTCCCAGGCCACAGCAGAGAGCTGGATGGGAAGGCAGCAGCCGGGTCTCGAACTGGAACCCATATGGGATGCCAGCGCTGCAGGAGGAGGATTAACCAACTGAGCCACAGCGCCGGCCCCCTGCTTCCGCTTCTGATTCCAGTTTCCTGCCAGCACTGTGAGGCTCAGGTATTTGGGTCCCCATCGCCCTCTTGGGAGACCCAGATTGAGTGTAGTTTTGGGCTCCCGGCTTCTGCCTGGCCCAGCCCTGGCTGTTGCAGCACTTGGGGGTGGAGGGAGTGAACCAGCGGGAGGGAGAGCTCTCCCTGTCTCTCAAATGAAACCAAATTTTGAAAAATTTAAAAACTGCTCACCACAATCTGAAGCAGGGAACGAAAGAACGGTTTAAAAAAAAAGGGGTGGTGGTGGTGGCTGGGGCTGTAGTGTAGCGGGTAAAGCTACCACCTGTGGTGCCGGCATCCCATAGGGGCACTGACTCGAGTGCCGGCTGCTCCACTTTTTTTTTTTTTTTTTGACAGGCAGAGTGGACAGTGAGAGAGAGAGACAGAGAGAAAGGTCTTCCTTTTGCCGTTGGTTCACCCTCCAATGGCCGCTGTGCTGCGGCCGGCTGGTGCATTGTGCTGATCCAAAGGCAGGAGCCAGGTGCTTCTCCTGGTCTCCCATGGGGTGCAGGGCCCAAGCACTTGGGCCATCCTCCACTGCACTCCCGGGCCACAGCAGAGAGCTGGCCTGGAAGAGGGGCAACCGGGACAGAATCCGGCGCCCCGACTGGGACTAGAACCCGGTGTGCTGGCGCTGCAAGGCAGAGGATTAGCCTATTGAGCCATGGCGCCGGCGTGGTGGAGTTTTAATGACACAGTGGGGTCCTTCCTGAAGGCCCGGGCCCACACGGCTCATCCTCCAGCCCTGGCCCTGCTGCAGACGTGAGCTGGCAGGAGATCAGACGCCCCATTGCTGGGGGGGACTTGCCCAAGCCCTTCTTTCTTTTCTCTTTCCAAAGACATAAACATTTGTACTGCAAGTGGGCCCGGGGCCTGGAGATGTTTATACTGCAGTTCACAAAGAGGACCTTTTGGCTCCAGGGAAGCCCTGTCTGCACACTGGCAGGTGTCTCTGGGGGGTGGCGGGGGCAATGCCGGGCAGCTGAGGGGCTTCCGCAGGACCCCTAGAGACTTGCCCAAGCAGGGGGAGTGGCACCCGGCCTCTGAACAGTAGGATGGTGAGAAACTTGCACTGCTCTCTGCTTTGGCGCTTTCCAAAAAAAATATATATATATATATATTTTTTTTGGGGGGTGTATATATATATATATATATATATATTTTGGTATAATCAATGTGGATTTTATCTTCAAAACTGCACCTGTAATTCCTGAATGCAAATATATCAAATCAAGTGTGAGCATCCCCACTTCCTCTCCTCCTTTCTCCCTGTTGCAAAGGTGAGCGCCGGCGATTTGAACGGCAATGTCGCCGTGGGGCCAGGGCCTTCGGGACTGCCTCTCTGGGCAGGCAGCGAATCGGAGAGCTTCCGAGCGCCGCGGTGGGACAGGGAGTCCTGCTCTGACGTCCAGGTTCGGAGCCCCGAGGGTCAGCCGTCCATGACTGTCAAGGAGGGACCGGTGGACCAGGCGGTTCAGCGCCGGCCTTCTTCCGCAGCTCGCCAGCCTGGCCACAGGGCGGCGCTGGTGAGCAAGGCTGCGCGGGTAGGGCACCCACAGAAGGGCGGAGCTCGGCCGGGGGCTCGAGGGAGACACCAGGACTTCCGAATCCTGTATTGGTTCCCTTTTCTAGGCCAACAGAGAAGGGCACTTTCACCCCAAAGAGCCACAGCTGGCGAGGGGGGGGGAGGCAGCAGAGTTTTATGCAGTGGGGCGCAGAGGGAGTGTTTGGGGGAGACTAGCTTCTTAAAGGAACCAGCTCAGGACTTCTGTACTAAGGCAGTGCGCTAAGTGGGGTTCTCCAGTCCCAGACGCAGGGCCCCGCTGGGCTCCCCGAGGCGTGTGCGGGACTTCCAAATAGCCAGGCCCCTGGCACAGAGGGCTCCCTCCCAGTGTTGGCCTGGCTCAGCCCTGCCAGTGACTGGGCTGCATGTGTGACTTTTCTTATCTCATTTACTCTTCCCAACAGCCCATTTCACAGATGAGTAAATGGAGGTTAAAGGCTAACGCTACCTTCACCCTTCCTCAGCCCCAGCTTCCAGTCCCTGTCCCCCAAACAATGCACAGCTAATGCCCTGAGGACGTTTCTAGGGCGAGCTGCCCCTAGGGAAGCCTGGGCCAAAGTCGGGGAAGGGTCCGCCTGAGCCCCCAGAGATGGACAGCTGGGGGGGCAAGCGGCTGGAGCAAGTTAAGCAGGCTCGTTCTCCCCTGTTTTCCGAGGGGTCTGGATGGCGACTTCCGGCCCAGCCGGGCAGCAAGCGACAGGGCGGGCGTTGCTGGCCTGGCAGGACTGGGGGGGAAGGTTGGCTTCCCACTCCCCACGTGGGAAAGGGATGAGCTTTCACCAGCGGACCCTTGGGCCTGCGGTCCAGAGCGGGGTTTCGGCGCATGGGTGTTAGCAGAGGGAAACGAGGAACTGCTGAGGGTAGCACACTGCTTATAATTAAGAGATCCTGGGAGACGCAGAACAATGAGGGCCACCAGCCGGCCTGGATCTGGGGCCTCCATCATCCTTGGAGCCGCTGGGGGAACAGCTCAGCCGCCGGCCCTCCCCTGCTGCGAAGACCCTTCAAGCAAAGACTGTGGCGCCCCCAGGGCCCTGGGGAGCCCCAGGCACTAGGACCCCCCCCTTGCCACCTTTCCTTCCTGTTCTCCACAACTGAAGCTCACCCATCTCGTCTCCCCGGGAAGTGCGCAGGCATGGAGGGAGGTCCGAGCCCTGCCTCCTGTGCCTCTCCAGGGAGCTCGGTGAGCCTCGCTTCCTGCACCTGGCGAACGGCTGTGCAACATGCCGAACCCGCACAGCTGCTGTGAGGACGGCGGGAGGAGCGGCTGGCTGGGTGCGAGCCCCTGGCTGGGACTCGACAGCCAGGGCCGGTGGGCTTGCTCCCCTGTGGCTGCACGGCCCCTCGGACAGTTTTAAGCAGTTGGTGGGCAAAGTCAACAGAAAAGCATTTCCCAGCGCGTGAGGGTTTTATAAACTGCAAGTTTGGCGGCTGTGTTCACTTCTGGCTACTAACACAGGGGTGCTGGTGTCCCCTGGTCACCTCCTGCTCCTCTCGGAGTTGCCCAGATGGCTCCAGGCCTTGTGGGGTGGGGGTCGTGCTTTGGCTGGTTCACTCCCCACATGGCTACAACAGCTGGGGCTGGGCTAGGCCAGAGCACTTGGGCCATCATTTGCATCGGTAGGGACCTGGATGGTAAGTGGAGCGGCTGGTGCTCCTATGTGACGACGGTCTTGCAGGCATTGGCTTAACCCACTGTGCCACAGCGCTGGCCCCAGAGGGCTAGGCTTGATGGCTCCCTTGCCTGCCCTTCCATGGGCTGTGTGCAGGCACTGGGGACTGTCACTGACGGTGAGGGGGCCACCATTTGCCGGGGGGGAGGGGCCTGTAGTCCGACAGAAGTAGGGAGCCCTGGCTTTGGAGTCAGCTGACCTGGGATGAATCTTAGCCCTGCCCTCCTGGTGGGCAGGCCCTTCTCTGAGCCTCGGTTTCCCCGTTGGGCCATGGCAGAGAAGAATGGAGTGACGCCTGTGCAGTGCTTGGCCCACAGTAGGTACTGCAGAAACGGCAGCTGCTCCTACCACTATCATTATTACCCTTGCCCATTCGAAAGCTGCCCTCTGCCTCCCCAGGCCTAGAAAAAGCTCCCCCTGTATTTGGTGAAATGTGGGTCTGGATACCCCTGAAGCCCTTGATCTTTTTCTGGTGTACGAGGATCTAAGGCAAGTTAACCAAACACTCACACAGCAGCAGCACCTGCCGCCGTTTGTTTTTCGGGATCCCGTGGCCCCGTCTGAACAGGAGCAATGGTAAATAGCGCTCGCTGTGAGATACGTGGACCTGTGCTGGTTCCAGGCCTGCCCGGGCTCTCCCTGGCAATGCTACTCTGGACCTCAGCCTGGCTCTCCTTGCCCCCCACAATGCTTCCTGGGGAGCCAGCCCTGCTCCCCCTGGGGGCAGACAGGTGCATTCCAGAGTCCAGTGATCACCAGCCGGAGGGCGCAGGGCGGCTGCACTGCTATGGAGACAGACAGGCCTCCTGGACACTGGCGGGTTGGCTCGGCCGCCGTGCCCCACCCCGCTGCTGGGCGTAGGCCGACTCGGCGGGGGCCTGGTGGCTCCAGACAACAGCTGGAGACCAGAAATGAAGACTTCCAGCTACAAGCAAATGCTGCTGCTTCTCGAGGATGAAACACTACCCCTACAGGGTCCTTTCAGCTGAGCAAAAACAATCGCCCATGGGGACCCGGCCCTGCCGCCGCAGGGGGACAAAATTCCAGTTCTGGGGCAGTTTCAGGCACGCACAGCCCTCGGGAGAGGAGCTGGTCACGTGACTTCCAGGCCTGGTGACAAGGTCACCTTGTGCGGCCCTTTCCCACTCTGCCTTTGGTCGCCCGACTAACGATGAGGCTGACGTTGCCCAGCGCTGGCTCCCGGAGGGTGGGTGACAATGTGAGGCCCCCCAAGTGCACTCGGATGGGTTGGGGGATTTCTCTCCCAGCCCCGCTGCCCCTCAGTCCGAGGTCGCGCTGTAGAGGCAGGATCGGGACGGTTGCACACTCTGGCTGCGTTTACTTATTTGTTTTCTCTTGCCGCCCAGTGTGACTCTAAGAATTGACCAGCAGGGCCACCCTATGTGTTTTCCACCAGCCGTTTCCTGCCATTAAAAATATTTTCCTTCGTGGAAGGAAGGAGCTTCTGGGAAAGAGAAGGAAGGCTGGGAGAAGATAAACATTCTTTAATGGCCCGTCGCAGGGCCGCGGCCGCCGCAGGCGTCAGGGCCCGCTGCTGGGGGAGGACGGTGGCAAAGGGCGGGGCACACATTTCAGGTCCAGGTGAGGACCCTCCTGGAGAAGCATCGCCAGACCGGCTGTGCCCCCTCCACCCCACCTCTCTGCTCTGGGAGGAAACCCTCTTTGCCACCACACAACAAATATGTTGCCCGCTGGGAACTTGTGTGGCTGTGTCTAGGACCAAATTCCCTAGGCCTTAGCGAGCATCTGTCCAGGATGTCCCCGGTCCAGGAGGGGCAGGTGCCTGGCACAGGGGTCGAGATGCTTGGTGGGGGGAGCGCCCGCATGCCGTAAAGGAGTGCCTGAGTTTGCGTCCCAGCGCTGATCTGGATTCCAGTTTCCTGCTAACGCACACCCTGGGAGGCAGCCGGTGATGGCTCAAGGACTTGGGTCCCTGCCCCCTTGTGGGAGACTTCATTAGTTCCCAGCTCCGGAATTCCACGGGGCCCAGCCCTGGCTGTTGTGGGCGTTTGGGGAGTGCACCAGTGTTTGGGAGATCTCTCCCTCTGTCTCTGCTTTTATAAATAAATAAGTGGGGGGGGGCTAGCACTGCGGTACAGTGGGTTAAGCTGCTGCTCACAACACCTGTATCCTCTATGGAAGTGCCGGTTTGAGTCCTGGTGGCTCGGATTCCATTCCAGCTCCCTGCTAAAGTGCCTAGGAAGGCTCAAGCACTTGAGTCCCATCCACCGATGTGGGAGAGACCAGGATGGAGTTCGTGGCTCCTGGCTTCAGCCTGGCCCAGTCCTGGCTGTTGCAGAATTTTGGAGAATCAACAAGTGGATGAAGACATCTCCTTCTCACTACCTTTCAGAAAAATCATCCTGGAAATTTCTTAGTTCTGATGTGGAAGCTCTGGGGCGGAGCCTAGGAACCTGCATTTGACTAAAGATTCCCAGGTCTGTGTCTAAGGTGGTGGTGACTCTGGTGTGGGACTGGCCTGTGCCCCTTTTCTCCGAGAGCCCTAAACCCTGGCACAAACTGCCTAGGCCAGGGAGTCCTCACTGCACCCATAATCCCCTGAGAATTTAGAATTGCAGGTGCTTGAAACAGCCAGGCTAGACACTGCTCGTGTCTAACCCTGACCCTAACCCTGACCCTGACCCTAACCTTAACCCTGACCCTGATCCTGACCCTACCCTGACCCTAACTCTGACCCTAACCCTGACCCTGATCCTGACCCTGACCCTAACCCTGACCCTGACCCTGATCCTAATCCTAACCCTGACCCTGACCCTAACCCTAACCCTGGCATCTCGGGGAGGCCCCCTGTTCTGCCAGTCCCTTCATCCTGTCCTGCCCAGGGGCCCCGACACTGTCCTCAGCAGCTTCCTGGGAACTCCCACACACTTCCCCCGAGAAGGCCGTCTGTGCCTATGTTCCCATGGTCTGTGCGCCTCGGACCAGATCCTTGCTTGGGTCTCAGGCCACATGTCCAAGGCCTACTGGACAGTTCTGCCTCGGCATCCCACAGTGACCTCGCTGGACATGGTCTGAACGAATTCAGCAGGTGCTCTCTCACACCTGGTGTCTCGTACATCCCTTCTTGCACAGGACAGCCCCCAGCTCAGAGGACCTGAGCATCATCGGGGCCGCCACTGCTGTTAACTCTACTTCTATTCCGGGGCAAAAGGAGCAGCTACCACTCAGTGAAAACGTAGTGCAGGCAACACACAAGCTCACGCATCACCACGGTGCTGTGACTGCCCCACCTGACAGATGGGAAAACAGGCGCACAGGGCTGGGTTACTCAGCCAAGGTCAGACGGCCCCTGATCTATGGGGGTGGTGAGCCAGCCCCTCTTCACAGCACTGGCTTGGGGGCCTGGCCAGCCCCCCTCCCCGGTCTCTCGGCCAGACATGCATATCCGCGAGCCTCCTGGCTGTCTCTCTGCCCTCGCTCTTACCCCGGCTCGGCTGTTTTTCTGAATGCAGGGAGGAAAGCCTTCTAAATGGGAAGTCTGACGTCACTCGGCGCTGAAGCCCTTCAAAGGCTCTCCCTGTTCCCCCTCCCTGGCCTTGCAGCCCATGAATGGAGGGATCTGAACCCCCGGGCCCCAGCAGGACGACCCCAGGGCTGTGCCCCCGACCGCTGTCCCAGGCTGCCTCAGTGAGGACGACGGTACCGCGTCGAGGGCTCTCCTAAGTGGACAGTGCCTGGCGCGCACCATTGGCAAGGGCAGCGTGGGGAGAACAGCGGTGCAGGGGAAGAACTGATGGCTCAGGGGGCGGAGCAAAGTGCACTTGGAGGACAGTCACGTGAGCACTGGGGACACACCTCCTCGGCTCCTCTTCACAGCCTCCGGAGCTCCCGGTGGGGACGCTGGGGACGCTGGGGCCTGACTGGCTCGGGGCCAGTTCAGTCTCATCTTTCCCGTCAGAGCAGCGTGCTCTTCCCGGCCCTCCCCGGCCTCGGCCCAGCCCGTGTCTATCTGGAATTCCTACCGCTGCAGATCTTACCAGCCGAGGAGCAACTGCAGGTTAAAGCTGCGACAAGACTGGAGGAAGTCCGGAGATACTACGAGGAAAAAGCAGGCAGGCAAATGGTGAGCGGGACCAGGCGCGACAGCGGAAGTTCCGAACCCCACCACGTGCCACTTTCCTCCGCCCCTCAGTCTCTGGCGGCAAGTGAGACCATTGGAAAAAACGACAGCCTGGGGCCCATCAACCGTGTCTACAACAATGAGAATATTTATTTTCTCCAGACAGTAAAAATAACATTTTTCTTTCTTTTGTAAAAGTTAAGTACCATTACATTCCATTTTCTTAAATAACAAAAATCCTAAAAATATATATTAAATTGTATACAGTGCGTCACACTTCATCTTATAGTTTAAAATACATGATGTTTCTGTTTTATTCTCAAAGTTGCATATTAAGAGCATATTTACACATAAAGCCTTGTCATCCAAAGTCAAAGCCCCGGCTGGGAGGTGCACTTGGAGGCGGGGCAGTCTCGGTGCAGCTCCTCGCACAGGCGGGAAAGTGCCTCCAGCCCATGCTTCTAGACGCTTCCATCCTGAAGCAGGAGTCGGACTTCCGACTTCCCTCCACACGCACTTCTGCTTACCTCAGCAAGACAGACGCCTGTGAGACAGGCCCACCGGGGGTTGCAGGCGGGGGTGAAGCCCCGTCACCCCTGAGCCATCCAGCCTGAGGGGGGTTAGCTGCGGCTGGCAGGTTTGAGAAACACCCCACACCAGGGCAGCTGAGCTGAGACGCCTGGCCAGGAGGTAGAACAGTGAGGAAGGTAAACAGAGACACCAGAGGAGACCATCAGAAGGTTACGAATTCCCAAGGTAGTAAGGAAAGCAGACATCCAACACCAACAGGAGACGGGAAACCCAGTTCCCTGGAGTGGGGCGCGGTGGAGACCTGGCGTGGCCTCAGCAGACAGGAAGGTGGGACCTCGGAGGCCGCCACCTGTAAGTGCTGGTGAAGCCTAAGTGCGTGGTGCCCAGGATGCACGGGGTGGACGATGGCCTGGGAGCCCGCTGGTGCTGAGCCAGCACTGCCGACTGCAGGCGGGGTCCTGGACCTGGTCAGGCCGACTGTCAACAAGGGTGGGGTGGCCCGAGGGCCAGGACAGCGGTACTTGCTAGTGCTTTGCTCTTTGTGGGCTTCTGGCCGATTGGCATCTTGAGTGGGAGCCCACACTGAGATGGCAGAACATCTTGGGGGCCTCATTCACACCCAGAGAGGCTTCACCCCTGCCCCGGTGTGGCAGCCGGCCCCAGGGCTCACCGCTGCTCGTCCTCTGCCTCGCGAACAATGGGACGAGCGGGGGGATCGTGTGGCACCGTGTACCTCTTTCCTGCCTTGTCAGAGGGGCCGAGGACGCAGTGCGGTGTTCCCCAGGCACAGTCACTGTGGAAGGTGACAAGATGGGCGGACGAGGGCCCTTCTGTGGGTATGCAGGCGAGAAGGCAGGGCCTGGGTGCCTGCTGTCCCCCGAGGAGAGGCCCCAGAGCCTCTGTTCTTTCATCGACTCTCCTCCAGGTCACCCTTCTCCTAACCTCTGACCCCTGCTAAAGGCGAGTCTTACAAGATCAAGTGCCCTCTCCTAAAAGCTCACCTCAGCTCTCCTGGGATAATTCATCTGTCAGGTGCTTCCTAAGCCACAAGCGGCCCTGTGTGGGGTGCTGCTGACAGACCCTAACTGGGGCCACACAGTTTATGGAGGTTTGGGCGGGGACGATTTATGGCCCTTCTCCTCCCGTGTTGTCCCGACGCAGCTCCCTGGATAGTAAGTTGATCCCAGAGGTGCTGGGCTGTGCCTGGGTCACCAGGAGGACCAGCGCGGGGGCAGCACCAGCCCTTCCTGGGCTCTGAGAAAGGGATGGTCCAGCTGCTGCTCAGATGACACACGCCTTGGGCTTGGCCTCCGGGGACCTGAGACGTGGGGAGGGCAGGGTGGGCCTGCAGGAAGCCCCAGGGCCAGCAAGCGGCACTGGCCAGGGCAGCTCCTCAGCCAGGCAAGCCCTCCCTGGGGCCAAATTCCACATTCCCTTTGTGCCACGCAGACTTCCTCCCAAGGCACGGGGCCCTCTGTGACGGCACGCACCTGACGCTTGCCTTTGGGAGGAGATTCCACAAAAGCCCCGACCAGCCTGGAGGGGAGACTGCACATGTCGGTCTGTTTCCAGGGGACCTCACGTGCGACGGGCCCAGCGGCCAGTGGCCAGCTGCTCCAGATCAAAGCATGAAGACAACACTGAGCAGCTCCAGACTCTCAGCAGGCCTCGCACGGCGCCTGGGCCAGGCCCCGCCCCCTGTGGACATAGCGCCCTGCTTCCCTCCTCTGGACGCCCCTGCTGCCTCCCAGCGCCTCTCACTGGGAGAGGACCGGGGTGCTGAGTGCCACCTGTCCCTGCCCTCCCAGGAGCACCTGCACAGACAGGCGGCCAGGACCCCAGGAAGGGCTGCTGCAGGCACTGGCGTAGGGACCCGGGAGAGGTAAGCGAAGTGCTCCAAGTGGGGAGGGGGAGCCCGAGGCCAAAGGCAGAACCACCACCAGGGCCAAGTGCCTGTGGGAAAACCGGCTCTGATGAAAGCCTGGGCCCGGCCCTCAGGGGCGCAGGCTGCCCTGCCCAGCTGCTGTGGACAAGGCCTGCCTCCAGAAAGTGGGGCTGCCGTGACAGACGGCCGCGCCGGGCAGCTGCAGCTCTCCATCTCAGGCCACCCCTGCCTGATCTGCAGTGCCCAAGCCCTCCCCTCCACACAGCAGTCACCCCCTTGTGTGGGGGACACGGCGGTGTGGGCGTGGACAAGGGCCCCTCCTTCCCCCTCTGAGCCATTCCTAGTGCCATTCTGCGCCCACTGAGTGCAGAGCACAACTCTCGGGATTTTTTTCATCTTCTTCTAAAATGGGAGACACCCAAAGGGGGGTGGCAGGCCCATGTCTCAGCAGCACTGCCCAGAGGCCACACCACAGTTGCCTTCCCTGTTCTGAACTGGGAGTCAGCTGAGAGAACACGGGCAGACCAGGGCTGGCTCCCGCTCCACACGATCGTGAGCTGCTGGGGCTGAGGCCAGGCGACCCCAATCCCACATGTGGGCACTGAGCGCCCCTCACGGCCCCCAGCAGGGCGTGCCCCATGTTCTCTGTGAGCCCTCCAGAAGCTGCTCTGCAGGCCACGAAAGAAGCCGTGTGCGGAAGATGTCAGGTTTGACGTGAGGGGGCTACCAGACCCCCTTCTCAGGCCCTCCGAGTTGGAGGAGGCGCATCCCAGGCCAGTGCCCACAGAGCAAAGCGCCAGGGCCAGCACAGAGCACGGGCTCTCCTCACACCTGCGGGGGCTAAGGCCCAGGAGTCCACACTTGTGCAGGACCAGCCAGCCCTCAAAAGAACCTGAGAATTCTCCTAGGAGAAACCGATCCGTGTGTGGCACAACAGAGAATCAAGGAACCTTAACGCGTGCTAACCCTACCCACCACCCTACCACATCCAGAGCGTCCCTGAGCCGGGGCCAGCCACGGCCACCTGCGTCTCCTGGGCCCCGCTGCGCTGACACCCCCACCGTCAGATCAGGGAGAGGGATGCAGGGAGGGCCGGGCGCCGGGCCTCGAGTCCCTGTCCTGCCGGTGCAGCAGGAGGAATTCAGGCCTGGCCTGCCCCCGCAGTGCGGCACCCATTCCTGGTCTGTAGGAGGGCGTCCTGGAGAGGCCAAGGGGGAGGGAGCGGCAGGGAAGAGTCGGTCTGAGGAGCGCGGGAGAGGTTGACCCCACCAGCCTTGAGCTCTGAGAGGGACCGCACGTCCTAGGCACATTGGGGTTTTAGTCACTCACAAGGGGATTACGGTCATCTTGCTGACTCTGACCCTTGAGCTTCTTCTTGAAGATGGAAATCGACGTAGAAGGCTTGTAAAAAATACTCCAGATTTCCCCTGAAGTCCCTGGCTGACGACAGTCCCTAAGGTCCCCGGACGCAGGAACACGATGGGATCTGCCAAATAGAAAGTTTCAAAGTAGCACGGGACAAAGCACCCACAACAACTGACTCCACAGGGACGTGCAGCAGGCCCCTTGCAGAGCCGGAGGGCAGTGGCCTGCGGGCAGCAGAGCCCAGGGGCAGGCCCCACCTCCACAAGACAAAACGCTCTCTTACCGGCAAAGCTACTGCCATCTGGAGAGTGTTCAGATTGCTCTTCATTTTCATTATTATTTTGTTAAATAAAAGAGCTCTTTCTTCAAATGCCATTTACCTGGTAGGCGGCCTAGCTAAAACAGGACAAAGCAAACCCCCTCAGCGTGAAGTAAAGACCCCACCCTTGGGCTTCTGCGGTCACAGAGTGCTGTGTGCCTTTTCACAGGGGCACGCCCAGTGATGCCTCACAGAGAGCGTCCTGCTCTCTTCCTGCTGTGGGGAACGTGCAGGCAGGACTGGGACCAGTCAGCCTCCCCAGAGCGTGTGAACCGCAACTGATAAAATGTAGGAAAAACCATTGGCCCTCCATCTACACAGCATCCACACCGGCATGGTTAACCAACAATATCGTATTTCTCTATGTTCTTTATAGTGTGGTTATTCCCCAACAGTACAGAGCAGCGATATTTATGTGGCATTTACATTGTATTAGGTATTATAAGAAACCTAAGGTACTGGGAGGATGTGCTTAGATTATAGGCAAATACTACATTGTAGTTTAAAAAAATTATTTCTCTTCAGAGAGAGACAGAGATCTTCCAACCATCGGTTCACTCCCCAAATGTGCACAACAGCTGGGGCTGGGCCAGGCCAAAGCCAGGAGCCTGGGACTCCCGTGAGGGTGGCAGCGGTCAGCTGACAGGAGGCTGGAAGTGGGAAGTAGAGCTGGGACAGACCTAGGCCTTCTGACACAGGATGCCCGTGTCCCCAGTGGAATCCTAACTGCTGCGCCAAGCACCGCCTCCTTCGCCACTTTATATACAAGGGGCTCGAGCAGCTGCAGGGTCTGGTGTCCAGTGGGATCCTGGCACCGGTCCCCCAAGGATGTTGAGAGACAACTGCATACAGAAGAAGCATGAAGGAGTTCAGGAAACTGCTTCAACTGGAAAGAGTTCAAGACCGGGCGGAGAGGTCTGCTACGGCAGCCCCCACACTGCCAGGCGGCCTTCGCAGGACAATGGAGGGGCCCGCATTTCACAGTAAACAGTCTGTGGCCGAGGCTGGGGGGCAGGTCAGAGGAAAGGGGCCTTTATAGAACATCAGTCTTCCAGAAGGCCTTGAACTGGGGGAAGAGCCTGAACTGGGAACCACAGGAAAGACCAACCAGGGCTCTAGAAAACATTAGGGAGAACTGGGGATGGGAGATCGACTTGGGAGTAAGGACTTCTTACACTGGATGCCTCTGGTTCCTGACTCCAGCTCCCTGCCAGCGAGGATCCACCTAGCTGGACTCCTGCCACCAACATGGAGGCCTGGACTGTGTTCCCAGCTCCTGGCTTTGTCCTTGGCACGGGCCTAACCGCATGGGCATTTGGGGAGCGAACTAGCAGATGGGAACTCTTTCTGTCTCTCTTTCAGCTTTTCAAATAAGTAAATACAAGTTAGGAAAAAAAAAATAGGGACAACTCCCCTTTGCAGGTTCACAAACATCAGAACAAACTCCCCTCTCCTAAGAGGTGAAACTGGTAAACCCAAGCAGCAAAGTCAAGGGACGAATTTTTTTTTTCTCAACTTGGTCAGAATCAAAGGGTGAAGTTTCTGTAAGTTTCTTCAATACACTTTTAAAAAACAATTATTAAACTATAGTGAACAAATGAAAAAAAATAAAAAAAAAAGAAACAAAAAAAGAAAAAGAAAAAAAAAAAACTATAGTGAACAAAACCTTAGAATTCTTTTCCCAAGAGCGCTTCCCAATTTCTGGCAGACAACGGGCACATGTGTGGTGCTGTCCCAGGAATCTTTATTCTCTCATGAAGGTCTCTGAGTGAGAGCTCAGCATGAGCCAACACAGGGAAAGGGTTGCTTTTCACGCCAGGGCTGTTTCAATCCTCCTTGAAATCAGATCCTTTGGACACAGGGGCAGACCTAATGCTCAGGCCCCAGTGGGCTCTGTCCAGTTGTGCTTTTCACTCCATGAAGGAGGATGGGTTACTGCTTTTTGCTGCCCAGGACTAAGGGATTTGGAATCACGTTCTGATACTATCGTGCCCTGACTGGCGAAGCGTGTTAGAAAAGGAATTCTCTGCACCCCCCCCCCCCCAACAGGCAGCTCTCTCGCATACTCACTTGAATGTGACGTGCAGAAGTATCTTTGCTACAATGGCTGTGACTGTGAGGATGAGGAGAGTTGCTAGGCCATACACTGTCCACCCTGCAAGTGAAAAGACAGAGTTTACTGGGCCTCTTTGTGCCTTGTTTCCAAAACGAGGTCTAACGAAAGCCCCAAATGAACACTGGCAGCTTGGAGAGGCAGGACTGGCTGAGGGGCCCCTGCAGGTGGGCACCGGGGAAGGTCCAGCAGAAGGTAGTGGATTGGCTGACAGCCAGGCTGAGCAAGGAACCCCAGGCTTTCTCCGTTCTACATTGCCTGGTTCTAGAACTGCCTCTCAGGAGAGGCTGGTGCCAGGTCCAAAGGACCCTGGACTCAGAGTCAGAAGGGGTGGTGGACATTCCTCTATGCCACAGGAACCACTGTGCAACCACAGATGACCTGTGAGGGCTCTGTGGGTCACAGTGAGATGTGTGACCTATAAAATCCTACAGAATCCATGGCTGACAGAAGCACAGCAGGCAGGGAGGGCCATCTCCCGACTGCCATGACAGGCCTGCAGCAGTCTGGAAGCCTCGAGGGCGGGTCACCACCCCCCGTCCCTCGCAGCTGTCCACACTCATAGAGGCACAGCTTCCTCGGCTGAAAAGAGGGACTGGGGCAGGATGTACCCAAGTGAGCCAGCATCCCGGCACCTGGCACAGTGGGGCAGAGACTGTGTTGGGCTTATGGTATGGTCTAGGGTCTCGGCCAGTGCCTGGCCCTGCGGAAGCACTGACATGCCTTCTGGATGGATGAACTGTATATGTTAATGACTTTAAGGGGTACAACGTGGCCTCCAGAAAGAGAATCTCAAAGTGAGAAAATCTGGATTTGCTGATTAGTCAACGATGTACAGAAAGGCACGCAGGCTGGATCTTCAGAGGTGAGAACGTTCTCCTAAGGACTCCAAGCTAATAGGAAAATGTCCCTCAGAGGCCAGGACAAAGTGTGGCCACAGAGCCAGCACCCCAATCTGCCTCTGAACGAGAAACACCCAAGAGCACTTTTGTTTCTGTAATTGCCAACAACGCTACCTTCAACTCGGTGGCTTCCAACCCCCACTGATGATGCCCAGGAGTTGCTACCTGGGACAGTCTGAGGCGGGTGGCTGGGGCTGGTGGTGATGACGTAGAGGACTTTGGAGGACCGGGCGGCGCTGACGCTGAGGTTGGCCTGCTCTGTGATCACCTCGGCCACCGTCTGGTTGACAGTGGGCCTCTCCTGCGGTGGTTCTTCCTTGACAGCTGGAAGGTATTAAAAACATCAAATTAACTGGGGAAAGTGGATGGCCACAACCAGGAACTGCGAGGGAGGAGGGCGGAGGGAGGAGAGAGGAGGGCGGAGGGAGGAGGGAGGAGGGCGCTGGTTATGAAGAGGTCTTTTTCGCTGATTCGCCACTGGGTGCAATTCCTTCCATTGGTCCTGCTGGCCCCAAAGGAGAACCTGTTGGTCTCTGGCTCCAGCTGGGCAGGAGGCAGGAGGCAGTGGCCGTTAACTTCTAATTACATGCCTGGTCTCTCGGCCACACCTGACCACGCCTTCGGGTTACCCCACCCTGTGCTCTGCAGCTGCGTCTCTCCCTGCCTGGAAGGCCTCTTCCAGTCTCTCAGCCCAAATCCCACCTGCTCCTCTTCCGGAATCTCCTACGGCACAGGACTGCTCTGAACTCCTCCGGAGGTCTGCTATCCGGGACAACGAGGCCATCTCAGGCCCCTCCGCGTCCTGTGTGTTGGTGGAGAGGTGGCCAGCACACACATGTTCACATCCGAGGGCAGAGTGTGGAGGGTCTGAAGACAGTCAGCCTTCGGGCTGGCCGGCAGCTAGGTGGACCAAATGACCTCTGGAGCATTTCCCTATTCCACAGGCCTCAGCTCCTTCTTTTGGTTATTCTTCTAACCCTCCCATGGAAGCCGTGACCAGCACTAGAACCATGGACCGGGAAGTGTTCAGAGAGACGCACTGTAAGGCGATTCCATCACTGTGTGGACGTCACAGGGGGCGCTTGCACAGACGTGGACGGTGCAGCCTGTTACAGCCCCGGGCTCTGTGGGACAGCCCGCTGCTCCCGAGCTACAGGCCGGCACAGCATTTCACTGCACCAAAGTCTGGAGGAACTGTGACCCACGGGAAGTGTCTGTGTGTCTAAACATTTCTAAACATAGGAAAGGTACAGGAAACATATTTGGAGATAGTGATATTTCTGCTCCCTTATAATCTTATGGGGCCACTGCCGTATACACACTTCATCGTTGACCAAAATGTCATTAGTGGTGTATGACTGTACTAAAACAGCCAAACTGACAGGTTTCATCTCTTCTGTATCATGAAACATAAACAAGTTAGGAAATGGGAGGCAGGGAAAGGGCCACCACACTGGGAGAATCCACAAGTTGAGTCAGTAGCTCCTGACTGCTGGTCTGCCCGCTGAGAGCCACCCGAGGTTTGGAGGTCACCTCGGTGAGGAAGAGAGGCCCACACAGCCCCTACCGAGGCTGTCTTACCTTGGTATAAGACAGCAAATCCCTGGGCCTGATTGATGCGATCAGAGAAGAAATACAGAATGATGAAGTCCAGGGAGACGTTGAAGGACAAAGGGGGGCGGTGCCTCCCGCTGAAACGGACCAGGACACGGTGAGTGTAGCCATCCAGCAGCTCCACCATGTCTGCAGAATCCCTGATGTCGAACAAGGTGAAGTTGAAGTGCATGTGGGAGGCTCCCGGCACACGGATGGTCCAGTAGCAGACCCGGCCCGTGGCATAGTTGTCCGGAAAGTCAGGAGAGTAGATCACGGAAGTCATGGCTGAGTAATTCCCACCACAGGCGCCAACGCGGGCTGTGAGAGACAAAGACACGGGGACCTCAGGCTGGGCCCCTGCCCCAGGGCACAGACAACCACTCTTCCTCACGAATGTGATACCACTTGGGATATTGCGTTTATCTATAAAACCAGATCATCTCATGTGGCAGGATCAAATCACAAAATGAATGACTTAGCCCCTGAACAAACGACTATGGAGTCTTTTGTGTGTCTGCCCAGGGGATCTTAGAATTAGCACACAGCACAGTGGAGTGGCCTGCAGTGGGGCAGGGCTGGAGTCGGAGAGTCTGGATCTGGGACCAGCAGGGCCACACGTCACTTGCAGGCCTCTTGCTTCTCTCAGTCTGGGGGCTGCGGAGCCCCGCACCTGCTCCCGTATCACAGGACGGTGTGACAACAGATGAGATGAAGCACGTGAACACACTCGGGGCTCCCCACAGGGGAGGCGCTGGATGAGGCGCAGTCAGAGAGAGAAGGGCTTGTGGCTGCTTGGCCATCTGCAATTCCTTCAGGGTACAACACTCACGTGAGAGGTCCACGCTCAGTACTCAAATGGGAAACTGAGGCACTAGAAAGGACACCCTGCACAGAGGAAACCTACTAGACCTTGGTATTCTGGACCAGCCACGTTTGATTGCTCTGGACTCCTGTTTTTGATCTGCAGGTTCCCACCTATGTCAGGATCTGTAAACAAGATCTTAGACATCAAATTCCCTGGGACACAGCATAATGCTAGGATTTTAAAAAGCAGACTTTGGGGAGAAAGAGCTCAACACTCAGAAGCTGAGGTCCCAAGACAACCACTGGGAATTTAATTCTAAGCAGTCTGAAGCAGCTTTGAGCAGTCAGGCCACACAGTCTCCTGACAGAGCACGGGAGGAAGAGAAGTCTGGCATGCAAGTGAGCTAGAAAGCAGCTAACCGTTTAACAAGTTCTGTGGTTTTGTTTTTTAGAGGTAGGGAGACAGAGAGAAGGGGATGAAAAGAGAGAGTTCCCACCTACTGGTTTGCTTCTCAATGTCCACGACAGACAGGTCTAGACCGCTTAGAATTAAATTGTTTACAGATCCTGACATAGGTGGGAAGAAGCTCCTGGCTTAAGATCAGCTCAGCTCCAGCTGTTGTGGCCATTTGGGGAGAGAATCAGCGGGTAGAAGACTTCTTGCTCTCTTTCTCTGCCTCTCCCTCTCTGTAACTCTGCCTCTCAAATAAATAAACCAACCTTTCAAAAAACCCAAAACATAACATAAAGCCTCAAGGTACTCAAGAAATGTGTTTTTCCTTTCTTTATTTAAAAGTATATGAACCACTGTGTAAACTCAGCACACATATTCTTCTGGATCAAGGTGTCAAGGCTCAGGACTGTATAATAGTGAACCCTGGAGTGAAAGGTTAAAGAAGTGTGAAGTGCGTGATCATCTGCCAACTGAACAGCAGCAAGGTCCCTTAAACATTAGCCAGGGTTCCATTTGTAGCCATAACAAGAGTACCAATTTGAGTATTTGTCTTGACATCCTAATTGGACAGGGTACTTTCCATACTAGGTAAGAGCGGGCCCTAAATCCAATGGCTGGTATCCTTAGGAGACACACACACACAGAAGACAGCATGTGAAAGAAAAGGCAGAGACTGGGGTGCAGTTATAAAGCCCACAAATGCCAACGACTGACAACAAACACCCGATGCCAAAAAGGTCTCCTTGGAAACTTCCGAGGGAGCGTGGACCTGCTGACTTCTCAGTTTGGACTTCCAGCCGTCAGAACCGTGAGCGCACACATTTCTGCTGTGGAAGGCCACCTTGTTCGTGATCACTGTGGGGGTAGCTCTAGGAAACTAATACACCATCTGACATTTTTGCTCAAAACAGCCACTGCCTGGCTGAGATGTCAGGAGCATCTCCTCTAGCCCAAAGGCCAGCGAACATACTACAGACATTACAGTTCTCCTTGAGATTCTCAAGCCTTTTCTTTCTCCTGCCTCAGTGGTGACCATGTCCTTTCTATCATCGTAGCATCTGGTGTTGTGTGGGTGCTGTGCCTCTCACAATGTCTCACGACCACTGAGGGGATGCAGGTAAATTACCACAGGGGTCAGGATGCTCAATGGTTAAAGCACGGCATAGGAGAGAGGTCAAGGGCTAGATTCACACCCCACTCAGGACACATTCTGTGGGGCAGGCAGCTGACACAGCAGTTAATGCCCACATCCCATCTAGGAGTGCTCAGGTTCAAGTCCTGGCTCCACTCCCAGTTCCAGCTTCCTGTTAATGTGCACCCAGAAGGCAGCAGGTGATGGTTCAAATTGTTGGGTTCCTGCCACCCATGTGAATTTTTGGCTCTTGGCTTTGGCCTGGCCCAGTTCTGGCTATTGTGGACATTTGGGAAGTGAACTGTCAAATGGGAGTTTGCTCTCGCTCTCTCTCTCTCTCTCTCTCTCTCTCTCTGTGCGTGTGTCTATCTTTCAAAACAAAACACACGCACACACACACTCTCTGACTCTCTCTGCCCCTAGCTAGCATCTCCTAAGCGTGGCAGGTCAGAGAGCATGTGGGTCTGAGCAAACTCAATGCCAGGCATGCTCTCTTGGATGCTTTACATGAAGAGGTGAATTTCAAATACAAAAAGGGCTTAGAAATTCTATTGAAAGGAGACACTATTAAGGATGATACAGAATAACTTTATCTATCTCTATCTATCTATGCAAAATCGGAAAGGTTATCTTTTCTAGGCTGTCCAAGCAGCTCACCACAGGCCACGTTCTGCAAACAACTTGGAGGAACTGTAGCTGACCACCTGCTCAATGTCTGTCCTCCCTTCTGGAGGGCCAGCGCTGAGTGTGATCTGTGCTGTCCTCCGGGGTTGGTCTGTGCCTGGCTTACGGGAAGCTGCGTAAGGACTGGCAAGTGAGGAAACCAATGAATGAAAGGGAGGCAGGGCAGGCAGGCTTGCGGCGCTGGGACAAGGGTTCTGCGCCCGGGGCCGTGACAGCACAGGGAGTACTCACTGTCGAAGAGGATGATCCTGCCGTCACCACCGCAGGGCTGGGTGTGATCCCCGAAGCAGACGCTGTTGCACTCGGTGCTGGCTGCCTCCCCGTACTTCCAGTAGTCGGGATTGTTTCCACAGAAGCAAGCGTAGCCCGACTCCATCCCGGCAAACTGCCATAACAGAGAAGCATCACCGTAGGTGTCAGCCGGCCTGATGGAGCCTGGCAAGCTCGGGCCCCAGCACCCGCTCGCCTTCCCAGGTCACTCTTTCCTGGGACCTCTCTCCAGCTCCCCTCCCAACACTGATTCCAGGCTGACCAGTAGCTTCGTGTTGCCCTGTTAGTGAGCATGTCTTCTTAATGTTTACATTTCCACCGTACTTATGTTACTTTTAAGGGGAGAAGATCGGGGCTGGCGCTGTGGCGTAGTGGGTAGTCTCCACCTGCAGCACTGGTATCTCTTATGGCCACCAGTTTGTGTCCTGTCTGTTCCACTTCCGATCCAGCTCCCTGCTATTGTGTCTGGGAAAACAGTGCAAGATGGCCCAAGTATTTGGGCCCCTGCACCCATGTGGGAGACCTGGAAGACGCTCCTGGCTCCTGGTTTCAGACTGGCCCATCTCTGGCTGTTGTAGCCATTGGGGGAGTGAGCCAGCAAATGGAAGATTTCTCTCTCTCTGTTTCTCCACTCCCCCCCACCACCACAACTCTGCCTTTCAAATAAACAAATAAGTCTTAAAAAATGCGGGGGCACACAGGGAGATGATCCCATAAACTTGAAACGTCAATAATAACAGCTAAATATTTTATTGACTAATTTACTACCAGGTAGTAAATGCTTAATAGCTGATACTCACAGAAAACTCACTACAGGCCCTACGTAAAATTTTCATTCCATTTTTTTATATTACCATACGGTTCTGTAATTTTAACACTGGTATAGCTTGGTAGAACTCCCAGTACAATCAGCATACAGGACAGCTGCGTTGCCCCGGACACTTCCCTTATGCTGCTCTGCCGCCATCCCCACGATCGCTGGCAACCAGGGACCAGTTTCCCAAGGCAGCAGTTTGTATCGTATCACTGAGCTTCATCCAGATCGGTGTGTGCTCCTTCTTTTTATCGCCAAGCAGAGTCTATTGTATGGATGCACCACAGTTGGTTCATCCATTGGGCTGTTTCTAATTTTTCATGATTAACAACAGAATTGCTGGGATTTGCATTGTGGTACAGGGGGTTAAGTGGCCGCCTGCAATGCTGGCAACTCATGAGAGCATGAATTTGAATCTTGGCTGCTCCACTTTTCTTTTTTCTTTCTTTGTTTTTTAAGATTTATTTATTTACTTGAGAGGCAGAGTTACGGAGAGAGGGAGAGACAAAGAGAGAGAGGTCTTCCATCTGCTGGTTTCACTCCCCCAAACAGCCGCAGCGAACGGAGCTGGGCTGATCCATGGCTGCTCCACTTCTGATCCAGCTCCCTGCTAATGCACCTGGGAAAGCAGCAGAAGATGGCCCAAGTCCTTGGGCCCCTGCCACTCAGGCAGGAGAGCTGGATGGAACTCCTGGTCCTATCTCTGGCCTGGCCTAGCACTAGTCGTTGCAGCCATAGTAGATGGAAGATCTCTCTCTTTCTATCTTTCCCTTTCTCTCTGTAACTATGCCTGGCAAGTAAAACAAATCTTTTCTTAAAAAAAAAAAAAAAAAAACCAAAAACAGAATTGCTGTAAGCACTTGTGCACAGATTTCTGTGTGGATACAGGTTTTCATTTCTTTAGGGTAATAATTAGGAATGGCACGGATGGCTCATATGGTAAGGGTGTGTTTATAAGAAACTGCCAAACTTCTCCAGAATGACTGTACAATTTTATATTTGCAACAACAATGCATGAGAGTTCTAGTCACTCCATATTCTTTTTCTTTTAAAAAAGATTTATTTGAAATGTGTAGTGGGGGGTGGGGCGCTGTGGTGTAGTGGGTAAGGCTGCTGCCTGCTGTGCCGGCATCCCATGTGGGTGCTGGTTCGAGTCCTGGCTGCTCCACTTCTGATCCAGCTCTCTGCTATGGCCTGGGAAAGCAGGAGAAAGCAGCTCAAGTCCTTGGGAGACCCAGAAGAAGCTCCTGGCTCCTGGCTTCAGATCAGCACAGCCCTGGCTGCTGCAGCCATCTGGGAGAGTGGACCAGCGGATGGAAGACCTCTCTCTCTCTCTCTCTCTCTCTTTGTGCCTCAGCTTCTCAGTAACTCTGCCTTTCAAATAAATAAATAAGAACAGTAAGTATTTTATGGAGAGTTTTTTTTTTAAAGATTTACTTACTTATTTGAAAGGCCGAGTTACAGAGAGGCAGAGGCAGAGAAAGAGGGAGAAGTTCTTCCATCCGCTGGTTCACTCCCCAGATGGTCGCAATGGCTAGAACTGGGCCTATATGAACCCAGGAGCTGGGAGCTTCTTTCGGGTCTCCCAAGTGGGTACATGGGCCCAAGGACTTGGACCATCTCCCGCTGCTTTCCCAGTGCATTATCAGGAAGCTGGACTGGAAGTTGAGCAGCTGGGACTTGAGCCAGGATCCATACAGGATGCTTGCACACTGATATATATTTCTGCATTTACCTCTCTACATACAACAAACCGTGCCTTATATTAAGAACTTCACTTCCCATCCAGTACTACAGGCTTTGTTCCATTTTCCCTGGGCTTCAGGCTTCCATATTAGTAACTTCCTTCCCCAACAGTAAGAAACCTCATGGCCACTATCCTCAGTGTATTCAGTTATATGCCAATCCCCTTGCAAGCAACCAATCACTAGGTCATGTCGAGTCAGCTGCCTTACTCGGGCCCTTGCTTCACACAGACTCTGAACTGTGACAGGCTGCCATCTTTGCTTGGGGATGGTTAATGATTGCAGGCTGAATAATAAGGGAAAGGGGAGGAGAAGAGAAGAGAAAGGAGAGGGGTAGGGGAGGGAGAGGGAGGGGGAGGGAGAGGGAGAGAGGAGGGGGGAGGGGAAAGGGAGGGGAGGGGAAAGGGAGAGAAAGGTGAGAAGAAGAGGAAGGGGAGGCAAAGGGAAGGGGAGGGGAGGGGAAGGGAAAGAGGAGGGGGAGGGGGAGGGAAGACGAAGGGAAGGGGAGGAGGAGGGAGAGGGGAGGGAAAGGGAGGGGGAGGGGAAGAGAAGAGGTAGGGGGCACAGGAGGGGGAGGGGAGGGGAAGGAAAGAGGAGGGGGAGGGGAAGGGCAAAGAAGGGGGAGGGGAGAAAGGAAAGCATTCTGGACTGGGATCCAGGCTTAGGGCCCCTTAAGCTAGCAAGGAAGTAAAGCTCCATCTTGGCTTAGTCTCAGCTCCTCTGTGGAGCCCCAGCCGTCCTGCTCACAATACACAACAGCACAAGGCAGCACAGCTCTGTCGGCTCTGTCGGAGGTGGAACAGGGAGGCAGACGGTGGGCTGCGCCTCCTCTCTTGGCCTCCTCGGCAAACAGGAACACTGCCTTGCACTTCCAAAGCCTCTGACTTTTCCTTGGCAGAAAAGTAGAGCTGTATGGCTTGACAGGTTGTTGTTGTTGTTTTAAATTTACACATATTTTTAAGCTAGCTCAGGAAAATGAATTCACACTTTCTCTTTCTTTCTTAAGAGTTACACAGCCACAGAGCGATTACCTTGAACCTCTGACTCCGACAAAAGCTGATGCAAGTTTGGATGGTAAGTTTGTTGGAAGTTTTACTGGTGCCAGTCAGAGGAGGTGGGTTCCCATGATCCTTGTAGCAGCCAAGGTTTCCAGGCACTGGAGGGGGGAAAACAACAAAAGAATTTTACAACATCTGGCTGTGAAACAGCAAGAAGGAAAACTGATTTGTGCCATGTACTTTCATCTCGGTTAATATTTCCACTCCTGACTGAGGTGCAAATCAACAGCAAGCTTTAAAAATGGAAGCCTTGGGGCTAGCACTGTGGTGTAGCAGGAAAAGCCACCCACCGCCTGCAGTGCCAGCATCCCATATGGGCACCGGTTTGAGTCCCGGCTGCTCCACTTCCGATCCAGCTTTCTGCTATGGCCTGGGAAAGCAGTGGAAGATGGTCCATGTCCTGCCTGGGAGACCCAGAGGAAGCTCTTGATTCCTGGCTTTGGATCAGTGCAGCTTTGGCTGCTACAGCCATCTGGGGAGTGAACCAGTGAGTGGAAGACCTCTCTCTCTCTCTCTCTCTCTCTCTCCCTCTCCCTCTCCCTCTCCCTCTCTGTAACTCTGCCTTTCAAATGAATAAATACATTTTTTTTTTTTAAAGTGGAAGCCTTGGGCCAATGTTGTGATGCATTGGGGCTGGGCTGCTACCTGTAAAACCAGCATCCCATTTGAGCTCCAGTTTGAGCCTCAGCTGTTCCACTTCTTCTTCTTTTTTTTTTTTTTTTTAAAGATTTATTTTTTATTTATTTGAAAGAGTCAGAGAGAAAGAGAGAGACACAGAGAGAGATCTTCCATTCACTGGTTCACTCCCCAAGTGGCTGCAATGAATGGGGCTGGGCCAGGCCAAAGCCAGGAGCCAGGAGCATTTTTTTTTTTTTGACAGGCAGAGTGGACAGTGAGAGAGAGAGACAGAGAGAAAGGTCTTCCTTTGCCGTTGGTTCACCCTCCAATGGCCGCCATGGCCGGCGCACTGCACTGATCTGAAGGCAGGAGCCAGGTGCTTCTCCTGGTCTCCCATGGGGTGCAGGGCCCAAGCACTTGGGCCATCCTCCACTGCACTCCCTGGCCACAGCAGAGAGCTGGCCTGGAAGAGAGGCAACCAGGACAGAATCTGGCACCCAGACCGGGACTAGAACCCGGTGTGCTGGCGCCGCAAGGCAGAGGATTAGCCTGTTGAGCTACGGCGCCGGCCAACCAGGAGCATTTTCTTTTTCTTGTTTTTTTTTTTTGATAGGCAGAGTGGTCAGTGAGAGAGAGAAAAAGGTCTTCCTTTTGCCATTGGTTCACCCTCCAATGGCTGCCACGGCCGGTGCACTGCGGCCAGTGCACCACGCTGATCTGAAGCCAGGAGCCAGGCGCTCTCCTGCTCAGAAGCTTTTTCTGAATCTCCCACACGGGTGCAGGGGCCCAAACATTTGGGCCATCTTCTGCTGACTTCCCAAGTACATCTGCAGGGAGTTGAATCAGAAGTGCAGCAGCCAGGTCTTGAACTGGCACCATATGGGATGCCAGCATCACAGGCAGCAGCTTAACCTGCTACACCACAACGTGGGCCCTTGTTCTACTTCTGATCCAGCTCCCTATTGATGTGCCAGGGAAAGCACCAGAAGATGGCCCAAGTGATTGGGTCTTTGCCACTCATGTGAGACACCTGGATGGAGTTCCTGGTTCCTGGATGGAGTTCCTGGCTCCCGGCTTCAGCCTGGCCCAGCTGTTGCAGTCATTGGGCAGTGAACCAATAGATGGAAGATTCTTTCTTTCTTTCTCCCCCCCCTTCTCTGTAACTGTCTTTCAAGTGAATAGATGAATGTTTTAAAAAAAATTAGGAAGCCTTGGTGTCTTCTGCTAAACACCATGTTTTTGTTTACTTTGACGAGTATGTGAAACCCAGGTCCTCCCTCTTTAACCCACCCCAAGACATCTTTTACCTGTTCGGTATTGATAGAATTTTGTATGGAAGAGAACTAGGAACAATTTCCTAGAAACAGAGAAGCACGAATATAAATGATGTTTCGGAGTCACTGAAGGCAAGAACAACCCCTGGAGGGCTATCGTCCCATCATCCCATCCCTTTTACATAACCCCTTGCTCCTTTTTTTTTTTTTTTTTTAAGATGTATTTATTTATTTGAAAGGCAGAGTTACATAGAGAGAGAAGGAGAGGCACGGGGGCGGGGGTGTCTTTCATCCACTGGTTCACTCCCCAGTTGGCTGCAAAGGCCAGAGCTATGCTGATCTGAAGCCAGAGCAAGGAGCTTCCTCCTGGTCTTCCCATGTGGGTGCAGGGGCTCAAGCACTTGGGCCATCTTCAACAGCTTTCCCAGGCCATAGCAGAGAGCTAGATTGAAAGTGGAGCAGCCGGGACCCGAACCGGTGCCCATATGGGATGCTGGCACTGCAGGCAGCAATTTTACCTGCTATGCCATAGTGCTGACCCCTCCTCCTTAAAATGCACCACAAACGGATTTCCCCCAGGACTTCTGCTGAGTAGTGCTGTTGGAACAAATCACCACAAACTTACTGGCTGCTAACAACATAAATGTGTCATCTTTCGGATCCGGGGGTCAGAAGCACTCAATGGGCTTTACATGGCTAAAATCAAAGCGCCAGCAGAGTTCAGGTCCTCCTGGAGGCTCCAGGGGAGGAGCTGCTCCTTGCCTTGTTCATCTCCCAGATGCTGCCCATATTCCTTAGCTTGTGGTTGCACCATCCCCCCTGTTTCCACCATCATCTCTGCTCCCCTCCTTCGCTCCTTTGTCCCTTCACCGCCTCTCAGATCTCCTGCCTCTCTGGATGAGGACCCTGTGATTACACCGGAAGCATGCAGATTGCCAAGATAGCTGGCATCTCAAAACCCTTAATTTAATTACATCTGCAAACCCCTATGCCATCCAAGGCAATGTATTCATAAACCCTGGGGACTGCAAAGTGGACATCTCTGCAGGGCCATTATCCAGCCTTCACGGTGAGCTTATCAGTGCATCAAAACCACACACGAGAAGGCTTGGCCTAGTAGGAAAAGCTCGCAGAACAAAGGAACCTAAACCTATGCGTTATCTCTGGTGGATCCTGCTGCAGACTCAACGTCTGTAGGCCTGTGTAACTTAACAAAATACACATTTGGTCCCTGTCTGGTTCCTGGCACAGAGCTCCCAAAGCCTTTATAATTTCCTGGGTAGTAACAGTGGTCAGAGTGCCTTTTGTTCTTTTTTAATTTTTTTTTTTTTTTTTTGACAGGCAGAGTGGACAGTGAGAGAGAGAAAGACAGAGAGAAAGGTCTTCCTTTGCCGTTGGTTCACCCTCCAATGGCTGCCACGCTGCAGCCAGCACACCGCGCTGATCCGAAGCCAGGAGCCAGGTGCTTTTCCCAGTCTCCCATGGGGTGCAGGGCCCAAGCACTTGGGCCATCCTCCACTGCACTCCCTGGCCACAGCAGAGAGCTGGCCTGGAAGAGGGGCAACCAAGACAGAATCCGGCGCTCCGACCGGGATTAGAACCCGGTGTGCTGGCGCTGCAAGGTGGAGGATTAGCTTAGTGAGCCGCGGTGCCGGCCTGCCTTTTGTTCTAATATTTGGTTTGTGACTCCAGTTTCTACCATAGATCCTGATTACTTAGAATTTCCTGGGTGAGTACAGCACCTTTTGTTCCAGGGTGGAAAATCTGGGGACCCACTAATTGTGATTGGCATCTGAATGGGGGGTGCATCACCATTAGCCTATGACTGCATTAACTCTAGGCAGTCAGTGTCATACTTTACTTATGGGGCACCCAACTGGTATGCAGAGTTGGAGAATTGGTTGGTTTGGGAAACACATATCTGGTATTAGCAGTGAATTATGTAAATGCAAAGGAAGAAAGCAGCCCCCTCATCACCTGTACCCCCAAAGTACATATGCTGAAGCCCAAATCCGCAGTGTGACAGTATTTGGAGGTTGAGCCTGTGGGAGATGATTAGGTTTAGATGAGGTATTGAGGGTCGAGCCCCATGTTGGAACTGGTGCCTTGTAAGAAGGGAAAGTCTTGCCTCTGTCTCAGGTAAGGATACAGCAAGAGGGTGATAAGGGGGCCCGCCACACACGGAATATGCCAGCACCTTGAACTTGGACTTCCCAGGCTCCAGAACTGTGGAAACGAATGTCTATTATTTCAGCCACCAGTCTATGGCATTTTGCTGTAGCAACCCTTACGGCCTAAAACAGATCCCCACCTCCTGGTATTCATGCCCTTGGGTAACCCCCTTGAGTGTGGGCTCAACTAGCGACTCTCTTCTGACCAAGAGAATGTGGCAAAGCTGATGGGAAGGCTCTCCTGTGATTAGGTTACCAAGGACCGTGACTTCATCCAGCCAGCAGGCTCTCCCGACTGCCGCCACATCAGATGCCATGTGGCAGGAGTTGAGGGCTGCCTTTAGTCAACAGCCAGAAAGAAGCAGATTGTCAGTCCTACAGTCCACAAGGAACGGAATTCTATCGACAACGAGGCGAGCTTGCATATGGCTCTTTCCCCAGTCCAGCCATCAGATGAGACTTCAACATGGATTTCAGTTTTGTGAGAGACCCTGAAGCAGAATATGCAGCTAAATCATCCAGATGTCCGGACTCTCAGATTGAGTGAGACAATAAAGGCATGCTGTTTTAAGTCACTAAGTTTTAGAATAATTTAAATTATTCTTAAAGTAGTAAATAACTAATACAGTTACATAACACACATTAAATAAATATTTATTGAAAAAAGAATGTGGGCCGTGGACCTTGGTTTTCCATCTGTGTTGTTAATGTATGTGTCATCCACCATCAACTGAAGCCTTTTCCCTTTTTGTTTAGCTCCTCACAATTTATATAAATGAAGATATAATGAGACATGAATGAGTTCAATTCCTAGAAGACTTCTAGGTCAGTTGAGAGTTATGTATTATCCAATTTCAAAGTGACAGACACACAGACTCCTAGATAGCATTCTCCCTTGATGTGTATGACTGGAAGGCAGCACTATCCAGTTTAATAAACTTAATCTCCACATTAGGCTTTTGAACATATAAAAATATATGCGTGATTTTTATTCCTCCATCATCTAACCAGCTCATTTTAAATTGGCAGGAAGTACCTCTGCTAACCCCAAGACTCACCCACCCCCCTAAGCTAAGTGGTTACTCTTCTCCCTTGCGTCACACATGGCTCAGATATAACAAATGTGGCTCACCACACAAATGTTAAAATGCATCTTTCGGAAACAAACCAAATCTCTATAGTAGCAAATGTAAACACAAGACCTCTGTGCAGTAGGAATCCAGTGTTCAGTGGGGTTCTGGCTTGGCAAGGTCTGGGTTTTAGGGTTTGAACAACTGCAGTGAGTTAAGCATCTCTGGTGAGAGGCAAATGATACCAGCTGAGTTAGTTAACCGCCCTTGCATATGGAAAACTGAGCCATGCGTTTAATGGTTCTTTTTAAAAAAGATTTATTTATGTATCTTGAAAGTCAGTTACAGAGAGGCAGAGAGGCAGAGAGACATCTTCCATCTGCTAGTTCACTTCCCAGATGGCCTCAATGACCAGGGCTGGGCCAGGCCGAAGCCAGGGTCAGGAGCTTCTTACAGGCCTCACTCATGGATGCAGGGCCCAAACACTTGTGTCACCTTCTGCTGCTTTTCCCAGGCCATTAGCAGGGAGCTGGATCAGAGTGGAGCAGCAGGGACACGAACCGGCACCCATATGGGATGCCGGCATCACCGGCAGCTTCTTAATCCACTGCTCCACAACACTGGCCCTCACTTAATGCTTCTTAACAAGAACTA
This sequence comes from Sylvilagus floridanus, assembly GCA_949820135.1. Lineage (NCBI taxonomy): Eukaryota > Metazoa > Chordata > Mammalia > Lagomorpha > Leporidae > Sylvilagus > Sylvilagus floridanus. The sequence goes on from OX463233.1 coordinate 161,594,472, forward strand.
CTTAATCATGATCATTTTTATTATTTACTCTGATTTTTTTGTCTCATTTATTTCACTATGCTCACAAGTTATTACGCATTAGTTTATAGAAGGCTCAAGAAATGCAGCGATAAGTGTTAAGGTTAGACGTAAGGCCAGGGTTTGCATTAAAGCAGCTGAAATCTGATTTGGTGATGAAACCCAGACGGCCTGTATTCCAATGGGACAGTGGTGTCCCAAACCATACCACACAGGGAATGGTGCGGCACCAGACCAAACTTTGCTGCCTGGAGTGTCATCCTTGCCCCCCAAGCCAATCGCTAATTCTATCTCCTAAAGTCACACACTTGTGCCCATGCCTCTCTATGCACCACCTCTTCCCACTCAGACCACCTCACTGGACTCTATTCCCAGGTTACTGTACTCCAATCTGTTTAGAGCACTGCAACCGGAATAATCTTTACTGTACATTCCAGGCAGAAGGAACAGCAAGGGCAAAGGCCGGAGGTGAGAAAGACCTTGACCTTTGTCAGGACAACAAAGTGAGTGTGACCAGCGACAGAGAGAGAAAAGCAGAAGCAGCTGCGGAGGCACATGGGGCCCTTCCTCAAAGCTGCCTGGCTGCCCAAAGTTGAGGGACCAGCAGACGGGTCCTGAAGGGACCCTCTTCCTGGCTGGCAGACGGCCACCTTCTTGCTGTGACCTCTCTTATGAGGAGAACAACCCCATCAGGGACGCCTCGCTCTTGTGACCTCACCTAAGCCTAATTACCTCCCATCTCCAAGAAATATCACGTTAGGGGTTAGGGCGCAGCATAAGAACTCTGAGGAGACTCAAAGGTTCAGTGTGAAGAGTTGCTGTCAGGACTGCTGGAGCCCAGAACGCCAGATCTGAAAGGGTCTCAGGGTGCATCTGCTTACTAGCATCAGTGCCTGCAGTCTTGTAATTTTCTACTCTGTTGGCTTAGAACAAAACTCTGGAGCTTGGGGGCTGGCACTGGGATGCAGCTGGCTGAGCTGCCGTTGGCAACACCAGCAACCATATCTGAGTGCCGGATGCAGTCCTGGCTGCTCTGCTTCCCGTGCAGCCTCCTGTTATCGTGCCTGGGAAGGCAGCAAAAGATGGGCCAAGTGCTTGGGCCCCTGCCACCCATGTGGGAGACCCAGATGGAATTCCTGGTTTCTGCCTTGCCCAGCCCTGGCTGATGTGACCATTATCAGTGGATGGAAGATCCCTGTCTCCACCTTTCAAATACACTAATTAAAAAAAGAAAGTGATAAAGCTTGTTAGAACTGCATGGAAAATGCAAACACACAGTTTCTAAAACGGCAAGGGCCTTTATGCTCCCCACTTGCTGTCAGCCGCAGGGCAGCTTAGGAGCTGGTTTTGCTCGCTCGCTCCCCCAGGGCTTGGCAGTAGTCTGGAGGACACAGGTGCCTTCGTGTGGCCGGCAGCAGCTGTGTGTGTTTCTCATTTTGCAGTGAGATAAACCCCAGGGTAAATTCTGGCCCCTCCATCACAGCCTCTCTCTCTCTCTCTCTCTCTCTCTCTCTCTCTCTCTCTCTCTCTCTCTCTCTCTAAGATGTATCTACTTATTTGAAAAGCAGAGTTACAGAGAGAAAGAGGGAGATAGAGATCTTCTACCCTTTGGTCCACTCCCCAGCAATAGCTGGGCCAGGTTGAAGCCAGAAGCCAGGAGCCAGGAGCTACTTCCGGGTCTCCCAAATGGGGGCAGGGGCCCAAGCACTTGGGCCATCTTCCATTGCTTTCCCAGGCACATTAGCAGGGAGCTGGGTCGGAAGTGGAGCAGCTGGGACCTGATATGGGGTGCTGGCACTGCAGGTGGTGGCTTAACCCGCTATGCCACAGCACCGACTCCACCACAGCCTTTCTAAGCCCAGTCTCATCAACTGAAAACGAGGAACAATACAGGCCTCGAAGTGTTCTTGGAAGAAACAAAATGAGACAATGTAAGTAAAGTGCCAAAGCCCGGGAGGACAGCATGAGCTGACAGTGTTTGTTGTCTTGTATGTAACATGGCTGTCATCATTCCCCAAAGAACAACTTGCGGAGTAACAGAAAAGGAAAACAGCACTGGCTTAAAAGACCAAATCAGAAAATTGTTTGTTTCTGGATATTAAAGTTTTAATGCCTCACATGTGCACGGCACACAGTGTGTGATGTCATCTCACATGAAGCAGGGTAGAACGGGTGACTGAACCAGACAAGGGTCCGGGGGCTTGCCCGGGGACCCACAGATGGAGCTGGGGGCAGGGGAGAGCTCTGGGGTGCAGATTCCCACTCCGTGCCCTTTCCTCGGTGCTGCTGCCCGTTTCTTAGAGGCCCAGTCTGGGGAACTGAGTGACAGTGAGCTCCGAGAGTCAAGCCTGACACTCAACGCTCCGCACCAGGAGGGAGGCCTCTGCGAGGGTGGGCAGCTTGTCGGGGTGCTGCTGCCTCTGACTCGCGCTGGAAAGTGTGGCTCCACGTCTCGCCGGGGAGGACACGTCATGGAGCCTTCAAAAGCCCGGCACTACCCGTCAACTGAGTGGATTTCCAGACTGTGTCCCACCCTTAGCTCTTCCCAGAAGCAGGGAGGAAAAGTCAGTTTGAAAAAGGATATTTGTTCTCAAATTCTTTTTTACTTTCAAGGCCACTTTAAAGTCCTTGTGGCTGGGTCATGCATTTTTCCTCTTACCAGAGAGGCTTCAACATTTTCAATTTGTAAGAAATCACCCTGGCTTACAAATAGACCCCTTGTTTATCATAGCTGAGGCTTCTGCACTCATGACAATTAATGACGGGAGCCCCCTTATCCACAGAAGATATGTTCCAAGCCCCCTGGTGGATGCCTCAAACCACCACAGTAATGACTCCCTGTGCAGTTTTTTTCCTATTCACATACATGAGGGGTTTTCAAAAAGTTCATAGAAAATGCGTGTCATTTAAAAAAAAAAAAATACACATGGACTTCAAGATTTTCTTGCAACCAAAATAAACTTATCTAATTTTCCCACAAAATTTTGAAGTATTCTTATAAACAAATTTAATGCCTTTTCTGTCTAAACTAAACATTTATCATGCACTGTGTCCATAGCTTTTCAGGATGAGATGTGACAGCAACTTTACCATGAATTTTCTGGGTAGAGATTCATGTTTAGTGTAGATCTTAGCTACCTTAACCTATGATATTTTTCTTTCCTTAAGTAGAAAACTTTTACCTTATCACTTTTGTTTTATTTAATTTTTTTTTAAGATTTATTTATTTATTTGAGAGGCAGAGTTACAGAGAGAGGGAGAGATCTTCCAACTGCTGGTTCACTCCCTAAATGGCTGCAATGGCCAGAGCTGGATTGATCTGAAGCCAAGAGCCAAGAGCTTCTTCTGGGTCTCCCGCCTGGGTACAGGGGCCCATGCTACTGCTTTCCCAGGCCATCAGCAGGGAGAAGGATAGGAACTAGGGCAGCCAGGACTTGAACTGGCGGCCATAAGGGATGCCGGCACCACAGGCAGATGCTTAACCAGCCACAGTGCTGGCCCTCGTCTTTTCACTTTTAAAGGCAACACTTTGTGGTTTCTCTTTGGCATTCCTGCACTGATAGCATCAGTCCTCTGGTGCTCTGGGGCCATTATAAAGTCAAATAAGGGCTATCTGGACACAAGCACTGCAAAATCACGACAGTCAATCTGATACCTGAGAAAGCTACCAAGTGACTAACAGGCAAGCAGCATATCCAGGGTGGACACACTGGACCAGCACTGTGGCTCGACAGCATCAGAGCATGAGTCCTGGCCGCCCTGCTCCCATCCAGCTCCCCACTCGTGCATCCCCAAGTGCTTGGGTCCTTGTAACCCATGTGGCAGACCAAGATAGAGTTCCTGGCTCCTGGCTGGACAGCAGGAAATTCCACCATGCTGCTCAGAATGCGTGTAATTTAAAACTTATGAATTGCTTAATTCTGGAATTTTACAGCTAATATCTTTGGACCACAGGTACCTGAAACTGCAGAAAGCAAAACCATGGGTAAGGAAGACCACTCACTGTACCAACATCCTCTTCAGAGTTCAGCACAATAAAAATTTTAGGGGCAACCGAGTGGAGATGGTCCTCCCTTCAGATTAACCTTGGAATTGTTTACTGCCACGAAGCACTTCTGGAAAGCAACCACGCAAGCTTACTAAACTCTCATCATACTTGGCTTCATTGTGAGGGTGCCACACATGCCACCATGAGGGTCTCAACAGCTGACTGCTGGGCTGATCCTCCCTGAGAACCACCTACCACCCAAGGCACTTCTCAGACAGTCTGCTGGCTGGGTGCAGGCAACAGCTGACTCACCCTAGGGCCACTAGGTTCTGTCTTCTAGGAAGCTCCAACTGGGATCTCCTTAATGAATGGACTGTCGACAGGAGTTGAGGCAACAAAGCTCATTCATGTTCAGCCACATGAGTGGATGAGTGAGCCCGTTTTGCTGGTCTACAAAGAGGAAGAAGAATGGACAACCAGCTGAGAGAGAGGCAGAGATGGGAGGCCATGTGGCCCCAGAGAGGGATGGCGTAAATACTTGCTTTCTCGGTTCTTGGGAGACAGGGGTTGAGTTCTGTGATACACCCCAATGTCGTTCCAATAAATTCCCTTAGTTCAGGTGAGTGAGCTCCAGTCCTGGCAAGCAAACAATTCTTGTCAAAGACAGAAGACACGTCCGTCATGGTAAAAGCTCGATTTGAATACATATTTTCAGAAAGTACTTCATATGAGAAGCTAAGTAATTCATGTAAGCAGCAGCCCTGGCTGCTATGTTTTCCCTTCCAGTGTTATGAAAAGAACTGGGATACATGCTTTATGAAACTAGAGCAAAGCTCTTCTATATTTTAGAAAACACTTCCCAAGGCTCTGCAGGACTCCTTTTTTTTTTTTTCGTGACAAGTAAAATCCACATGTTCAGAAACAATGCCATCTTCCACTACCTCCCAGGATGCATCAGCAAAGGCTGAATTGGAAGTGGAGCATCTGGGACCCAAACTAGCACTCTGATTTGGCATGTGTCCCTAGTAGTGGCTTAACCCCCTGTGCCTCATTGCCCACCCCTGCTTACTTTAAATGTCATTTAACCTCATGTTGACATCCCCATGCTGGTGCTTGATTAGCTGCTAAAATTATCCCATCCACGGGAATAAGAAGCAAATACGCATGCAACGATGCCACTAGTGTTCTGTTAGAGAAGGAAGCATTTTGAACCCTTCTTTCAGAATCATCCATGTTCTCAGGCTCGTGGCCATGAGTACACTGTGCCTGGGCCAGCACTGTGGCATAGCAGGTATAGCGGTCACCTGTAGTGGCGGCATCCCATATGGGCACCGGTTTGAGTCCTGGCTGCTCCACTTCCAATCTAGCTCTCTGCTATGGCCTGGGAAAGCAGTAGAAGATGGTCCAAGTCCTTGGGCCCCTGAACCCATGTGGGAGACCCGGAAGAAGCTCCTGGCTCCTGGCTTCGAATTAGTGTAGCTCTAGCCACTGTGGCCATTTGGGGAATGAACCAGTGGATGGAAGATTTATCTCTCTCTCTCTCTCTCTGTTTCTCTGCCTTTCAAATAAATTAATAAATCTTTTTTTTTTTTTTTTGACAGGCAGAGTGGACAGTAAGAGAGAGAGAGAGAGAGAGAGAGAAAGGTCTTCCTTTGCCGTTGGTTCACCCTCCAATGGCCGTCGCGGCAGGTGCACCGCAGTGATCCAAAGGCAGGAGCCAGGTGCTTCTCCTGGTCTCCCATGGGGTGCAGGGCCCAAGCACTTAGGCCATCCCCCACTGCACTCCCTGGCCATGGCAGAGAGCTGGCCTGGAAGAGGGGCAACTGGGACAGAATCTGGTGCCCCGACCGGGACTAGAACCCGGTGTGCCAGCGCCGCAAGGTAGAAGATTAGCCTATTGAGCCACAGTGCCGGCCCAATAAATAAATCTTTAAAAAAAAAAATGAGTACATTGTGCCTGCCCTGTCCATCTACAACTTACCTTCCATCTTTGTCCAAATCCTTATCAGAGTATAGTCTCACCCTACCTATAACTTTATAGAACTAAACATGAACTCTTTTTTTCAAATAACCTTACACATACCTCTGAATCTCATATCAAGTCACTCAGATAAATAAGCAAATCTTTTTCTTCCTCTATGAAATTCTACCTTAGGAGAAGGCAGTAAGAGCTTCTAGGAATCCTGTCCCCACAGGGCCTAGATGTTTCATAGCAGTAGTGTCCTCCAGGCGGGAACTGCTTCTCTAAAACTTAATTCTTGGTAATTTAATATAGTAGATGATCTCAAAGAAGGTGCTAATAATCTCTCTCCTCCAGAAACATGCATATTGCTCCCACTGTAAGAGATAGAATTGATTTCCCCTCCTCCTAAGCCTGGGCTGGCCTTGTGACTTGCTTTGATCAGTAAACGTGGTGGATTTTTGAGTTCTTGGCTTAAGAGGATTGGCAGCTTCTGCTTCCTCTCTCTCAGAAGTCACTATACCATAGCAGAGGTCTGAGTACCCTTTGAGAAAGAGAAGTTGCTGGGTAGAAGGGTGAAGCCCTCTTGGACATCCTGGCCCCTGCAGCACGTGTAGCAGCATGCAGCCACCTGAGAGAAGCAGCCTGGGTGAGAGAGGCAGGAGAGCCACCCAGCTGAAACGCAGCCAGCTCCCAGAACTGGGAGAAATGATAAACAGCGGTTGGGTGAGGTCACTATGGCTTGGGTGGTTTGCTACGCAGCAGTGTGCAACTGAAACACCTTATTTGATAAAAGGTCAGTACAAGTTCAAGAAGAATGGTACAGCTGTGTCCCTGGGAAAAAGAGCTAGTTTGTTGGCTTGGACTTTGTGTTTGTTTGTTTTCTTTCAGGGACATCGCCACAAATCTCCCAGGCAAGGAATCTCAGAGTCATCTTCCGCTCTTCCCACTGCTTCATCTCTGAGATATTCCACTTGTCATCAAGTGCTAGCTTCTTCCTAAATGCATCTTGGATTTAACCCTTCCTGTCTTATCTCAGTGCTCCTATTATAGCCCAGGCTCTTATCTCTTCATTAGGAATTATACCCAGGGGACGGCCTGTGGTGTAGCAGGTAAAGCCGCCGCCTGCAGTGCTGGCATCCCACATGGGCACCAGTTCGAATCCCAGCTACTCCACTTCTGATTCAGCTCTCTGCTATGGCCTAGGAAAGCAGGCCCAAGTCTCTGGGCCCCGGCACCCATGTGAGAGACCTGGAAGAAGCTCCTGCTCCTGGTTTTGGATTGGTGCAGCTCTGGCAGTTGTGGCCATCTGGAGAGTGAACCAGCAGTTGGAAAACCTCTCTTTCTCTCTGCCTCTCTGTAATTCTGCCTTTCAAATAAATAAATATTAAAAAAAAAAAAAGAAATCTATACCTAGGGGCCAGCCAGCACTGCGGTGTAGCAGGTTAAGCCACTGCCTGCAGCACAACATCCCATATTGGTGCGGGTTCAAGTCTCAGCTGCTTCACTTTCCATCCAGGTTCCTGTTAATGTGCCTGGGAAAGCAGCAGAAGATGGCCAAATGCTTGGGCCCCTGTACCCACATGGGAGACCTAGAAGAAGCTCCTGGCTTTGGCCTTGCTCAGTCCTGACTGTTGTGGCCATTTTGGGAGTGAACCAGCAGATGGAAGATGTCTCTCTCCCTCCATCTCTTCTCTCTCTCTCTGGAACTCTGTGTTTCAAATAAATACATAAATCTTAAGAAAAAAGAAACCTACATCCAGCCTTCTCTTCCCCAAACTTCCTCCCTCTAATCTATCCTGTAAACGGACACTGGGCTCATCTTCCTAATCTAAGGCTTTTAGCCCATCAGTTGCATCTAATCAACTTTGGCTTTCAAGGTCTGGCCTGACTTCCTCCCCTCCCCCCCCCCTCCCCTCCCCCCCCCTCCCTCCCTCCCTCCCTCCCTCCCTCCCTCCCTTCTTTCTTTCTTTCTTTCTTTCTTTCTTTCTTTCTTTCTTTCTTTCTTTCTTTCTTTCTTTCTTTCTTTCTTTCTTTCTTTCTTTCTTTCTTTCTTTCTTTCTTTCTTTCTTTTTTCTGACAGGCAGAGTGGACAGTGAGAGAGAGACAGAGACAGAGAGAAAGGTCTTCCTTTGCTGTTGGTTCACCCTCCAATGGCTGCCGCGGCCGGCGCACCACGCTGATTCGATGGCAGGAGCCAGGTGCTTCTCCTGGTCTCCCATGCGGGTGCAGGGCCCAAGCACTTGGGCCATCCTCCACTGCACTCCCTGGCCACGGCAGAGAGCTGGCCTGGAAGAGGGGCAACCGGGACAGAATCCGGCACCCGAACTGGGACTAGAACCTGGTGTGCCAGCACCACTAGGCAGAGGATTAGCCTATTGAGCCGCGGCGTTGGCCCTGACTCCTTTCTAAATCCACTCCTCTACTCCAGGAAGCCTGAATCGCAACCTACACATCTGTCACTTCCATGTCCTTCCTCCAAGCCTCCATCATGCTGTTCCCTGACCTGTTGTGCCTGGACCCATCCAGGCCCCACTCACTTGACTCCAAATTTCTACAAACCTGGCTGAGTTCTCCTCTTCAAAACCTCACAGCACACCCCCTCACAACACAGTACTCATTCATGCAGTTGTGCTAGCTTCCGGGTTTATGCGATGTTTACAGCTCAGATTCCCAATTACATCCTAAGACTGAGGGGCCGTAGCTTAGGTTTATGTGTATTCCTTAGGGGCAAGTGCTGCTGGAAGGATTTTCAGGCAGTCACCCTTTCTGACCCGAATGATTCCTCCTCCTGTACTAGTGTGCTTTACTCACTGTGCTTTAGAGCCCTTTGTTTCTGTCACCGAGGAAAACGTCCATTGGGTTCAGAAACTCTCTATTTTCTTTAATGGAAAATTAAGTAATATGCACTGCCAAAAACAAAAAATACTGGAGTCCATGCCAGGTTTGAAAGCATAAAACTGCATTATAAGCACAAATGTGGGGCCTCTTATGTTGCCTGTGTCCAACGCCACAGCAGGCCCCAGGGATCGGCCACTGCAGCAGCTGAGGCCCAACACAAAACCCCCAGATCAAGAAGGGATGGACAAAATAAAAAGCAGGTTATGCCAGCAGAGTCCAGAAACTGGATGACAGGAACACGCCGATGGTAGTCCACTCCCCGGGGAAAGCTCATCACCACAATACCTGCTGGGACCTCCATGCCTAACATGAGCCAGGTCCTGGACCGGTGTTCATTGTCTTTGTTTAATCTTCAAAATCACCCTGGAAGGCACAGATGAGGAAGCCCAGGCTCAGAGGGCAGTCATCTGGCCTAAAGCTATTCAGGGAGTAATGATTCAAACCCAAGCTGGGAGACTCTGGAGCCACATTCTTTCCACTGGCTTGTGGCGTCTCCTGTGGGAAGAGACGTGACTTCACGACATCAAGGAAGAATTTTTAGCAAGCACCTGTTACAGCCTCCTCTGTGCTTGGTGTGGCAGAAGATTGTTGAAATACATTGCTCTTTTTAGTGGTTGCCAAGAAAGTCTGGAGGGGGAAAAGGCACCATAAATTCCATCAGCACCTTCCACAAAACACACAAAATCCAGGTTCAGCCCGGATGCCTGCTCTGTGAATGCAGTTTCGAGAGAAACCCTGGAGGCCCTCTTTCTATGCTAATCTCTCCTACACAGAGATCCCAGGGCAGTCCCCATTCCTGCACAGCTAAATCTGGTTAGGAAAACAAAACTAATCACATAAAACAAGAATAAACAAGGAAACAGAATTTGAACCATGCTAATTTGGGCAGTCTAAAAGTGTTCCATGTAACAAAGACAAGAAATAGTTGTAACTGAAAGGCAGAAGCGATAAAAGGAAGAACGCTTTAGCCTGCATAATGTATGTCACTAATGCTCCCTTCAACATTGCTTGGGCTTTTGGCTACAGTCAGGGATTTCTTCCTAGCTGTAAAGTGTCAGTGGTGCACACAGAGGTGTCATTCAGAGAAGAGGAACTCCAGTCCACAGCAGTGAAGCGTGGTGTTGGGAGAGGCCCCAAGGCCTGGACAAAGCTGCTGATGGAGTGTTTGGTGCAGAGGGTCCAATCCCGGGGACCCCTTTCTCAGCTGACAACAGCTGGGCCGGGAACACCCGCGGAGACGGCCCAGCATTCTAGAGAGAGGCTCTCCCACGCAGCAAATGTTTGCTGGATACCCTTGCAGCCTGCTTTGCTCCCAGGGCTTGGGATTTCCCAAACCCAAAGAAGAAAAGAAAATGACTTAGAGCTGACAGACCCTCTGTCGCCACTAAGTTAATCCTTTGGTTTCCACGATGTCAAAAAGGCAATCTTAATAATACAGCATACTATCAGAATTTCAAACTTTAATTCCCAGACAATCCACAAAGGAAATTCTGAAGAATGACCTCAATAGTAGTCCCGATCGACCATGGCCAATGTTTTCAAGGAAATAAAGAAAATAGGGCTCTTCTTTAGAATGAGAAGGCGGCGGCACTGGTCATGCTATAGGGAGCCCTAGATTTAAATCTCTCTGCTTCTCTGTAACCTTGCCTTGCAAATAAATAAGTAAAACTTTAAAATTTGTATCTGCCTTTAAACACCATTTTTAGGTCCTTCTAACTCACAATGTTAACTTTCTAAAAACCTGACGAAACTTGCATAAAGAACCTACAGGTGAAACCGAGTAAAACAATGACCATGCTGGGCACACACAAGCATATCCCTCAAAAGACATGAAATGAAAAGAAATGACAATGGTGAGGATGATCACTTAACAAAAGAGAAACATACAAAGGACCAATCGATTGTAAATCAAATTATTTTCCCCCTCAACAGCCAAGCCAATAGAACTCAGAGCCCTAGGGGATAGGAGTCCAGCTGTTGTGAAAACTGATCATGTTGGGATTTGCTTTTAAAATCTGCATCTCAGGGTGGCCATGTGGTGCAGCGGTTAAGATACGAATGGCAGCAAAATACATGAGAGTAACTGAGTTCAAGTCCCAGCTCTGCTTCTGAGTCCAGCTTCCTGCTAATGTGACCCTGGAGACAGCAGGTGATGGTTCAACTAGCTGGGTCCCTGCCATCCGTGTGGGAGACCCAGATTGAGTTCCTGTCTCCCAGCTTCAGCCTGGCCCAGCCTTGGCTGTGTGTCTGGGGAGTGAATCAGTGGATGGATGATCTCTCTCTGCCTTTAAAATAAATAAATTATAAAATCAAAAATTAAAAATAATAAAATCTGGATTTCTCCCGGCCGCAGTAAGAACTTGGGGTTTCTGAGAAAAATACTGGCAGGAGCAGTTTGAAGGGCAATTGCAAATCGGAATTGTTTTCTGTCAACAGTTAAGTTCTGAACCATGCTCTGTAGGTCCAATTTCTACTTCCACTTTTTGAGTCATTCTTCGTCTCTGTGTCCTGCCTGTTGCAGCTTGCCATGTGACACGTCAAGCGGCAGATTCCGGTCTGCACAGTGGCCTAGCATCCAACAAGATTCTGCTTTGTCCCTAAACATTCATGCCCTGACGCCTGCTGGCTCTGTCATATTCAGATACGAACTTTCCAGGAACCTGAGCCTGTCACAGGCTTTTTCCTGTATAACAAGCAAAATGCTAGTTAGCAACAGTGGGCTTCACACAGAGGGTTAGTATTCTTCATGAAAACTATGACTTCACTCCAGAAATAGGGCAAAAGTGGCCCCAAATAGGCAGGCCATATCTCTGAAATCCACCAGCCAATTACCAAGGTCTCTTGCTGCAAACACTGCAAGAGGTTTTTTTTTTTTTTTAATCCATGTTAAACAGACACATGAGAAACACAATATTTAGCCAGACTCCAGGGCTGAGGTTCAGCTTGCTGGGGAGCCCTGGTGCCCACGGGGCCAACTAAAGGGTTTTCCAAAGAACCAAAGCCAGAAACAAACCAGGTGCTATTGAGGTCTAACTCCTCACCTCTGCAAGTCTCCCTACCCAGACCACTTCAAGGCCAGCTGTAAAGCTTTGAGAGGATTATCAAAGGCCCAGGAAAAAAAAATCAAATATTTATTTTTCCTATTTTGGAACAGTGAGGCACATCTAGAAAATACGAGGATACTCCAAAAAGTTTGTGGGCGGGGCCGGTGCTGTGGCACAGAGGGTTAAGCCACTGCCTACAGCGCTGGCATCCCGTATGGGAGCCAATTCGAGTCCCAGCAGCTCCACTTCCAGTTCAGCTTCTTGCTAATTCACCTGGGACAGCAGCAGAAGACGACCCAAGTGCTTGGGCCCCTTCAGTGATATGGGAGACCCAGAAGAAGCTCATGGCCCTGGCTGTTGTGGCCATTTGGGGAGTGATCCAGCAGATGGAAGACTTCTCTCTCTGCCTCTGCCTCTCTCTCTCTCTCTGTGTAACTCTATCTCTCAAACAGAAAAATCTTTTTAAAAGATTTATTTCTTTGTTTGCAAGTCAGAGTTACAGAGAGGCAAGCAGAGATAAACAGAGATCTTTCATTTGCTGATTCACTCCCTAAATGGCCATAATGGCCGAGGCAGGGCTAATCTGAAGCCAGGAGCTTCTTCTGGGTCTCCCAAGTGGGTGCAGGGGCCCCTGCACTTGGGCCATCTTCTGCTGATTTCCCAGGAGGATTAGCAGGGAGCCGGATCAGAAGTGGAACAGCTGGGACTCGAACTGGAACCCAAATGGGATGACGGCATTGCAGAAGACAGCTTAACTCACTACACAACAGCACCAGCCCCGTAAACAAATTAAAAAAAAAAAAGTTTGTGGGAAATGGAACTAAAAGACAGTCTATTTTCATGTGAAAAATTCTGAAATCCATGCATAGTTTTTTCATATGTATTTCTATCAACTTTTTGAAGATCCCTGGTAGGTATGGATTTCAAATTTTTTTTGCACCAAAGTAAGCTGATGGTTAAATTCCATTTTTCCACAGACTTTCCAAAGCCCGCTCACATTCTGAATGAGAGGAACGCTAAATGGTTTGTGCCGTTTTGCTACTAGCCTCTCTCCTGGAACCTGGTTTCAACGACCACATGAATCGAATCCTATTGGCTCAAATTATGTTTTATAAGTGCAAGTTGAAGATTATCTTTCTGAACACAAGTGTGCAGACTGAAATCCCCTCTCGCCACTCCTGAGAGTGACACAGGCTGCTTCTCAAAGGCCATCTTTGTGTTGAGCAAATGGACCGGGGAAAATCTGCTTTCCTCGCCCCTGCCCCTTCTTTAGATAACCAGAGCCAAACGAATGCTTTTCATTTTAAACATCTGATTAAGCAGACTGAGCTTCTTTTGATCCTTACTGTCTTCTGGAGTTGGGGACTAAATTTAGGCGCACTCAGGTGGGAAGCTGGGGCCTAACTGCCAGCCAGTGGTGACGCTCGGAAGTTCAAGTTCTGAAAGGCGAGGAATGGGCCTGCGGCGCTGCTTCAGGGGCTGCCTCTTCTCCTGAGGCATCAGAATTCAGACAGCTCTTCCCAGCATGAGGCGGAAGGACACATAACCCCCTGTGTCCTCTGCACACACAAGCCTCCCTTCCCGAGCAGTGAGAAAGGTGGCAGGGCATGGAGTGGGTTTGAATAGTAAAGACCAAATAAACCAGGTACAATTATGAATGAACTATCCTTTTCTTCAGATTTAGGAATTGAGAAACCCTGTTCCTTTGGCATATTTAAAAACACATTCCGTGAGCCGGTATTGTGGCACAGTGGGTAAAGCTGCTGCCTGCAGTGCCGGCATCCCATATGGGTGCTGGTTCGAGTTCTGGCTGCTCCATTTCCGATCCAGCTCTCTGCTATGGCCTGGGAAAGCAGTGGAAGATGGCTCAAGTCCTTGGGCCCCTGCACCCATGTGGGAGATCCAGAAGAAGCTCCTGGCTCCTGGCTTCAGATCAACACAGCCCTGGCCATTGCAGCCATTTGGGAAGTGAACCAGCAGATGGAAAACCTCTCTTTCTTTCTGCCTCTCCTTCTCTTGTATGTGTAACTCTTGACTTTCAAATAAATAAACGAATCTTTAAAAAAATAGTAAAAACACATTCTGATTCATATATTAATAAACTCCTTATATACAATCAGCTATTCAGATCTGTGTGTTAAGTTTTAAATATTGAAAATATTCAGAAAAAAACTGCATCTATACCGAACGTGTGCAGAAGTTTTTTTCTTGTTGTTATTCCCTATACAATATACATCTATTTACATAATATTTACCTTATTCTTTTTTTTTTTTTTTTTGACAGGCAGAGTGGACAGTGAGAGAGAGAGACAGAGAGAAAGGTCTTCCTTTGCCGTTGGTTCACCCTCCAATGGCCGCCGCGGATAGCGCGCTGCGGCCGGCGCACCGCGCTGATCCGATGGCAGGAGCCAGGTGCTAGGTGCTTTTTCCTGGTCTCCCATGGGGTGCAGGGCCCAAGCACTTGGGCCATCCTCCACTGCACTCCCGGGCCACAGCAGAGAGCTGGCCTGGAAGAGAGGCAACCGGGACAGAATCCGGCGCCCCGACCGGGACTAGAACCCGGTGTGCCGGCGCTGCAAGGCGGAGGATTAGCCTGTTGAGCCACGGCGCCGGCCAATATTTACCTTATTCTAGGTATGATAAGTAATCAAGAGATAATTTAAAAAAAAAAATATTTATTTGAAACAGAGTTACAGAGAGAGAGAAAGAGAGACAGAGAGAGCTCTTCAATCCACTGGTTCACTCCCCAAGTGGTTTTAATGGCCAGAGCTGGGCTGATCCAAAGCCAGGAGCCAGGAACTTCTTCCAGGTCCCCAACATGGGTGCCAGGGCCCAGGTACTTGGGCCATCTTTGGCTGCTTTCCCAGGTTCATTAGCAGGGAGTTGGATCAGAAGAGGAGCAGCCAGGATTTGAACTGGCATCCATATGGGATGCAGGCACTGCAGCACCAGCTGCATCTGAATCATTTGAATCATCTAGATACGATTCAAAGTAACACAAGAGGGGCTGTCCTTGTGGTGTGGAAGGTTGTCTCTACTTGCAATGCCAATAACCCACATGGATGCTCTACTTTTGATCCAGCTCCCTGCTAATGCACCTGGGAAAGCAGTGGCAGATGGCCCAAGTACTTGGGCCCCTGTACCCATGTGAGAGGCCCAGAAAAAGCTCTGGCTTCAGATCCATCTAACTCTGGCCATTGTGGCCACTTGGGGAGTGAACCAGTGGATAGAAGACCTCTCTCTGTCTCTCTCTCTCCCCCACTTTTCTCGCTGTATATCTGCCTTTCAAATGCAAGAGGATGTGAGTAGGTTCTCTGCAAATGCTATGACATTTTATATAAGGGACCTAAGCATCTGAGGATTTTGGTACTCATGGTGTGCGTCCTGGAACCAGTCCCCTAGAGATAATGAGAGATAACTGTAGCATCAGACTTAGTTTTAGTTTCTATACTTCACGCCTTCTGCAGCCGGGTCTCAAACCGGTGCCCATATGGGATGCCGGTGCTTCAGGCCAGAGCGTTAACCCACTGTGCCACAGCGCCGGCCCCGATTTGTGACTATTTTGGAAGGGAATCAGTGCATGGAAGATCTTTCTCTCTGTCTCTCCCGTTCTGTCTGTAACTCTGCCTCTCAAATAAATAAATAAAAACTTGAAAAAAGAAAGAAATTAACCAACAGAAGCCATTCTCACTGGGCTTACAGACCAAGGAAACACTCATAGAGCAGGATGAGGAGGAACCGGCCTTCCCCTTCTTGAAAAGCCTCAACCAGAAAGGTGAGGAGCCTTAGCCAAGACGGCTTTGCTCTCAGCTACTTGACGGAATCAGCCAGCCCGAACCACTGGCTTCTGGGGAAGCTTCCGCCCTGCAGCCCCAGCAATCATGGCCTCGCGGCCCGCGACCCCGCGACCACACGGCACAGCCTTACTCTGGCAAGCGGGGATCTCGCAGTACTTCCAGTAGACGCCGTCCTCATGCTCTGCCACGTAGCACCAGGGGCTCACGTCTCCATCTGGGTTCCTGTCGGGGGAAAGAATACAGTCAAGGCCATCTCGGGTGTCCTCAGTCAGGCAGATCATTTCTGTTCAGTTCTTCAGAACCATAACTGCTCTAGCTTCTACACTCTATGCAGCTCAGTGCTCTCTCTCATCATAAAGAATGGTATTATGCCAAGAGCAGATCTGTCAGCTCTGATGTACCTGAGTTAGCGGAAGTGACAAAAGGTGATCACAGGCTCAGACAGGCTCACTGTGGGGTAGCTAGGACCACTGGCCACAGAACTAATCACGCTGAAAAGCACAGGCACCTTCAAGGTGCCGTGGGATTGCAGCTGGGGAATGAGCATGGGTGTTTTCAGCACGCCAATGAGAACGTGAACTGACGCAAATGGTCAGGATGGCAATTTGGTAATTACAGTCAAAGGCCCTAAAAATATGCAAACCCTTTGTGTGGCAATTTCCTCTTCAGGAATTTATTCTAAGGCAATGTTGACTTATAAAGATGTTCAGTAAGGCATTTTCATGAAACAGCTGGAAACACTAAATGTCCAGTGATAAACGACGGTTACATAAACACGGCATGGCCACGGCCACACAGGGGAACACTAGACAGCAGGGCTGAAGGCGGATCCTCACGTCGATACAGAAAGATACAACGCCTTTCCAGTTTGTTGTTCTTGTTATTAAAGACGATTGTAAAAAAACAACAGATGATACATTTCCATGTTTTGAAAACACACAGTGAGGAAAAAATATTTACAAAACTCTTGAAAGTACGTATCTATAGGAGCAGAGGTTTGGTCTAGGGGTAAGACCACCCCCCCATCCCATATCTGCAGTGGTGGGCCCAAGTGACTGGGTTCCCGCCCCCTCCACAGGAGATCTGGACTGAGTTCCCGGCTCCCAGCTTTGGCCCCAGTTATGGGCACTTGGGGAGTGAACCAGCTGCTGACAGCTCTCTGTCTTTCAAATAAAAAAAGTAAATATTATCTCTAGATGAGGCGACTATTGTTAACTTCATTATTTTTCTGGTTTTATTTTCTCATTACCGCAACAACAAATTATGCTAATTGCACAATTTTTTAGCATTAAAAAAATTCACATGATACAGCCTCTACTGGCAATCTTTCACCAGGCTCAGACTGGTCAATTCCGGTTTGAGAGAGAAGGGTCCTTTTTCTTCCTCAAAATATTGACCCTTCAGAGAACTACGAAGAAAACTGTGCCAGTCTCAGAACCTGTGACCCCACTCTCCCAGTACCAACTGTGGAGATGACAACACTATTTTCAAAACCTTTATTTCACATTTCTAAATTGACAGTGGCTTGGAATAATAATGCCCTTTGAAGGTCTTTTCCACTCTGAGATGCCATGACAATGAAACAGGCAGCACTGCTGAGGCAGATCAAGCCACGGCAGGGGCTGTGGACACACAGAAAAGCCCTTTGATTCCGACTCACAACTCGGGAAACCTGACACTCTGGCTAGGCCGGAAGCAGGCACAAAGACCCGGCAGCCCAGCTTTGGAGCAGCCCCTATCAGGCCTGAGTGGGATAAGCCTATTGTGCAGCCCAGAAGATAAGCCTCCCCCAGGCACAAAGGGTCCTTTTATTTCTTGTGCCCAAAGGCAGGTGCCAGTGCCAACTCTGCTCTTCCCCAGTCTCTGCCTCCCCCCCTATTCCAGAGACTTCGAGCCCAGCCCAAAGAAGTGTGTTCCCATCGCTCGCCAACACTCAGACCTCTCAGATGTAATGGATCTGAAAAAAGTCACACAGGACAAACGCGGTGTCGGGTGTCAGCTGAGAAATCAAAGTCGGGGAGCCTGTACAAAGGCCTCTTTAAACAGTATTTCACTGTCATTTTCTGCCCTCTGTTCACTGCTCAGCTTTGATGTAGTATTGGGTAAAGCCCTTAGAAAACAACTGTTTATTATCAATGTCAAAACCATTTTGAAAAGCATCATAACAGCTTAATAAGGAACAAGCAAATTCATCCTTACTTTGCCACAGCACGAAAACAAAAGGCCTGGACTCAGATGTGATAATAATCAACAGTTTCAGCCTCTCCCCCTTTTGAAGTATAAACTGGTAGTTCAGGTCTGGTACATTCCATCAAATCAAAGGGTAGGGTTGCACCCTGCCAAAGCTAAAGAAAAAGGAGGCCATGCTGGCTCCCACTTTTCTCTTAATGGATGGATATTTACTGGTGAGATTCTGGAATACAAGTCATAGACATACGAGTTCATCTACTAGAAAAAGAAAAGTTTTTCATATAAATTATGCCTCACTAGAATTTTTTCATTTATCTTAAAACCAGACTTAAAAACAGGAGTTCTTCTAAGATTTGCTTGACAGGAAGCAAGAGTAGTAGAATAAACCAAGAGACATTTCAGAACAAGAGAGTAAGTTAACTACAGAAAACCAAAACCAAACACTACTTTCTCTTCCTAAACATTCCTTCCAGCCGGCGCCGTGGCTCAACAGGCTAATCCTCCGCCTAACGGCGCCGGCACACCGGGTTCTAGTCCCGGTCGGGGCACCAGATTCTGTCCCGGTTGCCCCTCTTCCAGGCCAGCCCTCTGCTGTGGCCCAGGAGTGCAGTGGAGGATGGCCCAGGTGCTTGGGCCCTGCACCCCATGGGGAGACCAGGAAAAGCACCTGGCTCCTGGCTCCTGCCATCGGATGAGCGCGGTGCGCCGGCCGCAGCCTGCCGACCGCGGCGGCCATTGGAGGGTGAACCAACGGCAAAAGGAAGACCTTTCTCTCTGTCTCTCTCTCTCACTGTCCACTCTGCCTGTAAAAAAAAAAAAAAAAAAAAAAAAAACATTCCTTCCAGCCCAGGCCAACTCTTCCTACAAATAAAAAAGCTAGGGGAAGGTAATAACCCAGAGATAAGTAGGACTAATTTTTTGACTTATGCAAAAAAAAATTAACATGTACAACTTTTAAAATAGAATGTAAAAGCATTCTTATGAGCATCTGTAACTTAAAAGTTTTTTTAACTTATTTATCTTATTTATCCGCAAGGTAGAGAGACAGAAAGGCAGACACAGGTCTCGGATCCACTGGTTCTCCCCCTAAATGCCCTCGACAGCCGAGGTGGGGCCAGGCTGAAACAGGAGGCCTGGGACTCAATCTGGGTCTCCCCCAGGGGTGGCAGGGACCCAGGTTCTTGACCAGCACCTGCCAGGGTACACGTGAGCAGGAGGTTGGCATCAGGCGTGGAGCTGGGATTTGAACACAATATGGGATATGTGCATCTCAAATGGCATCTTCACCACTGTCCCGAATGCCTTCCCCAGAACATGTAATTTTAACAAAATAAACTTAAATAGCAAAATATAAATCAGCACATTTACAAATTATTACCTCTGGGAAGTAGAATTTGGTGAGGGGGGTTTCAGGGAAAGAGGTAAAATGGGAAACTTTAACTATTTAAACAATCTGTGTGAGTGTATTTATGTATATACATACATACATATTCAGCAGTGATTGAGAAATATATCTTCACTGTTTGAGAATTTTTTTTGGAACAAGCTGCTTGTATTTTATAATAATAAATGGAAAGCTATAACAGCAGCAAATACAGGGGGATGGTCAGTTGACATAAGTGCAGACAGAGGTGAGAGAGAGAGTTGAAGGTACTAGCAGAAAGAAAACCTGGGCTAGAGGCCTGATGACTTCAAGACAATCAGAAGGGCCCTCGAGTGTTAGCAAGAGTACATAGTACATGCAAAATAAACAGTAACACACATGTTGGCTCAGCTGGATCAACAGTGCCATATGGCTGAGATGCCAATGTGCTGGTGGAACCACAGATGCAGTGTGGTGTTCCAGTGGAGCTCAGTAATCGCTCTTACCTGTTCCAGTGGCTCCTTTGTATCTGTCCTATTAACAGTTAGATTCACCATACTGCTGAGCCATGAGTCATATTTCTAGGATTTTGGAAGCAAGGAGCTAATATGTGGGACTGGCATTGTGGCACAGTGGGTTAAGCCACCACTTGTGATGCTGGCATCCCTTATGACTGCTGGCCCAAGTCGCAGCTGTTCCACTTAGAGTGAATTCCCCAAATGGCCAAAACAGCTGGGGCCAAAGTCAGGAACCGGGAGTTTCCCCTGAGTTTTTCACGTGGGTGCAGGGGCCCAAGCACTTGGGCCAATCCCCCCTGTTTTGCCAGGCACATTAGCAAAGAGCTAGATCAGAAGAGGGGCAGCTGAAACTCAAACTGGCACCCATACGGGATACTGGTGCTGTTATAGGTGGCAGCTTAACCCACTATGCCACAACGATGGCCCCAGATAAATTTTTTTTTTAAGCTGCTAAAATGTACAACCAAAGTGCTTAGAATCTGTCTCTATATACCAGTGCCTTTTTTTTTTTTTTTTAAGGCTTACTGATTTGAAAGTCAGAGCTACAGAGAGAGATAGAGGAAGAGAGAAAGATCTTCCATGCGCTGGTTCACTTCCCAAAAGGCTGCAATGGCTGGGGCTGGGCGAGGGGAGGGGAGAGGAGGGGAGGGGAGGGAGACAGAGATTGCTTCTCGGCCTTTTGGCTGAGATCAAGTGTGGAGAGGGAGGGGTAAGGTGTGGGAGAACATTTAGAAAGGCCTCTGAGATGGCCAGAAGGAGACAGAAAAGCTTCCCTTCGTTGTGAGTAGGATTGGAAAGGAATGCAAGAGGAGACTAGGAGCCAGCACTGTGGTGCAGTAGTTTAAAGCCCTGGCCTGCAACACCAGCATCCCATATGGGCACAGGTTCAAGTCCCGGCTATTCCACTCTCTGTTGTGGCCTGGGAAAGCAGTGGAAGATGGCCCAAGTCCTTGGGCCCCTGCATAGTGTGGGAGATCCAGGAGAAGCTCTTGGCTTCGGATCAGCTCAGCTCTGACCGTTGCAGCCATCTGGGAAGTGAACCAGCAGATGGAAGACTTCTCTCTCTCTGTCTCTACCTCTCTCTGTAATTCTACCTTTCAAATAAATAAAATAAATCTTAAAAAAAAAAAAAAAAGACTAGAGATTTCTTGCAGTACTGAGTGGTCCCGTCTTACCTGCAGTAGTTATGCTCACCCAGGCCGCCCTCGCCGTTGGGGTATTTCAGAGTGTTGTAGGGATGCTGGAAGGTCTCGTTCCAGAACAGACATGGCTTCCCGCCTTGCAGTGCTGTCCAGTTCTGTGTTCCCCTATAATCTGCACCATTGGCTGTGAAACACTCTAGGAGAAAGAAAAGACAGAGAGCACACTAATTTGCTGGCAACATTTACAGCCTCCTCCCTCTCTGGTTGATGTTTTATTTGTTTTCTTTGGACCAAGTTGGAAATGGATAATGTCTTGCTAGATCCTGGACACAGTGCAGTTAACAGTGCCGGGGCTGAATCAACCTGCAACGAGGTACTCCCTCTAAACGCCAGGCTAATCTTGGCACTAGCTTGTCTGTAGACACTAGAACATTTTTCCATAAAACATACAGATCCCCATTGGAAATATAAACAGGGAGCTGAAATGCATTAAAGTCCATGAAGTGAACCAACCAGGAAACCCCCAAACTGGAGAGCAGTTGGTAACAACCATGCATGTGGAATTCTGGGTACTGGGGGGGGGTGGGTCAAGGCTCTCTCGCCAGTTACTCTGTGTGGTAACCAGAACCAGGTCACCAGCTGTAACTGAGTTCTCCCCTATAGTCTGAAAGGCTGCACTGACACTTGGATTTAATAAGACCATGGGATACAGCAATGCTTTGGAATCCCAATCACACAAATCTGGGAATGACTCACATTCCCTGGTAATGAAGAACAGTCGTCCCCATGCTGTTTGAGATAGAGGTGCAACACAACAGACGGTGAACACGAGGGTGGAAGGGCCAAGCTGGCATTTCTCTCACTGTTATCTGGAACTTTCCAACAAGACACGCTGAAAGTGGTCTCGGGTCCCACTCGGTACAATGAAAGACCCCTGCAGGTGCAACAGCGTGCTTCCCGATTCTCAGACGCGGGGCGGGGCGGGGGGCTGAGGCTGCAGGCTTTCCCCGCACATATTGGATGCATTACACTCACAGAGGTTCATGAGAAAGGCACAATACAAAGAGCCATATTTTTAAATTAGCTTAGTTGAAACTGACAGATAGAAGCACTTCAAACACTTCTTGAAGATGTAGCACCAGAAACCTGACAATCTGGGGCCTCTGCGCTAACATTCTGAGCTTTATTTCTTTCCCCTTCCTGGCATGCACTGACCTCTTACTTCCAGTATTAAGGACTCATAACGCTGTCTCCTGTTGTAGGGTACGCACCTACTCCAGCCTATGCATGTGGGTAACATGAGCATGTCTGCGTTCTGGAAGATACTGCTTTTCATATTTAAAAGCTATCCTCAGAACATCTCTCTTCCAGTACCCCCTTCCTTCTGCTGTCGGGGTCCTGTGTTTTGTCTGGAATGGCATGTATTATGGGTAGCCAAAATAATCTGGAATTCTAGGCTGTGTAGAAAACCCTAGCAATTTATCATGTTTGGTGCAACACTCACATGTTACAGCAAGTGCGACTTATCCTGGACTAAGACAACCAAACCCTCTACCAAGTGTCTACATAAACAAAAAAGTTCAAAGGTAATTGAAGGAGGCAGCTCAGTGTAGCATAAAACACACTAAACCAAAACGTTCTGCCCTGGCTCCTTGTCCTGGACCAGCTGTGTGACCCTGGACAAATTACCATCACCCACATCACTGCTACCCACGGAGTATCTGGTCGTGTGCCAACCTCTGTGCTAAGTGCTAATGCTGTCCTGACGTCAGTAGCCAGTCGCCCAGTAGAGAGGTACCTTACGTCCCCGTTCTACAGAAAAAGCCACGGCGGTACCTGACCACACCCTGCACTGCTGCCAGCAGAACCCCCAGGTGTCTTCTCTGTTCCTCCCATCCTTTCCCTCACCCCACTCACCAGCAAGTTCTGCTGACTTTGTTGAAATATAGACCCTAATGCTGCTGGCACTGTGGCACAATGGGTTAAGCTGCTGCTTGCAACGCTAGCTAGCACCCCATGTGAGTTCTGGTTGGAGTCCCTGCTGCTCTACTTCAATCCAGCTCCCTGCTGATGTGCCTGGGAAAGTAGCAGAAGATGACCCAATTGGTTGAGCCCCTGCTATTCACATGGGAGACCCAGATGGAGTTCCTGGCTTTAGCCTGGTCCTGCCCCAGCTGTCGTGGCCATTAGGAAAATGAACCAACAAATGGAAGCTCGCTCTCTCTCTCTCTCTCTGTAACTCTGCCTTTCAAATAAATAATCCTTAAATACACATATACCTTTTCATATGTGCACATATATGTGTGTTTGTGTATGTGAAACTGCCTCCTCCCCTCCATCTTCAGTGCCACTTGTTTAGGCCTGTTGGTTCACCATCAGAGAATAATTTAGGTCTCAAAGCTTCAACCTGTTCTCTTATAATTCATTCTCCATGCACAACTTGAAGTTCTTTGGAGAAAAGTACTTGAAAGGAAACCAAAACTGTTCATGAGTGTTCACAGGGCCTCTGTGAGCGGCCCCAGCCACTTCACCCCCCCCGCAGCCGAGTTGTCAACATACTCTCCTATTTTTCTGCAGATTCTGGTATCCTTGGGGACTCCTAGAACCAATCCACTGTGGGTCTCAAGAGATATCTATATTTGATCTACTACAGAGACAGAGAGATGGAGGTGGGGAGGAGAGAAAACTAGGGTCCTATCCCAACCCCGGACTACAGTGAGGCCTGGGACCCTGCGTGGCTAAAAGGCTGCCCAGGTGACTCTGTTGTGTGATCAGGTTAACAAGCTGCCGGTCTAGATGATCCCAGCAACATCAGGACAATCTTTCCCAACTGCTACAATCTTAATTGCTAGGTGTTATACGTCTCTCTCCTGACAGATCTTCAGATCTTGCCTATCAAAACACTGTGATCTATACCTTAAATATATACAATAAAAATACATTTTAAAAGTGGCAAGGAGTTATCTAGGAGCCAGAAATGTAGGCCAACAGATGCCAGCCCCTAGCCATATACAGCAACCTGCAGGGCGGGTGGGGCTGTGTTCCCTGTGACTCAGCCGGCTAGATCTGTGATACAAAAGGAGATGGCAGCCATCCAAACACGTGACAGTCCTCATGAATGGGAACGAGATGGCATCTGAGAGGCGGAGCCGGAAGAGCAGGCTTGTTTGTTTCAGTCTGTTCTTAGATACAACCCTGTTCACAGTCACACTGAGGAAACTGAGGCAGTGTACCAGAACTTAAGGATCATTTTTGGACCAGACTTGCCCTGTGCGAGTCAATGTGGAAGAAGCAGGAGGAGCAAACCGCAGTTGTCTCAGCATGAAGCTATCTGTGTGTCTTGATTTCATCAGAATAACAGGGTGTGTGCCAGGTAACACGGACCCTGCCTCTCTTATTTTCTGCTGTTATGAAACTGACATAAGCTTTGGCCAGATAAGCAAGGACTGGCTTAAACCTATTATTAAAAAAAAAAATCACACACACAAATCTTTCATTATATTCAATAAAAGAGAATGAGTGAAGGCAATAGATCTAATGTCTAGGATATAGGTCATATTTCATTTTACAAATATTGATTCAAGACTCACTATCGTGCCTGGCAGCATCCACAGCACCAAGGCCCCTGTGTTTACGGAGCGTCCATGCTGACAGGAGTGCACAGTCATAACAAACCAATCAAAAGGAGCATCAGTCAGTGGGCAGTGCCATAGGGAACAATGAGGTAAAGGGGGCACGATGGAATGGTGGAGGTTCTCCTGTGGACAGAGACATCTGAGCAGAGAGGTGGATGAAGGGAGGGAGCAAAAGCAAACCACAGGGAGGCGGTGAAGAGCATCACGGGCCCCAGCGAGTGGGAAGCCTCCGCGTGCAGCGCTGTTCCGGGCAGGTTTCGGAACTGGGAAGCCGCTCCTCTGGCATCGCTGGAGGGGGTGAGCGACCGGGAGGGGCGGGAAGGTCTCTAGGGTTACATAAACTAGATTTTGGTTTTTGTTCTGGGTGTGAGGAGAAGCCTCTGGAGGGTTTTGAGAAGAGAAATAACACGATCTGACTTAGCTTTTCACAGAGCTGTCCAGCTGTGGGTGGAGGGAGAGCTGCAGAAAGGCAAGGGGGTGGACTGGGGGTTACCGCAAAGGCGGTTAGAAGGAAGGATGGCCGCTGTGGGGTGCTGGCAAGTGGTGAGACTCTAGATAAGAGATAGATTTTAAAGATTTATTCATGCATTTACTTGAAAAGCAAAGCTAAAAGGAGAGGGAGAAACAGAAAGAGAGAGAAGGAGATCTTTCCATCCACTAGTTTACTCCCCAAATGGCTGCAATGGCTGAGACTGGGCCAGGCTGAAACCAGGAGCCCTATCCAGGTCCCCCATGTGGGTGGCAGGGGCCCAAGCACTTGAGACACCTTCTGTTCTTTCCCAGGCACATTATCAGGGAGTTGGCTTGGAAGTAAAATAGCCGGGACTTGATATGACACCATATGGGATGCTGCACTGGGGGCAGTTTAACTTGCTGCGCCACAGTATGTTCTGAGGGTAGAGCCAGAAGCAATCTGCTGGGACACGGGGTCTGGGAGAAATAGGGGTGGGGTAGAGAATGCCAAGTTTGGGGCCGGAGCAAACGGGGTGAATAATGAGGCCATTTACTACAAGAGGAAAGGGGGTTCAGGGGGGGAGAGCGTGTTGGCAGTGAAATTAAGGTTTAGTTTTAGACAGGCTAAGTTTGAAACACCTTTGGGAAAACTGAGTGGAGATACAGAATAAGCAGATGGCTATGTGAGTCTGAACTTGAGGAAGGAGACTTAGGTGAGAGCTGAAATGTGGTAGCCAACACCCACACCCACACCCACCCCAGCCCTTCCAGGTGGAGAGGACGGCAGTACCCTGTGTGGACAGAGGACTTCCAGGCTGAGCCCTGGGGCCTTGCGACATTTCACACTTAGCAACAAAGGCTCAGACAGCACAGCCTGTGAGGAGGGGAAACCCGAGGGAAGCGTCTTCTGGACTTAGAGCGATGATGCGGCACAGCACAGAAAGCACAAGCCAAGGGCTCTGCGGTCAGCCGCAGCTTTCTGCCTTACAAGCTCCTGGCGCTCGCCTAGCCTCTCAGATTCCTCACCTGCAAAGTGGGTTCCATTATCTACCGCTCAGGAGGCAGGTGGTAGAACTGAAGGATGGGGTAACAGAGACTTGGGACGCACATCAGCCAAGTGTGTTTTGTTTATACTCTGAATGAACTGTAAAATATATTAATGAGATAATCAAGGAAATTTGAAAAACGACTGGATGTTTGATGGCATTACAGAATGTTAATTTTTTAAAAAGATGTATTTATTATTTATTTGAAAGGCAGAGTTACAGAGAGAGAAAAGGACAGAGAGACAGAGAGACAGAGAGAGAGAGGAGAGACAGAGATCTTCCATCTGTTGGTTCATTTACCAAATGGCCACAACAGCCAGAACTGGGCCAGTCTGAAGCCAGGAGCTTCATCGGCATCTCCCACATAGATGCAGGGGCCCAAGCACTTGGGCCATCTTCTGCTGCTTTCTCAGGCACACTAACAGGCACCTGGATGAGAAGTGGAATAGCCAGGACTCGAACCGTTGCAGATGGCAGTTTTATCCACTACGCCACAACCCTCGCCTCTACTATTAATTTTTTTTTTAGTATTGATTTATTTATTTGAAAGGCAGAGTTACAGAGAGACAGAGGCAGAGAGACAGAGACATACATCTTCTATCCACTGGTTCACTCCCCAACTGACCACAACGGCCAGAGTTCAGGTGATCCGAAGCCAGGAGCCAGGAGCTTCTGGGTCTCCCACACGGGTGCAGGGGCCCAAGGACTTGGGCCATCTTCTACTGCTTCCCCAGGCCACAGCAGGGAGCTGGATCAGAAGTGGAGCAGCCGGGTCTCAAACCGGTGTCCATATGGGATACCGACACTGCAGACCGCGGCTTTACCCATTACACCACAGTGCTGGCCCCCCGTTATTTTTTAAGGTGTGATAATTGTACTGTTACTGCGTGTTTTTTAAAATCCTTATCATTTAGAGATATACGCTGAAATATTTACAAATTTAACAAATCTGTTCAAAAACAACCTAAGCCTCTGCAAGGCAAAGGAAACAATCATTAAAGAGATATCTGACAATGGGAGAAAATATCTGACAAAGAATTAATATCCAGGATGTATCAGCAACTCAAAAAACTCAACAACAACAACAAAAAACAACCAATCCAGTTAAAAAATGAGCAAAGGACCTGGGCATGAAAAAAGATTCAGTATCAGTAGTCATCAGGGGAATGCAAATCAAAACCACAGTCACACAGCACCTCATCTGTCAGAATGGCTATTATCCAAAAAGCAGAGAGGAACAAATGCTGGCGAGAAAAGGAAACTCCTATACACTGCTGGTGGGAATGTAAATTAGTGCAGCCACTGTGGAAAACACTACAGAGATTTCTTACAGAAACTTAAACTAGAAATAGACTCACTATATGATCCAACAATCCCACTACTGGCTATATACCCAAAAGATATGAACATACTATATTTAAAAGATACCTGTATCACCATGTTTATAGCAGCACTATTCACAATAGCCAAAATATGGTATCAATTAAGGCATCCATCATCAGATGAATGGATAAAGAAAATGTGTGTGTGTGTGTGTGTATGTACAATGGACTATTATTCAGCTATTAAAAGAATGAAATTCTATCATTAGCAGCAAAATGGTCAGAACTGGGGGCTGTCATTGTGGTATAGCAGGTCAACCTGCTGCCTGCAATGTCAGCATTCCCTGTGAGTGCCGGTTCAAGTCTCAGTTGTTCCACTTCCAATCCAGCTCTCTGGGAAAGCACTTGGGAAAGCAGCAGAAGATAGCCCAATTGCTTGAGGGAATTTTTTTTAAAAGATTTATTTATTTATTTGAAAGTCAGAGTTACACTGCTTCACTCCCCAATTGGCCGCAATGGCTGGAGCTGCGCCAATCTGAAGCCAGAGCAAGGAGCTTCCTCCTGGTCTTCCCATGCGGGTGCAGGGGCCCAAGGACTTGGGCCATCTTCTACTGCTTTCCTAGGCCTTAGTGGAGAGCTGGATTGGAAGTGAAGCAGCCGGGACTTGAACCGGTACCCATCCCATATGGGATGCCGGCACTGCAGGCACACTACGCCACAGCGCCGGCCCCACTTGTGGGAATTTAAGACCTCTCTCTCTCTCTCTCTCTCCCTCTCTCCCTCTCTCCCTCTCTGCCTAACTCTGACTTTCAAATAAATAAATCTTTTTTTTTTTTTTTAAGAGAGAGAGAGAGGTCATCTATTCACTGGTTCACTCCCCAATTGGCTGCAACGGCTGGAGCTGCGCTGATCTGAAGCCAGGAGCCAGAAGCTTCCTCCTGATCTCCCACATGAGTGCAGGGGCCAAGGACTTGGGCCATTGTCTACTGCTTTCCCAGGCCATAGCAGAGAGCTGGATCAGAAGTGGAGTAGCCAGGACTCGAACCAGCACCCATATGGGATGCTGGCGCTTCTGGCCAGGGTGTTAACCCACTGCACCACAGTGCCAGCCCCAAATCTTTAAAAAAAAAAAAAATAAAGAGGTACTTTAAAATGTTTTTTAAAAGTTATTAAAAATAATAATCTAGTGAGAGAGAAGAAAACAGGTAGAGGTGAAGTAATATTGATAATCATGGAAGCTGGACGATAGATACACATAAGTTTCTTACACTTCTTCTATTTTTCTACGTCTTAAATTCCCACAATAAAAAATTTTTAGGAGAAGGTATTTGCTGCAGCAGTTAAGTTTCCGCTTGGATGCTCTCATCCATACTGAAGTGCCGGGTACCTGTCTCAGCTACCCCACTTCTGGTTCAGCTTCCTGCTAATGCACGCTCTTGGAGGCAGATGAAGGATGGAGTATTTGAGTCCCTGCAACACACATAGGAGGCCCAGACTGAGACGGCATTCAGTTTAAGCATGCCCCTGCCCTGGCTGTTGTGGGTAGTGGGGGAGGAAATCAGCAGATGGAAGATCTCTCCATCTTTCAAATAAATTTTTTTAAAGATATCTTTTATGTATTTATTTATTTTGAAAGTCAGAGTTACAGAAAGAGAGAGGACATGCTGGTTCACTCTCCAAATGGCCACAAGGGCCAGGGCTGGGCCAAGCCAAAGCCAGGAGCCAGGAGCTTCTTCTGGGTCTCTCATGTGGGTGCAGGGGCCAAGCACATGGGCTACCCTCTGTTGCTTTCCCAGGCGCATTAGCAGGGAGCTCGATCAGAAGTGGAGCAGCCAGGACTTGAACCGACACTGCAGATGGCTATTAAACCTCTAAACCTCTAAACCTGCTGGTCCCTAAAGATATCTTGAAAACATGTTGTTTTGCAATGAATCTTAGTTTCTTTTCAAGAACTCAATCAGCCATAAATTCAGCCATCTACAAATCAAGGCAGACATTCATGCATCATGTTCTTGGGTTACATATTAACAGCGCATAATGATCACAGACCAAGCTGTACTTTTGCCCAAGTAGGATTGCCACAGAAATAATCACTGTAGCTTTTAAAGCTTTTCCATTAAAATACCTTTATTTTAGAAATTGGTTAAAATGTATTTATTTAATTAATTACTTTGAAAGGCAGAGAGAGAGAGGTAGGAGAGAGAGAGAGAGAGAGAACCTTCCACCTACTGTTTTACTCCCCCAGTAGCGGCAACAGACAGGGCTGGGAAGGCTGCAACAGGAGCCTGGAAATCAATCCAGGTCTCACGGATGGGTGGCAAGGACCCAAGTACTTGATCACCTGCTGCCTCCAAGGGTGCACATTAGCAGGAAGTTGACTGGATGCAAAAGGAACCAGAACTTGAACCAGGCATTCTGATATGGGATGCAGGCATTGCAAGCAAAGACTTAACCACTGTACCAAGTGCCTGCCCCTAAGATACCTTCTAGATCTTCTTTTTTCACTTAGGGAGACGGTGTCCTTAATTAAAAACAGTAACAGAAGACAAAGCTGTGCCTCTCAAAACTAAAGAATTTATACTGTTGGAAGGGGGCTTGAAGTCTCCTATTTGAATCTCTAATTTCATAATTGCTATTAACAGATGAAATTTTAATTACTTAAAAGACCATTCCAAGGAATATTAAATCTACTGTAAGGAGAAGATTAGAAGTTTAAATTTGGAAAGCACATGAAAACATTTGTCATTATTTGTAAAATAATTATTACTTGCTAAGTAAAAATTCAGAAAACAAATATTGCTGAGACAGAGAAGGCCCAGAACACAATGGCGTGGGTGCTACTCTTTTCCCATCTGGCTCTCATCTTGAATCTGCTCCCTCCTACCCAGGCAGGACCCACTGGAAACATGCCACAGCCATTGCTGTGAGAGTGTAGCTGTCTGTGCTGGAAACAGCCACTACAAATAAGCAGCAGTGCTTGAGGAATTTCTAGTTATCATTTGGGATATTATAAACACATATAGTTGTCAAACTGAAGACAAAAAGATAGTTTTTGAGATAAAGGATCATTAGGGGCCAGCACTGTGGCGCAGTGGGTTAAAGCCCTGGCCTGAAGCACCAGCACCCCATATGGTTCTAGTCCCGGCTGCTCTTCCTCCGATCCACCTCTCTGCTATGGCCTGCGAAAGCAGCAGATGTTCCAAGTGCTTGGGCCCCTGCACCTGCGTGAGAGACCTGGCAGAAGCTCCTGGTTCTTGGCTTCAGATCGGTGCAGCTCCGGCCACTGCAGCCATTTGGGGAGTGAACCAGTGGATGGAAGACCCCTGTCTCTCTGTCTCTACCTCTCTCTTAACTCTGTCATTCAAATAAATAAAATAATAAATCTTTAAAAAAAAAAAAAAAGGATCAGGGGCCAGCGCCGTGGCCCACTAGGCTAATCCTCCGCCTGCAGCACCGGCATCCCATATGGGTGCTGGGTTCTAATCCCGGTTACTCCTCTTCCAGTCCAGCTCTCTACTGTGGCCTGGGAAAGCAGTGGAGGATGGTCCCAGTGCTTGGGCCCCTGTACCTGCATAGGAGACCAGGAGGAAGTACCTAGCTCCTGGCTTCAGATCAGCACAGCACCGGCCATGGTGGCCATTTGGGAAGTGAACCAACAGAAGGAAGACCTTTCTCTCTGTCTCTTTCTCTCTCACTGTCTGTGATTCTACCTGTCCAAAAAAAAAAAAAAAAAAAAATGGTTAACCTATCAGCATCTAGCTCTGTAACACATACTGAGAGATTAAGCCACAACTCTGTTAAGGAACAGACTCAGCCAGTCAGAAGACACCAGCTCAACAGATGCTAAGAAAAAACATTTCATCATTAACCAAAGTACCTTGATGGACTTTACCATCAGAAAGAACAGAACATATTCAGTCATGCTCTGCCAACGTCAAGTGTTTGGACATAATAAGTACAAATGGATCTACTTTAGATATTTATTTATAAATACCCACCTCAATCTTGAACTAGAAATGCACACTACAAAGTTTCCAGATTAGGATACAGGATGGATGAAATATTTGAAAGCCCCAAGTCCAGCTTTCTGAAGGGTATACCTCGGTTTATTATAAGTCAGAACTAAAGAAGGGGCCGGCGCTGTGGCGCAGCGGGTTAACGCCCTGGCCTGAAGCACCAGCATCCCATACGGGTGCCGGTTCAAGACCCAGCTGCTCCACTTCTGATCTAGCTCTCTGCTATGGCCTGGGAAAGTAACAGAAGATGGCCCAAGTCCTTGGGCCCCTGCACCCACGTGGGAGACCTGGAAGAAGCTCCTGGCTTCAGATCGGTGCAACTCTGGCCATTGTGGCCATCTGAGGAGTGAACCATTGGATGGAAGACCTCTTTCTCTCTCTGCCTCTCCTCTCTCTCCATAACTCTTTCAAATAAATAAATCTAAAAAAAAAAAGAGGCAAAAAAAATAAAAAGAACTAAAGAAAACAAAAAGCAAGATACAAGGTTGAGAACCATTTGAAAGCTCTGGGTATAGAAGAGATGGCACCACAGATCGAGTATCGCTTATCCAAAATGCTTGGGATCAGAAGTGATTCAAATTTCATATTTTTTTCAGATTTTAGCCTATCAGCATATACATAATGCGATATCTTTGGAAGAGTACTCAAGCCTAAGTACAAAACTAATTTATTTTTCATTTATACCTTACACATATAACCTGAAGGTAATTTTATTTATATATTTTGCATGCTTTTTACTTTTCAAAGGTTTTTTTTTTTTTTTTTTGAAAGGCAGAGTGAGAGAGAGAATGAAAGAGATGGTTCCTCTTCTGCTGGCTCACTCCCCAAATGCCTGCAATAGCCAGGACTGGTTAAGCTGAAGCCAGGAGCCTGGAACTCCATCCAGTTCTCCCACATGGGCGGCAAGGAGCCAAGCACTTGGGCCATCATCCACCACCTTCTCGGAAGCACTAGCAGGAAGCTGGATCAGAAGCGGAGGAGCCAGAAGTCAAGCCAGCATTCTGCTATGGGATGCAGGCATCCCGAGGCACAGCTTACTCCAATTCACAACGCCTGTCCAGTACCTTTGTTTTGAACTGTGAATTGTCAAATGAATTCAGGTGTCATGTCGTTGCTCAAAATGTTTTGGGTTTTGGATTTTTAGATTAGGAATGCTTAACCTAGGGGCTAGTGCTGTGGCATAGAGGATAAAGCCATATACCATGTAGGTGCTGGTTTGAGTCCTGGCTACTCTAATCCTGGTCCAGCTCCCTGTTAATATGCCTGAGAAAGCAGTATATGGCCCAAGTCCTTGGGCCTCTGCACCCTCGTGGCAGACCTGGAAGAAGCTCCTGGCTCCTGGCTTCGGATCAGCCCAGCTCCATGTGTTGCTGTCATTTGGGGAGTGAACCAGTGAATCAAAGACTCATTCTCTCTTCTCTCTCTCTGTGTTTCTGTTTCCCCCGCTCCAGTACCTCTGTATTTCAAATAAATAAATAAATAAATGTTTAAGGAAAAAAAAAAAAAACTGTTAACCTGAAGACCCCAGTAGAGATCAGAGATCCAGGTGCCAGTGCTAAGACTTAGTGGGTAAAGCTGCTGCCTGCAGTGCTGGCATCCCATGTGGGCGCCAGTTTGAGTCCCGGCTGCTGCACTTCTGATCCAGCTCTCTGCTATGGCCTGGGATAGCAGTAGAAGATGGTCCAAGTCCTTGGGCCCCTGCACCCACGTGGGAGACCCAGAAGAAGCTCCTAGCACCGACAGTGCTGTCCTCTCTGGCCACCCAGCACCAGGAGTAAGGGCAGATGGTGGCCCACAGGTTCATTTTGGTTGTGAAGTTTCACGTGATGTTTTGTGGATCTGGAATAGGGTAGCCAGATTTAGCAAAAAAAAAAAAAAAAAAAAAAAAAGCAGGTAAACTGAAATGTACTGAAACAATGCTTTGGGGTTTATCTGAGACTCAAAATGTAATTGGGTGAGAGAGTGGGAAGATACTGAATCACAGGCCTCCTCACTCCACTCGTTTCTCCAACACTGTTCTCAGAAACACTTACGGAGTTTGGATGTGGACAGTGCAGAATCTGCTTTCTCAGGAGTGAGAACTGCACGAAGGACAAGAGAATGACACAGTCAGGACAGAGTGTCTCAGCCTGCACATCGCTGACCTCCAGGACAAGCCCGGGCCTTCTGGCACGTTCAGCGGCATCCCTGGCTTCTACCTGCTTCATGCCAGCAGTCCGCCCTCAGCTGAGATGGTGAAAAAACGCCTCCAAGTATTGCAAAATATCCCTTGGGGGTGAAATCTCCTCCAGTTGAAATCACTGGGTTAGAAGAAATGGTCAAATAAACAGAAAAGTGTCACATCCATTAACCAGTGGTCACATAACAAAAGATTGCTCTCAAGAGAGACATTCTCAGCTCTGCCTGGGCCCCTGCAAGCCCACAACAGGGAGGAGAGGCCTGATCATCCCAGCTGAGACAGCCTCCCCCTGCCGGGATCGCTGGAGAAGTCTCGGTGAAGCGAGCCAGCGACGCTCCGTACGGCCGTGCACACATCACAGCGAGCAGGGCGTCGCACCCAGCCTTTGAAGATGTGCCTTTTAAGTCAAACTCTCCTCCAACTAAACTTTTTCCAAATCTCTTCCTGCCATTTGGAAGCTGAGGATTCTCAGCTGAAGAGGCCTGCGTGTGCGAGGTGCAGATGGCAGCAGTTAGGGCCCTCACCAGATGCTGTAGTCTCTAATTTGATTGAAAGGATATAATTAGACAACAGAAACACTTTAATGAAAGAGCAAAACATGGAGGAAGGGAAGGATTGAAGGCCCTTAACTGATGCCAAAACACCCACCAGTAATAGAGGCTTTGAGTCTGGGGAGAGGGCAGGGGAAAGCCCCTTAAAAAGACAGTCCCCATCCTGTTTGTTTCCCCATAGACGGAGGGATAGGGATTTTATTATTGTAGATTTCCACTGTATTTTATGTGGGAACAATATGATTAGAACCAGAAGAGCCTTCGGAAGAACATCAAAGGAAAACAAATATGGCTTCTGTGGTCATTATTAAAAATATTTTTACCAGCCCAATAATTTTCTTTGAAGATGAATTTTTATAGATTGAACAGCAGCAAGTAATTTCCATACTGTGCTGGGATTGGCCAGCAGTCCCTGCTATTCCAGAGGAGAGCCACTTGGCCGCCATGTTTCCATCTGACTTCGGGGCACTCAGGAAGGTGCATGGTGCAAAGACACCAGGCGGAGGCAGCAGAACGTGCTGACAGCGTCAACTGTTAGGCGTCATCTTTAAAAGCCGCCTATGCCGTTCGCACTATGTCCTGGCTTTCAAACTTTGAGTGTGAGTACGCTGTTCTGGTTCTCACCAAAAACCTAACCAAACTGAGAGCAGTGCCGTCCTCAGAGTGCGCAGTTGCTAATGTGGTGTGACACTTGGTTTGGAAGCGGCTGCAGCCTCCTCAGCCCACTAGAAGCAGGGCCCCGCCCTTGTGGTAAATTGAACAATAAAAGTTTAATGCTGTGGCTACTTGCCAGGGATTAAATCCGTGGCAAGGGAAACTAGAAGCTGGGCCCAGCAGAGGGGCAGCCCAGGGAGGGTCCTCTTGTATAACTGGAGGCAGAGGAGCAACTCTGCCTGTGAGGTGGCCTGAAATCTTTTGTCTGCCAAGGTGCTTCCTAGCGCCCGGCTCTTCATTCCTCTTCAGTCTGGTACAAGTCCAGGCTAGGGAGGTGTTTACCTAGAAAGAAGATTTAAAACGAAGGGTGTGTGTGTGGTGGAGGATTCCCTGGGAGGAGGAAAAGGCACATTTCTGTAGAGCGGCAATTTGCGAGGCATCGGCACACCCATCCGACATCCCTACAAGGGTCTCTTTCCTTCTGTTCAGTCGGAGTCCAGTGTCTCAGAGGGTGAGGTCGGGGAAGAAGCACTGCCGGCCTGGGAGGAAGGCAATGAAGGCAGGAGAGGGAGGAAAAACAGGGACCTGAAACCGCTCCCCCTCCCCCTCGAGGAACATGTCCAGGCTCCAGCTGTCTCTCAAGGTCACGCTGAACACGCAAGGAACTAACCTGCCAAGAGGGTATCCTGGTGCTGGGGATCTCACCTCAAAACGTGGATGGTTGGTTTGCCAAGGGACACACCAACTTCCTTCTGTGTTGGCCTGATTCTGCAGAAACCCAGGCAAAAGCTACAGATCCAAACTTCCGGCCTCTCTCAAGTGTTTTGCATTAACTGTCCCGCAGGACAAACACAATCAACTTGGTATGTCTGAATGTTTCATTTTGCTTTTTCAAAAAATGTTTTAATTAAAGCAACATAATCGGCCATGCTAAGCACATTGCTGTTCGTTTTTTTTTTTTTTTTTTTTTGCCTTTAAGACTTTAAATACAACAGTCCTGCTATGGAAATAAAAGTTAACTGCTTAGCAAAGTGGCAGAGGTCTGTTTTCTTCTTTTTTTCCCCCTTCTCGCTGTTTTTCTGTCTCAGGGCTGGTGCCACCTGCTGCCTGGGTTTTCCTCTGAAAAACAGGTCGCTCCATGGTTAGCTACAACTGCAGGTCCAGCTGAACAAAACAAGGCAGGCTGTGTCTTCTGAACCCCACGGAATCTCTCTTTAAAGCCATTTTTTTAAAAAAAAAAAAAGTCATATTAAAGACCCACATGTATATCCTGAACTTTTCTTCATACATACCTCTTTCTGCTAGAATATAATATAAAATTTACCATTTCAACCTTTTCTCCTGTTTGATGTCAGTTAACAATAAATGAGAAAAGATTCATCATTTACCAAAATCAGGCCTCCATATCACCTTTTCCAGACCACTGAACATTGAAAAAAAAAATCAATAGACATGGAACTAGTGCAAGACTTGGCGAAGTACAGCCTGCGGGCCTGCAAGCTAAGACTGGGTTTTCAACTTTTTTAATTTTGAAAAAAATGATAACATTTTGTGACACAGAAAAAAATGTGAAATTCAAATTTCAGTATCCATAGTGTTTTACTGGAACACAACCACACCTGTTCATTTACGTTTTGTCTATAGCTGTTTTTGTCCTATGAAGTTGCATAGCTGTAACAGACAGTATGTGGTTCACAAAGCCCCAGTTATTTACTGTCTCACCCTTCATGAAAAATGTGTGTCCACACCGGACCTAGAGCTGCGGGTGGCATTCCAGCCTTCCCAGTTCTAAAGATGGTATATATAGAAGTTTCCAATCTGTATATTGTGAAGCTATTTTAAAGTAATATATTTTATCTTAATTGTTTATGGCTTTTAGTCCCACTATGCGAAACCACCAGCGTTCCAATAAGATCTATAGAGTGAATCAAATTGCTGTTTGTTGGCAGTGAGCCTAAATGAAACCCTTTCTTGTTTTGACATATAAAAGTGTCCACTGCATATCTCTAACATTTAAATAGTTTGTCCAGAGACTGAGACAACTTTTCACGAAAGGATCAGAGTGCCTTGACATCAGGTCAAAATGGAGTTTCTTAAAACACTCCGAGTGGAACCCTTTGGTAACTGGCATATGTGGGGATCTGCTTCCACTCCCTCACTATCTCAGCCCCCAGGCTCCTACAGGGAATTTGATGAGCATTAAGCAAGTCCCAAGAGAGGCAGCCCTCTGTTGATGTCTTAATGTTCACCCAACTCACAGGTTTTATGGCAGGACATGCTCTGGGCTGATAGGACACATTCCAGACGAAGAGTTAGAAAAGAATGAGCGTCAGTTTAGATTTATACAACCTAAGTAGAGAAACTGTTGACACATGCCTGAGAGCTCTCAAATTCAGAAAAACACTCCCAAAACTTCCCCACTCCCACCTGTGCCCTATGCTGGGAGCCCACTCCGAAGCCCACGGGCCCCAGGATCCTGGCTGCCTTCCTCTAGCTTCCATTAACCCGTATCTTCCTTCTTATCAGTTGAGAAAGAAGGGAGAGAATCTCTAAGAAAGAATGAGGGAGAAGAAAGGAGGATCATTTGGGGTTAGCTACACTGTAATTAGAAGTAGCATTGATGGGGAATGAGCTAACTGTGTTTATAAAGTCAGCATTCAAAAATGCAAACCACCAGTAATTTAAATATTACAAAATTGTGCAGAATATAAGTATTGAAATAATTTTTTCCATCCACAAAATTTTAGAGAAAATTACAGTATCACGAATTGTAAAAATGGTAAGCTTGGCATATCCTCAAAGAAAACGTGTTTTTTTATCGGAAAGGATTTTAAAAACGAGCGGGCAGTTTCTCAACGAAGTGATGCTGATGACTGTATGGTATCTTCCCCAAACTGCTTCTGGGACTAGAAGCACCTGTGTTTGAGGCCACTTATCATAAATCATTTCACTATAGTTATTTATTTGCCCCATCCCAGACTCCTGATAAAAACCACACCCAATGCTGCTGCATCGGACCCTTGCAAAGCAAAGCACCTGGGAGAAGGACTGCACCTGCCAACAAGCGTAAGCACACGGCAGCTCACCCCTGCCCTTTGCAGGAGGGGACCCAGTCTGTTTCCACCCCTCCCTGCCTCTCTGTAGAGGACATGAAATCCTGAACATGCAGATGGCAAACTGGAGCTAAGGGGTTACTAGGTGACGGTTCTGTTGACATATCCTGGCTCTGAGAATGTCTCTCTCTCCCTCCCTCTCTCCCTCCCTCCTCACATATGGCAGACAGTAGCAGTGATCAAATTGTAGGAGTCCCTCCGAAGGCAGTGAACACTCTGAAACCACTTACTGAACGCCTCAGGTTTATGGCACTTGGAGACCCCGTTCTACTGATCTAACGCCAGGCTTTGCCTTTTGTGGGGATTAACCACACGGGAAGCTCAGAGCAGTCTGGGGGCAAATGAGGTGTCTAGCACTTGATGAACTGTGAAGCACTATAAAAGGGATTATTAAAATATGTTTATTGACTGCCTTCCCTGCATACCATGTGTTACCTACAGTGTATCGCGTTCTCTTCCCAGCATCCCGCAAAGGAGTTATCATTACTCCCCCCCCCCCCCTTCCCAAATGTGCCTGAGGCTCAGGGAACTGGAGGCACAGCCAGTGTCACACAGTAAGGGACCCACAGCAAGTCCAAGCCTTTTCACTAAGCCAAGGGGATGAGTAAACACAGCAGCTGAGTTCTCGGCCACCAGCAAAGTCCCGGCTGTGGCTTTGGGTCCGGTTTTCCCACTCTGGTGACAGAGGTAATGAACCCTTCCCATGCCTTTCACAAAGGTCTATGACGCGCAGCCTCCAAGCAAGCCGCACAGACACCCAGCCCCGCCAGGGAACACCCTGCTGCTCGCTTGTCAACCAGGAAGGCATTCTACCTCGAGGAAAGCTGTGTGGAGAAGGGGTCCCATCTCTCCGCCCCAGCCAGGGCTCCACCTAGGGGAGACCTGGCGTTGCCTGGGGAGCAGGCGACCTCTCTAAAGTATGGGGTTACCCAAGCCAGGGGCTCTCAGCTGGAGCTCTGTAGCGGGGACGTTTCCCTCCCATCCTCCCCACTGAGCCATAACCTGAGTCATGGGCAAGTTCAAAGCAGCCCCGGGGGCAGGGAGGGGGCATCCTGGCCGGGCACAGCAGGTCGTCCGAGGACCCGGACCTGACCCTAGCGTGGCAGAGGAGTGGCTCCACAAGAGGCAGAAGCTAGGTGTGGGGCGAGTGGGCTCGGCGGGGACCCAGGCGGAGAGAGGGGCTGGGCGGCCGCTCCAGCGGGGAGGCGCCTGGGTCCACCGGGGTGGGCAGGA
The DNA here is from genome assembly GCA_949820135.1 of Sylvilagus floridanus. NCBI lineage: Eukaryota > Metazoa > Chordata > Mammalia > Lagomorpha > Leporidae > Sylvilagus > Sylvilagus floridanus. The sequence goes on from OX463233.1 coordinate 161,633,595, forward strand.
GGAGGGGTCCCGGCCCGAGGCGGGTGTCGCTGGGGGGTCTTGGGAGAAGGGGTGCGGCGTCCTGATGTGGGGGAGCCGTCCCAGCCGGAGGTCTGTCGCTGAGACTCAGGGACGGGATCCTGGCAGGTACTGGGCTGCAGGGGGCGTCCGGCCCGGGGGCAGCCTCCGAGAGACTTGGGGATCCCAGGAGGTACTGGGGTGCAGGAGGGCCGGCCCGGGGGCAGCCTCCGAGAGACTTGGGGATCCCAGGAGGTACTGGGATGCAGGGGGGCCGGCCCGGGGACAGTCTGAGTGAGCTGGGGCTCCCAGGAGGTACTGAGGTGCAGGGGGGCCGGCCCAGGAACAGTCTGAGTGACTTGGGGATCCCAGGAGGTACTGGGATGCAGGGGGCGTCTGGCCTGGGGGCAGCCTCCGAGAGACTTGGGGATCCCAGGAGGTTCTGGGATGCAGGGGGCGTCTGGCCTGGGGGCAGCCTCCGAGAGACTTGGGGATCCCAGGAGGTTCTGGGATGCAGGGGGCGTCTGGCCCGGGGGCAGCCTCCGAGAGACTTGGGGATCCCAGGAGGTTCTGGGGTGCAGGGGGGCCGGCCCGGGGGCAGACTCTGAGGCACTTGGGCGGCGGGGTCCCGGGTCCTTAGACAGAAGGGACGGCTCAGCCCGGGGTGGGGGGCGTCGCTGACGGACTAGAGAAGGGGTTCCCGAAGGCACTGAGGCAGCGTCCCGGCCTAGGGGCGTCGCTGAGAGTACCAAGTCCTGAGGCGGAGGACACCAGCGGGCCCCCGGGCGTCGCTGAGGGGCCCGGGAAAGGGGTCCCGAGGCGGGGGGGAACGGGCTCCCCCAGCGAGTCGGCTCGCGTCGCCGCTCGGGCGGGCTCCGCGCAGAACGAGCGCCGGGGGTCGCGCACTCACCGGGTCCGGGGCCGAGACCGGGGCTGGGCGCGGGCCGGGCCGCCAGCGTGAGCGCGGCGGCGGAGAGCAGGGCGAGGCGGGCGGCGGGCGGCGCCATGGGCCGTCAGTGCGGGGCCCCGGGGCGCGGCCCGGGGGAGAGGGGGCAGCGCGGGGAGCCGGGGGCGGCCATGGGAGCGGGACGCGGGGCTCGACTGTGGCCCCGCCCCGCCGCTCGGCCGCCCCGCCCCGGCCCGCCTTCCTCAGCGCCGCCACCGCCCCGGCGAGCCCGGGGCCCGCCCGGCTGCGCTGCGAGGCCCGGGGGGCGGAGCCTGTACGCACGCACGCCCCATCCCGAGCGCACGCCGCGCCTGCCACTCAAGCACCAGGCCACGCCCATTACCCCCTCACCTGACCCACAGGGCGGGCTGCCTCGTTTATCCGCGCAAGGCGGGCGGGGCCAGCAGGTGCGGGGCGCGGTCCCGAGCCCTGCCTCCGAGTCAGCCCGCGGGCCGGGCGCCCAGTGACCCCCGCTCCACCTTCTTACGGGCCGTAACCACGCACGGGCTCCACTACAGCGGTAACAGTCAGAACAGCAGTTTGCAAACCGCTTGTCCTCCTTTGGCCCATTGGGGTGATTTGAAAAATGGATGCTTTGGTGTCAGTCTGTAAGGTCTCATATCCCACTCGGACAGCTGCAGGACTCCGGGCGGGTTTCTAGGGGGCGATGAAGGCAACGGCTCCCCCAGAGCGCTTGCATGGAAACTTTTACGCGCGCCCCTTTTGAGAGGAAGCAGCGTCCTGAGCCCCGGTTCCAAACCCCACCGAACATCCATACTAGTGCAGTAGGGCAGGTTTCCGGATCGGAGCCTCGGCCATGTGCACACTAGGAATCAGAAAAGATGAGACAGGCCGGGAGCTTGCAGGGTGGATGGGACCGTGCTGGGGCGCAGGCTGCGCGCGGCTTCCTGGAACGCCCGGCCCGCGTGTGGCATGTCGTCGGCCCCTCCAGATCTTCCCCAGCCGCACCCAGAGTCTGCCGGTGGCCTCCCTCCGCCCCCGCACCTCCCCCGGCCCCCAGGGGAGAGGGGGATTTTCCTATGGCTCCCGCCGAAAGCGCAGCGGTGACGCCCGGCGGGACAGGTCTGGGCGGTGCGCCCGGCGCTTTCAAGTCCCCAGTCCCGGGCTTGCAAGTGCGGGCCTGCGCGCGGCTCGGCGGCGGCGGGAACGGCTGCCCTCGTGTGCCGACTCGCCGCGCCCAGAGCCGCGGCCTGTCCTGGGTACACCTGCCCCTGAACGCCCCTCGCCCTTCCCGGAGCCTGCGTTCCCCTCAGCGGCCCCGTCCCCCACCCCAGCTGCTCCCAAGGCCAGACCCCCACCCAGACGACCCGGCGCGGTGGCAAGGGGACTCTTATTCAATCATTTGTTTTCACGGTCATTCCCAAGTTCAAGAATCCTCTGGGCTTCTTATTGGAGTCTAGGGACCCTCTCCGCCCCTAGCCAGCCTGCCACGCCTCCTTCTTGGGGAACACACACCCTCCACGTGCCATCTGGCCAGTCCCTTCTTCACAATTTGGAGCCTCTGCTCCGCCCACCCCGTCTCCAGCAGACTCTGGAGAACTCTGCACCCCTGTCTTGCCGGAACACCGTCGAAGAGAATGCACGAAGAGGGAACGCCCAGCGCAAAGCCAAGGGCTGAGGAAGGCGAGCCCTCCTCCACTCAGCAAGTATTCGGCCAGGAACGCGCCGGGCGCCCAGGACACCGCTCCCAACAAGACAGGCCCACGCCTCCTGGAACTGGCATTCAGTGCAAGCAACAAGGGAAAACACACACACGTCTCAGAGACCAGAAAACGGCGTGCACAGGGGGTGGTGGAACCCCTTCGGATAGGATGCTGGGGTCGTTGTGTAGCTGGGCAGGATCTGCTTCTTTCCAGTTGAAAGGCTTTTTCCGCATCTCATTCTGGTTTCACAGGAGAAGTATCAAGGGGCATAAGGAGTTTCCCAACAGGGTTTATTTTGGCCACACCTGGGCTTCAGACTGGCCTACCCACGCGGGAAGGGTCCCCAGCTAGGCCGGCGTCGGCTCCTTCCTGCGTCTCCCTCTCCCTCGGGTACAACCAGCACTGCCTGTAAGAGGATACTTCCAAAAGTTCGTGGAAAAGAGAATTTCAAGGTACATTTATTTTGGTGCAAAAATTATGAAAACCATGCCTATGAGAGCCCTCCAATGGAAATGCATATGATGAAAAACTATGCATGGATTTTAAAATTGCTTTGCACCAAAATGAACTTATCCTTTGATTCTACTCCCACAAACTTTTGAAGCAACCTGTGTAACCTGCGTGGCCCAGAGAGAAGTTAAAAAGTAGGGTCCTTTATCCACAATTATTAAGAATACTGAGGGGCCAGTATTGGGGTACAGTATTGGGGCACAGCAGGTGAGGCCGCTTCTTGCAATGCGCATCCCATACAGGAGCTCTGATTCAAATCTTGGCTGATCTGCTTCCCACCCAGTTCCCTGCTAATGCCGTTGGGAAAGCAGCAGAAGATGGCCCAAGTACTTGGGCCCCTGGGACCCACATGGGAGACCCGAAGGGAGTTCCAGGCTTCTGGCCAAGCCCCAAACATTGAGGCCATTTGGGGAGTGGATGGAAGATTTTTGTCCCTCCCGCTCCCTGTCATTCTGCTTTGTGAATAAATAAAACTTAAAAAAAGAAAAGATCTCAAGGTGGTTAAGAATAGAATATTGAGGCAAGCAGAGGCCCATCCAAGCATGGGGACCTGTGTCACTACACAGGGGCCACATCTGTGAAATCGGCCCTGTGTGCAAACAGAAAAGTGGGCCAGCCCTTGCCCCCAGGGGCTGCAGGAGAGGCCTCCGTCCAGCCTTCCCCGCCCCCACTTTTCTTTCCCAGCTGAAAGTCCAGCACAGGTGATGGAAATAGTACACAAGAGGCTAAAAATATGGCGCAGTGTGTCTGGGGCCCGTGCTGAAGGGCTCAAGGTCCTTAGCTCAGTTACGTGGCCTCGGCCCCTGGCACCAGGCCCTGGCCCCAGGGGACCTGCTGGACTCTTTTCAATGCTTCCCATGCCTGGGGCATTTAGCAGCTTTAGTTCATGGAAAGAGTGAGGGCACCGTCGTCGGCCGCCTGGGCCTCTAGATGTTAGCGTCTGTCTGAGTGTCTGCTTGTGCTCTGTAGTCAGGCCCTGGCTGTTTAATGACAACAGCAGCCAACACTTACTGAGGACGGTCCCAGGCACTGGGCAGGGTGTTTGTGGCTACGTTGCACGTATTCCTCCCAGGAGCCCTGCGACAGAGGCACCCTTACCAGATCCCCCCACCCCCTGCCCAACACACAGAGATGAAATGACCTGCTCAACCAGCCTGTGGCACAGCCGGTTAAGCCACCACTTGTGACCCCAGCATCCCATATCAGAGCACTGGTTCGAGTCCCAGCTGCTCCTCTTCCAATCCAGCTCCCTGCTGATGCACCTGGGACAGCAGCAGAAGGTGGTCCCAGTCCTTGGGCCCCTGCACCCACGTGGGAGAACCGGAAGAAGCTCCTGGCTCCTGGCTTTAAAAGATTTCTCTCGGCCAGCGCCGTGGCTCAACAGGCTAATCCTCCGCCTTGCGGCGCCAGCACACCGGGTTCTAGTCCCGGTCGGGGTGCTGGATTCTGTCCCGGTTGCCCCTCTTCCAGGCCAGCCCTCTGCTGTGGCCCGGGAGTGCAGTGGAGGATGGCCCAAGTGCTTGGGCCCTGCACCCCATGGGAGACCAGGAAAAAGCACCTAGCACCTGGCTCCTGCCATCGGATGTGCGTGGTGCGCCGGCTGCAGCGCGCCGTCCACGGCAGCCATTGGAGGGTGAACCAACGGCAATGGAAGACCTTTCTCTCTGTCTCTCTCTCTCACTGTCCACTCTGCCTGTCAAAAAAAAAAAAAAAAGATTTTTCTCTCTCTCTCTCTCTGCCTCTGCCTCTCTGTAACTCTGCCTTTCAAATAAATAGATAAATCTTTAAAAAATACTTATTAAATATGATTTTAAAATTATCTACACCAAAATATATTCATATTCTAATTCCACTTTCCATGAACTTCTTAAAGTCTCCTTGTACATTTATTAGACGTATAAAATACTTCTTAAATAATATTTATTTATCTTGATTAATTAATTTTTTACTATGTTTTTTTAAGTTCTCATAAATTTTGAGCCTGAGGCAAATGCCTCACTTGCCTCACCCTGTTCCCAGCGCTGGTCCACCTAGCACGCTTTACAGGGTTAGGAAACCCGACCAAGAGGCAATTCAGCTTGGTGTTGAAGTGTGCGGGCCTGGAACGGAGCCTGGTCCCACCGCTAAGTAACCTTTGAGCAAGTCATTTTTTAAGAAGTTGTTTTTTAAAACTATTTATCTATTTATTTATTTGAAAGTCAGTGTTATACACAGAGAGAAGGAGAGGCAGAGATGGAGAGAGAGAGAGAGAGAGAGAGTTTCCATTTTCCATCTGCTGGTTCACTCCCCAAATGGTTGCAACAGCCAGGGCTGGGCCAGGCTGAAGCCAGGAGCCCCTGTCTCTGCAACTGTGTCTTTCAAATAACAGTGTTTTAAAATGTTTTAATTTATTTCGGTGGCAGAGAGAGACAGCGAGTTAAAATACACTGGTTTATTCCCCAAATGCCCACGATGGTCAGGACTGGGCCAGGTTGAACCTAGGAGCCAAGAACACAGTCCAGGGTCTCCCGTGTGGGAGGCAGCAACTCGGTCACTTGTGCCATCACGTTCCCTCCCAGGATCTGCATTAGCAGGGAGCTGGATTCAGAAATGACAATTGGGAACTGAACCCAGGTACTCCAGTATGGGACCTGGAAGATAACCACTGTCTTAACCACTCAGCTAAATGCTCGCCCCAAATGACAGCATTTTAATGCAATATTTTAAAAACTGTATAAGTGGGAGCCAGTGCTGTAGCGCAGCGGGTTAACGTCCTGGCCTGAAGTGCCAGCATCCCATATGGACGCTGGTTCGAGTCCTGGCTGCTCCACTTCCAATCCAGCTCTCTGCTATAGCCTGGGAAAGCAGTAGAAGATGGCTCAAGTCCTTGGGCCCCTGCACCCGCATGGAGACCCGGAAGAGGCTCCTGGCTCCTGGCTTCGGATCAGTGCAGCTCCCACCATTGTGGCCAACTGGGGAGTAAACCAGCGGATGGAAGACCTCTCTCTCTCTGCCTTTCCTCTCTCTGTGTAACTCTGACTTTCAAATAAATAAGCAAATCTTAAAAAAAAAAAAAAAAAAAAAAAACTGAGGCCGGCGCCGCAGCTCAATAGGCGCCGGCACACCGGGTTCTAGTCCTGGTCGGGGCACCGGATTCTGTCCCGGTTGCCCCTCTTCCAGGCCAGCTCTCTGCTGTGGCCTGGGAGGGCAGTGGAGGATGGCCCAAGTGCTTGGGCCCTGCATCCCATGGGAGCCCAGGAGAAGCACCTGGCTCCTGCCATCGAATCAGCACGGTGCTCCAGCCGCAGCGGCCATTTGGGGGGTGAACCAACAGCAAAGGAAGACCTTTCTCTCTGTCTCTCTCTCTCTCACTGTCCACTCTGCCTGTCAAAACAAACAAACAAAAACCCTGTATAAATGAGGGCTGCTGTTGTGTCACAGAAGTGAGGCTGCTGCTCGCTTGCGATCCCAGCATCTGATATCAACGCGCTGGTTCCAGTCCTGGCTGCTCTCCATCTGCTGCAACTCCCTGCTAAGGCATCTGGGAAGGCAGTGGAGGATGCCCCAGTGCTTGGGTCCCTGCCACCCACATGGGACACCAGGATGGATTTCTTGGCTCCTGGCTTCAACCTGGCCTAGACCAGGCTGTTGCAGTTATGTGGGGAGTAAACCAACGGGTGGGAGATCTGTCTCTTCCTCTCTCTGACATCCTGCCTTTCAAATAAATAAGTAAATAAGTAATATTTTTTAAAAAAGAAGAAAAAAAAATAAGTGGAGGCTGGTGCTGTGTCTTTCACTCTGTCTTTCCCTCTCTGTCATTCTGCCTTTCAAATAAACAAAATAGATCTATTTTTTTTTGTATTTAAGGTCTTCCTTCCATTGGTTCACCCCCCAATGGCTGCTACAACCGGTGCACTGTGCAGATCTGAAGCCAGGAGCCAGGTGCTTCTCCTGGTCTCCCATGGGGTGCAGGGCCCAAGCACTTGGGCCATCCTCCACTGCCTTCCTGGGCCACAGCAGAGAGCTGGCCTGGAAGAGGGGCAACCGGGACAGAATCCAGTGCCCCGACCAGGATTAGAACCCGGGGTGCCGGCGCTGCAGGTGGAGGATTAGTCTATTGAGCCACGGAGCTGGCCAACAAAATAGATCTATCTATCTATCTATCTATCTATCTATCTATATATATAAAACTTTCTTCCTTAAAAAAATATGTGAATGCAAAAAATCCATGATGAACAAAATATCAACATTTTAAATAAAGACAGGATCTGTATTTCTGATTTCCCTTTAGCTTTAGGCTTGGCTCAGCATGTTATGGTTACCAATCCCGTCTCCCAGGTTTCTGGCTTAGCAGCTAGCTGTGGAAAAATCCAGAGAAGCAGCGGTTTGCTTGTTCTGATGTGAGTGAGGGATGGGAAAGAAGCTGGTCTTGGACATACTGAGCTGGGGGTGTCCATGCGGCATGTGGCTGCCCCCGCAGGGCAGGGCTTGGGTGGGAAGTGGACGAGGAGGCAGTCATTGCTCCCAGAGTCAGGGAACAAGTGCTGGGGGCACAGACAGGACCCCGTGGGTTCACGTGCTTGGTGCGCAATTGGTGCAGGCTCAGCACATGTGGTCTAAATCATTGGTCCTCAGAGTTTGCCTCATAGTTCAGGCATCTTTTCAAATTCTGTCTCCTCCCAAGTGTTTCTCTTCTGCATCACGAACCTCAGATATGTTCCCACATGGGTGTGGGAGTTGACGGCTTGACTGTTAAAACAAAAACATCTGAGGGAAGCAGGAACAACTAACTCCTGCTAGAAATCAGAGGGTGGGGGCGGGTGTGCATTAGGGAAGAGGAGAAGAGCTAACACAAATGGGCTCCATTTCTTCTCTATTAAGCTGAACCGCCAGAAAGGGACTCAGAGCTGGGAGGAGTGAAGGAGAGCACAGATAGGAATAAAGAAAGAGAGAAGAAAGATTACAGGAGCTAAAAATACCGTGGGACCAGCTTGGCGTACCGTCCGAGAAAGGCTGGTGTGTTTCCAAGCACGAGCCGTCGTGCAGAGATGTTAGGCAGGCAGGCGCTCCAAACGATGGTGGGAAATAAAGGTCACTCAGAGTGACCTCAGCCAACTAGAAAGTTTTTGTGGGAACCAAACCGAGGCACAGGGCTCTCAGCAATGTGGAAGCGCTGCTGTCTCAACCCCATGTTCTCTGCCTCAAGGGCTGGCCCTCTTGCCATGGTGTCGGGACCCTGGACCAACTAGATCCCGACTTGCTGATAATGCACCAGAAACAATCCTGTTACAGACTAGCCACTCCTTATCCGATCTTCACTACCCAACAAAGCATGGAATATTCCAGAAAACTCCCGTAACCTGGGGAGAAATGTAGCGCCTATAAATACAGCATTCTGTGGGGTCAATCAGCTGGACAGATATTTACTGCAGACAGGGCATAAAAAAAGAGATACTGTGATACCCACGTCAGACCAGAAACAGCCAGCCAGTCAGAGCCAGCCAGCCAGAGACCTCCCATCAGCTGGTTCACTCCTCAGGTGCCTCAACACCCAGGGTTGGATCAGGCCAAAACCAGGAGCCTGGAACTCAATCTGGGTCTTCCCAGGGGTGGCAGGGACTGGAATCTTAAGGGCTGAGCCCAGTGCCCACCGCCGGGCATTCCGAGTGCTTGCTGTGACCAAGAGCCATGCAAGTGCCCTGCAGGCAGTGTCTCACGTCACCTTTGCAGTACTCCGTGGGCAGGACGATGACCACCCCTGCCTCAACACAATGCAGCTGCCGTTCAGACACTGAATTCATTTGCCTGTTCAGAGATGAATCTGAGATTCCAACTTGGGCAGATCAACCCCTGAACCCAGAGAAAGTTTCGCCACAAGGAGGGGACCAGAACTGAGCCCAGGCGTGGTACGTGGTGGGACTAGACGGGGGCGGGGGCAGGACGTCAGGGTGATGATTCTGGGTGGTTCGTGGCTCACAGCAAGAGCAGCGTGGACTTTGGTTGAATCCGGTCTTCTCCAGGCTATGGGACTTGGGGCGTGGTTCCTGAACTCCTTTTGTCCCTCCCTCCCTCCCTCCCTTCCTTTCACAGGCAGAGTGGACAGTGTGAGAGAGAGACAGAGAGAAAGGTCTTCCTTTGCCGTTGGTTCACCCCCCAGTGGCTGCTGCAGCCGGCGCACCGCGCTGATCTGAAGGCAGGAGCCAGGTGCTTCTCCTGGTCTCCCATGCGGGTGCAGGGCCCAGGGACTTGGGCCATCCTCCACTGCACTCCCTGGCCACAGCAGAAAGCTGGACTAGAATAGGAGCAGCCAGGACAGAACAGGCACCCCAACCGGGACTAGAACCCAGGGAGCTGGCGCCGCAGGCAGAGGATTAGCCTAGTGAGCCGCGGCACCGGCCATTGTCTCCGTTTCTTCATCCTTAAGGTGGGATGGAAGCAATACCCAAGCTCCTAAGAATGTCGTGACCATTTCCTGATGCGATGCTAGTGAGTTGACGAAGGGAGAGAAGGCAGAATTTGCCCGAATTTGAAGATGCGTGTCAAGGGCCGCCCACAGGAACACTTCTGTCGTGGGCAAAGAAGAAGCCAAGAGCTCCTCCGAGCCAGAGCAGTGTCACTTAGTTATTGAGTAAAAGGTCTGGGAAAATAAATACACTGCGTGAGTGTCTGGGAAAGCAGTGTGGGAAAGTGTGGGCCAGCCAAGCTCAGGGCGGAGGAGGAGAGACGAGAGCCAGCGGAGCCCCTGCCCTGGCCCTCCGTCGTGGACCCCTTCGCGGGGTAAAGGCAGAGCCGGTCCCTTCCAGGTAGCCCAAGAGCCTGGTGCCATCTCGCCCAAGATTTGCCAGCTCTGAGAGGACACTTGCCTGCCCCATCTCCAGACACTCACAAGCCCTTCCCAGAGACCATGCCTGTCCAACACCTTGCTCTAAAACCCACCCGCCTCTTGGGAGGTGAGGCCAGGGCTGGGCACTGAATGGGCGCCATTGTCCTTCCCAGTGTCTATGGGGCCAGCTGCTGCCCGCGGCCCGTGGTGCGGTAGACGCGCAGGCTTTGAGTCACGGCAGGGACAACCCTCGGAGATTCCAACGGGCAGCACATGCGGTTCCAGGAGCCCCTGCCAACTGCGAGTCTGTTTTTCCATCATTTCCCTCTCCGTGCCCTGGGGAGGGAGGCTCCGCTGGCATCTTGTGGATGAAACACCAACACCGCCCACGGGCCGGGCTCCTGATAAGGAGTGAGGCCTTGCTCAGAGCTGCCAGGAAGAGGCGCCTCTGTTCTTGTTTCCAGTCCTCTGCTAAGAGCTCTCATTACTGCATTTGCCATGGGATGTCAAATAAAACCACATTCCAGAAACCACGTAGTCTCCCCGGGAGAGACGCACAGGAGTGGTGCCCAGGGCTGCAGGCACAGGTTCTTTGCTTTCTGGTCCCTAACCTTGGCAGCTGCTCTGAGCGGGAACAGCACCTTCTTAATGCTCAGGGAGGAGGGTACCTGGACACCAGGAAGGATGCACCTCGCTGCCTGGATCCAGGTCTGGTCTGTATACGCCTGATTTGTATCTTGTTTTCAAAGATTTATTTATTTATTTGAAAGGCAGAGTTACAGAAAAAGAGAGAGAGAGAGAGAGGTCTTTCATCCACTGATTCACTCCCCAAATGGCCACAACGGCCAGGGCTGGGTCAGGCCAAAACCAGGAGGCAGAACTCCATCCGGGTCTCTCACATGGGTGCAGGGACTCAAGTACTGCCACTGCTTTCCCAGGCGAGTTAGCAGGGAGCTGGATCAGAAGTGGAGCAGAGGGTCTTGAAGCTCTGTTCATATGGGATGTCAGTGTCTCAGGCAGAGGGTTAACCTGCTATGCCACAGTGCCGGGCTCTGCTCTATATATTTCACTGCCCCCTTTTTTTTTTTTTAATATTTATTTATTTATTTACTTGAAAGTCAGAGTTACACACAGAGAGATAAGGAGAGGCAGGGGGAGAGAGAGAGAGAGAGAGAGAGAGAGGTTGTCCATCCGCTGGTTCACTTCCCAGTTGGCCACAATGGCCAGAGCTGAGCCAATCCGAAGCCAGAAGCCAGGAGCTTCTTCCGGGTCTCCCACACAGGTGCAGGGGCCCAAACACTTGGGCCATCTTCTACTGCTTTCCCAGGCTATAGCAGACAGCTGGATAAGAAGAGGGGCTGCCAGGACTTGAACCAGCACCCATATGGGATGCCGGCACTGCAAGCGGCGGCTCTACCCGCTATGCCAGGGCGCCGGCCCCTTTCACTGCCTTTTATGCAAAGCGTGTTTCTTAAGCATGTTAGGATCCTCAAAGTTCACCACTCAAGCCCTTCTGGGGGAAATGAGGACTTCAAGAGGTCCCGAGGCTAGGAGTCCAACAAAATAAATTCTCTCCCAGCACAATTTCACTATAAAATCCGCTGATGTAACACTCACCCACACCCACATCACAAACCAGAGTGACATCACAAATACTAGAGATAATGGCTCAAAACTGCCTGCACTGAGCCAAAATCTAAACAAACTGCAATTTGCCCACACATGACTGCGGCAGAGAAAGGTGACTAGAAATATTCTAGAAAAGCAAAAGAGAAAGGAAAAAGAAAATACATATTTCTTCCCCCTACTAAGCTAGCAAAAATAAAATTTAAGGCAACTGAAATATGGTAAGGTGATTTTATTTTTTAATTTTAATTTTTAAAGATTTATTTATTTGACAGGCAGAGTTAAAGAGAGGGAGAGACAGGGAGAGGGAGAGAGAGACAGAAAGAATCTTTCATCTGCTGGTTCATTCTCCAGATGGCCTATTGAGGGCTGGGCCAGGCTGAAGCCAGGAACCTGGAACTCCATCTGGGTCTCCCACATGGGTGCAGGGGCCCAAGCACTTAGGCCATCTGCAGCTGCTCTCCCAGGCGCATTAGCAGGAAGCTGGATTGGAAGTGGAGCAGCCGGGAGGCAAACCAGTGCTGATACACTGCAGGCTAACCTGCTGTGTCACAGTGCCAGCCCCTATGACTTCGTTTTATATAGACGACATTTCTTAAAAAGACAGGTCACTTTGAGTACGCGATTCTTAACTATTCAAATTGTTCTCTGGTTCTTGGGTGGTCCCAAGCATCATTTATGTTGTGTTTTGCCTTTATGGATCCCAGAATATATCCCAGTTCCCTGCTGTATATGAGCAGCTTTTCTGGGCTCAACACAGTGTGGTTAGAAAGTGTCGTCGGGGTGTGGCAGGACTTTTCCGTGTTGCAGCATGGTTGAGGAGCTACGGGAGCTGTCTGCAAAAGTTTTATTTTTAAATTTATTTGAAAGGCAGAGAGGGAGAAAGAGGGTGAGACAGAGCTGCTATCCTCTGGTTCACTGCCCACATGTTTGCAATGGCTGGGACTGCACCAAGCTGAAGCTGGGAGCTGGGAACTCCGTCCAGGTCTCCCATGTGGGTGGCAGGAACCCAGAGATTTGAGCTCTCACCTGCTGTCTCCCAGGGTGCACACCGGCAGGAAGTTGGAGTCAGGAGCTGTGCTGGGACTTGAACCCAGGCACTCTGATGTGGGATGCGGATGTCCCAAGTAGCATCGGCTGTGTCCAACACTCACCCCTCATAGAGAGGTCTTGGATGGCCCTGCCTCCATTTTCTGCCACAGATTCCCTGGTCCCTCCAGCAGATGGGAGTTGCCTTTCATTCCTTGTGAACCCTCCCTGACCCCAGACAGCTGGCTCCAGCAGGCTATGTCCTTTGAAAGCCTGAATGGTACTTTGACCTTGTGCAGTTACGATCTCTTCCCTGCTAGTACGATAGGCTTTGGTGAACAGGAGAGAGGACATATAGCAAGATGTCTAACAGCAGTGTGGAAGGAATGGTTCATAAAAAGATACTGATAGTTTGCCTTCAAAGTCGACCTGGTCTCGGAGAACTGGTCATTTCTTCCCCCTTATAATTCTAGCATCCAATCTACGTGAGACGAGACCCCAGCCTCCTCACCTACGGGCTTCGCCAGTGTATCTTACTGAACACGAGGTTCCAGGACTGCTACGTGGACTCACCAGCTCTCACCAGCAACTGGGCGAATCAGAACATCAACGCTCCAGCCCCAGGTACCGCCTCCTGCTGGGAAGTTGTCCAGGACCCGCTAATTGCCAGTTCATTCTCTTTGGTTAAGCTGGTGCTCAGGCGGCAACTGGAAGATAAAGGCTTCCCAGTACCATGCAAGCTTGGAGAAGCAAAACCCAGGAAGAGATTAAAGGCCAAGGACAACGCGGTGACGAAAGTCACCCCGCAGGTCAGGATAAGAAACTCCATCCGTTCCGGAAGCAAGCAGCCAGCAGAGCGGCTGCCAAGTGCACGAGGGTGCAGGAGGCCTGCAGGAGGCATTGGAGAGGTAGACATTGGCCAATGGTGGAGGAAATGTGATGGGCAGGGAGAGGCAAAAGGTCAAGGTCAAGTGCACTTGACCTTTAGGCGCTGTCTCCCAAAGGCAGGAAGTGCTAAGGCTAAAGAGGGGCTGGGGGTGTAGGGGCGCCCCACAACAGAGCAGGGCGCACACCACACTTGGGGTTGTGCTACTTGCTGTTTATATTCTGCCTAGTTCTACAGACGATGAAGCGGCTTTCCGAAACACAGATCAAAGGAGCTTGAGGGTGAAGGGAGAGTGGGGGTGAGAAAGGTAGCCGGGGTGCGGGAAGTGTGTGCTCACGCGTGCATCCGCCCGAGACCTGATGGTGGCCTTGAACGTGGAGACCTTGGCAGCCAGAGGTCTGACCCGAATCCCGGATCCTCACCTCGCGGTGGGCAGCGGAGCTCCGGGTGTGCCCTGGAGTGAGGCTGGCAGGGTTCCCATCCCAACTTTGACTCTAATTGAGGTCATCATTGAGTTTCATCTCTTTGTCCTTGGTTTTATGATGTACAAGAGGGGATTACGGCCCTTGCTTCGTAGGGCTACATGCAGATTAAATGAGTTAATACGCGCAGGAGGCTTTTGAACACAGCTTGGCTTGGAGTAAATAATTAGGATCCTGCGTGGCAGTCAACAGACGACAGCTGTGGTCATTAACCTTCTAACTGTGAGTTCTTGGGCAAGCCCAACCCCAACTGCCTTGCTTTTTAGGGCCGCCTCCCGCTGACCTTACAGGGCTATGGCATATATACAGGGAGCCAGGAGACTGGAACGCACTAGACAAATGTTACTAGTTGCTGTAACCAAGACTCTGGGACACGGATCCCAGATGATTATTCTGAGTCCCTACTCCAGTTTTAGCTTTGACTTCTCTGCTTTCTTCCTGGCCAGAGTAAAGAAAGTTCAAAGCAGAAAAAGGCAGCAGTCCGCCAAGATCTCCAGGACAGATACGCCGGGCATGTGGCCGCCACCCAAGTGCTACCTCGGGACAGCTGGATGGCAGCCTGGAAGAGCTGGGCGCTGCTTCCAGAAACCCAGAGGCTGCCGCCGCCGGAGGACACGCTGACCATCCACGGCCTCCCCACCGAGGGCTACCGGGCTCTGTACCACGCTGTGGTGGAACCCCTGCTGTGGAATCCTTCGGGAACCCCCAAGAGGTACAGCCTGGAGCTGGGCAAGACCATTAAGCAGAAGCTTTGGGAGGCCCTGCGTGGCCAGGGCGCCGGCCCCGAAGGCGCGTACGAGGACCCGCTGCTGGGCAGGAAGTGGCTGGGTGTCCACGAGGAGCCTGTGCCCAAGAAGTGGCCCAAGTAAAAGTGCAAAAAACAGGCACTCCTGGGATGAGGGTGTTCTCTGGGAGCTGTCTGAAAAATAAACCCAGCCTTGCCCCGTCTGTGCAATCAGAGTGCTTTGCAAACGAGAGACTTGGCTCCCACTCAAGACAACCCCCCCTCCCCCCCCGCTGATCAGGTGATCTTGAGGGCTAGGGGCTTGGAGTTTTGTTTTGAAAGATGTATTTATTTATTTGAAAGGCAGAGCAACAGAGAGAGGGAGAGAGAGGGAGAGAAGGAGAGGGAGAGAGAGAATGTGCCATCTGCTGGTTCATTTCCCAAATGGCAGCAACATCCCAGGGCTGGGCCCAGCTGGAAGCCAGGAGCCAGGAACTCAATCCAGATCTCCTAGGTGGGTGGCAGGGACCCAACTATTTGAGCCATTATCTGCTGCCTTCCAGGACACATTAGCAGGAAGCTGGATAGGAAGTGGAGCAGCTGGGACCCAAACAAGTGCTCTGACATCGTGAGCAGAGGCTTACCCTGCTGCACTGCCATGCAGGTCCCGAGAGGTTATTTTTCCCTACAAGGGAAGGGGCAGGTCTGGCAGGTGAAACCAGTGGCGTACATCCATGCTGCGTTCCCTGTTTTGAAACCGTGGACTGTGAGGTCCTTGGTCACTGACTGCATTGGCCGGAGCTCCCTCCACCCAGGGCTGATCAGCAAGCCTATCCCACCTCCCGGGGCCTCTAGGGGGTGCTCTCCTGTGCCACCACCGGAATCCCCCATACCACGAACTCGGTGTTAACAGGAGAGAAGGGCAATCAAAAGCACTAGCCCAAGTGAACCTCTACGTTGAGTCTGGATACCCTTACCACCACACTAATGACAGCCCAGAACACATCGTTGATAAAATCGTATATATATTTTTTACAGTCATTTGTACAATTTGTTACAAAACCATAGAAGACTACAACTTGTTTTAAATCATTTTTGGTCTGCAAATATGTAAAATCTGTGTGCAATTATCATGTATTTACAGGGTTTCGTGTTAGTCATTTTCAATGATTATTCCAACAATGTCACACTCTCAACATAAGACATGGCTTAAGATAAATATATTAGTAAATAAATATTCTGAGAACATATTTCCATAAATGAAATGTGCTGCTATACATATACAGAATATACATAGTTGTTTTCTAGCTTTTAAAACTTTTTTTTAAATGGTAATGTTGGAAAAAAGAGCCCTTAGACCATTTTATTACAAAATCTTTACAGCAAAGTCTTTACAAAATATCTTTTAAGTGCTATGGGAGAAAAAAAATTTTAAGAAAACATTAAAAAATAGTGCCTTGTTAGACCAACACAATAGAAAGAGTTTATATAGAGAGTAGAAAAAGGCAGTTCTGTTTACAAAACAGTACTCTTGACTAGAAATTATTCTTTAGATCTCATTTTAAAAGCATTAGTCCTGCACGAACTCGAGAGACCAGAGGCAGGAACGGGGTGTGGAGGTGGGCACTGAGCAGAGGCAGCAGATGGAGCTCGAGGAGAGGGGAGGGGCTGAGGGGCGGAAAGCCGCCCCCGGGGCTCCATCCACACGGAGGTACCTTGCGGGTCGGAACACCCAAGTTTCCATTTTTAGCTGATTCTAGACCTCTTCCGTTTACACTAAGGCTGGGGGTGGGCCACAGGGACCCCCTGACTTGTGGGCATGGGTTGGTTCTCGGTGGGAAATGTCCCAGGTCCCACAGCTGTGGAACCACTCCGAGTCCAGCGCACATCATCATTGAAGTCTGATGGCTTCAAAGACGACTTTTCTTTCGATTCCCATGGTGACACAGTCGGAGAGTTGGGCGATTTTATTCTGGGACCCTCCCTGTCTGCTTCGCTGGCACAGGTGTAAAAGGCCATGGTTGATATCTAAAGTTCTGCGTTTTCATTCTTGTTTCTGCCACCTGTAAACTCTAAGTATTCAATGTGCTTCTTTGAAATCAGATGCATTTGTTTTACTAAGTCCAGAGGGAGCCACATCCATTTACTGCTTAAGGCTACTGAGGAGTGGCCCTCCAGCCCAGGCTAAAGAAAGCCAGATGATCCCGACTCAAAGGCACCACCAACAAAAAAGCAAAACCACAAAGAAACAAAAATCTCAACAATGAGAAGCTGCTTTTTGCAGTCCCCCTGCTTCCCTAAAATCCGCAATGCAAGCTGTCGCCCTGGGCAGCTGCTCCTCCTGGCCCCAGGAATAAAGGCAGCCCGGATCGCATGTCAGCAGCTCGGGCGCTTCCCACACCCTCGCCAACAGGTGCGCAGGGCCAGCCTGCAGGGGCTGCACCCAGGGGCGGCGGAACCCCCACCCCCCCAGCAAGGTCCTAAATGGCAAATGGCTCCATCATTCGATCCTGGAATTCCTTTGTGCCAAAGCATGACTGGAAAGAAGTTAAAAATATATATATTTTTTCATCCTAGGCTGAAGTTTTCAGGAAAATTCTTCTGATACAGCGAAATCCTTACTTAAACCTTCTGGTCTGAACCCTGGGCTGACTCCTTCCTATGCGCCTGCCGGGCAATGGGGGTCAGCCTGGCCACCCGGGGTGGGGGGGGTCCCTGGGTTTCTCGCGGGCTCCCCAGATGGCGGCAAACCCTTGCTCAATGAATGAAGGGTTAGTGAACACAAGGCCTAATGCGATTAGTTTCCTCTAAAAAAAATTTTTTTTTAAGAACAAGGAATACATTGGACAAAAAAGATGATGATCCCTGATCTGAGATAGCTTTAAATAGATTCTCCCTTTTCAAAATGAAAACATCTTAGAAACAAAAACACGGTTTGGGTTCTTAAACTCCCCCTCCCCCCCTTAACAAAACACAAAAAGCTGGGAAGATATACAGACCTCCCCTTGGGTCTCATGGAGAATCAGTACATAATAGTGCATTCGGGAGACGCGATAGTAGACGTTCGCAAGAGCGCCTTCAGCCCAGAGGCCGAGGGCCGAACGGCGGGAAAAGGGATCGGTCAGAGCTCAGTGCAGACCCCACGAGCCCGGGGCCAGGGCGTAGCTGCCCCACACGGACCCACACGTGCCCTCCCGCCCATGGTGCCGGGCTGGTGGGGTGGACAAGGCTCCCACCCAGCCCCATCGGACACCAAGGCCACGAAACTACATTCCCCCTGGGCGTGTGCCCCATGCACCCTGTCCAAGCACTTCTGCAGTCAGGGGCTGGAAGCCTGAACTATTTTTATAAAGGGCTGAGAAGGGGTGCAGCCTCCTCCCCCTGCCCCAGGGGTCAGAGTTCAGATAGAGGACCCACCCACCCACCCAGAAACACTGCCCTTACTGTGACAGGGACCAAGGGACAGGCTCCAGGGCAGCCCCCACCTTGGGCTCCGGCCTCTTCCTGGCACGTTGGTTTCCATAACCTGCAGAGGGGGAGGGCCGGAGAGGGGCGCCTTCCCAGAGGTCCCCACAGTTCGGACACTGGGATTTTGCCAGAGAAACAGCAAAGAGGCAGCTTTGCACGGTTCCCCAGAGTTTGTACCCATATCACCTCGCTTTACTTCAAGTTTCTGGTTCGGTTCCTAAGGCAGGTGTTGCCCTGAGCTTTTCGAAGGCCTGAGCTCCCTCTGGGGAGACAACAGTATCTACACATGATCTGGTTCATTTAATGCAGCAGTGACTTTTTTTTTCTCTTTTTCAGCAAAAGTTGGCGATTAGGGTTCTTTAAAATATATATTTAAATAACTTTTTACATTTACATATAATATCTTTAAAAGAAAAAGCAGATAACTCAATCCCACACACCTCGGAACCCCAAGCACACACACTTTACAAAACAGAAGGGTGACATGTTATCAAAAGAGGCAAAGGACTAGAGTTTGGGCTGTTGGTTCGTTACAGGGGTGGGGTGGGGATGGGGTTTTTTTGCCACAGGTGGCTCACATTTTGGGTTGAGGAGGGCTCTCTTTATTACCACTTTTGTGTGTTTGTCAAAGCTAAAAAAATTTTTTTGTTGTTTTGTTTTTTTGAAGGAAGTTAGAGTGTGGAGTCTCCGTCCAGTTCCCCATTTCCAGATAAGAGTTCCTTCTGGGCTCAGGCTCCCGGGCTGCTGTGTTCTGCTGGGCCAGGTCCTGGTCCTGGGAGAGAGAGAGAGAGAGAGAACAATCATCAGGGGAGGGAGCCGGCACCGCGGGCTTGGTGCACGGTGCACTGGGACCAGCCGAGGGGCTGGGTGCCCCATTCCCAGCGAGGGGCAGCTCTCAGCTCAGACCGAATGCAACATAGCGAAGAGATGGGAACTGGGAGCCCCGTGTGTGTCCAGCTCCAGCAAGGACGCCGTAACAGAACTTACAGACCCCGACGCGGAGGGACTTGGGATTGGGATGACTTCGCAGGTGACACAGGGCCAGGACTGAGGCTGCGGGGACAAGAGCAGCAAGCAAGAGGGACAGGGTGCAGGGGGTGGGGGGAGGCGTGGCACGTGGTGTAGCAGGTAAAGCTGCCGCCTGCAGTGCCGGCATCCCATATGGGCGCCGGTTCGAGTCCCAGCTGCTCCACTTCTGATCCAGCTCTCTGCTATGGCCTGGGAAAGCAGTGGAAGGTGGCCCAAGTGCTTGGGCCCCTGTGGCCGCATGGGAGACCCAGAAAAAGCTTCTGGCTCCTGGCTTTGAATCGGCACAGCTCCAGCCACTGCGGCCATCTAGGAAGTGAACCATCGGAGGGAAGACTTCTCTCTGCCAGTGGCTTTCAAATAAATAAATAAATCTTTAAAAAAAAAAGTAGGGGTACAGGGGAACAGAGTGGCTTGCGTAGGTGCACAGGAGCCGAGACACACAGCACCAGAGCAGGCGGTCAGCCACATTTAGAAGGTTCTAAGAGTAATGGCAAGTTACTGAAGGAAAGTGGAAGGACATGGATTTATGTTTCAAAAAAAAAAAAAAAAAAAAAAAAGAGGGCCATTCCGGCTTCCAAGTGGAACAGACCCCTGGGAGGAAATGGGGCTGCACCGTGGGGCCGGCGGCACACCTGAGATGCACCTATTGGGAACCAGAGCGTGACAGTGGACGTGACAGGCTGGGATCCTCGAGGGCACTGGGGGGTGTGATCACAAGATCATGGGAGCAGAGGGTGTGACGGGTCTGCAACTTGGCGGGCAGGGCCGGGCTGGGGAGTAACACTTGGACGTCCTCGGGTAAGGATGGTGATCAGAGCCAAGGGCACACAGGAAGTCACGTGGAAAGCCGAGAGCGAAGCGCGCCCGCATGGGGACGCCTTCTCTGGCCCATGCCGTCTCCTGCTCTCACCTGCAGCCTCAGTGGCCATGGCATTCGACTCCTGAGTGTCCTGGGGGGCACGGGGGAAGCTGGCAGAGGCAGCACCCGCCTCCTCCGCACGGCAGCCGGGCGGCAGCGGCACTCCAGCCTGACAGCACGGGGCCCACTCCTCTTCCCGGGTTGCTTCCAGACCCCCACGGGGCCACGGGACATCTAGGGCCGGCGGCCGCCCCCAGGGGCTGAGGCTCTGGGTCCCTTGGTGGTCTGCGGGCAGGCCCAAGTCAGAGTCTATATCCTCGGCGATGATGGGGATGCGCTGGCCGAGGTCCCGGGCGCCCGGGGAGCAGCCGGGCAGGAGCTCCTCGCCGAGCGCGTACTGCACGCTCACCGCGTAGTCCTCGGTGTAGCAGCCGATGCCCGCTCTGCCACCGTGGGCCACCTGCTTCTCTTCATAGAAGCAGCAGGGCAGGCCCTCACACTTCCCCCCATCTGTCCTGGGCAAACGGTCAGGGCGAAGGCCATACAAGGAGCTTCCCGGCTGCGGCTCCCCACCTGTGGGGCTGCAGCCCTCCTGGAGGGGCGACCCCAGCGCCGAGGGCTGGGGCTCGCAGCAGCAGGCACATGAGGGCCCCTCCCGGCCTCCCTTCCAGGTCCTCCTGAGGTCCGGGGCGGCCCCAGGAGAAGCCTCGAGCCCCACTTCTGAGGTAGAGCTGTTGGGCCCCCTGTGCTCCAGGGAGGAGCTGCTGCTGTAGTTCAGGTCCAGGCTGTACATGGACAGCTGGTCCCCCGAGGGCGAGGTGGGGCCCGGCCAGGGCTCAGATCGCCCAGCACCATGATGGGCTGCCCCCGGCGGCTCCTCGGGCGGCAGCGGCGGCGGGGAGCCCTCGAGGTGCAGGGCAGGCCCCCGGCCCGAGCCGCCAGATGCCCCCGCGTCGCTGGTGCAGCAGGGGCTCCGGCTGCGGTAGATGAAGGGGTCGTAGTCACTGCTGAGGGAGCTGCGGAAGGTGGAGCAGCTCCCATACACACCCTGGTTGCTGACCTCCGTGCAGTCCACCACCGAGTCGCTGGACGAGCAGCGGCACTGGCCGGAGCTGCTGCTGCTGCTGCTGCTGTCGCTGCCCGGGCAGTCGGCCAGGTAGCCGCTGCACACCGAGCGGTGGCCGTGGTAGCAGCTGAAGCTGGACGTGCTGCCGCTCTCCAGGTGGGAGGGCGGGGCCATGTGCACCACGGTGGGGAAGAGCAAGCTGCCACCGCTGCCGCCGCCGGGCACAAAGGCACGGGCTGGGCCCCGGGGAGGGAGGCCGGCGGGGGGCTGACCCTCCTGCTCTGGGTAGCTGAGGCCCTGGGAGTAGTAGTGCTGGTGCATGGTCTCGTACTGGGAGAAGCAAGCTGCCTTGGAGAAGCTGCGGCCGCTGAACTTGGGCCTGCGGAAGGGGTGGGCTGGCGAGTAGGCCCGGTGCTCCAGGCCGCAGCGGTGGGCGGCCAGGCTGTGGTCCAGGTGGAGGGGTGGGTAGCCGCGGATGTAGGCGGGGGTCTGCGGAGAGTAGAGGCTCTGTTCCCCGTGCCGGTCCACGGTCAGCAGCGTGACGGGGTTCCCGTGGGAGTCCATGCTCGTCCTGGTGGGGTAGGCTGGGATGGCGTTGGTCCTGTGCACACGGCCGGGATAGTGCACCGGCAAGGTGACCCTCTGCTGCCGACCCCGGGCGAGGCTGCTCGGCTCCACGCACACAGCGCTCGGGTTTCCCTTTTGCTCTGGGGAGAAGGGGAGAAAAGCAGAGCTGAGCAGACCGGCGTCGGGCACTCGGGAGAGGAAAGAGGACAGTGCCCGGAGCAGTGGCCTGGGTCGCAGGCCAAGGTGCCCATTCTCATGAGCCTGCCCACTGCTAAGCTGTGCTGGGGGCGCGTCGTGGGCTTGTGCCACTGCTGCAAGGACCCACTCTCCACCTCCCCGCTGCTGTGTTGGACAAGGAACCACGTGGGCATGCGGAGGCCAATGGGGGGGGGGGTACAAAGGGGAAGGCATCTCCCTGCCCCACAGGGAGGGAGGCAAGCCTGGCACTGTGCACTCCCCCGCTGCGTGGCCCTGGGCATGGGTGGGCATCTTTACTCTCGGGCCACTGGAGACGGGGGGGCCTTGGGGGCAGCTGGTCCACGTGCAGCCCAAACTTGCACCCTAGTGGTTCTTAACGTCAGGCTGTCTCCTAAAGGGACGGCGTCCTCTGACCCAACCCCTCCAGGAGCTGGAGGCGGGGCCCGTTACCTATGATGTTGTGCCGACAGTGTGGGCAGGTATGGTGCTGCAGCAGCCACGGGTCCACACACTTCCTGTGAAACCGGTGAGTGCAGGGGATGACCCGCAGCTCCTGCGGAGGGTGAGAGGAGACGCAGTGTGAAGGGAGGCCACGATGGGGGGCAGTTCTGCCTCAGCCCTGTGTGATTCCTCCTGCAGAGTCTGGCGTGGACTAAGGACCCTCGCCCCACCCTCCTCCACACCTCCAGCTACGCCTCAGCTTCTCACCAAGGCAGGGCTCACGCGTGGGTTCCCGGGAGAAGGAAACCACCCATCTGCCAGCTCCAACCCCAGGAGCACAGGGGAGCAGGCTCCTTTCCTACAGTCAGAGGGGGGCACGCACACAGGAAAGGATGAAGCCTTGTGCTAGAGAGGATGAGAGGCCTGGGGTGTGGACAGAGGGCTGGGTGCACCCCGGATATTGGGTGGCTTGGGGATGGCGGCTGCCTCCGGGTACTGCAAATGGCCATGAGCAGAAAGGAAGGTGCCAGCTGAGGGGCTGTCCCCTCTTACAGCAGACCCTGAGCGTCGGCACAGCCTCGGTGGAGGAAACATGATTGGGGTCCTCTGGGTGGGACCGCCTCCGGGGTTCCTGAGCCTGACAAGCCCTCCATGTGCTCATCTGTGCTTTTTCTTCTCATCTGCTGACCAGGCCAACAGGGCAACGTTCCGACTAACGCCCACCACTGAGCCTGCTGGGCTCAGGCCCGTGGTGCAAGCGCAGGAGACACGGAGGAGGAAGTCACTTGCCCAGGACCATGATGCCAGAATGTGCCGGGGCAGCGTGCGGAATCCAGGCAGCAATCTGGTATTCTAAAAAGGTTCTGGGGGCCAGCGCAGTGCTCACTGGGTTAATCCTCTGCCTGCTGCGCAGGCATCCCATATGGGCACCGGGTTCTAGTCCCAGTTGTTCCTCATCCAGTCCAGCTCTCTGCTGTGGCCCAGGAAGGCAGTGGAGGATGGCCCAAGTGCTTGGGCCCTGCACCCACATGGGAGATCAGGAGGAAGCACCTGGCTTCTGGCTTCGGATCAGCGCAGTGCTGGCCATAGTGGCCATTTCGGGGGTGAACCAATGGAAGGAAGACCTTTCTCTCTGTCTCTCTCTCTCACTAACTCTGTCAAATAAATAAACAAAAAATAAAGACTATATATTAAAAAAATAAAAAAAGGGTTCTGCAAAGACTCAGATTCCCCCCCGGCCCAGTCTACACAGTGGGGGAGTGTTTCCACCAAAGGGGCGAAGCCTGCAAGTCTCGGGTGGTGGGCTTCCTGCCCCTGAATCTCTGTGGGTATGCATCTGTCTAGACAGACCAAGCACATGTGGCCTGTGGTCAATGAGTGACATCTGCCCTTCATGGCATTATTCTTGCAACTTTGAAACTTCAAAACAAAGAGCTACAAGAGAAAAAAGGGATGTCAAATCCCTTGTATCTTTTTTTTTTAAGGGAAAAACACTGAGCTAAGTAAGCATCACAGTTTCCAGACAATTCTAAAACAAGGTCAACATGTGTGAATTTTCTTTTTTTAAGAGGTTTATTTATTTATTTGAAAGGCAGAGTTAGAGAGAGAGAGAGAGAGAAAGAGAGAGAGAGAGAGGTCTTCCATTCGTTGGTTCACTCCCCAGATAGCTGCAATGGCCAGAGCTGAGCTGATCCAAAGCCAGGAGCCAGGAGCTTCTTCTGGGTTTCTCATGTGGGTACGGGGGCCCAAGCACTTGGGGCATATTTCACTGCTTCCCTGGACCATAGCAGAGAGCTGGATTGGAAGTGGAGCAGCTGGGATTTGAATGGGTGCCCGTATGGGATGTCGGCACTGCAGGTGGTGGGTGGCTTTACCTGCTATGCCACAGTGCCGGGCCCTATGTGTGAATTTTCTTGAAACCAGAAATGTAAGAGGGGGCTTCAAAAGGTGTGTGGAAAACTGGAATGAAAACACAGTGTGAGGGGCAGGCGGTGTGGCACGGCGGGAGGCCCACGGCCCAGGACCTAGGATTGAGTCCTGCTTCTGATCCAGCCTCCGGCTAACGCACTCAGATGAAGTACTGAGTGCCTGCCCTCCACACGGGCGAGCGCGTGGAGCTCCCGGCTCCTGGCTCCAGCCTGGCCCAGCCCTGGCTGTTGCAGGCATCTGGGGGAGTAAACCGGCAGATGGAAGAGCTCTCTCATCTCTCTGCCTCGCAAATAAATAAACATTTAAAAAAATACAACGAAGGGCCTGCACTGTGGTGTAGTAGGTTAGGCCTTGACCTGTGATGCCGGCATCCCTTATGGGCGCTGGTTCAAGTCCTGACTGCTCCTCTTTCTGAACCAGCTCCCTGCTGGTGGCCTGGGAAAGCAGTAGAAGATGGCCCAAGTGTTTGGGCCCCTGCACCCGTGTAGGAGACCAATCGGGAAGAAGCTCCTGGCTCCTGACTTCAGATTGGCCCAGCTCTGGCCATTGCGGCAATTTGGGGAGTGAATCAGTGGATAGAAGACCTTTCTCTTTGTCTCTCCCTCTCTGTAACTATACCTCGCAAATAAATAACTAAACCTTAAAAAAAAAAAAAAAAAAAAAAGATACTGTTTCCTGAGTTTTCTGAAGACACCACGTGCTTCGGATCCACTTCTGAAAATCCCCTGTGTTCAACTGGGTCCCTGGGAGACGGTGTCTGTGCTGTGGCCACTCCCTCCCTGGGGTTAAGGTCAGAACAGGTGAGGCCACCCCCTGGAGAACTCTGAGCTGCTGCAAAGCCGAGGGAGCAGGAGGTGGGGGTCCCGTCCTTCCAGGCCGGGCACGCCTGCCGAGCGGCGTGCCTCGTCCCACCCCCACCCCCCGGGACGCCGCTGCCATTACCTCGCCGTCGATGTACCTCTCCAGGCAGATGGCACAGTCAGACGTGGAGCTGCTGCTGAGTGTGTCCAGGGCCCCACAGCTCCCGTCTCGGCGCCCCTTGCTCTTGGAGTTGAACTTTCTGGTTTCCATCTTCTCCAGGGCCTGCACGGCCAGCCTGTTCATGGAGTTCTACAGGGCAGAATGCTGGCTGTGAGGGGCTGGGGCACGTTAACGGTGGGTCGTCGTCCCCCAGGGGCCGTGGCGCTCGCTGTGCTGGGCCAGGTGACCACGGGTCTCTAGCAGGCCGGGCCAGACTCTTGAGCGGTCACTCCAGCTCAAGGCCGGCTCCGAGACAACGTGTGTGGGAGTCCAGAGCACCTGGCCGAGCGGAGTGTGACCACCGTCCTCTTGGCAGGCTGCCCACTGCCACCCAGCGTCTCTCTCCCGAGGCGCCGCCTGCCTCGCATCTGAGTCTGGATTCCTGCTTATCCTCCCACGGCTCCTCCCTACCATCTTTCCCACCCCATCCCCACCAAAGCCTTCCTTCCTACAAGCATGGTGACATGCCCGCTGAGTGCCACAGTTATATTAACAATCACCCAGAGAGTTTGGCAGACAAAGCCGGACTCAGCAGAGAGCGGGGCCCGAGACCCAGCATCTCCCCCAAGCTCTCAGGTCCTGCTGAGGGGCACAGAGGGCCTGCTGCTATGCACGCCGCCCTTGCTTTCCCCCATCTCTGGGCCCAGGCCATCGCACGGTGAGCTCGCAGGACCCTGGTCTCCAGCGGTGCTCGGGCGGTACCTGGCTGCGGCGCTGCTTCAGCTTGATCTTGACCAGCAGGATGAGGCAGACCAAGGAGACCACGACGAAGAAGGCCAGGAAGATGCCCATGTCGAAGTACTCGGTGGGTTGCTGGAAGAGAGTACAAAGCAGCGAGTTACCCCCGGCCTCGGCTCTGGGCTGGCGGCCCTGGCGGGGACGAGGAGGGGGTGAGGGGGTGCGCTTGCTTCCCACTCACGGGGAAACTCCTGGGCTGCAGCGCTCTCTCTCTCTCTCTCTCTCTCTCTCTCACATACACACACACACACACACACACACACACGTGTGCGCAGTGCATTCTTGGGCCAGGGGAGACCAGCCGAGGTATGCACCAGGCCCCCTCCCCTGCCCACGTGGCCTGGGGAGCCCTGTGGGAGGCCCAGCTCCCCACAGGTGGCATAAGCTCGTTAGAACCAGGAGGAGCGGGGCCCCTCCAAACACACAAATCAGCGTACTTCCGGACAAAGGAGTGACTGTCACGTTTTGAGCGAACAGTGATTGGGAGCCATGATGAACAGTTTGCATCACTCAGACTGAACACCGCCTCCACAAATATCGGCTTCCACTACAATGAGTCATTTTTACCAAAATGCTTTTTTTTTTTGGGTCCTTGAAAAAGTGGCCGGCAAGTCGGTCCTTCTGCAAACTCCCTGTGGTTTCAGTTCTTTCTCCTCACAGCACTCTGCCCCCCCAAAACACAGATGCCACCTCACCTGGGACGGGCATGGAGCCCAGGGCGAGGCGGGGCAGGGCAGGGGGTGGCTAACTGGGAGCATCCGTGTTCAGACCCCCGGGGCAGGCGGCAGACCCATCCCAGTGTTCGCGGGCGGGAGAGGCAGTGTGCATGGGGCACCTGTCCTGTGTTTCTAGAATCCTCCAGCCCGAGGTTTGGGCAAAAGATGCCGACAAACAGGTAATGGACGGCAGAATCTCCTTAGCACGTGTCTCGAGGGGAGCCTCGGCACAGCTCACGAGCCCCAGGAGGCGATCCTGGATGAAAGCTAACTTCACACGAGGGAGCTCCGCACCCTTAACCCTGCGGGGGAAAAGCAAGTCTGGGCCTTCCCTGTGCGCCTTGAGGGCTAGTGGAAGGAGCAGGCAGGGGGTGCTGAGTGCTGGCCTGCGTGTGCCCTTCAGAGGGGATGAGACGGAGGAGAAAGGAGGCCACGAGGCTGTCACAGGGGACCTCAGGCGGAAGACGCCGGCGGCACCTTAGCACCAGCGATGTTTCTAGGAAGACCGTGCAGGCGGCTCACGTCGAAGACTGCGGGGCGATTCCTGCCTAGCTTGCTGCCCAGTAGCTGAGCCAGACCTGCGGGAGCCTGGGGGTAGGCCAGCACTTTAGACAGAAAAGGACGGGTAGAAAGGCCCCAAGTGCCGAGCCCCAAGGGGTAGCAGCAGAGAGGGTGCCAGGCGTAGGCTGGCCGGCGCGGGGCTCACTCGGGGCGGGCGATGCTGGATCCTGGCTCGGGCCACTTTCTGCTTGTTCACAATGTTCATCAGCTTGATGGCATCGGCGCCCTTCACGTACACCACCGGCCTCTTGAGCGGGTCCTCCAAGCCCTGGTTCAGCTGCAGGAGAACAGGGGGCTGTGCTTAGAAGATGCACTTACTTTGAGAAACCAGAGGGAGGGAGGGAGGGAGGCAAGGAGAAAGAGAGGGAGGGAGAGGGAGAGGGAGAGGGAGAGGGAGAGGGAGAGGGAGAGGGAGAGGGAGAGGGAGAGGGAGAGGGAGGGATAGAGAGAGAGAGAGAGAGAGAGAGAGCGAGAGCGAGTGAGCAGGGAAAGGCCACTAAACACCGTAGGGAAATTCTCAAAATCTTCAAGCCTTATAGCCCTGCAGCTCCCAGAGGGGTGATGCGGAAGGCCCCCAGGGGGCTTTGGAAACGCTCCCTATCCCCCCAAACTCCCTGGCTCTTAACCTCTCTGGGGTGTCTAGCCAAAACGACTGAGAAATGACTGCGGCCACCCCGAGCCAGCTAAGGGGCGGCCCTCTCAGGGAGACCTGGGCACCGGCATGGCCTGATGGGTTTACCTGGTCGATGGCTTCTGGGTTTTCGGACACATCAAAGATGACTGCAGTAGCTCCACGCTGCACTGCACGCTTGGCCTGGTGGGATGGAAAGAGAGTAGGTTGGAAATGCTGGTCCTCTCCCCTCCCTGGAGGTGGCCCTGGGAGTCGGGCCGGAGCATGGGTGCAGAAGCCAGCGGTTGGCCGACTCATGCGACTAGGGGCAAATCAGCCAACTTTCCCGTCTGTTCCTAGGGAACAAGGCCTTCTGTCTTGTACCATCATCCCGAGAACCTCTCACTTGGGTGAAAGTAAGGCATCGGGTGGTGAGTAAGCCTTGGCCTCGTCAGCCACGGGTCTGTCTCTTGTGGTCCCTTCCTCCTTCCCATGTCACCCGGCTGGAAGAGCGTGTTGACCATCTCTGAATGGTCCATTTTAATAAGTGACACAAGCCGAAGGCCTTTGGAGACACTGTGGGGGCCAGGGTGGGGGTGGGGGTGGGGGAGAAGCTCCGAGAAAGAACTGTAAATGGGGATTTAGCGCAGTTGGCTGCTGAACCTGGCTGCACATCAAAAACCACTTGGGAAGTTTGTAAAGCAGAGTTCCTGGCTCAAACCACAGAGGCTGATTCAGCGGGGCTGGAGTCGGGCCCAGGAAACGGAGTTCTAGCAGCCATCCGAGGGGCTCGGGTGATCCAGCCACTGGAGGGACTGCAGATCAGAGAGGGGAGATTAGGCTGTTTTAGGAACAGCCGAGGAGGGATGGGGTTCTTCTGGGGCGGGGGGTAGTGGGAAAGAATTCCTTTCTATCCCCATCAAACTTCTCACTTCACGGCACCCAAGTGGACCACAGGGAAGAAGCTGTGGAAGAACAGGATGTAAGATCCACCTTCAGTTTTAGGAGCCGGGATCTTGTTAGGGAAGTGACCCCTCGTGTGTGTGTGTGTGTGTGTGTGTGTGTGTACGTGCGCACGTACGTGCAGGTGAGGAACAGGAAAACTACCCTTCTTCAACATGGACAAATGATGGCAAAGGTCAGAGGCCAACAGAGTCACTAGGGTTTGACAAAGCCAGAGGGTTTGACAAAGAAAATCCAAATTCCTTCTACAGGAAAAACCCCCCTACATTGAATCCACCTAAGACAGCAGCATTAACAGCAACGCAGCAAGACCCATGACTCTGCTCGCCCACTAGAGGGCAGTATCATCCCACAGCTTTTCAACACAGCCAGTTCAACAAGCAGGACAATCTCCTGCAGGCTGCGCTGCACAACCTGTTCTCATCCAGCAGAGGACTTTCTGAACTGAGTCTCCGCTGACGGCCCGCCCCATCCTGTTTGATTAGTGGCGTGCTCTTAGGGGTCCGGAGGGAATCCTAGCAGGGGTTCCTGGCTCTGCTGCAGGCAAGTCACTGAATCTCACCCAGGTCCGGCCTGAGCTTCCCCACCTGTGACAGGAGGAGACTAAGATCTCTTCCAGGTCCCAGTCGCTGGGAGAGGTGGAGGGCCGTTTAGGGTGACCCAGAAAGAACATCAACAGACCTGTCAGCCCCCTCCAGCGGGAGAGGAGTGGAAGGCCCGGTTGAGGAGGTGGGAGGCCGGGGTGGTCACTCTCCTCCATACAGCTCTTCAGGGGCCTGGGGGCCCCGAGTTAACAGGGGGGAGGTGCTTGCGATGTGCAGGTGGCACCTGAGTGCACAGTAGCCCTGAGGAGCAGCAATCCAGGACAGAACAGGAGCTCTCGTTCCTGCCCTTGGCTTCCATTCCAGGATCAGGCACATCCAGCAGCTCCCGTGGGGAACGTACGCTCAGATCTTTGTTGTTGTTGCTGTTTAAAGATTTATTTATTTGAAAGCCAGAGTGGGGCGGGCACTGTGGCGCAGTGGGTTAATGCCCTGGCCTGCACCACCAGCATCCCATATGGGCGCTGGTTCGAGACCAGGCTGCTCCACTTCTGATCCAGCTCTCTGCTATGGCCTGGGAAAGCGGTGGAAGATGGCCCAGGCCCTTGGGCCCCTGCACCCGTGTGGGAGACCTGGAAGAAGCTCCTGGCTTCAGAACAGCACAGCTCCGGTTGTTGCGGTCAATTGGGGAGTGAACCAGAGAGAAAGACCTCTCTGTCTCTCCTTCTCTCTCTTTGTAACTCTTTCAAATAACTATATAAATCTTAAAAAAAAAATGAAAGAGTTATAGAAAGAGGGAGAAGAGAGAGAGAAAGAAATCTTCCATCTGCTGGTTCACTCCCCAGATGGCCACAATGGCTGGGGCTGGGCCTGGCCCAGGAGCCAAGGGCTTTTTCCAGGTTTCCCACATAGGTGGCAGGGGAACACCTACTTGGGCCATCTTCCGCTGCTTTCCCCAGGAGCATTAGCAGGGAGCTGGAAGTAAAGCAGCTGGGTTTCGAGCAGGTGCCCATAAGGGATGCCGGAGTCGCAGGTGTGCAGCTTAACCCGCTAGGGCACAGCGCTGGCTCCTCAGATCTGTCTCGATGGGGAGCACCCGGCACCTCCAGCTTGGATGCTGGCACAGCTGGAGTGAAACGCTGTAGGGTCTGGGGTAGGGAATGCCTTCCCAGCCCGTGGGCCTCAGGGAAGCCGCAGGATTTGGAAGTTCGGGGTGAGACATGACACGGAGGATAGTTCTACTAGTCTACAAGGGGTGACCAGCCCCCTGGCTTCTGTAGCGAAGGGGGCAGGTGGGGAATAAGGTGTGAAGTTCATCGACAGCTTCATTTGCTTCACTGGCAACTTGACTTTGGATACGACTCACTCAAGCTCATCAAGGCACAGGACGCATGGACAGATGTTAAGTTTGAGAAAACGCTTAATTCTCACAGTGGCTTTATTTTAATAATTGCATTTAATGTAAGCTGGTACTGAGGTACGTCTGTATTTTCTGTACATACCAGGACTGGGCAGGAGGGGAGTCGACACAGGAATCTATCAAGAGCTGGCCTGGGGGCCAGTGCTGTGGAGCAGGAGCCGAGCCACTGTCTGCAGTGCTGGCAGCCCACGTCAGAGTGCTGGTTTGAGACCCTGCTGTTCCCCTGCCAATGAGCTTGGAAAAGCAGTGGAAGATGGCCCAAATGCTTGGGCTCTTGCCACCCACATGGCAGATCCAAATGAAGCTACTGGTCCTAGCTTCGGCCTGGTCCAACCCCGATGGTTGTGGCCATTTGGGGAGTGAACCAGCAGATGGAAGACTTCTCTATCTCTCCCTCTGTCTGTAACTCTGCCTCTCAAGCAGATAAAGTAAATCGTAAAAAACAAAAACAAAACCAGAGCTGTCTTAGGACTTGATAAGCTGTGAATAGTCCACCTTTAGAGAGTGGTATTCTTTTTATACTGTTCTCAAAGCAAATTAAAAAACACACAGCAATTCTTGATCAAACTTTTCCTCCTATTCCATATCTTCAGGTTAAAAAACCGATGAAGCTAATTCCTTGATTTACTAACTTAGTGACGCATGGGCCAGAATATTAATTTTTTAAAAGAAGCTAAGCCCTAGTTAAATGACTAGGGCTTTTTCTTTTTCTTTTCTTTTCTTTTTTTTTTAAAGTAGAGTGACAAAGAAAAATCTTCCATCTGTAAGTTCACTCCCCAAATTGCCACCACAGCTGGAACTGGGTCAGGCCAAAGCCAGGAGTCAGGAGCATCACCCGGGTCTTTCATGTGCGTGGCAGGGACCCGACCACTTGGGCCACCTTCTGTGGCCTTTCTGGGTACATTAGCAGGGAGCTGGATTGGAAATGGAGCAGCCAGGACTCAAAGCAGTGCTCTGACATGAGATGCCGGTGTTATAGGCAGCAGCTTCACCCACTGTACAATGGTGACCCCAAGATGACCAGTATTGCGACCACCAGAAACCCTGTCTTTATAAAGTCACATGTGCTGTGTCTAAAACTCTCAAGATAAGGCTTTTCCCATGGAAGGATGGGAAAGTTGCAGTCTGATGGATGTGGTACATGAAGATCACTGGTGCACCGGGCTGCAGTTGGAGTTTAGTTACCCCCAAAAACTGTGCACAGACCGGAGCCGATGCAAGGGCAAGAGAAGGGTGGGACAACAAAAAGAGGTGCAGGTCTTGGCACAGTTCCTGCTTTGCTGAGCCCTGCACGCCCATTGCCTCAGCCCTGGCCACAGAGACACCACATCCCTGAACGCCTGGCAGCCCCAGTCAGCAGGTGGCCGGAGCCCGGCTGCAGAATGTAGAATAAAAGTTTGTCGTGGGCCTTTAGTTACTGTTCTGGGGGTGCAGGACCCCGAGACAGGTAGCAAAAGGGCAAACACTGTGTGCACATACAAACATGCTCTGCAAAACACGAAATTTCCACCCTTAGAAGACAGGATCCTGCTGCGGTTGGCACTTGTCACACCCCTAACAGTCTAAAACGTTCGTTACAAATGAAAGCAAGCCTGCCTGGGATCAGACTCCGGGGTTTTTGCTGGTGAAAGGAAAAAGCTTCCTGACCGTGGCTGTGGCTTTGTGCGAGGAAGTACTTTGGCCATATGACTGCAGCTAGTGTGTGCCAGTGCACACGGGGTGTTCTGATAACGGTCCCCTCCCTCCCTCTGCAGGAGTGACACATAAAGCCCTTGCCAGGAAACCCACTCAGGAGTGGACCTGGCACGGTCCCGGGTGTGGGCTCAGACTCACCCCTGGACTTTCTGCCCAAGCTTCTGGGGCACAGGCTCTGTGTTTTCAACTGGGGCCGAGGTGGCCTGTAGGCATTTTCACCTGTTCTCAAGCAAGCACTTGAACATGGTGTCCCCAGTGTCCAGCCTGTATTGTAGGAAAACGTTGACGAAACGTCATCCTAATAGGAAACAACCCGAAATGTGATGGAAAATCCTCTTGTCCCAAATTCTGACCACAGGATAAGCAAGGAAGTTGGGACTATTGGAGTTAATATGGAGGCACGTGTCTTCAACCTTCGACGGAGTTCTGACACACGAAGCCTTCCTAGCAGCGGCCGCCCCTTTGCCTCCATTGAATACAACTGCATTTTTTTTTTAATGTTTATTTTCATCTAGTTAGAAGTCAGAATGAGAGAGAGAGAGAGAGAGAGAGAGAGAGAGAGAGAGAGAGAGAGAGAGATCTTCCATCTGTTGGTTCTCTTTCCAAATGCCCATAACAGCTAACGCTGGGCCAGCTCAGCGCCAGGCAGTTAGAACTCTATCTGGGACTCCCGCATGGGTGGCAGGGGCCCAAGGACTTGAGCCATCACCTGGTTCCTACCAGGATGCATTAACAGGGAGCTGGACCAGAAGTGGAACAGCTGGGACTCAATTGACCCTCTGATACGGGATGTAGGTGGTACAAGCAATGGCTCAACTGGCGATGCTACAATGCCTGTGCCCATATTCTCCTTTTTACTTATTTCCAACAAGTTATTAAAAATCTTTTGTAAATATTTAATTAACTTTTTTTTTTTTAAGCTATGAGGCAGAGAGAGAGAGCGAGCGTGCGATCAAGAGTGCTCCCATCCACTGGTCCATTCCCAAATGCCCATGAATAGACTGAGCTAAAGCCAGGAGACAGAAATCCAATCCAGCTTTCCCGCGTGAGTAGTACGAACCCAGCCATCTGAACCATCAGCACTGCCTCCCAGGGTCTGAAGTAGCAGGATGCTGGAGTCAGGGGCTGAAACTGGGTGCTGACCTCAGGCATTCCAGTATGGCACGTGGGCACCTTTACCTCTAGGCTAAATGCCTGTCCCTGTAAATACCTTTCTGAGATTTATTTTTACTTTACTTGAGAGGCAGAATATGAGAGAGAGAGAGAGAGAGAGAGAGAGAGAGAGAGAGAGAGAGAATCTTCCATCAGCTAGTCTACTCTCCAAATAGCCACAACAGCCAGGGCTGGGCCAGGCTGAAACCAGGAACCCAGAATTCCATGTGGATCTCCCATGTGGGTGGCAGGGACCCAGGCACCTGGGCCATCTTTCACTGCTTTCCCAGGAGCATTAGCAGAGTTAGAGCAGCCAGGACCTGAACCTGCGCTCCAATATGGGATGCCACATTGCAAGCTGCAGCTTAACCTGCTAGCCCCACCATGCTGACCCTGCCCCGGTAAATATTTTTAATAGCTATGATATATGTTCCTTCATATGCTTTAATCTTCTCACTCATATTTGATATGTTAATGATTAAAATAATTGTAAATAATAACACTTCATAATATGTTGACTAAATCTTGGCTTTTTATATCCAATATCCTTAAGACAGAGAGGTGGCCGGCGCCGCGGCTCAATAGGCTAATCCTCCGTCTGTGGCACCAGTACCCCGGGTTCTAGTCCCGGTCGGGGAACCGGTTCTGTCCTGGTTGCTCCTCTTTCTGTCCAGCTCTCTGCTGTGGCCCGGGAGTGCAGTAGAGGGTGGCCCAAGTGCTTGGGCTCTGCATCTGCATGGGAGACCAGGAGAAACACCTGGCTCCTGGCCTCAGATCAGCACCGGCTGCAGCGGCCGTTTGGGGGGTGAACCAATAGAAAAAGGAGGACCTTTCTCTCTGTCTCTCTCTCTCACTGTCCACTCTGTCAAAAAAAAAAAAAAAACTCAACACAAACCACATGGTTTTAATGCCTCTCCTTGTATACTACCTAATTGTGCACTGATGACTGTTTATCTGCATCCAAATTAACACACTAACTCTGCATTAACAACAGGCTGGGATGCACAGATAATACAAGACAAATTTGTCAACAGAGTTAACTTATGGGTAAGGCGGCCTGTTGGTGAGCTGGCAGGGAGGGAGAAATAAGTCCATCTGAGAATGACTCTCCTTGAATGATGCTTCATGTGCAGGAGACACTCTGATGAGTTCATCCCCCTACCCTACTGATCCTCAGGGTCAAGTTCATGTGCAACCCCTTCCATGCAAACACTGCTGCTTCTTAGCCAGAGGACGGTCTTATCTTTCTCTGAGCTCCCACAGCTCTTAGGATATCACCTCTTGTTGCTACCACTTTTGGGTGGAAATACGTTTTCCCTAAAACCATGATTATCTTGAATGTTTTTGGCTAGCAGAAGAGTAAAGCGTCTAGATGTGAAAGCATTTAAAGTAGTTTCAAAATTGAAAGCAGACAATAACTCATCTGCTACCTTCTGCATCCCAGCTTTTTAACTTAACAGCAAGGTTTATATCTTTCCATTTTTTTTAGCCCTTATAGCAAAAACAATATGCATATGCATTACACACACATAGTCAAATATTTAAAACACACTGGATGTACACTGTTGTATCTCTACTTTTCCCCTTAATGCAACAGAATTATAAGTGCTTCTGTGAAAAAACGTTCTCCCTTCCTGGCAGCCACCATGTGTGGTTGTCCCCAGGGTTTACTGCATGTCGCTCCACAGGCGTGGAGCACTACCTGCGTGTCCTCGTATTCACGTGCTGGTGCCCTCTGACCTTAATAGCCGTGAGTGGCCCTGCTCAGTCTATAGATATCCATGTCCTACATCCATGTCCTACCCACAAACACCACACCTGGGTTGCAGGCACACATCTCCGGTGTCTAAGAGAGACTTCAAGGAGGTAGATCTTCCCGACCACATTTGTACACCCCATAAAGCCTAACAAAACAGATTGCCTTGGGCACGGTCCATATTCAACTAATTAACACAGTGGGCGCGGACAGGGTTTAATTCCATTTGTATTGCCATTTATTAATTTAGCTGTCCAACAGTAGTCATTAGTCAGTTACTCCATGTGCTAAGCCCTGGGGACACACAAACAGTAGGGCTCAGCAGGCAGAGTTGTGGAGTCTCAGAGCCTGGTCCTCTGAGCCTCCGCAAGGCTGGCACAGACCTCTATGATGCGGCTGGGGAGTTTGGTTGCAAAAGCAAATGGGTAAGAAATTAAGAACGTGGGATCACGTATCTCATGTCTCTATAGTGGCATTTCCCAAAGTGCATGTAAGAGAATGTGGTCAGTCTCTTTTGAGAAATGCTGCATATTCTAGGGTTATGATGTACAGAGCACATTCACATGGTAGAAGCTTCCATCTGTCTGTCTATCTGTCCGTCTATCATCTATCTTGCATCCCAAACTTTTTTGGATACAGAATTGTTTTTATTTATTTTGTCCTGTAACCCTCTCTTTAAGGAGGGGGTCTCGGGGCCCAATACCCCATGGTGGTCAGTTTGCCAAGGTGTGAGCAGTTTCATCACTTTAACTTGTTCCTCTCCTCCCTCTCACAGGTGCGAAACTGGAGGATGTGGTGGAAGATCTACATTTTGATCAGAAAAACCAATCACTAAACAATATGCACACTTGCAATTTACATGGGGTAGTTACTGGCAGGAAGACATTTCATTATGCAAGTTCCATCTGACAACCAACTGTGTCAGGGAAGTAGATACCATCCAGGACCTTCTGGAAGCTTCTGCAGGAACACACTTGCCGCTGTCCCGCGGGAGGAGGACGCTGAGGACTTCTGTTCTTACCCAAGTGAGTGGTCAGCTGGTGCTCTCCTGGGATACACTCACCCATGGGAGCTTGACCCCGAGGGACAGGAACTGTGACTGTGGAGAATGGCGGGGTCCCAGGGCTTGGTTCCCATGACTTGGCATCAAGGCTCTGCTTCAGCTTGGATCTCCAAGTTACCTGTGCCGCTACTCCCAGAGCAGAGCACACTGACCCAGATGTCTGGGGTCATTTCTTGATCAGGCTGATGGCACATGGGGTCTTACCATGGCCCTACCCTTCAAGCAATCCTTACTCTCTTACAACTTTGGGATCCTTCCTCCAGGAGCTGACCCCAGTTCCTTGCAGAGAGACTGAGTCAAACTTGTAGCCTTTCTATTTACTTAAAGATTTAATTTATTTATTTGGGAGGCAGAGTGGTGGTGGTGGACAACACCAGAGAGCGAGCTTCCATCTGCTGTTCACTCCCCAAATGGCCCCAACAGCCAGCGCTGGGCAAGGCAGAAGCCAGGAGCCAGAAACTCCATCTGGATCTTTCACATCTGGTCTCCCAAACACCTGGGCCATCTTCTGCTGCTTTCCCGGGTGCATTAGCAGGGAGCTGGATCGGAAGTACAGCAGCCGGGACTCAAACCAGCGCTCATATGGGATGCCAGCACTGCCATGATGCCGGACCCCAATACTGCAGCCCTTTGCTCCTCCCCCTTCTACTCAACTGTTTTCCAAGTTGTGCTGATTCTGTTTGCCAAATCCATCCATTGCCTTTTTTTTTTTTTTTTAAGATTCATTTATTTATTTGAAAGTCAGGGTTACAGAGAGAAGAGAGGCAGAGAGAGGGAGAGAGAGAGGTCTTTCATCTGCTGGTTCACTCCCCAATTTGCTGCAATGGCCAGAGCTGTGCCGATGGTCTCCCACATGGGTGCAGGAGCCCAAGGTTTTGGGCCATCTTATACTGCTTTCCTAGGCCATAGCAGAGAGCTGGATCGGAAGCAGAACAGTCAGGTCTCGAACCAGCGCCCATATGGGATGCTGGCTCTGCAGGCCAGGGTGTTAACCCGCTGTGCCACAGCGCTGGCCCCATCCATTCCTTTTCCATCTCCATAGCTGTCACCCTGTCACCTTGTGAGTCAAAATATTCCTCCCTGGGGGCTCCCCAGCCCATCTGCTCCTGGGGACTCCACACAGCAACAGAAGGATCTGCTCTTAGGCTAAGATCTGACACCCCCACCCCTGGCCGGCAGATCACTTCCAGACTGAACACCTTAGCCCCCAGCCTAACCTACACCGGGCTATCCATTCTCTGGATTTCGAGTTCGTCTCCACGAAGCATGCGCAACACTGCCCCCTACTGGCTCATCTTCACATCTTCCGTTTCTCACTGGGCTCAGGTACCAGCGTTACTCCTCTGACAGTGGGGATTCCCTGCGGCCTTAAAACGCTTCCCTCACTTGAAAGCAGCCAGTGTGTTGGCTTTCCTGCTGAATTCCCAGAATCCAGCAAAAGGGCTGGCACAAGGTAAATGGCCAAGATATGTTTGCAGTGAACTTAAAAAGGATCAGTTTTTGCCCTAGGGGTCTACATGGGGCACACTGGGCCCTGCTACCAAGAACACTGATGGTGGCTCAGTCCTGGCCACCTGCTGCTCTCTCCTGGTTCCTTTGACTCTTACACTGAGAAAGGTCTGTTCCCTACTAGATCTTCTCAGAATTCAGTAGTTCTCGCCCTCCAGTGTGTCAGTGCCTGGTTTCTTACTAACTGCGGCACTTCTGTTGTGTTTGTGGCTGGGTCTTTGGTGGTTGATTCTCAAGTGGGCAGGCAATATGTCTCTGGCCAGGCTCAAGCCCAGGCATTCAGTGGCCCTGCCTCGATGTGGATCGTTTTACCAGGCTGCGCGTTCATCTCTGGATGTCAAAGCTCTTGGAAAACAAGGCTGTACCTTTGCCGCGGTGGCTCCTTGTCCTCTCTGGAGGACTGTGAACCTTCCCCACGGCAAAGCCAAGTGACTACCCTGGGCCCCAGGCTCGGTCGGTACCAGGCATGGATTTTTCCTGCTCCCTCCAGTCATCACCAGTGGACCCTGGCTTTTCTCCTGCTTACAACCTGTGGAGCGATGTGGCCATACCAAGTGGGTCTCTGCCCGGGAAAGTGTGGACCTTGGCCTGCCCTTCCAGCCTGGGGCAAAGACCTGGAGCTTGGCTCTCAGGGAGGACTGGCAGCAGATCCCACATGGCTTCAAAACTCCCAAAACCTAATGATGACCTCACTTAGGGGTGACGGGAGACCAAAGCACCTAAGGCGTGAGCCCACAGAGACGCAAGGGGGCAACAAGCTCTGTCTCTGTTGCTGTGGCCCGACCTGCTCCTGTGGTCAGGGAGGGGCGGGGGGCCGGTGACACCAATGGAGACCAACAGAGACCGACCAAGCGGCCAGTCCCCGGGGAACAGCCACGCCCGACGCCCACGGGTCTCTCCTGGCGGGTCCTACCCCAGTGCAAACACCAGGGGCTCGCGGGGGCCTTTTATGCCCCTTCCTCTGGAGGCCGCTAAGTGGATTTTAAACCCTCACTCCTCACTTTTTCCTTTCCTCCTCCCTAAGTTTCTCACTTAGTAGTGGCCACCCAGGCACCAGGCTCTTGAACACTCTGGTCAGCTGCTGTTCCCTGAAGCATGAGTCACCGCACGACGCGGGACACTCTTGCCAGGCAAGGGGGCTCGCAAAGGCTTGTCTCACGGAGGGCCCTGTTTTCCGACAGAAACCTTTCATTCCACAGGAAATGAGGTCACACACCAGAGCACATGGGTAACCAGGGAGAAAATCCTGGTGCCAAGAGGGCGGGGGTGGTGGTGGTAGAAGTGGGGAGGCAAACTGCAGCCTCACACAGGGCGATCACCTGCTGCTCCCGGGGGAATTGGCGCTGGGGGCGGGGATGTGTGTCAGGAGCTGGGGTAGGTGGAGAAAGGCTGTAAAAAAAAAAAAAAAAGCCACCTAGTTTCTTGTAAATTATCTGCCGCATGTCCAAGTGTGATTTCACTAAGCCAAGTCTGCAAGGGCATTGGGCTGCTTGACTGTTGCGACGGGGAGCTTTCAATCCCCTGCCTCAAATGGCCACCACGAAGAGGTAAAGAGGGGTGGGGTGGGAGGCCTGGGTGGCTCACTGCCCAGGGGAGGGTGCGCGGTGCGGCGCTGCCCGCTCCGCCCGGCTCCTCGCTCCAGGGCTTGGCTGCAGCCCGGCCTGACCTTCCAGGTTTCCCTGGCAGGAGATCAAAGCAACTCAGCCACAAACACAGCTCAGAACTCTGAGGCCCTGCGGCCAAGCCCCCCACCCCCAACTCCCCCTGGCGGCGGCCCCCCCCCAGGTCCCTCCTCCCCTGTGCCCCTCCCTTTCCACCCCTGCCTCCCAGCTCCTCCCAAGCCAGGGTCCCTCTTCTCCCCCAGCACTGCTACTTCAGGCATCCCCGCCCTCAGCAGGCTGGCCTTTGGAGGCAGGCCCCCATCCGGCCCTCCCCTCCTTCGCTCGCTCCGCCAGCTGCGCCCCTCCCCACCAGGAGAAGATATTTCTCGCCATAATTAAAGTCATTAAGCCTCCAAAGGCTCCCGTCGGCTGCAGGTTCTGAGCTCCGGAATGAAGATGATGCATTTTAAGTCCTGGTTAAGATTATGCTGATCTATTTAGGAGACATGTAGCAGCGAGCACTCAGCGGTTAAGTCAGTGGTTAAGGCTGCCTAAGTTAATCAGTGTTATTTATTCTCAAAATATGTAGCAGTCCCACTTAATTTCTCCTAATTAAAGGAACCGACAGAAGAGGCTGGAGTCCGCGGCCCTGTCACGGCGCCGTGGCACAGGTTGGTACCCTTTTCACAACCAGAAACTACTGGGTGTCGAGCGGAAACACATTTCCCTAGATCTTAATCTCAAACACAGACGTTCAGACTGGTTCCAAGAAACACAATGCTCCTCTTTGTTGTAACACCTTGGACAAGGAGCATCAAACCCAGGAGAGCCCGTCTCCACACCCTCACGGTCCCATCCACACCGCGGGGTGGAGGATGTGATGGGAAAGCGGCTGCGGCTGGGGAGGGCTTGGACGCCATTGTCTCGGGTTGAGCTCCCAGAAGCCTCACTTCTTCGGGCCAGATCTTATAAAGTCAGCGACTGGAAACTTCAAAAAGGACCACCCCCTTCTATGCATATGGTGACTAATTAATATAAACAAGTGTTAATTAGGTGGCAGAATCGGGCTCACGCTGAAGACTCCGCAGCCAGCCAGCCCACTTTGCTGCTGAGGTGGAGGGCAGGCTCCTTTCCCGGGGTGGGCTTGGCTCTCAGTGGTGGTCCACTGGGGAGATTTTCAAAAGCAACCACGCCTGGGCCCCGCCCCCTAAGGATAGGACGTCCCACAGCAAAAGTTTCCCAGTTACTTTATAAAAGTTCACATAGGGCTGAGAACCACTGATCTAACTCAAAAGTGCAGGAGGCGGCCTCCTGCGTGACTGGCCAGGGCGCATTCCTGAGCCGCTCCTGATTCATGGGGACTGGGTGGGCCCAGAAGTCATTAAGCAGCACCCCCCCCACACACACACACAGCACTTAAGAGGAGGCAAAGGAAGATGCCTGAGAATTCCTGAATCCAGTGGTAAACTGACTGAAGAAACAGGGGTTATTTTGATTAGACAAGTTTCTTGTTTTTATTAAGAGGAAGGTAATCTGGGTGAGGGAATTTGTGCGTGCTGAGGCAGGCCTGCTCCTGACGTTTGTGGGGGTTGGGATGGACAGAAGTTGAAAAACCACTAAATAAGATGGGGCGGGGGGGCGTCTTACAAATTCATGGAAAATATAGATTATGAAACAATGGCATGGATTTCAAATTTTTGCACCAAACTCAAGTTTACCTTTTAATTTAATTTTTTCATGAACTTTTGGGAATACTCTCATACAGCCTACCCTTCTAACTTGACAGTGAGACCTCCATAGAGACCTGAAAGTCAGACTTGTTGAACTCTGTGGAGTCTGTCACCAGAGCACGTCAGAGTGGAGACAGCTGACCCCTAGCCCACCCTGCACTTGGACAGAGCTTAGACACGTGTGGTGGACACCCTGGCCTGGAAGGCCTCGCTCCAGCTCCCCATTCTGGGAAGACAGAAGTGTGCAGTCTGCAAAAGGGGGCCTGGAAAAGGGGCTTGGAAGCCAGCACAGGGTCATGTTGGGGAGTTGTGGATCCTGAGAATGGTTTGTAAGGGAGCTTTGTCCTTGGACTCCTCGCTCTGTGGCCAGAGCTTTAGAAGCAGGACCTCGGGGCCACCGCCCGTGACTCCAGCATCCCGTATGTGTGACGACTGGAGTCCTGGCTGTTTCCCTCCCTAACCAGCTCCCTGCTAATGCGCCTGGGAAAGCATTAGACGGCAGAAGACGGCTCAAGTGTTTAGGTCTCTGCCACCTGCGTGGAAGAACCTGATGGAGTTCCAGGCTCCTGGCTTCGGCCTGGTCCAGCTTTGGCTGTTGCAGCCATCTGGGGGAGCGAATCAGCAGATGGAAGAGCTCTCTCTAATTCAGCCTTTCAAATTAATAAAGAAATCTTTAAAAAGAAGGAGCAGGACCCTTAAAGCAGTCCTGCCCCTGGCCCCTGTCAGTCACGGGCTGCGAACTACCTATTACCTGACCAGGCGAGGCACTGGGTGCTTTCAAATGGTTCTGGATCTGCAACTCGGCAAGAGAAGTGTTGTTGATCCCCATTTTACTGCTGAGGGCTCAAAGGCTACACAGTTGCTCAGCCACCAAGTGGAGAGCAGACACTTGACCAAGGCCTCTCTCTCTAATCCCAGGCCAGAACAATACTCACATTCACCCGGGAGTTTCTGAAACCAGGGATGATGGAGATGTGTGCACAAAGGGACATCTGAGCACTGACCCTTCTGAAACACCAGGAGTAGCTGGGAAGGGTCTTCCAGGCCCACGGGGGCATCCAGCCAGCTCGATCATCTCCAAGAGTCCTTTTACAGAAGTCAGACAACTCAAAGTGGGTGAAATAAGGAGGGATGTTCTTCCCTAGCTGCCCAACACAAGGCATTGCACCTGCTTCTGCCCGGGGACATGGGAGGAGAGATCTCCCTCTATGTTAGTACAGGGTAGCAGCTTGGAAGCTCATGCCTGCCTAGTCAGAGGTGGTTTCATTTCCAGAGGGGGACTGTCCATTGCCATTCTGGCCAATGCAAGCTCCCAAACAGTATCGCTTTCACCCTCTGTACTTTTTAAGAATCCAAGCTATGTCGAAACGATTCCCTGCGTGCCCTACTGTAGCGACTCCTGTAATCTGTGATTGTGTGTTGGTAGAGTTTAAGAACAGCATGTCCTCATGATCTTTTAACCCCACCCCACAATCATTTATATCAGCAGTAGGACCAAATTCCCTTTCTCTGCAGAAGGGCAGCCACAAGGCCCCCTTGAGCCCTGCTGTTCTTATGTCGGTGCAGCCAGTTTGATGACACCCCACCAAGGTAGGGAGGAGTGACAGAGCCTGCGGGTGACCTGAGGAGTGACGGGCTCTTTTTGGCACTGCCATCGAGGCTTGCCTTCCCAGCTCTGTGTCTGTGAGCACAGGATGACCATTTGGCTCC
The DNA here is from genome assembly GCA_949820135.1 of Sylvilagus floridanus. Lineage (NCBI taxonomy): Eukaryota > Metazoa > Chordata > Mammalia > Lagomorpha > Leporidae > Sylvilagus > Sylvilagus floridanus. The sequence continues at coordinate 161,676,604 of OX463233.1, forward strand.
GTCTCACGGCGTGATGCGGATGATACTAACAGGACATACTCTCACGTTTGCTGGAGGATTGAGAAGAGACCTGGCATATCATAAGTCTAGGAACAACTGCTATACACAGCTCCCTCCTATGAACACAGCGCACACTGCGTGTGTATGTCCTTTGGGTCCTGGGTCCTTCCCTTGAGCCTATGCAGGAAAGGGAGTGGAGGTGCAGCAGCCAGGCCAGCAGGCATTCAAGACTTTCAGGGACTCTACCTCTGGAAGCTGCTGTGCCTGTGTTCTGCTTCCTATACCCATGGGCACGTCGCAGCTCAGACAAGCGATGGCCTGGCATGGGGCAAGCAGAAGTGGTCAGTGGTCTGGGAGGAGCTTGCTGACACTATAGGGGCTGACTCCCCCATGGAGGCCGCTTGAAGGGAGCTAGGCTGGAGGAGGATTCGGCCTCTATAGGTTTGCAAGCACCTCACATGGGTTCGTAGGTGCAGCCAAGATGGGTAATGATAAGACCAAGACCCAGAGGAGGTCAGAGAGGGAGCGATGGTGCCCGGGGAATGCCCTTCTTTACCCAACCTATCAGCTCTGTGGCTCTTCCACTCCTAGAATGCTCAAATTCCTTTCTGGGAGAAACTTCTGGTTTTCTAGAAACCACTTTAGGCTATTCTAGCTCAGACTTAAGCCCTATTAATAAAGAAAAAAAAATTTTTCAAGGCAATATACCAATTGTGCTTTTTGAAAAATAATTTTTTGATTCTTTTGAAAGGCAGAGAGACAAAGAGATCTTCCATCTGCTGGGTCATTTCCCAATTTCCCACAACAGCCAGGGCTGGGTGAGGATAAAGCCAGGAGTTGGAAACTCAATCCTGGGTCTCCCATGTTAGTGGAAGGGACTCAGTTTCTTAAGCTGTCATGGGCTTCCCCCCAGGGTGTGCATTAGCAGGAAGCTGGAATGCGAAGCAGAGCCAGGACTCAAACCCCAGCATCCCGATGTGAGATGCAGGCATACTGAGTGGCGTCTCAACCCCAACTGTGCCTTATGTGACGTCCAGGGAAAGCTATCCCCCAAAGTAGAAGTCTGGGTCCCTCACGAGCAAAGACGTCCAGGGCAGCTACTAGTTCAGGCATCCTCTAGATCAGCAGCTTTTAGAATGGCACCAGAACCCAGCAGGCACACAAACGCTGGTGGGACATGGCTATAGGCACAAGTGCAAACATCTATCCCAAGCTTTTGGGTTTTATGGCAGGGGTCCCTCCTGACTTGGGGAGGGGTGTCTTCTATTCCACGGGAGTCCCAGTCCCATTTTCCCTTATGAAACACATGCTTTTTTGAATGAAGCCCTCAAACACATTCTGAGCTAACTCACCAAGGCATAGAGCTTGGCTGTCAACTTGCCTAACTGAGATCTACTTCTTTGTAGCGAGTCATGACAGCTTTGCCATTTGGAGCAATTTCAGTGATGGAGGCTAGAGTACAGGAGAGGGGATACTGATGGCAGCAGGTGATGTCATGGCTTAGGCTGTGAAACACAATGAGTTAAACCGGATAAAGGCCATATTCTGGCGTCTAATTCAAGGAACAAGTGCTATGATCACACTCTTACAGGCCAATAGGTAAAGGCTGTGTTGAACCTGACACTCATGTTTCTTTCCATATGCATTTCAGTCCTGGCCCTCAATGAAGAACTTTCAGAATGATGGAAGGGGAGGGAGGAAAGCAGGCTAGGCACCAGGTGGGCCTTTCTTGGTCCAACAGCTGCTGCTTTGCAAGTGCTGGGCCGCATCAGCAGGCATCACTGGCACTCGGGACTCCTAGGTTCACAACCCCATTGGTGCAAAGCAGAAGGCATGCAGCCCACAGTGTTAAAGTAATGGAGCTAGACCAACCACAGGAATGAATGGATCAAGGGCTCAGCTATGTGGAATCACCTCAAAGGATCTCCAAACCACTCTGGAAGGGAGGAGCTGAGATGGGGGTGATGTATGCCATGGGCTAGTGTGGTCAGGAGGGGCTTCACAGAAGCCAGGTCACCTGAATGAAGAGGAAGCGAGGGCTGCCCAGGAGTTGGACACAAGAGGTGCTGGCAGAGAGGTAGACCCTGTGGTCACACCAAGTAGCAGGGAGGAGAAAGGTTACAAAAGGCAGCTCTGGGTGGCTTGCTGATTCTGCGTTACAGTCCAACTGCAGAAACTTAAGAGCATGGCCACAGTGTGGTTCCTGGTCCACAGCATCCACGTAGCCGCTACGGTCTACTGACTGTTACTAACACTATCTGCAATTTTATTTTCTCTGGAAGGGGCTCCTCAGCCCTTATGCAATACAGTACCCAGTCCCATGGCTACGTGCTTTCTGGTGACTATCTTTCTCAGGATTCATTAATTTAGCACATAGTTCTTGAGCGTCTACCATGAAGGTACAACTATGTCCAAGGACCCTAGTCCTAAGAGAAGCAGCTCCTCTTCTCATGGAGGTCCTATATCTACACAAGGCACTGGACAAGCACAGCCAGGGGTCAGCACTCTGAAAGGGGGAAGCTCTCAGGACAGCCAGGAGAAAGGGAGAAAGGGAGAGGGACGGGGATTGCTGACTAAGCCCACGTGTCTCCACTTTCTACCAGCCCTCAACTCGCTACGCCATGAACCGCACACCTCGAGGGTATAGGAACGCTGCCTGGGAGCCCTTGCTCAGCAAATACTAAAACCTCTACTCAATACTAACACGCATATCCAACAACAAATACATGGGCAGTGACTGTTTCAGGAAAGCAGATTAATTTTAAAGTATAGGTTGATCGCCTGTAACAGGGCAGAAAATTGAAGAAGAAGAAGAAAAACAATCCAAACAAAAACCAGTTAATGCCGTTAAAAGTCATTACAATGAAAGAGACTAACGGGACTATGAACCACAGAAAAGTGGAGCTGGGCTGGATCATTTCCTTTGGTCAATAATAGGTAAATGACGGTGCCATTAAGAAAACGACTTCTTGCAAAAGAACGGTTTAATCCCAGGAAAAGGAAAGAGTAAAAAGGTTACATTAAGGGAATCAGGGATAATCTCCATCAATTACCCAAAGTCTTTCCTGTTGGGGAAGTCTCAAAAGAAGAACAGGAAGAGAGCCGGGTCATGATCCAGGGTGCTTACGCTGTTTTGAGATCCAGGACTTTAGCAGTCTGGCTTGTGGCTAAGCAGTGACAGCGAAAATACAAGCACTGCGTAACCCCAGAAAGCAAGTGGGCGACCGTGGAACATGCCAACACTGGCTACAGAAGCACTCAGCTGTCAGGCAGGCCTGGCTGGCATCCTTCTGAGGCTACGGGAATCAAACTGCATAGCTTCTAGGTGGCGGAGGCGTTTGGAAGATTAGTGGGCTGAATCCAGAAGAGGGCTCACAGACCATGTCCTGTAGAGATCAGAGTTCCGGCTGGATGGGCCCTGGTGGGAGAGCAGACTAAGCCCAGGAGCCCATGCAGACCGGCTGAAGTCACTGCAGGCAGTCCTTACGCCCAGGGACGAAAGGGGTCTCCTAGGCAGTAGTGACCTTGACGGTGGCCCATCTGAGTCTCTACCGAGATTCGCAAGGGAAGCAGTGCCACTCTGAAGTCAGAGTGTGCTGGCAGCAGGGGAGGGTGTTCCAGCAGGGGTGGCCTGCATCCTGTCGGCCCTGCCCTGCAAGCTCTTCATTGCCCATTGTGTTCTGTAATGTCCAAGTTTCTGTTTTGGGGGCAGAAAACTAGAATTTAGGGGAATTCAGGGTTAGCGTTCCCAAAATAACTCTCAAAATATATTTACCCGGGACCCATTAGTAAAAACATAAACATTTTGTGTATTATTTCAAGCAATCACTTCTAGAACATTTCTATACAAAGAGATTTGAAGCCAAGCATTCAAATTTTTTGGAAGAGCTATTTGTCAAAGGAAGGTTGACACTGAAGGACTTGCTAGTGGACAGGCACTGTGTTAGCTTAGAAGACAGATGGAGTCTTGAAGTGTAGGGGCCATTAATGTGGCACAGCAGGTTAAGCCGCTGCTGGTCATGTCAGCATCCCATTTGGGTACTGGTTCTAGTCCCACCTGCTCTGCTTCCAATCCAGCTCCCTGCTAATGGCCTGTGAAAAGCAGAGGAAGACTTAGGCCCCTGCCACCCACATGTGAGACCCAGATGAAGTGCCTGGCTTTGGCTGGGCACAGCCTTGGCCATTGCAGCCATTTGGGGAGTGAACCAGTGGATGGAAGATTTTTCTGTCTCTCCCTTCTCTCTCTCTGGAACTCTGCTTTTCGAATAAATGAAATAAATATTGAAAAGAAGTATAAATTAATTCCAAATGTGCCAACTGAATTCATTCAATATTTATTTATTTTTTATTTTATTTTATACAGCAAGAGAGAGACAGAGAGAAAGGTCTTCCTTCCATTGGTTCACCCCCGAAATGGACGCTACAACTGGAACTACACTGATCTGAAGCCAGGAGCCAGGTGCTTCATCTGGGTCTCCCACGCAGGTGCAGGGGCCCAAGCACTTGGGCCATCCTCCACTGCCTTCCCAGGCCACAGCAGAGAGCTGGACTGGAAGAGGTGCAACCAGGACAAGAACCCGGAGCCCATATGGGATGCCAGTGCTGCAGGTGGAGGATTAACAAAGTGAGCCATGGCGCCGACCCCTCAATAATTCTTAATATGAGTACTTCTGGGGTCGGTGTTGTGGCGTGGTTGGTAAAGCCTCCACCTGTGAGGACGGGATCCTACTTCTGATCCAGCCCTCTGCCAATGCGCCTGGAAAAGCTGCAGAAGATGACCCAAGTAGTTGAGCCCCTGCACCCATGTGGGAGACCTGGATGAAGTTCCTGGCTCCCGGTTTCAGCCTGGCCTAACCCTGGCTGTTGCGGCCATTTGGGGTGTGAACCAGCCGATGGAAGATCTCTGTGTTTCTCCTTGTTTCTAACTCTACCTTTCAAATAAATAAATAACTCTGGGGGAAAAAAAGTGAGTACTTCTTGTGACAAGAGTCTTTTCCCTAACACACTGAGTTTGCTGCTTGTGGGATGAGGGGCATTTGCGGAACTCAACTTTGTAAGAGAGCGAGTTGACGGAAGCCCAGTGCCTACATTCTGCTGCTCACAGGGTAACATGCACTGCTGTCCTGTTATCCCCAGATACAGTGCAGGGCAGGGACCAACCAAGACTCAGAACCACAGCCCTGCCCCAGTTTTAGCCTTAGGAGAAAGCGTGGCTGCGAGCAGGGTCTGACAGGAGGAGGTTAGGTTTGGTGGTGGTGGTGGGGTCATGTTAACAGCTAACAGATGAAGTTACAGATTAACTCATCATTGCCATTAGTTAGTTAATGTACAATTCGTACATAACTTCAATAGTCTTGGCCCAAGTTCAGAGTAAAAAAAAAAAAAAAAAACAAGCTGTGTTGTCTTTTCTTATTTAAAATTTAAAGAATAAAAGGGAAAGAACTACTCACGCAGCTGACAAGAATGCCTCTCAAAAATCATCATGTTGCGTGGAAGAAGCCAGATGGAAAGAATGGATACTACGTGATTCCATTCACATAAAAACTCTATAAAATGCAAACTAATCTGTAGAAGTCTGCATGATGGTTGTCGGGAGACAGTGGAGGGACAGGTAGGAGAGGGCAGGACTTCCAAGGGCAGCGGAGAGAAGCTTTGGGGAGTGTCGGCTCTGTTCATCCTGATTGTGGTGATGGCTCCATGGGTGTGTGTGTATATAGGTCAGATTTTATCAAATTGTATACCTTAAATATGTGCTGTTTATCATGTCTATTGTACTTCAATAAAGATTTTTTTTTAAACTGGGGTGTGTGGCGGAACTGACAGCTATTCTTCTCCCTTTATTGCCCTTACTGCTTAAAAGAGAAACTGTTATGATACAACTGTCATGAACCCTTTATCATGCGAATGCTTTTTAACTTTACTTAATATAGGAAAAATCCAAAAACCAGTTTCAAAAATTGTCCAGACGGAGCAAGATAATACCTCCTTGTGATATCTAAAATAGTACCAACATTTTTTCTTTTCCTGGAACCAACTTTTTATGGTTATCAATACTCCCATCACTGTAAGCTGCTCCGGGTATCATATTCTTTCTTATATGAACCAAAACTCATACTGAACAATGAGTTCTGGATTAAAAAAAGAATTTATTGTGTGCACCTGTCTAGACTCTCTGTCTACAAGTTTAACGAAAACAAAAACATCCCGACACAAATGCTATTGGCTCAGTATTTTAAGACGAATCTACTGTCAATGAATCTGGATGAATGGGTAAGTTTTACTAGCAGGAAGGAGCCTGACTGGACCCTGGGCAGTAGGAAGCTCTCAGGTCAGTGTGCATAACTCAAGGTGAGGATGACCAGGGCTACGGGGTGCGTGTGTACACTTATTACTGCTGCCCACAGTCGGGGAGCCTGGAAGCCTTAGGGGTTGGCTTGTTTATTTCTGTATTTATCATTTACTAAATAGATACCCTTGGGCAAACCATTTAATTTTTTTGGTAAGATTTGCTTATTTATTTCAAAGTCAGAGTTATGGAGGGAGGGAGAGAGAAAGTGCGCATAAGTAAGCAATCTCCCACCTGCTGGTCACTCCCCAAACCGCCACAACAGCCAGGGCTGGGCCAGGCTGAAGCTGGGAGTTTCACCTGGGTCTCCCAGGTGGATGGCAGGGGCCATCTTCTGCTGCTTTCTGGAGGTCATCAGCAGGGAGCTGGATTGGAAGTGGAGCAGCAGAACACAAACTGGTGCCCATAGGGGATGCTGGCTTTACCTGTTCTGCCACAACACTGGGCATATCTGACAGTGGGTTTCCTCATCTACAGAACTGGGACAGCAACAGCACTTTATAGGGCTTTTGAGGAGATCAACAGCTTATGGGTATAAAGTGTTGGGCACAGGCTGGATCCTGTGCTGGTCAAGGACAGCACTGATGCCTACTTGTTGATCTAGTCTTCAATGAGGAATGCCAATGAAGTGCTGACTGCTGCAGACCAGACAATACGGCTTTCAGGGAAGGGGAAGGGGACCTAGGTTTGAGTTTTCAACTGAGTGTCAATAATTTCTTTGGTGACTGCTTTAGCTTGATACAGTGAATACAAGTGGTCTTGCTTTTCTCCTCACTTCCTCCAGTTTTCACTTGGAGTGGAACTGAAATAATCTCCACACTTAGACATGGAGACGTTGCTCTTTCATGATTGTCAATCCTTAAATGATTGACTATGGGCTTGCCTATATGGCCTGATCTATGCAGTGGGACTGGAGCAGAGGCTTGGAAAGAGCCTTTGACCTGCCCTCTCTCACTCTTCGGAGCCCTGGGACTCCCATGTGACAAAGCCTGGGCTAGTCTACTGGATCATGAGAGCCCACATGTCATGAGAGCACCAGTGTCACAGGTTGAGGCCCCAAACATTGAGTGGGGCCATCTAAACCCATTCATCCCTAACTGAAACACCAGGTGACCACAGAGATCAGCCAAGCTGACCCAGGCCAGAAAAACTGTTCAGAATCATGAACAGAATGGGTGCTAAGTTTGAAGGACAGGTTATATGCAGCAAAGGCTGATACACCTGTGCTAAAAAAGAATGCCCCCACAAGGTCATGGTACCTCACCTGCGTGGTTCTCTATGCTATTCCACCAACCCGTCTGCCTTGCCTTGTGCTTCTGAGCCAGCTTCTCCTCTCCCCTCGCCCGGTACTTTCCACCGACTCGTCCATGATCCCAACACTCATTTCCCTTGGAGTCTTCCACCAGGCTCCTATTCTCCTCCTGGTTTGTCCTCGCTTCCTGGACAAGCTCATTCTGGGTTTGTACACATGTTCCCCTGCCTCGTGACTCCCCAACTTTCACCTCCAGCCCTGACACCCCTTCCTGAATTCCAGGGCTCCGATCAACACGACCAAATTCAAAGTCACCAAGGTCCTCCCAAACAAGGCATTACTTGTCTCAGGTTAATGGAAATACCCCGTGAATCCAGAAATCCAGTCTTCTTCCCCTCCTCTCATCATCCTTTGCCCAATCCTTCTCCATATCCCACCTCATCAATTCTGCCTCCATAGTGGATCACTGGAGTGGGGGCTCTCCCTTGCTACCCTGTCTTGTGAGAGTGGCCCACTCTTTCTACCTCTAAATAAATCTTAAAGAGAGAGAGAAAAGAAAAACCACACAAGAGAGATCGCAAACCCAAATCCCCACAGGGATGAGATAGATGTTAATTAACATGCTGCTGTAGTGTGAAGAGCACAGGAGACAGAGGTGGGGACTGCGGCAGACCACACAGGGCACACCCACCTGAGCAGGGTGACCTCGGGCTGGCTGGGGCTAGCTATCTTTACCAGGAGGGCTGGGGCCCCAGCACAGACAGACCTTCTGATTTTTTTTTTTAAAGATTTATTTATTTTATTTGAAAGTCAGCATTACACAGAGAGAGAATGAGAGGCAGAGAGAGAGAGAGGTCTTCCATCCTCTGGGTCACTCCCCTATTGGCCGCAATGGTCGGAGCTGTGCTGATCCGAAGCCAGGAGCCTGAAGCTTCTCCCGGTCTCCGGTGTGGGTGGCAGGGGCCCAAGGACTTGGGCCATCTTCTACCGCTTTCCCAGGCCATAGCAGAGAGCTGGGTCAGAAGTGGAGCAGCCGGGACTCGAACCAGTGCCCATATGGGACACTGGCACTGTAGGTGGAGGCTTTACCCACTACATCACAGCGCCAGCCCCCTGATTTCCTAACAGAAGGTAGAAATGTGTGTGTGTGTGTTTTGTAAACATAAAATCTTTCAGGTAAAGTGTTGGCAACTGATTTTACTTACAGGTACACCCAAGGGAGCCAAGGCCTCTCATCTTTGGCCTTCATAAAACCCACGCAACTCTGCCAGGACAATACTCCACCTTCAGGAGTGGAAATGAACAAGAGGGCTCTGGAGAAAGGCCCAGCCTGGCTCTGCTACCCACCGGTTCTGCCCCACCGTCCATGTGGGGAGGGGCAGAGAACCGCAGTCTCAGATTTATCCAGAACCTTGGGAGCAGATGCCCTTCCTTTCTTAAGAAAGTGTTACTTTTCCTTCTGGATTCAAGGCTCTTGGATGAGAACACCTTGCAGAGGTGGCTTTAGCGTACTCCTGGGCACAGCCCGGGGGACCTGGGGCCCCTCGACATGGAGGTAACAGCCCCGCTCTGCTCGAAGCTCACCGTCCCGGGAGTCAGCTCTCTCGGGCGAGGGCAGCTTCTTTAAATTTGGACATGAAAACGCCTCCTTTGAAACTCCCTGGTTAATCAGTAACCACAGTGAAATGCTGAGAGGTCACTCACTTAGTAAGGAACAAACGCACTTCTGTTTCCAGGGCCTCCAACAGGTAACTTGCAAAAATAAATAAATAAATGAAGCTCTATCTGAAGTCCCATTGGATTCTTAAGGCAACTTGCACTGAACAAGTGGAAGGACAGCCTCCACCAGGCTTTCTCTGCTGGATTTATTCAACACTAGCAAGACTTTACTCAGCAGAACAAACAAAGGAAGTGGGTTCTAGTGCAACCTTCTATTTGCTGGAGCTCCCACCCCCTGCCCTAGCAAAGCTTTGTTTTGTCATTCACTCCCCCCCCGCCCCCCCCCCCGCCACCCCCGCCTCAAAGAGAAAGTTCTCTGACCCAGCACAAACTGTCTCTATTACGCTTCCACCTTCCTTCAAATGGTCAAATACCACTCTACCTGCCCAAAAGCATGCCAAGGGCTGAGAGCAGGCCAGGCTGTCAGCGTGGCCTCTGGCTTTTCACGTGAACATGAAGGTGATGCGCTGGGCAGCTCTGTGTGAACTGTGGCAATGACCTTCACTGGTACTGGAGCTATCGTCTAGCAAGGATCACATGACCTCTTGCAACACAGCTAACGGTATAAAACGCGACCCCCGCCAGCCAAGACAGCTTTTCTTTTCATCAGGCCCCCCCTCCCCATTCCCCGTCCCCCCGCCTGGCCTTCTCAGAGTCACCAGGAGTGGGGAAGAAGTCTGACAGGGAGACCATGAACCCAAAGCAAAACACCAAATGTGAATTTCAATTAAACTTTGGTCTTCTTGGGCTACACTAAGCATCAAACAATTCCAGATGGTGATTTTTAGGCAGCTATTAGTAACGCGAAGGGGTGTGTGAGATCTATTTATCCTCTCCGTCCCCTTTATACCACACAGCACATTATGCGGCTTTCAGAGTATTAAACGCCATTGTGGCAGAATAGTCACGTAGACAACATTTAAGAACACACCAAAGCAGCCAGCGTTCTGTAAGACTTCAGTGCTTCCCTGTATTGCCCAGCAGACAGGAAGCCGATGCTAACTCTTACATGGAGCAAAGGGGTAGAAAATGCAGGAGGGACAGGCTGTAGCCGAGCACACCACAAGGAGCAGATGAGCCAGGGAACAGGCAAGGAGCAGAGGCAGGCAAGCTCCAGCGTGGGTGGGCTGCGTGGGAACAACCTCCTCTCCGCTTCCAGGAACCTTCACCTCGGGTTCTCAGCTCAAGGCAGCCTAGGGGGCGAGTGCTGCTCGCCCTATAACCTCATGCTCAGGTCTCTCAGTCACATCGCCGTCGTGGCTACCCTGTTCACTTGCAGCTTATCTCTGACCAGGAGCCCCACGAGGGCAGGGAATTTGACTGTTTTAATCAGCACCATAAGCAGTAGCATCGAGCAGGCAGTCTGGGCTGGTGGAGGCCCCTGATATACGTATGAATGAATTACAAAGGTGTAGTCTATTCTACAACAGGTAGCCGCTTAACTAAGTTCAGTGCAGAACCTCTGGGACGTGGTGCTAGTTCTGCTTCCTGTTAGAGATGTGGTTGGAGCAAGATGGCCTGTAAGTCTAGCTTCTGTGCAGTGTAGCTGCTGAACTGCTGTTGGCTCCATTATACATGGGGATTCACATCCCCCAAGCCTGCATGGCAACTCAGGCAGGCTTGGGACAGCTTGCTGCTGCTGGGAAGCTGCTAGGCTCACTGCAGGGCAGGAACAAGTGACTGCAGATGAACGAGTGAGATCAAAGACACCGCTACTAAAAGTGGGGGTGATGGCTCAAGTAACTGGGTCTTTGCCACCCCCATGGGAGACTTGGACTGAGTTCCTGGCTCCTGGCTTCGTTGCAGGCATTTGGAGGGAGTAAACCAGCAGATGGGAGCTCTCTCTGCCTCTCAAGTAAATAAAATAAACCAAAGCAAGGCAAAACAAAACCAAAAGCAAGAAAACCAACAGCGATAATCAGGGTGATGAGGAGTGCCCCCAGCTTTTCCTTGAGACAGGGTGTTTGGCTAGGAGCTCACCGTTGTCACAGCATCAGAGAAATGACTGGGGCAGAAGGAAAAACACAGGGAAGAGATTTAGGTAACAATAGGAAAACTGTTAACACCCTCGTGCTGCCCTCCTCGGAGGAAAGGAGGGCATCCTGGGAAGGGCTACCACCCACCTTCTGTGAGGGCCATGGCTCCTTATGTTTGGGAACCTCGCCCACCCCACCCAGTTCCTCATGCTAATATAGCAAAGCAGCATTGCCATCAACCCAGTACTAGTTAATCATGATGCGGTGGGTGTTGCGGTACAGTGAGTTAAGCCATCACTTGGGGACACCTGCATCTCCTATCAGAGTGCCTGTTTACAGTCCTGGCTACTCTGCATCTGATCCAGCTTCCTGCTAATGGCCTGGGAAGGCAACAACAAACAAGTACTTAGGTCCCTGTCACCCGCATGGGAGACCAGAAAGATGCTCCTGGCCCAGCCCAGGCTGTTGTAAGTCCATCTGGGGAATGAACCAGTGGATGGAAGATATCTCTCACCCTGTCTTTCAAATAAATTAATAAAAAGATTCCATAAAATCATGCTTTCATAGCCTACAGATGTAACCTAAAAATCTGTGATGGATTTTGGTTTTTGACATCAAAGTCCTCTTCTAAAGCCACTGTTACTACAAATTCAGCAAGACGTGACCCAAGCTACTCATTAGGTACAAGTGCTAGTTGACATGCAAATTATCAAGAATCTCTTCCTGCCTCTGTTTTGATTTGATACAGTTCTGAATGAACTGTGAGTGTAGCTCAGCTAACATTTTCAATAACAAGGGGTAAGCTTTGTCACATTCTGCCACTTACAGACCATACGTCCAAAAAATCCATGGAACAGAATCAAGGGCATGCTGGGAACGTTCTGTTTGCCCTTATCTTTTTAAACTCTATGTAGACCTAGATGTACCTGTTTCTCAATGGTTTCCCTCCCTCCCTCCTTCCTTTCCTTCTTATTTATTTATTTGAAAGACAGAGTTATAGAGAGAAGGAGACACAGCTTCCATCCTCTGGTTCACTCCCCAAATGGATGCAACAGCCAGAGCCAGGCCAGTCCAAAGCCAGGAGCAAAGAGTTTTTTTCTGTTCTCCCACATGGGTGCAGGTGCCCAAGCACTTGGGCCATCGTCTACTGCTTTTCCAGGCGCCTTAGCAGGGAGCGGGATGGGAAGTGGAGCAGCAGGGACTCAAACCACAGCGCCGGCCCCTCCCAATGGCTTTCAGCAATTACTGGAAGCCCTATTGAAAATTAAGTTCAAAATAAAAAGCTGGAACAGAGACAGGAGCACAGAAGAGACACGCTTCATCATCATCAATCTGCAGGCAGTAGATAAGCATGGGCCACTTTTCTCCAACAAGCTGAAACGGCCTAACCACAAGCATTAGAGCTCAAAAAGAAGTGTCTTGGGATTCTCCGAAATCTAACTTTGGACAGCATGAGCAGGCTGAGGACTTCTGGGAAAACACTTCAGGAGGTACAGTGGTCTTGTATGTAGCAACCAGGAATGGATGGCCCTCTGGCCCCACGGGGCTTCTCAACAGCAGGAGGTGCAGCCCACTGGAGGCTGGGAGTCTTGTCAGTGCCTCCTGCTACATAGGCAGAAGCAGAGCCATCACCATCAGCAGTGTCTGCAGCCCACAGCACAGCGCTGATGTACCAAGATGAGCTAAGGGGGTTCAGATGGAAGGGAGGTCTGGAGCCAGTCTGGGACCTGGACAGAGCCATGGCTGGAGTCTGCAGGTGAGCCCCTTCCCCTGAGCCACGGGGTCTGCAGCTCTCTAGTAGGGTGTTAGCTAGTTCCTGCAGTTGGGAATATGGAGCTAGCACAACTGCGTGCTGATGCTGTGTCTGGACAGCGCCCAGCCTGGGGCCCAGCACCAAGCGGCTGCCAGGAGGAGCACCCCTCCTGTATCTGACTCAGAAACATCCCATTTTCCCTCCCAAGTTTTTAAGGTCATTTAGGCACAAGCATTCTGTAGCAAGGCATAAATTAAACAACATGTAAGTTACCAGGCCTTGGTAGCATGTGAAATACTGACACATAAGCTTCTCCGGTGCCCTTGCCACACCCACCAAATGCAAAGGACGATGCCTCAAAGAATGAAGAGGAACATCCCTGGTATTCGCTGTAGTTACCCAGACTATCTACAAGTGGGTCTATGATTGACTGACAGCCCAGCACGCTGGGCCCAGAGAGCTGTGCTCATTTGCCAAAGAGAAATGAACTCGAGTGGGGTCATTCATTCTAAGCTCCTTCGGGTATTGAGTAAGTTGAGGAAGTGCTTACAACATAACCGGTAGGTCCTCCGCACAGGTGATACTTCTGGGTGCTCTGAGAGCCAAGGGGTGATCAGTGTGAGAGACAACATGGCCTGTCTGCTTCACCACGACCAGAGAATCCCATGGAAGGCTCGAGGGGGAAGAGGGCCTGCCGCCCGCCTCCGTTCAGCCTTGGCTGCAGCTCTCCCTTACTGCTTTGCACTTTGTTCACACTTCTGTTCTCTTTTGGAACTCCAGAAATTTCACTTGCCGTCTATGCATGGATTCCTGTCTCATGGGGGTAGGGCCGGCATAAGCTCCAACTTGGCCAGCAACTTCAAAGACCAGCCAATCCAGGTGACCGAGCCACAGCGGCCCTGCCCCGAGCTCTCTGTTTTGGAGTAGGCTGGTTGCAGGGTCCCCCGGCTGTGGTGGGCCCACATTGTCGGCTTGTTGCTGCTTACCCAAAAGAGGATCTGGTTACAAAGAGAAGCTGGAAATTTCTTTGCACACAAGCAGAGACATGGCGGCCCTGCAAAGGCCCCAGGGTAAGGATGAAAGAAAAACAAAATAGAAACCCTTCCATCTCTAATTAGGGTCTTCATCTGCCAGGGTGCGGGAGGATTTACATTCAGGCCGTTGCTTGGAGTTGCTCGGAAAACGTCTCCCAGCAGGTCGGTTCCTAGGTTCAGGCTCCTCTGAGCCAACAGTTTCTGGTTACTTGGAGGAGAGCTGCCTGCACATTGTTTTAACTGGCTTGGCTTCTGCAGCCAGCTTAGCTGTGTGAACAATCTCCCATTCAGAACCTAAAGATAAAAGCACGGTTTGGTTGAAAAATCTTTCTTTAAAAAAAAATTTTTTTTTTAACTTGAGAATTATAGGTTCTGGAGCTAGGAAGATCTCTCTCACACACAGTGCCTCTCCCCCTCCACCTTGGTCCTCTGCCAGCAGAGGCTGCATCCTGGAGCGGGGCCAGCCGCCAGCCCCACTTCCTCGCCATTCACACCATGGGGCTGGTGGCAGCTGGCCATGCAGACGGACAGCAGCTCCCCGTTTGCAAGAGGTTGACCGCAGAGTAGTGTAGCCAGTCTGCTGGACCCCTGTGGCCAGCCCAGGACACCCTCTGTCCGGTTCCTTATCACTCTTTGTATCCACAACAGCACGGCTTCTAATATAACAAGTCCCTGAGAGCCCAGCCAGGGAAGCAGTTCTCTTCCTTTCTGGAATTCTTAGAAGAGTAACTTAGAAAAGCAAGACAGAGTAGGAGGTGTGTTTGTGTAATCTTTTATACATTAAAAAAAAAAAAAGGGTGAAGATGAATTAAGGAGAGAGCACAGAAAAGAGGAGATACAAAAAGCACAGGTGGGCTGGCGCTGTGGTGTAGTCGGTTAAGTCTCTGCCTGCGGTGCTGGGATTCCACATATGGGTGCCGGTTTGTGTCCTGGCCGCTCCTCTTCTGATCCAGCTCTCAGCTTGTGGCCTGGGAAAGCAGTGGAAGATGGCCCAAGTGTTTGGGCCCCTGTACCCATGTGGCAAATCTGGAAGAAGCTCCTGGTTCCTGGCTTTGGATTAGCTCAGCTTTGGCTGTTGCAGCAACTTAGGGGGTGAACCAGCAGATGGAAGATCTCTCACTCTGTCTGTAACTCTGCCTCTCAAATAAATCTTAAAAAAAAAAAAAAAAAAAAAAAGCAAAGGCAAAAAAAGCCTTATGCTGTGCTCATGGTGGCATTATTTATAACAGCCAAAGGTGGAAACAACCCAAGTGTCCACCAGTGGCTGAATGGGTAAACTAAACGTAGCATGTATACACACACACACACACACACACACACAGGGATATATAATCCAATTATAAGAAGGAAGGAAATTCTGATACATGCTACAGTATGAATTCACCTTGCAGACATTACGCTAAGGGAAAGAAGCCAGTTACAAAAGGACAACATAGGATCCACTTATGTGAGGTAAGTGGAGGGGTCAAACTCACAGGTGCAGAGAGGAGAAAGGCAGGTGCCAGAGCGGGGAGTTAGTGCTAAGAGGGTACAAAGTTTCAGTGTGGGAAGCTGAGAATGTTCTGGAGATGGTCTCATGTAAGGGTACTTAGCACAGTTTTTAAAACACAGAAGATTTGGGGTGAAAGCATTAGCACCAGAGAGAGGGGGAAATGGAACTCTGGGCCTCACATTGACTGACAGGGACTACCTAGTCCCATTTTAATTCATGCTCATAAAAGTTCTCTAGGCTTTTGAGTTTGCAGGTCTTTATAACACATCACAAAGTCCTGTTCCTCTCTCTGACTTATACAGCGATACCATAGAAATATCCAGAAATAGGCGATCTATTTCTAGGTGTCAGCACATCCTGTTCCCTCCGTCAGGAGCCGTACACCCCTCCCCCACGCGTTCCTCTTCTGCACTCCCTGGAAATACTTTCATTATCACGGGCATCTTCTGCTGCTTGCTCAAACCCTCAGGCCTGGTCAAGTCACTTGCCGACTTGGCCCTGGGACGTGCGCATTTTATTTCTGGGCCCCAGCTCCTGGAATTTTCTCCTTTATCTCTCCCCGCCCAAAGTCCATCATCCATTCTGGAGAGTGGAGCTCCATTGCTTCTGAGGAGCCATCCTTGCTGATGCACGACTGCTCCAGAAAGACTTCAGCAAAAAGCAAGGTCTTAGCCAAGATACGAGTCAGCCTGTCCAGGGTGGTGGACACCCCAGAGCTGCCTGCTGCACACCAAGGGACCAGACACCCAAGGCAAAGCAGTGTTTGCAAAGTGCTAGTTCCGAGATCCAGGCAAATTTAACATCCTGGGCACATCCACACCTTAAATGACAAACCTTGGCCCAATAGCTGTATAAACTTCCGTGGTTACAAAAAAGATTAGGTGGCTATGTGGGCTATCATAGCCACAGAATGTGGACAAACAACAGAACTAGACTGCAGAACCAACAGCTTCCCTAACCTTGCCCTGAGGGCCTGCCAACAAGGACAGTCATTAGCACAACTGATACAAAACCAGAATGCTTCTCCAGGACAGCCACTGCACCCCAGTCTGGAGCTGTCAGCAACGTACTTTCCACCCGCGTGGAAGGGAACCAGACCCAGGCCATGCCACACCTCTCCCCATGCAGTTCTGGCCAGAGGACATGCAGAAAGGAGTAAAGAAAACTGCTCCTTCATTCGACCTTGAAGTTAGATGGGCTCCATGCTGGGAAGAACAACAAGACCTGACACCCCCAAAGGTCGAGTGAATCTAAATTTTCCCAATTTCTGCAAGAAACAAGCCTGGCAAAATAGAGAGAGGCAAAATAAACCGCAACATCATTAATTTCTACGTGTCAAATTAGATAAGGGATCTTGGGAGAGTGGGCTGAGAGCACGGAGTGCGTGTGAGGGACGCCCACACAGGGTGACTGGCACGCTCATCCCCAGAGGACTCCATGGCCATGGCCAGACCCTGAGCTACTCAATGACTTCAACTCTACTAGAAAAACAGAATGCAGAGCAAGTGCACTGCCCGCCAAACAGCATGGTGATCCCAGCATTTTTGAGTACAGAGACCTGGAACAAGTTCCTGGCTCCTGGCTTTGGTCTGGCTGTTGTTGTCATCTAGAGAGTACACCAGAGGATGGAAGATCTCTCTCTCTCTGTCTCCCCCTCTCTCTGTGTAACTCTTTCAAATAAATAAATCTTAAAACAACAAAAAAGTATATCCTCCTCAGAGGATATTCACCTTTCAACTCCAGGGCCATCCCGTGGCAGCCCCCCTGGACCATTTAACCACTGCCTCTTCTCTCTCACTCCCTGGTATTATCCACCAAACAAGCAAAAGCAAATTTCATATCCACTAGGCTATGCTCAGGCATCCCTCATCCTGCAAAAGGGACCAGACGCCACCATCCCCGCCACAGCTCAGGGGCAGGAAGCCAGAGCCGCCTGCCTCGGTTGCATTCCCTGTTTGCCCCAAACAGGCCTGTGCTCTGGGTCCCGCTACCCTCCCTGTCCAAGTCTTTCTCCTCCTCCTCCCCCCAGCCCAAAGGAGGCCACCTCTTTTCCTGCCACGGGGCTTAGGTTTTGCTCTTCCATTTCAGAACCGCCGAGGGACGGAGGGCTGTGGAAAAGGCTAACACTTCCACCCATCCTCAATCTCTGCGGACCGTGCGTGTACATCTCTCAGGAGGCGCGCGAGGCCCTGAGCCGCCAGCGTGCGCGCGTGCGCGCATCCGCACGCGCCGCCGCAGCTGAGGGCTGCTTCTGTGTGACTGCTGCAGCCTCCCTTGGCAATAGCAAAGTTTTCCTCCAGGCAAGCGGGGGTCAGAGGCCTGGCTCGGAGGAGCCGCTCATTGTGAGCTTGCCGGGGGCAGGCAGCGGCGAGCGGGCGCTGGGAGGAGAAAGGTTCCCTTTGAAGCACATGGCGCTAAGAGCTTCCCAGTGACCATGGCAACAGGCACAGTGGGTTCCCAGCCTGAGAACCAGGGAGAGCGGCCCGTGATTCAAACACAAAACGCACACAGGGTCTGAGAAGCAAAGGCCGGAGGGGCCGGGGGTGAGGGGCGGGCAGCCCCGGGCTGGCAGGAACTGAGCGGCTCCCTGGGAGCCGAAGCTGAGCAGGTTCAAGGGGTTTCCTTTTCATTCTTCTCGCGCCCTCACTGCCCCTGGGGTCCTATTCAGCACCTCATCAGATCAGTGGAGCCGGGCCTTTGGCTGCCCCGCCGGCAGCAGGGCCTGGAACCGGGCGGGAGGTGATCAAAGGAGCCGCCACAGGCCGGCCCTCCCCCTCCTCTGCCGGCCCCCCTGGGGGTGAGGCCTGGCCAAGGTGATCGCGCCAAAGCCACCCGGGCAGGGCCAGGAGAGAACACAGCCTGCAGCTTAAAAGGAGATGAGGCTAGCAGCTCCAGACTCCCTCCCTCTGGGACTGCACAGGCCAGGCGACCGAGCCACCCAGACTGGTGCCACCGAGGTGCACTTGGGCGCCTAGCCCCTGAGCCTCCAAGGCGGGGTGGACGGTGTGACAGTGCGGCTTCCAAGACCCCTTTCATAGCGGTCAGCTCCCAACACTGCAGACTGAGGCTACCTGCCGCCCTCTGCCTTGGTTCTTCTGGGTTCTAATGGAAGAGGGGGAGGGGAATAGAAGCCATCTGGGGTTTTGTATTTTTCCGGTAAGGAAGTAGCAGCTCCCATTGGCGGCTCCTGGGTCAGACCCTTGCATCCTCCTGGGCCGGGCCGGGCTGCGGGCAAGCCGGGGGCAGGCTTCACCCCTGACCGGCGTCTCCGGGGAAGGCAGTGTTTGGACAGGCCTGTAATTGGAGAAGCCCATTAGGTGCATTCTCCCTGTCTTACCTTTGTAGGGCTGCCAAAATATTTACTTGACTTCTTAACTCTAAATCTCCAGAGCACACCTGGATCGCCTAAAACAGGCAATTTTCTTATTTTCCCTTATTCACAGAAGAGAGTCCAATCTAGGCGAAGATGACAATAGCATGAGGGATGGTGGGGGGAGGGGGTGGTAACATGCAGCTGTGAAGTGTGTTTAACTCAGTCATTTCTTGGCGTTCTTAGGGACTTAGCATCTTAACATGATTTACATAGTTATTTTTAAATGTTTGAGACGCAAGCAGAGAGAGAGACAGAGAGACAGAGTGAGCGAGCCCCATCAGCTCCTTTACTCTTCAAATGCCCACGATAGTCCCCAAGCCAGGAACTCAACCTAGGTCTTTTGTGTGGGTGACAGGGACCCAACTACTGGGTTATCACCCTGCCTCCCCAGGTCTGCATTCGCAGGAAGCTGGAGTCAGGGAGCCAGAGCTGGGAATGGAACCCAGGCACTGTGATGTGCACCTGGCCATCTTAACTTGTGTCTCAGTCACTAGGACAGTCACTGAATGGGGGCTGTTTTATGGGTGTGTTTGGCAGGCTGGGGGGTGGGCAGTGAGGACAGTTAGAGCGGCTTTATGGACGATTCTTCTGCAGAATGAATGGGTTCTGTTCTGACCTTCAGGGAAGAGCTGATTTCCATGCCAAGTAAAAACGTTGTGGTTGTCAACTGCATTTACTTATTTTCCGTGATTATGATAGACAAGCCAACTGTGCTGTCATATCAGTGTTGAGGGACTGAAGAAGGTGGAACAGGAAAAATGGGGTGCCGAAGTGTTTCAGATGAATTTCAGATGACAGAAAAGACCTAGAAATAACTGCGATTTTCTTCTCTCCTCGGTGCTTCTGGCATTATGAGAAAGAACTTGGGAAGACAGTCTGCGGCCTGGAAGGCATGAAGTCACTGCCCAACCATCCCCTGTTGTCACGTGCCCATGTCGATCAGCTCCCTGTCTGCTGGGCACTTTCGGAAGCATGCACTTAACAAGGCTGAGCGACCTGCAGTCAGGCCTTCCAGACAGGCTGTGGTCTACAGGTAGCGGGTAGAACTCACCAGAAGGTCCCTGCACTGCCTGCTGTTGCTGTCTGCGGGTGCACGGGATCCTGGTTAACAATCCCCACCCATCCCCGAGACACCTACGCCCTCTTCTGAGAACAAGGGCCCAGCTATCAGTTAGGGGAATTATTTTCACTCTGGTGCTCATCAGCCAACCTGAAGGGAAAAATGATTTTGGAAACACTTTTCAGACCTTGAACATTCTAAAATGGAATCTTCAGGCTGTTCTTTTTTTCAAAGGCACTGAAAAAAAGAACGCCGCAGAGGTGGGAGGCTTACTGACAGCTGTCACTCGCCTACATCCTTTCCGAAGCATTAGGCTTCAAAATGGCACCTCTATTATCATAACATTGATAGACTGTTTTATCTTCCCTTCTTTAGACCTTCTGTGCTGTAATTCTAGATCCTTGAGAAGCGAGGTCCCTACACTTGCTGTGCAGTGGCATCTGCATTCGTGGGCACTCTCTGGATTCTAGGGAGGGAGGGGCAATCTCTTCCGGAACCAAGGCTAGCCTGGTCGTTCAGCTAGGGAGCTGTCACCCTCCCAACGCAGGACGTGTAGACTACCGCGATTCAGAAGTTCCAGGTGGAAATGAAGAGATCTTAGAAACCAGGAACAGGAAAGACCAGTGCTAAAAACAGACCAATGCTTTCTGGCCCTCTCTGAACTTACAAGATGTTGGAGAGAGGGGCTAGTGTTGTGGCACTGTAGGTTAAACTTGTGATGCAGGTATCCCACACTGGATGGCAGGTTCAAGTCATGGCTGTTCCACTTCCAATCCAGCTCTCTGCTAACGTGCCTGAGATGGGGGTGCCCCTGCCATCCATGTGGGAGACCAGGATGGAAGTTCTGTCTCCTGGCTTTGGCCTGGTCCAGACCTGGATGTTGCAGCAATTTAGGGAGTAAACTAGTAGATGAAGGGTCTGTCTGGGAGAAAATATTTGCAAAGAATATTCTCTAATAAGAGACCTATATCCAGGACACATGAGGAACTCTTACAACTCAAAATAGAAAGCTTAAATTACCAATTTTAAAAAATGAGGCAAAGGATCTATATAGATATTCTCCAAAGAAGATATACAAGTTATTAATAAGCACATGAAATGATGTCCAACACCATTAGCCATCAGGAAAATGCAATTGAAAACCACAGTGAGAAACCACGTCACAGCCATTAGGAGGGCTTAAAAAAAGACAAGAACAAGTGTTGGCGAGGCTATGGAGAAACTGGAACCCCAGTGTACTGTTGGCAGGAATGAAGAATGGCTGATTTGGAAAAGCAGTCTAGTAATTTCTAAAATGGCTATACACAGAGCTACCACACCCACAACCGCACTGTTAGGTGTCTAGAGAAGTGAAATCCCATAAATATACAATCCTTGTACACAGATGGTCATGGCAGCATTATTCATAACAATCAAGAACAGGAAACAATCTAAATGTCCACCAGCTGGTACACAAAGTACAGCATGTCCACACAATGGAATATTATTCAGCAATAGTAATAAATGGGAGGAAAAATTACTATTGTATGTTACAAGATACAAGGATCTTGAAAAGATTTCGCTAAGAAAAAGAAACAAGACGCAGAACACGATATACTGGATGCTCCTATTTTATGAATGTGAGGAATAGGCATATTCAGAGACAGAAAGTGGGTTACTGGTTGTGTAGGGCTGGGGGGTTACTGGAGGAGCAGGGGAAAGGAAAGGGTCTGATCTCTAAGAGGTGAGGGGCTTCTTGTAGGGGTGATGAAAATGTTCATATGTCTGTTAAGGGAACTTGTTCATATATCTTTTTTTTTTTCTTTTTGACAGGCAGAGTGGACAGTGAGAGAGAGAGAGAGAGAGAGAGAAAGGTCTTCCTTTTAGCATTGGTTCACCCTCCAATGGCCGCCGCGGCCGGCGTACCATGCTGATCCGAAGCCAGGAGCCAGGTGCTTCTCCTGGTCTCCCATGGGGTGCAGGGCCCAAGCACTTGGGCCATCCTCCACTGCACTCCCGGGCCACAGCAGAGAGCTGGTCTGGAAGAGGGGCAACCGGGACAGAATCCGGCACCCCGACTGGGACTAGAACCCGGTGTGCCCGCGCCGCAAGGCAGAGTAATCGATTAGCCTGTTGAGCCATGGCACCGGCCGTTCATATATCTATAAGGGAACCACCACTGACTATGGTGGTTGGCGTGGGTACTGTGGCACAGTGGGTTAAACTGCCCCTTATTACACCTGCATCCCATATTGGAGTGAGGGTTTGAGTTCTGACTACTCTATTTCTGATGGGGCTTCCTGCTTGTGCTTCTGGGAGGACAGCAGATGATGTACCAAGTGGTAGAGTCCCTGTCACCCATGTGGGAGATCTGGATGGAGCTCCTGGCAAGTGGCTTTGGCCTGGCCCTGCCCTGGCTGCTGTGGACATTTTGGGAGTGAACCAGTGGATGGAAGACCTCTCTCTCTCTCCCTCCATCCCTCTTTCCTGTATCTTCTGTCACTCTATTTAAAAAAACAAAAATAAAACTCGATTGTGGTGATGGCTTGTACAAATCTATGAGTACACTAAATATCATTGCACATGTTTAAAAAGAAAAACAAAAAAGGGGGCAGGCATGGTGGCCAGCAGGTTAAGATGCTGCCTGTAGGCTGGTGCCGTGGCTTAATAGGCTAATCCTCCGCCTGCGGCACCGGCACCCAGGGTTCTAGTCCCGGTTGGGGTGCTGAATTCCGTTCCAGTTTCTCCTCTTCCAGTCCAGCTCTCTGCTGTGGCCCAGGAGTGCAGTGGAGGATGGCCCAAGTGCTTGGGCCCTGCACCCACGTGGGAGACCAGGAGAAGCACCTGGCTCCTGGCTTTGGATCAGCGTGGTGCACCAGCCGCAGCAGCCATTGTGGGTTGAACCAATGGAAAAGGAAGACCTTTCTCTCTGTCTCTCTCTCTCACTGTCCACTCTGCCTGTCAAAAAAAAAAAAAAAAAAAAAAAAGATGCTGCCTGTGGTGCTGGAGCAGCATCCCATACAGGAGCACCAGTTCATGTCCCAGCTGCTCTGCTTCCAATCCAGCTCCCCAATAATATGCCTGGGAAAGCAGCAGAAAGTGGCCCAAGTGCTTGGGTCCCTGTCACCCATGTGGAAAACTTGGATGGAGTTCCAGGCTCCTGACTTTGGCCTGACCCAGACCTGGTCATTGTGGTCATTTAGGGGAATGAACCAGCAGACGGAAGCTCTCTCTTTCAAATAAATAAAATAAATCTTAAAAAAAAAAAAAAAAGAATAAAGAATAAACCTTCACATAGGAACATTCTGATCGGTGCTTCCTGTTGTTTCTATTTAGAGTCCAACTGTCTGAAAATGTATTTCCAGAACAGAAATGGGTAAAAAACAAGTTGGGGTGGTGATGAAACAATCCTCTGTAATTTGAAGTTGAAATAGGTTTTGTAGTTGGTTTTAACTACGGTGTCACCTCTTCAATATTTAAAAAAAGTGCACAAGAGTGTGCATGCTGGAGTGGAATAAAATTTGAATATGGCAATTTTTAATAAGATCATTTATTTGAAAGGCAGAGTTACAGAGAGAGAGAGAGAGAGAGAGAGGAAGAATGAGATCTTCCATCCACTGGTTTACTTCCCAAATGGCTGCAACTTCTGGGATTGGGCCAGGCTGAAACCAGGACCTAGAACTCCATCCGGGTCTCCCAAATGAGTGGCAGGGGCTCAAGTATTTAAGGACATCTTCTGCTGCTTTCCCACAGGGAGTTTGATGGGAAGTGAAGCAGCTAAGTCTCAAACCAGTGGTCAAATGGGGATGCTGGTGCTGTAGGCAACAGTGTAACCCACGGTGTAACCCACTGTGCCACAAGGCAGGCCCTTGAATATGGCAATGATGGTACTCAAACACAGATTCTGAGAGCAGCTTCCCACACTGACACAGTTGGGGCAGCGACAGGACGTATTGAATGGGAGAGAATTAAAGCCAATCAGGATTCCCCGGTCTAAAGAACAGCCCAGTCACTGACTGACTTTGTTCATTTAGAGCTAAAGTCTTCCAAATGTGTTTATAGGCTTAGCATGCTTGGATTTGGAAATATCTTTACAATGATAAAAATTAGAACAATGTAGCACTAGACCACAAAGGGACACAGAATTTATTTGACAGTAGATAATACAGGATATGATCCTGCTTTAGGAAACAGAACAGAATCTATCAATTTCAGAAAGGAGGGGGATGCAAACAATGAGGAAATGACTCAAACTCTGAGAGAGATTTGACTTAGCTGCTCCTAATGTTCTACATCAAAATAAATGTTGAGTGATTTAAAGATGTATGATAAGAAAACCACTGACCATGGAAAAAGTAGGGAAAAGGGAGAGAGGGGGCCAGCATTCTGACACAGCGGGTAAAGCCACCGTCTGCGATGCTGGCATCACATATGGGCACCAGGTCATGTCTTGATCCTTCCATTTTCAATCCAGCTCCCAGCTAATGGCCTGGGAGAAGCAGCAGGAGATGCCCCAAGTACTTGGGTCTCCGTCACCCACAGGGGAGATCTGGATGGAGTTTCTGGCTCCAGGCTTCAAGGTGGCCCAGTGCTGGTCATTGTGGCCATCTGGGGAGTGAACCAGTGGATGGAAGATATCTCTCTCTCTTTCTGTAAAACTCTGCCTTTCAAATAAATAAATATTTTAAAAGTAAAAAAAAAATCTATTAAAAAACTATCATTTTTACAACTATGAGAATACTTCAAAAAGTTTATGGAAATGGAGTTAAAAGATACAATTTATTTTGGGTACAAAAAATTTTTAAATTTATCAGATTTTTTCATAATAATCATTTCCATGAACTTTTTGCAGGCCCCTTGTAGGTGTGTGTGGGAGGGTGTGTATGCGGGTGCTTTTAAAGCTAAAGCTACGGGGCCAGGGTTGTGGTGTAGCCGGTTAGCTGCCACTGCCCCACCTGTAATCCAGCTCCCTGCTAACGCGCCTAGGAACGCAGCAAGGATGACTCAAGTGCTTGGGTCCCTGCCGCACACGTGGGAGAATGGGAAGGCGTTTCAAGGCTCCTGGCTTCGGTTTAGCTTAGCCCCAGCCATTGCAGCCATTTGGTGAGGGAGCCAGTAGATAGAAAATCTGTCTCGCCCTCTCTCTGTAACTCTACCTTTCAAATAAATAAATAAATAAATAAATAAAGCTAAATACTTTAAAATTCAATTTCTAAAAACCAAGCCAAGGTAGCAAAAGTTCCTTTCACATCCCACATTCTTTTCTCTGAGCTTCACTGAAGAGTTGATACATTTGTAAAAATCTATGACAGGTTATTAATGTGCAATAGTGAAGGCCACCTTCATTCATTCATTCACTCATGCATTTATGAACAAGTTCCCATCCACTGGTCTATTCCCCAAACGTGAGCAATGACTGAGGCTGGGCCAGGCTGAAGCTAGGGACGGGGAACTCAATCCAAGCCTCGATGTGGGCGACAGGGACTCAACTCCTTGAGCCTTCATCTGCTGCCTCCCAGGGTGCACGCACATTAGCAGGAAGCAGAAAATTGGGAGTACAGTGAGGATTCAAACTCAGGTATTTATGACGCAGGCATTCCAACTGGCGGGTTAGCCGCTATGCCAAACGCCTGCCCTTCCAAGTTCCTTTACACAGCACAAGA
Organism: Sylvilagus floridanus; assembly: GCA_949820135.1. Lineage (NCBI taxonomy): Eukaryota > Metazoa > Chordata > Mammalia > Lagomorpha > Leporidae > Sylvilagus > Sylvilagus floridanus. The sequence goes on from OX463233.1 coordinate 161,702,251, forward strand.
AATAGCCCATGCTCTTCAGGCTGACTAGATTCTTATTAAACCCAACGGGGCTTAGAATAACAGCAATGTGTTGAAATTTCTTTATTTTTTTATAAGTAGCAAAAATGATGCAGAACTTAAAATATTTCAGTATCCCAAGGAATTGTTTAGCTTGCCTCACACTTAGTCCATGGTACAAAAGGCATTAAGTCTGCTCACATAGCCTAGCTAGTCTGACTTGGAAAAACAAGACCACCAAAGTACAGTGGCCCCTTCTGCTTGTATCAGATAAAATATGTTGTTTCCAGAAAGGAAACCCACACAGAAGGCGAAACGGAGGGAAGAAATGACATTTGTCTGGAGTATGAGAAGGTCTTGTGACCAAGGCTCTCTCCCATGTCCCTAGTAGACACCCAGTGGAAATCTATGCCCAGGTGAGGGGCGAGGCCTGCAGGTCACATTGAAGAGGACAGGGGCTCCAAAGATGTGCACGCTTTCCAGGGGCATGGCACATAGTAAGCCAATACTTCGCAATCATGGTCAGGGCGGCCCCAACATGTGAAATGCCCCATGGGCGTGGTCAGAAAGACCTTGAGTGACAGCTCACTGTTGCTCAGCTAGGTTACCTGCACGCCAGGTGTGTGCAAGGGCCTTGTATCTGAGAATGGAGTCAGGATGAGAACTCCAGGCTTTGTTAACAGGTGTGAGAGACTGGTTAACCAACCAGGTATGGCACTTTAGGTACTACGATGAGGTGACATGTAAAGTTCCAACCTTTTTTTAAGATTCAAAATGAGCCTCTCAGACATAGATAAGTTCAGGAGCTATTTGTGATGGGCTTTTCAGCCTGTAGGACGACTCTCTGTTTTTTCGTTTCCGGCCCCTGATCTGCTGAGATGGCTAAGGACAGTGACAGGCAGGCAATGATTTGAGCCAGGCCTCCTTCAGTCCGGGAGGCAGCTGGCTGCCTATGACTTGGGATGGCAGACACATTATTTGTTCTGTTTGCTCACCGTGTCTTCAAAATACCCGTAAGCCTCTTGATGGATTTCAAACAATGGCTTCAGTTAGCCCTTTATAGCTTAAAATTGTCTCTGATGTAGGACAAAGAAAACAGGTAGCATGCCTAACACAGACCTTTGAGCCACGATGCTCCTGGGAAGACTCGGGTGCAAATGAAAGTGCCAAATTAAAATTTTATAAATTCGGAGCCCTTCAGACACGTGACCTCAGAAGGAAAGAGGTATTTCCTGAGTTTTCCCACTGATGCCATGCCAATCTTTTCTCCCCCCTCTGAATCCGCTTGTTGAGTTCCTTTCTTGTTCTCCATTTTAACCAAATATGGGAGATATTTACCCAAGTGTTCCTTAAAATAAATCTGAAGAGTCTTTTACAAATTTCCTTCTCAGTGAGAATCCACCTTAGTCCATGTTAGGAAAACAGCTTCTATCTGCTTGGTGGGATACGTTCAGAGTGGGGACAAAATTGAAATTGGCTCGTGACCTTTTTTTAAATTGTCACAACTCTCTTGAAAGACTGGGACATACAGAAACAGAGGCAAAGAGAGGTTAACTGGCCCGAAGTCCCCGAGTTCTTCTTAGTACAAGTGTCACCTGCACGGAGGCTGCTCAGCTCTGCAGCCCCAGTGTTTCACACTCCTCGCGTGGAAACACTCTCCATTCATTCCCCAGAAGCTGCCAGGATAAAGGACAGCATAGGAACAGAGAAAGGAATGGAGGAGGAAGGAGTAGAATTTAAAGTCTTTTAAGGGAAAGAAAAATTTTATGCTATGATAAAGTGGGATTTTTCTATCTCAACATTTGAGGCCAGATCATTCTTTTTTTAAAAAAACAACTATGTATTTGTGGGACTGGACTGTTCTTTGTGGTATTCATCCTTACACCTGGCCTCCACTCACCAGATGTCAGCAGCACACACCCTACCCCACTTTCCCCAACTGTCTTTTTTTATTATTATTATTTATTTGAAAGGCATAGTGACAAAGAGGGGGAGAGAGGGGCAGAAGGAGAGGGAGAGGAAGAGGGAGCGGGAGAGAGAGAGAGGGAGGAAGGGAGAGGGAGGGAGAGGGAGAGATCTTCCATCTACTGGCTCACTCCCCAAATGGCTATAAGTGCAATGGTTGGGGCTGGGCCAGGTGAAAACCAGGAGCACTGAACAATATCCAGGTTGCCCATGTGTGTGGCAAGGGCCCAAGTGCTTGGCCATTTTCTGCTGTCTTTCCAGGCACGTCAGCCAGGAGCTAGATGGGAAGCAGAGTCGCTGGGATTCAAACTAGAACTCCAAGAGGGATGCTGGCATTGCAAGAGGCAGCTTATTCTGCTGTGCCACAAAGTTTTCCCTTCAACATTTTTGTCTAAAAGCCAAAAATGTCTCCAGACATTGCTAAATGTCCCCTGGGGGGCCAAAATTGCCCCCACAGTAACAGAACCCTAGAAGGTATGATGCGGGCACATGTCCCAGGCAGTCACACAGGCTGCTTCCAGGGATGCCAAGGCAATGAGCTGTAGTCACGGCGCGCTGTGCTCAGGTATGTGACAGACACCTACTTGTCCTGCTGAGTGGACGAGGCCTGTGACATGGAGCAGCTGCCTCTGGGACCCTGGAACAGTCAACTGCCTTCTCCCCTTTCCCACAGCAGATCAGACCCAAGGATTTCAATCCCACAATCCCTCCTGCGATGGGAATCTCACACTCAAGAACATTAAAGTGGGCTTAGGTTAAAGACCAGGGTACTCAGGTATCCTAGAAAACACCCACCTGGGACCAAAAAAACCCAAGTGAGAACGGTATCCTGAAGCATGAAGGGCCCCCTCCCACCCCAACACCTGCACAGCTTGAAAACAGCTCCGCAGCTTTACCCAGGTTCCTACAGGCTCTCATCTCAAGGAAGGGCCCATCCACATAAGCCCTGCTCTGGAAAGACCAAGGTGAAAGGTCATAGCCCAACACAAGCATCACAGACATTAAGATCTTTTTCACTAAAGTTCTTCAAACTCATTGGTTATTTGCTATTAAAGGTGGCAAAGAACAACTTACTGGAGCAATTCAGAACCAACACTCTCTTGGCTCCAGAGCCCCAATCATTTCATAACAGCACATTAATTTTTATTTCCTATATTGGCTTCTAGTGCCTGCTCATTTTTTTTTTTTTTTTTAGGTTTATTTTATTTAGGGCCAGTGCTGTGGCATAGCACTGCCAGGTAAAGCTTCTGCCCGCAGTGCCAGCATCCCATATGGGCACTGGTTCAAGACCTGGCTGCTCCATTTCCCATCCAGCTCTCTGCTATGGCCTGGGAAAGCAGTAGAGGATGGCCTAAGTCCTATTTATTGGAAAAGCAGAGTTATAGGGAGAGAGAAGGAGAGAGACAGAGAGAGATCTTTCATCTGCTGGTTCACTCCCCAAATGGCCCCAACGGCTGGGCCTGGCAGAAGTCAGAAGCCAGGAGTTTCATCCAGGCCTCACATGCAGATGCAGGGGCCCAAGCTCTTGGCCCATCCTCCGTTGCTTTCCCTGGTGCATTAGCAGAGAACTGGATAGGAAGTGGAGCAGCCAGGATGGGAACTGGAGTCCAATGCAGGTGGTGGCTCAACCTGTTACGCTCCATGGCTGGCTCCTCCACTAACTTTATAAAAGGGTTTTCCCAACTTGGTCAAATTCGATGAGATGATCTGACAGAGGGGACACAATGCCAGGGTGACAGACCCAAATTTCAGATCTCCTTCCTCATTCTCAAAAATTATTAAGAATATAAAAATCTTCAGTTATAGCCACTGATACTTTGGCTGTGGCTTTGGATATTCGCCGTATTATGAATTAAATCTGAGCATTTAAAAAACAAAACCTATACTCCAGCACAATATGTCATTAGTTATCAGAGTGAAGACAATACCTCAAATATCAATGCCCCTGGTAAACTCTCCCATACTCCCATGACAGAAGGAAAGGGAAAACAATGATGTTCTTACTACTATTAAGAAAAGAGGGCCAGTGCCGTGGCTCAACAGGCTAATCCTCCGCCTTGCAGCGCTGGCACCCAGGGTTCTAGTCCCGGTCAGGGCACCGGATTCTGTCCTGGTTGCCCCTCTTCCAGGCCAGCTCTCTGCTGTGGCCCGGGAGTGCAGTGGAGGATGGCCCAGGTGCTTGGACCCTGCACCCCATGGGAGACCAGGAGAAGCACCTGGCTCCTGCCATCAGATCAGTGCGGTGTGCCAGCCGCAGTGCACCAGCCATTGGAGGGTGAACCAACGGCAAAAGGAAGACCTTTCTCTCTGTCTCTCTCACTGTCCACTCTGTCAAAAAAAAAAAAAAAGTTTTGAGCTTATAAAGTCCCCCACAAAAGACCAAAAGGAGCTCAGGGGGTCACGGCCACCTAGATTATTCAGTGCACCCTTATTCTACCAGTTTTGACTTCTTTTTTTTTTTTTTTTTTTTTTGACAGGCAGAGTGGACAGTGAGAGAGAGAGACAGAGAGAAAGGTCTTTCTTTTGCCGTTGGTTCACCCTCCAATGGCCGCCGCAGACGGCGCGCTGCGGCCGGCGCACCGCGCTCGTCCGATGGCAGGAGCCAGGAGCCAGGTGCTTTTCCTGGTCTCCCCATGGGGTGCAGGGCCCAAGCACCTGGGCCATCCTCCACTGCACTCCTGGGCCACAGCAGAGGGCTGGCCTGGAAGAGGGGCAACCGGGACAGAATCCGGCGCCCCGACCGGGACTAGAACCCGGTGTGCCAGCGCCGCAAGGCGGAGGATTAGCCTGTTGAGCCACGGCGCCGGCCCAGTTTTGACTTCTATCAGAGAACTCAGAAGAGAAAAGCCCTAATTCAGAGAGACATTTGGCAAAACCCTTTCATCATGGGCGGCTGCTGCTTTCCTGGATTCCTGAGCCTTTATTCCCTTTAAGAACTGACCACTGCTCTTCATGGCACTGCACAACAGGTTCTGGTTGACATTTGGTGAAGAAATGCAAACATCTTTGGATGTCTGTTGGTTTCATTTTCCTGTCCTCCATCCACTTGGCCATGAACAGAAGTCTGTCTTCCCCTAATCCGAGTCCTCCACTTTGGGAGTTCTTTGAATGACACTTTGAAAAATGACCACTTTGAAATGTTCCTGGTGGTAGCCTACTGTGCAGAGGACCAGGCCCTGTGATGTTACCAGGCTCCTGACCATCACCATCCTGCTTTCTGTCCCTGGGGACCTGACTCCCCAAATTCCATGCTGAGAGCAAAAAGAAACTTAAGGATAAGGGAGTGAGGAAGGGAGCCATGGTGGACAGAGTCCTGAGCAGGTTTAGTTTTTCGGTTGTGCCAGAAACCATGACATACGCACTCTCTCCTTTACGTGCTATTCCCATTGTGCCTGCCAGAGCTCATGGGGCTTAAGGCTTAACCTGGGGTCTCAACCCCCAGTGAGTCTGATGTTTAAACCCACATCTTTCCCCTAACTATTCCAAGAAACCAAAGCTTTCTTTGACACTGTTTTCTGGCTTCTGGTCGTTTTGGTTAGCAGGGTCTTTGCTCGCTCTTTGTGAAGAAGTTGCCAGGACTCTCTGAGTGCTGGCTGTGGGCTGCTGGGCTGGGTGTGTGGGTTCAGTTCTCTGCTAGCCTCTCACACCTTGGTTTCCCCTGCTCCTCAGGGGAGCCTGGGTTACAGACCCACTGTCCTGCCTCACAACACAGCAGTCTTCCTCCTCCCGCTGTTGGTCACACTGCTCCGATGTATCACATTTGCCTGTGTGTGAAAGCAGAGAAAGGACACAAGGCAAACATGAGGTGTCCTCAGCCATTGCACTGGCTTGAGCCTGCCCAAAGTATTAAAAAGAATCAATGCCTCAGTCCACTCAGTTCCCTGAAAAATCCAGCAGCAAAGAGTAGCGTGATCCTCCCAGCTGTGACCAGCCCAGGTGCCACTGTCCAATGAGAATCCCTGAAGCCTGGATCCCATGGCACGGGTGGGTCAGAAGCCTGCAGTGGAGGCCGGCACTGTGGCATCATGTCCCAGCTGCTCTTCTTCCAGTCCAGCTCTCTGCTGATGGCCTGGGGAAGCAGTAGAAGATGGCCCAAGTGTTTGGGCCCTGCACCTTCATGGGAGATTTGGAAGAAGCTCCTGGCTTCAGATCGGCTCAGCTCTGGTTGTTGGCCATTTTGGGAAGTGAACCAGCAGAAGGAAGACCTTTCTCTCTGTCTCTCCCTCTCTCTCTCTGTAACTCTGCCTCTCAAAATCTTAAAAAAAAAAAAAAAAAAGAAGCAGCAGCCTGCAATGGCTCACACATACCTGGACAATGAAGACAAAACTCCTTACCAAAGTCTCTTCCTCCCCCCAGAAATCTCCAACGCCCCTTGACGAACTCTTGCTCCCTATCTTTCTGCTTTGTTCTGGAGTCTCCCCAGCTGCTTCACACAGCCCCTCTCTGCAAAACTCCTGCCCTCCACACTCCTGCCTTAGCACAATCACTGTGTGTGTGCAGGGTAAGAAGAGGATCTGAGGGACACAGTCCGGCTGCACCCTCGCTGACAGCTGGGGGTGAGCTGAGGACCTCACTCCCCAGCTTGTGACAGCACACATGACTTGGTGTCTGCAGGGCCCTGCTCAGGGCATGGCAGCCTAGCACTCCCCCCCACGGCTCTCTGTCAGAGACTACATCTTCCTCCTGTTCTCCATATACACAGGGAAGGGCAGGACAGGCTATGTCCCAGTGCGTTCCAGCCCGGCTCACCGGTCTGAAAATGAGCACCTGACACAAGACGGGCCAATGACTTCCTTCTCTGGGATCTCTTAGACCCAAGACAGAAAGACTGCTGGGCTCAGAAATACTGGGGGGTTAGGGGAGCAGAGTCTGTGTCTCCCACCAAGTCAGGAGGTGAAATAAAGCAGATCCACAGAGAAGAGGTGGGGATGAGCCGCTGGCATCCAGGCCTTGGAGTCAGCCCTTGCCAGGGGTCTCGTGACATAGTCCAGGATCCTCACAGCAAAGGCTGGGTTTCTGTTATATGGAACCAGCATCCTGATCGAAGCTGTGACAGCCAAAGAACACTCAATTCTCATCCAGAAAAAACTGGCAAGGACAAAAGAGGGCCAGGAGGAGAAATGCATGTAGAAGCAGCAGTAGAGCGGTCTGAATTCAGGTCTTGGCGCTTGTGAGCTGTCTGCTCTTAGATGATGTAGACAGCCTCTCTGGGACTCCACTTCCTCAGAGTGAAATGGGAACCTGGACAAGACCTTACACTTAGTCTGAAACCGAAGGAGATGCTGCAAATAAGGGTCACTCAGCAGGCACGGTGGCATATGCAGTGGCAGCTTTCACACTCGGCACCGTGCATTTGCCACGAGGCAGGCGCCATGCTAAGTGCTACACCAGCAATGACAAGGACAACCTTAGCCCTCTTTCCCTGACCGGGAGTAAGAGAACTGAAGGAACCTTTCTGAGGCCACTCAGCCAAGGCTGAGTCTCCGGGACATGCAACTCCCTGCCTTTCATGTTTTCTGTGTTACCGTCCCCTCACTACCCTCCCCCCAAGACTCATTTATTTACTTGAAAGGTAGAGTTAAAGGAAGAGAAGGAGAGAGAGAGACAGAGAATCTTCCATCCGTTGGTTCGCTCCCCAAATGGCTACAATGGACAGGGCTGGGCCAAGCCAAAGCCAGGAACCTGCAACTCCATCTGATCTCCCACATGGGTGGCAGGGGCTGCTTTTAGGTGAATTAGCAGGAAGCTTAATTGGAAGTAGAGCACCCAGGACTCAAACTGGCGCTCTTATGGGATGTCTGTATCATGGCTTAACCCACTGTGCCACAATGTTGCCCCCCGGCCCCCACCGCCAGCTCTCTTAAGCACCGGCCAGAGTAGAGTTTGTGGCAGTTGACCACACCATCTTTGGAAACCCTCCGAAGACACGGCTCCAGTGTGGGGTGGGCGTACCGGGGCCTGCAGTTAGGCAATCAGGGCCAGACAGACTTTGCTAGAAACCCCAGCACCTCATGTGTTCCCTGACATGGGATTCTGCACACGGCTGACCGCTCACAGGAGCTGGAGCTCTTACAGTCAGTCTTCAGAATTCCTCAGAGCCCCATAAGATGCTTGGTAAACATGGATCAAATGGAAGGGTTAACAGGCCTGGGGCATAAACACAGACTCCGGCACTTTGAGGGCGACTGGAGCCGGGTCGCTGACTCTCAACGTTGATTCTGTTGTCCCGCAACTTCTCAGGACTTGAAGTGTCACAAGTAACAGAGCGTCTGTCAATCACATGACGAGAATTTCCCCCGAACAGCCCCAGATATCATGAAAAGCTTCCAAACATGATGCAGAAGAAGCTCAAAATACCAGAAGCGCAAGAAACCTAAAAACAGAGTCTCCAAGGGAAGCCAGAAAGGGCGGTGGTGCGGGAGGCTGGGGGGATCTGCCCCGTGGGGTGCTGCCTGCCCGCACCCCAGCTTTGCCTTCCTGGCTGTGCTGTCATCCGTACCTCCTCCCACAGAGCTGGAAAGATGAGAAGGAGGGGATCGTAAATCACCTTTCTCTCAGCAGTTTATGGTGCTCTCTTCTGACGAGTTCAAAAGCGCTCGGTAATAAACCCAGGTGATGAGTTTATGTCTTTCGCTTTTAAAACGAAACTTTATTTGAACTCCTGGAGAGGCATTTACGTTTTTTTAATTTAGGACATTCCTCTCTTACTTCAAGGTTTCGCCTTGGGGCCTCTTCAGTGGGCGGGTGGCTGGGGAGGGCGAGGGTGGCCCGCAGGAGGCAGAGGGGTAGGTGTCCAGCCCTCCCCTGCCCCCCACCGGCTCTGCTAACAGAGCCCTCCTTTCTAGGGTTTTCTACAAGTCTCAACGTGGACGGGGAGGAGCCCCCCGCCCCCCACCATGCCGGCTGCGCTGCAGTTTCTTCCCTCGCCTTCTGTGTCTCTCTCCACTGCCTACCTCTTGGTGCCACAGTCACCAGGGGCAGAAAAGGGTGGGAAACTGCTCTGTGGGGGCCGAGGTGGCCCAGGAGCACTGCTTTGCATTCCTTCCCCCTGGTCTTTTGCTCCTACCCTCCGCTGGGCACAGGGGGGGGGGAAAAGCAACACAGTGAACAGAGTTAATGAGAAGCGAAGCTGAGAACAGCTATTCGTGAAGATGACAGGGAGGAGGAGGGGCCGGCCTGACTCACGGAACCTCCTACACCGACCCAGGTTTTAGACAAACGTGAAGCGGTCTTCCTCCCTCTGACCCGCGCTTGCTTTCTTTCTTTTTTTTTTTTGCTAATGATTTTATTCAGTCAACTCTAAGCCAAACTGTAATGAGTAGCTGCTGCCCGGCCGCCCCTCCGCTTGTCCAAACAGAAACAGGTGGGGGCTGCTGCTTGCCTGCCTTCCGGGCTCCACGCAATGGTTCACTATTTGGTGAATGAATAAGCCCGTGAAGTACTTAATGATTCAATATATGTCTAAGGTTTTTATTCCCCCTGGCTTGACAGGACACCAGGCCAAACCATACAAAAGTCTCCAAGTAAAACCACCGTCACGGCTGTTCCAGGCGGAGGAGGAAAAGGTTGGGGTTCTCTGAGTGACTTTAACAATTGTCCTTCCAACGGAATGCTGGGAGGAACAATAGGGTGACCCCGTGAGCACGGCTCCAACCCCTCTTTACGGACGTGCGAGACACAAAGGCAAGAGCCCCACAGGACGGGGGGCAAAGCAGACGACGTCAAGTTGCTGAGCCCTGCGCAGCAGCCGTGTAGGAAGTATGGACGGAAATATTCTCTTCGGAGGGCAAGGCCTACAAGGAAAGCAGTGTTCCCGTCCTCTGCACCCAGCCAGCATTTCTCCTGGGAAAGCACAACACTGTTCTCAAGGGGGTGGCTGCCCTCCTCCCATCGTCAAGCAGCTCTGGCCAAGGATTTAAACGATGAAGTTTCAGGGCCTGAATAACAGGTGTTAAATAATTTCTGTGGGTCCAATAAAAGGGCTGGAGAACTTGATAAATGCTCTGATGCTACCCAGAAGATGAGTGAGATGCAAAACACCCAGACAGATTAGACCCGTGAGGGTCCTTGGCAGGGGCTTGCTTCAAGTGTGGGAAAGCCTTCCCTCTCTAACTTGTATTCTGCATCAAAACCACCCTTAAAAAAAGCTGTATTCAGCTCTCTGCTGTGGCCCAGGAGGGCAGTGGAGGATGGCCCAAGTGCTTGGGCCCTGCACCCGCATGGGAGACCAGGAGAAGCACCTGGCTCCTGGCTTCGGATCAGCATGGTGCACCAGCGCGGTGCAGCGGCCATTAGGGGTCTGAACCAAAGGAAAAGGAAGACCTTTCTCTCTCTCTCTCTTTCTCTAACTCTGCCTGTCCAAAAAAAAGCTGTATTTATTTATTTTACAAGCTAGAGTTACAAAGAGAGGGAGGGAGGGAGGGAGAATTTCCATCCACTGGTTCACTCCCCAAATGGCTGCAAATGTTCGGGGCTGGGCTGATCTTTAGTCAAGAGCCAGGAGCTTCTTCTAGATCTCCCATGTGGATGCAGGGGCCTAAGCACTTGGGCCATCCTCTGCTGCTTTCCCAGGCACATTAGCAGGGAGCTGGATCAGAAGTGGAGCAGCTGGGACCTGAACTGGTGCCCATAAGGGTCGCCGGCACTGCAGGTGGCAGCTTTACTTGATATGCCACAGCGCCAGCCCCCAAAACCACCCCTTTTCTACCTGAGTCTCTCAAGGCAGCCCTCAGAGATCAGAAACCAGTTTTTTTTCCCCCCTTTAAACCTCAGCAGTTTCCCCATAGTCCCCAGAACAGCAGCTTTTGAGAATCTCAAAACAGATTCAGGCCATAATACCATCCTTGGGAGGTACCACCTTCCCTCCAGGCAAAAATTCAAGTAACTTTGCTTTTAACAAAATGATCAAGTTTAGAACAGGTTGTTACCTGTCATATTTTAAGATCCTCGACGGGCAGCTTTCCCACGTCAATTTATTTCTATCTTACCCTGTGCTGGGCAGTCATGCTGACTCTCTTGGCGACAAAGCCCTTTTCCTCGCTTCTAGGTGGGGTGACGGCAGCCAATGGCAGCACCAGGCTTTGAGGCTGACTCCTGTGGGGCCGAGTGTCTTGTCTCACTTCGCCTCCTGACCACCCGGTGAGGTAAGCTCTCACACAGGACCATCATGGCTGTTTGCCGTTCCCAAACCGAAGCAGCTCTGAAACCCACAAGTTTTCCCACAAATTCCTTGGCAGCAAAACTTAATGGCCCTACCTCACTGGGAGGCAAAGCTGCCCTGAACCAGCAGGAGGCCACTTGGACTTCAGTTAGGCCACTTAATGTGCGTGTCCGCACAGTTTGCCACACACACACACACACACGTCTGATCACCGAGGGCAGATCCAGGTCCTCTACAGGTTACTTAATAGAACTTATGCACCCCTTCACGCCTCTCTAAACCCTCCAAATCACAGACTTCCAAAACATCTGGCCCACAAGGTGTGAGAAGAGGCACTATGAATTTCCACTGTCGACCTATTTCACAGACGAGAAACTGAGATTCCTTGAGCGAAAGCAACTTGCCCAAGCCTGCACAATGGATGGCACTGACCCGGGCTGCCAATCTCCCTCACAGCCCAAGCTCCTGGGCACTCTGGGAGACTCTGCAGGAAGTGTCTCAATCTTCCACTCTCACCTCTCAGCCAGGAAGGCGCACTGGGCCCACAGGGCAGGGCTCAGCTTTGCAATTATTTGAGGAGTTGGAAGAAACAGGCAGAGTGGGAAACACTAACCCGAATTGTGGAGAGTTGGGAGGCCTCGGGCTTACCTTGCCCAGCACAGTGAGGCATGGTTTCGGGTCCAATTCTGGCTGTTCCAGCTTCACCACTCCTACCCAGCCATATTCGTACAAGTCTTCTTCGTCATTGTTATTACACAGGCCCAGCGGGTGCATCTAGGAGACAGAACAGAAAGAAGACTTCAATAGGACGGCACAGATCTACTTGACCCACACTGTGCATTTCTCAGACTCAGCCAAAAGCAGCTTCAAAAAGTAGCAGTTTTTCAAACCACAGGGAATCTTATTTCAATACAATGAGCTAAGCACTGAGGAAGAATACAATACAGCCACTATAAATACATTTTATGGATGTTTTCTCACTGCTTTGTTTAAGTAGTGCTCATCCAGATAGGAAACAGAATAAGAAAAATAGCATAGCTCTCATACAAATACTAAGTTAAATTGCTCTGACATACTACAAATTTTACATTAAGTAGCAGTTACAGAGGAGACTACCTAGGTTAGTAGCCAAGTCGTGTGCGGCCTTTAGATCTTAACAATATCAACTACTGGCCGGCGCCGTGGCTCAACAGGCTAATCCTCTGCCTTGCGGCGCCGGCACACCGGGTTCTAATCCCAGTCGGGGCGCCGGATTCTGTCCCGGTTGCCCCTCTTCCAGGCCAGCCCTCTGCTGTGGCCCAGGAGTGCAGTGGAGGATGGCCCAAGTGCTTGGGCCCTGCACCCCATGGGAGACCAGGATAAGCACCTAGCACCTGGCTCCTGCCATCGGATGAGCGCGTTGCGCCGGCCGCAGCGCGCCGACCGCGGCAGCCATTGGAGGGTGAACCAACGGCAAAAGGAAGACCTTTCTCTCTGTCTCTCTCTCTCACTGTCCACTCTGCCTGTCAAAAATAAGAAAAAAAAAAAAGAAAAAAGAAAAAAAAAAACCCAATATCAACTACTTCTACTTAAGCAAGTATACCTGGGTATGCATCTAGGGCTTCCTGGAGAAACCATTAGAAATGTGGTAGACTAACCAATAAAATTAACTAACTAGCTGTTTAACGGCTGTCCTTGGTTACTGGGAACCAGGTAAAATTCTTTGAAGTCTTTTCAAAATCGGCAAAGCACACACACACACACACACACACACACAAATCAAGGCTGGGTAGAGAAGCATCATCAAATTTTCATGTGTCAAAGTGCTGTCAGAGGAAGCCACTAAATGAGAATAATCCTAAGGTCTGGTTCATGGTTCCAACAGGCCCTGGAGTCTCTTGACAACAGCCCGAGAGGAGGAAATCCTCGTAGACAGGTACAATGTATGAAGAAGTTGATGCAGCCTAGTGCTGCGTGGGCTAAGCTTTCCAAGTGGAACAAATAAGTCATGATAAGTTAGAGATGTAGGAAACCTAAGGATCCACTGTGGACAGAGTAACAGCCCCCAATCATATCTACAGAGACTTTGCAGGTGTGATGCTGGGGTGTGGCGATTCCCTGGGTGGGCCCAATGGAAGGATGAGAGAAAGAGGGAGGCAGGAGAGTCACGGGGAGGAGGTATGGGGGCGGAAGCGGAAGCTGGAATGACGTACTCTGGAGACGGAGAAGGGGGCCAGTCAAGGAATGCAGGCAGACCCTAGAGACTGGAAAAGACAAGGAAACATTCCCTCCTAGAACTTCCAGACAGGATGCAGCCCTACAGACCCACCGTGGACTTCTGACCCCCAGAATTACAAGAAAACACATTTGTGGGTTTTTTTTAAAAGTCACTAAGGTTTACAGTCACTTGTTATAGCAACAGGTAGGAAACTAATACACCCACTTTACCCCTCACTTGTTTTGCTGATGAGAACAGAAGTTCAAGATCAGTGGCTTCTCCAAGACAATTTGGCCAGCAAGTGGTGCACTTGGAGGGGACCTGGCCTTCAGATCCTGACTGGTGCCGCCTTAAAGTCCTCAGAGGCAGCGCACTGAAGGAAAAAGACTGGGGTGGGGGGGACACCTACAAACAATGTTTCCAGCTCAAATTCTGTGGTTTCCAAGTGCAACATGAGTTTGGTGCTGGCAGCAAGAGGGAGGTGCTTTGCAGCTGCTGAGCCTCGAGGGAGCCTCGAAGGAACTCCGATTACCCAGGGCAAGAGGAGAGGGGCCAGCCCTGGTGGTTCTGAACCAGGAGGCACTTGCCATGAGATGACGTAGAGAAGGGGAATGCGACCAGCCTGACCGGGAGGAAGGGCTCAAGAATCAGACGCCAGGACAGCACCGCAGGTTCCTAGGCAGAAGATGGCACTCTCAACACAGGCGCTGATTCCGCTTTAGGGCAGTGCTACAGGGACAGGGAGCAGGGAGGGAGAGTGAACACGAGATCCCCGGCAGCTCAGTGGAACCATTTCAGGTTACAGGTGCTGCTGCTGACCACGGGTGACTAGGGGCTACCAGCCGTTGGCACGATTATTATCTTGGGGATTCCAAGACACGAGATGGACAGCCCCAGGAGAGCCAACGTTTGCATGAGTCCTCAATGTTTGCTCCAAGTCTGCTTAAAGGATCCGTGAAGGTTCCTATAGTGCCCTGGACAGTATAAGCATCCCTTCAGAAGGGAGGGCTCAGCTCATTCTAGAATGTTCTACAGTTATAAATGGTGAGGAGTTGGAAGTGCCAAGTCCTCTGACTAGAAAGAGGCCGAGCGAGGGTGTTAAGTCAGTTGTGCCAACAGCTTAGCCACCCCTGACCTCGAGGGAGGGGCTCAAGGCCAGACTCAAACCAGCACAGGTCAGGCCATGGCAATTCTTGATCTGCTCCTTTTCTATAGTGTTCCGTGATATTTTTAACCTGGCCATGCGACTTAGGCTTTTCCAGACAGGTGACTGCTTTTTGTTACTGCTACATTTATGGGCTTTGGCCAACGATGAAGGCCTCCTTTGGAGAAACAGGTTATTATCCAGGTCTAAGATTTTGTGTCCCTATCAAAACTTTACTGAAGGGAAAAGCCAGGCACAAAAGGTCACCAATCATCAATTGCATTTACACTAAATGTCCGGAACAAATACCTAGAGACTGAAAGCAGAGGAGTGGTTATGGGGGTGGTGGGGGTGGGGAGAGGGGAGTGGCTGCTTCATGGGTACAGGTTTTACTCTCAGACTGATCAAAATGTTCTGGGACTGGAGGGTGGTGATGGTTGCACAACACTGAACACACTAAATGTCTCTGAATTATATAAAACGATGAACTTCATATGAATTCAAACACAATAAAAAATGTCACACACACTCTCACACACACCCCAACCAGATAACAGTCCTAAGAGTTTACTCAGAAATGGCCAACAACCTGCGAGCTCTGCCCTCAGCCAGCACAGGGATCCGCAGTAGAGGGCAACGTGCTCTCTACCCCTCTAGACAGCAGGTGTTCTGGAACCCGAGTCTTGCAGGATGAAAAGCAGGTTCTTGAACGAGCAACATTTCACAGGGACTCAGGGCCGACATCCGTGAATTCAGATGCAGCAGGGTTTTCAACCTTTGCCAAGGCGACCGCCTCCTATCTTTAGATTGTTAAATCAGCTTTGTGATTAATAGGATCTTGCTGTTTCATGGACACACTTTGAGACATGCTCAGTTGGGGAGAACACGTACATGTGTTTGATAGAATAAGCCTACAGCAACTACAGATGCAATGCAGAGCTCACTGTATTCTCAAGGCTGAACGTTTGGGATGCAGACTAATGGCTAGTGTAGAAGATGATGGAGGGACAGTCAAGGGCAGTTGGAGAGAAGGCAAGGTCTGGTGGATGTGCAGGGAGTGAGAGGGGAGGGCTGGGAATGGGAACCGAGAGCAGCAGCAGCCAAGTTGAGGCCTGACCCATTGCAAACACAGCAGGACGTGGGCCTGACCAGGCCAGAGGCTTCTGCTGTGGAGGTGCACAGCACGAGGCCATGAGAAAGGCATGTGATGAGCACATCCCCAGGCATGCAGAAATCTGAACTATGCAAGCCTCAAACACACCCAAGGGTCCTGAGGGTCTGTCAGGGTCCCCGTGGGCCTGTCAGGCTGGCGCCCCAGGGCCATGCTTCACACCAGGCCCTCCCCCCCTCTTTGGTATCTTGCTCTCCCACTCTCCTCCAAGGTTCCCCTATCGGATCTTTCATTGACACTGGGGTGACTATTAGCGGTTTGTCATGTCAGCCGTGACAGGGGTGTTGACTTCCGAACAAGGATCAAAGCCTTAAAAACCAAAAGGAATTTTTCTAAAGTGCCAGTGAGTGCAGCTGATTGGTGTGGATTATTTGTTTTCTGCAGAGGGTAAAGAAGTCACCAAAATCACTTCTCAGAGGCATAAAAATCTACCCTTCCCACCTTCCCACCTCCACCCTGAGTTCCTTACTTCTGTTTACACGGCCAGGTGTCCAAACTTGCAAATTCTACCTTAGGTACTATGTTTCTCAAGAGTAACTGGCCTTTTTGACCCATTTGCCAAATACTACACTGTAAGATTCGGCTCCCAGTCAGCTCACCAGGCAACAGCATCAGCTTCTGGAAATGCCTGCCACCCCAGGCCTTGGGCCATCACCCTCCAGGGTTCTCTTTACCCAGACTGCAAGCTATGATCTCAGGAAAATGTTTTATAAGCAAACAGAAGTAGTCATAACATGAGAATATTCATTAGTGAGCTGACTTTTCCCAAAGGATGGAGTATTCTAGGCAAAGGTACAAAATGCAAATAAACAGGCCAAGCCTGTGGAAAGTGAAGAGGACCTTCCCATTAATTGCACATCTACTCTGTACACAAACACACACAGAATTTGTTTAAGAGGAAGAGAGACAGACAGATGGAGAGCACCCTTCCACTGGTTTATCCCCCAAACGTGTGCAAGGGGTGGGGCTGGACCAGGACAGAGCCAGGAGCCAGGAATACAGTCCAGGTCTCCCACATTACTTGAGCCACCATCACTGCCTTCCAGGGTCTGCAATGGCAGAAAGGTGCAGTCAGAAGTTGTAGCTAGGAATCAAACCCAGGGACTTCGGTGTGGGACACAGGCATATTAACTGCCGGGCCAACCATCCACTCCTGTATGTTTATACATTTTAATCTCATTTAATCCTTACAGCAAACTCTTGCAAAATATTGGGATATCAGATGACATAGTGACAAGACTATGTAGATAAGCTGCAAACTACAACTGTGAATCAGCAAGTGATGCAGAACTTAACGGAGTCCATGAAAGTTATATTACTCAATGACTGGATTCCACGCAAATGACAAACACTCTAGTTAAGGATTAAAGAGGAAGGAATCCACGTGGGAGCTCCCATAGGGAATGACTAAAAGAATGACAGAGAATGCTGGAGAAAGTGAGAGTACTGTCATTCAGAAAACAGCTCGATGACTATGCTGCTGTTACATCAAACATGATGAGGGACGCCACATCCATAGTTTCATAAAATTTGCCAAAAATTGCCTCCAATGCTGTCCACGTGGACGCCATTCTTCGGGGGTCCTGTATCTGCGGATCCAACCAACTGAGGAACAAAAATATTTTAGAAAAATTGTCACTGATCCTGAAACAATACAACAGAAAACTAACTGCCCAGCATTTACATCGTATTAGTCATTGTAAGTAATCTAGAGATGAGTTAAAGTATACAGAGGATGTAGGAAAGTTACGTACAAATACTGCCATTCTATGCAAGTGGCTTGCACATTTGTGGATTGGGTGCAATAGGGGGTCCTGGAGGGGCTGGCATTGTGGTGTAGCAGATGAAGCTGACCATCTGTAACACCCAGAATCCCATATGGGTGCTGGTTCATGTCCTGGCTTCTCCACTTCCAATCCAAATCCCTGTAGTGGCCTTGGAAAAGCAGCAGAAGATGACCCATGTGGGAGACCTGGAAGAAACTCCTGGCTCCTGCCTTTGGCCTGGCCCAGCTCTGGCTGTGGCAGCCATCTGGGGAGCAAACCAGTAGATGCAAGATATGTGTCTCTCCCTCTCTCTAACTCTGAATTTCAAATAAATAAACAATTTTAAAACTGGTATCGTACATAAGCATTTAAAAATTACACGTTGGGGCCGGTGTTGTGGCACAGTGGGCTAGGCTGCTGCTTATAACACTGGCAACCCATATGAGCCCTGGTTTGACCCTGGATGTCCCACTTCTGGTCCAGCTCCCTGAGAGTGCATCTGGCAAAGCTTTCCCAGGCCATTAGCAGGGAGCTGGATCAGAAGTGGAGCAGCCAGGATACGAACTGGTGCCCATACAGGGTGTAGCAATGCAGGCAGTGGCTTAACCTGCTACGTCACAGTGCTAGTTCCTGCCCTACTATTTAAAAAAAAAATAAATTAAAAGGGCTGAGTTATGTATAGGGATATAAAAGGGAAAAGACACAGACTAGAATATCTAGAACACAACTCAACACACTGCACTGAGAAGAGAATACTGAAGAAAGAAGATTGTCTGAAATGAGAAGACATGCAAAACTCCTGTGATGGATTCAAGGAAGAACTTGATGCAAATAATGAATAAGCTAGCATGGAAACACAAGATGAAACAGCAAATATGTATCATGGCGCAAGGGGTTAGGCCAGTGTTGTATCAGAGTGCCAGTCTGAGTCCCAGTTGCTCTGCTTCTGGTGCAGCTCCCAGTTAATACACCAGGGAAAGCAGCCTAAGTACGTGGGCCCCTACCACCTATGTGGGAGACAGGATGGAGTTCCAGGCTCCTGGCTTCAGCCTGGACATTGTTGTGGCCATTTGGGGAGTGAATCAGAGATGGAAGATCTCTCTCTCTCTCTGTCTCTTGACCTTTCTCTGTCACTCTGGCTTTCAAATAAATAAGTAATCTTAAGGAAAACATACTCTGTGTTATAACTCTGGTCTTGTACTACTAGCACAGTCCCCTGGGGATGTTCAATATCTAACTGAAGTCAACTGGAGCAAAAATGTCCACTAGTCCTTTGTCACAGGTTTGAATGGACATCATCCTGAAGCTGTGGCTCTCGATCTCTCACTCCTTATTTTGTCCCAAGGGATGCCTCGGGATGGAAAGAACAAGAGTTTTGGAATCATGCAATCTGTGTCTAAATTCTAGTCCTGTTTCTTATGAGGTCTAATACCTGGGAGTACGGTCTTAGGTCCAACACCTAAGACCTGGGAGAGGTCTTAGTTTCTATGAACTTCCATTTTCTTACCAGTTAAGTGGAGACAATAGCACATGTCTCAGTGAGGTGCTTAGGGATTAAATGAGATAAAACATAGCAACACAGGGACACAGCAGAAGCTCGATCAGAGGGAAAGCCCTCTGTCCCTTTCTCTAGACTTGCCGCACTCACCTGCACTGTCTGCCTTTGCAGTCTGCCCTGCAAGACCAGCTTCCACGTCACTCCCTCCACGGAACCTTCTTGAATGCACCCAACCAGCTACGCTGCTTCCACCTCTTTGCTCCCAAATGCTCTGTATGGTGCCCACCACAGTTCCTTCAGCCTTCCCTCTTCCTGCTTCTAGAAAGACCATCTTCCCCCGAGGTCCCTCTTCATCCTGCCCACAGCCTGTGCCCCACAGGTGCGCAACAAATGACTGCTGCCTGAGAAAACAGTCCTTAGCCTGGAGGCAGGGCTGCTGTTCTGCCCCCTGCTTAGCTTTTCTAAGACTTGGATCTTTCTTTGCTCCTCAAAGTTAAGGGGCCAGGGCAAGGAGGTCAGGATATGACCAAAATGCTGTGCAAACTTTAAAAGACCCAGTTCTTAGAGCTGTTATCACCAAGTTATCCAACAAGGCCATTCTCAGAACTAAAAAATAAAATAAAATAATAATAATAAAAAGAAAAGTACTGTCAATGGTACAGCTCCCCGGCCCAGCTGCAGGACCACAACAGCCCCAGCACGCGGAGAGAGAACACAGAACCGCAGCCCCTCACACAGAGCCCTGCCAAGGCCAGTGCTTGAGGGAGAACAGGGTTTATCCTTCCCCCAAAAAATTAACGACTCAAAATTTCCCACCCGTGTTTGGTTTCAGAAGCTATTGTCAGCAACAGCAAAACAAGGGACTAAAGCAACGCAGAGGTGGGCAAGGGATCCAGGCATGGGGATTCCAACAGAGAAGAGAAGTAGAGGGAATTCCCAGGAGGAAGGCTGTGCAACCATCTCGCAGGGGGACTGACCTGAGGGAGCCAGAGAACGGGGGCTGTGGGAAAGCCAACTTGCAACAGTGCTGACTCCTTACCCAGTGAGTTAGGTGGTACGGAGAAGAGACCAATAGTGTTGAATGGGACGATGAAGTGTGATGGCTACAGCAAACTCAAGTAATGGGGGCAGGGGGCGTGTGGGGGAGCAGGTAACACAAACAAGAAGCCACACCAGAGTTATCAACTGCAACGAGGGTATGACTCCACATCCGGCCTGAGAATACTGGGGGTCGTAATGACATAAACCCCAAAGGATTTGGTAACTGTGAGGCAGCTATGTTGGAAAGAATGTAGGGACGCTCAGAAGTGGGAGACAAGCAGCACACAGGAGTGACACCAAAGTCTTCATCTTTCACTAGTAGGAAGTCAAAAATATCTTTTTGAAATGGACTAAGGATAAGCAGCAGCATTATAAGCATCGTCTCAGAAATTGAGAAATATTCACAGAGGTGAAAGAACTGAAAATGTTTATAGACAGATATGTGCATTATTATTTTGATGAGAAACTTCATGTACCACTGGATACCAGCTCCCTTGTCTGGGTGTTCGGGCAGATACCACGGGTCCTTCTCATGGGACAAAGGTGGGACGCCTTTCATTAGGCCCAAGAGAGACCCCCCCAAGCTCCCTGCACAGGGCAGTAGACACCGGAAGGGAGACTCTGGGACAGCTATTGAGGGGCCATCCAGGACCTGGGCTGAGGATGGCTGGGAACACAGGGAAGGGGGAACCAGCAGACCCTCCACCCTCACCTACACAGGAACTCCGGGGGGACACCTGAGCGTGATGTGGATTTGGGTGTCAGAGGCGGGAGACGCAATTATGGGGGCAACAGTTCTGGAGAAGACCCCTTTTTCTCCCAGACACAGACAGACCCCACAACCTCTAAAAGAGGCTGTGGGTATCCTGGCTGCCTTTCCAAATAAGGAACTGCAGAGGCAAAAAAAAAAAAAAAAAAAAAAAAGGCTAACGACAAGTAACACACGCACCTGACCATCTTTGGTGCCAGGCATTGCACAACTGGTTTATGCTGAAGTATAAAGATGAGCCTTTTGCAAACTTCTCAGAGCCTGACGAGGCTGACTATCACGGTTTCAGTGTTTTGTTAATGGACAAAGTATTTACGGGAACATGTAAGCCAAGAGACTGTCGGACGGGGTTACATATCTGGAGAAAAAGAACTACGTTCCCTTGAGCATGGCGCATCGAGCCAAGCTTTGAAACCAAGACCACTCTTTAAGAAGCTTTCAGAACCAAATCCTTGAGGTATGCTGGTGCAAGGGCAAAACTGACACCAGGGCTGGTGCTGCTTTTATCCAAGGTTACAATATCTCTACACTCGGCTGAGAGCCTAAAATAACTTCAAAAGGGCCGCCTGCTGCTAAGTGGGTTACTGTTACACAGCAGCCAAACACCGAACTAACAGGAGGAGGAGAGGGTCCACTCTGTAATATTATCTCATCCAAAAATTCCTGGGGATTTAAAAGGGCAACTTGCTTCCTTTTGTCCTTTTGCCACTGTCGGCCAGGGCAGGGTGTCGCTATGGTACAGTCTCACATCAGACAGCCTAGCCCTTTCTCGTAAGGTGTGGGGGCTAGAATCAAGGCTTGAAATGTATGTGAAAGAATGGAAAAACGACAGCCTCACCCCATCTTCTTTTGAATCATGGGGATTATTTTTTTTTCCTCTTCTGTGTACAAGGACATGGATGACTCTCATGTTCTTTCAACAAAGTCTAAACCCTTTTCTGGAACTAGAATCCAGAAAAATCTGAATATAATTTTTTCCCTTGTTGTCATAGCAATGGAAGCAACTGGAATGGAGAGAAAAAGCTGCGCCCGACACAGAGAAGGAGCTGGCTGTTGCTGTTGTATGCTGGAGACTTCCAACCGGGAACTGCCAGAGAACTAAACCAAATCTACTCTGCTCAAGTTTTTGGAACACTCAGCTGGAATCTTCCCCAATGAGTGTCACTATGTGGAGAAAAACTAAGAATAACCACTATCCTCTTTGGTTACCGTGTAACCAAAAGGAGACACTGGTGACTATATCATGGAATATAAACTACGTATAAAGCCTTATGAAAAGTTAGTATGCAAAACTAACAACTGTTTAAAAATCACATTTGCATCTGGGCAAAAACTAAAAAGCAAGAAATTATTTTAAAAGTTGACAGGCTGGGGGCCAGCGCTATGGCGTAGAGGATAAAGCTGCTGCCTGCAGTGCTGGCATCCCATATGGGTGCTGGTTCGAGACCTGGCTGCTCCACTTCCGAACCAGCTCTCTACTATGGCCTGGGAAAGCAAAGGAAGGTGGCCCTTGGGCCCCTGAACCTGCATGGGAGACCCAGAAGAAGCTCCTGGCTCCTGGATTTGGATGGGCTCAGCTCCAACCATTGCAGCCAATTGGGGAGTGAACCAGTGGATGGAAGACTCTCTCTCTCTCTCTCTCTCTCTCTCTCTCTCTCTGTGCCTTTCATTCTCTTGCTGTGTAACTCTGATTTTCAAATAAATGAATACATATTAAAAGAAAAAAAAACTTGACAGGCTGGGGTCAGTGTTGTGGAGTAGTGGGTAAAGCTGCCACCTGTGGTGCAGACAACCCAAATGGGTGCCAGTTTGAGTCCCGGCTGCTCCACTTCCAACCCAGCTCCCTGACAAGGCACCTGGGAAAGCAGCAAAGGATGGCCCGAGTCCTTGGGCCCCCTACACCCATGTAGGAGACCAGGAAGAAACTCTTGGCTTCGGCCTGGCCCAGCCCTAGCCATTATGGCCATTTGGGGAGTAAACCAGCAGATGGAAGATCTCTCTGTCTCCGCCCCCCGCCCCGTAACTCTACTTTTCAAATAAACAAAAATAAATCTCAAAAAAAAAAAAAAAAAAAGGTGACAGGCTGTCTCCCTTGGTGATGGTTTGCCATGCCACTGGTTAGAATAGGGGTAAGAAAGGAACTCTGACAGTATGTTATTATCATTGGTCTTTAAAATGACAGTACCAGTCTTAGAACCCATCTCTTGTAATTAAAAAGACTAAGACTATTAGAGCTCTTCACAATATAGTTTATTTCCTGTCCAGCAGGTACAGGAGTTGCTCCCTGGGTTCTCTGCTGCGTATTCTCCCCTGCACCATGGTGTATGTTGAGAGAAGTTCATTGACTAAGTTGAAGTATTACAAAAGGCAGCTTGCGTTCTAATCTGTATGCATCTTTGGGATGTTTGAAGAAATCTGATTCCTTGATGTAAAAAGAAATCATTGTAAGAGCTGGCAACTCTGCACCTGTGCAGACAGATACCTCAGCAATAAAGCATCATGGGCTGATAATGTAAAGAAGAAAAACCAAACCAAAACAAAAGGTACTGGGTTGGAGAACAAGGACACTGGGAGAATTTTTTAATTTTGGATTCCAGTGTTCAAGCTAACATCTGTTGGGCACTGGCCCTGCAACTGGACACGGGGCAAGGAATGGCAATGTTGTTTTATTAGCAGAGACTGAGAATAATTCTAGAATTATGCACATCTGCTGGTACAGCAGGTGACTGAAATTCGAGGCTCACTGGGGCTTTTTCCTATCCGTTGGCTCCCTGTGTGACACAGCTGAGAGGTAACAAATGGCAGCGCTAGGTAGTAACGTGCTCTGTTGAGTAATGTGCTCCTTTCCCACAACGATCACCATGGCCTCCGATGGGCTGGTCCAGCGGGGAGGAGCACACCCAGAAATCAAGCTCCCTTCGAAGTGAGAGAGCGGGGCACACATACGGCACCGTGTGCATGTCCTAGTCACAAGGCTCCGTGTGCATGTTCTGGTCACCAAGGCGAGCACAGGTTGCCTGCAGGTGCTCAGCAGGAAGAACATCAGAAAAAAGTATCAGAACCCAGCACACAGGGTAGAACAAGCAATCAATCTCATTTAACCAGTGGTGACAGTAGTTCAGCGCCGGTTATCCTAACACTTCCATCTTGTCTGAAAGGATCATCTGACCATATGAACAACAAAGTGACGACGTAATTTCATTTCCTTTCTTTGACACACACACAAAACAAAGACAAAAACTAAGAACTCTTTTCACCATGTGCCTGAAACTATTAAATCCTCGAACTATTACAATAAATGCAAGTCAGGCTTTTTTGTATTAAAAAAGAGAGAGACAACAATTCCAGATATGTGGGGGAATTTCTTACAAGCTATCAACAGGATGATATATGCCCCGTTGGTTATGGTCTCGAGTAGTTGTTTGAATGCCAAGGAGAACAGGCCTCTGAGAGGCAGGTTTACTGCCTCCCAGTCAAGAGTCAGGGGTGGGAATTTAGGACAGCAGTCCAGACACTGCCCAGGGATGCCCACATGCCTGGGGTCCAGTCCCAGCTCTGTTTCTGACTCCAGCTTCCTGCTGACGGCCCCCTGAGTGGCAGTAGATAATGCCTCAAGTACCTGTGTCTGCCACCACCAAGGAAGACCCGGATCATCTTTTCAGCTCCTGGCTTTCACCTAGCCCAGGTCTGACTAGTACAACCATTTGGAGAGTGAACCAGTGGAGGGAAGATCTCTCTCTGCCTTCAAATAGACCAAAATAAATTATATAAAAAAATTGTAAAATTTGAATTTTAAATTCATTCCTGCTCACAAAGTCTCTCTCTTAAGATTTTATTCATTCATTTATTTGAAATGCAAAGTTACAGAAAGGGGGGGGGGGGGAGCGAGAAAATCTTTCATCTGCTAGTCATTTCCCAGATGGCCACAAGGGCAGGGCTGGGCCAGACTGAAGCTAGAGCCTGGAACTCTGTCCACATATCCTGCACTTGGACCATCTTCCACTGCCTTCCCAGGTGCATTCATCAGGAACTGGATAGGAAGTGGAACTGCCAGGACTCTGACCAATGCTCGTATGGGATGTCAGCATCGCAGGCAGCAGCTTAACCCACTGCTCCACAAGGCTGGCCCCCAGAAAGTCTCTTTAATTGAAAAAACATAGAAACTAAAATGGGAGGAACAATCCAACATTTGCCAAGCAACCGTTCCGAGAAGGGGATTTTGAACAAGCTTGAGTGTCTACTCTAAGAGCAGACGGAGACTGTCGTTCTATGTCGACACCACCGTGACTGTGCTGTGCTAGGATGGACGCGGGCTTCAAGCTGCAGTGGCCTGCGGTGGATCCCAGCACTGCCGCTCCGTGTGGTGCTGGAGGACTCGTGTAAAACCCCGCGCCTTGTTTCCCCACCTGAAGGGCAGTACTGATCCTGCCCACCCTGCCTACACCCCTGAGGAATAGAAACAGAGGTCCCGACACACAGGCACAAGCAGCAAAACTCAAAAACATTTGTGTTGTAAAGGACGCCATCAAGAAAGTAAAAAGACAATTCCAAAGAGTGGAATGTGCAGAAGTCATAAATCTCACAACAGGCATACCCGAAATGTAGAAAGAACACTTATAACTTATTAAGAAATTACTCAATTAAAAACTGAACAAAGAACCTGAACAGATATTTCTCCAAAAAGGAGATGCAAATGCCAATAGGCACATGAATCGTTCCTCAACATGGTTAGCCATCAAGAAATGCAAATTAAAACCAAAATGCGATACCACTTTGTACCCACTAGAATGGCTTAATCTAAAGGACAGGTAATAGGGGTGAGTGTTTGGTGCAGCAGTTAATATGCCATATTCGCTTAGGGTGTTCCCACCCCTTGTCAGAGCACCTGGGTTCAAGTCCCTGATCCCAGGTTCCTGCTAGCTAACGGGTGTTCTGGGAGGCAGCAAGTGATGAATCGAGTAGTTGGGGCCCTGACACCCATTCAGGGGACCAGCCCCCCCGGTTTTCTTCTGGCCAAGCTCCAGCTGTTGTGGGCATTCCGGGAATGAGCCAGCGATGTGACATTTCTATTCCACTTTTTCTCTGTCTCTGCTTCTTTGCCTTTCAAATAAATTAAAAAAAAAAAAAAAGGGTAGGCATTTGACACAGTAGATAAGTCACTCACTGCTTAGGATGCCTGAACACATTTTGTGGTGCCTGGTTTTGAGTTCTGGCTGTGCTTCCAATCTAGCTTCTAGCTAATGTACATCCTGGGAGGTCAACAGCTGATGGCTCAGGACTTGGGTCCCTGCCCTGTACTTGGGAGATCTGGATTGAGTTTTAGGTCCCTGGCTGGCCTGGCCCAGCCCTAGCTGATACAGTCATTTGGGAGTGAACAAGCAGATAGGGTCCTCCCCCTCCCTCTTCAATAATCCAACAATAAAAAATTTTTTTTGTTAAAAAGGAAGAGTATTGATACATACTACAACCTGGATAAACCCTGAAAACACTGTGCTGAGTCAAAGAAGTCCCGGTCCGGGGCTGCCGTTGTGGTGTAGTGCATTAAGCCTCTGCCTGTGATGCTGGCATCTTATATCAGAGCACTGGTTATAGAGTCCCGGCTTCACTGCTTCTGAGCCAGCCACCTGCTGATGTGCCTGGGAAAGCAATGGAAGATGGCCCAAGTGCTTGGACTCCAGCCATCTATGTGGGGGACCAGGATGGAGTTCAGGCTCCTGGCTTCAACCTGACTCGGTTCCAGCCGTTGTGGCATTTGGGGAGTGAGACAGTAGATGGAAGGTATCTCTTTCTCTCCCTCTATGTAACTTGCCTTTCAAATACATACATTTTCAAAAATCTTTATAAAAGAAACAGGGTCAGCATTGTGGCATAGTGGGTTAAGCTGCCACCTGCAGTGCCAGTGTCCCAAGTGGGTGCTGGTTTGAGTCCCAGCTATTCTACTTCTGATCCAGCTCCCTGCTGGTGTGCCTGGGGAGGCAGTAGAGAACAGCTGCAGGGCCCCTACACCCACATGGGGGACCCAGAGAAAGCTTCTGGCTTCAGCCTGTCCCAGCCCTGGCTGTTGCGGCCATCTGGGGAGTGAACCAGTGGATGGAGGACCTCTCTTTCTGTCTGTCTCTCTGCCTCTGTAACTCTGCCTTTCAAATAAATAAATCTTTATTTAAAAAAAAAGTCCAGAAACTCCCATCTTACATGATTCCATTCATATGAAAGTGCAGAATAGAGAAATCTACAGACACAGAAAATAGATTAATAATTGTTTAGGAGTACAGGGGTGGGGTGGGGAAGAGGATGGGAGAAAAAGGGGTGAAAACTCAAAGGTACGCGGTGTCTTTTTAGGGTGATTAAAATGCTTTGTGGTGACGGCTGTACAACTGCGAATACACTGGAAACCACTGAATTGTACATTTTCTGTAGGTGAATTATATGGTTTGTAAATTATGTCTCAATAAAGCTGTTATTAAAGAATTACACAAATAAAGGGTAAGTGGGACAAAGGGGGAAAATACAGTGGGACAAGATGCTAATTATCACCAGTCGCATGGAACGGTGAGGAGAACACAGCCAAGCTCCTCCGCTCGGTGCGATTACTTTATCTCCCCAAGGTTCAGCTCCCTCATCTGTAAACCAGGAATGGCGCCTGCCCCACCTGAGTGAGACGGCACGAGTCAGTGCATTCATGAATCAGAGTCCAAGGCTGGGTGGGAGGGAAGCAGAGTAGAGCATAGTATGCAAGGGAGTAGAGGCCCTAGCCCTTCCCACGAGCAGCAGCCTCCCAGGAGTCAGAGGGAGAGGTGACTACCACCTGTCAATTTTCCCAAAACCATGACATCCAGTAAGAAACCCAGCACAAAGGACGCACAAAAGCAGGACACCAGTGATGGATCCAGAGTGAGCGAGGACCTCCAGGATGGAGACCTGCCCTGGGTTCTTTCCTGAAGGGCTCACCAGCCACACCCACAGGTTAGATTCCTCTCATCCCATCCTTTGCTCCTCTGTAATTGCTTTGGTGAGTTTCCAAGCCAAGCGAGAGAGCCAAGAGCATTTCAGGAAGGGACACTTGATGAAAATCACCTGATTAAAATATTCCCGTGTAGTCTGTTAAGAGTGGTGGTGGTGGTGGTGAGATAGGGTGGATTGGAAACCACAGGCTCAAGCATTAAAAGCAATAAATTATATGCAAGGCTCTGCCACCCTGTATGACCTTGGGCAAGTCGCATAAGGGCCCCATTCTCTCTGATCCGGAGAGCAAGGGGAATGCCTGCCACCTGCCTACCTCATGGGGGTTTGGGAAGGATTAATGAGATAATGTCTGAGCTCTGCTTCGGGCTCCTTGGAGACAGCCACCATATATCAGGAATTATTAGCACAAGCCAGGACAGTTTCTTGCCCATTCCTCACCTCATGAAGCGATCTATTCCCGATTGCTTATAGAAAGAGTGGACTGGGGAGGTCATGACCCTGGCTAGGGCCTTCTTTTACCACTCCCTCAGCCCACACTTGTCTGCAACGGGGCCCCTTTAAAGTTTAGCACAGTGCCCAGCATTTAATATCGGTGATGGATGATACAAAGAGAGAGAGAGAAAGGCTCTCCGGATGTTCTGTCTTAGCAATGCTTGGCTGTGTGGTACCACCCCCAGGCCCCAGCATTCCAGGGCACCAGGGGGGCGACTGCCAGCTTTCGGATGAAGGACAAGCTCCCGGAGGCCCCAGCTCATCAGTTCTCAGCTAACAGGTTGATGGACAGGTTTCTGCAGAGTCCGATTTCAAGGGAGCCAACTAGAGAAACCAAGAGGCTGTAAGTTCATGTACAAAGAAATCTGTATTTATTCTATTTCTAAGTAAGGGCAAGACCATGCTGTGTTGAGTGTGAGTTTGAGTATCTGTGTGTGTGTTCAAAAGATACCAAAAAACGACACTCTATCTCATGAAAAGAAAAGCAGGTCTCTAATCTTTAAAGGTCTTGATCCAGTTGGGTGAACTTGACATTTATTTCTAGAAAGCTCACAAGCCTTGATAAACAGCAGGGGAGAGGTCAGAGTAGAGGACCCGAGAGCTCCAAGTCAAAGGATGTAGCTACTGAGTGTTTGCGGGCCTGTGGGTCAGAGCAGAGAGGGAGCAGCTCAGCCGTTGCTCGCTCAGAATGCACAGGTCAAGGCTTGAACTGCAGCTGCAAGAGGCCTGGCTGCATGCCTGAGGGTCCTCCAGGAGGGAAGGGATGGGAGGAGCCCGAGATGCACTTCAGGGCCATTCCTTCCCCCACCTCCTATCTCTGCTGGGAAAGTCTTATCACTTTCTAGGCTCTGAGGAGGAGGCTTCCTGCCCAGCCCCCTCAGAATAGAACTGCAGAAAAGTACAATCAACCTAGCCACAGGCTCCACAGTGCAGGGCATCGGCACCTGCTGCATTCACCCAGCCCCTTGTTTCACTGTCATGCGTTTGTGGTGGGAAGGGCCAAGACCATGGAGAGCCGGCACCTTTGGCTTCTCTCCTTTTTGTTGTCCATGTAAGTTACAAATGGGCTGGGGCTGGTGTTGTGGCACCGTGGGTTAAGCCGCTGCTTATGATGCTATCGTCCCACATCAGTTTGCCAGGTCAAGTCCTGGCTGCCCTGCTTCCAATCCAGTTCCCTGCTAACGCACCTGGGAAGGCAGTGCAAGATGGCTCAAGTGCTTGGGCCCCTGCTGCCCACATGGGAGACCTGGATGGACTTCTTAGCTCTTGGCTCTAGCCTGGCCCCTTCAGACATTTGGAGAGTGAACCAGCAGATGGAAGACCTGTCAGTTTTTACTCTGACTTTCAAATAAATAATTTAAAAAAAAAAAGGTCTGAATATAAAAAGTGGCTTATTGTACCCTTAACAGTTGAGTCAGTAAAGACTTGACCTTGCCTGGTCTACTGTGCTTGACAGGAAGGGGCACCCAACTCTCACTCTGATTATACCGAAGCTTTAGGTCAAGAGAACAGAGTTGCTTCTCAGGGCCTGTCATCAAGGAAGCAGCAGGATTCAGGGCAACAGGAAGCAAATCTTAAGGCACCTGGGTCAGCCTCCTGGCACAGCCAGTGTTCTTTCCATCTCAGATTCATCATCCACAGTAAGCATACTGACACTGACATGGTCAGGTTGTTTTGAAGATGAGACACCCAGAGCAGTGCCTGACACAACCAGTGACACCAAGAAGAGTGACAACACCAGTGACAACGAGAAGAGCTGCGAACACCCGTCTGCCCGCCAGGTTCCAGGCACTGCTCCACTAGGCATGCAGGTTTCAGCTTATCTGATCTTCACAACCACCTTGGAAGCAGCTATTCCTGGCATTCTTGTTTTACAGATGAGGAAACCGAGACAAGGGAGTTAGGCAATTTGCTCAAGGTCACACACAAGTGGCTTTAAACCCAGGAGGCCTCTGAGCCACAGCAGTCACCAAATATGAGGACAGCGTGCTCTCATTACTTCCTTATGTCTGAAAAGGAAGTGGCTTTTTTATCCAGTCTCAGTGTTACCAGCAGCTCCCGTCTGTCCTGTCTTCTTGGTAATTTGAGCCTCAGTAAAAGGCAACAGTGAGAGGAGGGCTGGCAGACACCTGGACCCCAGAGGACTGGAGCAGTGACAGAACAGCCCGTCTCCTGAGGGAGAGGGGCGCACCTGCTTCACGACGCAGGGCAGCTGGGCTTCAGCGGCTCCTGCCTCTACAGGTCAAAGGTCCAAATTTAGGAAAATGCAGGTGTCCACAGCACTTTCAGTCAAATGCTGGACCAATGAAGATACATGTGACAACGGAAACGAAAACAGCAAGTTCGGGATGGTGGTGACATTTTGTAGGAGAGGAGAGGAGAGGAGAGGAGAAGGAAATACTCTTTCTTACACTGGTTCATGAGCGCCCCACTATTTGATTTATTGTTCTAAAACTCAACCCCCTGATTCCTATAGAAGTACAAACTTTACTATGTAATAAATCCACCCAGAATACCCCCATCACAGGCACAACCTATCCACTCTGTAAATCATTGATCTCCCCATTATATCTCCTGCCTACTTGCAATTATTTTTTCTAAAATTTATGTTTGTTTATTTTCATCTCCAAGAAAGGCAGAACGACAGGGTAGGGAGGAGAGAAGGAACGAGATCTTTCATATCCTGGTTCACTCCCTAAATATCTGCAATAGCCAGAGCCTGGGCCAGGCCAAAGCCAGGAGCCAGGAACTCCATCCAGGTCTCCCACATGGGTGACAGGAGCTCAAGCACTTGAGCCATTATCGGCTGCCTCCCAGGACACATCAGCAGGAAACTGAATCAGAAGCAGAGTAGCCAGGACTCAAATTGGTACTCCAATATGGGATGCAGGTGTTCCAGACAGTGGCTTAAACTGCTGTGCTGCAATGCCCACCCCATACTTTGTTTTTCCCAAAGCCCTATTGGGCAAAAGCCCAATTCTGACCTCTGCAAAGGCCCTAGATCTTCACCCATCTAAAAGGGAAAGAGCTTTAAAAAACTATTTGAGGGCCAGTGTTGTGATGCAGCAGGTGAAGCTGTGGCCTTCAATGCTGGATCCATATTGAAGCACCAGTTCAAGTCCTGGCTGCTCTACTTTCGATGCAGCTTTCTGTTAATGTGCCCGGGAAGGCAGCAGAAAATGGTCCAAATACTTGGACCCCTGCATCCACAAGGGAGACCTGGATGGAGTTTCTGGCTCCTGGCTTCAGCCTAACCCAGCCCCGACTGTTGTGGCCATTCGGGGAATAAACCAATGGATGGAAGATCTCTCTGTCTCTGTCACTCTACCTTTCTAATAAATAAAGTCAATCTTAAAGAGAAGTGTGAAATTCAACACAGTACCCCCTCCCACCTCCCCCCCCAAAAAAACAAAACAAAACAGGGTACTATGGAAGGAAAACAACAGAAAGAAACTACTAATTACACCAGTTTTCCTAACTGGAAGGAAAAAGTCAACATAGTAGCGAATTGTTAATGCACTAACCTGATCCAGTAAAAGAAACAGGTCATTGTTCTTTTAGTCTGGGTGGTGGCCAAGGAAGTAAGGCATATACCAGGCCTTTGGGTAGATTGCTTGGAGGATTACCAGGCAATCTTCCCTGGCTCCTAGATCAGGATGCAGATGACCCCACTGCCAGAATCAAGAGGACCACTCGTAGCCCTAGTGTAAAAGATCATCAGCCGTAATAGGAATCCCATCAAGAGATCTGTAACTTCACGTGAACTTAGGGCACTAACTCCTGATCACACCTGTCGGCTTACTTGGCTGATTTACCACCCCAAGGAGGCTCTGGACCATAGCTTGAACTCTCGCAACCATGGCCTTGAGCGTGTCACTCAGCCCCTCCCAGCCCTGCAGTTCTTCATTCAGAAAGCATGCAAAGAAACGCAAAGTTGGACAGCTTGCAATGCAGGCTGTAACAGAGGCAGCCGCTCAAAGCTGGTCCTCTCCCCAACCACTGAGATTTAGTTTGTGGCTGCCTAACAGCAAACTTTCAAGTGGGTGGGAGCAGTAACCCCCGCCTAAGTACTCAGGACTAAGGCTTATGACGGAGCACAGTGTGGACAGGAGAGAGAGACCGCCTCCAACTTGGTACCCTTCCTGAGGCACTTGTCTTCTCTGTGGTAGCTGTGGAGATCTTTTGTTTCACCCTGTGCTGGGCTATTTCACTGGGATGTGTCTGGAGGTCAACTGGAGGGCTTATTTCAACTCATTCTGCTAAAGCAAAGCACTCGGTCTATTTTGCTTCTGGAAAATCCTCAGCCTTCATCTCTCCGACCCTGCCCCTGCTCTCAGGCCCTGGAATACCTGCCAAACCTGGAGCTGGAGGCTTAGGTCTATCCTACAGGCCACTCGACTGCTCTGTGCACCTGCTCTGTATTCTGCCTCTTTGGCATCCTAGGTAAATACCACAGTAGATCTTCCAATCCACTGATCCCTTCTGCATCTGTGACCAGTTTGGAGTTTCCTTAATTAAGATTTATCTTGCAACACCTACTTTTCACTTCAAACATCTGTACATTATTCTTTTTTCATAGTTCTTTTCTGCATGTAATATGTCCTATCTTCTTATTCCTTCTTTTTTTAAAAAAAAATATTTACTTATTTATTTGGTAGATAGAGTGACAGAGATGGAGGGAGAGACAGAGACCTTCTATCTGCTGGTATACTCCCCAAAAGGCCACAACGGCCAGGGCCAGGCCAGGCCAAAGCCAGGAGCTTGGAACTCTAGCTGGGTCTCTTATGCGGGTGGCAGGGACCCAAGTACTGCCTTCCCAGGTGCATTAGCTAGAAGCTGGACTGGACAAAGAGCAGCCAGGAGCTGAGCCTGCACTCTGATACTGGATGCCAGAATGACAAGGTGAGGTTTAACCTGCTGCCCACCATGCCAGCCCTTTCTTATTCCTTCTTCTTTTTTTTTTTAATCTATCTATCTATCTATCTATCTATCTATCTATCTATCTATCTATAGGATATATTGCTTTATTTGAAAGTCAGGTTTACAGGGTGTGAGGGAGAAATAGAGAGAGAAAGGGAGAGTTCTTCCACCTGCTGGTTTACTCCCCAAATGGCCACAATAGCCAGAGCTGGGCCAGGCCAAAACCAGGAGCCAGGAGCCAGGAGGTTCATTCGGGTCTCCCATGTGGATAAAGGGGCCTAAGTACTTGAGCCATCCTCTGCTGGTTTCCCAGGCACATTAGCAGGGAGGTGGATCAGAAGTGGAGCAGCCAGGACTCGAACCTGTGCCCATATGGGATGCTGGCACTGCAGACAGTGGCTTAACCCACTGCACCACAGTGCCGGCCCCTCTTATTTCTTCTTATAGACTATTTCCTCCTCTCGTCTCTGAGAACCCTACTGCTGCATTTTAAAGTCATAATCAGACTGTCCTACTTTCATTTGATCTCAAACAAATTGACCTCTCATGGTTGATTTTGCTGGCTATCCTTTCTTGAGTTAGTTTTCCCTTGCATATTTTAGAATTTGGGTTCACAAACTCAGGGAGTCAAGAGTTAGTTTGGGGGACCAGGAGAGGTGGCTTTCTTCCCTGCACCAACAATTGTGTGGTGCCTTCTCCCAGGACGCCTGGTCTGGAACAGGGATTGTGTTGACAGATGAGGATGCCCAGCACATGGGAACACAGGTAAACCTTGGCCATCAGGCCTGCGGGTGGCTTTGGCCCCAGCGTGGGCTGCAAGATTCTATCTATTTCTCCAGCTGCCCTAGGTTTCACCCCGAGCAGTAATTATCAGATGTTTTTAGCCTCCTTTCATAGCTGAAGCCACCCAGCCCAGACCTTGGTTTTAAGCACCAAGTCTGGCTCCAGTCCCCTCCCGACATGGGCTACTTTTAGTCCCCACTGCCTCACCAGAGAGCCCCTCACACTACCCACTTCTCATAGACCGGAAGGATAGAAGGATGGTGGCTTCGCAGTGAATCTTTGCTTTGTGTTCCTGTCCTTTGAAAAAAATATTTACAGATAGGTATATCATGTTTTTGAACATAATGACATCTTCAATTTTCTTTTTTCTTGGAATGGGGGTGGAGAAGAAATGAATCAAAATTAAATTCCCACACTGGGTGGGAGATGATATTTAAGCAACCACCTAGAGGGGGTAAGGGAGAGAGCTTCATGTCGAGAGAGGAAGCAAGGGCCAGGGCAAAACCCCCAGGCGGGTCTGGGTGACTGAAGAACAGCACAGAGGCAGGGTGGGGACCAGTAGGAGAAACGGGGACAGCAGCTACAGCGGCCAAACCACAGAGGATTTTATCAGCATCTGCAAGGAGCTGGGGAGTCACTGGTACATCCTGAATGCAGTGGCGACACAGGCTGACTTATGTTGGAGCAGGACTGGCTGCTGTATTTGAGAAAAAACTAGGGCGGTGGGTAGTGGTGGGCAGTGACAGGCCAGCTAGGAGGCTCCTGCACTAATCCAGAAAGAAATTAAGATGGCTTGGGATGGGGTAGAAGCAGAAAACGCTGTGGAAAGTGGTTGGATTCTGAACGTGTTTTGAAAGCACAGCCAGCAGGATTTGTCGATGGATCAGGTGTGGGTGGACAGAAGGGGAGGAGTCAGAGGAGACTCCAAAGATAGAAAGGTTATTACCTGGAGGAGGAAAAATTACAGAATACGGTTGCTTTGGAGGGAGTTCAGTTTTAAACACGAAGATTAGGCTTCCTTATTTAGCTACAAAGACACAATAATTACTGTTAGGACTCAAAGAAGACCGAGGGACAGGTGTTTGGCCTAGCTGCTAAGCCACTGCTCAGGACGCAAGCATCCCACAACACAGTGCCAGGGTCCGAGCCCAGGTTCCCCTCTGATTCCAGCTTCCCACTAACGTAGAACCTGGGAGGAAGTGAGGTGATGGTTCAAGCAGTGGGCCCCACCCCTGTGGGAGACCCAGAAGAAGCTCCTGACTCCCGGCTTCAGATGGGCCCAGCCAGCCCTTGCAGCCTTTTGGGGAGTGAACCAAAAGTTGGAAAATCTCTTTCTCTCTCTCTCTCTCTCACTCTCTGCCTCTTCCTTTCTGTAATTCTACCTTTCAAATAAATCATTAAAAAAAAAAAAAAAAAAAAACTCAAAGTCAAGGGTGCCGGTGCTGTGGCAGAGTGGGCTAACTCTCCATCTGCAGTGCCGGCATCACATATTGGTGCCAGTTCATGTCCCAGTTACTCTACTTCCCATCCAGCCCTCCGCTTGTGGCCTGGGAAAGCCGTAGAAGGTAGTCAAAGGGCTTGAGCCCCTGCACTCACATGAGAGACACAGAAGAAGCTCCTGGCTCTAGAATGACTCAGCTCTGGCTGTTGTGGCCATTTGGGGAGTGAACAGAAAGAGAGGTCTTCCATCCACTGGTTCACTCCCCAGATGGCCATAATGGTCGGATCTGTGCCAATCCGAAGCCAGGAGCCAGGAGCTTCTTCTGGGTCTCCCACGTGCATGCAGGGGCCCTAAGACTTAAGCCATCTTCTACTGCTTTCCCAGGCCATAGCAGAGAGCTGGATCGGAAGAAGAGCAGCCGGGACTCAACCCGGCGACCACATGGTATAGCAGTGCTTCAGGCCAGGACTTTAATCTGCTGCGCCACAGGGCCAGCCCCAATAAATAAACTCTTTAAAAAACAAAACAAACAAACAAAAAAACTCCATGACAAGAACACAAACAGCACACTTAAAAATAAGTGAAAGGGAAGCAAGCATCTGGCCTACTGGTTACGATGCCTCTGTCTCAAATGAGCAATGCCTGGGCTGGATGCCTGGCTCTGGCTCCTGACTCTAGCTACCTGGGAGGCAGCAGTGACGGCTCAAGTACTTGGGCTCTTGCCACCCATGTGAAGGACCTGGATTGAGTTCCTGGTTCACAGCTTTGGCTGTGGAGCCCAGCCCTCGTCACTGTGGGCATTTGTGGGGTAGACCAGCAGATGGAAGTGTACTCTCTCTTCTCCCTGCCTCTCACATTAATGAAAAAAATAAACAAAAGATTTGACCAGAGACTTCAGAGACAGGAATAACAAATAAGCACATAGAAAGTTGCTCTGCATCATTGATCATCATAGAAATGTGCAATAAAACCATAACGAGATACCACTCACTACATACCCACTAGAATGGCTACAACCAAAAGGCTGACCATACAAAGTGCTGGCAAGGATGTGGAGCAATGGGAAGTTTCATATATTGCTTTCAGGAATGCATTTTGAAAGGCACAGTTCCTCTGGGGAACACTTTAGTGTTTCTTTTTTTTTTTTTTTAAGATTTATTTATATATTTGAAAGGTAGAAATATACATTGAAAGGGAGAGACAGACCGATCTTCCATCTGCTGATTCACTCCCCCAAATGGCCACAATGGCCAGGGTTGGTCCAGGCTGAAGCCAGGAGTCAGGAGCTTCTTCAGGTCTCACATGTTTGCAGGGGTCCAAACACTTGAGTCATCCTCCACTGCTTTCCCAGGCACTTTAGCAGGAAGCTGGATCAGAGCTCACTTGCTCTCTTTCTCTTTCTGTCTCTCCTTCTCTCTATATGACTCTGCCTTTCAAAAAAATTAAATAAATCTTAAAAAAAAATGTTAAAGCTACACCTACCATGTAACCCAGACACTTCACTAATAGGTGTTTACAGAACAAAAATGAAAATATTTGCCCATATAAATCTTGTGTTCAAATATTCATAGCAGTTGTATTTGTAATAAACAAAAAGCAGATATGATCCAACATCCATCAACAGGTGCATAGATAAACTGTGCTCTCCCAAGCCAGCGGACTACTGTGCAGCAGTAAACATGGAAACCCTGGGGCTGTGTAGTACCTTGTGCCCCTGCACCTGCATGGAGACCCAGAAGAAGCTACTGGCTCCTGGCTTGGGATCAGTGCAGCTCTGGCCATTGCAGCCATCTTGGGAGTGAACCAGGAGATGGAAGACCTCTCTCTCTGTCTGCCTCTCTCTGTAACTCTGTCTTTCAAATAAATAAAATAAATGTTTAAAAAAATTTCCAACTGCTGACGCTGGCATCCCATATTGGAAGACCAGTTTGAGCCCTGGCTACTCTGCTTTCCATCCAGCTCCCTGCTAATGCACCTAGGAAAGCAGCCAAGAATGGTCTAGTACTTGGGATCTTGTGGCCCACTGGAGTCCCAGATGGAGTTCTGGGTTCCTGTCACTTGCCTGGCCCAGCTCTGCTATTGCTAGAGGTTAGAAGACTCTCTCTCTCTTCTCCCCTCCCTCTCTGTCACTCTGCCTGTCGAAGAAATAAATCTTAAGAAGAAAAAAAAAGTTACAAATGCTACAACATGGACGGACCTCAAATCATCAGGCTGAATAAAAAAACCCAGATTTCCTCCTTTCTTCTCAAAAAAAAAAAAAAAAAGAGCACTAGAGGCATGTTTCCATCTATGCGGAATTCCAGAGAATGTTCATGAATCTGCAGTGACAGCTGATCCATGACTGTCTGCCTCTGGGGTGGAGGGCGGGATGAGCCACCAAGGACGAGGCACTGTCGGAGGTGATGGAAACCTTCCGCATCTTGATTGTGGTGCTGGTTCCACAGGTGTGTACAGCTGCCAAAACTCACTACGTGTTGTCTTTCTAAATGCTTAGTATGTTTGTACACAAATACCTCAATTAAGTATGTAATTTTTTTAAAAGCGAAGGGCTGAATTCAGCAATTTCCCACACTGAGAGTCAGCTCTTTAAAAAGAGAATCAACAATTCCAACCAGAAGACTCAAGAACGCCAGTGCTGACCACTCGGTGGCTACCAGCGCCTCAGTTGTGCACATGGACTAGAAGAGAAAGAGGGCAACTTCCCTTTCCTGATGCCAGTCTAACTCAGAACCGGCCAAGGGAAACCCATGGCCCCCAAAGTCAATGTCTTTTCCTTTCTTTTCTAAGATCTATTTATTTATTTTGAAAGTCAGAGCATAGAAAGAGAGGGAGAGACAGAGAGATATCTTCCATTTGCTGGTGCACTTCCCAGATGGCTATAACAGCCAGGCCAAATCCAGGAGCTTCCTCCAGGTCTCCCACCTGGGGGGCAGAGGCCCAAACACGTGGGCCATTTGCCATTAGCAGGGATCTGGATGGGAAGTGGGGCAGCTGGGATTCGAACCAGTGCCCACATGGGATGCTGGTGTTGCCAGAGACTTTACTTGCTATGCTATAGTGCCGGCCTTGACGATGCCTTTGCAAGCCAGGTATTGTAAGTGGTGATTTTCTGTGCTTCATAAATCCTAGTCTTGGTAGCATTCAGAGTGAAACACAGAGCAGAGCCCCTAGGGTGGCAGCAGTCTTCCCATCCAGTTAGAGACAGTACAGGCACTGAGACATACATAACCATCTTGGGCTTGCCCTTCCAAAAGGATGGTCAATGAATAAGCCACCAACTTAGCTCGTTGCATCTGAAGCAAGAGGTGTGACCTGCACATATCTCTACATTCAGAGAACACACACCCCAAATTCCAGTCAGAGATCCACAACCACAACGGAGGACATTCTGATGGGTGTGACGTCACCATGGCAGCACAGCCCTTGGTACAGGAGCTTGGCTGGCAGCCCTTCCCAGATGCAGGCACACGGTACACATGTGACTGTGTACACGTGTGCCACAAATAACACACGGAGGACTCCACACATAAACGTGGAACAAACAATAACACGCTGGTTCTAGATTCTACCTAATGGCTTGCAACCTAACCCCAGCGGCACCACCGTGAGAGTCTGTGTAACAGCGAGGACCACAGGGTCCATCTCTGTGAAACACAGTGAACAGCTCACGTCTGGGTGGGGGGAGGTAGGGGAATGAGCCGGGGACAAACGGGGCCTCACTTGAGACAAGAGTCAACAGGGCATGGCCTGAGACAAGTGTCAGTACCATGGACAACTTCATCCCCCCCTCTGCATTCTCAGCCTGCCTCATAAGATCAGAGGTTAATAGAACTGAGAGGCTGCAGGTTACAGTGGGTAGGAGGTGACGCAGAAGTCACTCAGAGGATAAAACAGCTTTAGACCAGCGCTGTTTTCTGCAATGAGAGTGATGTTCTATTTCTACAGTGACAATGTAAGTGCCACAAACCACATGCCACTGCTGAGCAGACAAAAGGTGGCGAATACAGCGGCAGGACTGAATGTCTAGGCTTTATTTCATTTTAATGCATTTAAATAGCCACATCTGGCTGGTGACAACCAAATTCACTTTAGACTCTAGGACTCTAACAGTTACCTATAATCTCAAGGGATGAAGAAAAGTTCAAACTGACCCTTACCCTTTTCCTCCCAACTTATCTGAAAAGCATCAAATTAAAGTCAGAACCAGCTTAAATCTAGAACATACAGAAATGTATCTGATGCTAGTGGTTTGCAGGGGAAATGTTGTTTCAAAAAGATCTCGTTTTCAATAGCACAAAACACAACCCCACGGGGAGCCAGCGATGAGGTGTTTCCAGGTCAGAGATCAGTGGGCGGTCAGGTGCCCTGGGGAAACTGAAGCAGCAAGGCGGGGAGAGAGGCTCAGGCTGGCGTTAATTTCACCCAGTAGTCTTGGCCAAGACATTTTTCCTCTCTGGACCTCAATTTCTCAAAGACAAATAGGATTTAACCACTTGCCTCGCCTGATTCACAGAGT
Source organism: Sylvilagus floridanus (assembly GCA_949820135.1). Lineage (NCBI taxonomy): Eukaryota > Metazoa > Chordata > Mammalia > Lagomorpha > Leporidae > Sylvilagus > Sylvilagus floridanus. The sequence goes on from OX463233.1 coordinate 161,742,074, forward strand.
TGTCAGACAGGAAAGTAAAGGGTAAAGCACACCACGGATGCTGCTTAGAGGGCAGATGGCACCAACAATCCACGCAGGTGGCTAGGAGGTCCCTGTCCATTCCCCCTGGTCCAGCTCCCACCCCTCTGCCTCCACGGGATCTTTCCAGGCTTCTCCAGTGCACCACTTTCCCTGCTGACACCTTCCACACTGGACACTCTCAGATAAACTGTCACATGTGTACTCCTCCTCTCTCCAACAGGAGGGTGAGGTGCCAACCATCGGCCGAGGACTAAGTGAATAATGCACGTGCGGTGGTCTGAGTGTCTGTGTCCCCCCAGAGTCCATGCTGTGTTTAATCCCCAGCAGTCAGCCATCCCTTACCCATGCACTGTCCAGTGGGGACCGAGTGTGCAGGGCATCGAAGCTTTCTGGGCTGATGGTCATGCTGTTCTCTATCTTGACAGGGGTTAGGTTACACAAGGGGACTCATATTAACACGTGTACATTTCACTCCATATAAATTTTATCTTGATGAAAACACTATACACAGACAAAAAAAAAAAAAAAAAAGTACAGTCCAGCCAGCTACATACATATATCCCCAGTCAGAATCTCTGGGGCTAGGACCCAGACTGGGGGTTTTTAACCTGCTTCCCAGATGGCTCTGGTGAAAGTGAACTTCAAAGAACACCGGGAAATGACTACAATTCGCCTGGCCCAAAGAAAACAGGCTAACCGTAGATGAAGAATATGTTCAAATTGGGCTTCCCACTTTCTACCCAAACTGCAGTCTGCACTGGGGCTGCCCTGACCAAACGCCTCGGCCTGGGCGGCTCCCAGCGGTGGGGGCTGGGAGTCTGAGCTCAGGGTGCCAGCAAGCCAGGCCTCATTCTGGAGTTTCTTTTCCCAGCAGCCACCATCTCACTGTGCATGCACGTGATCTCTGGTGCATGCTGGGGGGAAAGAGCAAACTCTCTGGTATCATTGTTTATAAGGGCACCTGAGCCCCTCCCCCACCCCAGCCTCATCTTACTTTCATTACCTCCCAAAGGCTCCAAACATGAACTTTAGGAGACAAACACTCAGCCCCTAATACTTGTCGACCTGACAGAAATGATAGCCCAGATTCTCAACAGTTCTTGGAAAGAACCATATGAAATGGCCAATTATTTCCAATTTTTTCATTTACAAAAATGACACTAGCATATGGTTCTAGTTGGTACTGTTATGACAATAAAATAGTATCACTTTTAGACACAAGCATGTGCCTTGGTGAAGGGGTAGCTTCTTAGTCACTAAGAGCATACTCTCACTTGAAAGAGGTCTATCTAGATTCCGAACAAGATTATTCCTCGACGAAGGGAAGGAGGAAGGGAACAGGAGGAAAAGAGGGGAAGCAGCAGCTACCAGGTGTGGCAGTCAAAGGCCAAAGCATCTGCCCACCTGCCTGGGAGCCGCAGCAAAGGGATCACTTCCTGCGCAGGGAGCTATGGAGCTGCCTGGCCAAACGCGTGTGTGAGCTGAACTTGCTTCTTCCTCCAAGAAAAACAGCCCATGCTTTCCTGCCGTGGAGTGCTGGCTTTTCAACAGAATCAGAATCCTCACCCAAGGCTGCAAGAAATACTTGAGAAGTAACTCAACCCTCCTTTAAGAAGTGTTTGTGATTCATGAGAAATTTCACAGCAGAACAGTGCTGCCTCCCAGGTGACCACATGCTTCCCTGATGCTGCAGCAGGTACTCACTCTGCCAAGCCCTGAGTCTCATTTAGTCCTTGCTATAAGTCATCAGATGAAACCTATGAAGCAGGTGCGATTCATTCAGTTGTGAACGGACAATCACTTGCTCACCCTGAGCTAAGAGAGAAGCCAAACTCGAAAACGTGTCTAACGATGAAACTGGCTGGACTGGTACTCCAGGAGGGCAGGAGAGCCAAGTGTGACTAGTCATAGGCCCGAGGTTCCTGGTGTCCTCTGTGTCCCATGAGGGTCACCCCTTGAGCCCTCCCGCCATCAGTGGTGGCCACTTCAGATATGCAGTCTTTACAACTCCTACGTCAGGTCACAACCACTTCATCCCTATGTGAAGGGGGCAGGAGGCAGATGACAGTCCCAGGTGATGTGGAGCAGCCCAGGCTCAGGACGCCACACACCCGGAGAAACAAGACTCCCATTCAAATCTGGCACCCTGACACACACCTCCAAGCCGACACTCTCAACCACGGTATCATAGACTTTTCCCCCTCCCAGAGGGGAGGGCAAAGTAAAACCAACTGTCTTATCCATCTCCAAATCTATCAATCACTGCTTTTCTACCTTCCTTGCAGGCACCTAATTAGTTGTTGGTAGATCAACTGGTTACTACATTTCAGGAAAGACAAAATGTTCCAAAGAATCGCAACCGCAGCTCTGGTTTGTGTTTTTGTTGTTATTGTTGTTGGTTTTTTATTTTAAGATTTACTTTATGGGCCAGCACTGTGGCACAGTAGGTTAAGCCTCCAGCTGTGCCGCTGGCATCCCATATGGGCACCGATTCAAGTCCTGGCTGCTCCACTTCCGATCTAGTTCTCTGCTAATGGCCTGGAAAGCAGAGGAAGATGGCTCAAGCGCTTGGGCCCCTGCACCCGTGTGGAAGATCCAGAAGCAGCTCCTGGTTCCTCCTGGCGTTGGTCTGGTCCAGCCCTGGCTGTTGTGGCCATTTGGGAAGTGAACCAGTGAATGGAAGACCTCTGTCTCTCCCTCTCTTGTGCTTTCTTCTCGACTCCCCCACTCCCTCCATTACATTTTCTGTACCCCAAAACTGGGCTCACCAGAATCAGTGTAATAAGGTCTCAGAAAGAGCAAGCACTGTTACCCAATCAGAAAGCAACGTGTATACAACCAGGTCCGATCAATTTACCAAACACCCTCCAGGTGAGGCATGATGTGACATGTGCCATGGGCAACACGGTGAAGAGTCAGCACAAGGACCCCACTGTGGATGGCTCCAGACCATAATCCTCAGCTGGGGATTTTGCACTGTGAGTCTTATCTTGTAACAGGTGCCACCAAAACAAAGTCTCAGGACTGCAAAAGCCTTCAACAAAGACAGAATTTGGAAAGCGCTGTCCTGGCTCCAAACCATAAAGCCTTGGGGCTCTGACAGACCTAAAGATGCTCTGTGGAAACCCACGCTGCTCTGTAATTCTACTTCCAGACGCAGACAGCCTTGAACAAAAATGTGCCTGTTCTGCACGACAGGCACGGGGTCTTCTCTAGATCCAGGTCGAATCTACCTTCTTAACAAATCAAGATGTGCTGGGAGGGGCTAGTGGCTGGGGGAGACCTCTGGGCACTGGGCTATTTATACCCCAGGCCTGCAGCGATGGAGACTCTTTGACAGGACACTGAGTGATGCACAGTGAGTTCTCCCGAAGCAGCAACGCTCGCTCTGCTCTCAGCAATCCTGGAGATGAAGTCAAAGCACGGGCGCCTGCCGTCCTCCGTGCTGACCCCACGCACTGCTTCTGCAAATCGAGTAATTCTGGCTCAGCTCAAGGTTCAAGAAGCTTAACAAGGATACTGTCTGTCAGTGCAGGGCACTTTAAAGGACTCGAGGCCCGCCCTGGCTCTGCCTGTCTTCCTGTGGGAGAAAAGGCAAAACCACCTTCTTCAATTTCTCCTGGCTAAGCTGTCAGAGAAAAAACACCAGCCATGAAAGAGGGAATGGAAGAAGTCAGGAAGGTTGGGATTCCATCCAAAGCAAGAAGCCGCTGGTAACAAAACAAGCAAACGAACAAACGAAAACGAAAACGAAACGAGGAGGCAAAAATAAAGGCCATTCAGAAACGTCTTAAAAACCCCACCAGACACTCAGTAAAGACCCACAGGTATAAGCAGGAAGTGCCCGTCACCCCTGCCCACTGGGTCTGCCCCTACCTGCTCAGTCCCTTCCACTGCAGGGGAAGCCCCATACACCAATGCTAGTCCACTTCTCCACTTCCAGTCCAGAAAGAAGCTTGCAAAAATCCACACTCCCCTTGGCCTGGCCAGGCATCCACATCTGTAGCACACAGCCTCTGTGGTACTCAGGGTGCCCCAGCAAGCGGGCAGCTCCCATTCAATCCCTATCAAGCAGGTGGGCCAGCCTGCTGTTCCTGTCCTGGGGGGAGACAGTCCCCTGCACCCTTATCCCACCTGGTCTGTGGGACTCTAGCAGGCCATGAGCAGGGGCAGATGAAAGATGTCTCACTGCTGTGGTTCTCAAAACACAGAGAAGTGGAAGCCATCTCTGTAAACCAGCCCTTAAGTGATGCTCCAGTGTAGGAGAACCTCAAAAGCAGAGCAGCATTGGTGGTGGGCTGGGGCTGGGGGTGGGGGAAGAGGCCCCAAGGCTGCTCCTTTGGCTTCCTTGCTCTTGGCAGTGGTCCTGCAGCTGCTCCACGAATCATAATCTGAAAGCCACCTGTGTGGAGACTGGGAAGAAGCTCCTGGCTTTGGCGCTTCCCAGCTCCAGCAGCTGTGGCCATTTAGGGAGCGAACCAGCGGGTGAAAGATCTCTCTCTCTCTCTTTCTCTCTCTCTCTCTCTCCCTCTCCCTGGATAACTTTGCCTTTCAAATAAATAAATCTTAAAAGCAAACAAACTCACATGATGAAACCCTGCCCCCAGTGTGTACCTGGAGATGGGGCCTCTGAGGGTAATCAGAGTAAGAGGAGGCTGAGAGGGCGAGGGATGGATGTCCTTGTGAGAGGAGACACCAGGAAGTGTGTAGTTCCCTTCTTGCTCTCATTACCCTCTCCCCACACCCAGGCCAGGACACAGCAGGAAGACAGCCAGGAAGAGAGAGGAAGGGAGCCCTCACCAGAAACTCACCATGACGGCAAGCTGCTCTCGCACTCCCAGCTTCCAGAACTGTGAGAATTAAATGTCAGGTGTTGAAGCCACCCCATCTGCAGCATTTTGTTGCAGCAGCCCAAAGCAATGACTACACAGCTGGCACACAGAGAGCTGAAACTGTGAAATGCGTGAGGGTCCTAAGGATGACTGAGTCATACAATGAGAACACACAGTAAAGCTGGGGGACGGGCCTTCTTTAGTACTTTCTATCCACAGGCACATGTAATCTTTAAAATCCTGCTGGAACTGGTGTGGTACAGATGGTTAAGCCACCACTTGCAACACCAGCATCCTACATGAGCACCGGTTTAAGTCCCAGCTGTTTCACTTCGATCCAGCTCCCTGCACCTGGGAAAGCAGTGGAAGAAGGCCCAAGAGCATGGGCCCCTATCACCCACTTGGGAGATCAGGATGGAGTTCTGGGCTCCTGGCCTTGGCCTGGCCCAGCCCTGGCTGTTGTGGCCATTGGGGAGGCAATCAATGGATGGAAGATGATCTCTCTCTTACCCATCCCTTCTTTAACTCTTTCAAATAAATGAATCTTTAAAAATAAATAAATATAAAAAGCCTGCAACATGGACCCACAATCATCTCCATTTCCACAGCACTAAATGGCAAAGCAATTCAGTGAAAGTAGCTGACCTGCTCATAGTCATTCACAAGCGAGTGCCAAGGTAAGAATTCCAGTCCAGCACAAGGTATTGGTCCAAGGTTCCTGTTCTTTTTTTTTTTTTTAAAGATTTATTTATTTATTTGAAAGGCAGAGTTACAGAGAGGCGGGGGTGGGGGGGAATATGAGGTCTTCAATTCGCTAGTTCACTCCTCAAATGGCCGCAATGGCCAAAGCTGAGTAGATCTGAAGCCAGGAGTTTCTTCCAGGTCTCCCACACAGGTGCAGGGGCCCAAGGACTTGAGCCATCCTCTATTGTTCTCTCAGGCCATAGCTGAGAGCTGGATTGGAAGTGGAGCAGCCAGGACTCTATAGGATAACAGCACTGCAGGTGGTGGCTTTACCTGCTAAGCCCCAAGGTCCCTGTTCCTAAGTACAATGCTATATGGCTTCTCCGAAAGATTCCAGGCAGAGCCACGGGAAACTGCCAACAACCAACCGCTTCTGACCTCCAGAATGGCAAGGTCACAGGATGCAAATAATCACAGTGCTTTATGTTAACTGCCTGGTTAATGACTAAAGTAGGATTGGCTGGAGAGAAACAACCTGTCCAGATAGAACCCAACCTTGGCCATAGCAATGCAGCAGCACATCACTAAGCTCAACGCAAAGCCTTGAAATTTTGGAAATGTCCTAGAATGTTAACTGAAGCCCTCTTCCCTGTCACTCAGATGCTAGCCTCCGGAGACAAGTGAAAGGCAAGAACGCTTGGAAAAGGTAGAAAAGGGGGAAATACAAGCCCCCTCTTTTTCTCTACTTTGGAGTTGGTCCTCAAGCAAGCGTAAGGCAATGGTAAGAGACAGCTAACAATTCTCCACTCGGATCTCTTGCAGGCTGTGGCCTCACCCCTGTCGGGTGGTGGCTGAGCTAGTGGCTGGAGGGCAAAGCCATAACCCAGAGTTGGCCGATTACTCCCCAAGATGAATGACCTGGTTTAAGAACACAGACTAGCTGTCAGGGGTATGGCTGGGATCCATTTCTGAAAACAATTAGCTATTTCCCAACACAAGCAGTAACGACCTCCACCCACCATGCCTTTCCCGTGAGCACCTGTGTGCAGGGCCACACACTGCCGGGTGCCCTTGACACCCTGGGTCTAATCCACGCACTCCAAGATGAATGGGGCCCCTGGAGTTGTGCAACATGCTGGCCTCTCCTGCAGGTATGCAGAGAAGTATCTCAGGTTTCTAATAACACTGGGAAGATGCCCAAAGAAGATCTGAAGTTAAGCAGAAACCTAATACACACTGTGATCACTGCAGAGGAAGGCAAGAGAAAACACCAACCTTATTTTAGGAAAATGCTACCTTATTCTGAACTTCAACTCAAAACACCTAACAGGAAAGGACTCTGAGTGGGTTAACACTCCTGGCTCTCACGCCAGCAGACCCCAGCAAAAAGAACCTCTTGTATTTGTATTTCTTTTGTAGCTTCCAAATCACATTCTCATTACTAATATACCTCCATTAACTCCTAATTCCAGTAAAGTTTTAAACATACACAGTCTCAAACATGTTCTTGTTTTTTAATTGTCAAAGCTCGCATCAGAAAAAAAAAATTAACTCAATCCCAGAGATTAGCTTCATAAACATTATGTTCTTAATAGAAATGCTCTTTTCCCGTAAGCAAAATAGAATGTAACTATGCAAAGCCTTTTGTGCTTGGTTTTCAAAAGTGGGAATGGGAACACTTTTCCAAAGTTGCTAGTATACAAAAGAACCAAACAAAACCATAAAAAAAAACATGGAAAAGAAAAACCTCCTTTCTGTTGAAAGGAACTGTTCTTTGTTGATAAAGGGAGGTTCAAACATATTTTAAATATTTTTAAACAAAGGCCTAGCTGATGTCCCTTAATCCATCCATCCATCCAGCTCGGCTTTCGGTGCAGGCAGCTGCTGCACTGGAGCGCCATCCAGAAGGGAGGGCCACAAGCATTTCCTTAGAGTCCCACATTCCTGGGGGACATGGGACTTAGCAAGGTTAACAGCAATTTTCAACCTCCAGTGCAAGTACAACAACATCTTCATAAAAGTTTTACAAGGACATCCTGGCAAGAACCAAAACTACCACGAAGGGTAATGTTTCGGGGCCCTGAGCATTCCAGCAGCTCGCTTTTCTTGGCCACCTCCTCTGGCTGTGTGGTGCAAATCAGCGGTCAGCCGAGAACCCACGGGAGGGTCCCATGGAGAAAGCACTTGGAGAAAATAAAGCCAGAAAGACCGTGCTGGCTCCACACTCTGGGCTCTGTAGCAAAGGGGAGCAAGTGGAGGCTGGTCTCATTCAAGATCTCCCATCAGGGCAGGGCAAGAGGGATGGGCAGAGGGATGGGCGCAGACACGTGGGGTTGCCTGTCTCTGGGCCCATTAACCTTTTCCACGCACGCTTCCAGAAGTCGCTGTCTTCAAGCCTGCATTCGTCATTGGTGTGAGCATGTGTAGGGCATTGTTCTGAGCAGGAACCTCACGTGGTTGGGGACACAGGTCACCCTGGGACACCATCCATGGTGTGACCCATAGAACAAAGACCCAAGGGAAGCAACAGAACCACTGGGCCATGGGAGGCAGCAGTCAGCCCGGAGCCAAAACGCACTTCCTAGGGATGTCCTAACAAAGCACCACAAATCGGGTCTTGCTTAAGCAACAGAAATTTATCATCTCACAGTTCATGAGGCCAGAAGGCCAGAAGTGCAAGGTCAGGATGTCAGCAGGGGTGGCTCCTTTTGAGGGCAGCAAGAGGGAACCTGCTCGGTGCCTCGCTGCTTGGCTCTGGTAGGTTGCTGGCAATCTTTGGTCTTTTCTTGGCCTATACAAGCGTTCTCCCATCACTGCCTCCATCTTCGCTTGGCATTCTCCCTGTGTGCTCATCTATATCAGATTTCTCCTTTTCCTAGGGATGTTATTCATCCTGGATTAGGGCCTAGGGGAACGGCCTCATTTTAACTTGATTACCTCTGCGAAGACCCTATCTGTAGATAAGGTCATTGTGTGAGGTACTGGGGATTAGGAAGTTGACATAAGAATTTCAGGGGAAGGCAGAATATAATCGAGGGCCCTAGCAGAACCACTGATGGCTGTAAAGGGAGGGCCCAATAAGAAGATACTGGCATCTTCACTCTTTAGCATCTTTTTTCACAATGAGCAACTGCAGAAGTCAGAAGTCTGTAATATCATGATGCAGAAACAAGTTAAATGAATAATTTTTTTAAGTGGGCGGAAAGACATGGGAGAAAGAAACACAGGCAAGGTGCCATCCCGGGGAGAAACAAGGGAAAATGAGGTGTAAAATGATACATTCATAGACTATTTTGGCAGAGGCCTGTTGCCAGTAGCTATACAGTAGACTCTCAGAGTTTGGCAAGATATAAAAGAGGACAAGGCGCAAAATACATTAATGGCCCAGCTACGGCTTTAGATGGAGTCATAATTGGCTGGGAAACTGGGCTCACCTTTCAATTCTGCAAACTGCTAAGTTGGAGTCTCATGCCATTCAGTGGGATTCACATGGCAGGGATAGGGTCACTGCCAGCCACTGGCCTGGACTTGAACTAGACACCAGTGGAGGGTTCTCAGTGTCAGGAGCGTCCTGAGGGAGGCCCTGAAAAGCCACTGCCTTTTCAAATTCGAAGGGAAGCAGCAAGGTGGTAAAGAGGGTCCTTTTCTTTGAAAAAAGAACAGCATGGGAAAGCACTGGATTCTTCAAAGGAGCCCTAATGATCATAGCTTTGTGACTGTGTATATTGCTGAAGACTAGAAGAACAGTGCCACTACACGGGGGTGCATAATACCGTATATTTTCTGCGGCTATCACCTTGCAAGTTTACGCTACCAGTCTCAGGAAACAGAGAAGCACAAGTGCCTTCAGACTATCTAAAAAGCCCAGCAGTTCTCAAAGACCAATCTTCCAGGCTCCTGGCTGGGGGTGGGAGCACTTCAATCTTTTCAGGTAACTATGATGGCAAATGGCAACGCTGTTTTGTAATAACAGGAAACCATGAGTTGCCTTTGACACTCTGCTAACCTTGCAGGAAGGCACAAAAGCAACGAGCAACAGTTGGGACAACTTTTGCATGAACGCCAGCAGGGGTACCGAACTACACTCTTGACCACTGTGTATTTGCAACTTTCAAGTTTCCTGAACAGTGCTGATGAGGCCGCATGGATGAAGCAATAAAAACTATCAATGTTATTAAATAGCAGCCCCTTGTCTCCTTTTTTCAATATTCTGTGTGGCAAAATGGGAAGTATATACAAAGCACGTCTGGCATGGACCAAAACACGAGTGCTGCCTCAAGACAAAACACCTGCGTCATCGTGAGGCACAAGCTGAGCTCATCAATTTGCCATGGAACAGTATAGTCACGTAGAAGAACAACTGAGACTGCATGGCTATGCCGAGGGCTATAGGACACACGTGTTCATGAAAATGAATGGAGACCGTTATCTCAAGAGAAGCAACTGACAATATTTGTTGCCAATGGTAAAACTTGAACCTTCAAGCAAAAACCAGAATTTGAGACTTGTTTCTACCACCTTGAACTTGACAGATACTTAAAAACTCTCCTATTGAGGTAAGTAGGGATATTAACAAATGTGAATTTCCAAATACTGTATAATAACATGTCAGTATTAATATTTTTTTTGACAGGCAGAGTTAGACACTAAGAGAGAGAAAGGTCTTCCTTCCGTTGGTTCACCCCACCAAATGGCTGCTATGCCCGGCACGCTGCGCTGATCCTAAGCCAGGAGCCAGGTGCTTCTCCTGGTCTCCCATGCAGGTGCAGGGCCCAAGCACTTGGGCCATCCTCCAATGCCTTCCCAGGCCACAGCAGAGAGCTGGACTGCAAGAGGAGCAACCAAGACAGAACTGGTGCCCCAACCAAGACTAGAACCTGGTGTGCCGGTGCCGCAGGCTGGTATTAATATTTTCTAAATGACGTATGCATGATAATACAAAATCATTCATTTGTAAAAGATCCATTCAAAGTGCAAGAGAGTGTAATGGGTTCAGGTTCCACATTTGCAACTAATCTGTAAGAAACTACCTACCTCTTGTTGAATTTTGATATAGTAATAGAGTATCTGTAATTTTCTTAAGAGGTTAGTAAAATACTCTTCCTTTTTGCAGCAACTTATCTGTATTGAGTTGGATTTGCTTCATATACTTCAACCAAAGCATACTGCAACTGGCTAGACGCAGAAATGGATGGGAGGGCAGACATTTGGTGCTGCTTGAGACCCCACAGTCTAGACAGAAGAGGCTGGTTCAGTCCTGGCTCTGCTTCTGATTCTGGTTTTGCGCTAATGCACACCCTAGGGGACACCAGCAATGGTCCAAGTATTTGGGGCCCTGACTCTCCTGTGGCAGAGCAGGGTGGAATGCCTGGCTCCTGGCTTTGACCTGGCCCAGACCTGGCTGTAGTATGCATTTGGGGAATGAATCAGCAGATGGGAGATATCTCTTTCTCTCACTCTCTGTTATTCTGCCTTTCAAATAAAGAAATAAAAAATTTAAACAAGTGTAACTACTTTTAAAAAAAGATTTATTTATTTATTTGAACGGTAGCGTTATAGGGAAGCAGAAGCAGAGAAAGAGAAAGGGGGGAGGGGTCTTTCATCCAGTGGCTCACTCCCCAGATGGCTGCCACAGCCAGAGCTGCATAGATCCAAAGCCAGGAGCCAGGAGCTTCTTCCAGCTCTCCCATGTGGGTACAGAGGCCCAAGGACTTGGGCCATCTTCTACTGCTTTCCCAGGCTATAGCAGAGAGCTGGATCGGGAGTAGAGCTGCTGGGACTTAACTGGCGTCCATGTGAGATGCCAGGAGAGCAGACAGGGGCTTTACCCTCTGCACCACAGTGCCAGCCCCACAAGTACTTTTAGAATTCAATAACAAAATGGCAAATAATCCAACTGAAAATGCCTGAGGATCTAAACAGACATTTCTCCAAAGACAACACACAAATTGCCAAGAGGCACATAAAGAGATGCTCACGTTCATCAGCGACCAGGGAAATGCAAAGCAAAGCTAAAAATGAAATACCACTTCACACCTACACCTCTAGGGTGGCCATAATCAAAAAGACAAATAAAATTATAGTGAGGATATGGAGAAGTTAGAATCCTCACACAGGACTGATGGGAATGTAAAATGGCACACTGGAAAATAGGCTGGCAGTTCTTCAAGACATAAAACACAGTGACTAAATAACCCAACAACTCTACTTCTAAGGATATACCCAAGAAAACAGAAAATATACACCCACACAAACTTGCACATGAATGTCTGTGGAGAGATTATTCATAATAACCAAAAAGTATAATCAACACGAATATCCACCAACTTAAGAATGGACAAATAGCTGGCGCCGTGGCTCAACAGGCTAATCCTCTGCCTTGCGGCGCCGGCACACCGGGTTCTAGTCCCGGTCGGGGCGCCGGATTCTGTCCCGGTTGCCCCTCTTCCAGGCCAGCCCTCTGCTGTGGCCCAGGAGTGCAGTGGAGGATGGCCCAAGTGCTTGGGCCCTGCACCCCATGGGAGACCAGGAAAAGCACCTAGCACCTGGCTCCTGCCATCGGATCAGCACATTGCGCAGGCCGCTGCGCGCCGACCGCGGCAGCCATTGGAGGGTGAACCAACGGCAAAAGAAAGACCTTTCTCTCTGTCTCTCTCTCTCACTGTCCACTCTGTCAAAATAAAAAAATAAATAAATAAATAAATAAAAAAGAATGGACAAATAAAATGTGGTATCGTCACATGGTGTATGTGGTACATCCAACGTCTCTGGGGCATATCCAATGCTTGTATGGTATATCCAACACAAATTCACAAGCACATTCTAACAAAAACAAAGAGCAAAGTACTTTTTTGGTTCACCTATTTAAAAAAAAAAAACAAAAACTCCTGGCTTTAGATGAAGTCATTCTCCAAGTACTTGTTCCTTATTCAGCAATACATGACTGAGAACAGGGTACACAGCTGAAGAACGTTCTATGCACACACCTACAGATTCCCACACGTGCCTATTTATAGGATTCCAAACAGAAGAGAGTACTAAGAGAATGAACCCTCTCAAGAGAGAAACCTCTTCACTGCAATGGTCCCTCTTCAAAGATAAACCCTACAGAAACATGACCTTCAAGTTTCATCCACCTTCCAGCATTCTGGACCCTTTCCTCTTGGGTTTCCAAGTAGTTGGTGATGACAGGGGCTGAAGAAGCCTAAGGTTAGTCAGCCCAGAATTTCAGAGATACTCAGACCCAAACTCAACCAACCACATCGTCAACTATACCTCAACAAGTAGTACAGACAATTCAACCATCAGCGGTCAACATCAGCTACTGTCAACCACAAAGCAAACCATCCCAAAGTCCCCAAACCCTCTCCCATCCTTCTAATAACTAGATAACCTGCTCACAGAATCACTATCTGCTAATACTTATCATTCTTCAAAAATTGCAAATATCTCCAATAAAGACATGTCTATAATTAAGTGATTTTAACCAACAAAGACAAGGGCTCCCAAGTCTACTGTCATTTGCCCCCCATTTTTTTTTTTTTAAGATTTATTTATTTACTTGAAAGAGTTACACAGAGAGAAGGAAAGGCAGAGAGAGAGAGAGGGTTTCCATCCTCTGGTTCACTCCCTAGATGGCTGCAATGGCAGGAGCTGTGCTGATCCAAAGCCAGGAGCCAGGAGCTTCTTCCAGCTCTCCCATGCGGGTGCAGGGGCCCAAGGACTTGGGCCATCTTCTACTGCTTTCCCAGGCCATAGCAGAGAGCTGGATCAGAAGTGGAGCAGCCAGGACTCGAACCAGTGCCCATACGGGATGCCAGCACTGCAGGCAGCAGCTTTATCCACTCCGCCACAGCACCGGCCCCCATTTGTCCACTTTTTTAAAAATTTATTTTATTTTTTTTGACAGAGTGGATAGTGAGAGAGAGAGAGAGAGACAGAGAAAGGTCTTCCTTTGCCATTGGTTCACCGATGCGACGGCCGGCGCATCGTGCTGATCCGAAGCCAGGAGCCAGGTGCTTCTTCCTGGTCTCCCATGCGGGTGCAGCGCCCAAGTACCTGGGCCATCCTCCACTGCACTCCCAGGCCATAGCAGAGAGCTGGCCTGGAAGAGGGGCAACCGGGACAGAATCCGGCGTCCCAACTGGGACTAGAACCCGGTGTGCCGGCGCTGCAGGCGGAGGATTAGCCTAGTGAGCTGTGGCGCCAGCCCATTTGTCCACTTTCAACAAATGGATAATCTACCTGGACTTTGTCTTAAACAATTGGTCCAGCTCTCGGCTTCAGCCTGGCCCACTCCTGGCTATGGCAGGCATTTGGGAATGGACCAGAGAATGGAAGCTCTCTCTCTGTCTCTCTGACGTTTCAGTACATGAACAAAAACAAACTTTTTTTTTTTAAATAAAAAAGTAACCAGTCTCAACATCAATTTTCATGTCCTAGTAAGTCATTTTGAAGTAAAGAATCACTACATGAATATAGAAGGATGATACATTATTTAGTGAGCTCCAGCTAACGGGTATAAATTCCTTTGGATAAAACTTCAACTTCTTTAAAAGCTGCAAAGCGCACCTCCTACAAAGAATAATGGAGGCAGGGCAGGGCAGGCATTTGGTACAACAGTTAAGATGCCACTTGGAACACCCATTCCCACATCCAAGTGCCTGGGTTTAAGCTTTAGCTCAGCTCCCAATTCCAGCTTCTTGCTGTGGGGCACCCTGAGAGACAGCAAGTGATGGCTCAAGCAGTTAGGGCCCTTGCTCCCCACTTGAGAGACCTGGAATGAGTTCCCAGCTCCTGACTTGGGCCTGGCCCAGTCCCAAGGTTGGGGCCATTTAGAAAGTGAACTGATACATGAGAAATATTTATCTATTTGACATGTTCTCTGTGTTTTCAAATGAAATGAAAATAAAATTTTGGGGCCAGCACTGTGGCATATCTGGTAAAGCCGTTGTCTGCAGTGCTGGCATCCCATATGGTTGCCGGCTTGAGTCTCTGCTGCTCCACTTCTGATCCAGCTCTCTGCTATGGCCTGGGAAAGCAGTAGAGGATGGCTCAAATCCTTGGGCCCCTACACCATGTGGGAGACCCGGATGAAGCTTCAGGCTCCTGGCGTTGGATCGGCACAGCTCCAGCCATTGTGGCCATTTGGGGAGTGAACCAGCAGATCAAAGACCTCTCTTTCTCTGCCTCTGACTCTCTGTAACTCTGCCTTTCAAATAAATAAATAAAATCTTAAAAAAAATTGTTTTAAATCAAACCTATTTTAAAATGAAGAATGAGAGCCAGCATTATGGGGCAGCAGGTGAATCCTGGTTAAGCACTCGCAAGGCTGGTATCCCATTCTGGAGTGCCAGTTTGAGTCCCAGCTGCTCTGCTTTCCATCCAATTTCCTGTTAATGCACCTGAGAGGCAGCAGTTGATGGCCCAGGTGCTTGGGCTCCTGCCACCCACAAGGGAGACCTACATGCCGTTTTGGCTCCTGGCTTTGGCCTGGCTCAGCCTAAGCTGTTTTGTCCATCTGGAGACTGAACCAGGATGGAAGATCTCTGTCTACCTACCTTTCAAATAAAAATTTCAATCTTTTTAAAGTGTGATGTGCATACCTGCCTGTTTTAAAGGATGAATTCCTGAAGAAAAACTCTTCAAATGCCCTAAACAGCACTTTGGCCTCAGGATCAGCCCTTAAGGCTGATCCGGCTAAAAAGCCCATGAGAGCATTTCAGGCATGAAAAGCCAAGACACTGTGGCAAAAAATGACCTACATGAAAGATCTCTGTGAGATCCCAGCGGAAAGAAGGGGCCAAAGAAGGAGGTACCTTTCTCTGAAGGGAGGAGAGAACTTCCACTTTGCTCATGGCCCTGTCTAAATAATGATGGAGTCTGTGGACTCAAAAGGCTTCCATAGCCTTGGCAGCTCATGACAAGAGCCTCGGGTGATCACTGACATCATAAATAAGAGTGTTAATTGTTAAATCAACAACAGGAGTCACTGTGCACTTGCTCCCCATGTATGACCTCTTTTCTTAACGAGTTGTACTATCAGAATTAACAGTAAACTTGTCTTCAAACAGTACTTTATATTTTGTGTGTCTCTGTAGGTGCAAACTGTCGAAATCTTCACTTAGTATAGAGTTGATCTTCTGTATATAAATATAATTAAAAGTGAATCTTAATGAGGAATGGGATGGGAGAGGGAGTAGGAGGAACAATGGGAGTTGGGGTGGGAGGGTGGGTACAGGGGGAAAGAACGGCTATATTGCCAAAGCTATACCTATGATATTTATATTTATTAAATAAAAACTTTCTTAAAAAATGTTCAAAAGTATGATTTTTAAATTTGATTTATTTATTGATTTATTTGAAAGTTAGAATTAATTTATTTGAAAGGTAGAATTAGAGAGAGAGGGCAAGAGAGGCAGAGACAGAGAGATCTTCCAATCTGCTGGTTCACTCCCCAAATGGCCACAATGGCTGAAGCTGGGCCAGTCTGAAGCCAGGATCCAGAAGCTTCTTCCAGGTCTCACATATGGGTGCAGTGGGCCAAGCACTTGAACCATCCTCTGCTGCTTTCTCAGGTGCATTAGCAGGGAGCTGGCTGGGAAGTAGAACACCTGGGACTCGAACTGGAACCCGTATCAGGTGCCTACACTGCAGCTTAACCTACTGCACCACAGTGACAGCCCCAGGTTTTTTTAAAAACACACAAATCTATGGACTTTATGAAGACTCCTGTGATGTATGATTTTAAGGCTTTTTGCACCAAAATAAACTCATCTTTTAACTCTATTTTCCACAAACTTTCCAGCATGCCCCGTCCTGTACTGCTACTGACCACTGTCCCCACCAGTAGTGCTGAAGTGTCCGTTTTCCTTGTGCCATTTTTATAAAAATGAGTGCTAATTTCAATTCATTTGTTGCTATTTCACTAAATCAAAAAAATGCATTGTTTTCGTCTTAATTAGGGTCCTCTTGGAATCCTAAGTGTCCTGGTGTCCTCATTCATCACTCATCCAAGGCCAAGTCTGCTAACGTGCACAAACACGGGTTCTTCAAAAAGTAGATGGAAAGTGGAATGACAAGATAAGCTTATTTTGGCACCAAAAGTTGAAATCCACGCACTGCTTTCGTCATAATACACATTTTCCATGGACTTTTTGAAGACGCACCACACAGTGATTTGCCCACAGAAGATAAAGGCCACACACGGGGTCTGCAGCTTTAAATAAAGAGAAAACCCGGCGCTTCAGGGGCATCCTGGGGTGTGAACACGTGTGCAGTTAGGCAACTGGGCAATTCCCAGAGCTCAGACTGCGTCAGAAGCCAGTGCCAACACACAAACGGTTGTGGAAGGAAGAGGGGCAAACAGTGCCCATCATAATTCCTCTTATGGGTGCTAATCACATTATAATAAAAATGGGAAGTGAAGCAAGTTCCTTTAATGAAAAATACAGCATCCATTCCCAAAGCAGCTCACGACTGGGACTGTCCTACGAACTTAAAACTGCTAGATTCAGCATCAACATCCCCTCCCTCCCTCTCTCTCTCTCTCTCTCTCTCTCTCTCTCTCTCTCTCTCTCTCTGACACACACACACACACACCCTTCTCCTCCAAACCTTTGGAGAGAGAAAACACAAGCTGAGGGACGCTGGGAACCCTAAAGGAAATGTGTGCGCGGCAGGCCTCCGCCCCCAGCCTGGTAAATCTCTCATCTATAATCCAACATGAGAGACAACA
This sequence comes from Sylvilagus floridanus, assembly GCA_949820135.1. Taxonomy (NCBI): domain Eukaryota; kingdom Metazoa; phylum Chordata; class Mammalia; order Lagomorpha; family Leporidae; genus Sylvilagus; species Sylvilagus floridanus. Next base: position 161,759,348 of record OX463233.1, read on the forward strand.
GGCAAACAGCAAGAGGTCATCGTCAAAGGAGCGGTTGCTAAGGGAAGCAAGTGTGCAGGCAGCAAGCATGTCCCCATCAAAGCCCAGCAGCTGCAGAAGAACCTCGAAGGTACAGCTCCCTCCAGAGCAGGGGGATGGGAGGGGGACCCCCGGGGCGGGGCAGGGCGGGGTGGGGGGACAGAAGGGCGGAGGAGGAAGGGGAGAGAAACACATCGGAGTGGCAGCAGCTGCCCAGTGGAACATAAAACCTGGTGGTTTTGTGCTGTTTGACAAGAGGGAAAGAAGACATGCAGAAAACAGCATTTCCTCAATGTGTTTTGGTAGCACCAGTGCAATCTGCTGGCGTGAGACAGAAATACCAGCTTGGAGAATCATTTCAGTGCAAATATGATCATCTCTTGACAGAAATCTTTACATGGTTAGACCTAAATGCCCCCTTCCCAAAAGGGAAACACGTAAGCAGGGACCTGCCAAGGGTCAGACTGGGAACGGGGGGATAGGAAGGCACCCCGTAATCTGAGTAGAGGCTGCCTTCATTTTTCCAGGAGGGAGACACGAGCGTCAGCAGAGTTCACAGTCTCTAAGTGGGCACCTCAACAGTTCCTTTCCCATTGGTAATCCACCCTACCCCCCCCATCCCACCCCCCAGCCCCCAAGACCTCACCCAGGCCCTAGGAACCACACAGGACCCCGGGAGGTGACACTGCTGGAGAATCAAGTCCCGCTGCCTTGTTCTGGAGAACGACCTTGGCACGTTAAACGTGCTCAGGGCCACCCAGCTCACAGACAGCCCAGGGCTCCCAACCCCCCCGGGCCAAAAGGCTCTTTGCACTCAAGGGCCATGACTATGAAGGTCTATGGACAAGAAGGAAAGGGGCTAAAACCTGCTCTTTATTCCTCAGTTACTTTCTGGCTGCTATGAAATGGTTTGATGTCCCAAATAAAAGTGCTGGGACTCTTTTCTCTCCCCCAAAAGATCTTACAATCAAGGTCAGGCCACCAGACAGGTGGGCACATGTGTATGCCCTCGATCCAGCTGTATTTGTACCACACAGCTCCGAGGAGAAAGGGCTCAGACCCACAAAGAAGATAAGGTGTGTGCAAAGTGATTTCCTGAAACAGTGAGAGGTTCATTCACAGAGCCAGCGAGATCCCCTACACAGGGTTCAGGCCTGAAATGGCATCAAAGAACCATGTCCCCCATGAAAGGGCAAAGCTACGATGGCCTGAGACTTCTTCCAGCTTAAACACCCAGAAATCGTTAATTAATGGATCTGTCTCTACCACAGCTTTCAGATATAAACGTCCTAGGCTAAAAGCAGAAACAGAATAAGGAGCTGGCACTGTGGTGCAGCAGGTTAAGCAGTCACCTGCATCCCATATGGGTGCCGACTGGGTTGCTCCACTTCTGATCCAGTTTCCTGTTAATGTACCTTGGAAAGCAGCAGTAGATGGCTCAACTGCTTGAGATCTTGCCACCCATATGGAAGACCTGAACGGAATTACAGGTTCTTGGCTTTGGCTCTGCCATGGCCTTTACAGCCATTTGAGTAGTGAAACAGAGGATAGAAGATCTCAATCGGGGCCAGCGCTTTGACGCAGTAGGTGAAGCCGCTTCCTATAGTGCTGACATCTTGGCTCTTCCACTTCGAATCCAGCTCTCTGCTATGGCCTGGGAAAGCAGTGGAAGATGGCCCAAGTGCTTGGGCCCCTGCACCCACATGGGAGACCCAGAGGAAGCTCTTGGCTCCCGGCTTTGGATCACCCCAGCTCTAGCCATTGCAGCCATTTGGGAAGCGAACCAGCAGATGGAAGACCTCTCTCTCTCTCTCTCTCTCTGCCTCTGCCTCTCTGTAACTCTTTCAAATAAATAAATTTAAAAAAAAAAATCTCTAACACTGCCTTTCAAGTAAATCTTAAGGGAGAAAGAGAGAGGATCTGAAGGGGTAGTTGTTTGGCACAAAAGTTAAGACCTTGTTTGTGATAACCAGAGTGACTGGTTAGAGCCCCAGCTCTGTTTTCTTTTCTTTTCTTTTTTTGACAGGCAGAGTGGACAGTGAGAGAGAGAGACACAGAGAAAGGTCTTTCTTTTGCCGTTGGTTCACCCTCCAATGGCCACTGCGGCCGGCACACCGCGCTGATCCGAAGCCAGGATCCAGGTGCTTCTCCTGGTCTCCCATGCCGGTGCAGGGCCCAAGCTTTCTTGGGCCATCCTCCACTGCCTTCCCAGGCCACAGCAGAGAGCTGGCCTGGAAGAGGGGCAACCGGGACAGAATCCGGCGCCCTGACTAGGACTAGAACCCGGTGTGCCGGAGCCGCAGGTGGAGGATTAGCTTATTGAGCCGCGGCACCCCCCAGCTCTGTTTTCAATTCCAACTTCCTGCTAATGTGCACCTTGAGGGGTAGCAAATGATGGCTCCAGTACTTGGGTCCCTACTACCCACACGAGAGACCCAGCTCATTTGGAGAATGAAATCAGCAGTTGGAAGATCTCTTTCAGATAAAGTAGAAAATAAAAATAATTCTAAAATAACTATAAAATTACATGTCTAAAAGGAAAAATATTAAGATTCCTCTCTTCAAATCAATATAATTTTTGCACTACTCCAGCCAGCTTAGCACCACAGAGTTAAAAAACATAAGCAGAAACATCCAGATAGCACCCAAGGGACCTCTGACTTTCTTCTTCAGCCACCTTTAGCTCACCCTGTGAACAGTGACAGGATTCCCAAGAACCCTAATCTATGCATGTTTTAATGTCAGAGGAAAATAGACGTGTGACGCAGGTGCCTACTGGCATGAAGAAAGACTCCCTAAGGCCCTTTTACTTTTGTTACTACACTTGCTATAGAGGAAAACAGAAAGAAAAAAAAAAAAAAGAATTCTTGAGGGCATTTCAAGTGCCTGAAAAGGAACAATTATCCCAAAAGTGAACAACATCAGTGAAATAAATTTCCATTATATTTTGGTCATTTTTTTACTTTTTTTTTCCTCAACCCATCAGAAGCTTCTGGCTGCAAGGGCAAATCAAGAAGAGTAAATCCCTCTGCTGAGTCTTTGACAGTTCACAACCAGAAATACATTTCAAAGAACGGACTCAATCCCCTCCCCAGAGACTTAGTCCCTCTCCTGCCCTCCTGTCCCTCCAGAAGACCCCAGGGTAAGACCTCATGGCCCCTGGTCAGCCTCTGAAGGGGAGGGCAGGGGGCTCTGAATGGCCAGATTAAGTCTGAATGGAAGAAACTGTGATTAAGTTTTCTGAATAGTTGGCTCTCTTAAGGGGGAGCAATCTCCCTCTTAAAAAAAAAAAAAAAAGGCAGAAACCCCGTGTGGCTGACTCTCTTGCTGTCCTTCAAATCTGGGAGAGGGGGTTTTCACAGAGACTGCAAGTTCAGCTGGTATTCCCGAGGAGGAAAACCAGGATAAGCCACCCTTCTCAAGAGTACCATTTAGACAGCTCAGGTCCACATGGAACGTGTTTCACACCCCCGCCCCCTGCCCCCATCCTCCTACAATGAACTTGAAAACTTCTCCAAGCCATGATGCAGCCAGGAAACTAGCCTCTCCCTAACTCATTGCACCTCATCTTCAACCAAGACTTCTTTTAGTTTTATTCCAGTTGTGTTGGCCCAGAATCCTGGCAGGAATGCTCTCCATTCCAAGCATGAGGCGCAGAGGAAAAGAGCAAAGAGCATTTTATCTAAACTGCGACAGTCTGGTCAGAATTGCCCTGGCTACACCACACACAGGCCTGCTGAGGTTTTGTTCTGCTTTTCTAAATAGGGGGAAAATACAGACGTAAATCTTTCCTCTCAGTGAGAGAGCAGAGGATTAAGTTAAATCATAATGAAGACTACTTGTAGATCAAGATATTCTTCATTAAAAACCATGTTGAACAAAATGGCCAATGACCTTCTGTGTTTAAAAACTTAAGCTTGAGGGGCCGGCGCTGTGGCGCAGCAGGTTAAAGCCCAGGCCTGAAGTGCCGGCATCCCATATGGGTACCGGTTCTAGTCCCGGATGCTCCTCTTCCGATCCAGGTCTCTGCTATGGCCTGGGAAAGCAGTAGAAAATGGCCCAAGTCCTTGGGCCCCTGCACCCGTGTGGGAGACCTGGAGGAGGCTCCTGGCTTCGGACTGGCACAGCTCCGACCATTGTGGCCATCTGGGGAGTGAACTGGTGGATAGAAGACCTCTCTCTCTGTCTCTACCTCTCTCTGTAATTCTTTCAAATAAATTTTTTTTTAAATCTTTAAAAAAAAAAAAAAACCTTAAGCTTGGGTGTCAAAGGCAAATTTTTTTTTTAAATCTTGGACCCACTGGTTCAATCCCCAAATGGCCACAATGGCTGGTGCTAGGCCGGGCCAAACTCGGGAGCCCAGAGCTTCTTCTGAGTCTCCCATATGGGTGCAGGAACCCAAGTGCTTGAGCCAGCTTCTGCTGCCTTCCAGGAACATCAGCAGGAAGCTGGATCTGAAGTGGATCAGGCAGGTCTCGAACCAGCGCCCATGAGATGCCAGCATCCCAGGAGGAGGCTTAATCTGCTACACCACATTGCTGGCCCTAAGGTGAATGTCTTCTCTCTCTCTCTCTCTCTCTCTCTCTCTCTCTCTCTCTCACACACACACACACACACACACACACACACACACAGCAGAGAAGGATAGTTGCCCAAGGTGAAAAAAAAAGAACTTCAAAAACCATCACATGAGCTCAATCTGATTTGGCACTCAGGATGTAAGCGCCTTGTGCAGCATCTGGTTCTGCAACTGATACTTACTGTGTTGCTGTTCAACTGCAGGCAACACATGAATGAAAGGCACAGATCCTGAGCTCCAAGAAATCATAGCTACACAGAGGGGAGATGGTGCGAACAGAATACAATGTGTATAGGAAAGACAGGGGAGTGCCAGGAATCAACAGAATGTTCTGAGAATACAGAGGCGGTTCAGGGAGGGCTTGGGGATTAGGTCTTAGATAAAAGATAAGGACAGTAAGATTTGCTTTCTCCCCCCTTCTTTTTTATCATTCATTTATTTGAGAGGTAGTATTACAGAGAGGGGAGAGACGACAGACAAACAGGTCTTCCATCCGCTGGTTCACACCCTGAATGGTTGCAATGGCCAGAGCTGGGCTGATTTGAAGCCAGGAGCCAGGAGCTTCCTCTGGGTCTCCCACATGGGTGCAGGGGCCCAAAGACTTGGGCCATCTTCCACTGCTTTCCCAGGCCATAGCAGAGAGCTGGATCAGAAGAAGAGCAGCTGGGACCAGAACCAGCACCCATATGGGATGCCGGCCGGTGCCATAGGTGGAGGCTTAGCCTACTACACCATAGCACCAGCCCTTCTTTCCTTGTTTCTACCTGGAACTCTCCAAGGACATTTAAAGGCAGGTAACCACTCAACCACTAATGTAGCCAAGATTGCTTATTTATATTGAATATACTAAAGTATAATATGCATTTATTAAGCAGAACAATTGCTAGCTCTCAATATGTATTTGATCTTAAAATTTTAAAAATATATATTTGAGGGCCGGCGCCGTGGCTCAACAGGCTAATCCTCCGCCAGCACATGGGGTTCTAATCCCGGTTGGGGCGCCGGATTCTGTCCCGGTTGCCCCTCTTCCAGGCCAGCTCTCTGCTGTGGCCAGGGAGTGCAGTGGAGGATGGCCCAAGTGCTTGGGCCCTGCACCCCATGGGAGACCAGGAAAAAGCACCTGGCACCTGGCTCCTGCCATCGGATCAGCGCGGTGCGCCGGCCGTATCGCACTGGTAGCGGCGGCCATTGGAGGGTGAACCAACGGCAAAAGGAAGACCTTTCTGTCTCTCTCTCTCACTGTCCACTCTGCCTGTCTATATATATATATATATATATATATATATATATATTTTTTTTTTTTTTTTTAAAGAAAAGGGCACAGAGAGAGAGAGAGATCTCCCACTGACTGGTTCACTCCTCCAAATGCCCAACAGCCGAGGCAAGGCCAGGACAAAGTCAGGAGACTGGAACTTAATCCAGGTCTTCCCTGTTAGAGGCAGAGACCCAACTACTTGAGCCATCATTCGCTGCCTCCCAAGGCCTGCATTAGCAGGAAGCTGGAATCAGAAATGCAGCCAGAACTGGAACCTAGGCACTCCGTGCGATACGGCACGTGGGCACCCCAAGCGGCACCTTAACCGCTGTGCCAAGCACCTTAACTAGACACATTCGGAATTCACACTTGGGTCTATTCGCCAAGTCTGACACCACGCACGGTCCTCTTCTTACAACGGTTACAATGAATGACTTTCCAGTGCTCACTGCCCAGGCTGGCGGTATGCAGTGCGATTCTCTCTCATGATGTTGGGCAGTGGTGGTGAACTGCAACTCCCAGGCAGCCGCTGTGTCCCGGGATCAAGGCCCCACAGGACTGTATCGCTAACCTGTGGTGGCCGGCAGGTCAGGCGCATTACATGTGTTTTCAACCTACAATATTTCCAACTCACAACCAGTTTATGTAACTCCAGCATAAGCCAACTGTACTTCCATCTGTATTGCCAGTTTCAGGGGCATGCATGCGGACACACGTGTGCACACACACACACACTGGATTTTTTTTTAGGCATCCAAAAACATACCTTGCACCCTCTTACAACTTCTATGACTACTTGTTTATATCCCTCTCTCCCCAGCTAGATTCAGAGTTCCTTAAGGACATCGCTCACCTTCATGTTGCAGCACTAGGTGTGGCACGTAGGAAAGCTGAACAAGCAGCAGTGGGCACCCCAAACTGAATGGTTCATGGTGCCCAAGAGCCAGAGACTGCTTTAGCCAGAAAGCCATAAGAGGGTTCTGCTCCCTTCATTTCCCTGACCCTTAGTTTCTGCATCTGTTAACAGGGATCATAATGATCCCTTTTTCCTAAGATTGTTTGGATAACTGCACCAGATAATATAAGCTAAGTGTTGGCAGTGCCTGGAACATGCTAAGTACGCCACAAAGGCGGGCAAATGATCTCTAACCTCCAATGTAAGATAAAAGGGAGGTGTGCCAGACCTCACCTTTAATCTGCTAGATTTGAAATCTGGGAAGAGATAAGATATATTACATTTTAAAAGGGTACAAAACAATGTGTGGTGTCCATTAAAAAAAATACAAAAGGACAGATCAAGATACACTGATGTAGAAAAACTTTCCTGGCATACTAAAATGAAAAAGCATGTCCCAAAATAAAACGGATCGGTGTAAGTGTATGTGTAATTACGTGTGTATAAAAAAATCCTGTGAAATACCGACAAAATAGGAAGGGAGGAGAGAAGAGGTCTGTCACTACTCAGTTCTGATATTTGAATCTTGGGAAAAATACATCCACATGTTTTCCTTAAAAGCAGCAACAATGTGGACTTAACAGCTACACAGCCATGTCGATCCCTTTGTTGTGACAAACGCTTCCTAACAGTGCAAGATATTAACAACAGAAGAAACTGGGGGCAGGGTAGTACAAGAGCTCTCTGTTCTCTTTGCAACTTTTCTAAAATCTAAAACTTCCAAAACAGAAAGATTGTCTCCAAACAACAGCTCTATGTACAGCACAGAAAAACTGTTGCTTTTAAGAATATTCCAAAAGCTGTACCTATGAGATTTATATTTATTAAATAAAAGCTTTCTTTAAAAAAATAATAATATATTTGGGGGGCTGGCACTGTGGTATAGAAGGTAAAGCCACCGTCTGCAGTGCTGGCATCCCATATGGATGCCGTTTCCAGCTGCTCTACTTCTAATCCAGCTCTCTGCTATGGCCTGGGAAAGCTGTAGAAGGTGGCCCAGGTCTTTGGGTCCCTGCAACTGTGTGGGAGACCTGGAGGAAGCTCCTGGCTTCGGGCCATAGTGACCATCTGAGGAGTAAAGCAGCAGATGGAAGATCTCTCTATTCCGCCTCTGCCTCTCTGAAACTCTGCCTTCCAAATAAATAAATAAATCTTTAGAAAGAAAAAAAAGGCTGGCGCCGCGGCTCACTAGGCTAATCCTCCGCCTTGTGGCGCCGGCACACCGGGTTCTAGTCCCGGTTGGGGCGCCGGATTCTGTCCCGGTTGCCCCTTTTCCAGGCCAGCTCTCTGCTATGGCCCAAGAGTGCAGTGGAGGATGGCCCAAGTGCTCAGGCCATGCACCTGCATGGGAAACCAGGAGAAGCACCTGGATCCTGGCTTCGGATCAGCGCGGTGTGCCGGCTGTGGCGGCCATTGGAGGGTGAACCAATGGCAAAGGAAGACCTTTCTCTCTGTCTCTCTCTCACTGTCCACTCTGCCTGTCAAAAAAATAAATAATTAAATAAATTAACTAATTAAATTAAAAAAGAAAGAAAGAAAGAAAGAAAGAGAATACATTTGGGGGCTCGCACTGTGGCATAGTGGGTAAAGTGCCACCTGCAATGCCAGCATCCCATATGGGTGCCGATTTGAATCCTAGCTGCTCCACTTCTGATCCAGCTCTCTGCTATGGTCTGGAAAAGAGTAGAAGATGGCCCAAGTGCTTAGGCCCCTGTACACAGGTGGGAGACCCAGAGAAAGCTCCTGGCTCCAGATCAGCCCAGCTCCAGCCATTGTGGCCATTTAGGGAGTGAACCAATGCATGGAAGATCTCTCTGCCTCTGCCTCTCTGTAACTCTGTCTTTTAAATAAATAAATAAATCTTAAAAAAGAATACATCCATATCTATACACCCTCAAATATTAACAGTGCTTCTCTCTGTGTGGGGTAGGATTGAAGACCATGCTCATTCCAGTGGTTCTCACAGGGTGGCTTGCCAGATCAGCCACAAAACGACCACGTCTGGGAACTTGTGAGAAATGCAAATTCTCGGGTCCCATCCCAGCTACTGAGTCAGACTCTCAAGAAGTGGGCCCAGGTGATTCTGCTGCACACACAAGTGGTTGTAGAACACCGTTCTAGATCACAGAAACTGGTTTTGCAACAAGCGCCACTTTCACAGTCAAAACAATAGAACAATGGATCTTGAAAAGGGGGTCAGTGTGCTGACGGATGAACAGGGTTTTCAAAGCTGACACACGCCCAGACATGGCCGGTGCACCAGGAGCAGGTACAGGCCAGTCCCGAGCTCACGCTGGCCTATTCTGTCCGCCCTCCTTCTGTAGCTACCCCCAAGCCAGCTCCCATCAGGGGCCTCTTGGATGCCCACACAGACAAACCTTGAACGAGTCTGGCATGGGATTTTTCCTTTTCTAAAAAAAAATGTATTGAAAAAGTTCGTTGGCAGCAGACGATGGCCTTCACCTTCAAACCTATGACCTCTAGTCTCAATCTTATATTAACAGCACCAGCTAAGGCACAAAAACTAACAGTTTCAGAGGGGCAGACACAACTTCACAATTTAAAATTCATCTCGATGAACAAGGTGCCTGCATCAGGTTGAAATTCCCAGCTTTCCCCAACTTCGGGCTGGGTTTCACGTACCCTTCTTCCAGCCTGTTCTACAGATGCAACTTCCCCTTCACACACCCCCTGAGACTCTCTGGACAGTACAGGATCCCGCTCCACTTGCTGTTGCTCTAACAAAATACTTATAAATACAGGTTTATTTGGCTCATGATTCTGGATGCCGGGGTCCAAGGGCCCAGAGCTTCCGGTGGGGGCCTTGTGCTGTGCCCTAACAGGGCGGGGAGGTGGAAGGGCAAGTGCTTGCACGTCTGAGAATCAACACAGGAGGGGGGCCGCCCTTTATGACAAGCTGCTCGCCCCCTAAGGGATCCAGTCCCGTGAGAGCCAGAACTCACTCTCAGGAGAACACGCCAGTCCTTTGAGAGCAGCAGGAATCCCATCACGAGGGCAGAGACAAACGCCCCCACCGCCTCTCAACACTACTCCCCTGAGGACCAAATTTCAACATGCGTTTTGAATAAACCACATCTAAAACATAGCCAAGACCCACAGTCTTCATTTTAGCTCTACTTTCAAAGGCACACACTCTAGCAAAGCCATGATTAAAAAAAAAAAAAAACAGAAATTCAACCTTTAAAAAATCACCACCTCTTAGAGCAAATTAACATATTCCCATTGCACAGATGGAATAGCCCAGGTGGGCTGCAGTGGGAGAGGAGCCAGTGCACACAGATCAGAAGTGACCCACCCACCACCAAGCAGCTGCTCAGAGCACCTTTGTGAGCCTGGGGAGCACACTACCAGGAAGCGAGCCCGCTGCCATGCCACGGCAGCCACTGAACGGGCCTCAGTATCCCACAAGAGGTGCAAAGGCACCGAGAGCTGAAAGGGGTCAGGGTCTGCTGCGGACGGACTCGTAGGCAGGAGACTGTGCAGGTGTGGCACGCTGAGGGAACATGACAGTCACAGCTGCACAGGGAGAGATGACAGACTGCCGGCTCCTCTGGTCGGGGTGGTGGCCCCGTCAGCTGCAGGTAAGGAGAATACAACTGCTGTGCAGATGGGAGTCTGACCGGGGACCTGCGTCTGCGAAGATTCTCACATGAGTTTGGTAGCACCAGTGAGTGGAGACTTGCAATGAGGACCCCCAAGTGAATGAAAATGAGGGGAGTCAGAAGTACAGAGAGTGTAGCTTCCGAAAGTTCCTCAACCATGCATTCCGTCTGCATTCCTCACTCCTCTCACACCACGAAAGGCACAGGAAGACTTGGTACAGCTCCCCAGGCACGAATGGTGCAGGTACAGGTAGCGCTTCCTTTCCTTCAGCCAGCCCCACCCCCACGTTAGCAGGGTGGTCAGGAATTCAGGTGGGGGGTTTCCTTGGAGAACTAAACAGAGTAGCTTGCTGCGGATAAAAGGGACTGTATGTTAGACCCAAGCAAATGGATGCTGTCTGTCATCAACCAAAGTAAGAACTGTAAGGGGAAAAAAAACCATTTTCTGCAAGCCATCTGAGGTTGCAATCCTATCAAGTCACAAATCTTGGGAGAGATGGCCAGCCAATCCTAGGAGGCTGGCTGGCCAGCTCTGTGTCAGTGTAAGCACCTATCTGCATGTCCCTTCAATAGCAGACAGGCCTGCCTCCAAAGGTACAAAGACAGCAGTCTGTATTATCATTATTTCCTTATTTGAAAGGCAGAATGACAGAGAGAGGCAGACAGAGATCTTCCATCTGCTGGTTTACCCCCTAAAATGGTCACAACAGCCAGGGCTGAGCCAGACTGAAGGTAAGAGACTGAAACGCTGTCCAGGTCTCCCCCATGGGTGACAGGGACCCAAGGATTTGGGTCATCTTCCGCTGACTTCCTAGGCACATTAGCAGGAAGCTGGATTGGAGCAGAGTAGCCAGGATTTGAACCAGCACTCTGACGTGGGATGTGGGGGTCCTAAGCGGTGGCTTAAACTGCTGCAGCCCCACAACCTACACCACAGACAGCAGTAGGGAGTAGTGCCTACTGTGTATGCAGGAAAAGAACTCACAATAAGAGAAATGAGCCAAGGACTTGGGCAGAGCAACCAGAAGGCAAAGCCACAGAGGAGCAGTGCAAGGCTGGAGATGGTGACTGGAAACTTGAAAAGGACAGGGCTGTATCACCTGGGACGCCAAGGTGGGCTGCCGCTCCAAGGGCAGAGCGGATCATGACCACAACACTCACAGTGGGGCCTAACCAGGGGCTTAGGAAGTGGGCCATTTCCCTACAAAGGCCTGAGTCATGAGCCTTGACGAGACTTAATCACAGCCCACCCAGTGCACCTGACATTCAGAGCATCCTTGAGCCAGCAAAAGTCAAATAGCAGGCATATGGGCAATCCCACTCACACAAAACCATGTGTGAGTAGATACGGATGGCACGGAAAAGAGACACTTGACATCGGCTGGTCCTGGGAGTACCTGCAGGATGAAGACCAGGGTGGAGGTTTTTCCTTTTTATGTCCTTTTCCCATTGTTTAGATTTTAATAAATATGTCTTCGTGCATTATAGGAACAATTGCTTAAAATGTGGTGGGGGTGGTGGTGATGGTTTGCTAGTCTTACAAAATTTAAGATCAAGAGTGGAGGAGAGCTGAGCAAGTGCTATCAATGAACAGCTTTTGATGCCAAGTCTCAATGCACCTCATCAGCTCTTTTTCCAGAGGGTATTTGAGAGTAAATTAGAGGCAGAGAGAAATGGCCACTCGAAAGCACTCTTTATAGAAATGGGCTAAAATTTTATGAGGTTCTCTAGGCTGAGGAGCTATTAGGCGCCACAGCTCCAAAGCAGCTAGGTGGCAAAGAAAGCACTCCAGAGGGGCTATTCAAGTCTCCAAGATCTTCCCATTTGTAAGTACGCAAGTACTTTTGTTCTTGGGGTTTAAGTTTCTGGGTCACCCAGCCTTTTGTTAAGGAGCAAATGAACACATCTACAGTAGAGCAGCACCCCCTTCATTCACCCCCCAAATACTAGTGGCCTAGAGAGCTCGAACACCCCAGGTCCTCGTGCAGACAGCAGGCGACCCAGTGTAATCGCACCCCATCACTGTCTCCAGGAAGGAACTCGGGGGAGGGGGGAGCATCACAAATGGGACAAGAGGCACTGTTCATCACCGCACAAGGAAACAGGCAGTGCAGATCCAGGAGGCTACAAATGTTAAGGCAGCATGCTCCGTGCAATCACAAGGCCGATGTTTCTTTGGACATCACTAAGAATCTTCCTTTGTGTGGCCTCTAATGTCTATTCTGATCCTGTTCTAGCATCTCCTTGGAGGAAAAACAAGGCTCCACTGCCAGAGAACGTTCCAAGTAATTGTTGATAACAGATCACCGCAGAGGAAGCCCTTCGGTTAATGTTTAAACATGGCAGAGGTAAGGTTAACTCCTTAATAGTGACAGAGCTCCCATGCGCACCAGGAGACACGAACAGAAGCTCAACAGGCCTGGCGCACATCAGGCACGCCAACTGCTTCACTCAGGACTGCTCCTTACAGAAAATCTGAGTAACACTGAAAACTCTCTGGAATTACCATACTGCTCAGACTTGAATGGATGTGTGTTTAAAGAACTGTAATGCACAATCCTCCAGTTTTTATAAGTAGATTCCAATAATTTCTTAGAGAAATTGAGAAGAAAGGGAAGATCACAGTAGACTGGGGTATAATTGGGAAGAATAAACTTCAATGAGAGTTTAGATGATACTTTTAACAACCACAAGTTTGTAAAATACAGCTTTGCTAGGTAGGGGAAGTCTATGTTCTGCAATGTCAAATAATGGACTTCGGAAGACGCAGCCATTATTGTTGATGGAACACACACAACATTTCATCCCGATAAACCTTGGCAATCTTTTGTAATGAGCAGCTCCCTTCCATTCAGGTGGAGGGGAGGAGAGGAAGGGGCCACGGGGAGGAACGGGGAGCACGCACAATCTCTCAGGAAGGATGTCACTGGAGGTTTACTGCTGCTCCAGGGGAGGCTGCCCAGCTGCTGATGAGTAGACAGCGAAGTGGCTGTGGAGGGTAAGAGGCAGGTAAGAGAATCTCTGTGATGGTTCTCAAGGGAGCCAACCACAGCCAGTGACCCCAGAACAAGGATTTAGGAGTCAGCCCTGCCTGGGCTTTTGGGGTTCCAGTCCCAGAAGCCCGTTTCGCTGCTCAGCGGGAGTCCCGGCAGGGTAGAACGTTTATCTCGGATGGAGATGAGTAACAGGCTGCTGACAGATTATGAGGACACTGACACAAGGGCCCACTGTCCCTGGGTGGCTACTCCACCCGTATGCCACCCGAGATTCTGCATGTGCTGACCAGAGCCCACCATCAGCAGGATGGACATTCTGCACAGGCTATAGAAAAGCAAGGCCCTCTCCATTCATGCAGGTCCGCTGGTCAAAGGTCTGAGAGGCAGCGGGTCACGATCTTACTCGACAAGGTGTATCATGGTAAGAAATTCAGACCAAGAGGAACGTCTGAGATACGGGCCTCGTTTCACAGGTGAGGACACCAAGGCCAAGTGAAGAAACGGGCCCCCCAGCTAGGGTGAGCACCAGCTCATCCCCTCCTGCCACCTGCCCTGTGCTTTCCTCTTGGGTCACACAGGCACACAGTACCTGCCTCTTTTACAGCCCCAGCTGACCTGTGACCTGTGTGTCCTTCTTGCTGCTCTCTCAGGCTGTCTGCAGAGATGTGTCCCTAGGGTCAGTGTGTCCCCATCACGCCGAAGACTTTCTCTGACCATGATAATCTCACCTGTATTCCCCCACAGGACTGAAGCTTAGCTGCTCCTCAACCGCAGCTTTGATGTATATGTCTAGCCCAGTGGAATGAGGCAGGATGAGTCTCTCTGACTCCAGAAGACAATGTGCTGGGACCGTGGTCTCCCTCGTACAATGTTGGCTCTGTGAGGGCACGGAGTCTCAGGTTTTTCCACTGCAGTATTCCTCCTGCCTTACACAGTACCTAGCACTGCTTGAGGGATGGGTGTGTGGATGGATCATGGGTGGATGGACAGGGTTCCCTAACAAAGCAGTAGTCTCTTTGGCTGCTTCCCTGTAGTCAGTCCCCATGTGGAAACAGTAGGGCTGGCTTATCAGAATTTGTACCTTACTGATAACAGCGCTGGCCCAACAATTCCAGGATCTCCCCTCATGCTAACTGCCACACAATTTCATTCTTCAGGTTATCCAAGTACTTGCAAAGTAACATCTTCACCTACTGGGCCAGGTCTGGGAGGCTCTGTTCTTCCTTTGGGGGCCTGGGAGGAAGGTTACAGACAGCAATGCTATCTGCTCCATCTTATGCAGTCTCAAGTTTCCCTACAGCATGAAGCTCCCCAGAAAAGGGTCCTGAGAGAGGTATGCACACTGAGGGAGCTGTGTCTAACATTTAACAGCACAGGACTCTGGCACAACACTCCCACAGTGGTCAACTGGCCGATTAATCATTACAAGAGAGTGGCACCTTGGCAAAAATAAATAAAATTTCTTATTGTTTTCCAGAAGAATGTCAAATATACCCAATGCCACTTGTTTCATACACACGCAAGAGTCTGGGTAAAGGACCTAGAGGAGAACCCTGGCTGCCTCTTACCCTCCAGCTAACTCCCAGCCCCCCCACTCTGCCCCGCGACACACACACACTGTCCTTGCCTTCTCCGTGAGCTCATCACTGAGGAGCCAGTAATCCCCAAACTAGACCCACGGCGTTGACCCAGCCACACAATGTACCGTCACCATCAGCCTCGCAGGAGCTCAAGGCTGTTTGCTCACAGTGGGTATGAATTTGCACTTGGCAAAGCCTCTGTCTCTTCTTCTAACCAAAAGCTCTCACTGTAAGAGCAAGAGGCAGCATCCCAGCCTTGGAAGAGAACACCCACTCTTGGCTCAGCCATAGCTGGGCTCATTGATAACACAGCAGCGTCCCAGGGATCACTTTACCAAGGCATTGCCTGTGACGTGGCCTGTGTGGGACCTGCTCAGTAGGTTATCGTTACTATCATTCCCATCTGACGGATGAGCAGCCTGAGGCTTGGGGCCCAAGTCCATGGAGAAAGGAAGGGATTGAACACAACCTACTGCCAAGGCCCATGCTTCCCCCTGGGAGCCTCTCAGTGTACTTCAGAATGAAACTGAACAGCCTTGCATCCCCGGCAGACGGCCTGGCCTCAAGACACTCTCCAGGGCCGCCACTTTCCCCTCCCACCCGCAGAGCTGTGAATGCTTCTAGATCTGTGGAGGCCAACTCCCCTCCTATAATTACGTGACTAAATTAAATATGAAACAATCAGAATGTGGACTCTTATTCTATAAAAGCTAAGTTGAATCCTTTGGAAACAAAGATTAAAGGAAAGCAAATAACTTTTCAAAAATGCTGGGGACTAAGTGTAACTTTTATAGACTCAGAGGGGGAAAAAAAGCAGAATTCTAGGAGGCTCTTGATAGCTAAGTGTCTATAAGTTTTCACTCAGCTGTTTAAAAACAGAAATGTAAATCTTAAACGATGGATCCCAGGTGATGCTAATGTGAGACTCTCAGCAGCACTAACCAGTGGCCCCCATTCACACCGGCCCAGGCTTGGACGGCCACTTAACAAGCTTTAATTACAACTTAATTTTAAACTATCATTCTTGTTAAATCACTCCCTGCTTCAACTTAACTGACCTTTTTCAATTACCCAACCACCTGCAGGTCCCAACAGTGTCAAATAACAAGGCTTCCGCTGTGGTGTCAAAATCACAAAAAGGCACACACTCAGTTTGCCACCTGCCAAGAGCGTCCAATCCCTTGGCCAGTGACACCTAGAAACCTCTGTGTTCTCAAATTGGGTCAAGACTTAAAATAACTTAATTCTCATTATGAAAAGTCCCTCTACCAGCAGCATCGTCAACCTCATTTCAATAATTAACCCTGAAGAATTTCTAGATCAATGGTTCTCAACTGGGGTAAATGTTGAACCCTGACCTCCATCAGGGACATCTGACAATGTCTACAGACATTTCTAGTTGCCACAAGTGGGGAAGGGGTTTTGCTATGGGTAGAGGCCTAGGATGCTGCCCCTCTCCTGCAATGTACACAACAGGCTGCCCCCAACCCAACCAAAAATAAATCAATAAATAAAACCCTTAACCAGTTCCAAGTGTCAACAGTGCCAAAGTAGAGAAACCTGGTCTAAGATACAGAACCCCAGGATCCACAGACACTGTTGCAGCATCCAAAAAAAAAAAAAAAAAAAAAAAAGCTTCATCCCTCTTGGTTCAAACATTACTCAAAGGCCACTGGCTTCCTGGTATTCTTAATACAACTCCACATGTCTCGGTAAGAATTTTCAAAGACTGTAATTGTTGCTTATGTGGTCAACAGCACAACATGTTGGTGTTTTTTTCGCTTTTTTTTTCTTTCTTTCACATTCTATAATACGTCCAATTATCTCATGGACTGTTATAAAAATGAATTCAAAAATCTGTTCAAAATTTCATTATTTAAAAAGATTTCTTATGTATTTATCTGCAAGGCAGAGTTACAGAGAAGCAGAGAGAGAGAGAGAGAGAGAGAGAGAGAGAGAGAGACATCGATCTTCCATTGCTGGTTCACTCCCCAAATGGCCACAACAGCTGCAGCTGGGCAGATCCAAAGCCAGGGGCTTCTTCCACATCTCCCACATGGGTGAGGGTGAAGGGGCCAAACACTTGGGCCATCTGCTGCTGCTTCCCCAGGCATAGCAGAAAGCTGGATCAGAATGGGAGGCTATATGGGATGCTGGCACTGCAGGTGGCGGCTTTACCCACTACATCACAGCACCAGCCCCCAAAGCTTCATTTTTAAAGAACAAAAGACATGAAGAAAAGGAAACTGGATTGATTTGTTGTGGAACTGGGACTAGAGGAAAGCTTTTCCTTGTATTTTATTTCCCTTTAGCATTGCAGCATCTGTGTGTCTATACAGTATAAATGCATTAAAAGTGAAATGTCATATGGGAACCTTGATCAGATCCTGTTTTTAAAGCCAGCTATAAAACCATTTCTGGGACAGAGAAATTTAAATGTGTCCAGTTCTTAGATGTGATGATACGGTGGCATCTGGTCTAGCAGTTAAGATGCCACTTGGGATACCCGTATCTCCCATGGAAGTGGCTGGTTCAAGTTCTGGCTCCACTGCTTCCGATCCGGCTTCCTGCTAACGTGCACCTTTGGAGGAAGCATGCAATGGCTCGGGTCCCTGCCAGCTACACGGGAAAACCAGATGGACTTCTGGGCTCCTGGCTTCCGTGTGGTCCAGCCCTAGTTGCTGCAGGCATTTGGGGAGTGAACCAGTGGATAGAAGTTTCTCTCTCTCTCTCTCTCTCTCTCTCTCTCTGTCTCCTTCTCTGCCTTTCAAATAAAATGAAAATAAACTTTTAAGTAAAAGAGAAGGTTTTAAAAAAGCTGAGTTTATATAAGAGACTATGAACTACTATGTTAATTTTTCTATGGGTTTAAAATTTCAAAATGAAAGAAATGGACAAAGATTAAAAGATTAAACACAGGCCAAGACAGAAGGTGGAGAGACACAAATCAACTTGCAACTAGATTATGGCTCTAGACTATACAAAGTAACATCTCTAGACAGAATCCAGGTGGAGATCGTGGTCTTGGGCTTCGTTATGAAAAAGCTGTGTAGCTGCCATCCACAGCTACAGCAAGGAAAACAGGTACACCCCCAGCCATGAGAAGCACATGTGGGGGTCTGCTACCCAATGCACATCAGAGATGTCCGGCATCCTGGATGGCATGGGAGAACACTGCAGTCAGGTCACTAGGGAGATGGGCATGAACACGCACACACACTCTTTAAAAAAAAAAAAACCTATCTGAGCCCAAATCCTGTGAGTAGAGAAGTCACAGGCTAAAACAAAAATATGCTGCCACATAAGACAGCAGAGCTCACCCCTTCTGTGAGAAGAATCAGGGAGGAATCGAGTTGATCTCCTGTTAACAGTGAAGGTGACTTCTGCTTCTACTCTAAAAGATTACACACACCCACACTCACACATCAATTCATTTTAAAGGTAGACAAAGCAAAAGAACACACAGGAATCCAGTCAACTGCAACAAGTCCTGGCTCATCTTAACTTTGCAAAACTTACTTGTTTCATAAATAATAACTCAAAATATTCTAGGCTCTGAGGATCTCTTAAGCAGCTTTACAAGTGGGAGCAAAAGGCTTTGCATGAAGAGTTTAACATTTAGGATAAGCTGACTCTGCCGACTCCAGTGGAATTCCCTCCCCCACCAACAAAGCACAAGTTCACATCAGTATTTCAAGAACTATGACTGATTTGTTTAAAAAAAATCATGGACTGGTGTTGTGGTGCAGAGGGTTAAGCCGTTGCCTGCACATTGGCATCCCAAGTGACCACTGGTTGAATCCCGGCTGCTCTACTTCCAATCCAATTCCCCGCTAACGTGCCTGGGAAAGCAGCAGATAATGACTCAAGTATCTGAGCCTCTGCCACCCATGTGAGAGGCCCGATGAAGCCTCTGGCTCTGGCCTGGCCCAGCCTTGGCCATTGTGGCCATTTGGGGAATGAAGCAGCTGATGGAATCTCTCTCTCTCCCTATCTTTGCCTTTCAATAAAAAAAAAAAAAAAAAAACAGCTCCAGGAGGGCAGGTGCTGTGGTGTAGCAGGTAAAGACGCCACCCACAGTGCCAGCATCCCATATGGACACCGGTTTGAGTCCCAGCTGCTCCACTTTCAACCCAGCTCTCTGCTATGGCCTGGGAAAGCAATAGAAGACAGCTCAAGTGCTTGGGCCCCTGCACCTGTGTGGGAAACCCGGAGGAAGTTCCTGGCTTCTGGCTTCAGATCGGCTCAGCTCCAGCCATTGTGGCCATTTGGGAGTGAATCAGTAAATGGAATACCTCTCTCCTTGCCTCTGTCTCTTTGTAACTCTACCTTTCAAATAAAACAAATCTTAAAAAAAAAAAAAAAAAGTTAAAAAGTTCAAGATTACCTGGTTTGGAACAGTTAAAAAAAAATTCTAAGTAACAAAATATTGTTTAACTAGAGATTTCTAACCAATTTGTTTATAAGTCTCTGCAAGTTCCACTCAGCTAACTCCACTCAGCAGTGCCCCCCCCATCCTGTCATACAAAACCCACAGCCCTGATAAAAGGCACCACCACCATGCTCACTACAGCCACGGGCCACACCGCTGGAAGGCAAAGCAAAGGACACAATGAGGGAAGGGCAATGGTCTCTGCTTCATCATTCAGGCCGACAAAAAATGCCCCGTCACAGGTGGCCCTCCAGCCGCCACTCCCTGGGCTCTCCCTTGAGTACCTATCTTAAGTAGCAAGACTTCCAGGGGCGTTCCCAGCCTGAGCAGACAAACAGAATTTCAAAGAAGGACTCAAAAGTCTATCACATCCATTAAAACAACTAAGTACTTATATTTCCTGGATATAGTCTATGGGTTTCACATATTAAAAACCCAGCCCTGAGGCCGACACTGTGGTATGGTGGGTAGAGCTGCCGCCTGCAGTGACACATCCCATATGGGCAGCAGTTCGTGTCCCAGCTGCTCCACTTCAGAGTCAGCTCCCTGTTTCAGCCCTCACTACCCACGTGGGAGACCTGGAAAAAGTTCCTGGCTCTGGCTTCAGCCTTGCCCAATCCTGGTTGTTGTGGCCATCTGGAGAGTGAACGAGGCGGTGGAAGATCACTCTCTCTCTCTCTGTAATGCTTCACTTTCAAATAAATAAATCTTTAAAAAAATAAAATAAAAACACAGCATACGCACAAATAGGTAAATATGTGGTAACTGTGATTAATTATTATTTGTAGGATATAGATGTGGGTACATGGGTACTCATTGTAACATTCTTTCATTTTTCTATATGCCTGCAATTTATCACAATAAAATGGGGGGGGGGTGCAGATGCTTCTGAAGAAGATGGGGGAAATCCAATTTGTAGCTTAAGAAAATTGGAAAAACACCTCACCCTTACCCTGTGGCTTCGACAACGCCAAATGCATGGACAAAGCATCACAGGGCCAGCAGAGCAGACACTTCACTGAGGATAAACAGATTATCTGGAGCGACACTAGCCTTCAGCTTGAGTAACAGCAAAGAACCCCAGAGCAGCCAGTTTTGAGAGAGACAGCTGGTTTTACACACACTGGACCTCTGTAAGAGGCCAAGGTGGACTTCAGTCCCCGTGACTTAAATGAAGGAGTGCCTCAGACCCCCTCCCCCCATCCTGATGTGGGGAAGATCTCAGCAAGGGACTCAACGTCCACCAAGCTGGCTCCATTTGGAAGGCTGCTCTTTCGCTCTGGGTATCTGTCTGCGGGAATTACTAAGCAAGAAAACAGGATGGGGGTGACCAGCACTGTGGAATAGCAGGTGAGGCTGCTGCCTGCAACACCGGCATCCCATATGGGCGCCAGTTCGAGTGCCAGTTCGAGTGTTTGGGCCCCTGCACCCACGTGGGAGATCCAGATGAAGCTTCTGGCTCCTGGCTTCTGGCTTCAGCCTGGCCCAGTAGCGCTGGCTGTTGAGGCCATCTGGGGAGTGAACCAGCAGATGGAAGACCTCTCTTTGTGTCTCCCTCTCCCTGTAACTCTTTCAAAATAAACTGGCTTAAGCTGGGAACACCCAGGTCAGCCATGCATCTGATTTTTTTAGACTGGGAGAATATGCAGGCTGTATGTGGTGGAGAGTCTGGCATTCAGTCGTATTCCTAGGGACCCCCATAACAGGGTGGCTTTGCCTGCCAGTCTCCAGCAAGTCCCCTACATCCTCGTGGCATGAGCTGCTTTTCTAGAGCCAAGGACAGGTATGCCCAAAGGCAGCCTGTACACCTCTTACCTACTTTGTGGTCTGACTCCCCCCTGGTTTCACCAGGCATGTTCCAAAGCCTGATTATCCCCACCAGAGGAGCAGCTTTTAAAAATCTCAGGAATGTCACTTGAGTGCAAACCTGATCACCCTAAAAAAGGGAGAAAAAAATCAACTGTTCTGAACAGAAGCAGGGTGCCCTGCAGACAACTTGCAAGCCCACATGAAAACCACAGCCACCTGCGGCTCTCTCACCCGACTGGGGACCCACCAGGCTGGAGTGCGGCCCTCCAGATGCCGCGTGCCCTCCGCGGCACACGCTTCACCTCGCTAAACAAACAAGGGGTGTCTTTGTTTAAATTATAAAAAAAAAAAAAAAAAAAAAAAAGAACCTGTCTCGCAGGCTATGATTACATCAGCAGAGCGCTCTCATTCTCCGCATCAATCCGGGCTTCTCGGGTGGCTTTGAAGCGCCCCAGTGCGCTGTGCCTTTGATCTAGTGGTTCCCGCCCCGGGCAAAGCCGATACCATCACGGCGCCCACGCCGGGATCCAAGATCAGGATCGCCCGGCCAGCAGCGCCCTGGCCTCGCCCATTCTGTCCCCACCAGCTGGGGCTCCACCCAGGACCGGCCCCAGACCCAGCTGCCGGGGTCTGGGCACCCATCTACTTATAGAGTACAGGGGTTGCCCCTCTGGAAGAGCCATTACTAACTTAACATTAACCTTTTGTGGGAAGAGTCTTGAAATTGTATGCTTTTAAAAACAGACTCTTATCTTTGAGAGACTCTGAAGTATTTACAGGAAAAAAAATAAAACAGATATGGCTGACTTTGCTTCAAAATAATATGGGGGTGGGGGTGGAAATGAAACAGCTGGGGCCGGGCTTTGACAACTGTTAAAGTGAGTAACGGTGATGGGTGCAGGGAGGCACACAGGGCGCATTATGCAGTGTCTACTGGAGGGTACACGTAACGTTTTCCATAAGAGCTTAAAAAAATAAAACACTAACCTCTGACCCTTGGCTATTTTTAAAGTTCATTTCCCACAGAGCTTTAAGAAGGAAAAAGGCAGTATGAGCCTAGAGGGTGTGGTGAAGGAACATCACACCTGACCTTCTCTACCAGAGAGCTGGAACCCACAGACCCTGCTTCTCAGGCACAGTCCTTGCAAGTGGAGGGAGGGGCATTAGTGCCACCCCTGCCAGGGGCTCTCCAGCATCTTTGGAAAATAAAAGAGTCCATCTTCCCAGACAAATGCCCACAAACCAGAACCAGGCAGAATACTAGAACCCGTCCTCAAAATCCATTACTTAAAGAGGTCAGACTAGATGCAGCTCCTGGACTAAGTGTTCCAAGGTACTTCACCTGTGTGGCTGCTTCTTCCAAGAGCCACCAGCACTTGACCAGTCCCTGGCTTCCCAACACCACCATGCATGGCCATCTCGGCACAGCACATGCCTAGCAACTTTTGCTCCTAACTGGCTGGGTGGCGTGGAGTAAGTCAGCTAAGCTCTCCAAGCCTGTCTCCACGTTTTGCAAACAGAGCTATTAACGGTGACCCTGTGTCAGCA
This sequence comes from Sylvilagus floridanus, assembly GCA_949820135.1. NCBI lineage: Eukaryota > Metazoa > Chordata > Mammalia > Lagomorpha > Leporidae > Sylvilagus > Sylvilagus floridanus. The sequence goes on from OX463233.1 coordinate 161,782,143, forward strand.
CCACCTCTCCTGTTACACACTCAACCGGAGAGTGTGAGAGAGAGAAAAAAACAAAAGCCCAAAAGGAAAAGGGAAGGTGGGGACACGAGCACAAGTCCACACTGGCCGCAGCTTAACGTGCCACATGTAGATCGGGCATAATAGGGTTAACTGGGAAACGGACATGGGCCAGGATCGGACATGGGCCAGGATCGCTAGGTGCGTTCAAGGCCAGAAGGCAGAGAGAGGAAAGGACTGGGATGGAGAAGGGAAAACAAATCCTTCCCATACAGGTGGATCCACCTTCAAGAGGTCAAACGTGAAATCCCAGGGAAGGCTATCGTCTAGCCGAACCCCTCAGAATCAGGGGCACAAACTAGGGAAAAGGTCAAGAAAACAGAGTATGAAGGTACTTCTGGAAGTTCATGGAAAATGAACTTAAAATATAAGTTTATTTGAGTCAGTGCAAGAAACAATACTAGCTAAACAGATTAGAGAGAACACAATTATAACAGTGGGAGCAGAGGTCCAAGAAATGGGTGAGGGGGAGAAGTCAGAAGAACAAGGAAGTAAAAAGTCTGAGAGGAAAAGGGCAAACCAGGGGCCACCAACAACAACCCATTTCAAACAGCATGCGCTTTATTAGCTTCCATCCTGAGAGGGTCAAGGGCAAAATCCCACTATAGATCACTTGCCAGGAAAGTCACCCACATAAAACAAAAAGTTTACACAAACTCAGATCCCCTGCTTCGCTCACACACTTCTGATTTCAAGTATATTATTCCTGGCATAGCACAGATTCTGTAAAGATCTTTCTAGTTAATCACTGTGTTTCCCCGCCCCCTTTTCTTTTTGAAACCCATTTATCAAATCTTTCATTGCTATCAACACTTGGAAAAGACAATAGTGTGCAGTCCCAGATCCTCACGCAGCATCCGACCCAGGCCCCACGGAATACAGCTCAGAAGGCATGCCTCTGACCTCAGGGAGCTTACAGTCTTCTTGGGAGACAGACACACCTACAAATTAAACAAAACCAAATAATGTATTGTTAGTTGTCAAACGAGCAGCCGGACCCGGTGGTTTTGGGTTCAGAGGCAGCAGAGACAACCGGGTGCCACAATGGTTCAAAAGCACTTTCCGGAGGCGGCATCCATGAAAAATGGGCAGGAGGTAGGCACCCATGCCAATAAAAGCCAAAGCCAGTTGGGAGGAGCCATCCCACTCGAGCCAAGGGGTTCTGCAGCGGGGATGACAAGCTGGGAACAAGGCACCAGGGGCTGTAGGATGTGTGGATAAGGCACGGTAAGGCAGGGTTTAGACGCCATCCTGCACGCTGTAAAAAGCTCTCAAAGATCTGTGAAGAGGAGTGTGACATCTGGCAGCCGAACGGCAGAAGGGGAGAGGGGGTGTGGGGTCCCAAGTGAAACAGACCCCTGTGGTTGGGGGGCTTCCCACTTAAAAGAGCAACGACTGCCCCTCGGTGAACGAGGAGCCATGTGCTCAGGCTTCCGGTTGTGTGTGTGTGTGTGTGTGTCTGCAGCAAAGCGGTCAAGATCAAAGGAAACTTTGCAAATGAGAGCCTTCCTACTCCTCCGACTTGTCCTTTCTGTTCCTTTCATCTTCCCTCCTGCTTGAAATTCAGGTAAAAAGAGAGGCATTTGGTGGCCAGTGGACTGGGAGCTTGCTGGCCTGGCCATGGGTCTGGTCCCATGTGTGACTGGGGGGCAAATCACTCCCAATTTTTCCAGGCCTCAGTTCTTCCCCCTGTGAGCCAAGGAGGGTCAAGAACAGGATCTCAAGCCCTTCAAAGTAAATGCCAAGATGGAGTGTAGGCCAGGGGAACACCCAGGCCCACAGTGAAAGATTCCTGGAGGTACCAGCTACACTTCCAACCTCACACCAAGACCTTCAATCGTTAAGAGAGCAGCTGTGGGCACGGAACCCACTAAGCATCTTCCTTCCCAATGAGAGACGAAAAAGTGCTTGCACTACAAAGATCACACAAGGAATCAGAAATCAGCAGAGTTCCTCTTCAGAAAGCACAAGGCAGGAAACATCTATGTTTATTCAAATACAACTGATCGATAGGAGCAAACTATGAGCGTAATGCACAGAGGTGAACACCCCACTTCCTGCCCTACAAAGAGCTTCCGACCAGGTCTGGGGCACAGAATTAAGTTCCGCCCTCCTCCACTTACTGTAACGTATGTCTATTAAGAGTAAAGGGTCTCGGGCCGGCATCGTGGCTCAACAGGCTAGTCCTCCGCCTTGCGGCGCCGGCACACCGGGTTCTAAAACGGGGACAAGAGCAGTTAACAGTATGGGTCTGTCGTGAGGAATCGATGAGATAGTTCATGCTGGGCGCTTAACAAAACACCTGGCAAAAGTCAGCAATAAATGTTAGCCATATGGCATGATTTTAAATCTGGGAACCTCACCCCTCATTTAGAGAGATGGGAAGTAGTGTAGAGAGATGGAAGAGATCCATGCAAGGGCATTTCCTAGGGAAGAAGGGAGTGCAAACCCCAGTTCAGAAAGCATGGCCCCATCTGTGGGGAGAAACAGGTTGGCATTCTTCTCTAGACTATAACAGCTGCCTCTCCTCCCATCTCGCCCCAACCCCTCCTCGGCTGCAAATACTCGAGGATTAAGAAGACATTCAAGCTTTGTTCCGTCTCAGTTCTGCTCTGGCATTCTTCTCTTTGGCCCCTTTATCCTAAATGCCATTTCTGCTCAACAGCGTTTCTCAAGGTGCCCCCAACCCTGTATTTCCTGTGATCCTGACAATATCCTCACTGCTGGAGCTCCCCCCACTCCTCCCCCGCTGCCCCTTGACTGACGGGGAACCCAGAGTTAAGAAAAGTCAAAACTACTGACTCTGAGTCCAGTGCTCTTCCGGGCTTTTGGGCTTTGATCTGAAGCAGAGATGGAAACAGAGGCAGTTTTCCTATCCCCGGAGAGATAAGAACTGGGAAGGCCACTTTAGGACCCTACACATATCCCAGGCTACCACTCCTACTGGGGAGAAGTGTCCCCAAAAGTGCCCTGTCCTGCAAGCCTAGGAGCTGCTTCTCTGTCTTGAGAAATATCCCTTTCCTGGAGACTTCACACATGCACACGCACGCACACGCGCACACACACACACACACACACAGCTATACACTATGCGAGGTGCACAGCCCTGCCCAGGGCGAGTAGGACAAAGGCTGGGGGCTCAGCCTCACCGCAAAGTCCCTGCAAGAGAAGTGCCTTCCAGCCCCACTCCCGATTTGATTCTTCACCAGGTTTTACCCTTCACCGCTTCTCCTAACACTTCAAAGGAAGTATTTTTGTACAGCCCAGGGAGGAGTGTAAACTGGCCAGCTGCTTCCAAAGCAGAGAAGTTAACCCTGAGAGGGCCGTTGGCCTGGCAGGCCAGGGGTGAGGAGGACAAGGTCGTGGGGAGCCGAGCGTGAGTCCCCACACTTCAGCAGGCCTGCCCCTTCAGCCTACTCCAAGGGCCCGCTCTTCAACCACTACAGAAAGGCAGGGCCTCGGCTCTTCCAAGCACACAAACAGACAGCGGGTTATAAATACCCTCGCAGGCTGGAGGTTCAAAGGACCCAGCAGTTAGCACTTCAATGGAAACTCCAGCTAACAGAACAGGCTGCTCCTGGCTCTCCCAGAATCACGCAGAGAACTGAAGAGCCCAAAAGCAACCACAACAAAACCCACTCCCCACCCTGCTCTCCACCCCCAAGTCTAACTGGGCTTGGGAGCCAGGGGGACAGCATGACCTCAGCAGCGGGAGCCCTTCTCAACAGCGTCCTGTGGAGCGGCTGCCCCTCACCGTGCACTCTCAGTAGCAGGCCAGGGCAGCTAGTCCAAGGGAAGATGAGGACCCCAGACCCTACTGAGTCTTTTGAAGAACTTTCATGCACTCTTAGAGTCTTCACTCTGCAGAGAATACATCCTCCCTCAATTTAGATTCAGCGTGCTTCAGTTACCTCGTTGAAACCTGGTCTATCCTTCCAGGAAAGAGTAAATGGACATGGCACAGGACAGCCCCTAGCTCACCAGTGACTTGAGACTTAACGAACTTCTGTACGGACTGCTGAGAACAGCCAACAGGAGGTGGCAGCTAGGTCACGCCGGGACCACCAGCTCCCCTCAGAGCACACGCATCTTAGTGTGCTCCATCACAAAGGACATGGGCTCTAACCAGAAACTCCACGGCACCCCCGCAGGCCTTGGCTACCCATGCCGGGTGAAGCTCCAGCAGCACTCGGGTGGGGCTCGGCTCCTGCCACCTGCCTGATGCTGCCAGGTAATCACAGAGTGCCAGGCAGATGCGTGTTCGCCCCATCCCACTGGCAAGGACGGCCTACAATCTACTGACACTGAAGAGTCTGCTATAAATAGTTGGTGTTTTTAATGTTGTCGGGCCTCCAGAACACAGGGGGCCCAACAGCTGTGCAGGGCCGGGGCTCTGGGCATTGAAGGGCTACAGTTTGGAAATCTTGAGCAGTGGAGTCAAAGCATCTTCATCTAGGAGTGTCACACGTCACCCAAAGAGACTGCAGGGAGGGCAGAAAGGCTGTCAAAACTATCCACGGGACTGACAGAGCACAGGTTAGCAGGAGGGGGAACAGCACTGGGGTCTGTTTAAGGGAAGCTCCTAGACTCTATGCTGCACTGTGGGCCTCAGGACACGACTGGCGGGTGATACAAGTGTGAGGTGATTAAAGAGGATTTGTTGGGTCATTCAACAAACTTTTTATTTTTTTAAACTTTGCTCGACTAAGTGAAGATACAAGGAACAAAACAGACGAGAGCCTCTTAGACACTGCATTTCTAGTGGAGAAGAAATAAAAATCAAACAATCTCTGAAAGTAAAAAGGATATCTCATAATTTTAAGTCGAATTATGTTTCTGTTGGCTTGAGACTATGTACCTAGAACGAGTTATGCTCAAGTGACTAAATTGCTTCTAGACTCTCCAGATAGCAATTACACTGAAAAAGAAAAAAAAAAAAAACTTTACATTCGTCTTTTTGAAATAGCTATCATCAATGGCTTCCTAAAACTCAGGGAGAAGGGTAGTGAATAAACTCAAACGTTGAACACTTAACTCTAAGCACCTGTGCCAAAAGAAGACAGCGTTAGCACGTTTGTAGGGTGTGACACACACGTGCATCCATCCAAGGTCTGGCCTATGCAGGCAAAAATGAAGACAGATATATTAAAGTCGCTACTATAGCTTCTGCAGAGCCGTTGTTAGCCTTTTTGATTTTTTTCAGAAACTATCAAAACTGATGAGGCACGCAAATGAACGCCATTTGGAACGTAGCTGGCATGCTGCAAAAATAGAACACCCTGGGTGCAAGAGTCCACTGTTAGCCCCAGCACCAGAGCCTGGGTGCTGCAGCAGCTCTGTGCCCGGAGTCGCATTCTGCCTCCAGCCAGCTTCCTGTTAACACACTCCTTGGAAGGCAGCAGATGAGGGCTCCCTTTCACTGACATGGGAAACTCAGACTGGGTTCTAGGCTCCTGACTTTGGCCTCACCCAGTCCTGGTAGTTAAGGCTATTTGGGGAATGAATCAGTGGAAGGGAGATCTGTCCCTGTCTCTCTTCCAAATAAAGGGAAAATTTTAGAAAATTTTGTGAAGAATTTCAACTTGATATAAATAAATCTACTGTGGCCAAAGGCTGGATGGCCGCAGGCTAAGGAGAGCTCAATAGCTGATATTATTTTAGGCAGGTCAATTCCGATGCTAAAGGTTTTGTAAAAGCGCCAAGTGAATGGTCTGTGACATAGGGCACACAGCGGCAGAATTTCAGTTCAATCTGGGTCCCACATTTCCTACCAGCAACCCGAGACGGAAGATCATATTCAATCTTTCACACATCCACCAAGGCAGACAAATCTGGAAAATGCACAGCCATTCAACACAGCCCAGTACCTCCAAGGCAGCAGGACCCCAGAACTATGCAGCCCAACTCATAAAAACTGGAGAGTATGGAAACCGCCCCATCCAGGATGTTAACCCAGCAAGGAAAGGCCTGCAAATCAGCCAGAGCTCTCCTTCCACAAAGCTCCCCAGACACTTCACCCAACTCTAAGAGATTCTTACACACATACCTATGTTTAATACAGGGCACCCACTCCCCTATCTTATCTTCCTGCCCTCATTGTCACAGCCCTGTAAGTCAGGTCACAATGAAGGGCTGCAGGCCTCTGCCTCCTACTGCTCCCAACCCACAAAATGCCTTCTGGACAGGCAGCCTGAAGCCAGGGCGATGCTCACTTGGGTATTATTTCATACCTGCCTGGAAGGCATTACCGACCAACACTTATGAATCTTCCCAACTGGGTAGAAATTACATGTGGGACTGGCGCTCTGGCACAGTGGGTTAAGCTGCCACCTGCAGCTCCGGCATCCCACTCTGGGCACAGGTTAGAGTCCTAGCTGCTCCACTTCCGATCTAGCTCCCTGCTAATGTGCCTGGGAAAGAAATGGAGGATGGGCCAAGTGCCTGGGCACCTGCACCCACATGGGAGACCTGGAGGAAGCTCCTGACTCCGGTCTGGCCCAGCCCCAGCTGCTGCAGCCATTTGGGAAGTGAACCGATAGATGGAAGAGCTCTCTCTGGGTAACCTGGCCTTTCAAATAGAATAAATCTTTGAAAGGCAGGCAGGCAGGCATGGATTACATTCCCCAGAGAGAGGCATGCTGTGTTCTCCTATACTACAACTCCCTATGCCCCATTATCCAGAGAAAGCCACAGATGTGCTAAGCCGAAATGGAAAAAATGGTCCTACCACAGCTGAAAGATGTTCAGGCCACTCTAGGAGGTGAGGATGACCACTCCTCGGGGCACTTTGGACAGCTGCAAGTTAACACAGCCTCAGCGTTCCATGCCTAGAACCCAATGGGACACCAAGTGAACAAGCACAGACCCTGAACGGGCCACGTGCCTGCAGCAGAAATTCCCTGGTCTCATGGGTCCTGGGAGAAAAAGGGACTCTGTGGTCATGTGGATTTGGGAAATGCCGGAATAGAAGGAAAGTAGACGCCTCCTCAGTGAGGCTCTCAGCGTCATCCGTTCACTGCTGTGCGGGATAAACCTCCAAGCGGGACACTGACAATCCACAGTGCTCAAAGCCAGTTCACCATGGAGCACTCCCCAGGACTGGGGTTCCTCAAGACCCTGCCGAGGAAAGCGCTTCCTGGGAAAATCTGCATATGGCCTCAGAAAGTACCGATCTTCCATCTTAAAACACGAAAATTGTACAATGTTCCCAAGCCAAAATACATCAGGACCCAAATCAGCCAGAGCGGCTAAACTCTATCCCTGCGCGGAGGTGGAGATGGTCTTGGCCTCTCCCCACTGGGGAGCGGTGCGTCCCCAGTCTCACGGGACAATAACAGCAAGGCGAGTCTCCGCTGACATCATCCCTAGGAACAGGGTTTGGTTAGGAGGGTTCCTTGATCCCTAAATGTAATCCAGCATAGCTGAGAGATAAGAGATAAAGATCAAGCTTTAAAGAAAAAAAAGGAAAAGTTAGTTAAGCAGAAGGGAATAGAGGTCACAAGTTACTGATACTCCAAGAAGCAAGGCGAGATGAAGATCAAAAATTAAACTTTCTGGAGAAAATTCCGCCTGGCCTGGCCTAGTTCATTCTGCACCTCGTGCCCTAAATACAAAGGCTGACACGTGCTTCGGTTCTGGCCGGGGCCAGCAGTGTTTCTGGAACAACTTCACCTTGGTTACATATTTCTACTTTAAACATTCCAGAGTTACTGAAGGCCTCCCAGGAGCATCTGCTCCTGTTTCTCGGGCGGGCGGGAGTTAGTTCCTGTGGAAAGTGTTTGTTTAGTTTGATTACCACTTTGAAGAGGGGTAGGAATTCTGGCTCAGAAGCATTTAATGGCTGGGCCCTTCTCTTACATAATTTGTAAACAAACAGAGTTTATCCCAGTGTGGCTCATTTGGCTCACTGGCTGGATTTAGAAAAATATATTCCTCATTCATCTGGGAGAAGCCACAGGAAGGCCTGTCAATAACCAGAAAAATGTCCAAACCAGCCTGTCACTCTATTGCCTAATCCTAATGGGCCTGGCCCAAGATAGGGCATGCTCGAAGTCTCCCTTCTGAAGCCCAGCACAGTCAACAGAGCCTAAACCCAATGGTTATGGCACGACTTGAAAGGCAACTTAGGACTTGCTCCCCCCAGTTTTTACACATTCCTCCCAAACACACACACACACACACACAAATCCTCAGAAAAAGGTGCTAGCCAAGGTCAAATGCCACAGTAGTAATTTTCCCCCAAGGAATCATGAATGGTCGGTGGAGAGCAACTTGTTACTAATAACGGTTAAAGGCCAACATTAGTGAGCGTGTGGTTTATTTATCTTTAATAAAGGGAATCCAAGGCTGTCACTAGAATGTCACTTACTCCCTTACATTCCAAGCTGTTGTTGGGAGAGGACAGACTCTGAATGAGTCCCCCCCACCCCACCCCCACCAACCCCGGCTGCTACGTGGTGACTGTTGCAATTACAAACTGTGCTGGTGGAGAACACGGGGCAGGAAGGAGGTCGTGTTGCCCCAAATCTGGCCATGCACAGATGTCATCTATGCCTGGCTGTGTGACCTGTCAGTCTCTGGGATTCAGTCACTTTCCCCTGGCATGCAGAACCCTGTGACTCTCTGAAATATGTTTCCTTCCCTAGTTCCCCCGTTAGGGTGCTGCTCCCACCCTCAGACACTCTGAGCCGCAGCTACAGAATCCCCCTACTCGGTGCGGGAATCTTGCCCAGGCCCAGGCCCAGTTTACAGATGTGGGAACTGAGGCTCAGGAGGCTGGCTTCTCTCAGGTTCTACTTACGTGATAAACAAACTTCTCTTTGGTCCCCACCCTGTCACGAGCACCCATAGGCACCAAAACAACACAACTCAGGTCCCAGTGAAAAAATGCCTTCCCCATTGCAAGGGCCAGCAGAGCCAAATCCAAAGCCCCTTCTCTCGGCCCAGGCATGTGGCACTCAGCCCATGAGTGTTAGACTGTAGTCGTCTTGGGGACACGTCCTGTCTTTCCCATGGGCCCATAAGCCCACCCCTAACAGATGACGAAAAGGAGGCTGGCAGTGATCTCTAAGCACTATTCGGGAAACCTCAAGCCCCACATGCAAGAGCCCTCTCCAGGAAGAAGGCCTTACGGCTGGAGGCCAGAAAAACAAGCCACGGCCAAGAACCCCTTGAAACACCCAAAGCCTGTAGAAGCCTAAGACTTCCTCACCTTCTACACCCAAGAGCAGCGAGGCAGCAGGACTGCGGGGGCGCAAGGACAAAGTACCAAGCTGCCTTGCTGCTTTTTTTCTTACTATCTTTCAGATCCAAAGTCTAACAGAGAAATTGAGGCTCCTAGATAAAAATCAGATTTCATCAAATTCATTGTGCAAACGAGGAAAGTCTGTGGGCTGAAGGGAGCTGCTTTCTCCTGTGCCTGGAATTGTGTTTCTAGGAACACCAGCACACAGGATCATCCTACACCTGCAGGGGCAATTTCGGGTTTGATGATTTTCTAAGAAAAGATAAACAGTGAAAATCATCCTGGTCTAAAGGTACGAGTCCACAGCAGGGTTGGTGGCTCCAAGTCCAAGTCGCTGCCCGTTGACAAATGCAAGCGCGCCATAGGCAGCAACAAAGCGCTAAGACCCGAAAAGGGCTTTGGCGCTTTGAACAGTGGCTCAGAATCAGAAACCTCCTTCAGACAACCGTGCTTACAAAACCCAACTGAGACATACAGCTGTCACCGGAGGACTGACAGCCTCTACTAAAACCATTAGCTTCAGCCTTGCTTCCCACCCAGTCAAATCTAATCACCGGTTTGAAACTCCCAAACTAACAGGTCCTGTCACTGTATCATCAAGAAAGACTTGCTCTTTCTCTAGCAAAAATGAATTGCATCCAACTGGAACACACACCTGGCAACCCAGCTAAGCCCGAAGGGAAGCCAGGGTGCAACAGATTTTGCTTCTGTTCCTAGTATTTTGGTTTATTTGTTTGTTTTTAAAGATTGATTTATTTGAAAGGCAGAGATACAGAGAGGCAGAGAGAGAGAGAGAGAGAGAGAGAGAGAGAGAGAGAGAGAGTTCCATCTGCTGGTTCACTCCCCAGATGGCTGCAACAGCTAGAGCTGCGCCAATCTGAAGCCAAGAGCCAGGAGCTTCTTCCAGGTCTCCCATGCGCGTACAGGGGTCCAAGCACTTGGGCCATCTTCTACTGCTTCCCCAGGGCCATAGCAGAGAGCTAGATCAGAAGTGGAACAGCCAGGACTCAAACTGGCGCCTATATGGGATGCTGGCACTGCAGGCAGCGGCTACACCCACTATGCCACTGTGCCTGCCCCTCTGTTTCTAGTTTTGACAGGTGGGGAAGGTGGGGGGGGCAGACACCCCCCCTTAAGACATGGAGAAAACAGATTTTCCATAGTTATCGTATACAAATATCATCCTTACAGTCCCCAGTGGTACTAATTCAACCCTCTTGGACTTCTTTTTCTACAAATTTTGGCAGTTAGTGATTCTCACACATTCCCTCCCAAAAAGACTTTGCTCACCACCCAACACTACTCAAGGTGTGTCCCCAGACATTATGCCTCATCCATAGCATGGCCGGGATGTACCATGCACCGATGGCAAGAGAACAGGAGAAGGTACGTGAACATAGAGGGTTGTCTGAGTCTCTGGAAAGAAAATGGACTGTGGCCAACCTGAATTACATGTTGCCTTCTCTCAGTCAGTTCCCCTTCCTCTGAACCGTACTTTCAATGAGTTGTTTTAGCTGAACAGAAGCTAGCTTCAATGTAAAGTCAAACACGCTATTTAAAGTAAGCAAGGGGCAGGTGTTTGGCCTAGCAGTTAAGATGCAGAGGGCCTAGCTTCCAAACCTGGCTCCAGCTTCCTGCTAATGCAGACCTTGGGAGAAAGGAGTGAACTCAAAGTGACTGAGTCTCTGCCATCCCTATGGAGACTAAGATTGAGTCTGAGGGTCCTGCTTTCAGGCCAGGCTAGTCCCAGTCATTGTCAGCATTTGAGGAGTAAACCAGTAAGTGGGAACTCGTTCACTCTCTTTCTGAATGTCAATAATTTTTTTTTAGTATGAATAAAAAGGTTGAACATAAATTATCCATTCCACGGATCCCTCCACACAAAACCAAATCAAAAATGTTATTTTTATGATCCCAAAAGTAGTTTCAGCATCATCTTAGCTTCAAATCAGCAGTGTATTTAGAAAACACTCCCTTCCCACTGAAAGCTCTCTAATGACCTTATACCTATTTTAGACAAAAGCTCACTTGGGTTCTTAAGTATACAAAGACAACTGTCTTTCAATTGTTTCTTGTGTTCCAGATTAAAGATGCTATCAATCAACTCAACAAATGAAAGTCCGCTGCCTCTGCAGGCCATTCTGATCCAAGGCCTGAGGGCTGAGAAAAAGTTTGCAAAGGGGCTGGTGGGTGTGGAGAATGACTTGTGGTTCCACCTAGCCAATGGCCAAGTCAATGAAACTTTGCAGAAAAAAAAGAAAACACTACAGGGCCAGTCATCAGAGCTGAATTGGAAAGGCTGGGTTGGAAAAGCAAATCAAAGCAAAATCTTATCAACAAATCCCCCAGGAACCAGACAGCCCGGACACCATCTGGGCACTGTGGGGAACAAAACGGTCACCACCTGCTCCCTCCGGCGAGGTGGCGTTTGTACATTCTCAAGGACGATGAAGTTCTCATGTGGAAGAGACCAGAAAACTTAGGGGAAATTAGATAAGATTAAAACAACAGTTGAAGGATAGCACAAGGCCACACAAGATAAATTGTCAGATGGAATGAAGCTGTGCCATTGGGTACTTTGGGGTTTTATGTGAAAATGACTCCAGGAACTCTTTCTCCAATTAACATTTCAGCTCAAATTCCCCCAAGAAGAGAAAGGGAAAATCCAGCGAGTGAGGGAGCAGCACTCAGCAGCGTGACCTGGCACCAGGTATGTGCCAGTCGAACCCAAAAGCACAAAACTCCAAGCCAGTGGCTCTGCGAAACACAGCACATCTCTTTACTGTAGCTGTCAAGTTTGTTCCAATGGCTGGTTTATCTCACTCTCTTTCCCACAAGACTATGAACTCCTTGAAAACGACAATTCTGTAGCAGCAATGATGCTAACATGTTAAGCACTTACTGTACATTTCAGATATGTTAGGGTGCTTCAAAAAGTTCTTGGAAAATGGAATTAAAAGTAAGTTTAGGGACAAGGGTTTGACCTACTGGTTAGCTAAGATGCCTGGGTTTGAGTCCTGACTCTGGCTGACAATTCTAGCTGTCTGCTAATGTAGACCCTGGCAAGTAGCAGATGTTGGCCTCGAGTGACGGTCCCTGCACCCTGGATGGAGTTCTCAGCTCCCAACTTTGTGGCAGCCACTGCAGGCATTTGGGGAGTGAACAGTGGATGGGAGCTCTGTCTTTCTGTCTCAAATAATTTTTTCAAAAGAAAGAAAAGTTTATTTAGGTGCAAAAAAAAAAAAAAAAAGCTTTGCAATCCATGCATAATTTCTCTGTAATTCACATTTTTCATGAGCTCTTTGAAGTACCCTCTTGTACTCACTTAATCCTCATAGCCCTCAGAGGTACCTGCTGTCCATCCGCATTACAGATGAGGAAACAAATGCAGAGAGGTCAGCAGCCTGGCCAGGGGATACAACTGCAATGCAGATGCAGGCCTGTCTGGCTCTAGGGCTGTGCCCTCCGCCACTGCAGGCCTCTCATGGCAGGAGTCTGGTCAGCTCTGAACTCTCATAATGCATCATATAGTAGATTTTAGCCTCAAAAAAAAGAGGGTTTTTCTTTCCTCTCTGTCCTTCCTTCTTCCCTTTCTTTGGCTATAAGGTTAGCAGACAACCACTGGGCTTACCTGCCTCAAACTACCTAATGGTGAGACTGTAAAAACAGGTGGAGGGGCCGACACTGTGGCATGGCAGGTAAAGCTACGGCTTGCAGTGCCCACAACACATTTCGGTGCCGGTGCCAGTCCCAGCTGCTCCACTTCCCATCCAGCTCTCTGCTATGGACCCTGGGAAAACAGTAGAAGATGGCCCAAGTCCTTGGTCCCCTGCACCCGGGTGGGAGACCTGGAAGAAGTTCCTAGCTCCAGGCTCCTGGCTTTGGATGGGCGCAGCTCCAGCCATTGCAGCCATCTAGGGAGTGAATCAGCAGATGGAACACCTCTCTCTCTCTGCCTCTGCCTCTCTGTAACTTTGTCCACCTTTCAAATAAATACATTAATTAAAAAAAAAAAAAAAAAAAACAGGTGGCGCTCTATGGCCGGCTTCTCCAGTCAGTGGCTGTGTTAACCCTCCCCGCACTCTGGTGTCGTCATTGAAAAAACAAAAAACCAGAAACACAGGGACAAAACCCCTTATGGTTCAGATTCCTCCTGAGGCTGGAGAGAGACAGCTAGTGTGACATCCCAAGGACGGTGTCTAGCACACAGCATTCCTTCTCTGAGACATGTCATCAGCCACCTCTGGGACCTTCAGCCCCAAGGGCTTTCATGCAGCAAGAGACAGAGCCAGCAATGACGGGGTAAGCCATGAAACGTTGCAGGCTCCTGTCTCCTGGGCCCAGGTAAGGACCAGCAGGCGACAGTTCAATAACTTGGATTGTTTCACAAGCAGAATGTTTACCTGGGGTCGGTGCTGGGGAAGCCACTGTATTCTGTTCTATCGTTTGTTTTGATTGGTACACAGTGTCCTTCTTTTTCTTAACACATCTACATCGTGGCTCTGTTTTTCCTATCCCTGACATCAAGTCTTTGATTCTCTATTTCTTTCAGCCAACTTGTCTGGCAGAGCCAAATGGAGCGAGCCGGCAACGATCAGGAGAGAGTCCTGTCTGAATGTCCTGCCCCAGCTACGAGGGTACCTGAAGGTATGTTCTAAATCACCAGCTGCAGAGGCCCCATCGACACGCGTGGGCAGGGCAGAACACCACGGCCTGCTCATCCACAGAGGGACACCTCCACCTACATTTCCCAGGTCTCCACACTGGCCTGGAAGCTTTTAGGCCAGCCATAGAATAGATTCCTGCATGCAAGGAGAAAGAAAAAAATAAACACCTCAGCCTCTAGAAAGTCGAAAGATGAACAGATGAAAACCAAGGGGCCAACAGAAGTGCCTGGAGCAACCTCAGGCAGACAGAATGACACAGAGAGGTGGCCATTACAGAAGAGAAGGAAGGGCCAGCCGTGTGTGTGTGTGTGTGTGTGTGTGTGTGTGTGCGCAGCCAAAGAGCCTTCGCCAAAGCTGCAAAGGAAACAAAAATAAACCAACAGGATAAAAGGAAGGCTGTTGCATGTGGAAGAACTTTTGCTCTAGTTAAAAAGAGAGAGAGGGAGAGAGAGAGGGAGAGGAGAAAAGAAAAAGAAAGCGCACACTGAAATGATCTAAAGCTGCCTATAAATATTTGGGAACATCAAAGGCGGTCCTGTTAAATTAAAAATGCTGTCACACAGATAGGAACTAGCCTCTAGCACTGCCAGCTTCAACATGTGAGCCTGTGATCTGAGGAGCGAAGGCTCAGCTCCTCGAGAAATCTGATTCACTAAAGAAAAAAGCGAACAAGCAGTTGAGTTTTAATAAGGGCATTAAATACCTTAGGAATGAGCTAATTAGAGTTTAACTCTTTCAAGATTGTCTGAGCCCTTAAGAATGCTGTAAAGTAAGCTCCCTCCAGAATCTAGTTAAATCGGGCTCGAAACCTGCGACGTGAAAGCAAAGCACGAAGGTAGCACCTCGGGACTTCAAAGCTGGCAAATCCCACCCGGTCCCTGCAGACGTAAAGGAGGGGAGGCTATCGGAGAAGCGTGTTCTGCGGCGAGGTTAGGGTGCTTATGTACAGGCTCCCCCCGCCCCCGGTTTAGACTAGCAAGAACAGCCTCACTTTCTCATGCCCAATTCCTTCTCCTCGGTGAGTACTCTCTTCTCCAAGACACTCTGAGAAGACACACAGTGTGCCCAGCGGGAAGCCCTACTGACCTCACTCACTCACAGGCCATACAAGAAACTAGGCCTGAGCCTCCCAGACACGCTCAAGGTCACCATCAGGAGTCACCCAACAGTTCCTGCATGCATGCTGGGTCAGAATCCAAGGAAACCGGGAAGTATCCCCAGCTAGGAAAATTCCATCGGGACAGCAAATCCTTCCTCTGGCCTGGCAGTAGGAAGGCGCAGAGCCCTCTGAAGGCACCCGCGCACCTCCACAGGGGCATCCTTCCGCCCCCCCCCCCCCCCAGCTGCAGGAATGTGGCCCAAGGAACTGCACAGCGCAGGAAACCACCTCCATTCAAGGCGAGGAATTCACAGCCCAGTCTGGATGGGGGGGTGGGCAGGGAAAGGGGGGATTAAAAAAAAAAAACTCTAAAGCACTCCAATCATTCCCATTTTTAGAAAAAGTCAATGTGTCTAATTTGGGGGGTTAAGATTAATAAAGTGTTTGCTTTGGCAAAATTGCACCCTGGATCAAACCGAGTGCTGAAGTCACTTGTACTTGACACAGGTCCCGCATAATTAGGCCCCCAGAGCACAGCACAATGTATCATGGCACTCCACGTGCCCTGGCCGGATCCAGAGGCGCAATCAACCACCCTGTTTTCCTTTGGAGCACTCTGCCCGTATGCAGGCCATGTGGCTTCGGGAACAACAGGCGGGCTGTCCTAGAAACATGCCAGACTCACAGTTCCTGTCCAGCTGTGCACGCGTGTGTGTCTGTGGGTGCACACGTGCCTGACTGACAGAGCTCAAAGCCTGGACAATGATCTAGCTGTAAGGAGTGGGGAAAAGCAGGTGAAGCTGCAGCAAAGCACCACTCCCACCCCACCCATGAAACAGCCGAAAGAGGGCACTGAGAGCCAGGGAGGAATGAACAGCCTGGGCTTCCTGCAGAGTCAGAGAGAGAGAGAGAGAGAGAATGAGAATGAGTCTCCTATCCACTGGTTCACTCCCCAAATGGCTGCAATGGCCAGAGCTAGACTGATCTAAAGCCAGGAGCCAAGAGCTTCTTCCAGGTCTCCCACGTGGGTTCAGGAGCCCAAGCACTTGGGCCATCTTCTACTGCTTTCCCAGGCCATAGCAGAGAGTTGGATTGGAAGTGGGGCAACCGGGACTCAAACTGGTGCCCACATGGGATGCTGGCACTGCAGGCAGTGGTTTTACCCACAATGCCACAGCACTGGCCCCTCAAAGATATTTTTATACCCCTGTGAAGTAATCTCTTCTCCATGAGCAGCACTTTCAGACTCTTTAAGCTTGATCAGCTCCCAGTTTAGAATACATTTTTCCAACCATTGGGGAACCACAACATAAATGTTTGGTGCACGTGAGGACCATCATGAATTTTTGTGCATTATTTTCTTCACTCCCATCCACACTAAACACAAACTGCGTGCTGTCAGTGGGTCGCGTAATCCTCAGCACCAATCTAGGCAGGATTTATCTCCATGGCACAGATGAAGAAACTGAGATGCAGAGAGGAGAGCCACCTTCCCACAACAGGTAACTGGCAGAGCTGGGATCAAACCCAGGCAGTCTGGCTCCAGACTTGGCACACTGCTGCCTCTCTCATCATCAAAGAAAACCCAGAACCACTTTGTTCTGCAAAGTTTACAACTTGCTTTAAGGAACCTGGCAAATACGGGATATCCACACACAGAAGTTGAAAAATGCTCCCAACAGCCATTCCAATGTTGGATGACACATAAGCATCCTCTCAACTCCTCTCAAATGTAGTTGGCTAAAGGTTTAGTTGTTAAGAACTAAAAACAACGTATATCCAAAATCAGGTTATGGTCCAAAAGTTAACTAGAAGGAATACATGTCATTAGGAATACATATATAGGGGCCGGCTTCTGATCTAGCTCCCTGCTAATGCTCCTGGGAGAGCAGTGAAAGATGGCCCAAGTGCTTAGGTCCCTGCCACCCACTTGGGAGCCCTGGATGAAGCTCCTGGCTTCAGCTTGGCATAGCACCAGCGGTTGCAGCCATTAGAGGAGTGAACCAACAGATGGATGATCTCTCCCCCCACTCATAAAATGGTGGTGCAAATCCTGCCCACAAAAGGCCTACCCATTAAATTATAAAGTACCCCAAGTTTGAGGCCCCTGTGCTCCAGTGAGTGCACCCCCTACGAAGAGAGCCAGCACTAAGGGGAAAAGCAGCCACAGTAGATGTCAGGGATGTGTGTAGTAAACTTACACAACGCCCTTAACCGGTTTCCTAAACTTTACACACAATTTTAACATGGCGCCCTGGTGGTTTTTTTTTTTTTTTTTTTTTGACAGGCAGAGTGGACAGTGAGAGAGAGAGACAGAGAGAAAGGTCTTCCTTTGCCGTTAGTTCACCCTCCAATGGCTGCCGCAGCTGGTGCGCTGCGGCCAGCACACCGCGCTGATCCAATGGCAGGAGCCAGGTGCTTCTCCTGGTCTCCCATGGGGTGCAGTGCCCATGCACTTGGACCATCCTCCACTGCACTCTCTGGCCACAGCAGAGAGCTGGCCTGGAAGAGGGGCAACCGGGACAGAATCTGGCGCCCCGACCGGGACTAGAACCTGGTGTGCCGGCGCCGCAAGGCGGAGGATTAGCCTGTTGAGGCACGGCGCCGGCCTTTTTTTTTTTGACAGGCAGAGTGGACAGTGAGAGACAGAGAGGCAAAGAGAAAGGTAACACCCTGGTTTTTGAGGAAGGGACTACTGAAGCCAGAAGCAGCAAATCAGAAATGCTGAGGGAGAAGTGCTGGAGAACCAGTTAGGAGACGGGCAGCTCCTCAGCCAGCAGGAAAAGGAGCTGACTGTCGAGGGGCCGGGCGTGTGGACTGTACAACTCGAAGGGGTCCCATCTGCATGTGTCCATCCTAAATCCATAATGAGATGCATTTGCAGGGGCCAGCCTTGTGGCATAACGGGTTAAGCCGCTGCCTGTGATGCTGGCATACCATATGGCACTGGTGTCTCAGCTGCTCCACTTCTGATCCAGCTCCCTGCTGATGTGCCAGGGAAAAGCAGCAGCAAATGACCCAAGTGCTTGGGCCCCTGCACCCATGTGGGAGCCTTGAATGAAGCTACTGGTTCCTGGCTTGGCCTGGCCCAGCCCTGGCTGTTGTGGCCATCTGGAGAATGAACCAGCGGATAGAAGATCTCTGTCTTTCCCTCTGTCTCTGCAACTGCCTTTCAAACAAATAATAAATTTTTTAAAAAAGAAAAGAAAAAGACCCATTTGCAACAAGCCAGGTGTCTTGAGAAGGGCTGGTTTTTGTCACAGAGAGACCCTCTGGGCTGCAGGGGTGAAGCAGTAGGAGATTAAGACATCAAACCTACCCTGAAGGAAGTCAGACTCTAACTTCCAGGTCAGCAAGCGAAGATTAAACTCATGTACTTATGCCCGCAGATTAAACTTGTGGCCACCGGCCTTTTCTGAAACAGTGTGTTTCCATTCACAGGGGTGGGTATTTTCTTTCTGAGTGATGAGGCTTGAGGACAACCCTTCCACAACACCAAAATGCCTGGGCTGTTGAACGTGGACAAGCAGCGGCCTCCAGGGGCAAAGTTTTCTTCTGTTAAAGAGGCAAAGGAACAGTGGGTGGTGGCCCACAAATCCCATCCCGTTCTGCCACTGTGGCCTCCCATCAGGCTTACTGTTCTCGGGACTGATCAGTTCCCTCTGACATTTCACTGCATGAAACTGAGCCCTGCAGAATCAGTCACACAGGCCCTCGTTTGCAAAGGGGCAAACAGCATTCCCGCGTAGGGTGCCAAGCACGTACCGCTTCACATCCATCCCAGTTCTGCGTGCCAAAGCCTGAGAGCATGGCATCCTAAGTCCCACTTACAGGTGACAGCCCCCATCACTGTGGCCTTTGCTGATTTACGAGAATAGGGACGGGTAAGGAAAGACCCTCTTGGAATGGAGAATAGGAAGGAATGAGAAAAGGATGTGGGGGGCTGGCACTGTGGTGCAGCAAGTAAAGCTGCCTCCTGCGCTGCCGGCATCCCATGTGGGCACAAGTTCGAGTCTCAGAGGCTCCACTTCCGATCCAGCTCTCTGCTATGGCCTGGGAAAGCAGCAGAAGATGGCCCAAGTCCTTGGGCCCCTGCACCTGTGAGGGAGACCTAGAAGTTCCTGGCTCCAGGCTTTGGATAGGCCTAGCTTCGACTGGGGAGTGAACTAGTGGGAGGAAAATCTCTCTCTCTTTCTCTCTCTCTGTCTCTCTCTCTCTGCCTTTGCCTCTCTGTGGTTCTGCCTTTCAAATAAATAAATCTTTAAAAAAAAGAAAAGGGCGCAGGAGTCCCCGATTCATTCCCACCCCTTCTTTCCCTACTCTCTCCTCTAATCAGCCACCATGAAATTGGAGTAATTTGGAGAGGCTGGCAGGAGTTGGGAAGAGGAGTTTGGAATATTGAGGGACACAGAGTCCCTGTTTACCCTTCAGCAAATAGGGAAGACATTCACACGGGAAAGGCTCACCTTGTAACTTCCACAACGTGTGCAAGGGATAGTTAAGACAGACATGCAAAAGAATAATAAGAAAACGAATTAATGTTCTCCAACATGCAGTAGGAATTCTCGGATTTCCCACGACACCTTCTTGCAGGGGCACATATGAGAAATCATTTTACTTGGACTATCCAAAGCTATTCTGCCCCTGCCCCATGGCTGCTTTAGAGCCTCCCCCTTCCAAAAACAAGGTTGGCATGACAACCCGAGCACCAGTCACTGTGGTCCCTAACCACATCCGCGGGGCCTGGCATGCTGAGACGTGTGCCAACTCTGTTGTCTGTAGGGCACTCCTGGCCACAGTACACAGCAAGCTATAATCAAGTCAGAAACCACCGTATTCGTATAGAACTCGGCTCAACATAAATATTCATTAAATGTGAAAAACCTATGGTGATGCAATGTTGAGACTGCAAATTTAAACACAACAGTCAGGAAGTGCAAAAATTACCACTGCCACTGGCACTTGAATCACACACACGGCACATTTAATACCACAAGCAATATGTGTCCTAGAGATTCAAACTAGTGACACCAAGACTTCCAAACTACGTAGAATCTGTTCCTCTAATACCCAGGGCAAGGATGACATTTGCTCATGGGCACTGGAACATTTCGGAGAGGACATGCCATGGAAAGACGGCTACCGACACCCTCTGGCGCAAGTGAAACACCAGACATCACAGGTACATTCCAGAATATCCCCGAAGATCCCCATGCCAGTGCAGTGGCTACTGTCCCAGACAAATAGCAACAGCAACGAAACGAACAAACAAAAGAGCTTCAACAAGCCGCCATGTACAAAACAAGCGATAATTTAATTTCCCCAACAGTGGACCCCCTAAAAAATATAAACATGAATGGTTACTAATTCGAAATCTAAAGCTCTTCCACACATAGCCTGCTTGCCTCTTCAGAAGTGCTCCTGTAGTCCTTTCAAACTCTGCTTCCCACCCAGCACTGACTCACACGACCAAGGCCCACACCAGAACTTCTAAAGAGAAAAAAAAAAAAAAAAATCAAGGAAGCAATATGGTACAGATATGGTTGTTTCTGGTGGTCATCCTGGAGCCACATATAACTTTTGCTGTTCTTCCAGTGCCACCCAGAAGCTGGCACTGTGGCACAGTGGGTTAAGACACAGCCTGCAGCGCTGGCATTGCATGTGGATACTGGTTCGAGTCCCACCTACTCCATTTCTGGTCCAGCTCCCAGCTAAGGGCCTGGGAAAAGCAGAAGACGGCCCAAGTGCTTGGGCTCCCACTACCCACATGGGAGACCAGGAGAAGCTCCTGGCTCCTGGCTTTGACCTGGCCCAGCCCTGGCCATTACAGAGTGAACCAACAGATGATGGAAATCCCTCTTTGTCTCTCTTCTGTAACTCTGCCTTTCAAAAAAAATAAACCTTTTATTTATTAAAGGGACACCCAAAATATTATACATATTTTAATAGAACACAGCCCCCAAAGTTGAGGGTCTGGCTGTAATGTTCTCTTCTCCAGTACAGTCTGAACAAAGTATCTGGGCAGTTACCCCCAAGCTGGAAGAAAGAGGTGTCATCTCTTCATCCTACTTTCTTTCTCTAGACACCTGGGAGACCACAGGCAAAGGCACACCATCTGGAGAGTCTATGCCACCCCAACTACTCGGAACAGCTCTTGAATGCACCCGTATCTCAAAACCACTTGTGAATAGCTGCTACGGTCACAGACGGTGCTCCCTCAAAAAGCCGTATTATCCTTCTGGCTGCACTAACACCCTCTGACCATGGTATCCCAAAGTAGCAAGATCCAGAAGACTTTCAGGTCCAGTAAATATGTGAGAGCCTTACAGGCAAGGCAGCTGCTGGGTGGAGTGCCCTGGTTCAAAGGAACGTGCCACAGTGGGGCTGGGAAACACCTGATGGGCGAGATTACAGGTTTGGCTGCAGCTGGGAGAGGCAGGGATGAGGGGTCAGGAATGTGGAGGCACAGAAACGTGGTGCAGCGGGTAAAGCCGCCACCTGCAGTGCCACCATCCTTATATGGGCACTGGTTCAAGCCCTGGCTGCTCCACTTCTGATCCAGCTCTCTGCTATGGCCTGGGAAAGCAGTAGAAGATGGCCCAAGTCCTTGGCCCCTGCATTGGCCAAGGGAGACCCAAAAGAAGCTCCAGGTTCCTGGCTTTAGACTGGCACAGCTCCGGCCGTCATGGCCAACTGGGGAGTGAACCAGCAGATGGAAGACCTCTCTCTCTCTCTCTGCCTTTCCTTCTCTGTGTAACTGACTTTCAAATAAATAATAAAATCCTTTTTAAAAAATAAATCAACTTATTTCAGAATGAAAAGAGAAAGAGGTAGCAAAGTGCAGGCTCATTCAGGGCAGGAACACACAGGCCCCTGTCCCAGAGGCAACAATGAAGCTGAAGTGCCACCTGGTCACCTCTTTATTTAGCCTGGTAGAAACAAAGATGTCCATCAAGGGACGGATGTGATCAGAGGTTGCTCTGGGAAGATGAGTCTGGTGGGGAGGGCAGAACTGATGTGAAGGAATCACGTGAGACAGGGAGATGGCCCGGGCGGCACCGGCAGGAAGAAGGAAGGCAGCAAGGGGCAGAGCAAGCCAACCATGGTCTTGAGGACTCTGCCATTTCCCTCCCAGCAGCCACAGCTCTGAAGTCAGGCTTGCAACATTCTTCACATGCCATTAGCTGTCTGCTCACCTCCTACTCCGAGAACTGAGCCCCTTTCGGAAAAGATGCCAAGTCTCTGGGTTCCCAGTGGATATTCCAAAAACTGCATAAAGGTGTTAAACACACAATGTCAAATTCTCGTAAAGGAAAAGTATACAGTTAGGTACAGAGAAAAGCCTTCTGGGTGAAACATGAGACAAGCGCTGGCAACAAAGGCCAGTTAGAGAGCAGACGCCCTTCTAGGGCAGAATCCCTCTAACAGTTATCCCTGGTGCGAAGGATGAACCAAGACAATGCGGGTGCACTTCAAAAGTTCATGGAGGGGCTGGCGCTGTGGCACAGAGGGTGGAGCCTGCGGTGCCAGCATCCCATATGTGTGCCAATTTGAGTCCCAGCTGCTCCACTTGCAATCCAGTTCTCTGCTAATTGCCTGGGAAAGCAGCAGTAGAAGATGGGCCCCTGCACCCGCGTGGGAGACCTGGAGGAAAGCTCCTGGCTCCTGGCTTGGGATTGGTGCAGCTCCAGCCATTGTAGCCAACTGGGGAGTGAACCAGCAGATGGAAGATCGCGCTCTCTCTCTCTCTCTCTCTGCCTTTCAAATAAATAATCTTTTAAAAATTTTTTAAAAGTTTATGGAAAATGGAAAAGATGAGGTTATTCTGGTGCCAAAATTTGAAATCCATGCATTTTTTTTTTTGTAATATGTTTCCCGAAGCCCCCTTGTGTAAATAAAAGCCTGCCAGGCACCCTAAAGCCCCAGGCTCATGGAAGACTTTCTGGAACTCAACAATCAAGGTGGGATGCTCTCCTAGAAAGACCACCACCAGGGAGCCAAGACTGAAGCTCAAAGCCTAGCTTCTCTCCTGCAGAAGCCCAGAGTCCATTGGTTACACTTTCCACATGTGAAAAACAGCTGAGCCGGGGCCTTTTCAAGGTGCCCTTCGGCTCAAAGAGCAACTCTGGTAATTGAGAAACCAAGGAGCAAAAAGAAAGAAGAGGACACAAAGATCTTTAGGAGGCCTCGGGACAAACGGCCCCAAGAGCTGAGCCTTCAAAAAGACCGAGAGAAAATGGAAGCACCTGCCCCAGAGAACAAGAGCGTACTCTGGTCACACCAGGGCCACTTTGGCCCTGCCCGGATGCTCGTGGGATGCACTGGGGGACATCTGATAACACAGGATGGCTGAAGGAGGAGAAAGGAGACTCACCTATTGCCACTTGAAAGGCTTACAGCTTCAGAACTGCTGGGGATAGGAAACACAGCAGACTCCGATCCCTGCGGGGACCAGCATTCTGTCAAAGCAGGAAGTGAGTCAAGGCAATGCAACAAGGACTCATGACCTGGGGGGCCATGCCCCTTCTGAGGGGACAGCTGCTACTCCACTACCTATGGCAGGGATCTAGACCCCAGGTTGGATTCTTGTAATTTTTCAAGAAGAGTCAATGTTTATGTAAAATTTCTAGATTTTTAGCAGTGATTCCACAAAAATACCTGGGAGCTGTTTTTGGCCTAAGGGTTTGCTCCTTCGCTCCACTTGTATCTCTGCCCTCCACCAACTGACAGTGTCATTCTGAACTCAAGGACAGCTTACTCGGCCTTGTGGGACCCAGGCTGTTCACAAGCAGAGAGCCTGCTCTGTGGGCAGGAGGCAGGGCAGAAGGCAGCGGCACCCTCCTGGCGGCAATCTGCTGCTGCTGGGCTCACAGCACAGGGGTTCCTCGCGAGGGGGCTGCTCTAGGCCTCTGAGCCCCACCATCTGCCTGGACAGCCCTGGGGCTCTGCCCAGAGCGCAAGGACAACCCGCTGCTCCTGAATCACGCTCAGCTATCCCCACAAGGGGGGTGGCCACACAGCACACCAGGGACCTCTCCCACGAGGCTTAGTCACAACTTGGATCCTCATAGTAGAGAAATCAGCCAGTATTTCACCATTTCCTAAATACCATATAAGCTTTCACTTTTATGTAGTTTGTTGCTTTGAAGAAACAGAATCTACTCATTGTGCTGGCTGGCAGGTAGACACATGCAGGCTAACCTGGATAGGGGAGTACAAACTAGAATCTCAGTAATACTTCTAATAACAGAAAGTATGAAATGTTACAAAGTCACTTAAAAGGCTTCAGAGTTTTTAGTAAGAGGAAAATACTCACAGCAGACAAAAAAGATTATAAGCACTAGTTTGTTGCAATTTTCTTTGAAATCCCTGTAAGTTCATAGGAAAAATAAACAAGGAAAGACATTCCAAAGCACAAAAGGTTAGAGTTACCTGCAGATAATGGGATTTTTCTTTTCAATTTTTTTTTGTTTTCAAAGTATTCTGTTATAAATACACATTATTTTTCCAAGTAAATAAATAATTTGCAGATGATTTATTTGTAAAGCAAAGTTCTGATCCTGCCTACAAGTAATATAAAATGAGTTTATTCTACCATTTTTGCCTAAATGTCAAGATGGGACCTCAGCCAGTGATGCAGTGACCTTTGGCTTCAGGTGGCCCAAATTCAACCCCAGCCTTGAGAAATGACTTACATTCTCAGCCTCAATTTCCTCCACAAAGTGGGGCTAACTGAAGGCCCCGGATTTGTCTGAGAGAAATCAAATAACATCTGTGAAGCACAAACAATATCACAGGTGCAGAAAATCCGTGTTTTTTTTTTAAAGATTTTATTTATTTGAAAGGCACAGTTGGGGCTGGTGCTGTGGTGTAGCGGGTAAAACTGCTGCCCACAGTGCCGGCATCCCATATGAGTGCTGGCTTGAGTCCCAGCTGCTCCACTTCCGATCCAGCTCTCTGCTGTGGCCTGGGAAAGCAGAAGATGGCCCAAGTGCTTGGGCCCCAGAACCCACGTGGGAGACCCGGAAGAAGCTCCTGGCTCCTGGCTTCGGATCGGCGCAACTCCGGCCATTGTGGCCAATTGAGGAGTGAACCAGCAGATGGAAGACCTCTCTCTCTTGGCCTCTCCTTCTCTCTCTGTGTAACTCTGACTTTCAAATAAATAAGTAAATCTTTAAAAAAGAAAGAAAAAGAAAGTTGTATTTAAAAAAAAAAAGAAAGGAACAGTTAGAGAGAAAGGGAGAGAGCAAGTTGATGGGGAGAGAAAGAGTGGAAAGGGCAAGAGAGAGAGAGAGAGAGAGAGAGAGGCAGGCAGGGAGAGAGAGATCGTTCATCTGCTGCTTTACTCCTCAAATGGCAGCAAAGGCCAGGGCCGGGCCAGACTGAAGCCAAAAGCCAGGAACTTCTTTCAGGTCTCCCATGTGGATACAGGGGCCCAAGCTCTTAGGCCATCTTCTGCTGCCTTCCGAGGTGCATTACCAGGGGGTCAGATAGGAAGCAAAGCAGCTGGGACTCAAACTCATACTCATATTTGATGCCAGGCAGAGGCTTTACCCACTCTACCACCACACTGGCTCTGAAAAGAGTTTTTTTTTTTTTTTTAATATTCATTTATTTATTCTCTAAGAGTTACAGAGAGGGAGAAACTTCCATCCACTGGTTCACTCTCCAGATGGCCACAATGGCCAGCACTGGGCCAGGCTGAAGCCAGGAGCTTCATCCAGGTCTCTCATGTGGGTAAGGGCCCAAGTACCTGGGCCATCCTCCACTGCTTTTCCTAGGCCATTAGCAGGGAGCTGGATTGGAAGTGGAGCAGCTGGTACATTAACTAGTGACCATATGGGATGCTGGCACTGCAGGCAGCAGCTTAGCCCATTATACCACAACACTGGCCCCTAATACACTGAGTTTCTAAACAACCAGATCACACTGGCTGCCAGAGAAGAGAAGGGATTCATATCCAGTCTCACAACATATCTTAAGCATAATAAAAATAAAGCACTCTCCTTTGAACCACAATGGGCCATCTGACCTTATTCTTTTCACACTATCATGTATTAAGAGAACTGCTAAAGTCAGATTTTAAAACACTTCATTCCAGCTACAAACAGAACAAAGAACCTCTACTCTTTACCTCCTTCCTCTTTGGTTTAACAGGTATAAAGGCACATCTCCATAAAGGAGTTAGCAGCTTTAACCTCAAAGTTGGGAAAGCCAGAATGCTCCAACCCATGTACTGTGTCAGGACACACAATGGGATGCCCAGGTCTAAACTGAGCACCAGTATCCTATCAAGAGGGCACACCCCACTGTAAGATAAGTGCTTGCTGTCTGGTCCCCTACACCCAGACACCTGCAGGTAGGAACCAACTCTTACTGTGTCCACTGCCTTGCCCTGCGCAGAACCTGGTGGATACAGAGCACCACTGAATGTCCACCAAGAGAAGCAGCAGGGAGAAGCCAGAGCTTTGGTTTCTTGCAGCCTTTTAACCAAACAATTAGGAAAGACACAACCTGTGCAAAGTAAGAAAAGCGATAAATACGGGACACGGCCGCTCCAGAGAGGGCCAAGCAGTCTCCCGAGCCGTTCTGAAAAGTCGACGACAGGAAGGAGGTGCACCTCACACCAGAACTCTCTTGAAATGCCACACCACCACAGCCATCCCGGCGTTCCCAACAGCCAAAAACAACGGAAGTGCCATTCAGTGACACTTGGCACTTCAAGACACTGTTCCCTCTTCCCTAACTTGGCAGCTTGGCTCTTCATGCAGGCAAGCCGAAGTGAGCCTTCCACAAGAGGGAGGGGAAGGAAATCTCTTCAAGGGAAGGGGTTTTCTCTGGTGAAATTATAGATTCACTTCTGGGTCATTCATCCTGGGTTTCAACCCAACTCAACACTCTACCCCAGCTCACATAACCTCATCGCAAGACAAGGCCAAGTGAAGTGGGCTTATGGAAATGGCTGCACAGCATGGTGCTGCAGTGGGTTAAGCTCCTGCCTGTGATGCTAGCATCCCATATGGGGGCTGGTTCAAGTCTTGGCTGCTCCACTTCAGATCCAGCTCCCTGCTATGGCCTGGGAAAGCAGCATAAGATGGCCCATGTGCTTGGGCCCCTGTACCCACGTGGGAGACCCAGAAGAAGCTCCTGGATCCTGGCTTCACCCTGGTCCAGTCCTGGCTGTTGCAGCCACTTAGGGAGTGAACCAGCAGACAGATTTCTCTAATTCCTTCTTCCTCTCCCTCTCTGCCTTTCAAATAAATAAAAACAAATGGCAGGACCAGCACTGTGGCATAGTAGGTTAAGACTCCACCTGCAGTGCCAGCATCCCATTTGGGCACTGGTTCGTGTCCCTGCTGCTCCACTTCTGATCCACTTCCTGCTAATGGCCTGGGAAAGCAGTGGAAAATGGCCCAAGTGCTTGGACTCCTTACCCTCATGGGAGACCAGAAAGAAGCTGCTGGCTCTTGGCTTTGGCCTGGCCCAGCCCTAGCCATCGTGACCACCTGGAACCAATGGATGGAGAACCTCTCTGTCTGTTCCTCTGTCTATAACTCTGCCTCTCAAATAATCAATAAATAAATCTTTAAAAAAGTAATTTATTCAGTTAAAAAAAACAGAAATGACTTAGAATCAGACGGGACAGGTTTGAATCTCAGCTGCACTATCAACTTGCTCAGTGACTGTGACACCTAACTTTACCCTCTTCTGAAAACATGGCAAATATCATCTACCTCGTCCATTCAATGAGGGCAAAACACCGTGCTGAGTGCCTGTACATGATAAACCCTTGAACATTAGTAACTATTTACAAAAGCTCTGAAAGAGAGGAAGACTGAGACTCAAAAATCTAAAAAATAATTAGCGGATAAAAGCAAATGCTTCAAGCCAAGATGCCTGGGAATCCTCACTTGCACACCTGACTATGATCCATCCTCCTGCATCTGCTCTTCCCTAGTACACCTGGCAGAGGCACAGCTGGGGATAACAGAAGGATTCTGAACCTAGAAGTCAGGAGACCCAGGTTTTAATCCTGGATCATCTCCTCTCACCATGTGGCCCTGGGACAAGGCACTTTGCTCTCTGGACTTCAATCTTTTTATATAACACATTGAAGGGCTACTTCTGGTTCTTTTGATTACAAAGATTAATTTAAATGCCAGTTTTGGCCACAAACTACAAATTCACATTCTCCAGACTTGGCAAATGCCATGAAGAAGCTAAGTTTCCCACATGGCACACATTCAGGTTAATGATGATTCTGATATTATTCTCAGGCAAACTCACAGTTCAAGTGTCTTTCCATGCCTAATAGCTGTCCATCTAAGGGTTTTCTGACTACTCCAGTGTTTTACCCAGAAAAGAACACCTTCAGATTTTTAGAATGCCAAGTATCCTGCCCTGGCACACACACACACACGCACACACACACATCAGTGTCAGGCAATCTGGTATTATACCAGCAAGTCTACCAGAACCAGGGAAAGACCCACCCCTTCTATCTAACCAAGCAGGTTTCTGCTAATAACAACTCAAAAGGAAAGATAACCATGGATTTTATTAGTCAAGCCCAATGAAGTTCTTATCAATCAGTTCAAACCCACAAAACCCACTGCCTGCCTGCTATCCACTCTAAATCACAGACTAAATAAGTATCAAGTACCTGATAAGCAGTTGGCACTGAAGACTTGGGGGTGGATCCAGGGATGAGCAAAACCAGACCTGGCTCCATAGGCTGCAGGGCCACAAGGGAAGGTGTAGGACACTGCTCTTAAAACATGTCAACACCAACGGGGGTCTCTCTCCTACCTCAGTGAACGGCAGGAAGGAACACATTTACACTCTGCTCTCCCACTTCCTGCGTTCGTATCATCCTCGCCTTCCTGCACTTCCCTATCTAAACGCAGAAAATTGTTTTGATGATTTTCTTACTGCTTCCAAGGATGGGGCACAACCATATGAGATAGATGCACAGAGACCAAGGACTCGATCTTGGGGGGAAACCCTGTCGGGAAGGATTATCATTTGTCTCCCTGAGTGTACGAACTCCCAAAGAGAACAGCAATGCAGCACCTGGTACTGAAGAGAGCTCGGGAAACAGCCATCATGTGAGCACGCTCAGCAGAGGCATGCGAACCGCACACTTCCTCGCTACAGCTCTTACCAGCCTGAGCCTCACGCCACTCCACAGAGTTCTTAGGGATGGACGACTGCTACTACTCATTTTTAGCAATGAATGACTGGTACTGGATGAGAGCTCTCTTCCCCCTGGGAGAGGGGGAGATATCACAGAGCCCTTCAAAGGTCTTCTGTATGTCTGGAAAACAAAAACAAAAACAAACAAAACAAACAAACAAAAAAAGAGTAGGCCCAGTGCTGTGGCCCCCTGCAGTGTCAGCTTCCCATATGGGCAGCCCGTTAGAGTCCCAGTTGTTCCACTCCAAGCCAGCTCCCAGCTAATGCACCTGGGAAGCCAGAAGAGGATGGCCCAAGTGTTTGGGCCCATGCCACACATGCAGGAGACCAGGAAAAAGCTCCTGCCTCTTGCCTTTGGTTTGGCCCAGCCTCAGCCATTGTGGCCATGTGGGGAATGAATCAGCAGTGGAAGATCTCTCTTGGTCTCTCCTCTAACTCTGCCTTTCAAATAAATTTTTGTAAATGCCCATGCACAAAAACGTGTATTTAATTTCAGAGGTTCACAGGCTAAGAACCTTGATATTAGATTGTTAAAAACTGGTCTTGAGGCCGGCGCCGTGGCTCACTTGGCTAATCCTCAGCACTGACACTCTGGGTACTAGTCCTGGTTGCTCCTCTTCCAGTCCAGCTCTCTGCTGTGGCCTGGGAGGGCAGCGGAGGATGGCCCAAGTGCTTAGGTCCCTGTACCCTCATGGGAGACTGGGAGGAAGTAGCTGGCTCCTGGCTTTGGATCCGTACAGTGCTGGCTGTAGCGGCCATTAGGGGAGTGAACCAATGGAAGGAAGACCTTTCTATCTCTCACTGTCTATAACTCTCTCTCTGCCCCTCTCTCTCACTGTCTAACACTGCCTGGCCAAAAAAAAAAAACAAAACCTAGCCTTGAGCCAACATTAGTAAAGCAGCTGTGACATCACATCCCATAGGGGTGCTGGTTCACGTCCCGAATACTCCACTTCCGATCCAGCTCCCTGCTAATGGCCTGGAAAAAGTAGAGAAAGATGGCCCAAGTGTTTGGCCTCCTGCCACCTACATGGGAGACCCAGATGAAGCTCCTGGCTCCTGGCTTCAGCCTGGCTCAGTGTGGCCCACTGTGGCCATCTGGGGAGAGAACTAGGAAGATCTATTTGTCTCTCCCTCCCTCTCTGTAACTATGATTTTCCAAGTAAATAAATCTTAAAAAAAAAAAAAAACTAGAATTAGTATCAAAGTCCTAATCAGATCAGTTCTATTCATTTGGCGAAAACAACAGGGGGGCCAAGAAAACCTGGGTTTCAAGCTAGGCTTTATCATTCATTAGCCAGGTAAGTTCAAGATGTCAACTTGCCACTCTCTCAGATTCCTCTATAAAACGGGTTAACAATAATCACTAATTTTATGTTAATGTCAGGATGACATGAGCAAACAAGCTTGGCACAGTACCCCGGAACACAACAAATGCTCATAAGTGGAAGCCATCTTCCCCTTGGTCTACAGACTCCTTGATCATCTCCCACTCCCATCTGCATCCCTACTCAGAGCTGCACTAGCAATTCTCCTGAGACCTCAGGAAACAAGAAAATTCAGAGCCCTGAGAACGTACAAGGTCACAAAACACAGCCCTGCTTTCCCCCTAGTTCAAACGCCTGGTTTTAACCTATGAAGGCCAAACTGACAAGAGAGTCGGCAGTCCCTTTCTGTGTAAATCCAGGTCAGCTGTCGGCACACAATTGGTCTATTAGGCCAAGTCAATTTTTAGAGGCAGGCCTGTTAAGTGAACTTAAAATGGAGATGAAAAGAAAGTGTTTGATCAAGTGTTAAACTGCAGAAACAAACTGACAGGGACACAAGACAGAGGAATTAGTTCCCTAAAATTATTCTCTGTGATACCTTTCGTTAGCATTGGCTATGCAAGGGCCTCCACACCCACCACCGCAGCTCTCTTCACACGCCTAGAAGCTAAAGGAGCTGACTTGGTTCTTAAGTGTTCAAGCTTTCTTCTGTGTTCAAGTCCATTCAACACTTAACCCAGAATCCAGAAAGGCTGCTTACAGAGAGCCTGCCATTCAAATTCCTCCTGCAAATGAATTTCTCAAGCATTTCCAAATATTTGACTTCAAGGGGGGAAAATGCATTTCCACTTTAAAACAATCTTTCATCTCTAGCAATGCAAATTTTCTTTGTTTAACCAATCCACATACCACTAGCCAGTGTTTAATCAGGCCTTTATTTAACATCATCAGCCTTGTGGGTTACACAGCCAAGTCTCAAAGTTTCAGATAATGATCTCATTAACAGCAACAAATTGGTTCAATGATGAAATATGTATCAATATGTCTAAGAGCCCTTTAAAGTCCCTCCCTTTAGAACTACAGGAGATGTGTAATTAATTCCTCCAGCATTCAAGCTGTGTGCCTGACACAAGCGCATGGGGTTCAACACTGTATGAATAAACAGGATACTAAAGGTAACTCACAGCATCTCTTCCCCACACATTGTTTTCACTGCAACTTTCACAAATGGAGATGGCAACAACAAAAAATTTTCTTCATACAAACTACACCCGTGACCTTGTGATAATTATTTAAGCCTGAACTGCATAAAGGGAGAATGAAGATTGTGGGTGACTAATCCCAAAGTTGGAATTACTATGCCCCCCAAAAACTCTCTCTCTCTCTCTCTCTCTCACACACACACACACACACACACTTTAACCAGCCCTCCCACTACTCTAACCCAAGCAAATGACTGAACAAGCTCTCTTACCAGACTACAATAAGGTACCTACAGTATAAACACAGACAACACACACACACACACACACACACATTTTTATTAGCACATAACAGGGAGAGAGAGAAAAATCAGTAATACAAACCAACTTCTCATCTTGGGTTGTTTTTTTTTTTTTTTTTCAGATTTATCTATTTATTTGAAAGGCAGAATTACAGAAAGAAAGAAAGGAGAGGGAAGGAGAGGGAGGGAGGGAGGGAGGGAGGGAGGGAGGGAGAGAAAGAGAAATCTTTCATCTACTGGATCACTCCTCAAATGGCAGCAATCGCCAGGGCTGGGCCAGGCAGAAGCCAGGAGGTTCACTCACATCTACCTCATGAGTGCAATGGCTCAAGTACTTGGACTGTCTTCCAATGCTTTCCCAGGTGCATTAGCAGGGAGCTGGACCGGAAGTGGAGCAGCCTGAGGCTCTTACCAGAACCCACAGGGATGCTGGTGACATCACAAGCAGCAGCCGCCTAATCTTGGAATTCTTAAGGGAGAGGGACTTCCAAGTAGCTTATTCCTGCCTTGTACCATGAATAACATTGTTAAGAGTTCCATTAGAAAGAACAGCAATGCCACAGTGCTAGGATTTGGCTTTCAAGGAAAATGAACTCTGCTCTGAAGACCATAAAACATCAAACAGCAAATCACGCAAAGGTTTTTTTTTTTTTTTTTAAGACAGTAAATAGAAGGAAGTTTTGCAAAGTTGAACCGGAGTAGTTATAAGACATGATTAAACCTGAAGCCTAACAATGAATGCTGTCTTCCCACCCAGCAGTCCTAAAACATCAGCTTTCTTTACAAAACAAAACAAATAAACACCACTTTTTCAGTGCTAGCCAACAGGGGCCACACCAGTTCCAACAATCGGGTAGTATTCGAAGAACTAATAACACATGCCAGCCTTTGTGTACTCTCTCTCTCTCTCTCTCTCTCTCTCCTGAAAGCCACGCTGTACTCCGTCCACCGACAGGTCGGCCACTACAATCAAGCTATTGCAGATACAAAGTGCACCAAGCAATGACTGTTAAGACAGCTCAGATAAACTCACCAACATAACTGCACTTACAAGAGAATTAGGACACCTATTAGTGATTGCTTAACAGGTAAACTTATTAAATACCATTTAAGTCATTTTTCTTTACTTAGCAATTGTTGACTCATTTTTTTTTTTCCTTTTTGCCTAGGCTAATGGACTACAAAAGAGTTAGATAAGCACTTCAAAAAGTTTCAAAAGAGAATAGATTCCTTCTGCCAAATTCACACATTATCTCTACTCACAAGGATAAAACAGTTACAAATGGTGTGTTTAAACTGCTAATTTTGTATTAAATGGTGAACCCGAGATTATCTCCAAAGTATAGCACTGCTCAGAACGGATAACTCAGCTCACCAGACAAACTACTGTGGAGAAAGAGCACAAGTGAAAACAATGCAGAGAATCCCGAACTTCAAAAGTTTCCTTCGGAAAACCAAGCACACTGAGCTATCAGTTTTGTTTGTTGGTTTGTTTTTGGAAGCTGTAAATGGAACATTTCTAGAGCCATCAGGGCACAGCAGGAGTCTCAGAAGAGAGGCCCTAAGTCACAAGGAGCAAAGATTCTTGAAGGCTGTGGTAGAAATGTTTAAGATGGTCTTAAATTGAAGACTGTAATTATAACATTTTGGGGAGGGGGAGTCCAACAGCCTTTAAAAACATTTGTAGTCACAGGATGCAGTCAGCGTGTGTTTCCTTCTACTGACCAGGCGGAACTTAGGATGGGGATAGGAGCCCGGTCAGGAGCACAGGTACCCCCTGCAGGTTGTAAAGGCACACCTCTCTGGGCCAAGCCGCACAGCGCCAGGTCCTGCGCACGCAGAGCTTCGCGTCTGCACCGGGGAGGGGGCGAGGAACGCAAGCCAAGGGGCTGCGCTAGCGCCGGACTGCTTCGCGGTCGTTGCATACAACCCCCTTCTCTTCCTTGGTTAACCCACCCAAGAGCAAGGCGCAGAAGGTCCACAGGTTAGGCCCTGCAGCCATCGGATCACCCCGAAAGGTTCAAAGACATTTCAAAACACCCCCACTGCAGGCGCGCACAGTGACTGCCCTCTGCTAACAAGTTGATAAGATCATAACCCAAGAAGCGGGGAGGCATCTACCCAGCTAACCATCCGCGAAGGCTCCAGCGCGCCCAGCCTAAAGCTCTCCCTGGCCAGCTTCCTTCGGAATGCAGACCTCTTTCCTGCGGAGCAAGGTGGAGGCCCTGTCAGTGAGCGACCCAGTCTCCCGAGTTGAGGCCTCCGCATTCGTTCTCGGCCAAGGGGCGGCCAGGCGGTCTCGCTCCCACCCTCCGTAATCCCAGGCGCGCAGCGAGGGGCTGCCTTCCACCGCCACTCCGGGGGCAGGCACCCCGGATCCCCACTCCTCGGCCAGCTCCGCCCTCTCCCCTGCCTGCTGCTGCCGGCCCAGGGCCCCGCCAGAGGGTCAGCGCCCAGGTGAGGCGAGCGGCAGGTTCCAGGGCAGAACGTGAAGTCGTGCAGCCCCTCAGACACCCCCCCCCAGTCGCTCCCAAAGAGAGCGTGCGCGGATGGAACGCAAAGCCTGAGACCCGAAACCAGCCGCCCCAGCCCCGCGTCGCCCGTCCTTTGCAAAGTTGGCATTCAACAGGTAGTTCCCGGGACTTCCACCTGAGACAGCCGGCTCCAGGGGGCCGAGTCCACGTCTCCCGCCCTCCCGCGCTCCGCACCCGCCGCAGGTCAAGCCCCCCACGTGCGCTCGCCCCCCGCGGCGGCGCCCCGGAGGCCGCGTCCCGCCCGCGGGGAAGGGATGCCGCCGTCCTCCGGGCCGCCCCTCCCGCCTGCCCGCCCGCCCGCCCGCCAGTCAGCCAGCCCGCGGCGGGGTCGGCGGGCGCAGCCCCCGGAGCCATCTTGTGGCGGCGGCGGCGCGGGGCCCGGGCGGCGGGGCAGCTACCTGCACGATCTCGCCCTCGGCGCTGAGCGTGGCCCCGGCCCGCGAGAAGCGGCCCGTGAGGCCGGTGGTGTAGGTGGTGTAGTCGCCGCTCGGGCTCGACTCGAACAGCACCACCTCCACGAACGCCGTCTCCTTGGCCCGCGCTGCTCCGGGCCCCGCGGCCGCCAGCAGCAACCCGAGCAGCAGTGGCAGCGGCGGCGGCGGCGGCAAGCGGCGGCCGCGGGGGCCGCGGGGGCGGCGGCGGAGGCGACGGCGGCGGCGGCCCGGGGCCCCTGGGCGCCCGCCCGAGCGCGGCCTCATGGTCCTGCGGCGGGAGGGCGCGGAGGGCGGGCGCGGCCGGGCATAGTCGCGGGCCGGCGGAGGACCGAGCGCGGGCGGACGCCTCACAGCCCCATCGCGGCGGCGGCGGCGGCGGCTTTGTGGGTCGCAGGCTCCGCTCGGCTCCCCCGGCAGTCGCGCCGCGGCCCTTTCATCTGCTCCACGTGAGGGGTTATCCCCGCCCCGGCAGCGTCGTGACCCGCTCTCCCCTCCCTCCCCGCGCTCCGCCGCCGCCGCCGCTGTGGGGAGCGGGAAGGCGGGGCGGGCGCGCCTGCGGCGAGAGGCGGCGCCCTGCGGCCGGGCACGCCACGCCCCCGCCACGCCCCCTCGCTTTCACCACGCCCCCACTGCCCCAGCTCCGCCTCCCGCCCGCCGTCTACGCTCCACCCCATCGGCCTCGCTCCGTCCCTGCCGGCCGCCTTGCCCCGCCCCCATCGTCCTGGCCCCTCCCCCTGCCGCCTTGCTCCACCCCAAGGTCCTCGCTCCGCCCTCACCAAGCTCCTTCACCCCGCCCCTTCGTTCTCGCCCCGCCCCCTCGGCCCCGCTCCGCCTCCGCAGCGCTCCGCCCTCGGCAGCCGACATTTCTCCTCGCGGTTGCCAGAGTTCGGCGGGAATGGGGACCACAACCTGCTCCGGGGCACTGCGCATCCTCTCGGCGTCCTGGTCTGGTTGGGTCGTTAGGACCATTCCTCGTCCCGCCCGGCTTCCTCGCCCCCATCCACAGCTCCGAGGAGCTGGGCGCCCGCCCTGGGCCCTCCGCTCCCACCCCCCACCTCCCCAGGAGCGACGGGAAGGGCCCCACTTGCAGCTCGGCCGAGCGAGGACGTGTTCTCGCACCGGTGCCTCCTGCACTTTC
Organism: Sylvilagus floridanus; assembly: GCA_949820135.1. Lineage (NCBI taxonomy): Eukaryota > Metazoa > Chordata > Mammalia > Lagomorpha > Leporidae > Sylvilagus > Sylvilagus floridanus. Next base: position 161,818,284 of record OX463233.1, read on the forward strand.
CACGGGAGGACTGGGAGGAGACCTTGAGCAAGTCTTTTGGAGTCCCGTGGAGTTCGTTTTTCTGCAGCCTCGGAGAACAGCCCCCACCTCCACCCGCCATGCGGAGACTTTGTCTCACCAAGAGCAGAAAGTTGGAGGGGCCCAACACCATCACCCTTCATGCACAGACCCTTGGTTGGCAAATGATCATGCCTAAGGCACGTGCCCAACGTCCCAGGGTTCCCGGCCACCCAAAAGATAAATTTAATTCCCCGCCCCTTTTAAGAACACTCCTTCTCCTTCCTCACATACGTAGCCCTCCATGAAAATGGAAATCCACCTCATTTCCTCCGTGAATCTTGCCCTGACCAAAATGACTTTGTTCAGATATGTGCAAATATTTGGTTAGGATGATCTGCTTCGACTGACTACCACACCCAAAATACTAAAAAGACAAAAAAAAAAAAAACCTCATTGAGAATTTTCTTAAGTAAACAACTCACTAAGTTTGCACTTTAAAGTAGGAAAAAATATCTTCAAAGTGTGGAATAAAAAACGCACCACATTTGGGCCACTGGGGACTTTTGCTCAGGAGAGAGGCACCCAGAGAAGCAGACCTCCGGAGCGAGTAGCTCTTCCGTTTCTCCAAATCCGAGCCTACCCACTGCTGACTGCACCTGGACATCACCTGTCCTGAGGCGACGGCCCCCAGCCCCACTCCAGCATGGGGTCCCCACCCCCACTCCAGTCCTTAGCGAGAGGGCAACCACTGCACCCCATGCGTGACACTTTGCAGTGTTGAAAACCAAGGTCGGGGCAGCCATTTGGCACAACAGTTCAGGTGCAGCTTGAGACGTTTGCATCCCGTGTCAGAGGGCCTGGCCCCACTTCCTGCTTCCTGCTAACGCACACCTTGGGAAGCAGCAGGTGATGACCAAAGTACTTGGGGTCCCTGCCACCTATGTGGGAGATCGGGATGGAGTTCCCAGCTTCTGGCTTCAGCCAGACCGAGCTCCAGACATTGGAGACATTGGGAGAGTTGACTGGCAGGTGGGTGATCTCTCTCTCTCTCTCTCTCTCTCTCTGTGTGTGTGTGTCTCTCTCTCTTCCTTTTAAGTAAAAAAAAAAAAAAATCAAGGTCACCATCATCTACAAATGGTTCATACCATGGGATATTAGTCCTCAAGAAATGAAAGACTGATACATGCTACAACATGAATGAACTTTGAAAACTATGCTAAGTGAAAGCAGCAGACCCAAAAGGCTTGTAGGATTCCATTTACAGGACATGCTCAGAGAAGGCAAATCTAGAGAGATAAAAAGTACAATAGTTGGCCGGCACCTCGGCTCACTAGGCTAATCCTCTGCCTGTGGCGCCGGCACCCTGGGTTCTAGTCCCGATTGGGGCACCGAATTCGGTCCCAGTTGCTCCTCTTCCAGTCCAGCTCTCTGCTGTGGCCTGGGAAGACAGTGGAGGATGGCCCAAGTGCTTGGGCCCTGCACCCACATGGGAGACCAGGAGGAAGCACCTGGCTCCTGGCTTCGGATCAGCACAGTGCACTGGCCATACCGGCCATTTGGGGGGTGAAGCAACAGAAGGAAGACCTTTCTCTCTGTCTCTCTCTCTCTCACTATCCAACTCTGCCTGTCCAAAAAAAAAAAAAAAAAAGTACAATAGTGGTTGCCAAGAGCTGGAGAGAGGCAGGAGTGAGTAGTGACTGCTAGTGAGTTTCTTTGGGGGATGAACCCGTTCTAGAATTAGGTATTGGTGATGATTGTACAACTCTGTCTAAAAACTACCTTTACAGGGTGAATTTTATGGTATATGAATTACATCTCAAGACAGTTGTAAAAAAGAAAAAGTCCAGGGTGAGCAATTGACCTAGTAATTAAGACTCCTATGTCAGAGTGCCTGGACTCAATACCATCTCTGGTTCCTGACTCCAGCATCCTGCTAACGCAGACCATGGCACTCTGTGGTAGTTTCTCCAGTAACTGAGTTCCTCCACCCCACGTGGGAGGCCTGGATTGAGCTCCTGGCTCTGGTTTCAGCCTCAGTCCAGCATCAGGCATCACATGTATTTGGGAACTGAACTCGCTCTCACTCTGACTCTATCTCTCTGCCTCTCAAATCAACTTTTTTAAAATAAAAATAACTGTGTTTTAAATGTCTCTTTAATTTTCATCCACTTGAAAGGCAGAGAGACAGACACTGAAACGAGATCACGCATCCACTGGTTCACTCTTCAAATGCCCACCACAGCCAAGGCTGAACCAGGCCAAAGCCAGCAGCCTGAAATTCCCCCTGGGTCTCCCACATAGGTGGCAGCCACCCAAGTTCTGGAGCCATCACCTGCTCCCTGCCAGGGTGCATTAGCAGGAACCTGGATCAGAAGCAGAGCACCTGGGCCTGGAACCAACCAGCATTCTGACAGGGAATATGGGTGTCCCAAGTAGTGGTGTAACTCACTCCACCACAATACCTGCCCGTCATGAGTATTTCCATGTACACACACACATATACACAGGATACTGTGTAAGCATATCCTGTACTCTTTGAAGTCTCAGCTCAAATCTCATACCCTCAACAAGCCCTATGCTGACTATTCTATGTAAAACTGCAATGTACCCCATCTTCCACTCTCAACACCCACCAGCCTGCCTACCCCCAATACTGCAGCATTTGTCACCTTCTAACATACTAAATGGTTTGCTTATTTATTTTTATCTGTCCTCCACACAACCCTCCCCTAACACACACACACACACACACACACACACACACGTGCGTGCGCCAGAGAACAAACCCTATAATGCCAGGGACCTTTGTCTTTGTCACTGACTTAGGCCAAGATAGCCTGGCCCAGAGTCATCACTCAATAAATATTTGTTACATGAATTAATGACTAAATGAATGAGCGATAAGCTCATCAATGCATATCCCACCCATTTTGCAGACATTTGGGGCAGCTTGTTAACAGCTGCTCAGGAACACTGGGCTTCTTGGGACCAAAATAAATTCTGAGTGTGGCAAAGAGCAAGAGTCCTTCCCTCAAGAATGGCAACAAAAACCCAGACGAGGGTCAGAAAAGAAACTGATTTTGATTTTTTTAAAACTCTGCTTGAAGAAAGATATACTAAGACATAGGCAAGCAACACAGAGAGAGCAAGATTCAACTCCCAGCAGCTCTAAGCTGTTTGGAAATGGAGGTATTTACCGGGTATGAAGCTTCACCAAATTCTGTCAGGCAGTAAGGGGAGATAGAAAATAACTTCAAATAAGAGATGAGACCCATCAGCTAGGTGCTAGGATGGGATCTGTGCTTTGGACACATGATAGAACTGAAGAGGAGTGATGCACTCTCATCATCTCCTCTAAATCATCCTGGGTCTAACTTATCCTATTCCTTTCTCGACTTTTCAGACATAGCTCAGATGAAAATAACTGAGAACAGATGCATGAGCATTGGTTAAAGCTGCCAAACCTTTAGCAAATCTCACTGACTTAAGCCAAAAGCCACACAAAGCTTCAGGAAATTTTCTGCCATCAAAGTTCTATTTATATGACCAAATAGGGAAGCTCAGGGATTCCAAATCCATAAACAGATGTCTTGGTACCCAAAGAGACTATATCGGTGCTAAATAAAAATACACATGGATATTCACGTCCGTGTTGTTATTAATGCTAAAAGACAGGAAACAACCTAGGTGTCCATCAATAGGGGATTAGTTAAATAGATTATGGTACATCCATTTAACAGATGAAGGTACTTCAACATTTTTGTTGTAAATTTCAATTAAAAGATAAGTTTAGGGATAGGTGTCAAGGCACAAAGGGTTAACCTACCACTTGCAATGCTGCATCCCATGTCAGAGTGCCTAGCATGGAGTCCCAGCTCCTCAGCTTCCAATCCAGCTTCCACTCCAGTTTCCTGCCAATGCACCTGGGAGGCAACAGATAATGAAAGGACTCATCTACTTGGGCTCCTGCCACCCATGTGGGAAACCCAGTTTGAGTTCCTGGTTCCTGAGTTTGGCCTGGCCCTGCACTGGCTGTTGTGGGTATTAGGAAGTGAAACAGTGGTTGGAAGATTCCCTCTCTTTCTCTTGCTCTCTCTCTGTCTCTCGTTCTCTCCCGCTCTGCCTCTCTCTCATGTGTGTGACTCCCTCTGTGTCACTCTGCTTTTCAAATAACATTTTTTTAAAGTGTATTTGGAGGCCGGCGCCGCAGCTGAATAGGCTAATCCTCCACCTTGCGGCACCGGCACACCGGGTTCTAGTCCCATTTGGGGCACGGGATTCTGTCCCGGTTGCCCCTCTTCCAGGCCAGCTCTCTGCTGTGGCCAAGTAGAGCAGTGGAGGATGGCCCAAGTGCTTGGGCCCTGCACCTGGCTCCTGCCATCGGAGCAGCGTGGTGCGCCGGCCGTGGCGGCCATTGGAGGGTGAACCAACGGCAAAAGGAAGACCTTTCTCTCTGTCTCTCTCTCTCACTGTCCACTCTGCCTGTCAAAAATTTTTAAAAAAAAGAAAAGAAAAAAAGTGTATTTAGTGCAAAATAATTTTGAAATTCATGCATAGTTTTTGTATAACACCCAATTAACTTTTTAAAAAACCACTAGTAAAATGGAAGACATGTTACACAGCTATTAAAAAGAATGAAAAGTGGGTCAGGGACTGTGACATAGCTGGTAAAGCCACCACCTACAGTGCCGGCATCCCATATGGGCACCAGTTCGCGACCTGGCTGCTCCACTTCCCATCCAGCTCTCTGCTATGGCCTGGGAAGGCAGTAGAAGATGGCCCAGGTCCTTGGGACCCTGAATCCACGTGGGAGACCTGGAAGAAGCTCCTGGCTCCTGGCTTCAGATTGGTGCAGCTCCAGCTGTTGTGGCCAATTGGGGAGTGAACCATCAGATAGATGGAAGACCTCTCTCTCTCTCTCTCTCTCTCTCTCTCTCTCTCTCTTTCAAGTAAATAAACAAATTTTTTAAAAAAATAAAAAGAATGAAAGGCGTCATTTGCCTTAGGAGTTGAGATGCCAGTTGAGTGCCTGTGTCCTATACTGGAACACCTGGCTTCTACTCGGGCTTCCCGCTAATGCAGATCCTAGGAGGCAGCAGCGATGCTCAAGTAGTTGGGTTCCTGCCACCCACCTGAGAGAGGTGCCTAGCGTTCCTGACTCCAAGTGTCAGCCACAAGTGGAAGCCTCTGTCAGTCCTTGGAGAGTAAAACAGTAGATGGAAACGCTCTCTCTGCCTCTTAAATAAATAATGTTTAGAAACTATGAAGAAACTCTAGGAACTTATAAGGGATGATCTGCTAAGTGAAAAAGATGTGCATATGTTATGCTACAATGGAAAGGAAGGTGGGTGGAGAGAACAGATACATGAAAGTTTGCGAGCATTCTGTACAGAGGGAGACTAAAAAATATATATAATTGTCTCTGGAGAGACATCTAGGCAACTAGGAACCAATGAAGTGAAGGAAATCTACTTTTCCATGTATACTTGTTGTTCCTTTTCCATTTTACTCCATGTGCATATATTATCCATTCAAAAAAAATAAAATAGAGACTGATCTTCTAAGCCAGCAGACAACATCTGTTTCCTATGTGCAAATGCATTCATTTGATAAACTTTACTGAACACCTACTATGTGCCACTGTAATACGAAAAGGGATTGGCCTACAGTTATGGAAAATGTCACCGCTGGGACTGCATGATGGGCATATAGGATCTCTCTGCGTTACTTTTGGAACTTGTTCAAATTATCTAAAAATAAAAAGTAAGGTCCAGCACTGTGGCATAGTGGGTAAAGCCACTGCCTGCAGTGCTGGCATCCCATAAGGGCGCTGGTTTGAGTCCCAGCTGCTCTACTTCCAATCCAGCTCTCTGCTATAGCCTGGGAAAGCAGTGGAAGATGGCTCAAGTCCTTGGGCCTCTGCACCCGCATGGGAGACCTGGAAGAAGCTCCTGGCTCCTGGCTTTGGATCAGTTCACTCCAGATGTTGTGGCCATTTGGGGAGTGAATCAGCAGATGGAAGACCTCTCTCTTTCTCTCTCTCTCTCCTTTCTCTGTAACTCTGCCTTTCAAATAAAAAAAATCTTTAAAAAAATAAAATGAAATAAAATTAAATTTACAAAATGGACTACTTGGTCCCTGTATTTAAGTAGTTTCCTTCTTCCCTCCCTCCCTCCACCCCTCCCTCCATCCCTCCCTCCCTTCCTCCCTCCCTCTTTCTGCAAGCATTTATTATTACACAGGACAGATAAATAAGTCAAATATTTCGATAAATACAAGTCCACATGAACTATTCTACAAAACAATTTTAAGCTTTTGAATCTCATTTTGCTTCCTTCAGGTGTCTCAAAGTTAATACACGTCAGCTTTCTTCACAGAGTTCATATCTGCCTCTGGAAGCCTTCATTTATCGTATTTAAACATCATATAATTCTCTTGAAAGGTACGGTAGATGTTTTATACACACAAGTAGCAGCAGTTCTTTCGAAACCTTTAGAAGTGTCTTTTCCGCCTTTGAAGTACACCATCAATCTACATCTTCTTTGAGCCTTGAGGCAGAAGGCCAATCCGTGGTTTAAACCTTGCTTCAACCTGTCCCTGATTTGCAATGGCCATACAATCAAGAGTCACAAATTCAAACAGTGCTCCAGGGGCCAGGAAGGGAATGTGACGGAGTGTAGTGAGCCAGGTGCATGCAGAAATAACCAGGAAATAAGATGATAAATGGAAACAGGGCTTCAAGTGGGAACTGCCTTGGGAAGGGCAGCCTGGCTGACGTGTGGTCAGTCCAGTGGCTACTCCGACACTTTGTCACCATGGGGAAGCTGGACCAAGGATTCACAGATCATCTGATTCGTTCAAAGTGAAAACACAAATTTATTTGTAGTATCTCCTGGTTTTTTAAATGTTTGCGATAGATTTCAAAGATTTGTACTTAGCTGGGATAAGTAAACATACCTATAAAAGCCATTTTTGGCTCATGAGACATGGAAGAGAATGCTGATGGAGTAGACATGACTGTACCTAGTAGTAAAACTATCACTTCTAGACCATCAGGGTAGAGGAAGAAGAAGTGCTAAGACCTGAGAACTATAAATACTGTACTATATTTAGGAGACAGTTGTACCCGTGGGCAGCACCCTTCACCACAAGATGCACCTCTCTTTAGGATGCAGTATTTAATTGAAGTGGAAATGTAATCACATGTCTACTTGGCCAAGAAAGGCCGATGATGGATGAGGGGTCATTAGACCTTTGAAAGACAGACAAGTCGGGTTGCTTTTACACTGATTATACATACCTGTAGCTGAAGATAAAGAAAAAAACTACTAGGGTAAAACCCTGGAAAGAAATAAAGGCCAATTACTTACTTTTGTCCGACTGTATCAGACAGGATGGCTTAGCGCAGAAGTTAGTTAAGAGGAGAAACGAGGCAGTTTGGGTGAGAATGTAGAAGTGTATAATCCATTCACAATGCATGAAGGGGCCAGCGTTGTGGCACAGCAGACTAAGTCACTGCTTGCGAGGCTGCCATCCTGTAAGAGAGAGTTCTGGTTTCTCGGGGCCAGCATTGTGTTAAGCCACCACATACAATGCCAGCATCCCATATGAGTGCCAGTTTGAGTCCCGGCTGCTTCACTTCCAATCCAGCTTCCTAATACTATGCCTGGGAAGGCAGCAGAAGATGGCGGAAGTACTTGGGCCCCTGAAACCCACATGGGAGACCAGGACAGAAGCTACAGCCTGGCCCAGAACTGGCTGTTGCAACCATTTAGGTAGTGAGGCAGTATATAGAAGACCTCTCTCTCTCTCTCTGTCTCTCTCTTTTTCTCTGTCACTCTTTCAAATAAATAAATATCTTTTAAAAAATCATCTGGGATGGAGGTGGTAATAAATTGGAATTATTGAATAGCATCTGCTCCTAGGGGTAATCACCCCTTCCTGGCCAGTGCTGTCTCTGTAAGGCTATCAGTCACAGAGATCAACCTCATAGGTGGACAAGTGACTCAGAAAAGTCAATCAGAATACTCCATTCTCCTAGCTACAATGATTGGTTCAGAGGTGGGTATGTGACCAAACCAAGGCCAGTAAGAATCTTCCTTGAAATTTAATCTATGGAAACCAAGGAGGGGTGGGCATTCAGTGTAGTGAACACACCACTTGGGGGTCCAGCTTGTGGTTTAGTGGGTTAAGCCACCACCTGCAATGCCAGCATCCCAAATGGGTGCTGGTTCAAGTCTCAGCTGCTCTACTTCCAGTCCATACTCTTCCAGTGCACCTAGGAAAGCAACAGAAGATGGCCCTTGTGCTTGGGTCCCTGCATCCATATGGGAGACCTGGATGAAGCTCCTGGCTTCAGCTTGGCTCAGCCCTGGCCATTGAGGTCATCTAGGAAGTGAGCTAGTGGATGGAAGATCTCCCTCTGTCTCTCCCTCTCTCTGTATAACTCTGCCTTTCAAATAAATAAAATAAATCTTAAAAAAAAAAAAAGATAACACTTGGGACACCTATATGGCAGTGCCTGGTTTGAGTCCCAGGTCCTCCACTTCAATCTATCTTCTTGCTAATGGGAACTCTGGATGGCAAGAGATTATGGCTCAAGTATTTGAGAGAACCACACTGAGCTCCTGGCTCATCAGGGGCCCAGCCCCTGATGTTGCTGGTTTTGAGGGAGTAAACCAGCAGATAGAAGATCTCTCTCTCTCTCTCTCTCTGCCTTTCAAATAAAATGAGAATAAATAATTTAAAAAAATATTTTTTAGGGGCTGGCACTGTGGTGCAGTGGGTAAAGCCACTGCCTCCAATACCAGAATCTCATATGAGCGCCGGTTCAAGTCCTGGTTGCTCCTCTTCCGATCCAGCTCTCTGCTGCGGCCTGGGAAAGCATTAGAGGATGACTCAAGTCCTTGGGCCCCTGCACCCACGTGGGAGACCCAGAAGCAGCTCCTGGCTCCTGGCTTTGGATAGATGCAGCCCCAGTCATTGCAGCCATTTGGGGGAGTGAACCAGCAGATGGAAGACCTCTCTCTCTTTTTCCTTTCTCTCTCTCTCTCTCTCTCTCTCTCTCTCTCTCTCTCTCTCTGCCTCACTGTAACTCTCTGCCTTTCAAATAAATGAATCTTTAAAAAATTTTTAAAAATACCTCTGACAAAATACAGCAATAGAGCTGTCAGTTCAATAACAGCTGCAGTGGCAATAGAGACTACACACACACACACACACACACACACACACAATGAACATACACACACATGAACATACACATGTAACTCCATAAAACCAAAGAGACTCTGAGATTCAGGTAGGTCAAAGAAATCCGAGTTTTTGTTTTGTTTTGTTTTTAAGATTTATTATTTTGAAAGGCAGAGTTACAGGGCTAGGGGGCGCTGCAGAGAGAGAGAGAGAGAGAGAGAGAGAGATCCTCCGCTGGCTGGTTCACCTTCCAAATGGCTGCAATAGCCAGGGCTGGGCCAAAAAGGCCAGGAGCTCCGGACCCATCAGACTCTCCTGCATAGCTGGCAGGGGCCCAAGCATTTGGACTACTTTCTGCGGTCTTCCCAGGCAATTGGCAGAGAACTGGATTGGAAGAGGAGCAGCTGGGACTCGAACCGGCATCCATATGGGATGCTGGCATTGTAGACAGCAGCTGAACACAGTACACCATAACACTGGCCCCGATTTGCCAGATGTTGAATGATTATTGGGAAAAGTTTTCAATTAGCAACAATCGCGACTCAGATAAGCCTCATTGGCTATGATACTGCCACTGCGCCAAGCTTGGATGATTATTGAAACTAGGTGTTGGTTTCATGGAACTCCGTTATACCTTTCACTCCTTTGTATATGTTTGAAGTTTTCCAAGATAAAATTTATATTATGATACTTTGTTAACAGAAATTTCTTGCAACATTTGAAAACACAAGAGACTATGTGCTGGTATGGCAAGAGCCCCAGGACATTGCTACATACAACATAGAGCGCCCACTGCAGCATGTTTATTTATTATTTTCCCAATTTACTTTTATCTCTGGACCTCAAGTATATAGAATTAGCATAGTTGGGGCCAGCGCTGTGGTGTAGTAGGTAAAGCTGCTGCCTGCAATGTCAGCATCCCATATGGGTACCAGTTCGAGTCTTGGCTGCTCCTCTTCCAGTCCAGCTCTCTGCTCTGGCCTGGGAAAGCATTAGAGGATGGCTCAGGTCCTTGGGCCCCTGCACCCACATGGGACACCTGGAAGAAGCTCCTGGCTCCTGGCTTCAGATCAGCACAACTCCGGCCGTTGCGGCCAATTGGGAAGTCACCCGTTGGATGGAAAACCTCTCTCTCTCTGCCTCTCCTTCTCTCTCTGTGTAACTTTCAAATAAATAAATAAATCTTAAAAAAAAAAAAAGAATTAGATTAGTCATGTCAGATTCTCATCATTGGCCCATGTATGGCCTGATTTAATTTAATTACTTAATTATATTTAATGATATAATAAACTCCCTTGATCCCACATTCCAAAAATGAGAGTGAGGATCACGAATATAAGTTACAGGCTATTATACAACATCACATGTACCATATGTTAAAAAGAAGCAGTATTCTCAAGAGCAAAAATTTGAAAATAGTCTAAATGCCTATTAACAGAAAAATGAAATGGATGAACACTGTTATGTCTTGCAATGAAGTATTATACAAGAGTCAAAAAGGATATCAAAGTCTCACAACAATATGAGCAAATATTAAATATAGTAAGTGGAAAAATAAATATTACAGGTTATTATATTTATTAAAATTATCTTTATTAAAATACCATCATTATATTTTTAAAGTTTTATTTATTTATTTGAAAGTCAGAGTTACACAGAGAGAGGAGAGGCAGAGAGAGAGAGAGAGGACTTCCATCTGATGGTTCACTCCCCAATTGGCCACAACAGCTGGAGCTGCGCCAATCCGAAGCCAGGAGCCAGGAGCTTCTTCTGGGTCTCTCACATGGGTGCAGGGGCCCAAGGACTTGGGCCATCTTCCACTGTTTTCCCAGGCCATAGCAGAGAGCTGGATGGGAAGTGGAGCAGCCAGGTCTTGAACTGGTGTCCATATGAGATGTCAGCACTTCAGACCAGGGCATTAACCCACTGCGTCACAGCACTGGCCCCCCTGTGATTATATTTTTAAAAATTTGCTTATTTTTATTTGTATTTAAAAGGGAGGGAGAGGCAGAGGCAGAGGCAGAGGCAGAGGCAGAGGCAGAGGGAGATCTTCTATCCATTGGTTCACTCTCCAAATGCCTGCAGCTGGGACTGAGTCAGGCCAAAGCTGGGAACCCAGAAGTCATCTGGGCCTCCCATGTGGGTAGCAGGGACCCAAGTACTCAGCTCATCTGGGACTTGAACCTGGGACACAGGTGTATCAAGTGGTGTCTTAACTGCCACACCACGTGCCTGTGCCTAGAAGACCATTTTCATTATGATATTCTTATAAAGTTTAAAACAATCGAAAATGAAAAAATAAAAAAAATTTGGATTGCATATAGAAGGAAAGTATATAAAAAGGAAAGGAAGGAATTTAAGATGACAGAAGCAGGGAAGGCAGGGAAATGAGAAGAGGGAGTCGTATGTTCAATATTCCCTTTAGTAAAACAGACAAAAAGATTTATATATACCTGTGTGGGTGTGTTTGTGTATGTGTGAATTATAAGTAGACAAGGGCACTTCAAAAAGATTCTGGAAAATAGAAGTAAAACAAGTTTATTGTGGCACAACAAAACCTTTTTTAAATCCATATTTTCCCCTAGAAGGGCACAAAAGAAACTGTAACCAGAACTGTTTGAAATAGAGGGAAACTGAAAGTCTGGGATGGGAGAGACTGAACACGTTGGAATCACTTTCACTCCACTTAGACTGCCTTAAACAAAAAGGGATTTCTGTAAGAGTGCAAAGTCCAGGGAGAATTTTGGTTCCAGACACAGTTGGGCCCAGGAACGCCAAGAATATTATTAGGTGCCACTTCTCCCCAGTGCTCAGCTCTGCTCTCCTCCGTGACATCATTTTCCCAGTTTCCACACGTCTCTCAGATCTTCGTCCGGTGTCCTATCACCCATGTTGCCAGGACTCCTGGAGAAAAGAGACCTTCAGTTCCTCGCAAAGCCAACTCAAATAGTAGGCTGACTCTCATTGGCCCAACCTGGTTGATGTACGCCTCACTGAGCCAATCACAATTGCCGGGGGCTGGACTATGCCAATTGACTAGACCGGGCTTATCTGTCATTCTCTGGAGCTGGATAATGGGGCGGTCCTTGCAGAGCTTATGGACTGACATGGGTGCAGACACTGTCCCTTTTGGAAAAAGGGAATGGATGCTAGGCAGAACACTCAAAAGCAAACACACACGGAGTAGCCATGTCCTTGGAGTCTTCCGTGGCTCCCTATCCCTGCGTGGACAGGTTGCCTCCTGCTGTTCCCTGGCACCTTGAGCAGATCTTAAGAGCTGACATCCATCCACTTGTGTGCCTATTTTCAATTTAATTCCTGGAGGACACGGACTAGGCCTTTCACGTGGGAAGGTAATCCCTCACAAAACGCCTCAGATACAGTTGGCACGTGATGAAATTTGCTAAATCAATGAACCACACTTGAGTCTGTGCCAAAATGAAATCCTGACAAAGCATTTCCTCAACGGGCCTCAAACCATCCTTCTTTCTCTTCCGAACCTTCCGAGGCCTGAAGAGCTGCAGCCACGTCCAACCCGCCAGGGCCCCTGCCACCTCTGAGCCTTCAGCCTGCTAATCCCTGGCCTGACTGCCCGCCCCCATACCCCAAGTGATCACGATGGACAGACCTGGAAAGGTGGGGAAACCAGTTTTCTGATCACAAGCCCCTGCAGTGGAAATTTCTGTAATACAAACCTTTGACTAGCCTGCACAGTTTCTCTTTTGAACAGAGGAACTCTACGTCCCTCCCATGTGATGGCTGAAGAAGCTGGAGAGCTGACAGACAGTGTTGGGGCTGGGGTAGGGTGGGGGGCAGCTGTTTCCTACATGTGAGATGAGAACAGCAACTCCTGTTTATTGAGCATTTATTATGTGCCAGGCACTGTGCCCAGGGCTTTGTGCATATTTTCTCCTTTGATTCTGACTTGGGGACTGTGTTCCCTCCATTTTCTAGATGAGGACGTAGAGAGGAAGAAGGTTTACCTTAGATCACGGAAGTAATAAATGGTGAAGTCGGATCTGATGCCAGAACTTTTACTCTTTTTTTTAAAAAAATTATTTATTTAAATTTTATTTACAAGGCAGAGAGGGAGGGAGGGAGGGAAGGGGAGAGAGAGAGAGAGAGAGAGAGAGAGAGAGAGAGAGAGAGAGAGAGCTTTCATCTGCATCTGGTAATTCACTCCCCAAATGCCTATAACAGTCAAGTCTGGTTCAGGCTGATGCCCAGAGCCAGGAAGCCCATCTGGATCTCCCGTGTGGGTGGCAAGGGCTCAAGCACTTGGGCCATCTTCTGTTGCCTTCCCGGGTGCATTAGCAGGAAGCTGGATCAGAAGCAGAGCAGTTGGGACTGAGATGCGATCATTGCAGGCAGCAGTGAGCAGTTGGGACTTCAACCAGCATTGGGATGCTAGCATTACAGGTGGCATGCCACAGTGTCAGCCCCAGAACTCATTCCTCTTTACCCTCAGATACAAGGAAGAATAAAATAAAGACTCAGGGAGACGTAGGGTCGGGAGACTACGCAGTCTCAGAAAAGGAGAGTGGCTGCCTTGCCTCCGATGGCTTCGCTGGTCCTGGCCCCTGTCTTTTTGGAGGCCCAGCTCCACTTACCACCCTCAAGTACCTGGGCACACTCTCAATCTCTAACAATTCCTTCCCTTTTGCTAACGTCAGCTCCTGCTTAGTTTTTTTCTCCACCCTGACTGACGAGCTGTGTGGCTGAGACAAGTTGCTGCCCTTCTCTGAGCTCGGGTTTCTTGTCTGTGAAATCCATGCCCCACCTCGGGGAATCGGCAGGAGGATTCCATGAGATGATGGATGGGCCACGGTGAACATGGTGACCGGCACATGGCCGCTCACGGGGGCTGTGAACTCTGACTCCTCCAGCTCCGGGCTGAGCGCAGACTGTGACTATCTGTGCATCTCTTGCGACGGCACCTGCACTGAGACTCGCTTACAGGAGGTGGGCAAATGCTGCCCTAGCCCAGAGGAGCTGTGAGTGACAGCCACTTCTGATAAGCAGGAGTTCCCAACATCACTGTGGTTCTCAAGTCCTGGTGCTGGAGATATGGCCTCTATTCCTGTTTGTTTCTTCAGTGAGTTAATGATTTACTTCCAGTGTTTAATTTTGTTTAAACAGACATGACCTCGTTGGTGCCCAAGGCTCTGTTCTGGCCAAAGCGCCCAGGGATCAAAGAAGTCCAAAGACACAGGAATCCTCCCCCTCCCCTCTCCCGAAGCTGTCCTTTAGCCTGCTGGCATCTGCCTCTGCACTGTTGCCCCTTGACCTTGATTGAAGCCAGGCTCTGGTTAGCCCTGAGTGTCTCTCTGAGATTAGCCTGCTCCTCTCAGGGCCACTGCACAGCCATGTGGCTCCCGGGCCCCTCACACCCTTATCCCCAACACTCTCTTTCTGCTCTCTACTGCACTGCCATTGCCTCTGCCCACCGTAGCTCCTGAAGCATCCCCTGCCTTCTGCCATGTTTCTTTCCCCCATGGGTGAGGTATCTAGAGGTGTGCTGAGCAGATCCATTCATTCCAGTGTACACACTGGGAGCCCAGGGTCCTTCCAGTATGGGCTGGTCACTTCTGAGGCCTACACGTGCCTATAGGAAAGAGGACTGCCCTGTTCCAGGCTGGGCTTCACCCCACTCCCTGCTTTGTCAGCTCCAGCCCTGCAGTCCAGCTCCCTGTCCACTGACTGCTGGCTCTTCACCCCAGCTTCCTGCCTGTAGTAGTCTTCCTGTGGCTGCTATACAAAGTACCACAAACTTGATGGCTTGAAACACAGAAATGTATTCTTCCACATATCTGGATCCCATATGTCCACCAAGGTCATGCAGGGCAGGATCTCTGCCTCACTCTCCCAGCTTCTCCCTGGCTGTGGCTCCATCACTCCACTCGCTGCACCCAGCTTCACACTGCTTCCTCCTCCTTCTCGCTGTGTCTCTTCCTCTTCTGTCTCTTGTAAGGACACTGGTCTCAGCTTTAGAGTGCACCTAGGAAATCCAGCATGATTTCATCTAGAGATTCTTAACTTAATTATGTGTTTGAAGACCTTTTTTCTAAAGGAGATCACATTTACAGATTCTGGATGGATAGATCTTTTAGGAGATAGATCTTTTAGACAGATAGATCTCTGTGTTACCCTAGGATTAAGTGAGGCCATAAGGTAAAGTAATGGGAACAAAACCAGGAAAGGCTAAATGTAAGAGGGCCCAGCCCTTTAGAGCTGAAGGAAGACCAATGTGGTGGGAGAACAGGAGAGAAGGGAGAGGCGAGATGGGGGTTGGGCAAGCACTGCAACAATTAGATAAAGACAGGACAATTCAGGCTTCTCCTCCTGGACTGAGAGCCACAGGAGGGTTTTCAGTAGGGGAATGACATAATCAATTGTCATTGATTGTTGAACATCTGCTGAAGGGACAGCTTGTTATCTAAATAGAAAAAAGGCACAGGGGATTCCTGCATCACAACATACACAGAGATCAATTGCAACAAGATTAAAGTCCTCAGCTGCAAAGTAGAGCTAAGATGAAAGGGAACATTCCAAAACTAGGAAGGAAATAGAAGCAATTATTGTTTTGATTGTAGAGTAAAGATTTCTTAAATCATACTGTCAAGGGAAAGAGACCAATTAAACTTGAATTCTTCTGTTAGAAATCAGATATCATTGAGGGGCAGCATTGTGGCATAACGAATAAAGCCACCACTTGTGACGCCAGCTTCCCATATGGGCGCTGGTTCATGAGCCGGCTGCTCCACTTCTAATCCAGCTCCCTGCTAATGCCTCTGGGAAAAGCACCAGAAGATGACCCAAGTGCTTGGGTTCTGCACTCACATGGGAGACCTGGATGAAGCTTTTGGCTCCTGGCTTCAGCCTGACTCGGCCCTGGCCATTGTGGCCATCTGGGGAGTGAACTAGTTGATAAAAGATTCTTTCTCTCACTCTCTCTCTCTAGCCTGATTTTCAAATAAAAAAAAAATCTTAAAAAAAGATATCACTGAGACACAATGGGTTAAACTGCTGCCCACATTTATATGCCACCTGGCATTACATCCTACCTCCATTTCTGATCCAGCTTCTTGCCAAGGTACCTAGGATAGCTTGGGTTCCTGATATCAAAATGCAAGACCTAGGTGGAGTTCTTGGTTCCTGGCTTTGGCCTGGCCCAGCCCTGGCTGTTGTGGGTATTTAGGGAGTAAGCTAGTAGATGAAAGATACCTGTCTCTCTCTGTCACTCTGCCTTTCAACGAAATAAATAAATACAATATTTCTTGCTCCACAATAAACTGATCTTTTATTTCCATTGTTCCATAAACTTTTTAAAGTCTCCTCATATAAGCTGGCATGGCAGTTCCATAGTACAAGTTGAGCATTCCACTGTGAAAATGTGAAATACAAAATCCAAAATGTGGCCGGCGCCGTAGCTCAACAGGCTAATCCTCCAACTTGCGGCGCCGGCACACCAGGTTCTAGTCCCAGTCGGGGCGCCGGATTCTGTCCCGGTTGTCCCTCTTCCAGGCCAGCTCTCTGCTGTGGCCCAGGAGCGCAGTGGAGGATGGCCCAAGTGCTTGGGCCCTGCACCCATGGGAGACCAGGATAAGCACCTGGCTCCTGCCTTCGGATCAGCGTGGTGCGCCGGGCACGGTGGCCATTGGAGGGTGAACCAACGGCAAAAAGGAAAACCTTTCTCTTTGTCTCTCTCTCTCTCTCTCTCACTGTCCACTCTGCCTGTCAAAAAAAAAAAAAATCCAAAATGTTTTGAGTACCTACAAGATATCTCACAGGTAGAAAAGTCACACTTGATCTTGTGTGATGAGTTGCAGGTAATACACAGGTACCTAAAAAATATTACATAAAATTATCTTCAGGGTATGTAAATTTTCCTTATGAATTTCCTATTTAGACTTAGGTACCCTCCCCAAGATATTTCATTATTTATATACAAATATTCCAAAATCTGAAACTATTCTGGTCTCAGCATTTTGGATAAGAGATACTCAACCTGTATTTGGCAAAGCAGATGATGCATACCCCTGACATTCTGTAAAACATGTTTATTTTTGTGCAAAAAGTTTTTGAAATTCAGGCATAGCTTTTTCATAATATGCATTTCTTTTGAACACCACCAATATGTATAGATTTCAAAATTTTGGGGCTCCAAAACAAACTTATCTTTTAATTCCACTTTTCAAGAACTTCTGGAAGTACCCTCACACATATGCAAAAATCTTGCTCATGCACACTGGAGGCAGGTAAAAAAAACGCTCAGAAGAGCATGGGTTACAACAGCAAAAAATCAGGGAGTAACAGAGCAACAACAGGAAAATGAACAGTTATGGCACATTCACTGTGAAACAGCATAGAACAGAGACATTGAATGAACTGCAGCCACATGCATGAATTTGGGTGATTAATAAATGCTAAATAAAAGGCAAAGAACATGCAATGTATGGTTTCATTTAAACAAGCTGTGCAAGCATGAAAAACAATGGCACTTGTTTTTTTAAATATTTAAATTTTTAAAATGTATTTGAAAGGTAGAAAAACAGAGGCAGATCTTTCATCTACTAGTTCACTATCCAAGTATCCACAAGAGCCAGGGCTAGACCAGGCCAAAGCCAGAGCCAGGACCTTAGTCTAGGTCTCCCCCATGGCTGGCAGGGACTAACGTGCTTGGGCTATCGCCTGCTGCCTCCCATGGTGCACGCTAGCAGGAAGCTGGAATCTGAAATGGAGTCGGGTTCTTGTCACTCACGTGGGAGACTGGAATGAATTTCTGGCTCCCAGCTTCAGCCTGGCCCAACCCTAGCCATCACCGACACTTGGGGGAATGAACCAGTAAATGGGAGCTCTGTCTCTCTGCCTTACAAATAATGCAAACAAACAAACAAAAGCACAAGGAGCACTAGGCTGGCCAGGATCAAAAGAACAAAGTTGGTGAGGATGCGCTGCTGGATGGAATATGAAATGGTTTAGCTGCTTTGTGCAAAATAGTTTAGATATTTCTCCAAAAGTTAAACTGTAAAATTAGCGTATGATCCAGCTGCTCTACTTTTAAGCAGATTCCCAAAATGACTGAAATCAGGGATTTGTATACCAATGTTCACAACAGTATTATTAAAAATAGCCAAAAGATCGGAAATAACCCAATGTCCATCAACAGATGAATAGATAAATAGTGGGTGTACACATACAGTGGACTATTACTCAACCTTGAAAAAGAATGAATAGGTGAATCTTGAAGACATCATGCTAAGAGAAGTAAGATACTATCCAGACACAAAAGGGCGTATCTCCTTTTGTATGTGATATATAGAATAGACAAATTCACAGGGGCAGAGGTAAAACTGTGATTGCCAGAGGCTAGGGGAAGATAGAAAAGAAGTTATTGTTTATTGGGTAGAGAGCTTGTTTGAGAAGACAAGTGTTCTGGTAATGAGTAGTGAGGATAGTTGCACAACATCATGAACATATTTAATTCTAGTGAGTTGTACACTTACAAAAGGCTAAAATACAAACAAAGGTTTGGTGTAGCAGATGTGACACTACTGTGGTATCGGTACTCTGTATCAGAGTGTCTGGGTTCAAGTCCAGCTCTGCTCCCAGTTACAGCTTCCTGCTAATGCTGACCCTGGGAGGCAGAAGGTGATGGCCCATGTGGTTGGGTTTCTACCACCCACGTGGGAGAACTGGACTGAGTTCCCAGCTCCTGGCTTAGACCTGGCCCAGCCTGGACTGTTGTGGGAATTTGGGGAGTGAATCAGCAGATGGGATCTCTGTCTTTCAAATAGATGAAAATAATTTTTTAAAAGATGCACCATATAAATTCAAATAAAAAGAAAGCCAGAGTGAATGTATTTAAATAAACAAGCAAAAAACCAGAAACACTATGGTAAAGGGGCACACTGCTGAATTCAAGCTGGCTGTCATCAGTAATGGATTAACAAGTATTTTATTTATAAAAATTAACTCTGAAAGGGTGAGTGAATGGCCCATCAGTGAGGATGCTGCTTTGGACACTGGGATCCCATCCCAAAGTGATTGGGTTCGAGTACTGCTTCTAATTCCAGCTTCTGGGTATTGTGCACTCTGGGAGGAAGCAGGGGACAACTTAGGTCCTTGGGCTCCTGCCACTCAGGTAGGAGACCTGCATCAAGTTCTTGGCTCCCAGCTTTGGTCTTGTTCAACCTCAGCTGCTGTGAACCTTTGAGGAATAAACTAAAAGATGGGAGATCTCTCTTCTTATCTCTCTACATTTTTTTTTTTTTTTTGGACAAGCAGAGTGGACAGTGAGAGAGAGACAGAGAGAAAGGTCTTCTTTTTCTGTTGGTTCACCCTACAATGGCCACTGTGGCCGGCGCCCTGTGCTGATCGGAAGCCAGGAGCCAGGTGCTTCCTCCTGGTCTCCCATGCGGGTACAGGGGCCCAAGCACTTGGGCCATCCTCCACTGCCTTCCTGGGCCACAGCAGAGAGCTGGACTGGAAGAGGAGCAACTGGGACAGAATCCGGCGCCCCGACCGGGACTAGAATCTGGGGTGCCAGTGCCGCAGGCAGAGGATTAGCCTAGTGAGCTGCGGCGCTGGCCTCTATATTTTGAATAAATAAATTTTAAAAATAAACGTTTCTAGTATAACTTTTAAAAAAAATTGTTTTATTTATTTGGAAGGCACAGTTACAGAGAGAGAGAGAGAGAGAGAGATCTTCCATCCGCAGGTTCACTCCTCAAATGGCTGCAATGGCTACAGCTGGGCCACACTGAATCCGTGATCCAGGAGCTTCTTCCAGCTCTTCCATGGAGGTCCAAGGGCCCAAGGACTTTCTGCTGTTTTCTCAGCTGGGAGCTGGATTGAAAGTGGAGCAGCTGGGACCTGAACCAGCTCCCGTATGGAATGCAGGCATCACAAGCAGCGGCTCTACCTGCCATGCCACAATGCCAGCCTCTCTAAAAATAATTTTTTAAAAAAATTTATTTCTTTGAGAGGTAGAGTTACAGAAAGAGGGAGAGACAGAAAGATCTTCCATTTGCTGATTCACTCCCCAAATGGCCACAGTGGATAGAGCTGAATTGATCCAAAACCATGAGCCAGAAGCTTCTTCCGGGTCTCCCATGTGGGTGCAAGGGCCCAGGGACTTGCACCATCTTCCACTGCTTTCTCAGGCCATAGCAGAGAGCTGGATCAGAAGTGGAGCAGCCGGGACACTAACCCGTGACCATATGGGATGCTGGGACCACAGGAGGAGGCTTAGCCTGGTATGCCACAGTGCCAGTCCCTAAATATAAACTCTTAAAAGAAATATTTTTGAGTCAAAAGCATGTACACTTAAAAATTAATTACTTATTTGAAAGACAAGGAGAGAGTGAGAGCAAGTGAGCTCCTATTTGTTTGATCACTCCTCAAATGCCTGCAGTGGTCCCCAGGTGGGGATGAAGCCAGGAGCCAGGTACTGAATCCAGTCTCCCATATGGATGGCAGGAACCCAGTTACTTCAGATATCATCGTTACTACCAGGCTCAGCTCTAGAAGGAAGTTGGAGTCAGGAGTAAGAGCCAGCTATGGACTCAGGGACTATGATGTGGGATGAGGTGTCTTAACCACTAGGCTGATCATCAGGATCCTTCTTAAAAATTTACTTATTTACCTGAAAAGCAGTTACAAAGGGGTTGGGGGGTAGAAAGAGAGAGATTGATCTTCCATCTGCTGGTTCACTCCCCAAATGGCCACAATGACCAGGGCTGGGTCAGGCTGAAGCAAGAATCTGGGATCCATCTGGGTCTCTCTTGTAGGTGGCAAGGGTCCAAGTATTTGGGCCATCTTCTGCTGCTTTCCCAGGAGCATTAGCAGAGAGCTGGACAGGAAGTAGGAGCATCAGGGACTCGAACTGGTGCCCATATGGATGCCAGCATCTCAGGCAGTGACTTAACTCACAGTGCCATGATGCCAGCCCCACCATTAGGATTTATTACCACACCACGACACACAGCACCAAGCTGAATGCCCCTCTCTGACTGACCATGCTCCCTTCACTCTGTTCAGGGCTGTGTCCAGCTGATGGCAGCACACACCTATATGCAGGTTTGGTCAATGAAGGCCAGGTTGATACTGACACAAACATATTTTTAAGAAACATTTGTTGAAGGTTAACATACATACAGAGCACGGCAACCTTAAATGCACAGCTGAATTTTTAAAGTGAACACAACCTGCATAACCAGCTTCTGGATGAAGAAACAGAACATTTTCCTGTCCCCCAGAGGCCCTAACACTCAGCTCCCAGGCCTTTCTTCCCCTCACAGCAACCAATGTCCTGGTGGTGAGCGCTTATGAGTTTTGCCTGCTTTTGAAGTCCGTATTAATGGAATTACACAACACATAGTCTTTTGAGTTAGTTTTGTTTTTGTTTTTGTTTTTTTTTTGACAAGCAGAGTTAGAGAGAGACAGAGAGAAAGGTCTTCCTTTGCCGTTGGTTCACCCCCCCAAATGGCAGCTACAGCCGGTGCGCTGCGCCGATCCGAAGCCAGGAGCCAGGTGCTTCCTCCTGGTCTCCCATGCAGGTGCAGGGCCCAAGCACTTGGGCCATCCTCCACTGCCTTCCCAGGCCACAGCAGAGAGCTGGACTGCAAGAGGAGCAACCGGACAGAATCTGGTGCCCCAGCTGGGACTAGAACCCGGTGTGCCAGCGCCGCAGGTGGAGGATTAGCCTAGTGAGCCACGGCAACGGCCCAGTTTGTTTTTTTTTTTAATGTATTTATTTGACCTACAAAGAAAAAGACAGACAGACAGAGCTCCTGTTCACTGGTCACTCCTTTTATACCTGCAACTCCTGGTCTGGGCCAGGCCAAAGTCAGGGGCTGGAAACTCCATTCAGGTTTCCCATGTGGGTGGCAGGGGCCAAACTAATTGAGCATCATCTGCTTCCTCCAGGGTGCACACCAGCAGAAAGATGCAGCCAGAAGCAGAGCTGGGACTTGAACCAGCCACTCTGACATGGGATGTGGGCACCAAAGCAGCATCTTCACCCCGACGGGAGCTGGCCTTTTTTATTTAACATTTTAAAGAGATTCATCCTATTGCAGCGAGTAATTTTAATTCCCTTTCTCATTGCCAGATGGAATCCCAGAGTATAAATATACTATAATTTATTTATCCTTTCTACCACTGACGGCCTTCTGAGCAGTTTTCAGTTATTTTATCTTAAGATTTATGTACGTGTCTACGGATGCATTTGTTTATTTATTTCAAAGGCAGAGTAGGCTGGCGCCGTGGCTCACTAGGCTAATCCTCCACCTGCGCACCGGCACACCGGGTTCTAGTCGGGGCTCCGGATTCTGTCCCGGTTGCCCCTTTTCCAGGCCAGCTCTCTGCTGTGGCCTGGGAGTGCAGTGGAGGATGGCCCAAGTGCTTGGGCCCTGCACCCCATGGGAGACCAGGAGGAAGCACCTGGCTCCTGCCATCAGATCAGCACAGTGCACTGGCCGCAGCACGCCAGCCATGGTGGCCATTGGAGGGTGAACCAATGGCAAAGGAAGACCTTTCTCTCTGTCTCTCTCTCTCTCACTGTCCACTCTGCCTGTCAAAAAAAAAAAAAAAAAAAAAAAAGCAGAGAGACAGAGAAAGAGAGAGATCTTCCATTTACAGGTTCGCTCTCCAAGTGGCTGCAGCAGGTCTGAGCTAAGTTGAAGCCAGAATCCAGGAACTGCATTCGGATATCCCACATGGGTGGCCGGGCCCATGAACTTGAGCCATCTTCCACAGGAAGCTGGACTGGAAGCAGAGCAGCCATGACTTGAACTGGTGCTCTGACATGAGATGCCGGCATCACAGGTGGCCAAAACTCCAGCCCCAGTTAGAACTCTCTAGTACTTATATTTTTGAATACATGTAACACATTTCTATTGAGTGAATACCTGACAGTGAAACTGATGGATCACAGGATGTGTGAGTTGTCACCTTCAGTAAATACTGCCTTGCCAGGCAGTTTGCCAACTATCACTCCTGCAAGTAAAAGTTATTGTTTCCCACCCTGAACACCTACTGCATCTCTGCCCTCTCCATCTGAACCCCTCTAGTGAGTGTGTAGCATGCACGTCTCTAGGCTTTTCATTCATACTGCCCAAAGGGACCTCCGGAAAGTTGTTCTTGTTGCCACTGCGGCCAGCAATGTGTGAGAGCTCGGAAATCTTGAGTTCCTTGATGATAAATCTTGAGTTCAAGATGATAAATATGTCCCCAGAGAGTCCCTTCAAAAGTCTGTGTCACATTTCCTCAGGGTTGACGGTGCATGACCCTTTCAGGTGTATGATCTCCATTGACCCTCGAAATCTGAGATAGGTAGGACAGGTATAATTATCTCCATTTTACAGATGGTGAGGGGTAAGCCTGAGGCTCTGAGAAATTTAGTCACTTGGCTTGTAAAGGGTGAGGGTGAAGCCAAAACTAGAATCTAACTCTGCTGATTTCTAGTTCAGTAATATTGCTCAGACAGCTCACTCGCACCCATTTAAAAATGAATGGAACTGTGGCTGGCGCTGTGGCAGAGTGGGTAAACTTCTATATATGAAAATGTCAAGTAAAGTTCTGAAGGTCAAGGTCGGGGCAGGTGTTATGTAACAGTCATTAAGCCACCACTTGGGATGTCTGCAACCAATATCGGAGCGCTGGTTCAAGTCCTGGCTACTCCGTACCCAATCCAGCTTCCTGATAAAGTAATCCTGGAAGGCAATAGATCATAGACCAAGTCCGTGAGTCCCTGCCACCCACAAGGAAGACTCAGATGGAGTTCTAGGCTCCTAGTTTGGCCTGGTCCAACCCTAGCTACTGTGTGTATTTACGGAGTGAACCAGCAGATGGAAGATCTCTGACTCCGTGTGTGTGTCTCTATTGCTATGCCTTTCAAATAAATTTCAGAAATAATTTTTTAAAATTTTGGATTAAGTACAAAGCTGAGTGCCTCTTAATTACTTTGAACAAGACTGCCAACCTCCTCACAACAGTAAAACCTTTTTTCTCAACCACCAGAGCAATGCTGTTTGTAATAGCAAAAAAAAAAAAAAAAAAAAAAGGAATAAATGGCCATTAACAGAATGGCTTTAGAGGGGGAAATATTTCTTAAGTAATATTATGAAGACACAGAGAAAATAAGTTTCTGGTGGATAAAAGACATCACTGTAAAGGGAAACATGAGCCACAGATGAGAAGATTTTTGCAAGAGCATGGTGTTCCTCAACGCTTGATAAGCATTATCATCACAAAAAGCAGAAAACTTCTCTCCCTACCCAATCTACAAGGTTACTGAATTTTTTTTAAAAATGGCAGAATCTATGGAGTTAGAATTAACTTTTTTTTTGACAGGCAGAGTTGGACCGTGAGAGAGAGAGAGACAGAGAGAAAGGTCTTCCTTCCGTTGGTTCACCCCCCAAATGGCCACTATGACTGGCACACTGCACTGATCTGAAGCCAGGATCCAGGTGTTTCCTCCTGGTCTCCCATGTGGGTGCAGAGCCCAAGCACTTGGGCCATCCTCCACTGCCTTCCCGGGCCACAGCAGAGAGCTGAACTGGAAGAGGGGCAACCAGGACAGAATCCAGCACCCCAACCAGGACTAGAACCCGGGGTGCTGGCGTCACAGGCGGAGGATTAGCCTAGTGAGCTGCGGTGCCGGCCAGAATTAATTTTTACTTATTTATCTTTCATTTGAAAGGCAGGAAGAGAGAGAGAGAGAGAGAGAGAGAGAGAGAGAGATCGAGATCCTGATCTTCCACACACTCACATTTCCACCAAATGCCTGCAACAGCCACGACTGGTCCAGGCCAAAGCCAAGAACTCAGACTTCAATCCAGGTCTCCTATGTGAGTGGTAGGAGAAACAAGTGCTAGGGCCATCACCTGCTGCCTTCCAGGATGTGTATTCACAGGAAGACAGAGTTAGATGCAGAGCTGGTATCAAACCCAGGCACTCTGAGATTAGGATGTGGGCATGCCGAGTGGTTGCACCAAACTCCCACCCTGGTCAAACCACCCAGAACCAACAGAAGTTGGTCAACTCCAAGTGCTTCTCCACTATTAAATCCCCATTATATAAAACACTGGTGTTGTGTAGAAATAATCCAAGATTAACAGAGATGGCAAAAATGTTCCCTTCAGGATCCACCACTCACCAGCTGTTGAAAAGAATTCTGAAGTGTGTCTGAGTCTGGACTTGTGGGAAAGGCTCCTGTGGCTAGCAGAGATACCTGTCATATACTGGAGGCAGTATGAACGCACACAGGGTATGTATTGGCCATGTACAAGCAGATTCCAAAAAGTTCTTGGGAAGGATGGGCATTGTGGCACAGCAGGTTAAGTTGCCACTTGGAACACTCATATCAAAGTGACAATCAAGCCCCACCTCTGCTTCCTATCCCACTTCCTGTTAGTGTACACCCTGGGAAGCAGCATAGATGGCTTAAGTACTTGAGTGATCTTGATGGAGCTCCTGGTTCCCAGCCTAGCCCAGCACCAGTTGTTGCAGGCATTTGGGAGGTAAACCAGCAGATAGATAGGTAGCTAGATAGTTATCTCTCTTGCTCTACCTTTCAAATAAATAATAAATATTTTTTAAAGTTCTTGGGAAAATAGAATTCAAAGACAAGTTTATTTCAGTGCAAAAATATTTGACATCCATGCATGGTTTTCTCACAATATGCATTTTCCATGAACTTTCAGAAGGCATCTTGGATAGGTCCCTCCTTCTCTGTAGAATTTGCAGACAGAAAGCTGATACTCAGAGGGGAAGCAGCTCCCCTAGGGTCATATAAAGTATCGGTGAACAAGCTGAGACTTTAGAACTGCTCTTCTGAATTCAGGCCACAGCTCTGTCTCCCTACACACAGCTTCCATGGAACCTGCAACCACACACTGGTCAGAGCCAGACATCATAGCAGGACAGTTTTGCTAAACTGTTTATCTCTTCTGAATAAAATCTCAACCTACCATTCAGTGTTCCCACTTGTCTTTCACAATGTGTTACCTGCATTCCATGACAGATACAAAAGTGATGGATCCAAGATTTCACGGGTGATTCAGCCAAGCTCCCTTTGATAGAAGTTTGTCTCCAACCTGGTAGAAGGCTTGACTGTGTGAGCCTAAGGCTTTGGAAGAAGACAGGGAGTCAAAACTGACAGCAATCCTCGTTGTACATCAACCCCTTCATCTAACAGCAGGAACTGTAATGTGTACCAATATGCTGAGTGTAGTGCCCCCTAGTGCTGGAAACAAGAACAACACACTAGGGGAGTTACATTTTCCAGTCGCAGAGCTGACCTACCTTCAAGATCTTAACCCATGCAGCTCTTTACTTCACAGTTGAGACAGGCAATGTCCTTAGGAGGGAAGGGAATCTCCGGGGTACACATAAGGCCACTTGGTGGCAAGGTCAGGGCTAGACCAAAGTCCTAGACCCTGACTCCTGGATTCTCTCAGGACCCTCACCACAGACTCACATACTTCTTCTTTTTAAGCTTTATTTATTTTTCATATTCACTTGAACTACAGAGCAACAAAGAGAGGAAGAGGGGCTGGAAGTCCATCTGGGTCTCCTACAAGGGTGGCAGGGACCCAAGTATTTGAGCCATCACCTACTGCCTCCCAGGGTGAGCATCAGCAGGAAGCTGGATTCGAAGCAGGACAGTCAAGGACTCAGATCTGGCATCTGGGATGTGGGTATCCCAAGCATTGCCTTAACTGCTGCACACAACACCTGCCACAGAGATACATTTCTTAAAAGAAGCAATCTTAAAAGATACATTTCTTAAAAAGAACATAGCATTGTACAATGGTACTTCAAGAAGTTTGTGGAAAACAGAATTGAAACATGTTTATTTTGATGCAAAAATGTTGAAACTTATACACAGCTTTTTCCATAACATGTACTTTTTTTTTTTTTTTTTACAGGCAGAGTGGACAGTAAGAGAGAGAGAAAGACAGAGAGAAAGGTCTTCCTTTTGCCGTTGGTTCACCCACCAAGAGCCAGGTGCTTCTCCTGGTATCCCATGCGGGTGCAGGGTCCAAGGACCTGGGCCATCCTCCACTGCACTCCCGGGCCACAGCAGAGAGCTGGACTGGAAGAGGAGCAACCAGGACAGAATCCGGTGCCCTGACTGAGACTAGAACCCAGTGTGCCGGTGCCGCAGGCAGAGGATTAGCCTAGTGAGCCACGGTGCCGGCCAATAACATGCACTTTCGTAAACTTTTTGAAGACCCATTGTATGTATGTATTTCATTTTTCTGCACCAAAATGAACTCTTATCATTTAATTCCTTCCTTCCTTCCTTCCTTCCTTCCTTCCTTCCTTCCTTCCTTCCTTCCTTCCTTCCTTCCTTCCTTTTCTTTTCTTTTTGACAGGCAGAGTTAGACAGTGAGAAAGAGAGAAAGATCTTCCTTTTCCATTGGTTCACCCCCAAATGGCCGCTACAGCCGGCGCGCTGTGCCAATTTGAAGCCAAACACTTGGACCATCCTCCACTGCCTTCCCGGGCCACAGCAGAGAGCTGGACTGGAAAAGGAACAATCGGGACAGAATCCGGCACCCTGACTGGGACTAGAACCCGGAGTGCCAGCACAGCAGGCAGAGGATTAGCCAAGTGAGTCATGGTGCCAGCCTCTTATCTTTTAATTTCATTTTCAAAACAGTCTTATTTTATTTTCATCTACTTGAAAGAAAGACAGAGATCTTTCATCTTCTGGTTCACTCCCCAAGTGCCCACAATAGTCAGGGCTGGGCCAGGCTAAAGCCAGATGCCAGGAACTCTATTAGTAGCAGGTGCCCAAGCCCTTAAGCCATTTTCTGCTCCCTGCCAAGATGCATTACCAGGAAGCTGGATTGGAAGAAAAGTAGCTGGGACATGAACCAGCACTCCAATATGGCATGCAGGCAACCCAAGCAACAGCTTAACCCACTGTGCCTCGACATTTGCTCCTACCATGAACTTTTTTAAAAAATATTTTATTTATTTAATGTAAGAGAGAGAGAGAGAGAGAGAGAGAGAGAGAGAGAGAACGATCCACTGGTTCACTCCTCAAATGGCTGGAGCTGGGCTGATCCGAAGCCAGGAGCTTCTTCCGAGTCTCCTACAAGAATACAGGGGTCCAAGAATTTGGGCCATCCTCCACTACTTTTGAAGACACATTACCAGGGAGCTGGATTGGAAGTGGAGCAGCTGGCACTTGAACCAGTGTTCATGTGGGGCGCTGGTGTTACAGGCCGGGGTTTTAACCTGCTGCGCCACAGTGCTGGCCCTTTCCAAGAACTTTTGAAAGTACCCTTGTACATGCTAAAATAAAGAACAAAAACAAAACAAAACCCATCCAAAAAGCAGTAAAAATACACAGGAATGGTCTTTCCTCTTTTAAATGTAAGTTATTTATATGCCAAGTACCCTAAGGATTAAGAAATGGTGATGACAATGCTGATGTTCCTTACTATCTCTCTTTTTTTAAAAAAAAAATATATATTTTATTTATTTACTTGAGAGGTAGAGTTACAGACAGAGGGAGAGACAGAGAGAAAAGTCTTCCATCCACTGATTCACCCCCCAGAATGGCTGCAATGGCCAGAGCTGGGCTGATCCAAAGTGAGCAGCCAGGATCCAGGAGCTTCTCCTGGGTCTCCCACGTTGGTGCAGGAGCACAAGCAATTGGGCTGTGTTTTACTGCTTTCCCAGGCCATAGCAGAGAGCTGGATCTGAAGAGAAGCAGCCAGGACTAGAACCTGAGCCCATATTTGATACCTGCACTGCAGGCAGAGGCTTAGCCCACTACATCATGTTGGGCCTTTACCATCTATGTCACTACTCCCATTTGCCAGATGCTGGGCTTGGTAGCACTTGGCTACCACAACTGCTACCCCATCCATCCTTAATTCATTTCACAAACACTCATGTAACCCCTCCTCTATGCGAGGCACTACTGTTATTGGCGCTAGAAATGCCACAGTAGCCAAATCTGGGAGACCAGATTCCAATTGGAAGAGATGCATACAGAGAGAGTCAGAGAGAAAGGTCTCCCATCCACTGGTTCACTCCCTAAAAGGCTGCACCATCAGAGCTTGGCCATTCTGAAGCAAGGAGCCAGGAGCTTCATCGGGTCTCCCACATGGGTGCAGAGGTCCAAGCATTTGGGCCATCTTCCACTGCTTTCCTGGGCATATTACTGAATCAGAAGTGGAGAAGCCGGGTCTTGAACTGGCCCCCATATGGTATGCTACAGTTGTAGGCATATGCTTAACCCTTTTAAGATCAGTCCCGTTCACAATAGCTCCAAAAAGAACTAAATACCTTGGAATAAATTTAACCAAGGATGTCAAAGAGCTCTACAATGAAAATTACAAAAACTAAACAAAGAAATAGAAGAAGACATTTAAAAATGGAAAAATCTTCTATGTTCATGGATTGGAAGAATCAACATCATCAAAATGTCTATATTACCAAAAGCAATTTATAGATTTAATGCAAACCCAAATAATAATGACTTTTTTTGCAGATATAGAAAAAAATGATGCTGCCTCTCTGTATTTATAAATTTCAAATAAACAAATAAATCTTTTTTAAAAAGACGTATACAGGGCAGATATAATCAAAACAGCCTGGTACTAGCACAAAAACAGACTTGTAGACCAACAGAACAGAATAGAAATGCCAGAAATCAATCCATGCATCTACAAACAACTTATCCTTGACAAAGGAGGTAAAATCAATCTCTGGAGCAAGGACAATCTATTTAACAAATGGTGCTTGAGAAACTAGATTTTCACACACAGAAATATGAAACTAGGGGCTGATGCTGTGGTGCAGTAGGCTAAGCCTCCACCTGCTGTACCCATATGGATGCTGGTTCGAGTCCCAGCTTCTCCTCCTCTGATCCAGCTCTCTGCTATGGCCTGAGAAAGCAGTAGAAGGTGACCCAAGTGCTTGGGCCCCTGTACCATATGTAAGACCTGAAAAAGCTCCTGGATCCCGGCTTTGGATCAGTAGCTCTGGCCACTGTGGCCACTGGAGGAGTCAACCAGTGGATGGAACAACTTTATCTTTGTCTTTCCCTCTATCTGTCTGTAACTACCTCTCAAATAAATAACTAAATAAAATTTTATTTAAAAAAATATGAAACTAGACCCATACCTTACACCTTACACAAAAATCCACTCAAAATGGATCAAAGACCTAAATATACAACCTGATACCATCAAATTAATAGATAATATTGGGGGAAACTATAAGACATTGGCATAGGCAAAGACTTCTTGGAAAAGACCCCAGAAATACAGGCAATCAAAGCCAGAAGTGACAAATGGGATAACGCCAAGCAGGGAAGCCTCTGCACTGCAAAAGAAACACATAGCAAAGTAACAAGACAACGAACACTTGAGAAAATGCTCAGGATCACTAGCCTTCAGGGAACTGCAGATCAAAGCCATGGTGCGGTTTCACCTCACTCCAGTTAGAATGGCTCACATACAGAAATCAACAAATGACAAATGCTGGCAAGGATGTAGGAAAAAGAGTACCCTGGCCCATTGTTGGTGAGAATGTAAACTGGTGCAGCCACTGTGTAAGACAGTATGGAGATACCTCAGAAATCTGAATATAGACCTACCATATGATCCAGCCATCCCACTCCTTGGAACTTACCCAAACCAAAAGAAACCAGTATAAGAAAGAGTTATTTGTTCCCCCTTGTTCACTGCAGCACAGTTTACAATAGCTAAGATATGGAATCAACCCAGATGTCCATCAACTGCTGACTGGTAAAGAAATGTTAGTATATATACACTATGGAGTACTACTAAGATGTAAAAAAAAAAAAATGAAATCCAATCTTTTGCAACAAGATGGACACAACTGGAAACCATTATACTCAGTGAAATAAGCCAGTCCCAAAAAGACAGAAATCATGTTTTCCCTGATCTGAGGTAACTAATAGAGTACCTGAGATGAAATCTATTGGAGTGAAACAGACATTTTGAGATTGGAAGATGATTGTTAACAGCCCTTGTCTCTTCCATAGAGGAACAGTGTGTTTTTTTTTCTCTTCATATTATTTGTTGAACTCTTTCACTTAGTGTAGGGTTAACTATATGGTCATTAAGTAAACTGAAAATAGATCTTAGTAAAAATTAAGAGTAGGAATGTGAGAGAGAGGAGGAGGAAGCGTTGGAGCATAGGTGGGAGAGAGGGTGTGGGGGGGAAGTGTCACTATGTTTCTAAATCTGTATATATAAAATATATAAAACATGTATAGGCTGGCACCATGGCTCACTAGGCTAATCCTCCGCCTTGCGGCGCTGGCACACCGGGTTCTAGTCCCGGTCAGGGTGCCGGATTCTGTCCCGGTTCCCCCTCTTTCAGTCCAGCTCTCTGCTCTGGCCAGGGAGTACAGTGGAGGATGGCCCAAGTGCTTGGGCCCTGCACCCCATGGGAGATCAGGAGAAGCACTGGCTCCTGCCATCGGATCAGTGTGGTGCGCCGGCCATGGTAGCCATTGGAGGGTGAACCAATGGAAAAAGGAAGACCTTTCTCTCTGTCTCTCTCTCTCTCACTATCCACTCTGCCTGTCAAAAAAATTTTTTTTTAAAAATGTATAACTTAAATAAAATTAAAATATAAATACATGAAATTTGTATAACTTAAATAAAATTTAATAAGTAAATAAATTTTTAAAAAAGAAATTGGAACTTCATTCACTATAGGTGGGAACATAGGGTCATGCAGTCACTGTGGAAAATAGTGGAAATAATTTAAATGTAAAATTGCCATATAACTCAGCAATTCCACTTCTAAGTATATCCCCCAAAAGAAATGAAAGCATATCCACACAAAAAACTTGTATAAAAATGTTCAAAGAAACTCTGTTCACAACAAATATGGAAACAATTCAACGTTCTTCAATAGTTGAGCAAATGAACAAAACGTGGTATACAACAGATTATTTGGCATTTAACAGGAATGGAGTACAACATGGATGAACTCTGAAAACACTACACCAAGGGAAAGAAGACAGACCCCAAAGGCCACATATTATATGACTGCATTCGTATGAAATGTCCAGAACAGGCAAATCCAAGAAGACAGAAAACAGATTTAGTGCTTACCAGGGACTGAGGGATGGAGCAATGGGGAGTGACCGCTTACTGGGTACAGAGTTTCTATTTGGGTGATGAAATAATTCTGGAACCAGATAGAAGTGATGATTGCACAATACTGTGGATGTGCTCAATCCCATCGAATTCCACACTTTTTATGTCATGTGTATTCTGATACAAAAAAAAAAAAAAAAGGTTGTCTGTCTTTTCTGATTGATTTGTATTCTAGGTATTTTTTTTTTTTTTACTTTATTTATCTATTGAAAGGCAGAAGGACAGATAGGAGAGAAAGAAATCTTTCATCCACTAGTTCACTTCCCAAATGCCTGTTACAGCTGGTGCTAAGCCAGGCTGAAGCCAGAGCCAGGAATTCCAACCGGATTTCCCAGATGGGAGGCAGGACCCAAGTACTAGGGCCATCATCTGATACCTCTGGAGTATATAAGCAGGAAACTAAATAGGAAATAGCCAGGACTCACACCAGCATTCCAATATGGGATGTGTACATCTCAAGAGGTGGTTTAGCTTCATCACAACATCTGCTCCTGGACACATTTTCTTTTTTTGGCCAAATATATTTAATATGAAATCTTTCTCTCTGCATCCTACTTTTTCTCTTAACATTGCCTTCTGATGAATGGAAGTCTATAATTTTACTTTCACTCCACTCATCTCTCTTTTCTTTATAGTTACTCTTTT
Organism: Sylvilagus floridanus; assembly: GCA_949820135.1. Lineage (NCBI taxonomy): Eukaryota > Metazoa > Chordata > Mammalia > Lagomorpha > Leporidae > Sylvilagus > Sylvilagus floridanus. The sequence continues at coordinate 161,851,292 of OX463233.1, forward strand.
TGCTTTTTGTTTAAGAAATCTTTGCCTACCCCAAGGTCATGAAATATTCTCCCACTTTTCTCCTAGATTCATGATGTGTGTCAAATTTAAGGCTATTATCTACAATTAATGTTTGTGTATGTTGCGAGCTATGAATCAATCGCTGTTCAGCAAATTAATTCACCCAGACCATTTATTGAAGAGATGGCCCCTCCCCCATGGCAGGGTAGATTCACCCTTGTTACAAATCTGTGACCATCTAGGTGAGGATGTTTCTGGACTCTGTGTCCTGTTCCCTCGATCTATTTGTTTGCCTTGCACCAGAATCACACTGTCTTATTTGCTGCCACTTGTTAGATGTGCCTCAGTATCTGCACGTGTCAGGTCCTCCAGCTTTGTTGTTTGATGCTCTCTTGGTTATTCTATAATTCCATTTAATATTAGAATCACTTAGCTGATTTACACACATACACACACACACACACATATACCAAAAACAAAAACAAAAAACACTGCTAGAACTTTTATTGTGTTCCATTGAATATATAAATTCCATTAAATCTATAAATTAATTTGGGGAGAACTGACAGAGTTGAGAGACAAGAGGCCACCCACAATCTTTCTTCTGGGAAGCAGAGAATGCTCCTGTCCCATCAGGCTCAGCTACCCTCCAAGATATCCCTCTCCACTTTACTGTTATCTGCAAAGTTCCACTAAAGTGACTTTCTCCCCAAATACCTGTCTCTTCAACGGAATTCCCACAGCAAGCTCTCCACGTCTCTCTGACGTACCTCAACACAGTTCTACACTGTGTTAAAGTGCTTCGGCTTCCTAGTTGTCTGTGAACTCCCAGAGGACAGGGCAGCAACCTCGGATTCATATGGGATGTGTACATCTCAAGAGGTGGTTTAGCCACACCACAACATCTGCTCCTGGACACATTTTTTTTTTTTGCCAAATATATTTAATATGAAATCTTCTTTCTCTCTGCATCCTACTTTTTCTCTTAACATTGCCTTCTGATGAAGGAAATCTCAGAAAGATGAGGGAAGTAGCATAATGAAATAGGAAAGGTGTAGACCAGCCCAAGCCAACAGAACTCCTATGATGGTGGAAATACTTCCTTTTCACTTCCCCATACTCTGACCACTGGCCAGTAGGTTGGGTGTGTCCCCAGAGACTTAGGCGTTGGAGGGCTGGTCCCCAGGCTGGTGGTGTTGAGTGGGTAGAACCTTAAAGGAGTGGGACCTAGCGGAAAGTGGTTAAGTCTCTGGGGGTGCTGCTGTCCAGAGGGATTGATGCAGTTCTAGTGGGACTCCAGTTAGTTTCCAAGAGAGTGAGCAGGCCTGGGCCCTGAATCTCTCTGGCTTCCTGTCCTACCATCTGACTGCTCTCACACACATTCCCACCATTGTTATGCCATCTGCCGTGAGGCCCTCACCAGAGTGGCTGACACCATGCTCTTGAACCTCCAGAACTGTCAACTGAATATGTCTTTTTTTTCTTTACAAAGCACCCAGCCTGAGATTTTTTTTATAGCCACAGAAAATGGATTAATACTCCAGGTGTGGCTGTTGACTGCTTGAAACATGGCCAGTATGGCTGAGGAATAGAACTTTTAGTGTTATGTAATCATTATTAGGCAAATTGAAATATCCATATGTAACTGGTGGACACTACACTGAAGAGCACAAAGGTAGATTCTAGAAGAATGTAACTGACTCCCTGCTCAAGCCTTGTCCACTCTACTGCTCAGAGTTATTCAAATTCATTGTGCCCTCCTATCCCTGTCACTCTAGCCTACATAACTGCCACAAACTGGTCCAGGTTGTCCTCCTGCCACCAGACAGACCTTCTGGATAAAAACATCTGACCCTGTCAATTCCCTACTGAAAAAAACTTCAGTACCCACCACTGACTATAGCTGATTCTCAAAGCAGGAATGGAAGACATAATTTTGGGGCTCCTTGAGTTCTTTATGATAATTTTCGCTTCTCTTTTAAAATTTCAACCCTTCAGAAAAGCAGAGAGAACAGTATATATTCACTTAGCATGCAAATTATTCACCTTTTGCTGTATCTTTCTGTGTCACTTTTGTTGACTCAATTAAATACAAGTTAAAAAGTCTGAAGACTTTCTATCCCTAAGCCCTCCAAAATACATCTCCCAAGAACATTTTTCTTTTTTTTTTCTTTCTTTTTTTTTTTTTACAGGCAAAGTGGATAGTGAGAGAGAGAGACAGAGAGAAAGGTCTTCCTTTGCCTTTGGTTCACCCTCCAATGGCCGTCACGGCTGGCACGCTGCGGCCGGCACACCGCACTGATCCGAAGGCAGGAGCCAGGTGCTTCTCCTGGTCTCCCATGGGGTGCAGGACCCAAGCACTTGGGCCATCCTCCACTGCACTCCTGGGCCACAGCAGAGAGCTGGCCTGGAAGAGGGGCAACTGGGACAGAAACCGGCGCCCCAACCAGGACTAGAACCTGGTGTGCCAGCGCCCCAGGCGGAGGATTAGTCTATTGAGCCGCAGCGCCAGGTCTTCTTTCTTTCTTTCTTTCTTTCTTTCTTTCTTTCTTTCTTTCTTTCTTTCTTTCTTTCTTTCTTTCTTTCTTTTTTTTATGATTTACTCATTTATTTGAAAGTCAGATTGATCTTCCATCTGCTGGTTCACTCCCTAAGTGGCTGCAATGGCCAGAGATGGGCCAGGCCAAAGCCAGGAGCCAGGAGCTTCTTCCAGGATGCCCACATGGGCACAGGGGACCAAATACTTGAGCCATCTTCTATCTAATGGCTTTCCCAGATCATTAGCAAGGAGCTGGATCAGAAGTGGAGCAGCTGGGACACAGATTGGCAACTATTTGGGAAGCTGGCATTGCAGGTAGTGATTTTACCAGCTACACCTGCCCCAGGAACATTTTTCTTTTCCTTTTTTTAAAAAGACTTATTAAGAAAAAAAAGATTTGTTTATTTATTTGAAAGGCAGTGTTACAAAGAGGGGGGGGGGAGCGAGATCTTCCATCTGCTAGTTCACTCCCCGAGTGGCCATAAGGGTCGGAGCTAGGCTGATCTGAAGCCAGGAGCCAGGAGATTCTTGCAGGTCTCCCACATGGGTGCAGGGGCCCAAGCACTTGGGCCATCTTTCACTGCTTTCCCAGGCCATTATCAGAGAGCTGGATCAGAAGTGGAGCAGCCAGGACTCTAACTGGTGCCTATATGGGATGCTGGCACTGCAGGCGGCAGCTTTACTTGCTACGCCACAGTGCCAGCCCCAGTACATTTTCTTCTACAACCATCATATCATTATGATTATGATCATTTTAGTTTTAATAATACAAATAATATAACTATATTTCAGATCATCCCGATGAACCGTCCCTCAAGTTCAGTGCTTGTATCAGACAGGACAGGCTAGAGGGTACTAGAGGAACAAGCAGCCCCCAAACTTCAGCATTTCATAACTGAATTCACTGCTATCTCCTATTGCATATCCATCACACATCAGCTCACACTCTGTTCCATTTCAGCCCCTTACAAAATCCGGGACGACACCACTACTGCTGTTTCACCATGACACAGGGAAACTGACCTCTACAATGTCTCAGACCAGGAATCACACACTGTGGCCCAGCTCACAACTAACTCACTGGCCAACACTTCCAGGAGCCCAGAAGTCAGAGAGGCAGAGATTTAGGAACATGGTTCATGAGCACCACAATACCAAGGCTTTGGTTGGTGTTTGTAAGTATCACAGAAGTGAGCCACCACCCACTGTCATTGTCACAGGCCTAATAATGTAAGAGTTGGATTTAATGCTTAGAATTGGTGTTCGCATCAAGTGAAGCTGATGACATCCTAACGTGATGCAGAGTACTTCCCATCCCCCTCTCCCTCTCCTGCTAGTAACTGCTACGACTCAGCGCTGGGCCAAGCATTTTATACGAATTATCTCACTTCAGTCTCAGTCTCCGTCTCCCTAGGAGACATTTATCATCACCACACCATTCTACTCTCGGGAAATTATGGCTCAGAGAGGCAAAGTCATTCGCCTAAGGCACTGTGAGTAAGTGGTAGAACCCTGGATCTTTCTCACACAGCCTGATGCCAGAGCTCATACTACCAAAGCTAAGTGCTGTAGATAGTATTAATTAATTAATTAATTTAGATTTATTTGTTTACTTGAAAGAGGGAGAGGCAGAGAGAGAGGTCCTCCATCCAGTGGTTCACTCCCCAAGTGGCCACAACAGCGAGGATTGGGCCAGGCTGAAGCCAGGGGTCAGGAGCTTCCTCCAGGATGGGCGCGCGCTCTCGCTCGTTCTCTCTCCCCCTTTCAAATAAATAAATAAATATTACTGATAATTCTATTTCTTTTACTAGCCGCCTAAAATAACACTTACTTCCTCACAGTTTCGTCAGAAACCTGGAGGCAGCACAGCGGGACCGACCCGGCTGTGGGTGGCTCAGGAGGCGACGTCACTTCCGGGCCCGCCCCCTTGGCGGCTGACGGGCGGCTGAGGGCGGCTGAGGGCGGCTGAGGGCGGCTGAGGGCGGCTGAGGGCGGCTGAGGGCGGCTGAGGGCGGCTGAGGGCGGCTGAGGGCGGCTGACGGGCGGCTGACGGGCGGCTGAGGGCGGCTGACGGGCGGCTGAGGGCCGCTGACGGGCGGCGGAGCAGCCTCGCAGCATGCCGGCCGCCTCCGTCTCTCCGCGGCTCCTGCCTCTCTCAGACCCGAGTCCCCTGCGGGCCGGGCCCGGCTCTCCTGGGCATTATTCCCCGGTATCCCCCCCTGACCTGGGAGAGCGTCGCCCGAAGGCGCGTAGGGGCGCCGGGATTCCCGCGCGCCGACCCCACTGCGGGGCCTGGCAGGGCTCTTCTCCCGCCGCAAGGCGCTTTCGAGGTTTTCTTCGTGCAGTGGTGAAGAGGGACGGTGCCAGGCTGCTCCCGAGGAGAGCCAGAAGAGAAAAGAGGGGCGCTGCTTCAGGGAGACGCTGGGAGGGAGCCTCCGAGACTCGGTTCCCACGCACCAAGGCGCGACTTGGTCCAACTCCGGCTGTCCCGGAAACGACGCACCTGAAGCTTATTTTTTTTAAAGATGTATTATTTATTTATTTGAAATTCAGAGTTAGAGAGAGAGAGAGAGTCTTCCATCCACTGGTTCACTCCCCAGTTGACCACAACGGCCGGAGCTGCGCCTATCTGAAGCCAGGAGCCTGGAGCCTCTTTCCGATCTCCCACGTGGGTGCAGGGGCCCAAGGACTTGGACCATCTTCCACTGCTTTCCCAGGCCATAGCACAGAGCTGGATTGGAAGTGGAGCAGCCAGGACCTGAACCGGCGCCCATATGGGGTGCTGGTGCTGCAGGCAATGGCTTTACCTGCTATGCCACAGCACTGGCCTGTAGTTCTTTATAAATTTGGTTTTGTACTTTTATCAGAAATGTATGTGTAGGAGCCCGGCTTGTGGCATAAGGGGTAAAGCCACCGCCTGTGTTGCCAGCATCCCATGTGGGAGCAGGTTTGAGTCCTGGCTGATCCACTTCTGATCCAGCTTCCTGCTAATGCACCTGGGAAAGCAGCAGTAGATGACCCAAGTGCTTGGGTTCCTGCACCCATGTGAGAGACCTGGATAAAGCTCCTGGCTTGGGCCTGGCTCAGCTCTGGCCTTTGTGGCCATTTGGGTAGTGAACCAGAGGATGGAAGAGCTCGCTCGCTCTCTCTCTCCCTCTGTAACTCTTTCTGTTGCGGTGGATTCGTTCTGAGAGGAGGAGCGTGGTGGGGGCAAGAGGCGTGGAATCGAGTTCGATCAGGAGCGGAGAGCAACCCCAGAGAGCCCCGAGCAGCCCCACTGCAGCCGGCCTAGTTACCATCACACCCCGGGAGGAGCCGCAGCTGCCGCAGCTGGTCCCAGTCACCATCACCGAAACCATGACCCGGCAGCCGTCCGCCGCCCCTGCCCTCAGCGCCGCCGAAACCAAGCCTGGCACCACAGGGAGTGGTGGCCTGGGCAGCCTCACATCGGTGGCGCCCGCCGGCCGGGTCAAGAAGGTCATCGCAACAAAGGTTTTGGGAACAGTAAAATGGTTCAATGTAAGGAACAGATATGGTTTCATCAACAGGAATGACACCAAGGAAGATCTGTTTGTACACCAGACCACCATAAAGAAGAATAACCCCAGGACGTCCCTTCGCAGTGCAGGAGGTGGAGAGACTGTGGAGTCTGATGTTGTTGAAGGAGAAAAGGGTGCGGAGGCAGCAAATGTCACAGGCCCTGGTGGAGTTCCAGTGCAAGGCAGTAAATATGCAGCAGACGAAACCATTATAGACGCATACCACGTTGTAGGGGTCCTCCACGCAATGACCAGCAGAATTACCAGAATAGTGAGAGTGGGGAAAAGAATGAGGGATTGGAGAGCGCTCCCGAAGGCCAGGCCCAACAACGCCCTGCCCTACTGGCCCTACCGCAGGCGAAGGTTCCCACCTTACTACATGCGGAGACCCTATGGGCGTCGACCACAGTATTCCAACCCTCCTGTGCAGGGAGAAGTGATGGAAGTTGCTGACTACCAGGGTGGAGGAGAACAAGATAGACCAGTGAGACAGAACATGTATCGGGGTTATAGACCACGATTCCTCAGAGGTCCTCCTCGCCAAAGACAGCCTGGAGGGGCCGGCAATGAAGAAGATAAGGAAAACCAAGGAGAGGAGACCCAGGGGCCAGCAGCCACCTCAGTGTCGGTACCGCCGCAACTTCAACTACCGACGCAGACGCCCAGATAACCCTAAACCACAAGACGGCAAAGAGACAAAAGCAGCCCATCACCAGCTGAGAATGCGCCTGCTCCTGAGGCTGGGCAGGGCGGGGCTGAGTAAATGCCGCCTTAACATCTCTACCACCATCCGGTTTAGTCATCCAACAAGAAGAAATGAATATGAAATGCCAGCAATAAGAAATGAACAAAAGATTGGAGCTGAAGACCGTAAGGGCTTGCTTTTGCCCATTGACCAGATTACTAGAACTGTCTGCATTATCTATGCAACATGGGTTTTTATTATTTTTACCTAAAGATGTCTCTTTTTGGTAACGACAAACGTGTTTTTTTTAAAAAGCCTGGTTTTTCTCAATACACCTTTAAAGATTTTTAAATTGTTTCATATCTGCTCAAGTTGAGATTTTTAAGAACTTATTTTTAATTTGTAATAAAGTTTACAACTTGACTTTTTCAAAAAAGTCAACAAACTGCAAGCACCTGCTAATAAAGGTCTTAAAAAAAAAAAAAAAAAAAAAGAGGCGCGGAGTCACCACACAGACTCCAGGAGTCGGGTGAAACCAGAGCAGAGGAGAGTATCCTGCAGACTCGTTTATTTCAGTTGGTACAGCACCTTAAATAGCCAAGGCAACCAATCTGGTCAAGGGGCGGTCTATGCCCTAACCAATCACAGCCTGTTGCCAGTCAGGTTCCATTGTCAGCGGCCATCTTGGCATGGCCTTCTCATTCCACCACATTTTTCAAATAAATCTTTTTTTAAAAAAAAAAGTTTGTATGTAATATTTCTATATTATAATAAAAATACTTTCAGAGAATGCTAGGGGATGTGGGAGAGGGTCAGGAGTTTTTCCTTTTACACATTATTCAGGAGGAGGAATAAAAGCTTCCAGAACAGATTCCAAATTCCCTAGAAGTGCTCACTTACAGAGCTGTGAGACAAATGTGAGAAAGTTGTGGTGAGGTACGCAGGGAGCAGTAGCACAGAGATTAGATCCAGGGCTTCAGCTTCCCAGTCTAAACACATTCTTTCAGTACTTGCGCTCCAAAGTTGGGCTGACTTTCAGATCTGAGGCCAGGATGGCCAAAATTGTCCCAGTAGGTGACTCCAGGGCTGTCATGGTATGTTCAAAGCCACTATTAATTCCACTCTAGCAAGTTAATGTTCACTGAAGAAGAAGTGGTCCCAAAGATCTGTTAGTCCTCAGCAGTGCGCACCTGTTGCCATCATAACTCATTATGCAAGTTCCTGAACCTTGTTAAACTGCTATTTCTATTTTAGTAGAAAGGAGCTAATAGAAGCCAGTGTCGCGCTGCAGTGGTTTAAGCCACTGCTTGGAATGCCAGCATCCCATATTGGATTGCTTGGGTTCAAGTCTCACCTCCACTTCCAATCTAGCTTTCTACTAATACATACCCCAGGAGTCAGCACTGAGGCTCCAGTACTTGGGTCCTTGCCACCCATGTGGGTGACAGAGATGGAATTCCTGGCTCCTGGCTTCTGCCTGGTCCAGTCCTGGCTATGACAGGTGTTTAGGAAGTGAGGCAGCATATAGAATCTCTCTCTCTCTCTCTTCTCTACTTTTCAAATAAAGGAGATAATTGTAATATCTCTGACACAAGATTTTTGAATGACTTATTTGAGATAAGTAGATAAAGGATTATGACTAATACAAAGTAAGACATAACAAACAACTGCTATTACTGTTATGCAAGAAAGCAGAATTGTCAATGAAAAGCATTTGTATTCATGTTTAATAAAATTTAAAATTTAAATTTTGTTTCATAAATTTGCACCTCACCTCACCTGGTGCCCGATCTAAGAAATTCAGTGCTGTGTTCTTGCCAAAGAGTCTAAATGTCACACATCTCATCTTGATATTTCCAAACTCAAAGACTTACCAGAAATCCTCACACATCTACCAACACACATATACCTAGGATAGAACCTGAAACAGAAATCATAAGACATTAATAATGATTCCTCTCTAAATGATAGAAATATGGGTGATTTTAGTCATCTTTTTGGTTTTTTTTTTTTTTTTTTTTTGACAGGCAGAGTGGACAGTGAGGGAGAGAGACAGAGAGAAAGGTCTTCCGTTGCCGTTGGTTCACCCTCCAATGGCCGCCGCAGATGGCGCGCTGCGGCCGGCGCACCGCGCTCGTCCGATGGCAGGAGCCAGGAGCCAGGTGCTTTTCCTGGTCTCCCCATGGGGTGCAGGGCCCAAGCACCTGGGCCATCCTCCACTGCACTCCCGGGCCACAGCAGAGGGCTGGCCTGGAAGAGGGGCAACCGGGACAGAATCCGGCGCCCCGACCGGGACTAGAACCCGGTGTGCTGGCGCCGCAAGGCGGAGGATTAGCCTGTTGAGCCACGGCGCCGGCCTCATCTTTTTGGTTTTTAAGAAACAAACTACAATGAGCACGTATTACTTTTATAACTAGAATACAAGTAATAAAAATGATGAATCAGATGGTAGACAGAGGGGAAAATAGCACCCAAATGCTTAAATTTGTGCAAATACATTGATGTATTCATGATTTACTCATTCATTCAACGATATTTCTTGTGTATTTGCTTTGTGTTGAGCGCCTTGCTAGTGTGACGAATAAGACAAACATGGTCTTTGCCTTATAGAAGTATTTTCTCTCTATTAGTTTTTGATGTTACTATGATATATGCATTTTTGCTTTAAACGGTTTTTGGTTTTTTAAAGATTTATTTATTTATTTGGACGGCAGAGATACAGCAAGAGAGGGAGAGAGAGATCTTCCCTCTGCTGTTTCTCCAGATGGCTGCAACAGCCGAGACAGGGCCAGGCGGAAGCCAGGAGCCAGGAGCTTCATCCCTGTCGAAATACTAGAGTACTTCAAAAAGTCCTTGAAAATGGAATTAAAAGATGTTTATTTTGGTGCATTCCCCCCAAAAGCCAGCAACAGCCACCGCTGGGCCAGGTTGAAGCCAGGAGCCAGGAACTCAATCCAGACCCCTCACGTCATGACCAGGGCAGGGAACCAAATACTTGAGTTATCAGCTACTGCATCCCAGAGTGCATATTAGCAGGGAGCTGGAATTGGAAGCGAAGTAAGACTTGAACCCAGACAGCCTGATATGGGGTGCAGGCATTCCGAGTGGTGTCTTAGCTGTTGCCCCAAGCACCTGCCCTCCCACTGCTTTCCTGAGGACTCTCCTTGGCAGCCCTCGCTCTGACCACACCATCACCTCCATCTCCTCTGTGGCTGCTCACCTGTGACCGTCCCCCTCCCCCTCCCTGCAGATGGCTCAGGCAGTCCTGACAGAGGGAGCTCATTCTTGGAGGTCATCCTCGTCCATGTCATGATGCTGTAACAAAACGCGCAGGCTGAATCCTTTATAAAGAGAAGGGCCTCGGCCGGCGCCGTGGCTCAACAGGCTAATCCTCTGCCTTGCGGCGCTGGCACACCGGGTTCTAGTCCCGGTTGGGGCGCCGGACTCTGTCCTGGTTGCCCCTCTTCCAGGCCAGCCCTCTGCTGTGGCCCAGGAGTGCAGTGGAGAATGGCCCAAGTGCTTGGGCCCTGCACCCCATGGGAGACCAGGAAAAAGCACCTAGCACCTGGCTCCTGCCATCGGATCAGCGCGGTGCGCCGACTGCGGCAGCCATTGGAGGGTGAACCAAGGGCAACGGAAGACCTTTCTCTCTGTCTCTCTCTCTCACTGTCCACTCTGCCTGTCAAAAAAAATAAATAAATAAAAATAAAATAAAAAAAGAGAAGGGCCTCACTTAGCTCACATGTTGGGGCTGGAAGTCCAGGATTTGACAACCCCATAGGTTGGCCTCTGGTGAGGGCTCCTTTGTCTACATCCCGACAGAGTAGAGGAGCAAACACGGAAGCAGCTCCATGTAGAAGGGGCCAGGCACACAGGAGCGACCTCACCTTGCAACAATCCATTCTCAGGAGAACTAACAGGGGTCCCATGAGAGCTGCTCTGGTCCCACCCCTCAGAGGTCCTTACACCACGAGGCATCACTGCCCAATGTGCACCAAGCTGGCAGCTCGTGGGTCTTTGGAGGATAAACTCCATCCAACCCACAGCAGATTCCTCAGAGCCAGGCAGGGAGGGATCCTGGAGCCCCCGGCTTACTGAGGGAAGCCCCAGGGAGGAACCTTGAGGAAGTGAGGAAGCCGGGATGGGGGGAAGGCAAGAAAATAAGGGTTTTTCGGGACAGGTCCTACCGCAGTCGGCTCCCACAGCAAGCTCTATAAACATTGCAGAGTCTGTCCCGCCTTGAGAACTGGGAGCCGGTCCCCACCCCATTAGTCAGCCACTGGCTGTGGGCCACCCTGACTGTTTGTGTAACCTCGCAGGCATCTCCTGGCCAAGCCGCTCCCCTAAGCAGAGACTCCTCCAAAGAAGGAGGTAGCTGTGAGCTTTCAGCGGCCAACTCCCAGGGCTTCTGGGGGAGTGGAGGCACTGTGAGAAAGAGGGCTGGGAAAGGCACCAACAGTGTCCACCCCAGAGAGACAATAGCATCACCATGTAGACGACAGTGTCCACCCCGGAAACAGAAGCAAGCCCACTTCATGGAAAATCTGGATGCTATTCTGAGAAGGGGAACAAGAGTCCTCTTCATCATTATCCTGGAGACGCCAGGCCATGCAATGAGGCAATAATAAAGGCGTTGGGTTTGGACAAAAAGAAATAAATACTGCCATTATATAATGAGGAAGTGATTGCGCATACAGACAGTCCAAATGAACCTAAAAAATAAACTATTAAATAAATTAATTTAGCAACTTTGCTAGATACCAGGGTACTTCAAAAAGTTCATAGCAAATAGAATTAAGAGGTTAAGTTTATCTTGGTGTATTTTTTAAAATACATGCATGATTTTTCATAACGTTCACTTTCCATGAACTTATTAAAGTACCTTCAATAGGGTCAATATAAAAAACGTACTTTAGGGACTCGTGCTGTGGTGTAGTAGGTTAATCCTCTGCCTGCAGTGCCGGCATCCCATAGGGGGCCGGTTCTAGTTCCAGTTGCTCCTCTTCTGATCCAGCTCTTTGCTATAGGCTGGGAAAGCAGTAGAAGATGGCCCAGGTGCTTGGGCCCCTGAACTTGCATGGGAGATCTGGGAGAAGCTCCTGGCTCCTGGCTTCGGATCGTCCCAGCTCTGGCCATTGTGGCCATCTGGGGAGTGAACCAGCAGCCAGAAGGTCTTTCCCTCTGTTTCTGTCTCTATCTGTAACTCTACTTCTCAAATAGATAAATAAAATCTTTATTTATTTTGACAGGCAGAGTGGACAGTGAGAGAGAGAGGGACAGAGAGGAAGGTCTTCCTTTGCCGTTGGTTCACCCTCCAATGGCCATTGCGGCCGGTGTGCTGCGGCTGGCGCACTGCGCTGATCCGAAGCCAGGAGCCAGGTGCTTATCCTGGTCTCCCATGGGGTGCAGGGCCCAAGCACTTGGGCCATCCTCCACTGCACTCCCGGGCCACAGCAGAGGGCTGGCCTGGAAGAGGGGCAACCGGGACAGAATCCGGCGCCCTGACTGGGACTAGAACCCAGTGTGCCAGCGCTGCAAGGCGGAGGATTAGCCTAGTGAGCTGTGACGCTGGCCAAATAAAATCTTTTTTAAAAAAATGTACTTTTACATACAAGAACCGATTATAAAATAAATTATAAAACATTACCCTGTATAGAGCATCAAAATAAAAATATCTAGGGGTGAGCACTTGGCCTGGTGGTTAATACACTGGTTATATGACCACATCCCATTTCGGAGTACCTGGGCTTGATTCCGAGTTCCAGTTCCTGACTCCGGCTTCCTGCTAATGCAGACCCTGGGAGGCAGTAGTGATTCCTTCCTAGGCTCCTGACCACGTGGAGGTCCTAGGTTGAGTTCCTGGCTCCTAGCTTTGGCCCAGCCCAGACTCAGGCTTTGCAGGTATTTGGGGATTGAACCAGTACTTGGGAGTGTTCTCTCTCTATCAAATAAGTAAGTAAATACATATTTCAGTGAAAATAATCGGAAGTCAATCTAGAAGCAATGTGCGCCTGTGTCGTGGCTCACTAGGCTAATCCTCCGCAGCACACCGGGTTCTAGTCCCGGTTGGGGCGCCGGACTCTGTCCCGGTTGCCCCTCTTCCAGGCCAGCCCTCTGCTGTGGCCCGGGAGTGCAGTGGAGGATGGCCCAAGTGCTTGGGCCCTGCACCCCATGGGAGACCAGGAAAAAGCACCTAGCACCTGGCTCCTGTCATCGGATCAGCGCGGTGCGCCGACTGCGGCAGCCATTGGAGGGTGAACCAACGGCAAAGGAAGACCTTTCTCTCTTTCTCTCTCTCTCACTGTCCACTCTGCCTGTCAAAAAAAAAAAAAAAAGAAGAAGAAGAAGAAGAAGAAGAAGCAGCAGCAGCAATGTGCATAATCTCTGCACAGAAAATCCCCTAAACTATAAAAGAAAAACAGCACTGAGAAGACTCGAAGGTTTTCTGAGATGTTTTTCAGGCTTATTATAGTGAACATTTTACTTTAGCCTATTTGGGTGAGATTCTGTCCCTGGCCTGGACTACACCATCTTTCTAGAAGCTTCCACATCAGGATCACTGGCCAACGCATGGCATGCACACTTTTCTTTATTCTTATAACAATCCTGTCCAGTGTAATCAACTCCACTATAAGGAAGAAACCAAGGGTCAGGGAGTGCACATCGCGTGCCCGTGGCTGTACACTAAATCTTAAGATTTATAGTGAGATGATTTTTAAAGTCCAGAGGCTGTGAATTTCAACTGTTTCAAAAAATGGCAAAAGTTATTCCTCGTGGGGGAAATCCTGGGTGCCAGGTGAACCATTTTTGGGGAACTGTTGTATAGAATCATCTGTATGTGCAGTGAGGACAATTGGCCACTAGATGGCCCTGCAGCTCTTTGAGGCGCCATCACTGACCTCGGCCTCTTGGTTCCCAGGGGCCTAAACAGGAGAAAAATGAGAGAGAGAGAGAGAGAGAGAGAGAGAGAGAGAGAGAGAGAGAGAGAGAGAGAGAGAGAGAGAAACAAGCACATGTGAAATATTTCTCAAAAAGCTTAACGTCATATATTTAAATTTATAGCCCACCATATAATCTGACTGCTCCTTAGCAACCGTTCTTTTTTCCTTAAAACACTTCACATGAACCAACGCAGTACTCACACTCCCAGTTAAGTATGTCCAGCTGCTCAGACAGTGGTGACATCTTCAGCTTGATATGGTTAAGACAGTGACCTTGATACAGCATAAACACGCCTGCTGTCTCAAGGACAATACTTACGGAGACAGCTTGGTTCTTCTCCAATGTCTGCTCGAGGAGCTTTACCCGGTTTTATTGCTGGATTTCATCGGAACCCATTAGTGAGTGGGGCAACTTTGCTCTTATTTTTTTTTAAAGATTTATTTATTTATTTGAAAGGCAGAGTTACAGAGAGACAGGGAGAGACAAAGAGCGAGAGAGAAGTCCATCTACTGATTCACCTCCCAGATGGCTGTAACAACCAGGGATGGACCAGGCTGAAGCTAGGATCCAGGTCTCCCACGTGGGTGCAGGGGCCCGAGCACTTGCGCCATCTTCCACTGCTTTCCCAGGTGCATTAGCGGGGAGCTGGGTTGGAAATGGCGCAGTTGAGACACAAACCTGGCACCCATATGGGATGCTGGTGTCACAGGCGGTGGCTTTATTTGCTATGCCACAACACCAGACCCTTATGTCTGTTTTTTCGCCCAGGAATTTCTTGATTCTAAAAGCCTTGTGAGAAGATATGGCAAGGAAGAATTAAGTACATTCCCTTAGCAAATATTATTTTTTAAAAAAAGATTTATTTATTTATTTTAAAGTCAGAGTTACACAGAGAGAGGAGAGGCAGAGAGAGAGAGAGAGAGAGAGAGAGAGAGAGAGAGAGAGAGAGAGAGATCTTCCATCCGCTAGTTCACTCCCCAATTGGCTGCAATGGCCGGAGTTGTGCCCATCCAAAGCCAGGAGCCAGGAGCTTCTTCTGGGTCTCCCATGCAGGTGCGGGGGCCCAAGGACTTGTGCCATCTTCTACTGCTTTCCCAGGCTACAGCAGAGAGCTGGATGGGAAGTGGAACAGCTAGGATTCGAACTGGCGTCCATATGGGATGCCAGGACTGCAGGTGGCGGCTTTTACCCACTATGCCACAGCGCCAGCCTCACCAGCATTTTTTTTAATAAGATTTATTTATTTATTTGAAAGTCAGTGTTACAGAGAGAGGGACGCAGAGACAGCTCTCCCAACCTCTGATGTACTCCCAAATGGCTGGGACTGGGCCAGGCCAAAGCCAGGAGCTTCATCCAGATCTCCCACATGGGCACAGGGGCCCAAGAACTTAAGCCATCTTCTACTCCTTTTCCCAAGCCACTAGCAGGAAGCTGGATCGGAAGTGGAGCAACCAGCAAACGAACTGGTGCCCATGTGGGATGCTGGTGTTGCAAGCAGAGGCTTAACCCACTGTACCACAATGCCAGCCCCCTTAACCAGCATCTTAACTATTAGACCGAACCTCAGTCTCTAAGAACTCTTTTTTCTTGGACAGTAAAATGAAAAGATGTTGATATAAGAACTATGAAGTCACCATAGCTCACGGCCAGTAGGAACTTCCCAGGGAAATACTGAAAGCAATTAAAGTAGTTGTAGCATCAGGAGGGCACATATGTATGGGGAGTCAGTTTTACAGAAAGTAAGGTGAGAGGGCCGGTGTCGTGACAGAGCGTGTTAAACCACCGCTTATGACACCAGCATCCGTTATGGGAATGCCGGTTCTAGCCCCAGCTACTCTGTTTCTGGTCTATCTCCCTGCTAACGGCCTAGGAAGCAGCAGAAGATAGCTCAAGTAATTGGGCTCCTGCCACCCATGTGGGAGACCCAGCCGGAGTTCCAGGATCCTGGTTTTGGCCTGATCCAGCCCTGGCTGTTGCAGGCATTTGGGGAATGAAGCAATGGATGGGGGATTTCTCTCTCTCAGCTATCACAGATAGATAGATAGATGGGTAGAGATTTTAAAAAGAAAGTAAGGTGAGAAACCTATCAGTGCATCACAGGACCTGGCATAAGTCTGGGTGTCAACCCAGACAGCTGGGACCTGCAGGCCATGGGCTGCTGGAAAGCAGATGGGAGGAGCCAGGGAGGAGGAATGCCAAACGATAGAACCTTTGGCATTGCACTGACAAAAGCAACAGGTGTCCCTGTCTCTGGGTGCAGCCAGAGGCATCAAGGGCCAGCGATGGGTGCGAAGGCCCATCCAGTTGTGGACAGAACAGCTTTGTTTTTTGCTTTGTCCTTAGGAACTGTGGACATCTAAGACCCTGAGTTGAGCCTTGCTTCTGAGAAGCAAGTTGTCGCAGACACCAGCTATCCCTTTCTTTTTTTTTTAGAGATTTATTTATTTGAGAGGCAGAGTGACAGAGAGAGGGAGAGACAGAGAGACAGAGAGAGAATGAATCTTCCATCTACTGGTTCACTTCCCAAACGGCCACAACAGCCAGCGTTGGGCCAGACTAAAGCCATGAGCCTAGATCTTCATCTGGGTCTCCTGTATGAGTGGCAGGGGCCCAAGATGTTGGGCCACCATCCACTGTTTTCCAAGTCACATTAGCAGGGAGCTGGATTGGAAGCCAAGCAGCTGGGATTCCGACTGGCGCTCTGATAGGGGATGCTGGCGTTGCCGGTGGTGGCTGAACCCATGATGCCACAGCGCCGCCCTAGCAGCCACCCTGGTGCACAGCACACCAGCCATCTGCTGCTCTTTCTTGCCATTTTGCTTCTGCATTTCCTGAGCCAGTCACTTCCTTCGGCATCTCCTACAGCAGTCTCGGTTCTCATTGCTGCATACGTTAGATTTTCACAGTAGAAACAACCCCTCCTAAGTGACCAAGCGGGAGCCTGAGACTGCAGACGGATATGGCAATTCTTTAGGGGCAACGTTCCTCTTGGCCGAGCAGGTAGATCCAGGCCTAAGTGCAGGCCCGAGTTCCAGGGCCTGGGCTGGGAGTGGGCGGCCGGCAGCTATTGCATGTGAGGCGTGGGGTACGGAGGAATTCCAGTCTGAGTCCTTGATGAGGAAATCCAGGGAAAGTCCGAAGTGTCAGGTTTAGGAAAGCAGTCATTGGGCAAGAATCAGACTGCAAGCCAAGGAGGGCGGCCGAGAGCAAGCCAGGCAGCCTCGTAGGTGTAGGAAGCATTCCCAGAGATCCTGGGGTCAAGGCCAAGAGAATTTCAGAGGGTGCTGATGTGGGGTACACTGAACCTAAGACCTCAAAGATGAAAAGCTGGCCCCACCCCAAGGTCTTGGCTCCCCTAGGAAGCCCCAGCGCTGACAGGCAGTGGGGAAGGCAGGGGCCCAGGATCTGAGCTCCAGACAGCCCTTCCCCCTCTCCTCTCCCGCCTCCTCCTTCCGAATGCCCCGAGCCCTCAGATTAGCCCCAGTTTTCCTAAGTAAGATATGGGGAGGCCAAGCATTCAGTAGGCGTGCAACGTGGTCATTCTAATTCCAGATTTCCATTTTAGAACTGGATGTTGTTTTAGTTAAGTAATAAGTGTTTTGTGCTCAGTCTAGGCAGAGTCACAAAGCTTGCAACAGACGCCAGCTTCCCACCTCGCCCCGCCCCTCCCCTCCTCGCCTCTGTGTTAGTATTCAGAGTGGTTTCTCACTGCAACTTTGGGTGTCTATCTCCATTTTTCTAGATAATGAGTTTACATTGCTCTTCTTATATATAAAAAAGTTTGTTCATATGTTTGAGAGGTACACAGAGAGCTCTCAGTCTCTGATTCACTCCCCAAATGCCCACAATGGCTGGGGCTGGGCTGGGCTACACCTGGGAGCTGGGAACTCCATCCTTGTGCCCCACATGGGTGGCAGGGACCTAATTACTTGAGCCCTCACCTGCTGCCTTCCAAGGTGTGCATTGGCAGGAAGCCAGAATCAAAAGCAGAGCTGGGATTCAAACCCAGACACCCAGAAAGCAATGTCGGCTTCCCAAGGAGACTCTTGCCCGCTGAACCAACTGTACATCCCCAGCATATATGTATAACAGACTGATTCAGATGTAATTCACATACTATACAATTAACCCACTCAGAGTGTGGTTTAGTTTTTTTTATAGAGTCACAGAGTTCTGAAACCATCAACATAATCAATTTTAAGAACATTTTTGAATGCTCCAGAAAGAAACTTTCTACCCTCTAGCTGCCACGCCCAACCCCTCTTACCTCAGCCCTAGGCAGCCACTAATCTACTGCCTGTCTCTGTAGACGTGCCCACGGCAGGTGTTTCATGTAAAAAGAATATTGTGATATGTGGACTTTCTGAGTGGGTTCTTCCACTCAGCATGAAGTTTTCAGGGTTCATTTACTCTGGAACATATATCAGTACTTCATTTTTAAAATTTTTAAATTAAAATTTAATGGTGGTAAAGTATATTTTAAAATTTACCATCCTAACTGTGGTGGAATGAGAAGGCCATGCCAAGATGGCACTGTCAAGCAAGTGTCAGTTACTCAGGAATGGCTTCAGAACCCACCTGGCAACGGAGCCTGCCTGGCAACAGGCTGTGATTGGTTAGGGCATAAACCACCCCTTGACTGGATAGGCTGTTTCGGCTGCATAAGCCGCTGTACTACCTGAAATAAACGAGTCTGCGGGCTGCTGGCCTCTGGCCCACTTTCACCCGACTCCCAGTGTCTGTGTCGTGACTCCGCACCTCTTGCCCCCACCGTGCTTCTCCTCTCAGAACGAATCCACAGCAACATCATAACCACTAGAAGTATTTGTTTATTTGAAGGCAGAGACAGAGAGTGATCTCTTATCTGCTGATTCACTTTCCAAATGCCTGCAACACTCAGACCAGGAACTCAGAACTCAATCTGGGTCATCCAAGCCCTTGGGCCATCACCTGCCACCTCTCAGGGTGCACAACTGGAAAACTGGGAAACTCAAACTGGAGTGGAGTCGGAACTTAAACCTGGCACTCTGATAGGAGATGCGGGCATTCCAAGCAGCCTCTTAACCACTGCACCAAACACCTGCCCCCAATCCTAACCATTTTTTCAAAAGATGTATTTATTTATTTATCTGTAACAGAGAGAGATCTTCCATCTGCTGTTTCACTGCCCAGTTGGCCGGGGCTGATTCAGGCTGAAAGCAAGAGCCTGGAACTCCATGTGGGTTTCCCACATGGGTGGCAGGGACCCACACATTTGGACCACCTTCCACTGCTTTCCCAGGCATATTCGCAGGGAGCTGGATCAGAAGTAAAGCAATTGGGATTCAAACTGGATTTCTGAATGACAATGGGGTGCTGTCACTGAAGGTGGTGGCTTAACCTGCTGTTCAACAATGCCAACTGCCATCATCACCATTTTGAATGTGCAGCTAGCTCACTTGGGCTAAGGGCATTCACACTATTGCTCAACCAATCTCCAAACCGCTCTTCCCTTTGCCAAACTGAAACTCTACACACATTAGTCAAGTCTCTAGTCTCTTCTCTCCAACAGGCTCTGGGAATCAACATTCTATTTCTCTCTGAATTGACTACTCAACATATTTCATATATGTAGAATCATACAGGAATTAACTCTTTTTTGTGACTGGCTTATTTCTCTTAGCATAATACTGAGGTTCAGCCATAATGTAGAATGTATCAGAATTTCTTTCCTTTTTCAAGGCTGAACAATAATCCATTGTTTGGCTGCATTACATCTTATGCTTTTTTTTTAATTTCTTTTATTTATTTGAAAGACAGAGTTACAGAAAGAGGTAGAGACAGAGAGAGAGAGGTCTTCCATCAGTTGGTTCACTCCTCAGATGGCCACAATGGCCGGAGCTGTGCCAATCCGAAGCCAGGAGCCAGAAGCTTCTATCAGGTCTCCCACATGGGTGCAGGGGCCCAAGCACTTAGGCCATCTTCTACTGCTTTCCCAGGCCATAGTAGAGAGCTGGATCAGAAAAGGAGCATCCGGGACTAGAACTGGCGCCCATATAGGGTGCTGGCGCTTCAGGCCAGGGCTTTAACCCGCCATGCCACAGCACCGGCCCCCACATCTTGTGTTTCTATTCATCTGTCGATGGACATTTGGGTTCCTTCTACCTTTTGGCTATTGTAAATAATGCCATATGAACATGGGTATACAAATATCTGGAGTTCCTATTTTTAATTCTTTTGAGTATATTATATCCATTCATTTATTTTTTCTCAATATGTAGATACACCACATTTTATTAATCCATTCATCAGTTACCAGATTGGATTATTCCTTTTGGTTGTTACAATGCTGCCATGAAGGGTTGTGTGTAAGTTTTTGTGTAGATATGTTTCTATTTTTCTTCGGTATATACCTATGAGTGGAAGTCTTGAGTTTTGTGCTAACTCTACATTTCAAAGAACTGCTAGACTATTTTCACAGGAAGTATGAGATTTTGCCTTTCCATAATCAGAGAGTGAGAAATGATTCCAATTTCTCCACATCCTCACTAATGGTTGTTATTATGTCTTTTTTATTGTAGGCAACTTAGTAATTTCATCCACTGGACATCATGCCTAGTGAAGTGGACTTCCTTATAATTAATGATATCGAGCACCTTTTCATGTGTTTATTTGCGGGGCATGAGTACGGCCATGGTGCGGCCAGGCCAGGCCCGGGGGCTCCGCATGCACGGGTGCCCCCGCCCAAGCTGCGCGGAACGGAGCCACGTGGAGCCGAGCCCATGAACTAGACCAAGCCAGGGCCCACGGAGCCAGCCAGCAGGTGTCCCGGGGATAGCAGCGCAGGGAGGGGCCCGGCGTGCACGCACGTGGCCCCCGGACCAGGCGGCACCAAGGAGGGGCAAAAAAGATGGCACCCAGACAACGTAAGATGGGCGGAACTCAAAAGCTAATTGGCTACGCAACATCAGGGGAGGTAACAAGACTAGTATAGACGTATGGCTAGTCCTATAGAAATCCCCCCGTAAAGTGACCTTTTAAGTGATTGGTTGGTTCTTAGCCCTGCCCCAATGACTCCGCAGTTTTTTTGTGTTTTTTTTTTTTTTTGACAGGCAGAGTGGACAGTGAGAGAGAGACAGAGAGAAAGGTCTTCCTTTGCCGTTGGTTCACCCTCCAATGGCTGCCGCCGCCGGCGCGCTGCGGCCGGCGCACCGCGCTCATCCGATGGCAGGAGCCAGGTGCTAGGTGCTTTTTCCTGGTCTCCCATGGGGTGCAGGGCCCAAGCACCTGGGCCATCCTCCACTGCACTCCCGGGCCACAGCAGAGGGCTGGCCTGGAAGAGGGGCAACCGGGACAGAATCCGGCGCCCCGACCGGGACTAGAACCCGGTGTGCCGGCGCCGCAAGGTGGAGGATTAGCCTGTTGAGCCACGGCGCCGGCCGTCTCTGCAGTTTTGTGCTATAAAAGGTTTGGTTTCGCATGGAATAAATGAGTCCTTGCTAGACTTGGCTCCCCGCTGCATCTGATTGTCTCCGGGATCAGGAGGCTGGGGAACGGGCAAGCAGCGCACTCACCTTTCCTCGGACCCAGTCCATCCTTGTACGGGTGGACTCAGACCCTGCATTTATTGGCCATTTGTATATTTGAATAAATTTCTGTTTAGACCCTTGCCCCATATTTAATTGGGCTGCTTAGCTTTTTAAGAGTGAATTATAATCTTTTATATCATCTAAATACAAATCCCTTATCAGATAGAGAATTTTTGAAAATGTCTTTCACATTGTTGGAGAGCAAGATACGTTGTTTGAGGGGCTGGTGCTGTGGCATAGCTGGTAAAGCCAATGCCTGCAGTGCCGGCATCCCATGTGGGCACTGGTTCATGTCCCGGCTGCTCCTCTTCCAATCCAGCTCTCTGATTAAGGCCTGAGGAAGCAGTGTAGGATGGCCCAAGTCCTTGGGCTCCTGCACCTGCGTGGAAGACCAGGAAGAAGCTCCTGGCTTCTGATCAGTCCAGCTGTGGCCATTGTGGCCATTTGGGGAGTGAACCAGTGGATGGAAGACCTCTCTCTCTCCTCTCTCTTCTCTCTGTAACCCTGCCTTTCAAATAAATAAATTTTATAAAAAGAGGAAAAAGTACATTGAGCATTTGAAGAAATTCTTTATTTCAGCCTGACAATGAATGAGCCTGGATGGTTTGAGAAATCAAAATTGAAAATGATTTTTCGGCCGGTGCCGTGGCTCACTTGGCTAATCCTTCACCTACAGAGCCGGCACCCCAGGTTCTAGTCCTGGTTGCTCCTCTTCCAGTCCAGCTCTCTGTTGTGGCCCGGGAGGGCAGAGGAGGATGGCCCAAGTGTTTGGGTCCCTGCACCTACATTGGAGACCAGGAGGAAGTACCTGGCTCCCGGCTTTGGATCGGCACAGCCCCGGCTGTAGCGGCCATTAGGGGAGTGAACCAGCGGAAGGAAGATCTTTCTCTCTGTCTCTCACTGTCTATAACTCTCTGTCTCTGTCTCTCACTGTCTAACTCTGCCTGGCAAACAAACAAACAAACAAAAAACCCATGATTTTTCATCAAAATTTGAAATAGTGTCCCAGGATTATGTTGAGAAATTCTATTCTTTAAGATTCCCAAATAGTGTATATGATTGCTTTTCCTTTTAAAAATGTAGTGTTTGGTCCATTTCCATGGTTTGAGGAACTGCACTGATGCCTTGGTGTGCCTCATTTTCCATTCTTTGTATGTTGGCTATTCAGAAGACCTCTTGAAACCACATTTTCATGGCCTTTATGTCTGAGGAGTTTTCTTATATTATTTATTTGATAATTTTCTCACCTACTTCCTGCTGGAACTCCTATTAGTTGGAGGGTGGACTTTCTATATTGAGCTACCAATTTTCCTATATTTTTCCTCTCCTACTCACATTATCCATCTCTTTGTCCTTTTGTTGCACTTCCTGGGGCACTTTTTTTTTTTTGACAGGCAGAGTGGACAGTGAGAGAGAGAGAGAGAGAGAAAGGTCTTCCTCTTGCCGTTGGTTCACCCTCCAATGGCCACCACAGTCGGCGCGCTGCTGCTGGCGCACTGCGCTCATCCGATGGCAGGAGCCAGTGCCAGATGCTTTTTCCTGGTCTCCCATGGGGTGCAGGGCCCAAGCACTTGGGCCATCCTCCACTGCATTCCCTGGCCACAGCAGAGAGCTGGCCTGGAAGAGGGGCAACTGGGACAGAATCCGGCGCCCCAACCGGGACTGAACCCTGTGTGCCAGCGCCGCAAGGCGGAGGATTAGCCTGTTGAGCCACGGCGCCGGCCTAGCTATTGTGCTTCTTAATACCTAGCGTTTTTGTTGTTGTTTGTTGTGTTCCTTTCCATAGTTTCTGGTTCTGGTTTCATGGACGCAATCTTTTCTGCACCTTCGAGGTTAGCAGCTCTGGGGTTTGGAGTGTTTGTTTATTGTTATTGCTTTCCTCAGGCCCCATGTTGCCTGTTTTCTTGGATCCCATCTGTTTTGCTCTGTTTTTCATATTGAAGAGTTTCCTTGTATGTCTGGGAATCCTTGGCTAATAATTCAAAGTTATGAGTGGGGGGAGCCCAGGGCATCGTGGAGTGGCAGGTGAAGCCGCCTCGTGTGATGCCGCACTGCCAGGTTCATCTTCTCATCCAGCTTCCCGCTAATGCGCCTCAGAGAGCAGCAGTGCTTGGGTGTCTGCCACCCACATGGGAGGCCCAGACGGAGCTCCAGGCTTCAGGTTTTTGCCTGCCCTGGCCCTGGCCACTATAGCCTTTTGGAGAGTGAACCAGCAGGTGGAAGATCTCTGTCTTTCCCTCACTCTGTCACTCTTCCTTTCAAATAAATATAGATAAAAAGAAGATGACATATGTAGCAAAACATCACATGGAACTCCATAAATAGGAATAAAGTCTCATTTTTAAAAAGTTTAGAGTAAAAAAATAAACCTTCAACCAAATAAATAAAAATAGATAAAAATGGATGGCTTGACTCCAATGAAACATGTCTAACTAAAGGCATCCCAGTCCTCTGCCAGCCACGTTTTCCTAGGACATTCACCTGTAATGTTTAAAATTTTCTCTTTAATTTTTGATGAGGTATGATTAACATCAACAAAACACACAGATCTTCACGTACATTCAACACTTTTTTAAAGATTTTTTTTTTTTAACTTGAAAGTCATAGTTACACAGAAAAGGAGAGGCAGAGAGGTAGAGACAGAGAGAGAGGTCTTCCACCTGCTGGTTCACTCCCCAGTTGGCCGCAAAGCTGGAGCTGCGCCGATCTGAAGCCAGGAGCCAGGAGCTTCTTCCATGTCTCCCAAGTGGTGCAAGGGCCCAAGCACTTGGGCCATCTTCTGCTGATTTCCCAGGCCATAGCAGAGAACTGGATCAGAAGTGGAGCAGCCAGGACCTGAACCTGAGCCCATAAGGGATGCCGGCACTGCAGGCAACAGCTTTTACCCACTATGCCACAGCGCCAGCCCCATCAACACTTTTTGGCCGTGGCATGTGCTCTGCCACCATGACCTAAAACAAGAGCAAAATATTTCCTCCACCCCAGAGAGGCCCTGTGTGCCCTTTTCCTCTCCTGGCCTTGCCGCCCCGCTGCAACAGCTGTTCTGATTTCCATCATCACAGGTGAGTTCCATTTGTTCCCGAACTTCATCTACATAGATCTGTAGCTCGTACTCTTTCTCTGAACACAATGTGTGTGTTTTTCAGTTCTCAGGAAACTCACATAACACCAAAGCCACGGCTGACAAGTGCAATTCAGTGGCATCAGTACACCCACGAGGCTGTGTGGGTGTAACCACCACCCCCTCTGGTCTCAAACCGTCTTCATCACCCCCAAGGGGAGACCTTCTCCCCATTAAGCCGTCACTCTCCACTGTCCCCCACCCTTGGCATGTGGAAACTACAACTCTGCCTTTTGTCCATCCTTTCCTTGATTTCACTTATTTATTATTTAAGAGACAGAGAAAGATTCACAGAGAGCTCCCATCTATTGGTTCATTCCTCGAAATGTCCACAATGACTGGGGCTGGGCCAGGCCAAAGTTGGGAGCCAGGAACTCCATCCAGGTCTCCCACGTGGGCGGCAGGAACCCAACTACCTCAGCCATCACTGCGGCCCCCCAGGATCTGCCTTGGAGCCAACAAGCAGCTGGATCCAGGAACCCAGGCACTCCAGTGTGGGACATGGCTGTCTTAGCTGGCATCTAACCATTAGGCTACGCTCCCACCCCCACCCTTTCCTTTATCACGGTCCATCAGTCCTTTGTAGTCTGGTTAAGTCCTACAAACAGAGAGCAGTCTTTACAAAGGGGGGTGGGGGAGGAGAAGGAAAACAGCCTTAACAGCAGCCACAGAGACAAAGCCCACCGCTGGTCCAGAGCGCAGGGCTTTTGCTCAAGCCAGTCCTGAGGGCCGCCCTGGGCTGTCTGCACGAGCAGTGTTTGTTTTCTTATCAGCAAAGCACAATTCAGGGGTAGTGTGGAGAGAGAGAAAAGGCCCACAGCTGGCTCTTTCTGCAAAGGACATTGACACAGAGACCAAAGTAAATGTTAGCATCCTGGAAACAGCAGCAGGTGTTCTAAATACAAGAATAGCTCCAGCCAGGGAGAACTGTGGCCACCTGCTAAGGAGCGCTGCTCGGACTCAGAATTCATTTGAAACAATCGTAAAACATGGTTTCTGACTTCTGGGTGAGTTTTATCACGAATCTTCTTGTTCAGTTTCTCTGGAAATTTCTGGGGAGTTTTGGATCATTTCTGATGCTCCGTTTTTGCATTTTTTAAAGCCAGATTCTTGCTTCTCACAATATCCTTAGCACCCACTGCCTAGAGATGCTTGACAAACGGCAGGCAGATAATAAAAACTGGGGGGATGAGTTAATGAGGGGTCAAATCATCTATGGCTACTGACTACAAGTGAGGCACCTGTGCTGTATACTTGGAAGAGAACCAAAGAGAAGGGAAAAGTAATTAACAGGGAACCCCACAGGGACTGGGGCAAGGCCTGCACGACGTGGCCCTCTTTCATACCCACAATTACCTTTAAAAAGTCATGATGCCAGTTTTAAAGAGGAAACTGATGGCCCGGGCCGGCGTTGTGGCACCTGGCACCTATATGAGCACTGGTTTGAGTCTCGGCTGCTCCACTTCCGATCCAGCTCCCTGCTAAGGCACCTGGGAAAGCAGCAGAGGATGGCTCAAGTGCCTGGACCCCTGCCACCCACATGGGAGACTCGGATGGAGTTCTAGGCTCCTGGCTTCAGTCTGGCCCAAACCTAGCTGTTGTGGCCATTTGGAGAGTGAACCAGCAGATGGAAAATCTTTCTCTCTCTCTCTCCCTCTCCCTCCCTATCCCCCATCTCTCTGTAACTCTGTCTTTCAAATAAGTAAGTCTTTAAAAAACAGAGGAATTGAGGGGTTAATGTGTGGTGCAGCAGGTTAAACCTCAGCTTGGGACACCTGTATCCCATACCAGGTGCCTGGTTTGAGACCCAGCGGCTCTGCTGCCTATCCAGTGTCCGCACCCCAGGGGTGGACGTGGATCAGGGGCAGTAGGCAGGACACACAAGAAAGACCCTGACAAACCTGATGCTGGAGCCACGGAGATCTGCCAGTGAGTCCTGTCCGGGGTCACTCTAGCCTTTCTGTGCCTCCAATAAGCAACTGAATTAGGGATGCATTGAGCACTCTGCCTAAAAGCACACAGTCAGTGATAAGTTCTGAGTGCTAGCAAGTGGCTTGGTTTCTCTCTCTGGGCAAGTAACCCAGTCTCCTGGTTGTGCAAGACTGTGCCAGTTCAAGTACTGAACCCCTGCCCCCCCATCCCAGAAACCCCTCGGTCCTGGAACTCTGGACCTCTGGGTCGCCTACCTGGGGTCTTCAGAGGGACCTACATGCCCCTGATGGTTACGGAGCAATGTGGGATTCACATCCAACACAGACCCAACCTCCTCAGAGCCTGCAGCAAAAGAAAAAAAAAAATCAAGAATGCTAGTGCTGCTTGACTTTAAAAATTGGTATTTTTCATCAGGGAGTTTTTGCATTAATTTGGAAATGCTGCGTCTAAATGTTCTTTATCTTAATTACTGCCTTTAGGGCTTTGCCCTTAAATTTTGCTCCTGTGTGCGCCTCATTTGACTCACCCCATCCCAACCCTGGAGGGAAACCCTAAGTGCCACCCAATGCCTCCAGCATAGTCTTTTTTTTTTTTCCTTTCTTTTCCAGTTTAAGAGGCAGAGACAGGGATCTTGCATCCACTGGCTCACTCACCAAATGCCCAGAACAGCCAGGGCTGAGGCAGGTGAAAGCTGGTAGCCAGACAGTCCCATCCAGGTCTCCCACCTGGGTGGCAGGAACCTACTCGAGCCACCACTGCTGCCTCCTAAGGGGTCAGGATGGTGCAAGTGGTTGGGTTCCTGCCACTCATGTGAACACCTGAGTTGAGTTCCTGCCCTCCGCTTCAGCCCCAGCCCAGCACTGGCCAACGTGGACATTTGAGGAGTGAACCAGTGGATGAGAGCTCTTTCTGTCCATCTCTGTCTCTCAAAGAAATAAACAACTTTTTAGAAAGGGCGTGAGTCAAAGAAAAGGCCCTTCATGGCTGTCACAGAATGTTCTGGAATGTTGTGTATCTTCTACCCTCTGGCTTCTTGACGATCCCATGAAGATGCACCCTACCAAAGTTCTCGGTCACTGATAGGAAAAGTGAGGCTCTGAACACTTCAGGACTCGTCTAAGATCTCAGAGTTTGTAAGCCACGAATCTCATACTAGAACCCAGGCAGCTAGAATCTACTGTTCCACATGCCTCCATCAGACGAACTCCTGCAGCCTTGGACTCAGGCACCCTCAGCTTGGTCTCCTGCACTTTAGGGATGAGGAGCAACAAGCAGAAGCAAAGTGTTAATGGTGGCATTGCAGGGGCCAGAGCCCTGGGTGCCAGGCTCCCCAGCTGTGGGCAACCATGTTGCTCACCTACAAAGGGAAGCTTGGCCCGGAAGCCTGCCTGCCCGCCCTGCCAGGGCCTCCAGCTGCTGTTTATTTAGCCAGGGGAGGGCTCTGCCCTCCCCTGGGCTGCTGTTGACACAGCAAACAGCACCAGGCCCCACCAATCCGCTCCCCCAGCCAAGGAGTGGGAACAAAGACTGAAAGTTGCATTCTTTTGCTGGTTTCAGATACCCTGAGTGGACTTTTCGGTTTCTAGCTCATAAAATGCAAATCACTGAAAGTGGAGGCTGCCTGAGAAGTGTCACATCCTAAAGGCAGCGGGGCAGGCCTGGGGCTGTTTCCAGGTTTCCAGGTCTGTGTGACCTTCAGGACACGGGGACAGATCAAAAGTCACAGGGACCAGGGTTCGAATCCCAGGTTCACCAGCAATGCGTGGCGTTGCTTTGGGCTTCAGCTCTCAGAGTCGCAGCAATGAGGCCAGTTTCTGACTTGCAGGAATAAACGAGAAAGAGAGAGAGAGAGAGAGGACCGTTGCCAGGTGCTCAGCATTGCCCCTCACATGCACTTAGCCACACACCCTCCTGCACGTCTGCTTTGAAAAGGAAGGGAACTGCACAGTAAGAGGACAGCAGCATGGCCGTTTGGGCTCTGGCACTCTGGTTTCTCACGCCCTGGCTTCTTCTTCCCAGGAGAGGGCTCCAAGGAGAGAGAACAGAGTGGGAGATGTTCATTGTGGAAACAGCCCTGCAGGTCCGCTCTGCCTGCAGCTGAAGCAAATCCACTCAGTCAGTAACTCTACCTCCCTAATCACTTCCCAACAGGCAGTTCCTGTTCTGGAACCAGGATATGCAAACAAGGGCACTTAACTGCAAGGTTGCAGGGCCTCTGGGCTTTTGTCAGCTGCCCGTTCTCCCAGGGGAGCCAGTGAGACCTGTCCAGCCAGAGGCCAAGGGCAAAAAGGCAGATAAACATGTCAAGGCCTACCTACACCCGGGTTCACTTTCCAAATGCTCACAACAGCCAGGGCTGAGCCAGTCTGAAGCCAGGACCCGGAAATTCACTCCAGGTCTCCCTCACCGGTAGCAGGGACCCAACTACTTGAGCCATCACCATGCTCTGTGGGGAGCTGGAATCTGGAGCAGAGTTGGCACTGCAATATGGGACATAGTGTCCTAACTGGCGGCTTAACGGTGCTGTGGTGCAGTGGATTAACACCCTGGCCTGCAGGGCCGGCATCCCATATGGGCACTGGTTCGAGTCCTGGTTGCTCCACTTCCAATCCCGCTCTCTGCTATGGCCTGGGAAAGCAGTGGAAGATGGTCCAAGTCCTTGCGCCCCTGCACCCATGTGGGAGACCTGGAACAAGCTCCTGGCTCCTGGCTTTGGATCGGTGCAGCTCCGGCTGTTGCGGTCAACTGGGGAGTGAACCAGCGGATGGAAGACTCTCTCTCTCTCTCTCTCTCTCTCTCTCTGTGTGTGTGTGTAATTCTGCCTTTCAAATAAATAAACCTTAAAGAAAAAAAAAAAAGCAATAGCAAGGAGGGGTGTGGGCCCTTAGTGCAGCAGGGAAGACCCCACTTGAGATGCCTGCCTCCCACTATCACTGTCCTTGGGGGCCAGTCCTGTCTCCACCCTCCATTCCAGCTTCCTGCTAATGTGGTCCCTGGGGAGGCAGCAGATGATGGTTCCAGTGCTTGGGCCCCTTCTACCCATCTGGCTACCAGCTCCAGGCTGGCCCAGCCCGGCTGTTGCATTAATTTGGGGGAGTGAAGCAGCAGAGGGAAGATCTCTGACTCCTCTCACAGTCTCTCTTGCCTTTCAACTAAATATAAACAACCAAATAAATAAATATTTTTTAAAAAGAAATGCCAAGGAGGATTTACAGCTGCCAGAGAGCCAAAACCAGAGGAAAGACAAAAGGCGGCGATCTCACCGTGCAGAGAGAGGAGGCAAGGTAGGTGTGGGGAGACAGGTGCAGGGGGCGCGTGACCTCAGGTGCAAGGAGCTCTGGTTCCGTCCCAGCTCCTGACCCGGAGAGAGAACCTCTCCCGGGCCTCCTAGGGAGGGGAACAGTCCTTCCGAAGCTCCTTCCTGCTGCTTTAGGGCAAGAGTCAAAGCAGGGAAGTCAGAGGTGGGGAAACCAAGGCCCAGGGGTGGGACGTACAGATGTCCTCTCTCCTCCTGTTCCTGCTCCAGGGTTCTTTCACGAAGTCTTAAAGGGGCTGGGGGTGGGAGGGGAGAAAGGGATGAGTCAGATGAGAACAAAGGAGTCCTGGAGGGCAGCAGGCGTTAGACCTCCAATGGACATTTGTCAGCTTCAGGTCCTTTTAGCTCCAGATGATTGTCTTCCTGAGGATCTATCTCAGGGGTCAGATAGCATCTAGCTGCTGCTCCCTCCTCCTCCTCTACTTCCTCCCCCGCTTCCTTCTCCTTCTTCTTCTTAAGATTTCCTTACTTATTTGAGAGGCAGAGTTACAGACAGAGGGAGAGACAGAGAGGTCTTTCATCTGCTGGTTCACTTCCCAAATGGCCGATCTGAAGCCAGGAGCTTCTTCTGGGTCTCCCATGTGGGTGGCAGGGGCCCTAGGGCTTGGGTCATCCTCTGCTGCTTTCCCAGGCCACTAGCAGGGAACTGTATCAGAAGTAGAACAGCCAGGACTCAAACCAGTGCCCATATAGGATGCTGGTGCTACAGACAGAGGCTTAACCTACTATGATGTCACAGTACTAACCCCACATCAAGCTTCTTAAGCTGGGAGATGGGACACAGTTGGGATAAGAAAAGCTAAATCCTGCACAAACTCCTATTCACCCTTAAAAGCCCATACAGACATCCCCTCCTTTTAAACAAAATTTCATTTTTTTGAAAGAATCACAGAGAGAAGTCTTCCATCTGCTGGTTCACTCTCCAAATGGTCACAAGGCCTGGAGCTGACCCACTCTGAAGCCAGGAGCTTCTTGTGGGTCTCCCACATAGGTGGCAGGGGCCCAAGTGCTTGGGCCATCCTGTGCTTCTTTCCCAGGCTCGTCAGCAGGGAGCTGGATTGGAAGCGGAGCAGCTGGGACTTGAACTGGTACCCAGATGGGATGTGGCGCTGCAGGCCAGGGCCTCAACCCGCTGTGCCACAGTGCTTGCCCGGATCATCCTCTTCTTTATGAAGCCTTCCCTGATGATGCTGGGGCGTTAGGCCTGTTTCCTCAGTAGCACCACTGCTGAGGGCTCATCACAGGTATACAGCATTGGAACTATGAGAGTACTTCAAAAAGGTCATAAAAAATTGAAATTAAAAGTATGGGTTTACTTTGGTGCCCCCAAATTTTGACATCAATGCATAGGCTTTCATAATGTGTATCTTCCCATGTATTGTGAACACATTTGGGGTACCATAATAAACTCATACTTTAAATAAAAGGGGGGAGCTGGCATCATGGTATAGCAGGGTAAGGATCCCATGTTGGCACCAGTTCGAGTCCCAGCTGCTCCACTTCCCATCCAGTTCCTTGCTAATGTGCCTGGGAGAAGAGTGGAGGATGGTCCAAGTACTTGGACCCCTACACCCACTTGGGAGACCCAGATGAAGCTCCTGGCTCCTGACTTCAGCCTGGCCCAGCCCTGGCTGTTGCAGCAGTTTGGGGAGTGAACCAGTGGATGAAAGATCTCTCTCTCTCTCTCTCTCTCTCTGTCTGTCTCTCTCTTTCTCTAATTCTTTCAAATAAATAAGTAAAAACTACATCTTAAAAAAAAAAAAAAAGAATTCCAAGCAAGGACACAAGTAAATACAATATTGGGAGAAGACTGGGTTAAAGCAAGAGTGAGTATACATTCAGGTGTGAGTGCAGGCAACCCCATGAGGAGAGATGCTCCCCACGAGAGGTCCAGAGAGAGAGAGCACAGGCTGCCCACCAGGGTGACAGAGGGGCTGTGCCCCAGTCCTGTGGTCCCTTTTATTTGGGTAGGAGGCAGTGCCCTGACAGAATATACAGACGGGTGTGGTTTGGGTGTGGTTCAGCATGCATGAACTCCCCAGGAGCTCGGTTCATGTGTGCTCCCGGGCCTCCCCTCCTTCCTGGTGCTGGAGGAGACTCAGGTGCATCATGGGAAAGAGGGGTGCTGAACTGGGAGCTAGGAACACAATCTAAGTCTTCGTGCAGGTGGTAGGAACCCAATTATTTGAGCCATCACCACTGCCTCCCAGGATATGCATTAGCAGGGAGCTGGAGTGGGGCATCGAAGCCAGGCATTCCGGTATGAGACTCAGGCTTCTCACCAGTGTCTCTTAACCGCTCAGCCCAACACCCACCCCTGTACCCCTACTTTTAATTTTGTTTTTCCACAAACGTTTTGAGGTACTCCTTGTATTTGCATGTCTCTCCCCTCCTCTAGTCCTGCTTCCCTAAAATTGGCAGTGTTTGATGAATGCATGATGCCGAGTCAAGGTTTTCTGAGTGGTTTCGATCATGATGCTGAAAATATCCGTTTATTGCAGGTGCCATGGCTAAGTTTACCCAGACCCTGGACATTCAGAAAAAAGCACCGCATGCAAATGACAGAGCATGGGTGGAGAGTTTCAAGTTGCTCTCCTCCTTCTCAACGCTGGCCCCTGGGGGAGTGTGGGACAGTCACTCAATCAAGATCAGGGGAATCCCTTTAGAAAACTTTGTTTACAGGAGCTGGCATTGTGGCCTAGCCGGTTAAGTGGCTGCCTGGGATACCAGCATTCCATATGAGCACTGGTTCAAGTCCCAGCTGCTCCATTGCTGATCCAGCTCCCTGCTAATGCACCTGGGAAGGCAGTAGAAGATGGCCCAAGTGCTTGGGTCCCTGCCACTCACATGTAGGAGACCCCGATGGGGTTCGAGGTTCATGGTTTCAACCTGACCCAGCCCTGGTCATTGCAGCCATCTGAGGAGTAAAGCAGCAGAGGGAAGATTCTCTCTCTCTCTCTCTCTCTCTCTCTCTCTCTCTCTCTCTCTCAAATAATAAAAACCATTAAGAAGTTTAAAAATGGAAAGTTTTGCTTTTGATGACTTTTCCCAAGACTTTCAGGTGAGACTTAGAATCAGTGCACTTTCAATAGCCTTGGACAAGTCTGGCTTTTCAAGACATTGCTGAAGTATTTCAATTGGAGAGACCTTTACTTTTGGTCAAAGCCATACTCAGCGGCTGTCGGCTTGACCCTGAAGGCAGGAAAAGACTCAAAGACCCTGGGGCCAGCACCGCAGTGCAGTAAGTTAATCCTCCTCCTGCAGTGCCGGCATCCCATATAGGCACCGGTTCTAGTCCTGGCTGCTCATCTTCCAGTCCAGCTCTCTGCTATGGTTAAGCCCCTGCATTTACGTGGGAGACCAGGAAAAAGCTCCTGGCTCCTGGCTTCGGATTGGCACAGCTCCAGCCATTGCGGCCATTTGGGGAGTGAACCAATGGAAGGAAGATCTTTCTCTCTGTCTCTCCCACTCACTGTCTGTGACTCTAACTCTCAAAAAAAAAAAAAAAAAAAAAGGCTCAAAGACCTGTGATGCTATACAGGCATCTGGTCACCTGGCGGCTGCCTCTGTAGGAAGTCCCTCCCTGCCTCCCTCCCATTTGTACAAGGGAACTTCAAAATGTTCATGGAACAAATCAAAGTGAATGGTAAATTTATTTTGGTGCCAAAAAAATAGAAATGGGTGTCTAGGTTTTTCATAATAGACTTTTTTCATGAAATTTTTGAACACCCCTCATGTGCATGGATTTCAAAAGCTTTTAGCACCAAAAATGAACTTGCCTTTTATTTCTATTTTCCACAAACTTTTTTTTTTTTTTGAAAAAGATCTTTATTTATTTGAAAGGCAGAGTTACAGAGAGAGAGAGAGAGAGAGAGAGAGAGAGAGAGAGAGAGAGGTCCTCCATCCGCTGATTCACTCCCTAAATGGCAGCAAACAGCCAGGGCTGGGCCAGGCTGAAGCCAGAAGCCAGGAGCTTCTTCTGGATCTCCCACCTGGGCGGGACCCAAACCATTGCCCATCTGAGATGCTGGGGCCTCAGGCAGCAGCTTCACCCCCTGTGCCAGGGCGCGTGTGGTACTTTGAAGTACCTCCTGTGTGTAGTCTGGGGGGCTGGAAAGTCTCCCTTTCTTCACCTGTGCTGTCTCTGTCCTGGGCTGCCCTGGGGTCGCCGTCTGAGATGGCTGAGCTGGCGTCTGTCCCAAGCCCCAGAACCCACTCTGCAGGACCAGGGCTTGGTTCCGTTGCTAGTGCCTCCTTCAGACACCTCCGGAGAGTTTGCCGCTGGGGCTGCCGGGCTGCCTTAGTTCTGGGGCCCTGAGCTCTAAATTAAACAGGCTCCTTCCTGTGCCCCAGGCATTCGGCTAAGGTTGTGTTCAGCCATTCCCACTGTTCCAGCATGAACAAAAACAAAGAAAAAAAAAAAAAAAGAGGAAGCCCTTGATTTCAGGTCAGCCAGTTGGGCCCTGTGCTAACCCACATCTTCCGGCTCCAGTCCAGCAGTTACCCTTCCTCCTCCTGGCCACCCATGAGGTCATAGGTCACTGCAAGGTAGTGGGAAAAAACGGGAGTCAAACATGAGCTTATTTGAGTGCAAAAAAAAAAAAATTTAAAAGCCATGCATCCAGGGTTTTCCAAACACTTACAGAAAACAAATATTTTAAAAACTTTATGTAAGGTGCTGGGGCTGTGGCGCAGTGGGTAAAGCCTCCTCCTGCAGTGCCAGCATCCCATACAGACATTGGTTGGAGTCCCAGCTGCTCCACTTCTGATCCAGCTCTCTGCTATGAGCTGGGAAAGCAGTAGAAGATGGCCCAAGTTCTGGGGCCCCTGTACCCACGTGGGAGACCTGGAAGAAGCTCCTGGCTTCAGATCAAAATAGCTCAGGCCATTGCGGCCATTTGGGAAGTGAGCCAGCGGATGGAAGACCTCTCTCTCTCTCTCTCTCTCTCTGCCTCTGCCTCTCAGTAACTCTGCCTTTCAAATAAATAAACAAATATCTTTTAAAAAACACCACTAGGGGCTGGCGCCCTGGCTCACTTGGTTAATTCTCCGCCTTGTGGCACCAGCATCCCATATGGCCCCAAGTTCTAGTCCCGGTTGCCCCTCTTCCAGTCCAGCTCTCTGCTGTGGCTTGGGAAGGCAGTGGAGGATGGCCCAAGTGCTTGGGCCCTGCACCCACGTGGGAGACCAGGAAGAAGCTCCTGGCTCCTGGCTTCGGATCAGCGCAGTGCCGGCCGTAGCGGCCATTTTGGGGGTGAACCAACGGAAGGAAGACCTTTGTCTCTATCTCTCCCTCTTACTGTCTGTAACTCTACCTCTCAAATAAATAAATAAAATCTTCAAAAAAAAAAAACACTAAACATATCTTTTAATCCCGTTTTTCCACAAATATTTGAAATACCTTCATACATACAATAAGTAGTTTTAGAAACACATGGACGTAAAAGATATATTCTTTTATTTTTTTAAAGATTTCTTTTAGTATTTATTTGAGTGACAGAGAAAGAGGAAGAGACAGAGAGAAAGAAGTCTTCTGCTCCACTCCTCAAATGGCCGCAATGGCTGGGGCTAGGTCAAGCCAAAGCCAGAAGCCTGGAACTCCATCCAGGCAGAGTTACAGAGAGAGAGAGACAGAAAGAGAGAGAGCTTCCATTTGCTGGTTCACTCCCCAAAAGGCTGCAACAGCCAGGGCTGGGCCAGGCTAAAGCCAGGAGCCAGGAACTTCATCTGGATTTCCCACGTGAGTGCAGGGGCCCAAGCCCTTGGACCATCTTCCACTGCTTTCCCAGGTGGATTAGCAGGGAGCTAGATTGGAAGCAGAGCAGCCAGAACTGGAACTGGTAGTCAGATATGGGATGCTAATGTCACAGGTGGCCGCTTAATCTACAGCACAGCAGCATCGGGCCCCTAAAACGTATATTCCAGAATTATATGCTGGAAAATCTGAGTTGTCTCCAAAAGACAAATGATGGTGTTTTGTGTAAAACAACAACAAAGTTACATTTTAAAGTGGCAGATGTCCATCTCTTCTCCGCTAGACCTGACCGCACA
The DNA here is from genome assembly GCA_949820135.1 of Sylvilagus floridanus. Taxonomy (NCBI): domain Eukaryota; kingdom Metazoa; phylum Chordata; class Mammalia; order Lagomorpha; family Leporidae; genus Sylvilagus; species Sylvilagus floridanus. Next base: position 161,886,985 of record OX463233.1, read on the forward strand.
CTCACCTTATCAGATACAGAACAGCTGCCACCAGTCACCAACCCCCAGTTATGGCGAAATCCAAACTCTGCCCCTGGAATCTCGCCGGAGGTCATAGGTCACAGGTCTGTGTGCTCAGCCAGTGTTTGCAGTCCTCTGCCGGGAATCGTATCTCAGACCTCGTTCACGGGGCAGGTGGTTGCTCGCCCTGTACACATGACCTAAAATACAGTTCTGGTCTACCCATGGTTCAAGCAAGGGTTTTCTTCTAGAGCTGGGGGAGGTATGACTGGAGAAAACTCCTTTGGCAACCATCACTGGGATGCTTTTCCAGCTTTTTGGGCCTTGTCCCTCGCTTGTGAATAGCAATCAAATTTTATACTTACTTAGGCATATTTTAAAGACTTGGATATCCTATTATTCCATGTGACATGTTGGGATCTGTCAGATTTCTTGGCTACCAAATATCTAAAATTGGAAGAAAGAATGAGATTAATGATAGCCTTGGGGATGGCGTTGCGGTGTAGTAAGCTAAACTGCCGTTTGTAACACCAACATCCCAGGTGAACCAAGGTATGAGTCCCAGCTGCTCCACTTCTGATCCTGCTCCCTGCTAATGCACCTGGGAAGGCAGTGGAAGATGGCCCAAGTGCTTGGGCCCCTGCACCCACAGAGGAAACTCTGATGAAGCTCCTGGCTTTGGCCTTGCCTGGCCCCATAGATAGAAGATCTCTCCTCTCCCCCTCTCCCTCTCCCTCTCCCTCTCCCTCTCCCTCTCCCTCTCCCTCTCCCTCTCCCTCTCCGCTTTTCAAATAAATAGATAATTTTAAAAAAAATGATAGCCTTAAAAGAGCCCAGGAGTGCTGGCTGGTATCAGGGGCCACCTTTGGAAATAACAACATTTCGGCCGGTGCCGTGGCTCAATAGGTTAATCATCCACCTTGCGGCGCTGGCACACCGGGTTCTAGTCCCGGTCAGGGCGCCGGATTCTGTCCCGGTTGTCCCTCTTCCAGGCCAGCTCTCTGCTGTGGCCTGGGAGTGCAGTGGAGGATGGCCCAAGTGCTTGGGCCCTGCACCCCATGGGAGACCAGGAAAAAGCACCTGGCACCTGGCTCCTGCCATCGGATGAGCGCGGTGCGCCGGCCGCAGCGCGCCGACCGAGGTGGCCATTGGAGGGTGAACCAACGGCAAAGGAAGACTCTTCTCTCTGTCTCTCTCTCTCACTGTCCACTCTGCCTGTCAAAAAAAAGAAATAACAACATTTCACACATGTTACATGCGCCCTTTGTGTCATGCAGTCTTAGATGCCTTATCTTATTCAACACTCAATTTTCATTTTGTTCATTTACTTGTTTATTTGAAAGGTAGAAAGATGTAGCGAGAGAGAAAGAGAGAGATCGATCCACTGGTTCACTTCTCAAATGCCTACAACAGCCCTAGCTGGGTCAGGCCAAAGCCCAGGAATGAAAACTCAACCCAAGTCTCTCCCAGGATTGGCAGGGACCCAGCTGTTTGAAACATCGCCTGTGCCTGCCAGAGTGTGCAATAGCAAGGAGATGGAATCAGGAGCAAAGGAGAGGGCCTTAAAGCCAGGCTCTCCGATGTAGAATGCAGGCATCCCGAGTAGCTTCTTAACGCCTGTGCCAGATGCCCGCCCTTCGATTTTCATTTTAGAGATAAGGAAACGGGGGCTCGGGGAAATTAAGCAACTTGTCCAAAGTTGCCCAATACTATGTGGTTGAGCTGAAAAACTGCCCTAAGTCCATCTGTTTTCCAAGGCAACGCTGCGGGTTACAGTGAGTGGAATGTGAATGCCTGGTCTCCCCCATAACAAAACTATGTAACAAAATTATATAATATAATTATATAACAAAATTATACTGACTGCTGAAGCTTCTCTCTGCTTATATTCCCTTTTCTCACCAAGCCAGAGTTTAGTCTGTGTTTTACCCGACCGGCTCTTGGTACCACATAAATCCTGGCTGTTTTCATTTCTTTTTTTAAAATTATCAGAGAACAGGAAAAAATACAGCTTGCTGTCTTTCCACACATGAACATCAGATGTGCAAAGTCAGCTATAAATAAAAGAGAGAATTTTTTTTTTTTTTAATTTCATAGTCTCTAGATCATTCTCAGGAAATCCAGTCTCCTACAAGCCAGGTCAGGTACAAACTCACAGACTCAGCTAAAAGCAATGCCACCTCACCAAAGGAGAGAGGGATTCAGTTGTCATTTTGGGGTTAAAGCTTCCGGTATGTCTGGGAAGGTAAATTCGAGTTAAATCAGCAATTCAGAGGAATATCCTTTACTGAAATTAATCATGACATACCTTGGCAACAATGGATGCTGGATCCCGTGTTGAGGCACAGTGGGTTAAACTGCCTCCCACAACCCCCGGCATCTCCTATGAGTGTTGGTTCCAATCCCAGCTTCTCCACTTCCAATCCAGCTCCCTGCTAATGTGCCTGGGGAAGCAGCGGAAGATGGCCCAAGTGCTTGGGTTCTTGCGCCCACGTGGGAGACCTGAATGTAGCTCCTGGCTCCTGACTTTGGATCAACAGATAGAAAAATCTTTTTGACCTTCCCTTTCTCTGCAACTCTGCCTTTCAAATAAATAAATAAAAACTTAATTAAAAAAAAATACCATCCAGAAGCTGATAATCAATCAATAATCCAGTGAAGGATCCCAGAACAGAGAAAGGACATACTAAGGGAAAAATAATGAAATCCAAATAAAGTCTGGGGCACTCGTGTTGGCCCTTAGTTTTGACAAATGTGCCAGCGCTCTGTTAGCTGACAGCATCAGGGGAAACGGGAATGGGCGAGGGTGTCCTCTGCCCTGGCTTTGTGTCTGTTTTGTAGATTAAATTATGCCAAAATAAAAAGTCTATTCCAAAATGTCAACGCCGGTGAACTGGTGTTGCTTCTCCTGTGGGGATGAAGGGGAGCTATAGTGCTCAAACTTCTCTCAAGCAAGATAAGAACTTGCTTGAAACTTTGAACCTAGGGTGAGGCACAGTTACTGACAATGGAGAGTCTGTGCTGTCCTTACCCAGAGCCATTTACTGCTCTGGATCAATGCCAAGTGAGAGAGAGAGAGAGAGAGAGAGAGAGAGAATCTTTGCACCTTTCCTCTTGTTGCCAGCCCTTTGAGTTTAATTGACTGTGCAAGTGAATGGCCCGCGTTTAGCAGAAGCCAAATGAGCACTGAATTTCTTAGAATCTGATTACACGCGAAAGAGCTCCAGGAAGTGTCGCAATTCTTTCCCAGAAAGGGGTAGGCAGCCACCGGACCGAAGGATTTCCTGCTCTCACACTCCACCTCTCAGAGTTCATAAACATCCTTTAAAAAAAAAAAAAAACTAATAAAATTAAACAAACACACTGGGACCCACCGTCCTGGCAAACCAAAATGACCTCATCCCTCTTAGGGGGTAATGAAGGCCTCTTCCGCCAGGCGGGTTTCTTAGTTCTGACAAACACCCCACAGTCGTGGAGGATGAGAACAGGAGGAGAAGTTAGAATGGAGAGGGTTAAGACTCAACTTTGAGCCTGTGCAGGAGGCGAAATCTTAGCTAGGATCTCACCCTTGCAGTCTCTGGGATCATTGAAGAGTGTTCCGTTTTTTTTTTTTTTCCTAGGGGTGCCACCATTTACAAATGGTGGTGCCAAACCGATTGCTTTTGTTTTTCATTTTAACCGATGGTTATTTATTTCCATTTCACTTATTTGAACTTTAGAGAGACAGAAACAGACACAGAGAGATCTTTCCCTGCTAGTTCACTCTCCAAATGCCTGCAACAGCCAGGGCTGGGCCAGGACAAAGCCAGGAGCCTGGGACTTAGTCAGGGTCTCCCACCTGACTGTCAGGGATCCACCCACTAGAGCCCTCACCTGCTGCCTCCCTCACAGGAAGTTGGGATTGGAAGTAGAGACAAGAGACTTGAGCCCAGGCATTCTGGGAGGTGGGTGTGCCAATTGGACAAGGAGACACGTGGTACTTCCTCGCCAGGATCTACATCTTGACTGCAGTTACAAAATACCATGCCAAGCAAAGGCACACACAGGAATCTTCAGCAGTGAATGTCTGAAATCCTGGCATTAGGAGCCAGAGTTCCTGAATTAGATTCCTAGGCTTCTCATAGGTCATTCTTTTCATCATTATCTTAATCCATTTGAAAGGTGGAGTGACAGAGAGGATGAGAGAAAGAGAGAGAGAGATTCCATCTGCTGACTCATACCCCAAATGCCAACAAGTGGGTTGGGCCAGGTTGAAACCAGCAGTCAGGAACTCTTTCTGGGTCTCCCATGTGGGTGGCAAGGACCCAAGGACCTGTTGTCTCCCAGGAGCATTAGCAGGGAACTGGATTGGAAGTGGAGGTAGGTTTTGGTCCCAGACACTTCAACACAGGATGGGGTATCCCTGGTGGTGGTTAACCTGCTGCAGCATAATATCCATGTTACATTATTTTTTTTTTCTTGACAGGCAGAGTGGTCAGTGAGAGAAAGAGAGAGAGAGAGAGAGAGAGAGAGAGAGAGAAAGGTCTTCCTTTTCCGTTGGTTCACCCCTCAGTGGCCACTGCGGCCGGCGCGCTGCGGCCAGTGCACTGCACTGATCTGAAGCCAGGAGCCTGGTGCTTCTCCTGGTTTCCCATGGGGTGCAGGGCCCAAGCACTTGGGCCATCCTCCACTGCACTCACTCCCGGGCCACAGCAAAGAGCTGGACTGGAAGAGGAGCCACCTGGACTAGAACTGGGTGTGCCGGCGCCGCAGGCGGAGGATTAGTCTATTGAGCCACGTTGCCAGCCATGTTACATTATTTTTAAAAATTGTTTTATTTATTTATTTGAGAGGCAAATGAAAAGAGAGAGTGACAGAGAGTCCCCTTCCATTGGTTCACTCTTCAAATGCCTGCAAATGCTGGGGCTGGGTCAGGCTGAAGCTGGGCACTGGGAATACCATCCAGGTCTCCCACATGGATGGCAAGAGCCCGATTAACTGGGCCATCACCACCGCCTCTCAGGGTCTGTAATTGGCAGAAGCCAGGACTTAAACCCACCCAGTCTGATATAGGCTACAGGAATCTCAAGTAGTATATTTTTCTTTTTTTTTTTTTTAAAGATTTATTTATTTATTTGAAAGTCAAAGTTACACAGAGAGAGGAGATACAGAGAGAGAGAGGTCTTCCATCCACTGGTTCACTCCCCAATTGGCCACAATGATTGAAGCTGAGTCAATCCAAAGCCAGGAGCCAGGAGTTTCTTCTGGATCTCCCAGTGGAGCAGCTAGGACTCCATTATTTGATGCCAGCATTGCAACATGGCTTGAGCCCCTGGGCCTCAATGGTGACAATGTCCCCATCCTCCCACCCCTGCCTTCCCAGGTAGTGGTTTAACCACTAGGCCAAGTGACTGTCCTCTGAACCATTCTTCAATCTATTTGTTTGATCAACAGAGATCTACAAAGAGACAGATGGAGTTACTGCCTTCAAGGAGCTTAAAGTCTAATTTGGGGGCCAGTGCTGCGGTATAGTGGGTAAAGCCACTGCATCCCATGTGGGTGCCGGTTTGAGACCCAGCTGCTCCACTTCAGACCCAGCTCTCTGCTATGGCCTGGGAAAGCAGTAGAAGATAGCCCAAGTCTTGGACCCCTGCACCCATGTGGGAGACCCAGAAGAAGCTCCTGGCTCTTGGCTTTGGATAGGCCCAGCACTGGCAGTTACAGCCATCTTGGGAGTGAACCAGTGGATGGAAGACCTCTCTCTCTTTTCTCTCTCTCTCTCTGCCTCTGCCTCTCTGTAACTTACCTTACAAATAAATAAATAAAATATTTTTTAAAAAGTCCATTATGGAGACAGATTGTTGACCTTGAACTACCAAGTGTAGCAGCTATGATGCTAGAAGTCTGCAGGGGCTGCACGGGTACGAGGAAAGTGCATATTACAGTGCGGCTGACCCGTTTCAAGCAATGGGTCTCAACCAGGAGAGGCCCTGCCCCCAGGGACATCTGGCCATGTCTATAGACAATTTTGGAACAACTCGAGGATGAAGTCTTGGCTGGTACCTGGGTAGAGGCCAGGTTCACTACTAAGTACCCTCTAAGGTTCAAGCCAATTCCCTCACCAGGAAGAACTGTCCATCCCCTAATATCAGTAATGCTGAGGCTGAGAAGCAGTGGCTTAAATGGAGAGAAGAAATGGGATTTTCCGAGAGGCGAAGGGGAGGAAAGTTCAGGAAATGGTAGGACTTCAGTGTAGGGTGGACAGAAGTGATCTATAGCCTTAAGCTGACTATTTCTTCCCTTTGAGCCTCAACTTTCCTGTCCAAAACCAGTGCTGCTATGAGGCCAAGTGACTCATCTCTTCCCGACGTCAGAAGAAAGTACCACGGATAAAGATTACATCTCTGGGACCCACCTACTTCCGCTTGACCTACTCAAGCATGCCTGCTCCTGCACGGGGTTGGTAGCTTGAGAAAAACACAGACAGTGTCCGGGAAATCCAGCACGGGGCAGCGCGACAGCTGAAGGGTCTCTAACAAGCAAGGACTTGTGTTTTGCCGACCCAGTTACCGTGATCCTTATGTAACTTGGTATCTGCAAGTGGACTGTCCAGGGCTGGGTGTCCACTCTGCGATGCCATCAGGAACCCAGATCCCTGTCTTTCTCTTCCGACACCCTTGGCAAGTGGCTTCATTCCTCAGGCTTGCAAAAAAGCTGCTGAACCTTCTCAGTGTTTGAAACTTTTCTTCCACATTCCTGGCCAAAAGATAAGGGAAAGGGGAAAAGGAAAACAGACAAAAAAAAAAAAAAGTTTTCCTACTTTAAGCAACCATCCTAGAGTCTTCTGGGCCTAGAACTTTCGCTTATATGAGAGCACTTCAAAATATTTGGTGGAAGAACAGAATGAAAAGATAATATGCGTCTTGCAAGAACTTTTTGAAGATTCCTCATACATTGGCCTGAGCTGCATTCCAGAACTATCTATAGCTCCAAGGGAATCTGGAAGCTGAGCGAGCAAAACATGTTTGTTTTTTCAATAAGGAAGAAAAGCAGAATAGCTACTGCGTAGGCAAGTAGAAAATGTTGTCTTTGTGCTTTAATAAGTATACCCCAGACTTTCGTAATGAGCCCAAGACAGACCAATCTCGTACTGAATTCTGCTTTCGAGGGAGTGATGTTATACATCATTCTCCCAGGGTAATTTTTCTATTGTATTTGTTTGTTAAATGTGCTACAGGGGCCGGTGCTGTGGCATAGTGGAGCTGCCATCTGCAGTACTGGCATCCCATATGGGCACCTGTTTGAGTCCCAGCTGTTCCTCTTCTGATCCAGCTCTTTGCTGTGGACTGGAAAAGCAGAAGATGGCCCAAGTCCTTGGGCCCCTACACCTGAGTGGCTTCGGATCTTTTCAGCTCCAGCCGTTGTGGCCACCTGGGGAATGAACCAGTGGATGGAAGACCTCTCTCTTTCTCTCTCTCTCTCTCTGTCTCTATCTCTGTGCCTCTGCTTCTGTGTAACTCTGCCTTTAAATAAATCTTTCAAAAAAAAAAGTGTTGCTGCTTTTGTTTGTTTACTCATTTACTATTTAAGAAATAGAGAGCAGCCGGCACTGAGGCTCAATAGGCTAATCCTCCGCCTGTGGCACCGGCATACCGGGTTTCAGTCCTGGTCAGGGTGCCAGATTCTGTCCCGGTTGCACCTCTTCCAGGCCAGCTCTCTGCTATGGCCTGGGAGTGCAGTGGAGGATGGCCCAAGTGCTTGGGCCCTGCACCCCATGGGAGACCAGGGAAAAGCACCTAGCACCTGGCTCCTGCCATCAGATCAGCGCGGTGCGCCGGCCGCAGCGCGCCATCCGCGGCAGCCATTGGAGGGTGAACCAACGGCAAAAGGAAGACCTTTCTCTCTGTCCCTCTCTCTCTCACTGTCCACTCTGCCTGTCAAAAAATAAAAAGAAAGAAAGAAAGAAAGAAAGAAAGAAAGAAAGAAAGAAAGAAAGAAAGAAAGAAAGAAAGAAAGAAAGAGAAATAGAGAGCTCCCAGGCATTAGTTTACTCCACAGACATGCGCGATGACCAAGTCTGTGAAGCTGGGAGACAGATTCAATCCAAGTCTGCATTAACAGGAAGCTGGAGTAGAAGCCAGAGCTGGGTATCAAACCCAGGTTCCCTGGGGCTGGCACTGTGACATAGCAGGTTAAGTTGCCACCTGTGATGCCGGTATCCCATATAAACACCAGTTCTAGTCCCAGCTGACCCATTTCCAATTGAGCTCCTTGCTAATGTACCTGGGAAGGCAGCAGAAGATGGCCACAATACTTGGGCCCCAGGACCCACTTGGGAGACCTGGATGAAACTCCTGGCTTTGGCCTGGCTCAGCCCCAGCTATGTGGCCATTTGAGGAGTGAACCAGTGGGTGGAAGATCTCTCTCTCTCTCTCTCTCTCTCTCTGTGTGTGTAAAATTTATGAATTTATATATTTGAAAGGCAGAGATCTCCATTCGCTGGTTCACTCCCCAAATGGCCACAACAGCTGGGGCTGGGCCAGGCAGAAGCCAGAAGCCAGGAGCCTCCTCTGGGTCTCTCATATGGGTGTGCAGGGGCCCAAGGACCTAGGCCATCCTTTACTGCTTTCCCAGGCACACTAGCAGGGAGCTGGATCAGAAGTGCAACAGCTGGGACTGGAATCGGTATCCATATGGGATGTTGGCACTGAAGGAGGAGGCTCAACCCTCTACACCATAGTGCTGGCCCCAGTAAATAAATCTTCAAAAAAACAAAAACAACAAAGGAACCCAGGCTTCCCAATACGGGATATAGCCTTCCTAACCTGTGTCAGAATCCCTGGGCTGAACACATGCCTCTGCTCTGTCATTTAAATAGTTTCTCATTTAAAGCATACTGCAGGGGCTGGCCCTCTGGCACAGCAGGTTAAAGCCCCAGCCTGCAGTGCCGGCATCCCATATGGGCGCTGGTTTGAGTCCCAGCTGCTCCATTTCCATTCCCGCTCTCTGCTGTGGCCTGGGAAAGCAGAAGATGGCCCAAGTCCTTGGGCTCCTGCACCCATGTGAGAGAACTGGAAGAAGCTCCTGGCTTCTGGCTTTGAATCAGCCCAACTCAGGTCACTGCAGTCATATGGGGGAATGAACTAGCTGATGGAAGACATTCTCTCTCTCTCTCTCTCTCTCTTTCTCTCTCTCTCTCTCTGCTCTACCTCTCTCCGTAACTCTTTCACATAAACAAAATAAATCTTTAAAGAAAGCATATTGCAGACAATATAACAATTCAATCATCATTCAAAAATACTTATTGTAGGCCTTGTATGTACTCAGCACTATAATAAACACAGAACGTTGCAAAGACGTATAACCTTGGCTTTTGATTCTAATGAGCTTGTTGAAACATAACAAACAAATGAAAAGTTGGGTAACAATGAGAGTTAAATAACAATCTGCAATAGTGATTACAGTGCTGGTGGGAATGTAACATGGTTTAACCATCCCAGAAACCTGGCAGTTGAACATACATCCACCATATGATCCTGCAGCTCCACTCCTAAGTACTTAGCCAAGAAAAATAAAAATATAGAGATTCCTTCCACACAAAGGTTTGTACACAAATGCTCACAGCAGCTGTATCCATAAAGGCTAAACACTAGAAACAATTCCATTTCCAAAACCTAAAGTAGCTACCTCTTTGGTAGCAAAATGGGATCAAAATTTGGGAATGTTTCTCAGTGGAAAACAAACAAACAAACATGTACTTAATTGGGAGCAAAGCTCTTGTGACATCAAGTTTGTCATTTGTACTACACAAATCTCTTTTGCCTTCTCCAGCTGTTGACTTTTTTTATTTGCTATTTTATTTATTTGAAAGGCAGAGTTCCAGAGAGACAAGAAGAGACAGAGAGATCTTCCACCTACTGGTTCACCTACTGGCTGCAATGGCCAGGGCTGGGCCAGGCTGAGGCCAGGAGCCTGGAACTCCATCCAGATCTCCCCCATGAGTGGTAGGGTCCTAATCACTTGGGTCATCGTCTGCTGCCTTCCCAAGTGCATTAGCAGGGAGCTGGGTGAGAAGTAGAGCAAATGGGACTCAAACTGGTGCTCATATGGGATGCCCACTGCACAAAGCCAGCTACAAGCTGTTGACTCTGATAGAGGTACATGCATCTCCCACAACATTTATTTTTAGCCTTTGTTTTGTACATTTGAAAACTGTGTTGCAATGCCCATTAAAGATTCATGACTGCTAACTTGTCCAAAACATTTTCTTCATCCTTTTAAATACTTTTTCCTTAAATTCTACTTTGAATTTGCATTGCCTCATATGCTTTCTTTCTGTAAACATTTGCCTGGTAAGCCATTTTCCATTCTTTTTTCTTTTATTGATATGAAAGGCAGAGTGACAGAGAGAGAGAGAGAGAGAGAGAGAAAGAGAGAGAGAGAGAGATATCTTCCATTCCCTGGTTCACTCCCTAAATGCCCACAACAGCCAGGGCTGAGCCAGGCCAAAGCCAGGAGCCAGGAACTCCATCCAGGCCTCTTAGGTGGGTGGCAGGGGCCCAAGCACTTGGGCCATCCTACGCTGCTTTCTCAGGTGCATTAGCAGGGAGCTGGATGGGAAGCAGAGTAGCCAGGGCTCCAACCAGCACTCCAGTTTGGGATGTTGGCTGAGTTGCAGACAGTGCCTTAACCTGATGCACCCAATACCAGTCCTCTATTGTCCATTTTTACATTTTGTGTTACCTGTGTCTCTGTAAACAAGCACTTACCTGGGTTTGGGTTTGTCACCCAATCAGAATCTCTGTCTTTTAAGAAGAGAATATAATTCAATCCCATTTATTTTTAATTTATTTATTTGTTTGGACTTATTCCTACCTCGTTATTTCATGCTTTCCACTTACTGTGTTTTTTGGGTGTACCCCTCTAATTTTCTGAGAAAATTGTTCATTGTCCTCTAATCCTCTCTCTCTTCCTCCGTTTCTTGCTCTCTTTCTTTTCCTAATGCTTTGGTTCCACTACTCCAGTGTGGGCTTAAACCTTTTTTTCTTTTTTAAGATTTATTTATTTGAGAGGCAGTTACAGAGAGGGGAAGATAGAGAGAGAGGTCTTCCATCCATTGGCTCACTCCCCAATGGCCCAAAGGCCTGAGTTGAGCCTATCCAAAGCCAGGAGCCAGGAGCTTCTTCTGGGTCTCCTACATGGGTGCAAGGGCCCAAGGACTTGGGTCATCTTCCACTGCTTTCCCAGGCCATAGCAGAGAGCTGAATCAGAAGAGGAACAGCCAGGACATGAACTGACACCCATATGGTATGCCGGTGCCGCAGGCAGTGGCTTAACCCACTATGTCACAGCTCCGTGTCCCGGGCTTTAACTTTTTTGTTCACTTGGTCCCTAAAACAACTGAGTGAACTGTATATCCCTGAAAAAGACTCTCTGCTTGTTCACCCCCCATATTTTCATAAGGCTCTCGAACTTACTCCCAGGCCCATCTGACCCCTTCCTTGTAAAATCCAGTTTTAGTGAGAACCTTGCTCAGTCTTCTTAGCCGCACTCCTCCTCTGTGTCAGACCACCTGGTTATCTGATCTCCTCCTGCCCCTTCCCCCAGGTGTTGTGTCCTCACCTGGCCTATCTTCAGCAGCATTCCTGTTAGGTGGGTTGAGCCAGAGGCCTCCTGCCCTCTCATCCTTCTGTTTAGTCGTTTCCCACGCGCTGATTCCCTGTTCCCTGCGTAATAAATCCCCCCCACCTTTAAAAAACATTTTTTTGTTGTTGTTTATTTATTTGAGAGGCAGAGGGAGAAAGAGAGATCTTCCATCTGCTGGTTCACTCCCCAGATGGCCCCAATGACCAGAGCTGCACCCATCCAAAGCCAGGAGCCAGGAGCTTCTTCCAGGTCTCCTACGTGAGTGCAGGGGCCCAAGGACTTGGGCCATCTTCTACTGCTTCCCCAGGCCACAGCAGAGAGCTGGATCATAAGTGGAGTAGCCAGGACTAGAACCGGTGCCCATATGGGATGCCAGCACTGCAGGCAGAGGCTTTACCTGCTACACCACAGCACCAGCCCCCCTATAAATTCCCCTTTGCTCCTGCTGTGTTTGCAGTTGAGCTCAAATTCTCTCCCCCTCTACATAATCCCACTGCAGTGGTCCTGAATAGTCTGCCTTTCTCCCACTGTAATAACGGCCTTTGAATAATTTTCTCTTTAGTGCTCCTCACACATTTTTAAGTTGACATCTATAATTTTTCATCATAAATTAAGAATTCACACAGGATGTCCTATCTAATGATACTGGAGGTAGTGGCCTTTTAAAATAAAGCCTTTTGGAGGAGGCGTTTGGTGCAGCAGTTAAGTGGCTGCTTAAGGGGCTTCGGGAGATTGTGGTCCTGCAGGCTAAGCTGCCACCTGTGACACCAGCATCCCATATCACAGCACTGGTTTGAGTCGCAGCTGCTCCTTTTCTGATCCATGTGCATAGGAGGCAGCAGTGATGGCCCAAGTACTTGGGCCCCTGCCACCTACGTGGGAGGCCAGGATGGAGTTCCAAGATCGTGGCATTAGCCTGAACCAGCCCCGGTCATTGCAACCATTTGAGGAGTGAGACAGCAGATGGAAGATCTCTTTCTCTGTGTGTCTCTCTGTCGCTCTGTTACTGTGTCTTTCAAATAAATGAATACAATTTTTTTTTTTTTGACAGGCAGAGTGGACAGTGAGAGAGAGAGACAAAGAGAAAGGTCTTCCTTTGCCGTTGGTTCACCCTCCAGTGGCTGCCATGGATGGTGCACTGCGGCCGGCGCACCGCGCTCATCCGATGGCAGGAGCCAGTTGCCAGGTGCTTTTTCCTGGTCTCCCATGGGGTGCAGGGCTCAAGGACTTGGGCCATCCTCCACTGCACTCCCGGGCCACAGCAGAGAGCTGGCCTGGAAGAGGGGCAACTGGGACAGAATCCGGCGCCCCAACCGGGACTAGAACAATACAAATTTTTAAAAAGATTTGTTTATTTTATTTGAAAGGCAAGAGTTACAGAGAAAGAGACAGAGGGATCTTCCATCCCCTGGTGCACCCCCCAAATGGATACAACATCCAGAGCTGGGCCAGACCAAAGCCAGGAGCCAGGAGACGGGAGCGTCTTCCCACGTGGGTGCAGGGGCCCAAGCACTTGAGCCATTTTCTGCTGCTTTCCCAGGTGCATTAGCAGGGAGCTGGATAGAAAGAAGAGCAGCTGAGAATCAACCCGGAGCCCATATGGGATGCTGGCACAATGGGCGGCAGCTTAAGCCACTACACCACAACGCACGTTTCATAAATATAATTGGGACATGTGGCATCCCCTAATGAAGTGCCTGGGTTCGAGTCCCACCCAGCTTCTCTTCAATTTCCAATCTCCTGCTCATGTATTCCATGGCTCAAGTACTTGAATTCTTGTCACCACGTGGGAGACCTGGATGGAGTTCCAGGCTTCTGACTTTGTCCTGGCTCAGTTCTGGCCATTGTGGCCATTTGGTAAGTGAACCAGTGGATGGAAGATCTGTCTTTCTTTCTGTCTCTCCTTCTTTTTCTGTAACTCTTTCAAATAAATAACAAATCTTAAAAAATAAAAAAGTTCTTTGAGGCACAGGTATTTAGTCTAGTGGCTAGGATGTCTACATCTTATATCAGTGTACCTGGGTTCAACATCTGGCTCTAGCTCCTGATTCCAACTTCCTGCTAATGTGCACCCTAGGAAGGCAGCAGATGATGTCTGGAGCGCTTGGGTCCCTGCAACCCATGTGGGAAACCCAGATGGAGTTCCAGGCTCCTGGCTTCAGTTTGGACAGCCCTAGCTGTTGCAGGCATTTGGGTAGTGAACCAGTGGATGGAAGATCTCTCTCCATCTGTCTCTATTTCTGCCTTTCCAATAAAATGAAGATAAGTATGCACAAATTTTAAAAGAAAGGAAGAAATGACTTTTTGGATTCATGACTCAATAGAAAGATAGCAATTATTGCTTGAAATAGACAAAATTCAACATCAATTTTAAGCCTTTTTAAAAAATTAAGAAACTTATTTTTTTTAGAGTAGTTTTAAGTTCAGGACAAAACAGAAGAAAGTCCAGACAGTTCTCATATACTCCCTGCATACAGCCTCTCTCATTGCTGATGTCTCCCACTACAATGGTGCATTTGTTACTATCAATGAGCCTACACTGTCACATTGGCTCAGCTTTACATTAGGGTTCATCTCTTCGTATTATACATCACCAGTTTTGGCATATGATTGATAACATGGACCCAAGTGGGAGACTCAGATGGAGTTCCTGGCCAATGGTCTTAGCTTGGCCCAGCCCTGGCTGTTATGAGCACTTGGGAGGTGAACCAGTGGATGGAGGATCTCTCTCCACTTCTCTCTTACTCTGCTTTTCAAATAAATAAATATTTTTATAAAATAAATAAAATTTAATAAACCAAATTTATTTAACTTCAAGTGTCAAAATACTATCATTTCAACAATCACTATAAAAAGGATCAGTGACACATTTAACAATCTTTTTTCATACTAAGTCTTCAAATTCAGTATTTCACACATGCAGCATTTTTCCTTTTTTTAAACTGTAGTACAATGCACTTAACATGACATTTAACATTAAGCCATTTCTAAGTACCCAGCTAAGTGATTTTAAGTCCACACACATTGTTGGGCATTGGGCAACGGTGCAGCACATTTTAACTCAGACTAACCACGTGAGTAGTTCTCAATTAGCCACATGTGGCTTGTGGCTACCGTAGGGGACAGGCCAATTCTCATATTTTAGTTTCAGATTGTTGTTTATTTTTACATTGATATTTGTTTAGATTGTTTTGGTGGATTATCTGCTCATCACTGCTTCTTGCATTTCACAACAACTGAGACTTTTGCATTTTATGTACATGATAGCTCTTATCACAGGTGCTAGTAAATGATTCAAAACATTAATGGGATCTGATGCAAGAATTATCAGATCAGTTTTACAGAAAGGAAATGAAACTCTATGGTTTTGGACATGAGTGTTCAAACCTTTATGAACAGCAATCTGCAGTGGGCCAATTTGTTGTTTTCAGTAACTTTAAATGTCTTAGTGTTTTAAAGTGTTTTTCAGAAAAAAAGTAAAAGCATGGTTAAAAAAAAAATCTTTAACATTCTATTCCTATCCCAGTAAACCAAGAGCAAAATGCAATCCATTGACTTTTCTGCTGTGGCATCATGTGCCATCTCCACACTTACTCGTTTTCACCCCACTGGACCAACAGGGGCCTCATTCATCTTCTCTTTATATTTAAATGCTTTAAATTTTGTTTAGTTTCCCTGGGATTTCTTTTTTAAACATTATTTATTTTATTAGAAAAAAAAGACACACACACACACAGATCTTCCAACTGTTGGCTCAGTCCCCAAATGCACACAACAGTTTGTGCCAGCCCAGGCTAAAGCCAGAAGCCAGAAACTCCATCTGGGTCTCCCACGTGGGTGACAGGAACCCAACCATCTGGGCCATCACTTGCCGCCTCCCAGGGTGCACATTAGCAGGAGGCTAGAACTGGAAGTGGAGTTGGGACTCAAATCCTGGCACTCTGATATGAGATGTGGGCATTCTTTTGGCATTAATGAATGCTAACTTCATAACTAAAAGGGTGCATGACATAATTACGCTACTGTTTCAGTTTTCCAAGATCCTAAACAGAAACCTACAGGTCTCAACCTGAAAACATCTCCACACTTTCCCCAGAGACCTCCTGCCTGGGGCGGGGAGGAGGGGAGTGGAGTCTCCTGACCTCTGGAGGCAACTAGGACGGGGCGGCTCAGGCTCACCAGCGTTGGAGCAGGTTTCCTTGTCCTGCAGAAACTGTCATCACCCCACCTCCTTTCTTACCCACAGAAACAAACGGTCGCTCTGGATGCCCTGAGTGGGGCCCTACACAGCTTACAGAAACAGTCTCTGTTGCTAACACAGAGGAAGAAAATACAAGTGCATATTAGAGACTCCTGGGAATAGCATAGATTGCGCCCTTTCAAAATGGCTGGGTGTCAATGGACATTAACTGCTTTCAGCCCCTTCCCATCCCGTTCCCTCCCTACCAGAATATAACTGAAGACCCACGCTGACTTACTATGTGCAGACACTCCTAGAACCTGGAAACTGCTGAGCAACACTGCTTGTTAAAGAAAAGTATTGCTGGGGCCAGCATCCTGGTCTGGCCGGTGAAAGCCAAGGCCTGCAGCACCCCATATGGGCGCCAGTTCGAGTCTTGGCTGCTCCACTTCCGAGCCAGCTCCCTGCTTATTTATGTGCCTGGGAAAGCAGTAGAAGAGGACCCAAGTCTTTGAGCCTCTGCACCCACGTAGGAGACCCAGCCTTCAGCCTGGCCTAGCCCTGGGTCCTTGCGGCCATTTGGGGAGTAGACCAGCAGATTAAAGGTCTCTCTCTCTCTCTCTCTGCCTTTCAAATAAATAAATCTTTTTTTTCTATTAAAGTCGTCCTTTTGGCGTAGCGGGTAAAGCTGCCGCCTGCAGAGTCGGCATCCCATATGGACGCCAGTAAGAGTCCTGGATGCTTCACTTCCAATCCAGCTCCCTGCTATGGCCTGGGAAAGCAGTAGAAGATGGCCCAAGGTCTTGGGCCCCTGCACCCGCGTGGGAGACCTGGAAGAAGCTCCTGGCTCCTGGCTTCAGATCAGCACAGCCCGGGCCCTTGCGGCCATCTGCAGAGTGAACCAGCAGATGGAAGACCTCTCTCTCTCTCTCTCTCTCTCTCTCTCTGTAACTCTGCCTTCCAAATAAAATAATCTTTTAATAAATTAAATTAAGTAGTCCTTTGTAATTCCAGGGAACTTAACATTTTGTTAAGTTGCTTAAAAAAAGAGTGGGGGAGCGCGGATGCCTAAGCACGTGGGGAGCTGCCCCAGCTTTTCGCTCTATCCGCGCGTCTGGACGGCTGGCTGTCTGTCTGTCCGTCCGTCTGGAGGCCCGTCTTTCACCAGCGCCCCACAACCGCCAGGCCAAAGCCTTTGACCTCTGCCAGCGCGGGGGGCCAAAGGGAAAAACCCCAATAACGACGGTCGCCCGGGGTAGCCAGCACCCGAGGACAGCACCGCCGGGGCGCTCGGCTCGGCTGTGAGACACGCGGGCTCCTTTCTGACCTGCACGACTTCCCGTTCCAGGCCGAGCGGCGCGCGACACACAAAGCTGTCAGCCCGGCGGGGTCGCCCGTTCGTCAGGGCTACAAACTCGTCCGTCTGCAAATCTCTCGGTGGCGACTACAGCCTGTCACACTGGAGAAAGTGCGTCAGCTTGTTCGCTGAGGAAACTCTCCGCCTCGCTCTAGGACACTCCTGCACGGCCCCCAGCTCTCCCTCGCAGGTCTGGAGGGCTCCCCTAACCCCGCATCGGACCCACTTCCGGCCCCACGCGGGGGTCTCGTCAAGTCTCCTGCGTGGAACAAGCCCCCGGCTCCCAGCTGTGGGACCGACAGTTGCCACGCTGGACACTCGAGCCCCGCCTCCCTCCGGGCCCGGCCAGCCAATGAGCGCCGAGCTCGCCCGCGCGTCACGCGGCGCTGGCCAATCGCGGAGGGCCACGACCATAGAAAGGCTGGGCGCGGCGGGGCTCCGCGCTGGGCGGCGGCGGCGGCGCGCACTCGCGTAGACAGTCCGGGGCCATGGTGGTGGTGGCAGCCGCGCCGAGTCCGGCCGCCGGGGCCCCCAAAGTACTGCTTCTGCCGGGTCAGCCCGCCGCCGCCGCCGCCGCCGGAGCCCCGACCGGCAGGGCCCTGCCGCTCATGGTACCGGGCCAGCGAGGGGCCAGCCCGGAGGCGGCGGGCGAGGGGGCCCCGCAGGCGCGCAAGCGACAGCGCCTCACGCACCTGAGCCCCGAGGAGAAGGCGCTGAGGAGGTGGGCGAGGGGCCCGGGTGTGGGGCTGCATCTGAAGCCGGGACAGGGGACTGGGGGCTGGGGCCGGGCGCCCTTGGCCTGGGGGGTGCGGTGCCAGCGTGGCGCGGGGCGGGGCGCGCGGGGCGGGGCGGCTGGACAGACCGGATCCGGCGCGCTGGTTGGAGTCCAGGGCTACCCGGGCCTGTTTTCTTTACTTTCCCCTTGCCTTGTCAGAGGTGAACGGACCTGGGGGATGCAGGGCGGCCGCAGACAGGTCGCTCAGCCTTTCTGCGACACGGAGTCGATGGGGCTCTTCTGAGTTTCCCTGCTTTTTTGGGGGGTGCGGGTGGGGTAGGGCGCAGAGGTGAAATGACAGAACTGCTGGAAGGGTGAAAGGGTTGGGAACCCTGGGGAGGCTCAGCAGTCGCACCGAGCCCCCCGGAAAAGTCCCCAGTCCAGGAGGTCGCTGCGGAGAGCGAGACGTGCATATAACGTGCCTGGCGCTCAGGCGTGGGTCAGCGCTCCTTCTTTTATGATCGCTGTGCTTTTTGTGGTCTCTCGAGTTTCTCCTCGAGCAGGCCTGGGCCCGGGTCATCAGGGCACTGCCGAGGGTCTCCGCACTGGGGCGGGAGAGGCCCACCGGTGGGGCTTGGGGAGGGCGGGCGGGCGGGCGTGGGCTGCAGAACACTGGATTTCATCACCCAGCCTGGGTTCTATTCTGGGGCACTGGAGTCAGGAAGCGGTGGGGGAGTTGAAGGGGTAGGAGAGAAGTCCCTTATGATGCTGGGCACATAGCGGTGATCTGGGCCTGGTTCTGCGGCAGGGTGAGACCCAGGCGGATGACGCCATCGGGGAGAGAAGAACGCAGGTCTTCAAGGCTGATGGACAGAGGCCTGTGTTTGTTTATTGGTTTTGTTGAGGGGGCGGGGGGGGGGGGCTCCTGAAGTGTGTTTTCGTCATTAGTTTGCCATGTCCTCTGCCTTGGAAGCACCAGCTGGCCAGGCTTTCAAATCAAGATGTAGATAAGGTTTTAGATGACTCAGTGTGTGGTGCATTCCTTTTCTTGTCAGGAAACTGAAAAACAGAGTGGCAGCTCAGACCGCCCGAGATCGAAAGAAGGCTCGGATGAGCGAGCTGGAACAGCAAGTCGTGGATCTGGAAGAAGAGGTAAAACCACTAGAGGCCAGATTCTTTTCCCCATGTGAATCTGTCTGCCAGGACTGCTCCGGAACCGACTGCCCACACCAAGTGCTTTTAGTCTCTTCCAGAATAGGATAGAATATGTAATTAAAAGCTAAACTGAGCAAAGTTAGGGTATGATTGGGAGTTTGGTGAAGTGCTGACGTTTGTTGAAAGCACAAGCAATGGACTCTAGCATTTGGTGCTAGATCTGTCAACAACATTTAGTGAGTTTGTGACAACAATTAGCAAGGCAAATACAAAATCAATACTTAAACTTTAGCATCTTCCTGGCTTGGCCAAAAGTTCACTCAAGTTTTCCTTTGTCTCTTAAAGTCCACCTGTTATTTTTTTTATAAGAGTTTTTTTGTTGTTGTTAGATTTTTATTTATTTGGTTGGTAGAATTATTAAGAGAGGGAGAGACACAGAGAGAGGTCTCTCATCCGTTGGTTCACTCCCCAAATGGCTGCAATGGCTGGAGCTGGGCAGATCTGAAACTAGGAGCCAGGAGCTTCTTCTGGGTCTTCCACACGGGGGCAGGGGCCCAAGCACTTGGGCCATCATCCACTGCTTTCTGAGGCTACCATCAGGGAGCTGGATTGGAAGAGGAGCAGCTGGGATACAAACTGACACCCATATGGGATGGCAGTGCCGCAGGCAGAGTCTTAGGCTACTACGCCACAGCGGCAGCTCTGTTATCTAATCTTAAAGTCTGAGCCATTAACTGGTTCTTACAATAAACACAAATCATTTGGGAGCAGTGGGTTGTTTCATTTTGGTTTTATAGTGTACCACTACCACTTTTATTATTATTACCTGCCAATTCAAGATAGGCTATTTTTTTTTTTTTTTTGGCAGATCTAGTGAGAGAGAGAGAGAGAAAGGTCTTCCTTTTTCAGTTGGTTCACCCCCCAAATGGCCACTACAGCCAGAGCTATGCCAATCCGAAGCCAGGAGCCAGGTGCTTCCTCCTGGTCTCCAACGCAGGTGCAGGCGCCCAAGCACTTGGGCCATCCTCCACTGCCCTGCCCGGCCACAGCAGAGAGCTGGACCGGAAGAGGAGCAACCAGGACTAGAACCCGGTGCCCATATGGGATGCCAGCGCCGCAGGTGGAGGATTAGCCAAGTGAGCCAAGGCGCCGGCCCAAGATAGGCTATTTTTAAAACATCAAAACTAGATGAAAGCCACAGTCTATATTGTTGAACTCTATGTTGTTAGTAGTTGGAGGCATTGTGTTATTTTTTACTCCATTAAATGGCTCTTCTTAAATAACTGTTTTTTTTTTTTTTTATAATTACAGCCTATCCTTCTAATACCTGCTGTAAGCAGCTGCATAAGCATAGGGTATCCAAGAGTTCAAAGAAAGAGAACCCAATTATAGTGAAACTTTAGAAGATGGATTCTTAAACAGGGGCAGGTGTCGTGGTACAATGGGTTAAGCCGCTGCCTGCGATGCCGCCATCCCATATGGGCTCAGGGTCAAGTCCTAGCTGCTCTGCTTCCAATGCAGCTCCCTGCTAGTGCACCTGGGCAGGCAGCAGATGATGGCCCAAGTGCTTGGGCCCCTGCCACCCACGTGGGAGACCCAGATGGAGTTCTGGGCTCCTAGCCCAGGGCCAGCCATTATAGATATTTGGGGAGTGAATAAGCAAAAGGATGCTCTTGCTGTCTCTCTCCCTCTTCCTGCACCACTCCACCTTTCAAATAAATCTTTTCAAAAATACAGATTCTTAAATGAAAGAATTTGAGGTTTTGCCTCTTTCTTCCAGAACCAAAAACTTCTACTAGAAAACCAGCTTTTACGAGAAAAAACTCACGGCCTTGTCATTGAGAACCAGGAGTTAAGACAACGCTTGGGGATGGACGCTGTGGTTACTGAAGAGGAGGCAGAGGCGGAAGCCAAGGTAGCTAATCCACGTGAGCGGCTTTACCCGGCTCCCAGGGACACGACCCAGTAATCAGGTCCACATTCTGGTCCTCTGATCACAAGTGTTCTTGAAATCCTTCTCTAGTTTGAAGATGTTTCCAGGCAGGCAAGGTGTTCTTTTTTAATGACAGCGAACAGTACTAAGTCCTAATAATCAAAATAAGTGACATGGCTCTCTCAGAACAAGTCCTGAGACCTCTCTGTTACCAATAAAATGTACCACAATGGAAGCATTAAGGAGAGCCAGACTTAGACCATCAGATCAGACTCTGAATGCTATCAAATGATAGTTTTTGATGAATATAAATGAGTGGAGGAAGGGGTTATTGTGATAGTGACATCTCGGGTAAAAGAAGGTTAATTTATGGGTTTTATTTAATCTATAGACTAGCAGATTTGATGATACCACCTAAATGATCTATAATTGAAAATAGTTTATTCTGTCATGGAAATATTCAGGAGGAATTTAAATTGTAATTCCAAAAAATTCACTTACATCGCTATATAACTTTACTATTATTTTTTAAAGACTTGTCTATTTGAAAGACTAAGTTACAAATAGAGGGAGAGACAGACAGAGAGAGAGAGATCTTCCATCCACTGGCTCACCACTCAAATGGCTGCAACCACCCAGTTTGGGCCACACCAAAGCCAGGAGCCTGGAACTCCATCGAGGTCTCCCACGTGGAGGCAAGGACTTGGGGCATCTTCCACTGCCTTCCCATGCATGTTAACAGGGATCTGGGTTAGAAGTGGGGCACACACAAGATGCTAGCCCCTACAGAACTTTATTATTAAGAATACTATTGGGGCCGGCGCTGTGGTGCAGCGAGTTAACACCCTGACCTGCAGTGCCGGCATGCTCCACTTCTGATCCAGCTCCCTGCTGTGGCCTGGGAAAGCAGGAGAAGATGGCCCAAGTGTGTGGGCCCCTGTACCCACATGGGAGACCCAGAGGAAGCTCCTGGCTTTGGATCAGTGCAGCTCTGGCCATGGCAGCCAACTGGGGAGTGAACCAGTGGATGGAAGACCTCTCTCTCTTTCTGCCTCTCCTCTCTTTGTGTAATTCTTTCAAATAAATAACTCTTTTTTAAAAAAAGAATACTATTGTTATTGAGAATTTTATTAAGCTATCACTTATCAGTCCTGTATAAATCTTTACTTAGGGAAGAAAAAAACTTTCATTTCACAGAAAATCACAACGGAAAGTTTCATTTCTCATTTCTTGAGAGGGTCTGAAGAAGATGGAAGCAACAATACCAGGGGAAAGACTTCATAAAGAGTAGTTCTCTGGCTTTCTTGAAAACTGAGAATCACAGCGTCCCGGTGAGGGTTCCCTGGGGGGCTTGCTGCTGTGTGTTCACGTTGACCTTTCCCCCCAGGGGAATGGAGCGAGGCCGGTGACCGGGTCTGCTGAGTCCGCAGCACTCAGACTACGTGCACCTCTGCAGCAGGTGCAGGCCCAGCTGTCACCCCTCCACCACATCTCCCCGTGGATTCTGACGGCGCTGACTCTTCAGACTCTGAGGTACGGATCCTTCCGACTTCCTCCATAGTGTCTCTTTGATGCCTCATAACCCTAACCAGACAGATGAGGGCAGAAGTTAGTTTTGCTGGGGTCAGAGGTGAACATCAATGATGTTCTTAGTTCCTGGTGATTTAGGACATAGAGTAAATGGGGTCGGGGGGAGGGGAGGATGAACAATTTACTCATTATGGGACCAGTATTAAGCATTCCGGGCAGATTCTCAACTGTATTCTGACAAGCTGTGCTCATTCAATTGTTGCCTCTTGCAGTCTGATATCCTGTTGGGCATTCTGGACAACTTGGACCCAGTCATGTTCCTCAAGTGTCCTTCCCCGGAAACTGCCAGCCTGCAGGAGCTCCCAGAGGTCTACCCAGAAGAACCCAGTTCCTTACCAGCCTCCCTTTCTCTGTCCATGGGGACGTCATCAGCTAAGCTGGAAGCCATTAATGAACTAATTCGTTTTGACCACGTCTATACCAAGCCTCTAGTCTTAGAGATACCCTCTGAGACAGAGAGCCAACCAAATGTGGTAGTGAAAATCGAGGAAGCACCTCTCAGCCCCTCACAAAATGATCACCCCGAATTCATTGTCTCAGTGAAGGAAGAACCTAGAGAAGATGACTTCATTCCAGAGCTGGGTATCTCAAACCTGCTTTCATCCAGCCACTGCCTGAAGCCATCTTCCTGCCTGTTGGATGCGTATGGTGACTGTGGATTCGAGGGCGCCCCTTCCCCCTTCAGCGCCATGTCCTCTCCCCTCGGTGTAAACCATTCTTGGGAGGACACTTTTGCCAATGAACTCTTTCCTCAGCTGATCAGTGTCTAACAAATGATCTAATACTGTTGCCCTTCCCCCTAACTATTCCACTGCCTGGAGGATAGCAAAGCCCGCCTGTGCTTCATTCAGAAAGCCAATGTAGAGGGCGTAGAGAACCCCTCTGAAGTATTTGTTCAAATCTCATAGATGAGCCCAAGTACTGTCTTTTGACATTCAGCAGTCCAAAGTATTCAGATACATAATTCTGAACTACAGCTTTGGAGGTTTTAAGGGCGGTAGCTTGCCTTACAATACTTATTTAAGAGTCATTAATGAACAAGTGTCTTAAAGTAGACATGGAACTTTGGAATGGCCCTGTGTCGTTTCTCTGGCCCCTTCTCAGCATCCCAGGCTTGCCTCTGACTTTAGGTCCTTTATTTTGCTTCTGCAAGCAGAGAACACCTACCTGAGGGGGCTTCAAGTAAAGATCAAGAATCTTTTGTAAAATTACAGAAATTTACTATGTAAATGCTTGATTGAATCTTTTCCTACTAGTTTAGCTTCTGGAAGGTGCTTTCTCCATTTATTTAAAACTACCCATGCAATTAAAAAGTGCAATGCAGCATCCTTGTTCTTTGATTTCTTCTAAGGCTGTAGGTTTCACTTTTCTATAGATGTCCTACTGTGTGCTGTGGTCGTCATTTATCCAACAAAAGTGAGGCTGCCATTTTTAAAGTGACTGAAAGCTTTTCTGCTTTAACAACCTGCTCCAGTTCCCGACTGCTGTATGTGATATAATCCACGATTTGAGCAGTTATGAGAGTTTTAGTCTAATTGACCATGACCACAACCACTGTTGTGCTGTGTGTTAGCTTGTAAATGTGAGAACATGCCCCAGATACCAAGATTCTCGCGCCATTACAGTAGGGAATAGGAGCATTTTCTAGACTCAAACCCCCTGGTTTCACCTGCCACTGATGAGCTGGGCTATAATGTCACTTATTTCCTTATCTACAAGGAGCGATAATAGTGCTGAAGGTTACTGAAAGGATTCAAAACCATGATGCATTATAAGGACTTAGTATACGCCAGGCAGCATACTAAGCACTTGAAAGTTAGATTTTATGTCCTAATCCATTCTGGAAGAATTTTAATCTCATTTTTTAAAAATTTATTTTTTATTGGAAAGGTAGAGTTTGAGAGAAGCAGGGGCAGAGCAAGGTCTTCCATCCGCTGGTTCACTCCTCAAATGGTCCAATGGCTGGAGCTGGGCTGATCAGAATCCAGGAACCAGGAGCTTCCTCTGGGCTTCCCATATGGGTACCGAGGCCCAAGGACTTGGGCCGTTTTCTCATTTCCCAGGCCGTAGGAGAGCTGGATCAGAACTGGAGCAGCTGGCACTCAAACGTGCCCATATGGGATGCCAGCACCGCAGGTGGCTTTACCCACTACACCACAGTGCTGGCTCCTGATCTCAGTATTTCCTTGTTTCACAAAATAAAGCTGTTGAAAGAAAAAAACCCTACAGACATTAATACAACCCAACACAAGAAAGACTTGGTAACCCCCACCATCCTTTCCCCGGGGATCTTACAAGATATTAAAGAACTTCCCCAGATGAAGTCACTCTACCAATATAGCATCAAAATGATATATTCCACATTAAAACTACCTCTAAGAGGTCAAAGTGAATTGAGACCAAAGAAGGCTACAGTTAAAACCGAGTATGGTGACTAAAGGTAGATCTATGAGAGTGCTTAAAGGTTAGTCGGGCTAAGATCCAGCCACTCGAGCCTGAGTCCAAGCCTAGTGTTCAGCCACACGAACGGGCTAAGGCACTGGAGTTTCTGTAAGGATGGCTTCGAGTACAACTGAAATGAAAACTCGAGAGTCAAGAATCTATTTAGGGATTTTAGAAGCAGGTGTAATTATAGATGCATTCTAGCCTCCATCATAATAGCAGGGTGAGGTTGAGGCTCAACTAATTTACATTCAATGACATCATATGAAAGAGGCAGCTGTACATACAGGACAGGATATACATAACCTATGTAGACTAAGGATTTTCATTTCCTGCACAGATGGGTGAAAATTACCAAATACTGTGTTTGGCCTTGAGAAAACACCTGTCATTCAAGGACATTTTCATACTGAAACACCAAATTGCCTGGTTAGAACTAAAAATCGGCCGGCACCGCGGCTCAATAGGCTAATCCTCCGCCTTGTGGTGCCAGCACACCGGATTCTGTCCCAGTTGCCCCTCTTCCAGTCCAGCTCTCTGCTGTGGCCAGGGAGTGCAGTGGAGAATGGCCCAAGTGCTTGGGCCCTGCACCCCATGGGAGACCAGGATAAGCACCTGGCTCCTGCCATCGGATCAGCACGGTGTGCCGGCCGCGGCGGCCATTGCAGGGTGAACCAACGGCAAAGGAAGACCCTTCTCTCTCTGTCTCTCACTGTCCACTCTGCCTGTTAAACAAACAAACAAACAAACAAACAAAAAACTAAATATCACAATCTGCAAAAGCCAAACCAGGATTTCCATTAAGTGCAGATACCTGAAATTAAAGATGCAGGTGACAAGACATCATTTCTAAAGGCTTTGCAACACCCATCTACACTTGCCTCCTTGCTTTCCCATTGAAGTTACTCCTGGAGCAGAGCTACTACCCACTCCAGGCATACTGTAAGGGGTCAGTTCTATTCTAGTCTCTTAAGAACTGAATTTTTACCCTTTGGATTTCTAAAGCTCATTAAGGGACAAGAAGACCACCTTGTTCATGGCCCAGCTGATGGGAAGCATTGCCTTGGTGAGGTTCACGTCTATTCTATGCACTATTACACCTGCATCTGCTTCATCTCTAAAATGCCACTGGTGGTCTGTGGGAAGTATGTTACAGAGTTAGGAGATTTGAACCGCACGTGCATACACACAAAACTATTCCCTCAAGGAGTTTAGACTACCTGCACCACACTGTACTTACAATATCTCAGATCCAAGGTAGCAGTGCAAAGACTGTAAAACCAACTGGTCAAGTGGAAAGAACATTGGTAAGGTGGATTATAATACTACATTAGTACTATCTACTTAGACTTTTAGTGTCCAAATCTAGAAAATGGGTAATTTTTAGCTATGGTTTCCAAATTTTCAATGAACACAAATAACAGTATATTTTGTATTCTGTAACCGCAACCCAAAAGGGGACTCCGCATGTATCAAAGAATGATGGTAAATATGCAGGCAATACTGCCACCCAGTGACTCCCTGGCAACTTTCAGGCAGGAACCACCAGATAACATCATGGAATTTTCCTGTTCCTCATTTCTAAAGGGCCCAGAGCGCTCTCAGGGAGCTACACATCCGAACATTTTTGAAAACTGAGTCACCACTGCTGGCTGAGTGCTGACAATCAGCCACAGGGAACTGTCCTGAGTGGACTGGAAGCACTGTATGGGTTTCTGAATGGCAAAACAGACTGCTGCTTTTGGAAACTTTATCAATTACAGAACTTATCTTTAACCCAATAAAATCATCCTTTTAGAGTAAATACAAGTTCTTCACTGATATGAATGTTGTTTCAGCTAAAATTTAGAGGGAAGAAATACACAATTTCATTTACTTAAGTACAAGAATACAAATACATCGAAAGTCCAAAACACTTAAGAAATTTTATTGAAAACAAAATACAGAAACACCAAATTCTCAAAGTAAAACTGACAGCATCTTCCAGAACTTTTCTAGTACTGCACCATTCTTGTCACTATCAAAAAATAAAACCAAGTTCTAGATCCAAATAACAAATGAACCTGCTGGTAAACATTCTTTTCATGGTCCTAGCTCCTACTCTAGTTATTTTTCTAAATTATACATTTGTACCTTTTCAAGAAAAAGTAGGTTTTTAAAAACTGATTAATATGTGAGAATTGGACTTACTTTCTTCATATTAAGACCCACTCCACACACACCCTACTCAAACTCAGAGAAAATATACATTGGTTCTTTAAAGCTCACCTGCTTTAGGTAATTTTTTTCTCTTCACACATTAGCATAGTTAAGCCAATGTTTGATCCATGCTGCAAAAGCTGTACAAAATGAAAAGACCTGTTCATTCCCCTTAAGGCAAAAGCAAAAGCCTTTTGCTAGAAAAGAAAAAAATAAAATAAAATGCAGAGGCCTTAGGACTGTGGAGACGGCTCAGATGAGTAAGCACCACAAGGATGAAGACAGGTTTTGTACAAACATTTGCAAGGTTAAGTTTAGAAAGGAGCATCAAACATCCATTTTCCTGCAGAAATAATTACTTTAGATAGCTTGACTCCTAAACCATTTCTGTTCAGTGTCTGATGAACAGAATCTTCACTGTCTCCTGTATTTGCTCATTTGCATCAAGCCTTGTCAGGAGGCTCCTCTCCCGTCATCCTCACCACTGACATTTCTGACCAGAGGTCAGCCCAGCAGTTCCTGCAGAAGACATCTTGGTGCGTTCTGGCTCTGCTCTTCGGAAAGCTTTCAACTCCCTTTCCACCCTAACACTAGGACTAACTCCAACTTAGTCCCTTCACGTTTTTGGGTTGTGCCAGATCAAACTTTCAGTGTGAATACTTTAAGGCTACAAACTTTACAAGTTGGTCCCATTAAACAATGACATCAAGGCAGGAGTTTTTCAAATGGCATGAATCAAACACTTGCACATTTCAAAAGAATACAGTTTACATTCATCTCTAAGTCTGAGATTAAGAAACTATTAGCTGGTTTCCAACTGGTTTCAATACTGTTTTGAAGTTTGAATAATTTTACTGTATAGACATTAAATATTGTTTAAATATTAAACATTAAATCTTTTCCTGACTATTCAGACAGAAATAGAGAAAGAAGAACAGCAGGCAAAAGAAGAAACAGTCCAAAGAACAGACTTGAGACTTCTACGCCATCTGTAATGAGAGGCGGGAGTTCAGCACGGGTTTCAAAAATGCCTGGAAGCTGGTTCCTACTTGGTGTAAACCATGTTTTTCTACAAAAGGTATCTGATTCCTACAAAGCAGGAAGAAACTCAGAAAACAAAGAGAACTGGGGTGGTTGCCTGTTGTGTGATAAAAGGGCCAGTACTACACTATGACATTAAATCAATAGCTCATAGTGGATATTCCATAGCAATAAAGAAGCTCTTGTTTTTCTTTGCACTGAGTCCTTGACACGTGGACGAGCTCTTCCTGAGAATTAAAAACCTCAATCCTGGTTATCCTCAAAGGACACCTGGAGTCTGATTTAAGCACTCATGCAGATGAGGGTTTCTGCTAGCAGGAAGCTATTCGCTCCTAACTTTTAGAAGAACTATTAAGTTTAAGCACCAGACAAGTTGGCTATTCCAGTAAATCTCAATGTCACTTGCCCATACATTCGCAGTTAATATTGTTTTCAAAACTAACATTTAAAAACTCAACTTGCTCATACAAGTAAAATCTTTGTTAAACTACAGAAATTCTCAATTGCTAGCTTGGCTGACACTGCACTTCCTTAGGTTTAACTAAAGGATGCTTCTCTCCTAGGCGATCTGCAGATGGATTACCTCACAATCTTTTAAACTAAACTATCCCTCAAAGTTAATTAAGTTGTAAACATTATGGAATAACTGGGCTTAGTCAATTATGCAAGGGAAACCAAGGAGCAACAGTAGCACACAGCAAAAAAAGCCTTGAAGGAAAAATACCTTCATGTTTTCATTGCATTTTCAGAGGCAAAGAGGAGATCATAATGCTACTGGCTATTTAATCAATACAGCTATACTGGACTGACAACTAACATACAAGTTTCATGGGCTCGGCAAGAAGTTTAAGCCCCTGCTGTCTACCCTCCTTCTCTGTAATCATACAGTCACCACTATAATCAGCTCATATGTGCAGACTAAATCGTGACTCAACTGTCAGGGTACAGTTTTAGTAAGAGCATCTTTCTTAACCATCTTTTTCAACTCAAGGACAATAATCTTCAAGTATCTTTAGACAAAGTGACAGAAAACTAAAGTCACCCTTACACAAACAGCTTCTATATTTGCCTTTGAAGAGACTAAAATCTAACATTCCTTTAAAAAGCCCCCTAGAAAACTGCTTTTCTCTTAAGACAAGCTTCCTTGGCAAAAAGTTGAATTCTATAAATGGTTACCCAAAATAAGAGTCCCACCCCTAATCACAGGTGGAGGTATTATGACACCCGTTTCATAAAATTTTTGAGTCCCTAGATAGGCAAGTAGGCTCCAGATGAACACAGAGCCTTCTAAAATTTGACGTTTGTGTGGAACTCGGTTTCTAGAGTTCCATTTCTTCTTCTGTATTAGCAGCTGTCTCCAAGCTATTGTAAAGAGGCATCTCCGCTTGCCGGGGTTCCAAGAACAGTTCAGTTCTCCCAGGGAAGGCAGTGCCAGCAGCTGCGTGCTTTGTTTGGCTCTCTCCTGTGTAGTTCTTAGCATTAGATGATGGCTTTGGCTTATCAGAAAGGAGTTCAGGGAGAGGTTTCCAGAGTACAAGCTCCATGGAAGGACGGCTCCTAAGACAGAAAATACAGGTTCTTATCAAGTTTTAGAACATGAAAATAAAAGTTATATATAGAAAAGCTAATAAATGATGCCTTAATACCTTAAAATGAAAAAAAATTTTTAAAGATTTATTTATTTGAAAGGCAGAGAGAGAGAAAAAGAGAGAGATCGATCTTCCATCTGCTGGTTCATTGCCCAAATGGCTGCAGCAGCTAGGCTGGGCCAGGCCGAAGCCAGGAGCTAGCAGTTTCTTCCAGCTCTCCCATGTGGGTGCAGGGAACCAAGCACTTGGGCCACTGCTTTCCCAGCTGAATTAGCAGGGGTTGGATCAGAAGTACAGCAACTGAGTTTCCAACTGGCATCCATATTGGATGCTGGCATAGCAGGCATCAGCTTTACCTGCTGTACGACAACACCAGCCCCTACAGTTAACAATTGATGGCATCAAAATAGGAATTTAAGACAATTCAAAGTGACTGTTAGAAAGGACAAATACTTAAGATTTTACATTCTATATGTATTTTAAATCAAATCAAATGGTTATATTAGTGCTGTGATTAGAATCAGTACAGGGGGCTGGTGCTGTGGCGTAGTGGGTAAAGCTACCACCTGCAATGCCAGCATCCCATATGGGCAATGGTTCGAGATCCAGCTGGCTTCACTTCTAATCCAGCTCTCTGCTATGGCCTGGGAAAGCAGTAGAACGTAGCCCAAGTCCTTGGGCCCCTGTACCCACATGGGAGACGTGAAAGAAGTTCCTGACTCCTGGCTTCGGATTGGCCCAGGTCTGGCTGTTGCGACCATTTGAGGAGTGAACCAGCAGATGAACGATCTCTCTGCCTCTGCCTCTCTGTAACTCTGCCTTCCAAATAAATAAATAAATCTGAAAAAAAAATTAATATAACATCCCACATGAAAAATAAAGCACTTTTTTAATGTTATAAACTTAAAAAAAAGTTAAAATATTTATTTTGTTTGAAAGGTAGAGTTAGAGAGAAAGAGAATAAATAGAGATGATCTTGCACCTAATGTTTTACTCCCCAAATGGCTATAATGGCTGTGGCTGGGCCAGGCTGAAGCCAGGAGTCCCGTCTGGGTGTCCCATGTAGGGGCAGGAGCCATCTTTCACTGTTTTCCCAGGCTATTAGCCAGGAGGTGGATCGGAAGTGGAGCAGCCAGGACTCAAACCGGCACCGATATCGAGTGCCGGTTTCACAGGTGGTAGCCCAGGCACTAAGCTGGCACAATTATTTATTTATTTTTAAATTTTTTAAAAATTTTATTTGACAGACTGAGTTAGACAGTGAGAGAGAGAGAGAGAAAGGTCTTCCTTCCATTGGTTCACCCCAAAATGGCCGCTACGGCTGGAGCTACATCAATCCAAAGCCAGGAGGCAGGTGTTTCCTCCTGGTCTCCTATGAGGGTACAGGGGCCCAAGCACTTGGGACATCCTTCACTGCCCTCCCGGGCCACAGCAGAGAGCTGGACTGAGAGAGAAGCAACCGGGACTAGAACCTGGCACCCATATGTGATGCTGGTGCCCCAGGCGGAGGATTAACCAAGTGAGCCATGGCGCTGGCCCCTGGCCCAAACTTTTAAAAAAGAATTCTGATTACTCTCACCAGATATAGTTGCCTATCTTGTAGTTAACCAATATAAATGAAAATAAAACACTGCACGAACATATTAAGATGCCCTTTTGTTTGGTACAATAATAAGTATAATGCTTTACAGTTAAGTCAAAATGATTATCACAAATACCTCCTGCCCTCGTGGTAGTGATAGCTTCTAGAAGCCAAACAAGTAAGGTAATACCCCAAAGGCTAGTTTCTGGAAAACTACCAAGAGTAAAAACTGTTCACTAGAGGCTTTTTGGCTGGAAGGCAACCTGACCTGCTTATGTTTGGCTGAACTATTTACCTGCCCTGGGCGCTGGGTTGTTAATTATAAACTCAAGCTAAGGAGTTCATGCAGGACCTGAAGCCTCTGTGTGCAAATCACTCCCATACTATTCAAAGACAACGGTGCCCAGCAAGTGTCCTAGAAAACTTTTTCAGGTAACTAAAAATTTTTTTAAATTAATTAATTTATTTGAAAGTCAGAGTTACACAGAGAGAGGAGAGGTAGAGAAAGAAAGAGGACTTCCATCCGCTGGTTCACTCTCCAGTTGGCTGCAGCAGCCGGAGCTGGGCCAATCTGAAGCCAGGAGCCAGGAGCTTCTTCCAGGTCTCCTATGTGAGTGCAGGGGCCCAAGGACTTGGGCCACCTTCTACTGCTTCCCCAGGCCATAGCAGAGAGCTGGATCATAAGTGGAGCTGCCGGGACCCTATGGGGTGCTGGTACTGCAGCTGGAGGCTTTACCCCCTACACCACAGTGCCAGCCCCGTAACTGAAATTTACTCTGAGTACCAAATCAGCTTCAATTCTTGGAACAGCTCAATAGCACTGTATAATTTGCCTACTACTTTACATAGCAGATAATGACAACTTGAGATCACCTAGGCTCAAGGACTTCAAGAGTATGGGGCTAATCATTAGTTCTTAGGTTAAATGGCCCCAGCCCACTTTGCTTTTTAGGTTCTTGTGTTGCTTTCCCATTTCCCATCTTGTCCTCACACTGTGCTCAGTTTCTACTCGGAGTTTGTTCTGTACTCATTTGTTTCTTCTGATGATCTAGGAGACCACATTACTGAGCTCATGAAACTGCTTTAAATTAAGGGCAAAATACCTCTGCTAAAAGCCCTGAGGGGCTATGCTATGCCAAGAATATAAACTTTGGTTTACAGCCTTTGAGATAACTATCTTGACTGCTATGAAACACAGTGCTGCTTCTAGGTAACTGAAATAACTAAGTAGATTAGAAATGTGGTTTTAAATGTGCTTCTAGGGGCCAGTGTTGTGGCCCAGCAGGTTAAAGCCCTGGCCTGAAGCACCGGCATCCCATATGGGCGCCGGTTCTAGTCCCGGCTGCTCCTCTTCCCATCCAGCTCTCTGCTGTGGCCCGGGAAGGCCGTGGAGGATGGCCCAAGTGCTTGGGCCCCTGCACCCACTTGGGAGACTCGTAAGAAGCTCCTGGCTCCTGGCTTCAGATCGGTGCAGCTCCGGCCACTGCAGCCAATTGGGGAGTAAACCAGCAGATGGAAGATCTCTTATCTCTGTCTCCTCCTCTTTCTCTCTGTAAATTCTGCCTTTCAAATAAATAAATAAATCGTTTTAATTAAAAAAAGTTTTTTTTTGACAGGTAGAGTTATAGACAGTGGCTTTAACCCACTGCGCCACAGCAACGGCCCCTACTTTAAAAAAAAAAAAAAAAGGCCAGTGCTGTGGCTCACTTGGTTAATCCTATGCCTGCAGCACTGGCATCCCACGTGGGCGTCGGGTTCTAGTCCCTGCTGCTCCATTTCTGATCCAGCTCTCTGCTGTGGTCCGGGAAGGCAGTGGAGGATGGCCCAAGCCCTTGGGCCCCTGCAGCCATGTGGGAGACCTGGAAGAAGCTCCTGGTTCCTGGCTCCTGGCTTCAGATCAGTGCAGCTCTGGCCATTGTGGCCATCTGGGGAGTGAACCAGCGGATGGAAGACTTCTCTTTCTGTCTCTACCTCTCTCTGTAACTCTTTCAAATAAATAAAGTAATCTTTAAAAAAAAAAAAAGGATTGGACGATGGTATACAGAAACGATAGGTTTTCTGTCCAAGAAATAATTAAATGGAAATCAGGCACCAAAACTTACATGGACTCAATCATCTTCTTTGTAAAGACTTCATCAAATTCCCTCTTCAAACCTGTTTTCATGGTATCAGAAAGGACAAGACTGGGGAGGTGGTTAACATTTCTGTCAGCTTCAACTTCTTCATCTTCATCAATTATCCTAAATAAATTAAGGCAGCAGAAGCAGAGAAAGAATAGTGAGGTGGATATGGGCTAGGCAGGGAGTTAGTGAACGGAAGAGTTGAGAGGTTTCAGCAGTCTTTGTGTCTCCACCCTGTAACACTAAAAACTCCACCCTCTTCCATGCCAAATTCAACATATCCAATTTCCCAGGATGCATCTCAGTCTCCTCCACCACAAAGATGCCACAGTGAATAAGTATATGTTGAGCCCCGTGTAGAGATGCCATAAAACTTTCCCAGAGATCTCCATGTACATGGAACCACACCCAAACTCCACCTATTTATGTTTTCAATCAGTGCACCACCTCTTCCCCAGGCAAGAGAGAGGCCAAACTGGAGTGTGCGCAATTCTCCTCAAGGGGCTTCCCCCATTTACTTCTGAGTGTGACCTATCTCTTTAAGTAAACCCTGATCCCATTCTGGAACTTTACCTATGTCTCTGCTTTTAATTCAACTCCTATGCCAAGGCAAGAACCCTGGAATCAGTCTAGCTGGGGACCCCCTTTCAATCAAATCTGAGAAAGATGTTCTGGAAAACTATCTTGTATTTAGTACAATTCTGTAAGAACTCTCCTTCTGAGAGGTTAAAGATCAAGACACCACCGAATGGTGAACTAGACAGGCTTGCACGAGTTGCACAGAACGGCAGGGAGCCATCTACCTGTCCTCAATCTCCTGAAGCCTCCTTCGGGCAGCTTCACACGGGGCTTCTCCGGTTGTCTGATCCATTTCTTCACAGACGACATCTAACATGCCAGGGACGGAAAGGTCACCAGGGCACGGCCTGACTCCAGGACCCTCCACATTCTGCTGTGCACAAAGAATCCAGTCATTAGGACCAGCACAGAGCTCTGCTTCAGTTAGCCTTTTTTTCCTTACTGGACAACTAGAAGAGAAAAAGGAGAGAGAGAAAGTTCGCTCATTTGTTCAATGAAAATTCCAATATAAAGCAAATATATATCATGTGTTTCAAATTAAATGAATATAAGAAAAAACTAGTTTCGATGGAATGTGATTACAACATGGAAAATCATGCATTTTCTCCATCACTCTTATAGCCTCCCTAAGAAGTTTTCTTCTACTGATCATTGTCAAATTAGGCTGTACCTGCAAAATCTTGTCTTTTTAGATTTTAAAGGTTCAATATGGGAACTTAGAAGTCATTTCTACTCATCTCACTCTGGAAAGGTCAAGTGGGAAGTAAAGAACCAAATATCACAAAGAAGCCATTCAGCACCAGTTATATTTTGTCACATAGCTGCTGCACGATCAAATATATGGGAGATGGTCTGGCAGCCATTCTTTATTCCTTCACAACAGAAACATATGCCTCACCAGATCTGTTCCAAGAACTGCAGAGACAGGTGGTATCACTGACTTCTTGGTCTCCTCCAATATATCAGGGACTATCTTTAGGTTCTATCAGTCCCCAACTAATAAAGGGGTCCTACCTTGCAACATGCTCCATTTCTTGGAAAAATTTGTACTTCATAGGTGTCTTACGATTCATCAAATTCAAATTCTTTCTTTTGCATAGTTGGAAAAAAGAACCTAGAAAATCTAAACTGGCTCCTCCAAAGTGTCGCCATCGTAGAGTGTTGGCAACCACATTCCAGAGTTCCTGAACCCTACCTATCTCTATGCCATTTCTAAATCCTCCCGCCTCCTTAGAGGTGGTTCAGCTGTTCCAGCCTGTACTATGAACTAGTATTTGTAAGCACTACAATATGCTGAAAGCTATCTGAACCAAGCTAAATGGACACCTGGCTCTCTTCAATTTAAGTATTTAAACCAAAAGTATGTTATTGCCTGACATCAGCAAGCACAATCTCAAGACCAGAATACAGCTCTGTAAACAAAACAAAACAAAACAATCATTAATGGCCACCACAGCTCCTGATTCTCTAAACTGAGAATCAAAGGAAGTAGTCTTTTTACAAGGGGAAATTTCTATATTATGTCAAGGATGCGGACATCAACATTAGTCTCCAGCTATATAAAACCTGACAACCAAGAATGTCCTCTTCTAATTTTTGATAGGAATCAACTCTCAAATAAAGTGATGGGTTTATCGTTAGTTTTAATTCCTAAGAAAGTATTAAGAATGTTTAGCTACATACTGAATATTTCTATAACATTTGAATAAAGTGATGTTTTAGAAACAATAGTTATATATGTTAAAATGCATTTAAGAAAAAGGAGAATAAATCTAAAAGGAATAGGCAATTTCCTAGCACATCTAAAAACTCAGCTATGAAATTATGAGTGTAAAAGCTGGGTTCTGCTCTCCAACAAGATTCAGCTATTTTGTGCCTGGTGGTCAACTTTGGAAATAATTAGAGATCACTAATGCCCTCTCTTCAAAACGTAATATAAAATAAAAGACTCATAAGAATGGTAACAGCTATGAAGGTAGCAGCCAGGCAGCAAACATTTGGCCAATGGACATTCAAATGTGTCTTATCCTCCCAGCATCTCAATCTCCATTTGCAAATTAAAGGTGGTTGACTTTTCAAGCCAAAAGCTTTCACACTTTAAACTTTTTTATTTATCTCAGAGCTGGGACCCCTTACTCAGTAAGATCTTAGGGCAAATTTCTAAAGGTAAAAGCAAAAAGGTCCCTATTTTATCCACAGCAAGAGTATAACTATTTGGGCAGACGTACAGCTGTGTTGAAGATGCACTTTGGGATGCACACCGCCTCTGCTGCATCTCAGCTGTGCTTCTGATTACACATTCACATGCCGGGAGGCAGCAGGTGATGGTTCAAGAACCTGAGTCCCTGCCAACCATGCGGGAGACCCTAATCGAATTCCTGGCTCCTTACTTCAGCCTGGCCCAGAATGGGCTGTTACAGGCATTCAGGGAGTGAACCAGATTAAAGATCTTTGTTTCTCTGCCTTTCAAATAAAAGGAAAATAGATTTTAAAAAATTTAATATTTATATTTTATTTGAAAGGCAGAGTTGGGCCAGGCCAAAGCCAGTAGCCTAGAACTCCATCTGGGTCTCCCAAGCACTTGGGCCATCTTCTACTGCTTTCCTAGGCGCATTAGCAAGGAGCTAGATTAGAAGTGGAGCAGCCAGGACTCAAACCAGCACCTATATGGGATTCCGGCATCACAGACAGCAGCTTAAAGACAGCAGCTTAACCTGCTGTGCCACAAAGCCAGCACCCATAGATAAAAATATTTTTTTAAAAATCACAAATATTATCTGGTCCAGTGGTTTTAAATTAAGGCAACTTGGGGTCAGCATTGTGATACAGCAGGTAAAGCCTCTGTCTGTGATGCTGGCATCCCATATGGGTGCCAGTTCAAGTACTGGTTGCTATACATTCTGATGCAGCTCCCTACTAATGGCCTGGGAAAAGCAGCAGAGGATGGCCCAAGTGCTTGGGCCCCTGCACCCACATGGGAGACCCAGATGAAGCTCCTGGCTCCAGACTGGCCCAGCTCTGATTGCTGTGGTCATTTGGGAAGTGAACCATTGGATGGAAGATCTCTCTCTGTAACTCTGACTTTCAGATAAATAAATAAATATTTAACAAAATTTTAAAAATACATTAAGGCAACTTCTAAAGAAACTGATGAATTTATGTAATCAAGTTTCTGATGGCAAAAAAAGGTCAAAGTTGAAAGATAAAGGACAAATTTGAGGAAATTATTTGCAACATACATAATAAGCTGCTAACTTACCTATAAACCACTGAAAAGACCAATAAACTAATAAAAATGTGTAGAAACAAGAATTCACACAAAGTTAAACACAACTAGTTTAAACACCAAATATTTACTACCACTTATAATGAACAAATACAAACCTAAAGAGTTTACTTACTTCTTTCACCTTTTTAACTATAAGAAACCTACACATGGACAGGCTGGCCTAGCAGTTAAGATATCTCAATATCACTCATAATGAATAAATACAAACTGAAATACTAATCTGACTCCGTTCACTTCTTTAACTATAAAACCCTATGCAGCTGTTTGGTCTAGAAGTTAAGACACTGGTTGGGGCACTTGACTCCCATACTGGGTAGCCTAGGTTTGAGTTTAGGCTCTACTTCTGAATTCCTGCTTCCTGCTTAATGTGCATTGTGGGAGGCAGCAGATGATGGCTCAAGTACTTGGGTCCCTGCCACTCATGTGAAATACCTCGGTTTGAGTTCCTAGTGCCTGGCTTCAGCCTGGCCCCAGCCCTGGCTGTTATAAGCATTTGGGGGAATGAACCAAAGGATAAAGATCTGTATGTCAAAACAAAACATTTTAAAAAACAACAATTTGGGAGACCTATAATCTATACTGGGGTGGCTGGGTCCAAGCCCAGCTCTGGATTCCAGCTTCTTGTTAATACACACTCTAGTGGCAGCAAGCCCTTGGACCCTGGAAGGCCAGGATTGCGTTCTCACCTCCTAGCTTTAGCCTCTGTAGGCATCTGGTGAGTGAACCGAATCAGTAATACACAGGTTAACCACTCCTAAACAATTAGAGAATTATACTGCACACATTCTTGTGAGGTTTCTTTTGCTCATATTATAAGACACATGATGTTGATAAGTATAGCTTTGGTTTTTCCTGTATGGAACTCTACTGCACAGATTTATAATTTATTTCATCCATTTCGCTGCTGAATGACATTTGGGATGTTTCCCAGTTTTGAATTCTCATGACCAAGGATGCCTTGTCTCCTGGTGCACATGTCAATGCAGATTTCTAAGTACATACTCAGGAGGGAAGGTGTTTGGTAAACAGGAAGGTATGTGTGCCTTCAACTTTATTAGACAAGACCAAGCTGTTTTTCAAAGTCCATGTACTGAGTTATGCTCTCATTTAGTGTCTGAGTGTTCTCCGTGTGCCCTATGTGCCACAGTATCTAGTGGGAGAGAGCTTTGTGGCTTTGCTATACACTTCCCCAGAGACTGATATGGCTGAACACTTTTTCATTTGATTGGTAATGTGAATATTACTCTCTGGGGAATTTTCTTATTCCCTTTGCTATTAGATAGGCTGCCTATGAGATGTAATTTTTCAGCTACCAGCTGATTACTGATAAATTTTTTTTTAAAGTATACGTGTTCAGCCTAGCAGTTAACATCGGTGCTGGCATCACATCGAAGGGTGCCTGGGCTCCTTACTCAGCTCTAGCTCCGGACTCCAGCTTCCTGCTTACGCAGACCTTGGGAATAAGCAGTGCCGGCTCAAGTAACCCAGCTCCCGCCACATCACAGGAGACTTGGAATGCATCCCCAGGTCCCAGCTTTAGCCTAGCTGAAGAGGCAACCACTGCAGGCATGTGGACAGTAAAGCCACAGATGGCGGCTCCGTTTTCTCTACCCCTCAAAATAAAGTGCAATTCTCTAAGAAAAATGGAAAAACAGGTATTTTCACTGCAAGTACAAACTGTTCAAATTTTAAACGGCATACACTTTGTGTCCCAGCAATTCTGCAACTAGGAATCATCTACTTGCAAACATACATAAGAGACTTCAGAAGTATTTTCATGATAAATCTGTTAACTGCAAAAAGTCAGAAATGACTTAGAAATTCATCATTAGGAGACTCGCTAATTATGCATACCCAGTCCTATAACAGAACCCCACTCAACTGCTGAAGAATTAGCTAGAGCTATTTGCTGACGTAGAACTACAGGGGTAAAAAAAAGATCAACGGGTTACACAGGCGAGACAGCATCTTCCCAGCAAAGTGAAGACCCAGAGGCTTACACAATCCCAAATCCAACAGTTTCCAGACTGTCTTCCAAACAGGAACCAGGTAAGAAGGTGGCTGCCTCTGGGAAGAGACCTGGGTCCATGGAGTCTTTACGACTTTTCAACAAGTGCCTTTGAATTATTTTACAGAACGCTAACATGTTTCAAAATTCAAACAATTACAACCCCTTCCAGAGGGAACTCTTCTCTCCGGACTCCTCTGCCAGCCACTCACTGTCCCTAAAAGGCAACCGATGTTCCGGGCTTCCTGGGCCTCCGTCCAGAGACACACCTAACTTCTTCTTCTTTTACCTTTTCACTTTAGTTAGTTTAGTTTAGGCCCGGGGTTAACTTAGGAGCGACTATGCAGGGGCTCAGAGGCCACCGAAACTTACTCCTCCTCCTCCTCTTCCTCCTCCTCCCGCTTGTGCTTCTTTTTACAATGAACCGAGACACTGTTGAAACAAAACAAACCCAAGTCAGTCCGTGGAGAGCTCCGCGCGCGGTTACACACTGGGGCATCACCGCTCCCTCGCTCCAATCGGCTCGCTCACCCCGGTCCTGGCCGAAAATACCGGTCAGGGGGTCAGTCGGGTCACGCCGGCTGCTCCCGAGACGCAGCCTGCGACATCTAAACTTGTCATTTCGGGGAGGTAACGGGGGTCGGGGGGCCGAGGCAGTGCGCGCTGAGCTCCTGCAGGGTCCCGCCCCGGCTCCGTCCCCCTCTGCTTCGCAGACCCGAGGGTCCCGCCCCGGCTCCGTCCCCCTCTGCTTCGCAGACCCGAGGGTCCCGCCCCGGCTCCGTCCCCCTCTGCTTCGCCGACCCGAGGGTCCCGCCCCGGCTCCGTCCCCCTCTGCTTCGCCGACCCGAGGGTCCCGCCCCGGCTCCGTCCCCCTCTGCTTCGCCGACCCGAGGGTCCCGCCCCGGCTCCGTCCCCCTCTGCTTCGCCGACCCGAGGGTCCCGCCCGGGCTCCGTCCCCCTCTGCTTCGCCGACCCGAGGGTCCCGCCCCGCTCCGTCCCCCTCCGCTTCGCCGACCCGAGGGTCCCGCCCCGCTCCGTCCCCCTCTGCTTCGCCGACCCGAGGCCCCCGGGGGTCCGTCCCCCTCTGCTTCGCCGACCCGAGGCCCCCGGGGGTCCGAGACGCGCTCTCCAAGTTGTCCCCGCGCCGCGAGGGCCCCCGGGCTCCGACCCGCCGAGTCTCACTTGTCCGACCGGACTCCCCGCGCGGTGCGGCCGCGGGCGACTTGCGGTTAACGTCGCGCTCTCTGCGGATCAGCGTCCTCAGCTCCCCACGGGGCTGAGAAGCCGCCCGCGCACGGCCGCGGGGAGCGATGACCCGCCCGCCCGCCCGCCCGGCTCCTCACCGTCCGCGCGCCGCGCTCCCGCAGGGGCTGCTCGGGGCGGCGCGGGCTCCCGGCCGCGGGACCAGCTCGGCGCCCTCGGCTCCCGGCGGGAAGGCCCGGCCGGGGAAGGCCGGCGGCGGCTGCAGGAACTCCGAGGCGCCGCTCAGGGGCAGGCCGCTGAAAGGCCGGCCGAGCGCGGCCATGGCCGGCGAGACCAGGAGGCTTCGTCCGCGGCCCCCGCCACCCGCGTCCCCAGGCCCGGCAGCTGCGGCCACGGCGACTGCCGAGAGGCGCCCGCCTCCGAGCCCGCTCCGACCCCACGTCACGCCTTCTAGAACCCTCCACCCCGAGCCGCCCAGGGGCATGCCGGGATTTGTTGTGTGTGGCGGGCCGCCACCGCGAGGGATGCCGGGAGTTGCGGTCCTCGCAAACTACAAACAATATGGCTGCCTCTTGACTTCGTCGTTGGGGCTTTGAGGTAAATCCTCGGTTCGAATCCTCACTGAGGAACAGGCGTTACACACGCCTCTGTCCCTCAGTTGTGAAAAAGGAGAATAACTCGGTTGGATGTGAGGAGTAAATGAATTCAAACATTCAGAGCCCTCAGAAGACTGCTTGGTACACCGGGATCAATTTTGATTCCTTCTGT
Source organism: Sylvilagus floridanus (assembly GCA_949820135.1). NCBI lineage: Eukaryota > Metazoa > Chordata > Mammalia > Lagomorpha > Leporidae > Sylvilagus > Sylvilagus floridanus. The sequence continues at coordinate 161,928,360 of OX463233.1, forward strand.
TGAAATGGAGTTGGTGATGCCTCAGAGGGAACTGCGTCATCAGTGGAAGGGGTAATGGCGGCCGGGATAGCGCAGACTGTCGGCTCCGATCACGTGACCGGGCGCCATGTTTTTCCACCTCAGGGAATGGCACCATCTTGCAGTCTGGGCCGCTTATGCCAATGTCAGCGCCCTTCCGGGAAAAAAAAAACAAGACATCTGTGATTGAGCCAAGATGGGTTCATTGATTCATTGAAGTAAGGGAGAGGGCTCTTGATAAGATCTGGGCTGGTGTTGGGTGATTTGGGGGAAAGGTTCACAGAAGCAGCCTTGCTCAGGAATTAATACTGTCAGGAAGCAGAGATAATTGTGAGGTTGGTATTTTTATCTTTTCTAGACACTAGGAGGAATGAAGGGAGGCCAAACCTGGATGTTCCATCATTTTTGTGGCTTGGACAATGTTCATGTTTTTATCTGTGCTCAGACATGATTACCATGTGGTCTTGTTTTTAGCTTGCTCTGTGAAGGTCACATGGAATTACAAAGGAACTTCAAAAGGTTCATGGAAAAATGAAATTTAAAGATGTTTATTTTTGTGCACAAACTTTTGAAATCCATGCATAGTTTGCTCATAACACACATTTTTCATGAGCTTTTTCAAGACCCTTTGTGTACATAAATTTCATTTTTTTGCACCAAAATAAACTTAACCTTTTTTCAAGTCAGTGTCAACTTCCTTTTAAAAATTTTTGTCTTTAAAAATTTTTCATTTTTTTCAACCTGAAAAGCAGAGAAACAAACACACAGAGAGAAAGAGATCTCCCAACTGATTAGTTCCCAAATGTCCCCAAGGCTGGGACTGGGCCAGGCTGAAACCAGAAGCCAGGAACTTAGATCAACCACCACTTAGTGGGTGACAGGGACCCAACTACTTGGTTCAATATTGCATTAGGTTTGCCTGTTTCACAAACATGTTTTGGTCTCATATGGGTTCCCCACCCCCCTTTTTATGTATTTGTTGATTAATTGGGCTTTCTGGACATGGGCATGATCCTGGTGAGCACTGCTGGATGATGAGCACATACATATGGCTTCTCAGGTCCGTCAACATGAGAGCTTGGAACACAGGATGAAAGACATGGCAGGGACCAGTGCTGTGGCATTGTGGGTAAAGCTGCCGCCTGCAATGTCAGCATTCCATAAGGCTGCTCCACTTCCGATCCAGCTTTCTGCTATGGCCTGGGAAAGCATACAAGATGGCCCAAGTTCTTGGACCCCCGTACCCGTGTGGGAGACCCAGAAGAAGCTCCTGGTTCCTAGCTTCTGATCAGCTAGGCTCTGGTCATTGTGGCCAGTTGGGAGTGAACCAGCAGATGGAAGACACTCTCTCTCTCTGTAATTCTTTCAAATAAATAAAAATAAAATCTTTAAAAAAAAAAAAAAGACAAGGCAGATACTCCCACTTACAGATAAGCATAAGTACCATTGAGTGTGTAAACAAGTGGGACTTTGCAGAGGGACTGGGATATCCGTGTTACTGTGACCCCACAGGATCCATCATCGCTTGCCTGCTGGAGTCTCCCAGCTGATCTCTCTGTCACCACTCCTACCCTCCAGCACACTAGCTACCCTCTTACTCCTGGGACAAGGATTAATCTTCAAATTCCTCAGAATCCCTCTCCTGCCTACCTCTCCAGCTTCTCTACTTGATCTGCCCATCCAGCCTTTTGGATTTCTTTTTTCCCCATTTTTTAATTGAATTTCGATCAGTTCCCCTGACCTCCAAACTTTTACATACATTTGTCCCTCTTCCTAGTTAAAAACTGCCATTTTTTGCTTCCAAACAGAGCTTCCTACTGTATCAGATGTTTGTGGTTGGGGGTGAGTGTTTGGCGCAGCAGTGAGGATGATGCTTGGGACACTGCATCCCCTATCCAAGTGCCTGGTTCAGGTTCTGGCTCCTCCACATCTGATCTAGCTTCCTACTAATGCATACATTGGAAGGCAGCAGGTGATGGTTCACGTACTTGGGTCTCTGCCTTCCATGCAGGAGACCTGGATTGAGTTTCAGGCTTCTGGCTTCAGCTTGGTCCTGCTCTGGCTATTACAAGCATTTGTGGATTGAATCAACAGATGGAAGATCTCTCTCTGATTCTCTCTTTCTCCTCTTTGCCTTTCAGATTAAATGAAAGTACATAAATTTAAACACTTTAAAAATGTGTGTGGTGCTTTTGGATCCAGCAGGAGGAAGGCAATAAAAATTGCAGGCAGTAGAGAATGGTTCTACTTTAAATTCTTGGGATACTTATCTGTGGAATGATTTCTATTAGTAGGCAAAAAAAAAAAAAAAAACTCAGGAAGTCCAGGACTTTCACATAGCTTGCTGGAGTCAACATGAATGAGAATGCCCAGGATGCCTCTTTTTGGTGCCCTTGCCTGGGACAGAACAAATGGGCAATTGGTCTGAGCAGTGAAGTATTTCTCTTGTTTCCATTTGGTTCCAAGGAACAATGGAAGGGCTTTTGAATGCTTTCTTGGTCATTCATTATACTTTGTTCTCACAGCCTTCACATATGTCTAAAAAAATAAAACCACAGTTAATTAAGTTTCACCAAGAGACATTTTCCCCCTGCATGGCACTATGATATGGCCTAAATTTTTCTTTACTATTAATGTGCTGAAATAACAAAGATTACAACAGAAATAAAGAGTAGAGAAGATTAGCAAAACCAAGAGTTTGTTCCTTAAAAAGATTAACACAGGGGCAAGATTGTTATGTAGTGTGTAAAGCTGCCGCCTGAGATGCCAGCATCCCAGATGGGCTCTGGTTCAAGTCCTACCTGCTCCACTTCTGATCCAGCTCCCTGCTAATGGCCTGGGAAAAGCAGTGGAGGATGGCCCAACTGCTTGGGCCCCTACCACTCATGAGGGAGATCTGGAAGAAGCTCCTGGCTTCAGTCTAACTCAGCCTGGCCTTTGTGGTACTTGAGGAGTAAATCAGTAGTTGGAAGATCTCTTTCTTTGTTTCTTACTCTCTGTAACTCTGACTTTTGAAAAAAAAAATGAATCTTTAAAAAGAAAAGGACTAATACAATATACAAACCTTTAGCTGGACTGATGAAGAAACAGAATTTGAAGGCTCAAATTGCTAAAATCAGGAATCAAAGAGGGAATTGTGAATAAATGTGTGTCAACAAAGACACAAATTAACAAATTCAAGAAGAAATAGAAATAGAATAGAAATAGAAATCCTGAATAGGGGTAGGCATTTGACTGCAAGCTTGCTAGTGACTGAGGAGAGGAGTGTGAGGACCTGGTGTAAGTGGGCACTGGGCCCAATGGCTAAGCCGCCACTAGGGATGCCCACGTTCCATATCACAGTGCCTAAAGAGTCCCGACTTGGGGCTGGTGCTGTGGTGTAGTGGATAAAGCCACTGCCTGCAGTGCCAGCATCCCATAATGGCACCGGTTCAAGTCCTGATTGCTCCACTTCCAATCTGGCTCTCTGCTATGGTCTGGGAAAGCAGTAGAAAATGTTACAAGTCCTTGGGCCCCTGCACCTGTGTGGGAGACCTGGAAGAAGCTCCTGGTTCCTGGCTTTCGATTGGCGCAGCTCCGGCCATTGTGGCCAGTTGGGGAGTAAACCAGCAAATCGGAGATCTCTCTGTCAGTCTGTATCTTCTTCTTCTTCTTCTTCTTTTTTTTTTTTTGTCTTTTTGTCTTTAAAATAATATTTAAAAGAAAGAATTTCTGAAAAGGCATATAGGAGATGGATTAGTAATTAACCATCTTCCTACAAAGAAAAGACCATGTGCATGTGATCACCAGTGTAGTGTATTGGATATTACAGAAGAATCAGCAGCAGTCCTTCACAGCCTTTTCCAGAAAATAGAGGAGCGAGGACAACTTTTTCTCACTCATTCCATAAGGCCAGTATTACCCTGATATCAAAACCAGACAAAGATATCACAAGAAAAAGAAACAGACCAATATCTTTCATGACTACAGACACAAAAATTCTCAGCAAAATACGAGCAAACCAAACCCAGCAACATATTTTAAACAATTGTATACCAGGACCAAATGGGATTAATTCCAGAAAGCACATGCTGTGATTTAGATATGGTATGAGGATGCTCCCCAAGGGTCCATGGGTTGAGGCTGGATCCCCATTGTGAGATATTAAGATAGTGAAAACTTATTCCAAGTGTAGGGTTTACAGGTGGGCCTTTGGAAGGTCATTAGAGTTAGATAAGGTCATCCAAGTTGAAGTTCCCGGAGTAAGTACTGGTGGCTATATAAGGGGAGAGACAGAGAGCGAGAGCGAGAGAGAGGAAGAGTGAGAGTGAGAGTGGAAGAGAGACCAGAAGATACATACACACATGTAATTCTTGGCTCTTGGCGTTTGATGTCTGTGTTGCCTTAGGAAGCTGCCAGTAAGAAGGCCATCACTAGACAGAACTGCGAGCCAAAACAAACCTCTTTTTTTTTTTTTTAAGAAGTTAGCCTGTCTCATATATTTCATTACAGTAATAAGAAATGAACTAGTACAGTAAAACTGGTTCAATGATCAAAATCAATAAACTCGATCCACCACATCAACAGGCTAAAAAGCAATGATAAAATCATCTCAATAGATACAGAAAAAACACTTGTCTAAACGCAACATCTTTTATGATGGATAAAACAAATCAGGATTAGAAGAGACAGTTCTCAAGCTCATAGAGGGCATTTAGGAAAAATCACAGTTAACATCTTACTAAATTGTGAAAAGCTGATTGCTGGTAGAGTTGAGAATAAAACAAAAATGTCTGTTCTTGCCATTTTTATTCAACATGGTTTTTATATTCTAGCCAGACCAGTAGGCAAGATACTTAAGAAACAGGGGCCAGTGTTGTAGCACAGTGGGTTAAGCTGTCATAATTTTGGTGTCTTCTCTCAGAGTTCCAATTTGAGTCCTGGTTACCCTGCTTCCCATCTGGCTCCCTGGGAAGACAGCAGAAGAGAGCGAAAGTGCTTGGGCCCATGCCACCCATGTTGGAGACCTGGATGGAGTTCCAGGTACCTGGCCCAGACCTGGCTGTCACAGTCATTTGGGGAGTGAAACAGCAGATGGAACATCTCTCTCTCTCTCTCTCTCTCTCTCTGGCTTTGTTTTTTAAATAGATAAATCTTTAAAATAAAAAAAGGAAAGATCTTGTCTGGACGGTTGATATACAATGTAAATCTTTTCCCATTTAAAAAAAAAAAAAGGAAAGAAACAAGGGCATTCAGAATGGAAAAGAATGAGTAAAACTATGGCTCTTTGTGTATGACATAACTATAGAAAGTCCCAATAAATCTACTAAAAAACATTGTAGAGTAGATCAGATTGTGTGACAGACGCTGGGGGCCAGGAGGGAACAAGAGAGAGGGCTGTCGGGAAAGACAGTTATCTTCAGCATCCTTTCCAACTCTTTTTTTTTTTTTTTAAAGATTTATTTATTTATTTGAAAGACAGAGTTACAGAGAGGCAGAGGCAGAGAGAGGTCTTCCATCTGCTGGCTCACTTCCCAAATGGGCTAATCTGAAGCCAGGGTTCAGGAGCTTCCTCTGGGTCTCCCATGCGGGTGCAGGGGCTCAAGAACTTGGGCTGTCTTCCGTTGCTTTCCTAGGCCATAGCAGAGAGCTGGATAGGAAGTGGAGCAGCCGAGACTTGAACTGGAGCCCGTATGGGATGCCGGCATTGCAGGTGGCAGTTTTTTTTTTTTTTTTTTTTGACAGGCAGAGTGGATAGTGAGAGAGAGAGACAGAGAGAAAGGTCTTCCTTTTGCCGTTGGTTCACCCTCCAATGGCCGCCGCGGATGGTGCACTGCGGCCGGCGCACCACGCTCATCCGATGGCAGGAGCCAGGTGCTAGGTGCTTTTCCTGGTCTCCCCATGGGGTGCAGGGCCCAAGCACCTGGGCCATCCTCCACTGCACTCCTGGGCCACAGCAGAGGGCTGGCCTGGAAGAGGGGCAACCGGGACAGAATCCGGCGCCCCGACCGGGATTAGAACCCGGTGTGCCGGCGCCGCAAGGCGGAGGATTAGCCTGTTGAGCCACGGCGCCGGCCTGCAGGTGGCAGTTTTATCTGCTATGCTACAGCGATGCCTCTTACTCATCTTTTTTCATTTTTTATTTTTATTTATTTATTTATTTATTTTTGACAGGCATAGTGGAGAGTGAGAGAGAGACAGACAGAGAGAAAGGTCTTCCTTTGCCTTGGTTCACCCTCCAATGGCCACCGTGGCCGGCGAATTGCGCTGATCCGAAGGCAGGAGCCAGGTGCTTTTTCCTGGTCTCCCATGGGGTGCAGGGCCCAAGCACTTGGGACATCCTCCACTGCACTCCCTGGCCACAACAGAGAGCTGGCCTGGAAGAGGGGCAACTGGGACAGAATCCGGTGCCCCGACAGGGACTAGAACCTGGTGTGCCAGCGCCGCAAGGCGGAGGATTAGCCTGTTGAGCCATGGCGTCAGTTCCTTTTTTCATTTTTAAAGATTTGTTTATTTATTTGAAAATCATAGTTACACAGAGAGAGAAGGAGAGGCAGAGAGGTCTTCCATCTGCTGGTGCACTTTCCAATTAGTCGCAACACCCAGAGCTGCGCTGATCCGAAGCCAATAGCCAGGAGTTTCTTCCAGGTCTCCAATATGGGTGCAGGGGCCCAAGTACCTGGGCTATCTTCCACTGCTTTCCCAGGCCATAGTAGAGAGCTGGATGGGAAGTGGAGCAGTCAGGTCTTGAACCGGAGACCATATGGGATGCTGGCACTGCAGGCGACGGCCCTACCTGCTATGCCACTGCAACAGCCCCAACCTCTTACTCATCTTTAAGAAGGAAGCCAGGGCCGGCACATTGGCGAGTGAAGCTGCCGCCTGCAGTGCCGGCATCCCATATGACTGTGGGTTCGAGTTCCGGCTGTGCTCCACTTCCAATCCAGCTCTCTGCTGTGGCCTGGGAAAGCAGTAGAAGATGGCCCAAGTCCTTGGCCCTTAAACCCTCGTGTGAGACCAGAAGAAGCTCCTGGCTTCAGATTGGCACAGCTCTGGCCATTGTGGCCATCTGGGGAGTGAACCAGAGGATGGAAGGCCTCTCTCTCTCTCTGCCTCTCCTCTCTCTGTGTAACTCCGACTTTCAAGTAAATAAATAAATCTTAAAAACAAAAAAGAGGAGGAACAGGGGGAGGGGAGCGGGAGGAGAAGAGAAGGAAGCCAAGGAGACGGGCACTGTGGAACAGTCGGTTAATCTTCCCCCTGCAGTGCCAGCATCCCATTTGGGCGCCTTTTCTAGTCCTGGCTGCTCCTCTAAAAAAGAAGGAAGCCAAGATTATAACCGGCACCGCGGCTCAACAGGCTAATCCTCCGCCTTGCGGTGCTGGCACACCGGGTTCTAGTCCCGGTCGGGGCGCCAGATTCTGTCCCGGTTGCCCCTCTTCCAGGCCAGCCCTCTGCTGTGGCCCGGGAGTGCAGTGGAGGATGGCCCAAGTCCTTGGGCCCTGTACCCCATGGGAGACCAGGAAAAAGCACCTGGCTCCTGCCATCGGATGAGCGCGGTGCGCTGGCCACAGTGTGCCGGCCGCGGCGGCCATTGGAGGGTGAACCAATGGGAAAGGAAGACCTTTCTCTCTGTCTCTCTCTCTCTCTCTCACTGTCTACTTTGCCTGTCAAAAAAAAAAAAAAAAAGATAACTCATGGGCCGGTGCCATGGCTTACTTGGTTAATCCTCCACCTGTGGCGCCAGCATCCCATATGGGCGCCAGTTCTAGTCCCAGTTGCTCCTCTTCCAGTCCAGCTCTCTGCTGTGGCCCAACAAGGCAGTGGAGCATGGCCCAGGTCCTTGGGCCCCTGCACCTGCATGGGAGACCAGGAGGAAGCACCTGGCTCCTGGCTTCTGATCAGCATAGTTCTGGCCATAGCAGCCATTTGAGGGGTGAACCAAAGGAAGGAAGACCTTTCTCTCTGTCTCTTTCTCTCACTGTCTAACTCTATCTGTCAAAAAAAAAAAAAAAAAGATAACTCACATCACACATTGCAAGTTTGATTCATGGCTCCAATTCCTGACTTCCACCTTCCTGCCAATGCAGACCCTGGGAGGCAGGGGTGATGGTTCAAGGAATTGGGTTCCTGCCACCCACGCGAAACTAGTTTCCAGCTCCCAGCTTCCGCCTAAGCCCTTGTGGACACTGGGCAGTGAACTAGCAGATGGGGACCTCTCCCTGTCTCTCTGTGTGTCTCTCTCTGCCTCTCAAATGAATAAATAAAATAAATTATATTTGAGTGCTTACTATGTGCCAGGCACTATGCTAAGCAGTTTTCATAGAGAATTTATTTCATTTATTTGTCACAATGATATGTGAAATAGGTGCTATTTTTATCAATTTTTTAAAAAGATTTATTTATTTGAGAGGCAGATCACAGAGAGAGAGAGAGAGAGAGAGAGAGACAGAAGTCTTCCATCTGCTGGTTCACTCCCCAAATGACCACAAGAACCAGAGCTGGGCCAATCCAAAGCCAGGAGCCAGGAGCTTCCTCCAGGCCTTCCACGCTGCTGTAGGGGCCCAAGGACTTGAGCCATCCTCCACTGCTTTCCCAGGCCACAGCAGAGAGCTGGATCAGAAGAGGAGCAGCCAGGACATTAATTGGCGCCCATATGGGATGCTGGTGCCATGGGCGCCGCAGGCAGAGGCTTGACACACTGCACCACAGCACCAGCCCCTTTATCAGCTTTTTAAAGCTGAGACAGTAAGTGGAGGGGCTGGGATTCAAACCCAAGGGTACTAGTCTGCCCTTATAGACTGGGTGGCTTAAATAACAGAAATCTGTATTCTCACAGTCTGGAGGCTGAAATCTAAGCTGAAGTTGCCAGCACGGTCAGTTTCAGTTTCTTTCCTTGGTTTACAATCTTAATTAATTCGTGAGCCCATGTCTATGCAGTCACCCTGGGAGTTAGGACTTCACCATAGGAATCCTGGGGTCGGGGGTATAAACATTCTATTCATAACAGTAGCACTGTCTGACACCGTGCTGGGAAGACAGGGCCTGGAAAGACAGTCATCAATCCGCCAGAACCTCTGATTTGTTCTGACACTCTGTTAGGAATGGCTTTGGTGGGAAGGGACAATGTATAATTTGCTTCATTTGTTGGTCAGGAACTGTGATCCAAATAGGGCTGCCAGCCTTTCAGACCAGAAGCATATCAGGGGGCTTTGACAGGGGACACTTGAAAGGGTTCCTGGACTGAGAAGGCCAGCTAGGCGTGCAGTTTAGATGAAAAGGGAAAGAATCTGGAAGAGGAAAAGAAGAGAGTAATCTGACTTCAGAAGCCAGGACTCAGAACCAGGTTTCTTTTTATTTAGCCCCAGAAACTCAGAAACGGTTTGCTGGAGCCCCAGCAGGCTTTCCAGCTGACAGCAACAGGTAGAGGGAGAGTTTCTTTGAAGTCCCTCCAAGGATGTCATTTTGGCAATGTTGATCTGACTTGTGTTTGTGGTCAGATTGTTTTGTTCCTGATCATTATTCCCAAGAACGAATGAAGACCGTCTGCACAAGTATTTCATGCTCTCCTTTCATGTCCCTTCTTGGTAGAAGCACACAGTGTAGTCAGGACATTTGCTTGCACTGCAGTTACTTACTTAAAGGACTCCTGGTGTGTTTTCAGTAACTCTCTTTGTAAGTTGCAGGGGGTGGCCCTGCAGATTGTACTGATATTTCTGAATACCATTAAGCCAGACGACCGCTGGGGTCGATTTGTCTTCTGAAAATCAGTCAATTATAGAAATTATAGAACGTTAGCTGGAGCGGAATTCACAAGATGCACATTTTATAGAAAGGGACAAGGAGTTGCAAAGGGGCTTGGAGAAGTATTTATTTATTTTCAGATTTAGTTATTTTATTTTAAAGATAGGGTTACAGAGAGAGGAGAGACCAAAACAAAAACTCTCCAAGTGGCTTAACCCACTGCACTACAATACTAGCTCTGGAATAGTATTTAAATCATGGTTCCATTCTTCATGAACATTTTTGGTATTTGCAAATTTTTTTTTGAAAGGTGGAGAGATAGAAATCTATTTACTAGATAACTCCCCAACACTCTGCAAGAGCCAGGACTGGGCAGGCAGAAGCCAGAAGCCAGAAGCCAGGAACTCAATACGGGTCTTCTATGTGGGTGGCAGGGACCCAAGTACTTGAACCTCACCTGCTGCCTCCCAGGGTGTTGCAATTGGAAGCTGAGTTGGGTTTGGAGTCCAGGCACTCTAGTATGGGATATGGGCATCCTGTCACCTTAACCGCTGTACCACATGCCAGCCCCTGACTTTTTTCAATTGTAAACAAGTGAGTGACTCTCCCAAGAAGAATGTTGTTTCTTGGGATTTTTTTTTTAAGATCAGAATTTTCTGTTTGGTATTTAATCCCCACTGATCCAGAGACTTAAAATAAGCAGACTGCCCTCCCCCACATTTTTGGTTTTTTCTTTCTGGAAATAGATCAAGACCTCAAACTGAATTTCCAAAGATCCAGAATGGGAAATAAAAGCTGCTTTGAGCTGATTTAGAAGAACATGGAGGGGCTGGTGCTGTGGTGCAGCGGGTTAACACCCTGGCATGAAGTGCTGGCATCCAATATGGGCGCCGGTTCAAGACCTGACTGCTCTACTTCCAATCCAGCTCTCTGCTGTGGCCTGGGATAGCAGTGGAGGATGGCCCAAGTCCTTGGGTCCCTGCACCCACGTGGATGACCTGGAACAAGCTCCTGGCTCCTGATCGGTGCAGTTCTGGCTGTTGTGGCCATCTGGGGAGTGAACCATCGGATGGAAGACCTCTCTCTCTGCCTCTCCTCTCTGTGTAACTCTCTCAAGTAAAAATTAAATAAATCTTAAAAAAAAAAAAAAAGAACATGGAAATAGTGATAAGAATGTTCACTATCCAGAGAGTAATTAATCCCCCCCCGCCCCACTTCACCAAGGTAGGGCAGAACCCATGGTGTGTAATACTATGCTCATTCTTGGGCATGTTATCTTCAGTTTGCAATGTAGGCCAAAGCCACCAACAGTGGATTTGCTTGTTACCAAACACAATGCCCCAAGCTACAGCAACAAAGAGGATTATTTATATAAGTGAAGGTCATGCCATTAGAAAGAAGTTATGGTTCTTGGGCAGTAGTTGGCAAACTCATGGCCACATGGGACCCACCACCTGTTTCATAAATAAAGTTTGATCGGAACACAGCCCTGTCTACTTGTTTACATATTGTCCATGGCTGCTTTTGTGTTACAGGAGTAGCAGTGACTAGTTATAACAGAGGCCATATGACGACAAAGCCTGACATATGTACTATCTGGTCCTTTGGAGAAAATGTTTCTGAATCCCTCCTTATATTATGGGCCCATGTATCTTAGTCTTTATTCCGGGTTCTTGCCCCCACAGAGGTAATAATTCAAAGCTGAGGCACAACACAGTGCACAAGTGACAGAAGGATTTGCTCAAGAGAGAGTATACATTCACCTGTGAGTGAAAGGGGGCACCCCCTTCCCATTATGATCTCCTTATGAGGTTGGGGTGGTGCCCTAATTGAATAAACAAACAGGGTAAAATGTAGCGTTTGCAAAATTTCTGTTGGTTGCATGGCACCTCCACATGGAGTTTAACTTCCATGTGGGCTTCATGCCATCTCCTCTTCCTGGTCCCAGATGAGATAATACAGGTGCATCAAGGGAATGTGGATGCACTGATCGACAGGAAAGGGGGTAGAGTTACAGTGCAGGCCTGGCAGAAATGCCAACCATTCCTGCCCAGTTCCCCCACAGCTCCTTCCTTAAAAAGACCGGGCAGTTCCATCCCCAGCTCTCCATCTACTGGCCCAGGCTGGGGGCAAGCTGTTCTCAAACACTCAAACCTCAGGTGAAGAACTACCACTCACGCTCTGAGAAGGCTGTTTTCCTTTGCCATCCATTCATGCTTGAGCCACAGGTTTAAGTAAGATATACACAGGTAAACTGTATTATTAACAGGAGCCAGAAAAGAAATATATAAGAACTTTATTTTTAAAGCTTTAAATTAGCAACAATTAGAGGGGAATCTTCTTTGACTTGAGCTTTTCTTCGACATTTGAAAAGTATCTCATCTTTGTTAAAATTTCCTTGGCTTTTTCAAAGTCATCTGAAATAAACAAGAGATACTGATGTAAGGTTTCATTTCAAGAACCAGAGCTGGCCACCAAGGCAGTCAGATCAAAGCTAAGCACTGGCCCTGGAGGGTGCATCAATTATTCAGTAAATAAATCTGAGCGACAGAGAGGGAGAACATCTAGATTGCTAAAAGGGATTAACCAGAAGGGGGAAGATTATGGTTGTTTACAGAATTCAGATAAATGAGAGAAGAGAAAAGCTGATTCTCTTCAAGACGGGGCCAAGTAACCAATGGGTTGTATTTTAAAAGTTTTCCGCCTGGGGCCAGCATTGTGGCAAATGGATTAAGCCACCGCCTGTGATGTGGGTATCCTATATGAGTGATGGTTGGAGTCCTGGCTGCTCTACTTCCAATCCAGATCCTGGCTAATGTGCCTAAGAAGACGGTGGAGGATGGCTCCTGCCATCCCTTGTGGGAGGCCTGGATGGAGTCCCTGGCTCCTGGATTTGGCCTGGCTCAGCCCTGGCTGTTGCTGCCATTTGAGGAGTGAACCAGCAGATAAAGATCTCTCTCTCTCTCTCTCTTTCTGTAGCTTTGTCTTTCAAATCAATAAAATAAATCTTGAAAAAAAAAAGTCTTCCCCTAACACATGTAGAGGTATAACAATGAAAAGGATGTGGACCCCCAGAGTGCTTCCTCTGTGCCGTGTGCCGAAGCACAGGCACGCGCTTCCCTCAGAGGCCTCCAGGCTGTAGGAATGATGCCTCTCAACAGGTGACTCTGCCCTGAAGGGGGTGTCTGGCAGTGTTTTGAGATGCTTTTGGTGGCTACAACTGGGGAAGTGGTGCCGACATCTACAGTGCACAGGACGGCCTCCCGCAGCGAAGAATGTTCTGGATCAGGGGAGAGCACTTAGTGCAGCGGTTAAGATGCTGCTTGGGACGCCTGCAGCCTGTATCAGTGCTTCCATGTGAGTCCTGGCTGTACTTGATTCCAGCTTCCTGCTAATGGCCAAGAACCTGGAACTCAATCAGGGTCTCCCACATAGTGGCAGGGACTCAATTATTTGAACCATCATCTCTGCCTCCCAGGGTGTATTAGCAGAAAGCTAGAATTGGGATCAGACCTGGGACTCGAACCCAGGCACTCTGATTTGGGATGTGGGGCATCCCAGGTGGTGGTTTAACTGCTGCACCAAATGCTCACCCCAGTCTCTGTCCTTTAACTGGTACATTGAGCTGACACTCAAAGCGATTCTTGCTATAGCTAGATTAAAATCTACCATATTTGTTACTGTTTCCTAATTGCTGCTCATTTGTTGTTCCTATTTTTGCCTTCCACTCTTTCTACCTTTTAAAGTTTCCATTTAATATTGTTTTCTAAAGATTTATTAATTTATTTGAAAGGCAGTGTGACAGAGAAAGACCAGGGGAGAGATAGAGAAAGATTTCCATTTCCTGGTTCACTCCCCAAGTAGCTACAACAGCCAGAGCTGGACCAGGCTGAAGCCAGGAGCCAGGAACTCCATCTGGGTCTCCCATGTGGGTGGCAGGGCCATCTTTTGCTTTCTTCCCAAATGCAGAGAACTGGGTCAGAAGTGGAGTAGCTGGGATGCAAACTGGCACTCAGATGAGGGATGCCAGTGCCTCAAGCAGAGGCTTAACCTGCTGTGCTGCAACACAAGCCCCCACCAGTGAACATTTTATGATTCCATTTTCTCTCAGCATATCAGTTACACTTTTTAAGACCCCCCCTTTTTTTTTTTGACAGGCAGAGTGGACAGTGAGAGAGAGAGAGACAGAGAGAAAGGTTTTCCTTTTGCCGTTGGTTCACCCTCCAATGGCCACCGTGGTCCGCGCGCTGCGGCCGGCGCACCGTGCTCATCCGATGGCAGGAGCCAGGTGCCAGAGCTTTTCCTGGTCTCCCATGGGGTGCAGGGCCCAAGCACTTGGGCCATCCTCCACTGCACTCCCGGGCCACAGCAGAGAGCTGGCCTGGAAGAGGGGCAACCGGGACAGAATCCGGTGCCCCAACCAGGACTAGAACCCGGTGTGCCGGCGCCGAAAGGTGGAGGATTAGCCTGTTCAGCCACGGCACCGGCCTAAGACCATTTTTAGTTATTGCCCTATAGTCTGCAAGAGGTACACTGAGAAATGTTCCAAGTGTATGTCTGAGTAACATTATACTGCTTCATGGTAGTGAATCCTAATTCTTTCCATCCTCCTTGCATCAGAGGTGTCCTTCATTTCATTTCTGCATAAACCTACCTAAGCATACTGTTGCTATTACTATTTTGAACAAACTGTTATCTGTTAGTTCAATTAAGAATCAGAGGGGTAGTTAAGATATTGGTTAGAATGTCAACATCCTGTATTGGAGTGCGTAGGTTTGAGTCCTGTCTCTACTTCCAAGTCCAACTGCTTCCTGCCAATGTACACCTCGGGAGGCAGCAGGTGATGGCTCAAGTACTCGAGTCTCTGCCACCCATCTGGGAGACCAGGTTAAGTTCCTGGCTCCTGGCTGTTATTGGCATTTGGGGAGTGAAACACTGGATAGGAGTTCTATTTCTTTCTCTGCCTGACTTTTGAATAAATAAAATAAGCAAGAAATTTTAAAAAAGGAAAATTAGTTTTTACTTCCATTAATGGTTTTCTGAAAAATCTATTTCTCTTTCATTTTGAAGGATAATTTTGTAGAATACAAAGTTCTAGGTGAGTGTACTTCTCTCAATACTTTTAAGTATTTTACTTTACATAATTCACCTTATCTTCTTGTATAAGTAGAATAGAAGCACTTCGTCCTATATAATGTTTAACTGGCATAGCACTGATTCTGGTATACAGTTTGTTTCTCCAGCAAGACTATTACTTCTGATAAGTACCAAGTGTTAACTATGCCACTAGAGCAAGACTATCACCTCTTAAAGGTAGAAATGTAGGTTAATAAATATTTTGCTTCTCTCCCTATATCCATTATAGGAAGAGTATATAATAGCTATTTAGTGAATGAACAGTTTTTGCCTCAATGCTTATGATTTCTTTACATATATAGAAAGTCAACAAATGAAGAAAATACCTTGTTCAAAAGCTTTGCCCACACTGTCAGTAAGTTCTTTCTGTTTAGCTGAAAGAGAAAACCCTTACTTTAGTTTTTCTATTAAAACAGACTCACAACTTGAAGATAACACTTTGCAATCATGCTGGTTTGAACACAAAGCAGGGAGCTCGGATTCAAAGTTAAGGTTTCATAACCTTTGTTGTACATAAACCATGACAGCAGGCACTATTTAGTGCAGCTTGCATGACCCTCTTTTTTTCTTTTTTAAAATATTTATTAAAAAAAAAGAGGAAAGACAACAGAAAGAGAGAGAGAGAGAGAGAGAGAGAATGTCTTCCATCTGCTGGTTCACTCCCTAGATGCCCACAATGGCCAGGGCTGTGCCAAGCCAAAGCCAGGAGCCAGGAGCTTCTTCCAGGTCTCTGATGTGGATGCAGGAGCCCAGGGACCTGAGTCGTCCTCTGCTTCCCTCCCAGGCACATTAACAGGGAGCTGAACTGAAGTGGAACAACTGGGACTTGAACCAGCACCCATATGATACTGGCACTGTGGGCTGTGGCTTTAACCTGTTGTGCTACAGCACCCCATGGGCGATCCTCATTACACTGTTTTTCTACCCCTGCCAGGTCCAAGGGAAATCAACAATGCTCATAAAATGACTATAGAATCATTAAAAAGAAAAGAAAAGAAAAAGACAAGGATATACCTTGATGTTCTCCACAGTCTGTCTTCCAGCATTCAGTGGGGAAAAATTCACACGCTGGGACCACCTATATCAGCCAGGCTATTACCAAGTGTTTTAGGCAACCACTTGCTATTTATAGGAAAAGGAACACATCCATGTCATACTGTGCTAAAAGAGAAGATGGCAAATGAAAGAAGTATCCTATTTTTCTGATGTTTCCTCACTTTACAGAAAGTGTGTTTTCCATTGTAAATAGCATAAATCACTTATTTACTGCCTTCTTTCAAAGCACTTTGAAATCTATTCTATGGGGCTGGCATTATGATACAGCATCTGTGACGTGGGAGTCCCATGTGAGTGCTGGTTGGATTCCAGCCGCTCCCTCCCTGCTACAATGCCTGGGGAGGCAGAGGAAGATGGCCCTCGTGTTTGGGCCCCTGCCACCCGCATGGCTGCGGACCAGGATGGAGTCCAGGTTGGATTTCTAGGCTCTCAGTTTCAGCCTGTCCCAGCTCCAGCTGTTGCAGCTATTTGGGGAGTGAACCAGTGGATGGAAGCATTCTCTCTCTCTCTTTCCCTGTCTGCAAATCTGCCCCATGGACACATGGGTAGTGAGTGGGGGGAGCCAGGAACAGCATCCAAGTCACCTGTCCTTGCCCAGGGTTTGAGAAGAGCCTCTCAGGTGGCAATGCTGTCAATGAACGAGCACTAGGAGCCTGGAGGCTCTGCAGGCTGAGCCCAAAACTAACTCTGTGCCCTTGTGCATTCTCCTGGCCTGGGCCTTACACACACCTGGAGGGGACAGCATTTAGCAATTAATCCAACGTGATGGCTGGTGATCTGCTCAAAGCCGAACGTCGTGACTGGGCCAGGCTAAGTGTTTCATGTTTCACTCATTTAATTCAATCCTTGCAACAACCATGACAAATTGTCCTCCTTTTTTTTTTTTTTAATTTAAAGATTTATTTTATTTATTTGAAAGACAGAGTTACAGAGAGAGGTAGAGACAGAGAGAGAGAGGTCTTCCATCTGCTGGCTCACTCTGGGATGCCGGCGCTTCAGGCCAGGGTTTTAACCCACTGTGCCACAGTGCTGGCCCCAAATTGTCCCCCTTTCACAGGTGGGAAACTTGAGGTCTAGAGGGGTGCAGTTATTTGCTCAAGTCACATAAAAAATCAGTAGCACTACTGGGACTGAACCCCAGCCCACCACCCCCTGATGTTTCTGAAGGCCCTGTCTCTCAGAGCAGAGTCGATGGGGCCTTCTGCCTGTGCACTGCTCCTTGCCCTGCCCCACCCAGCCCTCACATCTATCCGACAGTCCCTCACCACCACTTCCGTTTTACCTCTTTTCATGTTCATTAATTCACTCATTTAATATATACTGAGTTCCTACTATACTTCACGTACTATTCTGTGAGCAGAGGGCGTGAGAGAAGCGAAAAGCAGACATGTTTCTGTTTTGGCAGAGCTTCCATCTCTAATGGGGGAAGCTAGTGGTGATCAAATAATGTCACATAGGCCAGCAAAGTTATAACTGTGATCAGTACCCACAACCATTCCCAAAAGGGATGGACAGAGGTCAACAAAGGATTCTCTGAGGAAGTAATGATTGCTCCCGGATCTGAAACACACAGCATTCACTTAGATGCGGTGAAGGAGAAGAGAGACACAGATGGAAGCAACAGCATACGGCAGGGCCCCAGGTAGGAAGTGTCTGCTACAGATGAGGAACTGGAAGTTGGCCAGTGTGGCTGGACTGCAGGGGGGAAATGGAGGGGGTCAGAGGCCAGATCATGTAGGGCTTTGTAAGCCTTGCTAACAGATTTGGTCTGAAACCTGAGAGCAGTGGGAAGCCTCTTGAAGTTTTTAAGCAAGGTCCAGGCATTTGGCCTAGTGGTTAAAGCCTTGCTTGGGAAGCCTGCTTTCCGTGTCTTAGTGCTGGGGTTCGAATCCCGGCTCTGCTTCTGATTTCAGCTCCCTGCAAATGTGCATCCTGGAGGCAGCAGATACGGCCTTCGTCCCTGGGTTCCTGCCCCTCGAGTGGGAGAGCCGGGTGGAGTCCTGGCCTCACCCCGTCCAGACCTGGCCTTGCAGGGATCTGGGGAGTGAGCAGATGACAAGCACGTCTGTCTCTTTCTGTCTCGGTCATTCTTTTGCTCTACCAGGCCAGGCCTTTGAGGCCATATGGGGAGTGAACCACTGGATAGATTTCTTTTTCTTTCTGTCTCTCCCTCTCTGTTATCACTCTGCCTTTCAAATCAATTAATCAATCATCTAAAAAAGCGTCTAAGCAAGGCTGAGGGCAGTGATTAGATAAGGGTTTTAAAAAGAGCACAGGGGGCTGGTGTCTCAACTCACTAGGCTAATCCTCCGCCTGCGGTGCCAGCACCCCGGGTTCTTGTCCCGGTCCGGGCGCTGGATTCTGTCCTGATTGCTCCTCTTCCAGTCCAGCTCTCTGCTGTGGCCCGGGAGTGCAGTGGAGGATGGCCCAGGTCCTTGGGCCCTGCACCCACACGGGAAACCAGAAGCACCTGGCTCCTGGCTTTGGATCGGCGCAGTGCCCAACAGAAAAAGGAAGACCTTTCTCTCTGTCTCTCTCTCTCACTGTCTAACTCCGCCTGTTAAAAAAAAAATTAAAAAAAAAAAAAAAAAGAGCACAGGGGGCCTGAGGTTGACAGGCCAGTCAGATACTGTTGTCCAGGTTAGAGAATATAATAGCCAGAGACAGGGTGGGTAGTGAACACAGACGTCATTCAGATCAGCGCTTTAAGACTGGGGATGCAATGATTACAGCAACAGAGAATAGGGTTAAGGATACCATGCTCAACTACATGGTCTCATTCACTTAGAAAAGGAGAAAGTTTTTTTTTTTAAAGATTTATGTATTTACTTGAAAGTCAGAATTATGCAGAGAAAAGGAGAGGGGGAGAGAGAGGGAGAGAGGAAGGGAGGGGGAGAGAGAGGCAGGGAAGCAGGGTGGGGAGAGAGAGAGGTCTTCCATCTGCTGGTTCACTCCCCAGATAGCTGCAATGGCCAGAGCTGAGCTGATCTGAAGCCAGAAGCCAGGAGCTTCTTTGGGTCTCCCACACAGTTGCAGGGGCCCAAGGACTTGGGCCATCTTCTACTGCTTTCCCAGGCCATAGTACAGAGCTGGATCAGAAGTGAAGCAGTTGGGACTTGAACCGGTACCCATATGGGATGCTGGCACTGCAGGCGGTGGCCATACCCGGTGTGCACAGTGCTGTCCAGGAGGTTTTTTTTTTGTTTTTGGTGGGGAACAGACTCCGAAAAGGCAGGGACAGTAGGACTGTATCTTTATTGTTCTCTGCTGAATTTTTATTGTTATGCCCTGTGTCTGACGTACGGTAGGTACATCATAGTTCTTTGTCAAGGTGCCCAAGGGCATACAATCTGGGTGAAGCCTTTTCTATGTGGAATGGTTAATTTTATGTGCCAACTTGGCAAAGCTGGGCTGCCTTGTGGTTTGATCGATCAAGCACTCATGTCTCCAGATGCTGTGAAGGAATTGTGTAGAAGGAATTAATATTTATGATCATTTGACTATAAGTAAAGGAGATGCCCTCTGATATCACAGGTAGGCCCCATCTAATCAAGTCGAGGCATTAAGTGCAAAAACAGGTTTCCTGGAGAACGAATTCTACCTTAAAACCATAACACGGAAGCCTACTGTTTCCAGCCCTGCTGTCCTGACTTTATCAAAGAGTTTGGATGTGCCAGCCTCCCCAGTAATGTGAGCCAATTTCTTAAATAAGTGTCCCTAACCACCTATATATGGCCTATTGGTTTTCAGGAGAACTGAGCCTGATACATTCTGGCAGCAAGTAAAAATTAAAGCAATATGTGATCAGACCAGGATCTCAATATTTGCCATGCTGCACATTGCTAACTTCTGAGGCCCACTTTCTTTGTTAGAGATAACAGTATCATCACGACATCACAAGGGCCATTACTGTGGTGCAGGAGGTTAAGCTGCAGCTTGCAACGTCTGCCATCCCATAACAGAGAACAGGATGGAATCCTGGATGCTCTGCTTCTGACCCAGCTCTCTGCTAACATGCCTGGGAAGACCCCTGCCACCCATGTGGGAGAGCTGGGTGGAGTTTCCGGCTCTTGTCTTTAGCCTGGTCTAGCCCTGATTATTGAGCCCATTTGGGGAGTAAACCAAGCAAATGGAAGATATCTCTCTCACCCTCTCTGTAACTCTGCTTTTCAAATAGAAAAAAAAAAAAAAAAGAAAGAAATCTTGGGCTGGAGGGCTAGCATTGTGGTGTAGCAGGTTAAGCTCTGCCTGCAATGCCGGCATCCCATATGGGTGCTGTTCGAGACTGGGCTGCTCCGCTTCCAATCCAGGTCCCTACTGGTGTGCCTGGGAAAGCAGCAGCAGGAGGCCCAAGTACTTGAGCCCCTGAACACATATGGGAGATCTGGAAGAAGGTCCTGACTCCTAACTCTGGACAGGCCCCAGCTCCAGCTGCTGTAGCCACTTGGGGAGTGAAGTAGAGGATGGAAGATCTCTCTTCTCTCTGTAACTTTGACTTTCTAAATAAATAAGTACACTTTTTAAAATTTAAAAAAAGGGCTGGCGCTGCGGCTTACTAGGCTAATCCTCCGCCTTGCGGCGCCGGCACACTGAGTTCTAGTCCCGGTCGGGGCGCCAGATTCTGTCCCAGTTGCCCCTCTTCCAGGTCAGCTCTCTGCTGTGGCCAGGGAGGGCAGTGGAGGATGGCCCAAGTGCTTGGGCCCTGCACCCCACGGGAGACCAAGAGAAGCACCTGGCTCCTGGCTTCAGATCAGCGCGGTGTGCTGGCCGCAGTGCGCCAGCCGTGGCGGCCATTGGAGGGTGAACCAACAGCAAAAAGGAAGACCTTTCTGTCTCTCTCTCTCTCTCACTGTCCACTCTGCCTGTCAAAAAAAAAAAAAAAATTATAAAAAGTTATCATGGTTCTAGGCTGCCTTCTATAGGGTCAGAAATGTGTTTCAAGTTTAACCACCAGACAAGATTGGTTTCAGTATCAATTAGGAAAAAAAAATTCCCTGAATCATTATAATGACCAGTATATACTCCTTATGTTCATCTTCCATTTAGCTCTTGACATATACTCATAATGGCAATGAAATGCATTTGGTGGTGTTTTATATCTTACCTCTGACAATGGATTCAATCTCTTTCATGGCAGCTTCACTTTGAGCTTCTGCGAGTTTTTCATTGATTTCCATTATCTCCATGAGGAACTGCTTGTCCATTTCAGAATCTGTCCCTTCAGGAATCTCTACTCCATGGAGCTTTAGCTATTGGGGCAGACAGTAGGAAAAGTAAGTTTGGTTCAGGAAACTATGGCCAGAGTCCTACAAATCCTGTTCAGTCTTGACAACATGACACTGCTGGGCAAAACCTGAGCTGTCCCAACACCGACTGCCTGGAGTTAGGGTGCCAAAAACTGACTGCAACTGGAGTGCTGACACAGGAGCCTACTCTGTGCTCCCTGGAACTGCGGGAGTCAAGCATCGCATTCCCCCCATAGGCTGAACTACATTTTTGTAAAGACTTTGCTTGATTCTAAAATTTCTGGACTCTGAGATGCTCTCAGAAAGAAAAAAAAATCAAATACATGCGAAACTGATCTTCCCTAAAAGCCACCATCATTCAATCCTTGAAATTTATAGAAAATGGTTACAAAGTGTAGTTGAGGTGAGTAATATGTACAGAGACCACTCGAGAGAAAACTGTACTCATGTAGTATCTTTAAGACAAACAGCACTGGGTTCCTGAATGAGCTCCGCTCTCACGTACAATTCTATTGACTACAGGGAGACAGCTGTCTACACACTTGGCACCAGAGTCAGACATTTAAGGGCTGGGAAATCACCTTACAAGGTATAGTCCCCTGCTCAGCGGGGCCAGAAGGGTCTTATAGGCATCATTCACCAGGGTCGAATGCTTCTCCGAGAAGTCCTTTTCAGTCTGTTAATGGGGATGAAGACAGCCTCATTACCTTCCAAATCAGCTTCTTAACATTCACACATGCGTATAACATGCTGCTGGCCAGGCACCTAAGTAAGCACAAAACCAGAACCGCTGTTGGGGGCTGACACGTGGCATAGGGGGTTAAGGTGCTGCCTGCGATGACGGCATCCCATGTGGGTGCCAGTTCAAGTCCTGGCTGCTCCATTTCTTTATTTTTAATTTTCTTTCTTTTTTTTTTAAGATTGATTTAATTATTTGAAAGTCAGAGTTACGCAGAGAGAGAGAGGGAGCCAGGAGCTTCTTCCAGGTCTCCCATGCAGGTGCTGGGGCCCAAAGACTTGGGCCATCTTCTACTACTTTCCCAGGCTACAGCACAGAGCTGGATTGCAAGTGGAGCAGCTGGGGATTGAACCAGCACCTATATGGGATGCAGGCACTGCAGGCCCCAAGAAGCTCCTGGCTCCTGGCTTCAGATCAGCGCAGCTCCAGCTGTTGCGGCCAATTGGGGAGTGATCCAGCAGATGGAAGACCTCTCTCTCTGCGTAACTCTTTCAAATAATTAAATAAATCTTGAAAGAAAGAAAAGAAATGGACCAGCCAGGACTTGAACTGGCACCCACATGGGATGCTGTCATCGCAGGCAGCACCTTAACCCCCTACGCCACATGTCAGCCCCCAAAAGCAGTTCTAGTTTTTTGTTTACTTAGGTGCCTGGCCATCAGCATGTTATGCCACAGTGCCAGCCCCTGGTCCATTTCTGATCCAGGTCCCTGCTAATGTGCCTAGACAAAGCAGTGCAGGATGGCCCAAATGTTTGGGTCCCTGCGCCCATGTGGGAGACCCGGAAGAAGATCCTGGCTCCTGGATTTGGCCGGCCAAGCCCTGGCCGTTATAACCATTTAGGGAGTGAATCTGCAGAGGGAAGCTATCTCTGTTTCTTCCTCTCTAACTTTGTCAAATAAGTAAATACATCCTTAAAGAGAGAGAGAGAGAAAAAAGGAATAATATTAACTAAATGTTTAAAAAAAATAATTGGGGTCAGATCAGGTGGCCAGTGCCGCACTGCTCATTAGGCTAATCCTCTGCCTGTGGCGCCGGCACACCAGGTTCTAGTCCCGGTTGGGGCGCTGGATTCTGTCCTGGTTGCTCCTCATCCAGTCCGGCTCTCTGCTGTGGCCCAGGAAGGCAGTGGAGGATGGCCCAAGTGCTTGGGCCCTGCACCCCATGGGAGACCAGGAGAAGCACCTGGCTCCTGGCTTTGGATCAGTGTGGTGCCCGGCCGCAGTGGCCACTGGAGGGGGGGTCAGATCAGGTATCTTTATTTTCCGCTGATGGGTTCTAAGTTGGTTGGGAAGTCAGAAAAAAAGTTCTGAGTTTCAGCTCCAGGGGCTTAGCTGGCTGGGGTGAAGCTGCCACAGAGTGGAGCTGTTTGTTCGGCTCTATCCCTGTAAACTGAATAACCACAGGTCACTGCCACCCATCCTGTGTGCACACTTGTTTGGGATCACTGGAGATGTCCAATGAGCTACCTGAGACCTCTGGCTGAAGAAATCTGGGTGGACAAGACGCTGTAGCTCCTGGTACCTGCGCTGGAGCTTCGTGGTATCCACTCTGAAGGAACGGTTGCTGGAAGGAAATTGGGAGATGAAGTCCACACAACACAAAATGATAGATTTCTCTCCTGTTGGCCTGGTTCCTGCTCTTGGGGGAAAATGCAAGAAGCGTAGAGACGGAGATCACTTTAAAAATAGCTAAGTGCTAAAAGGGAAAAGAACAGGGGGTCAGCAAGGGTGGTAGACGCCAGGGCCCTCTGAGCTGAGCCTCAACCTGAACACGATGATGATGATGATGACGATGATGATGAGTAATCAGAGATCAGGGGAGCGACACCCAAGCGCAAAGACCGGGGCAAGGAGTACAGTCGCCGGTGGGGGAACTTCGAGGGCAGTGCTGCTGCGGCCCACCCTAAGCACTCAGTGACCCCAGCACCCCCAAACCCCCCCCTGTTCTTCTAAAGCCCGGGGACCTTCGTCCCTGGCTCCTTTTTAATCCAAATCCCTTCGGCTTCCTGCCCTATCTCCCCACCCCCAGGGCGGAAAACCCCCTCCTTCCAAGATCCACGTTCCCCCAGGCCTGGCCCACGACGTGAAGTTCTCCGCCCACTCCTCACCTCCACGTCCCACCCCAGCTTCCAGGTCTCCTCGCCCCCAAGATCCGCCCCTCGACCGCTCCCCTCTCCCGCAGGGGCCGCCCCAGAGTCTCCCCCGTCGCCTCCCCGTCCCCGTCCCGGCCCATCCAGCCCCCGGCCCACTCCGGCTCCACCCCTCAACGCCCCTTCCTCTCCCTCAGGACACCCCACACCCCCTACTTTCCGGGGCTCCGCCCCCCGGCCTTCCCGGTCCCGTCCTCTCCTTCCCACGCCCGGCGCGCCCTCCCCGCTCGCAGGCCAGCCCCGGACGCCTCTCTCCGCCATGCGTTTCCCAAAACGGCCTCCCGTACCAGTCCAGGAGGCTGAAGTAGTCTCGAGCGCGGTCAGGTGGCTGCAGCGCGCGGCACTGCGGGCAGAAGAGCCCGTCCCCCAGCCCTGGGGCCCCCGGGGCGCCGCAGTTCCAACATCCGGGCGAATTACTTCTCGCCTGCGACGCAGCATTGCAGCTTGACAGTCTCCTTCCGGGGACCCCTGCCGGCCACAACCCCCACACCCGGAGCAAGGCCCGGGACCTCCCGCTCCACATCGGGCCCGCGGCCGGTCTCCCCACCGGTGGGTAAAAAGCGGAGAACGCAGTCGACGAGCCTGAAGCTGCCGATTGGCTGAGGAGCTGCGGGGGCGGGATCTCTCCAGTGAGCCCGAGAGACTGTGTTCCGCTCTGCCCTTTAAACTACAACTCCCGGCAAGCATTGAGCCTACGCGTGGCGGTCACATCCGCCGCCCCTCATTGGTCAGGCGGCGGCGGAGAGCGTTTTGATTGGCTGAGGGCGGAGTTTGTATCTTCAGGTTTAGCGCCACTCTGCTGGCTGCGCCTGTGGCGAGTGTGCGGCTCCAAGTGGGCTCACGCGGTGAGTCATAGTGGGGAAGCGCCTCTTGGGTGTTTGGGGGATCGAATCTCGTTCTCCAGGGTCTTTGGCGAGCAGAGTCTCGCAAGCTTCCGCTTCGTCTGGACTTCTGAGCCGGCGGCGGACTGCGTGGGCGGCTTTCTTCCTTAGCTAATGTTTAACCTCACTTCCCTCGTCGTTATTTATACATTTAAATAGGCCGGGGCCGCAGGGGACAGAGCTGTGCTCGTCACTGTCACAGCAGCGCTGCTTCGTGAAGAGGTCCGTGACCGATAGCAATTATGAACAGTTCTTTAGAGGCGATCTCTAAGATACTGATGGCGAACGCAGGCTTGGCTGCTGGGCACCGCAGGACCTGGACACACTGACCGGGCTGGAGCAAGTCCCTGCGAATGGCCATACGGGCATACTGGGGTGCCGTGACCACGCGTTTGTGTGGCCCTTGTAAGCCTCTCAGATTCTCTGGGACTGGACTTCTGCGCACAGCCCTGGTGTCCCCTCACTCACTCCTCTGCTCCTAGTTAGCAACCATTACCGTAGGAGGGGCATCACACGCACTGGCCAGTTGAGACCTCGGGTCTGGGTGCTTTTTTACCAGATGAGGAAGTGGGTCCAGAGAGGCCCAGGCATATCTTAAGACCGTGCAGAAGTTCGACTCCAGTGCCTGAGCTCAGGCCTCTAGGCCTCTAGCCTCTTAAGCTACCTCCTCTTGGAACACTCTCCCCGCTTGTTGGGGTGGGGGAGTCGGGGACCCAGCCTGGCTGACCGTTTTAGATCAGCAGGTCAGGTGTGTTTTAAGGATCACACAATAGGACTTCGGAATTTTTTTTTTTTTTTTTAATTTGACAGAGTTAGACAGTGAGAGAGACAGAGAGAAAGATCTTCCTTCCGTTGGTTCACCCCCTCAAATGGTGGCTACGGCCAGAGCTATGGTGATTCAAAGCCAGGAGCCAGGTGCTTCCTCCTGGTCTCCCATGGGGTGCAGGGCCCAAGCACTTGGGCCATCCTCCACTGCACTCCCAGGCCACAGCAGAGAGCTGGCCTGGAAGAGGAGCAACCGGGACTAGAACCCAGCGCCCATATGGGGTGCCGGTGCCGCAGGCAGAGGATTTACCAAGTGAGCCACGGCACCGGCCCCTGGACTTTGGTAATCTTGAAAGCTGTGCAAATACAGTCAGTGAGAGTAATGTTGTTTACTAACCTGTAGTAGGTAGTGGCCTCATGCTTGGGAAAGAGACTGGGCCTTAAAATCTACTTAGGTCAGCATTGAAAGTAACTTTGACTAACTGCCCCTCATGTTAATTCTAAGGCTAGGGTGGGAGCCTTTTAAGTGGAAGGCTCTTTAGATGCTGTAAGTTACTTAGCATCACAAAGGGCTACCTGGAGTTGTTGAAAGCCGTCTGTGTCTTACCTCCTTAAGCAACCTGGCACTTAGATAGCTATCAGGGATGTGGATCCCTGCCCTCCAGGAGCTAGCCTGGGGGAGAAAGGTTTTGGTGACATTTTATGTAAAGGGCCCCTTCCAAGTGGTGAAGTTTGTTTTGCCTGTCTTTTATCCCAAGCCACCTGACCATGCCTCATCTCTCCCATTCAAAAATATATGTGAGGGGCCAGTGTTAGGGTGTAGTGGGATAAGTTGCTGCCTGTGACACTGGCATCTCATAGAGAAACACAGGTTCAAGTCCCATCCAGCTCCCTGCTAATGTGCCTGGGACAGCAGCAGAAGATGGCTCAAGTACGTTGAGCCTCTGCCATCCTTTTGGATAATCTAGATGAAGTTCCAGGTTCCTGGCTTTGGCCTGGCCCAATCCCTTGAAAGTTAGGAATGAAACTTAAAACGGACAAATACAATCAATATAATTAAATTGCACATGCATTTTTTTAAAAAAACATTTATTTGAAAGGCAGAGTGACCAAGAGGGAAAGAAAGGAGTGACAGAGATAGAGAGATCTTCCACCCCTAGTTCACTCCTCAACAGCCAGAGCTGGGCCAGTCTGAAGCCAGGAGCCTGGAGCTCTATCTGAGGCTCTTGGGAGGCAGTGGCCCAAGCGCTTGAGCCATCTTCAGCTGGCTTCCCAGGCTCTTCAGCAAGAAGCTGGATTAGAAGAAGAACAACTAGGACTTCAGCTGCACTGAACAGGAGATGCTAGTGTTGCAAACTGTGACATAGCCCACTGAGCCACAACACCAGCCCCTGCATTCCCAATTTTTAGAAATTGGATGCTTAAAAGCTTCTATGAGTGCCCCCCTCCAGCTCAGTGTCCTTGCTTTTATACTTGTTGCCCTCAAGTAACTTTTTGGTTTTTTTCTCTGTGTCTTATGACACTCAAAAAAGTGACCTGGTTAAAAATGGTAGCATAAGCCAGCGCCGCTGTAGCTCAATAGGCTAATCCTCTGCCTGCGGCGCCGGCACACCAGGTTCTAGTCCCGGTCGGGGTGCTGGATTCTGTCCCGGTTGCCCCTCTTCCAGGCCAGCTCTCTGCTGTGGCCCGGGAGTGCAGTGGAGGATGGCCCAAGTGCTTGGGCCCTGCACCTGCATGGGAGACCAGGAGAAGCACCTGGCTCCTGCCTTAGGATCAGCGTGGTGCACCGGCCACAGCAGCCATTGGAGGGTGAACCAACGGCAAAAGGAAGACCTTTCTCTCTGTCTCTCTCTGTCTCTCACTGTCCGCTCTGCCTGTCAAAAAAAAAAAAAAAAAAATGGTAGCATAGAAGCACAGGTCTAGACTGGTAGGATTTTAATTTTGGTAGAATGTTTTGGCCCTGGTTTTGTTGTTGTTGTTTGTTCTTTTTTTTTGCCTTTGTAATATGCTCATACTTCATTCTTGAATTTTGTCTCTTTTTTTTAAAGAACACTTTTTAAAAGTTTATTTATTTATTTGAAAGGCAGAGTGAGAGAGCAAGTGTGAAAGAGAGAGAGAAAGAGAAAGAGAATATCAATCTTCCGGCCTCAGGTTTACTCCCCAAATGCCCACAACAGCCAGGGCTGGGCCAGACCAGGAGGCAGGAACTCCATCTGGGTCTCCCATGTATGTGGCAGGGACCCAAGTTTGAGTCATCATCTGCTGCCTTCCAGGGTGGAAGTGGAGGTGAGGCTGTATCCCGGGCACTCTGATATGGGATATGGATGGAGGCATCCCAAATGGTGCCACAATGTTTGCCCTGTACTTTCAGTCTTGTTCTTTCAAACTCACCTTATTGTTGGGCGCTTACTTTTTGAGGTGGTGATGTCTCGGGAGAAGGATGTGGAAGGCCAGCAGTCCCACACCAGTGCTTCCTCACAATCTCAGGCCAGCGGTGGCTGTTCACAGCTCCAGGGTGGCTTCACCCAGTCCCAAGGCTGCTTGTCCCAGTCCCATGGCCTCTCGTCTCAGACCCACGGTTCCTCCTCTCAGTCCCAGGGCACGTCGAGCTCCTCCACCAGCACGCTGCTCACCTCCAGCCAGTCGTCTCATTCCAGCTCCGGGACGCTGAGCTCCTTAGAGACGGTGTCCACTCAGGAGCTCTGTTCTATTCCCGAGGACCAAGAACCTGAGGAGCCAGTCCCTACCCCTTGGGCTCGACTGTGGGCCCTTCAGGATGGATTCTCCAATCTTGGTAAGACTTTTTGTTGTGCAGTATAATGTTTTGCTCAGAAAAACAATCGCAAAGTGTTGTAGCTGAAAGTTTCAGGCCCTCCTGGACTGCCTGGGGTTTGAAGGTGAGGATGAAAGGTGAAACCAGAGGCAGAGTTAGGCAGTGCGCTGGCTTTGACCTGCTTTGGATTCCTTCATTCTGTCAGCAGATGTTAATGAGGCCTTTGCAATGTGCTTTTCTTCTGATGAGGTGAAGAGATGTGGACTCTCTACCTCAAAGAATGCAGATGCCAGGGCTGGCATTGTAGCGTAGCAGTAGCAGGTTTAGCTGCTGCCTGCAACGCAGGCGTCCCTTATGGTTGATGGTTCAGGACCTGGCTGCTCCACTTCTGATCCAGCCCCCTGCTAATGGCCTGGGAGAACAGTGAAAGGCGGCCCAAGTGCTTGCATCCCTGCCACCCACACGGGAGACCCCGGATGAAGCTCTTGGCTCCTGATTTCAGCCTGGTTGCCATCATTTGGGGAATGAACCAGTGGATGGAATATTGCTTACTCTCTACCTTTCCTTCTCTCTCTACAACTCTGCCTTCCAAATAAGTGAGTAAATTAAAAAAAAAAACAAAAAACTTTTATTTATTTTTCACCCCAAAGAAACCTTTTATTATTTAAGGAATGCAGAATGCATGCATTTCATAAGTACAACTTTAGGAATATAGTGATCCTTCCCACCATACCCACCCATACTCCTACCCCTCCCTCTCCTCCCTCTCCCATTCCCAGTCTCATTCTCCACTAAGATCCATTTTTGATTAACTTTATACACAGAAGACCAACTCCATACTAAGTTAAGAGTTCAACAATTTGTTAAAAAAAAAAAACCAGAAAACAAAAACAAATAAACAAAGCCTGTTACTCAACAGTTGAGACAAGGGCTGTTCAAAGTCATTGCATCTTTTTTTTTTTATTTATTTAATTAATTAATTTATTTGACAGGCAGAGTTACAGACAGTGAGAGAGAGAGACAGAGAGAAAGCTCTTCCTTCCATTGGTTCACTTCCCAGATGGCTGCAATGGACAGAGCTGCGCTGATCCGAAGCCAGGAGCCAGGCGCTTCTTCCTGGCTCCCATGCGAGTGCAGGGCCCAAGCACTTGGGCCATCCTCCACTGCCCTCCTGGGCTACAGCAGAGAGCTGGACTGGAAGAGGAGCAACAGTCATTGCATCTTGAAGTTAATTTCATTTTTTAAAGAAACTTGATTAACTTTAATGAAGTTATGCAAGAATGATACATCTTTTGGGAGTACTTGGACATAGTTATAATACAACTCTTTGAAGACAGAGGTCCTGTACAGTGACTCTTGTTAATTTAACAATTAACATTCTTATGTATGACGTCAGTGATCACCCAAGGCTCTTGACATGAGCTGCCTAAGCTATGGAAGCCTTTTGAATCCATAAATGTCATCAGTATTTAGACAAGACCATAAGCAAAATGCAAGTTCTCTCCTCCCTTCAGAGAAAAGTACCTCCTTTGATGACTATTTCTTTCCACTGGGGTCTCACCCACCCTTCATGTAGGACATTTTTTTTGCCTCAGTGTCTTGGCTTTCCATGCCTAAAATACTTTCATGGGCTTTTCAATCAGACCAGAATGCCTTAAGGGCTGATTCTGAAGTCAGAGTGCTATTTAAAGTGATTATCATTTTATGAGTCTGCTGTATGGACTACATTCATTCTTTTTAATTTTATTATTGTTACCAGGCCCTTAACCCTATCCATATGATCACTTTAACACCTAAGATGGTATTTTCACCACCCAGCTTAAGGGGATTTGGGGTGCCAAGGCAAGTTTTTAAACTGGACCCTTAGAAGCAGATCCATAGGAATGTATGCAGAACTATACAGCTTTACAGTTACAAACTTCATATACTTCATAATTATTACTTTTAGAGCATGGTGATTCTTGTCACTCTCCCACCCATACTCCCAACCCCTCTGCCGCCTCCCTCTCTTATTCCCATTCTTATTTTTACTGAGATATATTTTCTTTTTCTTTTTTTTTTTAAGATTTTATTTATTTATTTTGAGAGGCAGAGTTATAGACAGTGAAAAGGGAAGACAGAGAAAGGTCTTCTATCTGCTGGTTCATTCTTCAAATGGCTACAAGGGCCAGAGCTGAGCTAATCAGGAGCCAGGAGCTTCTTCTGGGTCTCCCACACAGGTGCAGGAGCCCAAGCAGTTGGGCCATCTTCTGCTTCTTCTTTCCTGGGTCATAGCAGAGAGCTGGATGCGAAGAGCAGCAGCTGGGACTAGAACTGGCGCCCATATGGGATTCAGGTGCCACAGGCGGAAGATTAACCTACTGTGCCATAGCGCCGGCCCCTGAGATCTATTTTCAATTGACTTTATACACATCATGTTTAACTCTATGTTAAGTAAAGAGTGTAACAAATAATATTAAAAAAAAAGAAACTTCCTCAACAGTCAAGACAAGGGCTCTTCAAGTCATTGCTTTTCAAACTGTCAATTTCACTTCTACAGATTGTCTTTTAGGTGCTCTGTTATCATGGGACAGGGAGAACATGTGGTATTTGTCCCTTTAGGACTAGCTTCATTCACTAATCATGTTTTCCAGATTCATCCATTTTGTTGTAAGTGATCAGATTTCATTTTTTTTTTTACTGCTGTGTAGTATTCCATAGTGTACATATCCTGTAATTTCTTCCAAGCAAATAAAGAAATGCTTTTAAAAAATACAGATGCATGCAAATTTGCAAACATTATCATCCAGTTACAGAAGCTTTGTCAGTTAGCCCCTGCTGTGGTTCGCTGCAGGCTTCAGAACCTCGGGCTGTTCAGAATGGAGAAGGCTGTTTGTTGATAACCTACTTGTTTTGGCTCAAAATAGCCAATTTTGCAATCTAAAAATTCTCTCTGATGTCTCCTGTTTCTAATTGTAAGTCTTTGTGGTATGTTTGAAATACATTATTCTCTTACACTTGATGGCTTCTTCATATATAAAAGATTTGAATTTGACATTAATGGAATAGAAAATAGTGTAAAGAAACATGACCAATGTACTTTGTTGTGCCTTGTCACTCACCACTCTTCTCTTTATTCCATATTCCAACTTTGATGACTTTAAAAAACAGTAAAAACTACTGGGAAACAATGTAGCAACATTACGAAGATACAACTTTAAATTTAGAAGTAGACATTTGAAGCTTTTTTTACCCGTTTTTTCCATTTTTTAAAAAAAATATTTATTTATTTGAAAGGCGGAATTACAGAGAGGCAGAGGCAGAGAGAGAGAGAGAGAAAGGGAGAAAAAGGGAGATATCTTCCACCTGCTTGTTCCACTCTCTAAATGGCCGCAAAGGCCAGAGCTGGGCCATTGTGAACCAGGAGCTAGGAGTTTCTTCCAGGTCCCGGGGACTTGGGCCATCTTCTACTGCTTTCCCAGGCCGTAGCAGAGAACTGGATCAGAAATGGAGCAGCTGGGATTCAAACCAGCACCCATATGGGATGCCAGCGCTGCAGGTGGCTGCTTTACTTGCTATGCCACAGCACCAGCCCCTTGAGACATTTTCTTTTTTTTAAAGATTTATTTATTCATTTGAAAGTCAGAGTTACATAGAGGAGAGAGAGAGGTCTTCCATCCAATGGAAGACTCCCCCAGATGGCCGCAACGGCTGGAGCTGTACCGATCTGAAGCCAGGAGCCAGTAGCTTCTTCCGGGTCTCCTATGTGGGTGCAGGGGCCCAAGGACTTGAGCCATCTTCTACTGCTTTCCCAGGACATAGCAGAGAGCTAGATAGGAAGAGGAGCAGTCGGGTCTCAAACCGGTGCCCATATGGGATGCTGGTGCTTCAGGCCAGGGCATTTACCCACTGAGCCACAGCACCGACCCCTCAGTCATATTTTCAAGATAGACTTATAGACTTAGGTGAGTAGGAAATAGAGAGAGGTGGGATGTGTTACTGGTATAAAATACATGCTCAATAATTGGAAGCTATTTATTGTTGTCACTCACACCTGTGCCTTTGAAATACTGTATAGTTTTATTTTTTAATTTATTTATTGTTTAACATTTATTTATTTGAAAGTTACACAGAGAGAAGGAGAGGCAGAGAGAGAGGTCTTCCATCCTCTGGTTCACTCCCTAAATGGTCTCAATGGCCAAAGCTGTGCCGATCCAAAGACAGGAGCCAGTAACTTCCTCTGGGTCTCCCACACTGGTGCAGATGCCCAGGGATTTGGACTGTCTTCTACTGCTTTCCCAGGACATAGCAGAGAGCGGGATCAGAAGTGGAGCAGCTGGGACTCGAACCGGCATCCATATGGGATGCCAGCGCTGCAAGCAGTGGCTTTACCCACTGTGCCACAGCGCTGTCCCCAATACTGCATAGTTTTAGCTCTTATATTTAGGTCTTTGATTAATTTTTGAGTTTATTTTTGTATGTGCTGTGAGGTGGGGTCTGATTTCATACTTTTGCTGTTCATAGCCTGTTGTCCCAGCACTATTTCTGGAAGAGACTGCTTTTCCCCCATTGAATGATCTTGGCACTCTTGTCAAGATTCATTTGACCATAAATGAGAGGGTTTATTTCTAAACTCTCAACGCTGTTCCATTATCTGTGCCAGTAATATAAAATTTAGATTATTACAGCCTTATAGTAAGTTTTGAAATCCAGTAGTTATAGACCCAATTTGTTCATCTTCAAGATTATTCTGGCCGTTGTGGGTCACTGTCCCTTCCGTATGAATTTCACCATGGGCTTGGTACTTCCTGCAAACAAGGCCACTGGGGTTTTGGCAGGAATTACATTGTATCTGCAGATCAGTTTGGGGAGTATTGCTTTCTAGTGTATGAACTTGGGCTGTCTTCCCATTTACTTCAGTCTTCCCTAATTTCTCTAAACTGGACCCAAGTGCGTGAGACAGCTGCTGCTGCCTTCCCAGGGGTATTAGCTTGAAGCGGGGTCAGAAGTGGAGCAGCTGGGACTGGAACTGGCGCTCCCATGATGAAAGCAACTTAACCTGCTGGACCATCCTGGCCCCATGATTTTGTTAATTTCTGTAAAGAGGGCAGTTTGGATCTTTATAGAGATTGTCTTGGATTTGTAGATCAATTTGGGAATATTGCTTTAAAAATACTAAGCCTTTTAATCCATGGACATTTGTGTGTCTAAAAAAATGTTCATTTTGGACGGCGCCGTGGCTCAACAGGCTAATCCTCCGCCTTGCGGCGCCGGCACACCGGGTTCTAGTCCTGGTCAGGGCACCGGATTCTGTCCCGGTTGCCCCTCTTCCAGGCCAGCCCTCTGCTGTGGCCCAGGAGTGCAGTGGAGGATGGCCCAAGTGCTTGGGCCCTGCACCCCAAGGGAGACCAGGAAAAAGCACCTAGCACCTGGCTCCTGCCATCGGATGAGCGCGGTGCGCCGGCCGCAGCGCGCCGTCCGTGGCAGCCATTGGAGGGTGAACCAACGGCAAAGGAAGACCTTTCTCTCTGTCTCTCTCTCTCACTGTCCACTCTGCCTGTCAAAAAAAGAAAAAAAAATGTTCATTTTCTTTTCATTTGAAAGAGACAAAGGCAGAGATAGAGATCTTCAGTCTGCTGGTTGACTCCCCAGTTATCTGCAACACCCAGAGCTGGGTCAGGCAGAAATTGGGAGCCCAGAACTCAATCCAGCTGTCCCACACGGGTGGCAGAGGCTCAGTTGATTCATTATCTGCCACATTCCAGGGTGTGCATTAGCAGGAAGCTGAACTGGAAATAAAGCAGCTGGGGGGCTTGTGCAGTGGCTCACTAGGTTAATCCACTGCCTGCAGTGCCGGCATCCCATATGGGCACTGGGATCTAGTCCTGGTTGCTCCTCTTCCAGTCCAGCTCTCTGCTGTGGCCCAGGAGGGCAGTGGAGGATAGCCCAGGTACTTGGGCCCCTGCACCTGCGTGGGAGACCAGGAAGAAGCACCTGGCTCCTGGCTTTGGATTGGTGCAGCACCGGCTGTAGCGGCCATGTGGGGAGTGAACCAACGGAAGGAAGACCTTTCTCTCTGTCTCTCTCTCTCTCTCTGTCTCTGTCTCTCTCTCTCTCTAACTCTACCTGTCAGATTAAAAAAAAAAAAAAGCAGCTGGGACTTGAACCAGGCAGTCTGATATGGGATGTGAGTCTCCCAAGTGATGTCCTAATTGCTGGGCCAAACCTCTGCCCCTGCATAACTCAGTAAGATTTTGTTTAAAAATGTTTTGTTTTCAGGGTGGAACATTTGTATGTCATTGGTTGAACTCATTCCCAAGTATCCTGCTTTCTATGCAGTTGTAAATGGAATTGTTCTTAATGTTAGGTTTGTTGATTGTTACTGCATAGAAACAGTGATTTTTGGATATTGATCTTGCACCCTGTAATGTTGCTGAACTTGTTTAGTTTAACATGTTTAGTGAGTTTCTTATTATTTTTTACATCCAAGATCATATTGGCTGTGAGGAGAGGTAGGTTTGCTTCTTCCTTCTCCATGTGAATGCCTCTTCTCCTGGCTTAATTGCTGTGGCTAAAACCTGTATGATGTAATGCTCCATGGAGACATTAAGAGTAGAGATCTTGTCTTGTTTCATACCATTACATATGTTAGGTGTGAGTGTTTGACAAATGCCCTTGGTTTGGGCTGAAGTAGATTCCTCTTATTTATAGTATTCTGGGTTTGTTTTATCTTTAGTGTGTGTTGGACTTGTCAAATTTTTTTTCTGTTTATTGAGATGATCTCATGGGTTTTGTCTTGTATCCTATTATTTTATACTACGTTAGTTGATTTTCAAATGATAAACCAACCTTACTTTCCTGAGTTAATATTCATTTGGTCATATATAATCTTATTTTAAGTATATTTTTAGGTTCAGTTTGCTGCTATTTTGTTGAGGATTTCTGCATCTGTAATCATAGATATTGGTCGGTAGTTTGGTAGAATTTCAAATGAAACTGGGGCTGTGCTTTTCCTTGTAGGAAGTTTCTTTTCTTTCTTTCTTTCTTCTTTTTTTTTTTAATATTTATTTATTTGAAAGAGTTACACAGAGAGAGGAGAGGCAGAGAGAGAGAGAGAGAGGTCTTTGATCTGCTGGTTCATTCCCCAATTGGCCACAATGCCAGGAGCTGCACTGATCTGAAGCCAGGAGCCAGGAGCTTCTTCTGGGTCTTCTATGCGGGTGCAGGGACCCAAGGACCTGGGCCACCTTCTACTGCTTTCCCAGGCCATAGCAGAGAGCTAGATCGGAAATGGAGCAGCTAGGACTTGAACTGGCGTCCATATAGGATGACAGCACTGCAGGATGCATATAGGATGCAGCGCCTGTTATGCCACCGTGCCGGCCCCTCTTTTTTTTTTTAAGGTTCATTTAGGGGCTGGCACTGTGGCATAGTGGGTAAGGCTGCCACTTGCAGTGCCAGCATCCCATACAGACGCCGATTCTAGTCCTGGCTGCTCTACTTCTGATCCAGCTCCCTGCTAAGGCACCTGGGAAAGCAGCGGAATATGGTCCAAGTCCTTGGGCCCCTGCACCCATGTGGGAAGCCCAGAAGAAGCTCCTCGCTCCTGGCTTCAGATCGCCCAGCTCTGGCCATTGTGGCCATTTGGGGAGTGAACCAGCAGATGGAAGATCTCTATTTCTCCTCTCTGTGTGAATGTCACTCTGCCTTTCAAATAAATAAATACTTTTAAAAACTTTTGATTTATTTGTGTGAAAAGCAGAGTGACAGACAGACAGAGAGAGACATCTTCCACCCTCTGTTTCACTCCCCATGTACAGACAACAAGAAGGGCTGGGCCAGGTCTTTCACTTGGGTGGCAGCAGCCCAAGCACTTGAGCCATCATCTACTCCCTCCCAGAAGCATTGGTAGGCAGAGGCAGTACTAGGAAACCCACTTAACCTGCTGGGTCAAATGCCTGCTCATTTTTAAAAAAATATACATAATTTTATTACAAATTAAAAAAAACCCCAAAGTCTACAAATTCCTACAAGTTTGCTGTGCTTGCATACATAAATCACAAAATTTAAAAAATTAAATTTTTAGGAACATTCAACATCAGAAGCTTTAAAAATGTAACTATATTTAGTTGCCTCTCAGGCAACAACCTATATTTTTTAAAATGTAATTTCTCCAGGCCAGCACTGTGGCATAGGGGGTAAAGTTGCCTCCTGCAGCACCAGCATCCCGTACAGGCACCAGTTTGAGTCCCAGCTGCTCTACTTCTTATCCAACTCTCTGCTATGGCCTGGGAATCAGTAGATGGCCCAAGGCCTTGGGCCCCTGCACCCATGTGGGACACCCAGAAAAAGCTTCTGGCTCCTGGCTTTGGGTTGGCACAGCTCTGGCCATTGAGGCCATCTAGGGAGTGAACCAATGGATGGAAGACCTCTCTCTCTCTCTTCCTCTGACTTTCAAAAAAATAAATAAATCTTTAACAAAAAAAAGTATTTTATCTACAAAGAATCTTATCAGCTATACAAAAACCTGTATAGTTTTATACTGAAGCTACTATTCTGTCCATTCTTATAAAATCGTGATATACAAATGATCATTTTGGTTGCCTTGCCTGCTTTCCTACTGGTAGATTTCATGAGAAATTTTTATGGGTGCTTGATACATGAAATTCAGCAGCCCTTGGTATGTGCTTTTATATTACAGAGTGTGTTAACGACAGCTACTGGTTTGGCAGGGACAGAAGCTGCGACTATTGCTTTGATGAACCGCTGCTGAAAAAAACGGACAAATACCGGACATACAGCAAGAAACACTTTCGGCTTTTCAGGGTAGGTGACAGATAAACCGCGTGGTTGGGAGAGCTGATGTCCTCTTCATAGCTCTTACATATCAGCTGCTGTAAATCCCCACTGCTAACGCTTTTGAAATAAAATGTTCTCTCTTTTAGGAAATGGGGCCTAAAAACTCTTACATCGCGTACATAGAAGATCACAGTGGGAACGGAACCTTTGTAAACACAGAGCTCGTAGGGAAAGGAAAACGGCGTCCTTTGAATAACAATTCAGAAATTGCACTTTCACTATGTAGAAATAAAGGTAATAGTATTTTCTTAATTGTTAGTGGATACCCTCCCCCCCCAATGGAAAAGGAAAATTGACATTGTGTCCTTACAGGTTATGGTTTAAGTGAGTAAGATTAAGCAAGTTGGCGTTTGAGATTCCTTTTGGCTGTCCTAATTGCATTTTTAAATTATGAAGAAGTTCTTTCTAGACAAATTTTTTCTTAGGGCTAATTGGGTTGATTGACTTTATTTAAAGCCATATGCTATCGATTGAATTATATAAAGTAAGTTTTAGGTCATTGATTCAGTTTACAACATTTCAGTCTGAGGTTTCTGTGAGTTAGTTTAGGATGTTAGTTCATCCTGCCTCCCTCCTTCCCTCATGCTCCTCTGTCTTCATTCCTTCCATTCCTTCATTTCTGCATACATGTATTGAGCTCCTGTTGTATGCCAGGCATTAAGCTATGACTGTCTTCATAAGAGTTTCAGTTTAGTGCTTCCATCTTAAATGCCATGTGGTCATCCTTTGCAAGTGAAGATTGTGACATTCTCAGCTAGCGTTTTACAAGCATCACTCCTACAGCTTCATGAACATCACATCTGAAATGAACGGTTCAGGGTGGGTATTGTGGTACAGTATCTTAAGCTGCCACTTGGGATACCTGCATCCTATATTGGAGTGTGGGGTTGAGTCTGGCTACTCCACTTCCAGTCCAGCTCTCTGCTTCCCTGCCTGGGAAGCAGCAGATAATGATTCAAGTACTTGGACCCCTGCCACCCATATAGGAGACCAGATGGAGTTCCTGGCTCCTGACTTTGGCCTGGCCCAGCCTTAGCTGTTGTGGCCATTTGGAGAGTAAATCAACAGATGATTCTCTCTCTGTCATTCTGCCTTTCAAATGAATGAATGAATGAATAAATAAATAAATAATTTTGAAAAAT
Organism: Sylvilagus floridanus; assembly: GCA_949820135.1. Lineage (NCBI taxonomy): Eukaryota > Metazoa > Chordata > Mammalia > Lagomorpha > Leporidae > Sylvilagus > Sylvilagus floridanus. The sequence goes on from OX463233.1 coordinate 161,966,829, forward strand.
GAGCAATTGTCATTTGGGGTTAAGTTTAGAAAGAATAAATGATAGAAACAACCTGTAGAGGGGCGCCAGTGCCATGGCTCACCAAGTTAATCCTCCACCTGTGGCGCCGGCATCCCATATGGGCTCCGGATTCTGTTCCGGTTGCTCCTCTTCCAGTCCAGCTCTCTGCTGTGGCCTGGGAAGACAGTGGAAGATGGCCCAAGTGCTTGGGCCCTGCACCCGCATGGGAGACCAGGAAGAAGCACCTGGCTCCTGGCTTTGGATCAGCGCAGCTCCGTCAGTTGCAGCCATCTGGGAATTGAACCAATGGAAGGAAGACCTTTCTCTCTGTCTCTTTATCTCTCACTGTCAAACTGTCAAAAAAAAAAAAAAGTGTAGAGTTAAAAGTAGCTCACAGTGATTCTAATCGTTGGATGAGAAGAGTACTCTTGTTTCTTTCTTTCTTTCTTTCTTTTTTTTTAAAGATTTATTTATTTGAAAGGCAGAGTTAGAGAGATCTTCCATCTACTGGTTCACTCCCCAAACAGTGGCCAGAGCTGTTCTGATCTGAAGCCAGGAGCCAGGAGCCTCTTCTTGGTCTCCCAAGTGGGTACAGGGGCCCAAGTATTTGGGCCATCTTCCACTGCTGTCCCAGGCCATTAGCAGGGAACTGGCTCAGAAGTGGAGGCAGCTGGCAGTCAAACCAGTGCCTATATGGGAAGCCGGCGCTGCAGGCGGCTGCTTTACTTGCTATGCCGCAGCACTGGCTCCTTGTTTCTTTAATTAAACAAATCACAGTTTCTCAAATCTATCTGAGAGTTGAAGGACTCAGAGGCATGTGTTTATGCAAGTGACACTTAAAAAGTTAGAGGTTCAGCTGTGGGTGAAATGCTTGTGTCCTGCATTGGAAAGCTGGGTAAGAGTCCTGGGTCAGCTTCTGACTCCAGCATCCTGCTAATTCGGACTCTGGGAGTCAGCAATGATAGCTCGAGGAATTGGGCTCCTGCCATCCACCTAGGAAACCTGGAGTGAATTCCTGGTTCCTGATTTTGGCCTCAGCCCAGCCACAGTAGTCACAGGTAAATGGGAGCTCTGTCTGTCTCTTTCTGCCTCTCAAATTAAAAAACAAAACAAAAACCAAGCAGGTTTGCACAAGCATGTGTACAGATTCTAATCCGGAGTTTAAAGGATGAAACAAGCATGCCCAGGGAGTGCTTCCTTGAGGTGAGTCTTTAGACTGGCAGTTGGGAGTGTGGTGGTGCTGGGCAGCCTGAAGCAGGTTTTTTTTTTTTTTTTTTACTTCATTTCCCCTGTTTCTGATTGCATTCTGTCTGACGATGGTAGGCAGTTGCATAGGGTTTTATTGTGAGTGGTACTTGGTGTAGGAGGTGACTTGGGTTTTCCTAAAGGCCACCTTTTCTTTCCTCTGTAAAAAATTATTTTACTTGATAAGAAATATATATATTTATTGTGTACTATATATTTTGGAATATGGACTCTCCTACCTTATGAAAATGGTTCCTTCAAGTCAACTTGTCTATTAACTCTCATAAATATAAGCTTCTGTGGAAGATTTAAAATTTACTCTTAGCAATTTTCAAGAATACAGCACATTTTTAACTTTACTGTAGTCTTCTTGTTGTGCATTAGATCTCTTGATCGTTTCTCTTTTGAACAAAGAGAGACCTGACTGATAGCCTGAGGACTAACTTTGGCCTATGGATGGTTTTAGGCATTCACTAGATATTTATAATTTTTTTTAAGATTTTATTTATTTATTTGAGAGGTAAAGTCACAGAGAGAGGTAGAGATGGAGAGAAAGGTCTTCCATCCACTAGTTCACTCCCCAAATGGTCAGAACGGCCAGAGCTGGGCCCATCCAAAGCAGGAGCCAGAAACTTCTGGGTCTCCCATGCAGGTGCAGGGGCCCAAGTGCTTGGGCCATCTTCCACTGCTTTCCCAGGCCAGAACAGAGAGCTGGATAGGAAGAGGAGCAGCCAGAACTAGAACCAGCGCCCATATAGGATCCTAGCACAGCAGGCAGAGAGGCTCAGCCCACCATGCCACAGTGCTGGCCCCTAATATTTATAATTTAAAAAAATCAGTTATTTATTTGAAGTTATAACTTTAAAAAAAGATGTGCTTATTTATTTGAAAGCCAGAGTGACTCAGAGACAGGGAGAGACAGAAAGATCTTCCGCATTTACTGGCTCACTCTCCGAATGCCTGCAATAGCCAGGGCGGGGCTAGGCCAAGATCAGGAGCTGGGAATTCCATCCGGGTCTCCCACATGGGTGGCGGGGCCCATATTACTTGGAACATCATATGTTGCCTCCCAGATGCCTTGGCAAGAAGCTGGACTGGAAGTGGGGAGTAGCCAGGTCTCAAACTAGGCACTTCGATATGGGATGTGGGCGTCCCAAGTGGCAATTTAACTTGTAATTCTGCCCCTGGTATTTATAATTTTACCATGACAATCCAGATTTCTTTGAGAAGTTGGAAATCTGGCCCCAGTGAGCCTACAAATCTACTTGGGGCTCTGCAGGCACTGAGTAGATAGATGCTGCCTTTTTTAAACAGGAGATGTGTGTCCCCATTCAGGTTCCTGTGTCTCCTCATTGTCTTTTCTTTAAATAACATCATCACCTCTGCTTTAGATGGGCTGAATCACCCTCCAAATGGCTGCAGTAGCAGGAGTTGGGCCAGGCTAAAGCCAGGAGCCTGAAACTCCACCTGGGTCTTTCAAGTGGGTGGCAGGAACCCAAGTTCTTAGGCTGTCTTCTGCTGCCTTCCCTGGCATGTTAGCAGGGAGGTAGATCAGAAGTGGAGCAGGCAGGATTCGAACCTGCACTCCTTGGGATGCCAGCTTCGCAGGTAGCAGCTTAATCTGTTGCATTGTGTGCTGAACCCTCCTCATTGTCTTCAACTCAGCCCAGCCCGACTCTTTTCCCTTACTCTCTCAGCTTGTGTGGGCAAACTGACTTTGTAGCCCTTCAGACGGACCTTGGCATTTGGGAGAAAACATCCCCAGAGTCCCTCAAATTCCCAGAGTCTCAAGTTGCCACTGAGCACACAGATTCATAGACAGCCACAGTCAGAGGCCCCGTTGTGGCCGGGTGGCCAGATCCAAGTCCCTCCTCAGGCAACTTTGTGCCTCATGCATCCAGCCCAGAATCAAATATACTTTAGAGGGTTCGGATTGTGCCAAAGCCTGGATTTTTAAGTTTCTCTAGGGAGGTCAATTTCTGTCACCTGAAACCTGAGAAACGCAAGGGTCTTAACAATTTCACTCTTTCAACATTTTTAGGCACTTTCTGATTTACCCTTGATGGTTTTGTAGAATTGAAATGTTTGATAAGTGATTGTTTTGATAAGTGGGCTTGGCCTATATGGATGGTTAAATTCTGAAATAAGTAATTTGTTGTCGTGTGTGTGGTTTGTTTTTGTTTTTGAGATACATCCTGAATAATGGAGAAATAAATGGGATTTGCTTAGAAAGTGCTATTTATTGAACTTTATAATGAAGTTCAAGGTGGTTTGTGCTATTGAAAAAAAAAACAGGTATAAAAAAGGAATAAGTGACTGAGAGAAGATAATAATGCTAATGTGGTGACTTATGTTCTAATTTTTATTGGAATATTTACTTTCCTAGAACATTTTTCCAAGCTAAGGTCAGTTGCTTTTTGGTTTTGTGCATGATTATCTGCATGAGTACTTTGTGCAATTGATTAATATTTTGAGGTCAAGAAATAGGGAGAGCCATGTGTGCAAGGTTTCCTGCACTATTATGAGAGCAATGCTGTGTATGCCCAGTGAAGGCTGACGACTCGAGGTTTTGCCATACGCATTAACCTAGCTAAATACCTATAGTTTCTGTAGGGTTACATGTTAACTTGTCTTATATTCCATATGATTACTGAACTTTACTATTCTTTTTATTGAGTGAATTAAAGATTCATTTCTGCCTTTTTGTTCCTTAGTTTTTGTATTTTTTGACCTGACAGTAGATGATCAGTCAGTTTATCCTAAGGAATTAAGAGATGAATACATCATGTCCAAAACTCTTGGAAGGTAAATTATTTTTTTCTTACATAAATTGTACTTCAGTTTTTCCCACACATTTGTCATCAGTTAGTTTTTCATTCCTGGTTTTATATTAGTCATTGTCTGTTTATAACATGTTTGTAAGGTGTATGTTCGTGATAGGAGTGTCATTGGTTTCTCTGATAATGATCAATGGAAATGAACATTTTTTTTTTTTTAAGATTTATTTATTTATTTGAAAGGCAGAGTTACAGAGAGAGAGAGAAGGAGAGACAGAGAGAGAGGTCTTCCATCTGTTGGTTCACTCCCTAAATGGCTACAACGGCCAGAACTGGGCCAGGTCAAGGCCAGGAGCCAGGTTTTTCATCTGGGTCTCCCCTCTGGGTGCAGGGGCCCAAACATTTGGGCTGTCCTCCGCTGCTTTCTCAGATGCATTAGCACTGAGCTGGATTGGAAGTGGAGCAGCCAGGACTCTAACTGGCATCCATATTGGATGCTGGTGCTGCAGACTGTGCTTAACCCACCATACCACAAGGCTGGCCCCTGGAAATGAACTTTGTTTTTTTAAGATTGACTGATTTATTTGAAAGGCACAGTTACAGAGAGAGAGAGAGAGAGAGAGAGAGAAAGATCTTCTATCTGCTGGTGCATTCCCAGAATGGTTGTAAAGGCCAGGGCTGGGCCAGGCCGAAGCCAGGAGCCTCTTCCAGATCTCCCACATGGATGACAGGGGCCCAAGTTCTTGGGCCATCTGCTGCTGCTTTCCCAGGCATAGTAGCTGGGAGCTGGATCAAAAGCAGAGCAGCTGGGACTCGAACTGGCACTCATGAGATGCTGGTGTTGCAGGCTGTGGCAAGCTTAGCTTGCTGTGTAGCATGCTGGCACCGGGTGATAACTTTTTTTTTTTTAATCTATTTTATTTATTTGAAAGAGTTACAGAGAGAGATAGAGAGAGGTCTTCCATCTTCTGGTTTACTCCTCAAATGGCCGCACTGGTTGGAGCTGAGCTGATCCGAAGCCAGGAGCCAGGAGCTTCTTCCAGGTCTCCCACGCAGGTGCAGGGGCCCAAGCACTTGGGCCATCCTCTGCTACTTTTTCAGGCACATTAGCAGGAAGCTGGATCAGAAGTTGAGCAGCTGGGACTTGAACTGGCGCCCATACGGGATGCTGGTGCTATAGGCCAGGACTTTAACTTGTTGCCCCACAACATTGGCCTCTGGTGATAACTATTTAAAAGCAGTTTTATTGTGATGTACTTCACACACCATACAATTTACTTAAAGTGTGCAATTTAAGCATTTTTAGTATATTTGCAGAGTTGTAAAACCATCACTCAGAATCAGTTTTAGAACATTGCATCAGCTTCTGACAACACAGAGTCATTACTTTTCTGGGATGTGCATAATTTGTGCCATCCTGGGATGTGAAGTGAAACTGAAAATTGAGTGTGAACTTGGGCAAAGTTCCTGAAATTTTTGGTCTTAGGGCCCCAAATAGCTTTTGTTTTTACATTGCCTAAATCTATTGATATTTATTGTGTTAAAAATTTGGGAAATTTTTGTATTACTTCATTAAATAAACTAGCTACATGTTAAAAGAAGTAGTATTGTTGATTAAAAATTACTTGAAAAAGTTGCTAATAGAGGAGGTGTTTATCTTTAAAATGACCATAGCCTACACTGGAGTTCCTGGGTTTCATTCCCCACTCTTGCTCCTGACTCCAGCTTCCTGCTAATGTGGACTGGTGATGGCTCAAGTAGTTTGATTCCTTCTACCCTTAGCACATACCAAATACAAAAATCAACTCAAAGTGGAATAAAGAATAAAGTGTAAGAGGTAAATCTATAAAATTCTTGGAAGAAAATAGGGTCCATTCTGCATTACCTTGCATTTGGCAATTTTTTAAAAAAAAGATTTATTTATTTATTTGAAACTCACAGTTAGAGAGAGGGAAAGACAGAGACATAGAGAAAGAATCTTCCATCTGCTGGATTACCCCCCCCCACACACACACATGATTGCAATGGCCAGCCAGGCTGAAGCCAGGAGCTAGGATCTTCATCTGGCTCTCCCTCGTGGGTGCATGGGCCCAAGCACCTGGGCCATCCTCTGCTGCTTTGCCCAGGCCATTAGGAGGGAGCTGGATTGGAAGTAAAGCAAATGGGACACAAACCGGTGCCCATATGGGATGCTGGCATTGCAGCTGGTAGTTTTACCCACTATGCCACCATGCTGGCACCTGGTATTGTTTTCTGAAATAGAACAATAAGAATAGCAGCAATGAAAGAAAAAAAAATAGATAAATTAGACTTCATCAACATGAATAACTTTTGTACATCAGAAAACTATCAAGACAATGAAAATGTAACCCGTAGCACATAAAAATCTTTCAAATCATATATCTGATAAAGATCTGTATGCAAAATAGGTAAAAATTGCTAGGGGCTGGTGCCATGGTGTAGTAGATTGAGCTGCTGCTTGCAGTGCCGACATCCTATATGGGTACTGGCTTGAGTTCCTGCTGCTCCACTTTTGATCCAGCTCTTTGCTATGACCTGGGAGAGCAGTGGAAGATGGCCCCACATGGGAAGCTCCTGGCGCCTGGCTTTGGACTGATGCAACTCCGACCATTGCAGCCATCTGGGGAGTAAACCAGCAGATGGAGAATCACTCTTTCTCTGCCTCTTCTTCTCTCTCTGTGTAATTCTGACTTTCAAATAAATAAATAATTAAATCTTTAAAAAAATTACTAAGACTCAACAACAAAGACAACCAACCCCCAATTTTAAAATGGGCAAAGTCCTTGAGTAGACATTTTTCCAAACACATACAGATGGCCAAAAATCCCATCAAAAGATGTTCAGCATGATTAGTCATTAGGGAAATGCAAATGAAAACCACAGTGAGATACAACTTCACACCTACCCACTAGGATGACCAAAAGGAGCACAGGTTGGTGAGGTTGCTAAGAAATTAGAGCCCCATACACTGCTTGTGGGAGTGTAGAGTCGTGCAGCTACTTGGAAAACAGCATGATCTGAAAGTTAAATGCAGACTTTTAAATGACCGAGACATTTTCCTCCTATGTATATATACTCAATTACGTATGTTAAATTGAAAACAGATATTCAAACAAAAACTTGTACATGAATACTAATAGCAGCTCTGTTCCCAATGACAAAATCTAGTCTATTTTTTTCTTTATTTGCTTTGTGCTTTTGGTGTGATTTTCAAGAAATTATTCACAAAAGATAGAAACATCCCAAATAAATGTCCATCAAGAAATGAATGGGAGAAGGCATTTAGCCTAGTGCTTAACATGCCTGTGCCCCAGACTGGACTGTCAGGATCTGAGTCCTGGCCCTGGCTTCTGACTCCTGTTTCCTGCTAATGCAGACCCTGGGAGGCAGTGGTGTTTGCATTCCTGTCATCCATGTGGGAGACCTGGATTGTGTTCCCAGCTCCCAGCTTTGGCTCCGGCCCAGCCTTTCCCTTTGCAGGCAATTGGGTATTGAAACAGTGAATGGGAGATTTTTGTTTCTCTGTCTCTTTTTCTGTCTGTCTCTGTCTCTCAAGTAAACAAATAGAATTGTTTTGGCTTCGTGAGTGAAGTAGCGGCCTGCGATGCTGGCATCCCGTATGAGAGCTGGTTCAAATCTGGTTGCTTCCCCTTTGATCTGGCTCCCTGCTGTTGTGCCTGGGAAAGCCGCAGAGCACTTGGGCCCCTGCACCCACGTTGGAGACCCGGATGAGACTTCTGGCTCCTGGCTTTGGTCTAACCCAGTCCTGGCTGTTGTGGCCATTTAAGCGGTGAACTAGCAGATAGAAGATCTGATACTGAACTGTATTCTTTCACATTCCTATAATGATAAATTTTATGTAATTTTAGAGTATATATACTTTTTAAAAGTTTTATTTACTTATTTGAAAGGCAGAGTTACAGGGGGAGACAGAAATAAAAAAATTTTTTTAAAGATTCTGTTTACTTGAAAGTCAAAGTTAGGCTGGCGCTGCGGCTCACTAGGCTAATCCTCCACCTTGCGGCGCCAGCACACCGGGTTCTAGTCCCAGTTGGGGCACCGGATTCTGTCCCGGTTGCCCCTCTTCCAGGCCAGCTCTCTGCTGTGGCCCGGGAGTGCAGTGGAGGATGGCCCAAGTGCTTGGGCCCTGCACCCCATGGGAGACCAGGAGAAGCACCTGGCTCCTGGCTTTGGATCAGCACGGTGTGCTGGCCGTGGCGTCCATTGGAGGGTGAACCAACGGCAAAGGAAGACCTTTGTCTCTCTCTCTCACTGTCCACTCTGCCTGTCAAAAAAAAAAAAAATACAGTCAAAGTTAGAAGCAGAGAAAGAGACAGGAAGGTCTTTCATCCTCTGGGTCACTACCCAGATGGCCACAACGGCCAAGCTGAGCTGTCTGAAGCCAGGAGCTAGGAGCCTGGAGCTTCTTCCGGATTTCTCATGTGGTGCTGGGGCCCAACGACCCAGGCCATAGCAGAGAGCTGAATCAGAAGTGGAGCAGCCAGGACATGAACTGGTGCCCATATGGGATGTTGGCACTGTTGACTGCAGCTTTAACTGCTACACCACAGCGCCATCCCCAGAAATAAATTTTTTTAAAAAAGATTTATTTTGTTTGAAAGGCAGAGTTACAGAGAGAGAGAGAGAGGGAGGAGAGACAGAGAGGGGTCTCCTGTTTGCTGGTTCACTCCCCAAGTGGGCATGACTGCTGGGACTGGGCCAGGACAGGCCAAAGCCAGGAGCCTGAAACTCCATGCAGGTCTCCCACATGAGTGCAGGGTTCCAAGTACCTGGGCCATCCTCCGCTGACTTGCCAGGCACATCAGCAGGGAGCTGGATGGGAAGTGGAATGGCTGGAACTCAAACCAGCGCCCATGTGCGATGCTGACGTTGCAAGCTGCTGATGAGCCACAACCCTGGCTGAGGGGTGGGGGGAGAGAGAAACACAAGAGAGTATGCTAGAAAGCGAGAGCATGCTATCTTCCATCTGCTGTTTTACTCTGTAAATGCCTGCAACAGCTGGGGCTGGGTGCGGCTGAAGCCGGAAGCCAGGATGTCCATCTGGGTCTCTGATGTGGTTGGCAGGGACCGAAGTACTTGAGCCGTCACCTGCTGCCTTCCAGAGTCTGCATTGGCAGGAAACTGGAATCAGGAGCTGGAGCCAGGACTCAAACCCTGGTACTCCAATGCGGGGTGCTGGGATCTCAAGTGCTAGGCCAAATGCAAGCCCTTGGGTACTCATTTTTCACCAAGAAAGACTGCTGATGTTTCTCTGACCTCTGAGATAAGTGATTCTTTCTTTGTGTCGTTCTGAGAGTGTTATGAAGAACTGCAGTAAAACTTAAGCCTGTATCACTCAACTCAGAAGTGGAATTTGGAGCTGACCCAGGGCTGTTGGATGTCCCACAACCAGTCAGGCCCTTGACCTTCACATAGATGGGGTTTTACTTTGTCCTCTGGATCCAGGGTCAAGGGAAGGACCATCTTTCACTTGCAGTACTCCAGGCTGACGCGGGAGCACTGGGCTGGTGCTGAAAACATCCTGACAGTCGCTGCTTTTCCCTCTAGTGGTGCCTGTGGAGAGGTGAAGCTTGCTTTTGAAAGGAAAACGTGTAAGAAAGTAGCCATAAAGATCATCAGCAAAAGGAAGTTTGCTATTGGCTCTGCGAGAGAGGTTGTAAGTACCTGAGTTTGTGACTACTCACCTGTTAACACTTTTCCATGACTTTCCAAAGACTTTTTTTTTCAAAAAAAATTATTATTTATTTTCATCTGCTTGAAAGGCACATATATATATACACACATATATATATACACACATATACACATATACATATATATATGTGTGTGTGAGAGAGAGAAACAGAGAGATATCTTCTGTCTGCTGATTTACTTCCCAATTGCCTGCAGTAGCCAGGGTTGATCCAGGTCAAAGCCAGGAGCCCAGAGCTTCTTCTATGTGGGTGCAGGGGCCCTAGGACTTGGGCCATCCTCTGCTACTTTTCCAGGCACAGTAACAGGGAGCTGGATCGGAAGTAGAGCAGCCGGAACTCGAACTCATGCCCACATGGGATGCTGGTGTTGCAGACTGTTGTTTAACCTATTGTGCCACAGCTTCGGGAAGACCTAATGCTCAGACATGAGAATTCATGAACATCAAAGAACATAGAACATTCTTGAGTATCTTGGGTTAATCTAGAAATTCTTGTAGCTTCTTTGTTTCTAAAAATATTTGGTTGTACATATACATAGCAGGAATTTCTTTTTCTCCTTGAAGTTCAAAGTTGTTACAAGACTTCTTAACAATAATTGAGAGAGGAGGAAGAAATTAAAAAGCCAGTCATAATGCCACCACTGTAACCTCACAGCTGTTTCCAGTTTTCCTATTCCTTGTAGTCTTTGTTCATATGAATTCATGTTTTTAGATGGTTGAAATCGTGTCGTGTATACAGATTTGTATTCTGCCTTTCCACATATGTATTACAGCATACACTTTGCCCTCCGACATCCTTTCTGATGATTGAGTCTGCATTTCATAAACTCGGCCTTGATTTTCTCTGCCTTCTCCCTGCTTGATCCTTGCAATGATTTCCAGTACTTTGCTGAGTCATGTAGCAATGGATAGTGTAGTAATTACAGATATTTACATTTTAGTTAAATTATTAACAGTCTTTCTACCTAGTAGCTATTCATTTTACCATACTTTCTGTACTGCACATTTTCTGTAAGGGTGATACGGCCAAATGTAGTGGTCTTTTCACAGATGACCCAAGAAAGGAATGTGAAACCCAGCCCCTAATCACACTTCCCTTTGTGGCCAGCTGTTTCTGGCTATTATGCTTTAACATTCTTTTAAGATCTTTTTCCCTCCTGGACAATACCATGCTCACTTCGCAGGAGGGATTTCCTTTCTGTGTTCACTTTGTTATAAATCTTTCCCCGTGTGATTCTGGATTTCATTTTGGGGAGAAGAAAATTATCTATCAGATTGTTAGAAGCCTGGAGTAAATGTTTACTTCTGGATTTCATTCTCTGAATCATCCGGGACTCTTTCTTAACCCCTCTCTTATCAGCGTATTTACACACTGGCTTGGTAATGAGTTTAGTGGCTTACAGGAAAAGGCAGGCTTTTAAAATTAAACATCTGGCTTTCTTAGCCACGACCATTTTACATAAATGTGTAATTCTATACCCTCTTTGTGGAGGGTGTAGCCTGAGAGGTCAACTTCCTCAAATCCTCCTTCCTTTTGGAATTGTAACAGAGAACAGCTTCAGTCCTCTGCAGCTTCCTCTCATCAGAGCCTCAGCAAATACCTGGATGGCAGCCTGAAGTTCAAGTTGGAACCTGTGCCTGTGTCTGCTCTATTATTAGAGATTTAATTTTTTTGTTTTTTAACAGATTTATTTCTTTGTGGAAAGGCAGAGAGAAGGAAAGGGAGAGATAGAGGTCTTCCATTTGCTGGTTTACTCTCCCAATGCCCACTACAGGCAGATCTGAGCCAGGACTGAAGCCAAGGGCCAGGAATTCCATCCAGGTCTCCCACAATGGATGGCAGGAGCCCAAGTGCTTGGGCCATCTTCCACTGCCTTCCCAGGTCGTTAGCAAGAAGCTGGATTGGCAGCAAAAGAGCCAGACTTGAATTGGCACTCTGATATAGGATGCTAGTGTCACTAACAGCAGCTTAACCTACTGTCATAACACCGGCCCCGACATGTCCTTCGTGCATGTCCATTGTTTTTATCATTTTTATAAATATAAATGGTCCCATAGCTAATGACAGGTATTGCTTACCAGTTAACTAAAATAAGCTAAAAAGTTGTGGAAATACACTTGTTTCTGATTGTGGGAACTGGGTCAATGGCATCCCTTCTCCAAGCCTCAGTTAAGTGAGGGTAATTGTAGAATTCAGTTCTTTTGGGGATTCTGAGGCTTATGTGAGACAATCCTAAATAAATAAAGAGCGGGGCTGGCATTGTAGTACAGTGGGTTAGCTGCCATCTGAAATACCAGCATCTTATGTGAGCACCAGTTTGAGTTCCTGGTGATCTGCTTCCAGTCCAGCTCCCTGCTAATACACTTGGGTAAGCAGCAGCAGATGACCCAAGTACTTGGGTTCCTGACACACATATGGGAGACTCAGATGGAATTCCAGGCTCCTGGCTTCGGCCTGACCTAGCACAGACTGTTGCAGCCATCTGGGGAGTGAACTAGTAGATGGAAGATTCTTTCTCTCTGAACTCTGCCCTTCCAATAAATACTTTTTTTTTTTAAAATAAAGAACTTGGCCCAGGGCTTGACTATTGACTGAATGCTTGCTATTTGCCAAGTGCTTTGAAAGTAATTTTAGTGGGTTATTTAATTCACTGACCCCTGGGTCTTGATTTTTTTGGATGAATAGAGTTGGGTTTGGAATGGGGGCAGCTTTTTATCAACTAAGTTTAACTCTATTTATGAAATATTAGCTATTATTGTTCTTGTTAATAACTACTATTATTAATAACTTCTGCATTATTCTGTTTATCCAAGGACCCAGCTCTCAATGTTGAAACAGAAATAGAAATTTTGAAAAAACTAAATCATGTAAGTATTGCCAAAAAATATGACCCAAACTTAAATTTATTTATCTTGTAGTATGGGAAAAATAAATCATTTCAATGTAATAGACCTAGTATTTACCTGGTTTTCCTAATTTGTGTGTGTGTGCACAAGTGCTTATCAGTTATTTAGCTGTGAAGAATTTTACCTCCAAATTTTGAGAGGTCAGTACTGTATAAAGATTTTTACTGTATAAAGATTTCTTTTTTTTTTTGAGAGGTAGACTTACAGACATAGAGAGGGGCCCAAGGACTTGGGCCATCTTCTACTGCTTTCCCAGGCCATCGCAGAGAGCTGGACCAGAAAAGGAGCAGCTGGGACATGAACCAGTGCCCATATGGGATTCTGGTATAACAGTTGGAGGCTTAGCATACTGTGCCATAGCACTGGCCCCCAAGATTTCGTAACTAAATAATTATGTCTTTTCATTGAGTTAGTTCTTGACCAAAAGACATAATAATTATTCTATCGCAAATGGACTTGACAAACTGATTGAATACACAATGCTAATTTTAGTAATTTTGGTTTAATCTGAAGTTTCAGCACCTTTAAATACCTTTTATTTGGAGTAATCTAAATCCAAGGATACCCAAGAAATATGACAACATCCTTTATATCAAGTGGTGTCAGTGACTTTGTTGGATGTACATAGTTTTTAACATTTTTGTGCAATGATGATTTGGAGATCATCATTGAAAGTGATGTCTAATATTTTTTTCATTTTATTTTTTTATTTGATAGATAGATAGTGAGAGAGAGAGAGACAGAGACAAAGGGCTTCCCTCCGCTGGTTCACCTCCCAAATGACCGATACAGCTGGAGCTATGCTGATCGGAAGCCAGGAGCCAGGTGCTTCCTCCTGGTCTCCCATGAGGGCGCAGGGGCCCAAGCATTTGGGCCATCTTCCACCACTTTCCCAGGCCACAGCAGAGAGCTGGATTGGAAGTGGAGCAGCTGGGACTCGAACTGGTGCCCATATGGGATGCTGGCACTGCAGGTGGCAGCTTTACCTGCTACGCCACAGCACTGTCCTCCCTGCCTTCTTTTAATTCCCTTGCAACTTATTCCTCCTCCCTAAACTCGCCAGGTGCTTTTTCTGAGATGGGAATCTCTTTAAAGAGAGGAGTACTGGGGCTGGCATTGTGGTACATGGATTAAGCCACTGCCCATGCTGCCAGCATCCCATGTGAGTACCAGTTCATGTCGCAGCTGCTCCACTTCTGATCCAGCTCTCTGCTAACGTGCCTGGGAAAGCAGCGAAAGATGGTCCAAGTGCCTGGACGTCTGTCACCATTGTGGGAGACCTGGATGGAGCTCTGGGTTCCTGGCCTCATCCTGGACCAGGCTGTTGCAGTCATCTGGGAAGTGAACCAATTGATGGAAGATCTCTGTGTCTGTCTCTGTCTCTCCCTCTCCCTCTCCCTCTCCCTCTCCTTCCCTCCCTCCATGTCTCCTCTGTGTAACTCTATGGCTGTCAAATAAGTAAATCTGTAAAAAAAAAAAAAAGGAATGCTATAATTTTCTGGGTGTGATTGCAACAAACATAGCCTAAGATAAACACTTAGAATTCTTAATTTCTTGGCAGTTTGGCATATGGAACACATGAGTGAGTTTTTCTTTTCTTTTCTTTTTTTTTTAAAGTTTATTTACTTATTTGAAAGTCAGAATTAGAGAGAGAGGAGAGACAGAGTGAGAGATCTTCCATCTGCTGGTTCACCCCCAAGTGGGAAGCCAGGAGCTTCTTCCTGGTCTCCCACAGGGGTGCAAGGGCCCAAGAACTTGGGGCATTTTCTGCTGCTTTCTCAGGTACATTAGCAGGGAGTGGGATTGGTAGTGGAGCAGCTGGGACTTGAACCAGCACCCCTAGGGGATGCCAGCACTGTAGGTGGCAGCTTAACCTGCTGTACCACAGTACCAGCCTGCCTTCTGTCACTACCTGGCTTTTTTTTTTAACCATATATGTGGATCACCAAACAAATATTGTTTTACTGCTTGTTTCTGAGCCTTATAAAAATGGTCCTGTACTCTTAGAGGTCATTTGTGACTTGCCTTTCCATGGGGCATTACGCTTCTGTGGTCCTTCCATGTTGGGGAAGCAGTTTGTCTTGGGAAGGGCCTACCTAAGAGTCTTCATCAGAATACGGAACATGATGAGATTTGCTTTGGGGGCCGGTGTTGTGGCACAGCAGGTTAATTCACTGCTTCCAATGCCCACAGCCATAAGGGAGTGCAGGTCAAGATCTGACTATTCTGTTTCCCATCTAGTTTCCTGCTAATGTGCCTGGGGAGGCAGTGGAAGATGGCTCAGCTTCTTGGGCCCCTGCCACTCAAGTGGGAGACCTGGATGTGGTTCCTGGCTCCTGGACTCATCCTGGCTCAGATATGGCTGTTGGAGCCATCTGGGGAGTGTGAATCAGCAGATGGAAAATGTCTCTCTGTCTCTTTCACTCTATGTTGTCCCTTCATATCAGTCAATCTTTAAAAAACCCAAAGATACTGTTCTTCACTTTGCTGGGACCTAGCTTCTATCCAGCCTAGAAAGCTGGTCACCTCTTGTTTACAACAAAACACACACACACAAAGAAAGAGAAGAAATTTACTTTATATGAAGATTACTGGCAAATTGTTATTCCCCCTTTTAATTTAAGACCTGAAGCTTTTGTAGCTGCTCTCTTTTTGGCTCTGTGAGCTTAGTCCTGCATGCTGGGCTGTGTATCCCTGATGCACAATCACCCAATCAATCATTCAAACAATCCTGGCCCGGACATGGCTGTTGCAAGCATTTGGGGAGTGAGCCAATGGATGGGAGATTTTGCTTTCTGTCTCTGTGCCTCTCAAATAAAGTTAAATAAATAAATAAAAATTTAAACTTAGAATTTCTCCTTTCCTCTGAAATAGTAGAGTCCAACTGTGGTTTGGTTCCAGGGTCTGGAGCTGAATAGCATGCTATCTGGCAGTGTGGCTGGTTTCCCCACTTGTCTTGTTTGTTTGCTTGCTTGTTTCTTTCTTTCTTTTTTAAAGATTTATTTTATTTATTTGAAACCAGAGCTAGAGAGAGAGGGAGAAATCTTCAGTCTGCCGGTTCACTCCTCAAATGGCTACAGCAGCCAGCCCTGGGCCGGGCTGAAGCCAGGGGTCCAGAATTCTATAGCATCTCACATGTGGGTCGTCTTCTGTTACTTTCCCTGCTGGATTGAAAGCAGAGCAGCCAGGACTCAAACTGGGGTTCTGATATGCTATGCCGGTGTTATACCACAATGCCAGCCCCTCTGTGAGCTTTTTGAAGGCTCCTTATATGTATATATTTCAAAATATTTTGCGCCAAAATCCATTTATCTTTTAGTTCTGGGTTTCCATGAACTTTCTGAAGTGCCCTTGTTTGAAATTGTCGCTCATCAACTTGGGGTGGAAGGTTTCTTGCATGTTCTGAGGAGTCAGCTAGATTCTCTCCTGCCTTTTCCCCAGTTGAACTTCAAAGCCTCCTAAAGCAGGGGGGCAGATACCCTTGGCCTTCAGACCCCCCCATCAGATGTCCCAAGTTTACTGCTGTGTACTGGAAGTTTCTCACTACTTTTCCTTTTTTCTCTTCCTTTTTTAGCCTTGCATCATCAAGATTAAAAACTTTTTTGATGCAGAAGATTATTATATTGTTTTGGAATTGTAAGTAGTAAACTTCTTAAATTTGTCATTCCATTTAAATCTGTACAAGCCAACTAAGAATTGAATGTAGGCTTGTCTTTCATGTTAGGGACCCTAAATGGATATATATGCACATGGAAACACAAAGTGTGTGTGTGTGTGTGTGTGTGTGTGTGTGTGTGTGTGGAGAGAGGTTTGTATCCATTCTTAAAACCCTCCAATGTATCCGTAGACGGATAGTCTTGGATTCCAGGCCCTGTCTGAGGCCTGCTTTTGCACATCTCTCTGCAGGTAGCTAGCTCACTGTCTGTTCGCAGAGATTGGTGAGGTGAACAGTGGTAAGCAATGTAGCACGGTTTCGTGGGGGTAGAACAGATGGGACAGAATCCGAGAGAGATTGCCCAGTCACTCAGGCTGGGGAAGGCAAGGTTACGTGGTTAATGGAGAGAACAACTCACTCAGAGGCCAGGCAGGCAGCTCAGCGGAGAGCTGAGTGCTGAGCACGTGGTCTGTATTCAGGCTGGGGCTTATAAGGGAAAAGGGTCCAGTTCTTCCCACTGTCCCCCCACCCCCACCCCCAAAGGAGTATGAATTAGGTAAAATTCCTCCCGAGCTTTCACTACTCAGTGCCATCAGACCAGGGAGCCAACCTGGCACAGGACAGAGGTTGCACCCCTGGGGTGCCTGTCTTGGAGGCTTTATTATGTTATCAAGCGAGACAACCCATCTGGTGCTGCAGAGAGAGGATTCTCCTGGAGAGCTTTCCTTGGGGGAAGAGCCGAGACCACCTCTGAAGTTGTCAGGGTCTGGGCAGGACTTTGGGGTGTAAAGTCCTGGGCTGTTTCCAAGGGGAGCTTCTGCAGATGCTGTGTTTTCCTCAGGCCCCTCACACACACAGGCTCATTTCTAACTTCCTACCTAACATGTCCATAGGTGGGGTTGCTCCATTTCTCCGTCTTGTTTAGTGTTAAGTGGGGATAATAATAATTCCTCCCTGCCCAGAGTACTTGGCAGGATTACATGCTCCGAGCCCAGGAATGGCTCAGCAGAGGACCTGGCGCACCTAGGCCCCCACTCAGTGGGTTGATCTCTTTATTTTGAAACAAAAACCTGCCTGAGTGGATCATTCTGCTTAGACTCATGGGGCTGGGGTGCATAGTGGCACCAAGTATCTTTTAATGTCTTGCTAGTTTATTCAGTGGCCATAGCATTTTGTCTTATTTGGTGTGACTGAAACAATTTCCTGCCTCCTTGCTGGAAGACATCTGTCTTGATGCCCACTCTGGCATAAATATGCAGGGTTTCTGGGAGTGTCAGGCAGGAGGCTTTTTGCTACTGGGTGGCAAACAGCAGCTGTGCAGGTTGACCATTATGATTATGTAGACAATAAGCAGAGCCTGGGTCATAGCTCTAGGGGAGACTCTTGGCCTTTGTGTTGCCTAAGGGAATGTCTGTTTCCCTGACCATATCCAGGTAACCCAGCTGAATGACATTGATAATAATACAATAACAGTAGCTGATGCTCAGTAAGCACCTCCTACAATCCCAGTACTGCTGCGAGCATTTTCCATGGATTGACTCCCTGGTCAATTGCTTACAGATTATGGGTGGGTTGGTGTTTTTACCCCCACTTTAAGGAATGGGAATCGCAGAGGGGTGGCATAATCTTGTTGAGCACCTACACTGTGCCAGTTCCTTTACCTACATCAATTTCTTAATTTTTGTAAGAACTATTGCAGAAGATGATATCAGACCCATTACTTAAGGTCACAGAGGCTCAATAGCTTCCCCAAAGCCCCATAGCTGAGCAGTGGTAGAGTTGAGGTTCAGACCCCGGTTGTCTGATTGTTTTTTTAAGATTTGTTTATTTTTATGAAAGGCAGAGTTGTGTTGGGGGGAGATGATATCTTCCATCTGCTGGTTCTCTCCTCAAATTGCTGCAACAGCTGGGGCTGGGTCTATCATGTGGATAATAGGAACCCAACTACTTGCGTTAGGTAGGAAGTTAGAGATTAGCCCATGTGTGAGGGGCCTGAGGAGAACAAAGTTTCTTCAGAAAAGAATGCAGTAGCCTCTGTAGCAGCCCAGGATTTGCACTTCAAAGTCCTGCCCAGACCCTGATGCCTTTCCAGGTGGTCCCAGCCCTGCCCCCAAGGAAAGTTCCCCAGGACAGTTCTCTCTCCCTAGCACCAAATGGGTTACCTGGCCTGTTAACATGGAGCAATAAAACCTTTACAGGCACTCCAGGGGAAGCTCCTCTGCCCAGGCCTGGAGGGCTCCCCAAAACTGGGGAGGAATTTTCCTAATTTACACTCAGCAAACCCTCTATCCTGGAGGAGAAGGGGGAGGAGTAAAGAGAGACAGCAAAAAGACCCTTTGCTCAGCTCTCCACGCTCTGCTGAGCAGCCTGCCTGGCCTGCCAGGTGCATTCTCTCCATTTAACCATGGAACCTCGCTTTCCCCCGGTCTGAGTGACTGGGCATTCTCTCTCCTGTCCCTTCCATTCTGACGGATGCCCTGTCCCCAACAAACCTCGCTACTCTGCTCTCTGTCTCATGCCTGAATTCTTTCTTGCGTGCGAAGACAAGAACCCCACCACTCCTTTCCACTAACACTTGGGCCATCCTCTCCTGCTTTCTCAGGCACATTAGCAGGGAGCTAGATTGGAAGTGAAGCAGTCGGGACTTGAACTGGTGCCATTTGGGATGCTGGCTTCGCACGTGATGATTTAAATGGCTGCCCCACAGTGCTGGCTCCCACTCGTCTGATTTTAAGTTCTTGCTTTTCTGTGTCAGTTTCAGAGTCACCTAAGCCTCATGATAAACATGCAAATTCCTGGGTCTCCCCTCTCACCTATTGATTAGGATTTTTTTAAAGACCCCTAAGTGTTTCTAATGCCCATTTCCTTTCATCTTATTCTTAGTTTCCAGCCAGGACATCTGATTGTGGATGGGGCACTTCTAATTGTGAGATTGCCTGTCTCAGTGAGTTAGTTTGTTATTTTCTTCCACCCCAGTTCCCCTCCAGGAATGAACCTGCTGCTCTGCTTGTGTGTTTCAGGATGGAAGGAGGAGAGCTGTTTGAGAAGGTGGTGGGGAACAGGCGCCTGAAAGAAGCTACCTGCAAACTCTACTTTTACCAGATGCTCTTGGCTGTGCAGGTGAGAGGAGCCTCTTTATTTTTCTTTTTTTGACAACCTACTTTCTTTCAGAAAAATTAACCAGAGAAGCCCAGAGACCAGATTAAAACCCCGAAAGAAGAGTATCTGTGAGTTTGTTGTTCTGTTCTTGGCAAAAACATCGCACCCTTTTGACTCAGATGAAAAAGCTCGCACTGTGAAGTAAGACACACTTAAGAAAGGGAATTAAAGAAATAAACATAGGGTCCCGTGTCTCCTCTCTGTAGCTTGGACATATTTTTAGAGATTCACTGAACACTAGGTCTGCCTGATCCTTGTACATGTGGCCCTTAACTCTCAGAGTGGAAGCTTGGATGGTCTGAGGGCAAGACTGGCAGAATTGGGGTGCTTCTGACAGACAGATTGTTTCTCCATGGCTTGGTACTAGTGTCACAGAACCAGAACGGGCTCACATCTTAGGGAATAGAAATCAACACCTCCACCAGAAGAGGCTGTCATATACAGTAATTTGTTTGCAGCAAGTAAGGAGACCACGGGAATCATTTTCAAAGCAGGGACTTTGCTGAAGGGGGAAATGGGTATTTTTTATTTTTGGGGAAAATGAATATGTAAGAGGAGGAGTTCTTTTTTTTTTTTTTTTTTTTTTTTAAAGAGATTTATTTGAAAGAGTTATAGAGAGAGTTAGAGCCAGAACAAGAGAGAGGTCTTCCATCCGCTAGTTCACTCCCCAAATGGCTGCAATGGCCAGAGCTGGGCTGATCCGAAGCCAGGGGCCAGGAGCTTCTTCCCGGTCTCCCATGCGGGTGCAGGGTCTCAAGACTTGGGCCATCTTCCACTGCTGTCCCAGGCCACAACAGAGAGCTGGATCAGAAGAAGAGCAGCCGGGACTTGAACCAGTGCCCATATGGAATTCTGGTGCTGCAGGCCAGGGCTTTAACCCGCTACACCACAGCGCCGGCCCCTAGAAGTTCTTGTCATCACATGTAGCCAAGCTCATGCAGGCGTAGTTTGGAACATGTTCCAACATACATTTTTTTTTGGACAGGCAGAGTGGACAGTGAGAGAGAGAGACAGAGAGAAAGGTCTTCCTTTTTGCCGTTGGTTCACCCTCCAGTGGCCGCCGAGGCTGGCGCGCTGCGGCTGGCGCACTGTGCTGATCCGAAGGCAGGAGCTAGGTGCTTCTCCTGGTCTCCCATGGGGTGCAGGGCCCAAGCACTTGGGCCATCCTCCACTGCACTCCCGGGCCACAGCAGAGGGCTGGCCTGGAAGTGGGGCAACCGGGACAGAATCCGGCGCCCCAACTGGGACTAGCACCCGGTGTGCCGGCGCCACAAGGCAGAGGATTAGCCTATTGAACCACGGTGCCGGCCCCAACATACATTGTTATGGTCATATAAAGCTTAGACTCCTCCTGGAGCAGAGATCTTAGCATTAGAAGACCTATCAGTCCGGGTGTTGTCCTTGGCAGTAAGGTCTGGACCGGTTCAGGACGGCTGGGGATTGCATCTCTCACCAGAGCGTCACTGAAAACTTGGAAAAGGGCTTTGGAAAGCATCGGGTACTTTGGAAGCTTTAGGGTTTGGTAGTTGAAGTGAATCACCAATAAAGAATTCTGAGTGCCCAGGGCCTTCGCCAGGACAGTAGGTGCTCTCTGCAGGTGCAGCACCCTGGTAACTGCAGTCGTAGGTGGGTAGGGCAGGTGTCCAGCCTCCTCTTTCCTGGTCAGTGAAAGTGTTGGATGGAGGAACAGCTGGTGGCCCTCTGCTGCAAGGTTCTCCATTTCCCAAAACAAATCTAATTGTGATGATTCCCTACCAAAGTCGTCTCTCTCTCTCTTTTTTTTTTTTTTCCCCTTGAAGCCCCACTCCAAGCAGGAAGCGCAGTGATTGGGCGCAGTTCTTGTGTTAAGTGAGGACCGAGGGTCATTTTTGTGGAATTGGTCTGCCTGCGTTTGCCCTCTCTGAAGGTTTTACCAGATCAATTCCCGGTGGAAGATTTTGGGATTAATTTGGGGTGAATTTTTGCTCCAGACCTCAGGAAAATTGAAGTCCAGGAACATGAACCCTTTTTAATGGTATCAGCCATCCAGTGTTTTATCTTCTTTTAGTTTATTCTTTCTCTTAGATTTTGCAACCTAGGTAATTAAAATGGGTTGGGAGGACATTGTGGGTGTGGGAAATTTTTAATTCCTAAAGAAATATGACATAGTATGTTGTTTGTGTGTGTTAATGTATAATATTATTCTTAGCACTCAAAGACATCATTTCTGATGGAATTTCTATATTCACTTTAGTATGTTATCAAAATACTTTCTGTCATTTAAATTTTTATTGGAATCCATTTTATATTTCAACAGATGCAAAGGGATGTTTATTATCTTTTTTAAAATTTTTTTTTGACAGGCAGAGTGGACAGTGAGAGAGAGACAGACAGAGAGAAAGGTCTTCCTTTTTGCCGTTGGTTCACCCTCCAATGGCCGCCACTGCCGGCGCACCGTGCTCATCAGATGGCAGGAGCCAGGTGCCAGGTGCTTTTTCCTGGTCTCCCATGGGGTGCAGGGCCCAAGCACCTGGGCCATCCTCCACTGCACTCCCGGGCCACAGCAGAGGGCTGGCCTGGAAGAGGGGCAACCGGGACAGAATCCGGCGCCCCAACCGGGACTAGAACCCGGTGTGCCGGCGCCACAAGGCGGAGGATTAGCCTGTTGAGCCACGGCGCTGGCCAGGGATGTTTATTATCTTAAGAAGTGAAATAAGAGGATTACTGTCCTAAGTCACTGTTCTCATTTTTGAACTTTTAAAATATTTTTTTGAAAACCCTTTCCCCTGCAGTATTTTTGTATGATTTTGGAAAACTTGGTTGTCTGGCTTCATTCAGCTGTAAGATGCATGTGTTGGTAACTGTCTCTACTCACATACTTGCTGCATACATCCAAGGTCATGCTCCCCTTTCTGTGTAGTATCTGCACGAAAATGGCATTATACATCGTGACTTAAAGCCAGAGAATGTCCTGCTGTCATCCCAAGATGAGGACTGCCTTATAAAGGTAAGACGTTCATGTTCTGGGTGGTGGGTAAAGCACCACCTGCAGTGCCCGCATCTCACATGGGTGCCGGTTCGAGTCACAGCTGCTCTACTTCCAATCCAGCTCTCTGCTATGGCCTGGGAAAGCAATGGAAGATGGCGCAAGTGCTTGGGAACCTGTACCTGCATGGGAGACCTGGAAGAAGGTCCCAACTCCTGGCTTTAGATTGGCTCAGCCCCAGACGTTGTAGCCATTTGGGAAGTGAACCAGCCAATGGAAGACTTCTCTCTCTTTCTCTCTCTCTCTCTCTTGCTGCTGCCACCTCTCTGTAACACTGCCTTTCAAATAAATAAGTAAATCTTAAAAAAAGTTAATGTTCTGTAGGTGTTATTTCAGATTCCTTTTAGAAACTTTCAATTCTTCAGTAAAAGTGGGAGTGTAAATATTGAGAATCTGACTTTTCCACTCTTAACATGTTTTGTTTTTTTTTTTTCTACTTTGAAAGAGAGTGTGTGTGTTAGTGAGTTACTTTTCTCCAAATGCCTGCAACAGCCAAGGCTAGCCAATAACTCAGTCTGAGACTCCAACATGGTGGCAGGGACCCAAGTGCTTAAGCCATCACCACTGCCTGCCAAGGTGTGCATGAGTAGGAAGTTAGAATTGGGAGCAGAACCGGGCTCAAACCCAGGCACTCCGACATGGAATGTGGGCATCTTAGTCTCTGTGCGAAATGTCTGCCCCTTAGCAGTTATTTCTGAGACCTGGTAGTATTGCTTCTATCTGGATTCTAATGAGCATTTGTTAAGCTGCACTCTGTGCCTCTGTGTGTGTGTGTGTGTATGTGAGAGGGAGAGAGAGAGAGAGAGGGAGAGAGAAGGTTCTAAATGGATGCATGGATTACATTCCTTGCCTTTCCCTGCTTCTCAAATCTAGCTTCCATTTAGAATATTAGGATTTTAAAATATATTGCCCCTCATGTAATCTGAAGGTGTTATCCAGGTGTAAGCATTCTTTTCTAAGCTCCCCAGGTATTCCATGGTGCAACAAGGCTTGAAAACATGGAGTCTAAGAACAATGTGTGGCCAGTTAAAATGCTAGACTGGGATAAGAGTGATACATTGTTTAGAAGGTTACACAACACAGACAACTTCAGACTTGAGATTCCTAGGCTCAGATATTTTTAAGTAAAATGTCTTCTTTCTCCCCCAAAACTGATTTATTTATTTGAAAGTCAGAGTTACAGAGACAGAAGGAGAAACAGGGAGAGGTCTTCCGTCTGCTGGTTCACTCCTCAGGTCACTGCAACGCCCTTCATTTGGGTCTCCCATGTGGGTGACAGGGTCCCAAACTTTTGGGTCATCCTCTGCTGCCATTTCCAGGCCACTAGCGGGGAGCTGGATTGGCAGTGAAGCAGCTGGACTCGAACCAGTGCCCATATGGGATGCTGTCATCTCAGGCAGTGGCTTTACCCGCTACACAACAACGTTGGACCTGAAATTAAATATCTTAATTTGCAAAGGCATGATTTTGTATATTTCAGATTAATGACAGATGTGAATTCTGTGATCCTAGAAACATTGCTTTTACATGGCTTTTAAAAATCATATATTTATTTTAAAGATTTGTTTTTATTTGTTTGAAAGGGAGAGTTAGAGGGAGCGACAGACCCAGAAAGAGATCTGTCTGCTGGTTTACTCCCCAAATGGCCGCGATGACTAGACTAGGCCAGGCCAAAGCCAGGAAGCTGGAACTCCATCTGATCTCCCACATGGGTGGCATGGGCCCAAGTACCTGGGCCATCTGCTGCCTTCTCTGGCACATTAGTGGGTAGCTGGATCGGAAGTGGCGCATTGGGAGCAGCACTTAAACCTGTGCTCATATGAGATGCAAGCATTGTAGGTGGTGGCTTCACCTGCTGTGCTACAACAGTGGCCAAAAAGATAGATTTATTTATTTATTTATTTTTGACAGGCAGAGTGGACAGTGAGAGAGAGACAGAGAGAAAGGTCTTCCTTTGCCGTTGGCTCACCCTCCAATGGCCGCCACGGCCGGCGCACTGCGCTCATCCGATGGCAGGAGCCAGGTGCTTTTTCCTGGTCTCCCATGGGGTGCAGGGCCCAAGCACTTGGGCCATCCTCCACTGCACTCCCGGGCCACAGCAGAGAGTGACAGAAAGAAGGAGAGACAGAAAAAGAGAGTGAGAAGGAGATCCTCCATCTGCTGGTTCATTCCCTATTGTTCCCCTGAACTGCCAGGGCAAAGCTAATACAAAGCCAGGAGCCAGGAAATCTTGGATCTCCCAGATGGGTGGCAAGTACTTGGGCCATCCACTGCCTCCCAGGTACGTTAGGAGGAAGCTTTATTGGAAGTGCAGATGGCCAGGACTCACATATGGGATGTGGATATCTGAAACTGCCACAGCACCCTCCCTTACGTGTCTTTTGGGACTGGCAGATTCTGTTCATCATTACACACACAAACACACACATGTGTATATATACTCTAATATATAATATATAATATATAATATATATTATAATATATATATATTATAATATTATATAATATTATATGTTTATATTATTTGTTATTCCCTTTTGTGCTTATTTTTAGATTACTGATTTTGGGCAGTCCAAGATTTTGGGGGAGACCTCTCTCATGAGAACCTTGTGTGGTACCCCCACCTACTTGGCTCCTGAGGTTCTTCTGTCCATCGGGACGGCCGGGTATAACCGCGCTGTGGACTGCTGGAGCCTGGGCGTCATCCTTTTTATCTGGTAAGCAAAGCTTTCATTGCCTCACAGTCTGGTTGGAGGTGATTAGATGAAATCGTAAACTTGTTCAGATGGATTCCAGGTTTCATTAAGGTCACTTTTCCACCATGGATCTAAAGAAATACTTGATTTTTCATGGTAATGAGAAAGACATCTATATGTCCAAATGCCGCTGGAAATGCCACTTGATTTCTTCTCCTTTCTCTTTCTGCCAATATTAAGCCTTAGTGGGTATCCACCTTTCTCTGAGCATAAGACGCAAGTGTCCCTGAAGGATCAGATCACCAGTGGAAAATACAACTTCATTCCTGAAGTCTGGGCAGATGTTTCAGAGAAGGGTATGGATACGAAAGGGTTAAGAGTCTGTGGTTTGCCAAAATGTGTGTGTGCTGTGGTGGGAGCTTCTTTTCAAATTCTATGATACGTTTTCTCCTGTCAATTCTGTTCTTAGCTTCTAGTGTTAGTTTTGCACCACTTGAAAAGCAGAGGAATTTTATTGTAAGAGCCTGGGCTCAAGTCCTGGATCTGCCACTTCCTAGCTGTTTGGCCTTAGGCAGGTAACTTAACCCCTCCCAGTCCCCATTGTCTTTATTTGTCAACTGGGCCCTTAATAACCCTTACTTTAGAGGCCTTTATAAGGCTTAAGTATCCTTTATACAAGTGCCTGTTTCCCAGTTGAGTGAGCAAAATAGTAAGTAACTCTTCAGTTGCAAATTTTCCTTGCCAGATGCCATTGTATTTTATAACTTAAAAGTGCAACCTTGTAATTCCCTGAAGAAGAAGTAGAGAATGAAAACTAAATGTCAAACAATGTAACCTAGGTGATTCTGTTACATGTGGGTATGTTTAAGGAATAACATTGCTGGGGTAGATAAACCAGCCTGGCACTGTTGCCTGCTGGAGTAGTTAAGTTCATTTCCAACAAGGCTGCAGTTCCAGGGAGCCTCTTTCTGGTTTAGGAACTGGCAGCATCAGCCCCTGGGTGAGAGAGAGAGAGAGCAAGAGAGCGAGAGTGAGAGCGAGCTGGCTATGCATCCTGAGTTTCTTAAAACTGGGTGAAAGTTCAGTTGTAATTAGTTTTGAACTTGAGTCCAATAACAGGGAACAGGAGCTAAGAAGATGTAATGTCCCAGAGGGAAGACACAGGGAGTATCATTATCAACCCAGGTGTTCAGAGTAGAGTACTCTGGACACTGGGAGTGAGGAGGAACAGGGGCCTTGCCCACCGTTCTGCTGACTCCATGGTGATCTCAGACCCTCTCTCTTTCTGGATGGTGGCCTGTAACTCTGGCATACTTTAATATTGCTGATTCCATGTATTTATCCTTTTCACTGTGCTCTGCCCAATTATCTTGTTGCTTTAGCTCTGGACCTCGTCAAGAAGTTGTTGGTAGTGGACCCAAAGGTGCGTCTTACAACAGAAGAAGCTTTAAACCACCCTTGGCTTCAGGTTGGTGTGGGGCAATTTCTGCCAGCATAAAATAAATGGAGGGTCCTTAAAAGCCAGAGAGAGAGAGAGAGAGAGAAGGGGGAGGAGGAGGAGGAGGAGGGAAACACATTTGTTTCGTTGGGTCTATTCAATTATTTTAGATCAAGCTGTAGGTAATAGGTGGGGTGTGGTGTGTGTATATTTGTGGCATGTGATCTCTGTGCCTTTACTTGAGGCTGTTGCATGGACAAGCACTTTATGGCTTATTCCAGCTCCACTTGGCTGCCCTGAGTCTACCTTTGGCTCTGTTCCTTTGAGAGATTTCTCTGGCTCCACCCTTAACAGTACTCCATCCCCCACCCCCCACCCCACACCCCATTCCCTGCCATCCCAGGATGGGTGGGCTGCATTCCAGCCTTCAGCAGCCTGGGAACCTGGCGGAGGTAGAGGAGAGTTGACTTCCTGGGGGAGAATGCAGCTATTTCTCAATGTCAAGGTCCCACTTCTGGCTCATGGTGAGTAAGCATGCCATCAGTGCGGGCTGTCACCTGCACCTTTCAAGTCTGCATTACCCTCGTCTTCCTGCTGGGGGTTGTGGTTGCCATTCAGTTGTGCACTGACCTCATTTGGAGCTGCCAGAGTTGGAAGTCCTTTGTGGCTTTGCTAGGGTAGTCTTTAGTTTTGGAATTAGCTACGGCATGGGGTAGGATTTCTGATGGATGTCTTGTCTTCTCAGTGCAGTTGTACTCAGTACAGCCATTCTTATTTCTGTTAACCTTTGGTCTTGTGTGTACATGGGGGACCTAGCCATGTAGCTTAAGAAAGAGGCCATCACTATGGGGATTGCTGGTCTAGGAACTCGTTGGGCCATTTGGCTTCAGCTGCATACTTTTGGGACTCCTGGAAGATTGTGCCTTCACTCTTGCTACCCTCTACACCTACCAGTTTGCTCAACTCAGCTCAGGTTGAGAGCAGCAAATCCTTAAAAGAAAAAAAAAGGCAGATATATGTGTTTTGGATGTTGCCCTGGAAACTGCAGTCCCCCCCAGAAGAAATCTGTCAGATGATTTAGCATTTAATAGACCACACAGATTTGAAACAGCAGGACCCTGGAGCAAAGGAGTTTGGAGACAAAGGATGCCCTATGCATGTGGGGATTTAATTTTGGTGAGAAAGAGAAACATGCCTCTTGGCTCTTTTCATGTGTCCTAACAGAGAAACTCTTGGAGCCCAAATGGGGAGATAAGGAGCTATGTCCATTTTACCCGGTGGGGGTGGGGAGTGGAGCTGGCCAGTTGGGCCTGGGAACAGGTTTGCATCTGCCTAGAATTTACGAGCAATCGCAGCCTATTTTTCTTGTGCTTTTTGTCTCAAAAGAAAACTGTTACTAACAACCAAACAGAAGG